>JAGPNK010000003.1:0-2819513 GCA_020746835.1 Stachybotrys elegans | reverse complement strand
TAAGAGTTTTTTAATTTATTATAGAATTACTACTAAAATATAATTACTATATAGCTTATACTTTAATTTCTATTTTATAGAAATTAACTCTATAAAATAATAGATCTATAGGTTATATATCTCTAGCCTATATTAATTATAAAGTTAAATACTACTAACTATTTAAGCTACTAGCTATTATAAATTAACTTTACTTTTTTACTAAATAAATATAATTTAAATAATTAGTAATTATTTCTATTTATTCTATATATAGATAAAATAATACTTTAATTTAGAATACTTTAATAATAGTAAGTATTTCTTTATTAGTATAAAGAGATTTACTATAGTATTACTTAGCTTTTTAATATAAATATAACTAAATACTAGCTATCTTACTATAGCTATATAAAAATAGTATAATTATAAAATCTAAAGTATTTATTTCTATTAAATCTTTACTTTTAGATTAAATTATTTAATACTAATTCTTTTAAAAAGATATTTTAAAACTACTAGATTATTATTTCTTACTAAACCCTAGCTAAAAACTTTCTTTTCTTTTTTAAATAATATTAATTAATAGTTTAATAATATAGCTATAGTTTTTATAAATATTAATAAAACTCTATAAATCTAAGTATAACTATATTTATTTATACTATTAAGCTTAGCTAGTTAATAATAGCCTTAATATACTCTAGCTCTATCTAAGATCTCTTTAAATATTACTATAAACTAAAATAATTTATTTAGGTTATTAAGAATTTATACTTTTTTAATTAGTATATAGTTAGTAAGCCTTAATTATTAAGTACTTTATATATATACTATATATACTCTATAACTAAGTAACTAAAACAAGATATTATTAAATAATAATATACTAATATTTATTAAATTTTATAGTATTTTATTTATAAACTTTTAAAAGGTTATAGATATATTATAAGTTCTATTAGTATTATTAAAATTTAAAGAGTTTATACTAGGTTTAGAAAGTAGTCTTCTACTTATTACTTTTAAATATATAGCTAATAGTATATATTTATTAAGTTAATCTTTATATAAATAATTATATTCTATAGCTAATTAAGAATCTCTATAATTAATAAAATAGATATTTAGTACTTAACTATTAGCTTATTAAGTCTATAATAGTTAATATATAGCTATAGCTTCTTTCTTTCTTTAGTATAAATAGATAAATACTATTACTAGGCTTATAGATTACTATATTTAATTATATTTAAATATAATATTAAGAAAGCTTTAGAGAGTCTCTAGCTCTTTAGTTATATAAATATAAATAAACCCCTATAATAGTACTTTATTATTACTTAGATTAATAAGTATATTTTTCCTTTTAGAATAAAGATAATTTAGTAGCTTATTTATATAAAATATATTATTAAAATTAGTATATTTAGTAATATTACTAACTATAAAGCTAGCTTGCTAGTAGATTATTTTTCTCTATCTTTTATTAATTTTTCTATTATAGTTTATAGTATATTTATAAATTATATAGCTTTCTTAGCTTTCTAAGTAATAATATATTAAGGTTCTCTATAGTAATAGAATAATTGTAGTAATTATACTTAAATAAGATTTATAATTAACTATTTAAAACTATAAAAGCTTAGAATAATATTCTTCTCTCTATTTACTATTATAAAAGTAAGTAGCTAGAGTTTTATCTATTTCTAGTTATTAATAATCTTTATAAGCTTCTTAATCTAGCCTTTAGTTTATATTACTACTTTAATATAAATTCCCTAATAGTTTAGGTATATTTAAGAGTTACTCTATAGAAGACTAACTAGCTAAAAGTAAATTAAATAGCTATTTAAGCTAAAGTCTAGTAGTATAGTTATTAAAACCTAACTTTAGTACCCTTAGATTAAAATATACTACTTTATACTTTTTTACTCTTTATTTAATAAAACTATATACTAGAGACTATAAAGACTAAGTTAGGCTTTATAGCTATAGTATAGCTAGTAGAAAATACTAATAATACTTTTATAATAAGCTATTTATATATATCTTTTAGTAATATATTTAGTATATTATATTACTTATAGTTAGGTACTATATAATAGATAAAGATATATTCTAGTATACTATACTTATAATATATTATTTTTATTAGTAGATTATAAATAGATATTAGTAAGAAGCTATATAGCTTTAGTATTATAGCTAGAAAAGAGATTAAATTACTAGCTATAATACTTAGTTACTTCTAGAGTTACTTTAGATTATTAATTTAAGACTATTCTATATCTAACTATAGTATAGCTTAGGGCTATATAGAAACTATAGTATCTATATATTAATAGTAATAGCTAACTTAATAATCTCTAGCTAGCTAGTAAATAGTTTTTTATAAATATATACTTTTTTATTTAATTAATAAATATAGCTTAAAAGAAAAAATATAGGCCTTTTTTAATATAAGGTTAAAGCTTTATTATAATATCTTTAAAGTATATTATAAATATAAAAAAACTCTCTATATTTTAGTATAAGTATATACTTTAAAATAGTGTTTTAATTATAGATATTACTACTAGAGACTTATCTATATAACTACCTAATAAACTTAGCCTATATAATTAATATAAGATTAAATACTCTAATAGCTAGATAGTTATTCTATTACTACTTAGAAAGCCTTTTTAAGTAGAAGAAATATAGTTAATCTAAGTAGTATAGCTATTACTTACATTTAGTAAGGCCTAAAAGACTATCTTTAGTCTTTAAAGAAATATATTAAATTAAGATAAATAGATATATAGAGCTAAGGCTTAGAGAGCTATATCTTTATAAAAGAGTTATCTTTAGATTACTTTATCTCTATAGTATATAAACCCTTTGCTTTTAGTAGTTTCTATAGATTAATTAAGAAATAGCTATAGCTAGCTATATTCTAAATATACTATAGGTTATATTTCTATAGGCCTTTAAGAATAATAAGCCTAATATACTTATCTAGTATATTATTAGCTAGATTAAGTGCTTAGCTAACTAAAGAATTATATAAAATAAACTTAACTATAGAGAGTAGGTCTAGCTTAAGGACTAAGACTATAAAGAGATTATCTATAGTCTCTATAGTTAGTAAACTAAATAATAAGTCTATTTTAGTATTATATATATAAGGGCTCTATACTATACTAATAATAGAATTACTATATAGTATATAAATAGAAATAAATTAAGTATCTTTCTATTTAGATAATCTCTAGCCTAATAGTAGCTTAAGGAGAGAGAATAATCTATAATAGTAGTAAGATAGAAGAGTAAATAGAATAAAAGAATATTTAGTAGAAAATATATAGTAAGCTTAAAGGTAGATTACCTAATAAATACTAATTATTCTTTACTTTTCTTTTTCTAAAAGAATAAGATTCTAGACTATTTATAGTATTATCTAGCTATTATATTATAACCCTAGTATAGCTAAATTAGAATATAAAGGTGCTCTATACTACTATTATTCAAGCTATATAAATAGCTTTACTTTTACTACTAAATAGTAGCTTCTATATACTATCTCTTAGCTATATTCCTTGCCTATGGCTGCTATAGTAGCCTCAGGCACCCCCTTCTAGTCTAGGCCCATAATACTAATAGAAAGCTTTAAGCTAGAAAAGCCTATAACTATAACTATATAAGGTTGCTATTACTCTAGGCTACTAATAGAGAAAAGCTTATTTTACTTCTAGTCTATAGCTATATAACGCCCTTAAGCCTCTAGCTTAAAAAAGAAGAATTTCTTATTTATATTACTTAAATCTAGTCTACTAAAATTAATATTATTATAGAATTAAATAGTAATATAAATATAGCTATATAAGTAGCTATAGTAACTCTAGCTACTATCTCTATCTATATCTCTAATAATATTATTATTAAGGTAAGTCCTTTTAAATAGTCTTCTCTAAGCCATTTAATAGTAGTATTACTAATAGTCTAGAATATAACAGAATGACTTTTATATATCCCTAATATATAGTAATTTTAATAAAGAATTATACCTAAAGCCTAGAAAAAGAGATAAAAAAAGGGATAAAAAGCTAGAGAGAAAGCTAGAGATAGAATTAGAATATATTAAGGGTAATAGTAAATATTAAAAAGCTCTAGTATAATTGGCTTGGTTTTTTAGTTAGGGTTTTCAATTGGTTTTTTAGATTGGTTTTTAAATTGATTACTCTTACTACTAAATTATATATCTAATGCCTCTATAATATAATATTATAGAGAGCTATTAAGCAATATATTAGAAGCTATAGTTATGTATAGAAGTGTATGCTATAAAGAAGCTATAGCTGTATAAAAAGGCTAATATATAATGCTAAGGAGCCATAGGGGAAGCTAGGCATACATAATGTGGGGAACCTGCTTAGTCAGTAACAAAGTGTAGGAACGGGTCTAGGGTAAGCTAGAAAAGACAGTAAAAAAAACAGTGCAAGCCTTTTAAACCTCATGCTTAGAAGGGATAGATTATTTATAATAGATATTAATAGCTTAATATAAAAGTAAGGGTTTATTTATAAAACTATATTTAACTTTATATTATAAGCATTAATAACTTTTATAACTTAGTATTTCTAATATATTTAGACTAACTTCTATAATCGCTAGTCTATATTAATATTTTTAAGATTTAATTAGATTTAGTTATTTATTTAATAATTTAGTACTAGAGTTTATTACTTATTAGCTATATCTTTTATATACTACTATACTATAGCTATAGCTACTTATATAAAGAAAGTTATTTCCTTTAGCTTTTTAATAAAGCTCTTTACCTTTACTCTTTCTAAAGTAATTAATATTAAGCTATAAACTATAAACTTAATTATATTTATATAATAGCTATAGATAATAAAAAAAGATCTAAATTCTATTATTAAGGTATTCTAGTTATTAATAGTAAGTATTATATATATAATAAAGGTATAGAGATAGACTAAGACTTTCTAGTTTATTCTTTCTATATTACTATCTATCTTTAGATAGAAGGCTATACTAAGCTATTATTTAATCCTTATTAACTTATAGAATCTCTACTAGAACTTTTTAATTTAGTTTATTTCTCTATTTAATATAATAGCCTTTAGGAATCTATAGAAATACTAAAAGTAATTAATAAACTACTTTATATATATTTCTATAGTAATACTTAATATAGACTCTAGGATTATTTCTTTAAAGAGTTTATCTATAATAACTATTAGGTTATTTAGATTTTTATTTATAATAAAGAAAAGAGTATATAATATAGAATATAAATAGTAAAAAGTAAATAAATAGTAAAGATAGTACCTAGTGCCCTAGTAACCAATACAATTATAAACAGTAGAGAGAAATAATAATAAGGCTATTATTAGGCTACCCTTATATATAGAATAGCCAACTGGCTAAGTGGCTAAGCCATAGATAGCTATGACTTACACTATTATAAGCCATATTAAGCTTAACTATACACAGGTATATAATACAATAGGATATCAAGATATATATATATATAGAGAGAGTTAGGGCAGGATTAAATAGAAGGCTCTAATAGTACCTAGCTAGAAAGCTTTAGTTAACTTATTAGATAAACACTAACTAACTAAATAAGGTTACTAATGCTATAGAAGCCTTACTATTACCTATACCTAGATAGAGAGTATTACTAGCTATAACTATAAGATTATAATACTAATAGAAAGCTTTAACTAAGCTAGAAAAGCCATTGCTTTAGGCTACTAATAGAGAAAAGCTTATTTTACTTCTAGTCTATAGCTATATAAAGCCCTTAAGCCCCTAGCTTAAAAAAGAAAAATTCCTTATTTATATTACTTAAATATCTACTAAGATTAATATTAATATAGAATCAAATAATAATAATAATAGTAATAATATAGCTACTCTAATAGCTATAGTAGCCCTAGCTACTACCTCTATTTATATCTTTAATAATATTATTATTAAGATAAATCCTTTTAAATAGTCTTTTAATAATAGTATTACTAATAGTATATAATAGAATAACTTTTATATACTTCTAGTATATAGTAATTCTAATAAAGAATTATAGCTAAAGCCTAGGAAAAAGAGTAAAAAGAAGGGCCCTAAACTATTTCAAAAGCTATCTAAGAGACTAGCAGTAGAGGCTAGCTATATTAAGAATAGCTATAAATAGCTATAGGGCCCTAGAATAAAAAGATAGTTAGAGTTACTCTAAGAGAGCTATACTTAGCTTGGTTTTTCAGTTAGGGTTTTTAGTTGGTTTTTTAGATTGGTTTTTAAATTAATCGCTTTTATTACCTTCTTATTAAATTATATACTTAATGCCCCTATAATATAATATTATAGAGAGAATAGACAAGCAATATATTAGAAGCCATAGTTATATACAGAAGGCTATAAAGAAGTATATAATATAAAGGAGCTATAGAGAAAGCTAGACACTAGTTATATAATATAGAGAACTTACTTAGTTAGCAATAGTATATAAAAATAGATCCAGGGTAAGCTAGAAAAGATAGTAAAAAAAAAGTAGTATAAGCCTTTTAAATCTTATACTTAGGAGAGAGATTTTTATTCATAAAGGCTAATAGCTTAACTATAAAATCTATAGATATTTTACTTTATAGCTACTTTAGAACTAATAATAGATAAAGAAGTCCTTACCTAGTATATTATTATATTATTTCTTTACTATAGACTTTATAGTTTCTAATAAAATATCTAATCTACTAATATAGCCTAGGCTAGAAATATTTATAACTAAGTAATACTATAGTTACTTTACTACTAAAGTAATCTATAACTATTAAGTTATATATATACTAGATTAAGGCTATTTAGAATAGCTTATATACTAATATCTAGATTTTCTTATAAAAGTCTAAAATACTAATATTATTAATTCTATATTTTACTATTAAAATAGCTAGTACTTTATTATTACTAGTCTCTATCTTTCTTAGGAAAAATCTTTTATTATTTAATACTAACTTATATATTATTTAATAGCTTTTATTAATAACAACTTTTTAATCTTAGAGACTCTATAAGTTAGGGTTTATAAAGATCTTATTACTATTAGAATAACTCTAACTATTAATACTCATTATTATTTCTTAATTACTTTTTACTAGAGAGTTATTTACTAGCTACTTAGGCTATATAAGTTATTATACTTTTCTAACTAACTATTTATCTTTTATATCCTTTAATATATTCTACTTCTAATAGAAAAGAATATCTACCTACTTATTTATAGCTTTTAAATAATAAACTATCTAAAAATAGTATTTCTCTAGCTTTTTTAATTAATAAGATTATTAATCTAAAAGATATTATATCTAGATAAAAAGTATTTAAGGTTCTTATAGTCTATTAGAATTATAAAGGATTTTACTATATTCCTTAGCTTTATTTTCTATACTTTTAAATAGCTAACTATTACTAATAGCTTTTTATTATATATAATATAATTATATTTTACTATATTTAGTCTATAAGAGTAATATACTATAGAGATAAAAACTCTCTATTTATTCTTCTATAATAAGCAATTGCTAAGTATATAACCTAAGTAGTTTACTTTAATAGTAGTTCTTTTATTAAGGTCTTACTAAGCTAATATAGATTCTTTAAAAAACTTACCTTTAAACTATTTAAAAGCTTTATTTTTATTACTTTTTTACTTAAATAATATACCTTTCTTAATTAAGGCTAGTAATAGTTTTACTATTTTAGTATATTTATTAATAAACTAATAATAGAAGTTAGAGAATTCTAGAAATAATCTAATACTCTTTACTATTAAAAGAGCTTTTTATTTATAGATAGCTTATAGCTTCTCTAGGTCTATTCATATCTCTTTCTTTATTTCTATAATAAACCCTAGGTATTTGGTTTTTTATATAAAGAACTTATATTTATTAATATTTAAATATAGACTAGTTATTTTAAAGTAGCTAAGTACTAGCTTAACCTTTACTAAATATTTATTTTATAAGCTACTAGTCTAAACTAGTATATTATCTAAATAGGCTAAGTAAAATTAGTCTAGATAATCTTATAATAATGAGGAAAAGAGTGTGCAGTGTAGGGTGTAAGCAGTAGAGAGCAAATAAACAGTAGAGGTGGTGCCTAGTGCCCCGGCATAATCTTATAATAATTTATTAATATATTACTAAAAGATAGTAGAAATATATAATAGACTAAATAAAATAACTAACTATTTAAATAAACCTAACTTTATTTAGAAGACTATCTTTTACTTATTTTCTTTATAGATATATAGCTTATAGAAAGCTATTTTAATATTAAGCTCAGTAAACTATCTAGCCTTTAATAAGTTAGATAATATTTTTTTATTAGGGATAGTAAATATCTATCTACTTTTATTATCTAATTAAATATATAGTAGTCTATATAGAATTATAGGCCTTTTTCTAGCTTCTATATAAAGAAAATAAAGGCTCTAGCTAGGGAGCTATTTATATAAATATAGCTTTTATTTAATAGCTTAATAAATATCTTCTTTAAGACTAATAACTTATTTATATTATACTATATAAGGGTCTCTATAGTAGTTATAGTATTATTTTATTATAATTAAAGAGAAGCTTAATTATATAGTCTGCTCTTTCTCTATAAAAGAATAGCTTATTACTTATTTCTTTTTTAAATAGATCTTAAAATTCCTTTAGTTCTCTAGATAGAATATCTTTAACCTTTATTTCTTTTTTAAAGATAAAAGCCTTATTAATATTAGCTAGGGTTACTAAGAAAATAGTTATAGACTCTTTTATAGCTATCTCTTTTCTTTAAGTATATTAAAGCTTTACTTTTATAGCTATTCTTACTAGCTAGATTATATTCTTTATATTCTATATCCTTTTATTAATTAAAAAGTAGCTATTTTTACATAATTATAAATTCTCTATCCCTCCTAAGCATAAGGTTTAAAAGGCTTATACTGTTTTTCTTTTTTACTATCTTTTCCAGCTTACCCTAGACCTGTTCCTATATACTATTACTAACTAAGCAGGTTCCCTACATTACGTGCTTTCCCTATAGCTCCTTTACATTACATGCCTTCTTATATAGCCATAGCTTCTTTATAGCCTTCTATACATGACAATAGCTTCTAATATATCATACAGTACCTTCTATATATAACTATAGCTTTTAATACATTGCTTATATATATAGACTAACCCTCTAAGTGCTTTAGCTACTATAGTCTATTCTCTCTATAATATTATATTATAAGGGCATTAGATATATAATTTTATAAGAAGATAGTAAAAGTAATTAATTTAATAACTAAAGTAAAAAACCAATTAAAAACCTATACTAAAAAACCAAGCTAACTCTATTAGAGCTTCTTAAATTAGCTAGCCCTATAGCTATTACTCCCTTATACCCTTGGTTTACTAGTTAAAGGGCCTATTATTAGAGAGCTAGCTTCTTTTAGCCTTTTTACTCTTCTATTTCTTATATTCTGGTTCTAAATTAGCTAGGGAAAGGAAATAGTAAAAGTTATTCTATTACTATTAGTAATACTATTATTAGATCTTTTAGAATAACTTACCTTATAGATAATTTCTTTATTAGTATTATTATAGATAATAGCTAAAGCTATAACTATTATATTTATAGCTTTAGTAGGGGGATTTAACCCCTTTAATATAGCTATATTATTATGGTTAGGGTTATTATTTGCTTATATCTTAACTATAAGGCATAAATAGATAGTAGGATATAGATAATAAATTTATCTCTCTTAAGCTAGAGGCTTAAGGGCTTTATATAGCTATAGGCTAGTAGATTAAGCTTTTCTCTATTAGTAGCCTAGAGCAATGGCTTTTCTAGCTTAGTTAAAGCTTTTTATTTGCATTACTAGTGGCATTCTCTATCTAGGCATAGTTATGGTTATAGTTATAGCAAGGCTTCTATAGCCTTTCTAGCCGGACACTATTAGAGCTTTCTATCTAGTCTGACCCCGCCCTAACCCTCTATATGTATATATATATAAGGCTAGCTCAATATTCTATTATATTATATACCTATATATGCTTAGTATGGCTTATAATAAAGTTATAGCTACCTATAGCTTAGCCACTTGGCCACTTAGCTAGTTAGCTACCTTATATACCTAATAATAGCCTTATTATTATTCTTCTCTACTATTTATAACTATATTAGTTACTAGGGCACTACTAGATACTATTTCTAATATTTATTTACTCTTTATTACTTATACCCTATACTATATACTCTTTTTCTTATTATAAATTCTCTACTTACTTTAAGATAAATATATACTTTTTTATATAGTATAGTATATATTCTATCTCTATCTAGGGTTTTCTAAGGATAATATTATAGACTAAGTTACTAATTATATATATCTAAACTTAATAAATATAGTTATTAAGATTTAGATTAAAGTATATAACTTTATTAATAATTCCCTTTACCCTCCTGAGTATAAGGTTTAAAAGGCTTATACTGTTTTTCTTTTACTATCTTTTCTAGCTTACTCCAGATCTATTTCTATATACCATTACTAACTAAGCAGGTTTTCTATATTATATACTTCCTCTATAGCTCGTTTATATTATATATTAGCCTTCTTATATAGCTATAGCTTCTTTATAGCTTCTTTTATAGCCTTTTGTATATAACTATAGCTTCTAATACATTATATACCCTTAGTTTCTATATATAACTATGGCTTTTAATATATTGCTTGGTTTGCTCTTGTATTACTATAGCCTTTACTAACCTCTTTAGTCTCTAACTATATTTAAGGATAGCTCTTTATAATATTATATTATAGAGGCATTAAGTATATAATTTAGTAGCAAAAGTGATTAATTTAAAAACCAATCTAAAAAACCAACTAAAAACCCTAACTAAAAAACTAAACTAATTCTATTAGGGCTCCTAAAGTAAGCCTTATATTAGGGCCCTATAGCTAGTATTTACTATTACTCTTAATATATTTTAACTCTATCTCTAGCTTTCTTTTTAGTTTTTTATCTCTTTTTTATTTCTTTTTCTAGACTTTAAATATAATTTTTTATTAGAATTACTATATATTAAAAGTATATAAAAGTCATTCTATTTCTAGACTATTAGTAATATTACTATTAGAAAACTACTTAGAAAGACTTATTTTAATAATAATATTATTAGAGATATAAATAGAGGTAGTAGCTAGGGCTACTATAGCTACTTATATAGCTTTAATAGAGGGATTTAATCACTCTACTATATTTATATTGCTATTTAATTCTATAATAATATTAATTTCAGTGGATATAATAGATTTAAGTAATATAGATAAGGAATTCTTCTCTTTTAAGCTAGAGGCTTAAGGGCTTTATATAGCTATAAACTAAATAAGCTTTTTTCTATTAGTAGTCTAGAGTAATGGCTTTTCTAGTATTATTAGTTAAAGCTTTCTATTAGTATTATAGTACTCTCTATCTAGATATAGATTATAGTAAGGCTTCTATAGCATTAGTAACCTTATTTAATAAATTAACTAAAGCTTTCTAGCCAGGCACTGTTAGAGCTTTCTATCTGGTCTAACCCTACCCCAACCCTTTATATATATATATGAGGCTAGCTTGACATTCTATTGCATTATATACCTGTGTATAAGCTTAGTGTGGCTTGTAACGTCACAGCCACCTATAGCTTGGCCACTTGGCTGTTTAGCCAGTTAGCTACTCTATATGCCTAATAATGGCCTTGTTATTGTTTCTCTCTACTGTTTATAACTACATTAGTTACTAGGGCACTAGGTACTATTTCTACTGTTTATTTACTCTTTACTATTTATACCCTATACTATACACTCTTTTTCTTATTATAATTCCCTTTAAGTTAGTAGTTTATTATAGCTATTTTAGGGGTATAGTAATATATAGAAAAGCTAGCTAATAAAATAGCTAAAGGTAAATTACTAAATAGTAAAGATACTCTAGGTCTATTAAAGCTTAAACAAAGTATATTTTATTATAGAGTATACTAATTAAAAATAGATTTATATCTATTATTAGTATCTTTATTATTACTTTATTACTACTCTCTAGCTTATACTTCTATATATATTTATATAGAGAAATAGCTAGTTTTCTACCTTCTTTTTATTCTTTAGATTAGATTTATTATCTTTATTATTTACTATAAAGGCTACTATATAAATAGTCTCTAGCCTTTTAGTTAGTAAAAAGAGATAGTAAGTAATTTTATAGTTCCTCTAGCTATAATAGAGATAATATCTTTCTACCTTATATTTCTTATATTTTTTATTAATTACCTAGTAAGCTTACTATTTCTTTACTAGCTTAAAGTAAGTACTTTCTACTATAGTTATAGCTATATTTTCCTTAATATTTATTTTTAAATAGGGTATACTTAGTGCTTTTCCTTAACTACTTTAGTATACTAATACTATACTTAAGTATCCCTATTTATATATTACTTTCTATCTAGCTATAATATATTATATTTTCTTAATAAAGTTATAGTATTCTATAAATAGGCTTACTAGTATTAATATACTCTTTAGCTATATATTTAGAGCTTCCCTTAGTATTATAATTTTTAGAGTATTAAGCTATACTATTTTTTAAGTATCTATAAATATATTTTTTTACTTAGTATAGAAGATTATAAACTTAATATTATTTACTTACTTAGTATTTAATAGTATAAAAGCTACTATTTACTCTTAGTATCTATCTAGAAACTAGAAGTCTAGGTATATTTAGAATTAATTTAGATTATAAAACCCTCTATCTCTCTCTAATATATAGTAGCTATATATTAATGCCTAAGCTTTCTTAATTATATTATTATAAATAGTATAGAATTTATTAGTAACTATACTAATAAATTAGATATCTTTAAATAGCTTATATTAAAGCTCTCCCTCCTAAGCATAAGGTTTAAAAGGCTTATACTGTTTTTTTTTTACTATTTTTTCTAGCTTACCCTAGATCTATTTCTATATACTATTGCTAACTAAGTAGGTTCCCTATATTATATAACCAGTGTCTAGCTTTCTCTATAGCTCCTTTACATTATATACTTCTTTATAGTGTACATATATAGCTTCCACATATAACTATAGCTTTTAATATATTATATACCCTTAGCTTCTATGTATAACTATAGCTTCTGATATATTGCTTATGCTTTGGCTACTATAGTCTATTCTCTCTATAATAGTATTAGCATTTAATTAAATATTATATTATAGAGACATTAAGTATATCATTTAATAGTAAAAGTAATTAATTTAATAAATAAACTAAAAAACTAATTAAAAACTTATACTAAAAAACCAAGCTAATTATACTAGGGCTCTCTATCCCTCTCTTATTAGCTTGATTTTACTACTAAAGGGCTTATTATTAGTAAGTTAAACCTTTTTACCCTTTTTATTCTATTACTTTTTATATAGCTCTAGAGCTCTAAAGAAAGAGAGATAGTAAAAGTTATTTTATTATATTCTAGACTCTTAGTAATACTATTATTAAATCCCTTAAAATAACTTATCTTATAAATAACTTTATTAGTATTAATAGTAGTAGTAGCTAAAGCTATTATAATTACTAAAGTAGTAAAGAAATTTAATCTCTTTACTATATTATTATAGATATAGGTATTATTTACTTATATTTTAATCTTAATTAGCTAGCATAAGTAGATAGTAGGATATAAATAATAAATTTATCTCTTTTAAGCTAGAGGCTTAAGGGCTTTATATAGCTATAGGCTATAGTAGCTCTATTAGTAGCCTAAAGTAATGGTAACCTTATGTAATTGCAATTATAGGCTTTTCTAGTATTATTAGTTAAAGCTTTCTATTAGCATTATAGCGCTCTCTATCTAGGTATAGATTATAGTTATAGTTATAATAAGGCTTCTATAGTATAACCTTATTCAGTCAGTTAGTGTTTATTCAATGAGTTAACTAAAGCTTTCTAGCCAGAGACTATTAGAGCCTTCCATCTCATCCTGCCCTAACCCTCTATATATATATATGCCAGCTTAATATCCTATTGCATTACATGCCTGTATATAAGCTTAGTGTGGCTTATAATAGTATATATATACCTTTATAGCCACCTATGGCTTGGCCACTCAGCTAGTTAGCTACCCTATATACCTAATAATAGCCTTATTATTATTTCTCTCTACTATTTATAACTATATTAGTTACTAGGGCACTAGGTACTATCTTTACTATTTATTTACTCTCTACTATTTATACTCTATACTATATATTCTTTTCCGTATTATATTAAAGCTCTTTTATCTATATTTAGTATTTAATCTACTTACTATTAAATTTTTCTAGCTAGAGTAATTACTTTCTTTATATAAAGTTACTAATAGTTTTATTATTTAAGGTTTAGAAATCTATTAGAGACTTAATTAGGGATATAGAGGTTAAATTATAAGTAGTAGCTTTTTATAAGCTAGTTAATTACTTAAGTATATAGTTATAAGAGTTCTTAATATTTTAGTATAGTTAGGCTATCTTACTAGATAAGGTATATAGATTTATTTAGAGGGCTTAAATAATTATTATAATTTTACTAGGATTAAGTTACTTATTTATTAATTAGAGTAAAGAATTTCTTTATAGTTATAGTTTAAAGCTACCTTCTATAGTAGAATATATCTAGACTTTATAATTAATAAGCTATAACTATACTATAGTTAGAGAGATTAATTAAAATATAATAGGCCTATTAAAGCTAGCTTAAAATAAAACTAAATAAATATATTAACTAATCTAGGGAGTAAAAGAAAAAGAAAAAAGAAGCTAGCTAGTAGAGAATTTATAGGAAAATAGCTTGAAATACATTAGCTTGCTAATATTAGCTTATATAGACTATACCTATAATACTATTAGTCTGGTATATATATCTATTTTAGAGACTAGCTTAATATCCCATTGTATTATATATCTATATATAGTTAAGCTTAGTATAGCTTATAATATTATAATTACTTATAGTTTAGTTACTTAGCTAGTTAGCTATCCTATATAAATAGTCTAATAATAGCCTTATTATTATTTTTCTTTACTATTTATAACTATATTAGTTACTAGAGTACTAAATACTATCTTTACTATTTATTTACTTTCTATTATTTATGCTCTATATTATATACTCTTTTCTTTATTATAAACTATATTTAATTATATTTTATTTATATAAGCTCTATAAATTAGAATTTAACTATTTAATTTATAATAAAGAATTCTTAATAATTATTAATATTATAAAAGACATTAAACATTATTTATTTAAAAGTAAATATTAAATTAAGATTTATATAGACTATAATAATATTATATGCTTTATGATAATATAATAACTTAGTAAAAAATACCTCAGATATATAGAATATATATTAGAATTCAATTATATTAGAATTTACTAAAAAAGAGATAGAGAATAGTAAAGTAAATACTATTAGTTAAAAACTATACTTTAATATAAAATAAACTCTTATTAAAGAATAATTATTAAAGAAAATACTAAAGAGATATTATAAATAGATTAATAGTATAATATAACTATTAATACCCCTCCTAAGTATAAGGTTTAAAGGCTTATACTATTTCTTTTTTATTATCTTTTCTAGCTTACTCTAGATCTATTTCTATACTTTATTACTAACTAAATAGGTTCTCTATATTATATAATTAGTGCCTAGCTTCCCCTATGGCTCCTTAGCATTATATATTAGCCTTTTTATATAGCTATAGCTTCTTTATAATATATACTTCTATATATAACTATAGCTTCTAATATATTGCTTATACTTTAGCTACTATAGTTTATTATATATTATTTATCTAGCTCTTCTTATTCTCTATAATATCATGTTATAGAGGCATTAAATATATAATTTAATAAGGTAGTAAGAGTAATTAATTTAAAAACAAATCTAAAAAACCAATTAAAAACCCTAACTAAAAAACCAAGCTAATTTAGTTAGAGCTTCTAAAGTAAGCCTTATATTAGAGCTCTATAGCTAGTATTTACTATTACCTTTAATATATTCTAACTCTATTTCTAGCTTTCTTTCTAGCTTTTTATCCCTTTCTTTATCTTTTTTTCTAGGCTTTAGGTATAATTTCTTATTAGAATTGCTATATATTAGGAATATATAAAAATTATTCTATTTTTAAACTATTAATAATACTACTATTAGACTATTTAAAAGGACTTACCTTAATAATAATATTATTAGGGATATAGATAGTAATAGTAGCTAGGGCTATTATAGCTACTAAAGTAGCTATAGTTTATAAATTATTATTTATTTTATAGAATATATAAGTAGAGTATAGAATATAGATAAGGAATTCTTTTCTTTTAAACTAGGGGCTTAAGGGCTTTATATAGCTATAGACTATAGAATAAGCTTTTCTCTATTAGCAGCCTAGAGTAATAGCTTTTTTAGTATTATTAAAGCTTTCTATTAGCATTATAACCTTATAGTTATAGCTAGTAGTACTCTCTATCTAGGTATAGGTTATAGTTATAGTTATAATAAAGCTTCTATAGTATAACTTTATTTAATAAGTTAACTAAAGCTTTCTAACTAAGCACTATTAGTTAGAGCCTTCTATCTAGTCTAGTATATATATCTATTATTTTAGAGTCTAGCTTAATATTCTATTGTATTATATACCTATATATATATAGCTTATAATATTATAGCCACCTATAGCTTAGCTACTTAGCTAGTTAGCTATTTTATATACCTAATAATAGCATTATTATTATTTCTCTTTACTATTTATAACTATATTAGTGTGGCTTATAACAGTGCTCGCAGCTACCTGTAGCTCGGCCACTCAGCCAGTTGGCTACCCTATACAGGCAGCCTAACAATGGCCTTGTTATTGTTTCTCTCTACTGTTTATAACTGCATTGATTGCTAGGGCACTAGGCATTACCTCTACTGTTTATTTACTCTCTACTACTTATACTCTATACTATATACTCTTTTCCTTATTATAACTATATTACTTATTAAAGCACTATATACTATCTCTATTATTTATTTACTCTCTACTATTTATACTCTATATTATATACTTTTTCCTTATTATAAAATTTTAATTAGTTTTTTAGTTTAGTTATTAAATAAATTACTTTTACTATCTTTTTATTAAATTATATATTTAATGCCTCTATAATATAATAAGAAAAGTTAGATAAATGATATATAATAGACTATAGTAGCTAAAGCGCTTAGAAAGTCAATCTATATATACTAATATAAGTAATATATTAGAAACTATAGTTATATATAGAAGGCTATAAAGGAACTATAGTTATATAAAAAGGTTAACTATCTTTAAATGAAATAGTAGCTAAGGATTAAAAAAGAGCCAGATATACTATATACTATAAAGAAGATACTATATAATATAGTAAACTTGCTTAATTAGTAATAGTATATAGAAATAGATTTAGAGTAAGTTAGAAAAGATAGTAAAGAAAAACCAGTATAAGCCTTTTAAACCTTATACTTAGAAGGATTATATAGTTATAATTAGTTTATAAAGCCTAGAAAAGTTATATATAGTTTTAATAAACTATTATAATAGTTCTTTAAATATATATAGATTTATATACTTATATTTCTATCTATATAAAATATTGATTAAGGTTTATATTAATAATATAGTTATAATAAGGAAAAGAGTATATAATATAGAGTATAAATAGTAAAAAGTAAATAAATAGTAGAGATAGTATTTAGTACCCTAGTAACTAATATAGTTATAAATAGTAGAGAGAAATAATAATAAGGCTATTATTAGGCATATAGGGTAGCTAACTAACTAAGTGGCCGAGCCATAGATAGTAGCGAGTTAGATAATAGTTTATACTGAAATAATAGATATATATACTAGACTAGATAGAAGGCTCTAACTGATAGTATCTGGCTAGAAAGCTTTAGTTAACTTATTAAATAAGATTATACTATAGAAGCCTTATTGTAACTATAACCGTAATCTATACCTAGATAGAGAGCGCTACTAGCAATGCTAATAGAAAGCTTTAACTAACTATAACTATAAGGTTACGCTAGAAAAGCCTATAACTGTAACTATATAAGGTTACTATTGCTCTAGGCTATTAATAGAGAAAAGCTTATTCTACTTCTAGCCTATAGCTATATAAAGCCCTTAAGCCCCTAGCTTAAGAAAGATAAATTTATTATCTATATCCTATTATCTACTTATATCTTATAGTTATTTAAAATATAAGTAAATAATACTTATATTTATAATAATATAGCTATATTAGAGTGATTAAATCTTCTTACTACTCTAGTAGCTATAGTAGCCTTAGCTATTACTATTACTAATATTAGTAAAGTTATCTATAAGGTAAGTTACTCTAAGAAATCTAATAATAGTATTACTAATAGTCTAGAAATAGGATAACGTTTACTATTTTCTTTCTTTTAAAGCTCTAGAGCTATATAAAAAGTAATAAATAAAAAGAATAAAAAGACCTAACTTATTAATACTAAATCTCTTAATAGTAAAATCAAGCTAATAAAAGGGGGATAGAGGGCTAGAGATAGTTAGAGTTATTCTAAGAGAGCTCTTTTAGCTTGGTTTTTTAATATAAGTTTTTAGTTAGTTTTTTGGTTTAGTTATTAAATTAATTACTTTTACTATTGTTAAATTATATATTTAATGCCCCTATAATATAATATTATAGAGAGCTATTAAGTAATATATTAGAAGCTATAGTTATATATAGAAGCTAAGGGGTACTATATAATGCATTAGAAGCCATAGTTATATATAGAAGTATATACTATAAAGAAGTATATAATATAAAGGAGCTATAGGGGAAGCTAGGCATATATAATATAGGGAACCTACTTAGTTAGCAATAGTATATAAAAATAGGTCTAGAGTAAGCTAGAAAAGATAGTAAAAAAAATTAGTATAAGCCTTTTAAACCTTATACTTAGCAGGGAATTTAAAAATATATTTAAAAATAATAATATTTTTTTAAAATATTTTTCTTTTATTTTAACTTAAAATTATATAATTAGAAAAATAAAAAATAAAACTATTAGCTAAAGTATAAAAAGCTAATAAGTTAAATAAAAAACCAATAAAAAGCTCTATATAATAATATAAATAGTTAAAGTTAAGTTTAAATTTATAACATTAGAAATTAAAGCTTTTAATATATTATAAAAGTATTTTACTAAGTAAATATATTTATATTATTATAATCTATTTTAAAAATTATATTTTAAATTAAATACTAATAATTAAAGTATAAATCTATTTATATTTTCATTAAATAATTATTAAAATAGGCAAAAATAAATATAAATATTAAAAATATAATTAATTATAATAAGGAAAAGAGTATATAGTATAGAGTATAAATAGTAAAGAGTAAATAAATAGTAGAGATAGTATTTAGTGCCCTAGTAACTAATATAGTTATAAACAGTAGAAAAAAACAATAATAAGGCTATTATCAGGCTGTCTATATAGGGTAGCTAACTGGCCGAGTAGCCGAGCCATAGGTGGCATATAATTAATAATATTTCTAAATAAATTACTATTTAAAGCTAAAAGATATTATAAATTAATAAAGTTTAAAATAATATATTTAATATATATTTATAGAAGGTTATATATTATAGTTTAATAATAATAAGGAAAAGAATATATAGTATAGAGTATAAATAGTAAAGAGTAAATAAATAGTAAATGTAATACTTAGTGCTTTAGTAAATAATATAGTTATAAATAGTAAAAAGAGTATATAATATAGAGTATAAATAGTAAAAATTAAATAAATAGTAAAGATAATATTTAATATACTAATAATTAATATAGTTATGAATAGCCCTCCCGAGCATAAGGTTTAAAAGGCTTACACTGGTTTTTTTTTACTATCTTTTCTAGCTTACCCTAGACCCATTTTTACATACTATTGCTAATTAAGTAGATTCCCTACATTATATATGCCTAGCTTTCCCTATAGCTCCTTTACATTATATGTTTCTTTACAGCCTTCTATATATAACTATAGCTTCTAATATATTGCACAGTACCTTCTGTATATAACTATAGCTTCTAACACATTGCTTATCTATTATATATCATTTATCTGACTCTTCTTACTCTCTATAATAGTATTAGTATTTAATTAAATATTATATTATAGGGGCATTAGGTATATAATTTAAAGGTAGTAAAAGTAATTAATTTAATAACTAAAGTAAAAAACTAACTAAAAACCCATACTGAAAAACCAAGCCAATAACTCTAACTGTCTCTTTAGCCAGCTCTATTCTAGATAGCTACTGCTTTCTTATGCCCTTAGTTTGCTAGCCAAAGGGCCTGTTCTTAGAGAGCTAGCTTCTCTTAGCCTTCCTGCTCTTCTGCTTTTTATATTCTGGTTCTAAATCAGCTAGGGAAGGGGGCGGTAGAAGTTATTCTATTATTGTTAGTAATACTATTATTGGAAGATCTCTTAGGGTGACTTACCTTATGGATAACTTCTTTACTAGTGTTATTATAGACAGTAGCTAGGGCTACTACTACTATATCTATAGCTTTAGTAAGAGGATTTAATCTCTCTAATATAGCTGTATTATTATAGATATAGGTATTATTTGCTTGTATTTTAATTTTAATTAGCTATAAGGCATAAGTAGGTGGTAAGATATAGATAATGAATTTATCTCTTTTAAGCTAGGGCTTAAGGGCTTTATATAGCTATAGGCAAGGTAGATTAAGCTTTTCTCTATTGGTAGCCTAAAGTGATGGCTTTTCTAGCTCAGTCAAAGCTTTCTATTAGTATTGTGGCGCTCTCTATCTAGGCATAGGTCATAATAAGGCTTCTGTAGTACAACCTTATTCAGTCAGTCAGTGTTTATCCAATGAGTCAACCAAAGCTTCCCAGCCAGGCACTATCAGTCAGAGCCTTCTATCTGGTCTGACCCTGCCCTAACCCTCTGTATGTGTATGTGTATGCCAGCTTGATATCCCGTTGTATTATATGCCTGTGTATGTGTGGCTTGTAATGTTATAGCTATCTATAGCTTGGCCACTTAGCTGTTTAGCTAGTTAGCTACTCTATATACCTAATAATAGCCTTATTGTTATTTTTCTCTACTATTTATAACTATATTAATTACTAGGGCACTAGATACTATCTCTACTATTTATTTACTTTTTACTACTTATACTCTATATTATATACTCTTTTCCTTATTATAGTTATAAATAGTAAAGAGAAATAATAATAAGGCTATTATTAATTATATAAAATAATTACTCTTTTAAATATAATGTTTAAAAGGCTTATATTAGTTTTCTTTTTACTATATTTTCTAGTTTATTCTGGATTTATTTCTATATACTATTACTAACTAAATAAATTCCTTATATTATATAACTAGTGTCTAGCTTCCCCTATAGCTCCTTTATATTATCTACTTCTTTATAGCCTTCTATATATAACTATAGCTTTTAATATATTACTTATCCATTATATATTATTTTTCTCACTTTTCTTACTCTTTATAATATTATATAATAGAGATATTAAATATATAATTTAAAGGCAGTAAGAGTAATTAATTTAAACTCTAATTTAAAAAAACCTAATTAAAACCCCTAATTAAAACCCTTAATTAAAAAACCTAGCTAATTATTCTAAAGCTTTATATATAGCTATTTATAGCTATTTTTAATATAGCTAGCCTTTATTACTAGTTTTTAAATAGTTTTTTAAATAGTTTAAAACCTTTTCTTTACTCTTTTTCTAGGCTTTAGTTATAATTCTTTATTAAAATTACTATATACTAAAAGTATATAAAAGTTATTATATTTCTAAACTATTAGTAATAGTATTATTAAATTACTTAAAAGAACTTATTTTAATAATAATATTATTAAAGATATAAATAAAGATAATAGCTAGAGCTACTATAGCTATTAGTATAATAAGAAAAAGAATATATAGTATAGGGTATAAGTAATAGAAAGTAAATAAATAATAGAGATAGTATCTAGTGCCCTAGTAATTAATATAGTTATAAATAATAGAAAGAAATAATAATAAGGCTATTATTAGGCTGCCCTTGTATATAGAATAGCTAACTGGCCAAATGGCTAAGCTATAGATAGCTATAATATTATAAGCTATACATACACAGGCATATAATGCAACAGGATATTAAGCTGGCCTCTTGTAGACACGCATATATACATACACATACAGAGGGTTGGGGCGGGGTCAGTGCCCGGCTGGGAAGCTTCAGTTAACTCATCAAATAAGGTTGCGCTATAGAAGCCTTATTATAACTATAACCATGACCTATGCCTCGATAGAGAGCGCTACTAGCAATGCTAATGGAAAGCTTTAACTGACTGTAACTATAAGGTTGCTAATACTAGAAAAGCCATTGCTCCAGGCTGCCAATAGAGAAAAGCTTAATCTACCTTATCTATAGCTATATAAAGCCCTTAAGCCCCTAGCTTAAGAGAGATAAATTTATTATCTATATCTCATTACCTGCTTATATTAGTTAAAATGCAAGTAAATAATACCTATATCTATAATAATATAGCAGAGAGATTAAATCCCCCTGCTATAGATATAGTAATAGTAGCCCTAGCTACCACTTATAATAATACTAGTAAAGAAATTATTTATAAGCTAAGTTACCCTAAGAGATCTTTTAATAATAGTATTGCTAATAGTCTAGAATATAATAGAATAACTTTTACTATCTCCCTTCTCTAGCTAATTTAGAACTAAAATATAAAAAGTAGAAAAGTAAAAAGGCTAAAAGAAGCTAGCTCTCTAAGAATAAACCCTTTAGTTAGTAAACTAAAAGTATAAAGGAGTAGTAGCTATAGGGCTAGCTAATTTAAGAAGCTAGAGATAGTTAGAGTTATTAGCTTGGTTTTTTAGTGTAGGTTTTTAGTTAGTTTTTTGCTTTAGTTATTGAATTAATTACTTTTGCTGCCTTATAAAATTGTATGCCCAATGCCCCTGTGATGTGACGTTTGATCAAATGCCAATACCATTGTAGAGAGCTAAATAGACTGCAGTAGCCAAAGCGCTTGGAGGGTCAGTCAAGCAATATATCGGAAGCCATAGTCATGTGCGGAAGCTGAGGGTATGCGATGCGTCGGAAGCCATAGTCGTGTGCGGAATGCTGCGAAGGAACTATAGTTGTATGAGAAGGTCAATGTACGCTGCAAAGAAGCATGTGATGCAAAGGAGCCGTGGGGGAAGCTAGGCGCACGTGATGCGGGGAACCTGCTTAGTTAGCAACAGTATGTGGGAATGGGTCCAGGGTAAGCCAGAAAAGACAGTAAAAAAAACAGTACAAGCCTTTTAAACCTTATGCTTAGGAGAATAGCTATGAGTATAGCTTTAATAAAGGGATTATATCTCTTTATTATAGTTTATAAATTATTATATATTTTATAGAATATATAAATAAGGTATAGAATATAAATAAGACATTCTTTTCTTTTAAGCTAGAGGTTTAAGAGCTTTATATAGTTATAAACTAAAAGTAAAATAAGCTTTTTAATAGCTCTATTAGTAGCTTAAAGTAATGGCTTTTCTAGTATTATTAAAGCTTTCTATTTATATTACTAGTAGTATTCTTTATTTAGATATAGTTATAGTTATAGTTATAATAAGGCTTTTATAATATTAGTAACTTTATTTAATAAATTAACTAAAGCTTTTTAATTAGATACTATGAATTAAAGCTTTCTATTTAATCTAACCCTGCTTTAACCCTTTATATATATATATATATATTTTAACATTCTATTATATTATAAATCTATATATATATAGTTTATAATACTATTTATAGCTTAGTTACTTAGCTAGTTAGCTACTCTATATATAAAGGTAGTTTAATAATAGCCTTATTATTATTTTTCTTTACTATTTATAATTATATTAATTACTAAGGTATTAAATACTATCTTTACTATTTATTTATACTTTATTATTTATACTCTATATTATATACTTTTTTCTTATTATATTTTATAATAATAAAAAAGTATATAATATAGAGTATAAATAATAAAAAGTAAATAAATAGTAAAGGTAGTATTTAATACCTTAGTAACTAATATAATTATAAATAGTAAAGAAAATAATAATAAAACTATTATTAAGTATATAAAGTAATTAACTAAGTAAGTAACTAAACTATAAATAGATATATAAAGAGTTAAAGTAAAGTTAGTATTTAATTATAAAGCTTTAATTAACTAATTAAATAAAGTTATACTATAGAAGTCTTACTATAATTTATACTTAAATAAAAAGTATAATAAGGAAAAGAGTATATAGTATAGAGTATAAATAGTAAAGAGTAAATAAATAGTAGAGATAGTGCTTAGTGCTCTAGTAACTAATATAGTTATAAATAGTAGAGAGAAATAATAATAAGGCTATTGTTAGGTATATAGGGTAGCCGACTGGCTGAGTGGTCGAGCCACAGGTGGCGTCACAAGCCACACATGCGCAGGCATGTAATGCGACGGGATGTCAAGACGTACACGTACAGAGGGTTGGGGCGGGATCAGATGGAAGGCTCTGACTGCAACTACACAAGGTTGCTGGTGCCCGGCTGGGAAGCTTCGGTTGACTCATCGGATGAACGAAATAAACAGTATTATAATAGTAATATAAAGCTTTAACTAAACTAAAAAAGTCTATAATATTACTTTAAACTATTAATAAAGAAAAGTTTAGTCTATTTCTAATTTATAGCTATATTAAGCCTTTAAGTCTCTAGTTTAAAAAGAAAGAATTCTTTCTTTATATTTAATACTCTATGTATATTTATATTTTATAAAATAAATAATAATTTATAAACTATAGTTACTTTAGTATATATATAGGACTAGCTTAATATTTTATTATATTATATATTTATATATAAGCTTAATATAGCTTATAATAAAGTTATAGCTATCTATAGCTTAGCTATTTAATTAGTTAGCTATAATAGACTGGCCCTAAGTATATACTATAGTAGATATATAATAAAGGATTATTATTCTTAAAGAGAAAAGAAAGATCTAGAAAAGAGAGCTTTTTAGGTTTCTCTTTCTAGCTATTTTAATAGCTTTACTTTTTATCTTGATTTTTAATAAGGCATAGATAAAGCCTAAGTCTATAATATATTCCTTTACTTAGGGTTTTATTCTGTCTTTATATTCTATTATATTCTAATATAGAGATAAATAAATTAAAATCTATTATAGTCTAGGGTATATTTATTTTAGTTTTATTTTAGTTTTATTTTTATTATTTTAGAGATATTTTCTATTATTAAAATAGAGCTATTTCTTTCTATAGATTTTAATAGCTAGAGCTTATATTAATACTAAAAGTAATTATTCTAGTATAGTATTATACTATACTATAGTTTAGAATATATTCCCTTTAGTTTTACTTTTTTATCTTTTAGTTCCTTTACTTTATAGTTTACTTTTCTTAATAAAGCTATCTTTTATTAAGATAGGGCTCTTCTTTATTATTAACAGAACTATAATATTACTATAATATAGTAAAGAAGTTATAGCCATCTATGGCTTAGCCACTTAGCCAGTTAGCTACCCTATATATAAGGGTAGCCTAATAATAGCCTTATTATTATTTCTCTCTACTGTTTATAACTATATTAGTTACTAGAGCACTAGGCACTATCTCTACTATTTATTTACTTTTTACTACTTATACTCTATACTATATACTCTTTTCCTTATTATAATATAGAAAATAAAGGCCTATAGTATTATTATAATATAATAAATAAAGGCCTATAGTACTACTATAATATAATAGACAGAAACTATATAAAACCCTTAATTATATTTGAATAGAGAAATTTATTTTTTAAACTAGAGAAAAATTATATTTTCTAGTATTAATATTAATTTAAGTTTTAGAAAAGGGAGGGAAAAGGGGGTTTAATCTTATTATTATTTTATTTTATACTTTACTAGTATACTTTACTATCTCTCTAGCCTAAGGTTTTTTTATATTACTTTATATCTCTATTAGGCTATTACTAATTAGTTTTATAATTATTTTACTTTACTTCTTACCCTATTTATTTAGATTTCTTAAAATTTTATTCCTTTTTCTATTTATTTTTTATTTCTTATTAAAATAATTTAATTATAGCTTTTTATATACTTTTTTTTCTCCCTTCTAAGCATAAGGTTTAAAAGGCCTATACTATTTCTTTTTTACTATCTTTTCTAGCTTACTCTAGATCTATTCCTATACTTTATTACTAACTAAGTAGGTTCCCTATATTATATAATCAGTGCCTAGCTTCCCCTATAGCTCCTTAGTATTACATGCTATAGCTTCTTTATAGCCATCTATATATAACTATAGCTTCTAATGTATTATATACTTCTATATATAACTATAGCTTTTAATATATTACTTAGTTTACCCTTATATTACTATAGCCTTTATTAATCTCTTTTATCTCTAACTATATCTAAGTATAGCTCTCTATAATATTATATTATAAAGGCATTAGATATATAATTTAATAGTAAAAGTAATTTATTTAATAACTAAATTAAAAAACTAACTAAAAACTTATATTAAAAAACTAAGCTAATAACTCTAACTATCTCTAGCTTTTAAAGTAAGCCTTATACTAGGGCCCTTTATCCCCTTCTTATTAATTTAATTTTACTACTAAAAGGCTTATTATTAATAAATTAGGCCTTCTTACTCTTTTTACTCTATTACTTTTTATATAGCTCTAGGACTCTAGGAAAAGAGAAATAGTAAAAGTTATTCTATTTCTAAACTATTAATAATACTATTATTAAAAGATCTTTTAAAGTAATTTATCTTATAGATAACTTTACTAGTATTAATAATATTAATAGCTAAGGCTATTATAGCTATTAGAATAGTTTTAGTAAAGGAATTTAATCCCTTTGTTATATTATTATAGATATAGGTATTATTTATTTATATTTTAACTCATATAAGTAGATAGTAAGATATAAATAATAAATTTATCTCTTTTAAGCTAGGGGCTTAAGGGCTTTATATAGCTATAGACTATAGAATAAGCTTTTTAATAGCTCTATTAATAGCCTAAAGTAATATTATAGGCTTTTCTAGCTTAAAGCTTTCTATTAGTATTGCTAGTAGTACTCTCTATTTAAGTATAGATTATAATAAGACTTCTATAGTATTAGTAACCTTATTCAGTTAGTTAGTATTTATTTAATAAGTTAACTAAAGCTTCCTAGTTAAATACTAATCCTACCCTAACCCTCTATATATAAGGCTAGCTTAATATTCCATTATATTATATACCTATATATATATAACTTATAATATTATAATTACCTATAGCTTAGCTATTTAACTAGTTAGCTACTCTATATATAAGGATAGTTTAATAATAGCCTTATTATTATTTCTTTTTACTATTTATAACTATATTAGTTACTAGAGTACTAGATACTATCTCTACTATTTATTTACTTTTTATTATTTATACTCTATATTATATACTCTTTTTCTTATTATTATATAATATTATAAAAAGAAATAACCCTCCTAAGTATAAGGTTTAAAAGGCTTATACTATTTTTCTTTTATTATCTTTTCTAGCTTACTCTGGATTTATATCTATATACTATTACTAACTAAGTAAGTTCCCTACATTATATATGCCTAGCTTCCCCTATAGCTCCTTTACATTATATATTAGCCTTCTTATATAGCTATAGCTTCTTTATAGCTTCCTTTATAGCCTTATATATATAACTATAGCTTCTAATACATTGTATACTTCTATATATAACTATAGCTTCTAATATCCTCCTGAGTATAAGGTTTAAAAGGCTTGCACTTTTTTTTTCCACTCTTTTCTGGCTTACCCTGGACCCGTTTCTACACACCGTTGCTGACTAAGCAGGTTCCCTGTATCACGTGCTTCCCCCACGGCTCCTTTGCATCACATGCCGCAGCTTCTTCACAGCTTCCTTCGCAGCTCAGCGCACAGCTTCCACACACAACTACAGCTTCCAATACATTACTTATCTATTATATATCATTCATCTAGCTCTTCTTACTCTCTATAATATTATATTATAGGGGCATTAGATATACAATTTAATAAAAAGGTAGCAAGAGTAATTAATTTAAAAACTAATCTAAAACACTAACTAAAAACCCTAATTAAAAAACTAAGTCAATAAGCTAGCCCTATAGCTAGTATTTACTATTACCTTTAATATATTTTAACTCTATTTTTAGCTTTTTTTCTAGCTTTTTATCCCTTTCTTTATCTCTTTTTCTAGGCTTTAAATATAATTCTTTATTAAAATTATTATATATTAGGAATATATAAAAGTCATTCTATTACTATTAGTAATATTACTATTAAACTACTTAGAAGGACTTACCTTAATAATAATATTATTAGAGATATAAATAGAAATAGTAGCTAGAGCTACTATAGTTACTTATATAGCTTTAATAGAGAGATTTAACCCCTCTACTATATTTATATTACTATTTAATTCTATAATAATATTAATTTTAATAGACTAGGTTTAAATAATATAAATAAGGAATTCTTCTTTCTTAAGCTAGGGGCTTAAGGGCTTTATATAGCTATAGACTAGAAGCAAAATAAGCTTTTCTCTATTAGTAGCCTAAAGCAATGGCTTTTCTAGCGTTAGTAACCTTATAGTTACAGTTAGTCAAAGCTTTCCATTAGCATTATAACCTTATTATTATAGCTAGTAGTACTCTCTATCTAGACATAGGTTATAGCAAGGCTTCTATAGTATTGACAATCTTATTTAATAAGTTAACTAAAGCTTTCCAGCTAGGTACCATTAGTTAGAGCCTTTTATCTAGTCTAATCCCGCCCTAACCCTCTATATGTGTATATCTTGACATCCCGTTGTATTACATGCCTGTGCATGTATGGCTTGTAACGCTACCTATGGCTCGGCCACTCGGCCGTTCGGCCAGTTAGCTACCCTATATAGGCAGCCTAATAATAGCCTTATTATTATTTCTCTCTACTATTTATAACTATATTAGTTACTAGGGTATTAAATACTATCTCTACTGTTTATTTACTCTTTACTATTTATACCCTATATTATATACTCTTTTTCTTATTATAGAATAAGCTTTTCTTTATTAATAGCCTAGAGTAATATTATAGACTTTTCTAGTATTATTAAAGCTTTCTATTAGCATTATAGTGCTTTCTATTTAAATATAGATTATAGTAAGGCTTTTATAGTATAACTTTATTTAGTTAGTTAGTATTTATTTAATAAGTTAACTAAAGCTTTCTAGCCAGGCACTATTAGTTAGAGCCTTCTATCTAGTCTAGTATATATATTTATTATTTTAGTATAAACTATTTTCTAACTTACTGCTTAATATCCCATTATATTATCTACCTATACATGCTTAGTATGGCTTATAACGCTACTTATAGCTTGGCTACTTAGCCATTTAGTCAGTTAGCTACCCTATATAAATAGCTTAATAATAGCTTTATTATTATTTCTCTTTACTATTTATAACTATATTAGTTACTAGAGTACTAGATACTATCTTTACTATTTATTTACTTTTTACTATTTATACTCTATACTATATATTCTTTTCCTTATTATATACTCTTTTTCTTATTATACTTTTTTCTATTATTAATTTATCTCTATATTATATTCTTTTCCCTTTTCTAGGCTTTAGCTATAATTCCTTATTAAAATTACTATATATTAGGAATATATAAAAGTTATTCTATTATATACTATTAGTAATACTATTATTAAAAGACCCCTTAGAATAACTTACCGTATAGATAACTAGTAAAGGGGGGGGGGGCCTTTCTATAGTAGGAGCTATAGCTACTATAGCTACTTATATAGTAGGGGGATTTAATCTCTCCACTATATTTATATTACTATTTAATTCTATAATAATAGATATAAGTTTAAGTAATATAGATAAGGAATTTTTCTCTTTTAAGCTAGAGACTTAAAGGCTTTATATAGCTATAAACTATAGAATAAGCTTTTCTCTATTAGTAGTTTAAAGCAATAATAACCTTATATAATTGCAGTTATAGGCTTTTTTAGTATTATTTGTTAAAGCTTTTTATTAGTATTATAACACTCTTTATTTAGATATAAATTATAGTTATAGTTATAGTAAGGCTTTTATAGTATAATTTTATTTAATAAGTTAACTAAAGCTTTCTAGCTAGGCACTATTAGAGCCTTCTATCTAGTCTAGTATATACATTTGTCATTTTAAAGGCTAGCTTAATATCCTGTTATATTATATACTTATATATACTACTTATAGCTCGGCCACTTAGCCAGTTAGCTACCCTATACAGGCAGTTTAATAATAGCCTTATTATTATTTCTCTCTACTATTTATAACTATATTAGTTACTAGGGCACTAGGCACTATCTTTACTATTTATTTATTCTATACTATTTATACTCTATACTATATACTCTTTTCTATGTTATAAAATAGCTTATTAAAGAGAAAGAGAATATTTATATTAAGGTATTAAATTAGCTTTAAAATCTCTATTTAAGTAATATATCTCTTTATTCTTTAGTATTTTTCTTTATATATCTTTCTATCTATTCTTTTTTAATTTAGTTTTTTTTTAATATTTATTAAATCTTTATATCACTTTTATAGCTATCTTTTTTTAAAAAAAACTTTTAGTCTTTTTTTTTTCTTTTAGATATTATTATATTATTTTTTATATCTATAGTTAGTTTAAATATTACTTCTATTAGAATTTTTTAAATTTTAGTTTAAATAGAACTATTATTATAATATATATCTTTCTATTCTATTTTAAAAGTATTTAGTATCTCTATATTTTATAATTTTTATAAAAACTATTATTTTTTTTTATTTCTTTTTTATTATACTAATACTTTATAGTTTTCTTTCTCTAGACTATTTTTAATTTATAAAATTTCTTAAATTTTATATTTCTATATTATTTTATCTATAGTTTTATCTATAACTAATAATAGACCTAATTTTAAATTATAAAATATTTAGTTTAAAAATAAATTAATTATTATTCTTTTTAATAAGTTTATATAGGCACTAGGCACTACCTCTACTGTTTATTTACTCTCTACTACTTATACCCTATACTACATACTCTTTTCCTCATTATAAGTTTATATAGAATACTAAATATAGGCCTCTAGATATATTTAGTATTACTATTAATAGTATTAAAATATTTATAACTTTATACTTTATATATATTTAGTTAACCTTTTTATTAGGCCTATTTATCTTAATATTCTATAAATCTAGCTATATTTTATCTTTAATCTCTAGCTATTTTATTAGTTATTTTATTTTATTTACTATATTCTATTACTATTACTATATATATACTATAGCTATTTAAATTAAGCCTATTCTATTCTATAGATATTAAATAAACTATATTACTTTTTCTATTAGTATTTTCTTTAGTAAAATCGTAATCTTTTTAGCTATAAAAAATCTATTTTATAACTATTAAAAAATAGATTTAGACTTATATTTATAACTATAGAGTTTTTAATATTTAAAAATAATTAATAAGCTAATAAATATCTTACTTAGTCTCTTTATATAAAGTAAATTATATTATTCTTCTCTACTATTTATAACTATATTAGTTACTAAGGCACTAGGTACTATCTCTACTATTTATTTGCTTTTTACTGCTTATACTCTATACTATATATTCTTTTCCTTATTATAAAGATAGATATAAAAAAAGGTTTTTTATTAAGCTTAGACTATAATAAGGAAAAGAGTATATAGTATAGAGTATAAGTAGTAAAGAGTAAATAAATAAGCTTAAACTATATCTCTAAGTTTTCTATTATTTAAACTCTATTTAATTCTATATTAATTTTTTATAGTCTATTTTACTATTTTTCTTTATAATTAAATAAAGAAGCTATTTATTTTCTAAATTTTTATTCTTTTTTATTACTATTTATTCTATACTTTCTATTTTAGCTAGTATTAAGCTTTTTATATTAGTTAGATAGATTAAAAAAATTGTATTTTTAGATTATATATCTACTTTTTCTATACTAGAGATAAAGTCTTTCTTTATATTTATAATTTATTTCTTTTATAATTACCTATTTTATTTATTTCTTATCCTACTTAGGCTTTTAGTTTTTTTTCTTTTTTATTAATTTAGCTTTTAAATAGTTTATATTTATTATTATAATATTCCCTTTATAGTCTTTTATTTATTTAGCTAAAGCTATAATATCTCTCTATTATTAGTTAGGGTTATTTTAAGTACTATAGATCTTTAGATTAATTATAATCTTCTAGAGTTTATCTTTTATTACTTTATAATTATTTATGGATATATTGTATTCTATTAATACTATCTTTAGATTCTTTAATACTATAGTATATAATTAATAAATCTTTATCTTTAGAGTCTATATATAGCTTTTTATTTAATTAATTAATTATTTAAAATAAATTAAAAACTATAAGAACTTTTTATTTTAGTTTTATTTAATTTTTATTAAGATAATTATTATTTATTATCTTTAATATAAATCTTTATAAAGTAAATCTAAGTATTTAATAAATTTCTTTACTAAAAGCTTACATTATATATACTATAAAACTATTTATTTTTAAATTAATATTCCTAGTTAGTTTTAAATATATTTAATTATATTTATATTATTCTATTTATAATAAGAAAAAGAGTATATAATATAGAGTATAAATAGTAAAAAGTAAATAAACAGTAGAGATAGTATTTAGTGCCCTAGTAATTAATATAGTTATAAATAGTAGAGAGAAATAATAATAAGGCTATTATTAGGCTATCTATATATAGTAGCTAACTAGCTAAATGGCTAAGTGACTGAGCTATAAGTGGCTATAACTTCATTATAAGCCATATATACACAGGCATATATTAGTATTACTATTCTTTATATTAATATAGTATTATTTTTTATATTAGATATAAATACTATAGGGTTAAATATAAATATAATAGAATTAATTAGAGATATTATAAGGTTTTAAGTTAATAGTATTATATCTATTTAGTCTATAACTATTATTTAAAGTATTTTTAATTAAGTCTTTATAGTTTATAACTATTAATATATAGTTTTTATTTTTACTTTCCTTATATATATAAGCTTATTTTACTATATAATTATTTAGTTTAGTATTTTAATATAATTTTATTATTATAGTATTTATTATTATAGTATTTTTATATTTAGTTATATTAATCTAAATATTTATAATTATTTAACTAGATTATTTTCTATTTTAGTATATTTATAGCTTCTATCTATTTAATAAAGCTAATTTTTTAATTTTATTATAGAGAAAGAATAATAATTATAATAGACTAGCTTTAAGTATATACTATAGTAGATATATAATAAAGAATTATTATTTTTAAAGAGAAAAGAAAGGTCTAGAAAAGAAAGCTTTTTAGATTTCTCTTTCTAGCTATTCTAATAGCTTTACTTTCTGCTTTAGCTTTTAATAAGGTATAGATAAAGCCTAAGCCTATAATATTAACTACCCTTAAAAGTAGTTTAATAATAGCTTTATAATAAGGAAAAGAGTATATAGTATAGAGTATAAACAGTAGAGAATAAATAAACAGTAGAGGTAGTATCTAGTGCCCTAGTAACTAATACAGTTATAAATAGTAGAGAAAAATAACAACAAGGCCATTATTAGGCTACCCATATAATTATTAAAGTATTAAAGCTTTAGTTAACTTAATAATTCTTTTTAAGTAGATTTTATTTTATAAATTAAAGATCTTTTTAATAGTTCTACCTTACCCACTGAGATACTGTTATACTAGTACTAAATACCATTGCTACTATGCCCAGGAGAATTAGGGCTATGTCCAGTCCCTTTGCCCATCCAGATTCTGCAGTTCCATGATAATGTAGGAAAGCGGGATAGATATACACAAGTGGTACACAAGCCAAGCTTCCTATCAAGGCCACGAACTTGTCCAGGTCAGTAGCCCCGACCATGGCGATTCCCACACAAAGAGTCATGACCACAGTCCGTAGTCCGTTCTTTTGCCACTTGATAGCTGCGCTTTTCTTGCCTGTAGCTCGTTCTCCGAACAGGGAAGTCTCGATAATTCGAATGGCCGGGAACAGCTGTACGGGCTCTCCACCTAGCACCGCCATGGAGTACAGGAATTGTACCGCGTTGACAAGTGCTGAATCCTGAGGGAAATTAGACATGACCTGGATCTTGGTATCTTCGCCAAAGGTGGCATAGCACAACGCCCCGACAGATGTGAAGATAATGGTGATCAAAAACATGACCAAGTAAAGGAGCCCACTGAAGTGCTGCGGGTTTTTCATGCTTGATTGAATGGGCAAGATGAGGCCGATACCCTCGAATGTGAAAATAGCGGAGCCGATGGTGAGTGCGTAATCGGATGGGTTAAACAGTTGAACGGTCGGGTTGATGCCATTGGTGAATAAGTATTGGATGTCGTAATACCAGATGTAGACAAGGCCTATCATGATGAATGCATCGGCCAGAAGAGCTGCAGGGCCGAGCTTGGAAATGTTCCGGATAAGAGCAAGGGGAATAAGGAGGATGAGCTGCAGTGCAATCAGCGCTGGCACCCCTATCTGCAATCCCCGAGATCTGTGTGAGACAGCATCCAGAAAAGCCCACAGGTTCTCGGCCGTAAAAATAAGGCCTGAGCACACGAAACCGAGCTGGGATATCGCAATGGAAGCAAGCACCAAGCTTCGAAACCGAGGTCCTACAATGGCTTTACCAAGATCTCCATAGCCACCCCCGCCATACTTCTGCCGACAATCCAGCAATAGGCGAAAGCATATGCAATTTATCAAAGATACAATGACAAGAGTCATGGAGGAGAAAACAATACCGCCATTGCGGAACGCTTTTGGCAAAAACATGATGCCTGTGCCGATAAAGGCTTTGAGCAGAGTAAAGAAGGTTTTGACGGTACCGGCATCGCCCTCTTTAGGAAGCCTTCTCGAGCTGCGCCTCCGACCGAGCAATGGACGCCGCTCAGAAGGCTCGTACTCCCCATCCTCAGCATCAGCCTCTCGGTCTGTGATGGCCGACTCATCTTCAGAGGAGTCTGTATCCTCGAGATCCTCGCCCGCGAAGCTTCCATACAAGTCGAGGAACTCGACGAAGCTACGCGCCACGAACAATGACTTGCTGAGCCGTCTCTGGCGGGCTTGACGATGCATGTGGTGGCGTCGAAACCCGCCAGGTTCCCGTTGCTCGTCGTATGGGAGAACACTGTCAGGATGAAGACGTGGGGACGGGTTATGGGAGAAGGTAGCTGCACGACGAAGGGATGAAGCACGTGCTTTGATCTTGTATAGATCACGGTGAATGTCACCCCCGAGAAGCTTCAGCGATGATTCAAGGGTTGCCGGGCCTGGTGAACCGACGCGAGTTGTAGGAACTGTGGGGGGAGCCTCTAAATCTGAGGCGGAGCCCAGGCTTGATACGGAATTGTTGGCCAGCCCAGAATCTTCGCCAGTATTAATTGGGACAGGATCCTTAGAGAGACTGACCTCAGGCTCGGCAGAGTAGCCATCGGGTAAGTGACGCTCGAGAATTGCAGCATGGCGTTGATCTAGTCCACTCCCCGTGATGTCTGGCGTGTCCGCCTGGCTCTCCATTGTGTCTATTGTGAATAGACGAGGGATAGTCAACGATGCTGATCAATGTTTTGCACCAAACAGAACAGTGTAGGTGCAAATACCGTGAAGGGCGATTGGGAAGTGTTGAGCGCCGCCGGAGGAGCGAAAGTTGTTTGATGACGCAGAAGATGGAAGGGTGTACTACTGTGAGAAACGGCGGAGCGTATCAACAGAGTGCAAGGTACAGAGGCATCCCATGAAAAGAGTTCCTTCACATAGGACCGAGAGATGAGGCAGCTGATCGCAAATGCTGTCCTCCGACTGGGTGATGAAAGAAAAATAAAGTGGAATGAAAGTAAAATTTGAGAACTGGAAGCACCACCTGGGCTCTTAGACGGTGGCTTCATTGGTGGGGCAATATGGATGTGAACCCATTGAGGTACTAGCCCAGACATCGATCGAATCGATTTGTACGAGGTTGGTTGGAGGTGGGGCTCCAAAGCCACACCGATGTCAATCATACTACTGCTCGGGACTCGGCTTGCTCCAACCCTGTTGTCAGGAAGAGACACATCAAAGTGACTAAGACACCCCCCACTCTGACCCTGTCGGGCTTTCAGCCTTCCCCATGTTCAACTTCCCAACCCGATCTGTACGTAAATCAAGACATCAATTGACGGTGTGTGGGATGTATTGTACGAAGCCCAGCCTTGAAGGGTGTGTTGTTGTTGGGCCAGTCACGGGAAACCGCCCGCCCGATTGTCGCACTGTCAGCCATTGACATACCCAAAGAGTAGGTCTGACAGAGCTATCATGAGGTTTGTTTATGGCCAGTATACAACCCCCTTGTGTATAAGACATCTCGGAACTCTGCGCATCCGAGTCGACCAGGTCATCGGCTGGTGCTCCTTGGGTGCCGTCGGATCATTTCGGTCGAGCAACATTCACTCAAGCCCATGCTGTGTCTTTCAAGACATAGACGCGTCCTGCAGGCCACGCGGCCTCGACCCAAAACCAGAGCGACCCCCAACCACCTTGCACGGTCCCCTTCTGCAAGGGAAAGAAGTAAAGCAATGAGCTCCCACAAGCCCGGTCTACCTGAACCGAATGAGATTTGCCAATCAGCTGCCGCCTTCTCGCATACGATCGTGACCAGGGGCATCGCCAATCTAAGACATGCTCCGTGAGCGCGGCTGGCACGATTCAGTCAAGAGGCTTGTCACCCTTCTAGGGTTCAGCCATCCCACCTTGCGCAGAGACATTTCGAATGTGTCGGTGTAGGACACATCGCCAGCTTTCTCTACACATCGGCCAACAGAGAGATGTTCTGCTCTCACGCAGCAGCCCCTGATAATTGTCTTAGCTGGTTCGTCTTGGCTTCACAATGATCATGGGTCCTGTGGTCCCCAGATCAATGCGTGAGATCTTCGGCATGAAGGGAGGGGGTTCATCCCTAAGCGAGGTCGCGATCTCAACCACGCTGGCACCCAACCTTGCATCAAGGCCTTGTGGCTGGGTGTTATCGTGTCGCTCTACACTGTGTGGCAAAACTCGACGCTCACCATTGGGGTTGGGCGGGGGGGGGGGGGGGGGGCAGCGCCACAGAGTTGACAAGTGCAACGGACTGTAGAATTGTGTTCCGCAATGTCTAAAGCAACGAAGGGTCACCTTGCTTGGCTAACTGCCGTGCTTCTCTTCTTTCTCTATCAAGGACATCAGGCAGCGAGTCCACGGACTGTCCCTTGCCCGGCCAGCTAGCGCTCGCGGTTCGTCTCAAGGAAATTAGCTGGCCGAATACGATTTCTTTTGCCAGATCGAACAGGAGCAGCCTAAGGGCGAATGCGTATGTCACATTGCTCAACAACCTGGAGCATCTGAGATTAGACCTGAAGTGGCAAACTACTGCCCGTGGCACCTCGCTTCGGTCGGCACGCTTCAGTCGGCACACGTCGGACGCCACGACCAAAGAGACCGATAATAGACTGAACAAGGGTTGCGCTCCATGTACGTACAACTATCCGGCTCCGTATTGATGCTGTCAGGATCCGAACCAAGCCTTATCAGCCGCCAACGCACTAAGAAGGGTTCACAACAATGGGGACATCAATCATAAGCTTGTACGATCTAGCGGTATAAGCCAGGGCAGCAATAACTTCTGACATGACGGCCTTCTGTGTAAGTGGCTTAGCTTGGGACACCAGTATGCAGTCCTGTATTCACATCACTCAAACAACCAAGCACCTGGATGGGGCATGAAAGAGTAGTCACAGACCACACATACGACTCAGACAAATGGGAGGCTTGAATACCGTCTCACTTGACTCTGTGTAGGTGGCGCTGGTTTGAGTCACTTTCTCATCTGGGAAATTAATCACTTGCGAGAAGAGAAGGAGGACAACTGTTATGTCAATGACAAACCAAGCACATGTTGGCGCTTGAAAAGAATATATAAGTCTTGATGGTATCCTCGTTTTCATTTCTTCCATCACTCTCAACTCACACCATCTCATTCAATCTCATCCTTTGCATCATCCTCAGTCAAGCATTCCTTGAATACTCTCGTTTCACCTCACTCTCGCTTCATCTGCATCCAACACTCCACTACAAAATAATCAACATGAAGTTCTTCACTGTTGCTGGTCTCTTCGTTGCCGCCGCCATGGCTTTGCCTACCGGCAGCGACAGCAGCAACCTTTACTACACCGGAGACGTTAGCCCCAGCCCCGAGGGACCTTCCGGCAGTGACAACTACGGCGGCCCTAGCGGCCCCGGCGACAACAAGGATAAGGATGAGGATGAGGCCTACCCCCACCCTCCTGCCAACGGCGGTGATAACGGCAGCTATCCCGGCAACGGCGGTGATGGCAACCACCCTGGCGATGGTAACCAACCCGGTGGTGGTAACAACGGCGGCAATGGTAACCAACCCGGTGGTGGTAACAACGGCGGCAATGGTAACCAACCCGGTGGTGGTAACAACGGCGGCAATGGTAACCAACCCGGCGGTGGTAACAACGGTGGCAATGGTAACCAACCCGGTGGTGGTAACGGCGGCAGCGGAGGCAACTACAACCCTTGCCCTGGCACTCTTTACAGCACCCCTCAGTGCTGTGCTACTGATGTCCTTGGTGTTGCCTCGCTCGACTGCGACAACCGTGAGTGCAAATTGCCTTCTTCCAAGCGCTTGTGCTGATCATAGTTCTCAGCCCACGCTACCCCCAGTAACGCGGACGACTTCTCGGACATTTGCGGCAACGCGCGGCCCCTGTGCTGTGTCCTTCCCCTTGTAAGTTTCGCGCTACCTCTACAGGACCGTTTCATTCTAACACTTATCCAGCTTGGACAAGGAGTTCTCTGCCAGCCGCCCGTCGGTGTCTAAGCCTTGGCAAAGGTCACACCATCTGTATAGTACATATCGTGCTCTAACGGGCACAGACGGATGAACCAACTCGCAGTGTACATGAGTTACGCCACATCAGCACGCCTGAACTGTGAACGAGGGCTAGTAGTGTATGGGCTCTCGGTGAGATACTTTTACTTCTTTCTTACCTATTTTTCACATTATACTTCTGTAGTATACTTCATCAATACGAACATTGGCAATACATCACATACTTGAGTCTGTCACTTGGACTGGCTTTGTGGTTCTAGATTTTGTTCACTCTTGGTACTTAAGCATACGTCGTCGCCAGTCCTCTTCTAGTTTGTCCGAGTAGGCATTCTAGGCAGCCGGTGTTGTCTCCCCTGGTTCCTTAGTATCCTTGGTCCTGTCCGCCACTGCCACTGCTCCCGGGTGCCGAGAGCCCTTATCCTTGACTTTCTTTTCTTTCTTTGGTGGAGGGGGGTAGGCTTCCAGGGCAATATTTTGCCATTCCTGAGATGCTTGGTAAGCATCTTGTATCGGCTTGAGTAGCTCATTCAGGGCTTTGGCAACCGCTGGCTTCAGCAGTTGTGGCGTGAGCTATTTGTTAAGTTAGTCAAGAATTCTCTACAGTCATCAATCGATAACAGGGTCACACCGGAGACATACCACATCATTCCTGTAGTCATCATGCATCTTTGCGATGTCACTGTAGACCAGAGGCTCGAGACCGTCTCGCTCACGCTCGACTTGGAACTGTTTGCCTTGAAGTCTAGACGCCGGCAGCAGCACGAACTCCACAAATGCCAGAACCCCGTTCTCTTCAACGACCTTTGGGACAGCAACAGCCTTCCGAATCTTCTTCGTTACCACGTCGGCAGGGTCGAGGAGATCAATTTTACTGTCTATCCATATGTCAGTCATAGGTGGAGGCAGTCACCACAGTGAGAAGGCCTATTACCTGGGTCGCTCGAGCTCATCTTTCCACCTTGCAATCCTGGGACCATCGGGTTAAGGAGATGGGCACGCTTGAAGCTGCATTAGTCAGAGACTCCTGTTGTTCTTGTGTGCACTCACCTCTCGGTAGCCAAGCTTTGGCAGCCAGTCCTTTGCAGCAGTGAACAGCTTGCGTTGGTCAACACCTGTCATGGCGTCAGCTTGTGGGTGGGAACACTGTTGGCAGACAGATCACAATACCTCCGAATTGCGCGTCACAGCCCAGATATTGTTCGTCCAGAACTTGAAGCATGGGGTACAGGAGGCTGCTTAGTGGTGCACTTTTGGACTGCTTGACAATCTCAGCACCAGCCTTCTTAGCGTCGTGTTCCGAGGTGATGGAGGCGAGCTTGTAGACATCCATGACATAGTCAGAACTCAGTTGAAATGAGCTTCCAAGCACCATTCGCAGTTTGTCGGTGGGGACGCCAACTGCTTGGAGCATGGATGTAATGATGTGACGGTAGAATTCAGCACGGTGCTTGACGAGCTCGATGGGAGCTTTCAAGCTATCGAGGAAGGCATGGACGTCGGCCAGTAAAACTGTGACTTCGCAGCCTGCCGCCAGGAACTGGGCAATCTTCATAGCCGGTACGAAGTAACCACAGTGTGGACGGCCAGTCGTGGCAGTGCCTACACTCGGGCTCATTAGTCGGGATTGCTGGATATGGCCTTTGTCAGGTCAAAGACTCACCCCAATAAATTTTGGGATTGCCTCCCTCTAGGACGATTTTCTCGACAATCTCCGGGTTCAAAAACTCTGCGAGATTCTCTCGAATCAACGCCAGCCTTTCGGGTGACTCCATGGCTGCCATTCTGTAAGTATTTGACAGTTTGGGTCGTTTGTTGCGGTGCGAGAGGCTCTTTATAAGGATATGAGTCAAAGTTTTGGAGGGGTTGAGAAGAACCCCTCCACGACTGTTAGGTCAGGGTACCAGGGTACCTCGATGTAGGCTGGGCCTTGATGGTGGAGAATAACCCCAGTCTGTAGCTGAGCGTGGATTGATACGGACGCCTACCAATGATACACTTCAACACCAATATACCTACAGCCTACACCTTGTTGCCTCTCTCTGTGCGCTTGCTCCTCTGTGGCACGATGATGTACACTATCATTTTTTACGGGCAATTCAGCATATGGGTTTGTCTACTCTCAGCCCCCTAGGTTAGTCGAAAGTCCATATCTTAGGGCAGTCGTACCTAGTAGTGGAGCCTGGCCGTGATCAATGACAACTTTGCATCTGTTTTGCCCACGATCCTCCCTTCGGGAGAGGCGTGTGTGTGAGCATTTGGTAGATGTATATTCTCCGTGCCGGCCTGTTGGTGTTATCGAATACTTCCTTCTCGTATACTAATTGCCTGCCCATACCTAATGCGGCGGTTATTATCCACGGTTTTATCTAGGTATTTCTACACGCGAATGATGTGATTAGTTCCGATGCGATCTCGATATCGAAAATATGCAATACCCTTTGGATCGGATTCCCATAACTGTTGCTTGCATCGGCTTGTCGCATGGTGCTCAGGGGTGCACCCATGTTGTATATCCCCGACTCATTTCGCGTGTCGCGCTGAGAGTGAAAACGTACGCGAAGTACTGTCCGTGCCTAGGTACCTAGGGATGTTAGGAGCGCGCCTAGGTTGCTGCGGTGTGTTCTTGATTACCTAATGTATGTAGGTACCTGGGTAGTGCAGGGGCGGGGGGATTTCCAGCTGCCCTCCCACAATGAGTGGCAGCCTACCCTATACGGCATACTAGCTTTGTTAATACGCCTGCTTGGAACTGCGCAACATTTAATGAGTTGAAGGATATCCAGGTATGATCTGGTCATTTGATGGTGCCAATCTATTGATAGCACGCGGTATTCTTGTCGCACTGTGGTTGTTTTGAATATTGTACTCGGTTCATTCATAATGATAAACTTACTGAACAGGTAAAAATATGTAGTCGTGCTAACAAAAACAACATCCGAAAACTACCACAAGCATGTGGTATAACCGCGAGTAAGTAAATATCACTGTTACACCCCCCTTTCCAATACATAGAGCCGACACATCCCACTTCACAGGCACTCCAATAATCGAGAACCGTCTGCGTTCTCACAGGAACAAAAGCCAAAGACCTGCTCAGTGTTGGACGAGCGGCTAAACATCGGACCAGGCGCCAAGGCCACAAAGCCGTAGTCCTGGTCCACCAACCAACCACTGCCCAGCTTTATCAAATCAACGACAACTTCATCAGAAAGCTCCGTTACGACCTCGAGTCCATCAAACCCCCGTCAGGTCAGCCAATTGCACACCAATTGCACGGCCTACAGGAAAGGTGCTCCATTCGAGCCGGGACACACGGCGTGACGCGGTTGCAGCGCTCATCACCTTAACATCGATCGAAATGTCGTCGCGACAGGCTGCGCTGTTAGTACCAATTGACGAGCCTCGATGGCACAAAAGACGCGACGACTGACAGAACTACGAAACAGATCGCTCTACCGGCGCTCATTGAAGCTGGCCCTAGATTGGGCTGTCCATCGTCACCTGTGGCGCGGCCAGGCTCTGTACATCCGCTCACTTTTCGAGGCCAACCGAAATGTCACGAACCCGAGGCAAATCAGGGTAGCGTACAAACCGCCCGCCGCATCCGAGACGATGTCAATAACACAGGAGTAGGCGCTGCTGAGCGAGACCGAGAAGCTGCTGGAAAGCTGGAAACACCCCGACCCATATGTCGCGCCCACGGCACCAGGAGGTACGTTTCTGAGCACAACGCAACGCGGACGAGATATTCACCATAAACAGGATCCAAGTACGAGCGAAACCTGCCCTGTCCCGTCCTTGACCGTAAGCACCACCACTTTCTATCCATGGACCAAAAACCGCGCCCCATACTAACCAACAATCCTGCTTAGCTCCGCCGGCCACTGCCAGTCACCACCACTAGAGAAGGATATAGCAGATGCGCAAGATAGGCTGGGAGCATTTCGGGAACTGTATATTTATAGACGAAATCGCGGCAATACCGCCGCTAGGTAGAATGAACGGCGATCGAACAAGATGGCATTCCAGTTGAGATACCAGAGAAACAAAAGCCCCAAAGCAAATCACCACGCCAATTACGAATTCAATATAGCACGACGAGCATTAAGACCAAAAGAACAAGATTGACAAAACACCAAAGTAAGAACAAAACACCCAAGCAGCCGACATCGCATCATTAAAACCGCATCAAGATTTGAGACGAAGCATTATGTTCAAGTAATTTCTGATTCATGACCATAGCCGTGGGATTATTGTACAACCCAAACGCGCGAAATAAACAGCAAGCAACCGTGAACCCTTAACCGTGACCCCTTTGTCATGACAACCCAAACAAACAGCCATCGCAAGAAAGCAGAAAATAGACACCCTTACATGGGTTGGCTAGCATCCTTTCCGCTCTTGCCGCTCTTCTTAGGCAGAAGGTCTGGGAAAAAATTAGACGAAGCAATAAGAGGAAGATGCAGGATAACATACTCTGGTGAATGTTGGGCAGGACACCACCCTGGGCAATGGTGACGTGGCCCAGAAGCTTGTTCAACTCCTCATCGTTGCGGATGGCGAGCTGCAGATGACGGGGAATGATACGAGTCTTCTTGTTGTCGCGAGCAGCGTTGCCAGCAAGCTCAAGAATTTCGGCAGCGAGATACTCGAGGACAGCAGCGAGGTAGACGGGGGCACCGGCACCGACACGCTGAGCGTAGTTGCCCTTGCGGAGAAGACGGTGGACACGACCGACAGGGAAAGCGAGACCAGCCTTGGAAGAACGACTTGGAGATGTTAGCAATGGTAGAAGGCCAGGCGCGCAAAGATCAAACTTACGACTGGGCGTTCTTGGAGCCAGAGGCCTTGCCGCCAGACTTGCCGCCGCCAGACATTTTGTATGAAGGTTTGGGTGGAAAAAAAGTTGGGAGATAAAAGTGGTTGAAGAGAGCGATGAGGCGATGAGGCGATGGCTGAGAGATGCGTTGGATGACAATTGCGAGATGTAAGGTGCAGAAGTCAAGGTCGGCGGGGGGCATGGAGGTTAAGTAGTTTTTGGCGCGTAGCAGCCGTGTCTACGGATCACCCATCAGCACGCGCTTGGCGCTAGCACCCTTTCGGGAAAATGGGGTGTTGCGCGAAAACACACTAGAAAAAAGGGACAGAAAATAAAATGCGCCCGCCCACCATTGCACATGTCATTTTACCACACGCAACGGATCTAGTATGTTTTCGGACACCCTGCAGCACCCTATCTTGCACGACCAGACCTCACTTCGCCTCTTCATTTCTTGCTCCGTTGTCCATTTTATTTTCCCCAGTATTGGGTTATTTCTTCTCCTCACAATTTCGTACATGCATGGAGACGGCGCCATACGTACTGATTGCACGTCGTGTGTTTTGCATCATCGCATGAACCTGGCCTGCACGCACTGAGCTCATGCATGCGCGCCATGCCGCCCTTCTTGCTTCTTCATCAACGATTGTTGCATGTTTGGCCTCAAGTGCACCATGCTCGCCCATATGGCCCAATCTGGGCTACGGCAACCGTAGAGGATGCCTGGTTTAGCGCGCCCATTAATGTAGAAGCGCATCATGGCGCCGGGCCTTTACCAGAGTGTAGATGTTATGTGGAGTGCTAAATGATTCTATGCTCTCAGCTGTCCGCAACAGGGGCCCGGCAAGGTAGGGAAGATAAACTCCAACCATGCTCACCAACCCCGATGCACGATAGATTGCCGGATGGCACTCGAGTAGTGTCCACGCCCCGTAATTACCGGTGACTTGACAATCAGGTAAGCGGAGAGTGACTACCGGCGTGAGCTACGTGATGTATCGGAATGGGGGAGGAACGGGGCCTTGATGCGCCCGAGACACCTTGTTTAATCGGTACTCCGGACTTCTACGGGGCAAACCAGACGCGTATCAGGTCATGACTTCACCGGATGGCACACCTAGCCCACCAGTGTCTATTCGAAAGAATCGACGCGCTTCATGGGCTCAATTAATTACTGTGCAGCCAGCTGGCAGCGAAGCACCATGATGATGCACTCTACCTATGTGGAGGCAGAACAACAAAAGCTGATAATCTTATGGCGAAACAACCAAGTATTGGTAACCCAAGGGGATGGGGGGAGAGAAAAAAAAAAAAACAAGAAATTAATCTCAACCCCGTCGCTGGGTTTACGAGGCGGGTGTCCGGGGCAGTCAATGCGAAGATTGATCCCCTTTCCCGATGCTGGCTGGACGCGTTCGTCATCATGAGGGCTGGGACGCGTCTGATGGATAGACTGCGCGCCACCAGGCCATCAGCCAGATGGGAAATGGAAACACCGGGGTACGGGTTTGTCGAAATTGATGATTGGCCCACGATTTTTCGAAATTGTAGGCTGGGCCGTGCACGGCTTTCTTATCTCCAAACCTTGGGGCTCATTCTGTACCTTAGTGCTGAGTTGGTGGTCGTGGAGTGATGCAGGCCAGCCGCAAGGCATGCACAGTCAAGGCACCCATGTACCGCGTTTGCGCAATCCCCACTTTGGTTATTCCACGTCGAGTTAGCGCGAAAAGGACATCAGAGGCAGGGAACGCGATGGCTGAGGTAGCGGCAGCACGCGACGGGACCCCCTCCCTCTCCAAGGCCACCAAAAAACGCTGTTCAATCAGTAACCACTGACCACGGTAGCGCGCCCAGCTACAAAAACCCAGCCCACCCCCCAAGCACATCTCCTTCCGCCTTTCAACTCTCTCTTCTCATCACCACCGTCCGCTATCCACTGCCCAGTTCTTGCACTCGACGCCCGCGTCATCTCACTTGTTTTTACAAACCAACTTTTCTAACCTCAAATTTCGCAAATCATTCGAAATGGCTCCCAAGGCTGCTGACAAGAAGCCCGCCTCCAAGGCTCCCGCTACCGCCTCCAAGGCTCCCGAGAAGAAGGATGCCGGCAAGAAGACTGCTGCTTCTGGCGACAAGAAGAAGCGCTCCAAGACCCGCAAGGAGACCTACAGCTCCTACATCTACAAGGGTGAGTCAAGTGCCGCGCATCGCGCATCTTTTGGACGCGTCACTAACAGATAATAGTTCTCAAGCAGGTCCATCCCGACACTGGTATCTCCAACCGTGCCATGTCTATCCTGAACTCGTTCGTCAACGGTTAGTACGCGCACATCCCTCAAACGCATCTCTTCTAATTCCATGGCAAGATATCTTCGAGCGCGTCGCATCCGAGGCCTCCAAGCTGGCCGCCTACAACAAGAAGTCGACCATCTCCTCTCGTGAAATCCAGACCTCGGTCCGTCTCATCCTTCCCGGTGAACTTGCCAAGCACGCTGTCTCTGAGGGCACCAAGGCTGTCACCAAGTACTCTTCTTCCACGAAATAAACCTATTCCTGAGGTTTGTGGATTTTGGGCATTTCGAGTCGTTTTTTTGCGTGGCATTAAGGTGTCATGATCCGAGATCCTGTGGGCCGGCCTTGAGATGCCGTGCTTTGTTGATTGGGATCTCTTAATGCGTTATGGATGGTTTGCTTTATGGGGGCAATGTCTTCACGGTCAACGGGGTTCGCGGTTGTACTATAAATTTCGAGTATAGGGTCTCGACACAATGAATTCGTGCACATGATACCTGAACCAACACTTTGATCTATTGCATCCTGACACAGTCTGTCGCAAATAACCTGCCACGGCTTATCCCAGTCCTGCCTTGGAGCTCTTCATGGCGTGCGTTACGGGCTGGAGAATTCCCTTGTTGTTGGACGCACCCAATGCTGTACCTGTGCTCCAGCCCATTTTCTCGAGCATAGCCCGACCTCGATTCTCAACACCCAATTCTGGTGCAGCACCCCCAACAATCTCTCCCTCGCGGTAACTCGCAGCCGCATGATTCGTCCTCACAGGTGGTGCCTTTTGCCCACGTTTTCCCTTGTTATCAAGTCGAGGGAAGAACTGACGCTTGGTCAAGCGCCCGACGATTTGGTTGAAAGCTGCTTCTGCATAGGGCAGTGTGCGTCCGGTTCGGTATATTACTGGTCTTCGTTGGTCGGCCTTGCCAATCGATTTGGACTTGACCTTGAACTTGCTTGCGAGCTCATGTATCGTCTTTCGCGCATGAGTATCCATCGGCGGGAACGTCATACTGCTTTCTGTCAGTGTCTAATGGCCAGGGCGGGCAGTAATCACCCAAGGGGTTAGGGGACGATCTTACGATTCGTCGCCGCTTATAAGAAACGACCTCATCTCCTCACTGATCTCTGGCAGAGTCATTCCGTGAGGGTATTTGACCCGCATGTCATCAGGTTCCATCTTCTTACCGAGCATACCCAGTGCGCGCAACTCCTCTCGTCGCTTCTTTCGCTCAGATTTTTTGAGACGGTCATTCTTCCACGCCGATTGCAACCTTGCCTCGAGCTCCGAGTCTGATGTGTTGAAGGTGATCTGGGCCTGCGCGCGTTTGCCCTTCCTACCGCGAATACTCGGACGCTCTCTATCCATGAGATCGAAGCTTCCCTCTCTGTCAGGCCCTTCCCTGCCCGTAAACAGCTCATCGGAAGACTCAGAGTCGCTCGTTTCGGAAGCGAAATGGTTGACCTTGGACCCTGCAGGCCTTGAGCCTTGGCCACCGGCTTCACTCTCTGGTGGACACGCACCGTCGTCGTCTTCCTCTTCTGCGTCGGAGGCATGTAAAGAATCAATGGTAGGATGGCGCGTTTCTTCTGTTTCCGTTGAATGCCTCCGCTGAATCTCCACTTCATCCATGTTGAGGTCATCTAACTGGTCCGCTATGCCGCCAAGGTCGCGTTGGATATATCGAGGCTTCGACAGGTCGGGCATTTCGTCGTTCTCTCTCATGTTTTCAATGTAATCAGCGAGCAGAGCATCCTCCTCGTCCCTCTGGGTCTTTCTTTTGCCAACGCGATCCTTGCCTCGGAGATTTCGCTTCTCTTTCTTCAAGGAAATCATGGTTGCTGGCAGTGGGTCAGCGCTCGTAGAAACCGTCGCCGGAACCTGCTCTTGGACGATGCTGGCGTTAGAAGAGGGCAGCGATGAGGCTGTCTGAGCTGCGGGAGTTGATGAGAAATCTTCTTTGGACCGTGCAGTATTGCGGCCCTTGAATAGAATGACCTCATCACTCGAGGTGCTCTGCTGGGATAGACGCCGTCCTGGCATTGTCAATATGTCGGATGAAACGCGCACATCCGAGCTGCCGTTTCTTGTTGTATCGTAAAAGTATATGCCATCCTCATTCGTAGTTTCTGGACCAAGTGAATTTTCGTTTGTGAAGCTGATGAGGGGCGTGGGGGCCTGTGGCGGTTGAGAGAAGACCATGGCCGGTTCTTTGTCTTCATCGTCTCCAGGAGATGGCGGCGGGTCGCTTGCATCCCCCGCAGCAACCTTTGTTTTTAACAAAGGTACTGCATGTTGCAAGAGTTCATCCAGCTGCTTCAGAGGCTGGCTGGCACCAGCACTTATGAAGGATACGGGTTTCCTGCGCAGCTGAGCGCTCGCGGTCCAAACTGAATGATCCTGCTGCGAGGTTTGGCGAGCTTCGTCGAGTAGAGTAAGTCCAGCTAGGGGCTGATTAGTGAGCCATTCTGACCATCACCAGACTGGGTGGTATACCGGATGTTTCATGGCTGGGAAGAGCTGGACGACTTGGGCCATTTTGCCCTCCATTTCTCCCACGACCACTGCCACGGGCGCCTCTAGAGGCCGACGAGCCTCTCTTGTTCCGTGGCATAAGGTGAAGAGGGAAGGAGTTGCTTCCAGGGCTCGACGACCCGAACACACCACACCTTGCGTTGAATTTCCAAGGGAATGTGCTGGTGACAAAATCGAGCCAAATGACATGGGTCACAGGTGAAGTAATTGCTAAAAACGTTTGCCCAAGTTTAGGCTAGTACGCACTAAGCATGATACCCGATAACACAGGTACCTCCATAGGCTACAGTGTACTGAGGTAGGTACTTACCTCTTTCCCTCCTGTGTATAGGTACCTCAGCACCATGTGTACACACTATGTAAGTACGCGTTCAGGTACTCAAGGTACCTAGCGGCCAGTGGCCGTGCTTGTTCACGCTTGAGCAGATGTGGAAGACGCATATATATACCGAGCTGTTACAGCAGGACAACCCCTCCACTGCTGATATCACCATCCAGCGTGACAGGTACCTAGAGGTACATACGTACAGGTAGTATCGCTCAGGTATTACGCACTCCATGGAAAGTTACCACCAAAAGCCCCATCCCTCCCGCATTCATCATGAGGGGGGGTATCTGCCTATTCATGCCCCATAACATCCCCATACGAGCTCGGCTTTAGCCATCTGATTTCTGTAGCCTCTCCCTCCCTCTATCACTGGTCTTGTGTCCGAGTCATACGGGCGACAGCGAGACCTACTCCCACTCCTCGCTACCGCTATACCAACCTTTATTTCTTCTCATTTCGAACCTGACCTTCCTTCGTGGATTTCGACGTCAGTGCATAGGGTCCCTCCGTGCCTTGCCTTTTCTCGAGATTCTACCTATTTTATTTGCCCCCAATCCTCTGGTGATCAGCACAGCCTCGCCTTACCCCAGGTACATAGGTACCTTCTTCCTTTATCGTAGCAAGGACAAGGCTTAAGTACTGCTAGTGTTGTACCTGAGAGGTACCTCACCATTCTTATCGTTCCTACTACCTACGTCAGCACATCTGGTTACCTGTACCGATCACAAGGCATCACTTATCGTCTCGCTCTATCCATGCATTTACCCTTTTAACTTTCTTAATATTTCCACACCGTCCGCGGGTCTTGCCTGAGACGGTTCCCTACATCCTACTACTTCCCTGGCCCCTACCTAATACTCGGTCACTTGTGCTTGGCTAGAGGCCTCGGTTTCGAAAGGCAAGGCACCATTGCCGCAACCAGGCAGCGCGCTTCCTGCCCCTCCACGGCTCTCAGCTTCGTGCCAACCTCGCACTTCACCGTTCCGCCGCCCCCCTCGCGTCTCTCCAGACAGCACTACTTGGCCCGAGTCTAAGTTTCCTCCATGACATAGAACTCCGACTAGTATTGATCTCTCTGAATCCTGTCCATGGATTCCGCCATAGCCAACGTCGCTAATGTCGATCTCGGTCCTTACCGGCGCATTGTCCAAATGTTCTGGGACCCTGAGCCTGTGAACGATAGGAACGTCGACCAGCCCGTATGGTGCCTCGGCCACTCCTACAAACTCGCCGGGGCCGAAATATCGCGACCTGCCATCACCCCGAGCAAGTCGGCCTCGGACCCTCCAGCAAACGCACCCGATACCCCTCCAGAATCTACGTCCAGCAGCTTTTCGTCATCTCTCGCATACGAAGACTTTGGACGTGAGGCAGGATGGCCTCAGGCTTTCTTGGATGATTTTGGATCCAGATTCTGGATGACCTACCGCAGCGAATTCGAGCCCATACGCCGATCCACCGACCCGAGGGCCTCTTCTGCACTGTCTTTTGCTATGCGTATCAAGACCCAGCTTGGAGGGGATCAGACTGGGTTTTCTTCGGACAGTGGATGGGGCTGCATGATAAGATCAGGACAGAGCCTGCTTGCGAATGCCTTGGCTATGGTCCAGATGGGTCGTGGTAAGTAATGTATTAATCCATCATGCTTCTCATGGGTGCTCGAGACTAACAAGACCAAGACTGGCGACGGGGCACCAACCAACAAGAGGAGCGCGAGCTCATAAAGCTCTTTGCCGACGATCCCAGGGCGCCATATTCCATTCACAGCTTTGTAAAACACGGTGCCGAAGCCTGCGGCAAGTATCCTGGCGAATGGTTTGGTCCTTCAGCCACTGCACGGTGTATTCAGTAGGCGCTCCTCCCTTCTGGCATCCCTCCTTCAAGGATCTCAAGATGACTAATGATCGCATTGTATAGAGCCCTGGCACACGCCCATGAGCCAAATCTACGCGTCTATATCACAGGCGACAGTCCCGATGTATACGAGGATAATTTCATGAAGATTGCTAAGCCTGATGGAAAAGAATTCCATCCAACCCTCATACTCGTGGGCACTCGCTTGGGAATCGACAAGATCACGCCAGTGTACTGGGAGGCTCTCATGGCCTCGCTACAGATGCCCCAGTCGGTTGGCATTGCTGGGTGAGTATCTGGTCTATTCTCCCCCTGATTGTGAGTTGTATTGACAAAGTTTCAGTGGTCGCCCGTCGGCTTCCCACTACTTCGTCGGAGCTCAAGGCTCTGGACAAGGAGCGTACTTGTTCTATTTGGATCCTCACCATACTCGAAAGGCACTGCCATTCCATGACGATGCCAACCAGTACACAGATGAGGAGCTCGACTCCTGCCATACCTTGAGGTTGCGGCGCATACACATTCGCGAAATGGATCCCAGCATGTTGATCGGTTTTCTCGTCAGAAGTGAAGAGGACTGGGTCGAATGGCGGCGCTGTGTGAAGCACGTTCAAGGTAAAACCATCATTCATATCGCGGACAGGAACCCAATGCTCTCGGGGTCCTCGGAGGGTAGAGACGGGGCCATTGATGAGGTGGAGACCTTGAGTGACGACGATGATGGCGATACTATCCTGGATGCTTGATACATACACGGTTCCCTGGTGCTAACAGGCATTCTGTCGTGGGCCTGGGATCTCTTTTCTGGATTGTTCCTCTTCTCTCATGCTCGTACCCTCTTCTTTGGTCTTCTTATTTTCCCGGTCGGATCTTCTCACGGATACATAGTTTCATCTCACGCCTGCTTCATCGAAGAAAATGTCCAGGCGAAGAAGGGTATGCTTTGAACAAGTGGAGAGGCCACTTGAATTCGTTCGTCTTCTCGCAGTCTTTTCAGGTTTCTTTTCGTAGTTTCTCTGGGGAGTGGCAGGGATAAGGACAATCAATGCATTTGGAATATGCCACCGGTGCCGGAGTTACATGGGCAGGATGGAACACGCAGGTCAGGGTGGGAGGAACACATAGGCAGTGTATATACATTGCTTTCGGCGTGGCTAAAGCGCCCCGTATATACACACTCGTTTCTTGTCGCAATCTTCACGCACCTCTCTTCTGTTTTGCTTTATTCCCCCCTTTATCTAGTCTTGCCACAGGAATCGCGTGGTCTTCGTCGCGTATGTGATTGAACAGTTTGGATCTGGACGAGAACTTCTCACCACAGACAGAACATTGGGGCTAATTCGCGTCAGTGCTCGCAACGTTGAAAAGCCGAATGTGTGGCCAACCTACTTGTTCGTCCTGTTGCGCCTTCGCGGCCTTCTTTTCCCGCTTGGCCTTGGCTTTCCCAATCTTTGGCTTTGGCTTCGCGTCGCCGACGGTTGCTGCTTCCAGCTTTCCTGATATTTCATTCTCGGTGTCGCTGGGTATGGAAGCATCAGGCTTTTTAGATGGGCCAGAAACCAGCCGCTCCTGGACAACATTCCGCGGTGCATAGTCATCACTCTCCGAGACGTTATCGGCGTCCTGATTCGAGTCTGCGTCGGCTTTCGCGGCAGGAGATTTGTCTGATGGCTCCTCATCATCTCCGGGCTTCTCGTATGGAGCATTTTCATCGCCAGCATCCATCTCTTGGGTATTCCGCTTCCGATCGGCAGCATCCGGGGCAGATTCAGGTGCGGCTTCCTCCAGATCCAGGTCTACTCCTTCCTTTTTCATTTGCCAACGCAGTTGCTGTACGGCCTTGATGTGCTTTTTGCTTCTCTCGTGAGCCTCGAGCTGTTTGTCGCTTTTGAAAATCTTGTTGCACACGACACATTCCAGTATCTCCACCTCGGACTCTTCCTCGGGCTCTGACGATGTCAAGTCTGCAGAATCATCACCCCGCGCCCGAGCCCACTCGGGCACCTCAAAGCTCGCCATCTTTTCCTGGTTGGCGGCACGAGACCTGGCGGCCTGGGCAGCTGCGGCATCCCGCATCGACTTTTGACGTTCGGCGTCCGTCTGGCTGTTGGGGAGGTATCGAGTATCGCGCTTGCGTACGAAGGCGACGAGAAACCTGACGGCATCGTTGAAGTCGCGGACAGCGTCGTCGCGGCATTTCTTATTCTCTTTCTCCATCATACGGCGTACACGCCGATCAGGGGCATCCGATAGGCGATATTTGTCCTTCCAAGCAAATGATTTCCTGGTGGAGAAGCCGGCCCATGCAGAGTAGAATGGCTTCACGACGGCCTCGTAGCTTTCGTCGGAGAAGCCAAAGGATGGGTATTCGGGACAGTCGATACCATCGTTCTCAGCAGCAGCTTCCTCCTCTAGTGCGAGGTGCTCGAATGTCTCTCTGGCAATGCCAAAGAATCCGTTTGGCTCGTCGTTGAAGGGAACAGTGGCATTGAATTTGCGGATCAGCGTCATGATCTCTTCCGTCGATGTGAGGCGCACATTGCGGACTGTTGTTGGCCCCTGACCATCCACCAGGTCATCCTGGCCGCTCAATATTGCATCTCTGTGGGAGTCGTACCAGGCTCGCTCTTGGGGGTCAGATAGAACCTCATAGGCAGACTGGACTTCAGCAAATTTCCTCGTTGCGGTCTCAACATCATTCAAGTTGCGGTCGGGGTGAAGCTCCAGCGCCTTCCTGCGGTACGCTTTCTTGATTCTCGGCAGGAGGTCAGTGGGTGGTCATTGAGAACCAGCATGAGCCGGCAAGGCATCAGGGGCGAGGCTTCACACTCACTCGTCATCTGTAGCCTGTCGGTCAACCCCAAGCAGATCATAGTAGCATGTTTTGGGGGAGTGGGTGGAGGTAGCGGCAGCGTCCTCTTGGCCTGAGGATTGCCCAGCACCCATCTCGAGGCGTTATAGGTTGCGCGCCTGTGAGTGGTGTCTTATAAAGGTATTTGCGTTGTCTCACGAGACGTCGGGTATCAAACTCGACGTAGTTCTGTAGCAGCAGATGCCGGTTGGGTATCGCACTGCCCGTCTTGCTTTTGTGGTTCAAATAGGGCCTTGACTCCTTCTATCGGCTCGCTTTATGCTCCCGTCTGCTTTGTGGGTGTTGGGGAGCAAAGTGTGGCGCATATGTGTACGTCGAAGATCATGGGGGGTGCCGAGCTGCAGTCACCATGAGTCACTTTTGATATGCGGTTGCTGGCATTTCATCCAGTAGGGGCGGGGCAGTGGCGTGCACAATGCCATGACAGACTTGCAGCTAGGGCTGCTGGCGTGAAGAATTTACAAGCATGGCCATACAGCCTGCTGGCTGTGGCTGTGGCTGTGTCTGTAGGATGAAGACTTGGGAGTCAAGATAGGTGCTCTGTTACAATGAACTTTTTTCCCTTCTCCTTCACTTTCTTCCTTCTCCCCCAGCTCTCCCTCTCTCTTCTTTTTCTTGGCTGGGTTGTTTCTCCTTCCCCACTCTAATCCTAATGAGCACAAGTTCAATTATCCATTCTTCCCTGGTATCTGGCATGAGCTCCTTGCTGAGAATTCGCCTGTTCAACCCTTGGACGGTTCTTTGGCCAATAAAACAAAACAGGCTTGGGGTCGGCTCCGACATTTCACCAGTCTTTTCATCAGTGGGTGGTTACGCTCATACCTATTGGTGATGCCGCTACTTCTAGCTACCCTACACCATCGGGTGATGGCCAATCCATATCAAGCCTTCAGATACCCTGGACATGCCAGACACTTGTGGTTGGTTGGTTGACGATTCGGTGACTGGAATAAATGATTGCCGCTAATGGTGGTCTTGTATCACCCGGCTCGGCTACTATGCTGTTAATGCAAAGCGAGTGCGGGCGCCGTCTTGCATGTAACACGTTGGGTTTGTTTCCAATATGCCCTATATTCAGAACCCCTTGGCTACTTTATTCTATCCACGCATCCCACTGCCACTCGGTTGAACCTGTTAAGCAAAATGCACCTACACGCACATAAACACAGCATCGTATCAACACAGCGTCGTATCGCCAACTGGAACAGGGTCAGGTGCGGCAAGGATGACATGCTATCAGGCCAGCGCGAATGACGAATACGCAAAATATCGATGACACAACACAGGCCTCATCGTGTGGAGATCCCCCTTCTGAAAAGTGGGCGCGTGTACGAATACCTTGACAGCATGGGCCGACTGTCTGTCCTACAGGGAGCACCGAACATCCATCAGTCCTACGGTCAAGACACAGGACATATCACAGACCCTACCATGATGGTGGGCAGAGCTAGACTAAATCGACCTCAAACGCTGCCAAACCGGTGCCCCAATACCGGGAATCTAAGGTGGCACACTCTACCTGATCGTAAGGTGCCTGGATTGTAGCAGGCGGCATGGTATCATATCGTCCCGTGCCGACCTGCCGACCCATGCAGGAGACTGACACATGGAGATGCAGCAGGGTTAAAAAAAAGAAAAAGAAAAAAAAAACCTGACTTGCCCCCACCACACCATGTGGTGCTGCTGGGTTAGAGGTACTGCTCGTCTGGCCCCGCGTGGTCCTTGGAGTGCTCGACTGATCTGGTGATGTGGCGGCGTGTTCTAGACTACCACCCCGATGGAACCGCTAGACCCGTCCCAGCAATTCGGTCAGGTCGCAGAGGCAATGTATGCAAAATGGATGTCACATTTGGCTTCCCCCCCAGCAAGAGAACGAGGGCCTGGCCCGTTTGCCCATCCTTGGATACCTGGATCCTTGGATCGGGGAGCTAGGCAATTTTGCCCGGCCAAGCTTCCTCCCCTCTCGATTCAGCTTATAATGGCAAACGTAGCCCACCAACCCATCCACTTGTGCCTGTGCTTCACGCGTTGCTGGCTCGCCATTCACTCTTGCATTCCTGTAGCGCCTCGTTGCCTCCATCCAGCCCCGGCACACGCTCACTTGGCATGAGTTCACGTTCCCGTTTCTGCATGCTATGCTTCTCACATGGAAACTATATATGACCAGCACTAGATGATCGCCCGGTTGGCCGTGAAGTCCTCAAAGGTCCCCCTCCCTTTGCCATCATGAAGTTTGCGCACAATTTTCGAGCATCACTTGCTACCCAAGGTATGACGAGCCATGCTCTTCTCCGTACCACCCGTCCATGCAGGGCCCTGACGCTGCTCCTCCTCCACAGGCTTCCCTCCCACATGGGTGGAACAGGCTATCCCCTATGGCCAGCTAAAAAAGTGTCTGAAGAAGGTCCAGTCTGAGCTTCTTGAGATTGGGCTGGACCCAGACACCCTGCGAGCCCTTCTACAGCCTCAAGAAGATGGTCTCCCGGCTCTGCGTTATGCTCTTAGATGTATGTCTCAACCAACAACCAACAACCAACCCCGTGGCGTGGTCCAGTCTATTGTATATACACACAGGCATACCTCCCTCTCTGCCTGCCAGACAGCCGCCCCAACATGACAAGGCCCAGTCCTGACGTCCCATTTAGCTTCCTCCGACGATACGTCGATCCAGCCTAGACTTACATTCCATGTCCGACTCCAAGATGGTGTTCCCGTCGATGCATCTTTAGACCCTCCCTCACGGCGCCTCCTCGAAACTCTTGCACATAGCCCCCACCATGCCACTCTGACGATGAAGGAGGAACCGTCTCCCGAGCTTCACCCCGGGATAGACCCCCGTGTGTCGTCGACAGCAGCAGCAGCACCACCACAAGGAGCTCACGAGCCAACTACGGCTGGCTGCGGCGATGTCATCCAGGTGCCGCTTACCTTCGATGGACAGTTCTTTGGCATGCTCCAAGACGACGTCCACAAGCTCGACGAGCTGCAAGCCAACGAAAGTGCCAAGATGAACGCCGAGGTCAAGGCCCTCGGCGAAGAAGTTTCCGAGGCATGCCAGAAACACCGGTTCTCCAGGACCGATCTTGCACGATGGAGATGGATATTCGAGGTTTACCTCGATGCGGAGGTCTTCTTTGCTACCCACGAGCAGGACCACGGCGCCCGATCCAGCGCAGCTGCTCTGACGCAGCTGCAATGGTTCCAGGCCGAAGTCGAAAAGCGTAACCTGGTCAAGCAATTCAAGATCCGCGAGAGTCGGATGGCTTACGCTAGATTTCTGAGGCTCAACGCGATTCTACTCAAGAATCTACAGTTCCAGGAACTAAACAAAATCGCCGTGCGCAAAATCCTGAAGAGTAAGTATTCCCAGCCCGTGACCTCTGCCTCCTCGTCGACCCCCAATGCTGATACTCAATAAGAGTTCGACAAGAGAACCGCTCTGCGTACCGCAATGGCCTCTGCAGACATGTTGCGATCCCATCGTATACTGTCCAAGAACATCGCCGTGGATATATGCACCCATATGTCGAAAAGCCTCATTACCATTGTTCCCCAGCTGAGCGACCATTCTTGTCCGATATGCATGTCCGTGCCGTGGAGGCCAGTGCGGCTCGCCTGCAACCATGTCTTCTGCATTCGATGCACAGTCAAGCTACAGAGAGCAGAGGAGAGGTTTTGCCCTCTATGTAGGGCAGATGTGGTTCTGGCAGCCAACATTGGTAGGTTGAACCTAAGGCTCTTGTTTCCACCACGCAGTCCTTGATTCGGCTATGCTAACTTGAACCAAGACAACATTGATGATGAACTCGAGAAGTATCTCAAGAAGTATTTCCCCAAGGAAGTCAAGGAGAAGCAACGCGCCAATGAAGTCGAGCGTGCCATCGAAGAATATGGCCCTGGATACATAGGGATGGGATGCTCTACCATGTGAGGACTCTGGAAGATGAGTTCGTATTACACCCACATGTGCTGAGGACCAGCAAATCACCTGGACTTGCAAATCTCTCCATCTTACAGACTATCCAATGCAATGGGAAGCTACGGGCTAGTCAACGCTCCGTACTCACGAGGTGGAATTACACATCTAGGTACGGCCAACCATGTCTCAAATTACTGTCTCAATAAGCTGAACCTAAACAGATGGGCGACGAGGGGTTCATGTACAAGCGGGTGCTCCTCCCTCTTATTCGAGTCGCCCCATGTGTGAGTTGAACACGACATGTGCTGTTTCGAAGCCGGGCGGCCTATGGTAAAATTCCAGGAGCACCCTATGTGCTCGACACTGCTGTAGCAGCAGCCAGTGCCTTCTCGAAAATCCTGCGCAACTCATCCGTCTCCTCCAGCCCGACACTAATGCGTACAAGGTCTGGATCGACCCCGTACTCTGCAGCCCAGTCCAACTCCTGGTAATGTGCCAGAAGGACATAGGGGGAGGCGAGGGTGAAATTAGTACCGAGACTGGGACCCTTGGCAATATCTAGAGCGTCAAAGAAGGCGTGTGCCTGCTCCTTGCGCTGGAAGACGACGGAGACGAGGCCGCCATACCCGCCGTTGGGAAGCCGGTACTTATCGTAGTTGCACCTAGAAGGGTTGTGCTTGGGATAATATACCGATTTGGCGATGGGTGTTTCGAGGAGGATGTCGCAGATAGCCTCCGAGTTGACATTAATGCGTTCCATTCGAGTCATGAAGTCTCGACTGTTCCTCTCCATGAACACCACATCCTCTGGCCAGTACGCATCTTCGTATATTTCGTGCAGGGCCGCCTGGAGAGCTCTGTAGTATCGCCCCTCTGGATTGAGAATTAGGCCTCCACCCATAACGTTGCAGTCTCCCGAGAAAATCTTGGTAAGACTGCTGACAACCACATCTGCTACTTGCAGAACGTTGATGTTGGCAAAAGTGCCGATGGTCTCATCAACAACGAGGGCGAAATCAAACTCATCAGCCAGCTTTCTAATCCGCTCAAGGTCTGGGCAAATGAGGAGTGGATTTCCGGGAAACTCGCAAAACAAGGCCAGAAAGCGCTCCCCACCCCTCAGACGCTTTTCAAGGTCATCCAGATCTTCATCGGATGCCCGGCCGTAGAATTGACAACCAGGACCAAATTTTTCAAGGATCTTCAGAGTATCGACATAGGGGAAGCCAAGGTTGATGCTTTTCAGGGGCTCCCTGGCTTTCAGAAGCGCACGGTGTGTATTGTAGATGGCGTTCATGCCCGCCGGGAACAGGAAGACGTCACCCTCCTTCAGGTTTCCCACACCTCTGCTGTGCGTCGGTGTTACTGAACTTGCGTCGTTGTCGTGGTCGGCATCGTGAGCCAAAGAACCGGCAATTCGCCTTCGGATCGCTGACTTGGCGGGTTCCACAAGAGACAGGTCGAGGTTTCGACCAAAACGCTCTTCCAGAAACCGCGAGCTCTCTTGAGATTCGAGAAGGGACTCGGCAGGAGGAGAGGGAGGCTTTGAGACGGGTGGAGGAATACCATCAAGCGAGTCTTTCCGCTGGTATCGCTTGGGTCCCCGTAGGGGCCTGGGCTGGGACAGCTCAGCAGGTTGCTGCTGCACATCCGAAACTGGTACCAAAAGGTTTTCGGTGAAGAGAACATGACAGAATTCAGCTTGTCGACTTGACACGCCATCGCCTGTATGCTGCCAATACTGCTTTCCTGCCGAGTACGCCGCATCCGGCAAGATGACAGCTGATATCCTTGGCGCCAGAGCCTTGAGCATAGGCGATGCGTGCTTTGTTGAGTCCAAGACAAAGTCAATAGCCCTTGTCTTACTTGCAAGGTCTTCAGTAACCAAGGACTTTACAAAGTCCTGACAACGGCTGGCTGCGCTGTGTGTAGGGAAGAGGAAAGCGCGCTGGCCAGTTGAGCCATGCCTGGCCACAATGTCTTGGGCCAGTGCCTCTATACCTCGGTGGACGAAGAAGCTGAGCAACGTGTCAGCCTGGGCAGATGCAATGATTTGGTCATGTTGCCTTGACCTACCGGGGATAGCCAGTGGTCATAGAATTGACCACGGCGGGATCGCCTTCCTCATAACCAACGTTACTCCCCCACGTGGGTAGAGATACACTCACGGCCTGAAGGAGATGTTAGCCGGGTATCCAGTCTGTCCCGAGTCGAATGATGCGCCGCCAAACTTACATGAGCTGTATCGGGGGGAATGGACGCTCCAACAGTGAAGGATGGCATCGTTTTCGTTGTAGTGTTACAAAATATTCCAAGACAGAACCAGGAGGGTGCAATGTCCTGCCAACAAAGATGAATGGATGCGAGAAGATGCCGTGAGTCCTGTTGCCTGGAGCAAAGTCAATCGGCAAAATCCTCCAATAGATTATGGGACAACCACGAAGCAAAGGAGTCTGTCACTAAACAAATAGCCTGACAGCAGATGACCGTCTACCTTAGGGCCTTGGGCGAGTCCGACGAATACGGCCTTTAGTTTGGAGTCATTGAGTGGGCTTCATTTGTGGAGGCCGAGAATCGGAGCGAAGCCGCTCAGGTCAAGCAAGGTGGGAGGCAGGCGCTTGTGGGGGTTTTGGCGCCACACAAGTAAATGCCTTAAGAAGCGGCGATCGACATGGGCAGCATGAGATAAGCAGTTAAATGCGAAGGAAACAGGAGGAACAAAATTTGGCCGAGGGATATGAATGTAAATGGCCGAATCCCGTTGCTGATACTGCTGTATCAGGCACAATGGTAGGTAGGTATATTTGTCTTGAAAGGCAAGTGGTCTCTGTGGGAAAGATGCGCGTTTCAAAAGAGCATGTGAGGCTTGTCGCACCGCATGCTATGCTATAGCTGCGTGTCCCCGAATGGCCGTTTACTATGTCAAAGCTCCCGAAACTCCATTACCTGACGTGTAACTGGTTTATAGTGACAAAAGAGTTCAGACATTATTGCTCCAACGCCATGACTCTTACGATGCTACTCATGCATGTAGAAGCCCAGTGCTCATATGCTCGTCTAATGAAACCTCATGACATGCTGGCCCACCTGGGTCGCGCTCTGTTACTGCTGTTCATGCTGGCCCTCGAAAGCCCAGTCCCTACTCTGACGGGGGGGGGGGGGGGGGGGCAGCTCTGTATTCCTCGAAAAACCTGACTCTTGTAGTACCATGCATCTTATCAGTGCAAGGATTTTAGTCGCGGTGGTGACGCCTTCGACTTCGACGACTTGGCTTGCTGCCCACACAGCTGATGCTATCATCAGGGACAACGCTCTCCATGTCGTCGTCCCAATTGGCATCACTGCTGCCCACTCCGCTTGCAGGCAGAGGGATATGCCTGGCAGATATTTGACTCTGAGCCCTGCTCGCAGGATGCATAGTCACCTGGCCGCCGCTGACAGTGAACCTGGTGGTAGTGTGTTTGTTGCCAGCCCTGCTTCTCACCACATACTCGTCCTCTGCGTCATAGATCTCGGGCTCGGGAACTGGTGGTCGGGCCACGGCGTTATAAGCAATTGGTGCTCGGGCGGCCGGCGGATAGATAAAGGCCGGCTGCGTGGCTGGTGGACGCACCGTGCCTGAAGTCTTGTGTGTCCGCGCAGATACGTACGTGTCCTGCTCGGTATCGTACGAAGGCTTTTGCGAGCGGCTGTGTGAGCTTGGTGCTTTGGGGACGACACTGCGCCGAGAATGCGAATGGGCCTGGCTGCGATTGTCCACATCCACGGCGACATACGGCGACCGTTCAATCGGCGTCTCGCTGCGTGAACGAACTGATGGAGCACGAGCGGGATTATAACGGGACGAATGGCGACTTCGAGCATCAAAAGCGTCGTCCATCGTGGCACGACTCCGGGCAGGAGGTGGCTTGGAAGCGCTGTGGCTGCTGTGAACGCTGCGTGCCGTGTGGTGGCTGCCCTCGGTCAAGTAGCGCTGAGGAGGCCAGACATCTGCGTAGTCGTCAACGACATCGGCATAAAAATGCTTGTTGCTGCGAGGCGGGTAGTCGTCATGGCTTGATCTTCGGTCGTCATAATTCGATTTTCGGTCTTCGTGAATGCTACGAACACTGCGGCGGTCTGGCTCGTACTTCTCGTACTTCTCGTACCTCTCGAACTTCTCGGGGAAAGTAGCGCGGCGGGGGAGGACCGGGGGAACTTCCACCTCTTGGCGGGGTCTTCGGTCCCTGTCCCGGGACACAAGCCCGTAAGTTACAGCTGCGCCTGCAGCAACACCGAGGATGGCGCCAACGACGGTGGTGGTGTTGAGGCCGCTAGACGTAGAGCTTTGGCGAGGGGACGCGGACACGGGGGGGGGATCGCGTTGTGCTGCTGCCGAGGGTTGAGCTGCTGACGCAGTCGTGGGAGGTACTGGTGCGTAGGGTCTGGACGAGGGTTCACGGTGCGTCAGACTCCGCCGGGGAGGAGCGTACGAAGGCTGGTAGTGATGTTCGAGGGCTCGAGACGACATTTCGGGCTTGGAGTGCGCCGAGGAGGCAAATGGATTTACGGACATGCCGTAAAAGTCTGGATCGGGGCGCGAATGCAGGGAGGAAGTGAAGGGACGTTCGTAAGATTCGGGATTCGAACAAGGGAATGTTGTCCTGGGTCGAGCGGAGGCGACGTCGTAGTTCCAGTCGAGAATGCGGCCGACCTCTTCACGGGTGGACTGGGTGGTGCGTACCGAGGAGCCGGTGTACTGGACGTCGTCTTTTGCAGAACGGGGATCAGGGTAAACAACCTCCATCTTGTTGCCGTCGAGATCGTAGGCAATGGCCCGACACACACCGCTGTCAGTGCCCAGCCAAGGCCCGGTTTTGGGACCACTCAGGGGCCACGGGTTTGCCCTGAGAGCGCAGGCGTGAAAACCAGTCACAGCGGCCCGCGACGGGGCGGTGAGAACCAGTGACGAGAGCCTAAGCGGCTCCAGGGGATTAGGCGTCTGTCGTAGGTGCAGCGCCTCAGTCCTGTGGTGGCCGAAGGCTGCCGAGGGAGGCGGGTCACGATCGACGGTAGTGGATACGAGCCCAGATGTCGCGGGGGCGAGGTAAGACAGTCCCAGAGGCTGTAGGACTGCCGAGTAAAACGACGACGACGCTGGCAGGTTCGAGACGTCGATGAACGGCACGACCATGGCCGTTCTGCTCCGCCGGCGCGACGATGCGTATATATATATGCCTATATATAAACAATGAATACAAAAGGGCCGCCCTCTTGTGCTGGACCCTTGTTGACCCCCTCCAAGGATGGATGAGTGAGGTAGGTAGGAGTCAGAGGAGCTGGAAGGGAGTAGGGGTCCCCGACAGTGGCTGCGGAATTGTGGTGAATAATTTCACGGCCTATTCCTCACTGGGGACTGAATGGCTGACGCGAGCCGAAACACCTGGTGTGCCGCGCGCGTGCGATGGTATTTCGAGTAGGTGAAACTGGCCGAAGTGGCTGGTCTGAGTCGCCTCAGGCTGATGGGCACTTTGGGTCTTTGGCAAAGCTGTCGCCGCACAAGGACGGCGGGTTGGAGGAGGGGATAGCCGCGGAACCACCATCGCGTCTGCGTCCTCGGACAGCGGCCCATCTCTTATACATAGCAACGACGCAGGGACGGAGACTGTTCAAAGTGACCTGCGCACATGCAGGAATCACCCGTCCACCAATGCACCAAGGTCCGATGGAGTCCAAGGAGTCCAGGGCAGTCCAAGCCCATCCAGCCCCCAGCCAGCCCAGCTCAGATGGACAATGGATGGGTCCCGCCACGCCACGAGAGCGTTTTCATCCAGCAACCTAAACGACCAAGACTGGCCCAGCCTCCTGCGTCCGACAAGAACTGCCCACCCAAGCCCGTACATATGTACCATTATTGGACGGCATCCAGCTGGCCCGCTGCGTCTTTCCGCCTGACGCGCAACGAATCATCTACCTCAGGGCGGCACTTCCATCCCCAATAGGCTTGTCAGTAGCACGACGAGTGCATGCAGCAGCCCCGCCGAACCCAACTTTCACCCTTCTGTGCCCAAGCCTCTCCTTTTCTGATTTTCTATGGCCGACGAAAACGGGGTGCCATGTTTTTTGCCTTTGTCTCTCTACCTAGGGGAATACGAGGAAAGCAAGGTAAAAAACGGTACAAGGAGCCACCGCCAGGTCACTGAACAGATCACATCAAGACAGATGCCGTCATATCGTGTCAGAGGGCCACAACATTTTATCCTTGACCTAGGTGGCCACACACAAACGGGCTACTGGAAACGCCCCATCATGGTGCGTGGATGAAGGCGTGCCACGTCGCGGGAGGTGATCTATCAACCTTAGGTGGCAGGGAAGCAAGTGTTTGACGACCCACTACCTCATTCTCAAAAAGAGTTTCTGTCCTGGTTTTTCTCTCATTACCTCAAGTCGAAGGGGGGGACCGGACTCGTGTTACGATGCAGAAACTGCATGCAGATGCACCAGGGCTTGACGTATGCGACGCGCAGGTCAGCCCCCATCCTTCAAGAAAATGGAAGCAACGAGGCGGTCGGAAGGGCCTTGACACTTAGCACACAGCATGACGATGTGGTCTGCTCAAACGTTGCCACAGGGGCATCATCCACAGAGCCCACGACATCGTAAATTGCCGAGATCCGACCCTCATATCACGAGGAAGGAGATGCGCCTTGCAGGTATGGGATGACGAGTTGTATCAAGCACATATCTAGCTAGAATATTCGACATACTGAGAGACCGTAGGTGAGACGTAAGCCTCGTTATTCCAGGTGGTCTTATGCCACTTGTCCATATGCTGCATAAGCTGCTCATCCCAAAATTCAGGCCTAAAAGAGGGCCTCCAGATTTTTCTCCTGTCGCTCCCTTGGGCGTGTCGCAGCCAGGCACCGCTGCAGACAGCGAGTCGATGCCCAATCACCGCCCATCCCGATTGACCCCCCGCGCGCACCATCAGGGCTTCCCGCCTGGTAATTATTTACACAGCCGGAGCCCCCGATGGCGCTGGGAGAGCTGCTGATCGTAGGAAAACACTGCAATCAAGCCACGGAGGTTAGAAAGGAGGGGAAACCAAGTTGAAGTGGCTCCCAACAGAGCGATAACCATCGCCCTGGACCTGTTGTTGAACGCATCCAAATGTTTTGGTTGTAAAAACAAACGATAGCGCCAAAACCCAGGTGGTCAAGTCTCGGATGACCGCCATGCTTCGCGGCGATGTTGTATCGCTCGCTCAGAATGGTGACCTCCAGCCACCCGGCCTTGAAACTTGAACCTTCGGCTCTCACTTAGCCACCTTCACCCATGTAAGGTGACGATGGAGGGTGTGAGGCATTAGCAAATATCCCAAGCATCCTCTGCGGCATGGCAGAACTTGCTGCACGCTACACTGGCCGAAAGGGAAAAGTTGCTGATGGAAATCTTTTCGTCAACCAGCGAGTCGGCGAAGGTATCAGCGCCCTTGGCCATGGCACCCACAAACACGCAGATGCTCTCCTTGGGGCCCACCGTCTCAATGTACTCGCGGACACGAACAAGGGGGGCCTCGAAACTGAGCGTCACCTTGCGGCAGTTGGGAGGCAGATGATCCGTAATGGGATTCTGAATCACACGTAGCAGCTTGTCGTTCGAGTTGGTGGAACGAATAGACAGTCGGTGCAGAAGCTGGACCATGAGACCGGCGAACCGCTTGAAGGTTCGAGGAATGCGGACCGAAGGCGACACCTCGATGAGGACGCCCTTGGCGGTATGGATGTAAATCTGAAGCCTGCCGGCCTTGTTGATGGGGGAATCTAGGAGCGTCAAGAGACACTACGCACGAAGGTTAAGAGTCAGCATGTTGAATGCAGACAGAGGAGACCCGGAGGAGCAACCTGGTGGGTGATATCAGGCCGAGCATCACTGATGTCTCGGTTCATCTTGCGAAGAACGCCGATGTGCTCATCGCTGTTGAGGAGCGAGTACTTGTCCTCTCGGTGCACACCAGCCCGGTTCGTGCCGCCGTGGGAAGCTTTGTAGGTCTCGAGACTGGCATTGGAAAGGACTACAATGAGGCGCTGCGAGTCTTTGTCGCTGGCGGGGATGGGCGTGCATTGCTCAGCGACAAGCTGGGGAAGCATGGGAGGAGGAAGCGATTGCGTCCCTGACGTAGAAGCGGCCATTGTTAGCGACAGTGTATTCTTGGATGCCGAGTTGGAAAAAAAAGAGGCAGCGTCGGGTTGGCAGACGCCGCAAAATGAATAGATGCCTTACTGGGTCGCTTGACACCGGTTCGTCGTTCAGGAGAAGACATTTTTCCGGCTCTTGTACTGGTTTTTTTTCTGTTGAGGACCCAGGTGGGACAAGAAATTTGTGCCTGGTGAGCGATTGGTCAGTAGGGTGGTAGTGGCTTGCTGTCTGCGCGTGTGCCTGCTGCAGTGAATCTTGGCCAATGTGAGTGAAGAGGGATCAATGCCGACAAACACTCTGCCAGAAAGGAGGGTTAAGTACTCGTCTGAGGGTGAGGGGTTGGGATGAGAGACGAAATCGGTGAGCAGGGACCTTTCTACTTGGTTCTAATTTGTGCCTACCTCCAGCACAGTCTGGTACAAGGATTGAGCCTGTGGGTCGGCAAATTCCCTGAACAAGACTGTACTAAGTGCATCTTTAGTCTCCGGGCAGAAGATGTACATACTGATAAAGTGGCCGCGCCAATGGGCACGTGGGTGTATTCCGAAGTTATCATGGGTTTCCACCGCTCCGAGTGGCATTTTCCGAGCCCCCTGCAACACTCCGGTCCGGGGAAGCGAAATACCTCCAGAAGATGTGTGTTGCAGATAGGACTAGCCACCAGATAGAAATAGTTCCGTTTCAAAATGCCTAGACTCTACCTATCTATGCAGGTACTAATGTACTACGCGGTACATCCCGTTGTAAAATGTAATGCCTTAAGCTGGCTTGTCTCGCCCTGGAAGCAAGTACCTGCCTCATTGTAGTGGGATTTTACAAGCGAGGACCCTTATCACACTCACAGGGATAGGAGAGCCCGCCGTAGATGACATGATTCTACAGAGTACGGAGATTGTAATACTCCAGACATGCCGGGACCTATGCAACTGTTCAGCAGTAATACTTGCCGGGGTATCCGTAGAAACACGGCAATTGGTGCCAGCAAAGTCTTCCCCTCTCGCTATGTGCGTTGATTTGCCCAATGAGTGTTTCGGCCCGCGGCGTGCAGGATCATCCTTCTCATGCAGTGCCACTTCACATTCAACCCCGAGCTTACTGGGACCGAGTATCCGTAAAAGGTCCAAGGTCCAAGGGCCGGCCCGAGTTGGCAAGAGCCATTGGAATTTTCTAGTCATACTCTTGCACAAATAACTGAGAAACGAGTATCCATCTCCAAGCGCGGCATTTTCCACTCAAGGGCTCTCTTGATAATGTATGTACGGAGTACTCCGTAGTATGTGTAGTAGTGTAGGATTGCCCATTCGTTCTATGCATCTTGAAAGTTGATGGGGCCACTTCTAAGATGTACTAGCTTCTGCTTGTGAGAATCCATACTATGTGGCCTTAGGCCAACTTCGCCTGATTCTTATCTTATCCAAGCGCAGACAATCATTGGCTACACGAAATTCAAGATTTACCACCCTATTCGATGAATGGTCCAATAGGCGTGGTAGCGATCAACGACTGCATTCTGCTTCTTTGCTGCTAGATCTTCCAGCACGGCGTTCGCTATCGACCTAACAACCCCCCGAGACGACGCCGCTACCAATTCCACCATGAAAGGGAGACTTCCTGCTGTCACAGACGCGCTCAGCGTCCTCCACAGACTACATGGCGTCGTAGTGTCCGCTGGTCTCATGGAGAAGACTGTGAAGGTTCGAGTCGGAGGGCAGCAATGGAACGACATTGTTAAGAAGGTTCGCCAAATTTACCCTTGTATGGAGCGATATCTTGCTGACGAGCCCTTTCCCGTGCAGACTTTTGCCAGACCCAAGCATTACTTGGTCCACGACCCCAACTCTTCGCTCAGAACTGGTGATGTAGTATCAATTAGACCAGGCTGGAGAACATCGAAACAAAAGCGACACCTCGTCGAGAAGATTATCGCGCCGTACGGGACCCCGATCGAGGAGAGACCCCCGATTCCATCTCTTCAACAGGTCCTCCTCGAGTACGAAGAGAAAAGGGCTGCGAAGGCCAGGCGTGAAGCCGCCCGCCGGAAGGAGGAGCACGAGAAGCGAAGAGAGGCCAACTTGAAGAAGGCCGCTAAGAAATAAGCAAAAGACGGAACTCCTCAAGCAAATGAGCAGTCTGCGCAACATACGCCCCCGAGCTTGACCAAGATGGATCGCCTAGGCTGCGATGATCAGGGCCCTTTTCATACCCTCCGTTGTTCTTCCGGACGCGAGCGACCTGCAACTGCGAAACCAAGCGAGAATTGTACATTATAGTGGGAAAGGAGCTTGGAAGACACGCATTTGTAAGATATAGATGATGTACTGGCGAATATCAAGGCAGCACAACACAGTTTCCATGCCTACGATGCCCACGATGCCCTGCATGCTTTAACTGAGCGCCTAAACGATCACATAACTCCCAACCCAAGACAAAAACCTATTCCATGTGGTGCTGAGTTATCATTCCTTTGCCGTGCAGATTCACCCGGGTGGCCAGGTAGGCATGCTTGGTCTATCCTCCCCTTTCGCCGAACTCCTTTGCCCAGTCTTCGTATTCCTTCAGACCCGACTTGCTTACACTTGGACGAATAGTCCCCAGACTTGCCTCGAAGTCTACCATGCCAATCGGTCGAATGTCGTCCATTGTCATATGCAACAATGCTTCGCCCAGTGATCGAAGGGGACCCATGGCGGCATCTTTGGCAAGAGCAGTGATATCTGAGCCGGAAAATCCTATCAACATACAATGTTAGCAGCCAGTATAACGCAAAAGGTCTCACAAGGCACGCACCATCTGTGAGCTCTACCAATCTTGTGATATCACTGTCCGACAGCCCGTGTTTCTGTTGCCCTAGTAGTGTTCGAATCTGTGTTTCCCTTGTACTCGGCTCAGGAAGTGGGATATATTGTCTTCGAACGAAGCGGCGACGAGCAGCCTCGTCGATTGCCCAGGGCAAGTTGGTTGCTGCGAGGACCAATACTCTGTTGGCGTCCCCTCTCACCCTGTCCCTCTCTGTTGTCTCTCTTCCAGCTGCAGCTCGCTGTAAATCACTCCATTGAATCAAGAACTCTGTCTTGATCCTTCTTGTCGCCTCATGCTCACCGGAACCTGATCGTTGCGACAGCAAAGAATCGATCTCATCCACAAATATGATGCTGGGGGCCAAGACTCGAGCTAGGCCGAAGAGTGCTCTTACAAGCTTCTCGGACTCGCCCAGATACTTGCTTGTCAGACTGCTGGCAGAGATGGAGAAGAACGTCGACTTAGACTCGGTTGCGACTGCACGAGCCAACATCGTCTTACCGGTTCCAGGTGGCCCAAATAAGAGCATCCCTCGAGCAGGTTCCCGAAGGCCCATGAAAAGATCTGGGCGAAGGAAGGGGTACACGACAGTCTCTCTGAGTGCATTCTTAGCAATATCCAGACCGGCTATGTCGTTCCATCGAACTTCATCTCCATGCACGACGATGTCGTTTAGAATCTGCTTGGCCGCTGCTTCGTCCACCCCTGCTGGGAGGTTCTTTAGCACTGCGGCCTGCTTTCTCTTCCATTCTGCGTCTTGAGACTTTGTCTCCTCATCAGGTGACTCTTGCGAGGAGCCTCCCTCAGCGTCGGTAGGTACGGCCTCCTCTCTTCCTCGACTTGATCTGTACTTGCTCGTGTCCTCAGACGACTCGTTTGCAGAGCTACTCGAGACTGAGGCCTTTCGGCGTCTCTGACGTTCGTGAGGGCGTGAACGATCATTAGTCCTTGACACAGGTTTCTTGATGTCCGACTCGCCCGCAGATCGTCGCCTTACCGGCCTCCTCCTCACAGAGGCATCCGAGGCGCTCTGCCTTTCAGAGGCTGGGCCTGACTCATTGGACACAGCCCCATCAGCCACGGGGTCTTTCCTGCTTCCCCTGGGTGGTGTTGGTAGTATTGAGGCACTGCGAGGTGTTGGTTGGCGATCAGACTTGGCAACGCTCTGGTCTATTGGAGACAAGTCTTGCTGCGAGGACGAATTTAGGGCACTGGATGCTGCACTAACGGATAGTAGCGAAGGCCTTGCAGAGGGATATTCATCCGAGTGACGCACAGATGAAGAAGGGCGACTGCTACTGGAACCGTTATCCCCCTCACGTTTGGGGACTAGCCTTCTAGTGTGCCTATCCCACTGCAGAGGTGACGATCCGGACTTTCGCGTATACTCCATGGAAGAGCGACCTTTTGGTGTGGGCATACTTGAACTCGCAAGTGAAGTTTGCGAGTCTTCGGCGTGACGATCCCTTGAGCCCAGGGCGCCCCACGCCAGTGTAGCAGCTTTACTTGGTCCTTCAGAGACTGGTTTGGCCGGTTTTCGACTCAACTTGCCGTGCTTTTCGCCCGGCTTACCAGAGCGAAGTGTAGTCCTCATGGTGTGCTGCTTCTCGGGGCTTGCTGATCGATTCTTGGAGATGGGTCTCGGTGGGAGACTGGGGGTCGAGCCCATGTCCGGAGCACTTGTAGCTTCAGGAGTTAAGCTGCTGCCGCCGACTACAGCCCCCTCTGAAGATGCACGGTTTGGTAAGGAAGGCCTATGGGGCAGACTGGGCCGCGAGAGTTCCGAGTATGTAACCGCGGGTATAGTGCCTTGACCGATCGAGTTCCTAGTAGCATCAACAGCACTACTCGCTGCACCTGGCTTTTCTGGCGAAGAGACGGTTGGGATATCTTGTCGAGAAGCCCTAAGGGCCTGCAATAGATCGATTCGCTCTTTGCATTGGAGTTCCAACTGTTTTACAGCATCCTGCAGAGCCTTCTCGGTATCGGATTGGGGATTGTATGCCGCTCGAGTCCTGGTCGCGTGATGCTCGAGAATGAGATCTAGGGCGTTCCTCCAATGGCGCATAGCCTCAACCTCGTCTCCCTAGACATACGCGCTTGATGTTAGCCCCAGACTTTGCCAAACATGAAGGATTCGAAGCACCGTCGTACGAGGGTTTCATAGTAGACGGCGGTAGAGCAGCTAAGATAGCTGTCATCGTACGTCTTCTGAAGAGCGGTCAAGGCGTTATTGCGTAACATGACGCTGGCAACAGGCGCATAGTAGGAGCCTTTGCGTTTCTTGTCGGTCTTTCTGAAAGTGAGTGACCCTCAATGGCTCGCTAGAGCAGGAAGGGGGTTGGATAAGCTTATCCGTCGTCTCGACCGAACAAGGGAGGGGCCAACCGCGGGGCAATCGAACACTATGCTCATCGACTTCACAGTCGGTGTTGTTGCACTGCGTCAGCGCTGCGCCCAAGGTCGTTATGCACTGTGATTATTTCATCAAGAAACGTTCTGTTCGTTCCGGTCAGGGTGATTGCGACGACGGCAAGGGTTAGAGGAGAAGATACAGCCTAAGGAACTTTATGGGGTTGCTTGGCCTGATTTGACTCGCAGTGACGTAGTGTGGTTGGCTTAGCTTGAAAGTACCAACTGCACAGTGCGAATCACCTTGCCCCCGCCTCCCTTCTAGGTAATTACATCAAATCCTTTCTGTATATTAGCCAGAAGACGGGAAGATTTGACCACTTAGTACTTCCGTGCCTGCCTCAGCTACCTGATGTATGCTCGTTTCTTCGGATCCTCTGGTTTGGCTAAGAGATTGCAGTTTGACAAATGTATATACTACTACTTTCAGAGGGCCCGTCCCTCCCCCATATCAGAGGTAATCACATGCCGATTTCCACCAGCTTATCACATCAAGACTACAATACCCAAATTTATTAAATGTGCGACGACGACTACTGACAGCTCCTGTCAATATGTTGCCGAGCTCTAGGATAAGAGTACACGTATCTCTGCTGTCGTCCTGGGGAAAACTGCCCGCAGACTACCCATGACATCATCACACTTCTCAATTATGCCTTCCAGGAGTTCGAATTGGTCACAGAAGTCCTCTGCTGCCTCCTCAGTGACTTGTCGTGCAAGTTTCGGGTCCTGGAGATGCTTCAGCCTTTCCATGGCATCCATGAGAGCCGAAGGCAGGAAGTCATCTAGATTCTGGCTTGCAGTCGCCAATGCGTCCTTGTCAAGTGACGGCAGCCCCTCACTTATAGCCCGAGTCTGCTTGAATAGAGGCCCAAGTCCCGACTCTACAATGAAGAATGCGTGTTGACTTTCAACCAGCTTCTTGGCTTGCTCGTCAACCCGCTCCCTGAGTTGCCCTGCCCTGTTCTTTGTGAAGTCGAAATTCGCGAGGCAATTTGCCGCAGATAGCCAGCAGTTGATCAGGAAGATGGAGCTGCTGGGAGATTGCATTGACTTCGCCATGTTCTCGCAGCCCAACATGAAAGGCTCAAACGCCTCCACCATGATCTCTGCAAACTCGCTTTCTCGGTCGTCTGATGCAGAGAGGGACGAATCATACGTCTTGGCGATCGCTTCCAGCTGCTTGAGGCACTCTTCGAGGAAAACAGGCTGTCCTAAATTAGAGGGCGTTTGCTGGAACTCTCCCTGCAGAGCTGCGATATGGTCCCTGACGAGAGAACGGAATTGACGCAAGCCCTCGGTTTCCAGCCCTTGAATACATTCAACCAAGTTTGAAGTATTCCCAAGCAGCTTGTGGAATGTGACCCGATAAAAGTTGATGAGGTTGGAGAGCTTATATGCCGGGATGATATCTTCGTTGGACTGGATCACTTGCTCTACTCTCTGGCGCATCACCCGAGCTGCGCCGGAGACGTCGCGGTCGACAAGATCATGAAGTGCTCTCAGTGCATTAAACTCGACTTGTTCGTCATCCTCGTCAGCCACGAGCCTCCAGACCTCGGCGTCGCGGCCGGATTTCAGGCCTCTTGCAAGCTCTTCCCCCTCTGCAACAAATAGAACCTCAAGTGCTTCCCGCTCGCTGACTGTAGCAGAATGGAGCCATGCCAGCATATCTCCGACATAACGAAGCGGGTCGTGGGCTGTCATATCAATGGGCTTCGTGAGGGGGTCCTCCACCCCTGAGGATGATGTGCCGGTCAAGGCTACATAGAAGGAGTCGGAAAGTATCCTTTCTCGTGCCTCGGCAAAGAAGTCGAGGCAATTTTGGAACAGGGACGGTCTCTCCGCTAGAACACGCAAAGCTCGGCGAATGGCTGGGTTCAGCTGGGGATTTTCCAAGTTGAGAGTCTTGAACTCGCGCTGGATCCATTTATACAGCTTTTGGAAACCAAGATTGATGTTCTTCGATGTCTGCTCCATTAATTCGAGGCCGAGTGTCTGGTTCTCAAACCCCAGCAGGACCTCACAGTCTTTGCTGATGTTTCTCGCCTTCGACAATGCTGCAAAGAAGCGGTCATCAACTGGTTCGGCAGTCAGGGTCAGCGCGGCCACCTCATCATCTGACATGATGAAATGATCCTTGAATGCGTTCAGGAGCTCTCTTTTGGTCTCTATTTGCTGGCGCTGTTCCAGGAGGGAGGCGGCGTCCGACAAAGAGGAAGCAGTCTTGCCATGGGCATCCGATAAACGGTTCTTCATGTCTTTAAATCCTGCATTTAGTTTCCCCAATGTCGCGCCAATTCGCTGCAATTGCTGGATAGCATATTAGTAAAAGTCCCTGAGATAATTCGCTTGTAGAAGGACCAACCTCTGCAACCAGACCGAACTCGCTGATGACCTCGCCATTGCTATCAATTACCTCCTTTTGCAGGTCGAGCCGGATTTGACGCCGAGTTTTGGCATCATTCTTTATGCCTCTTTCATCGAGGAGAGCAATAGCGTTCCGGAATTCGGTATCGGAGTAAGAAGTAGACAGAACCGCCGTCACCTTGGAGGTGAGGGGATTTGCATTCTTAGATGCCGAGGACAGACCAGGGCTTTGCAGAGCAGGCGCACCAAGAGGCGATCCGTTGCGTATAGGTAGGTCTTTCAGCGACAAGGAAGGGTTAGACGACATGGTAGGAGGATGTTAAGTGAATCTTATTGGGAGAAGAGGAAGCCCGACAATCAAAGTTCTCCGTCTCCGGGGTGGCTGATGCGATTCAGACCATTACCTCGGAGCGCTTTTCGTCAAGAGATAACAGGAATGCCCTGTTGGGATGCTCTCCTCATGCGTGAATACTGTGGAAGGGTGGTGGGTGCCGATGCAGCGACAACCAGGACTCTTGACACGTTCTTTTTGTTGACATGGAGTTGATTGGCTACCCTAGCACGGTGTGGGCCAGTGTGCTTTACTGTACACGGCGAGTTGTGTACAGGGCAATTATTGCATTGCATAGATATATCGTGGTAATTGATCAGTCCATGCCAGTTCGGTAGGCGAGGATGGCGCTCGCGGTCGTCTTTCTTCTAAGTGCCTGTTATATGTATTTTGCTGTGAAGCATGCTCGGTCAGTCACGCTGATTTGACACGTTAGCCGTACCCGCCCAGGCAGTAAGTGGCCTTAGGCTACAGGGGAAGAGCTTAGGACTGACCAACAACTCAGCCAAGCCAAGTACTACCTGACAATACTTGCACGGCCGGTAGGGGTTGTCATACTGGGAAAGTGATCTTTGTCATGAGGATGTACGTAGGCCTTCTTTTTAATAAATTTGACCTGACCTACGTAATGTTGAGCTTTACTTGGATCTGTCCCAAACCCAGCCCACCCCATACCATGAGTAGGTCACCAAGCAAAACATGGTGCAGCAGCAGTCTATTAAGCAATGTTCTTCTGAGTGGGATTATTCCTGGAAGATTCTTGGTGAAGCGTGTCCCTCTTCATCATATGCTGCGTGACCTATCTACACTAATAGGCTTGTATATATCGCGATAAATGTTAGTAGTGGCATTCAATTATGGGACAGTTAGGCGGTTATCAGAGGGCGGTGACAAGGATAGGCGCCTAGATAAATCCGGCCAATTACTCACCGCCTACATATGGCTGCCTTCTGACCAACCCACGCTTGCGATCCATCCCCGGCAAGCTACACCTGCCTGTTCGTCCCTTGGACGGAAACATTATTGGGACCTGCTTTCATCGAGCGATTCACCTGCACTCAAATCTGGCGTCATTTCTGCGGCTGCGCATTGCAAGTAATGATACATGCTTATTGAAAGCACCGCGACCCGACAATTAAGCTAGGTACTTAGCCCTTCACTGCAGGCGTTCTGACATCACGCACCCCACGCACATGGACAGAGTCATGCTTCAGGAGCCACCTGACTGGTTGCTTCAGCCGCCCACTCCGTCGCGGCGAGATGCTCAACCCACGAATATACTCCTCATCTACTGAGCTCCTCGTTACATTCCCGTGAATTTTGTATTAACCATCTGTAGCTCTCTGTCTGCCTGATATACCATGCCCCGAGGTTGATTCCGAACATGTGCCAAACGGCTTCCAGAGACTTGACACATCGAACCCGACTGTTGTGAACTGCGAAGCTCTCTCGAAGAATACAAGATACCACGACTCGAACTTTCGTTCCACAATGTCCAACATATTCGGCCGCCTCGCACCACCCTCGAGGGGTACCCGATCATTCTACGAAGAGATGCGAGCGCGCGACGAGGATGTTGACATCGAAGACGATGCCGGTCGTCACTTGGACGAAGAGAACCTCCGACACCACTTCAGCGATTTTGACACCGAAGGCCTGACGGTCGGCGATAGCCGCATCACCGTGGACAGTGCAGCATACTCGACTAAGCCCCGTCCTCAAGCTGGAATGTCCAGGACTCGCATGAACCGGGACACACCCTCAAAATGGCCAATACATGATGATGAGATTGATAACGATGTTCCTGCATCGCTCTTGGTAGAGCCAAACGAAGTCACCGATGCGATGCGGGCCGCAAACGTAGGGCGAGACGCTGAGCAATCCGACTTGCCGCTGTTGCCGCCTCCTCCATCCGCTGGCCCCTCATCAGCGAGGTCCAGAGCACAGTGGGAGGCAGCGACGGCACACCAGAAGCTTCATGACGATACACGCCGTCACCACGATGAGCGGCAGCCAAGATCTCTCATGGCGGGCGTCGTCTCTGGTAGTCGAAGGGAGCAAGCTCTGTGGCGATGGGTGAACACCACCAACCTTGACAGCTTCATGCGCGATGTATACGATTACTACGAGGGAGGTGGCCTCTGGTGCATTCTGTGTTCTAATGCGCTGTGGCTCCTGTATGTGCTCATAGCTCTTGCTTGCCAACGACAAAGCATGAACTGACCTCTAACAGAAAAACGTTATTCGTTGCCATCTTCCTCACCTTTCTCGGCCAGTGTGTTGACTACAGCAAGATACCACACAGCAAGACTTTGGACCAGATAGTCGTTCCGCAGTGTACTCGCAAGATGTCTACCTTGTGGAACCTGGGAATCTGGCTGTATTCATTCTTCTTTATATGGAAGTCTGTGCAGTACTTTTTCGAAATCCGACGCCTGGTGCACATACGCGAATTCTTCGTACACCTGCTTGATATTCCCGAGCAAGACATGCAAACCGTGTCATGGCAGGATGTCGTGGCGCGCATCATGGCATTACGTGACCAAAATCCAAAGACAGCCTCGAATATCCCCCCAAACCTACGACGTTTTATTGGCAGTCAGTCCAAAGAACGGCTCGATGCGCACGATATTGCCAATCGACTGATGCGCAAGGAGAACTATCTCATTGCAATGATAAACAAAGACGTTCTGGACCTTTCCTTACCTGTGCCCTTCTTGCGTGGAAGACAACTCTTTTCGAAAACCATGGAATGGTACCTCCATTATGGAATTCTTGATATGGCCTTCAACGAACTAGGGCAAGTCCAACAAGACTTCCTGCGCGCCGATCGACGTGGAATTCTCAGCCAGAAACTCAAGCAGCGGCTGTATTTCGCCGGACTATTGAACCTCATTTTTGCCCCTGTGGTTCTGGCATACGTCGTCATTGTCTACTTCTTCACGTACTACAATGTAAGTCGGCCCTAATCCCGCAGTCGAACCCTGACGGCCAGACAGGCTGATAATCTCACAGGAGTACCAAAAAGACCCCAAACTGGCGGCTGCTCGCAAGTATACCTCGCTGGCAGAATGGAAATTCCGAGAGTTCAACGAACTGCCACATATCTTCTACGAGAGATTGCACATGTCGTTCCCCTTCGCGACACGCTACCTCGACCAGTTCCCTAAGCGTATGACGGACGACATCGCTCGGAGCATTGCTTTCATGTCGGGGGCAATCACCGCTGTTCTTGCCGTTGGCACAGTGCTCGATTCAGAATTGTTCCTGAGCTTCGAAATCACCAAGGACCGAACAGTGCTTTTCTATCTGGGAATATTCGGCGCCGTCTGGGCCATGACCCGAGGCATGGTCTCGGAAGAAACCCAGGTTTTCAACCCAGAATATGCGCTGCGAAATGTAATCGAGTACACCCACTACATGCCGGACCACTGGAAAGGGAGATTGCACAGCGCCGAGGTGAAGCAAGAATTCTCAGAGCTATACAAGATGAAAGTAGTGATTTTTCTCGAAGAGATTATGGGCATTATCACAACACCGCTGCTGCTGCTCTTCTCGCTACCCAAATGCAGCGACCAGATCGTCGACTTTTTCCGAGAGTTTACTATTCATGTAGATGGTCTGGGCTATGTATGCTCGTTTGCCGTCTTCGATTTCAAGAAAGGGGTAGGACATACCGGACAACAGCAACAACAGACTGCAGCAGCCGATGTTCGCGAGGACTACTACTCCACGAAGCATGGGAAGATGGCTGCATCTTACTATGGGTTTATTGACAATTACGTGATCAACCCAAAGACGGGAATTCCAGGACATCTGCCCCCCGGCATGCGGCAGCCATTTCACCCACCGCCAGCTTTCCCGGGACTTGGATCACCGACACTCGGTGCCGACATGCAATCCTCGCTGATGGGGAAGACGGAGACAGGACGTGCCCGGAGTCGTGTTGCTGGGATGGGGGCTCCCAGAACACCGAGGTTCGGACCAGCTATGCCACAGCCATCTCCGATGGCCTCTTTGCTGCTGGATCCGCATCATCACCCTGCTGGAGGGGCTGCTGGAGCTAGAAGCGTCCACAGATCGAGGCATCCACGGGGTGGCTACCGCGGAGAAGACCAAATCATCGAGGAAGGATCGGAGGGCAGGCTGTTTGGAGCACCCAGGTTCAGGGAGGAAGAGTCAATCTACGAGACTGGTGGAGCATTGGGAGAATCTATGTGGGAGACATCGCCGGGCAAAGGCCTCAGCCGGGAGAACAGCGCTGCCAATACCGAGGAGCCTGACACAGGCGTGCTGGGGCTGATCTATCAGCTACGGCAGACACAGCATAACCGCCGTGGTGGCGGAGTTGTATAATAACATAAACTAAGGATGGTATAGGGACTACCGGAGTTCTCACTTGGTGCATTAGGGAAAGTGTTAGTTTATAGACTGGATAGTCGTGCTATGAATATTGGAGCCTGCCTGAATGTAATGGGAAAGACGACGGGGGTATAACCCTGGGAGCTGTGCGGCAGCTTGACGATGGCATTGTTGTTTCCCCATGCTGCTTACGCCTGCTTTTGTTGTCACCACTGCTTCTTCCACCTCGTACTGCATACCTCTTCTCGTCATCACGCGAGCTACGCCACGAGAAACAAGGGTCCCTGTGGGTATAGAAGACGATCCGATCCTCTTTCTGAGACATTCTTGAAGACTTCCATACGCTTGCCGGGTTCTATCCATGCGCTCTTTTGACAGGTGGTACCATCGAACACGGCAGACAAATTACCTGCCTACCTACCTACCTACTTACTCGGTGCAGCGGTTGCTTGTATATTCCACCATCACGGATCCCCGAGTTATATGAGGGTGTATAGCTTAGCTTCAGCAGTTGTGAGGAAGGATATCTACCAAAATAAGTGCTCTGCTAAATAGCGGGTGCATTTGCGTTTTTTGGTTCTCACAGCAGTCATCTTACCGCCCAACATCGACGAAGGCGCAGACTCCACATCTGGAATTGGGGTGCGGGCCAAACCCTTCCTTCTACATAGTGGGAAAAGTTGTTCTGGGAGCAAAAGAGAAAAGAAGCGTCATTGACTTGCGGTTTCCACGTCAAATAGCGCATCTGATTTGGGGCTGTCGGGGAGCAATGACACGATGACTGAGCATATTGTGACGCACTGCAGTATGGTTGTTGTTCGTCGGGTGGTACCAGGTCAGTCTGGGCCAGATGCAAGAATGCGTTGGCCACGCACGGCCTGCTCCTTGCCGTGACATCGTAATGGGTTAAGCTTGAGAAAATTAAATGGCCTCCGGCAAGTCCCCGGGCCAGTAGACGTTAGCATGTGTACAGGTTGTTGGTAAGAAAGCCAAGATCTGGGAAGCCGTGGAGAAGGGCTTATCAGATTAGATCTTGAGCAGGGAGTGGTAGCTCGTTGGCCGTCCGTTCTCCGAGCTTTCCCACTTAATTGATGAGCTAGTTAGGGAAAATGCCGCCCCGAATACCCCGACGCCGTAAACGGAGGGCCTGGAAATTTTTCTGAGCCCCAGTCTCCAGTGGCCAACACCAACGCCAACAGCCACTACAGCAGCCAACACGGGCCCCGGGAGCCTTGACAACTTAAGGTACTCGGGTCTCTCTCCTTGTCGTGGTGCTTCAATTGCTCCTGCTCCCACCACGCCGTCTCCCTTTTCCATGCGCATACTCGCACATATCGGATTTATGCTTCGCTATTAATTGACTTTATTTTCACGATTATTTTTGCGTCCTTAATTGAGGCCGGAGGGGAAGCTTACCGACCCCCTGCGTCTTTGCCTCCTTGGCCGAAAAATACCTACCTAAAATAAAATAAATAAAAAGGACACAGCGCCGAGACAGCTAGCTTCTTTGCACCTTAGCTTCCTCGGCAAAAGCAGATTCTGTCTTCTGCTTCATCTCCATCTTGCGGCAGACACAGCTCCCACGCCCTTCGCGACCAATTCCCTCGCCCGCCGCCATCTCGTTGCGCCCTTTTCCCCAGCCATCCCGAGCCTCCTTGCGTCGGCTGCCGATCGCCTCTGTCGTCAACCGTTGCCACTCGCGCGCAGTGAGCCGCCAACCTGGCTGCCCTCGAGCCTAAGATCGTCGGCGGAGCTTCTGCCGCTGTGGCCGACATGGCCCAGCCAAATGCTGAACCGGTCGAGGATTACGAGTGAGATGCCCTTCACGGAGCCTTGGCGTGGCTCGCTTGCTTCATCTGATTCTCCCGCACTCTCCGCCATTCGCGCGCTCGACTGCTGACCACGATTCTACCGATACAGCTATGAGGCCCTTCCACCCAACTTCTCCCTGCTCCAGAACATGGCGGCAGGAGCATTTGCTGGTATCGCAGTATGTTTACCTCTGGCTCTGTCAATTGCCTCTCTTTCTGCGTCTTGGCTGCCGTCGGAGCTAATATTCATGCTTGCAGGAACACACGGTCATGTATCCCGTGGATGCGATAAAGGTACCGCTCAACCTCCCAGTCTGCGCTTCCTACCGATCCCAGGTCACTGACTCCTTCGCCTCTCCAGACTCGAATGCAAGTTCTGACTCCTGGGGGCACCGCTGCCCACACCGGAGTTTTGCGAAGTACATATCAGATAGCATCAAAGGAGGGTGTTCTCAGCTTATGGCGTGGTATGTCGAGCGTCATAGTCGGTGCTGGTAAGTTTTTGGAAGATCTCATATTGGGGTCTACGTGCTGAGCTTAAATCACAGGCCCTGCACATGCTGTGTACTTTGCGACATACGAGGCTGTCAAGCACGCTATGGGCGGCAACCAGGCTGGTGTGCACCACCCACTGGCCGCTGGTAAGTGAATGCAGATCCCCTGCCCTTTGGGTTCCCGGTCACTGATCCCATGCGTTCTTTAGCGACGAGCGGTGCTGCAGCCACTATTGCCAGTGATGCCTTCATGAACCCGTTTGACGGTTCGTACCCGCGCCTACCAAAGTTGTCTTGACGAGCGAGCAACTGACCGAAAGAACAATAGTAATCAAGCAGCGTATGCAAATGCAGAATTCCAGCAGAATGTACCGTTCGATGGTCGATTGCGCCCGGTACATCTACAAGAATGAGGGAATGGGAGCTTTCTACGTGTCGTACCCAACAACATTATCCATGACGGTGCCTTTCGCCGCTCTGCAATTCCTCGCATACGAATCCATATCGACCACGATGAACCCGTCGAAACATTACGATCCTTTTACTCACTGCGTCGCTGGTGCCGTAGCAGGTGGCTTCGCGGCTGGTCTTACAACCCCCATGGATGTTATCAAGACGATCCTCCAGACTCGAGGTACCTCCTCCGACCCCCAGGTCAGGAACGTCAACGGATTTGTGGGTGGTTGTCAGCTGCTGTACCAGCGGGAAGGCTTTCGCGGATTTTTCAAGGGTCTTAAGCCCAGAGTTCTCACCACAATGCCCAGCACTGCCATTTGCTGGTCAGCATATGAGTTCTCAAAGTAAGCCCAGCTACCCCCTCAGTCACCAGAAGATGGTTAACGATGGACATAGGTCGTATTTCATCAAGCGAAATGACAACGTATAAGACTCGTTGTTCGAACGACTTGGCGACATCTCTGCGCGCCGCGCTTCCGTCCAGGCTGGAGCTCGATGAGCTACGCAAACCTCCCAAGGGCAAATCCATCTCATTTGGTCTGCCAGCTGACCGTGCTACATTGGCGAATACACAGTCTTGGGATGCCTCATGAACATCTGTACATATATACTAGGGAGCCGTGGCATGATTAGGCGGATGCCCTGCTTTCGGCTTGGGGAAAGACTTTGTGTTTTGGAACTACTGTGCGATATTACTTGTGGTGGGGGAATTCAGTACCTAGCGATGGCGTATTGAAAATCCAACTGTTGCCTGTGCCGCAAAGGCGCTTCTCTCTCTTCTCATGACCCGAAAGCCCGTGAACATGGAGAAAATGCAAGGTGCCATCTTCTTTAGAAATCGAGCCCGCACAACAGCCTCTGCTGTACCTAGTAGTTTGACGTGGCTTACCTAGATCTAACTGCAGCCCATCCACTGCGAAGCTCGCACGAGAATGTAAGTCATATCTGGCCCAAATGATGATAGGAAAGGTTGTGCATTTTTGAACCGCTTCTTTGTCTCTGTTGTGCCGTGCAGCTGCTTGAAGTATCTGATGTTCATATGGCAACGACTAGCTAGACCTACAGCGAAAACCGAAGAACCCCAAAACTCCACATCCAGATACTCATGTAGCAGCATCAAGTACGCATCTGGCCCTCTGTAAGAAGCAAGACGAATTAAGCTAGAGAACGAAACCAAAGTGCGAAGAAGCCTAGAAGCCTCCGAATCCGAACGGCCCGCCGCCACCGCCGCCACCACCACCACCACCGGGGAAGCCGCCTCCCCCGAAATGCATCTTGAAGTTCTGGCCGCCGCCGCCGCCTCCCTGATGGAACATGAAAGGCGAGCCACCACCTCCGAAGGGATTTCCCTGGAAAGGGTTAGGCTGTTCCTGAGAATTAGGGTCGTCGCCACGGTCAAAGCGGGAGCGCAGCTCCGGGTCGCTGAGCACCTCGTACGCTTCGTTGATGGACGCCATCTTCTTCTCTGCTTCCTCCTTGGTCATGCCTTGCTTGACTGCCTTGTCTGGGTGGTACTGCTTCGATGCCTTGCGGTACGCCGACTTGATTTGCCTCTCGTCGGCATCGTTGCTGACGCCGAGCACCTTGTAATAGTCCTTGGTTTTGCTGCGCTTCAGGGCGATCTGAGCTTTCTGGAGGATGGGGTGAACCTTGTCCTTCTTATCGGGGCGAACCTCAGCAGCCTGTTCCAGCGTGCGGATAGCTGCTTCGAACTCTTCCTTTTTGAGGAGAGATTTACCGCGATACAGAAGGCCCCAGAATGAGTTTTCGTCCAGTTCCAGAGCCTCGGTACAGTATTTTGCAGTGTCCTTGTGATTAGACTGGAGTCTCTGTGTTAGCACATGTAGCATATTACGTTGTTCAGGGGCATCCACTAACCTCAACATATGCCTGGCAAACCATATCCACGGCGATATTGTAAAGCTTCGTGCTTGCCTCGGGAGGGATGGTTCCGGCCTCCCGCAGCTCCTTGACTTCATCTCGAATCATGGAGACCACACCAGGGTCGTCTTCTGTACCAACCAGAGTCCTTCCCGCTGTTGTGGTCTGTCCCTTGGTCAACTGTCCCTCGGCCTTGGTCATAACCTTCTGGATTAACCTTTGCCTCTTGTGAAGCTTCTTGCACACCTTGGAGTCAGGGTCAGAGTGCAGACACTTGCGGATCTGGGCGATGCCATTATCGAGATCACCGAGGGCGTAGAATGTGGTAGCAGAAATGACGACATGGGGAGTGGTATCTCCTGGCTTCATGTTGAGGACATGCTGCAGGTCGCTCATGCCCTCCTCGATGTCACCATTTTTGAACCGACAGCGTGCGCGCAGTTCTCGCAGGGAGGGCGACCGTGAAGCAACAAGGATTGCGACGCCGGCATTGCTGATACAGTCCTCCCATAGTCCCTTCTCCGAGGCAGCGTGAGCCAAGTCGGCCGCAGCGCTGGCGGCCTCGAGCTCAACCAGCTCCGGCGAGTCGTTCGTCTTCTTGGCGGCACGGTACTCTTTGCGAGCGGCAACCCAGTCGGCAGACTTTGACTTGATCTTTGCGAGTTGAAGGTGAGCGCCCTCGAAGCCAGGCTTGAGGGACAGGACCTTGTTGAAATCGTCGGTGGCCTGGGTGGTGCGGCCGAGGGAGAGGTAGGTCGTGGCACGCTTGAAGAAGGTCAAGTAGTTGGTAGGGTCGCGCGCAATAGCAGCATCGTAGTAGATCAGGGCTTCGCTTGTCTCGCCCTTGGACAGATGGGACTGGGCCGAGTTGAGCAGGGCAGAGACGGGCTGGTCGGCGGGGATGTCCTGCGGCGACAGCGCCGCAGCCGATGCGAGAATGCCGGCTGCGACGGCGAGGTGGGACAAGGGGAACAACATGTCGAGTTGAGTTGATTGGTTGAGTCTTGGAAACAATCCTGGAGCAGCGAGAACTGGATCAAGATGCGAAATGGCAGGAGCAAGCGACGAGTCGCATGGAGATTTAGTTCATACCAACGAGAGGCGGGCTGCGATTCCACCAACGAAGCAGTTGCCTGCTGGGGAAAAAAACAAAGAGAAACAAGTCCGATTCAAAGAAGGTAATGGGTAAGTATTCCAACGAGAACTAAAGACAGAGACGTGAAATAGTGCAGGTGAGTGGGAGGAAGGAGAGCCAAATTGACACGTAGATATATTCTTCACAGGGAATAGAAGGAAAAGGACAGCTTAGAGTTGACGATGATGGTGGGCTGAGTTGCCATAGCGCGACGTGGTAAGAACGGCTCAGGCTACAACCGTGGCAAGACACATGCCAGGTACAGGGGTTCGCCGGTATTCTGTGGAGCGATTGGCAGGTCCCCCACAGGTACTGCAGCACTTGAGAGGCTGCTTTCGTCAGGGGACTCGCTCTAGTGGTGGGGCAATCGCTACTTACTCGCTATCTCCACACGCTAAGACAATCATGCAAGGCTGCACAAGTCGAAGGTAGTCTGAAGGCAAATCTACATCCGTCTCCCCAATCGGGAAGTGCGACAAACATAAACAAGAGACACAAGCGAAGCCCCGACTTCTGGATTCTTCGGATTCTTCCGGTCACGAGCTGGAACTTTCTGCCGTGTACAGTCAATAATATGAGTTGAAAACAGCCGTGGACAGAGGATTAGTAGCCCAGTCATTTCCATGTGGGGTTCATGGTTGGAGGTAAAGAAAAGAAATGGATAGCTCACACCGTTATTCTCAGGCTCCTTGTACCTACTCATCCAAAATCCAACTCTCCAATCCGAGCTGTACCATGAGACGGTGAATAGCTCTCATCGCGCAAACTCTCTGCCGCCATGGCGCACCTACTCCGTGACCAGGTTGCCATCTTCTCGCCTTCCGTCGCCCGCATCGCCGCCTCCACCGCTCGCGAATGGTCCTACATCGACTCGTGGCTCGCCTCCAAGTTCCCTGGCCAGCCTGTCCCGTCCTTTGAGCGCAACCCAGAAACACTCAAGGCCCTCCTTGCCCTCTCAAACTTCAACGAAGCAGCCGACGAAGAGCGTCAGCTGCTTACTCGCGCCGATGCCGCAGCCCTCGAGGAGCTCAACGAGTCCACTACCCAGGAAGCCTCCACGCCGTCCATGAGAGATGAGCTGTTGGATGCTGTCGAGCGCGATCTGCCCAAAGAAGGCCAGTCGTCTCTCGATGCTCTGGCCCTCATGTCTGTCCGCGCCGGCATGGCATTCCCGCAACCCCAGAGCCTGGGCAGCCATCTTGTAGCTCTGCAGGCCGATCTATACGAAACCGAGCAGATGAAGGCCCGCGTTGAGATACTCCAGCGCCACGTACAGCATGAAACCTCCGAGCTCGACGCTCTCCTCCGCCACCTCCAGAGTGATTCATACAAACCACACCCGGACATGGCAAAGCAAAATTTGGACATGCAGCGAAAGCTCAAGACCATGGCTTCCCAACTGCCCGAGTTGCAGGACCGCGTGGCTACACTGGCCACCACAGTCGACAGTTCGCACCCTACTTTGGATGACATAGTTCTGCAAGAGCGCGACTACGAAGCTTTACTTGCACAGAAGAAGGAGCTTGACATGCAGCTTGCTGCTTTCCAGGGCTTACCCAGCGACCCCGACATGGCACGTTCTGAACTTGATGACCTCCGACGTCATTTACGCGGCATCTCCGGTCGCCGCGACGCCCTCTTTGAAGATCTTGTGGAGCGTGAGAGCCCCGTCAAGAGACGTTGACGGCGGATAACGCCTGTAGCATTCTTGTTTATACATATCCTCAACTCAACTGCGCTGTCCCTATGGATAATTCGCTGATCATCGATATCCACGACAATGTTTGAAACCGCTGGCAACACACCCCTATGGACGTCGGTTCCTGCCTGCAACAGCGCCGCCCAGTCTTCCAAACTGCCGCCCCAAACCAGATCTCCTGGGTACTGGAGCCGGAGGCGGCGGTGCCGAGTCTTTCTGAGGCACCGGAGGACCGGCCGCACCCCGCGCATCCTTGCCCTTGATATCCGCTGCGCCATCTCCAAGTCGCAACTCGCCAACACCAAACGTCGGGACATCGTCACCCTCTGCATTGTGTCTCTGAGCTCTGCGAGCCCGCTCTTGCATGCTCCGGAACTTCTCCAGCAGCTCGACCCACCGAATACTGCCGTCTTCGCGGCCCTTGAGGCGAGTAGGTCGGTCATAATTAGAATTACTTGAAGGTGCCGTATTGCTAGTCGGGAGATGTTAGCAGACTGCTGCGATTCTCCGCTTGGGTAGGATTAACGTGTTGGTTGAAAGGGGGGGGGGGGGGGTGCATGGCGCAGAAAAACGGCAACCTACTTCCTGGGTGCTACATGAAGGTAGCCAATAGAGCTGACGCTGTTCAAGCGATTCTTGAGGGCGGCAAATGCAGAAGACTGAGGCAATAGCATCAATATTCCATACATGCATTTATACAGATAGGGGTATTTTTCGGGCTCGAGCAGTTGAAGCCGCAGGTCTACAGATGTTAACATTGTCGATAATATGAATTCGGGGATACTGACATGTGAAGACGGGCGATTCAATGAGCTGTACAAGCTTGTCGACTTGGATGAGCATATTTACAGTCATTTCAAGCTCGCCACTTGGACCTGTTAGCAAGTACCATGTTCCCATGCAGCTCGACTTACAATATTTGGAGCAAATGATATGCCTGCTCGTATGCCTGAGCCAGAAGACAAAGGGAGAACGTCGCGACTGCGTTGTAACACCATGACCGAAAAAGGGCGACGAATAATGTTTGCCCATCCTATGCCGATAATTAGATTATAAAGAAGATGGAGTCGGCGTGACCATACGAACCTTTGTTTCCAAATTGCGTAGCCGCCGACGCACTTCGCTCAACTGAGGTGCTGTGATCAAGTTGTTGTTCAGATTTTGTACCATAATACTGGCGAACTCAACATCTTCCTCCTTCTCGATACAATCAGCGAGCATGCGGTAGATGCGCTCGGGGCTAAGACTAATGCACAGCTGACGGATGATCAGGTTGCCACGGGTCTCCAAGAGCTTGCGATCGGTTGAGAAGAGCTGGAGCAGGTTGACCATGAAGTGGGCAAAGTAATCATCCTCGCTATTCCTTGAAATCTGCGACAACAACTGCAGGTCCTTGGTGACTACTGCATCGGATGGATCTGACAGGGTCTTGAGCAGAGCCGGAAATGTGCCGTCGTTGAATGCCAGTACTTTTCTTGGTGCTTTCCTGTGCAGCATGATGAGCCAGGTGAGAGCCGCCACGCGCGTAGCTTCATGGTCATTCAAGAACAACAACGTGAGCGAGTTAACTGCAGCGGCATAATCAAGGTCTGCCTGTGGTTGAGGGATCGGAGTGGCTGGGCCGGACGGACGACTTTGGCCGGGAACTGGACTCATGGTTTCCAGATCACGCGAACTGGACAAGGAAGCACGGTCTCTGCTCATGCTTTGCAGATCGGTTTCATCTGAAAGCAAGACCACGTAGTCCATGAGGCAAGTGTTGACGCGCGTAGCGGCACCACGAATCGTCTCCTTAGTGCTGGCCATGGCGGGGAGCATGTGGGCTAATATCTTGGGAGTAAAGGGAAGAACCTCCTCTGGGCAGATATCGAGGAACTCAACAACCCATCTCAGCGATTCTAGCAACCCATCTTCCTCTATATCGTGTTAGCTCTCAAGCAGTGTGGGGGGCACCATGAATATGACTGACCGAGTGGTGAGTCAAGAGTTGCTGTGAGAATTTCGAGAATTTCGCGATAGTTGATCTCAACATCCTGCCCGGGGATCCAATCCTCTTCCACGCTCCCCTCATCGTCATCGTCACCGATAACATCAGAGCCGATCTCATCTCCCTCTTCAAGTTCTGGGGGAAGACTGGCACTGGCACTATCACCAGAGTCTTGTCGTTTCCTTTTCCCACCCTCCTGAGATTTCTTGCTCTCGAGAATGCCCTTCTTGACGCGAGAAATACGCTTAATCTCAGCCAGAAACTTATCCATGCAGCTCTGTGTCGAGGCGCGAACGTCGGCGTTCTGATCACCGAGGAACTTCAAAAGACCACCGAGAAATTCCGGGAGATAGGTGACGAGCTCTAGGTCGGGGATAGAATCGAGGAGAACAATCCAGCCGACAAGAAATTGGCGAGTGAAGGGGTTGATTACCCAGATGCGTTCCTTGAGCAGGGGGATGAAGCGAGGGAGCGAGAATGCGGTCGGCAGGGCAATATTGGGGTCGGCAATGTCCTTGTCATCTCCATCAAATTCAGGAGCTTCAAGCACCGATACATAAGAGGCTGCAGATTCGGACACAATATCCTTTATCAAACGATCCAGCAACTCGGCGCCATTTTTGACGGACAGTTCCGAGTCTGCGCCTAGCTTTTGGATTTGTGAGCATTGCGGCCTTCGCTTGGGCGGTACGAGGAAGGAGACACACCTTACAGAGCTGATCGAAAATGCTATTAAAATATATCAGGATCTCGCCCTTTGCAACCTTGGCGATATTATACATGGCTTCGCATGCATAGTATCTGACTCTGGCATCTTGGTCCGTAAAGCAGGCCAGCACGGGCGGCACTATCTTGGACAAATACCGAGGGAGTTCCTAGAGGTTGATGGAGCATCAGCGATCGGCCACGGACTACCACCAAAAAGACTGTCCACGCTCTTACGAAGGGAGCGGTGAATTTGGATGGGAGGGGGGGTGGGCAGACAGCTCACGCCGGCTCACCATGAGAGAATGATGAACCTACAGGACCAAGAGCGATGGCAGCGGCAGCCAGACCAATCAAACCTCCGTTACGAGCGTGAGGTTGGTGAACGGCATAGGCATAGTCGTTACATAGCTGCTCAAGCACGTCATTAACACGCTGGTAATCTTTGGCGGCGACTAATTCCCGAATGACTCTCTCTAATCTAATTAACATGAAGCGTTAGCATCGTCAGGTCCATGATGGAGCAGGAATTAGTGGTAGACAAAGGGACAACGGCGATGTGCTATGGCGGATGCCCGATGGTGGAGCTGTAGTGAACACAGCCCAAGCAAGGGGACATAGGAGAGAGAGGTACGGCAGACAGAAGATGCCAGACACCACCCGAGCTGCCTGTGTAGCTCAGATCGACAGTGACGCGAGGGGGTAGATGGTGGATAAGACATACTCGAGCGCGCCAACCTTGCGCTTGTCGTAGAGCCTGTCGTTCAAAGCCCGTTGGATGTTGGCATCCATGACGACGGATAGCGCATGCCAAGGGGCACAGCGAGCAGCACCCGAAGCTTCAACAGCGGCACGGCGAGGGGGGATGAGGGTGGTGAGAAGCTGGACGAAGGGGGTGGTTGGCAGCCTCGTCTGGGAGACAAGACTGGGGGTTGAAGTTGGCGTTGAATAGGTCTCCTAAGCAGCTGTTAAGTCTGCTTGTGGCGTCACTACTGCACGCGGGCAGTTGCATGGACAGCCCATATCCGAGGATGTACCTTTCTATGGTGGGTACTTCCTATCGGTACGCGTAGCGCACACACAGCAGGTATCTTGTAGCGGCTGGTGCCTGCCTTGGGGTGCAGAATTCATGTGTGGATACCGCGAGCGCCCACATGACAAGTAGCTGCCTCGACTCAACCCAACTGGCGAAACGCCTCAGTGGACAGTGCTTTACCTGTAGCGTGAGCTACTATGATAGAAGGCACAACTTCGTCCTATGAAATACTTATTGACTCTCTACTCATCTATACCTTTGAGCAAGACTATACGCCAAGTACCTACGAAGTTAGTAGTCCTTTTATAGCTACTACAAGGCAGGATGTCAGTTCCAATGTACATATCGACAGCGTCACGCACCATGACGTCGACGTTTCACCTCTCCTGAGTCTAGGCCTTTTCATCCCGCGTCAGCCATGCCATGCCGCCGCATGGGGCATTGTGCTCCCCCATATCATTGGTGGTGTGCCTGGTTCGTCCAACTCAGTAAACATGCGTTTCCGGAATCTGCCATGTCAGCCGCATCCCGTGATGCCTTACTTCTTCATCATCTTGCCGCCGACAGTTTTTTAGCTTTTGACCCATGAGAAATCTACGGAGAACTCCGGAGCACGAAGAGCGTTGCAGTTCTCGTTATCATAGCCTCGCCTCACCACCTCTTGCTCACCAAGATGCCTATACTGGGGAATAATTATGGCCATGACCACCCATGCCACACGGCCTGGCTGCTCCATCCATGCTCCTTTCCCTTATCTTTCTTTGCCGTTTTATCGTTCGATTAACTTATTCTTTATGCGGATACTCCGAAATGCACATGCAGAGGCCCTCTGTAGATCATCTGCACGGCAGAGCCAATCATCCAATGTGACTACCTCTGCCGACCTCTGCTACAGGCGGCCTCGCTACTACTCACTCAAATTGCCATGAACAACCGACGGTGTGTATTCGGAATTCGCCGTCGCTCCTATGAATCGCAGGAGAACAAAAGTCCTGCTGACTCCTGCGAGGGTGCCGAGGTTCAGCTCCATACCAGAGACATGCTATAGGAAGATTGGCGGCAGCAAAAGGAAACATGAAGATGAAAAGAAGGGAAATCCCGTCCAAGCGCCTTCGCTAGTTGTACCGTAGTTCTCGGTCCTCTTGCTCATCCCTCCGCCTCCCCGTGTACTCCGTGTTATGACTGCCGAGTCCCGTTGCCCATTATCCTCTGTCTCCCCCTTTAGACTCGCCGCCCCCACCACCTTTATCCTTTCCATCCTTCCCATCCTTGCTCTCTCTGTTCCGGCGCGCTGCCTCGGTCGCTCTCTTTGCGAACCCGTCCTGGAGTTGTTGGGGAACTTGTAAGTGGATGTGCAAGCGGCCTCTGGAAGATGTGCCCATCGTACCTTGTCACCTCTAGCTTTTCGAATTCTCGCAGCAGCAGCCTCGTCCATTGTAATATTGTTTCTACTACGCGCCGAAAGATTGTGTCTGGGCGTAATGCGGAAAGAAATAAACTTTGGCTAGTATCTGCAGCAGATGTGAGAGAAAGTTGGAAGCCCAATATGCCACCATAGTAGAGGAGTTTGCTCCTCTTTATATGCTCGGGAAGCAGCCTTCCTCTGGCAGCGAATGGGCCATTCTCTGGCCTCTGGAATAGCACTAGTCATAGCATTCTCGTAAGATGGTAGTATAGAACCTTGCTTGTTCGGGTGCCTTGGTCAGGATCTGGTCGTACCCCTCGTCACATATTCGTAATTCAGCATCCATGGGCAACTTGGTGCCTTGACTCGCAACGAAGCATTCTTGAACATGGTACCCGGCCGAGCTGACTGCCGGGTATATGCAAGGGAACCTCGTGAGTGTGAATGTCTCGGATCCTGTTGGTCATGCTAACCAAAGTTCACCATGGCGGCCGTGGCCACGATCATCACTACCCGAGTTGTCCATCCCATCCTCGTGATTGCTTATTCTGGCGACATCATTGCATACGCCCGGGCCCTCAGCAGTGCTCGTCGATATTGGCGTGGGGCGAGCTGACGGTCAAGGGCGGAGGAAAAAGCAAAATAGACAACCAGGTCGGTTTGCCCGTTGGCCATCGAGTACGATCGAAACCCCAGCACTCTTTGCAAGCGACCCAGCGAGAAGGTAACTCTCCTGTCTCTGCCTTCCTACCTTCCTCAACAGGACGAAGCTGACAGCTGAATTGCCGCCAGCCATTGACTCGGGATCTAGGTTCGGGATGGAGCGTGGTAGCTCCCACATCGTTTCCCGCTGCAAACCCGTCTGTTAGAAATCTGACCAGTACTTCGTCGCGATGATGGGTCGATTGAGAGGTCCCATGCCCCTGCTGGTGACCGAGACATGGCTGTTCCCACTTGAGGCGTACCACTAACTTACATGGTTCAAAACACGGGCTGCATATGTACTTACTATGAAAGGTCCCAGAGAACAACGCGCCTCACAGTGCACATCAGCAAACAATATACCGACGCAGGCAGGTATCCATCTCAAATGAGGGGAAATGAATAGTTCGGATTATCAGCTGCGGCTACCTAGTTGACTCAATGATGTCGTCCAACGCCTTCTTTCACGATTGTCCGCTGACATTTGGCAAGGATCGCGGCCTGCCTCGACACCTCAGAGAGTGTGCCAAGCACCTTCTTGTTGCTATTGGTGAATCCGTACAAGGCATACGGTATGCCAACTTCGTCGCAAAACTGCTGCACCAGCTTCCGTGTGGCGCGGAGATTATGGCGAGGGATGCGAGGATAAAGATGGTGAATAGCCTGGAACTGCAGGCCGCCGTGAATAAAGTCCAGCCATTCAGGGCAATCAATGTCCATTGTTGTGCGCAGCATCTTCTGCGGGAAAGACTCGTTGGGGCCAAGATCGGCGGTGCTCATGGCAAAGTGTGACAGCACAATCTGCAGATGAAGCGGCGACGGCACAAAGTTGGTGATGAAGAGGAAGACGAAGCGAGACCAGTTGTCAGGGATGGTGCGGTACAAGATGCCGTAGCCGTACCACGTCCAAAAGAAGACGATGCCGGCAATTTCGAGCCACCAATGCCAAGCGGCTGGCCCCTTCCTGGGACCCCTGTGGGCAATGATGTAGTCCATCGAAAGGAAGGTAAGATTGAAGCGGGCCAATGACAGAATGGGGTAGTAAGTCCACGCCTGGATTCTCATCATGAACTTGGCCATGGCATCATACTTCATGACACGGTCGTAGTAGGTAGATCGCAGGTTACCTAGCAGACGATGGCTGATGGCGAAGAATGGGAGATGCTCGATATCCGGGTCGTGCTCAGGGGCATTCGTGACAATGTGGTGGATGTTGTGGCTTCTTTTCCACCAGCCCATCGACAGCCCACCCATGAAGTTGGCAATGAAGATGCCGAGTATGGAATCGATCTGGAAATTGTGGGTGATGCCCATATGCCCAGCATCATGCGCGGTGAAGACTAGCTGGTGCCACAAGCATCCAAGCGCAACAGCACTCAGAAAGTATCGTCCAAAATAGAGGCAAGTCATTGAGGTGACGAAGCAAGCGACATAGCGGCAGCACTCAACTGCATAGGCCCAGTAGTTGCATTCGTAGAGTCCGGCTGCCTTAATCTTGTCATGGAGCTCGCGGTATTTGGCGATGATATGATCCTGGGTCGCCAAGTCCACGTCGGGGTACATGTCGAGGTCCAGCTTGATGTGCTCTCGGGTGATGCTGTCCAGATACGACATACCATCCATCTCCTCCTCGGCCGCCGATTCAGATGATACGGACTGGGTCGAGCCGGCCGCGGTACGGCGTTGTCTGGCTCCTTGATCGTGCGTCTCGTCGAACAGGGGAGAGGGTTCCCTCGAGGCCGAAGTGGACGAATTTACATCTTTGTCGCTGTCGCTATCGTCTGTTCGCTCGGCAATCTGCTCGGCGGTTCGGAAAACGCCCCCCTGGATGGGAGGAAGGAAGTTGGTCCATCGACCCTCAATCTTTCCAACACGATAGCGTAGCATCATCTCTTTCGCCTCGGGTGAATGGAGCCTGGCGCACGGGAAAGGATTAGCAACACAATTGCTTCATTCATTACACATTGCAACATGGCAACGACGTACACCGTAACCTCGTCGGTGGCATCCCTGCCAATCATGTGTTCGATAGCTTTCTCGCCGCCCGGGTGATAGCTGACGAAAGGGTCGACCTTGAGGACATATTGATCCACGATGATCAGCTTCCTGCCGCTGGCGATGAGGGCCTCGATGTCGCCTCGAGACATGAGCGGGTAGGCCTTGGCCTTGGGTGACGCGGGAGCCATGGCGGGCGCGCAGAATGGTGTGTGCCCCGGGCGTTGATTTGGTTGGGCAATTGGACAACTACCCCAAAGCTTGCAGGTTAGTTCGCCGAGTTGACGATCCAGGTGTAGCAGCGTGGCACTGCGGGAGGAGCACTGCTTTATGGCAAGTTTCACCGCATTTCTGGGGCTGCACACGTACGATGAACCAGGTATGTACGTGCCACTTGCCTGATAACATCTCCTAGGGCGGAGCTCCATAACCTACAGTACAGGGCCTCACTTCCCCCTTTCCACCCCACCAAGTGGCGCAAAATGACAGCATCGCTAGATTTCTTTCCAACTTGCATGCCTAGTAAGCTTGTTGTATATAGGTAGGCATGCTGATCAATTCTATCTACGCGGATTTGATTGAGTCAAAGCACATACTTATGAGGTGACGTGGCCCGGCAGCCGCAAGCACAAAGATTCATTTGATAGATGGGGGATGAACACTTGCATGTCAAAACCCCCGACGGGATGCTGATCCGTCCCGAAGACCGACATGTCAGGGTTTACTTAGCCGCGACGCGTAACTGACGGCACGGGAGATACCAGGCAAGATCAACAGAAACGCCTGATAGATTGGTAGTCGTACAAACATGGCAGTTCTATTTAGGCTATTCTTCCTCCCTCGGTGACAGGAAATTGAATTACTAGTTTACAGAGTTTGGGCCCCCTCGCTACACTTAGAAGTGAATGGCCTTGGCGTGGGTGGCCATGGCAGCCTCCTTGAAGGCCTCGGCCAGGGTAGGGTGAGCGTGGCAAGTGCGGGCAATGTCCTCGCTGGAAGCGCCGTACTCGAGAGCCAGGGTGCCCTCTGCAATCATCTCGCCGGCGTTGGGGCCGATGATGTGCACACCCAGCAGCCTGTCGGTCTCGGGGTCTGCGAGCATCTTCACCATACCGTCCGTGTCCAGGTTGGTCTTTGCTCGGGAGTTGGCGCTGAAGGGGAAGGTTCCGACGCGGTAGGGGATGTTGTTCTTCTTCAGGTCCTGCTCGCTCTGGCCGACCCAGGCGACCTCAGGGTAGGTGTACATGACGGAGGGGATGGCGGCGTAGTTGACGTGGCCGTGGCCCTTCTTGATGTACTCGACGACGGCGACGGCCTCCTCCTCGGCCTTATGGGCCAGCATAGGGCCGAATGTAACGTCACCGACGCAGCGGATGTGGGGGATCTTGGTTCGGTACTCAGAGTCGATGATGACACGACCGCGCTCGTCGAGCTCCATGCCAATGTTCTCGAGTCCCAGGTTGCCGGTGTAGGGGCGGCGACCAATGGCAGTCAGGACGACCTCGGCTTCGAGCTGTGATGTACATGTTAGTCATGCCGAATTAAAGAGAAAAATCTACGTGAGCGGAGGGAGTGCATACAGTCTCGGGCTTGCCACCCTTGGCGGAGTCAACGTCGAGCTTGACCTTCTCACCGGAGGTGTCACCGCCGATGACCTTGGTGCTGAGCTTGAAATCCATGCCCTGCTTCTTGAGCAGCTTCTGGGTAGCCTTGGCGATCTCCGTATCCATGCCGGGTCCACCAATCTGGTCGAGGAACTCGATGACGGTAACCTTTGTGCCGAGTCGGGACCAAACGGAGGCCATCTCGAGACCAATGATGCCACCACCAATGACGAGCATGCTCTCGGGGATCTTCTCGAGGGCAATGGCTCCGGTGCTGGTGATGACGCGCTTCTCGTCGATCTCAAGACCGGGGAAGGGGGTCGCCTCGGATCCAGTAGCGATGAGGATGTTCTTGCCGCGGACGGTGGTCTCGCCACCATCGTTGAGAGCGACCTTGATGTCGTTCTCGTTGATGAAAGAGCCAGTGCCCTTGAGGTATTCAACGCCGTTCTTCTTGAGGAGGAACTCGACACCCTTGGTCAGACCGGCGACAGCGGTGTCCTTGGCCTTCATGAAGTTGGCCAGGTTCAGCTTGACATCGCCAACCTCGATTCCGCGGTTCTTGGTGTCGTGGAGGATCTGGTGGTACAGGTGGGAGTTGTTGAGGAGAGACTTGGAGGGAATGCAGCCGACGTTCAGGCAGGTTCCGCCGAGGGTGCCGCGCTTCTCGATGCAGGTCACCTACACGAGCAGAGGGTCAGCAAAACAGTTGCGGGATAAGGGGGAGCCCACGCAGCCGACGTGGAATAGGAATTGAAGCGGCAGACATACCTTCATGCCCTCCTGACCAGCCTTGATGGCAGCGACGTAGCCAGCAACGCCGCCGCCGATGATGACGAGGTCCTTCTCCTCTGTCCTTGGGGGTAAGCATCATGTCGGCGATTAAGCGAGAAAGAATTCTGCGAGGTGGACGAACCAGAGACAGAGGCAAAGCCGCGAGCCCATCGTGCCGTGTTCACCGATCCAACGACTGTAGGGAGACTGTGGAAGCAGGCGTGTCAGCAAAGGCGGAGTGGTGCATGGCGGCGCATCGCGGAGCGAGTGATTTTCAATAGGCTCTGGAGGTCCGGACACCAGTGGCCAACTTGAGGCGGAAAGCTGAGAGGCAGGGACTCACGAGGATCGGAGGAACGCGGCCGGGCGGACCGTGTGACGAGGTATCAAACGGCTGGCGATCATGTTGTAGAGAGCTTGAGGGGGTTGTGGATGGACAATCGGACGCCAGGGGACGATGTGCGAAAGGTGAGGATATTGATGGGTATTGTGATGAAGTCTCGTAGCGTAGGCCGGCGAGCTTCCCAGGTTTTCGGGCCAGGTCCACCCCAGGGAGCTCCCGGAAAGGATATTGCCCCCTTCCACCCATTCCCTCCAATTTTTCGTTGGCCACAAGCCCGGCTCAACGTCTTTTGATTGGCCCACTCGCTGCTCTAAGCCGTAGGTACCTCCGCGTCTGCCCGCAGCTACAGCAAACTCCCGACAAGTATCCGAGGTGCTAGGGGCCATAGGGCCATTGAGGCACTGGGTTAATAATGCTGGCTTGCCACGGACTCTGGTCTCACCTTGCCACTCGGGAAACCTGAATTGCTTCAGACGAGTCTTTGCTCTGCCCAAGCGCATGGTCGCTTGTTCTTGCTCTTCAATTTTTATTTTTATTTCCGTTTCCTTTTTCGAAAACATAGTAGGAAAGACGAATGCAATGGACAGTCGAGTATTGTAACCGAATATGTTAACGGCGACAAGATCCTTCGATCTGGTTGATTACCAAGTATGCACCCATCGAGATCCAAATGGCTGTGAGTGGTTATAATTTTATGCTGTCTTGCCCCAGTCTCGTATATACCACTATCTATTTCTCATTCCTCCGTGCTCACCATCTGCACAATCACTTGAGCCTTCTCCCGCACCCGTTCCAACTTCTTCAGTTCCTTAGCTGAAATCAGCTTGCTCTTCCGTACCTTCTTCCGCAGTGTCCAATGTAAGCCTGCGGCCAGAGCCGGCAGATCACGAGCGGTCCCAAACGCTCTGTCGAGACGAGCATCCTCCTCGGCGCCTTTGCTCTTACACAGCTGCAAAAGACTGATCATCAACCATTCGATAAAGGTAGAGGTAAATGGGTTGACTTCTGGGAGGTCCAAAGGCTTCAGAAGAGTCAGGCTCAGAGCTCCATCCGCGATGAGCGCAGCATAGAAGCGCGCCACGTTGCTCATGCGCCGCTCGTCCTTCATCCTCTCGCCATCAGCCGTCTCGTCATCTTCGGGTTCTTCCCCAAAGAGAGACTCGCCGAGTCCTCGAAAGATCCTCCACAAGCGGTCTTGGAAAGCGAATCGTATTCGGCCATTCGAGCACGCCTGTTTTGCGACCAAGGCATAGTATTCATTGTATACTGCCTCGCTTCCCACGCACTGAACAAGGACCTTTGCAATCTCGAGCTGCTCATCCTTCTTCAGCCCGAGCTGCATCACCTGCTGAAAGCCTTGCTCGTAGTTGATTGCAGACATGAGCGCTGTAAAGATAGCGATCTGTGTGCTTGTGCTGAAACCCTGAGCTCGAGCCTTCTGCGGGTAATCGGGCAGGACAAAGTCCATGTCCTCATCATCCGTAGAAAAGTCATCACCATCTGTTCCGTCGACACCTCCTCGTTCGTCACTGCGTTTCTCGCTGGGCTTCACTGGCACGCTGGCACCTACAAGCCACCATTTGCCCCGAGTACCAGCACTTTCAATGTCATCCAGGCTCATTCCCATCGGTGCCAGACCCTCCAGCCTTCGTGTTTGCGATTTCAGTTCTCCAAGACGCTTCTTCATCCGCGAGACGTGTTCTGAAACCACGGCCGAGTCCATACCTTTGGCTTTGGGTTTGCTGTTCTTGAGATCGTTGATTGTCTCAACCATGAACTTGGTGCGCACTGAGATGTTATTCATCCCGAGCTGCGACACCTGCTTGTTTAGAATCCCAGAAACATGCTTGAGCGTCTGCGAGTCATCTCGTCGAAGCAACCGGCCTGCCATACGGCATATCCGCAAGAGAAGCTCGACATTGAGCTCGTTAAGCTCTTCGAGCAGTCGCTCCATGTAGTCGAAAATGATCTTGCAAGTGACGACTTCGAATGTGTAAAGTTGGGAAAGGAGCGTCATGAGATTGGACGTCTCCTTGATGCTGCCCGATTGGTCCTTGGACTTTATCGCCCTCTCGTACTCCTGACCAAAATCCGTAACCACTCTGTTGATGAAGTGAGAGCCAAAACTCGAGCCAATAACCTTGTAGGCGGCAGCTATGAAGCCGCCGGTGAGCACGAAAAACTGATCTGGTAAGCTTTCCGGCTTGCAGATCTGTGCCAACACTGAATCCGTAAGGATCTCGGTGACATCGCCACGAGCATTCTTTTGGTACAGGTCCTCCACAGACTGGACGATGGAAAGGATGTTCGCATCTGTAAGACGGTTGACTAATCCTTGGACTTGTTTCCGCAGCCTGAGTTTGGCTTCTCCCTCGGATCCAGTTGCTTTCCGAAGAGACGGCGGCACATATTTGGCGATAACCACTCCGCTGGACGGGGCGACATAGGGGTTTTCTTTTTGTCGTGGTTTATCCTCTGTCTTCTCGACAACATCAGATTCGAATCCATCGAATGATTCTGCGTCCTCATCTGAGTTCCCGCCTTCCAGGTCGTCGTCTTCGTAGTCAAGCATGTCGTCGTCTTCTTCTTCGCTGTCCAAGCCTGACTCGCCCTCGTCGTCTTCTCTTTGAGCTCGCGGGGCTTTGTATGAAGCACTCGAGTTGGATTTTGACCTTTTTGATGAAAGCCACTCCTCGTACTCCCGTTCTGCTTGGTTCGACTGATCATCGCTGGCCTCCTCCTCTCCTCCGAGATCGCCCAACAGCTCGTCCAGGCCGTCATCTTTGAATGCCTGGGGCAGTGATTTCCTTCCCTTCTTAATTCCCAACTTCCTCTCAAGCTCCTCGATCTCGGCGTCGTCTTGCGCTAATCGATCGCGTGTGGTCCTGGACACGGCACCCTGCTTTGAAGACTGCTTTGAGTCTGTATGCGGCGCTATTGCGTTTCCTTCTTCTTCATCGTCATCATCCTCCTCCTCGTCAAGGTCAAGCATGTCTTCATCAAGCTCATCCTCGTCCTCTGACGATTCCTCAAGCGCCTCATCCTTGTTCTTGTTCCTCAAGCCAGAGGTGTTTGCTGGTTTGGACGTTTGTCTTGGCTTGGACTTTCCTTGAACGCGATGTGATGGTCGCCTAGTGGAATCTTGTGCCTCCGTTGTTTTGGAGTAGATATGCGCTCTCTTCTGCACCCTATGTGCCTTTCTTTGATCCTTTCGAGACAGTGGCTGGTATTTCCTCTGTGTACCCTTCGAGGCTCGTCCTTGGCTCGGCTGGGGGATGTCCAAACCCATGCGCTTGTACAGCTTCTGCTGAAGCTCAGCAACTGAGGTGGACGGCATGGCTGACGTTGATCAGACAGAATTGATTGTCCACGGTGGTTTGTGAAAGAATATGAACTAGCCAGTCCTCTTGGCGCGCATTTCTAGATGCAAATGAATGTAATAGGCTGAAATCATTACTCAGTTATCAATGCAAATCATGAAGAAAATCTACTGAGCCTACTTATGTAGGTGTACGGAGTGGTAGGTGATGAGAATTGGCAGAAAAAAAAATTAAGCCACAGCCAATCTCCACAGAAACTGCTGTGGCGTTGGCGGGGCATATTTCAATCCCACCATGAAATTCGTGGGGCTAAGTAGTAACCTCCTCGTACACATTCACTCAGTGTGCTATCTACGCAACGCCTATCATGGGCACCAAACAGCTCACCCACGACGAGGTATTGCCGCTTCGTCGACAGTGACGTGTGTTCGTGGCTGACTCGGAGACAGTTCTTCAAAAGGCTGGGCGAGCTCTTTGACCATAGAAAGGGCAGTGACCATGGAGCCATCTATCTGACCCAAAGCCGACGTATGTTTTCCTCACTTCCCTCTCCGCTTCCCATTCAACTCGAATAGCCTTGTCCACCGCGGCTCCATACTGAAGGTGCATTTTCTCATCGGTCCCAGTTACACACGGACAAGACATCCCCTCTGGACCGGACTCCGATCTCCAACCCGACAAGCCTCTACCAGTTGTGGTTCATGCATCAAATGGAAAATCCAAGCGAGATCGCTCGGACAAGGTCAAGGCCTCGACTGTGGTCCAGCCCGATGAGCTCGAGGCATTCTATGTTCGTTACGCGGAGGTTTGCAAATTGGGAATGACGGCCTTGAAGCCCAGAGACCGGAGTAAGAAGAAGGCGAAAGCAAAGAAGAAGAAGGCTACTGCATGATATCCCATAGTGGAAACTTGGACACACCCTGAACTGGTCTATGAGCATATGGGCTCCGTCAAGGAAATGAGACCTAATGAATTCTGTTCTTCATATCTCACCAGGACCTCTTCGAGCACAACTCATCCTCATCCTTTCCCCTCATGAGAATCTTTTGAAGTCGGAGAATCATCACTTCCGTTCATCTCCCCTAGCAAGATATACCGCTGCCAGTTCCATACGCTCAGCCTATCCCAGCAGATCGCGCGTCCGTTCACTTCAGTATTCTTTGCACTCGATCACCCGGCATGCCCGGTCAACTATGGAGCGCCAGCGCCGGATAGCTCTCTCGTTGGTACATAGAAGTGGCATTCCATAAAGAATTGATCAATAGGCCGCTCGCTATCCCGAACCACCCCATCCACGCTGAGCACGCACGCATATACAGATAAACAGCGCTCTGCCAAAGGCCGATACCTCCATCCCGTTCACAGCATATACCTTCATGACGTCGAAATATAGACTAGATAGGAGGAGAATTTACTAAGCGCAATGCCCACCCAAGTCCTACTTTCCTTCCAATCTGGCGCACAATCCATACCCCCTTTTGACCTTCTTGTCAAGGCATTTCGAAAAGCAATGAAATCAAGATTTTGACACGAATGATACAAGAACGTCTGTGGCTTCCTACCGCCCATCCTGATGAGTGTTGTTGTCGAGTCACACTCCTCAGTCTTTACATGATCTGATCCTGGGTCAGACCTCCATGGGGATCGGTGTCCATGCTGTCACCCCCTTGCTGGCTGTGGCTGACGTATCGGACAAAGCTCAGGTTGAGAGGGCGACCGCCGTATTGGTAGCCCTGGAATTTGGTGATCGCAGTCTCGGCCGTCTCGGCACTGTCGAAACGAACCACGCCACTACCGCGAGAGCGACCGCTCGGCTCATACTGGATCTCAGCTTGCTCAACCTTGCCGATAGTAGTGAAGAGTTCGACCAGATCGTCATTGCTAGTGGACCAGGGAAGCTAGATATTCGTGTTAGAGAGTGCTCCAAGCAAGAGGGTCGAACATGGGGGAAGGTAAGCAAGGAGGGGGTTAGGGGGGCTCATACATTGCGAACATAGATCGTCTCGCTTCTCTCGGTTCCAGACGTGGCGTTATCGGTGAATGGGTTAGGGAGCACTGGTCCGGAGGGAGGGGCTTCCAGGCCTCCAGGAGCACCTCCAGAGAAACCGCCCCGGCCACCAAAACCGAACCCTCCACGGCCGCCACCAAAACCTCCACCGCGTCCGAAGCCGCCACCGAAGCTGCCTCGCATGCCGCCTCCAAATCCGCCTCGGCCGCCGAAGCCCATACCGCCGCCACTACCGCCGCCGCCTGGACCGCCAGCATAGCGATCCTCGCGGACTTCAAGTATGCGTCCTTGCCAGTCGTAGCCATTGAATTGCTGGATGGCTGCACGGGCATCGTCAGGGTGTTCGAAGACGACCACGCCTGAACCCTTCGGTCGACCGTCTGGGCCGCTGTGGACGTCGGCACGGATGACACCACCAATGCGGGCTGTCCTTGTCAGTTGGGCTCATATTGTTAGCGCCTGTGGGCTCGACGTACCTGCCTGTCGGAACAAGTCTTTCAGGTCTTGCCATCCGGCATTGAATGGCAGCTATTAATGTCAGTAGTTAGACTGACAAGTTCAGGGGAGGGGGGACAAACGTTAGCGACGTAGAGCTGGCGGCCTCCACCGCCGGGAGGACCACCATATCCGCCGCCGGCACCGAAGCCAGGCATTCCACCGCCGCTTCCGCCGCTTCCGCCACTTCCGCCGCTGAAACCGCCACGGTTACCGCCAGTGGCTCCGATGAATCGAGGCTCCGCCTCGCGGTCCTGTGTCCTTCTCAGTATCGAATCCCGACTGGGCCATTCGCTCTCGATCCGACATACCTCTCTCACATAGACGAGACGGCCCATGAGGTTCTGGTTGCTGAGCTGCGCGACAGCTTGCTGTGCTTGCTCCCTTGTAGCATATTCCACAATTCTGACCAGATTGTTAGTGCCATCTGCGAAACAGAATCACTTCCGATAGAAGGACTTACCCGCATCCCTACAATCATCCGAGTCAACACCCCAACCCGTCAACCCAACCGTCCATCAAAGCCAAAAGGGAGAAGCCACAAAAGAAAGCCAACCAAAGACTACGCAATGAAGCCCACCTTCGACATTCCATTTGGAAGTAATAGCACGTCGGCGAAGAGTACTTCTCCAGCTGAGGAACAATGTCAGTACACAACAAGGAAACTCCAAGTAGATTTGGCTCTATGCTTACCCTGTCGCATGAAATCCTTGAGGTGATGCCACTTGACGTCGTAGGACAGATTGCCGACATAGACTCGGCGGTCTTGCTGGGATGTCTCGCGAATCGAATTCATCATTTGCTCGCGGGCGGCCGCTCTTTCCTCATATGATCGCTGCGGTGCCTGTCCGCTGTAACCTGCACTAGAACCTCCGCCTGGCGCACCTGTTCCGGTCATGGGCGAGCGCTCACGACGACGATAATCGTCTCGGCTATTGGATCTGCTACGCGGAGAGTATGACCTCCGGCGGGTCTGACGTCCAGGGCTTCTTGAACGTCGACGAGGTGATCGGGACCTCTCTCGCTGTACAAGTCAGCTTGGTGGTTAGGAAGGATGTCCAAAAAGGTGCAATCTGTAACTCTGCTAGGTCATTGTGATAGGAGTACTGCTGGCACCCCAACAACCGAGACAAGCGGACTGGGCACCAGGGCTGCAGGGCATGCCGCAGAAGGAAAGCGCCCTGGCATCACAGTCTCTGATCTGTTGGAGAGCGATGTGAACTGCTTGGTGTGGCACATGCTCTCTGGAGCATGGTGGGCATGCCGGAAGCTAGCCTGGTGCAGCAATATCGCTAGCCAACACAAAACCACACAGCCAGCTGGTGTACGTTCCGATGGAACCGGGGTGTAGAAAGTGCGTATGAGCAGTTCCGCCCACAAACCCAACGGGTTGATGTGCTTCCAGTGGTGAATCAAGTAAAGAAATACTCACGGGTCGATAGGTATCGCCGTTATCCGCTGTCGATGGTAAGTCAGACGAGAGCAAACCCAGAAAGTAGAATAGATGAAGAACGATGAATGAAACAAGTATGGCCAGAGAAGGAGAAACGAGGCAGGGTGGTTCAAATAACAGAGGAGTGGCTCGAGGGTAATGGAGGGGTGTAAGGACAGCAGAAGGCCAGCCCAGAGTGGACCTAGGCGGGAGACATGCAGGTAGGGGGGGCGCGGTTTGATAATGCAGTGACTGCGAGAAGGGGTCCGGAGTGAGGTAGCGATTGTGAAAGGGGCAGTGAGTTACATCCAAGGCTGGTATCACGTCGAGCGAAGGAGCGTGTGGACGCTGAGGGTGGAAGAGCGAGGAGAAACTCGTGCGTGATAGATGGCTGGTGAGGAAGATTCCGGGGGAGGTTTGGGAACGGAAGATAGGTATATGCGTGCGAGTATATGTAGGTAGGTGTGCCGGGTTGCCCGAAGATGAAGCCGCTCTTGTCATCTGGGAAACAGCATAGGTACAGGTCTGGAGTGGTAGAGGTGAAGGGATATGAGGCTGAGGAGGTGATGGATTGGTGCCCTGCGTAAGCAGAAGGCAAAGCGCCCAGGTGAACCGACCTCAAGATGTAAACGGGACTCGCAGAACATGGTGACGTGGTGTGTGATATGAGCCAAGGTGAAGTGAGGTGAGGTGAGGTGAGGTGAGGCTGGCCAAGGTTGACTGGAGCAACAATGTAACAACGCACGACGGGGCGGATTGGGGGGGAGGAGGGTAGAGAGGCAAGCGGACAGACAGAACTCAACAGCTGAGACCAGAGGGGGAAACCTTACCCATGTCGAAGTGATGCCTCGCGACGAACGGAGGTCTTTGGTCAAGTGGTAGCTTTTGGCTGAGGCGCTGTGCGAGGTGAGTGACTGAGCGTGTCTCAATCGATGGGAGAGCGCCGCGCGCTACAAAGGCTGACGAGGTCGCAGAGGCTCGCGCGCGAGGTAAAGGAGGTACGGACAGTACTGATGGGATGGTATGGCCCAGGCAACGAGCTCCGGCAAGTAAGGTAGGTTGGTAGGTAGAGAAGGGCGAAGCTACTGGTCAGCCGTGGACGGATCTCGCATGAGGTGCGAAACAAGGCCGGCAACGGTGCAGTAGAACGGACACGCTCTGGGGCTGGTAGTGGACAAGATGGGGCGCGCGCATCACAAGCCTGAAGGCGCGAACTTGGGGGGAGCGAAATTTTCTGGGTAACAAACGAGAACAACGTAGGGGAAGGAAGAGATGGGCAAGATTGCATGCAGATTGAGGTGGGGGCATCAGGCGACCAATCACAGCATGTGCACGGGAGGAAGGTCGGGAGGTGGGGCCCACCGCTGCAAGCTGGCAAGCTGGGTAGGTGAGTAAGTACCTTTTTAGGGCAACTGTACGGGCGCCCAAGGCACCACCCACCCTCCCTTCCTTCCATCACATATGTATTGTGTGGAGGTACATACCTAATACTACCTCCTAAGGAGGTAGGCACTACGGGTACAATACATACACAATGGAGCTTGGGCCAGGCGAAAATACCTCCATTGACCAAGGCTGTCAGGATGGTACTAAGGTAAAGTAAGCCAGAACTGGAGCTCCTCATCACGGAGAAGCCCGTCATCTTGGAGCCTCTTCCTCAGCCCCAGAAGTCCAATTGGGGGCTGGTCCGATGTGCGAAGCCCGCATGCACGGTAGGTACCATCCATCCATCCATCCATCATCTATCAATCCACCTACCTATCTGTCCTGGACCTTGTGCCTGACACCTTGCCTTGGTATCCCCATTGACCTTGTCCACAGGTACCTCGGTGCGACGGCATGTACCAGACAGGGAACACACTGCTACTACGCCTCCAAGTGGTTACCCAGCAGGCCTGTGAGATGCGATGCATGGATCAGGAACAACAGCCCGTTGACAGTGCCGATACTCTGTCCTGTTGTTGTACGTGGTTGGTCCGTGTAGTCAAGTCTCTTCCTTGGCCATGCCTCTCCCTCAGTGCCTGGGATCTATCCATTCCTTCGGGGATCCAACTCGGGGATGCGGCAGACAACGGACCTCAGCTCGAGTCAAGCCTCATTCAGGGACCACGTCAGGTTCTTCCCCGGACTACCTCATGCTACTATTCCTCATGAGGGAAGGGAGAATGCGCTGATACCAGAGCTTGATGGCTCACTCAGAAACGGACGTGTTTAACAAGTCGGTCATGAGCAGATGCGGGCGCCATCAGACAGAATGTCCAGGCCGTTGGCTGACACGCGGAGCCGGAAATGCGTGAGCTTGCGTCAGCAACACTCCATGAGCGAGACGAAGCAGGCAGGGCAGTGGAGGACCAATGCAACGTGAGAGGAGCGCAGTCTCTCGTGCAGGTAACGGCCTCCTCACCTGTATTACCCGAACAGGTGATACAGCACAGAGTGGCGCAATCATTCTTTTTTTTTCCCCCCTCATTATTATACTTTGCCTCGTACATGATGTTTCTCCCGGCTTGGTTCCAAGCGCCGGATCACGGGAAATCGGGGGACGGCCCATGCATCCAGGTCCCAACCCTTGTCTTCAATCACTCATGAACCTTCACAATCACCAACCAACAACATATTGCTCATATATAGTCTTAGCATGGACACCTACTCAAATAGGGAACAGCAGTGTCCAGCTGACTCCGAAGCAAAAGGCGGAGCTTATAGGGTTAAACGCACGACCTGAAGACACAAGTAAGTTAGTCCTGGAGCCGCTGCTTTGTGCTAGGTGCCCACGCCAATGCTTGGCCCTTTTTTCTGTGTGTTCCTGTCGGTCACAAGTGGGTAGTATGTCTCTGCTGGCAATAGGCGAGCTGTGGAAGTCCAGCCATGCGGCCAGGGCCTGAAGAGATTTCTGCAAAGCGGCAAGTGTGTGGAGGTGCCAAAACTTGCTCTCTTCAGGCAGTAGTCTGCTGATCGGGTGGCGGGCAGGAAGTACATTTGGTCTCTTCCTTCAGATGTCACAATACAGCGGGCAGTCCAGGTTTATGCAGTCGATTGGCACCCATCATCTCCAACACTCACAGCCATACGTATGCCAACGGCAACGTCGCCGAATAAATCCTTCACGAGCACCGATATGTCTCGGCGCGTGTCTAGCGGTCTGCTCTATTCCGATAAAGCCCAAGAAGAGAGGTGCTTTGTTAATGCAGGGCAACCAATACTGTGTGGGTGGACGGGAAACAGGGAGCTGTCGGAGTCATCAACCCTCTAAGGAGAAGTAAAAGGTAGGTACTTTGTGATGAGACATACCAAAAAGTTCCCTCCATCTCACGCACGCAACCCTTACCCGAAAAGGTGGCCTTTCAGCTCCCAACGAGGCATGTCCAGCGAGGACTTGCGACATGACTACCTTGTGGCGTTGCTTCTAAGACATGCGATCCCGTCCTTGCAGAGGCGTGGGAGGTGATGGATGGGACGAGGAACAAGCCACTCACATGAAATTGTGGGAGCAGACCAGGATGCTGCCTGTTGTCTCAACCATAACCTGACGTCTGTATACCCTCCGATCCCGACTCGGGCCTCTGGTGCGGCTGCACTTATCTTGAAGATGTGCCGATCAGCCCAAGTTAACGGCCGCTCCGCGCAGAGCGCTACGTCGCTGCGACGCCTCGGCTGTCAGAAAGTACTTACGTACGTACAAATGCTGCCTGCCTAGGTTCAACTCCACCTGGTTGCGAGGTGCTAATGATGTTTCGAGGGGGACGCGTGCTACTGCGACATCGACGTTCAAGCGGGACGTGATTTCTCCATGCTGGAAGTATTAAGGTCGCAGTTTGTCATCCACCATCTCGTCCCCAGCCACCTGTGATGAGGGGTGGTATGGACATAGGACACTTGTGGATAATAAATCAGTCAGAACGATCACAGCTCTATGCCAAGGACAGAAGTCTCGCTGGAACATGGCAGTGAGGTAAGATAATAGCGCTCCGCGTTCTGCAGTGTGTGGAATCTTCTATTCAACATCCATCTCTCTCCCGGGGCGTCGAATGAGTCAAGAGTACTGGAGTCCATCGACGATCATGCAACCAGCTACTCCGTTCAGTCATCCATAATAGCTTAGGCTATAGATTGGTGGTGTTGCTGGTCGCTCGAACGAGTCCAGAATGATTGCAATTGAAGTCTTTGGAGCGCGTCCATTTACGGCTCTCACACAGGATACACGGAGGGTGCAAACGCCGTTTCGTTGTACCTTCCAGCTTGCCACCGCATAAATGGCACGCCCTACCGTCTGGGTGTGCTCAAGGGGAGGTTCATCGAGAGCCCCAGATCTGCAGGCTGAATCCACATCCCGCCGGTCTCCCCACCACTGATTTTCGACCTCACCAAAGCAATGATGACTTGGGAGCAGCAAGGAACCAGCCTGGCTTCGCCGTCCACGCGTCTCTCGCGCCCGTTGGCGACGTATGGCTTTACATTGACAATCCAGTGTTCCCAGCCCCTGTCTTCCGTGTATCTGGAGTCGGGATGGAGATCATGGAGCATCTCGCGCAGGAAGTCTGCCATTGCCTCGAAAAAACGGACAAGGGTCAATGCCTTCAGTTACGGGCCGCGAAGAAGACAGAACTAGCAGTGGCTGCATGAAGGCCAGACCCCACTCGGAAAGTCCATCCGTATCCGGTCCGGGTCAGAAACAACGCCAATGGCCAAGGTGAGGACGAGAAGAGCAAGCAGAAGGACCAAAATGGTCCAGCCGTGGACAGGGGTGAAATGAGCCCTGGAGGCAGGGCTGTCGACTAACTCTGACTCTAACAAAGTCCGACGACCGACAGACATGACAGCGATCCTCCCCCATGGACAACGATGTCGACCCTCTACCCATGTAATGTGCATACACACCTTCCAACCATCCATCACATACTTACTGCATGGTATCATTACTCTCCACTCAGTGTCGCACAGCACTGGGCACCGTGTCAAGGCCCGCCCCCAGCTCGTCCTGCTCTGTCCAATCACGCGACCTCAGAGCCAGCAAATCTGCAGGAAAGTATCATCTGGGTTACTGGCAACCCAGGGAAAACTCCTCCGCTCCCCTGCTCCGGTATGGGACCGGTGAGAGAGCGGCACTTGCAACGCAAGGCCATGCAATGCAGCAGCCGCCGACACCATCAAGGCGCATATCAAGCTCTCCAATCCCCGTGTCCAGCTCAGACAGGGTTTTCATGCGAGGCTTCTCTTCGATCCGTGGGAATAAATCGCTTCGCGTCGCGGGGGCCGAACATGGACGCTGTATAAGCCGGGCTCTATCCATATGACGGAAGTCGACTGCGGCATTCCTCCTCAGGGCGGCGTCGACTGAGCCCACACCTGGCGAGCTCAGTCACCTCGGCTATATTGCTATCTCACTGCCACCCCCTCTCCTCCACACGCAGAGTTTTCTCTCCGGCGGCTCCAACATGACACTTACAGAGGCGTGTATGTATGTGTGTTCAGAGGGGTGCTGGGCGCCTCAGCCGCGTCCCACGCACCGTCGCCGAGTGTTGCCGACTCCCCGATGCCTGAGCTTAGGCACAGGCTTGCATGCAGCACGCATGGTGCAGCATGGCGTGAACGTAGTGACTCGAGTGTGTCTGCTGACATGCCGCCTCGCTCTGCTAAACATATCTCCTTGCGTAGACAGGAGCCATCGGGCCAAACATCGGATGCGCTTTTGGCCATTTTGCCAAGCCAACGGGCACACATGGTGTAATCACTAACGTTTCTGGCGGCGAAGATTCCAGCAGACATGCGCTCTTTTGCAGTAACCCATACGTGCAGGGTATTGTGGTCATTGTCATCACAGCTGGTGTGGAGCGTGCTGCCCACACTCAAATACAACTTGTTGGCTCTGGGGGCTGGCAACCGACTGCCGCATCCTGTGATAGGGGGGCACAGGTCCCGGAAGACCTTTCCAAGATGTGCTGGCCACCAGGCGTGTTTGTTTGTTTCGTATTATCGGGGCCGAAATTCGTATGTCCTGCAGTCGTGTTGCCTATAGGTTAGCATGCAAACGGGATGAGACAAGCCAAGCAGCAGTAGTACTTACTACTCGAGTAAGTAGGTAGTAATACGGTGGGCCCGAGCTCCCATCGGCCTTTGCCGTGAGAATTTCGGACCGTGATTCGCATCATAGTTCGATTGTCGAATTTCTGCTCAGCGTACGCGACCTCCAGCCGGTTTGACATAATGGCGTCGCATAGCTCGGCTCGGTTTATCTGCGCCACCAGCACGGCTACAGCGGCTGCGGCCAGGCGCACAGCCCGCCAGAGCCTCTGCAACCGCCGCTCGTTCCACTCCTACGACCACCCGTCGCCCCCGGGTCCCTTCACCCCCGTCGAGAAGACGATTCTGGCCGCCGCATACAGGCACGTCCCCGAGCATGGCTTCTCCCAGCGCGCCCTCGGCCTGGGCGCGCGCGACGCCGGCTTCCCGGACATCAGCCCCAGCGTCCTCACCGACGGGCCCTTCAGCCTCATCCGCTACCACCTCGTCACCCAGCGCCTGAGTCTCGCCGCCCGGAGCCGCGAGCTCTTCCCGGACGATGCGGCCAGCCAGCCCGGAGTGGGTGGGAGGGTCGAGGCCCTGACGTGGGAGCGTTTGATGGGCAACAAGGACGTCATCCACCGTTGGCAGGAGGTGCGTTGGGAATCATCTTGGCCCCCCTTCAAAGCCAGTCACCCCCTATGCTAACCATGCATTGCTTCTCGTTAGGCATTGGCAGTCATGGCCCAGCCGAGCTGTGTGCCAGCCTCGCTCCATGAGCTCGCGACGCTTTCCGACGAGATTTGGTTCCTTGCTGGCGATAAAGCCGTCGACCCCTCGTGGTATACGAAACGCGCGACGCTCTCCATGATATATAGCAGCACTGAGCTGTTCATGACCAACGACAATTCCCCCGACTTCATCGAGACGAACAAGTTCCTCCGCCGACGCCTGGATGAGGTTAAGACAGTGGGCGGTGCGCTTGGCTCGCTCGGCCAGTGGGCTGGCTTCACCATGAGTGCTGGCATCAACGTGCTCAGGAGCAAAGGGCTGCGCATATAGAGGACATAAACTCCCATTGTATCATTTCCCTACCTTGTAAAATAGTGTATGAGAACCATGGAGACAGCTGGCCGGAGAAAGTCATGGACCCGAGTCCAACCCTGTTTTTAATATACATAAATCATTCATGCCGCTGGTCGCTCCCTTTGAACTCCCGCTCTGCCCTCCCGACATTGCCGTAGCCCCGTTACGTGAACGCCCGTCACCCAGTTGACTTTTTGTACATTGCCACCAGCTCTCAAATTAGTCTTCGTTGACGAGGATCCGTCAAGCTGGAAAGAAGTCGTGTTAGCTGTTTGTAACGGCAGATCAAGGCTTGGGAGACTAACCGGATAACCTTTACATCTTTATCAAGCTTAGCCCGGCCCTCGATGGCGTTGGGCGTAATGAGAATATATTGCCGCGAAACAGACCGCCGTGCAGCATCAACCTGTGCTTGTAGTCAGTCTCTGGAGAATTATGAGTTGCATTGCTCCAACTTACCAGCATGTTGGTGCTGATGGCTCTGTTTACATTGTCCATGAACACATCAAACTCGTCCAAGCATCGGATCGGTGACCCGATGGCTTCCCAGACTGACAGAAGCATGCATATAGACGAAAACGACTTCTCGCCTCCGGACAGTGTCTTGGTATTGCGGCCCGCCGAGCTTTTGCGAGTCTCATCTGGCTCGATCTGAATGTTGACCTCGCGTGCTTTATGATCGAGGTCGATTTTCCCTCGGAAGCCACGTTCGCTGAGAAGATAGTTGAACTGGATTCTGATGCGGGCGCTGATTTGGCGTTGAAACATCCGCCAAAGGTGAAGACGATTCTCAATTGCTCGCTTCAATGCCATGATAGTATCGTCCAGGTCCCTCGTCTGCTTCATCACATCGTCGTACTTCTTCTTTGCTTCCGTAGCTCGGTCATATATTTGCTGATCAGTAGCCCCGAGGCGAGCCTCTCGCTGTGCCAGCTGGTCTCGAACCTTTTCATACTTCTTCTCAATGCTCTGGTAAGTCTCATCATCGGGGATATGAACCCGTTCGGGCGCCATCTCCATCGCTTGGTGGGTAAAATCCTCCACTTCGCTGACCTTCTCGTCTCGCTTCCTCTCCGACCGAACTCGTTCAGCCTTCTCAATATCGAGTCGCTCAAAGGCGTTGTTCTTACTTGACACAGCAATGCGTCTCATGTTCTCGTGGGCCTGTATCTTTTCCATCGCCTTGTTGACTCGATGCTGGAAGTCGTCGCGTTCAGCTTTCTGGACATCCAACTTTTGCTTCACCTCTTCCACCTTGGCTGCTAGGTCGCGTTTTGCCAGTTTCATATTGCCGTACTGGTTGCTGATCTGGTTCTCCTCTGCTCGCTTCATCTCAAGCTCGTTGCGGAGCCCTAACAGGCGGTCATCAGCGCCTTCGAAGGCGTCAAGCTCCATCGAGAGCTGCTCAATTCTGGCCTGTGTATGCCGCAGCTCGTTCTCCAACGTCTTGACCCGTCTACGCTGGCCTTCCAGCTCAGATCGAGAGTTTTGCACAGCCTGCTTGGCCTGGCGCTCCTCTCGGATAATCTCATGTATCTCCAGGCCGAGCTGTCGTAGATGCTCTTTCTGTAGATCGATTTGTCGTCCGGCGTCGGTCCTCATCCTGGGCCGGAGGCCGCTCATTGGTACGACAGGACTTGTTCCGATGGTGCCACCCCGATTTGTTATTCTGAGACCATGGCCGCGCTTGCCCTTGCCATCGTGGAAGCAGATGCATGCTGCTACGTTGCGAGGGGGGCCGTCGTTATCGATCATGACGCTTTCAGCTTCTGGACGATCCTTGATGAGTATGATCTTTTCAATCTGGGTATTGATGATGAGCTGTGAGCGAATCAACTCATCGTCAAATTCCAGCACTCGAAGGATTGTGTCAAATCGCTCGTCTGGTTCCTGACTTCTTGTGTCGATCCTTCCGCCATAGGCGATGTAAATCTGTGGTGGTTTTTTCATGCCTGCACGGCGTATCAGACCAGAAAGGCGAGATTGATCGCGTTTCGATCGTACTACGAAAGCGTTGAGAGCCTCGCCAAATGTCTTTTCGAGAAGACCAGACCACTCGGGCTTCAGAAGCCTAATGTGTGCACCGATAGGTCCCAGAGGCTTATGCTCAAAGCCGCTGTCACCCTGTATTGTTTTGACGAGATCGACGAGCTCCTTCTCAAAGCCATCAAGTGGTGAGCCGGTACTTTTCTCCAGCGTCCGTACTTGCTGCTCCGCAGAGACAATCTCCTTGCGCTTCATAGACTGGAAGCGCTGCTGCTTGTTGAGTTCCTCCTCTGCCTGTGCAAGTTTGCTCTGAAATTGCGGTATGCTTCGGCCCGTCTCCTCAATTTCTCCTTTCAGCCTTGTTTCCTCGGCTGTAGTCCTTGTCAATTCGGCATCCTTTTCAGCACGCACAGAGCCGGTTGACTCGTTTAGCCGGTGCTCCTCCTCCTCAATCTTGCGCTCACAAGACGTTATGACCGCCTTGATTGCCTTGAGCTGTGTGAATGCATCTCGTTCTTCTCGGTGCAGGTCACTCTGTTCTTGTCGAACGGCCTGGTACTTTTCCTCCATTTCTGCCAGGCGATCCTCGAAGGAGCTTCGATCATCGTCCAGACCTTGCCGAGCCTCCTTGACCCTCTCCAGCTTCCGTTCGGCCTCTAGGAGTGCTTTGGTCATTCTCTCACACTCTGCTTCGGCATCGACAATGGCCTGATCACGACTCTCTAAATCGGCGTTGCGCGCAGCGAGTGCTCTCTCCTGCTCTACGACTTGGGACCACGCCAGTTGATTGCGATAATGTCGCGCCTTCTCTCTGAGGCTCCGGTTCTTCTGAGCCGTCTCTGCAAGCCGCTGAGCGTCCTCCATCTCCTTCTTGACCTGTCCGATGCGGGCATCGAGATCTTCGCGAAGTATCAACGTCTTATCCAAGCTATCCTGGGACATTTTGTAGTCGTTATCGAGCTGCTCAAGTTGTACGCCCGATACAAAGTACTTGTATTTTTGCGCTGGAGTTGCTGAATTGAGGAATTGCCGTGCATTGTCTTGGGACAGAACTGTCAGAGGGTTTCCCATCTGAAGCGCATACCATTCCGAGATTTCGTCGACCTCTTGCTTCTTGGTGGAGATGACACGATCAGCGGCACTCTTGATCTTGAACCCGGAGGTACCGGTTTTGGAGAAGTGGCGCTCGACGATGATGGATTCTCCGTAGATGTCGGGCTGATAGGCATCTGACCCGGCATTCTTGATCTTGACGATGAGGCGACCTTGATCTTGGCCTTCCTTAACGAAGGATCGCAAGCTTCCACCACGGTTTGTGTCACTGGCCTTGCCACCAAGACATAGCGTCAGGGCGGTTAAGACTGCACTCTTTCCACTACCATTCTCGCCCACAATAAAGTTGATCAATGGTCCTAGTTCGACATGCAGCCGCTCGTGGCACATGAAGTTGAGGCAGGTGATGCTTTCGATGATTCCGCTCTCCGCCACCATGTTATTGCCAAGTTGCCTTGGCCGTTGCTTGAGCTTCTGCGTGGCTTGCTGGTCATCCCACTCGATGTGCTGGAGGTGCCTGAAGCCATTATCTCGCATAATCTCGTACTGGGTCTGCGGGGGGGCGTCGGGCGCATCTTGGTCGTCATCAGACTCTTCGCTCTCGGAGGTCGCGGGGGACACCGTTCGGGTAGGGCGCGGCGCTGGGGAGTTGTGTGCGTCCAAGGATATACGCGCACGCTTGGCCTGGACATGAAGGTATTAGCAGGTAGTTTTGAGAGCATGTTTCTGCCGGCGCGCCTTACAGATTTGCTGCCTGCCAAGTTGGATCGAGCTGCGCGGGATTCGCCATTGTTATCCAGCTCGTCTTCGGCAGCTCGCCTTGCGCGTTTGGCGGGCGCCATGATCACCAGGAGTCAAGAGCAAGCTAGAAAAACACAACGGGCTATGCAAAGTCGACACTATTTCCATATATAAGGCTCGTTGATGGAGGGGATTTTGCGAAGAAGCACACTGTCGCGGGCTGTAGTCGAGCATCCCATGAATAGGCAAGTAATTATGGCAGGCTAATGCACGAGCTTGGGTTGACGCGACAAAAGACGTGTTGAGCACCTTGCTAAAGCTGCTAGCAGGCACACTCGCGACCCTTGTACCTAAGTACTCAGGTTGTGGCCAAGGTACGTACCATTATCCATGGCAAGTTACATTTCCAGGCGGGGCAGGCATGGAGGGGCAGCTGAAGGCAACCACGAACATTTCATGGAGGCAAGAAGCACCGGCCAGCTTGGCAAGGTATTCCCGATTGCATGGACAAAAGGTCGGCTATGTGTAGCATATATTAAGTATTTGCGTTGCTAAAGGATATTATAGGAGGGCGAAATGAAACTTATTGAAAACTGGTGTTGGGGCATCACAAATGCATCATATATAGTCATACAAATAGCCACACTAAAATGGCAAGTGCCCAAAAATCACCAACATGTGTCGCCGCACCTCCATTCTACCATGTAAAGAACTATCTCCCGTCGCTGAATAGCATCCGACACTCTGGAGGAGCAATTCCAGTTCATTCGCTTGGAGGCTATATCATCGTCAAGCTATGGAGTCTACGTCAAATGCAAAGTCGGGCTTCGAAAGGCAACTGTCCGACAATTGCGTCGAGTACTTCCTCGTCATAATAGACAACCATGCCGACAATAGACATCTGCTTCCGAGACTCGAGGCCGTTCGCAAGGCCGCCTTGAACCTCTCGCAGACTTTGACACGGGACTACATCTGGCAGAGAGACGAATTCAACCTGGAGCTCAAGAGCGAAAATGGTGAGCACAAACAACAGTGATATCCAGCAATACAGTGTCATGTTCAATCTTTGACACTCTTTCCAGGGCTGACTTATTTGCATGGAATCACCGACTATGGCGATGCTGTCGAGGACGAGTGGCTCATTGTCTACATGCTTCGCGAGCTGAGCAAATCCTACCCCGACCTCTGGATTCGGATCTGCGACACAGACGGCGAATTCCTCCTCATAGAGGCGGCCAATGTTCTCCCACGCTGGCTAAGTCCAGAAAGTGACCAGAACCGCGTATGGATTCACCAGGCTCAACTCTGGCTCATTCCGGCCAAGACAGACGACCCGTCCTCGCAATCGCGGAATTTGACCATGGCCGAGGCTGTCCAGTTCATCAAATCACAAAAGAAAGCGCTCGTTCACTCTTCTCTCATCGAAGAGGAGGCTTTCTATCGGTTGGCAAAATACCCAGGCCATATCACGGATTCCATCCATTACTCGCTCGTCACAGTACCCCGGAAAGTGGCACATGTTCTTCATTCTGTACCGAAATCCATTGCCCCAGCTGTAGAAGCCTTCTACCTACGGGATCCTCTCTCCCTGAAGCCCATCGTATCTGCCTCAAGCCCACTCATATTTCCGCCCGAGGACTTTGTTACCGTCAGTCTGCGGTTTAGCCGGGTCCTTTACGCACAGCTCAAATCTCAACGATTTGACGCACCCCCAAGATGGCAACCCATTCTGCAACGCATGCGAGATACTGCGCCTTCACCCGATGGCCACTCGAAAAGCTTGGCCAGAATGGAGACTGGCATGATGCTGACTTGTGGGCTCGAAATACTAGCTGCCAGCGCTGAGAAGAGCAAAAGCCGGGCGGTAAGAGAGGTTGCTATAATTCTAGACGACCTTAAGGAAGACGGCGACGATGCCTTACCAACAGACAAGGAGATCGACTCTTGGCCCAACGTTGGCAGGGATGACAGCGAGGCATGGATGGACATCAACTACTCCGACTTTGAACGGGAGCTAGAGGGGAAAGCAAAGCGGGGGTCTCGCGGGGAGAAGACGGGATTCGGGGATGCTCAGGCTCAAGATGATTTGAGAAAGATTGTTGCCCGATTTGAGTCTTTCCTAAATGACGAGACGGCCGGCATAGACGGCGCCGAGTTGGATGTCATGGACGTCGACGATAGCGATGAGGACAGTGACGAAAGCAGCGAGATGGAAGACAAGGAGGTCAGTTTTAACGAAGAAGAGTTTTCAAGAATGATGCGAGAGATGATGGGCATGCCGCCACCAACCCAGAGCCAAGCCACAAAACAACCCCAGGAGGCACCTTCGAACCCAACCTACGAAGAACCCGATTCTAGCGAGGAGGATGAGGATGTAACCGAGCTCACCTCCCAGATGGAGGCCGAGCTCAAGGAGCATGGCGCACTCAAGTTGGATTCGCCCAAGGGTAGCCGGCAGCGTCTAAAGGCCAAGGGCAAGGAGGCGAGCAAAGGCACGGCCGGGACTTTGGAGATCGTGGAGGCGGATGCCGAAAGCGAGAGCGAGGACGGCGAGATTGACATTGACTACAACCTAGCCAAGAATCTGTTGGAGAGTTTCAAGAGTCAGGGCGGAATGGCAGGCCCAACAGGCAACATGCTGGGAATGATGGGGTTCCAGCTTCCGCGGGATGAGGACGATGGAACCGAAGCTGGTAGGCCGGGCCCATCGCAGCCACGAAATCAATAGGGGTACATATTCCGTTTTACGATTACCATGTTCTAGGCCCTTCAGATAGGATTTCTCTCAAGTCGATTCCTGCTTCTCCTCCTCTTTTGCTTCCTCTTTTGTCTCCTCTTTCTTCGCCTCCTCGCCCTTGGCATCCTTCTTATTGGTCTTGAAGGCCTGTTGATACAGCTCGTTCACATTGTACCGCTTCAGCGCGTTCCACTCATGTCCGTCCGCGACTGACATGCCTATCACCGTCTATGCTCCCTGTTAGCTTGGGACGAGATGGCGGATCGGCAAAGGGGAAGAAGGGGGTGCCTGCTTACCTGGAAGACTTCTACAAGAATAACCTTGTCCGGGTTGGCCAGATTGACCTTGTGCCTGGTGTCGACTTGCGCAGCAATGGGTTTTATCAGCCCGTCGGACTTGAGACTCGAATTGTTGCGGATCGTGTGGCGGATGGCATACTGTGAGCACATCAGTCTGCAAATCCCAATAGCCAGCTGCGCGTGGGCGTGTTCATACCGTGTACGTCTCCTTTGCATCGTCGCCTGCTTCCTGCTTGGCCTCCTCAGGCTCCGCATCCTCACTCGTATCCTCGACCAGCGCAAAATCCGGCGCGAGCAGCTGCCGTGCCAGCTTCACGATGGCCTTGTCCGACAGTCTTGCCATGGAGACGACGGGTGTCATTCTGTTGACGTATCGGCACTTGCGCTCCATTGGATCCGCGCATTTTGTCGCGTCCTGACATATCCTCGTCACGAGCGCAATGGGCTGCACGGGCTGCATTGTCTTCATGAAGAAGACGCATTCAATGCCTGTCGAGACGGGTGTGAAAACCTGCCTCGTCTTGGGCCTCTGCGCTGACCTCATAGTGCTGAGCTCCTTCTCCAACGCCTTTTCTAGATCTTGCTCTTCATCCTCATTATCTTCTTCACTCTCGGTGCTTGGAGGCTCGATGTCCCAGAGCTCCTTTGCATACTGTGACATCAATCAGTTCCCATTCGCCACGTTGGTCCGAGTGTGGATAACAAACCGTCTCACAGAGCTCCTTAAACTCCCGGACGCACTTGTAGTGCATCCCTCGGGCATAGGTAACCCAGATACCCTCATCTCCAGGCTCAATAATCGTACCCAGCTCGATTTTCTCAGCCTTCTTGGCCTGTTGGGAAGGCGTTGACCATCTCCCAGCCTTTCCACCTTTGCTGCGCTTACCAGCAGGACCTGGGCCCCCAGGATTGGACTTTCGTTTGTTAAACGACTCGCCCATGATTGATAGCCTGGTTAATGGGGGGATATGGGGTGTTGTGAAGAAAAGTAGGCAAATGTGAAGGTGAATAATAAAAGGTATCAAGGTTTTAGTGAGGTTCATAATCCCAGGTTTCCAGCAGCCATAACCTACCCTGGAGCACGGCTTTGGAAGAATATAGTTGGGATCAAGTTTAATTTCATGATTAGTTTTCTTCACAGAAAATAGGAAATTATGCATAGTTATGACAGTTTGCTTTCACATTAAATCATTATTAATTAAACAAGGTTGAGGCGTGGTTTGTTGTGCTACGTCCAAGAGCCTGTTACTATTTGTGCATGCTGAATTATTTAAGTCGAGACGTTCCTCGTAACCGTCATCACATCTTAACCCCCCTTTGATATCTTACTGCTTCGCATTGTTTTTGGCGCTGGCTTCCGCTGTGAGAACCAATGCCCGAGGCGCATCTTCCTTGGGCATGAACAGCTCCACAAACTGAAGACAGCTGGCTGCATTAAATGCGTCGTCTGCAAACAAGGCGTTCACTTCGTCCTTGGTTCTGAGCATGAACTTCTTTGACGTCTTGGCTCCGCCAAATACATCCACGAGTGCCTTGAAGTTCCACTCGGCGATGTCGTTGTATCCGGCGTCCATACCGTGGATGTATCGTTCAATGGTGAAGCCTTCGTTGCAAATGACAAAACTGTAGGTTGTCAGCAGCTTGAACGCCCATCTCGCGCAATGTCATGTCACATACATGATGGGCTTCAGCCCGTGTCGAATTATGGTACTGAGCTCCTGAGCCGTAAGCTGGAACGAGCCATCGCCAACGAAAAGGATGACCCTGCGATCGGCGTTGCTGTCCTTGACTGCAAGTGCCGCCCCCTGGCAAGCACCCACAGACCATCCAATGCTGCCCCAGAGAACCTGGTTCAGAGCAGTAACTCCGGAAGGGAACCTTGTGTCCCAGATGCCAAAGTTGGCCGTGCCAGTCTCGGTAACCACGACGTCGTTCTTTCGGAGAAACTGGCCAACACGTGGCCAGAGCCAAGCTTGAGTAATGACCTGAGATTTGTCGGAGCTTCGAGGAACTTCATTGAATACCTCCGGGCTGTCCGCAACGGCGAGCTTGCTCGGGTCAACTCTGTCGGCCAACTTCTGCAAAACACCCTTCATATTGACACCAGGATACGTCGAATATCTGACGACGCAGTGATCGCTGTGGAAGTCGATGGTATTGAGCTGAGATGTTCGGTATGAGAAACCAGCAGTGTTGAAGTCGCTCTGGACATGCATCAGCGCCCGAAGCGCGAGTTATCCGGGAAGAGGAGATGTGCCGCTTACCTTGAGCGCGCCAATGGACAAAATCAGGTCCGAAGACTCTACAATATCCTTGGCTTGAGCCGGGTGAGAGCCCTCTCCAACATATACACCACCGTAAGAAGGATGGTCCTCATTGATTGCGCCTTTACCCATTGGAGTCACAAAAACAGGCAGCTTGGTCTTGTCGATGAAATCGTGCACCTCGCTAAGGACGCGGTGACGAATAGCACAAGCGTCGACCAGAACGACGGGTTTCTTGGCGTCGTTCAGATACTTCATAACGACGTCGACAACATAGTCTTCAGCCTCAGGGTCATTGGGGGGTTGGGTCAGGTCGATGGGCGTGTCCAGAAGAGCCCCCTCGACCTTGGCCTTGACCATGTCTGTTGGCAGCATAATGTAGACGGGACGAGATCGGATCCAACACTCGCGGAGAGCATGGTCGATCTGGCTGGCAATCTCGGAGGGGTTGTTCAGCTTGGCGACATCACACGAGATTTCGCCGCTCATCTTGGCAAACACGTTGAAGTCGCCATTGCCGAGCGTGTGGTGCAGGAGCATGCCGTTGCGTTGAGAGACGGTGGAAGGGCACCCGACAATATGGACAACGGGGATATGTTCAGAAAAGGCGCCTGCGACGCCGTTGATGGCGGAGAGCTCACCCACGCCGAAGGTGGTGAGGAGGGCGGATATGCCCTTGATACGAGCATACCCGTCGGCAGCATATGCTAACAGTCACATGGGGAGTTAGTTATACTAAAGAAAGGACGTATAGACCCTAACAAAGGTTTCATGGGAGCATGCCACTTACCGGCGTTGAGCTCATTGACACTGCCAACCCATTTCAGCCCGCAATTAGGTAGGTAGTCCAAGGCGACGAGGTTGTAGTCGCCCGGGACGCCATGGATGGACCGCACACCGACCTCATGAAGCCGACGGAAGAGGTACTCGGCGACGTCGACGGGCTTTTTGAGATTCTCGACTCGGATGTCCCCCATGGTGTGGTATGGTGTTTGTTTGGCCGAGTGTCCTTTCTATGGTTCCCGAAACTGGAGGATACAACAAGATGAGATATCAATGTCAATTGACAGAAGAGACTGACGTATTGGCGAAGAACACAAGGTTCGGGATGGAATCGCATGCGATACTGCACGGGTTACTTATATATAGAGCGTGCTCGCAACAAGCCGGTGGTGTGGTGTGACAAGACGAAATGCCGACATCACACCTCTCGCCAGCCCTCCATGATCCCACCTAGGCACCCTTCAAAGACAATGAGGCACCGCCTCCCAGCAGCTACAATTGTGGTCTGACCCACGAGCGGCCCCGGTGGCTGATATCATATGCATGTCAAGCCTTTCTGCCGTTCCCGCTGCGCCTGGGAGTCAACTACGTAATGGACCGCCAGCTACAACGTATGTACACACATGCCCGGATATCAGCCCTGGATGATTCTGGCATCAGAGACAAAGAAGTGGGGTTTCATGGCTGTTAGCACGCTCGAGGGTGGGATGATATGACGGCTTTCATTCGGCATTATCTAATGTCCTGCAGGTATCCGTACTTGTTCTGTACTGTAGACTTTCAGGACCCGGGAGCTGGACCCACTCCGCCGTCGCCGGCAAACGGTTGAGCTTGCCGACAGAGCCGAACCTCCATTGTCTTTGCCTCTACCTCTACCTCTACTTCTCTATCTTTTCCTCTCTTATCTTTTGTATACCTACTTCGAAATTCATACTGGATCGATCATCAGGCCATTCATCCGTGTGATACAACATGTGCTCGCAGCGTTGACCGCACATCCCGTGCTGTGAATATAAATGCGTGGATACGGACCTCCGGCTGGATATATAGTGCTTGCAAACGTCTAAGCTGGTAATAATGAGAAGAGATGCCCAATGACCTCCATCTATCGCTGTCCCTTCCCGCACCGCCCGTCTATCTACATCCACCCATGCTGACACTCATGCGTGCCACAAGGCCATACTGCGCCCACGGCAGTAGAGCATCCATAGTATCATAACAACAGTATCCTACAAGCAGCCCTGCATATTGTACACCTCCCAACCCCCTTTCTTAGTCGCACCGCCCATCCTTCCACCCAGTCCTCCACCTCTCCTCCCACTTGGAGCAGTCAAAGACCGGCTTCCCCAGCTTCCTATTCACCTCGTTGTGCGCGCCGCACAGCCACATGCCAAAGTCGTCGCGGCTCGCAACCTGGGGCGGCTCGCGCGCCACGTAGCCTCGGAAGTCTTCCGCGCACACCCAGCACGGGTACAGCCTGGAGAACAGGCCGACGAAGCTGACCAGGTCCGACTGCTGCCCGCGCGTCGGCGCCTCGGGGTACGTCGCCGCCATCGTGTGTAGCAGCGTCCAGGTGCTGCGGCCCAGCGCTTCGACGTCGGGAGGGCAATCGCTGGGTGCGGGCTGGGGCGCGGCCGCGGCGACGGGCTTCTTCATTCGGGACGAGCTCTTCATCAGCTCTTTCCAGTCGGCCGAGGATGTGCATGTGCGACAACTGCGCGAATTGAGTCAGCAAACAACAACAAGAACCCAAAACATCGGCTCATAGAACCGGGTGACTGCGTACTCACGGCTTCCCGTCCTTGCCCAGCACGACTCCTTTGGGAGCTTTGCCCGGCTGCGTCTCTGCCGGCGCATCCGTGGCGGTTGCGCCAATCGCTTTATCCTGATCCCTCGGCTCCTCCGCCATGCTGCTGTCGACTTCGAAGCTGATTAAAACAAGTAATGCGAAAAGAAGCGGCACAAAGGACAAGCAGAAAGATAGATGGCGTAAATGTAACAAAAGTTGTCAGATGTTGACCATTTGTAAGCCCAAAAAGCTCCCGTCCCGTAGCGCGCTCTTATCGATAAACACCTTCCCGCCAACCCCTCTGTGACGCCATGTCATTTTTCTTTTCGTGTCTCTCGTTTCCAAGCAGTCTCATTGTCCCTGCCCGACATGCCCGATCTCGACAATGCACAGACAGCAACAGTCCCCGTGCTGCTTCTTAAGACGCGGTCGACGCCCGGAGATGCCTATGCCGAGCTCTTTGCTACAGCGACCGACCGTATAGGCCGCCGATTTGCCCCGCGCTTCGTCCCTGTCCTGCTACATCGCTTCGAAGATGCTGGGCTGAGCCGGCTACGGCGCCTGCTGCGAGAGCGGCAGATTGGCGCCCGCCCAGGCTGCGAGTACGGAGGAATGATATTCACATCTCAGCGGGCTGTCGAGGCCTTCGCCAAGGTGGTCGAGGAGGGAAGCTCGAGCGAGGCGCAGCAGCAACAGGGCGATTCGGGCGAGAGCTCCAATTGGCCTCACCTGCAGCATGTTCCCATTTACAGCGTCGGCCCGGCTACGACTCGTGCTCTGTGCGCCGTTCACCAGCAGCCCCCGCTTCAGATTTTCGGCGAACATACCGGTACTGGCGAGGTCCTCGCGTCGTATATCCTGGACCACTATGGCGAATGGTACAAAGACCGACCAACGAAGCCGCCGCTCCTGTTCCTCGTTGGCGAGCAGCGCCGCGACATTATCCCCAAGACGCTCACGAATCCTTCCCTGGCAAGCGATCGGGCCATCGGCGTGACGGAAGATGTCGTGTACGGCACAGGCGTCATGGAACCTTTCCCCGAAGACTTTGCTGCCATACTACGCGAGACAGCCGACAGGGCACAGCGGTGGGTGATTGTCTTTTCGCCAACGGGCTGTGACAGCATGCTGCGGGGCCTCGGAATGCTGGACGATGTCACAGGAAGAGCCAAGACGGACAGCCGGGATGGCAGGACATTCATTGCCACCATCGGACCAACGACAAGAGACTATCTGATCAAGACATTCGGCTTGGAACCGGACGTGTGCGCCAAGACACCCACACCAGAAGGGTTGTTGCAAGGCATTAAAGACTTTACCCACGAGTGACGCATTGTGCAAAGGTATTGCAGTATCAAAAAGCCGGGTATCATCACTATCATATCTACCTTGACAAAATATCCTAATATCTATAGACGAGCCTGACAGCTTGGAGGAGAGAGGGGATATAGACCCTCCAAGACCTTCTCAAGACGGGAAGTGTTGACGTGCTGCTTTCTTGGAGCTGCATCCTCGACGCTGTCCCAATATTGATAATACAACAGCCCGGGGTTTCCACCTTGGAAATGAAAAGTAAACGCCAGTTTTCACCTTGCTTGTGACGCCAGTGAGCAAAAGCTCAAGAAAAGCACTTGCCGTGCAAGCCATGCCCGTCTCATCCCCCATTTCTGTACTCACGCACCAACCACCCACATTTCCACGCCGTAGATGCCAAACTTCTCGCCCTCATCGCTCAGGGGCTCATTGCCAAACGTCTCGCACTGCGAGCTGTGGCCCATGTTGAGAGAGTCGTCGAGCCACAGCCCGTAGTGCCCGCCACCGGAGCCCACGCTGAGGAAGCCCGTCTCGCAGTGGATGTAGAAGTCGTTGAGCCCGCTGTACGGGAACGCCTTGAAACGGATGGATTCGCTCACGTTTGACGCTGGCGATCCCCGCATGCCCGACTCGGGCGAGCGTGGGGCTGGGGCAAGCGTCGTGCTGCGTGTGAGGTTGGTCGTGTCTGCGGATGGTGGCGGTGGCAGGGAAGCGAGCGTTGAGGCGCTCCATAGGAAGCATTCGCCGTTGCCGAAGTAGGAGGGGGCAGGATGAGGATACTCGGAAATGTACGCGCCAAAGGTCTGTTAAGCATACATACTTGTCAGCTACTCAATTCCAGGCCAAAGGCTGTAGGCAAGGGAGCTGGTCAATACTCACACCGCCCTCTTGGTCTTTTACTACGAGCACGAAGCCGACTCGCTTCCCTTCAAACTGCCGACACTTTTGGTAGAGCGTGTTCAAGCTAGCACCGTCCTGCTGCAGGCTGTACACCAGACGCCAGTCTTCGGTGATGCGCAGCCTCTCCGGGATCATGTTGCGGACTTCCTCAGCGATGGCGGGGCTGAGCAGCCGCGTGTTGTCGGGCGTCGACTCGCGGTACCCATGGAGGACTAGCGGATCGAGGGGCGGCGGGCGGAAGGGGCTGACGGTGCGGCGGATGGGCGCGAAGACGCCGTTGACGCCGTCCTTGGAGGGATCGAGCCCGAGGCCGCTGCCCTGGTGGTCGAGCTGGCCCGCGAAGCTGGGGTCCTCGGCGGAGAACCGGCGGATCAGGCCGGTCCACATGCTGGACAGGTACGAGCCCGAGTCGTTGGTGAGCTGGCTGGCTAACGTGGGAGGAGTCTGGGCGCCCGAGGACAGAGGTGTATCATCGGGCGAGGAGGTGTTGTTCTGCGCGAGGTGGCTCATGGGGAGGAGGGAGGGAAAGAAAACGGGTTCCCAGACGACCGGGGACCCGCGATTAGAGATAAAAAGCAAAGGCCAACAAAGATCAGCCGCCGGGGGGGGGGTTCCAACGGCTCCCGTTACGTCACAGCTTTGGTGTGTCCACAAGGGAGAGATTCAAGCAACGGCCGAGATGAGGGGGAAAAAAAGGAAGAAGTGTAAACAAATATCGAACAAGTCTGGGAGTGCTGCCAAGTTTGACAAAATATGACCTGATGTTGGGTCCAAGTCTGGCGTTGCTGTTGTGAGATTCGACGATTTGGTTGGCTGGCTACGCCGCCGGGTGTTGTCAGCGCAGGCCGTCTATTAGGTAACTGTCTGGAAGCCGGACGCATCTCGAGGTTGGCATTATTAAGGGCCTAGTAATTGAACCTACACACACACGCATTGGCCAGCAATCAATTTATTGCTTTGGGAGGGGGATGGGCAGTCCATTGCCGCAGGCCATTTCCTTCCCGTCCAATCCACCACTTTCACTATCTCTTTCTTTAGTCGCATCTGGCCTAGTCATCTCACCGCTTCCAGCACCGGCTGGGCCAGCCTTTGCATCACTATCGCATCAAACCCCCCTCCATATCTAGCGCGGGTTACGAACACGGCAGAATCGGCGCTTATCATGCCGTGCCATCATCACACCGGCTTGCTCTTCTCGCCGAGGGGCTTTCTTAACAGCGGATGCTGCTGGGCGAAACGCCAACTTCTCCCTAGCTTGAGCTCATGCTTGGTGGACTTCTGACAGTTGTTGCATGTACAAGGTCTCCAGTGTTCCGCTCATTGTGAGCCAAGCGATGAGGAAGCTCAGCTTGGCATGCCCGTTGCATCTGCCCCTGCCCAAACTGCATGCCGAGTGTTCTCGTGGATATCTATATATGTAGGCACACGCCAGATAAGAAGACATGCCCGTCTTGGCAGAATATGCATCATATAAGGTAGGCTGACCAGACCAATTTTTGCACGACAACTTTCTTTGTATATATAAATTGCCTTTGAACCTAAGTACAATCAAGTACTGAAAATCCTCACATGATATTGAGAGCGATAGAAATCTCGTCAATCCCACGGCAGCTAGCCAGTGCTCTCGCTCCTTTGTCTATGAAAACTCTGGGAATCAAAACCTGCCTTTCCAGCAGCTCTCCATCGCGGCGCTTCCCGCATACAATGCCCGCGTGCTCTCCCAAAATTACCTTCCTCAAATCAGATGCCATATGCGGCAACATGCTGCAGCATGCCTATCCACCCGACTAATATTTCTTTTTCGTTTATTTGCTCTTCTCCCTTCATCGCATAATCTCCTGGTAGATAAGCTGCTTCAGCTGCTCCTTGCTCAGGTTATCCTTGTGCTTGTCAAAGTCGAAGAACTCCTCAGGGATCGGCGGGGCGGTGGGCTCGTCCTCGGGGTCGTGGTATGGCTCGAGGTATGGGTGCTTGAGGGCCTCCTCAACAGTGATGCGCTTAACAGGGTTGAAGGCAAGGAGCTTCTCCAGCAGGTCCAGTGCCAGATCGGACGTCTTGGGGAACAGCGTTCGGAAGGGCACCTTCTTCTTGAAGGGCAGGGAGCGGATGTACTCCCTTGCACGTCGGGACTTGATGCCGTAGTAATCCTCCATAGTGGGTGTGCCGAGCACGTCCAGAATAAGGGTGAGCTGGTGGTGGTCTAGGCGCAGCAAGTTAGCAAGTGACGTTTCAAATGCAGGGCGTCTTGCCGCGGGATGGGGCCCACGCAGTAAGGGGGCATGTGATATGACTTACAGTCCTTGCCCGGGAATAGGGGCTTGCCGCTGAGCATCTCGGCCAAGATGCAGCCCACAGACCACACATCAATGGCCTTGGTGTACTCCTTGAACGTCAACATGATCTCGGGCGCACGGTACCATCGGGTGGCCACGTATTCCGTCATGAATCCCGAGTTGTCCTCCTGGGATGCGGCAGATCGGGCCAGACCAAAGTCACAGACCTTCAGATCACAGTTGGCGTTGAGGAGGAGGTTGGAAGGCTTGAGATCTCGGTGCAGGACGTTGGCCGAGTGCATGGCCTTGAGAGCTCGGAGGGTCTGGTAGATGAAGTACTGGCAGTGGTCGTCGGAAAGGTCCTGAGTGCGAATCACTCTGTGCATATCCGTCTCCATGAGTTCCTACAAAAAAAAAAAGTCAATCCTCATACCCGGTATAGTAGCACTGCGACGGTCTTACCTGAATAAGATACACTTCATTGAAGGAGTCGAAGCTCCTGGGTTTCTGAATGTCGAGAATCGAGATGATGTTCTCGTGGTTGAAGTAGCGCAGCAGCTTCATCTCTCGTAGGGTTCTGAGGCAGAACATGGAGTGGTCGAAGGGTGTGATCTTCTTGATGGCAACCTTCTGGCCGGAAGGCTTGTGAATGGCAGAGCTGCAGGCATGATGTGAGCAAACGAAACGCCACAACGTCTCTGACCATGGAAGGAAGGGGGCTCGACTTACCAGACAACGCCATAGGCACCTTCACCGACGACATCCTGGATATCGTACTGCTCGCTAACGTTGAACGAGATCTTGCGGGAGGCCGCCTGGTTATTGGGAGGGTTGGATCGAGACATGATGACGATGAGGTTAAGGTTGATAGAAGGAGAGTTCAGGGGATGCCGACGAGAGGGAGCAGTTTGAGGTCAAGAGCTTTGTGCTCAGGAGAGGTCCGTGGCAACCGAATGCCAGGGGCGGGGCCGGTAGCGTAGGAGCCGGGAGCTCGGTTTATGTGGTTGTTATAGACTGCGAAAGGGAAATATACCCCCACCTGTCTTATAAGATGTCGATTCGCGTGGTTCGATGGGCGGTGGCGCAAGTACCGAGACTGTGCAAGCCGTGGTTGAAGAATAATTCAGCCGAGAAGAAGCTAGAAGCCCAGTTGAGGTCTGAGGCGAGCTAAATAAAATCCGTGAGGACCGCCGTGAATATGCGCGCCTGGTGTGTTCAGGCGATGCCGTGCTTTGTTCGATGGTCAAGCAAACAATGCCGACTGGACGAGAGTGCAGATGACGGGATAGATAAAGCAGCACGGTCTGTTTAGGATTGTCAAAGGTCAGCGTCCGGGGGGGTTTAGGAGTGAAAAGGGTTCAATGGCAAAATGAAGGACGTCTAATCTTGAAACAGCAAAGAGGCAGCAAAGGGGCCAAAGCTTTGAAAGGGAAAAGGGAGGCTAGCGACTGGCTAGAGAAGAAGGTGGTTTGGCCCAGGGAGCTCGAGCGAAGCTACCACACAAGTAGATAGCTAGGCGGACAAGCGCTGGGTTGTTTGGTGAAGCGACGCAGAGCCACGGGCCACGTCTCAACGGGGTTGGATCCGAGGAGGATGCAGGCGAGGCTCCTGGACGACGAGATCCGAGACGGGTGCGCGGAGGGGTGACGAACGTCCAGGAAGCTGAACAACAAGTACCGCGCGACGCACGAGATAAGGGCAAGGCAAGGAAGGCGAGCTCGGGGATCCAGATCGACGTCGTGCGGCCCGTTGCCCCGCAAGCCGGGAGTGGGAGAGTTTGGGAAAGGGAGAGGAGAATACAAAACGCCAAAGAAACGAGCTTCGGGCGGTTACGTACCTTGCTGGGCGTGTGTGTGAGAGGGGAGAAGGGGCCAGCTCGGAGCGTGTCTTTGCAGCGAGGGCCAAGCAGGAAGATGCGACGAAAGGCTAAGCCAGGTAGGGCTGGGGAGGGAGAGAGAGGGAGAGAGAGAGGGAGGAAGAAGAAGAAGGAGAAAGAATAGGGAGTGAGCGTGAGAGGTGAGAAGATAGTTGAACAAGCCAAGCTCGAGATGGGCGTGTAGCAGCCCCGCTTCCACTTTTCGAACACTGCAAAGACCCAGACAAACGGGACAGGACAAATGATTCTTCACGCGGGGTGGGGATGAAGTAGGAAGGAGCGAGCAAGCAAGCGAGGAAAGAAGCAGCAAGGACAACAGGCTCAATGAATAAAGGTAACGACAGGCGGTGCGCAGCCTTTTTCAGTTGTATTTGGCAGACGGTTGGTTTGTCCAGAGAGATGGAGGGGGGGGGGGGAGTGAGCTATTGTAGACAAGAGGGGGAATGGGAATGGGAGGGGGGGGGTCACAGAATGCTGAATGGGCATGCGCGGGTATGTTCACAGGTGTATGTACCACTCCAGATTAGCGTTAGACTGGGATGCATCCATGTGTGTGTGTGTGTGTTTCTCGAATTAGACCCTGGAAGGGGGAAAAAAAGGCACCAGGCGCGGTATAAGCTCCTCCAGACGGGATATCTATGGATGTGTGTGGTGGTCTGGTGATGGAGGGGAGGGGAGGGGAAGCCCACACCCAGCTTGTGCCTTTCGGTGCCTCTGGCCATGATAGAGGAGGGGTCACGGTTGGCTTCAGGGAAACCTTTTCCTCCCGGGCTGCCTTCGTATCCAGAAGGACCCTTAGCTTATTCGCCCGATTCCCATCGTGGCAAACGGGTCCTTTCTCTTGTCCTCGTCTCCTTTATTTCCTTCCCCTTGTTTTCCCTTCCTTCTTCTTTTCTTTCTTAGGTTATTCGCATGCCACCACAGAGGGGCTCCCTGAAACCGGCTGTCCAAAAGACCAGACGAATTATCCCTGCCCTGCCCTGCGCCGTGATAATGCATGTTCCCATCCCATCCCATCCTCTCCCCCCTGCCGCCTGAGCAGCAGGCATGGCCACCCAGAGACGAGACCCAGAGCTCTCCCTCTCGTCCAATCCGACCAACCTGCAGCCGCGATGCCATCACAGCTCATCACAATCGGTCACACCTTTTTGCTTGTATAGAGACACTCGCTGCATGTAAAAAGCCCGCCCTGTAGTCAGCAGGTACAGCCTCCCCGCCCTCACTCTACTCCATACAAATCTCGTACATGGGCGCCTCCTGCTTCCTCCCCATGGACCCTACTACAGTTTCAGCTACAGCTAACACCTCCGCCCCTAGCGGTAGGGTGTGCTACCTAGCCCACAGACCCCTTCTCGCCGTCCGATTGGCCTGCGGCATGGGCTCACAGCATCCAATGCCCGCCCACCGATGCATCAAGAGGCTCGTCCGCCTGATGGTCGCTGGGCGCCTACTGACCTATCTTATTGGTTGCCCTAGCGTCTTCCCACGCCCCTGTCTGCCACTGGCCTTGGGCCTCCCCAGGCGCGTGTGTTTCATGCCTCCACATCCTCAAACAACTGTCTGCAACCTCACGGCCCGGTATCATCATGTGCCTCGTCCCTGTAGTGAAGCGTTTCTTCGGTTTCTAGCCTCTGTAAACCCGCCGGATCCGTTTCCATGGAATCACACTAGCCCATCAACTCTTTGCAACAGCAGTAGGTTATTCTTTGCTGATCGATCCATGGGCAGCCTCCTACCAACTGGCAATACTCATGTAACCATGTTGGCAGCACCATGACATTACTTGGTCCTTCACAGTCATGCCATAATAGCCGCTGGTGCCAAGAATAGCTTCCGGATGCAGAAGAGAGTCCTTTTATCTTTTATTTTTATATATCTTCCCACGACCGACCAGAAACCACAGTCGTCATCATCATCATCGACGTGCCTACACGCCTGTATGTTTGTCTCCCTGTTAGATTCAAACAGGGATCCGCGCTGCGCATGTGCTTCTGGGAAAGCAACTCATCTGCCCAAACTACTACCATCGACTCTTCTGTAAGCAGTACCAGTCGTGAATTTTGCCGTGCCACACGATGGAACAAGAGGCCATAGGGCACTTTGTTAAAGCATTTCGTCGTCTGCCTCCGCTCTCCTTGGAGAAACTTCCAACTCGTGCATGACAGCCATCCATTACCCATCCAGCGTGGCCGCAGAGGGCGGCGCACCGTATTGGATACTTCGTCTATACAAATCAACAGCCAATCAACTCTCCACGGACATCCTGATGGCCAAATGTATTTTCCTCCATATTACTGCACAACCTGCATCATCCATATCAGCCTACAAGTTCAAGTGTGTGAATGTCTGTTTCTAGGATGTTAGCCCACCTTTTCTCTCAGAATGCCCAGCCACTGCGCCGCGCTGACACTCTGGTCTGCCCGGTCCTCCACGAGCAGCGTCTGCGCCCAGAGCTTCAGGCTGGGCTCGCCATCCTCGCGGACGATGTAGAGGTGCGGGACGATGATGCTTCCCACGCCAAGGGCACGGTGATCGCGGCTCTTCTGGACCACGGCGCGGACCCGCTCGTTGAAGTCGTTCTCCAGCTCAGGCACCCGACCCTTGCCGACATGGAGCTGGCCCCGGTCCTCCACGCCAAAGACGTCTGCAATCAGCTGCGGCACCGCATCGCGTCCCACCCAGAGGAATTGCGTCTGCCCGTCGTCGATCAGGTACAGACCGTACGGGGCAAATCGTTCCGAAGACAGGTTCATCGGGGCAGGCATCACGATGTGGCCCGTGTCGGGATCCGGCACGCCGGCGTTGTCGGGCATGTCGTGCAGCGAGTACAGCCTGGGGTAGATGTAACGCATCAGGAGAGGAGGCGGCAGGGTGGAGAGCAGGCATAGGGCTGCAGAGCGGATATCCGAGGGGATCTGTGCCGACTTGCGAAGACCAACGTTCTTCATCAGTCCAAGGAAAAGCAGGGACAGGCCGCGCAGGTTGCCGGGGAACTGCAGGCCACCGCTGATGCTTCCTCCTGCGAGCTCCTTCTTGAATGTCTGTAGGAGCTCGGTGAGTTTGCTCTGGAGAGCGTCGCGAGCCGCGTCTAGGCCATTGCTGAGCGCGCGCTCGACCGCCTTGTGGCTGAAGTAGGTGGTGATGGCGACCTGGTCGGCGGACGCATAGACGTCGGACAGGTTGGCGGTTGTGGGAAGAGCCAGTGTCAGGACCCTGATGCGGCGCTCTCCGTTGCAGGTTGTGTGCAGGACAGCAGCCTGGAGGCAGATGACATTCTTGCCAATCGTCTCATCAATGGCCACCTCGACCACGTAGCACTGGTCGCGGGGGAAAGCCGGGAACGCGCAGAGATCCGAGCTGCGGTTGAAGAAGTTGCCGTAGAAGGCATTCATCCGCAGGCCCGACGTCGCACGAACTCGGAGTACAGCCTCCAGACCAATTTCAGACGACAGATAATCGCTGAACTCGGAGGCAAACTTGAGAGCATCTTCGGGGCGCGAAGCGTGCCAACCTGGATAGAACCAGGTCTGACCGCCAGTGTACCTGGGCAGGTTGCTCAGAGATGCGACGTCCTGGTACTGGGAGGAGAAGAGGAACATGTCGATGGAGACCTGGTTCTTGGAGCACTCGACCGCGAAGCTCTTGTAGAAGCTGTTGCCCGTCTGGAGAAGGCTGCCCTCCTTGGAGGTGCCCAGAAGCTTCTTGTCCTCGCGCATCTCGAGCTTGCCCACACCCAGGTTCGGCAGCGAGGCGGTCAGCACGACAATCTTGCCACCCAGCGCCGAGATGAGCTTGTGACCTGCGCGCAGAGCTGAGCCCATGCATGAGCCGTTGCTCTGGTTGTTCTGGAACATGAGCGGCAGCTTCTGCAGGAACTTCTCGATGCTCTGCCTGCTCTCCGTAAGGGGGACCAGGAGGTCATGGGGTACGGGAAGGAAAGGCTCGTCCAGATCGCTGACAACCAGCATGTTAGTCTCGGCGTTCTCATCCGAGTCCTTGGGGACAGAGAAGTAGTGGAGGCTCGAGTCCACGGCCAGGAAACCGAGGCGGGTCCGCCTGTCGGCATTGGGTATCCTGTTGAGGCTGTCGAGGATGGTGCGGGCACTGGTGGCGATCAGGCCGTTGGCAACGGCAGCATAGCTCACATCAAAGACAAACAGGTACACGAGGGGCTGCGGAGGTCGAACCATGTACTCCTGAGGAGCGACAAACTCGACAACCGAGTGGTTGAGCTCATGACGCTGCCAGCGGTCGACGCTCTTCTGCGCCGCTGCGTCCCAGTCGAAGGCCTGAGGCACGTCGTTGCTGAGGTTGCACATGTTGCACCTCCAGCGGTGCCCGTGGTCGAGGAATGTGACAAAGGGGTTGATGTAAGTGCGGCATCTTCGGCAACGCGAAATGACCTGATCCTGAACAATGGGCACGGGGTCCTCGTCGTCGTGGAGAGCGCCGTAGGGCTGGATGATGAGAGCAAAAGGCAGCTTCGACTTCTTGAGCAGAGAGGGATTCGAAGGAACGGCGTTGAGGGTCGACCGGATGTATCGAGAGGAGCAATTGGCAGAGGGAGAGGGAGTCACACTCGTCTGGACACGTATGTCAGCTTCCAGCAATAGTAGGTAGGGGGTTTGAGACTAGGCAACTTACATTAGGAGGCAGGATGATGGAGGGAGGTTCCAGGTCCAGCTCCGAGACTTGGAAGGGCTGATTGAGCAGGTCGGTGGGATAGAGCTGGTTGAGCGCGACTGGTCGGGGAGCTTGCGCTTGGGGTTGGGGCTGGGGCTGGCCGCCGAGCTGCATGCCGCCCATTCCCTGGGTGATGCCAGCGACGCCAGAGGCGGGCTGAGCTCCGGGAGCAGGATAGCCAGTCTGATCGGGGGCCTGGTATCCATAGACGGGCTGCTGGGGGACGACTGGCTGAGCGCTCTCGTATGGTGCAGGAGGCTGCTGGTAGCCTTGCTGTGCGGCCATCTGGGGGTCGGGCTGGCCGTATGCTCCATAGGCGGGCGCGTTTTGGACGGGAGGCATGCCGTAGGGAGCTCCGGCCTGGACCTGGCCGCCGGCGACGGCATTGGCACCGGAGCCGACGTCAAAGGCCTGGGCGGCATAGCCTCTCTTCTTCTTCTTTCCGGGGGCGGCGGCGGCGGCTTGTTGGGGGTTCTGAGAGAATTGATCCTCCTGGGCCTGTGGATCGGCCTGCTGGGCGAACTGGTCGGGGCCAGGCTGGCCGTAGCCGTAGCCTTCGGGGGGAGGAGCCGACATGGCAGACCGGGCGGGCTGGTTCGAGGGAGGGTGGCGGTTGGTTGTGACGGGGTTGGAGGTTTGCGGTGGTAGTGATGGGAAAGGAAAGCCGGAGGGTAGAGGCACCGGTGGGAAGCTTGATGCCGGGCGGAGGGGACACGTGGGTCGTCGGGGGACAATAAGAGGGATTCAAGGATGGACACCAGCGGCAACGGGAGGGGAGAAATGGGCGAGAGGGAGGGAGAAGGACAAGGAAAGAAGAAAGAAAGGCCCTGCAGCGGTGTACGTAGACGCTGCTGATGGGGATGGGGCTTCCACGGAACTGACGTCGAAGAGTGGCAGCGTTGCCAGCAGAATGTAGGAGATATGGCCTTGGTGGGTGGGATGGCCGCTGGAGAAAGCTTCCTAGGCCCAGGAAGTTCCCGTCGTCTGCGCTGTGTGGCCTCTTTTTTTCCTGCCCTCCACTGTGGGCTGTGGTTGGACACCGCCCAGGCGTTGCAAAAGGAGGGGTGGATAGAAGGTACAGGAGAGTAGTTGAGCTGGTACCTCATCTATGCAGATTCGGTGCAGCGCTACATGTGGAGAGGACTATAGGTACATGCTAATCCCACCAACTCCCTGCCAGCAGAACAGCAATAAGTAAGGACAGGAAAGCCCTGGACAGGAAGTGTCATGGACCGATATCTAGCATCTTCTCTCTATCCCCCTTCTTTGGGGCAAAAGGCCGCTGCCTGGACGCCATACCAGCATAGGCGACACCGCTGTCCTCAGCCAGACACAGGCAGCGATGAAGCCAGCTGTCCGAAACCTTAGAGTGAGTACATTGCCACGGGGCCTAGATCTAATCGAGGTATTGCTGTTGGTGGGTGGTCTTGTGATGGCACAGCCAAGTCGGGACCCGGTATTACCATTAATCCAGCGCAGCTTCCCCGGATTTCTCAACCAACAGTTGGAGGTAGGCGGCAGCTTGAAGACAACACTCAATACCTGTATGTATCATGGGACGAGAAACAAGAAGCTTCAGGCGGATTACTGGACATCGCCTCACGAACGTATATACTCCTTCTAACTGAAGCCATGACTTTATTTATTAACGTCACAGCCTGAAATCTTGGCCGACAGTGGTCTTGGGCCTTTGATGACTGCCAAGAAGGCCAATATTTCTGTCGCTGACAAAAAAGTCAGAAGAGCTGTGGAAGAAGGCCAGACATGCTGCCACGGACCCTTGGATGAAACGATCCGGAGCAGATTACGGATGATTTTACCAAGGATTTCACTCCAGAAGGGACCCTGCTTGCTCAGGCTACATAGGTTTGCTATAAATGGCCCCTCCCTTCCGCCAAACTTCCAACCAAATACTAGTCCACTAGGTTAGTAGTGGACTGCCCTACTCCTACGTCACTGCCTTAGAAAGTCTACTATTGCACGTCGTACGGGAACGAAAAACTCTTATCAGCCCAGTATTAGTACCTCCTACTGCATCATGCACACATAGTACCACTTCAGCTGCCCTCCAGCCTCACGAATCTCAACGGCTACAGGGCCAAGCCACACAATCTGACGTGCATGGGGGGGGGATCCCATGTCCCTCAGGGGTCCGCGTGGAATGTGGCGGCGCTGAGCCTGTGTTCCTGAATGTCTCGCTCATCAGCCGAGTCTCAATTGGGTATTATCTTGCATCATGTACGCTCGACATCTCATGCAAACCCCTTTATGCCTGGTGATTGATTGAATCGTATGAGAGAGGGAGAGAGAGAAAAGACACATATACACGTATAGGTATATATATAAGGGCTAGCAAATGCTAAAATGTTAACCCCTGAGCCTTGATTCTCACCTTGCATGCAAGTATTATTCGCCATCAGGGCACACCAGTACAGCCGGACCTGCTGATCACCACCCTGCCCCCCGTCCCTCGCCTTATGCGCACGCACCAGTTGACTGTTGGATCTTTCTCTTGCTCTATTTCCGCACCCGCCCTGTCCATCAAGATCTAGCTACCCTCCGAAATCTCACTGCCGGTTCGACCCAACCCCTCGCTAGCCTCGTCCGATTTTCTTATCGGCACAAGCAGAGGAGGCACCCGTCCTCAGCTGGAAGGAGACAAAACGAAAGCCCTGTTTCGTGAAGATCCATACTACCTACATATTCAGCAGAGGGCGCACATTGTGTTCCATTAGTAGGCAGTTGGTTGCCTCCCTATTACAACCCTCCCTCTTTCCCCCCTCCTCCGCGGGTTCCCTTCAGGTTTCCTACCATCTGCTGCAGTCCCTTATTTTTGGACCCGTCCTTTTACTTTTCTTCCGATTCCTTGGATGACCGGAAACATTCGGTTTGCTTCCTGCCACCATCATCCATCTGCGCATCGTCAACGCGGCTGGCTATAAACTGATAGCCCTCCCGCCAAGCCTTGCGCATACGCAATCGCATTACACGTCGCTTTTCACACCTCACCAGCCATGAGCAATTCGGGGAGCCAGATGGCCGTCATCAGGTAAAAGCTCCCGCGTATCAATTTCATCGCCCGATCTGCAAACTAACGGTGCTCACCCCCCTTCTGCAAGGCAATTGACCCCCCTCATTATCCTCTTCTCCATCATCATCGTCGGCGCCTGGGTCGGCTACCAGATCTACCTGAGCGTCACCAAGATGCAGGAGACGGCCGCCGAGCGCATGAACCGCCACAACGTCGTCTTCACCAAGGATGGCGTCCGCGTCGGCGTCAAGCAGATGAAGAATGAGAAGTACGTAGACGCCACCCAGAGCTGGGTCTATAAGGCGTGGGATCTCGGCAGCGCCGCCAAAGAGGAAGATGCGAAAGCGTGAGCCACCCCTCCCCCCGAGACGTGCCCCTGCAACCTACATCACGGCAATACCCGTGCTGACAACGCTGTACAGGAAGAAGAAGCGGCGCTGAAGGGAAATTACGGCCAGAGCAACATGCTTTCCATTTACTCAGTTGATTCCACTCATGGCATGACATGATAGATGCCTTCTCGGGGAGATGGGCCTGGCACATATGATGGAACGTTATCATAAGTGACGAGTCTGGGTTGTCTATAGCACAATGCGACCGTTCATGTGCCGGCGAGAATTGGGAGTGAATCTGGGGCTGCTGACATGACGGGCTGCAATCGAATTCCAGAAATTCTGCCAAGGCACATGAGAGAGACTTGTCGTAGGCAAGCTGCTGCTGCAATCTTCAATATCAACCGCAGAGGTCGACAGTTTGTAAAAAGGCAGCTGTCATGATCGATGATAGAGTGGTTTCCATCAGACATTTCTCATTAGTTACAAGTATACCTGATACTTTGCCAAGCTGGACAGCAACTCAGGCCATTTCTAACATCGCAGGTCATAACTCTACCCAGTATAGCTACCAATCTCCGCTACTTGGGTTTGCATGGCTCGACTATTCCAGCAGATACCAAGTTTTCCAGATATTTCGTCATAACCAATACTCATATCTCTTAAAGCCAATCATACAGTTTTGCCAGGACAGTAGCAAGGGATCTCGAAAAAGAACCAGGCGTGTAGAAGGGTATCAAGGGTTCTTTCTGCGAGGACATTGTCGTTCCTAGTGGGCATGTCAAGAACGGCGAGTCGGAAAGCCATGTTGCTTCTATTATGCTGACTGAGGAACCTTGGCGTAGAAGCGGCTGCCACTCCCTGGAAGGATATGCTGCGGAGGGCTGTGCGAATGCGTTGCCTGGGGTGGGGAGTTTTGCCTCTCGACAGAATGTGGCGGCGCCGTTTTACCGTTGAGAATATCGACAAAGTTGGCTGGGTTTTGGTAGGGCGCGGCCATCAGGCCATCCTTGCGAATAAGCATAGATGGAATACGAAGTTTGAGCTGTACGAGTGTGGTCAGCATATCTGGCTCTCAAGAGGCTTCACAGACAAATCACGTAAGAACCATACCTCAGCCAGCATAGTAGCATATTTGACGCCAACATGGGTGCCGATAAACTCGAGGCGCCCCTTAGCCCAGGCTCTCTGAGAATCCGTCGTGAAGTCCTGACCGTTGACGACGGTCAATGGCCACGTAAGCCAGTATCCCAAGACACCTTTGCACGACGACTCGTCGCCGCAGGCTGACGTTGCAATGTTGACGCGCTCAAGAAGGTGCGTGCGCGTGATGAACCAGCCGAGCTGGAACGGGACCGAGGCGATGACATCAGTGATCATCTCGCCGCAGGTCCTGGCTGCCGTAGCGTATTCTGGGGTGGTGCGATAGTCGACAGGAGAACATACCCAGGCGGCACAGCGGACTATCAAGGACGAGAGGATGATCCTTGCGCAACGGCCCATGTTCCAGATGGAGGCAATCCAGAGATCTTGATAAGCGTCGACACGGCCAGGGTATACCTCGGCCTTGGAGTAGTCGCCGTTGGGGACGTTGTCTTCCCATGCAGCCGTCTTGTAATGAAACTCGTCTGGCAGGTGAGCCATCCAGTGCACAAGCTCTTGATCTACCGTCTGGCACCTGCGCATCAAGTTGAGAATAACCTCGATGTTGTCTGGTGTTCGGGGAACCGTCATCATCAGACGTGTCACCTCAGCCCTAAGCTCTCCCGTGCGGAGGTTGAGCTTCTGGCATGTTGCAGCATGACTGTTGCTGACAGAATCGATAGACCACCAGTCTGCCCCCATGGCAGGTGCTTTGCCTGTTGAAATGGTATGGATGATCTAATCAAGTCAGTCAATGCACGTTGTGATGGCCGGCGCTGTGCTAAGAGTACTAACCACTTGACCCCTGACAGCAATGAAAAGCTGTCTACCAAGTTTTGTTCGCATCTGCTTCTGCCCCCTGGCTTTGGCAATCTCGATAGCGCCTTCGATGTGAGAACCCCATGAAAGAGTGCCCATCTGACTGGCCGTCATGTTCTCGTATAGACCCATGAGAAGAACAGCTGCGAGCGTTGTATCATGGGTGGCAAGAGTGGGATCCTTCAAGGCAACATGTGTTGCGGCCAGGGCCTTGGTGTAAAGTCCAACAGCCTTTTCCGCAAAGTCCTGCCCCGGACCGGAGCGGTTGCCCAAGGAAGCCAAAGAGCATGCCTCGAAAGCATATTTGAAGTGAATGGCGGAGGGGTTCGATTTCAGCAGAGCAGGCAGAAACTCCATGTATCCACGAGACCAATCCTGGCGGGGAACGAGGACGAAGTTGGTGACGAAATGGCATGACGCCTGTTGATCGAGGGGGACTTGTGGCATCACAATGACATGATTTTGGGCCTGCGAGTTGCGGAGGGCGTGAATTGCTGCGGGATCGTGTACCTGTTCGACCTTGCGGGTGCCTGCCTTTTGATTTGCCTTTTGGGCCCGTCTTTCTGTTGCTTTGGTCTCATTTCTGAAAATAATATCGAACTCATCCTTGTATCCTGGGCATTGCCTTCGAGATTTGGCGCACTGGTTGCAGGTGGGTTTCGTCTCGTCGCACTGGAAGAAGAGCGTGAGCTTGACACCAGCAAGAGAGACTGGCAATGAAGTTGCTGAGATGGAGAGGCTAGCGCACCTTGATCCTGCGGGTTCTGCACATCTGGCAGCCGCGCGAGGGCTTGCCACAGTACACCATGGCTGCTTATGGAGTCGAGGAAAGATGAATGTGGGAGCTCGGTTGTTGGGATATCAGACTTGGCCAAGCTGCCCGAATGACAGGGGCCAGCTGAGTGGTATTAGAGATGTCACTCCAGTGGCGAGTAGAACGGAATGTAACAACAATGCGGATGATGAGCCACTGGTCGATGGACGGATGTCTCAGCCCGGAGCTACTGTGGCAGAGACAATAAAGAGACGCGGGTGGGCATAACGGAGCAGAGCCGGTGATCAAGATAGGTGACAAGGCGACAGGGCCGGGAGGCGGCAGACGGCAGTTGAGGGAGGATGGACGAAGAGGATTGGCGATGTGAGGTTGTATAGGCGGGCTGGTAGTGACACAAGGTGCACCCAGGGTGACTTTATGAGCTTGAGGGTTGCAGTTGACCGACGACGGCTGCCGCACGAGAGCGATTCGAGACTAGTGTCAGAGTAGGCGAGAGGGTATGTATGTACATATATATGGATATGAGAATGTCTGGGGAGCCAAGCCGACGATCCAGTGCCAGTGCAACGGTGATGCGTGTATGAAGATGGGCGGCTTGAGTGTGAGTTTTTGCGTGGCGGGTCGAGATGGGCGTGGGCAATGGCACGGCACTGCAGCCATCTGGAGAAGGAACGACGTGCATAGTTATAAAAGTGCTAACATGGACACCTTCACTGACACTGCACGCACCATGCCATGAGGAGCATGGGGAGGACAGGGAAGGCGCGGGCCCATGGCAAGCGGAGTTGTTGTGGATGGACCGGGATCCAACGACGGAGAAGTGGAGCCCGCACAAGCTGCAAGCCCCGGTAGCTTAGTAGCCTGTAGCCTGTAGCCTGTGGCCTGTGGTCTGTGGTCTGGTCTGTGGTCTGTGGCCTCGGTACTGCTCATAGTAGACCTATCCTCGTTTCACCTGACCCTTGGGATGATGATGAACCGACCCAGCCGATTCGGCGAGGTGCCCGCGATCTCCTGCTGGACCAAACTTCGCATGATCCTCTGCGTATGTACTTACCGCCATATGGACGACCCTCAGCATCGGGCCCTTTTGTTGTTGGTAGCGAGCTGCAAGTTACTAAGGTGTACGTACCCATAGATAGGGCCGTTAGCCGGTATATACCGCTCCACGTACCTACTGGCACGTAGGTACACTGTACACAGGTGCGCCAAAGAGAAGCAAACATAGGTGAGCTGCCTCGGCAGTCGCGGTGAGACATGGAGCCTGTATCGATGAATCGACGTTGGGGGATCGTGGCGGTGATGTCGTGCGTCCGGCATTGACATGTATCCGTCTTTGCTTTTTTTATTCTTCTTTCTTCTCAGGAGACACACCACCTACCCAGTTTTGGCCTGATGTTTCAGCTCCAGCTCCCTTCTGCCCAGGCACCACGAACCACCACTCGCAACTGCTGAAAACACGAAGGAAACCGAAATAACGGGACCACAATGCTATGCGCAACTCCAAGCGCGCCCCCCCCCCTCTCTCTTCTCGCAGATGACTTCTCTTGCAACTCTCTTTACACATCAGTTATATGTAGTACCAAGGTACTAGTACCGCCTGTGGAACCGGAACCGGGACGTGGGGGATTCTGGACAGTGCCTGAGCAGTAAGCCCCAAACTGATAGATAATACCCCGTTCATCCTCTGTTCCCCATCAGCCGGATATCGCAGGAATCCCCCTAAAACAGGCCAGGGTGCCAATCGAGTCTGCATCTGGAAAGTTGCGCGACTATGCCAAAGGGATCCAAACGCAAGGACCCCTTCCTCCATCTCTGCTCTTTTCGCTGTGGATATCTTGGCCCAGCTTTACCAATCAACGGCCATCCGATGCTGCCATGTTGCTAAATGGGACTTGCTTGTGCCGATGGATACGTGCAACGGCCAAGTCGATCACTTGTTTGGAATTAGGTCGTCTTCTTTTGCTCGCCGTTACAACATCCTCGGCATCATTGTGGCACCAGCCTTTTGCCCCCCTTGTGGCCCCCTCCTCTTTCTCATGCTCCTTTCGGGGAGCTGTCATACCATGTGTCTACCACTAGCCGCATGCAACATGCTGCTGCTATCCGTACATGACAAAGGCGAGCTGCATGCATAACACGATGCGACACATGCAACCAACCCACCAATGGGAGCACCCTCAGTCTTGCCTTCAGCTGTCTGTCTCTTGCTACCGCCGCCTCATTCATCACAAAACCTCGCCGTCTAGCGCGTCATGTTTCTAGATTTGCAATTGCTCTTCATTCATCCCAGTCGGCCCAGATTCACATCGCCATCGAGAGCGAGACCAGCCCTCTCTCTCTCAAATACCGAGACCCCGCCTTTTACAAGCCTGGTCCCTGCCCTTATTCCACTCGCCCTCTTCACCTTGGCATCCTTGACCTTGTCCGTCACCGCTAGCCACGCAGCTTTATCCTGGCCAGCTCGATCCCGGCTCGACTTCATTGGCTCGGCTCCGACGGGGAACACCCGCTAACGTACATCGTGCTACCGCATGGAACAGGTGATGCTTGTCTCTCTGCGACAAAGCGCATGCAACGCATGAGCCAACCAACCCCAAACCGCGCCCTCAGCAGCTTCTCTGACCACCGCATCCGTCATACGGCTGTCCCCGAGTCACTGTCCACCAGTGCAAGATTGATGAATCAATCAATGACTCGCAACTTGCATTTAGCCAAAATGCCGTATATTACCACTCCTCCATCACCCAAGATATGCTTCACGGCAGTGGTGTAATAGCCAGCTGACAGCCGTCGAATAGGTTCTCGACATGGACATGATCGGCATCTCGGAGGTGTCCTTCGCCTCTATCTCCGTACCCGCCCATCTGCCATCTCCCATCTCCCATCTCCCATCTACCCAGCTTACAAGGGAGATCTCATGACGAGGAATTCTCCAAGATAAAGCCTGAGATCTGCCCTCGGTACCAATCGCAGTGCGGCTGCGCCTCTCAGATGGACCAAAGGCATCCTGGCACCTTGAGCGGGACCTGCCAACCTTGAGACGTAATGTACAGGAAGCTGCCTCTATCACAGCTCTGCACACCATTCAGTAACCCTCTATTCTTAATTATCTACCCTTAATACCTATATAGCAAGCCATACCTTCGCGTTTCAGAAAACATGAAGTAAAAACCACATTTTACCCACTGGCCACGTAGCAGCGGCAATGAGAAAGGAATCATGACTGTCCCTTATACTCCAAACCTAGCACCCTCCCCTTGAGTTTTTTTATTGTCTGCCAGCTTCACTGTCAAATAGATTCGACACGCCTTCCAGACCATCTGGCGTGCCTCCCCTGCCGCCGGTGGCCTGGCCCGGCGCCCCTGCGGTGGGCTCGCTCATGAACCCTTGAGCCATCTTGCTTCGGCTCTGCTTCTTGCTCCGCTGAGCTGATCCGAAGCCACTACTCTTGGGCAGTTTGCCCATCTCGGACACGCTCACGCCCTTGAGATCTTTCAGCAGGTCCAGCACAATGGCTCTCTGCTGTCGAACGTGCGATGCAGGCTTGGCCATGAACGGAACGAGCCGGTCAAGGTCCGCAGCATCGACATTGGGCAGTGACAGGAGAACTTCCCTGGGGCTGCTTGAAGATGCACCATAATAGACGACGATGCTGCCAATCAGAGATGCCAGCTCCTTCTGCACCTCGACAAAGTACGGCTCGTTGAACGAGGTAATGCATGCCTTAAGCACATCCAGTGAGATAAATTCCCGGATGGCATTAGCAATTTCCGGTGGCACGGGCTGTAGATCCGCAGGTGGTGGTGCTGTGCCATCCCTCGACTCCTGCAGCGCCTTCTTGGCGGCGCTACTCATGCCAACCTGGAACTCGGGAACCAAGGAGATGAAGAGCCGCAAAATCATACTGCAGCATCGTGTGTCTCTCATGCGGATGCCATGGGTGCAGAACATGAGCAACGGTTCCACAATCTCACGATGCATCAAGCAAAACTTCCGCAGAGAAGGAAAAGACTCGCTGTTTGCCGGACCGTTCGACGTATTGAGAGCTGGGGGATCTGCGTCTTTGGTCAGCTTCATCAACCTCTGGGGGGGGGTAAAAAGTTGCATACTAGGCTTGGTTGGGTCGAGAAAATCTGCCACCATAACCACCGCGGTATAAGTCACTTGGCGCAGGATACTCTCCGACTTCATCTCTTCCTTCAGAGTTGCTTCGTCGCCGGTTGCCACCATCTGCTGCTGCTCCGTCTTCCCCCACTCGGCATTGATTTTGGCATCCATCTGCTGGAAACATGCGCCCAGGAGCTGCGGGAGGAAGTGTTCGCGGTAGTCGACGGGGCAAACATCCACCAGATACCTGACAAGGTTGAGCAGGTTACTTTGCTGATGCGTCGACAGCCAGATCGAGTCCGCGAAGAGGGCCTTTGACAGCGGCGCCGAGAGACCTTCAAAACCGTAGAACTGCATGTCCAACCTGCTCATGCAGTATATGATGGCGTAGGCGGTTTCCCTGACAAATCGAACAGAACCGCGGATCGTAGAGGCCAATCCTTCCACGGTATGCTTCTTATCCATAACCCGAGCGTAGAAGTCGTCCTTGCTGCCCTCAGATATTCCTGCTTGCCAGAAACGGTCGCTCAGAACCCGGTCAACCATGCTTCGCATCTCCTGTGGGACCCCAGCCCAGTTATCGGGGTTGTGGGTTGCGTGAGCATAACTGCAAAGGTCAGCAATTTACCCATCAGGCTGCTGCAAGAAGTTTGTGACCCACCTGAGGTACTCTAGCAGATCCGCGAGGATGCTGGAAAATCCTTCTTGCCATAGAGCATAAGATGCCTGGAATGCAGGTGATGTCTTGTCCAACCGCTCCACAGAGAAAGCCAAGAATGACTTGGTAGGACGCAGAGGAAGATGCTATACTGTGTCAGCATCTTGCGGAAAAGACATGTTCGGCTCCATACCTTCTGTCGTTCTTCGAGCTCTGCTTGCAGCGCAAGGCCCTCTTCGTCCAAAGCACACGAGCCCCAGTCCTGGATCTCGTGAGCTCGTCGTTTGGCGAGATACTGCTGCGCCCTGTCCAGGCCCAGGAACTCGCAGAAGTTTGAGTACGATTTCAACGACGCCCTGAACTCTGGGGCCTGCCACTGTGCCTTGACCGGGTCGATGAAACTGCGCAGCTTGAGCACCTTGTTCTCGGTAGCAACTCCACTCGCTCGGTGACTGTGCATGTCAGTAAAAGCCCATCAAAGGCCAGATGGCACTTACATGATGAGGAACAAGAAGCTCCTATATGCTAGGGAGCGCTTCTCATCCAAAGATCCGGAAGCAATCATATCGTTCACTCTGGCCTCAATTTGATCATAGACACCCTGGTCAAATTAGCAGACTCCTCGAAACTCTTCGGCCTTGGGCAACCTACCAGAAGATGGTCTGGCATTTCGGACGCTAGCCGTTGTAGCTCAACCATGCTCTCACCCTGAAGGTCCTTGATAGCATCATTGAAATTGCGGTACTCTGGCTCCAATGCCGGCCATGTCAACAAGATGTGCTCCAAGACCTTCAGCATGAACCCGGCGTTGTGGTTCAGGGCAGTTGTCGAAAAGTACACAAGGAGCTGCAATGTTCGCTTTCTGATGAGGGGATCCTAGAAACCGTTGGCAAGAGGTCTTCACCGCACCCTAGCTGGAACTGCTTACCTCGAAATGCATCTCCAGCAATCTGTTGCACCACGCTTCCATATTGGCCTCCAACTCCGCAGATCTTTGGCTCTGTTGCAAGTTAGCCTGGCACATGTGGGTTATGGTATCCCAAAGACTTACATCTTGGCTGTGATGCCTCCTCCACTTGACGTAGCCTTTCAATGCCGCTTCAACAACAGTACAGTGTGAGTCCACTGTCAGGACAGGGAGGGAGTGTTTCGTGTAGGTTTGCTCTAGCAGACAGAGGTCAGCCAAAAATCACTTTGCAGCCTTACAGAACTTCATCTTACTGTCTAAGCGCGGCTGGCCTTCGTAGAGATTATGTAGGATCTGCTCAGTGCGCCCCAAAATATGGGAGATGGCATCAACCAGCTTTAGCTGGACGACGGCCTCGATGATCTGAGAGCTGTACCGACGGTAATTGCCCAAAAACGCATGACGCTCAGGCAAGTTGTCAGTATCCTCCATGAGGAAAAGCAATGTCGGATCATTGGTATCCTGGGGCAGGTTCTCGAATCGTATGAGCCTAGAGCTGCAGGCCTCCAGCAGAGGTGCTACCATGGATCCCACAACATCACTTGGGCCGATGGTACGGTTGGCCAGGAGCCTGGTCCAAGTGACGAGCACAGGAATTGACACCATCAGGCTCTGGCTCTGAACCACCTGAACAAGCAGTTGAAGAAATTCACTATGAGCAGATTCATTGGGGATTTTGGCAAACTTGCGGTCGAAGTAATCGCCCAGGCATGAAAGCATCTGTGGGCGCGTCAGTACTTTGTGCATATCAAAAAGTCACTCCGGACGTACCTCAGATAACTTCTTCAGATTCTGGTACTTCTCCTCGTCAATATCCTCGGGGTCGACGGTAGACCACTCGAAGAGCTCCTTGCATAGCTGGACGGCGGAGCGGCTGTACATGGGGACAACGAGCTCCTTGAACTCGGCGTCGTTAAAGTTACCTCGACAATATAGTGCGTGCAGCGCCTCGAGAGCAGCCTACAACCAATCAGTAAGTATGAAGGCACCGTCAGCCGCATTCGACGTCACCTTTTGGATCTCGACCACGGGTGATGCAAGGCCAGCACACATGACGTCTACGCATCGAGCAGCAGAGATGGCCTTGGGGATCGCCCAAGGCATGAGCGACAGAAAGACCGAGAAGCCCTTGATGGTACATAGTCTGACTTCATCGTTTTCCTTGGGGTTGGCATTGACACAGAGATTGAGGAACTCGGACAGGCGGCTGAGCCAGCCCTCGTGGCCATGACGAACCTCGGGGCCGGGTTGTCTGTTGGGGAAAGCCTCAGCGAGCACGACGGTGGGAGTGAAAATTTCAACACAGGCCTTGCTAAGAACCCCTTCCCGCTCGGCGACTACGGTGTCATCCCCGGTGAAGACCTCGTCAGACAAGGTCTCCAGGACAAACATGACCAGCTCCTTGTGAACAGCCGAGTCAGGGATCTGCCATAGCTGGACAAGCATAGCATCCATATCCATCCACTGGGCACCCCAGCAACGCTTGGCCACCTCGACCCAAAGCTGGGCAGTCTTGTTTCTCAGATATGTGGGATCGTCTCTGGAGATGGCCTGGCTAAGCTCCAGGACCCAGTTGCGCAGGGCAGCAGCCTGGTCGTCGGTGTAGCTGGACCATTGGTAGCGTATGGCATGTTCGAGGAGGGAGAGCGCATAGTGGCGGACAACGGGGGCTTGCGACTTGTCGACAGCTAGGCGGTAGCCCTGCAACGGAGCCTCTGGCAGGTCTTTGACGTTCTCGAGGAAGGATTGGGCCTCGCGGCGAGAGTCGTTGGTCGAGTACGGGCTGTGTACGACCTCGAGGGCTTGGTGAATCTTGGGGAGGACATCGTTGTCGAGGTTGGTCGGGTTGCCGCCGGCCGGCAGCGAGCCGCCGTTGGCCGACATGAGGAACTGGTAGGACGGACGATGGGGCGGTACGCGCAAGGGAATCACGAGAGGGTGGTGAAGCTTTGACTGAGCAAACGAGGCTCTTCGGAATGCACAAGAAGCACTGGCGCTTGCTATAAAGCCTCTAGGGCCTCCCAGCGCTGGGCAGACGTATTCAAGAGGAGCGAATTATCGAAGACAGCAGCGGCATAAGACGGCCGGCAAGTGCGTGAGGCAGAGCTGGCGTCGAGCGTGCAGAGGGAGAGATAGCGGATAGCTCAAGGTGCTTCAAGTGGGGTGGGTGTTGGTGTTAGAGGATGACTTCAGATCGCGTGGACCCTGGGCACCTGGAGAGTGGGAGGGTTGCGAGGATGGGATACCGGCCTGAGGCTGAGGACGGTGGTGCAACGAGGCAAATATTCCAGGCAATCCAAAGGCGGGTGCGGTCAAAGGCGAAGAAGAATTGCCCACCTCACCAGACGGGATAGAAGTTGCTTGTGAGAGAAAATTCGATGGCGCGCATAGTGTCGCGGGAAGGCCCTTGCGCGCACAGTCACTGCACGCCTCCAGGCTGCGCTACACTGCGTCGTGCTGCGCGCGGCGCCTCAGACACCGGACCCAGCCCAGCCAACAAAGGTAAAGCCAGGTACCTTGCGAGGGAAGCTGCAAGGCTGAAAGAGCCTCCTCCACTCACAACGACCTTGATCCATAACAACGGCTTTATTACCTCTGACGACGACCTGCATATCCATACAGTTCTTGAGGCAAGTTGTTTATTTTCATTTCTACAAAACATGGCCAAACTTGGTTCACCACTAATGTATGCACATGCGATTCTGGTTTGTCCAGCCACGAGGCTACAGCTCGCAATCCCAGAGACACAACAGCTTGTCGTAGAAGCTCGTGGAGACGCATCGCACACGGCCTCCTAGTACAGGCCTTGCAAAGTCCGAGCCATAGTTCATGCTCTTGTGCTCCTCGAATCGCCCGAGAACACGACAGCTCCACTGCCCGTCTCTGTCGCCGACTATCTCCACCGCCCTCGCCCCGGCGTGCATACAAGATGCAAGGACATGTACCTTGACCGAGCCGTCGTCCGATGCCCGGCACTCAATCAAGTCTAACCTCCAGACTCCACCCCCCAGACCCTCGTCCGCGACCAGCTGCAGCCGTTTGGCGCCATACGATGTTTGCAAATCGTGTATGAGAAATACTCTGATGTGCTCATCGTAACTGCCCGTCACAACAGCCCTGCCGCCGCCTGCAACTAAGAATGGTAATGGGAGGATTGCCGTAACGCCGGCCTCGTGCTGCCCTCTTATGACCACGGGGCCATGCAGCATTTCAATGGTTGGATTGCTTTCATCCAAATGCCAGGTGTAGCTTGCGTAGCGGAGGATGGAATCATCTCCCCCACAGTACACCGAGACGGGGGCATCCGACTCATTCCACCTAGTTGACGGTGAAAAGGCGATACACCAAGCCTCCAGGTCGTTTTGAACATCCAATTCCGAGGCATTATTGATCATCCATTGGGAATCCAGAGTCAACACTCTCCCCAACCCCGTGGACGTCGTCACTGCGATGAGGTTGGCAATGGTTGGGTGCCAGTTGCATTGGAGAAACAGCACATCACTTGGTAAATCATCGCATCGACTTGTGGCTATGTGCTTCAGGGGAGATATTGCATCCTTGGTAGGATCCAGCCTGAATAGTGCCAGCGACCCTGTACTCGAGGCAGCAGCCAGCAGGTCTCCATGGTCCGGACTAGGGTGAAAGCGTATGTCAAGTATAGCAGAGGGCTGCACAACAGTCTGCACCAAGTTTCTGGGGGTTTCTGTCAGCACATGGCAACGAATGAAGCTGGGAAACTCACAAGGTGTCATCATGTATCATAAATACGAGCAGGCTGCCGTTGCGACTCTGTGGCTTTTTGCTGGTATTTGATGTTTCCTGATCATCACTCTGGTCGGCGCCAGGATCTTGAGTCGCTTCTTCTTTTTCGAGGTTGTACGTTCCGACAACAAAATGGTCTGGGTAAGCCGGACAAAACTGGATACAACTCGGAGGCAAGTCCAAGGTCAAGGCCACCCTGGACGAGATGCTGTTTCCATCCATTGGTGCGGGATCAAGTTTGATGTTGATGGAAGAATCCACTTCTGTGGAGTTTTGCTGTGATAAGACTTGATTTTGATCTCACAAACCATAGTCGGGCATACATAGCATACATACTTACACGAAAGTGAAATCAGGTTTGACTGAATTCCCATGGCATATGGTGCTACTAAATTCGCGTGCGACAATGAAACACTTGCGCAGCGATTTTAATTGCTACAAAACCCTGCCACCTAATGTCTATACTTACATCCTATTTCTCTGTATCCAAACTGTACCTGACATAGAAGATGCGGGGCACCTTCCAGGTAGCAAGGCCTGCCCGGGTTCGGTGTGTAAAAATCGGCAAATTGGGCAACGGCATGTCATCATGAAAATAGTGGAAAGAGCATTCCAAGCCTTGGTCAAGTTGCTGCTTTTGGTTGTGAAATGAAGGGCCATTATGTCAACCATAAACCAACCAGCTCCTTGTGCTTCGGTGTGTATGCGACTACAAGGTCTCTCGAGGGGCATATCGTAGATAGGCAGTCCCGGCAGGCAGTCAATCCTCCGGCCTAGCGGCTTCTTGCAGCGCAGGCAAGGCAGGGTTGCTTAACCCCGGCAGTCTGCCTGCCATCTTGCTAATCATGGCCTGAAGGTTTGCCGTAACACCCATACCCATACCAGGCTTCATCTCTTTCACCGCACCTTCTCATATTTCGATTTGGTGCGAGGGCACGCGAGTTGTCTTAAAACCACATCGAGGTCTCGGCTTGCTGAGACACGCACGTTGCTCCGTTGAACTTACGAGTGCGACACGGCGTATTCAGGGCAGAGGAGTGACTCTACCATCTGCGCTTACGACGTCACTGTGAAACACTTCAACACGCCGTTTTCCAGACGTGTCACTACCATGGATTCAGATGAATCCGACTTCTACGGTATTTCTGTGCACAATCCACGCGCCCTCAAGAGCCTCGCTGACACACAATGCCAAGGCGACCCGGAAACAGTGGACGATTTGTACGAGAGGGTCAGGAACTTTGATGCAGAAACGTGGATTCGACGAAATGAGATCCATCCCATCCGTCCCCGGCGGCAAAAGCTGAATCACACGGACACTGCTTCGCACCTACACAACCCCTACTCCGGGGTACCCTATGCCTGGCAGCTGAGCGAGACCGTGGATGCTTTCCTCGATCGTCTGCCACCGGCAACCACTGACCAGAGCATGGACGTGCCCTGGATTTTTATCTGCAACCCTTGGATTGCCCGTCTTCCACATCTAGAAGCGGAAAGCCAGTCCGTCAAGGGATGCGAGGACGAGGCGCCGATCGAATTTGGAAGCCAAGTGAGAATGGTCGCTGAGGCTGGCATGGAGAGGCTGGAACTGGCTCGCAAATTTCTAGAAGGATTGCCCAACACGAACAAGGTCCAATCAAGCGTGGAAACATACGGCCGTAAAGAACGAAAGCAGGCACTCGATGACATCCTGAACCTCGCACATGCTGCTCAGGTCCGCGCCGGCAAGGTAAGCAAGCACTCAACCCCTCACACTTGCTCTTAGGCAAACACTTACATCCCGGTAGTGGATGATATTCTGCCCGCCTGCTGAGGTGAACGAGATTTGGAGAATAATAGCCAAAGCAACGGCAAACAACGACCTGGGCATTGCTGCCAAAGTCGCTCCAAGGCAACCAGAGGAGAGTAAGAGAAAAGAGCGGCTGGTTTGCGTGTACACGGCCGACTTTAGTGACAAGGCCGATGTTGCTCGTGTTGTGAAAAAGCTCAGAGAGTTGGGCGTCGTTGATCGTCACCGAGCCATCTACTATAAACCAGGTCAGCGAACTATCAAAACACCCGAACCCAAGCTGACTTGCACCAGACGCATTTACATATATTGGGATCTCTCAAGGCAACCCATGGGGTGTGCGCGCATCAATATATAGTTCGACCGACGTCTTCAAAAAGGAAAAGGGATTCGACATTTAACCAACAAACCTCCTCTCGAACTACGCTGTGAGTAGAGCAACTTGACGGTTATGAGTTGGCCCAACCCTCAGGGTACTCCTTATCACCACGGGAAGGTCATCTAATGCACGTGTTTTACCCCATGGCTTCAATTGTGTGACATAGGTGTAGCGAACCATTTTTTTTAATAAAAAAAAGACATTGGGATGATATCATCAAAAACCTCACCTGTCCCATGTATACCAACGCTCAAAACGCCACGTGCTGTGCTATGCCTTGGTTGCCACAACGTTATCCGATATGATGATTCTAACATTTCGCGAAAAGGAAGAAGTGACGAAAAGAGAGCTTTCATGACCGTCATGCAAATTCAGAGAATCTGGCCGTCCTCGTCATCAGGTGCGAGACTCGGATCAAAGGGCTTCAAGAGAAGGACCAGGCGGTATGCGCTACTGCCGTTGAGATAATACCGGTGCAGCTTCTTGGATCGGAGAAAGCCGAGACGCTCGTAGAGACGCATAGCCGGGATGTTGGTTTCCTCGGTCTCGAGGACTATCTCGTCGGCGTTCCGCTTAGCCATGGCATCAATGGCCATCTTAACCAGCGAGGTCGCTACGCCATAGCCACGGTAAGGGGCGGCCACGGCCAACATAGCAATGTAGCCCCGCCGGGTAGGGGGAGAGTGTGACGAGTGCACCTCGAGTTTACAGATGATGACACCGATGAGGGACGAGTCCTCTGGGTTCAAGGCCTGACGGGGTTCGTCGTTAGACACGTGTCCACGAGAAGTGGAGTTTGAGACATACCATGAAACAAAGATGAGCCCATTGGCACAAAAAGTAGCGATAGACATATATGCTGTAGGGCTCACTCAGGTCCTTGGAGATGAGTGACCGTATGGCGGGCAGGTAGCGTGCCTCGAGGACATGTTCATACTGGATATATCGGAGGTCGGCAGGAAGAGTGGCATGCTGGCCCAGGTCCATGTTGCCTCGGGCCAAGCAGCAAGGGAAAGGCCTGGGACGAAGTGTGGCGTGCCTGGAGGCGGTCCGGATCCGGAGCTATCTCCCGGTTGCTGCGTGGCAAAGGGGGGGCTACCCTTTCAGCTGAAGCCGAAGGCGTGCGCGGCGGCGTGCGGTGCAGCACAATGAGAGGTGGGGTGTGGCCGAAGGCGTACGGCACCACTGACCGCAATAGACGCTCAGCCCAGAGATGACAGGGCAGGGAGGGATGGAGAAGTATGCAGATCTGAATGGCTGGACAGGGAGCAGCAAGTCGGTCAAAGGCCAGCTGTTTGAGAAGGGGAAGGTTGGCGTGCGGCAACGGGCCAGGCCAGGCACCAAGGTATGAATGGAGTCGCAAGAGACGAAGTGTGGAGAGGATGGAAGCAAATGAGCCTCGGCCTTCTGGCTATTGACGTTTCACGAGCAGAGCAGACAGAATATGGCTCAGCGAGAAAAGTCGAATCGACGCAGCAGGGCAGCTTTGCAGATAAAGTATCCGACTACCTACATACCTGTGCCTTGGTATGGGAAGGAGTCAGACGGCGAATCAAACGTCCATGGTACCATGCGATTTGCTGCATGGACTTCGACTGTGAAATCGGGCGTTTTGAGTCAGGATCAGCTACTCGGTGCTAGGCATCAGCACACAATCACATGCAAGGCGGTTGAACCCATAATACTTGGTCTGTACCAACCTCTTTTGGGGGAAATGTCCACACGACTACTTCTAGGCTCTACCTCTATGTACAGTCGGCCGGTGAAAGGATGAGATTGCCCCAGGTACAGCATCGTTGCAGCAAACTTCCAGAATAATGGAAGCACGCCTTTGGCCTTTTGAGGTATCTGCACGTCGCATTACAGGGGCCGAGTTGCTATGCTAAATGCCTCCCAGGCCGGCTCTCAATAATTACTCCACTATCGTCAGGCCTGCAAGCCTCCCGCCCGCTTCATATTGACGTCAAGGGCGGCCCATGTCTCGGCCAAGCACTCCAGGGATCCTTTTTGCACATGTCATTCGTAAACCCCCGTCTCGGTGTGTGTGTTTATTTTTATTTTATTTTTTTCTGGCACCATTTTTGGTGAGTTTCTCAACATTCATTTCTGCCCTCAGATGTGGAATTGAGGGACGCTGGCTAAATACCTCTTGACGGAACTAGCTAGCTGGGTACTAAGGTTGCGACCGGGCAAGTCGCCCGCCGTTTCTATTCTACTATTCACCTTCTCCATCGTCTCCCGTCCCAAGGGCAGATCGTGGTTACCATCCCCGCCTCTTCACCGTATCCGCATCGCCATCGCTGCAGCTGCAGCTACAATCGAACTCGAGACAAGCCGCCCGGGCATACCCTTCGCAGCATGGCTACCACGCTTCGCCGTCGCCTTGTCGACAACGACACTGCTGCCGATACGCATCCCGCTGCGGTAACCGATAGAGACGAGAGCCCTGCGATCCACCCGACCTCCCATGTCCATGTCGTCGAGAAGAGCCCAAAGGGACGCAAGCGCGGAAACACGCTGATCTTCCTTTTGGGCAGCCTGTGCGGTCTCCTGGCTGCCGGTTTCCTCGCCAAGAGCAACGACCTCATCGATCTTCCCGAGTTTGGCGACTTGTCCATGGAGAGCCTGTTCGATGTCATGCCCGCTTCGCTGATAATGGACATGCGAGAGCTGGTGCAGGGAGAGCGAGATGTGACTGATGCCTACGATTCCTTCTCTGTCGGGCTCAAGGCTCGTGCCCAGGGAATGGAGGCTCACCACCCCATCGTCATGGTTCCCGGTGTCATCTCGACTGGGCTTGAATCATGGGGCACCGCCAACGTCTCAAGGCCATACTTCCGAAAGCGACTATGGGGCAGTTGGACCATGATGCGGGCATTGGTGATGGATAAGGAGAATTGGAAGCGCCATATCATGCTTGACAAGCGCACTGGCCTGGATCCCCCTCTGATCAAGCTTCGCGCTGCCCAGGGCTTCGACGCTTCCGATTTCTTCATTACCGGCTACTGGATCTGGAGCAAGATCCTCGAGAACCTCGCCACTATCGGCTACGATCCCACCAACTCCTTCACCGCAGCGTACGACTGGCGCTTGTCGTATCCGAACCTCGAGATCCGCGACCAGTTCTTCTCCCGCCTGAAGTCATACATCGAGACTGCCGTTCACACGCAGGGCAGGAAAGCCACCATCGCATCGCACAGCATGGGTAGCCAAGTCATCTATTACTTCTTCCATTGGGTAGAGTCCGATCAAGGAGGCCGTGGAGGATCGGACTGGGTCGAGCGCCACATCGGCTCGTGGATCAACATCAGCGGCTGCATGCTGGGCGCCGTCAAGGACCTGACGGCCATTCTGTCTGGAGACACCCGAGACACGGCTCAGCTCAATGCTTTTGCCATCTATGGCCTGGAAAAGTTCCTCAGCAAGGAAGAGCGGGCAGAGCTATTCCGTGCCATGCCAGGAATATCCTCGATGCTGCCCATCGGCGGCAATGCTGTCTGGGGTGATTTGAATTGGGCACCAGATGACCAGCCAGGCCAGGAATACTCGTACGGGTCTTTCCTCAACTTCCGAGTCGGCTCCAACTGGACCACCCCCGATAGGAACTTTACCATCAGTGAATCCATGGAGTACCTGTTCAACACGACCGAGGATTGGTACAAGGACTCGGTCAAGCGAAGCTACTCCCATGGTGTAGCCCACACCACGGCAGAGGTACAGGCAAATGAGGACATTCCATCCAAGTGGATTAACCCTCTCGAGACGAGGCTTCCCCTGGCGCCGAGCTTGAAGGTCTACTGTTTCTATGGCGTCGGCAAGCCTACCGAGCGTGCGTATTATTACCGCGCCCCCGACGACCCCTTGTCAACCACACTCAATATGACCATGGACGGTACGCTCACCGAGGGTCCAGTCGATCACGGAGTCATCATGGGAGAGGGCGACGGCACTGTGAACCTTATCAGCACGGGGTATATGTGCAACCGTGGGTGGCACATGAAGCGATACAATCCCGCAGGCGTCAAGGTTACCGTGGTAGAGATGCCGCACGAACCCGATCGTTTCAGCCCGCGAGGTGGCCCAAACACGGCAGACCACGTGGACATCCTGGGCAGGCAGAATCTGAACGAACTGATCCTGCGGGTGGCGGCCGGCAAAGGCGATACCATCTCGGATTACGTCGTCAGCAACATCCGCGAGTACGCGGCCAAAGTCCGGGTCTATGAGGAAGACGAGGACACGACAGAAGGAAAGGAGGGATCGTAGATAGTTCTCTGCTTGGTTTCTTCTAGTCGTTATTTGATTTTGGCACTGGCGTGCATGGGTTTAGGGATCTGGCGTCTGGCCATGAGGAACGAGGTAATGAGGAAGACGTGGAGATTTGTTTTGTTTGTGCTATACCCACCAAGTTGGAAAGGCGTGCAGCGATAGATTTATATGCCATGAAGAATACTGTAGAAAGGCAGAGCAGGCACTAGATAATGACCATGAGATGAAACATGACAGCCTTTGGTGGTTATCATCCTGGACGGGTTCAACGTACTGATGCTATGTACTGTGGGGGGCGGGGAAAGGCCCTAGCTCCTCCCTCACTGATGGATTTCTCATTAATGAGGTCACGGCGAGCCTTGAAGTGCCTACATACAACCCCACCAAGTCAACCATTTCCCCATCATCATCTGCATGCGTTTTGTCTGCCACGGTTACCATGCCTTCTCACCATCGATAGCTCCGCATCTCGCCCTGTCCGCTGTACCGTTGAAATCCGTGGCTAGGCAGTGCGGCTAGCTTGTCGTGTCCCATGGGCGCCGCACCGCCGATGCATCCATTGCTTTCCTAACAGACCCTATGGCCGACTTTGACGTGGTGTCCACCTCCTCAGAGGCGGAGGAGGAGCAGTTCTGGAAGCGTGAGCGCCGGCCAAGCGATACGCAATTACGTTCACAGGGGGAGGGGGGCTAACATGGTGGCAGAACTCGAGGCCTGCACGTCGACTCCATGCGATTCCCACGAGTCCATCGACGGCGCCCTGCGCTCCTGGCTGGACATAGCATCCAAGCTGCCCGACCGGTCCCCCGATTCTGAGACCCACGACAGACTGGTGTTGTGCGCCTGCGTCCTCCTCGAGAGCAAGGTGTATCGGGAGCACAAAGACTATGTACGCACGCAAATCATATACAGTCTGCTGCAGGAAGACGAGGTGCGCCCGTTGCATGCCATCACCCGCCTGCTCCTCCAGGACGGTCTCGACGACGAGTCTCTGTTCTCACGCATGGTGAGCGAGGCGTGCTTCCCCCGGCTACTGGAGCTCATAAAGGCCGACTGCGACGACGATCCCAGGCTGCACCAGGTGCTGCTGCAGCTCATGTACGAGATGTCACGCATCGAGCGTCTGTCGGTCGATCATTTGACTCTGGTAGACGATGAATTTGTGCACTATCTTTTTCGGTTGATTGAACACGTATCCAACGACGTGAATGACCCGTACCACTATCCGACGATCCGAGTGCTGGTACGCGACTAGCGTTCTTACTTTGATACGCACGTTTGGCTGACGGCTTGCAGCTAGTCTTGAACGAACAGTACATGTTGGCTTCCACCGACGCTCCCGCAGATTCCGACTCCAATCCTCTAACAAACAGAATCGTCAAGTGTCTCAGCCTTCACGGGCCATCGTTTCGCACTTTTGGAGAGAATATCATACTGCTCCTCAACCGAGAAACGGAGACGTCACTGCAGCTGCTGATCTTGAAGCTGCTATATCTCCTCTTCACCACCAAGGCGACCTACGAATACTTTTACACCAACGACCTGCGGGTTCTGCTGGATGTCATCATTCGGAATGTCCTGGATCTTCCCTATGAAAAGATATCGCTGCGGCATACATATCTGCGCGTTCTCCACCCGCTTCTCGCACACACGCAGCTGAAGAACCCACCTCATTACAAAAAGGATGAGATTTTACGCGCCATTCACTTATTGCGAGGTTCCCAGAATGTTCATTTTGCACCCGCAGATGATACTACGCTACGATTGGTTAATCGTGTGGCCAAGGTGCCGTGGCTCGACGAGTCCGTGAGAGAGCGCCAGGGCTCTGGGGAGGTTGAGGTCGCACGGAAGCTGATAGGAATAAGTCTTTCGCGCGTGCAATCGGACAGCAGCATCAGTGTTAGTGATGTGGCTGGAGTCATGGAGAAGCCAGGAGTTCAGACCCCTAGTAGGGCAGCAGAAGAGGCGGGAAACGGTAAGGGTGATGGAGGTGTCAAGGTTAAGAAGCCGTCACCTATTGTGCCCAAGCATCGCCATGGAATTCCATTTGCTCAGAACAGCGGGAGTGCTCTTGCGAACGGAGGGGCCAAGAAGATCCCACCCAAAGCACCTCCTCCTCGGCGGGCGGGCAGGATGAAAACCATGGAGCTTTCGCCTACTGACTCAACAAGTGACAAGGCAATAAAATAAGAATACCTGGCAGCAGCTCCAGGGTATTGAGTTGGGATGAAGATGCTCACGCTTGCCAACAAACATACAAATATCCCCCCAAAATGGGAGACCATAGATCCAGAACTGCCATGGAAAGGCCAGGGCGCTTCGGAGTATTGCATAGGCCGTCATGTGGTTCGGCTGAGTTCGGACTGTTCCTGGGGCGTTGGAGTTCAGCTACACGGATGGGCTGGATGGCTTGTTTTCCGTTGCCAAATCGCTATCTTTGACGGGTTTCATGGCCTTGTTTAGGGGGCTATGGAGCGTTCCTCGTCATGCATGCATTTTCTACTGTCGAAATAAGGGAATAAGAGTCGCAATCTAGCTACTGGTCGTGGTGCTGGCTGTGCTCACTTAGGCATAACTCATAACAAGCGCTTATTATTAGCAAAGCCATGAGCCAGGCGTGCCATGAATAAGTGAATGAAGGGCCCGATAGCTACGATGCTTGCTTCATTTAGTCGGCAGCCCACGCCGAGAAGGGCAGGTAAGGCTGAGGTTGGAGACGATGCGGAGAAAGAGGTCGAACTCGGTGCCGGACATCGGGGATCTGCCGGCCGGTTAAGCCTGATCTGGCCATAGCGTCTGTACTCGGAGCAGCCGGCATGAGTCCAGCAATTAGGTCGGGTGAGCGCTGGGGCATGGCATTTTCCCGGCGCGTGGAGGAACGCAGATCAGGGTGACATAGTGCATCTCGGCCAACATGGCCTCTTGTTCAGGCAGAGCTTGAGCTATGCCGAAGGGAATGGAGCTACCTGGGAGGGAGAAGGTATCCTTGTGGGCTCTTTCTCCGGGTTTATCCAGTCAAAGGAATTGTCGAGACCATAGCAATCAGCAGGATAAGCACATGCGTGCCACGGGCTTGGGCGGACGTCCAACGTTATGTGACGAGAGGGCAGTGGCAGGAAGATGCTGGGATGATGGGATGATCGTGTAGGGCAGCTGAAGGTGACAACGCGCCATGGCTTGAAAGTCAGACTCCACCTGTTCACGCAGCCCAAGATGACATGTCCAATCATGCATCGAGTGACAAGCATGCGATGCGTTCCGGCTGGCATTAGCCAAGCACGACCAGAGTAGAAGCCGTCATGTCATGGATCTGGACTTTTGCATGGCGCACCGGCAGAGTTTGGCTTGCAGGGGCATCGTATCCAGTATGTACGATGTGCGTCTCTAGCGTAAAGGTTTGTGTGTGGTCTGCGACAGGACGACGACGGAGGTGGTCCATGATTGAAGCCAGTATGAGTATGGAGTCGTCGTCTCCGACTGGAAAAATGAGGGGTGCTGGGAAACGGGGACGCGAGCCAGCGGGGGTCGACGGGAGGCACAGAGAGAGACAGGACAAAGAAAACGGAATGCCGAAGAATATCGGGGTTGTGCTGGAACCGCAATGCCGGATTGCGGGTGGGAGGGTTCGACATGACGTCATGTTTCAAAGAGCATCTCTGACGACATTACCATCCGTAGACTGTGCGCATCAGGGTCGTGGATCGCTCACTCAGGGAAAGGATTACCCCACACCACCATACTGTTCATCCCTTTCGCATCCAACTGGGGGTGCTGGGAGTACTTGTCTGAGACTTGGGGTTACAATCGGCATTCCATGAGAGGCGGCGAAAGAAGCAGCGATGAAGAAAGAAGAAAGAAAAAGAAGAAAAAGAAGAAAAGAAAGGAAAAGAAAGGAGGCATTGGTTGCTTGATAATATCTCAACATCTGCATCCCTATGGGCGTGTCAGCTCAATCCTCTCTGGTCAGCGATGAGCAGCAACCCTTTTACCGCGTGCGTGCGCATGCTCAGTCAGATCCCAGAGTCCACTTACAAGGTGCGCCGATCGACGGCCAAGGATTTTTTTCTCCTGCCTAGCACCGCGCGCGGCAGACGAATTGCGAATGCCTTCTTGCGAACGGGAGAAGCACGACTCGTGTCCAGATCCCGCGCAGCGACGGGCAAACAATAGGCGGGGATAGCCCAAAGGACTCTCTCCCTCTGTAGCCCCTGGTCATGCTAATCTCCAAGCCGCGATGAAGCAGCCCAGTTTTAGGCGAGATTTCCTGCACAGCCACGTAGATCCATATATGGCCTTCCTCCCTGCTAAATTACTATGCATAATACTGAGACAATGGATCTCACAGGACGTCGCTTCCTGGATGTGCATGTGCGCCTGTCCACTTCGTAGCAGCCTCAACTCGTACAATTCATTGCGCACCATCACGCAGTACCTAGTCGTATGTATGCATGCATGGTACGTCAAGCAAAGGAAAGCACCCCCACGGCACAGAGCCCGACGACCATGGGGGAGATTGCGATGCGACTGAATGAAGAAACACTGGTTTAGCATGCATGTATGGAGATTCGAAGGTCATCCATCCATCGGGCGAGGCGTGGAGGGAATCCAGAAGTATCCCGCAAGTACCGTTCGGCCGCTCCACCCCACCCTCCTCGCGCTAGCCACCGTGGATGCTCTCATGCCGTACCACCCTACTACTTCAAGGTACCTGCCAAGCCCCTTACCTCCCCAAGACCTAGCGCTAGTCTGCCTCTTGCTTCCTGATTGCGTCAACACCAGGCCAGCAAAAGCCCAGCAGAGCCCAGTCCGTCGTCACCTCACCTACTATACCACCTACCCATCTACCTATCTACCCCCTTCTCACAGACTTTCTCTACCATACCTGCCTGCCTTTTCCCTTTTAGGTCTGCCGGATACCCTGCTTGCTCCTCTCCGTCCCATCAGTTCCGTCACATCTCCCCTCCATCTCTCCCTACCTTGCCTGTTTATTATTTGCCTTTTGCCTTTACTCTCTGGATACCCCCCATCTTGTAGCCTCTGCGCGACCTGCGACAGACGCTTACGCTCCGCCTGCAGCCCGAGTGGTGTGCGTGCGTCGCTCTCTGGCTAAAAACGGCATCCTTCCTTCCGCCATGGAGTTGCCGTCACAGAACCTGCCCGCCTCTCAAGCATCGTCATACCGCAACGCCAACGCCCACACGGCCTACCAGCAGCATCAGCAGCATCTTAACAACTATCACCAGGATCAGCAGTATCCTTACAACGAGCAGCCGCCCACCGACTCCTCCTCCCTCGAGCCCCCCAATCACTACGCCGGCGGTCGATTCACCGAGGAGTGGGACGCCAGCCAGCGCGGAAGCTCCATCATTGACGGTCACCACGGCTCCAAGATGCAGCGCTCCGCCTCGGTCAGGAGCTACGTCGCTGGCGACGACCAGCAAAACATTGCGACAACCTCGCAGAACGGCAATGGCCATGCTGTCGACGCCGACGCCGGCGTCCACCAGCAGATACACCTCCCATCTCGCGGAAACACCTTGAAGAAGAGGAATTCGTCCCGGCGATCTGGTAGCCTCAGGCGCAGCGGCAGCCGTCGCAGCTTCCGCGCCGGTAGCGTCAAGAGTCTTGCCCTCAATTCAGCCTCCGATCCCGACGAGGCTCACAGCGCATTCTACTGCCCAATTCCTACCTCGGGCAATCCCACCGAGGTGCTCTCCACCAGGTTTCAATGTACGTCTACAATCACTCACCCTAACACCGCCTGGCGCGCAGTCTTGTCGTGTCGCACTGAATCAAGCTAACCTGCCCCTCTCCTTCTAGCCTGGAGAAAGGTTCTCAAAGACCTGATCGCCTACTTCCGAGAGATCCAGACCCATTACGAGCTCAGAGCCAAGAATCTCTTGAAGCTGGCAAACGTCTCCAACAACCTCACCACCCCTCCCGGTTTCCTCACCTCCGGAGGCATAGATGACGCCCTGCAGCTCCTGCGCACATACAACAAGAATGCGATTCTGGAGGCAAACAAGGCCAAGGAGATCGAGGAGGATGTCATCCTGGCTCTCACGGGCCTGCGAAGCGATTTGCAGCAAAAGATCAAGGAGATCAAGAGCCTGTCTGGAGATTTCAAAAACTCGGTCGACCGCGAGATGGACAACACCCGCAAGGCTGTTAATGCCCTGGCTGACGTACTGGGCAAGAATGAGATGGATTCTTCGGCCACCACGGGACGACAGGACCCATACTTGCTGCGACTGGCAGTTGATCGGCAAGTAGACCGGCAGTTGGACGAAGAGAACTATCTGCATCAGGTAAGCATCCGAGGACTTGCATCGTCATTCATGTCTCATCACCTCGCAGGCTTATCTCAACCTGGAAAGCTCTGGTCGTGAGCTGGAGTCGATTGTCGTCGGTGAAATTCAGAAAGCATACAATGCTTACGCCGGCATTCTCAAGCGAGAGGCCGATAATGCATACGGTGTTGTCGAAGAGCTTCGGGAAGGCCCTATTTCCATGCCCAAGGACCACGAGTGGGATCACTTCGTCACGAACGACAACCAATTCGTGGATCCCTCGATCCCTCTTCGATCACCGGAGCAGATCCATTACCCCGGGCAAGAACACATTGCAGCCCAGGAGATCCGCGCTGGGCTACTGGAGAGAAAGAGCAAATACCTCAAGAGCTACACTGCTGGCTGGTAAGTGCAATTCTCGTCGGCACCTTGGAAAGCAACACACTAACGATCCCAGGTATGTACTTTCTACTACTCATCTCCACGAATTCAAGTCGGCGGACAAGGCGCAAGCCCCGGTCATGTCTCTCTACCTGCCAGACCAGAAGCTAGGATCACATTCAACCGAGGGAGGATCCTCCAACAAGTTCATCCTCAAGGGACGCCAAACAGGAACCATGCACCGAGGGCACACTTGGGTTTTCCGAGCCGAAAGCCACGACACCATGATGGCCTGGTACGACGACATCAAGGCCCTCACGGAGAAGACGCCCGAGGAGCGCAGCCAGTTCGTCCGCAGCCATTCCCGTAGCTTGAGTCAATCCTCGCGTCGCTCTGCTAGTAGTGACGGCCTCGACGACGAAGACGACGACGAGCCCTTCTCGGCCTCCTCCCAGATCGATGTCAACCCGGCCCCCAAGCAAGACGCGGCGTCCCGGCGATCTCAACCAGGTGGGCGGTTCCCATCTGATATCCAAGTCAATGCACAGCGAGGCTTACAGGCCCCTCATTCGCCTTCTAGTCTAAGCTCCGGAAACCAGGAACCGGCTGTCAACCCTCCAGTGATAGCTGCCGCCAACATTCCGCCCTTGGTCACGACCCGCGGAGACTATCAACACGATGAATCGTACGCCCAGGGCTATGGAGAAACCAATGGAACACCTATCGAAGCTTTCCATTCGCAGGCCGCTGTCGCCAATTACGAAGCTCAGAACGACGGGGTGAACCCTTACACCAGTGAGCCCGTGCAAGATGCACACCATACGCCACCCCCAATTTCGGAGCATTATGTCCCGGTCGTCGCAGCCGGCAGGTACCAGCACACCGACTACACTCGGGACTACAACGATAGCGGATATGATCCTCGAGGCGTTAATGCCGGTAATTACTTCGACGGCAGTGCCGGGCAGGAGCTGGCAGATGGCGAGACGCATGACAGCTCTTTTCCCAAGCAAGCTGTGAACGGCGGTCCCGTTAATTTTGTTGCCATGAATGCTGGCGGATTTCCCAAGTCGGAATCTACCCAGGAGAGGGAAATCGTGTCAACTCCTCGAACAGCACCTGGCCTGCCCTCCCCCTTGGCGCCCACTATCAACAGTTCCATTCTGAGCGACGACTCGGCGCCAGTGCCAGCGCCAGTGCGACCACCATTTGACTCGGGGAGGACGGACACCATCTCCAATCTTCACATCCCCGGCGGTTTCCCCAAGGGAAGCGCTGCATAGAGTTCGGGTCTGTACCGGCTCCGTGTGTGCTGCCTCGACGTTTTGCTGTACTATTTTTCTCGTTTTGTCATTTCCACTTGGCTATTGTCGGTCATGTTTCCTTTGACTGTGATGTTTCTTTGCGGAATTCCCCTCCCCTAAGTTGTCTCGTTTCAAAGTTGGGTTGTGTTTTTGCTCCAAGACTGCGGCACAAGGAAAGATGGTCGGTTGAGGAGAGGGGATGGAAGATGGAGGCAAGTTAAAAATGCCAACCCGGCGTTCCTGTACAGTGGTTTATGAAAGTATGACCCTCGCTAGCCATTTTATTAATGTTATCTCATGTCTCTCCATTGCAAAGCCATGCGGCGTATGTACAGACTTCCTCGGCACCACAACGGCGTCAGGCAGATATATGCATATTGGCCCCAGAGCAGCCGGACTGTTTGTTCCAGTTTGCTGAATTCGAACGTGACACCTTTTATTACCGTCTAATTTCATCGTCTATAAAAAGCAAAGTTCAATCTTAGAAAAGAGAATCGTTAGTCTTTCCGTCACCTCCCTCCGTCTTGTTGCGCGCCTGTTCTATCATCTCGTCCAGGCAGCCGGAGCTCGCGGCCACGAAGCCCAGCAGGGCGGGCGACGGGCTGAGCACCTTGCTCGTGAACTCTGGGTGGGCTTGCAGGCTAAAATCAAACCACTGTCAGTAAAACATGGAGAACAGAAAGCAGTGCAGTGGGGGGAAGAAACCAAGAGACGTACCCGACGAAGAAGGGGTGGTCCTTGAGCTCGATGGACTCGACACGGACGCCCAGGGAGTCGAGCGAGGTTAGGTTCAGGCCGGCGGCCTCGAGCTCCTCGATGTACTGGGGGTTCACTTCGTAGCGGTGTCGGTGTCGCTCCTCGACAACCTCGGCGCCGCCATACATGGCGCGGAGCTTGCTCCACTCGGTGCCGGGCTTGAAGTGTGTCGTCCTGGTGCCCAGGCGCATCGTACCTCCCATTTGCCTTTGTGGACAACTACGTTAGCATTTGTGGTTCGCCAGATGAAGAGCTGGTGGGCTTACTCCTTGGAGCCCTCGGGCATAAAGATGACGACCTTGTGCTCGGCGTGGGCGGAAATCTCCTCGGACGTCGCCTCCTTGTATCCCAGGATGTTGCGGGCGTACTCGATGACGGCGACTTGCATGCCCAGGCAGATACCCAGGAAAGGCACCTTGCGCTGGCGAGCCCACTTTGTCGTCTCAATCATTCCCTCAATTCCTCGAGAGCCGAAGCCGCCTAAACCATCATCGTCAGCCCAATGTCTTGATAATTTCTTTTTCCTCCTCTCGCCTCCAACCACACTACTCACCAGGGACTATTATGCCTTGTGCCTCGCAGATGGCCTTCCACGCGTTGTGGTACTTGGTGGGATCCTTCTGCTGCATGTCGTGCTCCAGGTGCTCCGAGTCGACGGAGTAGAGGTTCAGCTTGCGCTTGCAGCGCATGGCCGAGTGCTCGAGGGATTTCCGCACGGACAGGTAGGCGTCGTCGAGAGACACGTACTTGCCGACCAGCGCGATGTTGACGGGGGGCAGGTGAATCTCGGGAATGACCGTCTTCTTCCACAGACCCCACAGCTCCTGGCCCTTCTGGACTCTGGCGGGCGTCAGGGGCTCCTTGTCGAGGGCCAGACCCTTCTGGAGGATCTTGAGGAGGCCTTCTTGCTCAAGGAGGAGGGGGACCTGGTAGATGGTCTCCATGTCACGCACGCCAACTACCTGCTCGTACTCGACTTGACAGCTGCGCGCAATCTTCTGGATGGTGGCGTCGTCGAGCAATCGCTCACATCGGCAGGCGATCTGGAAGAAACGAGGGTCATCATGCTGGCCCGGCTATAAGAGGAAGAAGAGAGCTTACCATGTCGGGTATCAAACCGGCGCTTCGCATCTGCTTGATGGCGTGCTGAGTTGGCTTGGTCTTCTCCTCTCCATTGATGATGGGAACGTATGAGACCGAGATGCTGAAGAAGTTCTCACGGCCCAGCCTATGGCGGAGCTGCACCAAAGCCTCGATGAAGGGCATAGACTCGATGTCTCTGTAGTTCAGGTCAGTCTGAGCTCCAATTCCGCAGACCCAAAGGTCATGCCAAGTTCCACCGCCAATAGATGTGGCTGAGGGCAACATACCCGACTGTACCACCCTGTTCGCAAGGAGGATATGATTAGCAACCGCCTCCCAAGCACGATCCGTACCGCAACATACCAGCTCAACTACAGCATGTTAATAAAGTTCTTTCACAGAGGAGAAGAAATGGAGTCATACTAATGCAAACGTCGGGCTCCTCTCCCGAGTCGTCTACGGGAATCTTGGCAACTCGCTCGATCCACGCCTGCATGGCATCGGTGATGTGAGGAACAACCTGGACAGCTGTTGGCAGGGGTTAGCCGCGTTCATGGGCGAGATGGGACACAACTCTGGTTCGACGTCTGTTTCGGACCCTAGTTGGAATGGCCTCGTACTCTTGCCCAGATAATCGCCGCGGCGTTCCTTCTCCTACAAATCATTAGCCATTTCGAGGCTTATCAAAGAGCGAGGGATCTCGTACAATGACCAGCTTGTAAATCTTGCCGGTGGTCATGTTACTCTCATTGCTCAGCTGGATACCCAGGTACCTAATCAAGGTGTCAAAGGCGCTGTCGACAGTGCTGCAGGCTCACAGGACTGACCTCTCGTAGTTGCCGAGGTCCAGATCGGTTTCTGCAAGTGATGAGCATGGCATCTCGGGGAGGATTACGCTGGAGGATCATCTTACCGCCTCCATCGGCCAAGACGAAGCATTCACCATGCCTGATTACAACTATCAGCAACCCCGTGCGTATCACATGCCTGCCTGGACACTTACTCGAGGGGGTTCAAGAGTCCGGCATCTGTGTTGAGATAAGGGTCAAGCTTCATAGCCTACGATACGGGATATTAGCAAATTGGAGGAAATACAATGCGCTGCGACAAAATATACCGTCACACGAAGACCCAGTGTCTTGAGAAGGAGACCAGCGCTGCTGGCTTTGGGCACGAGGAGCGTCAGTGGCAGGTTCAGTTCACGAGGATCTTATGAATCGTCATACCAATGATTCCTGTGAATGAAGGCCATATTAGTTACGGAGCGTTCAGGTTATCGCATTAATACAAGACAAAGCATGGTAACAAGACATGGCCGGATCAGAAAACCAAGCAACAAGAAAGATTAAAATAAAATAAAAAGTAAAAGAAAGAGAAAAGAAAAAGAAAAAAAGACCCCGCGACGCACCTTTTCCAACACCGGAGATGACTCCACCGCTGACAAGAACGACGCGCATCTTGACGATTTCTCAACGGGCCTCTGACTGTTGACGAGCAACACAAAATAAACTCTGCCAGCAAGGGAAAAAATAGAAGTTTTACTGACAGGCCTTGGCAGCAAAGAAGAAGAGGTGGGATGTGTCTGGCCGCCTCGAGTTTTCAAAGGTGGAAAGCCGATTCACGCGCCCCAATCCGGAAAAGTTTTTGACGCGTTAGGCAACATGGTTGGCCAATCACGACCCACTACCACCCCACCTTGCAGCGCCTTTTAAGACCACCTGCCCCGCCAAAAAGTTGTTCCGCCAGGCAGAAGCTCCCCTCCCAGAGGCCAATCGGAAAGCTTGTCCCCCCCTGCCAGATAGCAGCCACAGTGTGGCTTGCGTTCCGGCAAAACAGGCAAAGCCTCGAAATTTTCCAAGGCTGGAGAGGAAGGAAAAAAAAAGTTTGTGTGGGTGTAAAGTTGCAATCATCACCAGCTCGGGCAGAAGCCAAACCTCGCAAAATCTCTCCCTCCCTTTTTTTTGCAATTGGGGAACCCGCACAATCTCTCTTTCCGACGACTCCAAGGCGGTAGCTATCAGCAATCATGTCTTTCCGAGGCGGCTCTCGCGGCGGTCGTGGCGGCGGCGGCGGCTTTGGTGGACGCGGCGGTGGTATGTGGTCCAATTCAGAGGGAATTGGCTTGATGAGCTGACAATGGGTTGCGCACAGGTCGCGGCGGCGGCTTCCAGAAGCGAGACTTTGGTCCTCCGGCGACTGTCATCGGTACGATCATCCCCCTCTCCCCTCGAACAAAGCTCCCTGGCCTTGAGCAATGGCAATCCTAGAGACACAGAGAGATGTAGAGAGAGGCATTACTAACGCACAGCTCTGCTACATAGAAATGGGCAAGTTCATGCACGCATGCGAGGGCGAGATGGTTTGCGAGTCCATCAACCCCAAGATCCCGCAGTTCAACGCGCAGATCTTCCTCGAGAACAAGACGGCCATTGGCAAGGTCGACGAGGTGCTCGGCCCCATCAACCAGGTCTACTTCACCATCAAGCCCACCGAGGGCATCCAGGCCACCTCCTTCAAGGAGGGCGACAAGTTCTACATCGACGGCGCAAAGACGCTCCCCTTTGAGTACTTCATGCCCAAGCCCAAGCCCCCGCCCGGTGCCCCCAAGCCCAAGCGCGCCGGCGGCGGCTCCCGAGGCGGCCCCCGCGGAGGAGGTCGCGGCGGTGGTCGCGGCTTCGGCGGCGGTCGTGGCGGAGGTGGTCGCGGCGGCGGCTTCAGCAGGGGAGGCGGTCGCGGTGGCGGCTTCGGCGGCGGTCGCGGCGGCAGCGGCTTCAGCGGCAGCGGCTTCGGCGGCCGTGGAGGAGGCGGTGGTCGTGGCCGCGGCGGCTTCAGCAGGGGAGGCAGGTAGAACCCCTCCCCTCTTCGCGAGCAAGGAGGACCGGAAAAGAATGAGAAGAAGGGCAAAGACAAGAAAAAAACACACACACAACAAAAAAGACGAGAACAAAGAGAGGAGATCCTCCCCGGTACCGAATTTTCGTGGGGGGAAAGACGGGGGGTGGCTTGCATCGCATTATGTGCGAGACGTGTATGTGTCAAGGATACGGCGTTCTACGGCGGCTCTGACGTTTATTTTTTTATTTATTGGAATCATCTTTTTTCACCTACTTGTCCGTTCCGCGTCTGAAATTATTTGGCCGGTACACTACTAAGGGAACGTGGGTGAACGCTTGGTGAGGATATGTGACGTGTATGGCTGGTATATAAAACGACTGCTACCAAGAGGCGGTTGGACGAGTTTGTCGAGACGTGGTTTTCGATACCAGGGATCTTGTCACAACTATTTCATGCACACAGTGTATCCTTCAGCATCAAGGAATAGTAGATATATTTCAACCGAAGTAGTCGGGTATCATGATCATTTTGTTTCCACGGCGAAGCCTGATCCGTCTCTCGCCCAAGCACAATATTCAGAAACCCGAAGCCGAGCAAAGACAATTCATCTCTCGTATACCCTTCACCGCATAGCTCCCCCACGCGCGCTTGTCCCCCCCGTTCGTCGAGCCATAGCAGGTAAGTACATATGCTCTTCCACATGCAGTCATCATCCCCCCCATCATTGATTAGATATGGTCGAGGCCGGCTGCTCTACGGCTTGGGCAGACGGATGCTCTTGCTCGTCATCAAGCAGCCGTGTACGACAAAGAAGAGGATTGCCGGGTGGAACTCGAGCGCCGAGCCCTCGAGCCACACGCCAAAGGGAAGGCTGTCGAGGGTCCAGCGCTGGTAGACCCAGTAGGCCATGACGCCGTCCATGGCCAGGGACGTGGGGATGGGGGTTCCTTCAAAGTACTTGCTCTTGCCGGTGGCGTCCTTGGGCAGCACGGAGACGGTGACGTTGAAGCGGGCGAGGCGCGTGAGGCCGCACAGGACGTAGAACGCAAGACCGAGCGTGTCGACATTGGAGCGGAAGCCAATGGTGAAGGCCACCATGGCGGGGGCTACGCCGAAGGAGATCTGCAAGCAAAAGGGTTAGCACCGAGTCCGCTTCGCCTCCTCCTATCCACCGCCCAATGTGCGTATAGGAAATGCAAAAGGCCATACCAAGTCAGCGAGGGAGTCGAGCTCCTGCCCCATCAGGCTGCTCTTCCCCCTCCAGCGGGCCACCTTGCCGTCAAACGCATCGAAGAAGAAGCCGAACGGGAGGAAGATGAGCGCGGTCCAGACATTGTCGTAGTCGTTCGGGTCGCCGAGGCAGTAGCGGAGGGACGATACGATGGACATGACGCCGCAGAAGCCTAACGCGCCGCATTGTCAGCAACCGTGCCAGCCAGGGCTACCTATCTGTTCCGTGCGGTGGCGTACCGTTCAGCAGCGTGATGAGGTCGGCGAGGTGCAGTGCCCGGAGCAGCGAGAAGTGGCCCACGTCCGAGGAGAGCAGCATCTTCTGCTTGTCGACAGCTGTACAACCCGTCGTTAGCGATGGAAAGAGAGAAAAAATGCAACGGCATGCCGCCTCGGCGACCGTGGGGAGGGTGAAGGCATACCAGGCTGGGCAGGCGTGTCTTTGGAGACACTGCTGTTGGAGGTGGCCGGCATGGCGGTGGATCGTCTGGACATAACACGAGGAGAAAAGAGTCGATGCGGTTGTCTATTCACCCCCTTTATTCTCTTTTTGTTGTTTTCTCGTATTTATCTCGAAATTAATCGTCGTGACCGTTCGTTAAGACCGAGGTTCGAGTATCGATGGCGGGCGAGATGTGTCGGTAATGGACAAACGAGACGAAGTAAAAAACGTAATGTCCCCAGTCAAAATGGCAGGGGAGGGGCTCAATTTGAAAGGCCGTTGCCAAGGTTCGGTGGTGTTTGGCCTCCCCTTGCGTAGGTGTACAAGGTAGTATGACGACGAAATTAGTACAGGTAGGTACCCCTTCAGAAGCTAAAAAGGAGCCCTGGGCCACGAGGCGGTGCACACAGCACTGAGTCACATACATAAGCTACCTGTGGCACATGATGCAGTGCACAGCCTACATATTCCACGGCAGCTGATGGCGACCCGAGGTACCTCTTAGTACATTTTTCCTGTAGAACCTTGGGTGAGTCCCTTCCACCCACTCCTAGGCCTCGGTGCCTTGCGTATGTGCAGATAGATATTCGGCATGTGGAGAAGGCGGCCAGCATTCAGCTCCGGGCATGTCATTCCCTCGCTGTGCGATGCCGTCATCACTTTTTCCCGATTGTATGTACAATGTACCCAATCAATTCATGCATCTGGGCCCAAAGATCTGCCCGTATCTTATCGCAATGAGCCGTTGTAGACGGAATCACATGGCCACACATGGCTCAGACACGTTGCACATGCCCACCATATTCTACACTGAGGACCGAACGCAGGGCACGTCGGACTGGGTAAAAAAACCGCCACGCCATCAATTCATACATCCGTTGCTAATACCTACTTCCACAGTTTCATTATGTATATGTACAAGTATCATCGTGTATAAACTTGCAGGTTATAAGCAATAGCAATTCGTGGGGGTTCAGCCAAGCAGGGTATGGTATAAACAGCAGCCCAACTCCGCTCCCAAGCCAAGCAGACAGTCGACTCGAACTGCGCCGAGACATTTCTCATGAGAATCCACCTTCATCCTCCCTATTAGGTTCCTGGGTCGAGTCGCCGCCTGTCAGGTCCGGGATGCATGCCGCCCTGGGCTGGCCAAAGCCAAGGGTTGTATCAAAATATCAAGAATTCGTCCCTCCCGACAAAAGAAACGAATGCCGTCGTGTCTGTTGCCGTCCCTCCAATCCGTTTATGTCCTATGTTGCCTTTCCTGAAAAGAAATGCATATACCGTACGTCGCCGTATTGCAAAACAGCCATTAGACGTCATCGTACCGCCTCATTATTTTTTAATTAAAACAGAGAAGCCATCAAGCCAAGTACTGCCGCATGTACCTGACACGCCGCAGATTGTGTAGCCTCGAGGGGGTATCATTGTTTGTCTGGGGAAGAGTCAGCACTTGCACAGTCACGTTGTGGTTGAGTGAACCTACGCCGCTCCCCCTTGGGCACCTCCAAACATGGGCGACTTCCGGCCAATGCTGGTTAGGATACGGATTCCATTGATCGCCTCGTCCGCTTGGATGGTGAAGCCACTGATGTACTCTCCTCGTCGCACATCTTCAGAGTCCGTTAGTGCCCGTCATCTGGATGGATTGATGAGAAAACACTTACCAAATTCAAATGTATCGATGTTGTCCTTGCTGTCGCCTTTTCCAAACATTTGTCTCGAGTCATCGTCGTAGATAAATTCTAGACCCTCGACTGCTTGTCCGTGGTAGACAACCACCCGCGAAAGGACTCGGTCCTGCTTCACGGCGCTGGTAAATATGACCTCGTGGACGTTGCTCTTATCGACATTGGCGGGGCCTATTCTGCCACTTCGGAATGCTGTCTTTCCGCTCACAAGCGCGCTGCCGAGCAGGCTTCCAAGCTTGATCGACGACGATTTGGAAGCAAACGTCTTGAAGTCGTCAATCGTCAGCGAACCTCCTCCATATGACTTGATCGTGATCTTGACTCGTCCCTTTCGCTTCGCCTCGGGCAATCGGGCTCTGAGGTCTTGCTCTGTCAGCGTGACCTGGCGTTGCACCGAACCGTTGTCGGACAGGTATTCGATCCAGGAATGGCACACGTCGTCTCCCTCGCCATAAATTTCTACAAATATAATACCCGTCGCCGCAAGAGCCATCACATTGCCACCTTCACCCGGGAAGACCTGAACACTTGCGTCCGAATGCATGGGGGGATCGTTGGGAAGGCGGAATGCAGGGTGCGTGCGGAACCGAAGACAGTCGAGTCTATGCCAGCCACATTCGTCGTCCGGTAGAGCCACGCCACCTCGTGTCCTCGTGCGTGTAGCATAGGCTTCACGGGCGACAAATGACCTGTTGAGAACGACGTAATCCCGATACATGATACCCCCTTCTTGGTGAGGGCAGCCAAACAGATGGCCCGTCTCGTGCAGGTGCGCGCCGATGCCCATGTTGGCTGCCTCCCATGAACTACCCGCGTCGCCGCTGTCGTTGGCGACAAAGTTGGTGTCGGTCGGAGTGCAATCAGTAAATGCGGGCACCACTTCCTCAAAGCTTGTTGGGTAGCTCTGAAGGCAGTGCGAGCCAAAAACGGAGAGGTGCAAGTCACCGACAGGCCCACCCATCGCCGCGTGGCCAACAATGGTCTGGACCTCTCTATCCCAGTGAGCGTCGAGCAGCATCACAGAAACATACTGCTTCTGTCCGGGAGGAGACTGGAAGTAGCTCTTGACCGCATCGGCGGCGATTCCAAAGAGGGCGTTCTTGTCGGTAGCCTTGTCGTACTGCTGGGCCTTGTTCAGGTCTCTCAGCTCGGCAAGCGTCTTGTCGGAGCGGATGATGTGTATCCTGGCCTCGGAACGCATGGCGTTGTTCTCACGGTCGCGTTGGTTTGCCGAACCTGCAGTCCACTCCTCCTCGAATCGGAATGACCGGCGGCCAAGCTTTTGGCGCCACATCTGCTCAGCAGTAAAGGCCTGCCACAGGTAAGCCGCCATGCGGAACTTTCGCACGGCAGTCTCCAGCCCATTCCCTTCCCTCTCTGCGCGCGCAGGAACTGCATCGAAAGTCTCAGGTGAGTCCTTGGCCAAGAGGATAGCAAGCTGCAAAGGCGGCGCGTTGAGGGCTGGGATCATATGCACCGTCAGATATGAGGCATGAATAGGGTTGGATGACGTGGTGCTGTTGGGGAGCTTTGGACTAGAAAAGTCGAAACGAAGTTTGTTGGGTCCCGGCTGAAGATAGACGAGGGCCTTGAAGTGGGATTCGCATACGGGCCAGCTGACGGGAGGGAAGCTATCGTCCAGTCTTGTAACAGTAACAGTGCCGTCATAGGTCTGGTGTGACGGCTCGCCAATGGCGCCGTGCACAATAAGGACTTTTTGGTACACCTGTGCAGCGCCGGTTAGCAATCTTGATGCTTGCTTGCTTGCTTTTTTGTGACTTGCCGTGTGTTAAGCGGCATGGGATAGGGTGGGGGAGGACATGGTGCGATGGGGGAAGAAGACATACCCATGCATTCTCCGAGACATTGTGAATCCGAGGAGCATACGGCGATGATGGCAGCGAGGTCTTCCCATTCGGCGGCCCACCGAGCCCAGACATGCTAGAGACACTGTATCTGCTAGAATTGGCCGTCGAAGTCAAGGCCGGGCGCGCCCGTCGCTGGGGATGCTCCAGGGGAGATGGACTCTCATCCGATTCCTTGAGCTCTTTAACGTCCTTGAGCTGGAGATTGAGGGCAGGATCCGAATTGTGGGCAACCGAGGGCGGCGTGAGAGAGCCGCTGGAGGGTTCGGTGCCCTGGCTGGCAGCGCCCTCGCTCGATGTGTCGGTAGAATGCTCCGTGCGGAAGCTGGCCCTCGACCGGCGACGCAGCTCTTTGAAGTTGAGAAAGCTCGGGGCCATGGTCGGGGCCTGGCGCGGACGTTGCACTGGGATGGCGTACGAGTACGAGCCGGAAGATGAGACGAAATTCGGCGGGCGCAACAACGAGCGGAAGCGAGTGCGGGTGGTGAGAAGCGTGTCAGTCAAGCCGAGCCCAGCTGGACGCCCGGGGGAAAAGAAGGACCAAGATCAAGATGAAGGGAAACGATCGACGGCGCAAGAGGACATGCAGCGAGGCGCAAGACTGCCAAGATGTCCAATGGCAATAGCAGGAGGTGCTTGCCGCTTTGGGGGGGCGAGGAAAACTTAGAAGGAGAAAGAGAGAGAGACGTTGGGAGGGCCGGAGGGAAGATGTCAAGCCACCTACATAAGGTAGGTGGTGGTCTTGGGATCCCGCACCTTACATTACATTACCTTGCCGTGCCTGCGGACGAGGTAGGAAACAGAGCCACATCCATCCACACAGTTCCCACCCTGGCCGATGCCCACAATACATGTAAGGTGTACATACTAGTAATCAAGTATGTCAATGTTACGTGTTACCTGCCTTGCTTGCCCTGCCTGTCCTGCTTGCCCTGCTGTGGTGCCCCAACACACCTAGGTAGGTACCAGTCACATGTGTCCGAGCCTCCAGGCCCGCTACGTGAACACATAGGTAGTCCATTACCTGGCACCTATGCGTGGTTGGGCATGACGGCGGAGCTACACAGGTGCATATGAATCGAGGTTCTTTCGTCTGTACAGATGATGCTCCGTAAGAACCAGGGGGTTGCCGGGGTCAGACCTGGAATTAGATGTCCGGATGGGCCACAGGCAGAAGGTTACTAAGGGAGGAGTACCTGCGACTTGGCCCATAAATCCATAAATCCATAAACATTAGCACGAAGATCCGCGGGCGGGTCGAGAAAGCATATGCCGCACAGGGGTAGACAAGGCTTGGGAACGAACAACAGCTTGCGTAAACTCCGAACGACCCTATCTCTACGAAATGTCAGTCTACGACCGACGGTGGCTGCAGACGCCGCCAAGAAGGCCATGTACCCAGTACTTGCGAGAGGGGGGTGGAGGGGGGAGTTCAAGCAATCCCATCCTTCCTCCACGGGACAAGAAGGACAAACTCTTTACGATGGAGGTGTTGGAGAGACATGGCAATTTAGCAGATAAGGCACATCTGCACGAGCGCACGCTAGAACGGGGCGGTGCGTGCTCGGCGATGATCGCAGCAGCATTGACTACGTACATCATAGAGGCGCCATGGAATGAATGGATCAGACGCCTCCTGTCCCGCCAGCTATCCGCCTCCCTCATCCGCGCATCATGGCCAGCTCCTCGTCGGCGAATTGGACGGCCTTTGCCAGGTTTGACGGATGCTCCAACAAGGTGGAGTGCTGGCCAATGACGTCGACAGCAATTTAGCGTGTGAAATTGCGAAACCGATCGGGAGCTACCAAAAGGCTGCCGGCGCCAAAAACACCGTTACGGGTCCCGGTTTGATAACACAAGTCACAACGGAGCAGAGGTGGGATTTTGTCGATGCTCGCGCGGTCCTTGGTTATCAGGATCATCAGATGAGGGAAAGAGAGCCAGAACCAGAGCCAGAGCCAGAACCAGGGAAGCAGGACCAGCCACAGCCACATCACGCATGTCAACCTCATTTCCGTCGTCGTCGCCAGTCTCCAAGCACTGGCTATTCCCGTTGCAGACTCGCAACGGTCATCTCACCTCATGGTCGGAAAACGGAAAATGCGATGGCTTGAGCTATCGGCATCTGGCATCTGGCATTGGTGCCCCTCTCGGTCCCAGTCCAACGCAGTGCCCAGCTACTCTGTACATCAGCAGCCACGGGAGATCATCGTCTCTGACGCTGCACACTCACTCACATTGGCGTTGGGCCGATTTGGCTGGCTGTGTGCAGCGATCGGCATGGGCCCTCGTATTTCCTTCGGGAGCAGCCCGATGCTTCCTGCTTTCTGCCTTCTGCTTTCTGCTTTCTGCTCTCTTTGCCCTCCCATTGCGACGCAACAACCTGTCGGTCCAAGTGCCTCAAATTGCTCGATCGCGATCACTTTGTAACAGGAGTGGGGGGTTTACTGAAGACAAGCTCTGATGCAGGCAGACCCAGGCAAGCTCGGGAGCCACAGTCGACAAGGCAGGGCACGCCACTGCTGACCCAAACCTCAAGAGCCAGCATTGCCCATCCTCTCACAACTGGTTGCGTTCATGGCGATATATTTCTATTTATTTCTATTCTAAACACGTGCCTTGTGAATCATCTTGTTTGATCTAGCCATCATCCCCTTTCCCTCCCACAAAACCATCCATCCATCCATAGCATGCATGCCAGGTGCCCTCCGAAAATTAGCAGATACGGACCGATTCCGCCAAGCCCAGCCAAGCCAAGGCAGCATCCCAGACTCCACGTCTTCCTTGGCTTTTTCCCACTGTCAGCATCGACAAGACGGTGGCTCTATCACGATCGCAGTGGGCTTGCTAATTCACAAGTACTGGGGGGAGGGGGGCATGGTGCCACGGCATCGAGGTGTGGCTCGGGTTTCGTGAGTGGGTGGGAAAACAGCAAAGTACTGTGTACGTCGGCCTGTGTGGTTGCGCGTCCCCTTCCAGATGCCGTTTACTACATATCCATCTGCCAACGTTGCTGCGCTGCGCTGCAACGGTGGAGACGCGAGAGAAGCCACAGCCAATACGCTCAGGACCGAGCACACCACCAACCAGCCGCCTTTGCGCGGCAGTAATCATAATGAAGTAGATGCGGACCGCTAGCGAGAAAACGAACGGCTTCGGGCTATCGCCGGGCGGCGCCATCTTTTTATCCAAAGTGCTTAGGTGCATTTTGTTATTCATCTGCACGACATGCTCAGGAGGCAGTCGCGTCCAGCAGCATTTCGTTGCAGCGGAATGCAAATGGGGGTTACAGGCCTCCCGATCTCGATCTCTACATTTGAGTGCGTGCAGATTGACCCGCCAGCCCCGTGGCACAGGAACTTGTCTCAGCAAGCCCTCGCATCAAGGCTAGAAACCCTGTAGGATGACTACCTGCTCACCACCCAACCAAGGCAAGAAGATGTTAAGCAACACTTTGCCGTGCCGTGTTGCGCACATCCACCATGGTTCCTTTTTTTTCCCTTCCTTCCTTTTTTCTTTTTTTTCTTTCTTCTCTTTTTGGTCCTTTTCATCTCGAGACCCAGGTACGATTAGCTTTAGCAGGGCACGCTTATTCTGCCCGCTGATATCATGTTTCGTCATGGTGCAAGTTAGAATCCTTTCAGAATGGAGCATTGTGCCTTTGGTCGGATTAACACCGTCGCAACCCGTTGGTTGCTGGGTGCAAACCCGGATAGTGCCGTTTCTTCCCTTCGAACCTTGATCTATAATTCACTTCTAGTGCCAAATCTTGTGTCTAAGCTCAATGTATGAGAGCGGCTACTGTCTCGTTCAATACATACAATGGGTTCTATACGTCTTTCTTACCCAAGCTCCTATGTCATTCCATGATCCGGCAGAACAGGCCGAGTGGATTCAAGCTTGCGAGGTTGTACTGTTTACTGTTTACTGTGTCCGCGACATTCAGGTCTCTGGAACAAAGAACAATAAGATGGCGCGGCATGGTCTCAGTTTCACACCGAGGGAAATGCGCAGTGGCACAAAGAAAGAAGCCGTGCTCTGAATAATGTCTAGCTCTGCTCCTATGGATGGTAGGCAGCCCCTGATGTCGCTGGTTTTGGGCCATGTGAACGGGCTGCAGGAGTCCTGACACAACGCCCGCACACACACACACACAACCAGTGACAAGATACAAGCTGGCTGGCCGAGCAAGTGGTCGAGTGAGTGGAGGGCAAGGTTTTCTCGGACCCGGCCAAACAGGATCTTCGAAACCGCCGGTAGGCTGGCCAACAAAGCCGGGGCCCGGGTAATCATTAGCTGACGGAGGACCACCCGTCAATCTTACTGGCTCTCGGGCCCTGTAGAAACTCAGCCAGACCTGCACCATTGTGCCATCTAGCCTGGCGTTTGGCCGTGGTGGATAGTCAATCAATTCATGGCCATCCCGAGGCCTGAGCGGCGCCTGGTGGAATGCAGCCCTTTGCAAGGGATCGCCGAATCGTCCATACCCGAGTATCTGTGCACTTGGGTCGCATAAAATGGTATGCGCACAGTACTGTATGCTATAGCAAGTACAACAGTTTGACAAATGTAGAAAACGTACAGCACTTGGTCTAGGTATCAGGAGATGGGAGGGTTCCCTGTTGCTATGCCTACAGCTGGGAAGAGACGGGGTGCCTGGCCGTGGTCGGCATCATGGTCGTTTGCTGCCCGTCCCAATCAAAAGCAACTTAACCAAGCATTCATTGGCCTTTGCTGTAAGCCACCTGCTATTACCACCCTCAATCCAGCGCAGCGCACCTGTCACCCATCCCATTCCGGGCGACCCCTCGCCTGTCGAATGCACGAGCTACAAAACCTAGGCAGGTAAGACCATCCCGACTGGGGCTGGCGGCTGTTTGATTCGGGCGCCCCAATGGGGAAAGAATGAGCTGCAGTACCTGAGCGAGCGAGCAAAAAAAAAATCAATGGGCGACCCTTAGCCAACGAGAAGGCCTCCCTCCCTCCCAGCCCAGGCCGCTTGTGAAACCCCCCCGGCTCTTAGAATGGGGCCACGACTAATAATGCACCTACTTGCTCTGGTTACCAGGCTCACGCAAACCCACACCACTTTAATCCTCCTGCGCCCCAATTCTTCACGCAACCTCTTCGCAACAGCTTGGCCCTCCCATTCACGATAACTCGATTACGATACGATTAGGATAGACGCTACCCATGCCAACGACGATACGAAGTAGAGAGTAGACACAACACACCGCATCAAGCCGACAATGGCCATGTCCTCACCCTGGAAGAAGCAGCCCGAGGATGTCGTCGACTGCGTGCTCAAGCGTGCAGAGGTTAGCAAGGTACGTTTTCTGGCTCTCTGGGGGGGGCACTTGTTCCCAGCCTCCCGGCACCCCCTCTCTCTCTCTCGCCTCCGTCGCCGGGCCTCGTCGTCGAAGGCCCTATTCGCAGTGTGACTACTGGAAACACATGAGGAGCAGAGATGGCTTACAAACTTGCTGCAGATAGCACGGCGCCTCCAGAACCGCCTCGCCCTCGCCCAGTTCAAGACCAAGCATGGCTGGGAGGAGCTCACGCTCGACAGCATCGAGCCCAAGATGGAGGAGGAGATGCGCCGAAGGCGTCCAGTCGATGACGTCCTCTCCGACTCGTCCTCGAGCACATCCGACCTCCCGTATCCCAGCCGAACCCTCATGAGCTCCCCCCTAAAGGCGCCATTGTTCTCCGATGCCATCGGCTCCAGCAATGGCAGCTCTGGCCACCGGAAGCGCACCTACATGGCCTCCTTTGACCCCAACCACGATCCCTCGAGCCCGACCAAGCGTTACCGCGGCTCCCCTACCGCCTACAAGTCCTTCCCCTCGGGCCACGCCTGGAAGAACTCGCATCAGCTGACCCAGTCCTCGCCCATCAAGCCTCGCCGCCAGCAGCACTTCACCACCTCGGCCGGTCCGGATGTGTCGTTCCTGCCGCAGCGCCGCTTGAACAACGAGCTCACCTCGCCCAATTTTGCGGCTCCCTCGGACGATGATGACGACCTGCTCCCGGCGCACTCTTTTAATGCACCTATGTGCTCTTCGCCTCCTCGGACACCTCCCATGCAGACCCGCTCGCTGTCTCTCAAGAGGAGTAAGGAGAACGTTGGCCCCAACGGTGGCAAGACGGGCGAGGAAGGCGCAGATCTGCTGCTCTACCTTGCGGCGTCCCCCTCGCCGGCCGTCAAGGCCAAGTCTCGCATGGACCCCCCTTCGACGCCGCCGCCCAAGACGCCCAAGAGCGCAAAGCTGGATCTCCCTTCTTCCATGATGACCACGCCCGGCGGTGGTAACATGTTCCCCAACACACCTAGCCAAGCATTCGACTTTGCCGACTTTGTCAATATCACGCCCAGCCCGGCGCAGAAGCCCTGGAAAACTCCCGTCACCCTGACGGCACGAACGCCCTTGAGCGTGGCCAGGAGGCGGCTGACGTTTGATGAACCGATCCTATGAGGAATCGGCTTTGGCGTCTTTTTTTTCTTTTCTTTTCTTCTTCTTGTCTTCTTTTTCGCTGTACATGATACCATGCGCCCCCTATACATGCGCATTCTACAGTCCTCCTTTGGCCTAGATTCTACGACACAGCGTCCTCCTTACACACATCCACACACCATTACGAGGGCTCTTGCTTCATTCCATCCATCCATCCATCCATTTTGTCTCTTACCAACCCTACTTTTGTTTACGGCGTTTTACTCCAGGAGGAGAGGTGCCTCTGGGCAATAGGAGATGTGGCGCGTACCCGCTATTCAATGTATCTGTTTCCTTGATTTTTGTTCTTCTCTTATCTTCCCTCTTACACTATCTTGCTATGGCCTGTTCTTTTTTCACACTCATTTTAATCATTCCTCGTCATCTCATTTTGTACGTTATCCTTTACTTGGTCATCGCTTGGAAGGAGTGGATGGCCAGGGGAGGAGGTCTGGCTTCATTGCAAGGACATGGCACACGGCACCAATCTGTCTCTCATTTTCCTGACTCAGTTGAGTCTTTTTTCCCCCTCGCCTGTGGTCGGCTGACGGGTGGATGGTTGGCTCGACGGAGCGCTGAGGAAAAGTCCGTGCTGACGCGAGACGCGGTTTGGGAAATGGTGATTTACGCGCCGCGCGACAGAGCGGGGTCGCGGACGCGCCATTTTCGCGCGTTTCTCGTGTCGCAGAATACCTGCATTAGATTACATGGTTTACTGGTAGCCAATGAGAATCAAGGCCACGGCTTGTGTTCGCATGATGTCACTTCTTTTTCTATTCGTGCTAATGTGGTGAAATGCATGTGCCATGTCAGCTATAGTCAATTAGGTTAGGCGGATGGTTGGCGGCGAGCAGATGGCCGTATTCGTACGTCACACGCCAGGGTGAAGATAGCTACTCTTGAGGACGTCACCCTATCCGGCAAGCTATTCATCGTGAGTTCTGACAACCTAAAACGTGAATAGTGCTCCTACTTTCTGCCCGTGCCAGTTGCCCTTGCTCAGCAGCTGGGTTGGAGATAGATAGGTCTTCTAGTCTGGGGGCAGTGGCTGTGACGGGGAGTTATTGTGCTGTTTCCTTGGTTGGTCTTCTAGATATACAAAGAAAGGTGGTTAAGAATAGCAGTTTCTCAAGCAGATGTATTTGAAGAAGTTTTTTTGTTTGTTTAATTAAACGGTGCATACCTGTCATATTAATCCAAGAGACTTGGGCATCAAGATAAATTCAAATCCTTGTCTTCATGTCACTCACTCGTGTAGTAGTTTATCAGATATGACAGAAGCCTTGTATTATTATTGTATCTATTATCCACAAGTGAAAGGGGGCACTGCAACACCAAAGACCCTTTAAGGAAGTTTCTAACGCAGATGTTGTTTCCATCTTCTTGCCTCTCTGGGACATCTTAAGGCTCCACAAACTCAGGCTTCTCAGTCGCCCACTCGGCCCATTGTCCAACGGGTGCGTCGGGGCCGGAGCAGCTGGCGATGATCTGCGGGTTCTTCTGGCTATCGGGGCCGAGGATGACATTCTCCTCGGGGTCCACGATGGAAACCTGGAACCTGCCATACTGAGAGCCGTTGACGTACATGATGCGGATAGGCAGGTGCTTGTTCAAGTCGGCCTCGGCGACAGCGATTTCGTACGTCTTGAGCTGGTCGAAGAAGTTGACGTCCATGCGGACAGAGGTGGTGCTCACTGTCCAGTCTGAGACGGCGGCCTCGCCAATCCAGATCATGGCGAGATCGTCTACATCTCGAATGGTGATGGTGTAGGTGCCGACCTTCTGGGGCACAATGTAGCCACGGTGGTTGACGATGCTCTTGCCCAGGTTGGTGCCAACGGCGCCCGTCTTCCCGTAGATGCCGATCGGCTGCTGCCAGTCACTGCCCTCACCTAGCTTGAAGCCGGTGTAAGGAGTAACCCCAACGCTGTCCGGGGCTATGCCTCCAACCAGAGCATTGAGATCCAGATATCGCTGGTTCGCCTGCCAGAGGTAGAAATTAATGTAATCCTCCTGGTAGGTATCAGGACGGACGCCATAGAGCGCAAACTCGAGGCCCTGAGTGCAAGTAGCCGAGGGAGGAAGAGTCTCGGTAGGGGTCGGCGCCGTTACGGTGACGGTAGTGGGTGCGAAGCCCTCGAAGCACTGGCAGGCGTTCCAGTAGGCCGTGACATCGGCGCAATTGGTTGCGTAGGTGGGCTTCTCGTCGGTGATGACGGGAGAAGGGGCGCGCGGGCCGTGGACGTTGGGGTTGCGGCGCTCCAGCTGAATAGGAAGGGTCACCGTAGCTGCACTATATGAGATGTTAGACTGCTCGTTCAGATGTGGTAGGTGGGATGATCAGATACTCACGGGGGGGTGACGATAGTGGTCTTGGTCAGAAGCTCCGCGCACATGGACCGGCGATCAGACAGGGCGGGCGAGGGGCGAGCAGTACCAAGGACCTGGCGGCCGCAGTTGTTGTTGCATGGGCCGGCAGCAGCGAGGCCGACAAGGCCCAGGCTGGCGATAGTGATGGCGACCTTCATGGCGAGGATATAACGAGTGACAAGAGAGAGAGAGAGAGAGACTGGGGTCAGGGTTGGCGAGTCTGGCTGACGAGAAGGTTGATGGCAACGGGGCTTTTATGAGGGGTGTTCCAGTTTGCATTCTCGCACAATGAATCGTATACGGATCCTACAGCATACTTTGATACTACTTCAGACATCAATAGTCGCGTTCTGGATTTCTTGGCTCAGCTATCGAAGTGTATACAAACAGCGCAACGGCCTCGCCCGCCATTGGCCCAACTTGTTGAAGCTATCTGCGAGGCTCGGGAGATGGGCAGAACCAAGTGGGTTTTGCCACGCTCCGTGGCTCTAGTCGGCAGCGGTTGGTAATAACTCCTAGGGCTACTTGCAAATAGCTCTACTTCTGTGCTGGGCATCAGGTAGACCAGGGGAATCTCCCATCTGCCTAGAAGCCTGGTGAATTACATGGGATTGGAGCAGGTCCTGGAGTATTGTATGTCGAGGTTCAGTTTCAACACCGGGCAAGCAGACCAACATCCACGAAAGTGCACCTTGAGAATGTTGGGGGGTTGAACACGAGAGGTTGTGGAGTCGTGGATTTGAAACGACCGTCGTGCCTAGTAGATGGCATTGGTTAGTACAACTAGTCGTCGATGGAAGTGGTCAGGGCCAATCAAGGTAAATGGTAGTCACGATTCTAGTGAACGCCTCTAGATTAAGGGTGCCAGTTTTGGTTCGGGACCTTTCTTCTTCCTGGTATTTTTAATTTTTGGTTAAAAATAATAATCATGTAGTTTGTAACACTCCGTGCAAGACTCGGCACGTACAATGGGAACCAGACTACAGATGACTAGGGCACCAAGATGTTATGAGGAGGCATAATGGAGTTAGGCACACACGAAGGTAAAGTAAATAGAAAGGGAAAGAGAGAAAAATAAAAAAAATAAACAGAAATAGAACCAGTCAGGACCACATTAACGGGCTGGTAGTGTTGCATATGACAGTCAGTGAGAACTGGATGGCCAGCTATAGGGTAGCCAGCCAAGAGGGGGGACAAAATAGGCAACACACCACCTGCAGCAGTTCAATATCATCCCAACGACATGTGCTGCCAAAGGATATATCATAGCTGGCAAAAAAAACAAAAAAACAACAACAAACAGCCAACATTCATCCAACATAATCCCTACTTATATCCAGATACTCTCTCCTGTTAAAAAGACGACAGCCTCACAGCCAATCACAGCCCACCAACCCCACACCGTCTATGTACAGCTGGCTGGATGCGTCACAGTCACTCACAGCAGGATTCCGCGTAATAAGCCAGCTGCAGCTACAGCTTGCTCCCCCCCCCCCCCGGATCCTCCTCGACTTGGCGCCCATACATGCCACACAACCTCTGCATCCCACCAAGGCAAGACGGCAGGCGCGTCGACTGCCCAAGACCATGGGAGCATCATATTTCGTGCTAATTACCACTGAAATTCATCCAGAGGCCGGAGCCGGCGGCTAACCCCGTTTATCTCCGCCAAGCCATCGTCCATGGCTCTGGGCAGTTATATATATATATATATATAAGAGCCGTAGCATGTAAATCGTAGCAGCATCACACCTCTATCGTCTCGTACACATCTCACATACATCTCGCATCATGACGTCCAAGTCGACTTACAAGCTCCCAGAGGATGCCGTCTGGTTCAGTAAGACGCGAACCCCGCCAGCTACAGCCACATAGGAACCAGACCAACTTACAAGAATGTAGTCACCGGCTGTTCATCCGGGATAGGCCTCGCGCTCGCCTCCCTCATCGCAGCACACCCGACTCATCGCCTCGTGGCCACCGCCCGTGACCCATCTAAGCTCGCCTCCCTAAAGACTAGCCCGCGGGTCCACACGGTGTCGCTAGACGTCACCGACTCTGCATCCATATCGTCAGCTCTCGACTCTGCCCTGGCCGCCTTCGGCCGCATCGATGTCCTCGTCAACAACGCCGGCTACGGCCTGATGGGCGACACCGAGTCAGCCCTGCAGCCCGACGACGAGGCCAAGGCCCGCAAGGTCGTGGAGACAGACTTCTGGGGCACGGCGACGCTGTCGCTCCACGCCATCCGCATCTTCCGCGACGAGAACCCGCGGACGGGACAGCAGGGCGGCGTGGTCCTCAACGTGACATCCATCGGAGGCTTCGCCGGCTTCCCCGGCTCGGCCTTCTACCATGCCGCCAAGTTTGGCGTTGAGGGCTTCACCGAGAGCCTAAGCAAGGAGGTCCGGCCCGAATGGAACAGTAAGAAGGATGAACCATCTCCGCGCACTCGAGTCTCCATATTCTTACCATGCGCTGCCTAGTCCACTTCTCCCTCATCGAGCCGGGCGGCACCAAGTCCGACTTTGTCACCGGAAGCATGGGCTGGCTCTCCCGACACCCCGCCTATGCGAGCCCAGACACGCCTACGCGGTTGCTGGAGGGATACATCCTGAACCCGGACTCGCAGAAGACCTTCACGTCCGCCGAGAACATGGCTGCAGGGATGTACAGGGTCGCCGCCTCGGGCGATATCCCCCTCCGAGCACCCCTGAGCGAAGCGGCCTGGACCGTCTTGAAGACCGAGTGTGAGCTGGTCAGCAAGGAGCTGGACGGCGTGAAGGAGCTCTGTCTCTCCGTCGACAACAGCGGTACCAACGAGAGCGGGGCGTTCTTGAGAAGCACCTTTTGAGCGAGCCGGGAGGCGTCCCGTGAGAATGATTTCGAATGCCTAGACTTAGCATTCTTCTCCTGCATATATGTAGCATGTGTCAACTCTGCAACATAATATAAGATTGCAAAAGAAAGTACGGACACGCATTGTTATGTAGGTGGTGCTTCTAGGTAAGTACTAATGTATTCACTATGTAACTACTCGCTGGCCTCCTTTTTCTGCATGCAACCACGACGCACGCTCCATGTGGTAGAAAGACAACGAGGGGAAACATGAACCAAGGTGCAAAAAGAATGAGAAAGGGATCTTCTCCAAGTCCCCCAAACGCCGATTCCGCGCTTCCACCGCTGGGGCTGGCGTGCGTTCCCATGATCCGATCAATGATGCAACGAGTGACTGAGCTTCCCCCTCCCCTCTCCCAATAGAGAAGAAACATGAAAAGAAGGAGAAAAAGTTAAAAAGAAAAAGACATCATATCCTGATAACATTATAGACAAACGCGTCATCGATTACCCATAAACTAGCATTCTTCCGTAAAAACCTACATAGCCATACCGATGTCCTTGTCTCGGTTGTTGCCGCGTGATGCCGCGGCCCCGACGTCCGGTCCGGGGCCGCTCCAGTCACTCATGCTGCTCACGTTGCTGTACCGCGAACCGCTGCTGCTGCTGAGCGCGCCCCCGATGGCCATGCCTATGCTGTCTTGCGGCACGCGCGGGAGGCGGGCATCGAGTTCCAGGTCGAAAGGATCCGATCGGAACTTGTCGCGGCGCTGCTCGAAGGCGTCTATGCTACGGCGGGATTCGCGATACCCCGATATCCTTGTGCTTGACTGCACGCTTTGCGCCCGCGAGTTGCGCCCGGCACTCACAGAAGACCCTCGCGATCTTCGAACCCCCTCCACATATGTCGTAGATGGTTTCCAGGCTGTGGGCGGAGCCCGGATGGCGCTTGCATCCGAGAAGGGGTCTGTCGCCGGTGGAGCGGCCGTGGACTTGGCGCCAACGGCGTTGGAGTCGGCAAAGGGATCGGCGCCTCTCTCAGCGCTGTCGAGGTCGAGCCCCAAGCCAGCCAGGAAATGGTCGGTTGAGCGGAAGCTGGCGCTGCTTCTGCCTCTCCTATGCTGAGCCTGGCGCTCCTGCATGCTGACCAGCGCGTTGAAATCCGGCGTGGCGTTTGCGTCGCGGTCCACGTCCATTGGCATCCTATTTGCTTCGCTAGAGAACTGGGAGTACTCGCCGTCAAGCTTGATGCCCCGGTCCTTCCTCCTCCAGGGCCATGCAATCAAGTGACCGAAGCCCTCGACTTTATTATCGATGGCAGCCTTCATCTTGGCTGTTCGAGGAGTAGGTCCAACGGAGCCTGAATCAAATTCGTACGTCATACGGCGCTTCTCGGCGCCCGGCGGCATGTTGAAGGGCGTCAACAGGGAGTTGCGTCTCTTCTTGTGCACCCTTCTCCGCCAGAACCATATCAAGAATGCAATGATTAGCAAAGCAGCCAGCCCGCCGATGACACCTCCTGCAATGGTGGCGCTCGAGGCCATGCTGCCAGAGCCGCTTGTCGCCTCATCAATGATTCCGACATTCGAGCCGCCATTACTGGGCGAGTTCGGATTGCCTGGAGACCCAGCGCCCGGGGCCCCGGTTGGGAAGCCATTAATGGTCGTCGACTCCTGATTTAGGACGGATGAGACTGTGTCTTCGAACGAAGGATCACCCCCTAAGCGGTCGGAAGGGGCTGTTGTCGGACTGCCCGTAGGCGGCAGAATAGCATTGGGGATATTTGAATCCGGGCGGGTGGTTGTGCGGGCGGTAGGCGCCACAATGAGAGTTGTTTGATCAGCGCCCGTGTCTTCGCTTCTCGCCGGTACCTCTTCCTCGGCATCCCCGTCGGTTGGCGTGCTTGATATGACAGGTCTGGTCAGCGCGGGAGCCGCTGAGCTAGCGGCGGGCGCATTCACGACTGGATTCACAGAGATGAAAGGAGCTGCCGTGGTGCCTGCTGGAGGAGCCACTGCTTGGCTGGTTGTTGGAACGGCCGTATTTGACGGGATTGCCGGGGCAGCAGGAGGCTGCTGGTTCGTTGGTGCTGACTGGACGGGTTGTTGCTGAGGAGGGTTTTGTTGCACGGGCTGGTCTTGAGCCGGCTGTTCCTGAACTGGCTGTTCCTGGACCGGCTGCTCCTGAACTGGCTGCTCCTGAGTCGGCTGCTCAACAGGCACGCGGCTAGCTGGCTCCGTGGGCTGAGGTTGTGCCACTGCAGATGTAGTGGTGGCTGGCGGTGCCGGCGGTGCTGGTGCTGTCGTGGTGCCGGCATTGTTGGCATTTCGTGGAATAGCGGTACATTGTCTCCCATCTATGGAGGTCAGGAAAGCTCCCTGAGGGAGGGCCGACATGGCGAATCAGCCAAGGCCGCAAGAATCGGAAATAGTTGGGTTGTTGTCGATGAGGATAAGGATGGGTCGTCGGTGATCGAGTGTCGATGTAGTTGAGGTGAGAGTTCAAAGTAAGACCCGCTTAGAAGCCCGTCCGAAGCGCGGTAATCGATACTCGGCGTGGGATCGGTAATGATATGTTATTAAAGGAAGGAAGTCGAAGTGAAAGGAAAAGGTGATATATCAAATATCAAGCATCTGGACCGGCCATGCTAGTAAGTCGACGGCGACATGATACGCGCGTGGAAATGCGAATCAGCGATGGCAAAAACGTCGACGGTGACGGCGATGACGATGCTGGAGGGAAACAGAGCAAAGCAAACGCAAAGAGGAGAAGACAGGTGTGGAGGAGAGAATGAATGTATGTACGGAGAGAAAGCTCAGCGCAGGGCGGGAATGGGAGGAAATGTGGGGAGCCGTGAGGTGCCGTGGATGGATAAACTGAGGTCTGCTATAGGTTAAGGTAGGCATATCATGGAGAGCATGGGAGCTGATTGGTGTGGCTAATCTGCTTCATGTATGACGGTTCATGGTTTGAGGGTCAATGTGTCTGAACCAGACTTGGCTCTGAGGAAAGCCAGGGTAAATGCAGAGTGATGGCAGCGACCTGGTGATGATGGTGGTGGTGCAGAGCGGAGCCGAGGGTTCAGGAGGCAGAAGAAGCCCCTGGAGACCGGAGGGGATCCCTGCCCCTTGCCCATCCCGAGACACTTCTGAGGCACCACGGACAACGGGCCGGGGCCGTGCACACTTTATTTCCATAGTAAATGTGATACAGAGCCGAGCGCGCTAACGGGGCCCTGGCTGTAGGATAGATTGCTGTAGCGCGTGTCGCTGCTCGTCCTCGGCCATCGTGTCTCTGCGTGACATGAGGAGGAACCGGAAACCTTATGGTAATAATAGAATAAAGTTCCTATACCAGGGCCGAGACCAAGGTGGATAGGCTGGCGATGATAATGATTATAATGGGCCATCAGGAAGGGAAGAGAAGAAGCTGTTCACGAGGAGGGAGGGGAGGCAGTGCAGATCTTGAGCCAGGCGATTATTAGTGTGGCGGGTAAAACGCCCGACGGAACAAGTAGAAACTGTATCTATCAATGGTGTCGTGCAGCTTATTGATGTGTCAGGCACCCGATCGAGGAAGAACAGCGCGCTTGGCAGTGAAAGGCTGATGTCAAATGCTGGGCATTTGTGCCGTATTGGTTAGGCCTGAAGAGGAAGTCGGCATACGCAGATTCTGCTCTGACAGTATCAAACAAATGTTGAGTCATCAAATGCGCAACAGAGGCTCGTGTGTCCAACGGGCCACATGAGGCAGTGTGTTTCGAAACCGCAGCCCCGGATAACGGGGGGGAGACGAATAAAGCACTGCCGTTTCTGGCTGACTGCCAGTACTAACCTGGAGAAACTGTGAGACAGGTGTCCGAGACCTAGATCCCAGGCGATGGTGGGACTCATTCGGAAGGCAGGTGTAATGCGGTTAACTGCGTTTGTTGGGGAGTGGTGCGATGCGATGCAGTCTGAGGCAAAGCCGAGGCATATTCCGGATATGCAATAGCAGTACGTGACCTATAGTGCTAGTTAATAACTGCGCATAGACGTTGCACAGTGGCCTACATTGCGACGTGCAGACACGAAGTCGGCCCCAATCAGCCAGAACATCACCCGGCGTCACGTAGATCATCATCGAGGGGCAAGGCGGCGCATCGCTTCGGTCTGTGTCTGCCCCTCATTCCATGATTGGTCGCGATCAAGGCCAGGCCGGTGGGCCGGAGGAGGGATTGATGGTCTCGTCGAAGGCGCTTAAACAGGTTGCTCGGGCGGTCTGGCCAGACGTGGTCTGCTGCGTCTGCAGCGGCGCTTAAAAGGGAAGCTCGGTGGCCGTCCGCTGCCCTCAATAGGCTGACGTGGATGCGCCACCCCCAGATTCTTTTCTTCATTTATTTTTGACAAGCGGCGAAGCTCTTCCCGGCAATGACCTCGGGTGGCCCAGGGCCGTGGTGCTGCTGCTAGACAATGTGTCTGTGTCCATGTCGCTCAATCTTGGGTACAATGAAGCCGTGATTAAAAAACAGCCCATACCATGGTTGGGGTCGAATCAAAATGGACCGTCGGTTATTACCTGGAAGCGGTGACATGGTGAGCAAAATCCAAAACACTTTTACTATGGTAGATTGTGTCGGTAGGAGTCGGAGGCGACAGCACGTGTATGTAAGGACAGCCTGGGCAGGTACATGTGGCATGGCTGCCCTCACTGAAAGCAGGTTGGGCAACTACCTGTAAGAGGGCTCTTTCCTGCGACTCCCGCTCCCAATTGTGTTTCGAATCCCGTTATCTGTTCACGCAGTGAAATGGAGTGATTGATCAATTCCATCCATGGTTCAGGGTACAGAAAACAGGAGGAATCGGTCTCACTTTCAGTCTTGCCGCATTCGACTGCCGCCAAGCCAGAGGGCTGTCCTGGCGTTGTTTCGACTTGGCCTCGACACACGCACACACACGCGCGCGCGCACATGTATTGGGCCAACCTACAATAGACTTGCCTCTTGATAAGCAAGGCCTCCCTTTACAAATACATGGCCTTCAAGACTTCAACCAAGGTACGCTTCACTGCCCGGCATCAAGTTTGTGCGGAGGAGGAGCCCCTTGCCTCTGTTAAGCCAAGTCGGACTGATAAAACAGGCAGGAAATGGAGCCCGCTGGCGATACTTTGGCGGTACGCATGGCCCTGCGACGCATGCCGGGCGATCAATGTATCTGGCAGTTCCCATCTGCCCCTGGTCCCCTGGGCCGAAACGACGTCGCTGCCGACTGCCAACGAGCGACCGAAATGCATTGGCTCCCCTCCTTTCGTCACCGCAACCATCCTCCCGCTCTCCCGCAATCCGCCATTTATTTCTCTGCTGGGTGAGAGAAGTAGCTTCACCATCCCCAGTCCCGCCGTCCCGCGCAAGCAGCCAGCTCAGCCCGGCCCCCGGTCCATCAACCACGGGCAACTAAGCTCGCGTGCTGCTCTCGACGGTCCCCTCACGCACATCGCTACCAGGTAGTCCATTAGGCTGACCTCAACCGGCCAGACCACGCCGTGCCCCCCCCACCACCACGCCGTTCAGGACGCTCATCAACATTATCTCAACATACTTTGGGAATTTCTGTATCCCTGCTGAGCTTTTATCTTAACCAACACTGAACACTGCCTCACTTGGCCTCACCCAACGACGTGCTGGACTTCGCAGGGTCGGCGTTTCAAACGTGCCTCCTAGACATCGCGAGGCCCGTCCATATCGGTGTCTCCCACGGTACTGCATCTGCATATATCCACCGTCCTCAAGTCAGAAACGGTGCTTGGACTTGGATCTGAAGCACCACACGACTGTCTTCATTGACCGGCTTGGCGAATAAGCGGTATCGAAACATTCACCCGGGCGCCATACGCCGTCCAGCCTGAAGCCCCGAGCCCTTCCATTGAATCTCTCTAGCCCTGGTTCTGGATCTTGAGTGCCATCATGTTTGCCAACTTTGCCAGTTTCGGTAAGCCCTTGAACCTTCCATAGCCTCGCCCACCTGCCCATCTGCCCATCTGCCCGCATGCCCGCCTGATGGCATGGCTCCGTGCTCCTTTCCCTGCTCATCTCCGTGTGTGTCTGCTGGCGATGCTGCCGTGTCGGGACTATTTCTATCTCTTGCTCTACGGCTGGATGTAGGTTCTGGCGAGAAAGTGCCGTTTCATCCAACGCGTACGGATCTGGCCGAGCCCTGTCATGATAGGGATGGCTGCCACGAGCCTGCAGCTATCTCCGCGCCCCTCCCCCTCTACCGAGCATTACGCTTCCCTTCTTCTGCAGAGCTATTGCTGATGTATTGAGCCGTGACCAGCACACCTGCCCTCGCGCGCCAAGGTAGATCCTAAAGATATACCGCCACCTACTCCTGTGGTTCTCCCACGGTATCAACCTTTTGCTAAGGAAGACAATACCGTGGAGCAGGCAGGAGCTCTGTCCAATCTTCTGACCTTCACCAGCCGCCCTACGGCTGCTCTTGGAGCCACGGGGCTGAACGCCCTAGGAGTTGACCTGATTCAAGATGTGGCTGCTCAAGACATAGTCCCGGACGTATCCTTCACGCCGGACTTTCAGAAATGGGACAGGCTGTCAGTCGATGAGGCTAGGGACCAGAACCAGTCTACTCGTAATCCCATACGCAACGGCAACCTTTCTCCTGGCTGTCAGGTCTACTTTGATCGCAAGAAAGAACTCTCCACCCCCAATGAGGATGCCTTTCGAACGGTTCGGAGAATCCCACCGCCAAAGGGGAAGCAGCAGGCCAGACTTGGTAACTCGTATGAGTTCTTCCGTTGTCTCGAGCTCTTCACCACCTTCTGGGATGATCCGACGGAGAACACACTCCTGCCACCTTCGCCAGAGCTGTCCGCATCCGAGACTGCAGCCCCGGCCGACGCACCAGATGCCAGCGGTGGTTCCAACGGCGATGCCCCCAAGGTGGAGGAAACGCAAGGCCCCGCCCGTACAGCGAGTGGCCAGTCTATGCCTGCCGAATATCGTCAGAATCTTGTGACAGCCTTCATTAAGCTCATTGCCTATGACTTTGGCTGCAATGTATCGCTCTCGCGCGTGGAGCCCAGGCTGCACCTGAGCTCACCGCAAGGAGCTCCGCAGCGCCGCAAGACGTACACGCCATCGAGCTGCAGCTTCATCTTCCAGAGCCCTATGACGCGTGAGGCGGCACGCATCGGGACGCTCTACGGGCCGGTGGCTGCCGTCAGTGCTCGGGGAGTCACCAACATGACCACGCCTGATATGGAGACGGCGCAGTCGCAAGATCTAGCCCGCGAGGTAGTGGCCGCCCTAATCACCGCGCAGCATCGGGCTCGCGAGGGCAAGACAGAGGTCCGTTTTGGAGAGGGAGAATGGTGGACCTCGAAGCCGCGATGGGGAGGCGGCACGGGCGGGCCGATCGGGCGGGAGATTGACAAGGACGCCATCCGCGGCGACAAGGACACCAAGGACGAGGGGGCTAGTGACGAGCCGCGGGCGCCCGTTGCGAAAAAGGCGCGGAAGAACATGTCCATCTACGACAACTATCGTATGGTGCGGCCGCCATCGTCCACGTGGGATAAGAAAACACAGTACGAGGCGATTGGCAAGGCCAAAAACTCCAACTACGACGACATCTTCGTAGTGAGCTGCTTGTTCCACCACGTGTCGGTGCTGCGCGTGCGGGTGCCTCAGCGATTGCTCGAGGTGCTCGATGGCGCACCCGAGCCAGACCTAACGCGTCGAAGCTGGGGCAAGATGCAGACCTGGCGAACAAAGTGGTACGATCTCTTTGACGTGGACCAAAGAGTAGCTGCCTTGCAGCTGATATGGGGCGTCATGGCATATCAGATGAGGAAGGAGGGTGTGGAGGAGGATGTCAAGATGACGGATGCCTAGACGCGTGTGATATTGGTCCATCACACCATGATTGCAGATTTTGGGAGAGACAGACAGACATATCACACAGAGAGGGCACACAGGTGCAGGTGGCGGCTGACAGGGACAAGGTGAAACTCGTGGTGGCGGTCGCAAGGTGCCTAACTATCGAGCAAGCACGTCGCTAGCGCGCAGCCGTCCAGAGCAGCACAACTGTTAGAGAGAGAGAGAGAGGGGGGGGGGGGAAGGAACAGAGAGATTCCTTTGTTTCTTGGATCGAGATGGCCGGGAACGGGAAAAGGGGGTGCCAATGTCATGATCAGCACAACGTGGACGTACGTGGACGTGTACGGCGTAGATAATGCAGGGACAATGCATATTGATTGATGTTCGGCCACTTGTCAACAAAGTCACACAGCTAGTGGGCCATGTGGCGATCGATATGGGATGTACAATGTGTAGGGCTGAGCTGGGTGGGTGGGAGCCAGTCGGACACCAAGGGCGGCACCGTTCGCGTTGGACCGATTAGCTCCTCTCGAAGCTCAGGTCGGTAGGGATTTGGCGTGGGCTGGTGACGCGGGATGATTTACCAATCGAGGACGAGGGCCGGTCCAGCTGCTGCTCCTGTGGGTCAGTTGAGGCCTCGGGGGCTGGTTCAGGTGCGCAGAAACGATGCGATTTCGATGCAATAGTTTATAGCGTGTACTTCTCTACTCGGTCGCACTCACCGGCAGGGAGGAGGGGGGCGGTAGGACAGAGAGAGAGAGAGATCGCCATTCCGGATGGTTGGGTCGGTAGTCCATGGATGGTGACAGCATGAAGCAGATCAGGGCAGATACGAGAATGCAGGTCCGGATCCCTACGGCGAGTCATGAATAGACGCAGCTGCGGATGGGGTGGGAAACTGGGAAACAGATAGACAAGACAGAAGGGCTTGCAGAGTCACGCAAAGCAAGGTACAAGGTATAATATGGGAGCACTATAGGGTCGGAAGCCAGGGGTACTCGATCCCGCCGTATCGAGCTGGAGGACCTGCGGTCAATATTTACTGGGGGATCAATAGGATGAGCATAGCACTCGGCATAATATAGCAGCAAAAAGAGTGGTTGGTTGGTAGGACAAGACCACGAGCTGAGGCATCTGGAGTGGGATGGATCCGGCCAGCTGGGGCGAAGGATCCCTTAGTTCCCGCATGAAGCATGGCTGGTCCCAGGCTGGCGGGCTCCAAGGAGGAAGGGGGAGGGGAAGGGGGAGAGATCTTCACACCCCCCTTCCATGCGACTTGGACCATCGGGACTTCGATATCTTACATCGTGGAGGAAGGAAGGAGATGGATACGATACACCAGGGTAAGCAAGCAAGCAAGCTAGCTGGCCCGGCGCCATGTTTATTGGGAGGAGGGGGACGGACAAGCACGGGGCTGAGCAAGGGACGTGACCATCAGGGACAAGGACGAGGGCGAGGGCGGAGATCGGAGGGCAACGGCGAAGAGCACGAGCGATGCCGATGGAGCTACGAGGTTGCGAGTTACGAGTTGCCTTACTGGAGATGCGAACTGAGGATTGAGGTGGAAGGCAGGGATCGAGGAGTTCCACGGCTGAGCAGCCGAGCAGGAAAGGATGCGACCAAAGAAGGGGGGGGTTTTCTCAGCCCGTCAAGGAACAAGAGAATTGTTGCATATGTCCACATGACTCAGATGACGATAATGATGATGGTGGATGATGAGGTGCGAGTTGCTTTTTCTTCTTCTTCTTCCTCTCCGTGTTTTGTTTTGCTATGATACCTTTGTGGGGGGGAGAGATTGGGGATAGCGTCATCTTGATTACCGATACAACCAACTACTGTACGAGGTAAAAGATCAGACATGTTGGCCTGAGCACTGCCAGGCTTGGGGCCACTTATTGGGGGGCGGGGGGCGCCGTTTTGCAAATGCAATGCAATGCCGACGACCATGGGGGGAGACTTTGCTTTCTTTTTCCCGCGCTGCATGCTGACTCGAGTGGTATCGTGTGCATAAAAAAACAACAACAACAAAAAAAGCCCACAACACATATGGGAGACGCGTGAGATAGTTGTATCTAGTGGTGGCGCCGTGGCAGTATTCGGAGATGTGGCATGGAAATAGGAAGCGCCTCCCGAAACCAAAAAAGCCACAAGGCGCAAGGCTAGCATGCTGCATGTTTTTTGCGTTATGTATAGAACCATCGTCGTACAGCGCCGTGATGAATAATTGTGTATGCGGCCGACGTCAATGGAGGAAATCCCCACAATGTCCTGCATGCAAAATTTTCTTCTTCTTCTTCTCGGTGTGCAGGCAGAAGAATTTTTGTTTTTACCCCGGAGATCCGGAGTGAGCGATGGCTGTGGGCCAGATCCATGCGTATCATCATCATCATCACCATGGCTTAGCATGCGGACGTCTTTTTTTTCTCCCACTCCATCATCGCTTCTGTTTCTTCTTATTTCCTCGGGAGAAGGGGGAGGCAGAGCGGAGATGCAAGCAACGTGGAGATGCGTCGGGCCGGGTCCGTTGTCCAGACTGGGTTTGGAGGGTGATCGCCTTCCTCGCAGTGCGGGAATGGGCAGGGGTGTATGCTGGATGGGCGTGTCTAGAAGCCCAAGGAGAAGGAAGAGGTAGAAGAGGAGGAGGAGGAGGAGCAGGGCTGGCATGGTATTCGTGGATTAACTCATCGGCGATGCAGGCTCGGATGCGCACACGGCAGTCACTGAGCAGAGGGGAGCAGAGGGGGAACAGAGGGCAACAGAGGGCAACAGAGGATACAGATTCTCCGCGACGGTCGGCCAAGTAGATTGACATTCATGGCATGGGGGCATGGGAACGGCAGTGAGATGGCCAATGTGCTTGAGACCAGCCGATTGGCCCCTGCATGAGATGAGGAGAAAACGGTGAGAAGCAACTAGCACCCAAGCCAAGCCGACTCGGGGACCAGAGCCAGAGCCAGAGCCAGAGTCCCTCTCCCTCTCCCTCTCCCTCCTCGTCTGTCCCTCCTCCCGCAGCAACCACCAAACGACAGACCATGGTCCATGGCCTACGGTCCGCGGGCTCTATCCCACCCCTGTTCCATGCCATGTCCGCGTAGATCATCCACATCCTTGATTTGAGTGTCACGCTGCCATGCGAGGAAGATCATGTCAATCCAATCCAATCCACTGCGTCCCATCCCACCACGCGCGACTCTCGCGAACCTTGTCTGCCTGAAAAAGAGGCCCAGAGTCAAGCAAGGGCATCACCATTAGGATTGGTACTGGGGCACAGATTGACGGTAAGCCCACGTCTTGCCCTCGCCTCTTGTCTCGTCTGCTCGTGCGTCTCGTGTGTTGGGCAGGGCTGATTGGCCAAGCTCCACCCACCACTCAGCTCTCGGCCTGACCGTAATGCGTCTTCCCAGAATGGGGTGTGCATCGCGACGTCGCCGTGGCTATTGCGTCCCCATTGATCCCTTTCGGGAAGCGCATACGCCGCTGAAGCGGCCCGTGGAGCACCCTTTGCTGCCTGCCATTCGCCCGTTGCTCCTGTCCCGCAAAACGTTTTCGATACGTCCATGGACTTTACACGCGTATTGCGACTTGTCCTCCTCGTCGACTCCCGTAGCTGGTCAAACCTGCATCGGCCCATTGCCGCATCGGCACCCGTACAGCAATAAAGACCTCGTGGTCAAAGAGGACCGGAGCAATGGCCCCAATGTGACGATTTCCATGACTCTTGCTCGCCTGTTTTTCCTTCCTCCCGGGCACTCCGCGAAACAGGCAGTGCTGTTTGGAACATGGGGCAAATGGTTTGCTTGCAACACAAGAGACAGGGAGAAGAAACAAAGAGATTGACCACAAGAAAAAAGAAGAAAAAAAAAGAAGCAAACACGACACATGGAAGTCGGAAACATGCCCCTCATTCCCCACGAGTACCTGTGTGCAAGATTAACGTGAGACCGGAAGTGCTGGTAGAGGTGGATTGCCATGCCAGGCAGGATCAATAGATCTAAAGACCCAAGGGCACTGACCATTCCCGCCTACATACGCTTGCGATGCCCAACGGATATGAGGCAATCCCATGCCATGTCCAATGAGAGCCTTGGGCATGGGTGCCAGATCTGGTGGAGATTTCAGAAAGCAAGGGCGTCTTGCAACGCAACCGAGATGTGGTCGGGAATCAGCCCGCTCTCCATCACGGAGCTATCAATGTCCCCGATGGACCTCACAGGCCTGCCCAACTCCAGCGAAGAGGGAAGAGGGAAGCAAGCAAAGGTAAGTAGGTGGTAACACTGATTTAATGTTAGATAGTAAGTGTGTCTGATCCTTGAAGTGGCTGGCAGTTAGGCAGGAGTGGCAGGTCCCGGGTGCAAAACCGCGCCACTAGACTCTGCTCAAACCAGACTCCCGGGAGCGGAGGGAATAGCGCTTTGCAAGGACGGGGGCAGTACCAGATCGCCCAGAGGCCGTTGTGCTGACGGCGTTGAGCAAGTTGATTCCGTTAAGCCATTCTCGTCCTCCCGACGGAAGGCCACGCACCTGATGCACGCCCCCCCTTTCTAACCGGCACAAGCCTCTGGCGTGACATCGACGGCCGTGAAGGAACGCCTTGACGGACGGGCCACGCCAACGTCTATTTGCATCGCGGCTTTCTTGGCTTGAAACTGACAGGGCCTGACGGGTTCCGGACCAGCTTCGATCTCGTCCTGGGGCCGCTTCTGCGAAACAATGTCTGTGCTCTCCGGCGGCCCTGGTCCCCTTCCTCCTCTTGGATTGATTTGTTTTATCGCCACAAAAAGGGTCAAGCTATCTGAAAGAGGAGACGCATGCGAAAGCCCACCCATGCGATGACTGATTGACCCTGTTAAAGTTTGAGATTATGAGAGACTAGGAGGACCAGATTATGGGGCAGCGACGGTGTCGCGGCATTGAGGGGACAGAGATAGCGAGAGGGAGCGACATAACGTAACGAGCAAGGAGACATTGGTTGCTTTTGCTGCTTCTGCGGCAATGCCATGCACCCTCGGGAGGGTGTGAGGGCAAGAAGAAACGCGCCCAGCCTACTGCAGCTTCTGCAAGAGAGCCAAGCACTCCAGGAAGGGGGGGGGGGGGCTGGATGGGCATGAGCAAATAACAAATCACCAAAAAGAAAAGAAAACGGCTTGACCGTCAGCACGAACTATGCCACAACGTATGATGTCTTAGACGCGGAATGTTCTCCCGGAGGGCAAATGTCTCAGTGCGTTGGCCCCTGGCTTGAGGTCGTCAGCGTCCAACTTCCACGTGTGGTTCGAGACCTGCTCATTCCTTCGGGAACCGGCAAGATGGCGTGCCTCCTGACAGATTTTGGTCTAACCGGGAGCCTCTAGTGGCATGTGAAGCTATTCCTAGTGCACGCTTGAGCTCCTGTGGCTTGCTTGTCTTGGATGAATCTGTTTTGTGTGAGATGGACCACAAAATTTTGGCGCTCCCTCGCTGCGCTTGGGTCGTGACGAATACCTGTGGTGGATCATAAAGGGGAGGAGAGGGGGGCATGACCTCTTGGTAGTTTTCTGGAGGATGAATGTATCCTCCTCGACGATTCCGTTGGGGGAGCGAGTAAGAAGCAGTCGGAACCTATGCGGAGGTATGGATAGACGTCGCCGCAACCGGGGATTCGGCGACCTCGAGCTGCAAATCCCTGCCGAGAAGAGCGCTGGGCCTTGTCATGGTTGCATGCCACCGATGAGCGTGCGTACCCTTAGCTGTAGCCCTGCCGTCGGCATGTTGATCCAAGGGTAAATTACATCGGGATCCCTGCGGGATAGGTGCCGCTGGAGGAGGAAGCAATAGGTCCAGCAAGCATCGTAGGGGAGGGGGGGTGGCCTTGCAGCAGTGCAGCGTTGCTTTTGCTTCTCCATTGATCATCCAGACCCAGGTCAACGGGAGATGAGGGCCAGAATGATTGCTGGCGGCCGATGGACGAAGATCCTTCTCAAGGCCCTTCGGATGTTGTCATGTTGCCAAGCCATGGCCATCTCCATAGGCATAGCCCATCGAGAGCTTGGAGTGGCCGATGCATGCGGGACAGTCGCTGTTGCTAAGCTTAGCAGGATGGCAATGGCGACGCTGGCGGAGATGATGCTTGATGAAGCATAGGCGGGACTTTTCACGGAGTCGACGCCTGACACAGCCCAGCTTCGGGATGTTAGGCGAGCGAGCTGTGCAGTGTGTGTGTGTGTGTTTTCTGCATGACCTCACACACAGTTGACGGATGGAGTTGCAGAGGTGAGGTAGAGGTTAGGAGCCAGCGCATCTGGTACTAAGGTACCGTCATGTATCGATCAATGGAGGCGGCAGGGCAGCTGACTGGCCGAGCCAAACTACGACGCAGAGCGGTTGAGGGAAGCGCGCCTGGCCAGGCCTGCCCTGTCAGGGCTGGAGGGCAAACATCCACAGCAAGTCGGCAAGTACCACCATGTACTCCGTACTCGTCGTACATGTAATGGATGGCAGTCTTTTTCAAACCCCACATGGCCATGGGACCCGCCGCGCGACCATTCTAGGCAAGGCAAATATGGGAACAACAACGACACGGCAAGCTTACAGTACATCCCGTTTCTCAATATTCCGTCTCATCTCACTACCTACCGACTCTCGTCTTCTCAACTTCCTCTTGTTCGCTCCACATCCACACCACGCCCTTCCCACTCGCACCTCGCACCTCTGGCCGCCGCTACCACCACCTACCTACTGTACTGCTGCCCGTCTTCGTTCCAGCATCCCTGGCTCGGTTCTGCATCTCGGGCTTCTCTCTGCCCGTTGCATTAGCCTTACCCACACCAACCCTTGACTCCAATCTCCCCTTCGTCGTCGTCGTCGTCCTCCACCACCACCACCACCACCACCACCTCCCCTCCTCCTCTGCCACCTGCGTGTGTCTATCTTGACGCATCACATCCTCCATCCTCAGCCTGCCGGCAGACTACCTGGCCTCGCTTGTCTATCCACACTCCCCGAGCGTCAAACCCCCTCCACCCTCCCCCAGCCGGGGATCGCCTTGAGCATCGCAGAGAAACCCTCGTGCGTCTGAGGCCCTTGTCTCGTTCTGTCTCGTTTTGTAACTCTACCTAGGTGTCTTGTGTTTGTCTTTGACCTGTCTGAGCACAGGCCCGGCCTACATTGCGCGTGGCATCCTATCCTATCCCCCTCCCCTCCCCTCCCACGAGTTGCATACGCGCACACCCTGAGCTTGCCCGGTCCAGACCCTTCGCGGCTGAGATTTCTATCGCAACACCTGTACTGCCCAGTCAGAGCCAGCGCCTGCATCCGCACCTGAGCATTCCTCGACTCAACCGCTTGCACCCTGTCCCTTGGATCCCTGAACACACCACTCGCGCGCGCCAGCCTCGCTCCTCCTTGTGCTGGCCTTGTTTCTATAAAGCTTCCCCGATCCCAAGATCCTCAACCTTACCACATCTTCACACCTCCACGCACCCTGTTGCTACCCGCTCACCTTACTTTTCAGAGCTTGTTACTACTCTCTAGCTTCTAGTCAAACCGATAACCTCCATATCCCTCTACAGCACCTGTCCTTGCCATTGGATAGCCTCCTTCATATCTTGCCCACCTGCTCGTTCCCTAGCTGCTCCCAGACGAATCGACGCATTCTTACCACCTCCATCTACTCCGCGGTCATGTCGGGATACCCGGGTTACGGCGGCCATGGAAGCTATGGCCCTCCGCAGCAGCAGCAGCAGCAGCAGCAGCAGTACCAGGGCAATTACTATCCGTATGGCTATCAGCATACCCCAAGACGCGACAGCAGCTGACATGTGCTTGTCCAACAGACCACAACAAGGCTACTCCAACTACCCGCCACAGGGACAGCCATCATCTGGCTACGGCTACCAGCAGCCGCCGCCCCAGCAATATGGCTACCAGGTATACCGTCTCCAAACAACTTATGTGCTCCTATCTCTGACCCAGACTAGCATCAGCAGCACCATCCCCAGCAGCAGTACTCTCAGTACAACCAGCCACAGCCCAACTACAACAGCCGGCCGAGTAATTCACCCCCCGGGCCGTTTTGAGGGCTCACCAGCTGATCTCATTCGTACAGATGCGCCACCGGGAAGCTCCAACTACGGAAGACCACCAGTCCCTCCACGTCCAGACGCGATTCCTCAGGGCCCCCAGGCATTCGGCCACGGTGCTCCTCAAAACTACAATTTTCAGTACTCCAACTGCACCGGACGCCGGAAAGCCCTGCTTGTCGGCATAAACTACTTCGGACAGCGTGGACAGCTTCGCGGATGTATCAACGATGTTCGCAACATGACGGCATACCTCACAGAGCACTTTGGCTATAAGCGGGAGGATATGGTCATCCTTACCGACGACCAGCAAAACCCCATGAGCCAGCCTACCAAGCAGAACATCCTACGCGCTATGCACTGGTTGGTCAAGGATGCTCGGCCAAACGACTCGCTCTTCTTCCACTACTCCGGTATGTGCAAAGCAAGAGGATGAGAATATAGCGTGATCGATGTATTAACACCTGCGAAATAGGTCATGGTGGACAAACCAGGGATCTTGACGGCGATGAACCCGACGGCTATGATGAAGTTATTTATCCAGTCGACTTCAGACAGCACGGCCACATTGTTGACGATGAGATGCACCGCATCATGGTCCGCCCATTGCAGGCCGGCGTGAGGCTCACTGCCATTTTTGACTCTTGTCACTCGGGTACTGCTCTCGACCTGCCTTACATCTACTCCACCCAGGGCATTCTCAAGGAGCCCAACCTGGCCAAGGAGGCCGGTATGGGTCTCCTGGGTGTCATCACCTCCTACGCCCAAGGCAACATGGGAGGTGTCGCCAGCAACATATACGGCTTCATCAAGAAGGCAACCAGCGGCGAAGATGCGCACAGCCGGGCCCTTGCCACAAAGACGTCTCCTGCCGACGTCATTATGCTTTCTGGCAGCAAAGACGACCAGACTTCGTGGGTCTACCCCTCTCCTTACCCTTATCCTCTCTATCAAACACAACCCATGATGCCCATCTACATTTGATGATGTTTTCATTGCGTTACACACGCCCGTTTTGTTCTTTTCTTCCTTAATTTTATTGCTGTACTTTATGACACCATTCGGGAATACGATGGATGTATGGGATGCCCGCGGGGGCTTGATACAGGAAGACTGCATGGATATGGAGTTTGGATAGAGAGGTTGCTTTTACTGCTACATATAGCAGTGGGAACATTTGGCGGGCTGGGGCAAGGATGTTGGCAACTTATACCAAGCGGACCAGCAGGCGTCTTTTGTTTTTATTAATTTTTATTATTATCCCGCTCTGAATGACAAGCACATACGGCTGTGGCTTGTCATTCAGGGCGACGAGTCACGTTGGTTCACCAGCGTGAACGTTTGGGAAGTTTCCCAGGGAACCATCCACCTCTCCCTCATCACGCATACCACTTCTTTGACGCAAAGCTAACCATCTCCCAGTGCCGACGCCACCATCGCTTCTCAGGCTACTGGCGCCATGTCTTGGGCCTTTGTCACTGCTCTCAAAAAGAACCCTCAGCAGAGCTACGTCCAGCTCCTTAACAGTATTCGTGACGAATTGGCCACGAAATACTCACAAAAACCTCAGCTCTCTTGCAGCCACCCGCTCAGTATGTCCAGTACAAAAACCCTCAGGTTGGTCCAATGTTCCTTCTAACAATACCCCTCCCCCGTCTAGACACAAACATGTTATTTGTCATGTAAATGGTTTCCTTCCTCACCTCCCCTTCTCCAGCACACTCTCCCCTGGCACTTATCCCTGGTACTCGGAGAAGGGGGGGAGGAACTTCACGCATCGTCATGTTATACATGAATCTTCTCTATACCTCATTCCCCTAAGAGTATACCTCTTTATTTTTTATTTTTTTCCGTGGTGGCATTACGTTTGTTGGTTTCTTGGGCAGGCTCTCGTAGCCCCGACTCTGATGAAATTTTCACGTTGGAAAGGTTGCAAAGGGCAAGGGAGAAAAAAAGTGATGGCTGTTAATTTTCAATGGGGTTTGGGTTGTGGTTGATGTCCTGTCTTTCCTTCTTTATAATGATCATGTCGTCTGCGATGTTGCAAGCACGCATGCTGGGATAATGTTTATAGCATGATTGCTCTACGGCACTGGCTGGGGGCATGAATGTCGTCAAAGAAGCACAAGTCTTCACATTTTCCATGTCTCATTCTCATTCTTGATGCATACGTAAAGCAATGTCTTCCCATGATGCGGATACACACCTTTGCGTGACCATCCAATAACAAAACAAAAAAACACCGCCAAATTTGTCCCAAACCCTTCCCATCCGAAACAGAACCGAACGTGAATGATCCTTGACGCCCAATTGACACCAACCATGCTTGCTCCCTTCCCTCCTTCTCATCCCCATCAGGCATCGGCACGCACAACCTTGAGCTGCCGCGAGCGCTTGGCGCGGCGCTGCTCGTGCACCGCGACGCTGAGCTTTTGCCGCACGACCTCCTGCTTGGCCCATTCGCGAGCCGACATGCGCATGCGCGCGATGAAGCGCACCGCGGTGAGCAGCGTGCGCAGCGGCGACGGCTTCTTGGTCGCGTTTGCGCCGCGCGCACTGCCGCCTGCGCTGGATGGTAGCTCGAGGGCCTTGCGACTGCCCAGGAGCTTCGTGCGGATCTGCTCGAGCTCGCGCAGCTGCGCCTTGTTGCTAAAGATGTGTGTCAGTAGTTGTATCTTTGTTTACAGGGGAGGATGTTGTGTCCACGTACCATGCTTGGGCGAGGTCGAGCTGTAGCTGGAGGAAGCGCTTGGCGTAGGCGGCGTCGGCGCGGAGGGAGGCCTCGCGCTGCCAGCGCGCCTGCATCCACTCCATCTGCATGACCATGCCCCTGAGCTCCTTCTTGTGTCGCTCCTCGGCGCCCTCGGCGGCGCGAATCACCGTCTCGAGCGCCTCGTTGGTGCTTCTGTCGAGAGTCTTCTGGGCCTCGGCGACGGCGGCCTGCTTGTGCTGCGTCGAGGCCGCTGCGGCCGCTGCGTTCTTGAGCTTTTGCACGTCGCGCTGCAACTTCTCGGCGCTCATGCGGTATGCGGCGCGCTCGCTGCGGGCACGCTCCAGCTTGCGCCGCAGCGAACCCTCGGAGGCGACGAGGGCGTCGATGATGTCCTGCTGCTGCCGTACGTCGTGCTCCAGGTTCTCAACCTCAGCTTGGGTCTTGCGCAGGTTGCGGTCATGCTTGCTTGCCTGCGACTGGGAGGCGGTGGCGATGACAGCGGCGCGCTCCCGCTCTGCCTTGTCGAGCTTGTGCTTCATGCGCTGGAGGGTGCGCTCCTGCTGGGCAGCGGCCTCTTCGGCCTGCTGCCTGGCTTGTTCGAGGACTTCTTCGAGCACAATCTTCTGATCCTCGAGATCGTTGAGCTGCTGGACCAGGTCCTGCGAGGATTGCGAAGATTGCCTCTCCATCTCCCGGTTCTTGGACTTCAGATCGTGCACTGACTTGAGAGCTTCGGTGAGCTGCTGTCGAAGCTGCGCAGCCTCCTCGCTCCTGTTGGACCTGCTGGTAACAGATCCGGGCGACTCAATGAGGCGTGAGATTTCCCGCTCGTGAACCCTGCGTTCCAGATCGGCGAGCTGCTTCTTCAGACCCTTCACTACCTCCCGCTGGCCCGATTCGCGTTGCAGGAACTCGAGTTCCTTCTGGCGCGCGGCAGAAAGATCCTTACGCATCATAGACAGCTCACTGTTGCCCTCTATGTCGGCAGGGAATTGGTTAGTGGTGAGCTGGCCTTGGTAGTCGTCTATACGGCGCTCCAGCTCGCGAATGGTGCGGCGGGCAGAGATGAGCTCTTGGTTATCCGTGGTTGATGACTGCCGGAGTTTGGTCTGTAGCTGCAGGACCTCCTGATTGAGGCGCTCTTCCTCCTCGGCAGCCTTTTCAATCTCTTCTTCCAGTGTCTTTTCTGTCGCCAGACGTTGTTGAAGCAGTGCCTTGTTCTCTTCCTTGAGTCGGTGAACTTCACTATCCAGCTTCATCTTTGCTGTACGTAGATCGAGACGCTCCTGGTCGACGCGTAACGTATCATTGTCATGCATCTTGGACCGACGGAGCTCCCCATGAAGTTCATCACGTTCGGCCTTGGTCTCTGCGAGAGAGGATCTCGCAGCACGGAGCTCGATGTCGTTCTTGGCCAGCTGATCTTGAAGAGACTGCTTCTCCTTCGTGGCCCTGTCCAATTTGGCCTGGGCATCCGAGAGTTCCCATTTAAGTCTGGTAAGGGTTTCTGTGGCTGCTTTGTTAGGGCTGCGCTCAGAGGTTGCATTCGCTCTTTGAGCCAACTCGGCTGCTCGCTGAGCCTCCTTAAGCTGCATGCGTAGGCTGTCGCATTCCCGCCTTGCATCTTGGAGCTCCTGACGGCCGGAGCCTGCCTCGTCGTCCAAGGTAGTCTGTAGTACTTCCACCTCGTCCTCGAGCGCTGCGATCTTGTCTGCTTGAGATTGGCAGTCTATGTGTGATTGCCGTAGCTCATCGCGTACTACCGACAATTCGTTACGCAGATTGGTCAGCAGTGTTTGCCGCGTCTCGAGCGCGTCCTGAAGGTCGTCGATTTGTCGGGCCAGGATAGCCTCTTCGCTTCTGTGCCGCTCGACCTCACTTTGAATTGCGGCCTGTAGTTTAGACTCCTTGTCAGAAAGCGCTCCCTCGGCCTCTTGAAGTCGGTCGATTGTTCTTTGAAGGCCAGCAGCCTTCTCCTCAGCCCGCTGGCGCTCCGCCTCCAAGGTCTGCTTCTCAGTTTCCCACTTCTCGCTGTCATTGTCGTAGAGGTTGTCCTTCTCTCGTATCTCAGCCTGGAGGTCGGATATCAAGTCGTTGAGACGTTCAATCTCGCCAGTGTAACGAGTGCGCACGTCCTTCTCAATTCCGAGCGCGTGCTCTCGTTCTTCCTCGAGGCTTTGCTCGACCTCATCCAATTCTCGTTCCAGTTTTGCCACCTCCTCCTGTAGCAATCTTGATTCATTGGAGAGTGAGTCGTAGCGTGACCGCAACATGTCCTTCTCGTCAGCCTGAGCCTCTAGCTCTGCCTCTAGTTCCCGGATTCTGTCAGAGAGAGACTGATGCTGCCTATCAAAATCCTCGCGCTGCTTTCCTACATCCTTCATGCTTGACTTGAGGGTGTTGTTTTCCTTGTTCGACTCTGCTAGTTTCGTCTCAAGGTCGGCATTCTTTCGGATGGATTCGTCCAAGTCATCTTGTAGACGAGCAACCTTCTCCTCGATTTGACGCGACAACCCCTTGGTAACCATTGACTTGTCCGCCATCTCCTCTTGAAGCTCCTGCAGGTCATTCTCGGCGCGCTCCTTGTCGGTTGAAGCCTCCGCTAGCTTCTCCTTCATGTCGCCGACGTGCTCCTCGAGGCGTCGAACTTGCAACTCGAGCTCTTGTATTGTATCCTTGGCTTCCTCCAGTTCTTCGCTGGCTTGGCCTGCCTGCTCCATTTCGATCATTCTCCGCTGTGCGTCCTTTGCCTTTTCCTCCGCGTCCTCGCACTTGTCCTTGAGATCTTCCAGTTCATCATCGCGTTCGGTTATGAGGCGGTCTTTTTCGCGGAGCTCAGCCTCCAAGTCTTCGACATCGTCTCTCAGTTTCTGGAGTTGGTCTTCATCTCTTTGCCCCTCGCTTAGCTTGCGTTGGAGACGTTCGATATCTGCCTCGCGATCGTCTAGTTTCTGACGCAGACTCTCCATCTCCTGACGCATGTTTTCGTCTGCGTACTTTCGCTTCGCCTTCTCTTGTAGTTCTAGCATTTGTTGCCGGTAAGTCTCCAGGTCGCGCTCGGCTGTGGTAAGGTGCTTCTTGTATCGGTGCAGCTCCCTCTGCATTGTGACCTTGTCGACCTTCAGTTCAGTATTCTCCTTAAGGGCTGCCTCGCTGAAGCCAGGGCCGGCTTTCCGGAGCGCCTCCTCAAGGAAGTGTATCTTGAGTTTAAGGCCGAAGTTCTCCTTCTCGATTCTATCGATCACGTTCTCTTGCTCACGCAATGACAACTGATTCCCGTCGTTCAAGGGGCCCTTGTCTCCTCCGCGACGCTTCGGCAAGGCGAGGGGTGTAGAGGCTGCGCTGCTATCGACATGTGGCATGGTTGTTGGATCGATGAAGGACTGACTGCGAGAGCCTGTGAACATGGAGGTCTCTCCTCGAGGGATCGGCGTTATGTCATCTTCGTCAATTTTGCCGAGAGCGGGCGTGTTGGGTACGTTGGCGCCGTTTTCCTTCCCATGTCGCCGAACGCTGTTCCTCGTAGCGGACTTGAGCATTGGCGTGAACTCGACACCTCCTACGCTCGGAGGAAGATTTCTTCGGTCTGCAAGAGGGCCGCGCTGGCGAGGGGTTCTGATACTGACGCCGTTGGAGCGCCCGTTACGAAGTTGCTGTACAAAATTGCCATCCTTGGTGGGCGACTGAAACGATGCTTCTTGAGAGATGTCGGCAAAGTCTGGCGCTCGGCTTAGGTATGTTGCGTCACCTATGTTGGTTCGCGGCGTATCGAGTGCGCCGCCGAAGCCTGGCTGAGCCATGGTGGCGGCCGTTTGTTTGGAATATGAGAAATCTATAGTCGACGCGTGCGTGAAAGACGATGCATATCATGGGCCGTTGACGATGCCGGGCGGCTGGGGGTATCGAGTAAAAAAAAACTATGACGTTGAATACAAGAGCCTTGTTGTTGTAGAGACTCGGTGGCGTGGTGGAAGGACGAGCGCGATGGCTGGCGGGAACGAGTTTGGAGAGGGATTCGCGATGCGCGATGGCTGGCGTTGTGACTTGTAAGTGGTTGCGGTACGTACCTTGATTTCATCTTCGCGTTCTCTTCAAGGGTTGTTTACTTTCTATCTCCTTTGGGGCTAGCGCCTCTCGTGGTGGCCTGAAGTGGGGTAGGCGTTTTCCCGTCCTTTTCGGGCCAATGATGGGTGGCGATGAAATCACTTCGCTTGGCACATAATTCGATAAATGCATGCAGAATGAGACATGGCTATCTATCTCCGAGGCATGTAACGGTGCCATTGAGGAGAAGGCATACAACCTGAGCAGTACTTGCCTCCCCCTCATTTTGCCTGATCTTGCGCGTTTCTTCTCTTCATTCGTCTGGCCAAAGTCTTTGCCAGATGACCCTTTGCCAGCGCGCCGCGCAAAATTGCCTTCTATTACAGCAAGCTTCATTGCCATACCATCACAATGTCGATGGACACACTTCCCGATGAAAGCGTCGGCCAGATGCTGTACTACATGCGCCCTGAGGATCTCGCAGCAGCGCAGCTCGTGTCACGCCGCTTCCAGCGTCTTGCAAATGAGCCGCTCCTGTGGAAACGCCACTGCCAGGACAGCTTCAAATACTGGAGCCCAGAACACGAGTTTGAGGACAAGCTCCGTCAAAGTGCCTCTGACGTGAACTGGAAATCCCTCTACATTACCAGAGTCAAGCGAAACGCCAAGGCAGCGCAGCTCTTGGCAGGTATCATCCAAGCCCCCGTCCCACGCGAGGCCCGGTTCGAGGACCTTTGTGTAATGGGCTACGATGTCAAGGAGTATCTCAAGAAGCAAATAGCCACACCCGATGACGCTGACGATGTGCTGGCCAGAAGGTATGTATGGATACGCAACGTGGCATGGCAACCCTGCTGACCTTTGCTTGTTATTAGGTACTTTTCCAAGCTGGCTCTTGATAGCATTCATCGGATGGTGGCTCTCCAGACCTTTGACAAGCTCGGTCGCCGTATGCTTGGGGGCCAGCCAGGCCCCAAGAAGGGATATCTCGAGAAGATACTCGCTGCCTATGACATGTTCGTTCTGTACGGAGATGACGGAGACATTGAAGAGGTATGCACAGGCCTTTGCTCTACTATTGCGCCAAGCTAACGTAGCTTCCTAGACTGGGGAGCTCATCCAAGGCTTGGCTGATCAGTTTCTCCTCACCCAAAAATATTGGGAGGAAAAGACTACACGACAACAGGCAATGGCTCTAGTTGAGTGGCTGCGGCTCAACAACATGACGGGCCTAGCTGACCCGGCTCGCACCTACCGCTGGTTGCGCAACTGCTTGATCGGACAGGCTTTGCGTCACGAGGACCATGAGTCTATCCCTGTCATCTCCTCGAGCATCTACTGCTGCCTCGCTGAGCGCCTGGGTCTGGACGCTCAGTGCTGCACATTCCCAACCCACGTATATGTAGTGGTGTTTGCCCGCCCTGGCGAGACACTGGATGGCGCGCCGGCCAAAGAGGGTGAACCAGTGGAGAGGATGTACTTGGATCCTTTCGAAAACGACAAGGAAATCACGGCTCGCGTGCTTCGGCAGCGAATGCGTGAGTTGTGGGTGAATCCTGATGCTCAGAACTACTTTGAGCCAGTTCCGCCCTTCCAGATCGGCTTGCGGGTTTCGGAGAACATCCAAGCAACCTACCGCCAGTACAAGCAGATCGGGACGCCGGAAATGGTGACTCTCATGGCCGGCCCGGGCAAGCTGAACATGGACGCGCTTCACTATGCCAGCACTTGGGCAAACATTCTTTTGATGTCCCCGGAACGAACTCGAAGTGGGTACCCATTCCTTGAGCTGTTCCTGGTCCATCTGTTCCGGGAGTGGCCAGAAGATTTGTGGATTGTCAAGCGACTCCTCAAGCACTACTATGACTGCGAGAGGGTCTTCCCAGAGAGGATCGCACTGTCGTCGGCGCGTCCCTACAGCTATGCCTTCTCCGAGGCACCACTCCTAGCCAATCGCGACCACGATGCGCCTGTGATACCCTTCCGACGCAATCCTTCTGCCAACAAATTTGTTCCCTTCAGGATCGGGGAAGTGTTCTACCACCGCCGCTATAACTGGTATGGCGTCGTCGTGAACTGGCTGGTCGGCCGAGGCGTGAAACCCCCGACCCCCGACGTCATTCAGGAACACGAGGTATACTATAGATGCGCGTCACAGTAAGCACCGGATTTCCCGCCATCTCTTGTGCGACTAGACATGACTAATTCTTTGTAGGGACAACTTCAGCAAGAGGGATCTCATGATTATCGGGAATGACAGCATGGAGCGCCTCACTGAAGATGACGACGTCTCCCCAGACATGTTTCCGACGGCGGGGCAGTACTTTAGGAGATGGGATCCCAAGGCCCGCAGGTTTATCTCGAACCTGAAAGCCCAGTACCCCGATGACTGAAGGGAAGCAATACTACTAAGCTCCCGGGCAAGTCGTGGCATGGCTATGCCTCGTAGCTCTGATGACAGCGATGGACCTGGTACGATATGGATATGGAATGACTAACGACTTGATAAGTTTTTGAGCGATTGCAGATTTGCGCGTTGACCGAGCTGGTCGTGCGTAGGATCTTTGCAAAGGGCATGACGAGATATGAATATGGGAGAATGAAACGATTATGGACACCAAGCTGGACAGGAAACATGGCTTTTCTTACGTATCCCGTTAGTCTTTTATTGTTTGCTTTTTATCGTTTTGCTTTATCTCCCTCGAACCAGGTGAAGTCGTCCATGGTCCTAAAGCAAACCCATGCATGCATGCATCTGACATGATTTTGGCTGCCACATCCAGGTACAACTGGCCTTCTCTCCAACTGGAGGGCGGGGAGCGATGGTCTGATATGCGCCACCACTCCAGTATATCGGCGATTCAGTAGGTAGGACCTGGCTGATACGCTACGAACAAGTGGTAATGATGTCCTCTAGTACACCCTTTGCCGCCAGTTTCTGAACCCATTTGTGTAACGCCGGCCCGTAATCCTTCTTGCGCATGCTGACCCGGTCCTCACCGCCTTCGACTTCTGCCTTTTCAACAGAGTAGTCTCGTAAAACAGCATTTGCCTCGTCAATCAGTTGCAGGCAAAGGGCCTGAGCATCATGCTCTGTAAACTCGGGGTCGTCAACCTTTGCCTTGAAGGACTCCGGCGCTTCAGCGCTCGTGATATCTAGCTCTTCAGGTCCGAATTCGGGAGCTTTGGACAGCTCTCGTGCGGCTTTCATAAGCATGGAATTTTCGTTGACTGCTGGATCATTCTGCCTCATCATTTGCTCCTTAAGGTAATTCAACGACGCAACGGTCCGAAAATACTTTTGCCTGGAAAGAGCCAGGGGACTCTTACACAGGGCGAGCAGATTGAACATTAGCTGGGCGTCCTCGTATTGTGCCATTACGGCCTCAATACGTGGCTGCGCAATGGAGATCCAGTCGTTCGGGTCACTTGGCATCGGTCCTCGTAGATGTTAGCGACGATCAGCCTCGGGAGGAAGCCCATGGGGTAGGGTAAGGGACAAACCAATTTTGGAGGGTTTGCTCTTGAGGCCATCCAGCTCCCAGACGGCATCGCCCACTGGCACATATGCTATGAAATGAAACCCAAAGTTTGAGTCCTCAGCCGCCTTTTTGGATCTTCCCTTCCCTTTCCCATTGATACGACGTTTTTTGGTGGCGGCATCGGAGATCTCATTATCGAGCGCGAGGTCGGCGTTGAGATGGTCCATGCGCCGGGTAAACGAGTTGTGTATTGTACGAATGAATTGGTTCTTGCTCAATTCGTGGCCACGTAGAGCTGTGCCCAGGTCCTTGGTTGATTCCTTGAAGTCGCGAAGTTCCTCACCTAAGCAAATATCTGGGATATTCATAACAATGTTGAGCAGAGCCACAGTGGCACAGGCATTGCTAGTTGTCTACAAGGGTTAGAGAAGGACTGCTTTGCAGATTGGAGCGAAACACAGGATGGGCACTACCTGGTTCGCGAACCACACGTCGCTTGTGTCAGCATCGTTCTCATGCTCTGTCATGTTCGGCTGAAACTGGAACAGAAAGATGAGGCCGTGAATGGGCTTCCTTTGATTAATTGGCAAGTGTTCAGAGTGGCGCGCTGGCAATACATACGGAAAGGAAGCAAGGTGTGATGATGAAGTGAGCGTGAAGATCTCTTTTGCCACGACATCGTAGACACCCAGCTCTCGTAAGATGACATTGAAGAAATCCTAACAGCCAATTAGTACTAGGCAGCATAGCAATGTCTCCAGGTATTTCCACGGCCTGGGCGACTGGGGATACATGAGCACTTACCGGCTCCGATTCCAGCTCGATCCAACCCTCCCAGTCTTGGATGTCTTGTGGTTCAAGAGGAGCCAGCGCTTCCTCGAGCGCATTTGGACGTAGCTCAGGGGTAGCTTCCGAGCTTCGTCTCGCCTTGCGCTTTGCGCTCTGTGACACCGGCGTTATCGACCCTGAGGCAGATGATGTGGTAGGAAACTTGGATTCATCGTATGTAGAGGGCCTCTCGCTCCGACGGCTAGACCGACGCAAAGATTTTTGTTCTGGCAAAGCACCGGTAGACCCCTCCGTGTCAACAGACGACGCAGGCGGAGGAGGAGAGGATGTCATCTTGTTAGGTGACGCTCGTTGGTGCTCCTAGCGCTTAGATGGTGCACATGAGAAGGAGGATTCGGTCCTATCACCGATGCCGTGGTTGACGAAGGTAAATATAGACGGAATAGGTTATCCCTCGACGCGCTGCAAAGGTCGAAGAAGGATCAGCAGCAGCTTTGGGGTCGATTTGGCCTCGCCTACCTACCTTATGAGCAAGAGGTCATGTTAAGTACTTGCTTGGCTCGGCACGGGGAAATAAAGCGCAGTAATTCGGATGCAATGGATGTATTACTGCCGTGACATTTAGAATGATGTTGGGTTAGAATGAGACGAGGCTGCATGGGCCAAAACACGGAATTATGCCCTGTGAGGTTGCAGGAGAGAGGTTGTGCCAGACTTGAAGATACGTTCAAGGTGGACAGCAGAACCGCGACACGGCAAGTCTGCAATGCGATTTCCAAGACAGGCAACCGCGATGGAACCCTCTCTTTGGAAGAAAAAGGCGGAAGGCGCAGCTTCCAAGCATCTTGTGCTACTAATCCATCCATACACCCGTCATTCGTAGCTACAGGCTACCTACAGGTATGTATGTACAAGGTTGGTTGGTAGGTTGGTAAGTAATTAGCAGCAGGCGCGCTGTTCTTTGTCTGCCGCCTGTAAGCGGGAAGGAATGATTGGGCCTAATTGCACCTGTAATTGTCGGGCGACTACCTCTGTGAATTGGCTGTGCCTGGGCCCGTCAAGCCAATCAACTAGCCGGACCCGTTGCTATTGTGGGGTGCAAAGTGCCTTCCTCGACCGCGTCTTTGACGTGACGGCATCTTCAAGCTCCCGTGAAAAAAAGTGCGGCCGGCAAGGAACCAGACTTCCTCCAACAAAACATCACCACGCCAAGCATCACCAACTGCTCTTATTTTTCCTGCCGCCTCTCACTCCTCGTGCTGCGTGCCTTGCCACGGAATGCCATGAGCCAAACGCCGCGACTGAGGTCTGGGTTTCCAGCAACCCCAGCGACCAACGCCCAACGCCGTTATCGTAACCAGGAAACGCCCGTCTCTGCTTCCTCGTCGACTTCCTCCCGCTCACGCTCCGCATCCACCGCCAACAAGTCGCCCTCTTCGCTGCCTCTGGCCCCTGAGAGCGCCCCCGCACGTGTCACGAGCGAACCCGTCATTCCCTTGACCCTCCTCGATGCTCCCCAGCAGCGCCTCTACGCCTTTGGTGTTTACGTCCTGCTCTGGGGGTGGAAGCTATACGACTGGCTTCAGGTTGTCGAAGATGGCGAGGTCTCGTGGTTTCTGTTTCTCAAGTGGATTCTCATCGACTTTGCCTTTCTCTTTGGCCTCCCGGAATTGAGGATACCATGGCTCGAGCTGTCCCAGTTCGCCGTCGTCACTGCCTTTTCGGCGCACCTCATCGTGAACTACCTGCTCATGTTTAACATACCAGTGCGTCTACCCCTTTGCCCCTCCTCTTCTCTACCAGCTAACATCTGTCTAGTTGCCACTCCAGCCTCTTCTCCTGGGCTTCGTCAAGATTCTCTACGATCGCGAAATCTCCGTCTCCGAGAACAATGTCAAGGTCTCCAACATTCTCAACAACCACTCTCTCATCATGGGAAAGCAGATCATCAACATATTGCCCGAGGGCTCGGCTATTCTCAACCCCGAGCACAAGCCCTTTTGTCTTTCGGTAAATATTCCGTCCATCTCGCTACCCATAGACTTCAACGCTACAGTGCCCGCCGAGATGGAGCTTATCCGCATCGACCTCGACACCCAGGTGCCTGAGATCATCAAGATCCCCAACCGCGAACTGAAGAAGCTGGCGAAGCAGGCTCGCGATCATGCCTCCGACTCGCCTTCAACCGCCTTCCGATGGTCTTACCCTGTTAAGAAGCCGGGTGTCTATCGTCTGGGCAAGGTCCTGGATGAATATAAACTCGAGGTTCAAAGGACCACCAAGGATACCTATGTGGTCCCCTGCCCACAAGCCAGGTTCAGATCGCTTGAATCGTCACAGAGGTGCATTCGCGACCTGTCTGATCTTACCCTCGAAGTGGTTGGCACCCCACCCCTCGAGATTGCTTACAGTCGAACCATCAACGAGAAGAACCATAGCTTCCACTTTCAGAGCCTGGCCCCGGATGGCTTTGTCTCCCCGCTCATGGGGGTAAGCTCCAGCGTTGGCGTGTCGGAAGAAGACGATGTGTCCTGGGTCCGCACCTCCAAGGTGGTTGTGGGACTTAACGAGTCCATGACAGATGCGGGAGAGTGGGAGTACTCGGTCGACAAGGTCACGGATGTTTTTGGAAACACAGTCGCCTTTGCCAAGTCCGGGGACGATGAGAAGCCAAAGACTGAGGGTCTGACACGCAAATTTTCTGTTCGAACCAGACCCAAGATTAGCATGCAAGGCTGCGACCTACGAAACCCCATCAAGGTTGCCAAGGGTCGCTCAGTCAAGTTGCCCGTGGCCTTTACGGCTTCTCCCAATGACAAGTCTCACGCTGTGGCTTGGGACTTCTCGCCTATCGATTCCCTCACTAACAACGGTGACCACGGCTCATTGGTCTCCACGGCCGGCTACACTTCCGAGGGTGCCAACGACCGGCCCAAGGTCACTGCGCCCGGTCTATACACCCTCAGATCTGTTGAGAGCGACGCTTGTTCTGGCGAAGTTGACGAACCGTCATCGTGCTTGTTGCTCAATCCCCTGGAGCCCTCTCTTTCCATCAGAGCCGAGGAGATTCCCGATAAGTGCGCTGGAAATTCAGTTGGGCTCCGCGTGGATCTGGATCTGGTTGGCACACCTCCATTCGTCATTCGATACGACATCATCTCGGAATCCGGTACGCAGCAGCGCGCTCACCAAGTTTCAAGCCTCCGCTCCCAGCTTGAATTGGTGCCAAAGACGGCTGGTCAATTCAAGTATGTTTTCAAGTCGATCGACGACGACGTGTATAAAAATCTGCGTCTCGCCGGCCCGGACAAGACGTTGCAGCAGGTCGTTAAGCCTGCGGCTCTTGCCATCATCTCCAATTACGACCGCAACCCGCAAGCGTGCTTGAATTCTGAGGTAGAGGTCGATGTGCGTTTCTACGGCGATGCACCATTCACTCTTGAATGGGAGATTGTACACGACGGCAAGAGGAAGCAAGAGCGAATCACGGACATTCAAACCGATTCCATCACCATCAAGACCACGCCTCTTACCAAGGGTGGCGAGTACATCCTAGCCCTTAGCAGCGTTCAAGACAAGCGAGGATGCAAAAACTTCCTCCAGGATAGTCAGATGAAGATCTCGGTGCGCAGGCAGCAGCCACGTGGTGGGTTTGGCATCATCGAGCAGCGAAGCAGTGTTACAGCTGTCGAAGACGCCTCTTTGCGCCTGCCATTGCGTCTCCAAGGCGAGGCACCCTGGACGGTTGGATACCGTAATGTGAATGGGTCCGATGTTGTACAAACCAAGATTGCCACAGCTCCCAACGACTTTATCACAGTCAAGGAGCGAGGCATCTACGAGATTGTCAGCATCAAGGACAAGCAGTGCCCTGGCATTGTTGATCCATCTGCTTCGACGTTTCACGTATCCTGGTACCCGCGCCCCGAGGTTTCCTTTGTGCCAGCCGAGAGCATCTCCCGCGGTCCCGACGGATTTGTCAAGCGCGATGTTTGTGAAGGCGATATCGATGGTTTTGAGGTGTTGCTGAAAGGTAAGTTGATTGACTGTTCTTTGGGTCCCCCTACGTTTGCTAATACAACGGCAGGCGCTCCCCCATTCCGCGCGCTGTACGAGGTCAAACACAAGTCCCTTCAGGGTTCAAACTCTGTGAGCCGCAAGACTCTTGATGCGGCCTTTAACAAAGCATCCGTCACTATGGAAACTAGCAAACCAGGAGACTACACCTACCAGTTTTCGGGGCTTGAGGACGCTCTCTATAACAGCGACAAGAAGTTTCAGCCACTTAGCATTCAGCAGCGTGTCAATGCCAAGCCTTCGGCAACCTTTGCTAAGCCCGGCCAGGCCTTCAAGTACTGTGTTGAAGAGCAGGAGCACGAGGATAAGATTCCCATCACGCTCACTGGTATCGCACCCTTCCATGTGGAAGTAGAGATCAAGCACCAATCTGGAACTCCCGCCGAGGTGTACCAGATCCCCGCGATCAATTCAAACTCTTTTGGCATGCAGATTCCGCGTCCTCACCTTCGGCTGGGAAGCCAACAGGTTCGCATCCGCAACGTGCGAGACGCCAGAGGCTGCCAGCAAAAGTATGAAATGGGAAGTCCATCTATCCACGTCCATCTGTACGATGCCCCTTCCATCTACCCCCTGGAGACGCGCGAGGACTATTGTGTGGGCGAGCGAATTGCCTACACGTTGTCGGGAACGCCTCCATTCGACATCTCATATGACTTCAACGGTCAGTGGAATGCCAAGTCGCAGACGACCAGCTTCCGCCGTATTGCGGAGAAGCCTGGTGAGTTTGTCATCACGAGCATATCCGACAAGGCCAGCGAGTGCCGCGCGGCCGTCAACATCCCCAAGACAATCCACCCGCTGCCCAGCGTTCAGATCAGCAGAGGCAAGCAGTCACGCGTCGACATCCACGAGGGTAACGAGGTCGATATCCTGTTTGAGTTCTGGGGTACTCCGCCTTTCGAGTTCACCTACACAAGGAGTACCAATGCCAAGAAGGGACAGAAGAGCACCATCCTCGAGACGAGACACGATGTCTCGTACGAGCACAGCAAGGTGGTCAAGGCCAGCCAGGAAGGCACGTACGAGGTTGTAGCGATCAAGGACAAGTTCTGCTCCTTCTCGACGCAGCAGGTGGAGAAGAAGAGTGGCAGGTAATTCCGAGGATAAGAAGGCTGGCTGTTCGGTTTCTGATGCATGGATGGGGGGTTAAATTGCGAGCGATGCGCATGTCGCATTTATACCATGGCACGGCGTTTGGTATGCTGTTTTAGGTATGTAGGTAAAATAGGATTTTCTTGAATATGCATCATTTATATATTTTGTGACGGACATTTTACACTGTATACGAGACGAGACGTACGTCCAACGGAGGGTATCCAAATCCTACTCTTGCTGCTCAATCTTCTTGATGAGCTCGCCGCCTATCCTCGCAATCTCCAACAAAATGGCCTCGCGGTTCACCTCTACCTTGTCATCTTCATCGTCCACGCTATGGAAGTTGTAGAGCAGGCCAGGGCGGAATCTCTGCTGCTGCAACCGCGGGTTCCAGATGGCGCCGATGACGTTGTCGTCGTTCGTACCACGGAAGAAGATGAGAGTGTCGTTGTACACGCGCTGCAGCTCCTCGACCAAGACGTTGACGGGGTGGGCGCGGATGGGCAGGGGCGCCTTCCCGGTGAGGTCGTCGAGGTTCTTGAACTGCGAGGGTTTCCTGGCGCCGGTCTCGGTGGCAGCGTCGCGGAGGATGGCGCGGACGGCCTTGGGGGAGAGGTGGAAGAGCACGTCGTAGTCGTGCAGGGAGGACTGGAAGAGCAGCTCGGGGTCGAGGCGGAAGTCGTGGTCCTTGAGAAGCTTGCAGGCGGCCTTTGCGAGGCGCGTCATGCGCGAGGCGATGAGCTTGGAGGGGCGGCCGGCCTGGGTGTAGGCGTGGCCGGAGGGGTCGTGGGAGGTGGCGACGAGCAGGACGGTGGTGTTCATGAGGGGGTCGCGCTTGCGCCAGGCTTCGAGCTCCTTGTGGACGGCGGCGCGGTCAGCGGGGGTGAGCGTCTCGGCCGAGTCGACTACGAGGGGCTCGTCGCGCCAGTCCCAGCGCGAGAGGAAGTCGAGGGTGCGCGCGAGGCCCATGAGGGGCGAGGAGGGCATCTTCCAGGGGTACGGCTGCAGGAAGACGTGCAGCACGAAGAGCTCGACGAGCTCCTCGGAGAAGTGGCCGCCGAGCTTGTGGCTGTGGAACCACTGCTTCACGAGGCGTATCGTCGGGGACAGGGGCAGCAGGCGCGTGCAAAAGGTGGCGACGGTCTGGTTGTGCAGGGGCAGCGTGGTGAACTGCCAGTTGAAGGTGGTCAGGACCTCCTCGGCGGCCGCGCGGACGTGATGATCGAGCGTCTTGTTCTGAGCCTGTCGCTCGAGGAGCGTCTGCTCCATGTCGCAGCGGATGCGGAGGCGGAAGGCGGCGCCGCTGTCGTAGACGATGTCGAGGTAGGCCATGTTCTCGATGCCAACGTCTACGTCGTCCCGGCCGAGGTACGTGGTGATGTTGTCGTGGGCGGCCGTCAGGCGGCGGTCAAAGTCGAGCAGGAACTCGACTTTGGCGGCCTGGATGGCGACGAGGTTCTCGGGCCACTTGCTCGAGGCCTCGAAGTACAGGTTGACGTCCATGGGCTGCAGGACGTCGTTGTGGAAGCCGATGAGGGGCGGCTCGATGGAGGCGTAGCGGGCGAGCGGCGAGACGGGCGCCAGCTGGCGAATCTGCAGGGGCAGCTCCTCGAGGTTACGGATGTCGTACTCGAGGGTCTGGAAGGCGCGGCGCGCGGCATCAAAGGCCTCCTTGTCGGCATGGGATAGCGTGAGGATCGGAGAGATGTCGTAGCCAGTGGAGGATATGTCTTCCTTGGGGAGCTTGAGGTGACGGCCCAGGATGTAGCGCGCAATCTCCTCGCAGATCTGGGAGGGCTGCTTGCTCGACCACTCGACGCATTCGAGGATGCTGCCGTCCTTGAATCGGCGGAGCTCGGCCTTTTCACCCCAGAACTGGCGGAACCTCGCGGCATCCTTTTGCTCCTCGGCCGGCGGGCCATGTTCCATCTGGCGCGACATGTGGCCGTAGTCGAAAACCACGCCGACGGTCAAGTCACCCGATGCAGTGCCGGGAGAGCCGCCGAGGGACCACGATGCTTTGGATGGCAAGTGCAGGTGCACCAGCTGCGCTCGGTTTCCGTATGCCTTTTTCAGAATCTTGTAGGCTTCGAGGCACCAGTCCCAAACGAGACCGCGCTGGTCGGGGGATGCGGGCGGTGCTAGGGATGAAGTCTTGATGCTCAGCACGGCGTCGAAGAGCTGCAGTGATGAGTCTGCTTTGATGATGAAGATGGGCTCGAACTTTTCAGCAGCCTCGTCGGCCAGAAGCGCCATGGTGGACTTGGCATGTGACTGCAGCAGGGCCGCCGACCACGGGCTCATCTTGAACAGGAGGTTGAGGCCTCGGGCAGAGTCGTGCAGGACGGGGCCAGCCTCTCGGATGGTGTCGATATCACTCGAGGAGACTCCAATCTTGAAGGGCTTCTTGTTGAAGTCAGTCGTCGACAGGAACTGAATGGCTGCTTTGAACAGCTCGCTGCTACTGAGAGAGTTGGAAAACAGAGGCTGGCCGTTTCGCCCACCCGTCTGGAGCAGCAGGGCAACCATGATGGCCCATTCAAAATGGCCAAACCCGCCCTGGGAGATGGCGCTGCCGTAGCCGCGCTGCTGAAGCCAGATTCTGCCTAGAACACAAGCCTCGGTAAAGGCGGCGCACTCGCTCTTTGCATGCGCGAGGATACGCAGATACGAGATGAAGGTGCCTTCGGCCAAGAGGGTCGAGTTGTAGAAGGGCGTGACAGCCTTGTCCGACTTCTTGCTGTCAACCTCGGCCTGCCGGTTGCAGTTGACATTGGCTGCTAGCTTGGCTCGCGGGAAGAGGTCCTCGGGTGCGCAGGGGATGAGTCGAATCGCGTACTCAACCTTCTTGGTGCTCTTCTTGGGTGATTTGTTGGTGCCGTCGGCTGCGGCCTTGGGGCGCATGACGAGCACAGGAAGAAGAGGGTTCTCATGAAGATGCTCGAACGAGAAGGCCATGGAGTCGCCGAGCTCTTTTCGAACATGAGCGGATATGTAGGCAATATAGTAGGCCCTTCGGTAGAAGTACCGGAGGTTTTGGTAGTCCTTGTCCTGGAAAAGCGAGCGCGGCATCTGGACGACCATGTCGATGGCGAAGCTGGGCTGGGTCTTGACCATGGTCTTGGAGACATAACTCCCGACGACGTTGCATTGCGTGGGCTTTTCGTACGAGACCTTGTAGGGAGAGTCTGCGGCCGGTCTGGGGTTGGGATAAGGTATGACGATGCGGTGCTGCTTCTCGAACTTGGCGGTGGCCTCGGCGATCTGGAAGTCAAGTTAAGGTTGGATCTGGAGGAAAGGGTAGGTTTACCTACCAAGGCGGGCTCGTGGGAGGGAATGGCATCGACGGCGCTTTTGATCCGGTGCAATTGGCCGTCGACATCCTTGAGGGCCTTTGCGTAGTCGAGGCGGGCTTCCTTGAGCAGCTCTTCGGTCTGGAGGATGAAGGTGCTGGCGGCGGACACGCGCGCGGAGAAGCGGGATTCGAAGTCGATGAGCCCGTTCTGACGAGGGCCTGTGCCAGACTCGTGGTCAATCTTGCGGCGCTTGGAACTCGACTCCATGGTGGGCAGCGGTGCGGAATGGCGAGGCGTGAGCAGATGCGAGGGTCCATTGATTGATTGTGCTGGATATTTTTTTCTGCATCGCAAAGTTGAGCGGGGCGATAAGATAAGAGCTGGCAGCACATTACGCGCAACGGAGCTTACAGATCAGGGTCCAGTTGGTGAAGGGAATGAAAGAAGAGTTGTTTTCTTGACAATTGAATAAAATATAGAAAAAATACATCAGTCCATCCATATAATCTGATTCATTCTTTATTACTCTCGCCATGTTCTGAATATGCGTATGGCCAGTTCACACAAGCCAGCCACGAGCCACAAGGTGCTAACGCCTCGTAAATGGGCTTGGCGAATTAATTGATGTTGGCCTACACATGCCTCACCTGGATATATTGGTTCGACTGCCAAGCCTGCTGCAAAACAATCACGCGGAGGACGGGATGGGTAAATCTTGCAGCTCTTCAGCCCATGTGCAGTATGAATGCTTGAAACCTTGGGGGCACCGGATAAAGATATTCCCCGCCTCTCCAACATACAGAGTGTGGAAGAAGGATGACACCGCACGGTCAGAAACAATACCCAGCCAGCCAAGACTGGCATACAGTAAGGGTTATCATCGATGGTATGAGTTGTGAGGAATCTGCCATCTTGTTTATGGGTGATCGAGGAAATAAAGAATAAATACCAAAAAAAAGAATTAAATATTAAATATTAAATATTAAAATTAAAATCGAAGGCAGGTCCTACCCGATTCCATCTCCCGTGGTGGAGGCGGGGCAGCTGGTATCCGCCGACGCAGGCCGATTAGCGGAACCGCGAGTCCCCATCGGCCATCCTCGGCTCATGATAAAGGCAAGTGCGACGCCATCGTCACATCTCTTTTTCCTCCCCGTCAGCCTCCTTTCCGCTTTTCGGTTCCCACACAGTCGCCGTAGCACACAGGTTGTATCTACGTAGACGCAGGGTTCTTGTTGCTACCGCTGTTGCATTTCGCATGCCGTTTGTCCTCAATTGCACACTTCGCAACTCACAATGCCTTCCATGGCCCTCCGCATGAGGACCCTTCGGGCAGCCGCTCGCCATGGCACCAATGTATGCCCCCGCCCTCACGGTGGACGTATCCTTTAACTGCTAACATGTTCGTCTGCAGCCTACTGCTGTCTTTGCCAGGGCCTTCTCGGCCACCGTCCGCCGCGCCGAGATCAACAAGATCTACCCCTCCGCCTCCGAGGCCCTCAAGGACATGAAGCCCGGCAGCACCCTTCTCTGCGGCGGCTTCGGTCTCTGCGGTGTGCCCGATACCCTCATCGACGAGGTCCTCAACAAGCCCGATATCAAGGGCCTCACCGCCGTCTCCAACAACGCCGGCACCGAGTCCTCGGGTCTCGGCAAGCTGCTCAAGACGAAGCAGGTCAGCAAGATGATTGCCAGCTACATTGGCGAGAACAAGGTCTTCGAGAAGATGTACCTCACCGGCGAGGTCGAGCTCGAGCTCACTCCCCAGGGAACCCTCGCCGAGCGCTGCGCTGCCGGCGGCAAGGGAATCCCCGCCTTCTACACTCCCGCCGCCTTCGGCACCGTCGTCCAAACGGGCGACCTGCCCCTGCGAAACAAGCCCGACGGCACTCCTGATCTGTACTCGTACCCCAAGGACGTCAAGGTCTTCAACGGAAAGCAGTACCTGCTCGAGCACAGCATCGCCGGCGACTACGCCTTCGTCAAGGCCTACAAGGCCGACAAGCTCGGCAACTGCCAGTTCCGCCTGGCCGCCAACAACTTCAACGGCGCCATGGGCCGCAACGCCAAGATGACCATTGTCGAGGCTGAGCACATTGTTGAGCCGGGCGAGATCCCCCCCGAGGCCATCCACCTGCCCGGCATCTACGTCAAGCGCGTCATCCAGAGCAAGGCCGAGAAGAACATTGAGAAGTTCACCTGGGCCAAGGATGAGAACGACCCCGACGCCAAGAAGGCGCTGGGTACTGGCGACACGGCCGCAAAGCGCGAGCGCATCGTCCGCCGGGCCGCCAAGGAGTTCAAGAACGGAATGTACGCCAACCTGGGCATCGGCATGCCCATGCTGGCCCCTAGCTTCGTCGGCCCCGAGGTCGAGGTCCAGCTCCAGTCGGAGAACGGCATCCTGGGTCTGGGCCCGTACCCAAAGAAGGGCGAGGAGGACCCCGACTTGATCAACGCCGGCAAGGAGACGGTCACGCTCAAGCCGGGCGCTGCCGTCTTTGGCAGCGAGGAGAGCTTCGGCATGATCCGCAGCGGCCGCATCAACCTGACAATCCTGGGCGCCATGCAGGTCAGCGCTACGGGTGACCTGGCCAACTGGATGCTTCCCGGCAAGGTCAAGGGTTTCGGCGGCGCCATGGATCTCGTGAGCAACCCCAGCGCCACCAAGGTCGTCGTGACGATGGAGCACACCGACAAGAAGGGCAACCCCAAGATTGTCAAGCAGTGCGCATTCCCCCTCACAGGCCGAGCTTGTGTATCCAGAATCATCACCGAGCTGGTAGGTAACCCGACTTTTTTGTCAATGCAGGCTAACAGTTGTTTAGGGCGTGTTTGACGTGGACTTCTCCAAGGGCTTGACGCTCATTGAGATTGCCGAGGGTGTGACAGTGGACGAGGTGAAGAGCAAGACGGAGGCGCCCTTCACAGTGGCCGAGGACCTAAAACCCATGCTTTAATGTCTTGTACGATGATGAGAAGTATGCAGCACGAGGTGGAAGAGGCAGGGGTAGGGAAGGCTGATGAAGCCATAATAAACAGTAAAAGTGATGCCTATGCTCTGGCAACCAAAAACCGTTACAAACAGAACAAAAAATGAGGTCATCGTCGATAGCTCACAGGGCTGTGACTGGTGAGCCACTGGACCAATTATAACCACACAGGACCCTCATTGCTTCAGGCTGCCATTAAAGGAAGCCTGACTATACGGATACAAAGGCATTGGCCGAGATCGCACTATCCATGCACCTTATATTCTGGATGTTGACTGGATCTTGAATGAACGGCTCTAGGGTAAGCTGATGCAAACAGCCAAACGCGTAAACTCCGATCGGCCTGCGCAATGAAGCATGGTCAGACGAGGGGAACACATCTAATTCCATGCAACACCGTCCTTGGATTTGAGTCTGACTTTGGAGTACTAGCCTGCCATTTCCGAATTTGAGAGTTGTTTCTGAAGCACCTGACAATACAGGGAAAGCCTCCATCACCATACTTGTTCCATCTGGCATCAACCGTGAGGCTCTCAACCGGCACTGCCGCCCCGGGCCGCAGCTGTCCACGCCATAATGTCCCTGCCCGCCACGAAGAGCACAGACGGCATATATTACAAAGAATGGACGGTACCGCGGCGTCTCACAGTCGGTGACTCCAACTACGACTGGTCGCGGAACCGACTGCCACCTCCGTCCAAAGGCCACCGACCATGCGGTAAGAATGGGCCTCGGTCGCTGGCCGCCATGGCCACCACGCTGGTGGCGCAGCATTTTGGGGATGTGACGCTGGAGATGCTGGATGATATTCCGGCTCGGCCTCTCTGGCGGATATGGAATTACCTAGACGCAAGGTGGGTGCAGCCCTCCCTCTCCCGCGAGCCTTTGCTGACTGGGCCTAGAAAGAGTGTTTCTCTCCACGCCTGGGCCCTCTTGTCAAATCACATCAGGCGCGAGGAGGGCGAGACGACTCTTGCCCTGTACCGGTTCAGGGATCACATCTGCGCCCCGGAGCAAGGGCTTCGGTACTACATCCAGCCCTTGACGTCTCCTACCGTCGACTTCATCGCCCACTTGGTCATCAGCGGCAAATGCGATTTTGAGACGAGCGAGCTCCTGTGCCTGGCCAAGATGAAGAACCTCGGCGTCCTCGAGCTCATCCAACCAGCCGACGATCTCCACGCCGCCTATCCCGAGGTGAGCGACCGCCTGGTCCGGGGCTGGACAGAGGTAGACAGCCCCTTTCCACTCCTCCGCGTCCTGAGGATCTGGGGCGACCGCTCCGTCACGCAGCAGTCGCTCCGGTGGGTCGCCAAGTTCCCGTCCCTGGCTCTCTACGACGTCCGCGGCGCGAGGGAGGACTGGCCGTCGCCAAACGAGCTGGCGCTCGAATCCGGGTGGGAGCTCACGCCGTCGAGCAGGCTTACCGGCACCCTGATGCGCTACCTGATGCTGTTTGCGCCGCCCGAGGTGACCAACACGCACGGGCTGCGCGATCTGCCGGGTAAGCTCGACGACGACCTCGTGTCTCTCTGCGGCGACTCTCGTAGCCTGGTTAAATTCGTGGCTGGTGGCCAGGCCCCGGCCCTGCTCGACTACCTCAACGGCCAGCTAAATACCGATGTGCCCATTTGGAACCCGGATGCGGTGGACAGAACATGCTACGGCGAGCCCTTCGAGGCATGGGCGTTCTGGCTGTACTCGTTCATCGGGCAGCTTCATCAAGATGCCGACCTGTCGCGAAACGGCATCAGAGTGGACGCCCAGGCCGTCGTAGGCCCCTTTGTACTTCCCTCCAAGCCCATGGCCTGCCTGTACCTGGGCCACAGCGGGCGCAGAGGCATCGCCACCACGCCATCGTACGTGAGCCGTGGCATGTTCCAGACGCAGAGCTTCGTCTTCCGGCGGTCGCTGGCCACTGTGCACAAGACCGAGCCGCCAGCCGAGCAGCCTGCACCGCCGTCAGATGCTCCCCACGAGCCCACCATCCGAAACGTGAAGAGGAAGCGCATGGACGATCTTTTGGCAGCGCTGTCGCGGTAGACCAAGATCAAGGCCACCTGTTGTTGCGTGGGTGGCATGTTCCGGCCAGCAAGGCGCCTCGGATCAGCCATGAGCGGCTCAAAGCATACTTTTTGGGGACGACACATATACGATGGCAGCCGCTCAATTCTCATCGAGGACCAGCAAAACGCTGCTTTGAACTACAGTGCTGCCCCAAACTAGGCGTCTTCAACTCTGGTGACAAGAGCCGCAGGCGCCGTTCGCAGTCATGAAGATGGCTCTTGTCAGATCCTTGAGCACGTCGGGTCGGCGGGGCGTCAAGTCTGTCATTTACAAAGCCTTCAGGATTCGCCCAAGAGACAACGAGCATGTTGAGCCGCTCGTACCAAGAGGCCCGGATCTCCCAGAGATATCTCATCTACAGCCGCTAGCTCTGGAGAAATTTATGATATACGCTCCAGATGCCGAGGCGGGTGAAGACGAAGCAGAGGGCGCCCAGAGGCAGGAACCAGAATGGCGAGCGTCAGATCAGTCATCCTCGGATGTCCCACGAAATACATCCGATGGCGGGAGCTTCAACACGTCTTTCGGCGAAACGCAGCCGCTGCTCAAGAAAGACGCCGACTGCTACCCGCGGCCAATGTCTAGATTATCCAGCATGAAGCCCCGGCCCGAAGAACCGCATGGCAAACGAGTTGACGGGGATAATCCCACTCTACAAGAGGCTGCTCCGAGTAAGACAACCTTGCCCTGCGTTGTTGCCTACTAATGTCTGACGCCGGCAGGTATCCAAGTCGATCAGCACACGGCCGGCGCCCCCCACGCCCTCGACTTCGAGACGGGAAAATGCTGGCGGACGACTCTAAGCTGGAACGACGCGCAGCCAAGCGTCGAGTTCCAAAGCCAGTCGCGCGCGTGCCGTCACCTGCGCCTGGATCTCGACGTAGTCATGCCCGCGGGGCCCGTCGACCCGACACGGCAGATGGACCGGTTGGTCATGGGCGTCAAGGGTGCCCAGATGATTCATGTGGTAGAGAGCGACGGGAGAGTCGTGAGCAGCATGCCGTGGAGCGAGGGGCGAACATTGCTCATCACAACCAAGGATGCCGAGCTGTCTCCTCCCTGCCTTATGCGGTGCTAAACGGCCGTCTTGAGCAGCGATGATGCAGCTCGCGCCGGCCCTAGAACCATATGAAATAGACAGATCAACACGTAACGCCTGGCCTCTACGCATGGCTCGAGCATGAAATTCATCTACGCGCTTCACTCGGGCGTGGCATGTCCCGCCGTCGAAAATTTTCTCTCGCCCAACGGCAACACGAGTGCTGCAACAGACCAGAGGGTAAGTCGACGGATATCGCTCTCTCCTCCAGTTTCCCCTCCAGGTGCATCCATTGATGGTGAAAGCCAGAGTGAATATGAAGGATTGGTTTTGTATCTTTCTAGTAGGTTGAAGAAGAAAGAAGAAGAAAAAGTAAAAAGTGGGAAAGAAGTTGGGGATAATATGTAGGTCGTGGGGCGGAATAACTCTGTGCCGTGATAAGGCGATAAGATATGCTTTACCTCTGCAAGCTTGAGCTCAAACTTGGAGAGAGTATGTTGAGGTGGTGATTTTCCTCGTCTTTTTTTTTCTTTCGATAATTCCCGTAATGGAATCGCCGAATATATGTGAAATCACACTGGAGACTGGTAAAAAAGAAAAAAAATGCCGATGCAGTTGCTGTAAAGATCTTGTGCACGTGCCGATATGGTCTTGTAGAGGTTGTAGTCCAACTCTACTCACGCTCACGTATGCGCCGTCGCGCCCTAGACAATGCCGCAGATGACTCTCGATGTCTCCCAATGAGCATATGTGTCTTCTGATAGTCACCGCAGCTCTGCTTGTGGCCAGGATTGGCGCATCGGGGGTCGGTCTGTGGTTCGGCATCTGCGGGCACCTCCTGATCCAAGGAGCAGTAAAGGCTGTCGCAGCCATTACACAGTGTCAGTGGTGAACTAGGGTTCTTGACATCAGCGGCAACAACATCATCATCATCCTCATCGTCGTCTTCGTCGTCTTCTTCTTCTTCTTCTTCTTCTTCTTCTTCTTCTTCTTCTTCTTCTTCTTCTTCTTCTTCTTCTTCTTCTTCGTTGTCATCTTCATCCCCGTCCACATCTATGTTCTGCTCAGAACTGATTGTAACGGCCTCAATGCCAAGGACATCCTCCTCGTCACCCACCCCCTCGACAAAGTCCTCTGCAGAGCCAGGTACTCGTCATCCTCATCCTCATCAAGGACCCGTACATGATGTGACCATTTCTCGTGGTCGTGGATGCAGGCATCGATGTCTTCGACTGTCTCTCCGCCATGGACAGCTCCAGCTGACCTTCCACCAGCGCACAAAACACTGGGTGTCACTTCATTCTGTATAGCCCCAGCTATACTTTCTCCAGTTCCCCTGAACTGGTAGTGACTGGCGGCGTACAGCACCAGCTGTACTTTACCCAGCTCACCGGAACTGGGTGTTGATGTTGCAAATGCAGACACCGGATGGGACAAGGGCTGTATCCCAGAACGTAGACGACTTGGGTGAATCAAGGACCTCGTACAGGCCTTCATCCTGGTTATCCTCATTCTTCGTAGAGTCGATTGTGGCGGCCGCTCGGGCTGGCCACTTCGGTGGGTAGGCAGCATCACTGACAGGCGTTGACAGTGGCTCTATAAGGAGAATATTAGCATAAGCCAGGACGGGAAGTGGTTGGGACAGTGTCCTGGCCACGCTGTGCATTCAGCATCAGAGCAGACAGCGGGGTGCGCTGTGCACCAAGTTTCTGCTCTCCGGCTCCCTTGCTCCCATCATTAGCATCAGTGCTAGGAATCTTGGGGGTAGAAATAATCTTTATGCTGCTCCATGGCGTCAATGGCTCAGAGAAGCACAATGTAATTTTGTTGGGCGGTCTTTTTTCAGTGTGGATGATTGTCAATGTATGTGGGAATCCAGATTTCAGAAACCTGTGCCCAATTACTGGGGTTGTGCGTCCGTGTTCCTTCCTTCCTTCCTCAGTTGCTCCTTCCTCCTCAGCATCTTCTACTACCTGGTGCTACCCGGGCCGTACAAGCAAATGTAGTAGGTACTAAGTACCCGCAATCGGGACCTGAAGTCATGCCCAAAAGCTGTCAAACCCGTTGTGTGCTGGCTGGCCTACAGAAATGTCAAATTGATCGAGGGTAAGTACAGTAGTACCTACTTGATGTTATATGTGCACTACCTAGGTAGCGGTGATGTTGTACATACTTCTTCTACTTCTTCTACATTAACCTAAATAAGTAGAGATCAGAGGCAGCGAGATTCCGGTCTAATGATCACCATACACAGCAAAAATAGTTGGAAACCCCCCTTGAACCGGCACGAGACCCTACAAGCTTCCAAGGCAGCTGAGTCATACGCCTTCTTGAGGGATGTTTTTTCTTGGAAGAATACTGCAGTAGGGTGGTGTCGGTGCCTGGTGGAAGCAGAGGTGGTGCAAGCCTTGCGGGAGGCCCACGACGAGGCTGAGCACATGGGAGCTGCCCTCACCAGACGCAAGGCCAATGGAGTGAAGACCTTGACACAAAGATGGAATCTACATGTTTGTGCTACCACAGTGATTATGCAGCTGCCAGGATTTTATGTTATGGCACGACCGGCCTATGGAGTAGTGTAGTCACTCGAAATTCATGGTCACACATTCACAACAAAATCACAGACAAGTAGAAGTGGAAGAGGAAACAAGCATATATATTGAAAAAAAAAATATATATATATATATATTAATTTGTCAAGACCTGCAGGGTCTCGACACCGCACACAGTACGGGCGGCATAAAAAACCCCTGGGGGGAAAAAGCCATATTGGATGCCCTACCTGGACACCAAGATCCGACGACCTGCCGGGTTTTGAAAGCGATGATGCCCGACCTGGACACCAAGACCTGACGACCTGCCGGGTCTCGAGAAGAAAGACAAAAACGAACAACAAAAAACAAGACGAAATAAAAATGACAAACAGGGGGGCGGGAAGGAAACTCACATCATCCTCTTCGACCATCACTTATGGTGAATAGACGATAGAATCAGCAGACGACTCATGCGTCGCATCACCGGGCAGCTCTCTCAGCCTCCCGATCTCCGGCATTGCCAGCCTCTTCAGTCCCCTAGGCTTGGCGGCTTGCCTGGCGATTCTGGGTCAAGTGCTGCTCGCCCTCCTGAGCTTGACCGTGGCCCGAGGGCACCTCAGGCTGCCTTTGGGCCGGAGCCCCCTCGTTGCCCTGCACGGGCCGGCCTTCCTCTTTCTCTTTCTCTTCCTCCGCCTCTTCTTCCTCCACAAAGCCGGTGGGCATGCGGTCGACCACAGCCCAGAGGCGCCGTTGCTCTTCAAGCACACGAGCCTGCGAAGTGGGAAATTCACGGGCCGTTGCGTGCCCGTTGGGCCTACACTGATTAGCGGTGTGCCCGTGCTGGCCACACTATTGACTTGTTAGTATAGTTGTGTTCGTGAGAGAGAGAGTTGGAGTATGCCTGGTTACTTACCGCGTGGCAGAGAATCCCTTGCCTGTCAGTATGTTGGCCTTCATGGTCCGCATGACCTCTTTGGCCTCCACCACGACCAGTTTGCCCTGCTCTTCCTCGTCGCCCGATGCCACCTCCACGGACACCAAAGCCATCTCGGACTCCACGGCCCCCACGGCCTCTGCGACTTTCACGGCCTCTGCGACCTCCACGGCCTTGACCTTGCCCTCGGCCTCGGCCATGGGCCACCCTTCGCTCGCGCTGGTCCATGAAGGCCTCAAACGCCTGGCCAAGGAAGTTGGCGTACCTAAGGTCCATCTGAAAACGTCAATATCAGTGCACAATAACTTACCTTCTCTCTTCTTCTTTTTCTTCTTGGTTAGTAATAATCCCCCAGCTCTGTGGAACGAGTGTTAGCAAACAGTACAAATCGGTGCTGAGGCTTGACAGTGGTAGTATCAATCTATTGATTGCACGCCCGTAAAGTAACTGTTTCCAAATAATGAAGGAAATGATGGTGGAACACCAAGTACGCACCTGCGGGAGGACGTTGCTGTTGCTGTTGCGACGTGAAGAAGACGTAGTGCAGTTAATGACTTTAATGCTGTATGGTGAAGAAGGGAAGAAAGAAGAGAAGAGAGAAAGGTGGGGAAAAATTCACTTGTAATAATCTGAAGGCTTGGTGTTTGCAGTTCACCTTACTGGCAGCTGTCGACGGCTGGCAGAGTTGGGTCCAGTACATACTGAGTTTCCAGAAGAAGTGAACTTATGGGTGTTATAAGGATTTGTATTCCAGCATTGCCGTTACCTCAATGCAGCCCTGGGCCAATGCCTAGGCTGTCAATCAGTGCATGGTTTGTCTGGACTCATTCAGGACGCCCTTCCTTGCTGCTATCATGGCCTGCCAGATCCAGCGACTACTGGCTGAGCGATTGGCTTTGCCCTCTTATTTACCAGCAGGTCAAGGGACTTGCGACACAGGATCTTGTGGCACTACAGATTGTACAGGTATATATATAGAGAGGCGCCTTTATTTAGTAAAAGAGAAGGGAATCTTAGCGGCAGCATTGATCGAGTCACCAGAAGCTGCTTTTCATTGAAACCTCGAGCACTTGGTAGCTGGTCTTACAGACTGGAGACAAATCTCATGGCTCAGTATGCAATCAGGTACACCTGATCCGAGTTCGCCGAGGAAGTACATCCGAGGCTAGGGTAATGTTATCCCAAGAGAATGTTCACGGAAGACGATCACTGAGCTCCTTCAAAGGCAACGCTACATCGAGCGGTTGCTTCTTGGCATAGCGGATTTTGTTGACCAAAGCAGTGGCTGGAACGAACCTTCGAAATGCAGAATCCACACACTGTATGCTTGACCAGAAGAAGAAAAAAAAGAAAGAAAGAAAGAAAGAAAAAAAGAAAGAAAAAAAAAAGGAGGACACTGGGTCGTTCAAATTGTCAAGTATGCACGGGTACGGGTAGCAAGCGCACGAGGCGAAGAATGGAAGTGCGTGGAAGGCCTGCAACAGAGGCTCCATGGAGATGCTGGGATCGACGTATATAGTAGTCCAGATAAGCGGGAAAGCAGGAAGGGAAATATAAAGAGAAAGAAAACGCTTCCGCATATAATGGATGACAGGATCGCGATCAAGCGTCATGTTTGGCACGAGAAGTTTGGCTCGACAAACGTAGAGGGATTTTGTGGCCTCATTCTCAAGGCAAGGAGGTAAGTGCTGTGTGGTGTCTTGGGCAGTCGGCGCGCTAACCCTTATCCGCGCAGCTGGGAGGTACGTACCTATCAAGCCAACCTCGACACATCCACCACAGACTCCAAAAGTCTATCTCTTCGCTCCAAAGAGCAAAAAGAAACGATCAATCGTAATGAAAGGATTTAAGCCCGATATGGGGGTCGAACCCATAACCTTGAGATGTGTGTACTCGTAAGAGTCTCACGCTCTACCGATTGAGCTAACCGGGCAGATGACCCGATTCTTGGTTGAGGGTGGGTGGAGATGTTGAGGGATATATGGTATTAGCCGGTGTTGCCCTTGGACATGTGGCTTGACGTCTAGGAGCACCTGTTGTGCTAGTTTCATCTCACACCAACTGCTACGAGTATGCTCCTGACCGATCTGTCCTTGGTTGTTCAGCGTGGGCTTGGCAATGCGGTGTATCATCGCCCTACAGCAGGCATAGGGTATACGGTTGGTCCAATATACATATCCAATACAAAGATCGATAGGGCAGGCATGATTTCTGTGTTGCATGCTTCACGCGGAAAAAGCATGTCAGAGAATTTCATCGCCTTAATATTGGAACGTGGGACGGCACAAATATACAAGTAAAGACCTACGCCATTCTGCATAGCCAACCCTCCCATCAACTTGATACCGTCTCTACACTCCAACACTCAGATATTCGCAAAGGCTGCAAGGTCGACATGACTTGTATAGATATAGGGTAGAGCACCGACAGACAAAAGGTGAAGAGTGCTTTACATTAGGTGGATACGATGAGGACGTATCCACTGTGGCAACATAATGAACGAATGACACAAAATCACAAAATCACAATTTCATCGACAGAGGTAGTATGCCATCTGAGCATATCGGCCCAGGACCAATATCCCCGTAGTCACCCATGAATCAAGTGTACCAAGCACAATGAACGCTGCGGTCTTTACTATACTGGAATATCACTATAGGAAACCAGTGGGAATATGTCTTTTAAGAGCCATTGGACCCATGTACGCATCTAAGCAGGCGGCCTGCCATTCTATCCTCCTCCTTATGGATCATCGCTCCCATCCAATAGACTCATCCAATATGCACCCTACAATGCAGCTAGTTCTCCCTCTCCAAGGCCTCGAGCTCCTTCAGCACCGAGGCCTTGGTGTTGATCTTCTTGAGCTGGGTATCCTCCAGCTTCTCTCCGCCAGCCAGGCGCATCTCGAGATCCTCAATGGCTCTAACCTTCTTTTGCAGACTGCGAATCTTCTTCGAGTTGGGGTTCTGGTTGGCGTCGGCGTTTCCGTTGGCCTGGCCCTGCTCCCCGCCGTGCGTGCCGGGTGCAGGGGGGCGCGAGCCGTGGTTGGTGTTGCTCCTCGCGCGCCTGTCAGGGTTGTGCCTCGACTGGCTTCGATGGTTGCGCAGATGGCTGCCACCCTGGCCGTTGCGTCGCTCGGGGCTGCGGCCATCGCTGCCGTAGCCGGCGCCCCGGTCTCGCGGGGGAGGGGCCAGGCTCGCTCCGCCGCTGGGCTCACCCTCTGGTCGCCCTTCGCCCTGGTTTGTCTTCTTGTTCCGCTTCTTCTTGTTCTTCTTAGCCCCATCCTCTCCCGTGGGCTCGGCGCCAGGGACGGTTCGGGCCTGGGGACCAGAATCGGCCAACTCGGCACCAGGAACGCCACGTCGTACCCGACCAAAGCCGTTGGCGCTCACGTTGGGCGTGCCGTTGCTGACTCGGTGGGCGGCGCCGCCTTCGTCCTCGCGCTTAAAGTGCAGCGGGGTAGCGAGGCCTCGGGCGCCGGGGGGACGGTAAGCACCAGCGGGCTTGCTGGGCGTCTTGACGGTACCGAGATAGGCGGCGGCCGAGGCATGAGGAGGGGGAACCGGGGTCAAAGGATCGCCACCGGCCGTGTTCTCAGGCGGCACTGGCCGCCACACCACCTGGTACAGCTCGACCATGTCGACGTTGTACATGAGCGTGCCGCCAACGTGCCACAGCTTCACGCCGTTGTCGACACGCAGGCGGGGCGACGTGGTGGCCGTCATGATGTAGCGGCTGTCGGCGCTCCACTCGCAGACGCTGGGGTTGCCGCTCTCGATGGTGCAGATCTTGCGGTAGTCTTTTTCAAGATCGTACACGTCAATCTGACCAGCCAGGTTGCCGAAGCCGGCGACGAGGAAAAACCGGCCGTTGGGCGAGAAGGTGATGGTGTTGCGGGGACTCAGAGGGAATGAGCGCGTCGCGACGGCACGGTTGTTGAAGATGGTCGTCTTGGCGGGGATCTGACCATAGACAACACCAAACTCTCTCGAGTTTGGCGACCACGAGACGTCGTGAATGGGACCCTCCTTGTCGAGAGACACGCGGGCGTCAAAGGTGCCGCTGGTGCTTAGGAGGTATAGCGTAGTCTCGCCGTAGTAGCTCTTTCCCGTGGTGTCGACCTCGGTCTGGGCCAGCACCAAGATGCTGGAGCCCTGCTTGTTCCACTTGAACTGAACCTTGTCTCCCTTGTAAAAGGTCTTCTGGGAGATGGGCCTGTTGAACATGGGCACGTTGTAGACCTGAACGGCAGCAGGTTGACCCTAAAAAATTGTTAGTGTACGGCCACACATGTCATGGGATATCGACTCACCTTGCGTTCAGGCACGAAGACGGCGACGGCGTGGTTCTGGGTTCCGGGGGCGAGGGAGTAGTTGGCGACGCCCTCGACACGGAGCTTGTTCCAGACGTTGACGAGGTCGTGGCTCTCATAGAACTGCACCTCGTTGGTGACGAGGCGGGCACAGTACTTCTCGTCGGCCGTGTACTGCAGGTTCCAGCCGCCCTGCTGCTTCTGGACGAAGCGGCCGATGGGCTGCTTGTCGGCGACTGGGACGCCTTCCTCCACGGTCCGCCAGACCTTGAGGTTCTTGGTTGCGTCGCCATTCTCGTCCTTGGCGGGACGCTCCCACGTGATGACAAAGGTGCCGCGGGGAGAGAAGCCGAGCTCGTAGACGTTGACCAGAGGAAGGCGGAGGATCTCTGCGCCGGTAGAGGCGTCGACGACGGTCACAGCGTCGGGTGAGGCGTAGCCAAAGTATCGGCCACAGGAGGAGTAGGCACTGCACCGCAGGTTCCCCTCGGGCTTGGAGAAGCCAGCCAGATCATCGTAGACGGGGGCGGCATCAAAGACGCCGATCGTCTTCTGGGTTCGGTAGGCAAACTGCAAGGGAGACGCCATGGCTAGTAAAAGTCACAGTGTCTCGGGTGTGAGAGAGGAAGGGCAAGGTTTGCAGATGTGGGTATGCTTGTTGGAAAGGTCCTTTTTTATTGGTGACGCGGCCTTGTCTACTCTCTTGCAATGCGAGAACCAACGACGGCACAGCAGTCGATGGGAGCAAAAAAACTTGATACCCGGATAGGGGTGTTTTTGAGCAGTCGAAAGGGCCCGGGCAGGTTTGCGAGCGGGGCAAAGGGTCTGTTCTGTCTCGATCCAATCGGATGGAATGCCAGCAGGGCAATGTCTGTCTGCTTCGTCAGAGGGTCGACGTCCGCTGTAGTTTTATTGTCGGATGACCGGCCGTCGAGAAGTCGGGCGGGCAGGGCGGGCCAAGAGCGGAAGAGAGGCGGGGGGGATTTGCAGAGCAAGACGGCAGGCGGCGGATTTGTCGTTAGCAAGCGAATGCCGTAACCGGGGGTGGGCGAGAGCGGACGAGGACGAGAAAGACGGAGCTGCCGGGAGAAGCACGTCGGGGGAGAAGTGAAACGCAAGAGAAAAAAGCCTAAAGGATTCTGGCAAGCACCCAGCAAAGGGGGACGCGGGAATTGGCGCGGCGGTGCCGTGTTCCTGTGAGCTGGAAGAGAAACGAACCGAGGACCACGGGGGCAAGAAGGAAAGAGGATGTTTTTTTTTTGGTCCTTGTGTCAGTTTTATTTTCTCCCCCCTGCCACCTTTCTCCCAAGCACAATGAGGACCTGGGCGGGCACCAAGCCACGGATGGTGGGGTAACTGGATCATTCCTGACCATTTGTCGCCAGACAAAGAGAATACCTGACTGGTGGTGAGCAACCCGTTTTTGAGTTTGGACCAAGAATATTGCTTGTATGCATATTATGTATGCGTGCTGGCCATCACTGACGCGACAATGACTTTATTCATGGCTGGCTGAATCCTTACAACCGCGCCGCCCTTATCGCCTTTACACAACGGAGGGCCCCTCCTACAGCAGAGTGGATACATCCAACATCAGACAGACACTTTTGGCACACTGCCTTTGGGCACAACAAGTAAGATCATCTTACGGCCAGCTGTAACAGGATCTGCTTTCTCACCCTGCGCTTGCTTATCATCCAATACACGCGTGCCCTCTACAATCTTACTTTCCCATCCTTGCCAGACCCTTGCACCTGTGCCCTATCACGGGTTGGGCATTGCTCCCGTTGCTTTGTGCGCTGGAAAAAATTGGACCAAGAATCTAAATATTTACTGTACCACGCATGAAGCTCATTTGCTGCCGCCAGTGCCCGTGTAACATCATGGACAGGGCCCACCGCCCATAGGTACCGGCTGATCTGTTTCGGGTGCACTGATCTTGCAACGTTTTGGCCAGAGCTGATGCCTTGGCTGCGCACCGTGGTCTGCTTAAGCCAGCCAAGTTGCAGGGTGAGTGGTCGTCATCTGGCACGGCACAGAAATGGTTGCACTGGATCGATATCCATCCCGCGGCTTGAGTTGGCATACCGGGTGTCCATTCTGCCCAGTGCGGTTCTAGATGGTCATGGAATGACCTCACCTTCCCTTGAACTTTTCCTTCCAACCACCCTTTTCGTAGAGCCACAGCGCTTCAGTAGCATATGCCCGACTACCCTGGTGCCCGCCCTCCACCATAGCCGCCTCGGCTAGACTATCAAGCACGCGCCCCTCCTTGACAGAAGCCCAGATCCCCATGCCGATGGGATCGTATTCCGAAGTCCCCCATTCGCCTTTGCCCAACCGATAGAGGATCCTGCCGAGCGTCTGGAACGCCATGCAGCGCTGTGCAGGGACGGCGCTGCGTGCCAGGTGAGCCAGCTCGGCTATTGTGTAACCGGCAGCCTCCGGGGCTAGCCCGTGGTGGTGCAAGCCCTTGGACGTGGGAATGGACCGGCTCACGCGTGGCGAGAGGAACCGGCCCCGGAAATCGAATCGGAGCGACGAGACGCTAATCTCGGGATGAGGGTAGTATGGCGACTCCTTGTCGGCAATGCTATCCTCGGTGGGTATAGGCGCCATCCAGGCGAGTTTGCTTGGATCGGCGGGCAGGTCGGGGAAGTATTTTTCGTGTAGGGTCGCCAGGAAGTCAGGGTCACTAGGATCGAGGTCGGGGAGCTTTGGCGGAGCAGGGAAATGCGTCGATTTCGGCAGCGCAACATCGGGTTCGAGATCCAGAGGAATTTCTTTCGGAGCCTGGTCCTCGTCGAAGCCAGCGGCGCCATCTTTGCCAACAGGTGCAGAGTCGGTCGCCTTGGGAGTGTTGGCTGGCGGCTCCTCCGGCTTGGATGCATCCTCGACTGTTATTTCGGGCGCCCGCTGCTTTGGAATCTCCGCGGATGGTGCCTCGCCTGGCAGTGACGTGTCCGACTCATCAATGTTGGCTCGACGCAGCAACCTCTGGATGAGCGCGGGGTTCATGCCGTTGAGAAGGTCCTCTTGCGCTTGAGCGATCTCCTGCGGCGACATGCTGTCAAGCTTCCTTCTATTCTCCTCGTCTATACGCTTCCGCTCCTTCTCCTCGAAGGTGGCGGCTTGCCCATCGTGACCCGGCCCATCAACGAAACTCGACTTGGCTTTCTCGTTCTCTCGGTTGGCGCGCTGCTGCTTGAACGCCGACGACTTCCATCGCCTCTTGTGCTGGGGAAATCCAGAGGTAGTGGCGGGGATGTCGGAAAATTCGACGGGCTTCTTGTTGCTCAGGTCGTGCTCGACAATCTCGCCTATGAGATCCATGGTGTAGCGTGACTGGAAAGTTTGGAGGATGAAGGCGGCTCAGCTTGGTGGGGCTGAGATGTTGATAGCTGCCCCACGCACCATGTCGACATGATTACCTAATGTTGCCATTGTCATTCACAAACCACCAATTTACACATCTTTGCTCTTGTAGTGAGTTGGTTTCCAAGGTCGCAAGTCAGAGACGGAGGCCAGGCAAAGAGAAAAAGAGGCATATGGAAATATAGAAATATGGAAATATTCAAACGTTGTATCGAGGCTAGGATTTCCGGGCACTTTACTGCATCCAAAATGTCTCGCGACGCTCTGCACCCCATGCGGTAAGGTGGCTGTTGAGGGCTTTCCATCTCGCACCTACAGCATTTCTGTAACACACAAAAACGCAATTCGTGGTAAACGAGCAAAAAACCTTTGCCTATTGTATTGCTTTATCGGTTATGCTGGCCATACATAGTATCCTTTTGGGCAGGTTGCAGGATGGGTGAAGGTCTCATCGGACCATTGCATTAGCGGCGATCTCACTATTGACAGGGGTAGCATGTTGGGCCTTGCTGATTGGCCAGTTGGTTTCTTCATGTTATCTCTTGATTCAGGGGACAGCCACAGCGCCAGCCGCGCGAGTTCGCCTCGAGGAACCAGCGCAGGCAGTGTTGTTTCAACGTTGGGAGTAAGCTGAGGGTTTAAATTCGACTCGCGTACTTATCCGGATGCGACCCACCCTGCTCGGGAATTTCCAGTTACAAAGGACAGGTACTCGTTGTAATTTGATTGTACCAGAGTAAGCTGCAAATACGTGGGCGCAGCGATAAGGCTCTCAATTCGGAGCCCTTCCTGATCAGTGTATAGGTGCGGTACAGGTATATTTGCTGAAAGAAACTGGTGGGCATAGCGTGGAATTGCCATCCTCTTATCTTGGCTCATAGTGTGTTACAGGAATAGATTGCAGTGCCAGAAGAGAGACGTTAGTGGACGCAGTACATTACATAAATTTACACCTCTTGGGCTGTATAAAAGAGGCAACTAGGTAATTAATTCCACTTCTGTGCAGGCAACGATTCCGAATTTCCGAATTTCCAAATGCCAATAGATAAGTACTCTTATTAGATTGTGTCAAACCCGAGGCCCAAACGTCACACTATCGCGATGAATTACCGCTAAACACATCCCGAGCATAGACAGAGCATGCAGCAGCCATTATAGAGGAAGACGGCACGGGAAATACATTTATTTGCACTATGGCTGGAGGAATTCATGGAAGGTTTCTTGGAAGAAATGGGTTCGGCGGAGTCCACCTCAGCGCAACGGGTCGCCTCGGCAGGCGGAGAATTCTGCCATCGGTTTGATGCTTCGGCTCGGTAAGAACGGTTGGTAAGGTACTGCAGGGTATCTCGCCTGGCAGTTAGCTTGTAGGGGTACTTTGGACGACAAAGATCCCCACCGGCTTGCATCCTTGCCGATGCACAATGCACTTGTCCAGATTCGGCGTGGGCGCATGCATGCCTTTGCGCTGGGGAATAGCAGCACTATTGTGTCGGGACCAGTGGCGGGTGCTGCTACCAGGTACTGTACCTGTATTTGTAGCAGTGGTACGTACTTGTGCGCAGCACCCAAGTTCCAAACTGGGTAAGGCAGGTACCACCTTGCATCCATGCATGCACCCATCCATTGCACACCTTAAATTCTTTGCCGTCCATCTCTCTTCTCCCGCCACGGTATCTGCCCAGGCCAGGCTGTCTTGTCTCATCCTCTCTCTCTCTCCTCTCACCACTCACCATCTCGGCTCGATGTTTGGACCAGACCAGGCTAAACCTGGGGCAGGAGCCACACGGGTCCGGCTGCTCACACGCCCCCCCACCATCAGTGATTACCATCCATCCATCCATTCACCATCCATTACAGGACAGGACAGACAGTGCTGGCAGCACTGAGGCTGGCAGCACGTTGTTCTGTATATTCAAGTTGCCCGAGGTCGTCTTCCCATTTTATTGTTATTGTTGTCGTCGGCTGGCGTCACCCCCAGCCCACATCCCCATCATCCCTGACCACCCCCCTCCCATCTCGTAGCTGAGGTCCCATCTTGATGCTCATGCTCATGCTCATGACCATGGTCATGGCCGTACACCCCCAGACCCGTTCTTGTTCTTGGTGGTTGGTCTTGTCTTGACTTTTCCGGCCTGGTCTTGTCGACTCCCGTGAGATATCACAATCTCTCCCTCCCATCTCCCTACTAATCTCATCCCCCCCTCCTCGCTCTTCTCTCCTCGCAAGTCTCTTTCTGCTCCCCTCGTGCACTTTGAGCCCCGTTTTTTTATTACCGTTCGGAGGAGGGAAGGAAAAAAAAGCATTGTCGTCTAGGACCGAAAAACGTAGCCATCTCCATTCCCCCGTTCCTTTTCTTTTCCTTAATCCCCCCTTTCTCCCACCCTTCTTTCCACTTTCCATACCCAAAAATCCACCACTTGAAGCCGCAGCATTTGCTCTTCTTCATCAAATCGCCGCATTTGCAGGACTCGTGCCATCTTCATAGTTGCACCATTTTGCGCGCCCGATTCTGCCGCACATTTCTCTGTCGCCAGATACGCCCGGGCCCCGCATCCTCGGCGTCAAAGAGAGCCAGAAGAGACCCTCCGCGTCTCGAATCTCGCCCGACCGACCCAGGCTGTTGCGTGAGGCTATTCACACCTTACGACTCCACCTCGCAACAACCGCGATTACCCACCCCAATCAGGCCTAGCCGCAACCAGGAGTAGTCATCATTCTTCTATGCGTTGCAACTCTGCAACTTGGACAACTCGCGTCCAGATCACGGCTTGATTCTATTCTCATTTCCCTTGTGAACCCCAATCGGATTCCCTGTCCCTATCTCCTATCTATCCCAATATCCCGACTATTCCCCTCCCAAACGTCATTCGCTCCATACTCATTCCATACGCTCTTCCATGATTCGGCATTAAGACATCTACACCTGGACACTTACCTTTGGTGGATCGATTGGACCACGCGTGTGTCTGCCCCAAAGAAGGGAACTAGAAGAGAGCCATCGGGCTGATTAGGTGGATTGACTTGGGACACGACGACGAACGATTTCACAGGCCGACGCTTCCGGCTGCCGACCTTGCCTCCATCCAGTCGCCGGCCATGCCTACGCCCGACACGTCGATGCGTTACGATTCCTCGGCCGGGGAGCTATCCTCGCCTCCCTCGGGTTCATTGTCTGAGCCCGGTTCGCCCTCTCGCCAGGCTGCAGGCCGTCCTGCGCCCCGCGAGGAGATTGTCGTCGGCAACGAGCACCAGCAGCGCCAGCACCAGGCGTCTGCCGGCTCCTTCCAGCAGTACCCGGCTGGCAACGGTGCTAATGGTACACAGAAGAAATGGGGCTTCTTCGATGGACAGTGGGTGCAGCTCACCGCGGCTGGCCTTCCGAGAAAGAAGCCTGGCCGCAAGCCTGGCTCCTCCGTCAAGCCAAAGTCTGGCGATGTCACTCCCGACTCGCAAGCCAAGGCGCGCCGCCCAAGAAAACCTCGCGACCCCAACGCTCCCCCGATATCCCGCAAGCGAAAGCTCGCCCCGGCTTCCGACGACCCTGATTCTTCCTCAGGCCACATAACTCTTGCACCAACAGCTCTCGCGCCTTCGCCACGCGCGCTCGCCCCGGCCGGCTCCGTTTCCCATAACCACACCTCGTCCATTGGAGCCTCCCCGTCTCCCTCCACCCAGCACCTTCACCTCCAGCAGCCTGCGCCCGAACATCGCTACTCCCCCAAGATGCCCAAACGCGAGGGCTACCCAGGCTCTATGCAGAGCATTCTCAACTCCGACCCACCATCTCGCTCCCACTCAACGCCTAATCCTAGCTCTGCGTCCCACACTACCGCGGTCCCTGTGCGCACCAGCGGGCAAAACTACGATCCGATCCGAGGCAACTACGACCCAGTTCGCGAGACCATGGTCTCTCATAACCCTTTCCCATCCACATCAGCTTCGCCGCGCGCTGCCACCACCCAGGTCCCTCATCGCTCGCCCTCCATCGCCAGCCTCATCGACCCGCCTCCCAGTGCACCGGCCATGGTCTCGCCTAGCCGATCGCATCACGGCTATCAGCCGACCCCTGCGTCACAGCCAAAAGCTGTCCCGCGTGACTCAAACTCGATGCCTGCGTCACCTTCCTTTTCTCCGAAGCCCAAGGCCGTCGCAGCGGCTCCTGCTGCCGCGCCTGCAGCTCCGGAACCCAAAAAGGATCCTCCACCTCCTCCGCCGCCTCCTCAGCGCATCGTGGTCAAAGACAGCCACCTCACGACCATTTCGAATGGGCCTGTAAAGAAGGTCTCTCCAAAGCAGAAGCCCACCGCAGGAGTTTCTACACCCAAGACGGACAATCTGGATGACATGGTTCACGAAGGTGACGAGCGCTCGATTCTCGACTTTGGCAAAGCACGCCCGGGCGAGGAGACAGAAACTCCTACCATCATTCTCAGCATCCCCATCCAAGCCGGCGAGACCAACAAATATGTCAACTTCATGCGCCTGGCCGAGGAACGATACGGATGGGACGCCCTGCATCCTCGCCTGGCTGCCAACCGTGACCGAAAGGCCCGCATCGCTGCCGCTGCCGCATCATTGGAGAAGACAGAGTCTGGCAGGGAGTCGGGAGACGAGATGTCGGTAGATCTTTCGGATGCTGAGGGCAGCGCCCCCGAAAACGGGGGGACTAGCGGACCTGACGCTACTGCTAAGCCCAAGAAGAAGCGCACGTTCAAGGAGGATCAATACGACGTCGACGATGATTTCGTGGATGATTCCGAGCTTCTGTGGGAAGCCCAAGCAGCGGCTAGCCGTGATGGTTTCTTTGTATACTCAGGACCTCTGGTGCCTGAGGTTGAGAAGCCAGCTGCAGGGTACGTTTAACATCCCTTTTCGCCTACCTTATACTTTGCTAACTATATATCTAGGCGCGATGGACCACCCAAGCGTGGACGCGGAGGCAGAGGTAGTCGAGGAGGACGAGGGGCCTCGTCTCGAGGCACCGGCACTGGTCGTGGTGGCGGCCCTGGATCTCGCGGGGGGCTCTTCCAAGAAAACCTCGTATCACCAAGTCGGAGAAGGCCCAGCGCGAGAAGGAGAAGGCGGAGCGAGAAAACCTGGCGCTCGGCAAGTCGCCTACAAACGGCTACGCGCTCCAACCCACCACGCCATCCTTTGCCGTCAGCGAAATCGGTGCTTAGGGGCGCCGCCGGACTTCACTACGATAAAGCGATACCATCGCAGACGGATCTCAACATTTAATACCCAGTCTCCCTCTTTAGTTGTTTCCCCTTCGGTTTTGTTTCTCTATCTCGGAGACGATGGTACTTGTCGGAAAATTTTTGGAGTCGTTCGGAAACTTCTTCCACTGTCTGGGGCTACCTATGCTCTGTGTCTTTTCTCCCTCCAGGAGCAAACTCTTTCTCCTCTCTCTTTTTCATTCCCTGTGGTTTTTTTCCTCTTCTTTTATGTCTGATTAGCAGCGGGTGGCGTCATAGAGCATAGCGGACATGCTTACACGGTCCCGGGAGCGGACAATGTCGGCGCAAACGTGCAAAGGGAGGGGGGTGGGGTTGTTTTTCTTCTCTGGTTTGTGTTCTATGGGCCTCCTAGGTGTTCTTGGTACTCTGCTCTTCCTCTTTCCCTTCTCGTCTGCTCTGCAGTTTGTTGCTTGTTTTTTCTTGTTCGCGCACATCCTGCTGGGCGTTTATTAGGCACAGGTTGTGAGCCAAAGGCAGACCTGGATTTCGGTGGTTGAGTCGGAACGGGACGATGTAGATGGATCGATCCTTTCGCCCTCTTTACTTCAATAGAGACGCTAGAGTAATGGCTAGATTGAACCCGAAGCACTGTTGGACTGTGTGTATATGGTGAAGATGTGAAAAGTCAAGGTCATCTAGGCTCTTACTTGAACGGAAGCTAAATGTCTCTCCCCTCCTCTTTTCGGATCCGTCTTGTCAAAAACGCTCCATCCTGCCTGGCATATCGCGAAACGAAAGCCCATGCCTTCCCTCCCTGCCATGTAGAAAAAAATATCGTTTGGTCACACCATACCCACTCATCCCTATCTACAGGAAGAACCGCTCATCTAGAAAGCCGCCGTCGGGGCTGGGTGTCATGCAATGCTAAACTCGGGAATCTCGCCCATCTCCGCCTTCTGCTCTCCGCCAACCACGTAGGCGGCGCGCCACCGCAGCTTGGCGGACTCGACCTTGCGCGAGCGGTCGCCTGCGTGCCATACGTCCACCTGCTGCGTGATGCCGCGGCTCTGCTTGGGCGCGAGGTCGCGGCCGGTCTGGGGCTGCAGCTGCAGCTCGAAGCCCTGGGAGAAAGGTCAGATGTGGAGGCGAGCCGAGTAGGGCGAGAGACGTTACCTTGGTGACTGCAATTTGGAAATGCAGGCCGCTGATGGGCTGCGCGGTGTTGTTGGAGAATGCGAAGGCGAGCTTGAGGGAGTTGCCCGGGCCGGAACGACCAGCGACGAAATCTATCCGCAGACCGGCATTGCCAATGGTCCCCCGGTGCTCTTTGGGCTTGCTGGGCGTCTCAGGGGGGAGGGCAGAGGAGAAGTTCCACTCGTCGTCCTCGTTGGAGACGGCGGGCTGCGGAGGTTGCGGCGAGGGAGTCTGCCTCGCACTCACAGACGCGCCAAGGGAGGCAAAGGGGTCAGAAGCCGGCTTGGAAGGAGGCGGATATGCCGACGAGAATCCTGGCTGTGGAGTGGCGGATTGGGATGCGGGAGGAGAGGTAAAAGAGGCGAATTGTGAGAAAGGGGGAGGGGTCTGAGTAAGGAGGTTGCCCTTGGCACTGCTGTCTTCAGTCATGGAGGAGAGCAAGGCAGGGCCGGGAATGTCTTGAAGATGTTAGTGAGAACAATAGATGCATATAGGGGGGAGGCTTACTGGAGTTTGCTCCGAAGCCCAGAGCAATGTTGCCGCCTTGCCCATACGTGCTCGACTCGCCGCCAATGTCGAGACCGAGAAGGTCATTCTCCAGACCGCCGGCCTGAGAGGTGCTCGGCCCGGCACCGTTACCGTTGGAGCTAGGGGCATCGGCATCGAAATCTATCAGGGATAGCTCGTTGGCGGCGCTGGCTGATGAGGCGGCGGCCGACTGAGAGGGCGGGGGCGCACCGGAGGCGACCTTGGCGGCGCCCTCCATGTCGCCCTTCTTCATGAGCTTGTAGCGCTCAACGGTCCTGTGTATGCTGTCGTTGATCTCAAAGAGCTTGGCGACGGCTTCATGGTCGTCCGACTCCTCCTCGCACATCTTTTGAATCTTGGGCTGGGCGTTTTGAAGGGCCGAGGCCAGCTCACTGAAAACGTCGCCGTCCTTCATCGTGTCTCCTGGCTGGAACGCCTCGAGACGCTCCTCCAGCAGCCTGGCCTTGGCCTGGATCTTGCCAATCTCCTCGGCGGCCTTTGCGCGGTAGTCGGTCTTGGACCTGGTATCGTAGCCGGCCATGATCTTCATCAGCCGGTTGGCCTCCTGTAAATCCTCGCGGGTGCCTCGTCGAATGAGTTCCTGGAGCTTGGCGGAATGGGCTTCTCGCTCCTCCTCCTCCATCTCATCAGGGGACTTGAGGTTCTACAGGACAGGTCAGTACGGGAAGTCATGCACATCCAAGACGCATGCTTACATCGCTGGGGTTCAACACCGCGGCGTCCTCCCTTCTTACTTCAGGGAATACGTAGCCCTTGTAGCTGAGGAGCCGGTGCATGTCCCGGATAAAACCCAGGTCCTCCTTGTAGCGACTGGTTTCGCAGATCGTGACACGCCATTCTTCTATCGCCTCGAGAATCTTGGACTGGACGCGGGTGGGCCGCATAGGAGGGCGCTCGGGGAAGCGGCGGACCAGCTCGTTGAGAAACTCCTTGGTGCTGATCTGCAGATGGAAGGGATAGCCGCAGTTCTTGACGCAGATGTCGAGCAGGTTGATGGCCAGCAGGGCGACGTTGGGATTCCGATGATTTATGAAGTTGACGATGGAGGTGGCAGCCTCGCGCGGAGCGCTGCCCTTCTTGCTGTTGATCAGGTCCGATATCTCGAGGTTGAGGGCGAGGTTGGGCTCGTAGTTCTCGGGGCTGCAGGCAGCTTGGATGAAACGCTGGAGCTGCGAGGGGGTACGGCCGTACTCGGACCAGCGGTCGCGAGCCGCGGCGCGAGCAGATGCGGCTTCCATGGCGGCTGTTGTGCGTCTGCCTCGGGGACGGGAGGTCGGGCAGTAGAGGAGCGAAGGGCGAGTCGATGCCGAGCGTGAGGGGAAGGTATTCTGGGACAAAAAGAAGACGGGGACTATGTCAGCCCGCCGAGCGTCGAGATGCCGAGGACGGGCAATTGGGCTCAGTGTAGGAAGCCGAAGCTAGAGCCGGGAGCTCGATAGGCGCACATGGATAAGACTGGACAGTCCAAGTAAGTAATCGTCGTGATGGGGAGGCCAGGTTGGCTGGCAGAGAGCGGAGCTTGTGGCGGTGGTGCTGCTTTGGTGGTGCACGGATTGGCGGGGCGTCCGCTTATAGTGGAGTGCTTCAGTTGAACACAGACGGAACAGAGCAGACATGGTGGGATGCTGCGGTACTTGCGTATACTTGCATCGCCGCCAAAGTGTGGCACAGCCGCATGTTCTTTCCGCACGGCTCAGGTATCGTGATATGACGATACGGATAAGGGAACCTCCAAACGGCCCTAACAAAAATTATTGATTGAGCCGCTCAAAGCGTCACCACTAATCCCATATCACCAGCAGGCGCTCCGGTCCCCGAAGAGATAGACGCCGTACTGCTTCCCAAGAACCCAAGATGGTGCGGCACAAGAAGGACTTCAACCCCAAGGGCAAGAAGTTTGGCCACGGCACCGGCCCTCCCAAGCCTCGACAACCCCGCCAAACCGACAATGGCGACGACGGCAGCAACCCCACGTCGTCTTCCTCTCGTCCCGCCTTCAAGGCCGCGTGCTGGGACCTCGGCCACTGCGACCCCAAGCGCTGCTCCGGCAAGAAGCTCATGAAGCTGGGCCTCATGCGCGAGCTGCACATGGGCCAGCGACACAACGGCGTCATCATCACCCCCAACGGCAAGCATGTCATCTCCCCCGCCGACCGCGAGCTCATGGACCACTACGGCGCCGCCGTCGTCGAGTGCTCCTGGGCTCGCACCAAGGAGGTCCAGTGGAACAAGGTCGGCGGCAAGTGCGAGAGGCTGCTGCCGTACCTCGTCGCCGCCAACACCGTCAACTACGGCAAGCCCTGGAGGCTGAACTGCGTCGAGGCCCTGGCCGCTGCCTTTTACATCTGCGGCCACCCGGACTGGGCCGAGCAGGCCCTCGCGCCCTTCTCCTACGGCCAGTCGTTCCTCGACATCAACTCCAGCCTGCTTAAGAAGTACGCTGCCTGCACCGATGAGGCGAGCGTCAAGGCGACGGAGCAGGAGTGGATGGACCGTCTGGATCGCGAGTACGCCGAGAGCCGGCAAGAGGGTGACGACGACATGTGGACTAGCGGTAACACGAACCATCGGCCTCTGGAACCCTCCGACGAAGAAGAAGACAGTGGTGAAGATGATGATGAAGATGAAGGTAGCGTAGATGGCATCTATTTGGGCAAGCGGCCAGCAAAGACCCAGCCCGGCGACGAGGAAGACGAAGAAGAAGAAGAGGAAAAGGACCCGTACGCAATATCCGACGACAGCGACGACGACGCCGCCATGGAGGAGATCCGGCGCAAGGTCCTCGCCTCCAAGACCTTCTCCAACCCGGAGCCCGAGGACCGCAAGAAGCCCGCCACCATCGCCCGCCCCCAGCAGCAGTACAAGCCCGCCTCAGACGTCGAGCCCGACTCGGACAACAACGAGGACGACGAGTTTGACAACATCATCGAGGCCACGCCCGTCACCGACAAGATTGGCCTCGCCAAGCTGGAGAAGGACCGCAGCCGCGTCACGACCACGACGAGGACGTTCTCCTCCAACGTGGTGTCGGCACCTAGTAAATGGTAGCATAATGATAAAAAAGAAAAGAAAAGAAAGGAAAAAAAATCACACAAAAGTGACAGAGGGAGTGGGCTAGGCAATTGTCGCAGGGAGCTTGTATGTGTATGTACTTTTTGCTATGCTTACAGATCGTGACATAACCCGCCAGTCGCTCTACCAGGACTGTGAGTTTCTATCCTAACACCCATATAGTACAGTAGTATACAGTCCCCCGTCGTACATCCATCCATCTTACAGGTGTCTCTTCTCCGTAATTTCTTCGTAGGTCTGGATCTGGTCATCAACCTTGAAGCCCTCAAAATCAGCCAGCCCAATACCGCACTCGGTTCCTTTACCCATCTCGTTGACGTCCTTCTTGACATGCTTGAGGGTATCGATTTTTCCTGTATGCGAGTTAGCAAGCGCAGCCACCAAGCACAGCACGGCTGAAAGGATTGTCCTTCTTACCATCATACACAACCTCGCCCTTGCGGATGACCTTGACGGACGACGACTTCTTGATGGTGCCGTTTCTGACCCTGCAGCCCGCAATGTTCCGGAAGACGCGCCTCTTGATGTTGATGGGGAAGATTTGCAGAACGTCCGCCTCGCCGATGACGCGGTGACTTACGAGCGGCGGCAGCAGGTCCGACAGCGCGTTCTTGACGTCGTCAATCATGTGGTAGATGACGGTGTGGTCCAGGATCTTGACCTTGGCCGCCGCCGCTAGACTCTTGATGTTTGGTTGGATGGGGTTGTGGAAGTTGAGAATGATGCTGTTGGTCACGGCAGCGTGGTCAATGTCCGCCTCGAAAATCTGGCCCGTCGACGATCGAAGGACCCTAGCCCGCACCTCATTGTTGCCGAGTTCTTGGATGGCGCCGCAGATGGCCTCGACGGATCCGCCGGTATCAGCCTTGACGACGACGTTTTGCATCTTGATGCCAGGCACCTCGGGCTCGCCGTTGCCCTCCTCCTCGTCGGCGGCTTCGGCGGCCTCAGCAGCAGCCTTTTCGCGCTGGCGCTGCTCCAGCTCCGCGACTTGCTTGGCATGTTCCTGGCGCTCCTCCATCTCTTGGCGATACTCGACTGCCGTCTTGGCCGCGCCCTCGTCGGGTGCTTGGATGATCTGGTCTCCTGCCGCCGGTATGTCCCGCCAGCCGAGAATCTCGACAGGAGTACCGGGAGGGGCTTCTTCAATCTCCATGCCGGCTTCATTGCGCATGAGCCGGACCTTGCCCCAAGTCTTGCCCGCAACGATGACATCGCCCAGCCGCAGGGTGCCGCGCTTCACCAGCACCGTGGCTGCTCGGCCGTCCTGCTTGATGTTGGACTCGAGAATCCAACCCTCGGCCATGCCGTCCGTCTCTGCGCGGACGTCAAGAATCTCGGCCAGGGTAACAATATTCTCTTCCAGGTCACCCATGCCCTGGCCTGTCTTGCCGCTGACGCAGACCACCTGCACGTCACCTCCGAAATCTTCAATCTCAACCTGGTGCCGGGCAAGGTCCGCCTTGACTTGGTCGATACGAGCATCCTCCTTATCGACCTTGGTGATGGCGACAATGATGGGAACCTTGGCTGCCCTGGCATGTCGCAGAGCTTCGAGCGTCTGAGGCATGACACTGTCATCGGCAGCAACCACCAGCACAACAATGTTGGTCACGTTGGCTCCTCTTTGACGCATTGACAGGAAGGCCGCGTGGCCAGGAGTGTCGAGGAATGTGATTGTCTTCCCCGATGACATTTTGACGATGAAGGCGCCAATGTGCTGCGTGATGCCACCATGCTCTTGAGCGGCAACCGAAGACTTTCTCAACCAGTCGAGCAGGGTGGTTTTGCCGTGATCGACGTGCCCCATGATGGTCACGACGGGCGGGCAGACTGGAAGTGCAGAAGCATCTTCGGGAGGCGGTCGTGGCCTAAGATCCCGAAGCGAGCCGTCGTCGACGGTGGGTTCGAAGCCATACTCGGCAGCCACCAATGCGGCAGTCTCTCCCGTCATGACAGTGTCGACGGTGACGTCCTCGAAACCCATCTGTGCAAGCTCGGTCAAAAAGGTGCGGGTCCGCTGTTTGAGCGCGTTTGCCAGATTGGCCACGCTGATGTACTCCGGGATGAAGATGGGCATCGCTTGCGGTTCCAGCAGGGCCTCCAGCCTTCGCTGTTCTTTTTCTGCCTTCCGCTGCTGCTGCTTCTCCCAGCGCTCCACATCCCTGTCAGACATCTCATGATCCGAGTCCCTGCGATCATTGCGGCCGCCCTTCTTGGCTTTCTTGGACTGTCGGTCTGAACCTCTCTCACGCTCCACGTCCCATCGACTCTTAATCGCGACCTGTTGAGCTGCTGATTCTTCACGCGCCTTTTTGTCCGCCGCCTGCATCTCAGATACTTTTTTATCCACTCGCTGCTCCAGCTCGTCCCAAAAGTCTCCTGGGGCCGAAGTAGGGGCTGTCTCGGTGACCTGTTTGCGACCACGGGCTGGCTCTTTTGTTTGAGTTGCCGTTTGGCTAGAATCGCTCCAGATCGACGTAGGTTTTGTCATCGTCTCTTCCTGTGACAGTTGGACTTCTTTTTGGCTGAATGCGCCCCATTTTGACCCGGGAGCCGTCTTGACTTGTGAGCTTGACGAGTCTGGACTGAAGGCAGAGTCCTGGGGCGTGGACTTGGGCTTGAGAATATCGGACATGACAGCCTTGGATTTCTCCTGGGCCAGTCTCACGGGTGTCTCTTGTGGTGCCTTGCTACGCCAGCCTTTGTTCAAATTTGGCTCTCCCTTGACTTGATTTATTTGACGGGGGGTCGACTCGTTCTTCCCACGGTTCCCTTGATTGTGATTTGGACCCTTTCTAGGTCGCTGGGACTGTTGAGACCTGTCATCACCGCTGTTGGCCTGTTTCCTCGGGGCGGATGGGTTTGGGCGGTTCGCTTTGGCAGCGGCAGTCCTCTGGCGGGCCTCGAGCTCATGCGCGAGAAGATTGGAGCTCGAAGAGTCGCCGTTTGAAGTTGACCGCGACGTAAATGAACCGAAGGAGCCTGATGCAAACCCTCCCGACCCAAAGCCACCGGATCCAAAGGACTTGCCGGGAAAGCCACCCGACGGGGAGCCGTCCTTGCTATTGTAGAGCGGCGAGGTCGTGGAGACTAGACGTCTCCCCAGATTGGAGGCCGATGCGCGCGCTGCTAGCGCCCCTGGGCTCGAGCTCGTCAGTATCGAAGCGCTGCCATGTCGCAGAGGTCTCGCGGAGGACTGGTGTCGGCAAAAAGTGCAGACGTAGAACGTACTGCGCTCCTGTATATCGGGTCAGTATAACTCCAATTCTCAGACATGGCAAAGGAGAAAATGCCCACATTGCAGGCGCGAGATCTGAGCATCACTGCAGGTGTTCCTGGCTACCCTTGGCAGATCGCAGGTTCTTTGGTGATTTGGATAGAAGCTGCTGGATGCTTAAAAAAGCAATGGGAGCTTCAAGGCGCTCGATCGGTTTGTCGAATTATGGGGCTGTTGGGTCCCTTGCATCCCCTGTGGCGGATGTGTCCCTCCACTGAGAATTGAGCCACATGTGCAACGAAACCACGTAGCGAAAGAATAAATTGTCAGCATTGTATTGCACAACGACTTCACGACGATACTTGTGGACAACATCGGTTTACCAATCCTATAGATTTTGAGAATCTTTGAAGGTATGCTTGTTCTTACTTTGCTCCTTCAACATCTAACTCTCCCAGCCAAGACGTCACCACCACAGTCAATTCAGCAGGCCGTCAATAAGGCTCTTCATCAACCCCAACGTCTTCAGGGAGGATGGCGCCGGCGAAGCGCAGCGTGAGGTTCAAACCCAAGGAGAAGTCGAAGAGAGACGGGCCCCCTCCGCCTTTCAAGCAACCTCCTGAAGTGCTGGAGCCCTTCATAAACCAGCTGGACGAGAAGCATGTCTACGTTACCCACATCGACGGCCATCCGGCGTCCTTTAAATGGCGGATATTCCTCGTGCCCGTGGCCATGAACGTCGGCGTCGCCGCGCTCTTCGTGTGGCGCATGTATGCCATCATCCCCTGGTACTGGGAGCTGGTGAAGCCGTTCCTTGGTCTGCCCAGCGCAATCACATTCGCGGCCGAGCAATCGACTTGGCCCGAGTTAATCTGGGAGATTTCCAAGCGCACCGCCGTGTTCCTGGTCGACTTTCTGCTCTTCGTCTTTGTGTGGCCGTGGCCGGTTGAGTTTACCATGGGACGGCGCCACGGGAACCCTACACGATGGCGCTGGAATGTCGGCTTCCAAGACAAGGAGATTTACGTCCGCCGGAGCCGAGACTGGGACACTGTCATCGGCGACTACCTGGAGGACGGAGATGGCCACAAGATCCTGACAACGTACATCAAAACGGCAACGGCGCCCCTGCTGCAGGAGCAGAAGACGGGCTATCTGCTCATGAATGGGCAGTGGGATCTGGACTGGGCCGCCATGGTGCTCGCGCATCGATTGGTGGACAAGAAGGAGGTTGCGCTGGAGGCCTTCAAGAACGCCGTTCTCATGTACCACGAGGACCACGGGTGGCTCTGCTACGACCTGGGCATCAGTGCGTCGGTCGAGGAGGACACCAAGAGGAGGCAGGTGTTTGCGTTCCGCGATGCCCTGACGGCTCTGGGCAAGGAGGACCTGTTTTACCGCTGGGTCGAGATTGTACAGTTTGAGTCTACGCAGCCTGGAGGGTTTGGGCCGGAGAAGCAGGAGGCGGCGGCCCAGAAGATCCGGGATCTCTTTGAGGCGGGCGGTGTCAATTTCGACGAGCTGTGGAAGGAGTCTAACAGCAATTAAGAGTCTGTGCTTGGACTTGTCACATGCAATAGTGTTGCTGGTAGATGCAGTTACTCTCCGTAATGTTGATGTCTGTGTTGGTGGCTGTTCTGTCTTTCAGGCTTCCGCTGTGGATCCGATACCCCGAAATGCTCTGTGCCCGAGCTATTTAGATAGGCACGTAAATGGACCCTTCTGTGTGGCATAGACCGTTTCGTACCACAATAGAGGCATCAATGCTCAGACAAGTGGCTACAGGTATGTAAGTACTCAACAACGGTTGAGGCTGATTTGATTTTGATTTTTTTGATTTTTTCTTTTTCTTTTTTTGTCGCTTACTCACATGTCACTGGCAAGCTGGATACACAGCATGGACCCCAACTCTAACTCCAAATTTTGGCAGTGGGCGCCACGCACTGTTAGAGCCTGCGTATCCGCCCCGTAGCGACTTGGTACAGGCGCAGACAGTGGGTTGGGCGGCAATTGGCCCAGAGGCATTCCTCATGTATAATGTACAGACGAGAGTATCCTGATACGACACGATACCTAAACGAATCCCATCCAACCTTACCGCAGCAAAGGGGTCCACGCGACCAGGCTCCCATTTCTCCTCTCCTTGGTTTCTTGGTTCCTTGGATCTATTCGTCTGTTCATTGATTGTGACGTGCTGCTCTCTACTTTGTCCTACCCATCGATAGACATCGCGTGAGAGCACTTGGTAGTCACTTGGTAGTCGACATTAGTCGCTACTTTACTTATCAGCATCCCTTTTCCTCGCTAACCCCTCCCCCTTGCTCCTTGTTAGTGAGGCGGTGCTCCCTATTATCCATCACCTACGCCAAGTGCAACCGACAAGGGACCTCCAATCTCTCTCCTTGAGTGGAGCCTCTCCAGATTTACGATACCTGTAGCATACCAAAGCCTCATCGGCGACTCGTCTGCTGCAACAACATCACCACCTACCTCTCGTCCATTGGCTTCCCACCCCTCTCCAGGCCGGTGGCACGTCGCAGTAGCGTTTCCCCCATCTACCAAGGTCCAATCCGCATTCCCCTGACGTGGGCCGCACCAGCTTGCGCCATCCTATTCCTCGGCGCGCCACCCGCATCCCAATCTCACCCCTTCGACAGGCCAACAGAAAAAAAAAAGAGCCCCTACCAAGATAAAGAGGCATCGACAGCACCGCAATGTCCACGTCCTCTGGGTTGACGCGACGTCGCGGCGCCGGCGCTGCCAGCAATGGCAATGCCGATGGCGAGAGCAGCACCCCCACGAGATCCAACAGCGCCATGGACACCGCCCCCGAGACGAGCTACGAGGCCAGCGAGAACGGCCACAAGATTGCCTATGATCCTCGAGACATCAGCGAGAGCGCCGAGCGCAGCAAGCAGCCCAAGCTCACCATGATGGAGGAGGTCCTTTTGCTCGGCCTCAAGGATAAGCAGGTACTGTCGCTCTCCTCCACTCTCTCGCCCCCGTCCACCGCCGTCCTATGCTTCCCATCGTGGCTAACATGCGTCCAACCCCCCAGGGCTACCTCTCCTTCTGGAACGACAACATCTCGTACGCTCTTCGAGGATGCATCGTCCTCGAGCTCGCCTTCCGTGGCCGCATCAGCATGGAAAAGGATGCCTCCAGGAGGCGCTTCCCTCTGGCTGACCGTAACATCGAGGTCATCGACGACACCCTCACCGGCGAGGTTCTCCTCGACGAGGCCCTCAAGCTGATGAAGCAGAACGAGAAGATGAGCGTCAGCTCCTGGATCGACCTCATGAGCGGTAAATCTACCCCCTCCCCCCCTACAGCTGATCCTTTAACTCGTGCTAATTGGCTCGTGCAGGTGAGACGTGGAACCTGATGAAGATTGGTTACCAGCTCAAGCAGGTCCGCGAACGCCTGGCAAAGGGCCTCGTCGACAAGGGCATCCTCCGTACCGAGAAGCGCAACTTCCTGCTCTTCGACATGGCCACGCACCCCGTCACCGATAGCGGCGCCAAGGAGGAGATCCGCCGCCGGGTCCGTAACATCCTAACCCAGCGAACTGTCGTCCTCAACAGCAGCCAATTCCTCCCCGAGTCGCTCGACTTCCGATACCTGCGAACCATCGCCATGGTTTGCGCTGCATATGCCGCCAACGTCCTCGAGAACGCCCTCTCCACGCTGGGCCACGAGGCCAGGGAGAGGGCCTTTGCCCAGACCGACGAGCTGCTCGCCGACTATAGCCAGTGGCCGTTTGGAAAGAAGGCCACGGGCAACGGAATCGGCGCCAACCTGCCACAGGCTGTTGCCGAGGTATGCCAGGCACCCCAAGCACAGTTGTGTAAATGCTAATCGATCCATGTAATAGGAGATCAACAAGAACAAGGACAAGGAGCTCCAGCTCGAGGTTGTTGCCGCCTGCCTCAATGTCTTTACCCGCCTCGACTCCCTTCTATAAGCCTTCAGCCATCTGAGGTTGGCTGTAGACGCTGCTCCATCTGCGACTGGAGCATACATGTCAACTCTCCCGCCTATCTCTCCCCTTCCTCGATGTTTCCCCCAGCGGGAACATACCCAAGCTATTGCTGCCCGTCCACGCCCGTCCGACGTGATGTGTCATTGCTACCTTTCCCTCCCCGTGGCTAGCTCAGGCTCTCCCTCTCCCCTCACCTGCGTTTGATCTGTTCTGCTGTGCCGTTCTTCCTTGTTTCTTGTAATGCCGGGGCCTATGGGGTTTTTTTTTAGAAGCGCTGATGAGCGGGGAGAGCACGAGATTATCAGACAGCCGCGCCGGGAGGAGATAGATTCGGGCCCCCATTGGAGAAAGGGGAAGGAATGAACAAAAGGTTGTTTTTCGCGTTCTTCGGTTTGACAGAGACTGGACAGGATGATGACTGGGCAGACCAACATGATGTCTGGACGAAACGCAAAGCTTATGGTATTACAAAGGAAAAATTGGAGGGAGAGAGTATGAAACCATGTCCACAAGGCGTCTGTCTGATCTCATGTCTACTTTTGATTTCGTTATTCTCTTCGTCTTCATTTCTACTATGACTACTCTTTTTATTCTGGTATTCTCCCTTTTTCATGACATGATACTTTTGTGCGGTCGATGCCAGGATGGGACACACAGAACAGATGAAGAAACAGATGAAGACAGAAGAGAGAGAGAGAGCTTGTCTCGCATCAATGGGACGTACTCCTTCAGAGAGAGAATCGCATTTCCTATCCACGCCATGATGCCCACGAAATGAAAAGCAAAAGAGTAAATTACATGATAATCATTCCAGTTCTCTCGATTCGTCATCCCCTCTTTTGCGTTTCCGTCGCCCGGGAACTCCGTACACGCCAATGCAATCTCATGCAGAGCCCACGTTGAAAAAAAACAAAACGGATGGCCATCGTATTCATCCATTTGCTTTCTTTTCCATCGTTTCCTTCTTTCTTGCCTTTTTTCCGGTTTTGTTTACTTTCTGCGCCCGCCGACGCCCAGGCTGCCCTCGAAGCCGGGCCGGCCGCCCTTCTTCTTGGCGCCGCCGGCCTTCTTCTTCTTCTTGCCGGCCTTGCCCAGGAGCTTGTCCTCGCGGCGCTTCTTGATGTTCTCCTCGCGCTTGCGCTGCCTTGCCTTTTGCGCGTTCTCGACGCCCTGCGCGCGCTCCTTCCAGGCCTTTTCGCTCTTCTTCTTGCTCACCTCCTTACGCTTGACGGCCTTCTTGAGCATGTTCTCGTCGTCGCGGATCCGCTCGCCCTCGGCGCGGCGGCGGGCCGTCAGCCAGGCCTCCTTCTCCTCAATCTCCTTGCGCTTCTCGTCGTCCATCTCCTCGACGCGCTTCTTCTGGTTCTGGAACTTGAGGAGGGCGGTCTTGGGGTCTGAAGGCCCCTTCTTCTTCCCTTGGTTGAGCACGTAGCTGAGATCGTGAGACAGCTGGGCGCCGTCGCCAAAGGCAACACGTCCAAATGAGAAGTTGCCCGTCTCATCCATCTCCACGACGGGGCTCATGACGCTGGGGCTATTGGAGGCCAGGGCCTCTTCTCGTTTCCGGTCCTCCTCGAGCTTCGCCTGCCTCCGGAGCTCCTTCTTGTGGGCTTTTCGCTGGGCTTCCTTGGCGCGCCTCGACTCGATGAGTTCCTGGCGCGTGCGGATGGGCTTGCCGTCCGGGCCATCGGCTTTTCGGGCGGCACGGAGAGCCTCAATCTTGGCAGCCAGGCGAGCTCGTAGCGCTTCTGTGTTGGCCGGGATCTTGATGTGCTTGGGTTTTTCGGAGGGCGGGATGGTGGATGAGACAGATGTAGTGGTGCTTGCGGGTTCAGCGGAGGCGTCTGGAGGGTTTTGGGGTTCGCTGCCTAGGTCGAAGGTGGGGGACTGCGGCTCAGAGTGGGAGGCGGAAGCGTTGGTGTCATCCGCGTCCTTCTCGAGGTTGGATATGTTGATTGATCTCATCTCGCCCTTGTCGGTCTGGCGTTTGGGCTCCTTTTCCGGTACCGACTCAGGCTCCTCGCCTAAAAAAGACTTCTTTTGCTTCTGAGATTTGGTGGGCTTTGGGGCGGGAGTTTCAGCGGCTTCCTCGGCGGCTTCAGTGGTGTTGTCTGGGGTAGGCTGGTTGGGAGTCTTGGAAGGGATCTTCTCTGCCTTCTTCTCCTTCTTCTTCTCTCTCTTGGCGGCCCTCTTTTCCTCCTTCTTGGATAGCTTGACGGTCTGGCTCTCACCAGGTGCATCCGTCTCGCCAAGCTTCTGCTTCTTGTTGGCCTCGGCAGCCTTCTTCTTTAGGCCTTCTCCAGGCTTCTCGACGTCGACACCCTCGGCGGGCTCGAAATCATCGTCGTCGTCCTGGTTCTCCGCTTCCAGCTCCCGCAGCTTGCGCTTGTTCTTGGCTCGCTCGTCCATGACTTCCTTGGCGTTGCGGTTCAGCTCGCTGTCGGGGTCGAGTTTGCCTCGTCGAGCAGCGGCGGCCTCGGCTTTGGTCTGCTTCTTCCTTTGCCATTGATCCTGCAGAGACGGGGCAGGTTAGCTCTTGTTCAGCTTGCACGACTCGGGGCGAGGAGCAAGTCAATCGGCCGCGGGCGTTGCACGTACGCTGGTGTCTTCTCCGTAGTACATCTTGGCTGGGATCAAACTCAGCAGGCCATCAAAGGCCTCGGCGTGATCGCGCAGGCGATCCTATAAAGAACCATTAGCCACAGACGCTTTCAACTCGAGCGATTGCCCGCGTGAGCAGCGGGGCAACGGGCTGAAACGAACACGAAGCGATGCGTCCCCCATTTTTTTCAAAGATGGGCCTGGTCTTTGAAGCAGTTGGACTGAATGTCGAGAATCTGCGGCGGACGTGTGATCCCCGTGGAACTGTTAGCCGGCGATGGAGGTGCGACGGAACAATTGGGCGGTCGGTAAGAGCTGCGGGCTGTAGGTTTTTTTTTTTTTTCCTTTCTCCATCATTATCGCCAGTAAATTGTGGGGAGCGGCTAGTGTACGTACCACTAGAAACTGGTGGCACCAGCCACCTATGGCGGCTCCCGACTTAGCGAGGGGCATCTCTACCTCAAATTACCTACCAATGGACGTGCTCTGGGAATGCCTTGTGGCCGACAGCGTTTACTTTTTGATGTCACAGTACTAATGAGCGAGGAAATATCAAATCTTATAATCCGCGAATGGCCTAGCATCATAATGATATTCAAGTTTGGTACATATAGCGAGGCCTCTATTTCTTGCCCTTCTTGGCCTTGGGTCCTGCAGCAAACTCGCGCTTCTTCGCCTCCTTGGCTTCAATCTCTGCCTTGCGAGCCTTCTCTTGCTCCTCTCTCTCCTCCTTCTCGGCCTATCAGTGGTGTCAGCAAGATAACCTGTCACGGTTTCCAAAAGTAGCCTACCTGTCGTCGTGCAGCCTCGGCCGCGCGCTGTTCCCGGATGAGCTTGAGACGGGCCAGGTCGGCCTTGGCCTCGTCCGTCTTTCCCTCTGCGTGCAGCTTCATGTAGCGCTCCTTGGCGGCGGCGGCCTCCATGGCCTCCCTCTCCTTGCGGCTTCCGGGTGCCTTCATGTTGGCAACACCCTCGGTGATAGCCTCCACCTCGCGGGGTGCCTTGGCCTGGTTGCGCGCAGCCTTGGAGTGGTTCGGGTTCGCGGGCATGTCGTCGTCTTCGTCCTCGTCCTCGTCGCTCGAGGGCAGGTCGCCGACCTCGACGGTGTGGCTCTTCTGCTTAGCTATGGCAGCCTCCTTCCTAGCCTTCTTGAGAGCCTTGCGATCCTCGCGGCTGGTTGCCTCGTTGGAGGGGCCTGCAGCGCCAGCATCGTCCTCGGACTCATCCTCTTCCTCCTCGGAGGAGGATTCGTCGTCATCGTCGTCGTCATCCTTGGCTCGCGCATCGGCGCTCCACATGCTGATATGGTTTCCCTCTGAATCTACGGGCTGGAGGTCGCGAGAGAAGTGCTTTCCACCTGTTGCGCACACCCACGGTTAGCTAGGGATGTGGATGGGTTTTCTGGTGGCACAAACCTCCTCTGGTGTACTTCTTGAACTTGCCACCCCGACCTCGAGAGGAAGCTGCTGGACCGCCGGGAGCCATGGTGAGGGTGTGCAGAAAAGCGAAGCAGGTTCAAGGTAGGTCAAGGGTTGGATTATATGAAGTCGGTCGATGGCGACAACTTTAGGTAGGTATCATGCAATATCGTGGTCTAGCTGAGGCAGCAAGTCGCGTTAGTCCCTGATTTCGACGGAGGGGTAGCGGGGTATTTTTTTCATGCAAGAAATCCGGCATCACCAGCAAGCCGCCCACAGTGCGCGACGCTCGTACATACCTGGGGATCACGCCTAAAACAGCAGCAGCAGCAGCAGCAGCAGCAAGCGATAGCGAGCAGGGAGACTGTCGGTCGATGGGAGATTCAAGATCACAGCAGCCAGTCGAAGCTTTATACACAGGTATGATAGAAATGAAGTGACGCATTCAGCCACACCTAAACGCAATGAGTCAGGTCGAGCGCATACCATGGACGTGGCGCGGAAAGTACCTCGAATTCGAATTAAGTGCCCAACTTGTGAGTCAACGAGGCCCAGGGCAGTGTAATACAGCAGAGCGGATTGGACAGCAGTGGAGCAAGCGTTTTTAACTCGCGATAATAAAGGAATTAACTACTGCAACCATCGAGGGAGGCTTGCTCTTCAGAGCGTATGACTGATGCAGTAGTCATTCCATTAAGCATTTCACTCTGAGTTTGGTGAGTCAAAGAAAATCACAAGACAAACCTTATTGTGTTAAAACTTTGCTTGTGTTGCTGGCAACTTTGATATCTTAGAGTTGCCAGTCACGTGCTGCATTTGAACGACCTGTAGGCGATGAGTTGGCGAAACACCATCTCATACACGCCACATGACATGTGAATAGCCATAATACCAACAGGAAAAAATAACCCAAGACGAAAATGAGCAAGAAAGAGGATGCCCAGTGTAGAAAACCTCATGCTCCTTCCCCTTGCGCCGTTCAGCTCCAGGGTAAGGAGATGTACCCTAATGACTGGAGCATACAAGTACATGGATACGGATATTTAGGTCATCTTGCATCTTTCACACCAACCCCGGACCCGACCAACAACAACGACCCTGATTGAGCTGGTTGGCCTTCTCAAAAAGGGATGCCGCAGGTTCTCTTCGCAAAGGTCCCGACGGCCCATTTATCAGTCCAACTCCACAGTGGGCCGCCCAAAAGTTCAAGCAGAGAACAGAGCAACATCTCCTTCTTGTTCTCGTAGCCATTGCCTCTGCCCAGCCGTCGACCCCAGCAAAGCACAGCAACACCGGCACACCAGCCCTCGCACGCGCAGCCGGCTGCACCTCACTGACCATGCCAAGCCATGTCGAGGTCCCAACGGGTTGGGAAACAAGCCCCACCCCGGGAAGCATCTCCCAAAAGGCCCACCGATGCCACCAGACAAAGAGGCGAGATTGGAGGTTTGTGTGGGCCAAGCCATCTCGTCTCTCCCACACCGGCCGCCTCGCGGTGCCGAGAGTAGGAAAAAAAAATATTATTGATTCATCATCAAGAGCTCCATAGCTCGGGGGGTGTTTATTCCCGCCGGTCCAGACGTTGAAACCTCCCCTCCCCTTCTCGAAGTCCGTGTATCGGAGGTGCCTTTCGCTCTGTGTTTCCTCTTGTATCCCCCCTTGTCCCTCCCGGGAATCATAATGAAATGAAAAATTTCCCCTTGAGTTAGCTCAAATAATTCAAAGGAGGAGAGAGAGAAAGAGAGAGAGAGAGAAGGGGGGAAAATGGTGGCCGTATATCCTGAAAAGTCGTCGTCGGACCTCCCCGACGCTACGTCGACCGCTCTGGAGCCCATCCAGACCACCTTCAGTCGCCGCTCCGTCGCCACCATCCAGCAAGAAGACGATGAGGACTTTTACGAGACGGTCGAGCGTGCCGCCTCCGTGGCCGGCGCCGGCGCCGCAGCCGTCACCAAGACCCGGACCGGCGCCACCATCACCAGTGTCGCATCGCGCATGCCCGACTTCGAGGTCGTCTTTTCCGACGACGCCCACGACCCGGAGAACCCCAAGGACTGGCCCGTCTGGTACCGCGCATGGGTCATGGTCGTCGTCGCATACAACAGTTGGCTCGTCGTCCTGTACTCGACGAGCTACACGGCGTCGACACCCGGTCTCGCCGAGGAGTTCAATGTTTCCCCCACCATTGTCACCCTGGGATTGACCACCTATCTGCTTGGCCTGGCCTGCGGATCACTGCTCGTTGCTCCATTGAGTGAGCTATACGGCCGTCAGCTTGTCTACCTCATCAGCTTCATCGCTTGGACTCTCTTGATCATCCCTTGTGGACTGGCCACCTCCTTAACCACACTTCTCGTTGTGCGCTTCATCGCGTAAGTCACACAACCCTCCCTAACCAAAAAGAACAATAAGAGGAAGATATAAATAAATAAATAAATAAAAAGAACCTCCAGGCTCCTGCTAACACACCCAGCGCCCTCTTCGGTGCCGCCTTTATATCCAATGGCCCTGGCTCCGTCGTCGACGTCTCGCGCCCAGAGTACCTCGCCTTCTACCTCTCCATGTGGTCCATAGCACCGCTAAACTCACCTACTTTCGGACCATTGATCGGCGGCTTCGTGTTCCAGTACCTTGGGTGGAGGTGGACGCACTGGATCGTCCTGATCCTCGCCGGCGCAGGCATCGCCATGCAGATGACGTGCAAGGAAACCTACGCCCCCATCCTTCTCAAGCGCAAGGCCGCCCGCCTCCGCCGCGAGACCGGCGACGACAGGTGGTGGTGCCAGTACGACATGAAGCTCTCGACCGTCGAGCTCGTCAAGCTCAACCTCAGCCGCCCCTTCACCCTCGCCGCACGCGAGCCCATCCTGTGGTTCATGAACGTCTGGATCCCCCTCGTGTACGGCGTGCTGTACCTGGGCTTCGTGGCGTATCCCATTGTGTTTAGGCAAGAGAGGCACTTCTCGCCTGGACAGACCGGCCTGGCATTCCTGGGCATCGGTGTTGGTACTATCTTCGCCATCGTGTCGGAGCCCCTCATAAGGAAATTCATCAATGCGCAGCCCCGGAACTCAGAGACGGGCAAGGTCGAGCCGGAATCCGTCGCCATGATCATGGCTGTCGGTAGTGTCGCAACGTGTATTGGCCAGCTCGGCTTCGCCTGGACTTGCCTTCCCGTCACCATCCATCCCATTGTCCCCATCCTGTTCGGCATTCCGTTTGGTCTAGGAAACACGCTGAGCTTCATCTATGGAGCAAACTACATGGCCGGCTGCTACAAGATCTACTCGGCCAGCGCCCTGGCGGGTAACACCGTCATGCGCAGCATCTTCGGTGCGGTGCTGCCGCTCGCAGCTCCGCGCATGTACGCAGCCCTGACGCCGCAATGGGCGGGCACGTTACTGGGTCTGCTCGAGGTTCTCATGGTGCCCATCCCCTTCGTGTTCTGGCGCTACGGTGCCCGGATCCGCGCCCGCAGCCCTGTGCTTCGTGAGCTTCGCGAACAGGAGGAGGATGATGCCAGGAGAAAAGCAAGGGCCGGGGTTCGGAGGACAGCGCAGCTGCAACATGTGGTTGAGGATAGTTCCACGGAAGAGAGGGATACGAGGGCCGAGGGGGACAAGGGCGGGACCCAGACGTCGGGCAAGAAGGAGGAAGCCTAGAGAACTAGAAAAGGTTACGCTGCAATGCAGCCAAGAACAGGCAGGCAGACAATGCCGATGTATTGGATACTTGCGATGTCGACTTTTGTGCATTAGCTTGAGCTCGCCACATGGCAAAGCATGGATGCCCATGTTCCCAAACCGTACCAGAAGGACACGAAGCGGACGCTGTGTACGGAGTAAAATGCATAAAGATTACGACTCCCTCAAGTTGCTGAAACGCATAGGTCATGCCCAATATAACAGCAGCCGTTTACTATACTATATCTTTTCCAACTCGGGATAGTTCATCTCCGAGTCATGCCGAAAGTCTGATGGAAACAAGTATGAAACCGTTTCCCATCCCGGCTTGTGCGAGCGTTTTCTTTGGAAACGGTGAGCATACAGTTGCAAGCTACAACTGTCTCAATCGGCCAAGAGTATCCATAATCATGAGCATTCTACTAATAGCTCAAGATTGCAGAGGGATAGGGTGGCATAGGCGGGCTCTACCTACATGATACCTTTTTTACATATGCTCAAATCACGTCTCGGTCTTTGTCCATAGGCAGCGTCACGAAAAGTGTATTTCACCGGGCATATAACATCACATCCTCTTCATCACAGCGTCGTTGGTCAAATCTCAGCCACTCTCTTGAGAGCCTTCATCCTCAAGTCGTTGGCCGCCTTGGTCCAGCTGAGCTCCGAGAACCCCTCGAAGCCGTGCGGAAGGCCTGGCCAGAGATGAAACTCAATCTCAACGTCATCCTGCGCCAGCCTCGCTGCATACGCGATATCCTCGTTACAAAACAAGTCGAGCGTGCCGACGTCCATGTACGTCGCAGGCAGGCCTCGGAGACTCTTGGCTCGCGCCGGCGCCGCGTACGGAGAGACATCTGCGTCGGGTTTCCCCCGCTTGTCCTCACCGACGTAGGCGCCCCAGGCGAGCTTGTTGTTCCATGAGCTCCACGTCACCAGCTGGTTCTTGGGCGAGTCCTCTGGCAGCTCCGTGGCATCATCTAGCATGGGATAGATGAGGACCTGCTTCGCGACCGGTGGGTTCAAAGCGCGATCGCGGGCCATGAGCGTCAGGCCAGCTGCGATGCCAGCGCCAGCACTGTCGCCCATGACTATGATGCGGGCCGGGTCTACTCTGTAGCGCGCGGCATGTTCCGACAGATACGTCAGGGCGGCATAGCAGTCCTCGACGGCGCAGGGAGCTGGGTGCTCGGGGGCAAGACGGTACTCGACAGCAAAGATGGGATAGCCCGTGTTTGCCGCCACAGCAGCCGTCTGCGGGCCCCAAATCTTAACGCTGCCAAAGACGGTGCCTCCACCATGGATATATAGGATGGCAGGGAGGGCCTTATCTGACCCCGTAGTGTCGGAGGGAGTGTAGCGGGTAATTTCAATTTCAACATCGTCGTAGCTCTTGATTGTGAAGACGTCCTCGACGACGTTGGGCGGCCCTCGCAGCCGGCCCATGGCCTCGGCCATGTGAGCGTCATTTGTGGCCCTCAGCTCATAGACGTCCTTGAAAGGCTCGCGCTTCGCCGGCCGTGCTGCCTCGAGCAGCCTGAGGAACTCGGGATCATACCTCAAAGCAGGCATATTGCTGGGCGATCCGGGGTAGCTTTGATGCCAAGTATTACCGTTCTCCGCGAGGGATCGTCAGTCAGCTTATCAAGTGAGGCGGCGGGACTCGGCCAAAGCATTTGCACCGAAAGTACTCCGTACGGAGTACGTGGTACGCTCAGTCGTCGGTATGAACAGGGTGGCAGCAGCGGTTGATCCATCCGTAAAATGATCCTGCATCGGCTGAATTGGGAAAGTCCTCTTTCGTGCAGCACTTCCGTCCTTCCGAACTTGCATCGTGTCGACCTCTTCTTCTCTCCATGCTCCTCCGTGTAGGTCGAATCTGAGATGGCTTACCATAGGGTGGTTTTTATAGTCATTCCAGGGCGCAGGTCTTTATCACCACTGCGGCTGCGACTCTATTCCAGGCCTGACGGTCATGAAGCTGGAAGTTGTCGTTCAACCCTGAACAAAGTTGGCACGAGTCCCCACTTACAAGCCAATAATCAAGACTATCGAATGGTACGTCGACGTGAACCACGGGCGCGCTGACCCTTTTTCGTGGTGTGTCAAGCTGAATCCGGCCAATGCCAAATGGGCTCCTTGTCAATACCAACAGCATTCGTTTCTCTCCCTCTCTGTGCCCTCCTTGCTCTCTCTGCTCCTGGACCAGATGGTACGTCGTCTTCCAGAGCATCTTTGCATGTGCCTACCTTGGCGTATGCAAACCTGGTCAAGCTTCTGTGGTCGGCACAACCCTGCCTAAAGTAAGAATGATATAGGCCATGGATCTGTACTTAACGACGACGACAAACTTGTTTTTTTCCCGTGGTCAACCATCGCGACGAGGCGTCTTAGGCGAGAATCCCCACTGATGGCTTGGACACAACAGTCATGCTCACCGCAAGCCGACGCATTTTGAACACCACCTGTCACAGTGGAGTCTTTGGTGGCATTCCAAACGGTGAGGCCCTCCAGGCGTGGCCCAAGTTTCCGAGAATATTGGTTGAATATTGGCTGCGAGGCTCTGTACGAGGAAAGATCGTCAGGGACGCGCCATCCCTCACAGAAGACGAGATGCACACCCTTCGAGTATCTCTCCACCAAGACCCTTAAACGAAGGGTGCCCTTGCATAGATGGCGATGGCCTCAACTGACAGTTCCATGTTTGCGCGCGCCTCCGGGCTCGTATTAATCCCTGGCGTTGCGGTAGCTGTAGATCTGAGGGCACGAAAACGCTCAAAGATCGGCGAAGGAACCGCCAGAGGTTGGCTCCCGACGGTTGGCTCGGGTCCGGCGAGGATCGATAGGTGGGAAACCCCCGAGAGCCACTGTGCTGGGCTATAACGGCCATGATCGACTTTTACGGCCACCAGCATTACACGGTAGAGTCCCCGTAAACCCTTGAGCGCACCGTCGAGGTGGCATTATCAGCCGATGTTGAATCTGCGTCCATTCCAGGAGCAGAAGCGATCGTCCCAAATAGCCTCGAAATCCCAGAAAAAATCTTGGCTTTCCACCGATGAAGAACCAAACCGGTGGGAGAGGGTGTGTGGCAGATCCATCATCCTTCCTTTTCTCCTGATGCTGCTGTCGACGCAACGGGTCCGGTGAACATGTCGTCATTGTACGGTAAGCTGCTTATTCGGGAAGGCTTGCCGTCAATAATTCGTTCCCCCCCTGCGAGTGTGCCTGGATAAGACCCTGATGGACCCTGAGCTCAACATAATTCAAAAGTCTTTTGAAGGCTCAATCGTAAGGCCGACTGGGGTTCGAAATGGCATATCGGTGCGATGGCGTTTACGTAGTGATCAGAATTGTCCATCAATTCGTCGTCTTATCTGCCTGCATCCATGGGACATCGTGAGTCGGCAGACATCAAGACATGTTCAGCCGACCAAGACATCAAAACCAGGTCGCAGGTGGGTCGCAGGTGGGCTACAGACTTGCAGACGCCATTTTCATGTCCACGTAAACTATGCGAGCGACCCATGATTTTGCGCCTTATGGGCGTCGTGGCAGGCCGCTCCTCTGCGTTCACGAGCACTGTTGGGGGGTTCCTCTTCTGGATCCCTTGTCTCACTGCCTATCGTCAGCCGGTCTTGCGATATCCGGTACCAGTCACAGGCTCATCAAAGCACATGAAAATCCTGACTGATGCATTCGCTAGAGTTACCGACGTCCCCCGCACATGGGACCGCGAATGTACTTCCACCTTGAGCGTCGCTGCAGCCCTTGAGGCATGGAGGCTTTAATTCCCGTGATATGAACAAGCATTGTCGGACCAGAACCGTTGGCTGGGGCTTTGTGGGGTCGTGAGATAAGCGCCACGATTCCGAAGTTCTTCTAGTAACTCGAGACTTCAAAAAGATTGTACTTGATCGTCGCCGTGTTTCCTAAAGTTGACGCATCTCTGTAAGGGTCGCGACGATGATCTCTTCGTATAGATCATTCATGGTGTTATTTTTGCACGTTGGGGGTACTCCACCATGCAGCTCCGAAAATCTCGTCCGCTGCTTCATGCTTTCTGGTTCATGTGTCCTGAGCTGACGTGGAAGGGAGCACGGCTGTTGCGACGAAAGCCCGGCAAATGTTTGAGGCCCAGCACCTGGTGTGGTAGCAGACTTAGCGTAACCAAACGGCCGGACACGGACATCTCCTGAGCTGGTGTCTGTTGGACTGGAACATGTACTCTATGCGCAGGTGGGGAAGGCTCAGAGCAATGAAGCCGAGCGGAGACGTTCGTTGGGATACCTCAATTACCCAGCGCGAATGACATCATTGCTCCCTCTTCGCGAATTTCCATGTGGGAGGGGAGGCCCCATCTCCGCATAATACCAGGTCACGGAGTGTGTGAGAATAGTTGGAAAGCACCCGTGCGTGCATCAACAAGATGGCGCCAAGTGTTTACAGTCCACTCTGGTTATCGTCCGACTGCACGGGAGCCTTCATAAACACGCCCGCTGGCACTTCTCACACATGCAGCAGGCTTTACAGCTGCATGTCTCGCTTCCCGCATATGCTATTGTTTTCTCCGTGCTGTAGGGTAGCGTTTGTCAGTCATTACAAACGGGACCAGGACGCACACGGATAGAGCCGGGAGCCGAGAAAAAAAATTCATGTGCCCTTGTTTGGTTAGGACACCCTGCTGTCAGGGCGTGAGGGAAACCAAAGCGGAAACCAAGGCCTTCGCCTGTGCTTGCTGCAGATGGGATAGGCCAAGCGCGCGCGAGAGGGGATGGACAGGGGGAAGAGTCGTCGGGTGAGTTGCCGGCGTCAACCCGCATCAGCCACAACCAATGTTGCGCGGAATGCCTGTGCGCACCATGACTGATGTTCGATTGACAACGTGGATACTCGGTAGGATGCTACCGCAGACACTATTGATCGAGTAGATGAGGATCGTCCCAAACCTGCACAAAAGGAGGTATCTTTGAGAACGAAGAAGCTTCCGCCGAAGACCCGTGGACCCTTTTCGTCTTTCGCGCGCCAGGAACAGTGCAGGGAGCGGCTCTGGCTTCGCAGGATAGGCCAGACAAGCTCTCCCGTCCGTGGTGTGGGAGAAACACGGTTGGGCTATTCTCCGTACAGACTCCTCCGCAGCGGAGCGCGCCTAGTCAAATTGCGATTTTTCATGCGACGAACTTGTTAGCGCCAGTAAGATCGGAGGTCCATAACGTGCACGCTGGGAATCGAGAATGACGAGTGAATCGAAAGGGTGCCGCGAATGAAACAGAAGGGGACCCGCGGGGAGGGTCTGGTACATGGCATTCTCCGTGACAGCTCACGTTTAGGTAAGGCTCGCTCTTGGCAGGCAGATGCTGCAACGGGCATCCGCAATAGCGTGTTTCCTGGCCGATTTTGTCATGGGATTATGACGTCGCAAGGATGATGTGCCCATTCGACAGTGGACGAGGAGGGGTGGTCCATCTGCATGACTTTCTGGGGGATCCTGGGAGCTGGTCCTCGCCATTCCCCAATACGGCGTCGACGCCGAGAGAGGATGAAGTGCCGGAAGACCAGTTGCAGGAAATCGGAATTGCCGCTGTCAAAAGCCAACACCAACACCCGACGGGAGTCGTCTGATATTGGGTCGCCCATGCTGAGGTTTGCTCGAGGACAGCACGGGGAGACGCCACAACTAGCCACGACGATGCGCATCTGCTCCGCATACAGAGAAAACCCTGAGAAGCGACGATCTTGAGAGGAACGAGGCCGAGGTCAGGGTGAGAATGGGTCGAGGCGTGCGAGCCAGGCATGAAGATCCCAGTGGCCGGGTCTTCTCACACCTCAAATGTGGCACCACGACTTGGGGAAAGTGGACCCGAGCCACAAGGTGCCCATCAAGCTATGGGAAAAAGCATTCTACCATGTATTGTACCGGAGCCATAGCCGTAGTCGGCAGCCGTCCTATTAGTCCGGCCGAAGTCTAGTTGTAGATGGGAAGCTAAGTCGAGAGCACGGAGGCTGGCGTGTATATTGCAACGTCAGTCGTCTTATCCTTGAGCTCTCCTTTCAAGCATCGATTGGTGGAGGTGCACGACTTACCGGTACGGGGCCGGATGGTTTCCGATGTGTTCTATGGCCGTTGTTCTTGTCGTCTGGTTTGTTGTTTGTGCCCTCCCACGCGAGAACCGGTGATGGTTGCGTTACGTTGCTGATGTGGCGGTGCCGACCAGTACGAGGTGATCGACAAATTTGCTCCATCCAAGTTATCCCATAGACTTATAATACCAACCCTAATTCTCCCATTGCGAAAAGATTGGCCATGTGCTGGAGCGATTTGCGGGGGGCGGCGAAGAAGAGGGAGAAAAGAGAATAGGATATGATGAAATGACGAAATAATGAAATGCTAGGTATCTGGCATGAGAGCAGGCACCGCCACATGAACCCGCTAGCCGCGTCATAAAGTCTAACCCATGACGACGGACGAGGTCCAGCGCAGAGGAACGGGCTCAGCGCGGGATCTAGGGAGCGAGGCTAGGTAGGGGACATGGATGGGATGGGAGAGCAAAGTAAGGGACAGTAAACGCACGGTCTCATATCGGGTTCTGATATAAGACAATTCTCTAGGGTTTCTTCCAACCAGACACTCGCGGAAGTGGCTCCATTGGGCAGCATGTGCCCATGTTGTGACGAAGGTGCACGAAGTGCTTTTCGGTTTGAGGATTCATCTCCGTTGGCAAACACGCCATCCGCAGGGGCGTTTGATATTGTGAGGTATAAGTCTGGGATGGCAAAACGGTGCCGGCGCGAGAGCTGTGCACAGTGATTGATAATCGGCGCCAGGACGGGAGGCTTGCCATGCTGAGCTGGTGCTCAGGGCTGGTTGGTCGGACGGCAAAATTTACCCTTGATGCAGCTTGTGGGCTTGACTTTGCAATTTTTTTTCTTCTTCTTTGCCGTGCGGTTTGTGTGTGGTCCGCTTAGCCAACCAGCCGCCCGCGCGTGAAGGCGGAGAGGGAGCGAGAAAAGGCAGCGGGAGGATGGCGAAGGGGACGGGGGCCCTGGTGAAGCGAGCATGCATGCATCTCGTTGATGTGATGGAGGTGTGGCAAATGCAAGGCAAGGAGTATTGGAAGAAGGTACTGGGGGCCAGGAGGAAGGAGGGGAAAAGGAGGGGGCGTGTGTCTAGTCATCACGCGTGGACTTGTCGCGCACTAACAATTAATTGTGATGCTGGGCAAGGATGATATGGCCATTCAAGCCCCTGCCGCAAGCCCCAGCACGGTTAGTGGCGTCTTGGGGGGGAGACTTTTCCTTCAAGTATCCGCCACCTGGTTGGAAACAAAGTACTCTCAAGGTAATGCGCTCACCCACGACAGCCCTGCAGCACCTCGGACTATACCCGGGAGATACTCAGCCACATCCCTGGGCCGGGGGACGGGGACGGGTATCCTCAGAGTAGCGCCGTGACCTCAGACCTCGATGCCTTTGACCTCTGACCCCCCCAAACAAGCCAACCCTATGTACCTTCGATACATGGACGTACAGGGCCCTGTAAGGCTAATGCTGGCGTTGGTGCTGGCGCTGCTTGCTAGCACCACTGTGAGGTGGCTTGTGCCCACACGCCACGCACTACACCATCCACCACGCACCACGCACCACGCACCCATCCCATGGCACCCTGTCTGCACCATCTCTGATGGATGGACCCTCGACAGTGACAACGGTCTTGACCTCCTGTCCCTGCAGCATGTACATAATATACATGGGAGTTTAGTATGTAGCAAAGCAGATGGGGACGGGACGGACGGGTAAGAGACACGCAGATCGACCGAGTGACGGACAGGCAGATATACAAGACACAGACAAACCAAGAGAGTCATGGATGATAAGTAACCAAGGGACGTGTGCGCAAGTAGATAGACATACCTTCACACCATCCGCACTCGCACTCACCCTCACCCTCATTCACACTCGTTTGCCCTCTCTCATACACACACTCGCTCGCTCTTCTCTTCTCTTCCACTTTCCCCCCCGTCTTTCACTGGCTCACAAACCTACCACCATCTGCCATAACTCTATTCGGACGGAGAGAGTAATAAGATAAAGCACGCTCCCACCTCTCACTCCGCCATACATAATCTACTACCTACCTACCTACCTGCCGATACATACCTTGCCTACCTAATCAACCATCCGCCCCCCGTACATACATCTGGCATCTCACCTGCCTGCATTGCATCGTGCATTGCATTGCTCGCGCACAGCTATATTGCTTCAGCTCTGCCCCAACCGACTCGTCTCTCGTATACACACTCGGACATTGTCTTAATGCTAATCGGGCTTCGCCTGTGGCTCTTACCAAGGTACGGTTGACTCGACCCCAATCTCTTCATACTCATCCTTTCCCGTCCTTCATCCACTTCTCAATCCTGGGCCCCAGAGGCCTGCTTCTCCTCCTGCTCCTTCTTTCCCATAACCTACTTTACTCTGCCGCCCCTCCTGGGGTTGACAAGGTAATACACACCTCTTCCGCCTACATCACCTCGCCGTCGTCTTCCTTCGCTGCACCCCTTGGGAGTCGGTCAAGCGGACAACCCACTGTCAACCAACGCCTGGGGCTAGTTGACGTCTACATCGACCTCTCTTCTCAGCTTGCCCCCACTGCCGTGACAGGCAGACAACCACACACACACACACACACACACACACAATCAGAAGTCAAGAAGGCCATATCTCTCTGCCCGCCTCCCCAGCGCAAGCCTTGGCTGCGTGTAGTCGTCTTGCCGACGTCTCCCAAGATCCCTCCTGCTACCCGCCCACCTGGGTTCCTTGCCTTGCCTTACCTACCTTACATGGCCTTACCTTGCCTTACTTTTATTACTCCGTCCATTACTACACTACCTACCTTCCTTACCCTCTTCCCTTGTCCGGCATCTGGTACCCGTACAACAGGTCCCAAACCCAGGCCGGCCGGCCATCACCTATAATCAATACCTGCCTATACCACCGGCACCTCGTGCCCTACCTATCTACTGCCCTAGCCCCGGGCCTTTTCGCATTTCGCGAACGGGACGCACCTGCCTAGCCGTCGCAAGACTAACCAGAAGACCTCCAGGCTTCTTTCCTCGACGCTACGCCGCACCTGTGGAAACAGCACCACTCTGGCCTACCTGTCCCCACACTGCACCCCCTCTAATAATACCTTATAGTACTCCCGGCCAGCACCTTGTCAGCCTTCTGTCTTCCGTCTTCCACCTGGATATTACTTGGCTCTGTGCTGCCCTCTCTTTTTTTGTTCACACTCCCTCGCACGAGTTTGGCCCGGGTTTTTATTTTTCTTAATTCTCGCCAGTCTTGTGCCTATCCCCTCGCTCTCGCGCTGCCTTCTCTCTTTTGGGCTCTCGTTGCCGCCTGGGCTGTTCGCACGCACCGGGCTTCTCGCACAGCAGCAGAGCGTCACCCCACGTGGCGCCGCATCTTCGCACCGATCTCACCGAAGTCTCGTCCGACTCTCACCCTCCGCTCTGCGCCTCACCTCTTTTTCTCTCAAGGCAACTCCTTCATACTTATGGGAGGAGCTTGCTGCATCACCTGAACACAGCTCCGGCAGCCTCGCGACGTCGCTGTCTACCATTACTTGCCCGGCCCTCCTAAGGCGCCTGGAGCCTTTACCGCCGTGCTGAGAGCCTAGTGAGCCTGCTGTCTTGGACAGCGCAGAACAACAACCTGCTCCGACATGTTTCGTTCGAGGTACGTCTTGTTCCCGAGCCTTTCTCCCCCTATCCTCCTACTCAAATCTCCTGCTTCTCCTTCCTTGTCATTACCATTTGACCGCCGCCTGTGTGCGCTCCCTGCACTGCCCTGCGCCGATCCCGTGACTGACTCGATGCGCCTTTTGTTAGGACGAGCTCCCAGAAGCCTGGGGACGAGCTTCTGGCCAATTTTAGGGAGCAGTTCCCACAAGTTGCGGCCACCAGCACCGCTGGCACCACCGCTCCGGCAATCTCACAAACAGCCGCCCCTGGTGACAACATCCTTCTTAGCAACCAGCATCAACAGCCGTATGTATCGCATCTTCTTTTTTCGCCTCCCCTCGCATTTTCCGAAATGCAATAGCCTTAGCCTGCAAAACGCGGGGTACTGTATTCGAAGTCGCTGCACAACCTCCTCCAATTCACTTTGTCGTTCATCTCACACACCTACCTGCCCAGCCACATGATCCCTTGCGAGTGATCGCATAGAAGCCCTCCTTTCCCCCTGTTACTGACTAAGTCGCGCAGCACACAACCCATTGATACCGATGCATTCCGCGATCAGGATCCGACTCCTCGGGCTAGCAACGAGCCATGGCGATTCACGCCTTCACTCTTAGACCCGACTTCCTACTCTTTCAACACATTTGCCAATGCCCCACCGGGCTACTATACACCCACACCGGGTGGCACTAACACCCTCTTTCACTCCCAGGCTGGCGACTTACACACGCCGACTCTAAGCCTACTCCCCGGTGGGATGGGAACACCGCTGTCGATGCCTGCCTCTGGCGGCGTGATGCAGCCGACCACCGCTGGCATGATGGATATGGGTGGCTTCCAAGCACTCCAGCCGCATCAGTTCCACCACTTCAACCCTTTCGTCCAGGCACCACCTCCTCAGCCAACCTTTGCGCCCTCGAGCTTTGTCCACCAGGATACTGGATACGAGACGATGGATCAGGATGGCTCACCCATCGATTCGGACGGTGCCGACAAGCGCATGACCTCGATTGACTCGGCTTTCCACACGGCATCGCCCGTCGCTGGCGCTTTGCAGGCGCGACATCTAGGCGGAATGCACATGAATCACGGCTTGCCGCCCTCTGCCGAGAAGTTTCGCTTCCACTCGACTCTCAATGCTCCCACAGCCATGATCAAGCAGGCTGACGAGATCCCTGTCACATATCTTAACAAGGGCCAGGCCTACTCTCTGACTATTTGCGACACCAATGCCACGATCCCCATTGCTCCTGGCACCAAGTACCGTACCTTTGTCCGCATCTCCTTCGAGGATGAGCAGCAGCGCCAGAAGCCAGGGGTTTGCTGGAGCCTGTGGAAGGAGGGCCGAGGAACCAACGAAGCGCATCAAAGAGGTGGCAAGCTGCAGGCTGTTGAATACGTAGAGGCCGGTCAGCCCGCTGAAGGGGACGACAAGAGAACCCGGGTCGAGCTTGAATACTACTCCTTTGATGGGTTTTCGGTTATCTGGACACCCGGCCTCAACGGCAGCCCCGAAGTCAACATTGCTGTCCGTTTCAACTTCCTCTCGACCGACTTCAGTCACTCCAAGGGTGTGAAGGGCATTCCTGTAAGGCTTTGCGCCAAGACGAGCCCGTTCCCGACCGATCAGTCGCAGCCCGCCGCCGACGCCAACCCCGAGATTTGCTTCTGCAAGGTGAAGCTCTTCCGCGACCACGGCGCCGAGCGCAAGCTGTCCAACGACGTGGCACACGTCAAGAAATCCATCGACAAGCTCAAGCAGCAGATTGCCCAGGCCGAGAGCGGGATGAAGGACTTTGGAAAGAGGAAGAGGTCTAGTGGTATGCCCAAGCCGAGCGACCCTCAGCGCCCGGGCAAAGCGCCGAAGCACAAGCGGACGTGGTCCATGTCGTCGACCAGCTCGGCCAACGGAGGATCGGGGCGCCTCACAGTGGAAGAAGATTTGGCCGTGAAGCTGCAAACCCTACAAGACATGTTTACCAGTACTCGGCCAGTCAGCGTTTTGTACTTGCGCGGCGAGGAGCAGGACGACCCGGACCTGCATCCCGTCGCTATGCCTGGAGACATGTCTCCGCCAAGGAAGGTCGACTCTGCCCGCGAAGGGCCCAACTGGCAAGCCCGAAGCTCGCGAAGTTCGGTCACCGGCTCTATTATTTCACCTTCTCCTAGCTCGGTATCGCTGGCATCGCAGGTATCGGCAGTGGGTGCTGGTGGCCACTGGCAAAACTTTGATTCTGTGGCTGAAGGGTCGCGCAAGGGCTCGGACCAGCCTACCAAGGTCAGCAAGACCGACGACGACGGCAACCTAAGCGGCTGGATCGAGGCTCTCGGTGTCGATCACTCCTACCGACCGCCTGCTGAGCGGTCACCACGACCAATTGCTTGCTTCTACGTCAAGAAGCGAGGCGGGGCTGAGACGGAAAAGGCCGAATATTATCGGGCCTTGTACCTAACACAGCGCAACTTGCAGGAGCTGAACGACCGAATTGCAATCAAGTGGGGACTCGACAGCTCCAGGATTATCAAGACTATTCACGTACTGCAGAGCGGCCTCGAGGTCGAGGTGGACGATGACGTAGTCCGCGAGCTTAAGGAGGGCCAGGATATCATCTTGGAAGTGGAGGAGACAACGGAGCAGGCCCCACCTCTGAAGAGGGAGTGGGAAATGTCACTCGACACCCACGACACTCCCGGAAGCGACGAGGCGGGATCCACGACAAGGAACGGACTCAGTCTCCGGCTGATATTTTAATTGTTTAATGTTGCAGTTTGGGAAGTTGGTAAGGGGCTTGGTGGTTGCTCGAGACCTAGACCCGGGAAGACGACTGTGTATCATGGGTTGATCAGGGTGGCAATACGGGCGGCGCGCATAATTCTGTGCCTTTGAACTGGTGTTGGGGCGTTGTCAACATTGATTGCACAAGATACCACCGGTCTCGATTTATTCGTTTTTGGCTCAGCCCCCCTGGGTGAGCATTGGCTTGGGAGAGAGACCACAAAGGGTTGGTCATATATATTTTTTTTTGGGGGGGGGGGGGGGGGCTTTTGCTTTGTTTTCCTTTATGCTTTTTCTCTGTCTTTCAACCACCCCTATTTGGTTTTTTTTTTTATTTTTTATTTTTTTATTTTTTACTTTGTCGAAGGGACGGGATGGTTGTCATGTCTAGATCAAGAGTGAACTCAAGGCAGGCTGGCTCTCGCCTTGGATGAATAAGTGTCAGGATAAACAGGCCGCGGAAGCCGGAAGGAAAACACTTGTGTATCCAACCTACGATATAACGTTTGGTATTTTGCAACGAATTCTACATTAAATCACAGGTACTCTACCATATTCTCTTGGCTTGCCCCGTGTTTATTATTACCATTGGCATAGGCACAACCAAGATACCCTGCCTAGCATGTTCCCTGGTCCTTTAATACAATTTCGTTAAGTAACAGAACTGCCGAGAGACGGAAGACGTGGGAAAGGATCCTGTATTTGGCACGACTTCCATATTGGTGTAGCATGGGAGAGGAGGCGCTTACATCGATACCGAAAAGTAGTAACGGCAGGGATAAGGGCTGATGAGGCATATCTCAGCGGAATGGGAAGACGCCGAGACGGGTTGTAGTGACATGAGGGATGGAGAGGAGGAGGAGAGGCCCAAGGCACTAGATGGTTGAGAGGCTGCTCTCAAGGTTTCACGAAACATTGGCAGGCTAGACTAGTCAGGCCGGGCGATCTGATGTGCTGTGGCCCGGCAGGAAGGCTGATGGACGATTGGGCAGCACCAGGATCGGGAGGGAAGTTGGGTTCCTGTGGCTAATTTCCGAGGTTAGGATGGATGGCGACGACAAGGGACAGAGAGGATGCGAGAGTTGTGGCACGCCCCCCCCCCCCTTCTCCTGGGCCGTGGCGTGGCGCCATGGACTAATCCGCATGGAGGATGCAGTCATATCAGTCCATCGGAGGGAGGGAAAAGAAACGAGACGAGATGAGACGAGATGAGTTGAGATGAGATGAGATTAGTGGAAATTGGAGGATATGGCATCACCCCGGACTTCAAGCCACTTCCAAACGCCAAAAACGTGATGAGAAGGGGTTTTGTTTTAGATCATCATTGGTCGACCAATCAGCAAGCTCGATCGGATCCAGGTATCCGAATAAGAACAAGAGAACGTTCCCAAACCCCCAAGACCCAAGAACTGTTTGTTTGTATTTGCCGTGTTTCGCGGCTTGTCGTTGTGTCAAAGGGAGTGCCGGGAGGGAGGACCCCCCCCCCCCCCCCCCCTCTCTCACAAGGCGACCAGCCGGCATTATTCCAAGCAAAAGTTCCTAGAAGGCTTATTAAGATCCATTATTTTATTGCTGCTTCTTCTTGTTGTTTCTCTATGCGGTGATTTCCGCGTTTCCTATCGCCAGGTTTGCTTTTGGTGCAGGCGCGCCACAGACCGAGATGAAGACAAGCCAAGCCCGCCGCCACATTGCGTCCAGAAGGATCTGGTGAGCAAGGGGGTGACAAGGGGGTGAGAGTGGTAGGCCAGATGGCGCGCCTCGATCGCGATCGTGGCTCGTTGGTGAAATGAGCGATGGGAGCCAGCTACGCTGGATAAGCAGTAATTACTGATCTTGGTACTGCTGGGCATCCTTTGTAGCGCCAAGACATAACGTAGACCCTCTCGTTCACGTTAGCAGACGGGTCCTTTCCCCTCTCTCAACGGCCAGCCAACGCTAGATGTTGGATTCGGTAGTCGGGGGGCTTGGTGTGGCGGTCGCGTGAACTGCTCGTGACGACGCGAGCAGGGACACCATAGTACCATGTGTGGCACAGGAGCCGGGCCCAAGTCTAGGCCTGCAAGTGTTCTCGGCACATGAAAGATGGGGAGGGGAAAAGGAGACGATTAAGGTCATGATGATGCGATGAATGCGTAACAGTCGACACTCGCCACTGTGTGGCTGGAGTAGTCGGTGTGGCTAGGTAGTGAAGACAAGGTACAAGACCGCGAGGTACCTCGAGGGAAGGTACATACGGACGCTGGTATCGAGGTACATGAAGCGACCTTCCGGGGGTACGGGTGGGTGGATGAAATCCTTAGCCTAAAAGGCCCGCGGGTGTGCAGCTGGGGAAAAAGACCTACCTACCTATGCACAGCATCACTCACTCCGAGCAAACACGGCATGTATCTCGACAACAGCTAGCCCGATGACAGGAGCCTACCAGTCTGCCCGCCATCGCTAGACCTTGGCAAAAATAGCGCACAAGTACATACATGCAGTTGGCCCTGCTCCCCGTCTCCTCTGTTCTGATCTAGGGCCAAGACGGCTAGGGGCGCCGAAGTGCACCCCAAGACTCAAGTCGCAGAGGCCGTTGCAGCTGGGAAAGCCACACATGAAGTCACCAGATGGTGCTGATTGGACTGCCGCCTGCAAGGTTTCTTCTTCTGTGGCGAGTGGCTTGCGTGTCCCCTCTTTCGTATGCCGTGTATCCATCCTACAACTGCCCGTCCGTCGTGCAACTAGGCCCGCGATGGACAGGTACTTACTTGCTTACTTTGGCAAAGGGGGCGTGTGACTGCTCTTGGTCTGGATGCCGAGAGTGAGGCTGCTAGCCACGAAGACATGCGTGGCACTGGGCATTGGTTGAGGTGGCCCCTTGGAGGTGAGCGTGTACCTCCACTACACAGGTGGTCATGGTTGGAGTCGACATCCAACCTGCATACTGCACTTGTCGGAGAGTTCTGTATGTACGGAGAACCATGTGGTCATGTGGGAGAACAGCCCAGGGTTGCCTAGGCGCCATAAGCACGTTTTGGGTTCATGGTGGTTTGACAGCTTCATTGGCTGGCATGGTTCCGGGCAATGCTGTATGCAGTCAGGGATAAGGGTCCAGACCTTTGTTCCCCTTCTCCTTCTAACCGTTTCTATGCGCCTTTCGCGATTCGTGTTCGGTTCGAGCAGACCCCATGGGATAGATACGAGGGAAGGGGGGGTTAAGGGACCTTGTCTGGCTGTGAGAGAACCATGTTGGTGGCACGCAGCAGCATGACATGGGGCTGTCCAGACGATAACACAAACGAAAACGGGCAGCTGTCATGACTCATATCGTGAGGGGCTGGGCACAAAGATCTGCATCTAGTGTTTGCACATGCTTATATGGGTAGTATGCAGTGGGTGATGCGGCTTTCAGCTGGCAACGCAACTGTCTGCATCACAAGCACAACCCCCACGACATCATCATGTATCGTATGATGACGCAGGCCCCTCCTCCTCCCCCCTCCACGCCAGAAACGCGACTGCACACACCATGGGGACACACACATGCATGCGAAGGGAGAAAAAAAAGGGGGGAGGGGCCGCGGAGGTGGTGATGATTCGGCTGATCCGCACGCCGTATGTGGCTTGAGCCCCCGGACCGCCGATCATCTGGCCGGTCCTTGTGGGGCAATTCTGCGCGGAGGAAAAAAGGCCAGTGAGGGGCAAGGCCGGTCGTTGCCGAACTCGACCTTGGGCTGTCTTGGAGTAAGGGAGCAAGCCGCCGTCGGGTCTCGAATCCCATAGCCCGCCTCGAAAGGAGCCGGGAAACAGCGGTCTTAGCGTCCATGATGACCCTGACGCTCGTTCGGGGAAAGCATAAAGGAGAAGAAAACCGGGGGGACAGACCAATGGTTCATGGTCGAGAACGCCACGTCCCGCCTGCACAGCCGCAGGCCATGTCGATCTTGTCGAAGCCTGGACGAGGCATGTGCAAATGTGCAGAGAGGCAACTCGTTCCTCCAATGGCCCCGAGGTTCTCGTTCTATTTTTTCAGCTGTCCAAGGATTCCTCCCACTGCTGCTAGGGAACGAAAGAGAGGGGGAGGGGAAGGGGGGGGGGGGGGGGGGTTCCGCAGTAACACCGCGACCTTTCGCCACAGCTGCTTCGGCCCGCCTCGTGGCTGCTCCTTCGGGCCAATGATATTCGGCACGCACGACCGATCGGGGAGGGGGAGGGGAAGGGGAAAGGGGTCCTGGGCGTGAGACAAGGCACAAGGGCGTGTGCGTGTGGCTGTCCCCCCCTTCCCACGAGGTGCGTCTGCCTGTGGCTGGCCCTGTTGGTGATGGGAGGGCGTTTGGGTTTCTGGAGCCACAAGTCACTTGCCAACAGCTGGGCCGGTTCTTCAGGGTCCTGAGGGTCCTTCTCGCGATCCGCCCCTGGGGTCGGAGGGGAAGGGAGGGGTGGTGATCGCTGGAAGATCATGGCAAGGGGAGGGCGTCTGAGGACCTCGAGGGAGGTGTTTGGGCTTGAGCCACAGCTGCTCTTTTGAGGCCTTAAGATAGGTATCCTCCCATCTGCTCTCCCATCTTCTGTTGAGATTCCTGATGTTCTCTCGAGATGGGACATTTCTGAGGGTATCACCAACTCGGCCAGATCCATCTTGAGGCTCCCCGGAAGAATCTGGCTACGGCTACCGTTTCCCCCGCTACGGTCTCCCGAGGCTTACACAGTTTGGAATTCCTGCTAACGAGTCCATCGCCAGGCCATCTCCCGAGCTTGAAGCACTCCCCGAAGCGCCCCCCATGGCGGGAACAGCCACAGCACCCTTCCTCACGAGCCACAGAAGCAGCCATACAGATCGTCGACATGCCCCCGATCTACTGCCAGACCAATAGCAATGGCGTCGTCGCCTACCTGGTTTCCTGAAGAGGAAATTCTCGACGTCTCCTCCGCCTGGATCGCAGCATCGATCTCGCTGGCGGATCTGACGGGCGGCTCGCCGTCTTCGCCAAGGGCAGGCGGATTTTAAGCTTTCTACGTGGCTCAGGAACCACGAGGGCTTACCTTGGTTCTGGCTAACTGGCGTATTTTTGCCCGTGTTCTGCAGAGGGAGGCGGCTTAGGGGAGTTTTCTGCGTGCGAGTCCGAGTCTGAGCGGCGCAATGTCCTCTCCAGCAGGCGCACAAACGAAGATGCGAAGATGCTACCAAACCTGTGGGCTGTCGTCTGCTGATGCTGTGCAGACCACGGAGCCATTGTTTGCCAGGGAGGGATCCTCGTTTTTATGTGGCACCTGTGTTGCACTACGATGCAATGTGAGTCCCGCGATTTGCGCAAACGACGTGTCCTACAATCCTGCCGGCAAGCACAGCAGTCTCAGACAAAGGGCGGGGAGGAAGGGCTTGGTGTTGACGATTTCTAGTGATGAGCGGCGTGCCGAGTGGCAATAAGATGCTTGACCAGCCCTCAAACAGACTGGATCGACAACGATATGGAGATCGATGAGCGGGGAAAAAGGTACGAAGCAGGTTACAGACCAGCTAGCCACGTCTCCTTTGCCGCCCACATGCGCTGCGGACAGCAGCAGCAAGGAGAGAGGCACAAGCCCCTCGTGCTGACAAGAAGGTGAAGAAAAGAGGTGAAGAAGAAAGGCAAGTGAATTCTTTTCCACACAGGGCGCAAAGGAGAAGATATGGGCAGCCGAGCTGTTGGGTCATTGGTATGGGCAGCAGGGGCAGGACGGTTGAATCAGGGAATTGGCATGCCGATCGCCACAACGTGAACGGTGGCCACCGTCGACTGAGCGGGTAAGCTTCGCCTTTCCGGGACAGTTTGGCAACGGTGAGACCAGGTCGAAGCAGCAAGACCCAGTCCCAGCTCCGTCAGGAATCGAGATCGGGAGGGCCTGTGGAATGTGGATGCGCACGCGCCGTTTCCTGCGGCTGTCAGTCCAAAAAATGGCCCGGGAAAATGCTTATTTTGACGATGGTTACGTTGCATCGCGACGAGAGAAACAAAGCTAAGCAATGTAGCCACGGCACTTGTGTGCACTGACCAGTGCTTATATGGAGCAGCCACCAGCCACCAGTGTGACCGAGAGAAGATGGTAAAAAGAGAGAAGAAGCAAAAAAGAGACGAGCTCTTTGCTGCCCCGTACTGGAATCGAACCAGTGATCTTGTCATTACTAGTGACACGCTATACCACTTAGCCAACGGGGCTGTTGTTCACGTGAGAGGGCCGACAAAAGATGGTTTATGTTCCTAGGCTGCAATAGTTCTCAGATTGTGCTTCACAACAGGTGAGGCTCGCGCTGCGACCTTTCCATTGGGGTCTCGCAGAGCTTCTGAATCACTCGCTCGCCTTCCGCAGCAGCTCCATGACCTCCCTCACCCGCTCCTCGGCCTCGCCCGCGGCGCACTCCAGCAGCACCGTCTTGTCCCTCGACTTGATCCCCCGCGCGAGCTGCAGCCTGGACCGGGGCACGCCGAGCACGTCGCTCAGCAGCTCGACGACGGCCTTGTTGGCCTCGCCCTCGCGCGCCTGCGCCGACACGCAGAGCTCCACGGCGTCGGCCCGGATCGCTAGGACGCCCTCGCGCGCCCTGCTCGCGCCGGGCTTGACGTGGAGCTGCAGCTCCAGGAACCCGAGGCCCGCCTTCTTGGTCTTTTGGACGAAGCGCACGGGTGTGCCTGACATGTCTGTGCCGGTGCGGGCGCGGTCGAGGCCCGGTGTCGGCTAAAGGTGTGGTGGTTTGTGTCAAGATGACGTTTGTATTGTCGATATGTGCTGTTCCTCATAATCATGTGACGTTAAGTTAGGTAGACGGTTATAGAGCCTCACTTGTAAATAAAATAAAATAAATCAAGGCTGTATGTAGGTACCTAGGTATTTTCAATGTACGTACCTCTTACTTATATGATAGGTTGGGTGGTATTAAGTATGCGGGCTGTATATGAATTTCCGTGATGGATAATAGATGAGTTACCAGACCTCACCTGGCATAACCTAAAGTTACTTAGATTAACTCAGATCCAGAGTCAGCCGCCGCCGTTCCATTAGACCTATAACTTGCACCAGATCCAAGTGAACCCCTCCGTTGACAGCATTCAACTGGTTTTGAATATCTGTAGACTCAGAATTAACAGCTACCTGCAAGTACAGGTAGGTAAAGGCGACCCCACTGTGACGTTTGCACCCTGCAACAAGTTTAGCAGCAGAGCTGCCGTCCGTATCAGCTCCACCGCCCGCGAGGCTGCAGGTGGCCCTCTGGATTATTTGCATCCCGATACAACCAGACAAGTGCCCTTGGCCCTCTTCCTCGTCCCCATCTGCATGATCGCAGCGCGACTTCGACGCTCCAGCCTCCCCTTGAGCGCCATGGCCTCGGCTTACCACGCGTACCATGGCGCTGCCAATGGCTCCCAATTCACCGTCACGTCCCTCGGTCGCTGGTCCGTCCTGAACAAAGCCCTGCCTCGTGAGCCTTGCCTGCCTGTCTGCCTGCCTCGTCGCCCGCATCTTCTGACACATCTCGCAGCCGTTGAAAGCATCAAGGCCCTCCACGTCTACGACTTCGACAACACACGTACGTGGCGATATGCGCGCGCGCTCTCTCTCTCCCTCTGCCGATTCTTCGCGATGCCCGACTGACAACTTGGCAGTGTTCAAGACTCCGCTTCCCAATCCCGCGCTCTGGACGGCCCCGACCATCGGATTGCTCTCCAATATCGACATCTTCGTCAACGGTGGCTGGTGGCACGACAGCCGGATCCTTGCGTCCACGGGCCAGGGCTTGGAGAAGGAGGAGCCGCGCGCCTGGGAGGGCTGGTGGAACGAGAAGGTGGTCGAGCTCGTCAGGCTCAGCGGCAAGCAGCCCGACGCCCTCTGCGTGCTCCTCACCGGCCGCTCCGAGGCTGGCTTCGCCGACCTCATCAAGAAGATGGTCGCCAGCAAGGGCCTGGAGTTTGACATGATCGGCCTCAAGCCCCGCGTCAGCCCCACGAACCAGCAGTTCCAGAGCACGATGCACTTCAAGCAGCTCTTCCTCACCGCCCTCGTCGAGACGTACCGAAGCGCCGCCGAGATCAAGGTCTACGAGGACCGCCCGAAGCACACCAAGGGTTTCCGCGACTTCTTCGCCGAGTACAACCACCGCCAGATCGCCCAGCCCACGAGGGCGGTGCCGTTAGCAGCCGACGTTGTCCAGGTTGTCGATACGTCTACTCTGCTAGACCCCGTCATGGAGGTGGTCGAGGTCCAGAACATGGTCAACAACCACAACCAGGCGGTGATGAAGCAGCCTTTCCACCAGCGCCAGCCCAAGCTACATCTCAAGAAGACCGTCTTCTTCACCAGCTATACCATCAAGGCCGAGGACTCCAAGAAGCTGATCAAGGTAGTAGACCTGCCTGGTGGTGATCTCAAGATGCTCGGAAGCAACATCCTCATCTGCCCGCGCCCGTGCCCAGCAAGCCTCCTCCAGAAGGTGGGCGGCATGGGCAGCAGGTTAGTATGGGAGGTCAACGCATGGGGATGTTACGAGGATAGCGTTTGGGCTGTCCGAGTGAGACCTGTCCCCTCCACTGCCAAGTACCACGTCGAGACCTCTGTCCCCATGGTGGTCATCGCCATGAGGAAAGGCGCTCGGCCCGCCGATGCAGGCAAGATCACCACCTGGCATCCCATCCCTGAAGCCGAGTGCTTCGTCTTTGAGACCATTGTAGGGGAGAAGGCCATTCTCCGCGTCGAAAGAGAGGGCCAGGAGGAGTTCGACAGCCCCGCCAACAGAGGACCTAAGCGCAAGTTTGCCGGCGACAACGACAGGAGTCCCAGACACACCCCCGGCGGCCGCAACGAGGCCCGCGGCTTCCACTCCGGGCGCGGTGCCACCCGCGGCCGCGGCGGCAACCCCCGTGGAGCCAAGCACGGCGCCAGAGGCAGTGGCCGAGGCGGCCGTGGGCGCGGCCACAACTACCGCTCCCTCGACGACGTCGACAAGGGCCAGCAGGACGGCCAGGTGGACTACGACGATGCGTTTCCTTCTCTCCCGGCCACTCAGCCGTCTTGGCAGCAGGGCCAACAAGGCCAGGGACGCCCATCGGGCGCGGGTGCCGATCTACAGAACTACTATTAGCTTCGTCGTCTCGAGGACTTGTGCACGCAACAGAACCAGCTACTGTGAGATTTTGAGAAGGAACTGCGTACGCTCGCCCTGTTATCTTCCTCAATTTTCGTCGTTTGAAAAAAAAAAAACAAAGGGCAAAAAGGGTCCATCTGACGTCTACTCATGGTCGGTTTATCAAAGGGGGGTATCGGCGTCCAGGTCAGGTCAGGCATTGCCTCGTTGCTAGGATTGAAATGGTATGTAGCTCATAAGGATCAGTCACGACCAGTAATTTTATGGAAAAGAAACCAATGTTTCCTGTAAACGAAATCTCTGTTTTTTCTCTTTCATTTCTCTACAAGGATATCTAGCAGTCGACAACGTCAAGGGAGAGCCACCTAATCGTCGTCCTCTTCGTCGCTGTCGTCTTCCTCCTCGGCGTTTTCTAGCCAGTCCACGAGCACCTTGCACTTCTCCTTGAGCGTGGCCATGCTCTCGCCCTCGGCCGCCCGCTCGTCTTCCCACCAGCCTAGGATACCGTCCTCTTCCAAGATGTCCAGGGCGTAGAGCTGCTGCAGCATGGCGGCCAGCAAGGTGCCCAGCTTGGGCAGCTCGACGCCCTTGGCGCCGATGAGGGCCTTTTGCAGGGCGACAATGAACTCTATCTGCTCCGGCTCGCCGCCGCCGACGCCGACCTCGTCGACGAACTTGGAGGCGCCCTTGCGAGCCGTAAAGGCCTTGTCGGCGGCCTTGCTGGGCTCGAGGGCGCCGTGGTCGGGCGTTGTGAGCTCGGCGGCGCGGCGGGCAAAGGCGGTGGCGACGGCCTTGCGCATCATGGTGTCGGAGGCGTCGTTGGCGAGGCGGAGACCCATGAACTCGAGCTTAGCAGAGTCAAAGTCGCCGGACTCGGCGCGCAGCGCATCCAACAGGCCGTGGACGGCGTCGGAGTGGAAGGAGATCTTGGTGGCCGAGTCGTCCGAGGCCATGGAGTTGAGGCGTTCCCGGGAGGACATGGAGGCGCCGGTGGAGAGGAACACGGGGTCGTCTTCATCGTCGGAGACGTCTGAGGAGAGCGTGGAGACGGAGGAGGTGGAGAGGGCGAAGTGGGCGAGGGAGTAGAGGAGGGGCTTCTGGAGACGCGCCGGATCCTGCTCGTCGAGCTCCTCGTCATCGGGGTCGGTGTAGGGCGCTGCGTTGGTGTTGGGCCCTAGGAGAGCGGTGTCCTTGGCGATGGGTTTGCCGGCCTCGGAGTGGGTGGATAGGGTAACGGCTTCGGAGATGGAAATATCGTCGCTGATGTGGACGCCAGAGGATATGAGGGATCCAGCGGGGACGGAGCAATTCTTGCCGACGCTGACTGCCTCGCCCAGGACGGAGTGATGTATCCTGGTTCCGTCATCGACGTTGGTTTCTTGCCAGATGATGGCGTTCTCCAGCACTACGCCGGCGCCGATCTTGCAGTTTGAGCCGATGATGCTGTTGGTCACCTTGCTGCCAGCACCGATGGTGGTGCCTTGTCCAATGACGGAATGCTCGAGCTTGGCATCAATGGCTCGGGAGACGCCATTCTCCAGCACGAGGCCGTTCGGGTAGCGCTTGTAGGACTGGTGTGGGAGAACATTGTTCTCTGGGATGAAGGGGAATGTCCACCTAGACAGGATATCGCGGCTGATGGCGTCGTACATCTGGAAGTTGGTTGCTCGGGCCGCATATCCATTTTCTATTATCTCGGTGTATATCATCTTTCCGTTGAGCTCCCAGTCCTTGAGCACACCGTGGAGGAAGTTTCTGCGGGGAAGCTCGTAGTCGAAGCTCTCGGACCACAGGGCCAGCACTTCGGGTGTGCAGATGTCGATCTGCGCGTCGATCAGGTCGGAGCGCATCTCGAAGTCGGTAGAGAGCTCATCGGGGATGGCCGGGTCCAATGAGACATAGTGGTCATCTTGCAAGGGGTGCATCTCGTCGTAGTGCAGGCAGCGCTGGTTTTTCGTGTCTACTACGAATATGGGTGTGATGCCGTTGGACTTTGTGCGGTGCTCCTGCTGGCCTCCACTGGTGAGGACAAGCGTCATGATATTGGCGGCGCTTGTCTCTCTCCTCTTTCGGTGCTTGACCAGGGCGTCGTCAAGCATGATGTTGGACACGACATCGCCGTGTACTAGCAGGAAGTCGCCATCAACCAGCGACCGCTTATCCAGGTCGCGAAGCACGTCACCCACGGAGCGCGCATCGGATACCCGGACAAACTGCAGTACAGAGAAAGGAGAAGCTCGTGTCGTGGGAGCCCACCGCGACCTATTGATGTATTCTTCCACCTGGTCGGTATGCGCGCCGCAATAGATGTAGACTTCGTCAACACCATTCATGGCGAGAAACTCGAGGGTGTAGTCGATGAGGGGCGCATTGGCCAGCGGCAGCAGACACTATATCACATCAGAAATGGCCTCACGACAGTCCTCGGTGCTCGTCTCTCACTCTCGGCTTTTCTATCGTGAATGGGTGGAATCGGTTCTGGAACGAGTCGGCCAGGACCTGCGGCGCATCGTGAGCTCAACTACCCCACCATTCCAACGTCAAGAGAACTTACAACTGCCTGCAGCACGTCCTCGGTCTTGTTTTCGGCGCCCGGCTTGGAGGACTTCTTCCCCTTGGCGCCCGCGGGCTGCTTCCCCTTCTGCGACATGGCCCAGGGATTTTTGGCGACCGGTCTTTGTGGGCGAGGGTGGTTGATGGGCAAACGTGGGGGGACGAAAAGATGACTCAATTCTCGAATTCCAGAAATTTACCTCCAAGTACTTACCCAATCTACGGCACGATGGAGTGGCGCGGGGCAACTGCCAGCCCGACCCACCTGTGCTACCCTAGAGGCTACGATATCGTGCATGTCGAGTGCATGCTTCAAGCAAATGAATATCTGCCTTCTTGCAGGATTGGATTGGATTGGATTGGATTGGATTATGCTGAGCTGCATCGTAGCCCGGCTCTTGTCTCAGTCGATGAGAATTTTTTCATGCGTGGCTTTTCTTTTTCGCTCTCAGGTCAATACATTATGAGACACCACCTCTGTCCCCCCACTTACTCTTGTCCAACGAAGGCAACTCTGTAAATTTCCCGCCTGGATGCTTATCACAGACGTGTCTCGCTCAATATGTGACACACTCTAGATCGTCCTCATTCCCTCGCGTCATACCAACCGGGTCCATCCCGCCATCGCACGGCTCAATCGGCCTGCCTACGCACCGTCGCTGCCGTCAAGAGAAACATGAAACCTGCTGTTTCCGGAATAGGCACAAGAAAGCATCACACCATCACGCTGAGAAAAGCTGAAAGCTTGACAGACTCAGACACGTGGCCGAGCATGGCCAGAAGAGAGCTATAGCGCATGGGGATACTGCTCTCCGGCCCTTCCCACGGTACTGGATCTCGGGACATTGATGATCCTATGATACGGTGGCAGATAGCTGTGAAGGAGGTGAAAGTAGATGCTAACCACAGATCTACGTCACACTGTCCGTTACCCTTTACTCTTCACGTGCTTGTTGGGCTGCATGGCACACCGAAGACATTGCTCTTGGCAAGCACTGCCCTATCTCGCTTCCTCGTCCGCTGACGCTTGGCCGGCTCGTGATGATCAAGGCTGCTTGCTTGCTCGCTAATAAGCACGACGAGTCCTAGGTCGGCGATTCCTGGTCGAAAGATCAGCCAGCTGAAAAGCCACCTGCGTTGGTTTGATGGTGATCAGCCATTAGCAGCGGCCAAGGGATCGCCGATGACCGCGCCGTCCGGTAGGGCAGCCGCAGGAAAACTCGGCAGGTTTCGCATAGATACCATGAGGCTATTCCCTTCTCTCCTACCCCCCCCATCCCTCCCGTGCTCATGCGCCGAGGCTAGCTAGGCTTTGCATTCATCATCCAAGCGATGAGCGACCCATACCAACCTGTATGCACGGATACTTTCGACCGCCACCTCATCTTAAACTGCATTTTCCTAGCCCTGCAGAGATCGAGCTATGCTGAGAACGAATTCAACGCCGTCCTTCCAGCAGTCTTGTTTCCGAGTTCAGAATCTTGATGCCTTATCAAGCGTCGCAGCTGCCGGGTACCATGTCTCGAGCCTTGCTCTGGAGGGTAGCAGGATTGCCTGATCAGACGAATGTCACATTCGCTGCCACTGAGGGTCTTGAGTCCTGACTTGAAGAATGTGCTGCTTGCTACATATGTACACTGGAAGCCATGTCGATGCCGGCTGCTTATGGGTAGGAGGTAAAACCTACCTGGTACCGGGGGTAATACCCATTTAAGAAGCCCACGGAGCTGCTGTGACCTTTCCTAGGTTTAGCCTTGCTTAATGGCAGGTCTAAGATACCTACCAGGTATGTACTAAGGTAGGCCAAGGCAAGACGAATCGGTGAGGTCAGCCGTACGTCCACCTCCTAATCCTTCCCCCTCTTTTATCGCCTTTTTCATCTTTTTTTTTCTGTGCTTACAGCAGCGGCTCGCAGCCTGTGCGCTAGTGCCGTCGATCATTCTTCCCACTCAAGATGCTAGCATCTAGTCACGGGAGGCACCTTCCTTCTTCGCCCATTCCCGATCTCCTCATGATACAGTGCCCGCAAGCACTGTGTTTCGTACTTCTGCCCTAGCAAATGTTAAGCACATGCCCCCCCTCCCCTCCTTCAAACATTTCTCTCCAGCTGAGATGGGTGATGGTCGGCGACAATGACGACAAAAGCAACAAGCACCTCAGATGACCTCAGCCCCGGTGGCCCAATGTTGCATTCTCCTTTCTCCTGGATATTAGGTGAACTCATCCATCTCCAGGATCAGGACCAGGGTCTGGACAACAATCTCAAAATATCAAGCCGCACATGTCAGGATACCAAGGGTGCCGTGGCCCCTCCAGTATGTACTGTATTATTGCCCTGGACACGGCAAATTGGTAATCCTTGAACCGGTTAGATCCGGGTCTCAACCGATCTGGTTGGATTTTTTGTGCTCAACAATAGAATGGATTTCTAACATGAGACCTGACTGCCAGCTTCTCCAAGAGACAGGCCTCCTGAGGACCGATCAAGGTCGAGACGCGGGTGAATCGGCTGCAAAGGAGACGAAATGGACGGGACCAACCATGACCTCCTTGGGACGACCTCACCCCTTCTGGCGCCCAGAGACAGACATTGTCTTGCCGGGGCTAGGAGGCTGATTGGCCAAACTGTCCGCAACATCGGCCGCCAATTCCTTTTTCGTGGGAGACGCTGATGCCCCAGCGGCACTAACTTAGCGGGAGTTTCTCAGATCGCTTCAGTCTCTGACACAAGGCACCTCAGGAATGTGCCCGGTCCAAAGCTTAGCACACTCGGCTCCTCCTTGCTGCAGTAAGCCCTCTGGCACAAGTGGCGATAGTGCCCGTCTTGGGAGCTGCGAAATCTCATCAAGAGTTAGTTCAGCTGTGGGCTACCATTCGACGCCTCATAATCCGGCGATTAAAACAAAGATAACACGCCCAAGGCCAAGCCTGAACCTGTCTCACGGGTCACGTCTTTGAGCAAGAGAAGGCAGGGCTAGGACGCATCCATTCCTCCGAAGTGCCAATGAATAGAGATAGCCAGCTGGAAAGAACCTTGTCGCACGGGCGGCGCTAGCTACGCGCTCCTGCAATGCAAAGTACGAGAGCATGCCCAGCTCTGGCCAGCCGTACCAGGGAGCCCATGCTTTGGATCCCTGGGCGGCACCAAGCGAAGGGAAATGCCGCGATGGAGGGTGGCGAGTAGCACACCCGGTGGTGCTGCGTAGCCGGACCCGACTTGAAGAAGAACACGAGGTAATAAGCTGGGCTCTGCAAGACCATCGATAAACGGGAGCTGCAGCCTGTGAATAGATAGGACAGCCCAGGCCTACGCCTTCATCAGCGCATGCAATGGCAGGGTACTATCGATTCTATGGGCGAGCGGAGCTACAGCACCGATATGCCTGCCCAGCTGATTGGACCTGCGCCCAAGCAAGCCCTTGGGGTGTGTCCGTCCGTGGCCAGAGTCCCAGAGTCCCAGGGAAGCTGGAGGACCAGAGCTTGAGGAGAGAGAAGAGGGCCCCCCGAGGCATGTCTAATATTGCAGAGCGAGGAGTGACATTAGACGGTGCGCCAAGGGATGCGCCACACAGCCGGCTTGGAGTGGGCTTTGGCCCAGTGGTAGCAACCAGAGTCCCCACGCTTGCCCACGCCCTTGTCCGCGCCAAAACCACATCGTCCTGAGATGGCTTGGAGAGATTTCCCCCGTTGCTCCTTTGGGCGAAGTGGATGCTGCACCACGAATGCAGTACGTGCACTGGTTCTTGGGCTGTCCATGGTCGAGGGAACGGGCTGCAGCAAGAGCCGGCACCCGCCTGCCCCTACGACATCCTTCCCCTGTCCTGTACAGGACTGGGTTCAAGCTTCTGCGGCCATCCTATCGCATCTGCTTGGTACATCGTCCACATCGTCCACATCGTCCACTTTGTCCTTGGGCCCGGCCCACACTTTCCCACCCCAAACCGCCCCAGACCACCCCCGACTTATGACCCAGATCTCCTATCAAACCCTCTTCAATTGTGACCCCAGCGAAAACGACTCAACTTTGTACAACATCACCGGCCCAGACGTCTCCCCCATACCTACCGTGTGTTTGGGTCCTCTCCCGTTCGCCGCGACGTACCGAACCACCTGCTTGATCGCCTCCACTTGTTGGGCCACGGCGCCAAGCCTCGGCGTAATCGTCCACGTTACACCCCCTCGTTGAACGCTTCTCCGTCCCGTCGAGCAACCCCGTCTATCCCGTCGCGCTCTACGTCCGACGCAGGGGACGCAAAATCGAAGCCTTCCATTTTCCTTGCGGCTCCTCTTCACAGAGGTAAAGGCCCTGTTCCAAGACGTCCCGTGTATAGCCCTATCCTGTGCGGCTTGTGCCGTGCCTTTGAACACACCGCCGACCATTCAACGCCATCGACTTAACCGTCAACGATATATCCTACTCTCACCATGTCGGGAGCCGATATGGGTGCCGCAACAGGCGGTAACAATACTGCGAGCGAGTTTGTAGGTCTAGTATGTCATGGATGTCATTGCGCAACCGCTAACTGCTGGCTATCAGGTTCGGAAGCTCTTCAGGTAATTCATTCTTCCATGCTGTACCGACTCGCGACGCCGTCCACTGACGAAATGGCAGAATGCTGGAGGACCCTTCACACCAAGACGTTGCTAGGTGGGGGAAAGATGGTGATAGCTTTGTCGTTGTTGAGGTGGGTTCGAATCCATTCTCGGTGCGCCGCGCATGAACTAACAGGTATACAGGGCGAGAAGTTCACGCGATCGATTTTACCCAAGCATTTCAAGCACAGCAACATGTCGAGCTTCATTCGCCAATTGAATAAGTACGACTTTCACAAGGTCAAGCCAACGAGCGACAGCGAGACATCGTCCCCTAATGGCAATGTGAGTGGCGTCGGCTTGTTAGACCTATCTCGATCATCGCGACTGACTTGGACAATTGACAGGTCCTGGAGTTCAGGCACCCGTATTTCCGAATCGACAGCAAGGACGATCTTGATAACATCCGGCGCAAGGCACCCGCACCGAGAAAGCCTCAAACCACAGAGGACTACACTACGAACCATCACATTGGCGTCATTTCCGAGCAACTTACGGCAACGCAACAGCAGGTCCAGCAGCTCCAGGAACTGTATGCCGACGTATCGCAGACGAATAAGCTATTGGTGAACGAGGTCGTGACCCTCCAGAAGATGCTTCAGGCGCAGAAGCAGGCACAGTACGAGATGCTCAATTACTTGACTCCCTTTGAGAGCCGAAACAATGGCCTCATGAGCCAGCAGCAAATGGGTCCCAGCAGTGCTGGCTCGGCGAGCGACATGAGCGACAACGTGCCGGAGCTGCGAAGAGCGCGAGAGCTCCTGTCTAGCGTATCGTCGAATTCCATTGCCGATCGCGAACTTGAGCGTCTGCAGGGAGTCTATGGGTCGCCAGCCGACTCGGGAGCCATGATCACACCGACCACCATGCCGATGCTCCACGACCCGATGACGGACATCAGCCGATATCCCATCTATCCCGTAGGCCAGACGGTTGGAATTGACCCCTTCCACTCAGATCACATACACAAGATCCCGTATGCGATGCCTAACGACACGAGCAGTCTGGAGGACCAGCAGCAACAGCAGCAGCAGCAGCAGCAACAGGCACCTCAACCAGTTCTCCTCACCAAGCCAGTGACGCCTGCTCCCGCGGACAAGCCCAACGATCTCTGGGGTCCCAAAAAGCCGCTCATATTCTTGGTCGAGGATGATCCGGTGTGCGCGAAAATTGGCATCAAGTTTCTCAAATCGATGGGTTGCGAAGTGGAACATGCCGTAAGTTGTCTTCCCAGTGAGCGATCCGCAGGCACCTTGAACTGATTTCCATCCTAGTCCAACGGCGTAGACGCGTACGCAAGGACACAGGAAACGGGACGCGACCATTTTGACATGATATTTATGGATATTATCATGCCCAAGTTGGACGGCGTTTCCACCACTTTGTATATCCGGCAGAACTACCCTTCGGTGCCGATTATTGCCATGACATCCAATATTCGACCAGAGGAGGTCAACGGCTATTTCGAACACGGTATGCGGTGCGAGAGCGCAGAAGTCTGGGAGACAGAGCTGACCACGTTGACTAGGCATGAACGGAGTGCTGGCAAAACCCTTCACGCGAGAAGGCATGTTGAAGTCGGTCAAGTCGAACATGTCGCACCTGCTCAAGAACCCTCCACCACAGAGCGATTCTGGTTCGGGGTTCATGCTGGGCAACGTGCCCTTCCTGCAGACACCGGGAGGGCACCCGCTCAAATTTGACACGCCGACTCCTCCCTCTGCTGCTGCCATCTCCACGTGGTCTCCTGGGAACATGCCACAAGCCTCGCCAATCAATAGCGCAGGGGATGGCTTCGGCATGATGAACGGAGGAGGCCAGTTCAGCATGGCGCCAATGCAGCGCCAGACGTACTCGTCAACCCTGGACGCAGCATCAAGACTGTCGGATCACGATAGTCCTCCGGACCACAAACGGCAACGGCTGAATCCACCCCATGGCGGCTTCTCGTAGACGCCAATGAACGAGAAGCCTCCGATAGGCCGGTGGGCCTTTTTCTTCTTCTCGGTGATCTTTGTTATGACCTGTTTGCGTCTCGTATATGCGGTTCATTATGATAATTCGTGTCGGGAAACGTAGTAGGCGCATCGTCGATGATGACACTAATGGCTGTCACCATTCTACTGTTCGGAAGCAAAGCATTGCATCATAATGCTCGGTCGTGGGTTGCGGGCGTCAATAGAGTTCAAAAGTGCTGGATATCGATACGCAGATGATTCCCCCAGTTGAGCAACTGGCGTGCGCTTATCGTGGATCAGGGTTGAGGTGCCGTACGAGATGTATGGCCTGGAGGGTTTCAGGATACACACCGGCTGGTGAATGGTTATATCCCCTTGAGTCATAGGTTTGGAACAACGACATATTGGTTTAGTGCTTTATACAAGGATGCGTACCAGACTGCGACTGAGACGTTGGGGAGTGTTGGTGACCATGGCTGACCATGCCCAAAGTGTCTTGTGAAGGACGAGGTGAGACGAGATAAGCCAACAGTTAGGAGACGGGAGGCGGGAAGCGGGAGATGGGAAAGTCGAAAGAAGAGAGAGAGAGAGAGACAGACAGAGAGGGGCACAGAGGTGATAGATAAATGACTGGGGAGATTGGGTTCGGGACTGTGCCGAAGCGACCGATGTGTAATACAATGCCAACGCAACTAAGAGTAATAGCAGGGGCGCATTATAAACGTAAACGAAGGAGGACAAATAGGGAAGCCAAGAAATGGCGGACCCAATCCTGACCGACCCGGGGGCCGAGCTGAGTGGTGCTGGGGGATAGACTGGAGGTCTAGAAGCGGTCTCGACGGGCCTGTGGGGAGAATGCCGCCGGGGTTTTCGGTTTCGGGTGGAATTGATGCACAGCCGTATATCCGGTACTACCGGATGACAAATGAATAATGTGAACAATGAACTGAACAATTGGCAATGGGCAGCGGACGGATAGCAGAAGAAGAGAGGCAATGAGGGGAGATGCGGTAGCAGCAATGTGAAGTAGATGGTTGTGATTGTCCGGACACCGTTTAGAGCAGTAGACGGATGGATGAAAGTACGGATATATGACGGTTCGTTGCGTGTCGAGATGTGAAACAGGACGAGGACAAGGATGAAGGCCGTGCCTCGACGGGCGATCGTCAAGGTCAGATGACGGGAGCGAGCCAACCCGCAGAGCATGATATGACTGACGTATGGAGGAGAACTAATGAAAGAAAGAGGGTGGAACGAAAAGGGGGGGGGATCCTCACATCCAGGGTCCGGCATTCCCTCTTGAAGGGCGACGACGAGTGCCGAGCTGGCGACAAGCTGAAGACTAACGTCTCCACAAAATGTCCATATGGCGTTCAGGTTGGACTGAGTAAGTCTGTCCTTCGTGGGGGATATCGGACTTGGTTTTGGGGAAGTTACGTGAACCGCAGCAGGCTGTAGAGCCGCCGCGAGGAAGAGTTGCATCCCAGATGCGAGATGATGCGATACAGCGATGCTGCTGCTTTATTGTACCGCGTCATCCCTCAGCGTCAGCTGCGTCGCCGCTAACCAATAGGGAGCGTGGCAGGCGGTGCTCTATTGATTCTTATTTTACGTTATCGTCCCTTTGTTCGGGACGGGCCCCCCTTGTGTCTTTGTCTGACAAGCCTTCCATGCAGCTAACCGGCGTGGCGGCGGTCTAGAATGGGCCTCTGGTGCAGGGTCTCTCCCCGATAGCCGAAGGAGAAGTATGACAGCACGGGATATTTCGCGCCGACGGTGCAAAGTGTTTTTCATTTGACAAAGCCGGTAGCTTTCTTTGGTTCACTTCATATCTGGCGGGAGCTGCCGCATCCTTGTCTCAAACCTTCGGGTGCTTGATTCAGGCCCTCTCGCCTCACCGGACGCCTTGTTCAGCCCCAAGGCAAATATCGTCCGATGAGCCTTCCCCTGCACCGAACTCATCTGGAAAGAGTAGCGCTAATGTGTACCGTACAAAGTCGGCAAGCGGTTAGATCCAAACTGATGACAGATAACAGACGGCGGAGAGAGATGTGAATGAAGCGTACATAATAAGGTGATGTCCTCTGCCCATTCACTAGATGCGTGTGCACCTGGAACCGTTGGCCAAACATGGCTGCAGTCAAACGAGCTCCTCCAAACTGGAAGTGGGTGAACTGGAAGTGGGTGTCGCCGAAATCCGGGGAGAGACGGAGCACTGTCTTCGTTCGAAGATGATTCGACTGAGCTGGTGGCTCAAACAAGGTCGTGCTGGGAGACATCAGCCAGGGAGCCGCGACTGGGGCGGACCCGCCAACGGTGCCGCTTGCAATAGCTTCGTTCCATAATGGGGCTTTGGTGCTGGGGATTGTATATATATGATAGGATGGTATGAAAGCCGACGTGATAGGAAGCCTGCATTCTCAAGGCATCTGATGATGTTTGGGTGAGCAACGAGGCGCAATGAGGTGCAATGAGGGGTCCAACGTGGGGGGCGACGTCACTTTTGCCTCCCGTCCTGTCAGGCGCGTCCGTTGGTGCTTGCCTGCATACAGGTATACACATTAGGCATCCAACTTACAAACAGCCATTCCATTTACCATCAACACACTCACCCTATTCAACCGCTACGCCAGACAAGGTATATCCAAAAATGACCAAGGTCATGGATCCTTTCGTCTCCGACGACGAGTTCGACATTGTCGATGTGAACAGAGCCGACACCGTCAGCGATCTTGCATCGCCAGGTCCATCTCCCGTCGCTCCCCTCAACGCCGCCGCATCTCACCAGTTGCACGACGAGGGACAGCAGCAATTCCAGAACCAGCCCGCCCAGGCCCCTGGCCCGACCCGAGCTGCCCCGTCTCACAGCTTTGATAGGGACATGAACGGTCTCGCCCAGGCCATGTCGGGCATTCCGCTGGACGATTCGTATGCGAGCCAGGCCACCTCATATGACGCCCCAACTGGCGTCAAGCGTGGCAAATCCATGATCGACCGGGCGTTGTCCTTGATGGACTGGTCCACCAAAGATGTGCTGATTGCTGTGATGGGGTATGTATGTTGCGCGCCTCTGCTGCGCCAACTGCCCAGCCAAGGTGCTATGCTATGGAGAATAACTAACAGAATGGCACAGAATGACGGGCTCTGGGAAGACAACCTTCATCTCCAAAGTCACTGGCCGCACCGACTTGAAGATTGGCCACGACCTGACGTCTTGCACGCGAGACATCGAAGTCATCGAGACGCAGATTGAAGGCCGCACTGTCCGCTTCGTCGACACGCCGGGATTTTCAGATACCAACCTGAGCGACACCGAAGTCTTGCAGCTCATAGCCGACTACCTGGCTACCGCCTACATGAACGACAGGAAGCTGTCGGGCATCATCTACCTGCATCCCATTTCGGATACACGTGTCACGCACCACGCCACCAAGAATCTCGACATGTTCCGCAAGCTCACCGGCGACAACAACCTGAAGAACGTGCTCTTGACCACGAGCATGTGGGACAAGGTCACGTCCGAGGAAGGCGACCGTCGCGAGGCCGAGCTCAAGTCCAAGTTCTGGAAACTCCTCACCAGCTTTGGAGCCAAGGTCGCGCGCTATCGCGGCACGACAGAATCTGCCGAGGAACTCGCGTCCATGCTCCTCGACAGCAAGCCGTTCTATCTCCAGCTGCAGGAGGAGATGGGCAAGAACAACAAGCCGCTGCGCGAGACGGCGGCGGGCAGAGAGTTGATGATTGAGATTGCGCGAATGAAGGAGGAGCACCAGCGCGAGATTGCCGACATAAAGAATATGATGCGGCAGGTCTCGGCCGAGGAGAATAGAACTCTCGTCGAGGCCCTGAAGGAGCATTACCAGAGCAAGCTGGATGAGCTCGAGTCGAGCCTACGGGACGAGAGGAAGATGAACGAGTCGACTATCCAAGGCCTGCAAGGGAGGATTGAGCAACTCGAGCGAAAGGGCTCTTGCACTGTGATGTGAACGGTTACGCCATATGACTCAAGTCGTCATTGCTTAGGTACAGGTGTTCTTCACAACACCAGTCTGGTTGCCCACCTTGAAGGCGCCGAGTTGGATGACAACAGTCGAGGCAATCTAATGCCAACATGGGATTACATTAGCGATTGTCTATAGTCTATACGATTCATCATGATCTATTCCCGTCGTACCGTATACCCATTCCTAATTCCGGCAGCTGATGGTTGTGGTGCATCAGGCCCTAGGGTCTTGTCACCGACAGATTCCTCTTCACCGCGCTGCCGGCGGCTTGCCTTCTTGGCAAGACGGCGCTCCTTGCGCTCTCGCTCGTACTTTCGCCAAGCGATGCCCTTCCACATGATGATGACAATGATGGGGGCAAAGCCGAGGCACAAGGCGCCTAGCAGCGTAAAGGCAGGACCGAGGCCCATGGCCCTGATCATGGGATCAATGACGGCCGAGGCTACGGCACCAAACATGCACTTGGTGAGGTTGTAGGCAGCAAGGACAGCGCCGGGCTTCTCTGGGTAAATGTCGATGATGAGGGCCTGGATGGTGTTGTTCACGCCAGCCAGGCAAATGCCGGTGACAAAAACGAGGGCGCAGACCTCCTCAATGTCGGCCTGGTTGGCCATGATCCACCCCCAGCAGCACATGACGGCAACACCAAGGAGGAGAAGCGGCAGGCCAATCTGCAGACGGGCTTTTTCGATGGGGAAGTGGGAGAGGTCGGTGGTCCGGTTGCGTTCGACGGACAAGCCGAGCTTCTTTGCGTGGCGGCGGTAGTTCCAGTTCATGGTCGGGCCGACGACGAGCACGGCGAGGATGGATCCCGCGGCCATGGGGAGGTAGACGAGGCCGACCTCGAGGTCGTTGAACTGATAGAGCGTGGCGAAGAGGTTGGGGGCAGCAGTGCCGATGGCGTACACGCCGGAGAAGACGATGCCGCCGCAGCATAGGAGCAGGACGAGCTCCGGGTTCGTGAAGAGGAGCGCGGAGGAGAGGAGGGTCCTGGCGACAAACTTGGAGATGGGCAGCTTCTCGGCGGGAGGCGCCCTGGGCGAAGTGGCACTTGTCCCCAGGCTGTCCAAGTTGGGCGGTGACTCGGACTCGGAGGACTTGCGGGAGTACGTGATGGTCTGTAGCAGGGTGCGGTATATGACGGGAGGCCGGATGGAGCCATCGCCGACGACGTTCCGGCACGTCTCGGGCAGGAGGCAGAGCAAGAGGATGAAGTTGATGGTGGAACCAATAGTCAGGAACCAGAATATGCTCCGCCATCCGAGATATTGGGTAAGAGCTCCTCCGATGACAGGCCCCAAGCTGGGGCCCAGGATGATGGGGATGGCAGTGATGCTGACGTATTGGCCACGCTCGGCGGGCGTGACAATGTCGGCGACGGCGGCCTGGCAGAGGACCATGATGATGGAGGAGCCGGCGGACTGGAGACACCGGACGATGAGCATCTGGGTGTACTCGTGGGCGAGGGCCAGGCTGATGTTGGCGGAGAGGAAGACGACGAAGCCGGCGACATAGCCCGGACGACGGCCGAGGGCATCGCTAAAGCCGCTGACTAGCAGCGGGGTTAGGCCCTGAAAGATGAGGTAGGTAGTGACGGTGAGGTTGATCTGGGCCGGGGTGACGTCGAAGTCCTCGGCGAGCTGATTGAGGGCGGGCATGTACATCTGGGCGGAGAGCGGGTTGTAGAAGCAGCAGACAGCGGTGCCGGCGACGATCAGGCGCTTCTGCCATGGCTTGTAGATGGTGTAGGCCACATCCTCTTGCTGCGCGGCCTCGGGGACTGCGACATGATCCTCGACGACGGTGATAGGGTCTGAGGGGTCGGTCTGGAGGATGGAGGCTTGGGCAGTGGATGGTGGCGGAAGGGGGCCTTTGGCTTCGGCTGTCATGTCGAGGCGAGCGAGAGAGAGAAGGGGAGACAAGAGTATTGGTCGGGGAGTGTTTTGGGTAGAGGGCCGAGACGGACGGAATGTTACGGTCAAAGGACAGGCTATTCCCACTGGTCGGACAGACGATGTCACGCTGCGCCAAGCACAAGTAAAGAAGCGGAACCAGTAGGGAGAATTAGGAAGAATAGGAAGAATAGAGGTGTGAAGGAAGGGGTGGGCGACAGAATCCTTGGAGGACAATATCGTATTGACGAGCGACTGGGACTGAGGAAAGGAAGGAAAAAGAGGAAGATCCCTGCTGAACAGCTACAGTAGAATGGGTGATGGCCATACTGGAGAGTGTCGTCTCTTGTAGGAACAGAAGAGTACTATCTAGGTGATGGGAGGAGCAGATGCTCTGATGTCTGACGGGGCCTGTCAAGAGGCATGCATGTACGTGCTGGGTGTCAGAGAAGGAAGACGCCCTGTTGGAGGCGTTGTGTTCCAGGCCGTTCGGTGCACCCCATCGGGGAAACGGTCGGTCTACGATCTAGAAACGCACATGGTGGGAGGTCAGCATTGAGAGGAAACAAAACGGGACGAACGGTCAGCCTAGATAAGCGGAAAGATTGGGGACGGGCAGGGGGAAGGGCGGACGGCAAGGATTGGGATCAATATCTGGACGGTTCGGGAAGAAGCTGTTCCGGGCTGCTTGGGTTTGTGCTTTTGCCTGGTTGGGAGGGGTTGGAGACGGTCTGGGAAGTACATACGATGGATACGCGTATTGGGTAGGGAAGAAGAAAGGAAGGCCAAGGATTGCAATATAACGCCTCTTATGCGGGGAGAGAAGAAGGGGGGGCGCAAGGATTCCGGGCGGCTGCGAAGGCGGACAGATAACGCTTTAGCTGGAGATGACAGAGAGTTGAAGAGGCTGTTGTGTTGCATTGCAGCAGTGTGCTGGTGGGCTCTGGGAGGCTCGAACAAGCTACAATACCCAGGGATACATGGCCCGTTGAGGATCGCTATGCTTACTGCATACAGACGGAGGGGGCAGACGGAGGGGACGGACGGGCGGACGGAGAGAAACGTATGCTTGGCCTGGAGGAGGATGGACGTCCCCATTCGGTTCGCCAAGTTCACGGCGAAGTGAGGGAAAGATAAGAGCTGAAGACGAACGAGTCAGGGAAACAGGGAGAGAGGCAGAAAGCGACTCAGCCGCAAAACGGGGGTGGGGGCTGACTGATGGGAGGCACAGGGCCCGCGGCTCGGGCGACTTATTTTGACAACAGTCGACGTCTGTTTTGTCGAGTATATGTGTTGCATCCTATCCTCCTCATCATTAATCCTCAACTCAGCTTTGTGCAACAGAGGGCAAGCCAGAATACCCATCAGCTGGCAAGGAAAGAAAAAAGAAGAAGAAGAAGAAGAAGAAGAAGAAAGCCATGTTGACCTGGGCCACTTACACATGTTGACATGCTTTGCTCATGGTGCAGGCTTTTGCCCGCGTCGATCCCTCCCATTCTGTGCCGCCAAGCATTAACCGAGCTACTGTGCCGCCAGTCTCCCGCTGGCACGTCACTATTCGCGAGCTGGGAGAAAACACTCCTCCATCCCTCCCTTCCAGCCTCGGAGGTTTGACCGACGGTGCCGTAGAGGGATGGGTGGGTAAGAGAGACGATGTCAGCGCCCGTTGGACGGACGTGTATAGTAAGCGAACGAATGAGCAGCTTTCCGTCGGCGCCGAGCCATGAGCGGCAAAGCCCACTCTGACCCGAACGGGTGATGGACGAGAGACAAGCATAGCTGGACCTGCATGGAGGAGCGTGTGTGGCATCGGTTATACCCAGATGAAGAAACTGTCACGTCGGCAGTCGAGCTAGCTAGGGTCTCTGATAAACATGCCTACTGCTAGAGCCGGGATGGCAGTGACCCGATGCAGCGTGCCATATCGGTCTGTATGTCTGTCTGCCTGTCTGCATGTGATCAGTCAATCGATCAATCAAAAGAGTTGAAGCCAGAAGCCACAGGGCCTTTGAATTCAGCCGACACAGCTCTTCGATATTGGGGTCCTTTTTCATGCAAGAGGGTGGCAGAGGGAGCGAGAACGCCCGCAAGCTTACAGCTCCTGTGCCACGGCGCATCGGAGGGTGTGTCATCTGTGACGCCGCATCTCTCGAGGCTTATGCACGGCGGGGGCAAGATGGGATTCTTTCTTGAATGTTGTGTCTGGCTCTGGCTGGGATCCTGCGGAGCCGAGACGAGGAGACAAGGTGTTGATGGAATTATGAGATAATGAGCAAAAGATGACGAGATGATGGTTATCTAGGTAGGTCGGGCTGGATGGCAAAGGGAAGGAGCCGGGGGGCTGACTGCCCTGCCTGATATACGTAGGTACAAGCTTCATGTACTCATTCACCTTCACCTTCACTTCACATTCGACACCACGACAAGCAAACGGCCGAATATTGCACGTCAGAAATCTGATCAATTGGTCAAGCTACATGCTCCTCCTGCCTGACCCCCTGTTCCTGTCATCCTCCAACATCCATCTGCAGCAGCAAAGATAGCAAGCAAGCCAGCCATCGACCCCAGCCCAGCTAAACGACGACACCCCCTTCTTCTTCTCCTGCATGCCCTTCTTCTTCTCCTGCATGCCCTTCTTCTTCTCCTGCATGCCCTTCTTCTTCTCCTGCATGCCCTTCTTCTCCTCACAAAGTCCGAGTCTAACTAGTCTAATCTAATCCTCGAAAAACACCCAGGAGCGCACCTCGAGCGAGCGGCGCGTGGGGGCGTCCTCGGCCGTCATGTCGTCCCAGAAGGCCCCGTGCGGCACCACCTTGGCCGGGTCGCTGTCGCCCGACGAGAAGACGAGCACCTCGTCGCGCGTCATGTCGCTGGCGTAGTGGTACTCGTACCCCGGGTCGTGCTTGAGCACGCAGTCCTGCGCCTTGTGCCCGCGGATCGCCACCCGCGGGTCGTTGATGGGCAGCACCGTCTCCATGTGCGTGTCGTAGTCCCAGCCCGCCACCTGGCTGTGGTTGATGAAGACGAGCGGCCACTTCTGCACCGAGCTGTCGATGCCGCGCCACACGTTGATCTGCGCCCACCGCTTGTGCTGCGCCATGAGCGCCGGCGCCTCGTCCCCAAATGCCTCCCGGATCCCGTCCTCGAGCGTCATCCGGTCGCGGTCCACGTGCGCGATCGGTAGCGACTTGGCCGTCATGCTCGAGTTGGTCACGCTCTTGGACCCAAACTCCTTGGGGTTGGTGCCGTTCTGTCGGATCCGGAACACGTACGGCACCACAATCTTGCACCCCGTCATCTTCTGGATGATGGCCTTGCACTCGGCGTAGTACCGCTCCTCGATGACCTTGCGGCCCTCGGGCGTGTTGCCCGCCAGCATCTCCTCGGTGCTGAGGCTCGACGGCTCCGAGGCGAGCTCGTACCCGTGCCCGCCAAGCGTCGGCTTGGTCTCCATGGTGCGCATGTTGTGCGCCACAATGTTGACCCGCATCGGCTCATTGACGTTGGTCTTGCCGCTCGAGTAGTCGACATACCCGCGCTCACCATCCTTGGTGCCGTTCCACATGCACAGGAAGCCTGTGGTGGAGTTGGGACGGGCCACGGCAACAGACATGTTGGCAGATGTGGTGTAAGTGTAAGTGAAAGTATACGTATAAAGGTTGTGTGCAAGTGGGAGAGGAAGAACCAAAGCTGCCAAAAAGCAGAGATGAGGATGAAGACGATAAAGGGGAAAAGAAGAAAAGGTATAAAGCTGAGAAGTGCGTCTGAGTGTAGAGTTTGGAAGTGGTGGTGATGCTGCGAAAGGGCAGACCGAAGCGATATCAGGCAGACCTTTTTATATTGGTCTATTCCAAACTCGGCCATCTCTCGAGTTAACACGATATGCCGCATGGAAATCAAGTCCGCTGACTCTATCAGTACCCTGGGCACAGCTCATCCCCCTGCCTCCTTTCCCACGTCCATGGAGGGGGAAGAATCGTAACCAAGAGGTAATCACCCAGATAACAAGACGTCCAATTTTGGAACCCAGCCCCGGGGCCAGCGGCCGTCGAGACACACTAGCTGAAAGTTGCATATTACAACTCAGAGAGAGATAGCCAGCATGCATCACAAACGGCGGAGATAACAGACAGACAGGAGAACGGGCCTGGACCATTTCTTACGGGCGCCTCACCCCCTCTGCGGCGTTCCCAAAGACGCCGAGCTGAAGGCGATACACATCTCCATCCTGGGAAAACGGTGGGCTGGGGAGGGTCGCTTCGTCCCCGGATTCGACCGTCCACTTTGCCTCGCCGGTTGCATGTGCATCCCCATACCGCCCCCCCCCCGGTCCTGCATGCTGGATCAATATAACGGGCTCTAGACCTCGTGGGAAGAAGCCCATCATCATGCCCCCCTGCCCTTGGCCCCCGGCTGACGGTATCCCGAGCCGCAGGCCTGGCTTACTATTGGACGTCTCGGGGTTCTTCCGGCCAAGATAAGGCACCACAGCGCTTCAAGAGGCCGGTGAGACGAACAAAACCAGCTCATATTTTCTTTTGCTTGTCCCCATTTGCTTCTTTCTTGAGTAAATCGTGTAATCATTCCCTTTCTGCCCCCCCTGCCCGGCTAAAAACGCCTCCAAGACGTGTCCCCCCTCCACCCTCGTCGTTGTCGGCCGCAGGTCGGTCCATCCACCACTCTCCATTGAGTTTCTTATCACCGACTTCTGATACCCAATAGATGTTCAGCTCACAAGAGTAGCAGCTGAGGCTTCACATCGGCACTCGATTGCTCGTTGTTGTTAAGTACATATATCGTTGTCCTCTGTGCTTCGAAACATATCTCATCTCAACAAGCCAGCTTCCCTTCTCATCATCTGCCTTGACACCCCAACTTCAGGGGCTTGATATTACTTTTTCTTCTTCCTCTCTGCCGTCATATACACGTATCCAGACATACACCTTGCAGCCTACCGTATCATCTTCCACCATTTATTCATTTGATATTCCTACCACCCACCATCCGTTCTACCCCCTTCCGGCCAAATCACCACCCTCTTCTCCTTTCCCTTGACATTACGCCCATCTGATATTCTAATCCATATCTTTCCACTTCAACTTGTACTCCCATTCATACGTCTCTATACTCCAATTCTTCACAATGGCCTCTGAGACTGGTCACCTCCGTGTCGTGGACTCCCGCACGGAGAAGGGATATCTCGTTCCCATCTACGACAATCACATCAACGCCAAAGATCTAAGTGCCATTACAATACTCGACGGTGAAGTTTCCGAGAAGCTCCGTGTCCTTGACAATGGCTTCGAGACTACTGCCTGTATGGACTCTGCCATCACTTTCATGTAAGTCCAGCACCGCCACAGACATCATTCACTCATCTGACTTTGACGCACAGTGATGGTAAGCGTGGCCAGGTCATGTATCGCGGCATCCCAATCCAGGATGTCTTTCGTGACAATGACTTTGAGGACGTCCTCCACCTTCTCCTGTGGTCTCGTCTCCCTACCAAGGAAGAGAAGTTGGCTGTCCGCGCCGCCGTCTTTGCTGCATCCACGCCTCCCCAGAGTGTCATCAACACTATCAAAGCATTTCCGTAAGCCTGGCTCTTCCCCATTGGTGCATATACAATTCTGACTTTTCTTTCTTTGCCTCAGCCCTACTGCAGAAACATACCCCATGATTATTGCCGGCATCAGCGCCTTCATCGCCATCGACGCTGATGCCGCCAACACCCGCCACCAGCACAGTCCACTTTTCCACGGCAACCTCGAGGTAGCTGATGCTGCTATTCTACGCACTATCGGCTACTACTCGGCCGTTGTTGGCCTCGTGCATTGTCACAAGCGCGGGCTCAAGTTCCACACCCCCGAGCCCAACAGGTCCCTCATTGGCAACCTGCTCATCATGATGGGCAAGTTTGACCCCAAGACCGGCACTGGACCGGACCCTACCATTGAGAAGTGTCTCAGCAAGCTCTGGATCTGCTATGCTGACCATGAGATGACCAACTCAACGGCTGCTCTCCTCCACGCTGCCTCCACCTTGACTGACCCCATCTCCTGTGTCATGGCTGGCCTCATATGTGGATACGGACCTCTGCACGGTGGCGCCATTGACCTGGCCTACGAGGCTCTGGAGAAGATTGGACACCCCCGCTACGTCCCCGTCTTCATTGAAATGATCAAGGCCAAGAAGGCCAGGCTCTTTGGCTACGGCCACCGCATCTACAAGACTCGCGACCCTCGCCTGGCCCTCATCGAGGATCTCATTGCCCAGCACCAGGATCTCGTTTCCAAGGACCCTCTGCTTGAAATTGCCCTTACTATTGACAAGGTGGCCAACGAGGACCCTTACTTTGTGTCCCGCAACCTCAAGGCCAATGCGGATCTTCTCGGCTGCTTCCTGTACTCGGCACTGTAAGTAAATGTCACTGCAATCTGTTACGCCAGGACGGAGCTGATTTTTATAACAGAGGCTTTGAGAGAGACATTATCGTTCCGGTAATCTGCCTTTCCCGGGTCATCGGCGGTCTTGCCCATTGGCGCGAAACGCTGTGTAAGCCCTCCTTTCCCCTCTCACGCACGGCGCAGGATGCTGACCTAGACAGCCCAACCCATCAAGCTATGGCGTCCTTTGCAGGTCTACTCAGGCCCCAAGGTTGCTCCGGAGGCCAAGTCACCTACCGAGGGCTCCATCTCCTCCAATGACTTTCCCATCAAGAACTTGGCGGATGCCACAGCACAGACGGCATACACGCCACCCAAGGTCTCCCTCCGAGCCAAGGCCGCCATCTGGTGGATGAAGAGAAACTCCGCTTTGGTAAAGAGCTGAGCGAAGAGTACTAGAAAATAGTCAAAACCTAGACTAGATTTGTTTTCAAGTGCTAGATATGGTCTCTCCGTGGAGAATATGGGGTAAAGATTGGCGGAGGAGTTGCTATTGTGCCATTTCCTTTCTTTCCTACCCTTGGGAATATTCTTTAACTGATATCCTCTTTTTACATCTTCCTAATAACCTGCCATGTGATTGAGTTTGTGTCCTTGAGCTATCCTTGAATACTGCCCTAGCCCCAGACCTATTGTCACCGTGACTATTATGCCCTGCACTCCTCGCACCACCCAATCAACCAACCAGAGTCGTGTTACAGCATCCGATTGACAACTAAATCGCAGACATCACCCAGAAAGCCTGCGTTATCCCATACCGTCCTGCGATACAGTACATATACCTTTATTCACTGAAGGACAATTAATGAACTCTGAATAGCTGTCACATTTCTTACATATCCAATGAACGGTGTCTTCCTGATTGTGGCCCCCCAATAGTGGCGTATTTGATTCTAGGGTTAATATTGTTTCGCCGTCCGTATATTTGCAATCCTTGACACAAAGCATTTGCCTCATGAATAGTCAAAGCTTCGACATACCAGTTGGAAGGCTAGCCTATTAAAGACAATGCCTCACCCTCCCAGTCTCGGATCACCCCCCTATCACATTGCGTACAATTCCACTGATCATGGCACTTTGCCTCCCGTGGAGCACAATCCAACTAGCTCATGGTTTTCTCCCTGGCTTGTGCATAGAGGTTTGGCCCGAGCGTGTGATTCCGTGGTGCGATTTGAATTTGAACAACGACTATTGACGCCTAGACGCGGTCACGCCCAGGCCGTGCGTGGATGGCACGAGCATAAGCTTTCTGTGGCGACCGGATTACCGGAAGTGAAGGTGGGTGGTATGGCATTCATAGCTCCCCTTTGTGGTGACGAAGATTCAAATAAGGAGTGGGAAGTGAGAATAGATTGCCATGGCTGAACATTGATTTTCGCATTCTACGCCGTCAAGGCCGAAAAAGAAGCTGTGGAATATTGATTCTACTCACTTCAGCAACTGATTCAAGACGACTTTCACGAAAATGACTGGGGATCTTGGAATACCCCAGCGAAATATGCCCATTTCGGGCACAGATGTTCCCATATCTTCTTGGGGAAACGTGCATATTCTAATTCTTCGGAACTGGAGTATGGTTGCTGGCCCAGATTGGAGAGACATCGCCACACTCACCGTCCTCCTTACAGTTGCTTTGGCGGCGACAAGTGCTGTACGCAGAATCGATCACAAGGCTCACTTGTCTTCGTCTCTAACGTTCTAGGTGCCTGCCTTGCTTCGTCGCATTCAAGGACTTGCATATCTTCTGTATGGGCCGACTATGATTAGCCGAGCATATCATATTGTATATGCACCCCAAGGGACTGTGACAAGGCGGACATCTAACCAGTCGGACTTTTTAGGCAAATGGAAAACCATTCAAAGTGCCGACTCCATCAAATGTCCACCTTCACATAACTTCGCCACAGCTTGTCCGAGAGTTGATGGCTGCTCCTACAAAGGATCTGTCTCTTCATGCCATTGCTAAAGAGGTTCGTTTATTGCGACAAGTACGTAAGGAGTTCAAGTTAACATGGGCAAAGTTGTTGTGTCCTAAATATATCATTCAATGCTTCGAGTGGAACGATCAGCGTGGGGTGGATGGAATCGGCTTTGTCCGGGCTTTACGGAGCATATTAACTTCTCATCTACCTCAACTGCAGCCAAGACTGGAATCCATCATCAATAACTCGCTCCATGGTGAGCTGAGAAATGTTGGCCCCAATGGTAGCTGCAATGCTATAAGCCTGATGAGCCGTAACTTACATTTTCAAGGATATGCAGCGGTTGAGATTTTCCCTATGATCAAGAGGATAGTGACCCAAGTCAACTGTTTTGTCTTCTTTGGAGAAGACCTTGGTGAGCCCCCGAGCCCAATTTCAAGTTGTCAAGGCTGATGCAAGTTGCAGCTCACAACGACGAGTTTACTCGGGCTGCGCTCGAGTTCCCCCAGGTGACTGTCTTTGCAGCCGAGATACTGCGCCTGTCGCCGGGATTTCTACAACCGTGAGTGCATTTTTACACAATGCTCGGCTGGGACTATGGAAGCCTTTGGGTTCATTGACTTTTGTGTAGACTCATTGCATCATGGGCCACGAACGGACATTGGTCTTCAACAACGCTATTTAAGCATCTTGCCCCCATTGTCGAGAAGCGCCTCGCCCTCCGGGACAGACCATCGAAATCCCTCCCGCCAGTAAGCCACGCAGTCAGCATATCTGATCTTGGATGTCGGAGCTGACATGCAAACTCCAGACAGACTGTATGCAGTGGATCATAGACACATCGCCTCGCAAGAATCCTTGGACCACGTCTCGAACGGTCGGGGAAATAATGGCATTGTGGTTCGGCTCCATTCATCAGTTAGCTATGGTACGGTTCCTACCACAGCTTCAACAGTCCATAAACTGATTTGTCGAGACAGACTACCACATATGCTATCCAAGACTTGTGTCTTCATCCTGAACACATTGGCCCCCTTCGAGCCGAAGTCCGCAAAAACTTCCTCCATGAAACCGCGTCAGGGAGCATAGATAACCTGCCGCTCCTGGATAGCTTTATCAAAGAGTCTATTCGGTTTTCGAACTCTGATGCCAGTGCGTGGTTCAACCTTTTAAGATCTAGAAGACATTAGCAATACTCATTCTCACATCAACAGTCACAAGTCGGCGCAAAGCCCTGAAATCATTCGTCTTTAGCGACGGGTCTTCCATAAACAAGGGCGATTGGGTCTGCGTACCACAGGCTGCGATGATGCGTGACCCCCAGCGCTACAACTGGGCTCACATATTTGATGGCTTTCGATTTGCCAGGGCAAATGAGGCCTTGCGCCGGGGGCATGAGCAGCACGACGTGCCAGACTCGAAAGAATCGACTCTGACAGACGCAACTCTTGACTGGCCTATCTGGGGATTTGGAAACACAGCATGGTAAGGATAGTTGCATGCAGACTCTGCGCTTCTACCTGTATTTCATGCTAGAAGAGAGAGGGGACTGCGATTTTGCTAACATTCGGCCTTTTCTTAGCCCCGGAAGGTTCTATGCCGCTTTGGTAGGAAAGCTTTTTATGATTCGTATACTTGATCGCTATGATTGCAGAATGCGTGATCCCGCCGCTTCTCGCTTCAGAGTTTGGAGATCGAGCATGGTGCCGCGGAATGACACCATCGTCGAGTTCATGACACAGGAAGGCTTGAGATCTTGCAATTATCTAGATGGCCAGTTAGATAGCCAGGCTCAGTGAAGATGGCAAAGAGGAAGACCACACCGTTGTCTTAAACAGGGCATTTCCATGTCGCAGGGGATGCTTGGAATAGTTGAATAGTAAATGTGACTCTCATCCAATCTCATTGATGCTAAATTTGATTACCGCCAATATAGGGCAATGCAATCACAATTTTTAGATTGACATGTTGATGATGAGGAGCGATATCTTGCATGCAGCCACACATTGGTCTTGGCTGAGGTTCAGAGCATCGTGGCGCTGGATGTGGCGCGGGTAATCGGAAGCCCCACATCCACAGCCAGAACTCTTTACGCGTCCAACGCGTCTCATTCAACGCGCCCCTCCACAGCATAACTTCGTTACTGTGCCAGAAGCCAGAAGCCAGAAGCCAGTGCCATTACCCCCCAGCCCGACATTCAAGGCCCTTCTCAACGACTGCACCCGAAACCGCAACACTGGACAGCATGCCGCACTCAATCACCGGAGACGCCCCGTCGTCCTCCAACCCTGTTAAGGACGAGGTCATGGAGGACGATGCAGGCAATCCGAGCACGACGCAAGACACGGCAGCAGAGGACGTCGACATGGAGGAGGCAGAGGATGCGAAGAAACCTGCCGCTCAGGCGACCAAGACCGAGGTCAAGCTGGAGGAGCTCTTCGACGATTTCGATTCCGACGACGATATTCCTCCCAGTTCGGCACCACCCGCGCCGTCCAGCCCGCCCGCTGCGCAGGCTTTTGGCTTGTATGTGATCTCAATTCCGGGCATGGTATTCCGCGGGATGTCAAGACTCACCAGATATCCAGAGACTATTCCTCGATGAGCCCCTCGGATCCCGAGGTTATGCGCAGCTTCTACCATCGCCTCTTCCCCTGGCGCTACCATTTCCAGTGGCTCAACCACGGCGTGATCCCGACCAACGACTTCAAGCATCGAGAGTTCTCCTTCAGGCTTCAGAATGATGCCTTGACCCGTTTCGAAGCTTATGCGACGGGAGATCTGTACGTATCTGTTCTACAAACTGGACGGTGCCTAGTACTGATGAGTGTCCCAGCTTCCGCAAAGATGTGCTCCGTCTGTTGCCTACGCGCTTCGATATCGGACCTGTCTACTCGGCCAACCCCCGCGATCGCAAGATGCTCAAGAATTCGCCCACGTTCCATCCAGTGGCCAAGGAACTCTGCTTCGATATCGATCTGACAGATTACGATGACATCCGTACCTGCTGTGACAAAGCCAATATCTGCAATAAGTGCTGGCAATTCATCACCATGTCCATCAAGGTCATGGACGTTGCCTTGCGTGAGGATTTTGGTTTCAAGCACATCATATGGGTGTACTCTGGTCGTCGTGGTGCCCACGCCTGGGTATGTGACAAGAAGGTCCGCACCATGGATGATCAAAAGCGGAGAGCAATCGCCGGCTACGTCGAAGTGCTCAGAGGCGGTGCCCAGAGCGGCAAGAAGGTTGATTTGAGGAGACCGCTACACCCTCACATATCGTATGTTGACATAAAGCCCGACCTAATCATTTTTGCGTTTGCTAACCTGTGAGTAGTCGCAGCTTAGAGATACTAAAGAGCCACTTTCAAGAAGATGTGCTTGAAGGCCAAGACCCCTGGGCTACCGATGAACAAGCTGAGAAGCTGCTTGCCCTCCTCCCTGACCGGACTCTCAACGACTCCCTGCGTCGGAAGTGGAATGCCGCTCCTGGTCGTGCCTCGACCTCGAAGTGGGCTGACATCGATGCTCTTGCCAAGACGGGTGCCAGCAAGTCCCTTGACACCCGCACTCTCCTGGAAGCCAAGCAAGACATTGTCCTCGAGTACACATACCCGCGTCTCGATATCAACGTCACCAAGAAGCTCAACCACTTGCTCAAGAGTCCTTTCGTCGTCCACCCTGGCACCGGCCGCGTGTGCGTGCCCATCGATCCCAAGCACGTCGAAGACTTTGACCCCTTCAGCGTCCCCACGGTGCAGAGCCTGCTCGCCGAGATTGACGCCTGGAAGGCGCCCGAGGATGAAGTCAAGGATGAGAACGCGAAACCTATCGCCGACTGGGAGAAGACTAGCCTCAAGCCCTACATTGACCAGTTCAAGGGCTTCGTAGCGGGGTTGCTGAAGGACGAGCGCGATCCACGTGTCAAGCGGGAGCGCGAGGAGGAGTCGATGGAGTTTTAGGCCATGTGATGATGATTTGGAAAGCATACACTGCTGAGATAGTCCTGGGTGGGGATGTGCGCATCTGTACCTTATGTTAATGACCTAAAGGCATGCTGGGATGGGCGTTGGGTGGCGACTCGGTATAATATGGATATCATTCTACGTCTTCACTTGCTCCTCCTTGGCGTCTTGCGGCGCTTCACTTGGCTGCTCTTCCGTCTCCTTCTCCTCCCCGGCCTCGGCATCATCTCCGTCGTCATCCCCGTTGTCATCCCCCTCGTCGTCGCCTCGCAGCCTTCCTCCCTTGCGCTTGGGGATCACGCTGACAAAGGCCTTGCCCCAATCCTCAAACTCGAGCCACTTGACCATGATCTCCACGACGTGGTTGGTCGCCAGGACCTGCCGGCTCTGCATCACCATGAACTCGCCGATGGGCAGCTTGGCGGTGCGGATGCCGCGCTCCACGGCCTGCCGGTAGCACAGGCCCTTTTCGCGGTTCTTGTCCACCAGCCCGCCGATGATGTACATTGTGTGCGGCTCGATGCGGCTCAGCGTGTAGGGCGAGTCGGATGTCAGGTACACTATGTCCTTGAAATCCTCGTTGAGCTCGGGCAGCGGCTTGGGGAGCGGTATCGTCTCCCTCTCGTCCCGCGCCCACGGCACCTTGTTCTCGAGGCTGCGCTGCAGGGGCTCGATCATCTCGCCGCCCCTGCTTTTCAGGTTCTCCCGCAGCTGGCTCGCGCACTCCGTATAGTCTCCCTCGCAGAACCCGATGCCCTTCCAGTTCTTCTGCTGATCGTTCAGCACATTGCGGAAACGGTCCCGGAGCTTCCCCTTCCAGCTCGACACCCAGAGGTGTGCCCTGTAGCGCGCAACCTTGTTGTCCGAGTAGGACCGCGTGATTTGGCTGGCCAGCGATATGCGCTCCTTGTCCATCATGTACTGCTCAAAGTCGCAGTCGATGATGAGCCCCACGGGCACAATCGTGGAAGGCTGCTTCTGGGGCACCAGAGAAGCCGGGTCGACGCCCTGCGCTACCAAGGCCGCACGCTCCTCTCGCTTGCGGTCCTTGCGGTCGTGGCGCTTCTCCTTGCGTCGCTTCCGCCGCTCATCCTTGGAGTCCTCAAAGGCCTGCGCTTTGCGGAGACGCTTCAGTGCGTTCTTGGACATTGTTTCCGGTGCAGCATTTTCGCCTGACTCAGTCGATTGAGGCTGAGGTTCCTGAATGTCTGTTGGAGGTTGTTCTTGTTGGTGTCCCTCCGTTGTAGGTTGGGTGCTCAGCTCATTCGGCGTGCTCATCCTGGCAGTGGTAATAAGAGTGGTTGATGTAACCAAGCGTGAGAGAGACGAGACGTATACAGTAGAGAGCGCCTGAAAAGACTCTGTAACCACAACAGTGCCGTACTTACACCAGAACCCACCAATACCAAATTCCAGCAAGGCAGTCTCTGTCTCTCAATTTACCTCTTAACTTTACGATGCTCAAAATGCTCAGTTATTAGTGGTCGAGGGCAAACCAGAGGGATCCACATGGAAGTTTTGCTGCCTTTTCCAGCAGCCAATCAGCGAGGCCCAATTGCTTCAAAATCACGTGATACGCAAGGACATCTTCTGCCCCATCCCGCGAGCTCCAATTTGACCTCATCAGTATCAAACCAAGCTCAACTCAATCTCCAACCCTCCCCTCCCACATACCGCTACCATGGCTCACGGGACGGGCGAATCTTCTGAGGGCGAGCAGCCCTGGGTCCCTAGGGACTCGCTGAGGCTTGCGGCCAGGACCGGTCTCATGGGTGGTGTCGCGGGTCTCTTCATCGCCTCCATCCACAACGCCATGTCGAAGAAGAATGTCGGCGCCTTTGGCGTCTTCACCCGCGGTGCTCCCGTCATCGGCCTCATGAGTACGTCGCGACCGTCGCGTTCCGTGTGCCTCCCAACCAATTGGCCGATATGCTGACCTGGACGCGCTCTTGACTTGCAGCTGTCGGACCTGCTATTGCCTCATTCACCCACCACAGCATCATGAACATCCTCGAGAGGGAAGACAGCCGGGCCATTGCCGCCGGCGGCTTCCTCAACGGCATGATCTTCGGAATGCCCTGTAAGCATCTAGAGCCATGTCGCCGCAAGGTGCCTGACATGCTGACAATAAACAACAGTCAAGCGCATGCCTGTTGTCCTGGGTATGGGCGCTCTCCACTCCGCCATCCTCACCACCCTGCACTTCACGGGCAACCGTATCGACAGCTTCAAGAAGGAGGATGACGAGTTCGAGCGCAAGGAGATTATCCGACGCACCACGCGTGTGCCTGTTGAGCAGACTATCGCCGAGATTGGCGAGGGCCGAGGTTTGCTCCCTTCCCTCCCCCCTTTAGCCATTCAGTGTTCTAATGGGCTTCTAGGTATCAAGCCTCCTGGCTACGAGGAGCGAAGACGCGAGCGACTCAAGGAGAAGTACGGTTACGAGATCAACCCGGTCAAGGCCACCATCGACGGCAGCTCATAAACAACCAATATCACAACCAAGGGAGACAAATTATTGCGAGCGATACATGTACATAACTCTTCAGGAAGAAGAGGTGCTACACTAGAGAATTGGAGTTTGAACTTTTTTTTTTTGCACTGAATCTGGCTTTGACTTGTTTGAGATGCCGTCTCGACAAGTTCACTGCCACCAGTAAAGGTACGTTTTCAATTTCCTTCTTCATACCCCTTCCTTTTCTATGATGAATTACGAGTCAGAGGCTGTTTATGATCAACTGTGATTTCAACACTCACCAATTCTATCTACATCCATATACTGAGAAACCTGCATCACACTACTTTTATTGCATCGAGAGTCAACCGAACATTGCTGACAACCGTCGCTATAGGCTCGAATCATCTGGCGCATACGCCGGGGTGATAGATTCATGTCGAGCCTGGTACCTACTGTAGAAATGCCACGTTTACCTCACGCGACCTCGGTTGTGTAGCTAGTTTCATGAGCCTGAGGGCATGTAATTCTTGTGATACTTGGTGTGGTTCATGGCCTCTGACTTATGAGGGCTCAGAATGGGTAGCTGATTAGTTAGGAATAATATCTGCTTTGTGAGCTAAAATTATCTGACTGTAAGAGAGATGGCCACAGATGGCTGGAACCGGGGAAGGAGGTTCTGCCGCAAGCGGCACACCTGTTGTGAGAGTAACCGTGCATAATAATGTCGATTATATTCTTTACATATGGGCATCTATTAATCCCAGATATCCGCGATCCCCCGCTCCATGTAACGCCAAATGTCATTCTTGTACATTTCCCTCATTATTTCCCCGAGAGACGCCGCTCTATCGTGGGTCAAGGGCTCAAAGTGCCTTGACGGACTGGAAGAATGGGTTTGCCATGAGCTTCGAGTCCGCCGCAACCAGCTCTTTCAGCTTGGCCACCTGCTGTTCCTTGGTCATGTCGCCGGCCTTGACCTGGTCCTTCCAACGAATCAGAAGCTGTTTCAGCATTGCGCTGCCCTCCTCCACGTCATCCTTGCTATAGCTGAGGCCGAGATCCTCGTGCTTTGTAGTAAAGTCCTCCAGCTCATCAGCCTTGCGCTTTGCCATGCGTACGACCTTGTCAGGGAAGCGCACAAGCTCGGCAACGTGAATGCCAAAACTTTGATCACAGATACCGGGCTCGACCTTGTACAGCAGTGTCACCTCCCGCTTCACATTCTCGCCTTCGGTGCCGCTAATGTGCGCCGTGACGTGCAGGTTGCAAACCTGAGGATACTGATCGGCCAGGGCAGTCAGCTCGTGGAAATGGGTAGCGAACATGGCAAAGCAGCCGATTTCCTTGACGATGTGCTCCGAGATAGCCCAAGCAAGACCAAATCCATCATATGTCGATGTACCGCGTCCGAGCTCATCAATAATAATGAGAGACTCTGCCGTGGCTGACTTGAGGATGTTTGCCGTTTCCAGCATCTCAGCCATGAAGGTCGAGACGCCCTTGAGCTGGGAGTCGCTTGCACCAACACGGGCCAGAATTGAGTCGAAAATCGTCAACTCAGCCTCGGAACATGGCACGAAGCAGCCGATCTGGGCCATCAGAGCGATAGCGCCGGTCTGGCGGATGTAGGTCGATTTACCACCCATGTTGGGACCCGTGATGATGAGGAACGATGACTTATCGCGGGTGAGTTCAATGTCGTTGGTGATGAACTGAACGTCATCTTGAAGCTCCATGCAGGGGTGGCGGGCACCTATGAGGCGCGTCTGGCCCTCACCACGAGGATGGATCTTGGGACGGACATAGGTCTCGGGAGCGTGAACAGAGCAATGAGCGAGCGAGACAATGACATCCAGATGAGCAAGAACGCCAGCCAGCCTCTCAAGCACGGGGCAATAGGAAGATGCCACATGCACCACTTCGTTGACTAGTCCACTCTGTGTCCGGTTGTAGTTTTGAGATAGCTGGTCATACTCGCGTCGGTAGGCCTGCATCTTCTTGGTAGTGAAGTAGACGCCGTTCTTCTGGGTCGAGCATTCTTGGTAGCCAGACTTGTTGCGGATGCAGCCTGCTTCTTGCCGCGTCAGACGCATGCAAACACCGTGGACCTTGTGGTTGGTTTCCAGAAAGATTTTCTTATCTGGCTCCTGATCGAGGTCGCGGGCAGCCTCGTGGAACTCGGACCTGATGTCCCTGTCGAGCTGATCAAGCTTCTTGCGGATGGTGCGAAGGCCTGAATCGTAGTCGGATTTGATGATGTACTCATGGCGGTCCAGAGCGTCCAGGTCAACCGTCTGCTCTACCATGTCCTGGAGCTTGCCAAGACTATTTGAGAGGTCGCGGAGTTGCGTTGTGTAAGCTTCATCAAGGGGATCCCGGTACGCCTCGTCCATTACCCCTTCGAATGTCCCAATGAAGCCGGGGAGGCGAATTACCACTTGGTAAGCGCGAACCACGTCCTCTAGAGTGGCCTTGCCTCGCTGAAAGCGCTTTGATAAACGGTACAGGTCGGGAACGGAGCGGAGATGCTCCTCTTGCAAAGTTTGTCGAAGCTCTGTGTCGGTGTAGAACGCTTCCACAAGTTGCTGACGCTTCTCAATCTCCTCCTTGTTCATCAGAGGCTGTTTGAGCCACTGGGCCAGCAAGCGACTGCCCACGGGGGTCTTGCAGTGGTTCAGTACACCGTAAATGCTCATCGTCTTGGATCCATCACGTGGACCAGGCATGAGATTCAAGGCCTTCAGCGCAGCAGCATCCAACTTCATGAATTGTGCCAAATCGTGCTGGTAAAGCTGGTACTGTCCGAAGTTGGATGGATCTTGCAGGACGCCGAGATATTTGATTAGAGATGCAGCAGACCCCATGGCCAGCTTAAGGTCAGTTTGGGGGAGGAGTGTTGCTGATTTCTCATCTTTGAGAAGTCGAGCCAAGTCTTGTTCAATATCCCGAACTCCGAAATCGCTTGCTGGTCGTTCAGCCATGGCAACACCGCAGTTGTTGATGATTTGCTTGAGCTTGGTCAATTCAGGGTCCTTGTTGTTATCGCCTTTGTCGATTTGTACGAGGCACTCCCGCACGCCGAGTTGGATCAGCAACGCCTCAAAATTTGAGTAGAGGTCATTGTCCAGGAACTCGCTGACGCCAAGCTCACGGACGCTTGCATCAGCAAAGCATACGCCCACACTTCGAGCTTCCGATGCCTTGGCAGAAATCTTGACAGCGAGAATCATGGGAGCAGACTCAATTTGGCCACCCAGGTCATCTTCGACATCTTGCAAGTTGCCTGGTGAAGCCTGCTTCACACACTTCCAGTTCATTCGCCCGTTGGGGCTCTGCCAGATCTCGATCCGCTTGCCGAGCTTGAGGAGGGCTTCTCGTAGGAATTGTCGGAAAACGGTCATGGTCATAGTGACGGACGGGAGGCCGGTGTGGTCGTTTCGGCCGAGTTGTCGAACGACAGAGGTTGTTTTGTATACCTGGATACTGGGTCAGAGAGAGCCACCAGGGGATGCAGTGTGGCCTACAGTCTTGGCAATAAAGGTAGCATCCTGACCATGCGCGGTGTACCAATCGCCTCGATCAAAGATCCGAACAGTCTCTTCGTCGACTTGAGACAGGGACTTGAAGAAGCGGATGAAGCCGCCCTCATCGTCGAGCTGCGTGGGAACTAGGTCAGCAGCTCGCTCCAAGCATCACCGCGGATAGAACTTGACATACCTTGAGCTCTGGTCTCGAAGCCATACTGGCGCTCGACCTAGCAAACAAATGTATTCAAGATGATAGCTCGAATGGGTGAAGAACGGATGAAGAAAGGTTGATCTTGTTCTGTGGTTGTGTGGAGAAGGTGAAGCTGGGAAGACGCGTCGTAGACAAATTCAATTAAATGTAACGCGTTTTGGCTGTGGCTGGTGCGCGCGACTACAATTGTGGCGAGGCAGCACCACGTGCTCCGCCACAGTGAGAAAGCCGTCGCGTTGATATGTGGCTAGTGCTAAACTAAGGTTGAAGGTTGATGCTGGTGGTACTACTAAGGTATCGTTAAGCTTGAATTGACCCCTCCCTCTGCAACGTCCCATCCGCTTGACCTCCAACCACATGCATGATGGAGACAGGCATAGGGTCTTTGAGGTTGATTTTAACTTGGTGCAGAACTCTAAAATCGCTCGATAGGGCACGGAATCAGGCTAGTCCGTCTGCATGTCTCTTCGGACAGACCGCCTCGACTTGATGATTGATGAGGGGATTTGGCCGGTTCAGAAGGTCGAATCATGCAAGCAAAAGTGAATGGCTGGTGACGTTGCCTCTTGGCACCTTGGATAAGCAAAACGACTTCCTGAAATGCACAATTGCTCTCAGGTCAGGTGGAACTAACTTAATTAACCTCATGACACTGAAGAGGAGTATTGTTCCATGCCAAGCTCTACAACGCTTGGGTCGCCCCGGAGTAGATCATTTAATGCATATATTATTGGGGAAACTCGGAAGAGGTAGGATTGCAGATGAGACAGTGGTGGGCTTTTTATTTCTTCCTTTTTCTTCTTTTTCTTCCTCTTTTAAAAACTTTTTTGTTGGAGCGACTTCAGCGGCTGCTAATTCAGCCAGCCACCGATATGGTCGAGGCAAGTTCCTTGCCTTACCCAGGCGCCACAGAATGCTACGTCCAGCCTGCGAGTGTGGTCATCGTCGACCAGAACTGGGCGGGAGGCAGTGGCAGCGGGCCGTCCCATGCGAGTCACACTACCTTACTCGTAGCCATCCCACCAATGAGACGGACCGCCTGACTTGCAGGTAAGCTGGGACAAAAGAGGAAAAAGCCCATGCGCGTTGAGTGTTTGTGATAAGCCGACGTGGCCTTCTTGGGTGTCCATCTTTTCCCTGTCGTCGCGGTCAAGAGCAAAGGGAAGGAAGAGGGAACAAGTTTCTCTGTTGATGTGATGACATGATTTGTTTTGTGTAATGGCTACGCCATCAAGGTTCCCGTCCCAGCGCCCAAAACGTCAGGAGCTTAGCCCATAGCGGGTTTAAACGGTACCGTGACTGGGGCCGAGCGCCTTGCGCTGGGTTTTCGGAGGGGCTGAAGCAGCAGGGCCATCAAGGTCCTCATCGCGCGCAAGGATCTTGCCAGTCTTGGCATTGCGCAACATAGACTCTGGCTCGCCCAGCTCTTTCGCGCACACGTTCGTTCCCATGGACTCTGCCAACCCTCGCCCTCGTTCCCGCTGCATTGGACGGCTTGCCCAGATCCAATTACGCCCTCTTCGGCCCGTCTCGTAATTTCTGCTCGCCGAGACACGGTTCCTTCCTTCGTCTCTCCTCTCGGCCCTCAAGGTTCCAGCCTTCGCCAACCTTCGCGTCCCACGTCGGACACACACACACGCATATATATATACATACATACATATATACAATCTGGTTGGCTGCTTCATTGCATATCCATCCACCGCGCGCCGCCTTGCCGAGTTACGTCAATCAACAGGCACCCGAGCCAGCTGCCGCGAGCACGAACCCGTGTCTTTCAACTGCAGTCCCGCCCGCCGTTTCAAACTTTGTGTAACACGGTCCGGATCGCTGAGAACCATGAAGCACTCTGCCTGCGTCTGTTTGGCTCTCTGGGCTGCTGCAACGGCAGCAGACCTGGTCCCACGTCAGACGGCAGCCCCTTCGACCACGGCAGCCAGCCCCGAGATCACGGCAGTCACTGATTGCCACCTGCACGGTACCGAACTGTAAGTCGATTCCCTTCTACTGGCACGCTGCTGCATTTCAAAGCGTTCTAATCATATATCATGTAGATTCTGTTTCGCTGGCACCGAAGAGTACCGCGTACACTCGACGCCTACTGCCACGACAGATCTTCCCGCTGAGTTCACGGGCTGCCACAACCACGGAAGTGATCTGTAAGACCATCCTGATCTACCACTGCCTGCCCACGCCACTTTGTACTATACTAACATGCCACAGCTACTGTCTTGGTCCTGATGGCTCGGATATCGAGCTGGAGTCTACGGCAGAAGGTGCTCATGAGCATGAACAAGGTAGTGAAGAGGACCATGACCACGAGCACGAGGAGGAATCTGGCGGCGCCCACTGCCACTTCCATGCAGGAGTAGAGTGAGCCCAATCCCCTTCCAATGCCGTGTTTCCGCTATAGATGTGCTGACCCTTGCAGACACTGTGAAGAAGAGCACACTGAAGGGGGCGAAGCGGATGCTGATACGGAGGGAGAAGAAAGGCACTGCCACTTCCATGCAGGCGTTGAGTAAGTGCCCTCCCTATGGCTTATGCTCTCGCTCTATACTAATTTCCTCCCCTAGGCATTGTGAAGAACATGGTGCTTCTAGTGAAAGCTCCGTCACATGCGAGGCCCCTAGTCGAGACTACAATGTTGGACTCCGAGTCGGACTTTTGTTTGTCATTCTCGCCACCAGTGCCATCGGTAAGTTTACTCTTCTCTAGTTCTGGAGGAGCCTATGCTGATGTTCGAATCCAAGGTGTCTTTGCGCCTATCCTTTTGCAGCGCATCTGGCCCAAGAAGTTCTCTCTTCCTCTGATGGTCCTCCGTCAGTTTGGAACTGGTATCATCATTTCAACTGCATTCATTCACGTAAGTGCCCAGATAGTCAGTTTTTGATATTCCCGTTGCTGACCAGTGCAGCTCTATACCCATGCGGCTCTCATGTTCGGCAACGAGTGCGTGCGCGGAATCGAGTACGAGGGAGTGACTGCGGCCATTGTCATGGCCGGAATCTTCCTCTCTTTCCTGGTGGAGTACATTGGTCATCGCTTCATGCATGCCAAAGCCAAGAGGGCTGGTGAAGTCACTGCAACCGACCAGTCGCGGTTCTCGCTGTCGACGCAGGTCACTGGAATCCTGGTCATGGAAGCCGGCATTCTCTTCCACTCTATTCGTGAGCCTTCCCAATTCCAACCCCCTGAAAGCATCGTCGCTAATCAAATGATGTGTGCAGTTATCGGATTGACCCTTGTGGTTGCTGGCGACTCATTCTTCATCACTCTCTTCATTGTCATTCTGTTCCATCAGTTCTTTGAGGGTATCGCCCTGGGCTCCCGTATTGCCGACCTTGGCACCACAAGGATAATTGCTCACTCGATCCCTACGACGGGCGACGCCTCCAATGCAGCTCAAATGACGGACAAGTCGGCGCCGACTGCTGATGAAACGTCTGCTTCCTCTGTAACCATCGAGGAGGTGAGCTACCCGCTGGCCAAGAAGCTTGGTCTCGCCGCACTGTTTGCCTTCATCACCCCCATCGGTATGGCCATTGGGATTGGCGTTCTGCAGCAGTTCAACGGCCGTGATCAGACTACCCTGATCGCCATTGGTACCCTGGACGCCCTCTCCGCGGGTATTCTCATCTGGGTCGGCGTGGTCGAGATGTGGGCTGGCGACTGGATGACCGGTATTCACGGCCGCCCTGCCGAGCTGGCGGATGCGGACCTCGTCACTGTCGTGCTGTCTCTCTTTGGCCTCATCTCGGGTCTAGTACTTATGAGTGTACTCGGCAGATGGGCGTGATAGGCTTCACAAGGGGGAGGCTGCCGCGATGCGATGACGTCTTCTATTTGCCCATTTATGATCTACTTATGAACTAAAGACGACGCACTTGATGGTTTTGTACATCAAAAGTCACGATCGACACCCAAGCGTATGCTGATACACCATTATAGACTACTTAGAGTATAGACTGAGTTCAAAGAACCGTCGCTCGAGTTCTAATGTAGAGTGTTGTGCACATGCCAATGAGGGTGGAAAGGGCTTCGAAACCACTTATGCTCATATCAATTTAGCTATCTAGAGTACATTCCTGTCTTGATGCACCAATCCAATCATATCTTTCTCAACCATCTCCGTCTTTGTCAGTAAAGTCCACAATGGCTCCCTATCTATCGGCGAATCTTCCAACGAAACCCAGAAGTCGTCGCGTTCTTGTGCGTCTCATTGCCATGGCTGTACGGCAGGACCTCGAACGTTGGCACATCGTTAGGCATGACATCCCAATGATCCGAAATCTCGGGGTTTCCATACGGCCGAAGAGCCGCAAAGCGCATGCTATAACAAAGCGTCAGCCATCGACACAGGCAAAATGGAGAGTAGAGGGGGGGGGGCATGGTGTACCTGTAATTGCCTGGGGCAATCTGCGTGCCGTTGGAGAGCTTGCCGAACCACCAATACTGTTGGTAGCCACGCGCAACTCGCATGAGTGGAAACGCGATGGTGTCGTTCTTGTCCATGGTTTCACCGTCGTAGTAGAAGTGGACGTCGGCATCGCGCATCGTGGTGGCGGAGCCGACATAGTACATGTGCCCGACCCGAGGAGGGTACTGCCAGTATCTCTCCTGCCAGGGGTTCAGGTAGATCTAGAGAGGATGGCTTAGCGAGGCATCTCGGAAGGGGAGAGATGGGAAACTGACATCCCAGCGTAGGTGTGTGCACGGGTAGGTGAGGCGGGCCGCAAGAGCCATGTAGTCTTCACGGTTCTTCTCAACATTGAACGACCCTCTGTTGCCGGGGATGTTAGTCCTGGGTTTTGAGGCCGTCTCTATCAACATACCTCCAGCCTTCGTCATTTCCGGGACCCAATTGCATGATGTACGGGTCGCCAGCAAACATGGTATCGAATGCCTTTTCAGTGTCATATGCAGCACCTGTCACTTCATCAGTATCTCTATAGGGAAGGAGATTTACTTGGCCAAACGCACCACCATAGGGAATCGAGAGCTTCTCGCCATTGTCTCCGTTGACCCAGACTTTACCACCGTAGAGCGGGAGGTAGTCGTCATCCAGGCCTTCAGGCAGTTCAAACTCGAAGCTTTACATCACGGTGAGCAATCACAGCACAGAAATCCCCCTAAAAGGAGAAACTTACCTGACTCGGTGAGTTTGACCTGGCATCACCTCGACGGGCGCGGGGAGAGTCACGTTGGGCACAATCCTCAGCGGCGAGATGTCATAGAGCGAAGTGACGCCGGTGTACTCCCCGTAGATGTTGGCGCCGGCAATCGGGTCCAGCGTGAAGTTGTACGTACGCGTCTCGTTGCCTCTGTTGGTGACGTTGGCCTCCCAGCGCGGCTGGAAGTGCTGCGTGTCGCCGAGGGAGAAGGACTCGAACGCAACCTGCGTGTCGAACTTGACGACCTTCCAGGCATCGACCAGGCCCGTGCCGACCTGGAACGGCGGCGCGGTCCTGTTGTATCGGATCCTGTCAGCGCACCAGGCGACGTTGCGCCCGCTCGAGGTGATGCGCTCCCAGAGCATCTTGGCGAAGCCCGGGCCGTGTATTGCGCGTCCGCCGTGCTCGCCAATGTACAGCGCCGCAACGCCCGCGATGTACGGCGCGGCCATGGAGGTGCCCGACATGGTGTCGTAGCTCTGGTTGAGAACCGTGCTGACGATGCCGTATCCCGGGGCGCCAATGTCGGGCTTGAGGAGCAGCTCGCCCGTGGGACCCCAGCTGGTGAAGTAGGCCGCCATGGGACGAGCATTCTCCGCCGCCATGCTCACGTTTGGGTTGCCCGTGGCGTTGATGGCGGCTACGGACAGGACGCCGTGGCCATTGGATCCCGTGCTGGTGTAGAAAGGCCCCGTATGGCCCTCGTTGCCGGCCGAGATGGTAACGACGACGCCCTTGTCAACGAGGCGGCTGGCCACCAGTGCCCAGGGGTTGTCGGTGAAGCCTCCTGGACGGCCGATGCTGGCGGTGATGACATCTGCCTGAACCACAGTCAGATCAGAAGACGTCAGAATCTTTTGGGCAAACCTACGCCAGCACTATACGCGTCACAGAACGCCTGGACGAGCGCCTCCTCGTCGGTATCCCACGGGCTCTGCAAATGACCTGTCAGTCAATAAATCACTGGCATTGCCATATTGGGGTTCCTACGTCGGAAAAGACCTTGAAGATTAGAAGGTCTGCATCTGGAGCGACGCCGGTAAAACTGAAGGAATGAAGTCTGTCAGCATCGGTTTGCGCCAGGTCAAGGGGCAGAGCGCACTTCTCATCGTCACCAGCAACAATGCCCGCCACATGAGTTCCGTGACCGTAATAGTCCATGGGCTCATCATCGGGTCGCTTCGGGTAGTGCTTCTCATCGTATGGATCCCCTAGTCTTTACATCAGCCATCTGTTCCAGGACGAGGATTATCTTGGACTTACAATCTGCGCCGACGAGATCGTAGCCACCCTTCACCTTGCACTTCGGTCCAAAGCAACCGCCGAGCTGCCCATTGTCAGCCTGACAGCAACCCAGCTGATGGAAGAGACTCACAGCCTTGTGTGTATAGTCGATACCAGTGTCGACAATGGCGACCGTGGCACCCTTTCCTCTTATTCCCTTGTCGTGAAGCCTGTCGACCCCCGTCCATCGGTGTACTGTCCAGTTCTTTACCTGATCAATCGGTATGTCGTTGTCCGCCTCCAGGACCGGCTTCACTACTGGCACAGTGCTCAACGGCCACACGTTGACCACACCGTCCACATTCCGGAGTGTGTCGACATTGTCATTTCCGGTCTCGATAGCCAGCCCAGAAAAGAGATCATGGCAATCAAATTCTCGATAGTATCTCTGATGCGGGTGGATTTGACGAAGAGTTTGGCCAACGCCAGCAACACTGAATGACTGCGTGGATTAGAACGGACAGATAACAACGGGAAGGGGTATCCTACCGGATCGATCTCCAGAATGTAACGGTTCGTGGCTCCTTTGCTCTTCAGGTCGTCCGTACTGATAGGCTTCCCCCCAACAAATCGAAGGTTAGCCTGGCACTGAGTGAAGAGACTCGCACAGACGGTCAAGACGTTGAAGGCGCCGAATGCCTTCATATTGCCCACGTGGTTCGAGATGGCCGCAAAGGGAGGTGAAGGACAGGACAAGCTTGGGCTAGGTATGGACCTCAGGAAGAGTCTTATAGCAACTCATCCTGCCGAGCAATCGGACCTGTGCAACCTATACACGGCCACACTCGCAGATCACTACAGGGCCAAGAAAGGGGCGATAAACTCACGATTCACAGGCTGCGGCGAAATGCAGGCTTACGGGTACGTTGAGCCAAGGCGGTTGAGGATGAGACATACAGGCTCCTGGTCCGAAATGGTTGCGTGCCGCAGCAGAGGCTTGATAGCCGGTATACGTGATACTGATTCACGGACGGTTGGCTTTCCACCGGCCGGGGGCACTTGTTCGGATTCATCTGCGAGAGTTATCTCGGTACAACAACTATTCAATCAACGCCGAGGCCTATAGAAGAAACGCAGCATGCTTGCTCCTTCAACCTATAGCCTCCCATATGGCGAGCAAGCAAAACGGAGGCAACAGAGACAATTTGAGCTGCCGTGGTACATGCAGACACGCGGATGCAGTTATACGGGACACAACTCGGACGAGGATGCCGGCATGAGGAGGACTCTGGGATCCACGTCGGACTTGCACCGGCCTGGAGCAAAGTTAAGGATTCTGAGCTGAGCTGGGAAAGACCGGGATGAGCAACAGGTGGCCCTCGTCAGCCGAGAAAATTGTGATGCTCGTCATCTAGGAGATAGCTAGAAGGAGCTTGCTGCTGTCGCTTCATTCGAAGTCTTGAGGACATAGATTGGCCTTGGTTTCACAAACTTATTGCGCTGACAGTGCATCTCTCCAAGGTGTCCTTGCTGGCAAATATTGTATCCCTACTTCAAGATCTCGACTTCAGCACGGTCGATGGATGTCAGCTCAGTCACATTGCCAAACCACTCGAGCTGTTCTGGAGGAATTGGTTGCAGTCGTTCCCTTAGCCACCCTCGGCAAATAACAATGTAGCATTCAGGATCAACAACACGCAAGGTCCCGTAGAATGCGTTTCACAATCTCAGAATCAGTCGAATACGGGCGGATATGGCGGTCTCGGCATACAGACGATTCAACTTGTCCAACAGTTGTGTCGCAGGATTGAGGAGCCGACAAACATCAAGTTCTTCCGCGCTTGTGTAACCGCGGAAGGCCTCAGCTATCTCAGCTATTCCGGCATCAGGCAAGTAGTGATGAATGGGCACATGCCGCTGGCGATGATGCAGATGGAGGTACATTTACCGTCCAGCAATGAATATCGATTGTAGCCCCGCCGCAGAGGATTCGCGGTATGGAGATGAGCCTGGCCAGTTAGCCCTGCCGATGACAAGGAAACATGAATCGCGTCAGCAGTGAGCTGCACATATGCGGGTGAACTAGATATAATGCGGGCCATGGAAAGTGGTGGCGGCGCTGGCTTTGTAGACTTAGCTTGGTGACAATCAGTTCATAGCGCGGTAGGCCACGTTGATAGATAGCCAGCAGTTAGTAAAAAATCGACGCTTGTGAAACAAGGTGTCTGGTGGGAGACTTTGCTTCTTCTGACCATTCATTAGGGGGGAGTAGGGATGGCTGCAAACTTAGCGCCGCATTGGCCATGGCATTGCCAAGCACATAACATCAACCACCCAAGCTCTACTTACCCCGGTCGTGTAGACAACGGTGCCCGTATCTGGCTGGCCCAGATCACGGTAGCATCTGTGCTCTGTGGCAATGGCCCTCTCGCGCTGTATGATAATCCATGGAGCTAGGAACATAAGCCGATCAGGGCGGAATGCGGTACGACATGGCGGCCAATGGCCCTGGACCGAGATGAGTACAAAATGATGATGGCGATTATGGTGACAGTGGCAGTCATATCCTTGTGGCAAATCGTGAATCGATCGAGGGGTCGCATAAATATTGGACGGTAGCTGTGGCTGTTCCCGTGCGTGCCGTGTCTCAAGTACCCTGCTCGCCATTCTCGCCGGTGCCTTTCATCAAATATTCGTATTCTCTCCTCTGCATAGACGCTCTAATTGATTAATGTTAATAAACGCAACGGTTGGTTACCTGCCTGCCATTTGTTGGCTGAAGCTTGTGGGAGGTGTCCATCGATCCAGGCGAGGCCCATGTGTAAGGCAAACATCAAACACAGAGCCAGGGAGCGATGTCATGGTTGTACGCCAAGTGAGGAAGATGAGTGGCGTGGAACTGATGGGAAGATTGCGCTCGTTGGGTTTGGGCCGGGCAACCAAGACAAGCGAACGTCCAGCCATTCATCCACTGATTCCGCCGTCACCTCCCTTGTTTGCCCATGCTCTGGCAGCCGAGCGGAGCCGTTGCCGAGTCGAGATGCTGGGTGACATGGGCATCGAGTTTGCTCCAGGGGACCTTGCATGACCATGTGGACTCTTCCCACATGTTGTGCGGGTCAGGTACGGGGGCCAATCAAGCAAGCAAACCCTTGGCAGATGTTGTTGGCTTCTCTTGCCTCTCTCTCTCTGCCGATTCTCTTGCGTTCCCTTTGTACACTTGCTAGCTACAGCTTCCCGGCGATGAGAGGCGGGAAACGCGCGACCGGGTCCGGTGAGAAGTAGCTGTGCAGGCTGGCCAGCGACCTAGTGCGTAATCGTGAAATCCTTCTGCGGTGAGTGGGTAGGCGTCCGAGTCAAGAGATGGGAGATCGCCAGGGCCGATGAGAGGCCAACGCCCACTAAGTGAAGCTAGATGGTAGTAGCGAAAGAGCGAGTTTTGGGCACGAACTTTGGAGTCAAAGCGATTCATCCAGTTGGGAAAACTCCCCGCCCCAAGCGATGCTGCAAGGGGGAAACCTGGGCCTGGTCACAGAAGGAGTCTGTATGAGCTTAAGGTGCGTGCGTGCATTTACGTGCATAACGTATGGGTATCTGTCCGGAGATGTATCTGGCGATATTTAGCGGGCAAGGAGTGTGTGTGCACGTTGTTGCAGCATGCATTTCCCCCCACACCTGATAAAAAGGGGGGGACATGCCGAATACAGGTAAAGGTAGGTTGGAAGGAGGAACCGGCTTGCTCCTGACATCCCCAGCCAGCCATAAGCAACATGGCAATGGCAAAGCGGAAGAAGGCGCAAACTGCATTACAAGGCAACACCGACCACAGTATCTCTGCCCTGGAGGAGGTATTTTCTAGAATGTGGGAAGAAGACCCAGCCGCTGTAAATAACGTGCGTCAATATGGCCTCTCTGCCAGGGACCGAGACGAACTCGCAGCGGCCCATCGTTTGCCATGGCTCCTGTTCCTTTTTCTGTTCCTCGTCCTCGTACTCCTCCTCTTCTATCCATTAATTATCCCCTATCATCTCTGGCCTCCTCCCCCACCATTAGTACGGATCCCAGCCCAACCAACCTATCCAGAATCCGCCCGGAAAACAAAGAAATGGAACCCGAGCGGCCAAGCTGACCCTGGCCTACCTCATCCGTACTAATCTGCACAGGGGGTTGCAAGCTTCTCGGAGGGTGGCAGTGGTGGTTCTGGCCTGTTCGCTCCCTGTTCCCACGCATTGTCCTCCGCCCACTTTTGCCGCTAGTAATGCAGATGATCCAGCCATCCATCTCCATCCCGGACTGTACAATTACTCGCTTCGACCCAGCCTCTCCCATTGCTCCCTCTTCCTCTTCTCTTTTCTGGAATCCCATTATTATTTCCGTGTCGTGTCTCTCTCTCCTACACACGCCCACTTCCTTCTTTTATCACTTCTTATCTTCGTCCCTCATTGTTGGCGATTACCTCATACCCAGTCAGACTCTCATACCAACACCTACCTCGAGCTCAAACCACCTCACTTCGACACGACCCCCCTTTGGTAGAGATAAAGGACCTGACTGCTTGCTTGTCTCAACCAACATCCGCCATCACAACCCCGCGAAACTCGTGGTTCCGCGACTCTCAGCCAAGACATCGTCCCCCTCAGACACCCAATCTCCTCTCACACCGCAACAATGGGCCTCATCGACAAGATCCAAGCCAAGCTGGAGCTCTTCCGCCTCGAGCAGCGCTACACCCGCCACCGTCACCGCCGTTCAGCATTCGTCTCCAACGCCGTCTACGTTGACGGCGAATACGTCTTCCAGACCCCCAACAGCACTGGCTCCTCCTACGATTCTGCCAACTCCCGCTCCAGCGTCCGTGGCATTGATGCCCTGCACGGCGAGAAGCACGTCCCAGTGACCACCAACGTTATCCCCGAGCCTCTACCCGAAGCCAACACCACCGTCTCATCCGCCGAGCGCAAGCGCTTGCACCGATTCAGCTCCATGGCCAGCTTCCAGAGGGGTGCTTCTTCCAAGGAAATGCCCGCGGTTCAGGAGCGACGCATGAGCATGATCAGGTAGAGGGCCTAACAGGGTCTCAACGGAAGAAGGAAAAAAAATTCAGCACCAAAACCACATACTCTCGTCGCCATTCTTCACCCCCAGATATACCTCGGATGTCGTGGGCAGCTCAGTTGATCGCCATACGCAGTCCAGGCTGGACATGGCGCGGCATCATCATCCTACGAGCGAGAAACCGCCACCCGTCGAGTCACTTTTGTGTCCAGTTCAGAGACATCTGTGTGCCGTAATAGGCTCCATTTCTTTGTACATTTTCCCCTCTCGCCGGACATTATTCCCTTTTATTTATATCGGCCGTCTTGGTCACGGCACCAGGAGCACACGCCCTCATGTTTACGAAGTTCACATCGACGCCCGCGGGAGCCATCCCCGAGCACGTTTCTACACCAGATTCCTTTTTGTCCCCATCTTTTTATTTACGCGCGTTATGAGCGTTACGGAGGTCCTGGCACGGACAAATCAGAGCAACTCGCAAGAGGAGGAGTTGGAAAATTATGGAGGAGAGTCGCTTTAACCTTCCCACCGGTTTTGTACATACATACCCCCACGTCTTTATTTTACAAATGCAGAGGCTACGGCCGCGAAAGTTGGCTTCGCAGCGCAATCTGAATGAATCATCTCGTCCCCTATATCCAGAAGTGTGTGCTGAAACCCGTTATTGCTCGGCATCAATGGACAACATCCTTCCAACGCCTTGTGTCTCAGAGCTTCAAACAGGGCCTTGCCGTTTGGGGCTGATCGACAACCAAGGCGATCAGACTCTACAAACAATCCCGCCAATCGCAATATACACGACAGCAATATGCACGACACGGCTTGCGCGTTGAATAGCAGCGGCCCGATTCAAAGACGAACGAGAGGCCCAGAATCAGCAAAGCCAAGCAGCAATGTCGGTCCCTATCCAATCAAGCGCCTCTCAGAGCGCCATCACTCTTCCCGTGGCTTTTTGCGTCTTTGTTTCCTTGCCGGTCCCGCCATGTTTCAGCCACGCCACGGCCCGGTTTGCGACTTGCCGGTGCGGGAAGGAAAACAAGTTGGCGGGATGCATGCGGTCAATGCGGAAGTTTAACGAGCCGCTCTGGCGGTTTTCTTGGTCCTCCCTCCCGAATTGTGGCGACGCATGAAACGCTCAAGTTTGCATTTCTTGGGTTTGGCTCTGGTGCAGCCTGGCCGAGCGGCATCAGTCTGGCTTCATGATCATCCCGAGAACATATTCTAGGCCAGACGTATCCTCATTGAAAATGAGATGGCGTTTATAGTATCTATCTATGTACAAGCAGTTGAAGCCCAATGACGGTGAGATATCATCACTCAAAAGACACAGAAGACAACTTTGGAAGAAATTTGAACCTTGAATTCACATAAAATCACCCACCAAACCCAGGCCATCCAAATGCTGGTCCTACGCCTCTACGCCTCCCAAAACGCCACTAATGCTATGTCATCGTGACATGACGCTTCCTTTATCATGATCAAAGACTGTTGCAGGAAAGATAACCCCCTTTTGTCTATGCCATCAAAAGACCCTCGTATGCCCTCTCCACCGTCCGGCCGCCCATTCCGGGAACCGATCGGAGCTGTGCCAGGCTCGAGATGCGGCCGCCTTCCTCCTCGCCAAGCAGAGACAGGTAATCTACCAGGTCCTGTGCCTTCTTTGATCCGAACCCCACGAGGCCCTTGATTTGCGCGATGTCACGCGAGTTGACAACCTCTAGGAGCTGCTGCGCGCGTGGAGATGCCGGACCGTCATCCTCCAGGAGCATGGATGTTGGGCGGGTGGCTTTGGCCCGCGTCTTGCGTGCCTTGGGCTTGGGAGGCTCCACAAAGGACATTTCTTCAATGTCGGCCTCGCCATCGTGGTATTCACCATTATCGTCAAAGACTCGTCGACGCTTATCCTCCATCTTGGCAGAACGGTGTGGCCGGGGAGACGGGGCATCTCCTCCCAGACGCGCTCTCAACTTCTCAATCTTGCTCAGGAGCTTGGCCTGACCAGGGAAGTACGGGAGTGCCATCTCATACGCTCTCAATGCAGCGGCGTCATCCCCGCGCTCCTTGTGCTGTCTGGCCTCGAGCAAAATCTTCAGGCCTGACGACTTGGAGTCATCGCGCCACTCTTCGCTGTCTATCCGTCGCTCCAGGGCATCTAGCCGCTTCTGAACCGCTTCGCTGATATCGGGCTGCACCTGTACTTGAGGTGCCTGAGCCGATTGTTCTGCTGCTACCCTGGCGGCCAGAATCTCGCTGACCTTCTTCTCCACCAAGGCCTCGATCTGGGCAGCCGACACCGTCATGGTGTTGGAGGGAGCAGATGGGGCGCTCAGGGTGTGAGCCACTGGACGGGCCAGCTTGGACGGTCGTACGATGGATTCCTGATCAGAAGGGCGTTTTGCGCCCCCGGATCGACGAAGCTGGCTAGAATTGGCAACTGGACGCGGCATCGTCGGGGGAGCAGTCGTCGTGGGCTTGGACTTGTCGGTGTAGACACTGAAGGCTTTGACAGGCTTGTTGGCATCCGTCGCCTGCTTGGCATCGGCCGCCTTGGCGGCGATGTTGCCGTTGTGGACGTTGTGCACGTTCGCCAGCGGCCGCAGGGGCTGACGCTGGATACCGCCGCTCGTGGTTCCCGAGCTCGCCTTAGGAACTTGCTTGAAGACCACTTCATTCTCAATTTCGCGAACCTCTATGCGCTTGGCCCGAGAGCTGACATTAAGGCTGCTGAGGGTATCAAGGTGGTAGCTTCGCAGCGGCGCCAGGTTCAGGATCATGACGGTAATGCCGTTGTTCTGGCCCAGCGACAGGATTCGCGTCATCTTGGACTCGCGGTAGGGAATGCGCTTGTCGCCTCGCGAGATGGCGTCGATGCACTGGCTCAACACGAAGAGACTCTTGTTGATGGCGGCCGACTCGACCAAGCGCTCCTTGCCATTGTCCGTCCGACGGTTATCTTCCGAACCGGCAAGGTCAATGGCGGACGCGGTGCTCTCGCGGACCATGTCGCCCGTCGTCTGTGTCAGCTTGACGCGGAGAATGGCGTGGCTGCGACTGCTATGGGCGTTGAGCTTGGTCGCGGCCGTGACGCGGTTAGTGTTGGCCTCGATGTACAGCTTCTCAAAGTCTTTGAGGTCGGCACACGATCGCTCCGACAATCCCACGACGACGGTTCGACCGCTCGCTTCGGCACGTAGGGGCAGGCCGGTGGGCGTCCGCTTCTCGGGTGGCTCCAGCAGGTCGTAGACCTTGTCGTTGTAGATTTCGTAGTACGAAAGGGCCACCTCGACTGTTGTCTCCCCTCCGGTGTCCTTCATGATCTTCTTGCCCCGGCGGAACACACCGCTCAGCAGCCGGGGTATCACCCCTCGGTCGGCGAGCTTCATTCCTCCTCGCATCGTGTGCGTCTTGCCGGTGCCGGTGACACCGTAGGCAAAGATGGTGACGTCGAGGCCCTGGAAGAGAGACTTGAGGTATGGGGCAACTGTCCTAGTGTCAACAGGTCATGTCACGTCGCGGAACGCTCCCAGCCAATGGATTCGCCAACCTTCAGAAGTAAAGAGTGTTTCCTGCGAGGTCGATTGGTCGTAGACGCTGTTGAAGGTGAAGGAGAACTCCTCCCCCTCGTTTCGCGGGTTCGGGATCTTGACCATGGTGTTGGGCTTGCCAGGTTCTATGCTGTCTGCCCGTACAATCATGTCCTTGTCCAGCTCCTTATCCAGAAGTGGACGGATCCGCGCCACGACACGCACCGACATCTTGAACAATTGGGTCAGGGGGGGCTAGGAGAAGGTTCCTGGAGAGGCATACGGCGGCGGCGGACTTGGAGCGCGTGCTGTAGTGCTGTGGTGGTTAGTAGTATTCGCGGTGATCGAAAAAGATGGTGGTTTGTTTGGTCAGCTCGAATTGGTAGTAGCCAGGCACGGCCGTGGTTGGTCGGTGGAGCCCTTCAAAACAGGCCAGTGTTGCACGGCAACGCCACGTGAAGAAGCGCCATCAGAATTGGGTTAGTCAGACTTTTTTTGACAGTGCTACCTTAGTACGTACTCCGTCACAAATTCCGAGCTTCGAGCAACTTGGTAGCTGAGCGACAATTCGGCTCTTGACAAACCTCAGCCCCCCCCCCAGCTTCTTCCACCATAATGCGAGGCTCGCCGCCTCTCTTGCGCATCGGGCGCAGCTTGGCTCTGCCCCGGTCTACGCGATACGTGTGCCGACAATGCAGGTCAATTCAGATTAGCGCTGCACCGAGCACGCAGGCTCCGAGGCTCGGCGCCGATGCCTTTGGAGCTCCGGCCGGTGGCTCGCGGGACATGGCCGGTACACCTCCGCCCGTCGCCGGATTGTCTTTGAGGGAGGCTGACATGGCTATAGATGCTCGATTCGAGGTCCTCGGGTCGCCGTACTCGCTCCTGTCCGTCACTCTATCGCCGTCCCAGAAGCTGTACACCCGTCGTGGAACCCTCGTCGCTGTTGCTGGAAACGCTGAGCATGTAAGGCCTCTCACGCTAGGGGACGTGGCGATGTTTGCTAAGCTTTGCTCTACAGGCCCAGTCTACGTTGTCGATGCTGAACCCTTTGGCACGCGGGCTGCTCGGCATTCCATTCGTATATCAGCGTATTACGGCTTCGGCACCCATTACTGCCCTCATCTCGACCAAGTCTACCACGACGACCTTCACCGTGCTTCACCTCGATGGCACCACTGATTGGATGGTCTCCCAGCGAAACGCTCTTCTTGCTTGGACTGGCCACACGCTGTCCCCATCAGCCAGGATACAACGGGGGCTGTCTGTGACACACTGGGGAAGCACGCACTTGACTGGCCGTGGACTGGCAGCTCTATCGGCTCCAGGCCAGATCTACCAGCTCACTCTATCTGAGGGCGAGGAGTTTGTGGCACATCCTTCGAGCGTCGTGGCCTATACCGTGTCCAGGGATCCCCCGCGGCCGTTCCGGTTCAAGAGCTCCAGCTTGAGGCTTCAGGTGCCTTCGCTGACGTCGTGGATCCCCGAGACCGACTTCATGAAGACCATGCGCAAGACGGACACGTACAAGTTCCTGGCTCGAATGCTATTCAGACTCCGTACCACGGCCCGCCGGACCATCTGGGGAGACCGCCTCTTTTTACAGTTCAAGGGCCCAACAACTCTGCTGATGTCCAGCCGTGGAGTCCGCGTTACGGATATCCTTTCCAATGACCAAGTAAACGAAATTGCGGACACGGAGGCCGGTGTCTTTCAAAAAGCTATTGAGGATGCTACGAAGCCCGCGGCGAACGCCACACCCAGCTCCGTCTCTAATGCCAGTACGGTTCACGTCGCGTCGGTAAGGAGGGATGGAAAGGTCACGTTTGACGACAGCAAGGACCTCAAGGAGTTTGTGAGGTAGGACGCAGCGAGGTTTATGGCAGGCGATAATACTGTATTCGGATACACAAATCCGTGTAAAAATAGATTTCCTAATCGTCGCCTATCCTACTCGGTGCTCTTGGAACAGCTTGGCTGGTCTTGAGAGCAACTGGCAAGACAGATCCGCTATCATCCAGCCCGTCGAGCAGTGAGACCGCAGCCCCTCAATCATGCGTGGGATGAAGCTTGATTGTCTTTTTGAAGACGTTTTCGGGGTCGTATTTGGCCTTGAGCTCGCGTAATCTCGGCAGCTTGTCCCCGAATAGTCTTCCGGTCCTCATCGCCACTCTGTCCGCGGGGACATCAGGATCTAGACATCGTCAGTGCATGGGCGAGCAGTGTATCTGCGAAGCTGACTTACTCAGATAATTCAAGTAGGGGCTCCTTTCCTCGCCGTTCCCCTCGGCTTCCTTAGCCCGGAAAACGGCTGAAGTGCGCCTCGCCAGGGCCCCCACGACGGGATCCAACTTCTCGTCCCGCCAGTTCATCAAGACGAGGACATTGAAACTTGCGTCGCGGCCATTAAAGGCCGTCTTGTCTTGTTGCCCGAACTCCTGGATCTTCTTCGTCGAGACCATTTCTAGGGCCAGGGCGCTTGTCCTGAGATCTTCGTGGCCTGGCTGGTTGATGCCAGTCGACAACTCCTGGGCTGCCTCGCGGAGCAGCGCCACATCCAAGGGGCATGTAAACTTGGCGCCGCCAAACATGTATCTCTGCATAGACCCAAACCTGGGCTGCGTGAGCGTGTTGACGGCAGGGTACGGCACCTCGCCCGTGGTATTCATCAAGAGCGGCTGCATCTTGAGCAACGGTGCGTAGAACCTCTCTGCCTCGGCGGCCGAGCCATTGTAGAAGATGCTGGCTCCCAGCATTGGCTCTCCAGTTTCAGGGTTCGCTGTCACGATGAGCATGAGGCACTGGTCGCCGTCTGTCTCTTGGGCAAATTGGTTGACGAAAGCCACCACCCCGTCATACCCATGGAGATTCGGCCACATCAGCACCCCAGCCCAGACGGTTGTTTGAGGAAAAGCACGCGATGTGAAGGCTGTCACGACACCAAAGTTGGTGCCAGCGCCGCGCAATGCCCAGAATAGATCCGCGTTCTCGGTCTCGGAAGCAAGGACAATCTCACCGCTGGCAAGGACAACCTCGCAGGACAGCAGGACATCGATGGCTAAGCCGTGGCGACCAGAGAGCACGCCATAGCCGCCTCCCAGGATCAGACCACCTACGCCAGTGTCGGCAACAGTCCCGCCAACGGTAGCAAGGCCATGTTCCCACAGAGCATTGTCGACGTCCGCCCAGGTACAGCCGCCGCCAAACGTCACGGTCTGGGCCTGGGTGTCCACAGACACGGAACGCAGATGCTCAAGATCCAGAACGACAGCTTCGGGATTAGGGGCTGCCGACTCTCCGGAGGGATTGTGGCCTCCTCCTCGCACAGTAAATGCCAGCGAGTTTGCAGTAATGAATCGAATCGCGGTGGAACACTCATCGGCTGTCCTGGGGCGAATCACGGCAGCCTTGAAAGGTGTTTTTCAGCATTAGTCTCTTACGACCCGGCAATGGCAAACGATTCGCTCACAGCAGGCTTCACAGCAGTGGCACTCCATCTACGCAGGCTTTCCTCGAAGCCCGAGTCGCCGGGCAGAAGGATGTAGCCTCCGTCAAGGCTGTCGCGAAGTTGTTCAAAGTTGGGTGGCATGGCCTGTACAGTGGAAGAGTGAAGATGGGCAGACTTGTGAGCTGACGAGTGATCCAGGTTAAGAATTGCGAGGGCAAAATGAAGGTGGAGGAATGCGGCAGCTCACAAATGGTACAACACCACTAACAATTATGAGTGAGCCATCTGGTAGACGACTAACGACTAGAGTTTGTCCTGCATCTCCTGACGTGGATGCCATGTGGCACAGTGCTTGGCGTCAGCAACGGCTCACTGTCTAGCCAAAAGTACATATGAAATGATGATCACCAACCACGGATGCAAAGTATCATTGGTCCCCAGCATGTAGTTGCGGGCTCGCGACGGTACTCAGACACCTACCCTAAGGTTCGTCATATATCATTCAGCCATATTGATTGTATGAGTGTGAGAGTTGGGCAGAAATAAAACGGGTGAATTATAAAAATGATATGAAATGAATTCATCGATGTTTATCTTGTATTGGAGCTGTAAGACGGTGGCAGGTGCTGCTTAATACGTGTCTTGTGGCAACAACATTTCCATGATCTTCCGATTTCTGAATATAATCGAAAACGCCACACGATACAAGCTCGTGGAAATATAGAAGCAATATTCTCTCCCCGTCAACCATGACAGCTATTCAGTTGTTTGCTCAGTCTTCTGCTGGTTGTCGAATGATAAGCTCCGATCACACATGCAGCAAGCATGAGTCAACCGGCGAGACGAATCCTTAAAAGCCGCTTCAACACCACAGCCTCAACCATGCCGCAACATCGCAGTAACAACAACCATCCCGTGCAACCATGGACAGCTCCGTGCAGCTCCGAAGGGCAACCCTCGAGGACATCCCCGAGATGATCGACGTCATGTCCTCGGCGTTCCACGACAGCGTCCTCGACGCCAAGTGCTTCCCGCCGTCGGACCCCATGAGCCGCCAGACCAACGACGCAGCCCTCACCAAGGCCCTCTCGGACCCCGCCGCGCACCTCCTCGTCGCCGTCGACCCCTCGGCGCCCCGCATCCTCGGCTGGGCCCGCTGGGTGCGCCGTCTCGCCCCCGAGCCCGACGCGCCACCCCTCGCGCCGCTCACGCCCGCCGACTTCCCGCCCTCGGGCGACGGGCACCTCGCCGCGCGCTTCTTCAACGCCAACGCCGACGCGCGCCACCGCTTCCTCGCCGGGAGGCCCTGCTGGTTCCTCGCGACGATTGTGGTGCGCCACGACGCGCAGCGCAGGGGCGTGGGCAAGCTGCTGATGGACTATGGCGTGCAGAGGGCCGACCAGGAAGGCTGGGTGGCGTATACGAATGCAAGCGCCAAGGGGAGGGGGCTGTACGAGCGGTATGGCTTCAAGACGCTTGCTGTGTCGGACTTTGAGCCGGGTATCACGACGTGGCACATGCTGAGGGATGCAAGGAAAGAAGAGGATCAAGGGCAGGGATGAAGCAGTACCCGGGTAATACTGTTGTGTCGCGCATTCTGAAGGTATTATCAAGTGAAAGCACATATGATAGAGTAAGCGTTTGCAGAGGCGAGCAATAATGGTTGCCCTGTTGTGCAGGGCCTGAGCAACGACAGACAATGAAGAGGTGAACGTATTAAAATATCTTGAAAGCCGTTTGAGAAACTAATGAATATACTTGACATATGAAACATGCACAATCTATAACTCCTATTTGTCATCTCCAAACTTCGTTAAACCAGTAGAAATCGTAAAAAGAGAGCGAGTGAAGATTATCAAGAAGCAGCCACCGCTGCAAATCCGCTTGTATCCACGTTAAGCCCCGTTCCGGCCGTTCCCGTGCCAGAGACGGCCATTGCGCTTCCACGTCCACTGCGTGATGTCCTGCGAGTCCAGTCCCGTCTCGTGCGCCGTGTTGAGGGCCTGGATCTGCGCGTTGAGCAGGGCCTGGCGCGCCCAAGAGCCGCGGTTCTTGAGGTGCGGCATGCGGTCGATGGCGGCAATGGCGAGGCTGAAGCGGTCCGAGGCGTTGCGGATGGCGAGCTCGAGCGGGGTATCGATGTTGCCCTTTTCCTTGTAGCCGCGGACGTGGATGTTGATGCTGCCAGGCCGCTTGTAGGTGAGGCGGTGGACGAGCCACGGGTAGCTGTGGAAGTTGAAAATGATGGGCTTGTCGGCCGTGAAGAGGCTGACCCATTCGGTGTCGCTGAGGCCGTGGGCGTGGTCGCTCGGGTGGATGAGCTTGAAGAGGTCGACACAGTTGACGAAGCGGACCTTGAGCTCCGGGAAGTGCTCGAGCAGCAGGTCGACGGCGGCGAGCGACTCGCGCGTCGGTACGTCTCCGCACGAGGCCATGACCACATCGGGCTCCTGGCCGGCGTCGGTGCTGAACTGCGGCCAGATGCCAATGCCTTTGGTGCAGTGCTCAATGGCCGAGTTCATGTCCAGGTACTGCAGGTGGTCCTGCTTGTCGGCAATGACAACATTGACGTAGTTGTTGGAGCGAAGGCAGTGATCCATGACTGAAGACGTGTTAGCGAGAATGGTGGTGTGGTGTATAAGTGATGACTGGGTATCGACTTACCAGACAGAAGGCAGTTGCCGTCGGGGGGAAGGTAGATGCGGACGACTTCAGGGCTCTTGTTGACGACGACGTCGAGGAATCCAGGGTCCTGGTGCGTGAAGCCGTTGTGGCTCTGGGACCAGCACAGTCCTGTAAGGAGAATGTTGAGCGAGGCAATCTTGGCTCGCCATTCAATTTCGAGGCACTTTTCGATCCACTTGCAGTGCTGCGAAATGTGTCAGCTTTGATGAAGGAATTGGACGTTGGCACTGCACTGCTTACCTGGTTAACCATGGAGTCGATGACGTGAATAAACGGCTCGTAGCTGTTGAGCAGACCGTGGCGGCCACTGAGGATGTAGCCCTCGAGCCAACCCTCGCAGGTGTGCTCAGAAAGCATCTCCATGACCCGACCCTCCATGGCGAGGTTGCCGCCGTTGCTGTCTTCCTCAAAGTATTCACCCATCCAAACCTTCTTGCCGGCTTCGTAGATGCCGCCGAGCTTGTTGGACTCGGTCTCGTCGGGTCCAAAGAGCCTAAAGTTGTGCATGTTCATCTTCATCATGTCGCGGAGGAAGACGGCCATGTTCTTCATGCTGCCGTCGCGCGTGGCGCCCGTGCTCTCGATCTTGATGGCGTAGTCACGGAAGTCGGGCATGCGGAGCGGCTTCTTGATGAGCCCGCCATTCGCGACGGGGTTGGCGCTCATGCGGCGGTTACCCACGGGGCACAGCTCGTCCTGGTGGACACGGGGCCGGCCTTCCTCGTCGAAGAGGCGGTCGGGTTCGTAGCTGCGCATCCACTCCTCGAGGATCTTGAGGTGTTCAGGGTTGGTGGCCGGGTCGGTGATGGGGACCTGGTGGGAGCGCCAGAAGCCGGCGAGGTAGTTGTCGTCGACCTTGCGGGGGCCCGTCCAGCCTTTGGGGGTGCGGAGGATGACCATGGGCCAGCGCGGTCGGAAGGCCTTGCCCGAGTCGCGGGCCTGCTTCTGGTACTCTGTGATTTGCTTGACGCAGTGCTCAAAGGTGGCGGCCATGGCTTGGTGCATGGTGTTGATGTCGTCGCCCTCGACAAAGTAGGGCTCCCAGCCGTAGCCAACGAAGAGCTGCTCGAGCTCCTTGTGAGAGATTCGAGATAGAATGGTGGGGTTGTTGATTTTGTACCCGTTCAGATGAAGCACAGGCAGGACAGCGCCATCGGTGATGGGGTTGAGGAACTTGGTGCTATGCCATGCTGTTGCCAGAGGACCCGTCTCGGCCTCGCCATCACCGACAATAGTCAGGGCGATGAGGTTGGGATGGTCAAAGACGCTGCCAAAGGCGTGGGAGATGGAGTAGCCCAGCTCTCCTCCCTCGTGGATAGATCCTGGGGTCTCGGGGGTGGCATGGGAGCCAATGCCTCCGGGAAAGGAGAAGTGCTTGAAGAACTTCTGCAGGCCCTCGATGTCCTGGGACTTGTCGGGGTAGACCTCGGAGTAGACACCCTCGAGATAGGACTGGGCAAGTACGGCGGGAGCGCCATGGCCAGGACCAGAGACGAAGTAGGCGTCGAGGTCATATTTGCGGATGACGCGGTTGAAGTGCATCCAGGCAAAGGACTGGCCCGGGGTCGAGCCAAAGTGTCCCAGGAGACGGCCCTTGAGATGGTCCTTCTGCAGAGGCTCGCGGAGCAGCGGGTTCTTCTGCAGATAGATCATGCCCAGGGCAAGATAGCAGCTGGCCTTGAAGAAGTCATTGTACTTTTCAACCTCGTCGTCGGAGAGGGGGTTTCCCTTGACGGTCGACCGGGCCTTGCCAAAGGGGCTGATGGATTCTGCTTCCGTCATGAAGATGATGTTGAAGATGGAGATTTGTTATGTGAGTGTGAGAGACTGTGATTTGTGATGATGGTGATGATGTGATGTGACATTGACAGCCGAGAGCAGGCTCTGGACGTCTTTATAGTCCATTGCACGAGGAGGATGAGGAGAAGGGCGACGAGGAATGGACATGGCTGTCGCTGGCTCTGCATCACCTGTTAGCCAGCCGAGGCGAGCGGCAGGGCCAAGAATGCGCATCGCCATGAAAGGTGTGCGCAAGCTGTCGGACGGCATCGAAGTATGAGGCCACTCTTGCAGGACGTCATGAGCCGAGACGGCGGATGGATGGCGCGGATCTGGGCGCCGCTAGAGGCTGATTGGAGGGCGGCAGGAGGTGGCCTAAGGTGGCCTAAGGTGACAGGAGGTGGTCTGATGTTTCCCCCCAGTTGTCAGGCACGCCAGGACCCTGTAGAATGCAAGCCGCCTCTGACTGGCTGAGGACGGAATGCACCTTCTCCCAACGCGGCCTCCGCCGTCGCCCATCCAAGAATCTACGGTAGGAATTCCTCTCCCTGCTTGCGACCTGCATGGCGAGACGCTTCTCGATTTTCCTGGACTGCATCGGCAATGCCCCGTTGATTGGCGGGCGAGTTGCGTGGTGGTGGGGAGACGAGATGGCTGGCCACTTTCTTTCTTTGCCTTTTTTTCTTCTTCTCTCCCTCTTGTCATTTCTCTTCTCTCATCGAACTGAATGCCACGGGCCGCTGCGACAGACGCCCCTCGAAACGTTGAGTTGGCTGATCGCGCCGTCTTGGCCGAACTGTGTTTACCATCATGACGTTATCTACGGCTGTACCGGATCTTCCTTTGCCTACTATCCAACTGACCATATGATAGAAAGTTAATTGCAAGCTCATGGATGGAGGCATCTCCGCTCTTTGCGCCAACATTCCACTGTGCGCCTATACAGACTACTAACTAGAGCTTCCTTGCCTGATCAGAGTCCTTGGTCCTTGCATGCGGTCCGATTGCATGGTCCTCTTTTTCACGGCCGGCCGTCCTCTCGCTATCCCAAACCACGGCCACTCAAGCAGGTTTCCTTATCTTGATTCCTCGGTGAATGACGTGACGACCTTTTCCATCCCGGTATTATGCAACAATTCTTCTAAATTTAACCCCAGCCAAACAATCGACAGAACAGCTTCATAACCCAGATGCCGTGTCACCACCATGTCGGGTGAAACAGCGCTCCATCAATCTCATGTGCATCCCGACCGTGTCTACTTATTCAGAGACATCCGATCTCGTATTTTTCTGCCGAGCAACCATTCACACCACTCAATCAACCTCAGCCCCCGGGGAGACAAGAGGATGCCATCCATTTATTTTTATTTTTATTTTTATTTTTATTTTTATTTTCTCTTTTTTCTTTCCTCCTTCCTTTTTCTCCTCTCTTCTTCTTATGGCCTTCCCCTCACACCAAATGTCTTGCCAGCCCCTCTATTCTACCAATGCCCACTTCCGCGTTGTTACAGTAGCATCGGATCTTGGCCAAGATATCAATTGCCCTAGCATTGTTACATCGACCCTTGTAGTGATCGGCAACTTTGACTGTGGGGGACGGTAATACCACGATAACGAGAGGGGGTCAACCAACCTCAAGAGAGGGGGGCAGCAGTCCGTTTAGGCAATCGCCTTGTCGCATGCGTGCCTTGTATGTATAAATTCGAGCTGGTAAGTCTTTGGTCTCTGACATGCATCCAGCTCAATTACCGTTTGTTGGCTTGCATTGTGCGAGATCAAGGCCGCCGCCATGCAATTATCGACCGTAGTAACCTTGTTGGTCTCATCCGGCCTCGCCTCTGGCCTTCAACTTCTGCCTCCTACTCGAGGAGAAGTCGTATCAAATTTGGCGTCGTGGAACGTCGCCTCGGGCTCAAAGACTATTTACATTGAAGAGGGCATTGCTGCCACCTCGGATACAGATGGCCTCACTCTCATCCCCCCAACCGGGTATGAGTTTGCCGACCTCTTCCGGGAGGACATCAGCCAGATCACGGGCGACGAATGGACCCTGGAGCGTGTCGAAACCTTGCCTCGTAACTCGAGCGGCATCTTTCTCGGCTCCTTCACGGGCGACAGCTCGTCTCTTACCTACGAAAACGGCCAGGCCACCTCGGAGGGCTATGAACTTGATGTGTCTGCCAACGGCGCCTTCATCGGCGGCACGGGAGCCCGTGGCATGTGGTGGGGGACGCGCACTCTTCTCCAGCATATCCTCATCTCCAGCTCCAATGGTATACCCTCGGGCAGATATGTAGATGCTCCAGCCTATGCGACCCGGGGCTTCATGCTGGACGCAGGCCGCAAGTGGTACAAGCCCGAGCTGCTCAAGGAGCTGTGCAGCTTCGCCTCCTTCTTCAAGATGAGCGAGTTCCACTACCACCTGAGCGACAACTACCCGCTGAACCGCGGCCACAACGAGTCCTGGCAGGACGTCTACTCGCATTTTTCTCTGCTGCCCGAGGACGAGTCCCTCTTGGGTATCCTACACGGACGAGAGAACGAGACGCTGTCCCGGGAGGACTATGCCGACTTCCAGAGCCACTGCGCGGCTCGGGGCGTGACTGTGATTCCAGAGATAGAGGCGCCCGGTCATTGTCTGTATGTGACCAAGTGGAAGCCCGAGCTGTCTCTCGAGAAGCGCGACCTGCTCAATCTCTCGCATCCCGAGACCGTCCCCACCATCAAGCGCATCTGGGCCGAGTTCCTCCCTTGGTTTGAAACCAAGGAGGTTCACGTCGGGGCCGACGAGTACGACCGGATCTATGCGGATGACTACATCAACTTTGTCAATGAAATGTCAACTTGGGTCAACGAGACATCGGGCAAGCGAGTTCGTATCTGGGGCACTCCCATGGACGAGCCCGTCGAGAACATTACCATCTCCACGGATATTGTCGTTCAGCACTGGCAGTACGGACAATCAGACCCCATCGTCCTCATAGAGGATGGCCACGACATTGTCAACTCGCAGGACTGGTGGGCATACATGTCGATTAAAAATGATCACGATCCCATCTTTCCGGCGCGGTATCCTCAGTTCTTCAACGAGTCGCGTGTGCTGAACTTTGCCCACGAGTCCGGCTGGCAATGGGGCCCTGCCGACTTCAACCAGGTCAACACTTCGCTGCAGGTGGCTGACGACGAAGTCAAGAACAAGGGAGCCATAATGGCTGCCTGGAACGACAACGGTCCGGATGCTTCTACGCAGCTAGAGGCGTACTATGCCATGCGTCGTGGCATTGCCCTGGTGGGAGCCCGCGCGTGGAGCGGTTCGCGAGGACCGGAGCTGGTTGCAGAAGACGTCGCGCCGACTATTGACTGGTTCTCGCCTCTTGCTCCGGGCCAAAATCTCGACCGAGTCCTACCCGCGCCTAGAAATGCGACTGGTCCGCTGCTCACCTGGTCCCGCAGCTCCGACGGCGATGAGGTAGAACTTGGAAGTGGCAGCAAGGGACTCAACTACACAATGAAGCTGACAGTCAATGGTCCCTTTGCGCTGTCTGGTCCAGACAACACACTTACCCTGGGAGAAGACGGCAGCTTGGTATTCGAGGCCGACGGCTATGTTTATCCCCTGAGAGAGGTGACGGAGCAGGATGCCATGCAGCTGGACCCGGGCCACCCAGGCCGTATCTGGGCCAATCTTTCGTCCTCCACGCATGAGCCGGTGACGATCCCGGTACCAAGGGGCTCGATGACCATCACCATCTCTACGGACGCAGAGCATGGCAGCGTGGCCTGGGTCAACGAGCGATTCGCAGGGCGATTCGAGGTGTTTGTGTTTGGCGGCCGCAACACGCGGTTCAGCTGGAGCCAAATGGCATTCGTAGCTCCCCTCGACAAGGTGACGGGCACTGGTCTGCAGGCCCTGACTGTGAGCGGGCGATTCAACGACTCGCTGACGGGCAACGAACCGCCAGCGCCTCCGGTTCCTGGCCGCGGCGCCAAGAGTGCGGAGCTGCCGGGGGTGGCGATGGCCACTGTGGCGCTTATGGTCGCTGCGTTTCTTTCATGATTGCACGAGATAGATGAGGCGTATATACATGCAATGCGCTGTCTGATGATGTTGATGACACAGACAGTCGAGCGTGGTTGGTGGCTCGTATAGCACATGGAAGGACCAAGTAACCTAAATCAGGCATTCGTTTGTATTTTGTGTATACAGAATCCATACCGAGTTCATACATTGAACATCCCCAAGACAAGTTTCCGTGAAATACAATATTGAATAGAGGCTCTTGAAGACGACTGGGTATCAAACTTGAGTCTGGTCAGTTCACGCCACAGACCACGTGTTGGGAGAAACCGCGCACCTGTAGAGCCTTGCATAACCACAAAACCAAATTGGAAAGGGTGTGGTTGACACGTCAGAAATCGGTTGTCGCCTCGCCCTCCCCGATGACAGGTTCCGTGGGGAGTGGCGCCGAGGGCTTGGGCGTTTCTGGGCGATGCGGCTGCAGCATGGTGGTATGTTGTGCGGGTGCTTTGCGTGGAGGCGTCGTCGACTGTTATGCGTGAAATGAGGAGAAGTGAGAAGTGTGAATGATAGGAAAGAGGGTGAAAGCTTGAACTTTGTTGGCGCTGAAGTATAGTAGGTAGCTTTGGCTTTGACGTCACGGCTATTGGCTATCAGCATGACCATCTGACCATCCCATCACATCATGCCACCCAGAATTACCTCCCTTGTCCTTGCTGCATGCTGGGTGCTGATAGGTAGGTTCCGAGGCGCAGCGGGATTGCATAATGCCCATGGGAGAATTCGATCGCCATCATAGGTACATAGGTAGCGGATGTTGCCACTCGCCTTCCAGTCGGTTAAATATATCCAGCAGCGGGTATATCGCCAGGAGGAATAATACCCAGCTTCTCTTACCACCTCCCCGTGACAAAGAACCATATTATCCAGCAACCAGCAGCTGTATATATCCACTTCTGCATACAGTTACCAGGATGGGCTTTGATAGGTATGTGTATATATTGTTAGATATGTAGTGTTAGCGTCGACCAAATTGATGCTGTGTCGCTGTATTAATTACCCATTCGGGCAATGCCCACTACGCTTTCGACATTTTGTCCATCACAGACCTGTAGTCTACCATCGCATATCCGTTTATCGACAGTCATCATGGACGACTCTTCGGGCGCTCTGCCTCCCCAGGCAATCGCGCTGGCGGCGAGATTGTACGATGCGGCAAGGAGCGGCGACATCCCCATCTTTGAGCAAGCGTTGCCAGCTGGTCTGCCGGCCAACATGACCAACGAGAAGGGCGACACGCTGGTAGGGATGAGCCTCCATGATCCCGGACATGGCTGATGCGATACCAGCTCATGCTGGCTGCCTACCACGGCCATGCTGAGCTTGTCAAACTCTTGATTCAGCATGGTGCAGACCCAAACAGAGCCAATGACAGAGGCCAGAGTCCCTTGGCTGGTGCTGTCTTCAAGAAGGAAGATTCGGTGATTGAGGTACGCTTCTGCCAGTCTTTGAGAACACACGGCTGACAATGTCGGTTGCCAAGGCCCTGCTCGAGGGCGGAGCAGATCCAGAGCATGGAAATCCAAGTGCGTTGCAGTGCATCGACATGTTCCAGATGGACGCTTGGAGGGCAAAGTTTGAGGCAGCGCCGGGCCTAGGTAAAGCAAAGTCGGGGTGATTAGACGCTCTCTCCAATGGGTAATATTGAATTATGGCTTCTTATCAGATATCTGATTGATTACGACTACCATGCAAGTCTTGATAGCATAACACGTGGGAGACGACATGGGAGTGAGGGAGGCTCGCCGCAATGCTGCTCCCTTCCCTTCTGCCTACCCTATACTCGCTCTGCATTTTGTTTCGTTTGGCTGGGCTGTGCGGCATGGAGGGGTCCTGCAAGCTTTCGTACTGGCGTGGTCCGTGCGTCACGGGGCAGAGGCGTGGGCATCGAGAAGGCTGCCACAATTTTTTGGAGCTCCAGAGTTGAGAAAGAAGTCGAACCCCTCGACGCCGAAAGCCAAACTCCGCCCCTGTCCTTCCCAACGCCTCGACGACGCCCGTTTGCATCCCCCAGACGAACCGCTCGGCCGCGAGGACCTCGAACACACCGCAAACATGTCGTTTGGAGGGCAGACGCCCACCATCATCGTCCTCAAGGAAGGTCCGTTACCCCACCGCCCACCTTCTTCTTCGCCTTGCTTCCAGGATGCCATGGGCCGTGACTGACAAACCCTTCAAGGCACCGATACTTCCCAGGGCAAAGGCCAGATCGTCTCCAACATCAATGCCTGTCTGGCAGTCCAGGCCACCATCAAGTCCACCCTGGGTCCCTATGGAGGTGACCTGCTGATGGTGGACGAGAATGGCAAGCAGACCATTACCAACGATGGCGCTACCGTCATGAAGGTGACACACGCACCTACCTACCGCCGCTCTGTATTTTTCGCCACGCAGCCTGCTGACTCTTGCAGCTTCTCGACATTGTCCACCCCGCCGCCCGCATCCTCGTCGACATCGCACGATCGCAAGACGCCGAGGTGGGAGATGGAACGACCTCGGTCGTGGTCCTCGCCGGCGAGATCCTCAAGGAGGTCAAGGAGCACGTCGAGCAGGGCGTCAGCTCACAGATCATCATCAAGGGACTGAGGAGAGCGTCGCAGATGGCCGTCAACAAGATCAAGGAAATTGCTGTCAGCACGAGCGAAGGCAACCAGCGAGATACCCTCAACAAGCTGGCCGCCACCGCCATGACCAGCAAGCTCATCAAGCGTAACACCGAGTTTTTCACCAAGAGTGCGTTTTCCCATCCTCTCCCGTTGCTCGAGCGGCTGCTGGGGCCTGCAAACATGTCGAATACCGAATCCTGGCTAACCTAATAAATACAGTGGTGGTCGACGCCGTCTTGTCACTGGATCAGGACGACCTCAACGAGAAGCTCATTGGAATCAAGAAGATTCCCGGAGGATCCCTGACCGACTCCGTCTTCGTCAACGGCGTCGCCTTCAAGAAGACCTTCTCGTACGCCGGTTTCGAGCAGCAGCCCAAGTCCTTCAAGAAGCCCAAGGTGGTGTGCCTCAACGTCGAGCTCGAGCTCAAGGCCGAGAAGGACAACGCCGAGGTCCGCGTAGAGCAGGTCTCCGAGTACCAGGCCATTGTGGACGCCGAGTGGCAGATTATCTACAAGAAGCTCGAGGCCATCCACCAGACGGGCGCCAAGGTGGTGCTCAGCAAGCTCCCCATCGGCGACCTGGCCACACAGTTCTTTGCCGACCGCGACATCTTCTGCGCCGGCCGCGTGGCCTCCGAGGATATGGAGCGCGTCGTGCAGGCTACGGGTGCGGTCGTGCAGTCGACGTGCTCCGACATCCTACCCGAGCACCTCGGTACCTGCGGTACTTTCGAGGAGCGCCAGCTCGGTGGAGAGCGATTCAACTTTTTCGAGGAGTGCCCAGAGGCCAAGACCTGTACTCTGGTCCTGCGTGGTGGTGCCGAGCAGTTCATCGCCGAGGTGGAGCGATCACTCCACGACGCCATCATGATTGTGAAGCGAGCTATCCGCAACCGCTCCATTGTGGGTGGAGGAGGTGCTACCGAGATGGAGATTTCCGCCTACCTGCACCGATTCGCCGACACGGACATCAAGAACAAGCAGCAGACCATCATCAAGGCGTTTGCCAAGGCGCTGGAGATTATCCCGCGCCAGCTTTGCGACAACGCCGGCTTCGACGCCACCGACATCCTGAACAAGCTGCGCGTAGAGCACCGAAAGGGCAAGACATGGGCAGGCGTCGACTTCCAGAACGAGGGCGTCACGGACATGATGGAGCGATTTGTGTGGGAGCCGGCCCTGATCAAGATCAACGCCATCCAGGCCGCCACCGAGGCCAGCTGCCTGATCCTGGGCGTCGACGAGACGATCCGCAACGAGGAGAGCCAGCAGCCCCAGGCGCCGGGCCAGCAGCTGCCTCCAGGCGCGGCACAGCGAGCGCTCCGGGGCCGAGGACGAGGAATGCCGCGCAGGTAAAGCACGGCGGGGATGAGAAGGAAAGGGGCAAAATGAATGAAAGCAAAAGAGACAAGGGGGAACAAGGCCACGGATCTGTATGATACACATCTATAAATGACCTCACTTAGACTTTGGAATGACTGCCCTCACGTTTCGATACCAATGGTAGTGTGGTCTGCGCTACCGATATCTGCGTTCCCCTTACGTTTGTTCCAAGCAGTAGAGGTACGACTAAAGGATAATTCCGAATGGTTCACTTCAAGGCAGGCCACATGTCCCGTGGCTGATCAAGACATGCAGCACGCACGTAACCCGCTGGGGCCTTGACCTGTCCACATCATTGGCTGATGAATACGGAGTACGATGAGACGTGATTAAATTCTAGAAGGGCATGTGGATTCGCATGGGTATTTTCATGCGGATTGATCGTCGGCACAACGGTGCGGCTGACGGTCCATGGTCCAGATGGCCTGCTGAACCATGCGATGTCTACAATCTATTAATTATGCCGTGACGCGTCGTTGAAGTTGTCTGATCACTGCCCATCGTAGGCGATTGGGTTTCCCCTGGGGCGAAAAGGGCACTAAGCCTTCCGAGTCCCTGGATTAATTATTAAATGACCTTGGACCAGGCCCGACCCCTGTTCAGCCACCAATCCTCACCCACTAGTTGGTAGGTTCCGCCGCCAGAGGGGCTGGAATCAGGCCCATCGGATTGGACGGATGATGGAAAGGGGTAGAGACGAAAAGGGACACGAGGGGGGAGGAAGAAGGAAGAAAAAAAGAAAAGAAAATGAGAATGAAAGAAAAAAGAAAGGGAGAAAAAAAGAGGGAGAAAAAAAGAAGAAGAAAAAGAAAGAAATACATAAACTAAATCTACAATTGAGTATGCACAGAGTAGACCTACGATTGTCTTAAAGATATGAACGCCAATCACGGTAGAATACGGTCCAGACTACGGAGAGAAATAGAAGCTTACAAAAAAGGAAGAAAAAAAGAGTACCCGGCGCCACACATTCACGCCCCCCGGCTCGGACTAAGGCAATAGGAGTCCAAGATCGTCTTCCTGCTCTCCATAATCCCCCCAGATGCCTCGCGCACATCCTCGATAACCATCTCGTCTGTCCCATCACCACCTTGCGCCGACGCTGATCCCCTCCTCTTCGACAACGAAAAAAAGAGTCACCTGAAAAAAACCCAACCTTGTAGCTCGTTTTGACGCCTCCGAGATTGCTACCGGCCGGCCGGCGAAAGAGACGACGACAAACGATCCAATCGAAGGAACACCGACAGACACGGCTCCCATTCGTCTTCGGGCCACTCCCTATCAATCGCCTTGCCTTGACTCCCCTGAGATATACGCCTCAGCGCATCGCCCAAGAAGCTGCCCAGCATGATGAAGATACGGCCCGTCGTGATGCAGCAGGTGAAGCAGCTTCGCATGCCCAGGGCCGATACCATCAAGAAGATGCGGATCCCGAGCTACATGCTCCGACGCCAGGCCCTCCTCATCGGTGTCACCCTGATCCTCTTCTTTGTGGTTGGCCCGACGCTCTTCGTCAAGGTACACACACGCATCATATATACATACACACACACACGCATGCACATGCAAACCCCGTGTGCACCCACTGCCTTATCCGGGCGCCCGCGCTGACCTTCTCTCGTGTCACCATGTAGCATCGCAAACCCCTTGAGCGACCAGACCGACGGCCGGCCAAGGTCGACATCACACCCTCGCTCCAGGAGGTCCGCCTGCACCCCGAGCCGCTCCCCGAGGGCCAGCTCGGCAAGTTCCACATGCTCTTCTTCGCGCCCAACAACAGCCTCAGCCTCTGCAAGACGCTCCTGACGGCCTCGGTCCTGGGCTACCCCACGCCTCACCTCCTCGCCTCCAACGACACCTTTGACTTGAGTATGTCCGGCCCGCCATCTGGCTACGCCAGCCCCCCCCGGCCTGAGCGCAGATGCTAATGCTCTACCAGCGCAGCCCTATGCCGGCGGCAGACATGCTGCCAAGGTCAACAGCGCCATGCACTGGCTCGACGGCCAGCCGGCCTCCTCCGACGATGAGATTGTCCTCATGGTGGACGCGTATGGCGCCTTCAACTACTACGACATCCCCGTCGGCCTCGACGCCTACACCCAGGCCGAGCTCTGGTTCCAGCTGCCCGCCGAGATCATGCTCAAGCGGTACTATGCCATCAACGCCCGCGCCAACGCAGACCTCGAGCAGCACATGGGCCGCGCCTTCAAGGCCGAGAACCTCAGGCAGACTGTCGTCTTTGGATCTAGCAAGCGGTATGTTCTTTCCCCCCGGACTGTCTTGTGCCTTACGCGCCGCTGACTGGGCCCAACTAGATGCGCCCCCAACCTACTCTCATCCGTTGCCTGCTACGCCATGCCCGAGTCACCCTTGCCGGCCGATTTGTACGGCGCCAACACGGATACCGTCATGGGCCACACCAAGCACTCTAGCCACCGCCAGCGATACCTGAACTCTGCCTACATCATTGGTCCGATCAAGGATGTCCGCGCCGTCTTCCACCGGGCCGCCGAGAAGCTCATTGCCATTCAGAAGCACGCCGAGACCAGCGGCAAGCAGCCCGAGTTTAGCCATGGCGGCAGCGACCAGGCCATCTTCCAGGAGATACTGGGTGAGCAGGAGTACCAGCGCGAGGTCATCCGACGACGCCACCTGGGATTCAGCGACAAGGCCAAGGGCCTAGGCAAGAACAAGCCTACCACGATCGAGGGCGCCGTCATCGATGACATCCTTGACCCCAGCTTCACCCACGAGACCATGGAGCAGAAGACGGACAAGGAGGATGAGTTCAGCATCGGCCTGGACTACTGGTCGGATCTCGGACAGCAGACGATGGACTCGGAAGCCGACTCGCGCTGGATCACCTACAGCCGTCCCATTATAGAGCAGCTCGCCCAGCGCCGCTCCTTTGACTGCCCGCCCCGCGCCACGGGGACCATCCCCGAGCACATGCTCAACATCTCGATCCCCCGCGCCGCCATCTCCGACGCCTCCCAGTTCTCGCCGATGCGCGGCTGGGACGAGATTGCCCTGTACACCAACCTCTGCCTGGACACGATCCCCGCCATCATCCACCACAACGGCGTGCAGAAGCGCCGCGAGGACGCGTGGCCGCGCCTCTGGCTCCAGCCCCACGGCCGCCGCCTCGTCGAGGAGATCCTCGCGCGAGGCGAGGGCAGCGACGGCGAGACCAAGGGCCAGCGCGGCGGCGTCTACCTCGACAACGGCAGCTACAAGGGCTGGGCGGACATCTGCCCTGCATCCTTAGAGCCTGAGCTGTACCGGGACACGGACGACTACGACTAATCGTCTCTCCTCGGGGTGAAACGCAGCGAGAGTTGAGGGGGGATTGTTCCTTGTCACAAAATACAGCCATTTATGTTCATTTCGATATCACGGCACGGCGTTGTTGTTGTTTGTTTTCTTGTCTTTTTTTATTTCTTCTTCTTGGGACTACGGGGCATGTTCAAAGCGAGGAAGCGTTTCTATACAAAGCTCGCACACACAGACTTTGGTTTAATTGGGCGCAGGCAGGAGGGTGAAACAAAGGGGATGGACACAGCCGTTCTCTGGCATCTCCCTAGGATGCTTCCCGCACCCCCTCCTCCTCTTCTTTTGCTTTCATTGTTTCCTTCTTTCTTGCCTTTATCCCCCCTGGTAGGAGAGAATATTGGAAGGATGAAGCGTTGGATATTACTGGGACGGGCAGAGAGGGAATGAAGCCACAAACATGTATGGGAAAAGAACACGGGCGTGGGATATATAATCTGTCATTTAGAGAGTGTGATGTTGCTCCATGTATTCCTTATTACATCGTATTCACTACCAAGTTGAGCCACCGTCGCGTTTGCTTGCGGTGACTCTCTGCGCACATTCTCGTCTCTTTGTCAAGCACACGGCCCTTGTTTTCCAGGCACCACTTTGCTGTCTATTTCGTTTCTAACCATAGCATTCTAGTATTTAACCCTCTACCCATCCCATCCCATTCGATCAGCGCAGCCTCCATGTCCGCCCGTCCTGCTGCTACGCGGCCCTTCGACGTTTCTTTCGGCGAGGGGCCTTGGCTCCGGACGCCTCAGAACCAGCCGAGGCTGCCGCCACGCGGGCGGCGATGCGGGCGCTGCGACGCAGCGGGACGGCTTCGCGAGGCACGACGGTGGCGGCGGCTGGCCCGGGGGGTTCACGCCTCTTGCTCTTCCCCTTGGTCGTCCGCGCAGTTTGGACTGCGCTTGTGCGCGGCTCGCTGCTGCGGCTCGCCCCTTGGCCGCCGCCGTGGCACCCCTCGGCCTTGACCTCGGCCTCGACAAGTGGCAGCTGGCCCAGCGCCCACCATGCCAGGCTTCTGTGCGAGGCCAGGAGCTCCAGGTTCTCGCGGTAATCCTCCGCATAGGACTCGAACCTCTGGATGAGATGGTATGCCTGCTCGAAAGACCTGAGCTCCTCCTTCAGCTCGGCAATCCTGGATTGCGTGGCCGCCGATGCCTGCTTGCTCTCCTCATCGGCCAACTTCGACTTCACGCGCTTCTCTTTCTGCATGGTCCATGTGTAATGTCCCTGAACGGCTTTCTGGGCCCCTTCCAGGTCCTCGTGCGCGTCATCGAGGGGATAGACGTTGGTGCATAGAGGGTAGACACTGTCAAGTCTGTCGACTCCGTTGCCCATGCCGGAGGCCACCAGTGTCTTCCAGGTCTCGTCGACCCCGGCGCAGGCCTCATCTGCAGGGCGCTGGTACCGATCGCACCAAGAATACTCATAGGCGATGTATTCCACCCACGTCGTAACGCGATCCTGGCGGCCTGGGTCTTTGTCCAGCTCAAACGTCCGCGTGAAGCCGTGCTTGGCCATGCGGCGCTGCACCTCGTCCATGTACCCGGGAAAACCACCTTCGCCTTGGTCTTCCCGCAGCAAGCAGAAGCGTTCGACGTAGCGTTCAACCTCAGGCTCGAGCTGGGATGAGTACCATCTCGTGCGATCGTGCTCTCTGAGGCGACCACCATCATCAAACAGATCAACCTTCCGTGTCGTCTCCTTGCGGCGGTTCGCTATCTCAATAGCATAAACAGCGCGTCTGTCGTCCGGGTCATACGTGCTTCGATTATCCTTTTGCCAGAGGCGAAAATCCTGCCACCTCTCCCATTGATCCACAAATATATAGTGAGAGGTACGCCTTGGGTACTTGTTGCCATCCATTATCATCGCCAACAGATCGCCATGACCTTGGATGCCGTTCGCGACTTTGTCCAATATCATGAAGGGGCATAGTGGCCGTCCACCGTCCTCGACCAGGCTACTGTAAGCTCTCTCGTTCATTGCCCACATGAAGGCCTCCCAGGGCAGAGCAGCTTGATCCCAAAGTGGCGATGCGTCGGAACTCTGTTTTGGGATTGGGCTGTACACAGCTAGTTGCAGCTGCGCGGCTACCGAATCCATGTCCCCAACAAAGGGTAACGGCTCATCTTCCTTTACCTTTTCTGCTGCCATTTTGACTCGCTTAGCCAGCTGTTTAATGTCTTCCTTCCATTCGAAATCCCAGTTCCAGATTGGCATATAAAAGCGGCCATTCGGAGCGCGTTTTTTCTTCATGAACTGCACGAGCTTGGCATCGCTGATTTCGACGGCATCTTCAGCATCCATTCTTGTGGTCTCCTCTGGCGATGGCAATATGGCGGTATTGAGAGATGCTGGAGCTGTAACCGGTGGTGGGAAATTTCAGAATTTCCCCCTTCTCAAGGGGCAAACAGAGAGCAGCAAGCTTGGCAGCCTGGTGACGTGGGACAGACTTTGCCTTATATCCTTGTGTAACACCAACCACCAGCTTCCATCCGCCGTCTTCTATCCGCTGCCAAGCAGGAAAACCAATAAGTGGCTTGCTTAATTCGTGTGACAAGGCAAGGTACCTGGCCGCCAGGCCTCGGGCTGCTTGGTCTATGCTCTGTCGGATGAAGCACCTCGTGTTTGTCTTCCCTTCATTCCCCTTCCCCTTGCGTATACTCCTCACCGTCTTGACCGCCTTCTTCATCCTATTTATTGTCTTTGTCCTTCTTGCCCTCCTTTGTCCTCTTTCTCACCTTTGTTCCCCTCGTCACCTCTGTTCTCTTTGTCACCTTTGTCCTCTCTATCCTCTTCGTCTCTTGCATTAGTAACGCTCAAAGGCATCGGCTGTTCGTAGCCATGCCCGACAACGACCTGATTGCGCGCATCTTCCCACATGATTCATTTGGGAAGGCTTCGAGGATCATCGAGCTAGGAGAGAACCAGGCTTTCGCTATCTTGGAGTCGTCGTCGTCCAACTCCCACCTTGCATTGCGCTTCAGTCAAGGACCCAAGACAGAGCATGGTTTCGTCTTCGGCAAATGTGGCAACTCTGATATCACTCTTGGAGGCGAAGCACCCGAGGCTGACGACTATCATCTGGCCCTGACGTTTGATGGCCATAATCGCCTGGTCATTAAGGACTTCGGTACACAGAATGGGACCCAAGTAACCTACAGCGGGAAAGGAGACAAATTCCGGAGCGACTTTACCTGGATAATCGGCGGCCACGATTTTCTGAACGGGAACAAAACGATTGTGGTTTCCTTGGGCCCCAAGCTGGAGTTCCGAATCGAGGTGAACCCCCAGGACGCTACATCTGCCCAATACCTCGACAATGTCAAGCAATTCCATCAGGGATCTAAGACGACAGAAGCTCGGCTCCTCAACCGCAACATCCAGAAGCGCCGCCCCATATCCAACAATGGAGCCATTACAGTGAGCCGGTATCTCGGCAGGGGGGGGGGTTCGGGGTTGTTAAGCGCATCTGGAATGTGAGCAATGGAAACGAATATGCGCACAAACAGCCATTAGACGACCCAAGCAATCTCAAAAATCACAGCGAGTACTACGTTAAGTACTGGAGAAAGGAAGCTTCGATCTTGCAGCGGCTCTCCCATGTAGGTGTCATTACCTCGGAGGTACATGTCAAGCGATACTAATATCCCGCCAGGAGCATATCGTCCGCCTGATCAAATATACCCTCGACCCGAAGCCTCAATTGTTTTTCGAATTTGTTCCCAATGGAACGCTCCTCAGACCGCTCGAACCGTTCACCAGCAGGGAGTACCGGCAAATCCTCTGCCAATGCCTGTCAGCGCTGGAGTATCTTCACGGACACGAGCCACCTATTGTCCACCGAGATGTCAAGTCGGACAACATTCTTGTCCAGAGCAGAGGGGGGGGGGACATATTCGTCAAACTTGGAGACTTTGGACTATCCCGGGACGAGGCGGACCCTACCACAGCCTGCGGCAACGGCAGATTCAAACCACCAGAGATGTACATCGGGCTCGACAGCTCTAATCACGCGGATGTTTACACCTCGGCTGTCGATATTTGGTCACTGGGTGTCACAATTTTTCACTGCATGGGCGGGCTCCCGCATCGCGGCCGAGATTACTACACAGCCAACTGGCCTAGCGAAGTCGTCAAAACCCTCCGAGATCATATCGCCATTGACGGATCGGACGCCGTGTGTAAGTTCTTACAAGATAAGGTCATCTTGAAGCCCGAGCTGCGAGGATCAGCAAAACAATGCTATGAACGGCTGAGATGGGACAGTGGACCGTGGCCCCAGTTGCAGTCGCAGTCGCAGTCCCAGCAGCGACCTGCCCACGACAATGCTGCGAACCCAACCTCCATCATGACAATGCGGCTAGCGAGCGATGCCACAGCCGTCACAGAGAGTGGAATCACCACTGCCACAGAGAGCAATGCCACAGTCTTCACAGGGAACGGCATCGCGACTGCCATGGAGAGCGATGCCACAGTCGTCCCAATGAGCGGCGTCACGACTACCACAGAGACCAGCACCTCCGTCATCCCCCCAGGCGCATGGTACAGCCTAACCCATCCACTTGGCGTTGGATCTTCTGTGGCTGATTTCATCGCAGAGCAGCAGAAGTAGTGGCTTTGTATCTAGGCAGACAGGAGTATTTGATAAAGAGACCATTCTACCCTTGGACAGAAGGACTCAGATTGTGTAGGCGACGAAGGGCTATCAGATGACGCCCCACGTTTCAATCCGTAATGGGAACGGGTTTTATGTTACTTGCCGGGTTGAGACTCCTTCGCCGCCATTGTCCTTTGAACGTCCGGGTGGGTAATATTGAATGCATGCAGATACCGATTCGGGATACTGCATGGTGTGGTATAGACAGTGTGATTCACGGTACTCGTGAAGAAGAACCGTGTCTGCCTAATCTGACATGAAAGGATTTAATCCCATCCCTCTGCACCTACAATCCGTACAATTCGCATTGCTGTCAAGAATAGTCAAACAACAACGCCTTCACAATCCGGCTCCATCACCATGGCTCAATTCCCCAACGAGATCTGGCTGGAGGTTGTACGCCTCATCCTCGAGCCCCCTCCCAATCTCAACTACCTTGCCATCCTAAACGCCGTCAAGACACTGTCCCGCCTAGGCCGGACCTGCAAAGCCCTTTATGCCCTCGTCCAGCCCCATCTCTACCGCGACCTGCGCCAGGAATGGTCCAGCCCCAAGCTGCTGGAGCTTCTTAGCGAGCGTCCCCAACTGGCTGACCTAGTCCGCTCCGTCGACCTCGAGAACATATCTCCCACCGTGGACGACATAGTGCGCATCTTCGAAAAAGGGCGAGACAGGCTGCGTCTGCCGCGCGATGCCCTCGATCGGCTGACGTCCCTCATCGCCAACAGCGGCGAGGGCAGCGTGCTGAATGATGATGAAGGCGACGATGACAGCTGGGGGTTCAGAAAAGATGCCATCACGGTCTTATGCCTGGGTCTATTCCACAAGCTCGAGACCATTGAATTCCCCGTCTACTTTGGTTTTTTAGACGGCGCCATCCTCCCGACCATTGGTGAGCCTTCTGAGGCGCCACAGCCGGCGGGAGGGCAAGATGGCGACGCTGAAGCTCCTCTTGCCAACCTGCGCACCATCGCCATGCACCACGATGACACCGAGTACGCGAGCCGTGTTTCGAAGCTGGGGAGCCTGCTCCTCCTCCCCGGCCTGCAAGATTTCCAAGGCCGCATGATGGACTGGGACACGTCACTGGCTGGCAGCCGGCCCGAGACGAAGCTGGGCTTCCTCAAGGTCATCCTGGAGCAATCGCTCATCGAGGCCAGCGGCTTCCAGGACCTGCTGACGATATGCCCGCGCCTGCAGGTGCTGCGGATCGAGTGGGGAAGCGCCACGGTGGGAGATTGCGAGCTTGAGCTGGACCGCTTCGGGGGTGCGCTGCGAGAACACGGGGTCCAGCTGCAAGAGCTGGACCTGGACTGCCGCGAGCTGATGGGCTACTGGGAGGTAGATCTAGAAGAGTGCTCCGGAAGGCTCGGCAAGCTCGACGGCCTCGGCCACCTGAAGCGCCTCTCCTTGCCCATGGACATCCTCGTCGGCAAGGCCGCCGACGAAGAGGAGGACCCGGCCCCCGTCCTGCAGCTCGAGGAGTGTCTCCCGGAAAGCTTGGAGCATCTCGTGCTGTACTCAACGTACAAGGACGCCGAGCAGGTGCAGCAGCACATCACCAAACTCCTGACAAGCGCGCGCCTCGCCAACTTGCGCTACATCCGCGTCATCAACAATCACTCTGCGGTAGACAGGGAGTCTCTCGGCGGGCTCGGCTGGACCATCACCGCCCGGAAAGAGTGGGATAACGAGCATATCACATTCAAACGGGGTTTGTCTGCCTGATCTCTCAGGTGCCGGCCTTTACTGCTTGGCTCAAGCTTCCATAGATCAGCCATGCAATTGGTATTCTGGGCTTCTCTACGGACAGTAAACAAGGTCTCAAAGTACTACGCCTCCCGGTGTTGGATACTAAGATCCGAACCGATGTATAGAGTAACAAGAAAATGAAAGAGAGAAAAAAAACACAAGAAACTCCCAATAAGTACCCCAGCGCCGCGCATATCGATTTACACCGACCCCCAAAACCACACCTTGACTCTAGAAACCCCCATCACCCTCCTGGCTCGTCAAACCCATCGTGGAATAAATCCCTGTTCTTCCCTTCCACCCGTATCGCCTCCCTCGCCTCGCTATCCGGCATCTCCTGCATCGCGTCGTCATGGTCTATCAGCATGTCCAAGTCCCCATCGTCCACACCTTGGCCCACATCCTCCTCCGTCGCGCTCAGGAGCGCCTGGAAGTCTGCGTGTCCAGGGTACTGCTCGAAGGGATCCGGCGCGTGGTGGTGGTGGTGATGGTGCGGCTGGTTGATGATCCGCGGGTCTATAGGCTGGTACACTGCTTGATCATGCAATATGGGGCCGTTCTGATGGTGATGGTGAAGATGATGCATGTCAGGCGGATGTGATGACGCCTGTAGCGTGTGCGAGGGCGCCATGACTGAGATGTCTTTGGGGTCGGCGTACGCAGCTGGACTATGCCCAGGACTGGCGTCCGGGGATGCAAAGGACGGTGTCATGGTCGGCGGCAGCATACCATGGTGGCTCTGCAGAGTGAGCAGGCCAGCATCCGACGGCTTGGCCACACCCATCATGTCACCATCAGGAACCGGCGGCGTGGTGCTCACTTGCGGCGCTGCCATCACGGCCGTCGGCGCGGGCACAGCCGCTGCAGCAGACGAGGTGGCCGTGCTCCTCCTCCCCGCGGCGCCCGAGCTCGGCGTCTTGCCCAGCTCCTTGCACTCGGTGCAGTTGCGGATGACGTCGCTGACCGTCTCCTTGATGCGGCTCCAGTGGTACTTCTCGGCAATGGTGGCCGTCGTCTTGTTGATGCCGGCGTGCTGGGCGACGTGGACGCCGCGGGCAATGTCGTACTGCTGGGCCGGGTCGGCAATGACCTCCTTGTCCTTGAGCATGAGCTTGTCGCCGTCGAGCAGCTTGTAGTGGGTAGCGGCGCTGCGGAGGCGGCTCTTCTCGGCGCGGTCGGCGCCGTTGGGGTACTTGCTGTACTTGAGATAAAACTTGATCTTGTCGAAGCGCTCCTCGCTGACGAGCTCGTCCGAGTCGCCGGGCACCATGTCACGGCCGTAGATGATGGCGTCGATGAGGCGGTCCGGGTGGCTCTTGAGGTTGCCGCAGCCCTTGACGCGGCCGATGCGCTTGAAGCCCAGGGCGTCCCAGATGCGGCACGAGGCCACGTTTGTCTCGTAGACGAGGTTGAAGACGCTGTACGTGTAGCCGAGGCGCGGGGCCCAGTCGATGTAGGCCTCGCCCATCAGGCGGCCGACGCCGCGGTTGCGCGAGCCGTCGGTGACGATGAAGCCGGCGTTGCACACGTGGCTGCTGCGGCCCGGGTAGTTGGGCCGGATGTACATGCTGCCCAGGCACTGGCGCGCCCAGTAATCGTAGTCGTGGTGCTGCGCCCGGGCGAGCACGTCATCGGCGGAGCTGACGCTGCCGAGGAGCATGACGGCGCCAAAGTCCTGGAACCAGTAGCGCGCAAAGCTGTCGGGCGTGAAGGCGTCGACAAAGGGGTACGTGTCGCCGCCCTCAATCTCGCGGTTGATCTGGTCCGAGAGGTAGGCGGCCAGCGACGGCGGCAGCTGGTGCCGCGAGGGGATGGGCACAATGGTGGCCACCGTCTGGCGGTCCCGCAGCGTGACTTGCCGCGGCAGGACGTGCGGCGGCAGAGACGGGTTAGCCGGATCCGGATACGGAGGCTGTCCCGAGACTCGGCGAAGAGTGGGGCCGGCCGGGTCGTCGAGAAGTGCCACCATGGCGGCGGGCGGTAGACGGGCCGGTGTCTAGGTGATCTTGCCAAGGTTCATCAGCGAAAGGGGTTTCTGACGATGAATGTACAGCTGCGGGAACCAGCGACGATGCGGATAGCATGCTGCAGCCGTCCATCTTGGCCTCCGGCACGCATCTCCGGCCAGTACATGGTGAAGCAAGGGGGAGAAACATGATGGGAATAAGTAAACAAAAAATAAAAATAAAATGGAAATGGAAATGAAAAACAAAAGCGACAAAAACGATGCAAGCAAAGAAACCCTGACTGGCCGTATGCACTCACAGTTCTTAGTAGTAAACAAGCCGCTCTGCATCCAAGACGTCACCCTTTTCGGCTTGTCCCGTCTCTTATTGTTGTTCCGTTTTCTCTTCTTTTATCTACCTCGTATCGCCCGCAACGTCGGCAATGTCCGTCCTTACGGCCTGGGGTGAAGCGCCCCCCCAAAACCAAAACGCACAAATAGCCCCTCTAAAATTGTCGTGCGAGGATGGGCCGGGGCTGCCGCAGAATGGCTTCCGCCACCCACTAATTTCGCTGGCCGCCTGTGCTGCAGGTACTGGACTGGCTGTACCTTTTTTTTTTTGTGGCCGGGGCTGCTGTGCCGGATTTGTTCGTCGTGAGGGCGGTCGGGCGGCGCGTGACGTGACGGTGAGAGAAAATGCGCAGGGGCGAAGTTTCCAGTCCAGCCTGTGTTTGCTGCTACAGCCACTTAAAGACGGGCCCGTGACTGCTTACCTATTCCCTGACTACCCTGGATCAAGCCACAGAAGCCAACCATCACAAGCCACCGTTACGAATAACATCGAATATACAGTGCTGTTATTTCAACAGTCTACATTTCTTGTACCCCATATACTCATACAATGCAATACAGTAACAGTCCACAATCCTGTTGTACAGTCCTACTCCTTGGTCTTGCTCTCGCTCTGGCTCTCCTTCGCCTGGGCAGCTAAGCTCTCAGCCACTGCAGCCTCGATGTCTGCAGCCTGCTGTCGAGCCGCCTCTAGTCCGGCCTCAATGTGGTCCAGCGACGTGGTGGGAATCGTCTCAGCTACAACCTCGGCGAGAGTGACCTCGGCAGCGTCCGTCTTGGCGTCCGCCTCGACCTCTCCGGCCATAGCCTCCTTCAGCATGTCCATCATGTCGCCCTCGCCAACCTCGAACGTGGGCGATGCCTGCTTGGCCGACAGGAGTATCTGCTCCTCCTCCTCGTTGAACCCCATCACGTTCTGCTGCAACTTGCCCATGACCTCCTTGCGCTTCTTTATGGCCTTGTCGACTTCGTTCAACATGTGCCGCGTGATGGCCCCCGACGTCTCCCACGGGACCTGGCCCTTGGAACTAACCTCCCGTCTTCGCTTCTGGCCTGCCTCGCCGGCTCGTCCCAGGACACCGGCAATAACTGCAATAGATCGTAGACTATTCCACAATTAGCGCTCGTCTCACATGCATTTCCACACATCCATACCTGTCGTCGTTGGCGGGAATCGTGTACGTCACCCAGGTAGGGTCTGCATTCGTGTCAATGACACCAATGGTGGGAATGTCCTTTAGGCCGCACTCGTAGAGGAGAGTGTAGTTCTCCATCGGGTTGAGGCAGACCACCAGGTCGGGCATGAGGGGTCGCATTGCGTTCTTGTACGTCTCAAACCCGTCGAGGTCCTTGTCCTTCTGGTCGACCACCTTGACCGTCTGCTGGGCAAGGATAACGTCGCGGTTCGTGATGCCGCCGGGCGTCCACTTGGTGAACAGGTGGCACGCACCCGCCATCTCGGCCGCCTTGGTGACAATCTCCATCTGGCCCTTGCGGTTGCCCACAAACAGGATCAGTCCTCCGTGGTACGCCACATCCTCTACGACGCGCGCCGCTCGGCGGAGGTGCGCCGCCGTCGTCTCCAGGGAGATGATGTGAATGCCGTGGCGCACACCGTATATGGACCGAGCGTTGGCCGGGTTCCATAGGGACTTGTGGTGTCCCATGTGCGTCTGGGACGCCATGAGAAGCTCCAGAGTGACGTCGCGAGGCCCGGGCGGGTTGGCAAGCAGCTGCGTAGGGCTGTATCGGCGATCCACGTGCGATCCCAGGTTCCTCGTGTGGTTCTGGATACGTTGGAACTCGGCGAACCGTTCAGAGGGGCTGAGGACGACCTCGCCGGTGGCATCGTTCTTGACGGATCGGGTCCATGCCAGGGATCGGTGCTCATGGGCCGAGTCAACACCCAGCATCGAGATCCTGTCGCGGAGGGCCTTCTGCTTCTTCCTGGCCGAAGAGACCTGCTTCCACCGGTTATGGTGCGCTTCGGGGGCCTGGAACGACTTCTCGATCTGGCTCTGGTCGGCCGTCTGGACGCCAGGGTTGGTGTCTGTCGTGATCTGTCGAACAATGCTTCGCGGAAGGGGGGTCGCCAGTGTGCGGCGGCCTGCAGAGCCAGTCAGATCAAATGAGTCTCGCCGTGAAACCTCGTGTCAATTGGCTTACCTTGCCGTACCGCAACGCTTCTGGCTATCATGGTGGTTGGCGTTTGTCGTTCCCCTGGAATTGGTGATGCGCAGCAACTCGATCCAAAAATTTGGCCTGCATGGAGCTGTTTGGCGGGGACCCATATTTTCCGCGCCGGGTCAACTACCTCCTACCAGTATCCCAGTGATTTCTGCCTCCAATTTTTCTCAGCGACATACCCACTCACTCAATCACTCAAGGGCCAATATTCACAGTCAAATGCGAATCACCTCTCGACTTTACAAAACCAAATTCGCGTGCACATTGGAGCATCTTGTTTGCCAGATGAGGTGCTTGAGAATTGCATAAGAGGGCAGAATGCCATTACAATCTAGGAATGGTTCTATCGACACAGCACTTTATAAATGTACAACTGACAAGCAACGGCTTCGTGATTTCATTACGCGCCCAGATTGGACTCACAAGCAGTCTTTACCTGCTGGTTGCACGTGAGATGGTAAATACACCGACAATGACAACCGCAAGGGCAACAATAGCACCCGGAAGCAGAAGCTCGTTAGGCACGCCAGCAATAGCCTGCTCGGGAACATGGGCGCTCTTTGTTCTGCGCGACCGGCGGGAGGTGTGCTCATCCTCCTCGTCCTCATCGGATTCTTCATCCTCATCATCGTCGTAGACGCGTCGACGCTCCCTAATCGTAGACACGTTGGTGGGGGGAGTGGCAATCACGGGCGTCTCCACGACTGGCGTCGGGAGCACAGGCGGCGTGTCTGGGTCGTGAACAAAGAGATCGACCTTCTCACGGTGACCGTGACGTGCCAGGAGGATGGCCTCGAGGAGATCGTTATCCGTGGTGATGGAGACAGAGTCGCCCTCATCATCCATATAGCTAAGTGCAAACCCAGAGCCACTCATCTTGCCATCCTCGACAAGAGGGACTCCTCCGATCGCCTCTGCCTCGTTGCCCAATTTGCCGGCAACTGCGTTAACAAAGGCTTCGATGCCGTGGGCGGCAATGACTTGGAGTCGATGAACACGTCCCGAGGGTGCCTTGAACTTGAATGCAAAAGGAACATCGGCAGGCGACAGGTGCTCGGGGGTTTCAGGGATGGCTGAGCCAACATGTGACGCCGAGTCTCCCGGAGCGACGCTGTCGCCGATGCGATCACGACTGACGTCGGGAGACATCATGCGGGACAGGTTGTTGTGGTGGTGGCTGTGGCTACCGTCACCAGAAACCATAGACTCGGTCTCATTGTCGATGGAAAGCCAGAACTTGTTCCACGCAGGGCCCTCGCCATCACCGCTCGACATGGTGTTGATCTGTTCCAAGGTGGCGTAGGTCAGCTTCAGCACGTCGACCATGCCAACAATCTCTCCACCGTCGTTCATGACGGGCAGGTTGAGGTAGTGACCGTCTGATAGACACGTTAGCATTCATCAGGGTACAAGTAATACAAGCAACTCACCATGCATCTTGCGCAGAGCAGCTTGGATGGTCATGTCCATAGGCGCAAAGTCCGGGTGGGGAGTCATGACTCGGACAACGCTGCATGTGGCAGGGTCCAGACCGGGGGCGATAACACGGAGCACGACGTCCTTGCTGGTGAAGATACCCGTAATGGCTCCCTGATCCTGGACAAGGAGGGCGGTCGTGTGATTCTCCTTCATCAGCGCAGCAGCCTCCTTCACGGACGTCCTCACGCTGACGGTCGTTGGAGGGATGCCGGTCAAGACAGTCTCGAGGGTAGGGCCCGACATCTTGGTGCGGAGAGCCTCGACGTACTGGATGATCTGCTGGGGCTGGCTGGCGCCCAGCTCGGACTGCACGCCCTCCAGGGCATCGTACAGCTTCCTCGAGGACGAGTAGGCACGCTCAAGCTTCTCCATGGCATCGTAGAAGCACTTGGTGATGTCAAGAACACCAGAAATGTCCTGGTTCTCGTCCATTACAGGCAAGTGACGGAAGCCCTTGCGGACCATGAGATCCAGAGCATCGGTAGCGCTGGTATCGGTGCGGGCACAGAGAGGGTTCTTGGTCATGATTTCGGCAATGGTGACGTTGGCGGCCTTGAGGCCGGCACCGACAACTCGAAAGGCCAAGTCCTTGGCGGTGAAGATGCCAGCGATTCGGTCGTCATCGTCGGTTACGAGCACACAGTCCTCTCGCTTGGCGGCCATGAGCTGAGCAGCCTCGGAGACGGTCGTGGCGGGCTTGATCTGAAGAGCCGGGCTCGGCTTGAGAGCCAGGACGGTACCGGGCGGGGCTTTCCGGGTGTGTCGAGCGCGGCTGCTGAGGTGCTTCTTCTTGGAGAGATCGCTCTCCAGCTTCTTGCGGATAGCCTGCACGATAACGCCGTTAGCACGGGGTCATGATGCCGAGCGGGTGCAGAATATCAGACTCGACGTACCTCATCGCGCTTTGACTGCTTCTGACGACTGGCACTGACCGAGGAGCTGACCTCGCTGGGCTGGCTGTCAAGGACAGGGCGAGGGATGCTGGAGCTGTTCGGACTCTGGAAAGGGATGGCACCGCGAGCCTGGTTGCGGTTGGGCGTCCCGCGCATCGTATTTCCAGACATGATGGCGAAAAATAAGGATGATGCCACTGATGCTGATGCTGGCACTCCAAGGGCAGTCAATTTGTCTCGTAGCCAATAACGGCAGCGGTGGCGGAGGGATTTTGCAGAGGGATGTGCTACGGCAGTTGACGGTGGTCGGCTCACCGACTGGGAGACCCGTGTTTGCCGCTTTTTTTCGTCACTTCCCCTTTCGGCTGGTAAATTAGATGGCTCTTGCTGCAAAGGTTGTCGAGGCGACCTGGGCACCAGGGGGTACCTGACAGTTCGCACCAACCACATGGTGTTACAGGTACTGTACTAGTACCTACCTCTTACTAGCCAGGGAGAAGCCAGGGCTGAACAACCTTACGCGGTGCAATCCTCAAGACGAGCAGATAATGCATGCGCATGCTTTGACAGGAGTTTGGTCACATGTTTCTTGGCCCGCAAACATAATCCATTTCATGTCCGTCAGGCCCTGCTCTGGCTAGGGACACAGCCGATCGATGACCATTAGAAAGATACGACAATAACAACTCTGCTGCACTGGCAAGTTAACACTGCCCGATGCCATGTCAGTCAAATTCTTCGTCATGCTCCAAATTCGTATAACGGGGTACAACGCATCTGAACAGTCCAACAGGATTGGACAGGCACCTGGAAGAATATCACCCTGGCGCCCGTATTGACCCTTTCCTCGACCGGCCTGCCGGGGTCACGGCCCGGTGGGATCATGGGTAGGACCTCGGATGCATCTGCATGCAAGGTACGGAGTACAGTGTTATGATTAATACTCACCATAGCTCGTCATTATCTGAGAGTGCTCCTAGTTCGTATGCAAGATGAACGGGTTGAATCATGCGATACATGGTGATGAAAGCGGTCAACAGAAGCCGTTTAAACCGCAAGCCTATTCATTGCTATCAGCCTGTCTTAGGATCAAGCTTGTCGGCATCGCACCTGGGCCAGTCGGAATCATGCCAATCGACTACAGAAATCGTGATGGTGTCTTTTTCTCTCTCGCGTCAACAACTGACGGCTTCCAGCTTACACTTTTTCCCCGGCCATCGGTGTGCGAGGGGGTGTCAGCACATGCAACTACATCTGAGTCCGAAGCCTCGACCAGTCGTATAAGTCATGCCAAGGCCTCTGGATGCACGCCACTTCCACGTCGTTTCCTTTATTCTGCTTGGGTTTCTTTCAAGCAGTACAGTACTACGCGGGATAATATGGACAGTCGAACAAGGGTCGTGGAGTTGACAGGTAGAACGGAGAGGTTGACTGCCGTGCTGGCATAGGCTGATGGAGGCCTTCACATGCTGACCTTTTGAACCACTCGTTGAAGAGGGAATACACGAGTGTCACATGGAGTCTGTCGACGTCAGGGTTCACATAACCAGGAGATCCTTGTCCACGTACAAATGATCCAGTGCCTACTGCTTGCTGAGGCTGTCCCCGATGATGGCCCCGCCGAAGCCAGTACAGTCACAGGTTAGCTTGAGGCTGTTGTCGGTATAGGCGCCGGCTGTCATGGTGGGGAGTCAAGATGGTCGGCATTGCCCGAAAGTTGGCGTACTGGATGCCGAAGATAGCTGTTTTGGTGTCAGCTAAGGAAGCATTGAGGCTCCGATTCGTATCGGTAGCCAGTTCTACGGAGATCTCCAGCGCGGCGGCCTTATCGTCACTGGGGTTATGCGGTGGCTTGATGTCGACCTAGCTGTTTCCATGTGACGAGTAAACTTGGCTTCAATGTTTTGGAGCCCTTGACGCCTGCCACAAAGGGCAACCAGCTGCAACAGAATAACAAAGAAACACAGCATCGTAGGCATCATGACATAAAGTTTGCCATGATGAAATTGCTCTGACGAGACAATGGGCGCGACTAAGATTTCCTGTTTCGGGGCGACAGGGGCGACGCTATCCTTGTTTACCCCAGGTGCTGAATCTTGGAGCCCGTAAGGCTACATTGACCCACAGGCTGGAGCGACTGCTCTGCGCCCTGCAGCCATTTTATGAGCAGTTATGATGCAGCGAACTATAGCGAGGAACAACGGATGTTGGTGCGAGCAGTGTGTGCAGAGTGTTGCATTGTTTAATTGGATCTTGGCCCTGGGCACCTTCTCCACTTGCATGCAGCCTTGGAGATGGTGTGTTTTGGCGTCTAATTAGCTCTGCGCTCTGTCTAATTTGGCAGCCAAAAGCGCCCGTGCTTCCTGATTAGGTAACGGACCCGTCCCTTGACCAGAGCTTCAGCGGGTTGCCGTGGCAATGGCCTGTAGTCAACAATCCCCGGCGCATTACCACCACCTGCTTCCCAGCTTAACCCACTGAAAGTCTCCAGAACACCTTTCAAAGTCAGTCCATCAGCTTGGTTGAACATCCAGACCGGAGGCAGACCTCGAGCAAAGGAACACAGCTCCCAGAGCACATTCCATCAAACCTCTTGATACACACACACATACATTCTTGCAAAGTCGCTGCCGACTGCGCACAAACCACAATCTTTCCCTAGCCCGGCGCTCTGTGCTTGCGCTGCGTGAGGTGAGTCCCGAGCTTCCATTGTGGCGGCATTGACGTCGACGTCGACGTCTGCGTCTGCGTCTGCTTCTGCGTCTGCGTCTGCATCTGCGTCTCTCGACGGGTATCAAGGACGCCACAGCCGCTGACAATGCCGCGCCGCGAGCAGTTTCGGACCAAAAAGGTTTCCAGCCCGACGACCTATTCGACAATTCCCTCCGGACTCCCTTGACCATGCTGTCAAATCCATCCTCCAGTCTTCACGCCCGCCAGAGGCAGCACCGCCGCCAGAATTCGACACCCTCTGGCTTCGAAGGCGTGAAGATGCCCAGTCTGCCCACCTCCCAGCAACAACGCCAGGCCATCGGCCACCGCCGTGGCCTGAGCCTCGACACCCGACGACAACAGCAACAACAGCGACAACTAGCAGCAAGGCAAGACTACACGGTAAGTATGAGTACTAACAACACAGGATTAGCAAACACTTCGCAGCATCACGTTATGCGAGAAGCGCAGCAGCAACGCATAAAAGCACGCCCGGGCACACACCACCACTCCTATCCTCCCCTTGCTCCCGCGGACGGCGATGGATACCTCATCTCGCCTCACGGTACCCCCCACAGCCAACGGTTCGATCCGTCATGTTTTGATCCTAACTCTGTTCCCTTTGACGCCTACGGGCAGTTTAACATGATGATGCAGAAGAACCAGGGTACTTACCCAGGAGACGCGGCAGCAAGTAAGGATTTCGAGCTCTTTAACAATGACAGCGCTCTTTCTACGCCAACTTTCATGAACTTCCAAGAAAGTCCTTCGGCTCAAGGCTGGACCTCCGAGGGCGACACCACCAGCACGAGGAGGTCCTCCCGGAGGATCAGTAATGGCATCATGGACCGAGTCAACAAGTTCGAGAACCTCGGGCTTGACGACTTGCAGAGACCAATCACTCCCCCAAACCACAGCGCAACAGGTGAGCCCCGGCTGCCCTATCCCCATCTGCCAGCATCGCCAACCATCCTAGGTTATTTCCCTCCTACCCCAATGGAGACACCCCACGATCGCCTTGCGCAACAGACCTTGAGGCCAAACCGATTCTCCGCCGGCTACGATGAGTCGATGGAGGAGACGCTCAAGCCCAACCGCAGCCGACCAAACCAGAGGACCCAGACCATCTTCCAGGACATGAGACGCCAGGCTGAGCAGCGCCCTGTTGCGCCAGCTCTGCCCCGCTCGGATTCTCTCCCCAGCAACAAGAGCTTTGGCACTCCCCAGGTGCAGACGTCCGATTACGTCAACATGGGCGCTTTTGACGATGAGTTTGTCAAGTTGGAACAGGCATACGACGTTCAGCAGGCCGAATCCGACATGTTCCGATCAGCCTCGGATCTCTCCCAGTCGTCAACCCCCATCACGCCTCACATGGCTCAGTTCATGGGCGGCATGCCGCACAACCTAGACACTCAGCTTCAAAACGAACAGCCGCAATCCGACTCCCGCCGCACCTCCCCCCACCGCCGAACCGAATCTCTCGCTAGCATCGCCAGTGCCGCCAGCATCGCCAGCATCAACATCGAGGAGACCAAGACAGAGACGGGTGTGACCGTCGAGGAGATTGCGCAGTACATTCGTGGCCCGGACCCCGCCGACGGCAAGTGGGTATGCATGTTTGATGACTGCGGCAAGAAGTTTGGTCGCAAGGAGAACATCAAGTCTCACGTCCAGACCCATCTCAACGACCGCCAGTATCAGTGCCCGACCTGCAAGAAGTGCTTTGTTCGTCAGCATGACCTCAAGCGACACGCCAAGATTCACACCGGTATCAAGCCTTATCCCTGCGAGTGCGGCAATAGCTTTGCACGCCACGACGCTCTTACGAGGCATCGTCAGCGTGGCATGTGCATTGGTGCATTCGATGGAGTGGTGCGAAAGGTGGTGAAGCGAGGCAGGCCGAGAAAGAACCGTCCCGACCTCGATACCAGAATGGACAAGTCGGCTAGAACGAGGAGGAAGAACCTGTCCATCAGCTCCATGTCGTCGCAATCAGGATACTCGGACAGCTCCGAGGCCAACTCCCCCGAGCACGACTACCACATGCTTGACGACATGATTGATATGGAGATGGCTTCTCAGCCTCAGCACATGTCCTCGGTATCATCGGCACCAATGCCTGTCATGGGACCACCCACCACCGACAAGATCATCGCCCCGTCTCCTGTCGACAGCATCCACTCGTACGTCTCGCCTGAAGCCATCATGGAGAGGGATCCGTCGCATCCTGTTTCTCCCGCAAAGAGTGCGGCGAGCCAGTACAACACCCCTCCTGAGCTGTCGCAGTCCTCGTCGCCCCAGCCTACCCAGTTCTTGGACGTGGAGCCCAGCTCCGCAGGTCTTGAGGACATCTCTGGCCTGGCTACCTCGGCAAGCATGGACGGCACGCTGCCCATTGGCATCAGCGACCAGGACGATGAAATGCTGCTTCAGTTTACCAGCAGCGGCGGCATGTCGCACCTGGACCGAGATCCCAGCATGCTTATGATGAGCAAATTCGACGAGGAGTTCGACAATGTTGGCATGTTCAACAATGACGACATGTTCTTTGGAAGCGCATGAGTATTTTTAATGTCCTGACGACTCGTTTCCAGCCTTCTGTTTTTCGGTCCATCTACGATTGCGAAGTCAGTTTCTTGTTGCGCATCCATTTCCGGAATCGTCGCCCACGACGACACCTGGTGTCTTACATATTTGGGCTCTGGTACAACACGGTTGTACTCTGATTGTATAATAGGAGGATGTTTTAATTTGGGGCCTTGGATAGACGGGGACTTTCAATGGGGGCGAACGGGTTTGTGTTTTATCTTTGGGAAGCGAAGCAAGGCGTGGCAACTCGAACGGGTTTGACCTGCTCTACGCCCTGCTATGATAATGTTCTTGCTTGATTGAATATGAACCGACCTCTGTTGGAATACATTATGATTGCCCCGTTGTGATGTGAGAGATATGTCCTCCTTGCCGCGCATAAGCAGGACGAGTGAAAGGAACTTGGTTGACAATTGTTTCTTAGTCAAGCCTAGTAAAAAGAGAAAAGGGACCTTCGAAGAAGGTTAAGAATTGAAACTGTCAGCACCTTATCAGCTACAAAGTCTTTGCTGCTTCACTGCGTGTCTAGTCACTCTTCTATCAGACCTAGAACTCCGGCATCAAAATAACAACTAATAAGACACTCGAACGGTGATGTATGTGTATACAATAGGAACCACGTTTCAATACTATGTTATGATTCAGAGATACATGAATGCTTGACACGGCATACCATTTCAAGAAGTAGGATTAGATATCTAGTTTAAAGATTCTCATGTAAATAAACCTTCCAGACAAGTTCTCCTGACTAAGGACGAACTGACTATTTTGACTTATTCTATCTACCCAAGCGAGTAGAAATCATCAACAGAACTGGGTATGATGTAGTAGGTGCGTGCAGTGTGGAAAAAGAACAATAGTATATGCGAACAATAGTGGCCTTGCTACCCGCAGGACCAAAGAACAGTGTCAAACAATGAAGGGATCGTCAGATGACATCTTCCGTTGGCCGGAGCCAGAGAACAATAAGGGGGCTGCAGCAGCGGCAGCGGCAGCAACCACGTACAAGCGTATGAAGTCGGGGGGACCTACGGTTAGCAGACTCGATGTGTGTACATACTGTTCGTCGGCCTCCCATCACACTATTCTATGTTACCTGATACCAAAATGCGCCCACCAAGCAAGAGACCACAAACTCTCCATACGTCTGAGTTCAAACATGCAAGTCACAGCTGAAATCAGCCTCCGGGCCAACGTGCTAACCATGATAGTATTTGAATATCCCACTGCTATTATGGTACTACAAGCAAATCAACAAGACTGGTTCATTAGAATCAGACGTCGACGCATTCTATCTCAACTTCCTCGCGCAAATTTTTACCCTGAGGAAACTCTACATCTTACTGTGAATATCTGGAATCGCTGGCTCCAACTTCGTGAGATCGCCAGGTGTCATTAAACATGTTTATATATTTCTTATTTGCCCCCTCTGCAACCTTCGTCGTCGTCGTGCTGTTCATCTTGTTGTTGTTTCTCTCTACTGTTTACGACTGCATTGGTTGCCAGGGCACTAGGCACCACCTCTTCTGTCTATTCGCTCTGTACTGCTTCCACCTCAGACTGTACACTCTTTTCATCATAATGCATATGATTTATTATCTCATTCTAAAAAAAAAGAAAATCAGTCAATGTGGCCGATCAGACAGTGCTAGGCAACAACACGCCAAGGAGCACGAGAATGCTGGTCATAGGACCGCAAGATGCCTTCCTTCATCATGGGCTTTTCGTATGTCCTGGCAATTTAGGCAGATTAGACATTCTAGCCTCCTGGTCTATTCAATCGAGATCAGTCTAAGCCTTGAACTCTCTCCAAAAGGGCCCCATCCGTCTGTTCTGGGCGATACCATCCTTCTGGTGTAAGCTCTACTACCCACTGAAGCGCATCATAGCCATTCTCTGAGCCCAAAGGTCCATCTCTCCTCTCGGCTTCGGCAAGCAGCATCCCAGTCTTACTCTCGTTGACCCACAAGGCACACGATTGTCTTGGCCAACGCGTCCTCCACTCTTCCTCCGGCGTCACGTCTATACTTTCGGCAACCCCGTCACGGACCCTGTCCTTGTGCAGCCTCGCCTCTGTTTTCAAGGTAATCCATGAAAAGCCTTCGATGATGTCTTGCAAGTATCTCGACTCTCCAATAAAACCCCCGCTTTCGGTTCGGAGAAAGTATAAAACCTCGCCTTTTAACGGTGTTGTTGCCAAAGGATATGCCCACGTGCACTTTTCTGTTGCGTGGTAGCATAAGAGTGTCTTTTTAATCGTAGCATGAGCCAGGCTCCCCGCACTCTGCGCCAGGACGCGCACATCAGCACCGGGTCGTAAACCTCCACAATCCATCACATGGCTTAGGCCGTGTATGAGTGAGTGCCAGGATCTTTGCTCACGGACACTAGGGTTCTCGGAAATCGTCTGAGGACAGCATTGACTTGTGGACCAGACACGTCTACAGTTGATGAGAAATTGCTGGACATTGGGAATCTTGATTGGGTTGAAGCCGTCCTCCTCATATTTGCCTACCAAGGCACCACAGGTGAATCGCAGGTTGAGGCGGACATGTTGTAGGCGGGGGAGTATTCTGCGGAGTTCTTCGCATAGATGAGTCGAATCATCGCTCACCGTGTTTTCGTCAAAGTCGTTATTGATGTCGTCGCTATCCTTTCCATTGGTATCCAGCTCCAAGTCCACACATGTAGCAGGGAGTGCCTTCAGGACGGCGGCCAGCGTATGCTTTGAGAGTTTGCAATTTTGATTGCGCATAACGCAAATCGACAATGTGATCAATTTATTCATAAGAGGGAAAACGTCATAGGTGAGCCGGCGGAGCCATCCGTCAAGGCGGTTGAAAGAGATAGAGTGATATTTCTGTGCATCTGTTTCGTTTGGGTCCCAATCCTCGACCAGGGGAGCAGAAGCTCTTAGCGTGAGAGCACGAGTGTACGAACTCAGGGCATTCTTGTCAAAGCTCTCCAGAAACTGTTGGAGATTGCCGGTATCAAGTACAAGGTCTCGGTAGAGGATCGACTGACCCTGCTGATTCCACTGACGGCAAACTAGTAAGCATATGGCGAGATTATTTCTCCCACGGGCATCTGTCTTGTAGACCCAGCTCAGGATCTGGTTCAAGAGTTCAGGGGCAAGCCCATCAATAGGAGCAGTCATCAGTCTGGTTTGGTCCTGGGGACCTTGATAATGATTCATCAAGTGGCCTGGCAGTGTCAACTAGGGATTAGAAGAAACAGGTTGCGAGATAAGAGAAATACTTGGTCAGGTTATGTACTTAGACGGGAAACTAAGGCTGCGAGATTCGATATTCTTGGCAATGAGGGGTTGCAGTACTTTTTCCAAGACACGTGAGGCCACGGGCTGCATGATGACCAAGCTTCATGGCTGCAGAGAGACAACTGATCAACGTGCGAAGGAATGTGCTGTTCTCAGGGTTGGTTCTCATGAGTTGTTCTCCATTTTCTCTTATTTCATTCTTTTGAATACCTAGTAGGCTTAGAAGCTGGCTAATACGTCCTGTGATACGACATCCAGTCTTCTGATTTATGACAATGATCTCACACACACAGCAGAATATGAGCTAAGTTCAAGATGGGAGAGATAGCGGCTCGCAACACCAAACTTAAGTTGGTTGCTTGAGTTATCCTCTTTCTGCAAAAGCAGTATCACTTGTGTGAGCAATATGTTCCAAAAAGTCCTCAATTCCTTCGCCAAAGCAGACAAGCCTTTCCTTTGCTTCAGGATGCAATTGAACCCCTGCCCATCCCGAACTCTTGTTGGCTGTGAAATGATACAAGTAATTACTAAATGGAGGACTTGAATATTCAGGAACAGTATCTCGCCACTTACCCCCCCAGGAGTTCAGAACAGTGATGTTCTGTTGAATCGCAGTAGCCAGCAGCGGAGCAGCAGCCTCCTCGGTTGAGCCCTCACACACATACCTAGGGTCTAGCATAGCCGCACCTAGAATGTGAGTGGAAATCCGAACCGTTACCCGGTCTCTTGCATGGGCTACGTACTTCATCACTCCCAGCATCTGGCCATCAACATTTACTATCGCCAACTGTCTGCCCGAGACGAATGAGGACGGTGTAACCAGGCCATCACCGTCATCCCCATCTCAACTCGTCCTCCTCAGTCCTTCTCCCACACCGTGTCAAGAGCCTCCTAGCCCGAACGCCGATGCCGAAGAGGTGTAGGGCTAAATAAAATATATGGTTCGTCTATGATGACTATTCTTTTTTTTTCATGATCATCGTCGTTAAGAATTGACGTTGAAAGCCAGGCGAATACGTATTTATCCTGTTAACCTAATCATTTTGGGAGATGAGATACAGGGTAGCCCAGGTAGTAGAGGTAGCATCCATGACCCCTCCCCACTTCAGCCAAGCTCAGCTCTTTGTCGTTTACACCGATGAAACACAACTTGCCTCTTGCATCAACTGCATCATAGTGACATCAAGACTTGTGCATCCAGGTCGGCGGGTAATGACGGCTCTCGCTGCTGCATATCACCGCAATTGAAGAACTGCTGCCACCAGGACAAGCACAATGCTGGTGCCCACCGTCGCCAACCGCTATGGCTACTTCTATGCTTTGGGCAACACGCCAGCGGCGAGCCTAACGAGATGCGTCCCTCACGGCAAGGATGCCGCCATACTGTCGCTCGGCTGTGGTGATGCCAGAAACATTCTCTACACGTCGTACAACGAAGTTGGGCTCCGTGAGTACTTGCATGCTCGAAACCCTCTGCTCCACCTTGCTGACCGTCTGCAGCACCGAGAAAGCTGGACATCACCTGCTGCGACATTGACGAGAGAGTGATAGGTATTTATCCTTATTAGCCTCAATACCACATGTGGATGCGGATGCTAAATCTATTAGCACGAAACATTATCTTGTTTACGCTCATCATCGACTCCAACAAAACTACCAACCCAGACCATCTATGGGAAATATACTACCACCTGTATCTCAGCAAACCCGCAGTCGAGCTTTTGCGTCAGCAGATTGAGAAGCTTCTCCCTTTGCTCGAATCACTGCAAACATGGGAAAATGGCCCTTACAGCAAAACGCTCAAGATGTGTGACAGTGCGACCTTACAGGACGTCGGTCGGATGGTCCAGAGCATTGCCAACGACTTGCAGGACATTGAGTCGACAGGCCATCGACAAAAGCTCGCAAATCACCTCAAAGATGCGGTCCAACTTGGAAAGGATACCCGGGGAGAGGGACTAAACCTCTCAGGTATGCGCTCTGCAGCCCCTGTGTCCATTTACTCATCTCACTCGATTGCACGTGCCTTCGAACAATACTGGTCAAACGGGACCGTGACCCCGGATTCGGCCTCGGGAAATGCCCCGAACCCTATGTTTTCCTCGCTTATTTCTGCTTCTGCCGTGCTGCACTACGGCTCAGATCCAGTGCTCGGGTTTCATCTTTCAACCGGCTTCACCCCTCTTGCAGAGGGATCGCCCCTGAAGCCGTCCAAGGTGGCCGAGAATTGGGAGCCCGCATCGGCAGCCAAAACACAGTTCTCTGCATGGGTGGCGAGCTTCAAGCAGATATACAAGGCCCGGATCACGATTCGGTTTGCCGTCGCAGATGCTTTCGCGTTTTGCCATACGCTTCAACATACTGCCGCTTCTGGAGAGCTCTCGGCGAATTGGTACAGACGACAGTTCGATTCGAAGCCGCTGGAACTAAACCCCAAAGCCTACAGCCGTGGGTGCGACGGCGCCTGTGCCTTTGACATGGTGGAGACTTCTAACCTGGCTGACCACTTTGGCGCTCTTAACATTCTGGTGGCCGCTGTTCCTCTGCTCAAGTCGGTTCCGTGGGCGACTCTGTATACCGATCATCTGCTGCAAGAAGGAGGATCTCATAAAGCCTATTCCAAGCTCATCAAGGGACACCTCGCAACAGTGTCGCTCCTGCTGGGCGTCCTCCCCGTTCAGCACTGGGCCAATGCCAAATGTGAGTCTCACGTGGACGAAGTTATGATCACTGTGGTGGTAGACTCGAAGTCTGGCGAGAAGCAAGTACAAAGCAGTTATGTCTGGAAGTTAGATCATCTGGTTTCGGGTCAGCCGGATGGTCGAACACTACTACATATCGATTCAACTGCCCTCTCCCGGATTCTCTTTCAGGTTTATCTGGAGATGTTTAGCATAGAGAGCCTGGAGTCTTTGGGTCACCTGTCAAGAGAGGCTGCCTACTCGCAGTTCCATCGAGGCAGCTTTGCCGCCTTTCTGAAATTGGTCAAGCACAGAGTTGAGACGGACTGGACAGCGACATGCAAGAGTCTCCTGGAAAGAGTTGCCCAGGACCGCACTCTAAGGCTGGGAAGCAACTTCATGCAGGAATTTACTGCACAGCTCTATCTGTCAGGCGTTATGCCAGAGCCTTGGGTTCTGAACGAGGTTCAGAAACAACAGGAAGTCGGTCCCTTGAAGGACTGGACAGATATTCCCTCCACGGTCTCCGTGACAGTCGTCGTACCGCGAGCGGCCATTGATCAGCTGTACCAGGGGAGATATAAACATGTATCACCGCCACTCATCGGCTCTCTCAGGGCAAGCCCAAAGGCATCTAGCCAGTGGCACAACATGTATGGCGATGTCCATATCGTCTTTGGAAATGCCAAGCGCAACGAGGGTGACGCTGCCAGCGGGATCCGCATTGAGCAAGATGAGCTGGGATGGTCGGGGACGTCGCCGCTCATCGCGAGCTTCGTTTTACCCACTTCTGCGCTACAAGTAGAGCCAGAGACGGCGCTCATCGGTCTATATGTGTTGCCCACCGGCCAAAACATTGGCATCTACGCACCGCTCTTGGGCCCAACCATGTCTGTTTTCGAAACTAGCCTTTCGGATACATCGAAGGTATACATCAGCAAGTTTATGGCGGGATTTGCTGGCCACCGAATTGTCACTGGAGGTGCAAAGCCTTTCAATGCCACCGCTAATGAGGGTCAAACTCGAGTTATCGCCGAGGTGCCCGCCTCTGAAGACCACCTGGTCACAGTCACGGGGCATATCGATATTCGCTCAGAGAAGGGAAAGAGACTGCTTCAGGAGAAGGCATCGATTGACTTTCGCCAGAAGGATCCCTTCACCATCGAGGTGGTTCTGGGCAAGGGAAAGCTCACGCACGCAATCAAGTTCCCAGTGCCGGTTACTTCAGAGGGGAAAACGCCCCGCGTCGCACGCACCTCGGGATACATTGAGATTGTCGCGCCCCTGGCCAAGCCATCCGTCTCAAGTTGCCTCAGCGACTATTTATTTCCAATAGAGATGGGGCCGGACGGAGTTCCAGCCGCGTTGAACATCTCCCACCTCAACCTGGACAGACTTCCTATCCTGGATGTGGCCAGTGAACACCATAAGCGAATCAAGTGGATGACGACGCTGTGCTCATTCCAATTCTCGTCCCGGGAGAAGCGCATTCGGACAGCTGCTGAAAAAGGGCATGTCACAACTACTGATGTCCGGGTCAGCTTCAAAGACTCCCTGTTTACCATGTTCATGCTCAGCTCTGGGCTTCAAGGAGGCGAAACCGGCCTTTTTGCCATTGACAACCCTGACCAAGGCGGCATTCATATGCTCATCATGATATCTGCCATGCGGCTGGACTCTGCTTCAGCCTCGATCGTGCTGGACGCCGCTGTCATCCCTTTCACACTGGACTTGATTCAGAAGGTCCATAGCTTCCTTCTGGTGGTTCAGAACGCAGAGTGCTGCTCGATCAAGGTTAACGATGAAGAACTGGCACTCTGGAAAAAGGCACTGCCATCCATGGCGGAACGCTGTCGTACTTGGAAGCATAGACCAGCTTGCGAGTATAGGAAAGCAGGGCGTGCTCCCGTCAGCATTGGACAGGGTGACCGGGTGCTTTGCTCATGTGGCGCGGGACAGATCCCCGACAACTTCCTCACGCTTCCCGAATGGGACGTGGCGGCTCCGTATGCAACTCGCATTGCCATTAGTCCTACGTACGCAGTGCCAAGCGTTGAGGAGGTGGCTAATATGTCTACATACAACCCCGAGGAGTCTAACGAGTACAGGGAAAGATGCCGACGCTGTGGCAAGTGGGAGGGGGAAAATGACGAGGCGTTGAAGAAGTGCATGGGATGTCAAAGGGTCAAGTACTGCTCGTCTGAATGCCAGAGGCAAGATTGGAAAAAGCACAAGATGGAGTGTAAGGAGCAATGAGGAATGACAAGGGAAACGGCAATGATACACGAGTTATGAGATGGGTGAGGCTGCTATAGACAGTCGAGGACGGAACACGGGCACCGGTTTGCGATTTCTCTTCAGCTAAAGGACTGCACTGAATAGGTAGTCCTTTGTATTCTTCGAGTGCTTTCAATTTATGACACACCTCACCGCAACGGCAGCGTTTCACGACTGTATATGTACACGATAGAGCAAGTGAAGGTCTGGTGGGAGGCGAATGAAAATGCAGCCTTGACCGAGAACCCCACCAAACCCTCATCCAGAGCTGCCAGCTACCCCGCGCTACGATTGGCTGCTTACCGGGGCGGGCGGGCGCACACCGCCTTCACCGTGGTAGGCAGAAAAAAGTGCCAGCCCACTGCTGTTTGTGCAATTGCGGGACGGGGGGATTCTGGCGAGCTTGCGAATTTAGGTACTAACGAACCGCCTCGCAGCAGCACAATCCTTTAGCGAGCCTCCAAAACAATCACCATGTCGGCTGCGCAGCTTCTGAACCCCAAAGCCGAGTCCCGAGTATGCTCTTCCTCTTGTTCCCCGCGCATCCCGCCGTGCCCTACCGCCTGCACCGACTAACCTGTCGCAGAGGAGGGGGGAAGCTCTCAAGGTCAACATCAGTGCGGGCGAGGGTCTGCAAGATGTCCTCAAGTCCAACCTCGGCCCTCGCGGCACCATCAAGATGTGAGTGAAGCGTCCCGCGCTCTGGGAGCTGCCCGCTGACCGCTTTGCTAGGCTTGTTGATGGCGCCGGCCAGGTACTGCTACACCCAACCCACATGCTGACCTCCCGCTCGATCGAACCCCCTTAAGCTAATCGAACGGCTGGCGTATAGATCAAGCTCACCAAGGATGGAAACGTTCTCCTGAGGGAGATGCAGATTCAGAACCCTACTGCCGTCATGATTGCACGAGCAGCAACCGCCCAAGACGACATTTGCGGTGACGGAACCACCTCGGTCGTCCTCTTGGTGGGTGAGCTGCTGAAGCAGGCCGACCGCTCCATCTCCGAAGGTCTGCACCCGCGTATCATCACGGATGGTTTTGAGATGGCCAAGGTCGAGGCCTTGAAGGTGAGCCAGCCGATAAAACATGCATGCCTGCCGCGTAGTGCCAACGACTGACATGGTTTAGTTCCTCGATGGCTTCAAACTTCCCAAGGAGGTCGACCGTGAGCTGCTCCTCAGCGTGGCACGCACGTCCTTGGCAACCAAGCTCAACGCTTCTCTCGCCGCCAAACTCACTCCTGACATTGTCGATGCCGTCCTGGCCATCTACCAGGCCCCGGCCAAGCCCGACCTGCACATGGTGGAGATTATGAAGATGCAGCACCGCACAGCCTCCGACACGCAGCTGATCCGCGGACTGGCGCTCGACCACGGTGCCCGCCACCCTGACATGCCCAAGCGTCTTGAGAACTGCTACATCCTGACCCTCAACGTCGGCCTCGAGTACGAGAAGACCGAGATCAACTCTGGCTTCTTCTACTCAAGCGCCGAGCAGCGCGAGAAGCTGGTCGAGAGCGAGCGCCGATTCATCGACGCCAAGCTGAAGAAGATTGTCGAGCTGAAGAAGGAGGTTTGCGGAAACGATGGCAAGAAGAGCTTCGTCATTATCAACCAGAAGGGTATCGACCCTCTGTCCCTGGACGTGCTGGCAAAGAACGGCATTCTGGCTCTCCGACGAGCGAAGCGCAGGAACATGGAGCGTCTGCAGCTCATCTGCGGCGGCACCTCGCAGAACAGCGTCGAGGATCTGTCCCCCGAGGTTCTTGGCTGGGCAGGCCTGGTCTACGAGCAGACTCTGGGAGAGGAGAAGTTCACCTTTGTCGAGGACGTCAAGGACCCCAAGTCCGTCACGCTCATGATCCGTGGCCCCAACGCACACACCATTTCCCAAGTGACGGACGCCGTGCGAGATGGCCTGAGGAGTGTATACAACATGATTGTCGACAAGAGCGTTGTTCCTGGCGCCGGTGCCTTCCAGGTGGCATGCTCCCGTCACCTCAAGAGCGAGGCTTACCTCAAGACCGTCAAGGGCAAGGCTAAGTTCGGTATCGAGGCGTTTGCCGACGCTCTCCTGATCATCCCCAAGACTCTGGCCGCCAACGCTGGACACGATGTCCAGGATGCTCGTAAGTCACCCAGCATACTACACATAAACGAATGGAGACGCTAACTAGCTCTCAGTCGCTGCTCTGCGTGACGAGTTTGACGACGGCCAGGTTGTCGGTCTGGATCTGGAGACTGGTGGTTCCATGGACCCCGAGCTGGAGGGCGTGTTTGACTCCTTCCGAGTCCTGAGAAACTCCATCGCTTCCAGCGCCAGCATCGCCTCCAACCTATTGCTCTGCGACGAGCTGCTCAAGGCTCGACAGATGGGCAGAGCTGGTGGACCGGGACCGGGAATGGACGGCCCTGACGATCACATGTAGAGAGACGACATTCAAAAATAGACTTTTAACTGATGAATAGGGATCAGTCAATCTAGAATCCTAACTACATCCGCCACTTGTGTACTAATGGTGACATAAAAGAGACATTTGCCCGTGTTCAGATTTACTACCTACCATGGTATGTATGTAGTTGGTGTTATCGACAAGCCCCGCATCAAAAGTTCAACGACCAAAAATTTCTTGCCCCGCCATGCCTAGTAAACAAACCACCAAGACATTTTGCGACAATGGCAGCATATGATTCCGACTCTTCAGCTGGAGAGTTTGAAGAGACAAACGTTCTTCTTGGATATGCCTCCAAAGATGCCGACGAGGATACGATTAGCAGAATAGGCGGTCGTCCGGTAAGTCTATGCGAATCTGGCGGGGTTTGTCGAATTTTGTCTCTGACTTTTGGTGAACATTATAGGAGTGGCTCGATCCGGAGAACCCACCGACGGCAGCATTCGCACGATGCAAGGTCTGCAAGGGCATGATGGTTCTGCTTTTGCAGCTGAACGGGGAACTTCCCGAGCGCTTCCCTGGCCACGATCGGCGCCTCTACGTCTTTGCTTGTCGCAGGTCGACCTGTCGCCGGAAAGAGGGTTCTATCCGGGCGCTGCGCAGCGTGAGGGTGTGGAAGGAGGTGCAGAACGAGCCCCCCAAGGTCGAGGCGAAGGAGGCGGAGAAAAAGGAACAGAGGAAACCTGATGCTGCGGGACCTGGGCTCGGCGAGGCGCTGTTTGGCGCAAAGCCTCTCGGGGGAGCATCTGCGAATCCATTCTCGAGCAACGCCAACCCGTTCTCTTCCTCCAGCTCAAACAACCCTTTTGGATCTCCCCCAGCAAATCCATTCTCGCCGAAACCGGAGAAGCCCGCGGAGTCCTCACAGCCCGCAGAACCTACAGAAACCGAGACGGCTGTCAAGTCTCTACCCAAGACCTTCGCCGAGACCCTGTCCTTGAACGTCCCGCCCGCGCAACCGCCGCCTCCCGCCGAACCTTGGCCCGAGGCGGCATCTCAGCCGAAGCCCTACCCGACTCTGTACCTCGCCGACGCCGAATACGAGACCTTGGACCCCGTATCTACCAAGGTGCCTGAAAATGCACGCGTGGAGGCCGCTGACGCTGATGAGCCATCTGCGCTGGACCGCGAGGCCTTTGAGTCGAGCATGGACGCCACGTTCCAGAAGTTTGCGGACCGTCTCTCCCAGAACCCGGACCAGGTGATCCGGTACGAGTTCGCGGGCACCCCGCTCCTCTACTCCAAGACGGATTCGGTGGGCGAGAAGCTCACCAAGAGCACCATGCCGGGCTGCCCCAACTGCGGTGGGAGGCGAACGTTCGAGGTCCAGCTCACGCCTCATGCCATTACGGAACTCGAGGCTGATGACTTGAGCCTGGAGGGCATGGAGTGGGGCACGATTATTGTCGGCGTGTGCGAGAAGGACTGCACGCCCAGGCACACAGAGATTGGCCAGGTTGGATATCTGGAAGAATGGTCTGGTGTCCAGTGGGAAGAGTTGTCTAAGATGAAATAGACCTTTGCCCGATTCAAATCAAGTACATCCCCTCACGGAAAGCAAGCGAAGAGTGATCAAAGCCTTCAAGATCTGTGCCATTTTTTTACACGTAGATCTGATATCGCTCAATGACAGTCCTATGGAACGCCGTAGTATTTTACCCCACCCCGTACCATCATGCTGATCCTGCCGCATCACGGTTCATCATAATATCTCTTCATAATGCGCGTGCCACCCATCTTGTGAATTCCTTTACACCGTCTCCTCCCAAGACCGTCGGAGAACCCTGGAGAACATGTCCACGCTGACATCCTCGCGAATCTCGGCCTTCTTAGCCTCGTTATCGGGGTTGGGCGGGATCTTGACGTTGCCCTCGCCGTCGACGGACCAGCCACACACCTCAGTGACGAACTTGGTCGTGGCGTCGGTGCTGAGGCCGAGCCAGGACTCGAGGTGTGACAACTGGACCTCTCGGAAGGCAAGGGAGATGAGCATGACGATGCGGTGCCTGATGAGGTCCTCGAAGCCGGCGATGTCGGCGATGAGGTCGGCGCACAGGTCATCGCCGTCGATGTCGGCCCAGAAGCCGGCGTACTGGGAGCCCTCGAGCTGAGAGTTGAGGGCACGCAGCTTGTTGAGGGCTTCGTGGAGCTCGCCCGAGGCGGCGCTGGAGGGGTTGATGAGGTGCAGGGCGAGGGAGAATTGTGCCGAGGGGAACTGGGTCATGGCCTTGACCAGGATGTTGGTGACGACCTCATCCTTCAGCCTGTCGGGGTTGAGCTGGTACCTGTGCGAAGCGGAAACGACTTGTCAGTCCTTGAGCCGGCATGGGGGCGGGAGGGGCTGGCAAATGCGAAGAATCGTGCGATATCAGATAGAGCTAATATGCTGACTTCATGTGCAACATGGTTGCGTCAGGTAATAGGAAACGTTGACGAAAGGGTTCATCATAAAATGCAGAAAATAGGAAAGAATTCGCGCTTCTGGCGAACGAGGGTCACACACGTACAGCTTCAGCAACGTGCGGTTGGCATTGCAGTCGCAGTACTTCTGCTCGCACTGCTCCTGGAGGTAGGACTCGAGGGTGCCGACGGCTTCGGGGTTGTAGCGCTCGAGGCCGTTGATGATGGACGAGATGTACTCGGGCCGCTCGGGCGGGTCTTCGCCGTTCATGGTGATCGTCTTCTTTTTGCCTGCGGCGCGGGAGGGCGTCTTGAGCAAAAGGGAGGGGATGGTCGAAGGACGAGGTTCGCGATGGTGGGGCAGAGCGAAGAATTCGAACGATTGTGTGTGCGCTCCAGAACAGGCTAGCGCTGCCTGTCGGGGCTTGCCATGCACTGTGGTGTCGATTCAGCTGTGTCACGTGGTGTCGCGTTGGCTGCGTCATGGAGCGTCGCGGACGGCAGTGAGATGGCTGTTCAGACAAGCCCATTACCGTCTTTCATATTCCGTAGCACGATTTGATGATATACAGTTTCTGGCTCTTCTTCATTCATGCGAACCCCTAAAACGGCTATTTCTGAATACCGAGCGAGAATTCTGGCTTGGTCGCCATGCCTAGCCCTTCAAAGAAGCGAAAACTGAACCATGGCAGTAAAGCTTCACCTGTGCCCGTCAAGGGACTGGAGTACTTTTTTGCAAAGCAGAAGCAAAATGAGACCCCGAATACTTCTGGTGAAGCGGTTGACGCGTCAAGCGACGCACCCACAGAGATGACGGACGAAGAGCTAGCCCGCAAGCTCCAAGCTGAATGGGACCTCGAAGCTTCTGTTCCACCACAAAGCGAAGGTGTATCTGACCCAACAAGCATCACCGCAACTACCAAGGAAGTGGTGGATTCATCAAGTGAGCCTGAGTCGGCGCAAGCGGACAGTACAAAAACACTACCTGTTGGTGGACCTGCGCCCTCGAAAAGTTCTGGTGAAAAGGGCGTTCAGATGCTGAATCTACAATCATCTGGGGCGAAGGAGGACACCGTGATTGCAGCAACCCCCCTTGATGAGTCTCCCTTGATGTTTGATTCGTCAAAATACGCCGCTCAGCTGCGAGAGCATTGGTCTTCAGACGGGGGCGACGCTTCCTATGCCCTTCTTACAAGATGCTTCGTTCTTGTGAGCGGGACTAATAGCCGCATTAAAATTGTTGATACTCTAGTCAACTGCTTGAGAGTGTTGATAGAAGGGGACCCGTCAAGCCTGCTTCCTGCTGTAAGTAGACAGTCCGGCGTATTTGACTGGCCTGACTTGCGTAGGTGTGGTTGGCCACAAACTCGATTTCACCGCCATACATTTCCCTGGAACTCGGTCTAGGCGGATCTGCCATCTCAAAGGCTCTGCGACGAGTTTGCGGTCTGGATAATCGTGCCTTGAAGGCCATCTACGACAAGTACGGAGACGCAGGCGACGTGGCATTCGAAGCGAAAAAGAAACAGAGTTTTATGCTGAGAAAGCCAAAGCCGCTGACCATCAAGGGTGTCTATCAAAGTCTAGTCAAGGTTGCTACGACGCAAGGCCAGGGAAGCGGAGAGGTGAAGCAGAGAATTGTTGATAAGTTGCTTCAAGATGCCAGGGGAGGCGAGGAGAGCCGCTTCATCGTCAGAACTCTGTGCCAACATGTCAGTCACCTCACTCTTCTGGCGTGATCCTGCTGACGGCGTGTAGCTTCGAATTGGTGCAGTGAAAACAACCATGCTCATTGCCTTGTCGAGAGCGTTTCTACTCTCCAGACCCCCAGGCGCGGAATTCCCCTTGAGGTCAATCCCAGATCTGGCAAGATTGAAGAAGGAGGAGCTGGCCGAGATCTGGGCAAGGGCTGAGGAGACCGTCAAGGCATGCTTCGCTAGGCGTCCAAACTACAATGACCTGATCCCAGTCCTTCTGGAGATTGGGATATCAGAGGAGCTCTTACTTCGGTGTGGCCTTACTCTCCATATTCCACTAAGACCTATGCTTGGAAGCATCACACGCGATCTATCTGAGATGCTCACGAAACTTCAAGGACGAGATTTCACATGCGAATACAAGTATGACGGACAGAGAGCGCAGGTGCACTGCGACGAAAATGGAAAGGTATCCATCTTTTCTCGCCATCTTGAACTCATGACAGATAAGTATCCTGACTTGGTCGAGTTGGTCCCCAAGATCCGTGGAGACGGGGTGAGCAGCTTTATCATGGAGGGTGAAGTGGTTGCCGTGGATCGGGCGACCGGCGAGCTCAAGAACTTTCAGACCCTGACCAACAGAGCAAGAAAGGACGTCGACGTGGGAAGCATTACGATTGATGTATGTTTGTTCTCGTTCGACCTCATGTTTCTTAATGGCCAGCCGTTGCTGGATCGTCCCTTGAGGGAGCGCAGGGAGTTGCTACGGTCGCTATTTCAAGAAATCCCTCACCACTTTACGTGGGTAAAGAGCTTAGATGCCACGTCGACTGACTCGGAGGCTGTTCTGGAGTTTTTCAGATCTGCAATTGAGAGCAAATGCGAGGGAATAATGGTGAAGATTTTGGACAACCTTACCACGGTTCCATATCTCGGAACAGGAGAAGATGAACTGGCGGGGGAGTTGGATAAGCCGGCAGCACCCAAGTCTAAAGCCAAGGCAAAGGCGAAGGGCAAGGGAAATGGGGAAGAGGGAGAGGAGAAGCGAGGCAAAAGCCGAAGGAAGCCTCTCTTGGCGACCTACGAACCGGACAAACGACTCGACTCTTGGCTCAAGGTCAAGAAGGACTACAACTCGAGTTTCGATACCTTGGACCTCGTCCCAGTGGCAGCCTGGCACGGCCAAGGGAGAAAGGCCAAGTGGTGGTCACCGATGCTCATGGCAGTCCGAAACGAAGAAACCGGCTCGCTGGAAGTTGTGTGCAAGTGCATGTCTGGCTTTACAGATTCCTTCTACAAGGCGAACAGGGAGTTCTACGACGACGGTGCCGAAAGCGGTGAGGCGAAAAATACACGGCTTCAACAACCGAGCTTTGTTGAGTATTCCGGCCCCAGACCTGATGTCTGGTTCGAACCGCAGGAGGTTTGGGAGATGGCGTTTGCGGATATCACCCTTAGCCCGACATACACGGCGGCGATCGGATTGGTCAGTGACGAGCGCGGTTTGAGTATGAGATTTCCTAGATTTCTCAAGAAGCGCGACGACAAGAGCATCGAAGAGGCCAGTACCAGCGAATTCTTGGCTGGACTCTGGCGGAAACAAGAAGCAACAGCTGCATCGACATGGGAGCAGAAGCAAGACGAAGCCGACGCAGAGGATGATGATTGAGATACCCGCCAGCTGACCGGAGCGATATTATACATGTGTAGTTTTACGTGCAATCAAGACTTGTTGGGAACTGTTTACTGGCGTTTCATCTTGAGCGGCTCATTTGCCAGCATTGAGTCTCTGCGCAATCAAGCTGAAGACAGACACGGACGCCATGAATAAGACGGCATTGTAAAACTAGATGGGTTATTGAGTGAAGCTTGTGCAGTAAATGTAGACTTACGGCTTTTCTGGAAATTTCCCTTTCTTCGTCCTCGGTGCGCGCCTCGATGAAGAGACGTCGAAGGTTGGGAAAGTTGGCCTGTAGTACTCAGCCGTGTTTATGTAATGAATGATGCATTGTGTTTTCTTACCATTCTCAATAGATTAATTCATGAGAAAAATGTAGGCCAAGATGTAGCAGCTCGTTGAGCTGGCTTTTGATGGTTTACAGCAGTATTGGTTGAGGAAGCTGCCCGCAAGAGGTGAGGCGTGAGCTCCAGATAAAGTGAGCGCCACCGTGGCTGACTAAGGGGCAACAGTCTTCAACGCCAGCCACCTGTGCTGTGGACATTGGGGGGCCTCGATTTAAGGTTAGGGGGCCTATTACGGCGGTGATTGAACTCTTGGCACTCTCGACGAAGCCGCATCAGACCGTGCATCTGGCCTCGACAGCCAGTAGGGCGAAGATCTAGGCTGCACTATTCCGAAACACCTGACGAACACACATCCTCGGCGAGGCACCGACACGAGCCTGCCACCCTCACTCGACCCGCGCCTCCTCTCCTGACTGCTACCTGCTACCTGCCTGTCTGCCCCTCCGAGATTGTCCAAACCAAACCCCCACGACAATGGCGGTAAACCGCATCCGTGGCGCCTTTGCGCCTCCCAAGAAGGGCGAGACGTTTGAGCTGCGAGCTGGTCTGGTCTCCCAGTATGCCTACGAGCGCAAGGAGTCGATCCAGAAGACCATCATGGCCATGACGTTGGGCAAGGACGTGTCTGCCTTGTTCCCCGACGTGCTCAAGAACATTGCCACGGGCGATCTCGACCAGAAGAAGCTCGTCTATCTCTACCTCATGTTCGTCGCCTCATCGGTATCGCAGTGCTCAGCTTGCTGCCCGGGCTGGGGCTGCTGGCTGGATCGCCAACTCTGCTAATGCTGGGACCAGGAACTACGCCAAATCACACCCCGACCTCTGCATTCTCGCAGTAAATACCTTTGTACAAGACTCCGAAGACCCGAACCCCCTGATAAGAGCGCTCGCCATCCGCACCATGGGCTGCATCAGAGTCGACAAGATGGTGGATTACATGGAAGAGCCGCTCCGGAAAACATTGCGAGACGAGTCGCCCTACGTACGGAAGACCGCCGCCATCTGCGTGGCGAAACTCTTCGACCTCAACCCTTCCATGTGCATCGAGAACGGCTTCCTCGAGTCGCTGCAGGAGCTGATCGGCGACCCCAACCCCATGGTCGTAGCCAACTCGGTGCAGGCCCTGGCCGAGATCACCGAGACGGCCCCTGAGACACGGGCTCTGGTGGTGACCCCACCGACGTTGAAGAAGCTCCTGATGGCCCTGAACGAATGCACGGAATGGGGCAGAGTTACGATCCTGACCACCCTGGCCAACTATGCGGCGGCCGATGTGAAGGAGTCTGAGCACATCTGCGAGCGAGTCGCGCCGCAGTTCCAGCATGTCAACCCCAGTGTCGTGCTGGCCGCGGTAAAGGTTGTCTTTATTCACATGAGGATGATCGACCCTGAGCTCGTTCGATCGTATCTTAAGAAGATGGCTCCTCCTCTTGGTACGTGCTGGCCTATCGAGCATGGTTTTGAACCACGACTAACAGAATAGTGACGCTGGTGGCATCGGCCCCCGAGGTGCAGTATGTGGCTCTCCGCAACATCGACCTGCTTCTGCAAGCCAAGCCGGATATCCTCAGCAAGGAGCTCCGCGTCTTCTTCTGCAAGTATAACGACCCGCCCTACGTGAAGCTTCAGAAGCTTGAGATCATGGTCCGGATAGCGAACGAGAAGAACTACGAGCAACTGCTGGCCGAGCTCAAGGAGTACGCTCTGGAAGTCGACATGGACTTCGTAAGGAGGGCGGTCAAGGCCATCGGCCAGGTGGCCATTAAGATTGAGAACTCTAGCGACAAGTGCGTGCAGGCTCTGCAGGACCTCATCTCCACCAAGGTCAACTACGTTGTCCAGGAAGTGGTGGTGGTTATCAAGGATATTCTGCGCAAGTACCCTGGCTATGAGGGCGTTATTCCTTCTCTCTGCGAGCACATTGATGAGCTTGACGAGCCCGAGGCCCGGGCATCGCTCATCTGGATCGTGGGAGAGTATGCCGAGAAGATCAGCAACGCCGACCAGATCCTGGAGGGTTTCGTTGAGGGATTCATGGAGGAGTTTACCCAGGTGAGTGCTGCGTGCTGGAATTTCGGACGTCTGTGCTGACGGAATACCAGACCCAACTCCAGATCTTGACGGCTGTTGTCAAGCTCTTCCTGAAGAAGCCGAACAACACGCAAGGACTGGTCCAGAAGGTGCTGCAGTCTGCTACGGCAGAGAACGACAACCCGGATATCCGCGACAGGGCATACGTTTACTGGCGACTACTATCTGGCGATCTCGAAGTGGCCAAGGTGAGTCTCGTCCATTGATTGAGCCGTCGACGGGTGCTAACCAGGATAGAACATCATCCTGTCGCAGAAACCTACCATCTCAACCACCATGACAGCTCTCAGCCCCGTCCTCCTTGAGCAGCTCCTGGCAGAGCTGTCAACTTTGGCTTCCGTCTACCACAAACCCCCGGAGTCGTTCGTCGGCAAGGGCCGCTTCGGTGCCGATGAGATCCAGCGCGCTGCCATCCAGGAGCAGCGCCAAAACGCCGCCGAGAACCCGATCGCGGCCTCGGTTGCGGCTGCAGCCGCCAACGGCACAGCTGGTGGACAGCAGCAGAGCAACATCGAGAACCTGCTGGACATTGACTTTGACGGCGCGGCTCCCGCTTCACAGGAGCAGAACAGCGCATCGGCGACGCCCGACCGAATGGCTAGCCCGGCTGGAGGTGCCTCGTCAGGCGGTATGGCTGATATGATGAGCATGTTTGACGCGCCTCCCCCCGCGAGCAGTGCCGGAGCTGGAGCTCCCGGCGGCAGCGGCATGAACGACCTGATGAACGGATTCGAGGGACTCAACTTTGGTGGACAGTCGAGCCAACCCCTGCCGGCTGCTATGCAGCTGCAGAACGCGCAGGGCAGTGGTGCTCAGGAGCCAAAGAAGGACAGCGATGACCTGCTGGGCTTGCTGTAGTTGGACGTGGTGGCGAGGGCTGCGCGAATAACGCCGCTTGTTGATGCGATTTGATGAAAGCAGATGAGAGTGTGAAGAAAACTTTCGATATATCATGAGCAACGTTATCTCATTGATGGCCGTCTAGGCGCCCGCCTTATAGTGGTGTATGTACAGTTCTTCATAACGTATGAAAATGGGAATAAGCCATCGCAGTAGACCAAGTCTCTCTCTGCCTTTGCCCCCCCCCTCTCCCCAGGACAACCCAAGTACGTCATTGCGTGGTGCCCTCTACACGGCCCTCGACGGTGCCCTCCATGGACGGCGCGCTGGCGGCCTTGTCACGCTCCCACTCCTCGGGGGTCTGGCATTTTGCCGTCCAGGCGTGGATGCTGGCAATCTCCTCCTTCATGGCCGAGTTGACGAGGCGGTGGCGCTTGAGGGAGTTGAGGCCTTGGAACTGCGGCGAGACGATGACGCATGTAAAGGCCTGTCCGCAGCCGCCTGTATTTTTTTTCTTCTTTCTCAGCCAACATTTTTCAAAGAGCAAATTAAGAGGATGATGATGCTGGTGATGGATGCGTACCGGACATGTCGGCGACCTGGACGTGGATGGCGCCGAGGCGCTGGGTGATGGTCTCGCGGAGCGTCTCGTCTGTTATTTGCGCCGCCATGGTTGGTTGATTCAGGGACGGAGGATGCGGAAGACGGACGAGGAGGTTTGGTGGGATGGAGATGCGATTGATTAGATAGGTATCCTGGTTATTAGGCGTGATGCGAGGGATTGCTCATTTTTCTGAGTGATGGAAGCTACCCCACCTAGAAGCTACTGCCTGACCTTACCTACCTACTAGTGTGCTGAGCTTGTATCTCTAATTATCTACTCTACTTGCATTGGTGGTGATGGATGCTACGTGGGTCGAATGACATAGCCTCCAATATCTACCCATCTACATCCGGCTACTAACCTATTATTCTCTGATCTGCAACATCTCCAACAACCCCATTGGCAAGCAAGGCTATGAGGGCAAGGGGCCTCGGAACCAGACTCGCAGCGCCAACATTGAAAACCGCGTACACGACCGCCACGGCACCGCTTTGCAGGCCGTTTCTGCCCATTTCGACAGCCAGACGCTGCTCGTCCTGCATCTCATCGTCCTCGTCTTCCCACGCACCCGCGCCGCCGTCACACCGCCAGGCCAGCATGTCCTCCGACGGGCCCTGGGGCGCATGGCAGGTCCAGCCTTCCAAGTTCACGCAGCTTGTCGTGAGCTCCATGCAGGAGCTGTGAGTTCTTGAGCTCCAACAGAGCTTCTTCCTCTTCCTCTTCCTCTTCCTCTTCAAAAAAGCTAATGAAATCCGCTGTCTAGCTATCCAGAGGCCCTCGCCGACAAGGCCTGGGACAATGTCGGTCTGCTGGTGGGCAACACGGAGACTGACGCGCTCAACAAGAAGCCCGTTGTCCTCGTCACCAACGACCTGACGTTCCAGGTCGCCATCGACGCCATCTCCAAAAGCGCCAGCGTCATCGTTAGCTACCGTATTCCCACCTCCCCTCCCTCTTCCCTACTCTCAAGAAACAAAAGCCCAGGTGCTGACAGTATGCCGCAGACCCCTTCATCTTCTCCGGCCTCAAGTCCATCACCACAAAGGACCCCCAGCAGGCCACGCTGCTGCAGCTCGCCAAGGCCGGCGTCGCCGTCTACTGCCCTCACACGGCCGTCGACGCCGCCCCCCGCGGGCTCAACACCTGGCTCGCCGACGTCGTCGCCGGCCCTCACCCTTCCACGCGCTCCGTCGCCATCCCCTGCGCCTCCGCCCCGGAGTCGCACTCCCCCGCTGGCTACGGCGCCCTCGGCCACTTCTCGGGCGAGCCCGTCGCCCTGCCCGAGATCCTCAAGCGCCTCGCCTCGCGCCTCGGCGGCCTGCGCCACGTCATGGTGGCCTCTCCCGTGGGCGCCTCCGTCGCCTCCACAACGGTCCGCAGCTTCGGTGTCTGCGCCGGCAGCGGCTACGACGTCCTCAAGAACGCCGACGTCGACCTGCTCGTCATGGGCGAGACGAGCCACCACTCGGCCCTGAGGGCTATCCAGCAGGGCAAGACGCTCGTCCAGGTCTTCCACAGCAACTCGGAGCGCGCGTACCTGGGCGAGGTCATGCGGCCCAGTCTGGAGGACCTGCTCAGGAAGACGGTCCCCGAGGCCGAGGTGGTGCTGAGCGAGTACGACAAGGACCCCTTTACCATCTTGGATGTAAATGAAATTGCGTAGAGTCTTTTAGCGTAATTGATATCTAGTGCCACGAGGTACAAAGATAAATGAGAAAAGAAGAAGAAAAGAAAAAGAAATGTACATCTATATACTATGGGTTTCATCACTGTCGTTACTCATTCACGTCCATGCATCCCTCACCGCGACTCCCGCTTCACGAGCCCCAGACCTTGAGGTTCCCCTCCCACGACCTCATCGCCCTCTTCAATGCAGGCCAGGACATCGTCGCCGCCCACGCCCTGCTCCGCCCAGGACTGCAGCAACCTCCGCGGCAGCACCCACTGCTTCTTCGCATCCTCTGTCCTGCCCTCCTTGACCAGGCTCCGTAGCCGCTCCGGCGTGCCGAGGACCTTGACCGCGAGCTCTTGCGTCTTGCGTTTGCGCACCTCGGCCTCGCGCCGCCTGCCTTCGTCCGAGTCTGGCGATGGTATGGCCTGCCGCAGCGCTTCTCGTATTGAGGAGGCCTGGTTGTATATCTGGGCTATGGCTGGGTCGAGCGTCGATGCCATGGGGTTTAGGGGGTCCATGTTCGTCCTCAGCTATACGGGTGTTAGCTTCAAAGCACAGTTGTAGTCGCCAATGCCCTCCTCACCTTCCGAATCGTCTCCGTGGCTGTAATCAGCTTGCTGTAGTTGTCGTACACGAGAGCCTTCTTCTCCGCGTCCAGCGCGCGCACCTCGACCACGACGCGCGTGTACAGCCGCAGCAGCTCCTCGAGGCTGCTCTGCGCGACGACTTTGCCGACGTACTCGTCGGCGTCAAAGTCCTGGGCGTCGAGGTCGCTGGGCGGCACCTCGGAGTCGGGCAGCTCGATCCGCGGGGCGCGCAGGTTGTAGTACTCGCGGAGGGCGGCGCGGTTGGCCCGCTTGGACGTGTGCTGCTGCGCCGGCGGCGCGGGCGACGTCACGGTCGAGCGCGTCGTGTCGAGCGACGGCCGCGTCGAGGATGTCGGCGTGCTGATGGGGATGCGGCGGATGGGCGTCGTGGAGTGGTCGCGGGGGGAGGCTATCGTGGCCATGGTGGCGGTAGAGCGAAAGGCTATTGGTACAATCTATGGGCAGGGTCCCTTGAGGGTGGTGAGAGTGGCAATGTCTCGACGTGGGTATCGACGCTCAGGGAGATGATGCTGCAGGTACGGACGGATGCAGGTGGTCATGACAGCTTGAGGCTCTGCGAAACGGGGAAACCAGCTGCAGCTTGCACCCCTGACCCCTAAAGCTAGCGCCTCCGGGGTACCTACAGCTTGGATCTGCAAACCCCACCACAATTCTCAAGGCAGCTTCCTTCCATCCTCATGATGGGCACACAAACTTCACTTCTGCTCTCAACCTCATAAAGCTTGCACTTATCCGGAGCAATGGATCTTCAATCTCAGCTGCGCTCCTCCATTCTCACCGCCTCTCTCCCCCCTCCCTCGTCCTCATTCCTCTCGACGCTCATCCAAGCTCGCAACCCTCCTCTCCCATTACCTTCCCTCCTCGCCACAGCCCGCTCCCGCCTCCTAGCTTGCGATCTGACCTCAAACAACATCATCCACGCCTCAATAGCCGCTCTGCCAGCTGACCTTGCCAACCCTACCGTCAAGGAGCTATCCCTCCCCCGCGATGCCCACGTACAGGTCCTAGATGTTGAGAACCTTAGCGTCAGCCGCTGGAACCAAGTCGAGGAGATTGAAGCCGTGGAACGTGGCGAGAGGACGCGCGGCCGCGAGGTCATCCGCATAGTTGAGGACAGCCAGGACGATGCCCACCAGCAGCCTGCAAGAGAGACGGCGGGCGGCGCCATCCCCCCTGCGGGCAAGAATGCAACCCACAAGCTCGTTCTGCAGGACTGCCAGGGCCAGAAGGTCTTTGCACTTGAGCTGCGGCGTGTGAACAGCATTGGGGTGGGAAGCACTATGATGGGCGAAAAGATGCTACTCAAAGCTGGTACTATTGTCGCGAGGGGTGTCATCATGCTGACGCCCGATAATTGCGTTCTCCTCGGAGGCAAGATCGACTCCTGGCAGAAAGCCTGGACAGATGGACGGCTTGCACGACTAAAAGAGTCTACTTCTGCTATTTCAAGCAACTGATCGATCGCATAGTAGCAATCGCCATCACCAAGATTGTCGCCAAGCGAGGTTTCCAACCCAGTATGTGGGCTGAATATTTACGTACAGTCCAAGATACATTTCCAGCTTCTATATCCCCGCTGTTGCGGCAGCCAACGACTTCCAGCCCGCAGGCTCCCATGGCGCCAGAAACGCAGCTCTTTGTGCGTCTGCCGCAGTTCTGGTCCCTGAATATGCTTTGGCCAAATCCTGGGCCTCCAGCACACCGCGAGGCGGGATGCCCCTCGCGGCTACCTTCAGCGCCATCTGCGCTGCATGTCCATCGTTGACAGTCTCCGCTAGCGCCGACCATCCGTGTGGCAGATGAGGGTAAAGCATAATGTCGCTCTGGGCCTGATTTACCCTGTCCTCCTCCGTGTATACTTCTCCCAGCGTAGCGATGGCACCGAGTAGCTCACCGATATGAGACTGCTCCGATGCAGTGACCTTTGCATTCGTACGGAGCCCTTGCAACTCGTCCACCACGGCGTCAAGATTGTCAGCGTCATCGTCTAGCAGGCCTACGACGCCGAGCAGGAGGATGCTCTGCACATGATCGGGATGGCTCTCGATAACCTCAAATAGCACCCCTCGAGCTTTCTCTCGTGCCGAGTCTCCTCCCAGCGCCCACAAGACTTGCGCAAGCAGGCATGTAACATCGGGATTATTGTCCGACTCCTTGATGGCAGCCTCAAAGCTCTCGACAGCAGAGCCAAAATCTTGGAGGTAATACTGCGCCAAGCCCACCGTCAAATGTGCAGAGAGTCTGGCCTTTCTCCGTTGGTCCTTTGTCAGTTCGCTGTCTGCCTCATCGCCACTCAAATCAAGCGCCATTTCTCCGCACTCAACCGCCTCTTCGTACATCTGGTTACCCAGATAGGTTCTGGCCAAGTCAGCTCGGGCAAGGGTAAATCGTGCAAGAGCCTCAGCCGACTCTGTCAGCTCGTATTCGGTTTCTATACTCGCGCAGATTTCCTTCAGCGTGGACACGGAACGACTGTAGTCTCCTGTTCGTTCTTCGAAAAGGCTAGCCAAATGGCCGAATGCGAGGTCATCTGGCTGAAGAGATTGGATTTGGTTGAGTGCGAAAAGGGGTTGGATCAAGGAAGCGGTAGTCATGTTCAAAGGGGCCGTCAAAATGTGGTCGAAGACGGAGCTGGCGTAATGTTTTCTTGCGGCTGCCGCTGAGGATTCGGATATCTCCATGGCGTGTGTAAAGAGAGCCCGAGCTTCCTTCTTGTCGCCATGGAGTAACGCAATGAAGCCTTGTCCCAACCAAGCCTGTGCGTAGTCGGGGTCTGTTGACTGTGCTCGCGTAAAGATCTCATTTGCCTGCTTTATGTCGCCCGACAGAAGAGCCAGGACACCTAGGTTCGTCCAAGCCACAGGGCTGCGTTCGTTAATGTATAGGCTCCTGACAAACGCATGCTGCGAGACCCCAGGGTTGATCTCGCTCGTCACGACGCCCAGCGCGTTCCAGAATTCGGAATTTCCGGGCTCGAGCTCGATGGCCCGCTTGAAAGCTCTGACCGCCGCTTTGGTGTAGTTGTTTGATTTCTTGCGCAGGTTATGCGGCAAGCAACTATGCGCTCGGAACTCTGCCCAGCCGAGGTTGAAGTAGGCCACTGCCTGGGCGTGGATATCGCTTGTTGTAGTATAAACTGCTTGTTTGTGGCATAGAAGCGTCGCGTGCAGGATTTGCGTAAGATCTACGCCGGGCTTCTCGTCTTCAGAGTAAAGACCTGCCGCGAAAACAACACCGGTTCCTACTTTGTCAACGGTCGATAAAACATCGAATGCCTCCCGTGGTCCTTTCTCCAATAAAGCCTTGACTGAATCTTTGGGGAAAGTCTTCGCGTGGCTCTGCACCGAGGAGTAGACTGAACAGGCGTCGGCAACACACTTCCAAAAATTGAAGGTCGCGCGGACTTCGTCACTCGCCGTGCTGGCAAATGCAATAGTGTCAGAGGCTAGTTGAATCGACTTTCCAAAAAGCCCCTTCTCCACAGATGTTAGAGCATTGTCAACCATTGTCTGCAGCAGCGCAATGATGACACCGCTCTCGTCGGGATGTGTCTCTGTCACAGACTCGTATAAGGAAATGGCTTCGTCGTAGTCGCCGAGTTCTCGCTTGATGTTGGCAAGCATGTACTTGGTGAACCACTTGTCCCCTGAGACATCTTCTTTGCTCTCTCCTTCGAGTCGCTGAGCATTGAGAATGGCCTTGGTTGCGGCCATGAATCGTCCAGAGCTATGGTAGCTTTCTCCCAGTCCGATCCAAGAATGATAGTCTTCGGGCGACAGCCTCAGGGCAGCTTGGAACGACACAATTGCCTTGTGGAAGTCTTGTTTGTTCAGCTCCGCCACACCGAGTGCTGCAAATGGCCAACTTATTCCTTTTCGCTTGGATCCCGGGGGAGGCTTGACCTTTCCTGAGTTCACAATACGCTGCGCCACGAGCTCAACTCGGTCCCAATCGGCATCGTCCGCAAAAGAACGAGCAAGCCGCTCGGCGGCAACAACCTCAGAGGATGAAAGCTCGAGCGCCTTTTGAAAGCACCGTCTTGAACGCTTCTTGTCTTTAGCATAGTCGTGGTAGAAAATCCCTAGACTCGTGTAGGAAGGGGCGTGGCTGAGGTTGTTGTTGAGAGCACTGAGCCAGTACGCATATGCACATTCACCTTTGCGTTGCTTCCGTGCAGCCTTGCTTGTATCTATATTCCAGATACAGAATCCCATGCGGTATTGGGTCTCAGCCAAGAGGTCCTTGGGTGGGGTTTGCTCTGCTTCCAGCGACTTGATGCATTCCTCCAACTCGGTCTTTGCTGACACCCAGTCTCCCTTTAGAGCCTTCACCCACGCAGCCTCGGATCTGACGCGGACATTGGAAGGATCTCGCTTCAAGGCCCGAGTCAGGAAATCGACTGCTTGATCGTACTCTTCCTCCTCCTCGAAGATGAGTCCAACACCAATCAGAGCAGACGAGGATGTAGGGTCGTGTTCCAGAACCTTGTCGAAAAGCTCCTTGGCCTCCTGGTGATGCCTCGGGGTTTGGTAGTACACGAGTGCGGTAGCCAGGAATAAGGTGTAGCAATCCTCCGTGTTGGCGTGGACGATCCCGGTCTTTGCTCTCTCGCTTTTGAGGTAGACGAGCGCTTTTCGCATGTACTCAACGGTACTCTCATATTCGCCGATGTGGAGGAAATACTCGCCCACAAACCTATAGGCCAAGACGGAGTCGATGGTGCTGATGCCTTCTGTGATCATTATCAAGCGCTCCTCGTCCGTGAGAGGTATTATCGAGGTCGGCGCGCCACCATCCTCGTCGTCTTCGCTCGAATCAGAATTGTCAGTTGTCTGATTGTTTGCGGCGGTATCCTGGGGTGGAGGGAAAGGCGATAGAGGACTGGTGAGGTATGCTGTGATGACCTTGTACATGTCGCTGTCGGGGAAAAAGTTGCAATAGCTGCGCAGAACATCAACATCCCACTCCTTAACTTCCTTATTGTCTTGCCAGTTGACAGCTATATCCCAGGCAAGCTTGTAAGGATGTTTGATGAGCACCATGTCATTGGCCAGGCCAAGGACCCTTTTCCGCTCCTCGGTCTTGGTGGGCCCAGCCGGAGCAGCAAGGAGGCGCTCGTAGCAGTAACTTAGGAGTTTCTCCTCGTATGTGCGGCGTACATCGTCGTCGTTGGTCCAGTTGATGAGCTGGCGGTATATGTACTCGAGCTTGCTCTGGCTGTAAATCTCACGCTTCACTTCCAGCACCACCTCGCTCAACTTGGCGCCTAGTCGAGTTCGCCGTTCTCCGATGAGCGTGGCGATCCTCTTTTTCTCAAACTCCTCCAAGATATGAGCAATGGTCTCATACGTCTTGGATGGATGAGGGAAACGGGCTTCCAGGATGTGATAAAGCGGGCTTTCAGGCAGTTGTATCCATAGAGCATCTGCATACTGTAGCGCATCGCCTTGTATGCGAGCAAAGTCGACGAATTTGTCAACAGTATCCTGACATTTGTACAGGTCATTTGCTTCGTGAAAAATGGTGGCTAGGCTGACGACGGCTTGTTGATAGACTGGAAGTTTCTTGGGGCCCTGCTTCTCGCACAGCTTGATGAGACCTTTCCAGGCTTGGCTGTCTTGCGGCCGCAGTTGGGTCGCTGTGAGATATATGGCCTCGGCTTCGTCGAGCTTGTTTTTCTTATCCAGAGCAAAGGCTAGGAAAATATGGCTAGCAGCAGGTCAGTAGGGAGGAGAGACGAGCTGCAGGGCAAGTGTCAACGCACCCCTGGTAGTTCTTTGGCTCCTTTTTCAGAAACTCCTGTGCTTTCTCTATGGCTTCGTCGAATTTGTTGTGCTTAATGGCATCATTGATAGCCGTCAAGGCGGCCTTGGATCCAGACATGATACTGTGAGAGTGGCTGGCAGATGGCACAGATGCCCCTCCCCCACCTTGGATTGATTGAACAAATGGGTTGCCAGAGAGAAGTCAAAACGGCCACTTTCGAGGTTTTGTGTTTCCGGGAACACTGCGAATGTTCGAGTATGGAAGATGAAGGTCGAAAGATCCAACAATGACTCTCTTGTGAGCACCTGCCAGGTAGGCCCGAGTTCGGCTGGTTATGTCATATCCGACTGGAATACTTTCCAGTGTGGTCGAAAGCACTGATTTCCATTTCCATCATGAGCTGGAGAATGACTAATCATCTCCACAGGTACCCGTATGGGGTCGATACAGCATCAACTTGAACCTGGGAATAAAAGCCCCCTCGGTTTTCTTTATTACCCATCACCTAACAAAAAGACCAAGATTGGCAGGAATTTTGGCAGATGTCATCACTTCCATCTCTGATATAGCGGTAACAGAAGATTCACGTCTAGGTAGATTAGAATGCCAGCACTAGCGAGTAAGGAGGTCCTTCGTGAACACCATCAAGGTCGGTCAAGATAAAAGCAGTGGGGTACTTTGAATTAGTGTTCATGCGAAACTCTTCCTCACCAGATGTCGCATTCCCAGGCTTCCTCTAACAAAAGCGTGCGTGATATGGCGGTCATTTGGCAGGCCCTCAGGCATCCAAGTACATATCTTGGTGTCATCTACGCTGTAGCTTGTGATATTGAGTTGTACCAGGTGGAATGATGCGTGTGTGACCACTGGAGGGCCCCAACATGGTTCAAAGCGGCGGGGATCACGGCACTGGGGCCATCGGACGTCATAAGCACGCCGAGACCCGGCTTGGTTGGTTGTTTGTTGTCTGGCTCAGCAGACACAGAAAGCTGGTAGCGTCGACTGAAAGATTTTATTTGGCAGCTTCATCTCTTAGAGCAAGGTCATTGACCTGGTATTGTATCAGTTCCAAGTGCACGAAGTGCATAAAGTTCCAAGTTGCAAGTCGTTGGTTCTTGTGGGTGCGCGCCGCCCAAGACCGCCTAGAGGCGAACCTGACCACCTAATTTATTGGCAGCTAGCAGCTCTCTTGGCGGCCAACCACGGCTGGAGTTTCGGGCAGTTACTCCATACCTGTCGGTATTGATCATCCTACAGCCGCGCACGCCCGCTTGGTTCATGACCTCGCTCCCTTCTGGCTCCAGGTTCTGACTTGGACCATTCAAGGGCACCCCTATTGTACGCAACCGACATCAAGCCGTGCATCCTCTCGACCATGGCTTCCTTTCGTCTCACCATCGAGGACGGCCAGTTCCGCGACAGCCACGGACGACAGGTGGTTCTTCGGGGCATCAACGTTGCCGGCGACGCCAAACTCCCCAGCGAGCCGAACCAACCCTCCCACGTCGGCGACGGCTTCTTCGACGGCGACAACGTCTCCTTTCACAAGCGCCCCTTCTCCAAGGAGGATGCCCCTACCCACTTCGCCCGAATCAAGCGATACGGCTTCAATACCATTCGATACGTCTTTACCTGGGAGGCCATCGAGGCTGCCGGTCCCGGCAAGTACGATGAGGAGTTCATCCAGCACACCATCGAGATCCTGCGCATAGCCAAGAGCTATGGCTTCTACGTCTTCATGGACCCCCATCAGGACGTCTGGTCCCGATTCACTGGAGGTTCAGGCGCCCCCATGTGGACTCTGTACGCATGTGGCCTGAACCCCCATAGCTTCGCTGCCACCCAGGCCGCCATCGTCCAGAACACCTACCCCGAGCCCGACAAGTTCCCCAAGATGATCTGGTCGACAAACTACTACAGGCTTGCCGCCGGCACCATCTTCACCTTCTTCTTTGCCGGCAAGGATTTCGCCCCCAAGTGTATCATTGATGGCGTCAACATCCAGGACTACCTCCAGAACCACTTCTTCGCCGCCTGTTCTCATCTCGCCATGCGCATACACGAGGCCGGCGATCTCGAAGAGGAGGTTGTCATGGGTTGGGAGAGCATGAATGAGCCCAACAAGGGCATGACTGGCTATGCCGACCTCACCGTCATCCCCAAGGAGCACCCCCTAAAGAAGGGAACCTGCCCGACAATGTGGCAGACCATGCTGACGGGAATGGGCCGAGCCTGCGAAGTTGATACCTGGGATATGGGTGGGCTTGGTCCCTATAAGACGGGCAGCAGCTTGGTCGATCCCCATGGCGAGATCGCCTGGCTACCCGCCGACTATGACGACTCAAAGTACAGGTGGAAGCGTGATCCTGGCTGGAAACTCGGTGAATGTATCTGGGCGCAGCACGGCGTCTGGGATCCCTCCACCGATACACTCCTGCGAAAGGACTACTTTGCCAAGAGCCCCCGCGATGGCAAAACCATAGACTACCCCACGTTCACAAACACCTACTTTATGGATTTCTACCGAGGCTACGTCAAGGCTTGCCGTACTCACCACAAGAACTGCATCATGCTCATGCAGTTCCCGACGCTGGAGCTGCCTCCCGAGATCAAGGGCACCGAGGACGACGATCCCAGAATGGTCTTTACGCCTCATTACTACGATGGCATCACCTTGATGACGAAGCACTGGAACAGCACCTGGAATGTGGACGTGGTCGGTGTGCTCCGCGGCAAGTATCTGCACCCCGCCTTTGCTATCCGAATCGGAGAGACGGCTATTCGCAACTGCCTGAGGGATCAGCTCGTGACACTACGTCAGGAGGGACTGGATCGCACAGGAAAGCATCCCTGTATGCTCACAGAATTCGGTATCCCCTATGACATGGACGACAAGAAGGCCTACAAGACGGGCGACTACTCGAGCCAGGTCTCGGCACTCGATGCCAACTACTTTGCTGTGGAAGGATCAAAGTTGGAGGCTCACTGCCTGTGGCTGTACGACGCCACCAACGACCACGAGAGGGGTGATCAGTGGAACGGTGAGGATCTTTCCATCTTCTCTCTCGATGATAAGGTCCCGCCAGTGTCTCCCTTGCCTCCGCTAGAACCGTCGCCCTCGACTCTTAAGCTGAGTGACACAAATGCCGCGGACGAGGGGCCGGTGACTCCTATGAACCTCCAGCGAACCCTGACCACTCCGTCCATCAGTTCAGCTCCTTCGTTCAAGAACCCCGAGCTGACAAACGCCCCTGGATACCGCGCCGCCGAGGCGTTCATCCGACCCACCCCCACAGTCGTTGCGGGCGATGTCATCTCTTCGGGCTTCGACCTCCGCCGATGCATATATGAGCTGAAGCTGTCGGCGCCCAAGGCTGCTTCGGATGATGCTCCCACGGTGGTGTACCTTCCCGAGTTCCACTTCCCCAAGGACCAGTGCGAGGTCACGGTGTCTTCTGGCAAGTGGGAGATCAGCTCCGACGAGGAGGAGGGCACCCTGCTTCAGCGCTTGAGGTGGTGGCACCCCGAGGGAGAGCAGCAGCTCAGCATCTCCGGCGTGGTTCGGAAGCAAAGTACGCCGGAAGGCAACGCTGAAGACGCGGGATACCTAGAGCAGTGTCAGAAGGGCTACGGCGTGAACTGCAGCGTCATGTAAGTGAGAGGACATTATCGGGAGGTACACGCGCATGCTAGGAGTTCGGGCGTTACATATTGGGGTTTGCCAGATGATAGCTCATTTCAGGGGGTGTTTGTCGTTGCACAGCTTGAGCAATGTGGACGGAACATGGCGAGGCAACACCTTGCCACACATATATGTATTTCTGGATAATGTTCTTAGGAGCCATTGTGCAGGTTCACAGATTGTCAGGTATTCCGCATGATCTCGGTTATGACTGCCCACTGTAAGAGAATATCCAGAGCCACTTCGTCGTTGCGTCGTGTCAGCCCCTTTTATCACGCAATCCCGGCCATCATGTAAACTTGGAGTTCAATAGTGGGCAACAAACAATTTGTGTCGACATCAATGGCCCCGACGATGACATCTTTTATCACCGGAGTCTACAACGAGGGAGACGTTGGTGTACCAGGGCGTCGGGTCCAAGGTTCCACGATGACCGCCTCCGGTCGCCCTTATTGAAAGAGAGTGCGGGCGCCAAGGACCCAAGGCCATCATACGCTAGCGAAATTGATGAATCTTGCACTTCATGGGGAGCGGCTCTGCAGGAGGATGGGCTGGAGTTGGATGGCAGCAGCACGCGCCTAGGCGAACGGTCTGACGGGAGCACTGCAAGGCGGGCCTCGACGGTCACATCAGACCAGGGGGTGGTTACCAAGCCGAGTTGCTCGCATATCTATCCCTACATTACTCATGGAATTCGGTAGACGCATACCTAAGTACCAATGTGGTGAGCGCAGCACGCAGGCGGGCGGCGTCGACAAATGTCAGTCAGCACGATATGGAATCCTGCCACAGCAACACCTTGCCATGACATCCACCTGATGGCCAGCTCCGCCCGTAATATGGAGTGCCTCGATCAGCGTCTCCCCCCCCCCCCCCTTGCTGCCGGCGGCGCTGAACCAACGCGGGACTTGTTCTCGTCCTGCTATGTAGCACTGCAGCCTGGGCTGAGCATCCATTTGCTACCGGGACATCCCATTCGTCCGCCACGCGCGTGTGGTGCGCAAAGGCAAGCCACCTCGTGCGAGGTAGTGCGAGGGCCCTTTTATTAGCCTGCAGTCCGTCGGGGCGAGGCGCTTCGGGAATGGGACGCAACATGCATGTACGCACGACGACGGAGCAAGTATGTACATGGACAGCAGCAGCAGCCGTGCTCAGGGTCCTTGGGTTGGCTTGGTTTGGTCCACCGGGAGGATCCTTCTAGTCCTTCCGGATTCTCACCCTTCGAGGAGGCGCTTGTTAGGTAGGGGGGTTGGTGGGTGATGTGCCGTCCATTTGCGTTTGTTGAGGCGGGCAGTTGATTTGGGTTCTCGACTGCAGGTCGCGACAGTGTGAAGCGCAACGGATGGCTTCTGAGTTTCCAATTCCATTTCACTGCCATGCCGTTACGGTGCCGTTGGGTTGTGGTTCCAGGGGTACATGCTCGGTACCTGGATCACTCCTCCCTCGGCCCCCATTTGCGTATACCCCGCTCGCTGCAATGTGTACATCCGGGTAGGTACTTAGAGGTAGGTACCCACACCAAACTCCAACGCCATTGCCTGGGGGGAGCCTTGCGTGGCTCCTTTCAACCAGAGCTCAGACATAGATTCGTCCCGTCTTACATGGTGCATTTTTCCTCGCCCGGTATCTCGTGTCCGGGTTTGCTATTGCACCTCACCAATCGCTTGCTTGATTTTTGTCCTTGTATATTCTTTTTTCTCCCGACTTGGTGTTCTTGGATTGCCGGCTCCACGTCTTGCAGGGCGCTCGGCGACAGATTGTCCATCACTTAGCCGCCATAGCCTCGTCTACCTTTGTCCGTCCGTCGCATGTAAGCGCTCAGTCGCTCATTCATAGACGCCGCCGCTGTGGCTCCTCTCGCACCTCGACCCGCAACTTCAAACATCGAATTCTATCGTCACAACTGCCTGATTCCTCCGTCCGGCCGTATCTGCCATCCCGACCCGCCGAAACATACTCCGTCCAGACCACACGCCGTCGTCCCGCCCATCGTCCTCGCTCGATATCCCTTTGAGGCGGGCTCCCTCCCGCGTTGCCCGTCGCCGCCGCCATGTATACCGGTCCGAGAAACATGTCGGGCTCCGACCCGTCGAGGCCGTTCCAAGTGCCTCCTCCGCCGCCCATGTCGCCTCCCATGGCGCCGCCTCCCATGACCGGCCATCTGAACAGCATTATGAGCCTGCCGCCGCCGCCGCCGCGATACCCGTCCGCGCCTGGTCCTGCTCCCAATGCCATGTTGCCGCCTGTCCCTGGTCCTCCCCCGGGCCCTCCCCCGGGCCCTCCTCCTACCAACAATCCAGCGGCGCCATGGCAAATGTATTCAAACCCAGGCCGCGTCTTCGATTCGTCACGGGTTGCCTTCGGTCCCGCCATCAGCATGATCAACAAGCAACCGCAACAGCCCTACACCTACAACCCCCGAGCCCACGCGCAGATGGCCGCCGGCCAGAATATCAAAAATACTCCCCCAGCACCCTCCAATGAAGGCATCGGCGCAACATACATACCTAGCAGCGAATATGGCTTCAGCATCGATGCTGATGCCATGACCATGGCTCTGGCTGTCGATCCTTCGTGGTCTGTCAGTACTCCCCTGAATGGACCCATGAATGCGGAGGCGACCATCAATTCACCTTTTGACGATTCCGCTCGAGCACACCTATTCTCGCCAGCGTCGCAGACACGCGCACCTTCAAATTCTTCCAACCTAGAGACCACCACGCCCACCAGCAACATTGCGCCAGAGCTCGCTGCCCAGTGGCCCCTCGATACGGTCTTGATATGGCTCGCCAAGAACCAGTTCTCCAAAGACTGGCAGGAGACTTTTAAGGCGCTCAATATCTACGGAGCCCAGTTCCTCGAACTCGGCAGTTCTCACGTTGGACGTGGTGGGTTGGTTTGGATGTACAAGCAGGTCTACCCCCATTTGGCCCGAGAATGCACCGACAGCGGTACCGGCTGGGATCAGCAGAGGGAGCGCGACGAGGGTAAGCGCATGAGACGGCTTGTTCGTGGCATTATCAATGGCAAGGGCACCGATCCGTCGAGAACATTGTCCTCTTCTACCCACAGCCGTCATGGCTCGATTAACCTCCCAAGCGCAGGCACTGATCCTGCGGATTCGCCCATCGTACGTCCTCCTCCCAGAGACAGTGTTTCACCTCGCCCCTACTAACATGACACAGACACCTCTCAACCAAGCACTTCCGGGCTTTGGTTCTCGGAGATTCTCACAGTCGCGTTCAAAAACTCTTCCAGATATCAACACGGGCAGCTTTAATACAGAGGGAAACCACCGATCGGTATTCAGTCAGATCGACAATGACAGTGCGAGACGTCACAGTCCCAACGCGAGTGAATCGGGCGATGCTGTCTCATTCCGCGGGGCGCGGGCCGAGAGTCACAGTGGCGGCAGTCCCGGGCCAGTTCAACCGCTCCTAACTTCCTCCTCGACCGCCCCCATGTCCGGCTCGCCCAGTTCCACCAGATTTCACCATCATTCTCGCAACAGCACGGATTCCCAGTCATCACTTAGGGCCTGCCGCGGATCCGGTGTTCCTGCCGAGGCCGAGGCCATGGGTAGCCGCGGCATGTCCATCGGGGACATCCTATCGAGGAATTCAGACCAGCAAAAGGCTCAGCACTCCCCGCTTGAGTCTAACTCGGCCGGTGCGGAGCCTCCTGGTTCTGCCAAGGGGACGAAAAGCTTCCTTAGCTTCCTCTCGCGGAAAAGCAGGCAGAAGGAGGATGGGTCAGCTGCGTCCCCAGAAGAGGGCGAGTTCCCTCCTTCTCCAGGCGCCGCCACTCACACAACTGGGTTTCTGGCGGTTCAGTCCGCCAACAATGAGCCCGACGTGGAACGGCCATGGTCCAGCATGGGGCCGCACTTCAATCACTATGGCAGGTCCCAGAACCAGAGAACAAAACCGACCAGTTCCGCGCGCCTTTACGTGCTCGCCACCATGGATTATTGGAATTTCCGCATGGTCGACATCACCGAGGCAGAGACGGCTACCGACATCCGCAGAAATATTGCCACGAGCCTGGGTCTCAACGGCAACGAAAACTGCCACATCTTTGTGACTGAGCTAGGAATCTTCCACCACATTGAGCCTTTGGATGATATGAAGCTGCTGACGACCAAAAGCCTCAAGGCTGACTCTTATGGCACCCTGAAATTTTTCGTAACGCCCCGTGGATCCAACCGTCACAACTCCAGCCAGACGCAGCTGTCCCCGGGATTTATTCCTGGCAGTGCAGATGAAGACGCCAGAAACAGACAGCGCTCTAGCTCGTCCCCGCCGTCCTCTAGGATGGGCAGCGTGGCCGAAGGCTCGGCTACCAGCACCTTGTCAAAGGATGCTCAGGAATATAGGGCCGAGATGGAGAGGAAGCAGCGAGAGTATTTGGAGAAGAAGAGGCAGGCCAACAGAAGGGATAGTCCGACAGCTCCTGATCTTCCAACCTTTGGCATTGTGGGGAGAACCGTGGATTTCGATCAGCCACGGACGTCGCCCTACGAAGACAAGAAGCTGGACCAGTTACTCCCACAGAGAGTAGCTCCTGCGCCACCAAGCGATCCTTCTGCAACTGCTCTCAGGGCCAATTCACTGCTCAAACCCGGCCGTCCACCTTCGGGTAACATGGACGGCTTTACACCGAGACGCACATCTACCGACATGTCTGAAAGGTCCAAGAAGAACAGGGCATCTGATCGGTTCTCTAACGGCTCTAGTGGCATTGGGGCAGCTCTCGTTAGCATAGGAAGGGGTATGGGTGCTGTCGGCCAGTCTAGTGCAAACGCTCCCCGCCCATCAAGCTCATCTGCACAGCCAAGTAAGTTGGATGGGTATTTTACACCCTTCTGGCACTGTTGCTAACACGTGTATAGCGCCCGTTGCAAGTCCTGAGAGGAGGGCCAAAGAAGCAGCAAGCAAACGCAAATCACACGGTCCTGACCTTGATTTTGAGGACACAGATGTCCAGTTTACGCATTCCATGCCGACAATGGTTCCACAGTCTGACGAAAGCGACGACGATTCGGACGATGGATTGTTTGCCATTCCCCTAACAGGAAAGAACTCGGTGGCTAGTAGAAGCAGCGCAGCGCGTCACAGCAAGAGGCCAAGCCTGACAGTCCAGACCAACTCGAGAAAGAGTGTCAGTTTTGCTTCTCCCCGCTCGAGTGGCCCTGGCACGGCCAACAGTACCGAGGATGCTGCAAGCGCAAGGAATGGAAGCAGTGCGCGCAGAACCCCCAATACGCCTCGGTCAAATGGCTGGGATGATGAGGAGAGGGATGCCAAGCTGAACCGCCGCAAGTCGTTCATCGAAAAGGACGTATGGGCTAACCGTCCACCTACGGATGCTTTGCTGAACAACCTTGACGACTTCTTCCCGGAACTCGATCTCGACCAGCCAGTGCTCGAGGAGGGTGGCGAGGAGGACGTGATGCCCTCGCCAATTCCGGAGATCGAAGAAAGTTCGAGCCAGGCAGGACCAAGCTCGGCTGCTGGTGGGCGTGTCCATGAGCTCAGGGGGATGGACATCCCACCCGTACCACCTATTCCAACCATCCCAATCCCTCCTATCCCTCCTTCATCACGCCACTCTCTGTACAACGATGGGGATACCTTGGGCTCGGACGAGTCCACTCTCAAGGCCCTTGAACGACCGGCATCCATCTACAAGCCCGTGAGGGACGGGACGAAGCGTACCAGTGGTGGGATCAACAGGATGAAGTCGATTCGTGAAGTTGCTAACAAGCGCTACACCATCACATCTCAACCCATGGGCAAGTCGGCGGCCAACATCCAGCGTCGCAAGAGCACCAAGATGTTCAACGCAAAGATTGAGCAGATACAGCCCGACCAGCGCGGTAGCGTTATTCTCCCTCCTCATGACATTCCCCAGGACACATTGCCTAAGCGTCAGACGACGTTTAGGTGGTTCAAGGGTCAGCTCATCGGTAAGGGAACATATGGTCGTGTGTACCTGGGTATGAATGCCACGACTGGTGAGTTCTTGGCAGTCAAAGAGGTCGAGGTGAACCCGAAGGCGGCGGGCGGCGACAAGAATAAGATGCGCGAACTAGTAGCGGCTCTGGATCAGGAGATCGACACCATGCAGCACCTCGACCACGTCAACATTGTGCAGTACCTGGGCTGCGAGCGCAAGGAGACCAGCATCAGCATCTTCCTCGAGTATATCTCTGGTGGTAGTATCGGGTCGTGTTTGCGCAAACACGGCAAATTTGAGGAGTCGGTGGTGTCCTCCCTCACCCGGCAGACATTGTCAGGACTGGCCTATCTTCACCGTGAGGGCATCCTCCATCGTGATTTGAAGGCGGATAATATTCTTCTGGACGTGGACGGAACCTGCAAGATCAGCGATTTCGGTATCTCGAAGAAGACGGACGACATCTATGGCAACGACAAGACCAACAAGATGCAGGGTTCGGTGTTCTGGATGGCACCAGAGGTTATCCGGTCGCAAGGCGAGGGCTACAGCGCCAAGGTGGACATTTGGAGTTTGGGATGCGTGGTCCTGGAGATGCTGGCTGGCCGACGACCGTGGAGCAAAGACGAGGCAGTGGGTGCCATCTACAAGATTGCCAACGGCGAGACGCCGCCAATCCCAGAGGATATTGAGGGTACACTTGGGCCTCTGGCGGTGGCCTTCATGATGGATTGTTTCCAAGTGTAAGTGGCGAGCAGTATCTCGTGTTTGTACCCGAGTGCTAACGAAAGCGACAGTAACCCTACTGAGCGACCTACGGCGGATGTTCTCTTGTCTCAGCACCCATTCTGCGAACTGGATCAAAGCTACAATTTCCACGAGACGGAGCTGTATATGAAGATCAAGGGAACGTTCAAGGCATAAGACGGGGCCGTTGGTTGTACAACGACATAAGGCTTTGGAGTCTCAGGGTCAGAGTATTGCGTTGTTGGATCGAAGCCCATGGGCAAGGCCTGTCAGGGAGTTGCTGGATATTCATGTTTATTCTTCTTGGGTGGCAAAGACCGTGTTGCGCAGGCGTCACGGTTGGGGCAATACCTACTAAGTATCCAACGTACCAATATGGGTCTGGCTGGGAGGACTTAATAGGTAGGGCATTTTCTTTTGGATTGTCAGGTTTGGGAACGGGACAGGTGCTGATGATGGAACGACGAGAGAAGCGTATACATCCTTACCGCTAGCGAGAACTTTATGGTTGCTTGTATGCATTCGTGACATTGTGTGGTGCTTATGTGGAGGCCAGGTGATGATAATTAAGACGCAAGGTTGGTGTTTGTGGAATCTCGGAGGTAATTAACCCATCGAGGCAGCTGTGCAGCAGCATATGGGCCGAACACCCTCAGGAATTGCAACAAGCCTTACCCAGCGGGAGATGCGCTCATATGGTGGGAGGGCGAGTGAAACGAGACCTCGTGCGATACGATACGGTATTGCAAGAGAGGAGGCGAGTGCTACGGATTAACCAATGTGGAACAAACACGAGCAACGAAGTAAAATATATAGCAAAGCGCATCGATGCTCTCCCGTGTCCATAGACTCGCCAGACTGTGGCCAAGATGTCTGCCCCGCGATGGTCCCCAGCCGAGCATCCTGGACCCCTTTTGCCGATACGACGCTCCACCGTTTGATGCTTGAGCCAGGACCCCCCCTCCCCCCCCCCAAACGCCAAAAGGGGCTGCGTCTTCCGCCTGGGGGGGACCTAGTCCAAGTCCCATCTGGCTTTCCTGATCTGCGCGCAAGCTGCGGCGGCTCAGTGCGCTATCGGCTTCCGGTCCATCAATGGTCTGTTTTTGGGGTTTTTTTTTGGTTGTTGTTCTCCCCCTCGTTTTCTCTTACAGGGTTGTTTCTGCTCGACTAGGTCCTGCCTCGCCAAGACGTTCCAGGCTTGTGGCCTCTTTTGGATTGTCTTGAGTACAAACAAGTATGTACTCCGTAAGAAGGGCCTCGGCTGCAGGTAGAACAAGGTCAAGAAAAATTGAGGTGGCACAGTTTACCTTTTTTAAGTGCTTGCCTTGGCTTGGAAACTTAAGTTGCCTTATTAGATCGCCATAGTTTATTGTATCTTGCAAACCTGTCCATGCTGTTTCGGGACTTTGGCGCTGTCGCTCTTTCCATCTGATCGCCCATCCCTCCCCCTGCCTAGGTATGTAACCTCCTGACAGGTACCTACCTATAGTGTGTACCTCCCTTGTCCTCCCCTGTATTGGCCTACGAGCTTGCAGCTTGCATATTGCATATTGCGCACTCCAGCTGGTTTCTGGACAAGTAGCTAAGCTGAGGACGAGGTGAGGCGAGGTCAGACAGTTTGCGCCTCTCGATGCTTTCTTCGCATTAGCCATACCTTCCCCTCTCTCTCTGTCTGTTCATCTTTTCTATCGATAGAGTCTCGCCGAGGCGAGTCGTACCCCCACGATGCCTCGACGAAGATACAGACTCTTCATGGTCTGCGCCGCCGTCATACTATTCATGCTCTATCGCGTTGGCCTCAATTCCTGGGACGATCCAACTTCCTACACCAACATCCACTTCCCGGGCCACAATGCCGCCCAGCCTCCGTCGCAAGGCCATCAACGTCCCCTCGATGCGTCGCCGCCCTTGTCCGAGAACCACGACGACCATCACGACCCTGAAGACGAGCGCCCTGTGCCGAATCAGAAGCCGCCCGTCGAGCAGGAGCCGAAACAACCTCCCCCCGCCGAAAGACCGCCTTCTCACGAGCCCGAGACCAATAACAAGCCGCCCGTGGCCCTAGATGATGCAACGACTGCCTCTCAGGCTGCGCAAGCTGCCGAAGCTGCTGCAGCCCGGCCAAAGGCAGACCAGGTTCCCCTAGCTGGCGACGACAAATCGGATCCGGCGCCTGAACAGGTTCCAGGCACGCCTACCCAGAAGCTCCCTCTTCGACCCCAGAATCCTCCCAAGGAGGCGCCTGGCAGTCAACCCCAGAAAGAGGGCAAGAAGAAGATTCATTGGAAGAAGCCGCAGGAGAATTTCCCTCTAGAATCCCTCACCCCTCTTCCTGATGGCAGGCCCAAGCAGATTCCCAAGGTTCAATACGACTTCCCGCCTGAATCTGCCGAGGCCAAGACGAAGCGCCTGGAGAGGCAGAAGCGCGTCAAGGAAGAGTTGGTGAGATCGTGGTCTGGCTACCGCAAGTTTGCCTGGATGCACGATGAGCTGATGCCCGTGTCAGGCAAGTACAAGGATCCGTTCTGTGGCTGGGCTGCCACCTTGGTCGATTCGCTTGACACCTTGTGGATTGCTGGTATGAAGGACGAATTTGACGAGGCGGCCAAGGCTGTAGCGGATATCGACTTCACCTGGAGCGAGAGAGACCAGATTCCCGTCTTTGAGACCACTATTCGATACCTGGGCGGGCTACTTGCTGCCTACGACGTGAGCGGAGGGCGCGATGGTAATTACAAAATCCTGCTGGACAAGGCGATAGAGCTCGCCGAGGTCCTGATGGGCATTTTCGACACCCCCAATCGGATGCCTCTGCTGTATTACCGTTGGGCGCCCGAATTCGCCTCGCAACCGCACCGGGCAGGTCGGGTTGGTATTGCAGAGCTCGGCACCTTGTCAATGGAGTTTACTCGACTCTCTCAGCTCACTGGCAGAAATAAGTACTACGACGCCGTCAACCGCATCACAGACGCCCTGGTCAAGCTCCAGGAGGCTGGCACTGCCATCCCCGGTCTCTTTCCTGAGAATCTGGATGCCTCAGGGTGTAACAGAACCGCGACAACCATTCGCGACAACCTCAGCGCTGCAGCGCAGCGACAGGTTGACTCTGAGGAACTTTCTCCTGAGCCAGAAGGATATAACCCTCTTCTGAAGGCCGGCAGCGGTGGAGTCGAGACTACTACTAACCTTCGCCGACGGGACGATCAACCAGGTTCCCAGTCAGCAGACAGTGAAGAGACTACTGAGACGCGGGTCAACCCAGAACAGCCGCCTTTGAAAGCTAACGGAAAGTCGTCCGACTGGGACTGCGTTCCTCAGGATCTGGCGGTCGGCCCGTATGAGCTTCAGGCCTATCACATGGGTGGTGCGCAAGACTCGGCGTACGAATATTTCCCCAAGGTACCTGCACCGACGAATGTTCCTCCGTCCTACAGCTAACAGAATTCAGCAATATCTCCTCCTTGGAGGACTGGAACCCAAGTATCAGAAGCTACACGAGGACACTGTAAATGCCGTCAACGAATGGCTTCTATATCGACCCATGGCGGATGATGACTGGGATGTCCTCTTCCCCGCAAAGGTCACCACCAGCGGCGATCCCGAGACGGATTTGGAGCCCATCTTCGAGATCACGCACTTGACATGCTTCATTGGTGGCATGTACGCTCTGGGCGGCAAGATTTTTGGTCGCGAACAGGATGTCGAGATGGCCAAGCAACTAACCGACGGTTGTGTCTGGGCCTATCAACTGACACCTTCGGGGATTATGCCTGAGGGATCCGAGGTCATTACTTGTCCATCACTTGAAAAGTGCGAGTTCAATCAGACGCTCTGGTACGAGAGGTTGGATCCATCAAAGGACTGGAGAGAGAAGCAGATCGAGGGCTGGGAAGAGATGCAAAAGACTCTAGCCGCTGAATCTGAGTCTGATCCCGACCCAGCTGAAGCCACAGCCGCACCCGGCGGTGGCGCAACGCAGTTCCAGAAAAGAGGGTCTGTTGAGGATGAGGAGGGCTCTGAGCTTCCGCAGTCCTTGAAAGACAAGCTCACTCACAACAATGAGGGCTCTTCGGGGTCGGAAACCCCTGGGGAGGAGGTTGCAGTTAAAGCAGCCGCCGAAGATGACCCCGGCGTGCCTGCGGCCCCTCCCAAGAACGACCACCGACCTACCAAGACGTCATTGGCTATGCAGGCGAAGAAGCCTCAGACTCATGAGGAGTTTGTCAAGGAGAGGTTGTCCATCGAGAACCTGCCGCCGGGCTTTGTCAACGTGCGCGCACCAAACTACATCCTGAGGTATGTCCCCTTTCTGCGGCCAACACCTGCTGCTTGCTGTGTGTCCTAACAACCATGTTCAGGCCCGAGGCCATCGAATCAGTCTGGTACATGTACCGCATTACAGGTGACCCTACGTGGATGGAGAAGGGCTGGAAAATGTTCGAGGCGACGACACACGCCACGCGCACCGAATACGCCAACAGTGCCATCAACAACGTCCTCACCGAGGAGCCCGGGCTCAACGACTCCATGGAGAGCTTCTGGATCGCAGAGACGCTCAAGTACTATTACCTCCTCTTCTCCGAGCCCGATCTCATAAGTCTCGATGAATGGGTTCTCAACACCGAGGCTCATCCTTTCAAAAGGCCGCTGCCTGCCTCCTAATGACTTGTTTTTCCCTTGCCGTCATGTCGAATATGTTGTATTCTATGTTGTGAGGGGCTCTTTCCACCTTTTTTGCATCTACAGTTATGGCGCACGTACATACACAGCTGCGTGTCGCCCTGGGCGGGTCGTTTCTACGATGTGTGCGTGCTTTGAGCTCGCATCTGGCGTTTTTTTCAGGGGTTCTATTGGAGGAAATAGGGAAACATGTGTATGCCAGAGTATGCTCAAACAGCAGAATGAATGACACATCCAACATATATTGCAATCTATCTATCATTGGTAGCACGCGAGGTGCACTATCACACCACAATACAAGAGAAATATGGGCAGGTCGCGTAAACAGCATGGGCAAGATGTTTGGGGCTGGTTGTCTTTCTTGTGATCATGTTTCCCATTTCTGTTTCATAGCATATCCAGTATGTATGTTTACGTGAGTAAATCATCCATTCGTGGGAGCTGCCCTGATCATAACTGGCCATCCTTGTTGTACACATTCTGTCCTTGATTTACGTTCCTCCAACATGACTCTTTCTCGATCCGCCGTTGCGGATTTACAAATGTACCCCTGATCTCATTTCCTTGCTTTCATTTCCCGAATTCTGAAAATGCAAAAGAAAAAACCGCGCGAAAAAAACAAAGTCGAAAGCTTTCCGCCCAGTCTATATCTTGAACTTGCTGTGGAGCGCACAGCCCGTTCATGCCCGTCCCTCGCGTTCGTTATGGTTGACAGTCGGCTCGGAGGTCGGGACGCACGTACGTCAGTGGCTCGACGGCTTCATTATTAAAAAACAATAAGCTCCTCATAAGTGAAACCGGGCTCCGAAACTCCTTTTACCGATGCAGATGACCATTTGCGTTGCCACATGCCAAAATCTCTTCGTTGCTGTCTCGTAGCATATACACAATGAGACCCCACGGCTAACCTTCGCCCATCACACCATCTGGCTCAGCACGCTGATGCTGAGAATCATGACGAGCAAGCCGATGGTGACGATGATGAGCAGACTGAAGGAGAACCAACCCAGGACCATTGCGCTGGTACCGACGCCACTGCGCACAGATCCGTTTCCGAAATCTTGGGCGATGATGGACGCTGCTACCGATGCCGTATGCTGCCATAGCACGGAAACGAGAATGAAGATTGAGGCGATGAAGATGATGGCTAGGGCCACCTGCGAGACGGCGCGCGAGGGGAAGGGCTTGACTTCGCGATCGGAACCATCTGAGTCCTCCTCCTCGTGCCATCCGGGGAAGGTAGCAAGGAGTAGAAGACAGATGAAGGCGAAGATGATGGCGATGATGCTAGTACTGTTAGCCTCCTCCGCGGCGGTCGCGATAGTTGGGATCAAACTTACATCAGGTAGGGGAACACAATCATATCCTTGAATTGCGCGGCGAGCCAGATCAAGTTCAAAGGATCTTGGTCAACAGAAACCTCGTTGGCGAGAGCAGTTGCATTGTTACTGCACAACCAGGAGCCACCATCGGGGTTCACGCAGATGCCAAAATAGCCGACGCGCGCTTGAAGACGGGCATCGCCGGCAATGTTGCCAATTGCGACATGCACATTGTAGTCGACTTGGGCAGTATCCGGGACCGCTTCGTAATCGCGGTAGTAGAGTGACAGGAGGAAGATATCAGGTATCAGGGGCGACGATGAAGAGCAGCCTGCAAGTAAAAGCGCTGGTAGATGTCAGTAGGCAAGTCGGGACAACGAGCGTGGTTGATGGCAACATACATAGTAATATTATGGATACCGCAATCAGAATCATCAACACGTGGTGGTAACCGAGGAATGGGATAAAGCCTAAGGAATGTCAGCTTTGCGCTTCGGACAGCGAACTCGTGGTGAAGGAGACTCACGATGCCATCCAAGGTGAAACCTAGGCATAATGCCCCCCGCCGAGCTCGAGCTTGTCGTTGCGGAACCCATTGCTGCGGTGCGCTCTGCGTCTCGCAGCGGTCAAGATGGGCAATCCTGTCAAGAGAGCAGTGAGCCACTCCCGTCCTCCGCTGGAGCGACGGTCGTGGGAAGATTGGCGAGCGAGACGGCCGGCGGTTGGTCGTCAGGACGGCAACGATCGGGTACGTTCGTGTTAGAATCTGCAGGTGTCACTCGTTCTCTTCGGACTGTATCGACGGTTCCTAGTCAGTATCGTCGGGCGGCGATGCAGGATCCCAGAGGAATGCGGTGGAAGGAATGCGGACGAGCGACGACGTAATCTAGCGTAACGAACGACGGCAAAGGAGTGCGTATCCTAGAGCAGTGAGAGTAGAAGAGGCGGCTTGTCTTATTCTCCAGAGACACAGGCTGCTAGGTCAGTAGACTTCACAACTCAAGGGTCAACTTAAGGTATGGAGGAGGAGGGAGAAGGGCAGCTGCATGAGCTGGCCTTGGAGTAGGAGGAGATCGGTATCGGAGATGCAAGTATCGATGCGGTGATAAATGTTGATGGCTGGGAGAAAAGCAGAGCTACTGCAGGCCGGCCAGTAATTGAGGTCTAGAGACTGGTGGTGTGAGAGAGGTGTGGGTAAGCGGTTGCGTGGTTGCGTGGTTGCCCGCCCCTTCCTTTTTTATTGATTCTGGTTGGCAGGGCGACGGCACCCGCGGAAGGAGTGGACGTCACCTCCTTCCCCCAGTACTGGGTAGCTGGTCTGGTCGCTACTAAGTGGGGGCGGCTCTAGCTTCGGCCCTAGCGTGGGCAGCACTCAGGACTGGGCGGCTTTGCAAGATGGCAATGCAGGCTAAAATATGCAGGGTACCTGAGCCGTCCATACACCTGTTTGTCTCGATGCGGTGATGTGTTGTCCAACTTTTCGACATGTTGCTTCTGACGCAAGTCGGCAAAGTTGTTGGAGTCAGCCTGGCTTGTGCGCCTACCTCCCAGCTTTTTTTTGGCTTTTTTTTTACGACGGAGTGGAAGTAGTATTTGGATTGACGATTCAACCTGTATCTGTCTGTCAATGTGCCGAGAAGATGCATGCATTAATCTGTTGTTGATAATTAGATGACTTCCGTCTCTTCACATCAGACAAATGCAACCTCGAGGTGCACAACCAGGTCACCGACCATGGCTAATCAGAGCCGAGCCAAGCCTGGACAGCGCAGCAACAGGTGGCAAAGCACCGGCGGGTTCGGTTTCACCATGAGGCTGGCTACCGCCATACGAACCAAATACAGGGGACCCTTCTCTTAACCTGGCGGATAAGAGGCTGCCAAGGAGGGTTGACTAGGTGACAGGCTGGCCGAACCAGCTGCGCTTCCATACTTGGCACTCACCTACCATCCTCCGTCGGCGTTGCAAAGGTCCTCCCAGTAATTTCAATGAGCTGATGCTTGGTACGAGCGTTGCTTGGGTTTATGTGAGGCTGGTGCCTGACGCATAAACAACCACTACTCTGTGCCCGGTTGTTCAATTGAGTGACTGCGTGCCCGTTTATTGATACCTACCCTGTAGCCATTCACTGCCTCGAGGCCTAGCATAACACAACAATCTTCCACCATTCATACATCAGCGGTATAATATCTCGGACTTTTAATGGTGACATCCAGCACGGCCCGTCCTGGTCTGGATTCTTTTTCAGTTTCTTATCCTCTACATGATGTGGCTAAGAATTTATCTACGTAGGCAAATGAAGGGCAGCAACGAATAGGCGTTACAGTGACAGCCTTTGCCGTATTTAATTTCCAGATTATCATTGATTCGGCGCAAAAGTCTCTCGTGCAAGATATGGAATTCACTCAACACTCCATGGATAGGTAGGACAAATCAAGTGTATTTTGATACACTTACCTATAGTTTCATGACAAGGACAAGGCAAGATGCAGTTGTCCGCATTCTGCTCGAGCCAAGAGAGGTACCCAAGACAGTCTTCGCATGGCGGGGCTGAGTTATCGATAACGCCTCTGGCCAGTTGTTGTAAGGTGTAGATCAGGTCCCACGTCATTCACAACTGATTGATGCGAAAGCCACATCACAAAGCTGCCACCATCTGGTCATGGAAAGATGACCACAATCCCCGACATAACAGCGGGGACATCCCTCGACGCTCGTGTAGAAGACTATCTCGACGACAAGTTCCAGTCCACCACCGATCTCGACTCGCTCGACGAGCTCATCGCCAATGTCGAGCTTCAGCGCTACCAGCTTCAGTTGCAGCTCGACGACGCTGTCAAGGAGCTGGACCATGTCCGCCGCGCTGCCGATGGCCAGCAGGACACCCTCCTCGCCCGCATAGAGGACTTCCAAAAGCTGCAGGAGAGCATCGACGTGCGCATCAAGATCGCTGCCGCCTCCGACGCCCCCAATCGTGCCATCGCTCGCCTGCAGGCCCCGATGAAGAAGCTCCAGGCCGTTGAGCTCGCCCAAAAGTACCTCGTACTTCTCCACGATGTCGAGAACTTGCGCTCGGATGCGCGCTCCCATCTCCCCGACAGCCCGCTCGCTGCCCTGGAGCCCTACCGCAAGCTCAAGGCCATGACACTCCGGCTGAGAGATTTGTCCGGCAACGAAGCCCTGCATTTAGTCGACTACGTCGAAGGAGTGACCGAGGCGCTCTGGAAAGAAATGAAGGATACCATGTCGGCAGAGCTGGAGGCGGTGCTGGCAAAGAGGAAGTGGCCCAACGTTGATGTTCAATCTGAGATGGACGAGGAATGGATCTCCTGCTTCGAGAAGCTCATTGACCTCCAGATGCCCGAGATAACACACAGCGAGTCCGCCATCTCGCTTTTGCCGTTTGATGTCATGACCAAGATCTTTGTCGCCGAGTTCCGCTTCCACTTCTTCAGCGACAAACCCACGAGCAGCCCCCAATCTATTGCAACCCACTGCTTCCCTTGGTTCATCGCCACAATTGAGAAATGGGAGGACTTCTTCCGGGACAACCTAAGCCACTTGCTGGGCTACAAATTTGTTGGCTCAGAGGTGGCCGACAGGTCCGTCTACGTTGATCCTGTCGCCGCATTCATCACGTCTATGCTCCCAGTGATGCGGGAGAAGGTGCACGCTGTGGCTCAATACGCGCTGGCAAACCCCTCATTTCTCAGCGGCTTCATCTCCAAGCTTCTCACGTTCGACGAGACAATACGATCCCGGTTCGGCTACGACGGTGGTAATCTCGACTTGGGTTGGGATGGCCTCGCTGCAGGCGTCTTGGAGGAGCACTTCGATACTTGGTTCCAGGCGGAGCGCAAGTTTGCACTGGAGCGATTCGAGACCATCATGGAATCCCAGGATGCGCGCAAAATTGACTACGACTTTGGAGCCAACGGCAAGATGAAGCCAACGCACGCCGCTGTGAGGGTTATAGACTTGCTACGATCTGTGACGACGCAGTACGAGAGACTGCGCAAGTTTAAGCACAAGATCAAGTTTCTCATCGATATCCAGCTGGATATACTTGATGGCTATCATGATCGCCTCAGAGGCTCCCTCGAGGTGTACCAGTCCCTCACGTCCACTCTCGGGAGAACGCTTCATGGAGTTACAAAGGAACAAATGACGGCCCTGGAGGGGACTGGTGCTCTCGAAACACTGTGCAAAGTAATCGGCAGTGCAGACTTTGTGGCCAATACCCTGATTGAGTGGAGCGATGAAGAGGTACGTAGTCACGGTATGCGTACTTTGCTTGTTCTAACGGACTGCAGTTTTTCTCGTCTCTGTGGGATGAACTCCAAGCTCGCGATGCGAAACGCAGTAGTCAAGCAATGGTTGGTGGTACGCTGAGTCTTGATGATATCAAGAGTCGCACATCGGCCGCCACGGCCGATGCTGAAAATGAAGGGGCTCTCTTCGATGAGACAGTCACTGCATACAGGATGCGCCGCGAGGCTGCCGAGGAGTTGCTCATTGGCGCTCTGATTGAGTCACACTCCAAGGCCTTCCGTGCCTACGTCAACAACGTCCAATGGACTACTATCGGCGAATCTGCCGAGATCGGTAAGGTCCCTCCCTGGTTTATCGAGATGCAACGCAGCTGATGATTTTCAGATGATCCGGCGCAAATGTCTATAACCCCCGAGCTCGACGAGCCGCTGCACATCCTAAAGCGAAACTTTGACTTCCTGGTCAAGGCACTGTCTACAGCGTCATTCCGCCGCGTATGGCGGGAGGCATTGGGCAAGCTGCAGGATCTCTTGTGGAACGGCGTGCTGATGCGACATTCCTTTACGACGCTTGGGGCGGCGCAATTTGTGCATGATGGCAGAGCGCTTTTCGCCCTTTTCGACCGGTATATCCCTGGCGCGTCGGCCGCCATTTTTGATGCTTTGCATGACGGCATGCGGCTTCTCACCCTGCCCGCTGAGGTGTCAGAGGGAGGCGGCATATCGCTCAAGGAGGCCAGCGATCGGGCATTCCAGGACAACGATGAAGCGCGCAAAGTGCTGGAGGAGCTCGGACTAACGGCCCTCACACCTCCCAGTGCACGCCAGGTGCTGCAACGGCGCGTGGAGAATAATGAGAACATTGGGTGGTAGATGAGTTGCAGTTCCGTCGCGAGTTGGAGATGTTGATTTCTCACAAGCTAGCTTCTAAGATCTAGATATGTATACGCCATGAAGACGATACTGTTTTCAGCCAAATAGAAAAGAAAAAGAAAAAAGAAAAAAGAAAACCAGCTCAAAGCTAATGCAGTCTATCCAAGCGCCATGCTCTGTGTTTTGTAAACCAAGCACATCCTTTCCCATACACGAGGGCTCAGTTGATGGCTCCCATGTAATTCCCCCTCTTATATATGATGACACGATATCTTAGTTGATGGCCCTCATGGTCATCTCGACAACAGCAAAGGTTCCCGCGCTGACGGGCATGGCTCTGAGGAGCGTAGGGCCAATGCCCTTCCAGAAACCGCGGAGCCCCTCAGCACGATACGTAGTGGCGAAGCAGTCACGCATCGAGGCGTACTTCTTGTCCGGGCCGAAGCCATCCGTCTGCATCTTGCTCTTGATGACGTCGAAGGGGTAGCTGGAGAGCCAGAGGACCTCGCCGGCGAGACCGCCGTAAAAGGCAATCTTGTAGCTGGGGATGTCCTTGCGGTCGATGCGGTTGCGGGCGGCGTCGGCGTTCATGAGGTACTCAAAGGCGGTGAACCAGGCGCCGTAGGCAAAAGCCTCGCGCCAGATGGTGACGGCCTCGCCGCGGTAGATGCTGCGCAGGACGCCGTCGTGCCGGGAGATCTTGCGGACGCAGTCGAGGGGGCCGGCGTAGAGGCGGGCGGCGCCGTGAGGCTGGCTCTGCAGGCGGATACGGATGTGCTCGATGGGGCCCGAGAGGACCGAGTTGGCGACGCCGGCAAAGGAACCGGCGGCGAAGTACTGGCCGTAGGAGAGGCCGGGGCTGGCGGCGCCGTTGCGGGCCTCGAACCAGCGGCGCGCCGAGTGGAAGGCGCCAAACTGGATGGACACGCAGGCGCCGATGCCGATGAGGGGCGTCAGCGTGCCCTTGTAGAAGGCGAGGGCGCCTTCATGCTTGTAGATGGACGTGGCGGCCTCAAGGGCCGAGGAGTACTGCGTCGTGGTCTGGAGACGGACCTTGACAATGTCAAAGGGCTGGCCTGGGTAGAATGGGTTAGCCCGAGGGACGCTCAATTGGTATTGGCCAAGTCGAGAGGCTCGTCGCGTCTCTTTTGCTCACCGATCAAAACCTGGGCGACGCCTCCTGCCGCGCCCGAGAAGAGGTCCTTGGCCGTCTGCAACGCGCCGCCCTGGGGATGCTCGAGCTCCTCGGCCATGGCGACCCCGCAATGTAAAGCGACGAGAACTGGTAAAAGGGAAGCAGCGCGTCTCAATTGACGAGAAGGGGAGGGAGCGAGGTCTGTCGCGAGGGGCCCAGGCAAAGATGAGGCCAAGTGAGAAAGAATGTGGCAGCTATTAGTTTAGGAGTTCTTTGTGGTGTGGGAAGGCGGAAGGAAAGACGGAGAGAAGCAGAGGGCCGAGGCCGGGAGGGACAGATAAGGCGTGGGGGACCCTTAGTCTGGAGCATTTTTCTTGCGATAAGGATAGCCTGGGGTGATGCGATATCGCTTGCGGTGCACGTCATGGGCTGAAACATGTCTTCAAGATACGATTGATTCATTTTTTTTTCTTCTTTCTTTCTTTCCGACGTGCACCATTGGGTGGGAAACTTCATGCACAATGTTCACGGATATACATACTCAGGCGGTGTCCTCGACCACCCATCCACCCTGTTGACCTTGAGCTTCCCCAAATCCACGTCGGGCAGCACGCGGAGATTGATGGGGTGCATCACCTTTGCGCCCAGGATAAACTGCTTGCTCTCCTCGGGCAGCGCGTCCTCCTGCTCGCGTGTAAAGTCCGCGTTCCAGCTGTTGGCGATGTTGATGCCGCACGTGCTGCAGAAGCTCTTGCGCATGAAGCCCACGCCCATGGTGTAGTAGGACGGCGAGCCCACCAGCACCACCTTTTCCTTGGTCGGGTATGTCCATATGCCGCCGATCTGGCTCATTTATTCATGTTAGGTCCTGCGGGTGGTGCGGCCGGGAGGATTTGCGTGGGGTGGGAAGGGGAGGAAACGTACGTGCTCGCAGATGCTGCAGTTGCATTGGTTCAGCATGCCGTCAAACGTCTCATCTAGAGGCTTGCTCGCGACAGCGACGGTGAGCGCACCGCAGTGACAACCACCCGTGTAGATACGCTCGCTGTCCACGTCGACCTTGGGCTGCCCACCGGTATGCGGCGGGTGGACATACGGCTCTCCGATATTGGCGTTGGACGTCTCGCTTCCCAATAGTCAGCAGTGAACCCCGTCCCGTTCTGCTTCGCAACCTACAAGAACCTTTCCAGACCCCACTGGTCGATGTGTTGAATCGTATGGACCTGAGCAACAGCGCTTCAGCATGTAGCACGCGTGCTTGACATACAAGAACAGCACATACATTGAACGCGATTCTCTTCTCCACGGGATGGTTCAGGTTCTCCGCCAGCACTCCTGACGAACATTTGGGGCAAAACTGGTCAACATTCCCAGTCAGCTCTTGATCCTGCCTTGCTAGCTTCTTCATTTCCAAGGGGAAACATACCTTGTGAAGCACCCGCCCCGTCCCAAACGTATACACCCGCAGCGTGTCCTCGCCGCCCTTGACAACCTTGAACCGATCCGGGCTCACAAACGAGTAAAGGTAACCCTTCTTGTAGCAGTAGCTGCAGTTGCACTCCCCCGCCAGCGTGAGCTCTGGTACCATAACCTCGTACACGAAGGCGCCGCAGTGGCAGTTGCCACGGTACGTCTTGAGCGACTCCATTGAATGGCGGTAGTAGAGATTGTCGATAGGTAACTTGGGACCGCTTGAGGCAGAGAAGAATTAATCGTAGTTTGATAAGCGTGGAAGCCCCCGCCGCTTATCAAGGAGGGAAGTTGCTGGGGATCAAGCAAAGGGCGTGAATCAGGCGGTAAGAAGAAGCCTGGTTGATGCCTTGGATGGGCAAATGTTCCCACAACATCTAGCTTTAACCGGCGCTTACAGCCTCCATTGTAACGGGTCAGGTTTTCATTCCCGAGGCAGACTATCGTGCAGTCCTGTAGTACACAGGTAATAATGTATGTTTTGAGGATGAACCTGATTAGATATTGAGGCGTAGGAGCCATGCTGTTCTATTTCATCTTCACTTTGAAATCATATCCAAGACATCCATCGCGCTCCCCGAAGCGCCCAAGTGAGCATATATATCCAACTCATGTTGAACATCAAACATGCCTCCTTCTAATGCCGTGATCCCGCTTCAAATGCAACACCAACTTGTAAAACCCGCCCCTCTATTGTACAATCTTCTGTTAATCCAGCTCCCTAACGCCAGTGAATGCTGTTGAAAAGACACGTGCGACAAGTCGGAAACGGCGCCGTCTGTCACGTGCCGAGTCGGAAGAGATGGACATGACACGTCGTTACTTTTAGTCGTCGTTGGGTCTCGCCAGATCGGGTCCAGGACCACTCTCAAAGTCTGGCTCGACCACCTCTAGCCTCTTGGGCGCGGGTTCGCCTGTGGACTGTTCTTCGGCCGACATGCCGTACTTATCCATCCACAATTTCCGCATAACCTGGTACACGAACTGATACTGAATTTCCGCCTGGACCATGGACCGGCGCTGCCGACGGAGGAGATCAACCGTCTCAAAGACCAGATCGGGCTGCTCGCCGTCTCGGTCATAGTTCTCCAAGGCGCCCGTATCGAGCTCGCGCATCAGGTGCTCGAGACAGATGAAGGTACCAGTGCGCCCGACGCCGGCGCTGCAGTGAATGATGCGCGGGCTCGAGGGATTGCTGCAGTCGCGTGATAGCTTCATTAGTTCGAAGAAGCTATCCAGATCGTCAAGCGTGGGGACGCCAAAGTCGGGCCAGCGGCGGTACAGTAGATGCCAGACAACACGGGGCTCGGCCTCGCCCTCCATCGCCAGATGCAGCTTTCGCTTCTCGATAGCCCCGCCCGCAACCTCCTCGATCGATTCCAGAGATAGATGAGCCTTCCAGCCGTCCTCCCAGATGTCGTCCGTGTTGAGGGTCCACTCCTGGTCCTCGTCGCCATCGCTGGGGAAGTACTGGTGACACTTGACCATTCCGCCTTCGACCATGGTGGTGAGCTGCACAATGACAGCGGGCGACTCGACTTGCTCGGCGATCATGCGCCAGACATAGTTGAAGGAAGGCACAGTGGGACCTTGCATGGCGATGTAACGGAGCGGCGGCTTGGACTCGTCGAACAAGGACGACAAGGTGACGGTTGATGCGTTGACGTAGGCGAGGTCATCTTGGGGAACCTTGAGCCGGACTCTGTTGTGGTTCCAGGGCTTGATGCTGATGTATCGATCCATGGTGCCTCGGACCGCCGCATCCCTCTCGCTTTGCTTGTACGTCCCCCATTTAAAGTCGGAAGGGGCGTCGTGTCGCTGGCCTTCGAGTACTCGATGACGCTCGGCCCAGAGAATATCGTGAAACTTGCCCTCGATTTCTGAGCGTTGCATGTTAGTGTTCTGCTGTAGTGTAGGTCCACGGCGCGCCCGAGGTGACGTTGTGGTTGGTACCTTGCAAAGATAATGTGAGGAAAAGAGGGATGCGTGGCTTGGGCGCCTCATCCACGGCTGGGCTCACGGGTCCGGGACTGTGCAGAGCCAAGCCATCCTGACCGACGGCGATGGTGACGGGACTGCCGCGCAGGCTGGCAGGAGAGCCGTTGCGAGGGCGCTTGCCAGAGGAGGCTTTGAGGCGGAGGCTGCGAAAGATGGGCTTTTTGCTGGAAGACCTGCCGTTGCTCGACTGGCCCTGGACGGGCGACTCGACTCTGGAATCGGGGCTGGCTGTGCTGACGGCGCTGACGGCACTCACGGCACTCACGGCGCTGGTCGGGCTGCTGATGTTGACGGGCTCCGGGTTGAGTCGGTCGACAGCGGTTTCGATGGTGGGCGGTTTGGGTCGGCGTCGAAACCTGGACATCCTGTCCATGGCTGGCAACAACGAGTGGGTTGTAGCACGCATGCAACGAGAACCAGAGGCGGCGCAGGGCGGGGACGTCGCGGGGAAGGAAGGACGACCGAAGGGTGGAGGAGTATGTAAGATACTGTATTAGGATATCGGAATAGTACAGCTAAGCAGGCAGCATCTAGTAGTTAACCGAAACGTCGCCACAAGCCTAGGTAGTCGAGAACACACACATAACCGAGAGAGAGAGAGTGTGTGAGTGTGTGTGAGAAACAAGCCGAAGACTATGCGGATAGGACGGAAGTTCGGAGTTGGGCGCAAGGCGAAGAGCGAAAGGGAGGGAGGCCAAGTGGCGACGCAGGAAAAAAAAAAAAGGCGGATTCGATTGCGATCAACAAGAATGACACTAAGGGGACGCGAGAAGAAGAAGAAAGGGTCGAACCGTCGAGGTAACAACTACAAACATGTATGCGATATGTATGAAGAGAGAAGAGGGTTGGCGGGTGAGAGGAAGCTGAATGAGCCGCTCTTGCTTACCCTTTTCTGTTCAGCTGTTTCCCATCAGCAGGTGCGGTACGGGTGCATGTGCCAGGCCAGTCAGTGCTCTGGCTTCAGAAAAGGGAAATGGCTGAATGGGACCCGCGGAACTAAACCCGTCATTCAGTCCACCGAATTAGCCACGTCCTCAAAGGTGTGCTGCCCCTCCAAATACAGACATTATTAAGGCCCTACGGATATTTTATTCCTGTCAGGCGCCCCAGCTAAGACCCTAGCAGGTGCCCGGGCAAGCCTGGCACCGGTAACTTGATTGGAAAACACATGGCAGTGGCAGGACGGACAAGCCACTAGACACGCGCTAAGATGCATGGAAGAAGCTGGGAATGTTTTCGTTGGTGACGGTGGCCCAGCCAACAACGCCCTAGAAGACCCGGGGGATAAAAATACCGTCACGTAATTTAATAAAATGAAATAAAGTAAAGACGAATACGGAGCAATCTCCAGGCAACAAGGTAGTCCCCCATCCCAGGCCTGTGTCTCGTGCTCACTTGCTGCCCTTGTCTGCTCCTCTTCCAACGCAACCTGCGGCAGAGGATGCGGCGTCGTGACACAGCTCTGATCTTTTTCCAGCCTCACTTCATCCACTGCGCTGGGAGAGAAATGGGATGAGATGGCGGGTCGATTGCCGAGCCACTTTCGCCCCAGATCTTTCCGCTTTAGCTGTGTCGATCCCTCTCCAGACCGAAATGCCAGAATGCGTCAAGGCCGACGGGCTGTGTTTCAAATCTACCTCGAGGCATGTGACAGATGATCAACACCAGTGACAGCTCTCCTTCTCACGTGCATGAACAGGTGGAGGTTCCGCTCCCCGCCTCCTGCAGCACCTGATCGGCGTGCAGCTCATTTATTCGAGCTTCCGACGACAACTCGTTGTGCCAGATGCCCAGCCCATCCACCAACGTACGCACTGACATGACTTCTTGAGCAGGACCCAACTTATCCAACTCAGCATCGGTTTCATATCGTTGTTGCCTGCCGTGTGGAGGGTATACTAAAGATAACAATTCCAATACATACCATGGTACAAACTAAAACACAACACATGTTTGCAGAGTTACGTCCATCCTGTGCGTCCCTGTCCATACTAATACATGTTTGAGACACCCAGCGTCTTTGTCATATTACAACATTTGGTGTTACAAGCTCCGGCTCTTCCTTCGCCTTCCGCCCCCTTAGACCGCCGAGTACACCGCCGTCACGTATTGTCCGCACTCGACCCTTTGCTCCATCGTCACTTTTCGGCCCTTGCCACCGTCAAGGCGCACCGTAGTTCGGGGCGTGATGCAGAGTCGGTGCACGCCCATCCTGCCCTTCTCCAAGTCGCCCTCGCCGCTGTCCAGCGGCCCAATATAGGTCGGCGCGTTCATGTTGTTGCGCTTACCCGTGCCCAGTTGGTAGTGCTCGTTTCCTCCCCAGAAGAGCACGTCGGCTCCCCAGTTGGTTTCGTTGGCGCTTGAGCTGCTAGTGATGGATGTCTCGGTAACATTGTCCATGACGGCGGCCGAGTGGTTGCTGCCGACGCTCAGCGCCTTGATCTTGATCGGTGCCATCATATTCGTCTTCTCGTCAAACTCAAATAGGGAGGACAGTGCCTTCAGCTTGGTAGGTCCAGCCGACACATGTGTCCATTTGCCCGTTCCCAGGGAGCCGTAAACGCCCTGGCCAGCTGCCCACAAGTCGGAGACGCTTCGCGGCATAGTCCTGCCGGGAGCCATGGGCCGGGCGCTCTCTCCAATGGCCGGAGCCGACGCGTCAGCCGTAAAGAACGTGTTGAGACCTCCAGCAGCAATGGAAGTGACCTTGGGAACCAGCCCGCTGCCGTTATAGAGCTTGTGGACGTTCAACATGGTAGGCGAATTGGCAGACTGAACAGTCACGTCACTGGGGAATCCGAGCTGGCCGTAGGTGTTGTCTCCAAAGGTAAACACCCTTCCAAGCTTGTCCAGCAAAACTGAGTGGTAATCGCCGGCAGCAATCTGTGTGATTTCGAACCCTTGGAGCGCTTCGATCTCGTGAGGCTGGTCGTAAGGGCCCTTGGGGCGTGTCTCCCAGCTCAGGCCCGGAATGCCCATCTGGCCCTTGGAAGGAAAGTCAAGAGCGCTGGAAGCGGCAGCAAACACCCTGCCCTTGGATGATAGCAGAAGGCAGTGCTCGAGTCCACTAGTGATGTCCGTAATCTTCTCTCCGCGGGTGAGCTTCGAGGGGGTCAGGTTTCGGAAGCTGATGGGCTCCAGCCCCACGGCCCTCCAGAGAGACCAAGACGATTTCTCTTGCTCCCGCTTGGTGCCACCTTCCTGGTGGTCCTTGGATGATGGAACAGAGTAGACCGATCCGTTCTTGGACAAGGCAATGATCCTGTCTGCAGACACGACAATCTTGGTCAGATCCTTGCCAGTAAGGGTGGTCAGCGGCTTGGGGTTCTCCTGGGAGAACCCTTTGCCCCATTGCACCAGGTCGCCCTTCTCTGTGATGGCAGCGCCAAAGTTCTGAGTAAGCTTCAGATCACGGAGAATCTGGCCGTCAAAGAAGGCGAGCCGTCGAGGCAGCTTGATGGTCTTCTCCTCGGAGTCTGGGTCGACCACCTTGCCGACATTGGAGCCCCAAACGTAGACCCCGGGGTGCTCCCAGCTGTTCTTGACCTGGAGATGCTGAGAGCTGATGAGATCTCGATTGTCCTCCTTAGTCGTGGCCTCCTTGCGAGGCTTCTCAAACTCGACCTCGGCCTTGGCGGGACCAGCAGGGGCCTTCTTCTGCTGCTGCTGCTCGCCTTGAGAGGCTAGAAGTTCCTTGGCTTTGGGGTAGTAGTATGCGCCTGCAGCACCTGCGGCGAAGATGAGAGCGAATCCGACGACCGGACGCCCGCCCTGCTTACGAGGAGCTGCGTTACTGGCATAGCGAGCCCATTGCGCTGAGCGAGAGCGGATGGAAGGCGACGAGCCCAGGCGCGCGGCCCGGCCTACGGAAAGCTGCGAGGCCTTAAACATGATATCTGTTGAGTGCGGCTGTAATGTCACAGGCACCTTTAGATTGACGATGTTTGACGACAAACAAAACAAAGACAGCTTCACTGCTGCCTCTCCAATAGCCGTGGTGAGGTCATCCGAATAACTAAGCTCATCAGAAGAAAAATGTAAGCGCACCTCCCTGCAAGGCCATTGGACAGCAAGTGGTGGAGCCCCGCCTTGCTCAACTCAGTCCCACGAGCAGCTCCAGTTTAGAGGAAGTAGTGCTATCGATAGTGGCCTCTGCACTAACGAGCTCCAGCATCTCCACTGGCTGGTATGCAAGAGCCCTGTAACTTGCGTTTATCGGTGCCGGGCTGGCGATTGAGCCGTTGTGGCTCCGTGGCATCGGCATCGCCCAAAGGCTAAGTTAAGGTAGGGGCTCTGACAAGCCCGGCCAAACAGCCTCCCGCCCACCATGTACGAGGATGCATGGTACAGCATCGTGCCAGAGGCCACCAGAGGCCCCTCGGGAGCATCTGGTCATGGTCATCGGCGCAAGGAATCTCTGCTCCAGCAGCCCAATGTTCGTCGACCGCCCTTTCTCCCCCCCGCCGTGGGGGTTTCTTGACGTCGGCCTCATAGCTCACCAGCAGTCCAGGGAACCGGCAAGGTCGTCGAGGAGCCGGAGCCGTTAGAGAATGTTTTCGAGGAGATTGAGGATACGAATACACCCCCAGAGCCCGCCATCATCCGTCGCGCTGCCTCCTACTCCGACTTCTACCACGTCGCCAAAGCCCAGCTCGCAAAGGATACAGACAAGAAGTACAGGAAGAAGACTGCCAGGAGGGACAGGACTTGGGAGGCTTTGATGCTGCCCGTCGACGAGCCGACCCGGGATCCCGTTAGAGATGACCCCATTGCCGTATTCGACTCCTATGGCGAGACGCTGCTCGAGACCAGCCAACAAGAATACCTGTACGCTCCATCACCTATAGCTCTAGGAGGGCTGGATGCTAATGATGGGACAGACTCTACAGCGACCAGCTGACCCTCACTGAGCGACACCTCGATGGATTGATAGAGGACGCCAACACTACGCTCAAGCTGCTCACCACGCTCTCCAACTCGTTCCAGTCTGTCGAGGTGCAGACATCCAGCTTCCAGGCCCATTGCGAGGACCTTCTCGCCGAGCAAAAGAGGCTGGAGAAGCTGGCCGACGATGTTGGCACTGATCTTCACTACTACGAGTATCTCGACACCGTTACCAGGAGACTCAATGCTCCTGGAGCCAGCCATCTTGTGGATGCCGATCCCTTCGGCGAGATGGTTGACAACATAGACGCCTGTATCGGCTTCATGAATAGCCATGTAACATCTCCTGCCCTCCTGACTGCCCGTTCTATACTAATTCATATAGGAAACATACCGCGACCGTGATTCATATCTGGCACGCTACAACGCCCTGCTCGTCAAGGCCATGCATTTACTGGACCATGGTTTCACCAATCGTCTGGAGAAGATCTCCTCCGAGATTTCACGGCAGATTGCTGCCACCAACTCCGAGTCTGCGCGGCACGCACTTGCCTACGGAAGATTCGAAGAAATGCTCATGGATACCCATTCCCTGCTTCCCAATATCCAGGCTGTCATTCGACGTGTCTGGGACCAATTCGGTAGACCGGTGGATGCTACCCATAGCACGCCTACCTACGCCGAGTCGGCCACCAACATGTTTCACACATATTTGACCACGAGAGATCGGGATCTTAAGCCCCTGACACAGAGCGATCTGGCCGAGTACCAAAAGGAAAGCAAGAGTCTGTCGCCAGAAACGGCATCTAGAAACTTCATCAAGCACTCTTTTGAACGATTGTTTAACGAGGAGGATATTTTCGTCAAAGTATTTAACATGGAGGCAACGTGGAGCAACTCGCCCGACTCGGCCTATGTCAAGATCAAGAATATCAGCACGACGATGCCTCAGCCGGCGAATCTAGCGCCTCTTGCTACCGCCTTGCAATCTGTGCTGCAGGCTGCTTCTTTGCAGGCCATTTGCACCGTGGTCGGGTGGCTCGCCAACGAATATTCCATTGCAGATAGCGAGGACGATGAGTCACCATTCTACCGCAAGTGCCGAGAATACACTGCGGTCCTCCTTGCGCATCACCTGTGGCCCTTTACTGACAATGCTTTCGAGGCCGAGGTGGCAAAATCCATTTCCAAGGCACCGGTGCAAGATGCGTCCTTGCAGATTGGTCCTGTCGTGGGAGGTGTGTCGTCTTCCAACGCGTTTCCTCTAGTGAAGCGTGCAACGGAGTTGCTGGTCATGTTCGATCATTCTATGCCAAAAGAGAGATCTGTGAGTAGACGTCCAGTTACCAGCAATAGTCCATGTACTGACAGATTGATAGTCTAGGAACAGCCCTGTTGTGTTCAAGATTGTGCGGGAGACGATCCAGGTCCTCCAGAAAGCGGAGGCACGAATCAAGTCGCTCAAAACCAACACGGATCCGGACCTATTTATGATAAAGAATCTACTCATCATCAAGAACGAGTTGCTGTCCCTCGAAATAGGAGATATCAAGAGCCACGCCCAGTCTATGCAGCACTTTGGGCAGATTTGGGATACACTGAGCCCCCAGAACTGGGTCGGCTTCTTTACTAGCATGATTGGTGGTGTGGGAGGCATTGGGGCAATCGGCGGCTCGCTCTGGTCCCGAGGCGCCCCTTCTGTAACAGCCAAGACCTTGACCGTCGAGGACATGAACGAGCAGCTGGACGAGCTCCTCCGCCAGTCCATCTACGGCTTCACCAAGCGGTGGGCTACCCTTATGAACGACTCTCAAGCGAGGAAGGTTGGCGTTAAGCCCATTGCCAAAATGGAAGCTGAGCTGGAGACCATGCTCCAGACTGCATTCAGCAACCAGCCGGAAGTCATTATGAAGCTGAAGGAGGCGATCCAGCTGAACGCCCAAGCACAGACTCAGGCCAAGGATGGCGAAAAGGGCGTCAGACAGTATTAGCTTCGACGCAATACTTCAGCCCAAAAATTAAGGAGACTTGGAGACATAGATCTAGAAGGGCATGAAAAGACCCTGCACCTCACAATGGGGAATGCAAGGATCGTATTCTGCTCCACGATATAGAGAATACTACGATTCATCAAGCATGAGAAAGGCCGATTGGAATACAATACAGGAGAACCTGATATTTACTATGCTAAGTACAAACAACTCCAGCCCCATTTTAGATCCCTATTAAGTGTGCAAGTAAAATATCCTCCCAACGAACATGTAGTAGAAAGCAATAATGATGCCAAAACAAAAGGAAGCAGACCGCTCGGGTCAAGAATGCTGCTACTCTCTGATTATCAGCGTAACCGTCTCCCGCTCTATGCGCGTCTTGGTAAGCGTGACGGTAAAGTACATAGAGAGCGTCGGTGTGCCAGCGAGGATGTTTGTCACGGTCGACGCGGCGCCCTGGTCCTCCTCCGATCCCTCGCGGTCGGCGGCAGTGGGCAGGGGTGCAGGCACGTCTGTTGGATCCTCGATGGGGATGACCTCAAGCGTCGTGGGGAAGTACTCAGAAGTGGTGGTGATGGTAGGGACCTCCTCCTCCTGCGTGCTGGGGCTCGCAGGAGCGCCGGGGTTGATGATTGAGCGGGTGAAGGTGGTAGGTTCAGGGGCAGGAGGTGCGGGAGGTGGAGGAGGTGGCGGAGGCGGAGGAGGAGGAGGCGGGGGGCAGAAGAGGATGGCGGGACGACCACAGACGTCGTCGTAACCGGGGCGGGGACAGGAGGAGTCTCAATCGACGTTGGCTGCACAGGCTCATCGGTGATGGTTACAATGGTTGTCAGCGTGACGATGGGCACAGGGGGCTGGGGCTCAGGGCTCTCGATGGGTGTCTCGATGGGTGTCTCGATGGGCGTCTCGATGGGCGTCTCGATGGGCGTCTCAGTGGGCGTCTCGATGGGCTGGGCTGGAGGTGGTGGAAGATCCTCACCACCCCCCGTGGTGCCCAGAATGGCCTCGGCACGACCAACATCAGCACAGCCAACGAGCACACCTTCGACATTGTTCAGAGGAAGAACAAAGCACCTCTCGCCCTGGACCGGGCATGGTGTGAGCTGAAAAGCGCCGGAGGGGCCGCAGGTCGCGACGCTGCCCTGGATACAGGCGCCCTGGCCGGCGGAGCAGGCCGTCTCTGGGGTCAGGGAGGAGAAGACATCGTTGAGGCGGCGGGCCTGAGCGAGGTTGGTCTCATAGACCTGTGCGGGGACGGTTGTGGTTGCGGTAGGGATGCCAGACTCGACGACGGGCACATCGTTGGCTGGTGTGCCTGTGGGCTCGACTGTCACGGTCACGGAGGATGTGGTGGGAGCGGGCGGTTGAGGGCTGGGGGTCGTGGGAGCGGGTTCCGGAACGACAGGCGTCAAGGTGGTTCGTGGAGTGTTTGGTGGCGGGGACTGCTGGGGTGACGATTCGATGGCCGAGCTTGATGGAGTGGGCAGTGGTTCCTCGACGGGAGGGAGGGTAGGGACCGAGGAAGCGGTGATAATGCTTGTCGGGAGCGGCACTGGCTCAACCACCGGAGGCAGTTCAGGAATCGAGGACGTGCTCACAGCACTCGATGAAGACGCCACAGGCTCCTCCGGTGAAGGCAAAACTGGCACCGAGGAAGTTGTTACTGTCGTGGGAGACGCTGGGGGAACCGGGACGATGGACGTCGTGATGACTCGGACAGTAGACGACGTCGTGGGCAGCTCCGATTCCACAGGAGTCTCAGCAATGGTAGAGCTCAGCACGTCGGAGGAAGACGTCTGCTGAGGGATGTCGGTGCTGACAGACGCAGACGAAGTGACGAAGATGGGGGTCGACAGACTAGACTCCGAGAGAGAAGTCGTCGGCGAGGCCACGGGAGTATCAGAGGTAGTGGTGAGTGCAGTCGTCTCAACAGCCGTTGTGGTTTCGGACTCCAGTGACGAGGTCTCTAGGACTGAGGTCTCAACGGGCGTGGTTGCGGTATCCAGAGGCGTAGATGAGGCCGAGGTCACCAGCGTCTCGTCCGCCGGGGATGTCTCGACGGGAAGTTCGGTTGACGTGGCGGAGGTGAGGGGAGCTGTATCAGCGGGAGTGGTGGTGGTTGGCAGCTCCGAAGTTGTTGGCAACTCAGAGGTTGTTGGCAACTCCGAGGTGGTTAGCAGCTCCGAGGTTGTTGGCAGTTCCGAGGTTGTTGGCAGTTCTGAGGTGGTTGTGTCCTCAATAGGAATGACAACAAGAGACTCGGGGAGGGAGAAGGACGAGGAAGTTGCAACGTCGGCCTCATTTCCGGGGAGCAGAGACTCAGGGATGCTGATGGTCGAGCCCGTCAAGGTCTCGAAGATGGGTCGCGGCGTCTCTGCAGGATCAGGGACGGGGTCGCTGGTGAGTCTAGAAGCCGGTTAGCGAGCGGTTGGAATATTTGGGAGGTATTGCAAGCAAGTACTTTGCATCCTGAGCGGCTGAGGTGGAGGTGGAATCTGAGATGTCGAAAGACGGCTCGGCTCGCCTGATTCTGATGTAGATGTCAGTAAGGGAAGATGCCATCTACAGCATCAGTAAAACTCACATTCTGCCACGCCTGTGGAGAGGACCAGCCTGCACAAGCTGGGCAGTCAGGAGGCCGAGGAGAACAGCTCGGACACGCATGTCTCGAGGTGAGGTATCTTGATATGTAATAGTTTGGAGTCGCAAGAAAGTATGGAAAAGATCGACAGAGTGATAGTCTTGTCAGAAAAAAAAAGATTTGTGGTAAAAAATAAAAGTGTTGGGAAGAAGGATGAAGATCCAGGTGATGGTAGGAGACTTTGATGATGGCAGTGATTGTATCGACGCAATGAATGCCCAACAAAGAAAGACAGAGAGATCAGAACTCGTCGAAGAAGAGTGAAGGACAGTTCCAGAGAACAGTGAACAAACAAGCAAGCACAAGGGAATGAGGTGACCGGCACAGATTATTACTTGAATGGGAGAGAAGAAACGACAGAGGGGGATAGTCAGAGAGAGGGTGTATGTGAATGAAAGAAAAGAGATGAGGAAAGAAAGAAAATGCAGATCAGCGAACAGCACAAAAGAAAGAGAGAAGGAAAAGAAAAAGGGAAAAGGAAAAAAAGAGAGCGAGAGAGCCGATAAGAGTGATACGATGCGAAGCGATGTACTGATGTATGATAGCAGGGAGAAAGAGAGAAGAAGGGGAACAAGAGTCAAGAAGAGGAGAGGTCATGGCAAATCTATAGGACGAGACGAGCCCGTCGATTGGGAACCCCGGTCACTTTACCCAGCAAAAAGAAGAAGAAAGAAAGAAAAAAAAGTACGTATACGAAATTTGAAATGAACGAAAGAAGCAGACACCAAGCTTCGCACACACACACGCGCGCATACTGACTCCCCCCAGGGCCTCTGGTATGGGTTAAATTAAGAGTGCGGCCCATCGAAAGGAAAAAAAGAGACCATCGTCGCCTGGCATCCAACCGAGCCCGTTGTTTCCATTGGCGCCCGGTCGATGCGCGCGGCTGCGCTCCCATTGGGCAGGGAGCCCCCCCTGTAGAGGAGCCCTGCAAGGGCACAAGGGCCGCTCCCGCGCTGCGACAGCCAATCGTTGGCGTCGCACCGCCGAGATCTGCTGCCGGGTCTCCATTTTTCTAGTTCCCTCTTTCGACCGTCCATTTTCAACCAACCATGTCCATGTCCATGTCCAACGCCAAAACATGCCACTTCCACCATCACCCACCTACCATAGGTGAGTCAGTATATAGCAGTATAGATACGGGCTCAGTCCACCTTCGACAGTCAGTCACGCAACATCTGGTTTGCACAGGGTGTCTTGCCTGCTGCTGCTGCCTTCTTTGACTACTTGCTTTCTTGCATCTCGTTTCCAAACCGCCAGAAGCAATGTGAAACACTACCTCATTCATATCACCACCACCGCCGCCGCCATCAGGCCAGCCCCGGCCAGTCCCTCTCACGCCCGTATTTCTGTCCCTTTGCCAAGCATCTACTTCTGCTCCCTCATTGGCTGTCCACACGTCCTGCAACAGGCCGCTTCGTACGCCCGCCCTAACCGTCTCGAGTGGCCCAGCGAGTTCTGAGCGTGTATTGATCCGGAGATACGAAGTTACATGGCTTCCTTTCCTTGAGTCATTGTTATTTGTCCTCTATACCTCTATGGCTATATACCTGTACACCTTTGGCCCAGAGATATCCTTGTCTACCTAGTATACATGATCGTGACACGTTATATATACACCCCATCGTACAACCAATCGACTCGTTCCCGCTGGTCGGCTTCGGTGTCCAGATACCAACTGCAGTCGCGCCAACCACTCGGCGTCGACTTGGCGCTCGTGTTAGAAGCCAGCCCAGGGTTTCCATCAAGTGCTGGTACACCTCTTCCTCCTCCCAGGCTTGACAGGGTGACGCAACCCTTCCAAGCCGCAAGGCTCGAGTCTCGGCCTGACTCCTCTTTCGAGGTAGACCAGCCCTGAAACAGTCGCAGTTCAGCGTTTAACCGAAGCCGCGTGGAGCGGCTCCTTGTGCTCGCTAACCGCCATCTCGCTGTATCCAGCCACCAACGGGGTTCACCCCTGCCGTCGCTGATGACTCGGCCTTCCTCCTTCTCTGTGTGCATTTCTTTCCTGGTAAGCCCGACGTGAACTGAAGAGTCGAGACACTCTCACGGTGAACCGTTCGTTGTACAGCTGGGCATGCTGCTCCACGTACAGCTCGTCTGGCCAACTGAGGCCCAAGCGAGCTGTGACAGCTTGGAGGCCTTGCGTCGTCGCCGGCTCCACATGGGGCTCTGCAAAGATCCGGAATATACAGAGCAGCTCGCCTATATCACAGTCGGCCTCGGACGATGACCAGCTCTCCAGCGTTTCCTTCAAGTCTGGTTTGTTCCATTCCCCAAGATTCCATCGTAGAAACGACGCCATCTCCTCAAACTCCCCAAGAACGGCGAGAGCCAGCATATACTCTCTGCCATGCTCCGGCAGAACAGGGTCTCTGCGGCACTTCATCCTTTCAGACCCAATCTCGTGCTGCGTGAGAAGCTTCTGGGTTGCTTTTTCCTGGCTAATGAGCTTCTTGCACATTCGTGCCAAGATGTCTGCCGCGTCTCCGAACGAAGGCCACGCAACATCCTGTCTTCTCCATGAGAACTCATCTGCGAACATCCAGCTCAGGTCTGCCATGTCGAGTATATGCTGGCTCGAAGGCGCATTGCCCGAGACCCTATTATACAAAGAATGCAAATTTCTCATGTTCCTCCTGAACTCGCTCTTGGGCAGTAACGATTCCTCGAGATTTGCATCCTTGAAGGAGTCATCTATCGCCCGCTGCGACATCTTTCGCATAGTCTTGCAGAGTTGAATGAACTGCGAGAGTTGGACTTGGTTTTTCTGTTCGAGTTGTCGTGCGGCCCAACACCACATAGCTAGCTGCTCTCTCTGGGTAACAGCAAGGCCATTGTAATGCTGGGAAAGCTCTTTTAGCAGGGGATGTAAGAGGACCGGATGAAGGCGAGTATCTGCAGTCTCCATTCGCCTGCTTATTAGTCGAAAGACTCGCTTCCAGCGCCGCCTCGTTGCCTCTGTGCTGACCCGCCCTGTCGAGAAGCAAAGGCCAATGTAGGCTTTGAGCAGCTTTATGGGAACATCTCTCAATACAGCCGGGTCCGGGCTCTCGGACTGCAAACATAGGACAACTGGGTCGGATGTCAGTTCGGCGCTCTCTTGTAAATACTCGTCGGCCGCATCCAGGGAGTCGGCATTTTCCACGAGAATCTGAAGGCATTGTCGATTGGGGGTTATGCCCTCTTGTTTCATCCGCCGATAGAGTTCCGCAACGCTTGGCGGCTCCAGGCGCGCCCTCTCCAGCTCCGATAAGTTGGCCTCGTTCTCCGTGTCAAAGTTCAGGCTCTTGTCGCCGGGCTGCAGATCGCGGGTTTGGAAAGCAGCACTTTTCATAACCAGCTTTTCTAACATGGCCGCATACTCTGCTGACCCAACAGCCCCCGGTGTCGCAGAAGCATGGCGAAAGACACCCCAGGCCTCCCGTGCGTTCCTTGTCGCGCGGATCGCGGCTTCGCATTGGCTGATGCTCCGACTTCTGCCGACAGATATCCGTTGCTGTATCGTGGGCGTTCCGTCCGGCGTAGTACCTGTAAGGATATCGAGTGGCTCGTCTGTGGCCAGCTTGTGGTAACCAGCTTCCTGCATAATCGTACCCACGGTCACCGTCCTGCTCCAACCCTCCTCGATTTCCCTCATCTCATCCATGCCATGGCTTGCTTGGATGTACGGGGGCCAGTGAGGCGCTTGCAAAGAGGCAGTCACCACCTCGGCCGAGTTCTTGGGCATGCCAGCCAAGACTCTCCGCACAGCTCGAAAACCGCGATTATCCAGTAGTAAAGTCTTTTCGAGGGACGAGGAGAGGGTCAACAGCTTCTTTTGAGCCTCCCACAAGTACTCATGCGGGGACTGCACCGGAAGTGCTCCTATATGACCGTGCGGCGTTAATTTTTCCATGATGGCGTTGATCAGGAGGCATTGCTGCTGCCATATGCCGCCTGCACCATCCGAAGCCCCCATATTGCGAATGTATTGCGCAGCGACATCGGCGACTTTGACAATCAGTCGCGGTTCGATGCGAAAGCAATGCTCTGCGCAGCGGTCGATGAGCTGGCTGAAGTTTCTGTCCGACATGTTCAGCATATTCATGTGAGATCTCCCGCAAGAGCCGCGGGGTCCACCGGGGATCGGTTTGATTTCTCCCGTCATCCAGCTCTTCTTTCCGTCATAGTATGTACCACAATAGTCTAACAAGCCGGAGAGCAGTGCCGGGTCCGATAGTTTGGATTTGGAGGAGAGCAAAAGATTCAGGATGAATATTGGAAGTGACTTTCCATACTGTAGGAATCGTTCGCATCGTTCATTGTCGTCCTTCCCTCGTAGTACGTAGAGACAGTAGTCGAGTTCCTCCATGGTATAGCCCTTGTGAAGAACAAGAGAAATCAAGTAGCGCCACACACGCCCGTTGGGCAGCAGATTCTTCAGCATCTCATTGGATTGTTGCTGAAGGTCCTGTCGCATCCACATTTGCATCAAGAGGATCGGTAGTCTCTGGGTTCGCATCGCGGCGACTTCTTCCTTGAGCAGCTCATATTCTCTCCCTTGCTGTCCTCTCAGAAAGTCCTCCAAAAGCTCCGATGGGCTCGGGGCTTCGTTGAGGAGAGTAGTCATCCAGAGCCCTTTCGGTCGTTTTGCGGGTGCAGTGCGTCTGGAGCCATCAATTGTCCGTTCGCCATGTAATCTTGACAAGTCGTCGCTATCATGGAATATCGTGTCGACGGTTTGGGCGCCATCATGCCCACGGAGCGGTTGCCAATGCGATAGGTTGCGACTGATTATCTGCTCTCGGTCAGCCAGGTTCGACCTTGGTTCAATGTTTGGGGGACGAACAATGAAAGATGGCAAGACTTGACAGCGCAGCCGACCGCGATACAATGCCAAGGCTGTATGTCTCAGCATCTTTTATCGGGCAGGCAATTGCAGACGGCAATTCGGTCCCGGAGAAGGGCATGGCGGTCGAATCTTGGATTTACAGAGCAGAGTTCCTTGACTTTTCGATTCTCAGCGCGCCTTGCTCTGGGAGACATACAATTAAAGTGGGGCGGTGCGGTCCTTATCTTATCGCCAGCTTCTGCTGATGTTCCCAGGGAGCATTTGCTTCTTTGTCAAAGAGAAGATTGTGTGAAACTGATGTAAAGAAAATAGGAAAGGAGGAAGAAAGAAAAACAGAGATGCGGAGTAGACTGTCAAGGGCGGCCTTGCTCCGGAATGAAGGGTGCGATTTGCTGCTAGGATGTCAACCCTCCTTGACTCTCGGGTTATCACCCATGCCTGTCTGCACGTAGTACAGAACCGGAGCTCTCAGTAGAACACAGGTCCTTTACAAGAGGTAAGTATTAGGTACTGCATCGAGCATCTACCTCAGACAGTCCTGTACCAATCATCAAGCTCATTAATGGCAAACTGCTTCCCATAATTACGCATATAGCCAGCTTGTTGGATTTTGTGTCTCTGTTGGCGTCCCAACTTCTATATGTAAAAGTATTCTGCCAGACATTCCCTTTAGTCTTCTATTCCACATCAGCGAAGCCTCAGTCGTTAGAGTCCTCCTTTTCAGCGGGCTTTTGCTTCGAGTTCGCCTCTTCATCCGCTTTGTCCTTCCGCTTCTGTACCACTTCCCAGTTGTACACTCTGGCAATGGCCACCTCCATAGTCTTTTGGTCGCTTAGCATGGGGTTCAGACGGTCAGCAAGGGCAGGTGACTCACGGTGATCTGCTCCCGGAGGAAATCCAAGTCCTCCTCACAGTTGGATAAGCTGGTCTTGGCCGTTGACAGCTTCGAGTCGAGCAGGCTCTCCGCCTCGTCAATGGGATACGACAGCATCACGTTGGCCTGGAAGAGGTCAGTCTCAGACCCGACACCGTTTTCACATTGACCTTCGCACCCCAAGCCAGATGTACACCTCCTCGGTAGGAGGGATGTTGGCTTTGCTATAAAGCGTATCGTTGAGCTCAAATGTAGTCTCGATCGGATCCTCCTCATCCTGTTTCTTCCGTGAGCTATGCCTTTTGCCTGAGTGGGCCGGGGTTGGCGTACTTTTCGCAGCTTGAGGAATCGCACTGTGTCGAGAGTTTTTTGAATATCGGGTATCTTCTCTTTGAGGCCCGTCATCCGCCGTTGCAAGTTGACCTCCATGAACTGGTACTTCCTGCACCATAACGTGTTACCAATAGCTCCTTGCTCAAGACACCTCTATGCTCGTGCAATTTCGAGCAGGTAGCCTTTCGCAACTCACGAGATCATTTCCTGGAAGCTTCGCAGGGTCGGCTCGACGTCGCTACGGGTTGCGACATAGTCCTCTACCTTGTCGACGAAGGGGGCATATGGGATTCCCCGCGGGTTGCTTGGGGTAGCATCTGAGCTGCTGGAGCACGGTGAGCAGCTGCGACAAGCACGTAAGCCCGGGGTTTCAACATACCTAGCAGCGGCCACGCTTCCTTTGCTGGCCATAGTTGCTGCGGACGTGGTTCAGCGCATACTGAATTTTGGTGCGATTTTGGGTTCTGCGACAGGCGGCGGCAATTCATAGTGGGCTGTCCAGGTTCAGAGCACACCTAGGTGAGCGGCAGGTGGGGCAAGGTGAGGGAACCTTCACACCTTCGGAAGCACCCAACAAGGTGCTGGTCAGTCAAGATATCATTGCTCGTGTTATAGGTCTGCAGTCACTGCATGCTTTTGTAATATCCAGGCGGACTTGGTCGCCGCATTGTAGCAGAAATATGTTATGTGCACTGAATATGCATGTACCAGAGGTGGCATCCTTGGGTATTCATGTATGGGATGACGCAAGGGCATCAAAGGAAAACGGGGCATTGGAAGAAATGTTCAAGTGCTGTACGTATTGCGATGTCAATAGGCATCAATGGACTACGTACCGCAAAAAAAACATCGCTGATATCACCGTGCGTTATATTACCTGAATCTAAAGCTGAATACCGTCATATCCAGTAATGCCCCGTGTTAAACCAAAATGCCCGATTCATGGTACAGGGTAGCAATCTTCAAGCACCAGAATTCCAGTTTCACAAGCTCTCCAATGAAAAATATTGTATTCCAACGCCCAAGCAGAACCGCCAATACAGAGTTAGTGAGAGCATCAAACGCTTGAGACAAATCATGAATGCATCAATATGGGCTATCCATCGTAGCGCCTGCCGACAGCTTAATCGAGGCGCTTTTTGCCATCAGCCATGTCTGCGGCTTCGGGTTCCTTGCCCTTGGTGAGAGGAGCGGCTACGGCATCAGCGCCATCGTCCTCATCCCATTGATCAACGGCATTTTCGTCCCAGTTGTCAAGCTCCTCTTCCAGGGTCCGAGACCGACTCGGCCCAGCCGTGACGCCCGTCTCGTGTCCTTCGCCCAGTTCCAGATCATCATCATCCTCCCCAGGAACAGCATTATACGCCTTGCGTTGTCGCTTTCGATCGAGCATGCGCTGGTGATACCAGGAGCACAGGCCGAGAGCGGCCAGGCTGCCGACAATGTTGGCCACAATGTCGTAGAGGTCGAAATCGCGATCGTTGGGGAGGAAGCTCTGCACAAACTCGGAGCCAACGCCCAAGACCAGCGTACACACGACCAGAGTCATGTTTAGCGAGCGTCGGCGGTTGGTATCGACGATCCAGTAGAACACGAGGGTGAGAGTGAAGAATGTGAGGGTGTGTAGGACTTTGTCGTTGATGTAGAGGGAGAGCTGCAGCTTGGTAAGGCCGACGTAGCCAGCAAGCATCAGCAGCACCAGAAACACGGCTAGATCAACGTGTTAGCTATTGCGAAGCTTTCCCCGGAGACCCTCAGCTCTGGGCTCTCGAGGACATGATGGAACTTGAGCTGTACCTGCAAAAGGTAACCGGACGCGCATTGTGGTGGGCGGCGTTGTGAGCAAAGCCTGGAGGGATGGATCGGAGGATGTGCGGCAAGACGACGATGGCAGCCAAAACGGGCCAGGCAAGAGCAAGAAGATACGGAGCAGACCGTGGAACGATTTCAAGTGAAGCCTGGGGCGTGGGGAAGATATTCGCGGGCTGGGGCTGGGCTGATGGAAGCTCTAAGCCTTCTTGTCTCGGGGAGCTAGTTGCGGCGTTGCGACAGGGATGACAAGAGTGGCCTTGGCGCCTGATGATTTCATTCGCTGTCCAAGTCCGTTTGATCGGCTCCAACCCACCCACAGTTGGTGCGTGCTGCTTCTTTGAGGCTCCTGGTCAGTGGGCGGTGGTTAAGGTTGTGGAGGATTACCATGCGTGCACAGTGAACAGCTGCGATACGTGGAAGACTTCACATCATGGGTTGATCTAATACCTAGGTCAGGTAGCAATGGGAACAATCGTCAATTGTGTCGCGACTTCATGGGCTTCCTTCTCCCGCTAACTTCTTGGGGCGCGGGCTTGACTAAGAACTCTGGGCATGACCAGTCGTAATATCACGTGATGTTACTCCTGACACATCCGTAAGTGCCTTTGTGCATCATCGGCATGCAGCATGTCCAGTGTACCTCGGTGGCAGACGAACCATAGCAATCCAGCGCCGCGCAGAGAACGCCTGCGACGTGCAAAAACCATCCAAAATTCCCGACAGCCAAACATTCACGCTTGCTCGTCGTAGTCTTTCATGTTATGCGACCCCAGATTGTCTCCCGCAACCCCTGGTAGCCGCTACTCTACTCAGGGCCCCAGGTACCTCTTCTCCCATCGGCCTACCTGTCTCCAGGCAGGAAAAGTCCCGCTTCGGGAAAGGTACAAGCCTCCCAAATCCTCAACCTCACCTCTTGATCACACGGCAAAACCGGTCCACTGGTAGCCATCAAAGCTCGCCCACCACGCATCCAATCGTCGCCAGATTCGAAATTCCATCTCGCCCGATGCCGCTCTTTTGTCCCATGTCGTCTTGATTTCCCCAATCGCCACAGGTCAGGCCCGACGCGAGCGCATTTCCCTGCGCATGGCGACAGGAGGCGTGCCGTCGCTTTCATCGCCAAGGGCCCAAAATGTCGTTTTCCAACGGCCAGCCAAGCTGGCCCCCTCCCTCATTACACCACAGTCACAGCAACCGGAGTTTGCAGCATCTTGACGATGCTCCGGCGCGAAATGCAACCCCCATCGACAACCATAACGCGTTGGTGCCTGAGGCATCCCTGGATGCCGAGGAAGAGCATCGCCGCGCTCACTTTGCCGAACTCTATCGGAAAACCGAAGACAAGATTGCGCTCTTGTTCGCTGACGATGGTTCATACAACTTTGACGCGATCCGCGCTTTGCGACGCCAGTCGCCCTCCATGTCGGCCCCGCTGCCCCCGACGACCGACCACGAACCGATCAAGGAGCCGCCACTCAAGAAGGCCAAACGAGCCATCGACGAAGATGACTACGACGACGACGACGAAGACGAGGAGGAGCCCCCGGCTTCTGCCCCCAAGTCGCAACACGCCGCCGCCGCCAACTCTCTCCTATCCCCCTCCAAGTCTGGAAGCTCCCCTGTCCAGTCCCTGAGTTCCCCTGACAAGCTCCTGGATAAATCCAAGGGCCAGGATGGTACCCAGGACAAGGACAAGCCGGACGATGATGCGATCAAGAAGCTCGAGGCTGATCGTATCGCGACCGAGGAGGCGGCGCGGAGAAGCTTCCACACAATATTCTATACCCTGGAGAACGACCGAACCGCGATGTTGGAACAACAGCAGCTTGAAGACTCCGAGAAGCAGTTGCAGGCTGAAATGGACCACTCGAACCATTCGACTGCCGCAGGCGCTCCGGCTGCGAACCACGGCTCCCTCAGCAGCGCAAACTTGGGTGCCTCCAGCTTGACGCTGAAGCATCTCATCGCCCGAATCGATATGAAGCGAGACCAAGTTCGTGCCTCGGATGCCGAGCTCAGACTGCTGATGAACGAAGTTCGCAAGAACCGCAGCAAGTGGGCCAGCGAAGAGAACGTGAACCAGGAAGAACTATATGAGGCGCTCGAGAAGGTCTTGACGGAACTGAAGGCGCACACCGAATACTCAACGCCCTTCCTTACCAGAGTCAACAAGAGGGACGCGCCAGACTATTATAACTGTAAGCCTGCGAGCGGAATGCTTCCGGCCAATGCTAACACTCCTCAGTCATCAAGAATCCCATGGATCTCGGCACCATGACCAAAAAGCTGAAGTCCCTTACGTACAAGTCTAAAGCCGATTTCGTCACGGATCTCAATCTTATCTGGGATAACTGCCTCAAATATAATCAAGACATGAACCATCCGCTTCGGCGTATGGCCAACGGCATGCGAAAGGAGGCGGAAAAGCTAATCCCCCTCATCCCAGACCTTGTCATTCGTCCGCGAGCAGAGGTTGAGGCGGAGGAGAGGCGCAAGCAGAATGGTGGCGAAGATGATGCAGGCGACGACTCTGATGATGAGCCCATCATGTCGTCTCGGGGTCGCAAGGCTACCACCAAGGGCACGAACAAGTCGCGCAAGGCCCCAAGTGACGAGAAGGAGGAGACGCCAGTCATAGATCAGAAGCCCCTTCTGCAAGTCAACGGACTGATAGGAAAGGCTGGGCGTGAGGGGTCGGAAGCTGTCGATGGGAGCAACGGTTTTGCCACGCCTCCCATTGCTGGCTCGATTACTCCAGGAGCCGTCAACGGGCATTCCGGCCTGGGAAGCAATACGGATGCTATGGATATTGATGGCCCGAGCCTGAACGGCATGGCGCTGAACCCAGCCTTTGGTGGAGCTGCGGAGCAGGTTTATGAAGACGACGAGTACAAGGTCTGGAAGCAGACGACGAAGAAGGATCGCGCGCTCGTCGCCAAGGAACGGTTTCAGCTCTTCAACGAGAAGCATCTCAACACGGATGCTCCAGCTCTGCTGCGAAACAAGGCTGGCATGCGCGTCTTCCTACGGAACCAGAAAGCGGCTGAACTCCTTGCACAAGGAATACCCCAATCAGAAGGGGCAACCGCAGCTGGCAAGGATGCCGAGACCAAGCCTACAGATACTCTGGCTGAGGAGATTGAGGGGGAAGCAGACAAGGTCATACCCGACTACTACAACTCAGTCAACATAATCCCAGATATCCAGCCTCGACTACAGTGGGTTGAGGATGGTGATGGCCAGGTCATCAACCAGCACGAGGATTTCCTACGGCTTGTTCCCCCGGGGTTATTCACGGCCCCATCCAGTCGCTTGACCAAGAAGATGGACGACAACATTAGCCAAATCCAGGAGACGAGAAAACTCGCAACGAAGATCTCTGTCATCAAACAGATGCAGGTTCAAACACAGGTATGGACCCATCGCACCTGACGCCGGCTTTTTATTAACCCCCTGTGTTCCAGGTATACACCAATCAGTTTCCGAAGCAAAATACCGTGTCCTTTGTAGAACAGGATATCGAGCCTCACTATATCGCCGATGATGGCCCCGTCATGGCAACTGAGGCCTGCCAAAACGCTCTCAAGCGATCAGTAGCAAAGATCTTGTACCACACCGGATTCGAGGAGCTGCAGCCATCTGCGATCGACACATTCACGGGGATAGCTGCAGATTACTTTCAGAAGCTCACTCATACTTTCAACGTCTATCGGGAATCGGAGAAGATCACCATACAGACTCCGGAAGGGCCGAAATTCCAACCCCGGTTCACTCCTGAAGAAGTCATACTGCATACGCTGGATGAGAACGGTCACGATGTAGCTTCTCTTGATGCGTATGTCAAGGACGACATAGATCGACTGGGTGGTAAGCTGGATGCACTGCATGAACGCATGAAGCTGCACCTTACCGATCTTCTGCGTCCCGCCCTGGCGGCCGATGCGGGCGCTGACGGTGTGGGCGCCTTCAACGATGGCAGCGATCAGTTCATGAGTGGTGATTTTGCCGACGATCTTGGCGAGGACTTCTTCGGTTTCAAGGCGCTGGGTCTGGATAGGGAGATGGGACTAGACTCGTTCGCTGTTCCTTTCCATCTGTTGCAGAGCAGGGTTAGGAGCCAATACCAGATGCAGACACAGACATCCGGCACCATTACATCGGATTTGTTCGAGCCTCTACCGCCTTCCCAGCCGGTCACCAAGGAGAGCATCCAAGATGAGATTGGCCTTGTGAAGAACTTCTTCCTTGCCAAGCTGCACGCAAATGGCGATCAGCCCTTGATTGAGGATGAAGATCTTCCCGTCAAACAAAGAAAGCCTCGACCTCGCCTGGGAGCCAGTGGAAAGATTATCTCAGCACAGAAACGGCCACCCAAGGAACAGCTGGCACTCGCAAAGAAGCGGAAGAAGATGGAGGCTGCAGCTGCCGAAGGGAAGCTCAACGCCTCCCCGGAAAAAGGCGGCGGCGGGTCTCTGCACAACACTCCGTCGAAGAAAAGGTCCAACCAGCCAAACGGCACGCTTCCCCCGAACCCGGCCGTCCTGGCTCTGGCACCAAGCATGGAGCGCACTGATAGTCTTCAGAGCCAGAATGGCGCCAGCCAGACCGACAAGGACGACGGTAACGGCATGCCGATGAGCCCAGAGAGTATTGCCCAGTAGGCTGTACTCGCGAGCTCCGTCTCGCTGCCGTACCAAACCTAGTCATACCCGTACCCGTACATAGATTGGAACCGCAAGGCAACTGAACACACGACTTGTTTACCCGCCACAGCGGCACCCTGCTCCGCAGCTTGGGGGCCAGACGTCTTTTCTTGGGCAGGTTATACCCCAAGAGAGCCCCAGCTTTGGTCAGCGACGCTGGATGACTCTCTTTTCTCTGCCTTTTCTTTTTCCCATTCTCTTTTTATTTTTGTTTTGCTGGGTTCAAGACAAAAACCCTGTTTGTGTCAACAATATGTACCACCTCTTTATCCAGTTTTTTGTTCGGCTTCTACTCGCTTCAGGCCACACTCGCTTATACGTTGGTTTTCGTCACTGATTTCCCCAGCATACCCTCCTTGCATTCATGGGTGGAACGGGGGTTGGAGCCAAATTGTGTTCCTACTCTTTATTTTTCTTTTTGTCTATTTCTCCGACAGAATGGCTGCTCACTTGCCCACCTCCCATGCCCCGACTCCCGTAATAAACATCCCTCCTCAAACAGCCATACTCCATTCTGTCCGGCGTTAGATGGCCCTCACCGTTCTTTCTGGAGATCCCAGATTAGGTGTTGAGGCGACACGGCTGGCGCACAGTGGTTTCGATATTACTGAAATTTCCATGGAGGAAGAAAAAGGAAACGTGGGGGAAAAAACATATATACCAAAGGAGGGAGTGGAGGGAGGGAGGGCTTCTGGTTAAGGCAAAGGAAAAGGGGAGAGAGGGCAAAGGGCACTGATAGCATTCTGCAAAGGAGCCAGGGGAATGATGGATATTGGGGAGGGGTGAGAGCACAGGGTGATCTGATATACATGTGACCATGGCGCGAAGTTCCAGACAAACGGCGAAGGTTGGCTTCAGTTGTTTTTTCGTGCGACAGTTGGCCGCCTCGGCTGGCTTTGCACATTTACAGTAATGTTAGTCTCTGAATGAGGATGACTAATCCAACAAAACTTCCACCCAGTGACAGACGCACAAAACCGAGTAGGAAAGTCAGGCTGGTGTCATCACCTACCTCCGCCGTTGAGGCAGAGCTGTATGTATGTTGATATCACTAGCTACCTGGAAACCAAGTTTACAAAAAAATCCCACAGAGTTTGCCACAAGTTAAAAAAAAAGAACTCCTTCCCTTCCCTCTGTAACCACGCGTCGTATCGTGGGCGGGGCAGCCCTCACAGTACGCCTGATGAATGCATGTTGAAAATTGTTGTGTTGTATCTTCCTTTTTCCCCGTGTCCCAGAGAAATACTCATCCATGTTAAATTTACTACCCTCACCACCCGGTGAACCGATCTTTTGTTGAACCAATGGGTTGCCCCTTTTGCGCCTACATCTTACGTGAAGGCTCATGTTGAATCTGTCCCTGGATAGTGATATCCAGAGAGGAAAAAAAAGTGTTTTGTGTGTCAAGATTGTCGTTATAGAGGAAGAAAAAGGGAGAAGAAGAAGACAGGGGGCTGATCATTTACAGACCAGCGTCCAGACGCCAGCCCTCAACGGGGAGAGGGAAGCCACCAGCCCAGGCGGCAATCTCCTTCTTGAGGTCGTTGATCTTCTGGATCTCGCCACCGGCGACCTTGGCCTTGAAGTCCTTGAGCTTGTTGGCCTCCTTGGGCAGGCTGGCCTGGACCTCCTTGCAGATCTTGATGCTCTCGTCAATGTAGGTGGCGACGCGAGCAAAGTCCTCCTCGCCGAAGCCACGGCTGGTCATGGCGGGGGTACCAATGCGGATACCGCAGGGGGTGAGGGCGCTCTTGTCGCCGGGGATGGAGTTCTTGTTGCAAGCAATGTTGATCTGCTCAAGGACGGCCTCGACACGGGCGCCGTCGAGGCTGTGCTTGCGGAGGTCAAGGAGGACCATGTGGCTGTCGGTGCCGTCGGCGACGAGCTTGTGGCCGAGCTCCTTGAACTTGGTCTCGAGAGTCTTGGCGTTGGAGACGACCTTCTCCTGGTAGGCCTTGAACTCGGGGGTCTTGGCCTGCTTGAGGGCAACGGCCAGAGCGGTGATGGTGTGGTTGTGGGGGCCGCCCTGGTGGCCGGGGAAGACGGAGAAGTTGATGGGACCCTCGAGGTCGTACAGGGTCTCCTTGCCGGTCTTGGCATCAACGGAGCGGACGCCCTTGCGGAAGAAGATCATGGCACCGCGGGGGCCACGGAGGGACTTGTGGGTGGTGGTGGTGACAATGTCGGCGTAGAGGAAGGGGGAGGGGATGACCTCGGCGGCAATGAGGCCGGAGATGTGAGCCATGTCGACAACAAGGTAGGCGCCAACCGAGTCAGCGATCTTGCGCATGCGAGCGTAGTCGATGAGACGGCAGTAGGCAGAGGTACCGGCAACAAGCACTTTGGGGCGGTAGAGGATGGCGTTCTTCTCGAGCTGGTCGTAATCAATAATGCCAGTCTCGAGGTCAACTCGGTAGGGCATGGTCTCGAAGTAGGTAGAGACAGCAGAGATCCTAACAATAGAGATTAGCCAATGAAATGCACAGATATGCGGGACCGGAGTACTCACTTGCGCTGGGGGGTCTGGTAGCCGTGGCTCAGGTGGCCACCGTGGGGGAGGTCGAGGCCCATGAGACGGCCGTGGGGAGGCATGATGGCCTGGTAGACCTGCAGGTTGGCAGGGCTGCCGCTGAGGCACTGGACGTTGACACCCCACTTCTCGGGGTCGACGTGGAAGGCCTCAAGGGCGCGGCGCTGGCAGAGGAGCTCCATCTGGTCGATGTGCTCGTTGCCACCGTAGTAGCGGGCGCCGGGGTAGCCCTCGGAGTACTTGTTGGACATGGGCGAGCCGAGAGCATCGAAGACGGCACGCGAGGTGATGTTCTCGGAGGCAATGAGCACGATGGACTCGCGCTGGCGCTGGACCTCTTGCTTCTGCGGAGGGGGGTCAGCGAGGGAACAGACAGGACCGGTGGGAGGGGGGGAGGGAGGGAAGGTGGCGTACCATGATCTCGGCAACCTCAGAGTCAGTCTCGAGCAGAGACTTCTCGAGCATCTGGAGCATGCGTTAGACGTTTCAATTCGGTGGTGGCGAGGATGAGAGCAGCGAACCTCCTTGTGCCCAGTGGAGAGGGCGTACGTCGAGCTGGTAGCCATTGTAGCGTATAGTCTTGAAGACTGTGGGAAGGATGGTATGGATGGGGGAGGGAGGGGAAAGGGTGGAATGGGTGAGGAAAAGTAGAGAAGAAGAAGAGGGAGAGGAAGAAGAATGAAGTAGAGGAGGAGGAAGAGAGGAAATTTTGTATGGAGGGAGGAGAAGAAAAAAATCTAGCTCGAGTTAGAGGGTGGTGAGTGACTGGAACAGCGGGCGAGATCGGCTGGTGGAAAAGAAAGAAACTGGAGGGCGGGGCAGGAAAAGACCCAAAAGTGAGGGGCTCGCTCGCATCCCGCATTCTCAAACCCAACTCAGGGCCCCCCTTCTATCGCTATCGCCCGTTTTTAGCGCCGAGCGTATCCCTCCAACCTCATGCCACCAAGGTGCACCGATTGCTGGCGAAGGAGGGCGGCCATTGGGTATGCCGCTGAGGCAATTTCACACCTACAGTACCTGTACTTACATACTTAGCTGTACCTATTTACTCTGTACCGTGGGAGCTCGCCCAACCAATGATGCGGCGGCAAATGCTGCGGTCATGGAACTTGCCGAAAGGAGCGATTCTGATCCTGCGCGCGCTCGCTTAAGCAAGTCTCGCATGTCTTGATGACGGTGTCCCTCCCCCTCATCGGCAGTGCCATTGAGCAGACTGATTCTACGAATATAAGCTCGGAGCAATCCAATGTCGTCTGTTTGGTGATGGTGACCGTTGGAGAGTACCTGGAAAGCCAGAACTATGTTCCTGAAATTGAATAGGAATAAATAAATAAATACCGGATCCACCCGGTGCCAAATAGCTGTGGCGTGCGCAGGGCTGTATTCAATAGCCGTTTCTAGCCTCTCTTTAGCATCTGGAAGGTTATCGCGACCGCCTATTGTAGAACCTACTGAAGGCTACAAGGCATAGAATTGGTAATGACGGTCACAAAGGTGCCTGGGTAGGGTGATGCAGGCTGTAACGCTGCCAAAGCCAGCCCTGGGTTCTACTGACTGATTCGTATTTCCGGGGACTTACTGTTAAAGGCAAATCGAATCGAATCTGCCTCTAAGGAACCCGAAAAGGGACGCCTCCAGAAAAAAAAAAAGAAAAAAAAAACACCCCCCCAAACCTTCAGGCCCTAATCCCATTGCTACTAACCAATTAAAGCGCAGATGTCTCGAAAGCAGGCACTCACCAATTGAATCCGCATCGCATAACCGTATGCAACACACTACCTAGAAAGATGGCAAGAAAGTCGTGAGATATGGCATTGTATCAACCGCCATAGAATAGCAAAATCCATTCATTCCATTGCCTGCCACATACCAAATTCCACACCTGCCCTGACTCGTAGTAGACACTCTCTCTGCTGACTTATGCCCAAACCACCCCTGCTCAGCCTGAGAGATGCCAGCTTCACCATCTTCGATACGTGGCGTCGAACCAAGCTGATCTAGCCCAGCCTCCTACCAAAGGTCTCTCTTCCCACGACATAGGTGGTCTTGCGTTTCTTCTGCACTTTATCTCTTGGAGAAAAAAAAGACAATCATCGAAATCCAAGCATGGGCTGGCCGTACGAGTTCCTCACCCTCTCTGATGAGGACAAGCTCCTCCGTCGCAACACCCTGGATCTCTACGCCGCCATCGCCCACGCATCCGCCCTGCTCCCGGCATTCCTCTATCTCATCTTCAGGCTGATCCTTGCCCGAATCTCCCGCCCCGGCGCCTCTGCCTCTGACGGCCATGGCGAGTATGAGCAGGTCCCGCGCTCGCCGCTCATCAAGGCCCGCCGCATGGACAGTCCCGCCCGTCTAGCCGCCCACTGGAGCCGGTTGTCTTGGTGGATGGGCAGCGATGTCTACTTTCGTGGTGCTCACTGGGGCCAGCGCGATCAGTGGGTGCTGGCCTTTGCTTGGACGGCGTGGCTGGTTGTTCTCAGCGTCATGGGAACGGGTAAAGGTGAGCAGCATCAGAAACCCATCTCTGTCATTCCTCTGGATGGGACTAATCAAATCCCAAGACTACCTTCATCTCACCAAGCGGCTGGGCATGATTGCCGTCTCCCAGCTTCCAATCCAGTATCTGCTCTCTCTCAAGGCCCTCAACCCCTTTGCGTGGGCTTTCCGCTCCTCTCACGAGCACATCAACCGCTACCACCGCGTCCTAGGCCGCATAGTCTATGGCTTCATCATCGCCCACATCATCCTCTATGAGTACTTCTTTCTCATGAAGGGTGTCTGGCTGCGCCGCATGCTCCAGTTCGTCGTTCTCTGCGGCAGCGGCTCCGCCGTGGCCTTTACCGCTCTCTTTGCCACCTCTACCGTCAGCGTCATGATCAAGTCCTACCGCGTCTTCTTTGTCACCCACCTGGTCGTTGCCTTTGCTGTCCCGGCGATGCTATTCATCCATGCACCTCCTATCAGGGTATACCTCGTCGAGGCACTCGTCGTCTTCCTCTTTGACCTGGCGACGCGGCGCATGGGTATCGTTGTTGCGCCCACCGCCCTTGAAACCATCCCAGGAACCAACCTCGTCAAGGCCTCTATCACACTACCCTCCGCCAAGGCAGATAGGTTCCGAGCTCTTCCAGGCTCTCACGTCTATCTCAGCATCCCTCCGGCAGCTCGTTCTTCCGAATACCCTCCATCCAAGGACCTCATCGTGGATTTCATGTTCAACCCCTTTACAGTTGCCTCCGTCAATGACGACAACAACGACATTACGCTTGTTGCCCGCACCCGGAGCGGCCCGATGTCGACGTTTCTGTCCCACCATGCAGCCAGCAACGGCAAGGTGCACCTGGGCGTTGATGGACCCTACGGCGCCCTAGGAAAGCATTATCACGACCTCATTTCCTCCAAAATACAACGAGTTCTTCTCTTCGCGGGCGGTGTCGGTGCAACGTTTGCTCTCCCCATATACCAAGCCATCCTCCATGACAACCCAGTGGCCAAGGTCCGTCTTGTGTGGGCCATCCGTGGCGCTGGCGACGCCACCTGGGCTGTCTCCCGCGACACCTCTGGCCAGAGCGTCCTGGCCGATGAGAACATTGAGCTATTTCTCACCGGCGACATGGGAGCAGGGGCTGATCCTGAGATCTCTCCCGCCAATGGCGATGACGTTCACCTCAGTACCATGCACCATGACAGCAGGCGGGGCCGCTACACTTCTCAGCACAACCGCAAGCGACCCGACTTTGACAAGATCATCGACACCACTTTCAGACAAGGCACCGAAGAGACAATAGCCATCCTGGTGTGCGGCCCTGCCGAGATGGCTAGGGACATACGCGCACGTGTCACACCTTGGGTCATGAGAGGTCGCAAGGTTTGGTGGCACAACGAGTCTTTTGGATGGTAGGTTGTAGAGCACCTAATGTAATTCATGTCTATAGCAATGCCCAAATCCCCCAATCGTCGATAATAGCCGTGCCCATCAAGATGTGACGTGTCTCTTGATGCTAATGTATCAATCCGCAAGCTGTAGCTCATAATGTGAGCTGTGATGCAGGTGCCGTTTTAAAACGTCCGCCTATAGCGGCCAAGCAATGCAGCACGCCCAGGTTATCCCATGTAGTCCATATCCTCCTGGGTGTCTAGGTATCTATATTTCATTAACAAGATCCTCCAACGCCTGATAACCGTGACAGGCTTCATTCCCTTTCTATAACGTCCCAAAAAAGAAAACCGTCGGACTCTACACTATACGAAGCCATAACTAAACCAGTCCTTCAAACAAACCGCCCGCCGCAACCATGGTCACACCGTCGCCTCTCACTGCCTATATCGTGCGAGTTGGGCCATGATGTTTTGAACCTGGGCGGCTGCGTCGCCGGTTCCTCCAGGAGCCGAGCCCGCGCCTGGCTGGCCAGCGTAGGCATTCGCGTACGCCGGGGCAGCATGCTGCGGGGCACCACCTCCATGCAGGCTGCCCAAGATGGCCTGAATATCAACCTGGGAGCTGGATGTCTGACCAGGATTGCCTCCACCATTCGTCAACCCTCCTTGTCCTTGCTGCACCGACGAGATGAGTCGCTGGAGTGTGGCACCGTCAACCTGTCCCAAAAGGCTGGCAATATCAGCTGTAGCGACAGCAGGCTGAGGCGGATATGCGCTAGGTGGCTGCGCGGGGAATCCTCCACCGTGAGCAGGCTGCTGAACATGCGCGCCGTAGGGAGGTGCGTAACCTCCAGGTGCAGCATAGCCTTGACCATAGCTTGTTTGCCCAGAAGCCTTGGCTCTCAGAATCACCTCGGCAGCGGTGCTGGGATCAAGGTCGACGTATTGGTCAAATCGCACGTTGCTGATGCCTCCAGAGCGGTCGAAAGCTTGAACAGGAATTCGCCCCAGGCTCTGTGCGCGGATGTTGAGGTCCACAACGGCGTGAACACCTTCGGCAGCCTGCCTCTGGATAACCTGTTCCTTGGGAAAGCGAGGATGGAGGTACATAACCTCCGTCTTTAGGCCTCTCGTCTTGAAGGCACCTTCGACCCACGAGACGAATTCGCGCGAGACGTCTGGCTGCAAGATAATTTGCACGTCAGGAACATCAGCGCCATATCTTCGAGGTAGGTCCAGCTCGGTGTGGCTCTGAGGTCGGGAGTAAGGGCTCGGGCTTCGTCGGCGATAAGAGTCTTTGCCCTGACGGCGGTAACCTGGAGACTGGGAACGCCCTCTCCCACGGTCTCCACCGTAAGACCCTCGGTCTCGACCCCCGAAGCTATTCTCCCTGGAGTGATAATCGTTGCGACGCGGCGACTGGTTTCGCCCTGGTCGATAATCGTCCCGATTTTGCTGACTGTATCGGTCATTTCTGCGAGATGCATCACGACCTCGACCACGTTCCCGGTCCGGGCTGCGGGCGCGGTCTTTCTTGGACTTGTCTTGGACACGAGATATTTCGAGGTCTGATCCCGTTAGTATGATTCACTTCAAGGTATGCCTTGCATAGTACTTACGGACACGCCGACCCTTGATCTCGATTCCTTGAAGATTGTCCAGAGCTCGTTGTCCCTCCTCGACGGTATGGTACTGGACGAAACCGTAGGCGGACTTGAGGGAGATCTGAGCCAATCTGCCGAATCTGTGGAATAAGTCAAAGACATCTCGCTTTGATACCTTGTCGCTAGAAAGGTTGCCTGTAGAGAAAATGTGAGCACCAGTTTGGGATGCGCCAGAGGCGGATCGTGTACCAATGAAGATGCGTGAGCCTTCAGGAAAGCGATCCCATTTGGCTTCTGACATGTACTGCCTCTCGTCGACCATGAATTGGTCCCACTGGCGCTGATATTCAACATCTTGGCTTCGATCAGCGGGGAATGGAGGAGCATTGATGGAAGTGACGGCAACGGGCGCATTGAGCCCGGTGGCGGGGGGAGGCGGAAGGCCGCCGAGGCCATCTGCCGTCGTGCCAGGGACGGCGGAAGTGACGTAGGTGGATGGCTGACCCGGGGTCGGGGGCGCAACGGCACTGGGCGGGACGCTGGAATTGACTCCGGGAGGATGGTGTTGCGCGGCATACGACTGGGAGCTTGTCTGCGGCAGGGGTGGCCTAGGTGGGAGACTAGAGGACGGAGGCAGAGCAGAGACCGGGGAGGTGGAGCTGGTGGCCTGCTCGGCATTGGCGTTGACGGAGTTATCAGATTGGTCTGGATTTGAAGCAGAGTCAACAGGTTGGGAAGTTAGATCGGCGACAAGCTGCTGGATATCAGCTGAAGGATCCTGGGACGCGACAAATGCCGTGATGGCCGGGCGAGCTGCGTCACGAGATTGCGCCGACTGGCCATCTTGTTGTTGTGTACCGGTAGATTGAGAGGAGGCAGAGGAAGACGCCGGGACGGGATGCGGGTCTGCCTTGATACGGGCAGCAGGAGGAGCAGGAGTGGCGTCAGCGGCGCCTGGAAGCAGGGCTGACGGTTCAGGGACGGCACGAGCATCGTCGAGAGGGCGACTGGTAGTAGTGGTCAAGTAATCGGAGGTGAGTGAAAGATTGTTGGATTCTCGAGTCAACGATGATACATCCTGTTGAAGGGTCTCGCCCTCATCTCCGCCATCTTCTCCTTCCCCCGGCCCGATGGGCGAGTCAAAGGTCTTTGCGTAGTCGTCATTGTCATTGTCATCCGGTTGCTGGACTGGCTGCTGCTGGGCGGTGGTGGCCTCGGGGATGTCCTCGCCGTACGCATCGTCGAAGCTGTCATCATCTACAATGCCGTCATTGTCAACATCGACCAAGGTGTCATGGACAACAGGAGCCTCGGCGGATTGGTCGACAGTGCCATCGGAAGCCATGGCAGCGGCGACCATGGCATCGATCGTATCGACCGTCTCTTGGAGCGCCGGCACTGCGAGGGTTGCGGCCGTGTGAACAGGAGATGGGGAGACGGGGGAAAGATTGGCCGTCGCCTGCAGCTGGGCTTCGGGTTCTGGCATGAAGAGGGGACCTGGAGCGCTGTCTGTATAGAGAGTATGGAGTACAGAGTACAGATGGAGGATGAAGATGGAAGAGGTAAGCAAAGGGGAAGCGAGCCAAGGAAAGTAAGTACGACAAGTACGGGAGGATACGGGGGCAGCGCGCGCAAGGCTGACGGAGGATCCTGGCTGTGCTTGTCTGTCTAGGCACCTTACTGGGGAGCGAACCAGGGACGAGGTGAGAGAAGAGGGGATTGATGGGATGAAAGGGAAGATGGAGGGTGGATTGTCGGATATGGAACCGACAAAGACGACGTCGAGGCTTAGCAGAGCAGACAGAAATGGCCTGGGCAGAAGGCGTGGTGGTGGTCAGAAGATGGGCAGGTGCGACGATGATGGCGGCCAGGGAGCTGAGCAGAAAGAGCCAGGCAGAGCTAAGGATAGCCGCATGCGATAAGGCTCCCGCGTCTGGGCAATGGGAAGAGCGCAGGGGATGCAAAATGGGCAGGCCCCTATCAGAGCGCCGCGGGGAGGCAGCCAAGCTACTGCGGCCGAGGCAACTCAGAAAGAGAGGGAGAGATGGATTCAAGTGGGCGGAAGGTGGCCTGGCTGAGGTTGAGGGGAGAGTTGGAAGAGAGATTGGTGGTGGGTGATTTCAGAGAAATGGAACGATGAGGCTGGAAAATCGAGCAAGAAGGTTGCCGCAATCATAGACCCACATGGGACGAATGTGGCAGGCGGTGAGCATGACTGCCATATGTCATGGGCGGCATAATTCGAGGCAGGGGTGGTGCTGTTGGCAGCCACCTACACCACTGAAAGACACTATCACCTCCAGCACCTGGGCCTCCTTATTACTGAGCTGGACAATTGCTGCGTAATCGCAGAGCCAACATGTTTAGAATCGCATCCAGGCGCGCGATCCTTGGTGGCTTGCCCATGGGGCAGGCCTTTATACCTGTTATACCATACAGAGGGAAGCGCTATGAAGCTTACGATGCTCGCTTCGACGCCGATGCACTGGCCGAAGCTCGAACTTGGTACGAGTCGTTCGATCCCTCTTATCTTCCCCGAGGAGAGACGACATATGCGAGATCAAGCGGACCCGGCGGGCAGCATGTGAACAAGTAGGCCAACCGATATCTTCAGTGACTTGGTAAATGACACCATGTTGACTCCCATAGGACTGAGACAAAAGCCGTCACTGTGTACCCAGTTAGGGAGCTTCAAGCGATTCTTCCGCCATCGCTTCATGCTAGCATTAGGCTGTCCAAGTACTACACGGCGGGCAACGACAGCTTAACCTTTCACGCGCAGGAGCATAGATCGAGAAGCTCAAATGCGGACGAGAACCGGAGGAAGCTCATGGATGAGGTGACGCGCATCTATCGTGAAAATACCCCTGCCGAGACGAGTAGCGAAAAGAAACAAAAGCATCGAGACATGTCAGTCAAACGACTACCCTGTGAATGAGCAACATCACTGACAAAGCTCGCAGTGAAAAGAAATTTCACGACCAAAGGTTAAAGGAAAAGAAGTTTCATAGCTCCAAGAAGCAGGCGCGTCGAGGCTCCTCGGATTGATTTCATCACAGTGGCGCATTGATGGCTGTGTACTGGCGGCGCAGGCCAGTGAGGCTTTCCCCGATCCCTGTCGACGCGACGGAGTATGCCTTCACGCATTGGATATCGACGCATGATGGCCCTGTGATTGTCAGACGGACCTCCCCGACGCAGCAAGCAAAAGATATCGGGGTGGTGCTTGGATGCCTATGATGAAATGGAGCGACTCATGCCAGCAGCCCCAGCGCTGATCTATTCAGTCCGTCTCAGGGGCAAGCAACTCAAAGTCAAAGTCAGCTACCTGTACATACGGGCCACCGGGAGAAAAATTGCACTAGCGAGATAAGGAGCATTGTCCAGGAAGAGGCACCCACCTGAGCGGTCGCATTGTTTCAGAGGCATCGTGTCAAGCCGCAATATCGGTAGCGCTCAAGTTAGGTACTGATAGCTACCTACCTGTAGGTGGTAGTACTTGGGCATGCCCGGTACACCTGAAATGGAGGGGTCAAAACAAGCACGCAATGCGACCCCGATCCTAAAGTACTGTCTTGGAACAAGACAGCCCCGAGAAAGACCTCATAGTGCAGGATTAGGAAAGAGAGGGCCAAAGATAAAAAAAAAGAAAAAGAAGAAATTTGTTTCGAGTTGACCTGACATGGCACCACGCTTCGTCCGCACCATCGCCGCCATTGGTAGATCTAGACCCTGCTTTTTACCCCGTGGTTATCTTAGTCTGACTGCCCCCACCTTGCGCTTTCTCCTTTGCTGCAACCTCTGAGCCGAAACCCCAAGACGCCCCGAATCTCCTCGCTATCCTTCTTCTCATCGATTTGTCAGGCACGAAGACGAGACGACGAAACATCACAATCAAGCTTGGCTGCGCGAGAACAACCGCAACTCGTCCCATCGAACGTCGAACATCCCGTTCTCCAGACTGCGAATCGCGATCCGACCCTCTCCTTCTCAACCCCACCTTGGGCCATCCCGGCAGACAACAGACAGAAGAAGAAGCACTGGTACCGATCATTCCGCAAAGCGAGCGCGCGCCCAAACCCCCCTCCGAATCGAACAGCCCTACGCGGGGCAGACAGAGGACGTCTTACGTACCTGGTTCAGCACGACAGGAGCAGAAAAACGACGACGCTCTACCCCCTGCCCTCCTACCATCTCTCACCCCATTATCTCTCTCTCGCTCGCTCAGATATGGATCGCCCTCAACCGCAGATCCAGCCTTGCAGATACAAGGTCGGAAAGACCTTGGGAGCCGGTTCCTACTCGGTCGTCAAGGAGTGCGTCCACATCGACACCGGCCGCTGCTATGCCGCCAAGGTCATCAACAAGCGCCTCATGGCTGGGCGCGAGCACATGGTGCGAAATCTTCCGACCCCTTCCCACGCGCGAGCGTGCCCATTGCTCTGGCCCTCCTGTTCTCCGTCAACTAACATGATGCTCTCCAGGTCCGCAACGAGATTGCTGTGCTGAAGAAGGTGTCGATGGGCAACCAGAACATCCTCACGCTCGTCGACTACTTCGAAACCATGAACAACCTCTACCTCGTCACGGACCTGGCCCTCGGCGGCGAGCTCTTCGATCGCATCCTCCGAAAGGGCTCCTACTACGAGCTTGACGCCGCCGACCTGATACGCGCCACGCTCTCCGCCGTCGCCTACCTGCACGACCACGGCATCGTCCACCGTGACCTCAAGCCCGAGAACTTGCTCTTCCGCACCCCTGAGGACAACTCCGACCTGCTCATCGCCGACTTTGGCCTCTCCCGCATCATGGACGAGGAGAAGTTCCATGTCCTTACCACCACCTGCGGCACCCCCGGCTACATGGCCCCCGAAATCTTCAAGAAGACGGGCCACGGCAAGCCCGTCGACATCTGGGCCATTGGCGTCATCACCTACTTCCTCCTCTGTGGGTACACCCCCTTCGACCGCGACTCCGACTTTGAGGAGATGCAGGCCATCCTCAACGCCGACTACAGCTTCCACCCCATCGAGTACTGGCGCGGTGTCTCCAACCACGCGAAAGACTTCATCCGCGCCTGCCTGACCATTGACCCTGCCAAGCGCATCACCGCCCACGCCGCCCTCCAGCACCCCTTCGTCCTGGGTAAGGGCCAGTCCGATGGCGTTGGCGAGAACCTGCTGCCCGCCATCAAGAAGAACTTCAACGCCCGCCGCGCCCTTCACGCCGCCATCGACACCGTCCGCGCCATCAACAAGCTCCGCGAGGTCTCCAACATCACCATGGACGGCGCCCATTCCACAGAGCCTCAGCGTGGCAACGTCCGCGCCCAACCGCCCCAGGGCGTCCGCTCCGACGACAGCGCCATCTCCATGGGTATACCCCCGCGTGACAGCGGCTACAGCACCCAAGCCGACATCGAGTCGCAGAATGACATCGTCATGGGCAACACGGGCGGCCGCGATGTGCCCGCCCTGCTGCAGCCAGGCAACATTGGCAACCGCGTCGTCGAGACGAGCAAAGGGCTCTGGAGCGGGTCTGCCACCCGGCGATGATGAGGAGAGACGGAGAGCAGAAAGTTCTGAAACCGAAAATGAAAGGAAGATGAGGGCAAGAATGCTATCATGCACTCACATGGCGGGGATCCCCAAAGAGTAGCGGGATCGGATACCCCGGCATGCTTTCATATCCGCCACACCCCTCCCCCTCCACACCGCACTCAGAGCACTCATCTCCCTCGAACCAAAGGCATACGGAAAGAGACGGATATCCAGTTATCGGCCAAGGGGTGAAGCGTTTCGTGCAGGTCGTGAGTCCTCTCCCAGCGATAGAAATGATGAAGGGAGGGATTGGAGACAAGCCAGTGTTTTTTTCTTCTTGTATGGACGAGGTCTGGTAATGCCGAATACGTGTTGCTGCAAGCTCGAGGACCTCTTATGATCACGAGACGCATGTGTTTCGTTTGTATTTTGGGAGTTGACATGGGCAGAGGTGCAAGCACAAGTCTTGGAAATATACAAGCGATATCTACTGCGTCACCAATTTCATTCAAGTTGATTGGGATGTTTTCTTGTTTGTTTCTTTTATTGATTTGTTCTGTGATTTGTTTGTCATCCGACAACGGTTCGTAGCGAGTGGTATCTGCCTATTATCCCAATATCCAAGCACGGCTTGGCCTAAGGCAAACCCAGTCCCTCTGGGTTGCTCTGCGAGTGATACTCGCTATAACTATATATACAAGCGAATGTGTTGTGTTCAATATCGGCCACTGGAGTGGTGCGACTTCCATTCCATGGAGTGCCCATCTCCCTGGGCCGTGTTCCAATATACATTACATTAGTCGTCAACTGTGTTGACGGTTGTCGCAGGTTGTCCGTCAGGCTCATGATTAAAAATGGTCCGTCGCTCATGGGGCGATGGAAAATGGAATGACGAAAAGAACATCGACTCCGGGTTACCCAAAAATGGTTGCACCGATGCGGAACAAGTCGCTATATCCTGATGAAAATGGAGCCACAACACCTGAACCATGCGTCGACTGAAAAGGCGTGCTCGTGTGCATAAAAACTGAGTCGGAATCGATGGGTGACGGACGAAGGAGGGGTCATCGTAAAGTCGGATGACGCTTTAGAATGTCGTCAGATGCCTCATGTCGTGTTACGATTGGTTAAACCAAACGCCCAAGCCCAGCGTCTTACACACTTGCGGTAGAAGAAAAGGCATCGTCGGAAACTGCCGGGCTCATCATACCGCTAGCTGAGCTGGATCTGCTGGAGAGGGTCCACCCGTCCATTGAGCCGGCACTTCTAGGCTCGATGAGCCCCAAGCCGAAATAGGATGACTCTTCCTCATCGGGAATCGTGTCACGATCACCAATCTCGACGTACTCGTAGTCCCAGCGCATGGTCTTGTCGGCCTGTCTGCGGGGGAGCCAGTAGGTACGGGAGTAGTAGTAAGCGGCGGCAGCAATCAGACCTCCAGCGACGAGATCAATGGCGTAGTGGTGGCTGAGATACATGGTTGCCCACCAAACCCATCCAGCGTAGACGATCCAGAGAGTGCGGAACTGAGGGAAGCAGTGAGTCATGAAGAGAGCTTCCAGAACAGCGTTGGCGGCGTGCAACGAAGGGAACGCGCCGAAGGGTAGGGGTGCGTTGGTGAAGTTGGTAGTGTACATGTCAAAGCCGAGGATCTTGTCAACGCGAGCCAATCCAGCGGGGGAGCCGTGCATGCCGTAGACGGCGGGAATGAGGCCGTTCTCGTTCTCGAACCAAGGAGGTGTGCAGGGAAAGAAGAGCTGGATCGTGACGCCGAGGATCGACATCCAACCGAACGTGCGAGCAAATACGGGCATGGTTCCGGGGGCGCCGAAGATAAAGAAGATGATGGAGCACACGAGAGGTGCGCCAAAGTGCGTCAGTCCGTAAGGAATCCAAGCCAAGATGTCGAGGATGGGGTGCTGATGCGCCGAGAGAATGTTGGAGATGTTGGCACCGTACAGAACGTTTTCCAAGGCAGGCAGCACCCGAACCCAAATGTGCGGTCGCACTTCGTAAGGAATGAAGCTGAGCTGGATTAGCAAAGATTCGAGCAACATGTAGATTCGAGCTTACCGGCTGCAGAAAAAGTACAGAAGCCAAACCCATATGGGGGACGAGGGCAAGAGGATCTGACGAGTGGCTGGCATGAGCATGATCCACGTGGTTGCGAAGACGGCCGAGGTCTTGAGGAGCGGTGCTGAGGGAGCGATGGAGAGAGAGAAGAGCGACAGGCCGATCAGAACGGCGTATTGGATATCCCAAAGCGTCCACCGGTGCTTCTGCAGGTCCCTGACGCCATCGCGGAAATCGAAAGACGTCTTCAAGTCGCTCACGGCGTGCATGCCAGGAAGGATGATCTTGGACTTGGAGTTGGAGCCTCTGCGCTTCCTCTCGGGGGTAGGCGTTCGGTTATTGGAGAGGCGGGTGAAGACGGCGAGGCTAAATCTGTCGGTCCATTGCGTAGGCAGAGCGGTCTTGCCCGTGTAGGGTGCCGGTAGCTCGTCCATCGTGGGCGGTGGCGATGGTATTACGGTGTCGGTAGAGGGTGGGTAGAGGATGAGCGACCGAGACGATACGTGTCGTCGAGTCGAGAGCCGCAGCAGTAAAATGCGATCCGAGTGGTTGATCCGTTATAAATGACCCAATACTACCACATAATCAAACGATACTCCGAGTGATCCGTGAATGGGAAACGGCCTAAGCAGCGTTCCGCGCGATCCGAACAAAAGATGCCCTGGGGAGGAGAATAGGGTCACTATAGAGGCTGCGTGGTGAGAGGGAGATGGGAGAGGAATGGATGACGGGTGAATTAAGGGAGAATAGGTAAGTAAGGAGGACAAAGGAAGAGGACAAAAGAGGTAGAAAAAGGTAAATGAAGGTGAGGCAAGGTAGAAGGGGTAGTAATAAAAGAGACCCAAGGAAGCTTTTCACCAACGATGACGGGTGTGGCACGGCAGAGCTCACCTCCAGGCAGGCTCTAGGCAGGGCAACCTTACAGCAGGAAGGAGGTAGGCGAAGCAGGTAGTGGAGCAAAAAATAAGCCGACTGGGGACCCTTTTTCTGATGTTTTTTTTCTTCGTCTTTTCATTTACTGGACCTCTGCGGGCCAGGTGAGAACCTATCAACTACCGGTTGGAAACAAGGATGGAAGGGTCGCCAGGGCCGATGGTTGTAGTACCCTGCAGGTACCTACGGAGTAGCCTGACAAGCGAAGAGGAAAGGAAACAGGGGCTGGGCGGGAGCGGTTGAACGGTGCCAAGACGCGCTCCCTGACGTATAGGATCGACCCTGGGCGCAATCTCCTCCTGCCTTGGGTCCTCGGTGGTACCAGTATGACTGTGCGTTCTAAAGTACCTCCCTGTGCAGAGCACAGCATAGCAGCACAATACAGCATTAGACAGCCCCGATGGATTAGTGGCTGGTGAAGTGATGCTGGACAGTCAGTGTCGATCGGGCCAAGGCCAGCCCGGCGCACGCCAGGGTGCTAGGGCAGCCGTGCTATTGCTCATACACTGCCGTAGCTGGATCGGTGGAGCGGGCATGTTGGGCGCCGGCAACCAGTGGATTCCCGACCTTAGCGGATGTTCGGACGCTCGTGAAGTCCGATGAGAATGGGCATCTTTGATGATTATGTGGGAGAATTTTCTTGCTTTCCCTTGCCCTTGCGTCGGCTCCGTACAATTGGCGCCTACCCCGAGTGTTCGCGACCCCCTTGGTGACAGCTTCGGAGTCTCCCTGTCAGGCAGTTTTGCGACGGAGTTGTGTTTTAGGCGGAGAAGGGAGGGGGGGGAAGGGAAGCAGATGGAAGCAGAAGGAGGAAGAGGGTGCCAAAGTCACCCACACATATGTCGGCTGTCCCACCGGTCTGCACCGAGTAGCATGGCTTGCATACCGATCAAAGGCACGGAGTCAAAAGAGGCAAGCCTCACGCAGGCTGGTTGTCTTCGTGGCACCACGAAAGCTGCATCGTTGCGGGCGGGCGAGACAAGCATCGAGCATTGGTCGCGTGAGACGGCACGCGAGCCATCTTGCCATGACCCAACGACACGCCTCTGAGGGCGGTCGGGCGCTGTATGGTGTGTGTGGCGCATGCCCACTTTGCGCGCTAGCCAGCTGGATAGAGAGCGCCGGGTGCTGAGGTGAGGTCATACAAGTTTTCTCGTGGGCGGGTCCCTCCAGGCGCCTACCTAGAGGGCAAGCGAGTTTCTTGGAGCGCTACAGGTATTAGGGCAGCCTCGTTACAGGGACCCCTCTTGCACCGTGGCAACTGGGCCAGCTTGTCACGCAGCATAACGATGGGATTTGAGGTTGAACTGATGCACATACACATACATGGACACGACACACACCTTTGTGTTGGGCCATGGGTGGCTCGGCGATACGGCTAAGCAAAATCGTCCGAAATGTGACCACGCGTGCAGCCACAACGGCGACTCGCAAGAAGCAGAAGCAGAAGCCTGGGGTGCTGGGGCCCGATCACTCATGTTCCTTACCACTCCGGCCCCGTCAACTGCCGGACATGGCATGTTCTAATCACCGAGACATCCGCCGTACGATCCGTAGCTGCGTGTGGTTCGGCAGAAAGACAATCATCACACTGCTGCGCGCTTAACACCTGGCCGCCGCTCGCAGGCGGGCCAGCGACATGGACCTCCATACGCTGCCGGCAATTCGTAGCCTCATGTTAGGCCCGGTCAGTTTCGGTCGCGTGCGCGGTGGGCCGTATGCTCAGTGCTACCTCGACTCACTGCCAATGGCCTAGGTAGGTAGGTACATGGGGTGTTGGACCTATGCGCGCGCGCCCGCAGGTGTTGGTGTTGCTGCTGTTACTTTGTCTGTCTGAATGGCTTCCGGCCCATCCGCCTTGCCCCTCTCAGCTATGAGCACTGATTGGAAGAGAATCGTGGGGAGTGAAAAAGAAAGATGAAAAACGTGTGTCCACCAGCACGGTTCGCTGCCGAGGTGAAATGAAGCGCCCCTCTCTGCATTCATCGCATTTATTTGTTCAGCGACGACAGTGGACAAGCCAAGAGAGGCTATTATGCGCAGGAAGAAGATTTCTGCCATGCGGTTTAGGTTGTTTTTCATCACTACCAACCTCCAAGGTAAGTAACAATGAACTGTGATTGACCCGCCGCCTATCACCTTCTGGCACCCCCCTGCGCTGTGCTGCAACGGCACAGGCTCTGGCTGACGAGATGCAACATCCCACCTTTGGGTGGTACACCATGGATAGTGCTCTCTGTTAATCCCAGTCTTTATGGATTTTATGTATATTGCTGCCTCTTATTTTTTCCCACCACCCTTTGGTTGTTCTTGATGGCATGGCACCAAAACACTCACCTCCCCCACTCACGCGACCACTATAAAGACATGGCCACTATTATACGGCCATGTCCACTGACTGATCCGGGCGATCCGTGCCTTCGGCTCGGAGTCTTTCATCTTGCCTCAGTCAGCACTACATAGTGCTGCCCTAGCGCTTTTCGAAATTATGACCGCCCATCCGCTCCCGAGATGAAAAATCAGAGTGTGAGAATCCGCTATTCAGCCCCCCTGAACCCTGGTCCCCTTTGAGACACCGCAATCTCCCGTGCTCCCACTGCCTGGCAGGGGTACCATCAGATCATGATCCGGGTTGTATGGATTGTGGGTGGTACAGGATCCCATGTCCATTGCACCAGCCACACCCGCTGCCGAGAGAAACGGACACGCGCTAGCTACGTCTATTGGCTACTGACTGCTCACTATGTGCGCTTGCAGATCGGGAGAGCCTTGACCTTCATACATTCTCAACTCTCTCCCACGCGTGACGCCCCAGATTAGTACATAGCATGTAGCGGTAAGATGGTGAGCGGATTGGCAAGCCTTGCTTTTGGCGATGCAGATGCATCAGCCTTCTTCGTCGCTTGCTTCTCCGCACACGACGTCTCCTGTTGCGCAGTAGCCGTCGAAAATAATGTGTGGGCACCATTCCAATCTCTTGCAGCTTTCCATACCACGCTTTGCAGCATGTCTGCATGTCTGGTGAGGTCATTCGCGGTTGGGGGTTTCATCCAACACTTGCCAAGCCTTGTCCGTATCCCGGCATTCTGCCAAGACCTCAATGCAACCATCCAATCATCTCAGCCCCTGATCTCATTTCCATTCTCGGCTGCGTCAGGCCCCCTGATATCACATAATCCTTCTCCTCGGCTGTCACAGCTCCAGCAGGCTGCACTCAGCTATGTACGGGATTACGGATACCAAGCACGGAGTACAGGAGCCAAGGAGCCAAAGGAGCCACAATCAATCCAGGCAGGCGTCTGAGCCACTGGCTACTGTTGGGCTGGAATGATTGCCGTTGCTATTTCTCTCGGGGCTTGTCTGGCGTGCTGAGCCATAACGTGGCTTAACGTTACGGCCCCCATCCAATGTATGTACCTCTGATTTCGCTTCCGTCAATGCCCTGTGTTGCCTTGACTCGACATAGCCCTGCTGAGAGATTACCACAATCTATTCAACATCCCCCTTCGCCGTCATCTTCGGTCCCCGGAATGGTCATAGCGATCCCCATCTGAGGGTCTCTTGGCATACAGACCCAGGGCAATGGAAATCTGACATTATCGGGGTCAAGATGAAGATCGAATCCGAGCGGCGAAGTCAGGCACCATTCAGGGTTTGACAGACTCATCCTCTCCTCACTTTTCTTGGCATAGGGTCACTTTGTAACACTCGTTGTCGTAGACCCTGTATCGGTTGAATCTTGCATCCCATGTGGAACGAATCCAAAGTGAACGCTTGCTTACTGTGTTGCTATAATTATACAGCAGACAACCCGTTGGTATTCCTCTCTGGGAACCCAGCCGGAAATATTTCCCCACGACAATCCTTCGGCCACTAGTAGCCACAACACATGGCTTCTAAATCTAGAAGTCGGACCTTTACGCAAGTAGTATCTTGTTTCGCTGATCGTGAATCATCGTCCCGGGGTTTATTACGAGCAAGTCACAGAACCATCTATTTGATTACCTCTAGGTTGATAGCCCTGTATGCAAACTTGTGTGTTCGTGATCCTCTCTTCATCCGCCAAGACCATTCTCCCTCCAGGCGAAGAGCAACAATGAAATAGATCCGATCAAGCAAGCACCGAGCGAAAACATGCGTTGCAACCGTAGTTGACGCCAAATAAGCTAAAACTTTTGAAATGCAAATTGCTTCCATCCCCTCCAACGCCCATGCCATGGCCAGAATCCACCGCATAATATATGCTTTGTACCCCTTCGCAGTTGATCAACGAGCTTATGCAGCTAGCCAGTAGTTGTACCCTCGCCCTCTGCCTTTTGCCCCCGACAGTCCATGTGCCTTCTCGCCAAGGGCAGAGCTAACATGTACAAGTGACAGAGGGACTGTATCGTCTGTAATAGGCCGCATAGTCTGGGGTCCACGTCTATGGCTTAGATATTGAACCTAACCTTGGGCAGCCGGTAGCCTCGTCTGGGACTCTAGACCATTCCATTCAGCTTCGGCGGCGGTACAGGTGTCATCTTTTTGCCGCTGGAAACCTGTGAGCTCGTGACCGTCTGCTGAGAAGGTGTTGCGGCCTCGCGTTTGTTCTCCTTTTCCTTGCGCTTCTTGGCCTTCTTGTCTTCCTTGCTTACTGCAGGGCTAGAAGCGGGAGCTGCCTGAGACGAAGTCGGGATGTTTGGCAGGGGAACGGGTGTCTGTCGAGGGATGGGCACGGGCGTTTCCTTCCTTCCCTCAGTCACCGTGGCCTGAGAACTGGCCGGGGCTGGGGTAGAGGGCGTCTTGGATTTCTTGGACCTTTTGCTCGTGCTAGGCGTGGCCTGTGAAGCCGGAGCGTCGGTTGGGAGATTCGAAAAAGAGTAGGAAGCCTGAGGTACTGTAGGAGGCAAGACGGGGGTTTGCTTCTTCCCGGTATCCGAGCCAAGATCGGGGCTGGTGTTGCGGTTGGTTTTCTGCTTCTTGGAACGAGCTTCGGCATTCTGCGTCTCCTCCATAAGTTGAGACGAGGCGAGAGCTGCATCCTCCTCAGATGCGGTGTGCTTCCTCTTGGTCTTGCGGGAGGCGCTGGGCGTCTCGGTAGCAGCAGGCATAGGGCTGGATGCTACAGCCGACTCGGTCCGCTTGCCTTTGGATTTCTTAGCAGACACAGGTGTGGCCGCCTCCTTCGATTTCTTGGACTTCTCCTTCTTGTTGGCGGAAGCAGGAGTGGAAGCAGGGGCATCCTCCATCTCCGCATCCGAATCAGCGGCAGCCAAGGCACTGCTGGCTTGACCCTCGGAAGTGTTGACGCCGATAGGCGTGAATCGAGCCCTCAGGCCTTTTGGCTGAACTCGTGGAGCACGCTTCTGGGTTGACACTGTGCCGTTGGAAGAAGCACCCAATTGGGTGATTCGACGAATGTGCATGACCTCATGCAGTTGCTGCTGGGCTGTAATTGTCTTAGCATCCTCACGATCCATGCGCTTCTTGGGCAACATGACTTACCACTCCGGTACTGCGGACCGTCTGCAGAGGGAATGACAATCTTGATGGAGCTCTTTGGAGCCATGTCGTCAAAGGAGAACCCATAGTCCTCTCCGTTATGCGAGAAGAGCTGGCCACCACGGCTCGCAGGAATCTGAAGATCCTGAACGACCGAGATGGGCACGCTCGAGGGGACAGTAAAGTACCAGAACTGCTTGCCTTCGCGGCGGGCCTTGTTGCAGATGTCGGCCACGTCCTTGCCATTGGCCCCATCGTCGCCTTTTCGGAGGACAAATTCGGACGCAAGGGTTATAGGAATTGTTACCTGGCCCTCATCCTCGCGATCAGATATGTGCATGGAAGCGTCGACCATCTCGTCATCGGAATCTTCCTCTCCGCTGGAGGACTCGGACTCGTTGGCGTTCTGAGCGGAGGCTTTCGGCACCTCTTCGTCCTCGCTCTCATCGTCGCTAGAGCTGTCCGATGCGCTGGTATCCCCCTTCTTGCCATTGACTGCAGGCTTCGCCTTGTCGCTGTTCTTCTGTTTTGCGGCGCCTTCGTCGTCGCTCTCTGACTCGCTGTCACTGTCGCTGGAGCTACCGCTACTGCTTTCGCTCTCGCTAGAGCTCTCGCTGGAGCTTGACCCAGCCTCGGCCTGAGCCTTTGCGGGCGCAGTCTTGGCAGGTTTCGCGGCTTTGGCATTATCCGTCTTGCCATGGCTTTCATCTTCCGACTCAGAGCTGGAGCTGGAGCTGGCAGCTGAGGCCTTGGCCCCATTCACGCCGTTTGTCTTAGCAGCAGGCTTCTTGGCCGCGGGTTCACTCTCCGACTCGCTGTCAGAATCGCTAGAGGACGAGGAAGAAGAAGATGCAGGCTTAGCAGTCGCCTTCTTTGGGGCTGCCTTGGTGTTCTTCGCAGCGGACCTGCGGTCGTCGTCACTGTCGGCTATTTCATCGTCCTTGTTGCGACGCTTGGAGTTGGAGATGGGGTTGGTAGTCGCGAGCTTCTGGAGGAAGTTGGAACCGCCCTCCTCGTCACTGCTGCTACTTTCGTCGCTGTCGCTGGACTCATCGTCTTCATCGTCATTGTTTCCGAAAATGGCGGCACCAGGCTCCTTCTTGACGAGGGTTGCAGAGGGCCGCTGCGCAGATCGACGATTGAACTGTGCGTCGGCACTCAGGCCTTTCTGGGTATCGGCAATGTGCTGGCTGAGGGAGTGCACCTTGAAGGGTTGCTTGGGCGCCATGGCAGCGGATAGCGAGGAGCGTCGCGAATGCTTGCGCAGTCAATCGTTTTGCAAAGCAGAGAGTCGTGCGATCCAACAAAGAATTGATAGAAATTTTGGGTGGATGCTCCAATGCCGTGGGGGAGATCCACTAGAACGCGTCCAAAAGCGTGGAAATTTTTGCAGGGTATCTCGCCTGCACACGCCAAAACGCAGAGCTTGGATGCTATCGATAAGCACGTGGTCCACCTCACATCTCTACCTCACAGAATAACTCGAGGAATCCGTCCTGCCTGTCCTGCCGTGTCTTATATCGATTTTGGAGCACAATATCGATCCTCCCCAGGCCATTTTTTTTTTTTTTTTTTTTTTTTGGTCATAGCTTCTTCTTGCTATACCTCATCAACCCAGCCCCAAGTCATAGCGCAGCAAACACGTCGACAAACAAGGCGGTTTGATCGCAGCCAAACTTATTCGGCGTCCACCATCATTCAGACCCATGTCGTCGAGCAAGAGGCGCAAACTTGAGTCTCAAAATGCGCCTCAATGTGAGTCGTACTCTCCCGTACATTCATCGAAGCAGTGGTGTTGACTTCTCCTTAGCAGCTGTTACTGCGTTGAGTGCTCTGGCAGCTCGCCGAAGACTCGCTACGGCAGCTCCAGATGCCTCAAGCACAACTTCACCTTCTCCTCCAGAAACACCCATCAGGTCGAATCCGTTCAGCCCCTTGCAGTCTCTGAAAGGAAAGGAGCATGGCGCCTTAAAATCGCCCCAGAAGAAGCAATTAGACGCAAAAGCAAGTGCAGGCCCGGCAAGTAATGAGAGGAACTCGAGGTAAACCGCCCTCCTATTCCTGGCTATCTGGGCTTCTGAGCCGTGGTAACGATTTTGCAGATCGGACACGCCGAGGACCCCGAAGGCTGCAAGCAGCATACCGTCAGGCCCTGTCCAGTACTCTTCTTTCCGCCTCTCCAGACACAATCATATGGCAAAGGCGGGCGGCGTCGTACAACTTAATCTTGTCGACGGTGAAGTGAGACCATCCAACCCAGAAGCAAACCACGTGGCTCACTCTCTTAGCGATTCATGATTCTTGGAAGTTTTGGTATCCGTGTGCTTGAGGGAGAGACCACAGTCCTGGGTGCTACGCTGCGACCTTCGGATCAGACCTACTGGATTCACGCTCCTCATTGTCACGCGATCCCCGTTATCCGAACCTCAGAGAGAACTATCCTAGAACTGCACAATGACCCAGACTCTCGCGGTTTGAGGCAGCTTGGGCAGCTGTCGCCCCTGTATCAGCGGATATGGAACGACCCTGTCAAAGGGAAACGATCCACATACAAACTTGTCAGCCTCTCCCTGACAGTACCCCTGGATGCCCGCTGACCCTGCTTTCCTCAGCTTCAAACATCTGATGATGCCCCTAAGAAGTGTATTATCCAAAATCTTACATCCCCTCCAGAATGGAACAAAAAGCTCTCATCGCTTGTGGCCAGCGCTGGTGGAAGCAATGCCTGGGTAGCCATAATTTGTGGACCCAAATCATCTGGCAAATCGACATTTTCCAAGCTGCTAACTAACCGTCTTCTCACTAATGGAAGGCCGTCAGATGGTGTCATACTCCTGGATCTGGACCCTGGCCAACCGGAATTCTCTCCGGCGGGAACTGTGGCTCTGATTGAGGTTACACAGCCAAATTTGGGTCCACCATTCACTCATCCGGGACTTCATGATCGCAGATACAGAGCCGTTCGGTGCCATTCCATCGCATCTGTATCACCCGCTTCCGCGCCAGATCTTTACCTCGAGTGTGCTTTTGACCTCATCGAGACTTTTGGAAGAGAGTTGGCAGGCAGGCCTCTACTTGTCAACACGCCGGGCTGGATCCTTGGCACAGGGCTGGAGCTGCTATCAGAGATTATTACACGTGTAGGCCCTAATGAAGTCATCTACATGTCTGAAGAGGGCCCGGCGGATACTGTCGACGTGCTTCGCAGTGTTGCGCCACAGGCGTTTACAACATTACCTTCTCAGCAGTCCGAGTTCACCTCACGAACAGCAGCCCACTTCAGGGCGATGCAGGCTATGTCATATTTTCATCTCGATGTCGCAAGTCGGCCTGATTCAACTGTCCGCTGGAACGCTACCCCTCTTACTGCGATAGCCCCATGGGGAGTGCGCTACTCGGGACCTGGGAGCGGCATCTTGGGGATATTATCCTACGACTACCAGGCGCCCCCACAGCTACTTGCCGAATGTATCAACGGAATGGTGCTCGCTGCTGTGGAGGTCGGCAGGCCCGAGGCATTGCGTGGGCTGCTTCGCCCAGCTAGTGCCCCCGCTAGTGAAACCCGAGAAACATGGGATGAAGAAATTAAGTCCATCATCATGAGAACGCCTGAAGGCATACCATATATCCCGAACCCCAACGACGTCGCCCTGGACCCGCGGTATTCGCGATGCTTAGGCCTTGTTCTGGTTCGGGCAGTAGACCAGAAGAACAAGATGCTCCAAGTCATCACACCAATTTCACATCAGCAGATCCAGGATGTCAGGAGGCAGGGGCGCCATATGGTTCTCGTCCATGGCAAATTTGATGCACCCACTTGGGCTTACACGGAGGATCTCTATGAGAGAACCGAACAAGAAGATGGCACCGAGAAAGGAATCGAGCTCGTGGATGAAGATACTAGCGAGGACGACTCTGATGACCAGCCAGAACTTGCGCAATCTACTCAAGAGTGGACGTCAACTCCCTGGGTCGAGGCTTTGAGAGGAAACCAGAAGCGGCCAGTTGGATCAAAGGTGTGGAGGGTCCGGCGTGACCTGGGACGTAGCCAGGGAGAATAGAAGCCCCAAACACTGATGGTGCCAGCTGTTAGTCGCCCTATAGTTGTATATCTCCTCTTCAGGAAACTATGGCCTTGTGGCCATGTGCATCTGACTTGAAGTACAACTACCGGCACGCTTACCTAGACTGACGACGGATGACCCACGTTGACCAAGATTGAGGGGTAGAACAGGGATGGTGTGGAGGGGCGCCGACTTCACATCTTCTCGTAAGCTTTTGTCATCTTGATGGTGATGGTTGATCGGCACGAAAAACACCAACGCCGTGGTAAGGCTTTGTCGGGAAGCATATATAGCTGGAGCTAGCAGCGCAGCGCTGGTCGCACAAAAGGTCCTAGACAGATCCAAACACCATTGGCAGAAATGTCTGAAGTTGATGTGCTCATAGTCGGAGCAGGCCCCGCCGGCCTGATGCTTGCGTTGTGGATGGCGCGGCTGGGTGTCAAGACTCGCATCGTCGACAAGCGAACCGACAAGATCTTCTCGGGCCAGGCTGACGGGTGAGTACGTTTAACCGGGCGAATTGGAACTGCGTCTAAGCGTATACTAGTTTCCAGGTGAGAACGCTGGAGATTCTCGACAGCTTTGGCATAGGAGAGCGAGTGTGGAAAGAGGCGAACCATTTGCTTGGTATGCCAGCACCAGTTACCTGAACTGTCAACCGAACGCTAACGAGATGGCTAGAGGTCTCTTTCTGGAACCCAGATGAGAACGGTCAGATTCGTCGAGATGGACGTGCTCCAGATACGATACCGAACATATCTCGCTTCACGGAATCAGTCATGCACCAGGGCCGCATGGAAGCCTTTTTCCTCGACGCCATCAAGGCCTCGACTTCGCCCAAGCACCCGCCAATCCAAGTTGAGCGATGCATAATGCCTACTTCTCTGGACATTAGAGAAGATCTCGTTGACGATGAGAATGCTTACCCCGTGGAGGTGACTCTTCGGTATCTCTCCGAGGACGAAGCTACGCCGACATCACGGCTAAGCAACCTTCAAGATGGCCTGTTTCGTAGCAATCTCACGGCCAGCGACACAGAAAGTATCATTGAAAAGACAAACGGTTCATGCAAGGAGGAAAAGGTCAAGGCCAGGTATGTGGTGGGCTGCGACGGTGCGCACTCCTGGGTGAGGAAGTCGTTGGGACCAGAGTTCGCCATGGTGGGCGAGTCGACGGATGCCATATGGTGAGTGATTGTCCCATGTACATGCATACTCATCCCGATAAAGCTGACGCGGTCCAAGGGGAGTGCTAGATATCATTCCAATTACCGACTTTCGTAGGTCACACGGTGGGATCCCAGTATAGGCGGACAACTACTGACCACAGCGACAGCCGATATCCGAAACCGATGCGTCGTCCACAGCGCAGAATCAGGAACCGTAATGGTGATTCCCAGGGAGAACAGGCTGGTCCGGCTGTACATTCAACTCAAGGAAGTCTCCACCGAGGGAGGCCGATTCGACAGGTCGCAGATCACCCCAGAGCTCATCTTTGAGTCGGCCCAGAAAATTCTCCGGCCTTATTCATTGCGATATCACTACATTGATTGGTTCGTGGGAGCCACCAGCCAAGGCGCGGTGCCGCAGTACTAATGCAAGATATGTAGGTGGACGGCATACCAGATTGGTCAACGTTCGGGCAACCACTTCAGCAAGCTCGACAGGGTTTTCTTGGCTGGCGGTAAGACGTGCACACTGGGCATGAATGCTGTGGTCTGGTGCATGTTTGGCTGACCGGGATGCTACAGATGCGGTACACACACACTCGCCCAAAGCTGGCCAGGGAATGAACGTGTCTATGCAGGACACGTATAACCTGGGTTGGAAGCTGGGACTCGTCTGCAAGGGGATTCTCCGACCCGAGGTTCTCTCGACGTATGAACTAGAACGCAAGCAAATTGCCAAGGACCTCATTGCCTTTGACCAGAAGTTTTCCAAGATGTTTAGTGGCCGCCCGGCCAAAGACATCCTGGACGAGACTGGCGTATCCATGAATGAGCTGCAGAATGCTTTCAAGCTCAGCCACCTCGTACGATGACATAGGTCCCTCTCGTGATGCCTATAGCTGACGAGCAATTACAGTTTACAAGTGCCGTCGGCATTTCCTATCAACCCAGCGTCCTGACTCACGAACAACAGATCAACGGTCACACAGGCCACAATGACGTGCTGAGCCCCGAAACAGTCAACCGATGCAGGGTTGGCATGCGATTCGCGTCTTACAAGGCTGTAAACCAGTCTGACGCACGACCGTGGGAGATGCAGCACCAAATGCCGTCAGATGGAAGATTCCGAGTGGTCGTCTTCGGAGGCGACATCTCTGACCCAGCACAGCTCTCCAAAGTCAATGCTCTAGGTGACTGGGTGTCCAAGAAATTACTGCCAAGATACCCACGCATACCACTGAGCCCTGCATCGTCGCCACACACCGGGCTTCTGAGGTTCACCACGGAACAGGACCCATCGGTAATCGATGTACTACTGGTTCATGCGGCCAAGCGCGAGGACATCGAACCCCTGCGGGATCTACACGAAGCCTACCACCCCTTCGACGAGAAGCTGGGCTGGGACTACGGCAAGGTGTTTGTAGATGGGGAGAGCTACCATGAAGGACACGGGAGGGCATACGAGGGATACGGCATAGACAAGAAGGAGGGAGCCGTGGTTATCGTGAGGCCGGATGGATACATTGGGCTCAAGACCCGTGTGGATGAAGCCGACTGGGCACAGATTGACCGTTGGTTCGAGGGTGTGGTGAAGCCAAGAGCACCTGAGTGAGTGATTCCATATTGCAGGTACGCAGTACAATATTACGATTGCCTCAAGGATTCGGAGTGCAATGGCCTCGTATTCGGTCGTGCAGTCTTCAGGGAATAGCCCAGATCAAACTTCATGGTAGCAGGCCCATACCATGCTGTCGGGATGTAGGATTAAGGATGGGGGAAGCAATGACAGCTGTATGTACATACATCCATACATACGTGGCCGTCGTGTGAAGGCAGCCGACCGGGGTATGGCTTGGTCATCTGGCTAGGCAGTGGAATGAGCTGAAGATAAGGCGACAAGGATGGCGAGGGTCAAGTGGAGGGCAGCCAGGACTGAGGGTCAATCTGGCAAGATTTGCTGGTGGAGTGGTGGAGGATGGAGGATGGAACAGCTGAAGCATCATCGGCGGGTTGGTAAGTTCCATGGCCGAGACCTACCGGGTAGGCCCTGGCGTTCAATTGGCCACTCCACTGAGCGAGTGACAGCTGTCACGCTGCCGGAGAGGGCAAACAAGGAAGGACCTGGTGCCTGCCCAAGACATCCACCCATTCCATCGTGAAAGGGGAAAGAGCCTGCCTACCTTGGACAGACCTACGGTTAGGAGGGCGAGGAGCTTTAGCTGACTCGGGCTGACATGGGACAGGGACGGCCCTGTTTCCGCTCTGATCCTCTACCACCCCTTGGACGAAAAGCTGGGCTGGGACTCCGGCAAGGTGTTGGCACGTTTCTTTTTTGACAAATTCGAACCCAGTGTGGCGTCAACATCGTCCACCTGCAAGCCACGCGATTCATTCGATATTTGGAATAGGCACCCACATCGAACAAACCAAGCCAACGGGCGATCCAACGAGCCACCAGGCTGCTGGCGGTGGTGGCGGCGGCGGCGGCGGCGACGACGCAACGGACAAGATGCCCGCCTCGCTCAACAGAACAGAGGCTCTTTCTCTGCTCGACCGCCTGGTTGCCTTGGCCGATGAAATCGCCAGGCAATGGCGCAATAAGCAGCGGGGAGCCAGGGTCGTTGAAGCCGTCAGGATGATGTGGCTAAGCTACTGCATGTCTCACTTTTCACGGCGACGGGCTGCGCCCGCTTCCTGGACAACAATGTCATTCATCCACCCAGCAGGCCTCCTCCCGCTACCCCACTTCAGTGATCGGCAGCTCGGGTGCCAGACCCTTCGAGAGATCTGGGAAACAGGGCAGCCAGTGATAGTGATCTATTGGATACCGATGCCGTCCCCTCCCCTGTTATATACCGACGGAAGGGGTCATCGACTTGTTCGCAATAAACATGGGATTTCTATCCATGCTCCCACCAAGCCCGAAGCCCTTTAGCCTGCCTTGGCCTGGCCTGCCGTCGGGATCTTGGTCGAGACCCTAAGCTAACAGTCAATGATGTCGATCGCCCAAGTACTCCGTACGCACGCTTCCACACATGGTTCAAAACCGCCCAATTCTCCCCATGCCGCCTCTCCCTCAGCCACTGCCAGGCTTTGAACATGTGTCTGACTAGCCTGCCGGTGGATTCTCTCATGCCCATTGGGTCTAGACGGCCTTTTCTCGTGAGCTAGATCAATTCCAAGGTCTGCTTCCCACGTCCTCCGGGTCTTGGTGATTACTTTACATCACTACCTCTTGTCCCTCCTCTTTTGTCTCAGTAAACCTTGTGTCTCCCTCCTTCACCCTCCAACAGCCTACACGAGTCCGTCAAGCCCTGAGACACCAAGCATGTCTTCTGAAGACCTCTTGCCTTCGGCCACGGCCGCCGAGGTCCGAATCACGGCCGACAAAGCAAAGGACAGTACATTTAGCCGTTCAGCTTGTACTGAATGCGCCCGTCGTAAGCAAAAAGTACGCTGCCCATTCGCCTGGTCTTTCCCACATCCCGCTAGATGCTTCAACGACGGCATACCCTTGACCGTAAAGACAGACGAGTTCGGAAGAGACTGATTCATTTGCAGTGCAGTCGCGAATGGCCATGCAACCACTGCATAAGGCGCAAGGTTCCAACCGAATGCCGCTTCAACGTCAGCATCAAGGCATCGGGCAAGCCTCCCTCCCTGGGCAGCTCGGCCCGGAAGCGACAGCTCAACACTGACGAACCAACCGAGTCTACAACTCACCCGATATCCCCAAGCACCAAGGACGCAGGTGGCGCTCACGAACTTAAAAGCCGCGAGACCGACCAGTATGAACCTGTTGACCACCTTCTCTATGATGACGACGAGGGCTTCGATTCGCTAGGATACAGCTCGTCGCACTCGTTTGCGCTTCTCAGCATCCAGGACCGGGTGGGTAGAGATATCCTCGAGCATATGATCAAGTCTCACATCTTTCCAGGGCAAGAAAGTCTCACTCAAGCAATTTTCGGCAAGGGTTCAAGACTCGAGGGTGCTGTGGCAGGCTATTCAGGTTCTTCCCCCAAGACCATACGTCGGTTCGTACTCTTGCTGCATGGTTTCTTTCCTATACTAACACCGTGCTGGTTAGATCTGCTCGTCCAAAACTTTTTTGACAATGTCAACTTCCACTATTACGCCATCTACCCGCCTACATTCATGGATGAGTATCAGAAGTGGTGTCAGGACAAGGTTGATCACCAACCTCTAGGCATCCCATGGACCTGTCTCCTCCTAGTGATCTGCGCTTGCTCTGCCCAGTACACCGACGAGAAAATGCAGGAGAAGCTGGAGACGGACCTGGGAGAATCGACGCAAAGACTCTCAGAGACGTACCACAACACCGCGAGGGAGCTTCATAGGGCGATGCCACAAAACTACAAGCACTTGCTCAACGTCCAGCTGATGCTGCACTCTTGCTACTGGTTCAAGTCAGAGGCTCGCTTCGCTGAGTGCTGGCACGTTCTCAGTTTGGCTGTCCACGAGGCACAGGAGCTTGGTAGGTGCCCTGTCCGATAAGAATGCACGGGGATAAAAGTTAACGCCATTCCAGGTCTGCATCAGGAGTCACAAGACTCGAGCTTGTCCGAGTATGAACGGGAGATGTATCGAAGGGTTTGGTGCGTCCTGGATACATGGGATTGGTAAGTATCATCTCCATCAACACCTCATGGCCGGCTCTGACCTCTCTGGCAACCCGTAGGCAGATTTCGGCCCTTCTGTCTCGACCCATGATCATCGACCGCAGAGAAGTCGACGTTGGGCTTCCCAGTCTGACTCTCGAGGGCTACGCTCTTTCCCCTCTTGAACACATGAGGTTGCAGTCACGCTTAATCAAGAAGCTGTCTGACCGTTTCGGTCTTCCCAAGAATGTCACCCAGCCAGCAGACGTGATGGAATACAGGAACATGCTGGAGGACTGGATGTCTACATTCCCCAAGGAATACCACCTGAGCTCTCCTGACAAGCGCCAGGATGAATTGAACCCCTGGATGACGTTGCATCGGCACTATCTTCACACAATGGCCTACTCAATGACCCTCGATCCGATCCGCCCGTATCTCGCCAAGCCGCTTTCCAGGAACTCGCCGGCCGAGCAGCTCATTATTCGTGATAATGGCATCGAACACTCGTTGAAGCTCATGAATGCAGCGTACGGCTTCTTCAACCATGTGTACCCCCGGGATGCCAAGTTCCACTTCTGCATCTTTTGCATCTTCGATACCGCCGCAGTCCTCTGTTCTGCAGTCATGCACGATGAAGATCACAGCATCCTGAGACGCGAGGATATTTTGGGAGCCATCGCCTCCGCGGTTGATATGCTCAAGCGGCTGAAGGAAGTTACGCAAGCCGCCAAAACCTCCTGCAACGTCTTGATCCGCATCTGGAACAAGGTGCAAACGCTTGAGGCAGTTCACAAATCTCGACAGACAGTCCAGAGGAAGCGATCCAAGGTGAACCATTTGGCACCGGCTTCTCCAACCTCCAGTCATTGCACGAATGGCGACAATGTCTCGGCTGTAGCTTCTTTGTCGTCTTCATCGGCCTCTCCACGTCCCCCGTCAGACTTGGACAAATCCATTTCGAGCAACCTGCCCTCATCAAACTCCGAGGTGCCCAATTCCAGCTCCAGCGGCATCAACAACAGCAGATTGGTTCAAGGCGACAAGACGACTCCTATGTATACGCTTCCTGGGTCCGTTTCCCAGGCAGACGCATCAGGTCAAAACTACACACACATGAACCCCTATGTCTCATCTAGCTTCGACACAGGTCTCCAATTCTCTAGGGATTCAATCAGGCCAGGCGACAATGGCATGGCTCATCAAATGGCCGATTTCGATCTTCGATTAAACAATAACTACGGCCACGGAACTGGATTCACTGCGGACGCTACCTTTGGAGGGATGAGTAATGGTATGGCTTCACAAAACCTAATCTACCACGCGCCCTTGGGTTATGACGTTGGGCCCCGACAGCAGCACGGAGTCAATGGCGAGGACCAGGCCACAATCCTATCCTCCGAGAGCATGACCTCTCTGGATCACAGCAGCACTTTCACGACAGAGCTGGAAGGGGAGATGGGACCTTTGGCCGCATTGTGGCAGTATCAAGGCCTCGATCTAGGATTTGTGCCGCCTGGTGCCTGAAGGTCTACTCATCCTGTTGGCTAAGAGAGCTCCGGGAGGAATTTATCGTCACGTTCTTTATTTCCCTTTCCTTTCTTCCAATCGAATAAAGAGTCGGCGAGCAGCTTGAAGGCTAATGGTTGAGCGTAATACTGGGCTGACGCGACGTTGGGGACTGTATTCAAGCGAGTATAATGGCGTAGAGTGTTTGACCTGAGACCCACCTATTCATGTTGCTCGATTTAAGAAGTGTTATATGCTTGCTTAACTGCCAACTGTCATAGCGTAGTTAACACTGGGATCTGGTCGGCCATTCGGTGCTGTGGCGCGGGATTATGCTATTTGCCGTGCATGGAATAAGACTAGGATGCTAGATATATCACAAAGCAGTACACAGCGGCTACAGTTTGATGAACGAGTGTGTTATTTGTGGTTGCAATGAATGGTAGGAAGCATTGCTTCGTGAAGCCCCATAACCAAGCCACACCATCCAAAGCGCGGAGCTGGGACTATGCTTAACGAGCGATGATAGCAGCATCGATTCCTACTCTATTACAAGTAGATATCCTCCACAGCCATTGTTTAGATGTCGTTCTGCTTCTTGCGTGTCTCGAAGATCTTGAGGGCCTCTTCAGCAGCCTTGACACCGCTCAGAGCCATGGCACCAAAAGTCGGACCTGAGAGAATTAGAGACACATTATTAGTTCCTGTGATGATAGATACTCACCCATTCGGTTGGCTCCGTCAACTTCAGACAGTTCCATGCCTCCGACGATGAGCCCCGGAACAACCTCACGGGTATTCTTGACAATGGCGTCCTCGGCGAGGTTCATGTCGAGACCGCGCATGCCACCGAGCTTCTCGATGCGCTGCATGCTCACGAGGCGCTTGACGCAGAAGGCACCCATGGGACCATCGTGGCCGGTGGTCGAGATGACAAGCGGGGCGTTGATGGTGTTGGGGTCCATGCAGGACTGGTCGTCGTGGTGCATCGAGACCAAGGTCCAGTTGGTGACGACGCCGGCAATGCGGATTCCTTGGTCCGACTGGCGGGTGATGAGGTCCTCGACGCATGTAGCGTTGAAGAGCTTCACGTTGGGGAGCTGCAGGACCTTGGACATGATGGTGGACGTGAAGAGAGCTGCGTGCTTGACGACGACGTAGTCGCCCTCGTCCTCATAGGGTACACCAACGTCCTGGAGGAAGACGTCGGCAGGCTTGCGCATGACCATGGCGGAGAAGAGCTGGCCGCCGAGCCAGGCACCACCGCCGGGAGAGACGGAGGCCTCAATGATGGCGATCTTGAGGTCCGGGCGGTGCTTGCCGAGGACGTAGGCGGTGCTGAGTCCGCAGGAGCCGGCGCCGACAATGACGATGTCGGACTCGGCGTAGCGGTCGAGGTCGTCAAAGTAGCGGCGCGTCATGGCGCGCGAGACCTGGCTCTCGCGGATGGGGGCGAACTTGAAGTCGGACCACTGGCCCATCATGTCGTCGACGGCGAGGGACTTGGAGCCTGAGGTGGTAGCCTTGGGGGCAGCCTTGGAGGCGTCGACGGGGCGGAGGGGAGGCGACACGGTAGCGGAGGGAGCCATCATGTACCTAGGCGTGTTAGGAGGGCTGCACTGGGGAGAGGAAGGGGGTGGCATGATCCTTTCGCTGGTATTATCCAGATCAAGTTACAAGGCCGTATAATCTCAGCCATGCTCCCCTTTCCACGGCCCGTGTTTGGAGACGAGGCCATGGTCGAAGGAGCAGGCACCGGCTCATGCATACTACATTACCTGAATGATGGTGATCTCTAATGGATAAATCGTGACCAGGCAAAAGTGTCATGGTGGCTAGGCTATGCTGGGATATGTTGCGTACGTTGGATCTGCGTGGCTTGGGGTGTTAGTTGTGCTCGAGGCGCCGAGACCAGACAAACCTGTAGATGATGTGTGGTGGAAGTGTTGTTTTGCTTTGTGATTGTCGATTTCTGGAGGAAACAGTGATTTGTGGGAGGAAGGGTTGGAACCAGGACAAGTGTCGGATCGAACGGCCTTTATATACCTGATGCAATTGGAAGAGGACATGGAGGAGGGGGAGGCGGGGAGGGGACGGGAGCGAAAGTTCCGTGGCAGAGGAGGGGTAGATCGAGGACATGCATGATAGGAGCAATCGATGAGATGATAATTATGTCATGGGAGGCGTTTGATTCGTGTAGATAACGCGTGGTGGGATGCAAGGTGTGAAGGTTATCGATGGCATTGGCTGCAGAGCTGTGAGGAGGCGCCGAGGCCAGCCGAACGAGGTATCGATCGGGTATAAGCGAGGACGAAGAGAGTGTGAGGGAATTAATCAACGGCAGATCTGGCAGATTTACGGTTGCGGCAGCCATTGGATGGGTGCATTCTTTTTTTAATATTTGTTATCGTTTCCCAACGCATCGAGCGATCAGCTAGGTATGTATCTCTGATGAGCTTTATGAGAGCTCGAGCACAGGCCCAAGCGTGGCGGCAACGTCACTCGTCGGCCAAGAATGCTACTCGGCGGCCCGTTTCTCCAAGCAATTGTCCCTCCCAGCTCTCCATCTCCTTGGCAAATGAAGCAGGGTCCGCATCGATGGCGGCCCTTTGAAAATCGATGAGCAAAGCCTCGTGGTCCGGGCCAATGATGAAGTTGCAGCAATTGACGTCGGAGAACCCCAACATCATGGAGACGCTGTAGGGCTCGTTGAGCATATCCCCAGGTCGCCTATCCCCGCTGGCCGATCTGGCACTTGCTCCAGCAGAAACCCAATCGCTCTGCCTTCCTTGAGCTCTTTTCGCCGAAAGAGCGAATAGTGATGCCCGCTGCTATAACGAATCCAGGGCGTGGGGGTGGAGGGAGGTTCTTAAGTACTGGGAGCGGGGTCAGTAGCCGGGCCGCATATCCAGCCAGCCGGAGAGGCATGCTATGCTATCTTGGAAGCCCATCGCTGTCCAGTTCATTAAAGAAGCCACCCCGGCGAGTAAACTCGGGCTCCCAAACGGCCTTGGTCCCGCCCTCGCTCTGGGTCCATAACTCCTGTGCCTCTGTGCAGGATTGGAAGTGGGACAGATAGCTAGATCTCGAAAACACACGATCCCGGTCGTCGGCAACTCCCACTTCAAGTCGGTTCTCGAATCGGACCTGGCATCCTTTGCAACTGATGCCGTCGTCAACTTGCCCATTATGTGGATCATACCATGGGAACGCAGTGGATGCCATGAACTGCCTGCCTTCCTGCTCATCCCATGATAGCAAAGCCCTCGATCGGTCTTGGTCCAGGATGCCGAGTTGCTCCAGTTTCGCAGTCGCCGTCTGCACAGCGATCAGGTGTTTTGGGCGTCGAGTTCGTTTGTCTAGCATCGAGTAGGAGCCGGGCACGGTACGCAACTCGGATCCCAGCACCCGGCGCAATCGTCTGGTAGATATTTTGGCCAGCCTTGAGAAGGTTGAGGTGCACATGACGCGCAGGTCCGGCGATGTCTGGATGCACGCAATGCAGCATCGAGTAACGGTGGGGAGAAACAGGAAGCCCCCAAAGCTACCACACAATACGCACTCTTCACGTATCAAAGGACTATAGAGATCCCCCATCGTAAATAGCGGCGCGAGACCGGCACGGAGGAGACCACGCAGACCCTCTAGCCCATGCCTGGCGACTGATTGGTACTCATGTGCTGTGGTCGCGAGAGCACATGCTCGCCGATTGACGTGACGGAACTGGAAGTAAGAAAGCACGTCCAAGTCGCGAAGAATGATGCACAGCAACTCGGTGGGGAGAGAATCTAGGCTTCCAAGGCTCGAAGCCGGGCATGCCTGACAGGCATTCTGAAGAGATGCGAGGACTGCCTGGGTGTCGTGAGGGCGTGATCGCACGAGCACGAGGTCGAAGTCGCGGCGGTGATAGGCACAGACGTCGAGGATTTTGTCAGACAGCATGCTGGGGTACGAAAAGGCTCGATTTGAGGTGTGCAGTTTGCCAAACGAGACGGGCTTTTGAGCGAATGCGAGCAGTTTGACAAGGGGGAAGTTTTCTGTGCCGTTGGTCGATCGATTCACCACGCCTCGCAGTTGTCACCTCGTTTCTGCGTTAGTGTAGCTGGCAAAATCCGGGGTTCGTCCCCAGGGCTTACCGAAGCTGCTACACTATTGCGGCACGTCCATCAGGCCAGTTTATGTAGTATGTGATGTCATAAAGCTGGGAGAGTGCCCAGGAACGGTTGTCCAGGTTGGCGAGAATATGCAGCTGCTCCCCGTCCAAGTGTCCATGTCTATAGGGTAGGCAAGCGAAGGGTCACCCACCCCAATTGAGAGTGTAATATTGCCATTTTGCAAGACCCTCGGAAGAAAAGTGACAATCGACATTGGTAAGGGACATGCGTGTTCTGCTTACCGCCAATGATCTAGGTCAGCATGTTCTGCCGATATATCAGCTCTATGACCTATGTACGGGGCAAACCTCCCTGAATTGAGGCATTTAGCATCCCAACAAGTTCCTAACTGGACAAGCCTCCTTTGTTGAGGTCCAACGTTACCACGTTTGGGACCAAGCTGTATAATCAGTGGAGCCATATAAGTAGCTTATGAGTGTCGAAAGGCGCGCCTGACAAGATGCGGACCCTTGAATCCCTCGAGACCCCAGTGGATACTGCCAGGGCGCGCCACAGCACATCTTGATTCACGTTGAACTGGCACGTACTCGGAGAGCGAGCAGAGAGACCGACGAGCCAAGTAAAGGGTTTGCAAAGACCTCTTCCAAACTCGCATCAGTATAAATAATGGACAGTCCGGATGAAAATACGAGGTTCACCATGTCGTCCGCTCCATGCCACCACATCCTACCCGTCATCCACAGCAAAGACTCTTCACCATGCAAGTCAGAATGCCCTCACTTCAATCTGAGCTGGACCAAGTCTCTTCCTCCCTAGCATCCCTCGTCCAGCGTCTCCTATCGACAACCCAGGATGTGGCAGACGACCCCATCATCAAAGTCGCCCAGGCCTCCGACGTTACCACGCTGAAAGAAATGGCCGCCCCAGGCCCAGCACGCTCTGTTGATCACGTCATTGAAGAGGCCTTCGCCATATTTGACCACCGCATGCGAGTCAATCACCCGCGCTTCATGGGATTCATCCCCTCGCCCACGTCTCCCATCGCGTGGCTCGGCGACTGCATAGCCAGCGCCTTCAACGCCCTGGGCGCCTCCAAACTCCAGTCCTCGGGCCCCGTGGTAATTGAGAAGACGCTGATAGAGTGGCTGGCGACCAAGATTGGCTTCCCCTCGACAGCCGGGGGGATCTGCGTTTCTGGCGGCTCCATGGCCAACCTGATGAGCATTATTCTCGCCCGCGACCGTGGTGTTCGTCGTGGCCAGGAGCTTAGAGCCGTGGCGTACTTGTCCGATCAAACGCACTACTCCGTTGCAAAGGCGCTGCGCTTCCTGGGCTTCAACAAGGACCAGGTCCGCCGGCTTCCGGCAGATGAGAGCTTCAGGCTATGCCCTGAACGATTGAAGAAAGCAATTGAGGACGACCGTGAGGCGGGCCTCGTCCCATTTCTGGTCGTGGCAACCTGTGGCACCACCAACACGGGCGCGGTTGATCCATTGGAAGCCATCTCCGAAATCTGTCAGCAGCAAAACATTTGGATGCATGTCGACGGAGCATATGGTGCTTCCGCTGCATTGTCAGCCAGCCGAGCCGAGGCTGTGTCTGGCCTGAAATACGCAGACAGCGTCTCCTGGGATGCGCACAAGTGGCTGTTCCAGACGTACAGCTGCGGCTTGCTGCTCGTCAAGGACAAGAGCTACATGGTAAAGAGCTTCGCCAATGAAGGCGACTACCTCCGGGACGGCGTCGCGATCGAGGATGAAGACATCCCCAACTTTTGGAACTACAGCATGGAGCTCACGCGGCCGGCATCGCGGGCCATGAAGCTTTGGTTCACGCTCCGCGTGCTGGGGGTAGACCGGATCGGAAGGATGCTCGACCACGGCTTTGATCTGGCCGGCAGGGCCGAGGAGGAGCTGAGGAGGCTCGAGGACTGGGAGGTGACGAGCGCGGCGAGCATGGCCGTGGTGACTTTCCGCTACGCGCCGCCCAACCTGACGGAGACGCAGCGGGATGAGCTCAATACGGCGATTTCGAGGAGTTTGATTGCGAGCAATACCGCAGGAATACTGACTACCGTGGTCAAGGGCAAAGTGTCACTTCGCATCTGTGCGCTCAGCCCGCATCTCTCGCTGGACGAGATGGGAGGTATCGTTATAGAGACAGATAGACTGGCCAAGGAGTTGGCGAGGAGTATATCCTCATGATTCGATAATTGGCCAAGACAAGTGTGTGATTCAACAAAATACATCAGCCACCAGGCAACACGTATCCGTGTTCTGAAGGAACCCCCCCCAAAACTGTCTACTATGCCTAGTCTAGATATACAGATAATGCGGCCAGTGTGTTGTGTCCAAGGTCCCATCGCGGAATTCTTCCAGAGCTCGTTGCTGAAAATGCCAGGCCAACACATCCATGCCTCGTTCGTCTATTTCAGAAAGCAGCTTGCGGTCTAGGGCGCGTCGCAAGTTGATGCGAATAGAGTACCTGGCTTTTTCTGGTATCCTGGCCATCATCCGGCCAGCAATCGCGGCAATCTTTACATTATCGTCACGAGACACTCCAGAGATATCGGGGAACTTGGGCTGACCAGGATAGGCGGGTGGAACTTCTAACAGGCCCGGCATGGGTCGCAGTGTATGTAGTTGTTGCTCTGAATTCTGCTGCGGAGGTTGTGGAAGCTGTCGCGGTTGTTGAGGAGTTGTGCATCCGACAAAGCTTGCATCACGCAGCAGGATTGCCGCACTGTTCTCTATGGTGTTTGCACCGGGGAGCAGCGGTTGCTGTTGCTGGTCCTGTTCCCAAACTGGGAAGCACTCCGGTCCAGGTAGCGACCGCTTTGCCACCTCTTGTTCCAGTTCCCATTCCAGTTCCAGTTCCTGTCCCAGTTCCTGTACCTTTTTCAGTATATCTCGATCTGGCCTAAGGGCTAGAGCCGACGAACGGTATGTACACACATCGAGGCCAGTCTGCTAACTGCAGGTCCCCCCCGACTACATGCGCTTGTACTTGCTGCCGCTGCCGCTGCTGCAGCCCCCTCATTGTTCTCTGGCTCCGGCTAACGGGAGATGTTAATTGTATGCTACAGTCTGACGATCCCTTCATTGTTTGAAACTGTTCTTTCGTCCTGCGGGCAGCAAGGCCACTATTGTTCACATATATTATTGTCCCTTTTTCCACACTGCACGCACCTACCACATCATATCTCCACCTGTCCATGCCGCCGCATGCAGTGGGTCAAGCACTTCATGTTCCGGTTTCTGTTGTTGTTGGTGACGTTGCTGGATGGAATTTTCAACCATTTTCTGGGCTGTCTGTTCTGAGTTGGTCTTCAGCTGCTTCACAATCTCCGGGGGAACATTCTCCTCCGACCCATATTTTTCGGAGTAGGGCGTGAGCATCCGTCGAAAGATCTGTCGAGCATTTTTTTGAACCTGCTCTAGCTGTTGTTGCTGCTGCTTCTGCTGGTCATACTGCTGCTGCTGCTGCAGCATCAGCTGCTTCCGCCGGTCATGCTGCTGCAGCAGCTGCTTCCGCTGGTCATGCTGCTGCAGCAGCTGCTTCTGCTGGTCATACTGCTGCTGCACTGACCCTCCCCATAATAAATTCGCTTCTTCCCATGAATAAATTGGCTGATCTTCTTGTCTGTCCATCTCTAGTTGTCGGCGTACTGACTGTGGATGATTTTGTGCTTGCAGTCGTCGTAGCTGTTCTTGGTAGTCAGGGTCCGGCACGCTGTTTTCCTGAATGCCAGGCATGCTACTGGTGCCAATTTTTCGGATCGACCTTCTTTGGGTGGTTGTCTTATGGGTCCTCATGATATGAGTTTTCAGAGCCCTCGAAGACACGAACGGCGGATATTGGCAGCCTGAATAGGTGCATTTCAGGCGCCGCACGTGTAGAATCTCGTGCTCGTAGAACTGCACCTGGTGCTCGAATCCGTCAGAGGCTCGGATACAACCCTTTATACGGCAAGTGTAGGCAGTATCGCGGGATTGATGTTTGAAAGACTCAAACTCAGCAGCTGTAACACCAGGATGATCTGATTGATCCAGCAGGTAACGGATTGATGCTTGGTAACCCTGCAAGACAAGAGATACTCCCTCTTGAGGAGATGGTATGGGCGAGGTTGCGAAATGATCGACTGACTGGCCCCTTACTTCAATCTGTTGCAACTCGGCTTCGAGCTGCTCAAAGCTCCTTGCCTTCAAGCATCTGTTTATAATGACCTTCAGGAGAACGCTTCGCAAAGCCACTATCCGCTCATCCTCAAGCTTGGTCTGTGCTTGGTCCTCAAAGTGGAAATTGTACACTGGCTCTGGGGTTTCGATTAATCTTTGTGAGAGCTGATCCAGTTTCACCGCAAGCTGTTGGGCTAGGGCGAATAATGGTGAAGCGGTAGAACCAGATTCCGTATCGAGAGGGGACAGCGAGAGCAGATAGTCTGTCCAGAATTCCTTTGCGTAAATATGGAAGCTATGTAGCCCCTTGATGACGCAAAGAAGCACCGAATGATCAGGCGACTCATTCGTAAAAGCTTCTATTCCTGCTAGGAGGCACGCAATAGTAGCAATGCCATGCTGGAGTAAACAGTCTCTCTCCACCAGCACTAGATTGCTTGACGAGGACTGAAGGAACCTGACGTTCAGTTAGTGGAAATTAGGTGAATAAGCTAGCTCGAACTTACTCTTTGACAGAGGCATGAATGAACCCAAGTCGCGCGTCAGACCTCTCCTCAATCAATGTAGCACATATATCTAACAGAAACTGAGGCGCGGGATTCTTGACGCTTGGATCGCCTGAGCTAAAGGCGATGGCAGACAGAAGCTCGGTCTTCCTCAAAGGTCTTTTGGAGAAGGCAATCCAGCCCAGAGTGCACTTGACCCGATCTACAGACCTACTATCCAGGCGAACGAGAATCTGCGTCATGATTTTACTGTAGCTTTGGTGGGTCAGTGGCGGGTACATATTGAAAGCGCCTCACTTACAACTCAGACAAGCTAGCCGGAAGTTCGTATACAGATCTCTTGATCTCTTCGCCGCTAAAGAATATGTTGCTGGAAAGATAGTCAAGCACAAGTCGAGCATAGAGAAACATGCCTACATCTCGATCAGTCTCGTTGGATACTCCGATACATAGCAATGGCTCTAACCATCGGCCTTTTGTGTAATGGCGTCTTCAATCTCCTTGATGTCACTCATGGTTAGGCTCATTTGCTCGAATCTGTTGTATATCGACTCCAGCCTCCGAGCCGAATATCTCCTGATTGATTCGCTGGTATACTTCTTCTCTTCTGCAAGTAATATCAGCGGGCTTTTGCGGAGTTTCGGTGTGGCAGAGTTTGAGAAGCGGCAGAAGAGCAATGCTTTGCAGGAAGTTTCGGAGTTTGATGATATTGAAGTCACTTGACCCAATAGGCTGAATATCTTGCTCTGAACCAGTGGCTCGCATTCATGAAGCCCATCAATGATAACCCAAGCATACGATGCCTTCTGTGGCGCTCGGCTGACGCTAGAAAGCAACAACTTTAGAAGGCTCTCCAAGACTGGCAAACCAGGCGATTTCTTTCCGAGGACGTAGCTTTCGTAGACATGAGAAGCCAGTTGCTCATCACTTCGGACCAGTTGCAGAAGGAGAGAGCGGAGTATGAAATCGTATCTGGTCGAAGAAGGATAGGCATAGTTGCAGAAATGAGAGAGGATCAGAGAACCGGCACTCGCGGCGAAGTTGACGATGCTTGATGCTAAGATACTTTTACCAGTGCCAACCGCACCCTCAACTCGCAAGAGCGGTATATCTGGTTTAGACTGCAGCGCCAGCGCCATCTTTCTGTTTCGCAGTACCCAGTCACAAGTGCCGGGATATTTGGTTGCCTCCTCCAAGAGCGTATGAAAGATTTTGAGTTGGTCTGATTCGTCGGCTTTGAGCCAAGAAGCAATCGCGTCGTGTTGTTTCTTGTTCTGCTCCTTTTCGGCTCGGGCAAACTTCTCCTCGCATTCTTCTCGCCAGGCGCGAATTTCTTGACGCATCTGCTTGGCCTCGGCAATATTGTAAGCATTTGCTTCCTTGTCGATCAGTTCCCCGTGACGCTGTAGGTTCTCAAAGATCTGATCAAATCGCCTCTGGAACCGATGCCACGAGGTGATGAAGAATAGCTTCCAACCTGCCGCGTTGATTAATTAGTGTTGAAAGCTCTTAAAGGAGTAGGGGTGCTTACTACTGCGTCGCACGAATTGATAGGCGTGTTTATGGAATTCAAGGATATCTGCATAGAAAACCGCCAGTGTTTGCTGAAAATCCTTGTTGGACCTGAAGCTATTGCCGAGCGTGGAAAAGCGCCCAAGACACTCGGCGATCCTTGAATAGCCCTTGATGATGAGCTCAAATGCTTCGAGATGCTCCGAGGAAATGCGCAGTATGAGGGATACCGGAGCCCATGCCCAGGAGAGGAAGGGCGTGCCATTGCATAGGACGTCCATGACTTTTGCGTAGTGCTCGAGTCCTTGGAACAGTGGTGCAAGGCGCCGCATGTTTCGAAGTGATTGCCTTGCGGCCAGTTCATCCTCAATTTTCAGCACGTCGAGTTTGACCTGGTGGAGCGTCACCGATGGGAAGTTGCGGGAATCTCCAGGAGTGATGGTTTTTTCAAGCTCCTTGAAGGCGCAGCTAATGGTATGCCGCGCCGAGGCAGACACAGCTGGAGCGGGCATTATTGCCTGAGCAATGATGTGTATCCCAATGGGTTGAAGAAGCTGTATCGAGGAGAAGTAAGAGGAATGATATGTTGCCCGAAAGCCGCTCCGTGCGAACCATGGCAGCCCAAGGCAACCAGCGGGCAGTGCATGGTTGCATCTGCATGGCCAAGGCAGTGCCAATCAATTGAGCTCAAATGGAGGCACAGCCACCGCCTCCAAAGAAAGCACCTAAGCGATATGCAAGAAAGCAGTGCAAGGCTGCATCTCCTCACGGGCAGGCAACATCTACATCCGCATCCGCATCCGCATCCGCATCACCGGATAAAACGCATAGAGCCTCATCAGAGGAGAGCTGTGCAGGGCAAGAGTCGACCACAACGCGGCTGGCATGGGTTCATCTGATCATGGGCAACCTGCAAAGCGCCAGCGACTGGACGAAACATGGCAGAGGCAAACCGCGGCGCAGTGCCATTACCTCACGCCCTTGCATCTCGCCTTGGGTTCACACGCACCAGGAGCGCAACCTGCTCCATCGCATGGCTCGATGACTTTCCATCGGGATTCTGCTACAACAACACCATTCATCGGACGCTTGGAGCCCCCGCGCCCGCCACAAACCCCTGCGAATGCATTTGCATCACACTCCTTTCACACAGATCGTGTAGGCTTCGGCTTCGGCTTCGGCTCATCCCTCGTCACGCAGCAGCCATACCAGCCACCACAATGGCAGCCGAAACCGGGATTTGAACAGAATCCAATGGTGGTTGAGGATCTTTTGGCGCGAGGCCCCGATCATGCCCAGGGAACCCTCTATGGGGCAAATGTAACGTCAAACCTCGCAGTCAGTGAGGCCACTCCATTGGAACAATTGGTTTGCTTTGGCATGGTAAGTTGTCAAACACAAGTCTTATCCTGGCAGCAGAAAAAATATATACATATACACATCTAATGCTTATTCAGGTCTCAGGACTCTCGGGCACCTGTGAGGGAAGAATTGGACAAGCTATCCCAAAAGGCTCCTTGGTGAAGATGGAGTCTGCGGAGCGCTTCTTCTTGGTCGACCACAAGGATGTCCGGGGCCGCCTTCATGCCGATCACGGACAGATGATGCAAGGACTGCTCGACGACAAAACGCTAACGCTTTTTGTAACTTGTACGTTCAACACAATCGAGCAGAAAATGCGCAACAGCGCTAAAAGCTCGGCGGTAACGCCGTGTTCCTTGGACATTGTCGTCTATGGTCCGTCAGACCTCTACGAAGAGATTGGCTCCTGGTTTGAGGAATACGACATTTTTCTGCAAGACCCTCGAACGTGTCATTTAGACAGGAGGTACACCAACCCACACCGACTCTCCTCTATTGATGCCAGCCAGTGTCCGCTACTTTCCGAGGTTGTTTCCAAATCTTCCACCGTGATGCAGCTTTCCGAGATCGCCCAAGGACCAGACTCCCTCAGCACCCTCAGCGTAACCCAAGATCTGGAAGAGGCGCCTCAACCAGCTGCAGTGAGGACCGCTCTCAAAAGGTACAGTGGCCCTCACTAATCACAGCATCTAATTAACAGACTTATAGGCACCAAAAGCAGGCTCTTAGCTTTATGCTATCCCGAGAAGACGGTTGGGGGTTCTATCAGCAGCGGCCTGACATTTGGGAGATTGTAGACACCACACAAACACGCCAGTAAGAGCTCCTTCAATGGTGATACTTTGCTACTTTCTAATCCGCGTTCAGATATTTGAATGCTGTATCGGGAGTCTCCCAGCCCGAGGAGCCTGCTGCATTTGCCGGCGGAATAGTTGCAGACCCCATGGGCCTCGGCAAAACCTTGACAATGATCTCCCTGGTCACCACGGATATGGAGAGGGAAGAGCCGCTCCCAAGTTCACTCGATATGGAAATAGAGAAGGTGCAGATCATGGCAACTCTGATCATTGTACCTCCACCTTGTAAGTTCCACCCTCCGAGGGACGCAATGCAGAAGGCTGATATACATGTAGTACTCGGCACTTGGGAGCATGAGCTGGACACGTCAGTAAGGATGACAAGCTTGCTACTCCAGAAACTGATAGGTTCTTAGACATGTTGTACCAGGCGCCATGCAGCATCGCCGTCACCATGGTAAAACACGAATGAGGGGCAAATTAGACCTTGAAGGCATTCACGTGGTCCTGACAACTTATCACACCGTCTCGGCAGAATGGGGGTCAGATAGCTCCGGGGAAAGTTCTGTTCTCTTCTCTATCAAATGGAATCGTATCATTCTTGATGAAGGTATGTCAGCCTGACCCTTGTCTAAAAGTGATCTAACGACCCAGCACACTTGGTTCGGAATGCGAAATCACGGATGGCCAAGGCGGTTTGCTCTCTTGACGCGAAGGCACGGTGGGCAGTGACCGGAACACCCATCCAGAATCACCTGCCTGACTTTGCTGCCTTGTTGCAATTCATCCGTGTATATCCATACGACGACCCCCGATACTTCGACTCGGACATTGCCAGTCTATGGAAGTTTGGCGAGGAGGCAGAAGCTGTTGAACGCCTCAAGCGACTCTCGCGCCACATCTTGCTGCGCCGACCAAAAGATACCATTGATCTCCCTGCCCGGCACGATCTACTCTGCCCAGTAGACTTCAGCCGCGACGAGAAGACAGTATACAATAAGATTCGAACGCAAACTATAAAAAAGCTTGACGAGTCACTTTATGACCAGTCTGGATCCTACAAGGCCAGCTCTTACATGAACGCGCTGCAGCAGATTGAGTCGCTTCGCCTCTTTTGTGACTTGGGCGTGCAGTTCCAAGCACACCACGCCCAGCGCGAGACAGAAAACCTTGAAATTACACCCGACAACTGGTCTGTGATGACGGCGCAGAGAGCCTTCAGCATCCAACAAGAGATGCACTCAATATTTTGTCTCCAATGCGACTCAGCCTTCGAGCCATCGCAGTCGTCGTTGGAGGCCGATGATGCATTGCCACAGTTTGCACATTTCTCCAGCTGCTTGAGATTTGCTTGCGCCAACTGCACGAATAAATTGAATCGCCACAACCAGCTGTTCGATTGTGGACATCAACCCTCGTGCCCGACAGCTTTGGTATCCCTAAGTAACAACACAATGGATGATGCATCGAGTCTTCCTGATTTAGGCCTCGACTACTCCTCTGATACACTGTCCTCCAAAGTGCAGACACTCATTCGTGATATCATGTCAAGGCCCCCCCATGAAAAGTGGTAAGCCGCACAGAAAAACACGCGATATGCGGACGCTCACTGTATTAGCATTGTCTTCTCAACCTGGCGACTCACGCTCAACATGGTACAAAAGGGACTGGAGGAAGCTCGCATCCCCTGTGTGAGGTTTGACGGCAAGGTTCCACAGAGGGATCGGCAGCCCCTGGTGGAGAGATTCAACACAGATCCAGGGTTGCGTGTGATGCTCCTAACATTGTCATGTGGCGCTGTTGGGTATTCTCCCGTCTTCCAAACTCCGTGTTAAGGGCTACTATGTACTAACCCATACCAGGTTGACTTTGACGGCTGCTAATCGCGCCTACTTGATGGAACCTCACTGGTATGTGTGGCTTTACAGTTTCTTCTGCATAGGATAGAGACGCGACTGGTTCATGTATTAATCCATGACATACGAACAGGAACCCGACCCTGGAGGATCAAGCGCTGGCACGGGTTCACCGTTTAGGCCAGACCAAGGAGGTCACGACAATCCGATTTTACATTCGGGATTCATTTGAAGAGGTACGTGCTTGTATGAAACGGCTACGATAACGCTCCTTCAATCTCAAAATGCACATCAATATCCCTAATCTAGTGGGCCGCGGCTAAGAAGAAACAGAAAGTCATGGAGCTCCAAGAGTCGAAGAGATCGTTGGCTGGCGTCTTACTATCGCCGCATGAAGGGGGTCAGGCCGATGACAGCAAGCAAGGCGAGCTACAAGTTCGTGAATGCTTCTCTTTATTCCCATGAAGGTCTAACAAGGTGTAGAAACTAAGGGCGCTGATTTGAGTCTGACGGGGTTCAACGTCGATGGGAATGAGCGAATTCTGCATTTCTGCCTCATGGGATACTTTGAAACGAGCCCCCCGTAGGTACCATTCTTGTCAACCCCAAACACCTCTGGAAATACGCCGTCCCGTCAAATTCTTTGGCCTTGTTCTTAACTTCTATCCCTCCAAGATTTGCTCATTCCTGGCTAGAGTTCGTCAAGGACCATCGTCATTCACTCCGGAGCAATTGAATTTTCGAACCAATTGTCATCTATTGATCCGATATCTCTAACCAATTGTTATCTATTGATCTGATATTGTCTTTATCGTCAGAGGGGGGCCTCCTCAAAGTCACTGGTCTGTATCCCATTGGGGCACACGAACGGGAAATCCCACATTCACTCCGGGGTCTTCCCACCGAGGCGGAATCCCCCCGGCTCTTTGACTAGGACATGAGTTTTGGGTGCTGGCTTTAAAAAGTCTTGTGGCTATTTCATTGCATACAGCTACATCTTTGATTCTCTATTATTCAGGAAAACAAAAACCCTTTCGACCACCATATTTACTATCAATAGCATGGCGTTTCTTTGCAGTGTGACTTCGACCCTCTGGCTACTCTTGCTTTGTACCACGCGCACGCCTTATCTTGACACCCGCGCTTCGTATTTTGATAAGAATCCACATCCATAGCATGGAGCCATTGATGTGACGGCCTCAATCTCGTAGATGCAGTAGGTCGAGGATATGGAAAGTCTTCCTTCAGGCAGATGCGGATGTCATATTTGTAGGCAGTTATAAGACATACTGGTAACGGTTCTGTATTCTTAGAGGTGGCGATTCCGTCTGTTTCCTCCTGTGGGCTTATTAGCGACTCTTCCACGTGACGGGGTTATGATGAGAGAGCATACGGAGGTGTGGCAAGTCAGCAGTATTTCATGTCCCAGGGAGCCCGATCCATAACCGGCGTAGCAGTAATGGCTGTGGTGGCCATGACTTGTACCAAACAGACCCCGGGACGTATTCGAACACCCACCAGGTATTTCTGGTGACAGGCTGCCATCCTGAGTCTCATAGTAAATGCAATAGCACCTCTTGTCGGAGAAACAGCTCATCTCGGGGAGGTAGTCTTGAGGGAAGACAGGAGATATTGTACTGGCTGGGCCTTCTCGTTGCCTCCGGAATATTCTTCTTAGATCAGAGGCGCGTGCTCGGTAGTCCTGAGTCAAGGGGATAGCACCAAATCCGGCGTGGGGATCCCACTCCAGGCTAAGAAGTACATGTTTCTCCCAAGTGGAACTTTTAAGGCAGGCCCGAGGCCAGGTTGGCGCTGCTCCGTCCATGCAGCGCGTGTCGTGGCTTGGGTGTTGGCACTCGACCTTGAAACTCTCGAAGCACTCGTCCCATTCGCCAGGCTTACGCCTCTGCCATGATAGAATGTGTGACTCAATCATGGACCACGAGATCTGAACGTGATCGCACAAAGACACTGCTCCTTTGCGGCCTTTGCAATATGTCGGTAGGCTCAGGGTAGAATCGGGACCCAACTCGACTCTATCATGGTCCAGTCCACACTCGGTGCAATGTACTTTGCGGCCGCACGTGAACCTGCAACCTTCCCACAAGTATTCTGACGGGCTGGGACGCACGTAACGTGGCCGACATGCATCACAAAGTCCATCTCCTCGTAAAATAATTCCAAGTCGTGTCTTGCCGTTCAGGCTGAGGAAGCCAGCTGATTCATAATCGCTGTAATGATTCTTTATTAGATTTCTCCAGGCACTTGTTTCGTAGACCAGTCGCCGAAACACGGCCGATGTGCGTCGAACGCAGCACAGAGTGACAGGGTCATGCTGAGCGTAACCGAGGATATGAAGCAAGATCTCTTCTGGCAGACGGGTGAGGAGGCAGTGAGCGTCGTTGTAAATCTTGGCGGCAATCAACGGGTCCATGGTGCGCTGCAGCTCATCCAAGGTAAGAAGCATCCGGGACGCCCGTTGCTGCTTTTTTTCACGGCTCTCGAGATTCTCGGTACGCACCGTGGGACCCCAGAGCCGTATCCATCCCCAGAGTTGCTGGAGCCACAAGAGCAGGGAAAACATGTTGGCTTTGATCAAGCGTGACAGTTGGAAACCTTGAAAAGTTTTCATCTGGTAGAGAACCACCGGAGGACGAACAGGGGGGCTAATGACCTTATAGTATTGATGTAGAGCGGGAGTGGGCATCAATAGAAGGTTACTACAAGCTTTGCAACGCCACATGCAGACGAAAACCTACGGCGGAAACCCCATGAACTTGAGGTTGAGGGCCTCTCTGACTTGAGGGCTGATGTGAAGCTTTAATTGGTGCGTTTGCTTTCGGTCGGTGGCGCGACCAAAGTTGCTGCTGCGACAGTACTTGCCTTCATATTTACCAAGAGTGGGACGTGAGTGCCTTCCTGCCAAGTTAGTAAATGGTGGCAGGTGTCTTGTTGTGTCTTAGTACATACCTATGGACCACCTCCTTTCTTCTTTCCTCCTTCCTTCCCAAGATTCTAGGGAAGGTATGTGCCTGCCATGATCATAGAAACAAGACTACCTGATCTCGAGGCCCATGCCATGACCTCGACCGAACCACGACCACGACCACGACCACGACCACGACCACGACCGCGACCAAGACCAAGACCAAGACCAAGACGACGACCACGACGACGACGATGACGATGATGACGATGATGCATCTTTGGGTGCTTTTTTTTTGTTTTGCGCTTGCTGAGGCGCCGGGTGCCGCCGAATGGCACTATCTCTTGAAGAACCAGCAGGAGACGGCGTCGGCCCTCAGGGCCATAGAGGGGCATGTCACCCCTATCCTCCCGCTCTGGCTGCTGCAGTTTGTGGCCCTCGGGGTCGTCCCCATCGTCTTCGCCCGGTTGGCTGCCTTCTAGGATTGGGTGGTCGATAAGGTTGAGAGGAGCGCCAACCCCGGCTATTTTGGTATCGGCACCACCATCATAGCGATCAATGGCTGGACCATGCCATTCCGCCTCGATGGCGAAGAGAAGCGGCTCCGGAAAAGGTTGCAGCAGACTCTGAGAGACATGGAGCTATATCAAAAGGAACAGCAGCGACACGCGCACCTGCGCGAGAAGAAGTTGAAGGAGCTTCAAGACCTCTTGGACAAAGCCGAAGTCCAAATGAAGGCCTACTTTGCCAAGGCCTAGAGCAAGGCAGTGTGTTGAAGGAGAATCACGTTAAAATAACCACCATTCGTGTTGAACGAGTCAAATCACGCTAAAATAACCACGTGTTGAGGGAGGCAAATCACGCTAAAACAACCCATGGACAACGACGAGGACATTCCGGCAGAGAAGTGAGAGAGAGGCAAATCACGTAAAAATAACCTCCGCTTATTACGCGGGACTTGGCTGTACGACATCGGCACCTGGCCAGGGGCTTCCGCCCTTGGTCGGGCCGGGCATCGGTCTGGCGGGTCAGACGCTTCATCTCAAATCAACAGCGTACCCTGCATTGCACTCTTGTGCATTAACCGGTGGGTCCGTCATCATCACACGACGGATAGCAAAGATCAGACCTTCACTTGGTTCTTCCACACCTCGGAAACCAGTGTAAATCCCGATGTCAGCCAGCAACAATCATCAAAGCGACAACCACTCTCTTCGCGCGTGCCACAAGACAGGCCAAACAGCTCACACCACTCTACTCGACTCCCAACGTCCAGACGTCCAACTCTTCCGGAACCAGTCTCTTCACAAGTGCCTTCCTTTATTTCAGCACTTCCTGACGTCCTCCTACTCTCGTCCACCATCGTCATTTGTCCTCTACCGCTTATTCATCTTCGGCCTCCGTCTCTCCTCCGAATCGGCTCTCTCGCCCACTCTTTAGCGGTACAATCGAATAGTTTCATCATACTTGCCGCCTACAGCATCCCAACTATCGTTTAGCCTCAGTCGCATCAAGGCCACTCGCTTCTCCTGTCAGCAGCTTTCGCCCTCGGGGTATCGCCATTGTCGTCGAGCTCCTAGACCGAATTGTCATCGTCTGTGTTAGCACGATTCAAATCAGCTTTCTTTGAAGCCATCTCTCGCCCTGGATATCACTATCCACCACCAGTCGGTAGTCGCTGTTGTTCCGCATGATTGGCCAACATCTTCTCTGGCCTTCTGGTCATCATCTCTAGCCCCTATCACTGGTCCTCTTCGTCTCTGGTCATCACCTCTGGTCATTGTTCCTGGTCATATCGTCTCTGGCCACCATCACTGGTCGTATCGTCACTGGTCGTGTCGTCTCTGGTCATGTCGTCTCTGGTCGTCCTCTCAAGTCGTCCCCCATACTCAGACTCTCTGGTCACCGTCTCCGATAATAGGGGCCCATTCACCGCTCCTGTTTGTCTCTGCACCATCTGTGGTCATCTCGTCTCTCCTCATCATCCCTGATCACCGTCCTGGCCAAAGTTCCTGGTCATCATCTCTGGTCAACATGATCTCTGTTTATCGTCATATCGCCTCTGATGGCGTTGTCGCTGGTTGTTAGCGACCATGTCACTATTGTGGAAAAATCCCAGTCCGGGGAGCTCTTTGATCCAGCTGTCGATTTTCCACAGTCCCGGTCTTCCTCTTCCCAGTCTTTCTTATATATGGTCTCTTTCAATCGCCACTTCGTTCGACACCATGATGGATGAACCACAGGTACCAACGTCTCGACGTTCAGTTCTCGGGGGGCCTAGAGAGGCCAAACTTTATTCATCTCTAAAGTGGGAGTTCGTGGACGATGATGCGCTCTGAAAGTCGTCGGTAAGACCCCTTCTTTCCTCTAGGGCGAAGAGGGACGGCTCTCTGACAATGACCCAGAAAAGAACAGAAATGGAAATTCCAGGACGAGAGTATAGCCTCTACACTCGCAAGGTCACATGATGCAGCTGGCGAAAAGAAAAGGGTCTCTGCGCCCGATGTTTCATGCCATACTTCCATGTCGCTGCCACCTAGATGCAGCTCATCGATTGGCCCAACACTGCTTGAAACATGGCGAGCTGCATCCTAGCACCATCTTCATCGATTGCATACCAAGCTCTGTAAAGTCGATCTCACCAACTTCTCGGAGGCACGTCCGACAAAGTTCTCCCATGTCCCGATGAGATCCACAACGCAGCCATATTTCATGGGGACCCTTATCCCAAGATGGTCACCAAGGGAGAAGACGGCCAGGCAGATGTGGTTTGTCCGAGTCAATTTGGACGAATTTCTCATACAATGAGACGCAAAGGGAATAGTTTGAGAAAGAAAAATTATTAAGTCAGGCCATTTTTGCTCAGATGTCTAGTACGTCCTACATACTCATTTACTTTGCCTTGCTAACCTCTTGCAGGAATAAAATAAAACCGGAAAACTTAAGGAAGCTTGGAGCTATTATTACAACTACCGGCAACCGCTTTCCCTGCTTAGGGGTTGCTGACGTAGCTCCTGGCTCGGCGCAAATCGTCATCGTGTTCAACGTCGTCTCGCAAGGGAGCACCATGGCCGCGGCCGTGGCCATGCGCACCACTCTTCACCTTCTCGATATCATCCGAGCTTGAATCCTCTTCGTCTCCCGCATAGGCGTACTTGCTCCTCTCGCGAATCTTGGCACCGTATCTCCAGAACAAGAACGGGATAGCACAGCAGGCCAGACTGATGAACGCAAGAAGCGTCGACGCCCATTGATCACCTAGCCTCTCGTACATTTGTTCCGTGAAGAGGACCACAGCCGCGCCCCAGAAGCTACGGATGAAGGTCTTGGCAGCCAGCGCTGATGCTGCCTGGTGCTGGTACGAATCGACAAGGTAGTTATTGGCCGAGTTGTACAGGAAGATGAAGCCGAAACCCACGGGAAATCCGCCCATCGCTGGCCCAGCCCATGAGAGGTGGGGGTAGGAGGTCCAGGCGAATATGAAAAGCCCAATGGGGATGCACCAGCAGGAGATCATCATGGGGATCAGTCGGGTCTCAGCCGGCGGCTTGCCATTGTGGCGCTTGACCAGAGTGAGGTAGTGTTTGTTGACCCAGGGAGAGCAGAAGGCGGAACAGAGGACGCCCACAGCCACGGGAATAAACATCAATCCCGTCTTGCCCGCCGAGTATCCCTTACCACCTTGGTAGATGATGGGAAAGGCAACAAAGAACATGTACAGCAGCCCATAGAGAACACTCATGTACAGGGAAATCAGGAATACAATCAACTCGCCAAACAGGAGCTGGAACGGACGGACCATAAAGACAGCCAGACGCTGCGAGATGGTTCGGGGGTCGAGGTCCTGTTCGGTGACGTAGCTCGTGTCGCCTGTCGACTCGCGAAGCTTGCGGGCTCGGCGGCCAAGAATGGTGGGCGCATACGTTTCCGGGACGGTGAAAGTGATGAGGACCCAGACCACAGCGGCGAGGATGAGCTGGATCCAGTACAGCCAACGCCAACCCGTGGCGTCAGCGAGGTAACCGCCCACAAGAGGACCGACTGTGGGCTTGTCAGCAATCTGCACGGATACAGGATTCGATACCGTTGGAGGGTGACTTACTAGCTGGACCAATGAAAGGTGCTGCTGAAAAGGCGGCCATGGGAACGCCTCGTTCCTCGTTTCTCCATAGGTCGGCCAGGGTACCGCCAACAAGGGTCATGGGCGCGGAGAAGGCAATGCCGTCGATGGCTCGGCAGACGAGCAGCGTGGCAATGTTATCCGCTACCGCACAAGGAATGATGAAGACGACGGCAAGCAACAGGGTGGAGCCGCTGAGCAATAAGTTAGCACAATGGCTCCGAGCAAAGACGGCTATCCAAAGCAGCTGGGGAAGCTCCAAAACACGAGACGCACTATATGATCCTCCTTCCGTAAACTTCAGACAAGGGCGCGAAAGCCATGGGCCCCACGCCAAAGCCAACCACGAAGAGCGAGATGCTGACAAGGGCAACCTCCTCGCTGACGTTGAACTCGCGGGCGACGCCGGGGATGTCGGCTGTGATGACGGACGAGGCAAAGGCGACGACGAAGCACGTCATGGCGACAACCATGGTGCAATACCACTTGAAGGCCTTGGACCAGTTTTTGGGGTTCTCGGGGTCGTTGGGCTCAAACACGACGAGGTGATGGGTTGGCTGGGAGGGGGCGGCATTGCTTTCGAGGCTCTGAACCGTGGACAGACGGGTGTGCTGGTTTTCGTGCTCCCTCGGGACGGGGTCGGCCGCGGCCTCGACGCCGGGTGCGAATAGAGAGGGCTCTTCTCGTTCCATGATGTTGGTCTGTTTCGGGTACTACCACGATAGGTATATGTGTTTCCACGAGATACGCGTCTGAAGAAAGAGGAGGGGGTCGGATAGGGTTATATACCTCTTCTCATTTCTGCGTACTGCCAGGGCCGTCTTAGCCGTGTTTGCGGCTGGTCCAGAGATAGCCGCACATCCTCGGCCATGCAAGCTGTTTACAGCCGGAGAGGCAGCCGAAGCTTGTTCGCGTCGCTGGGAGTGGATCCATATGGAAGGAAAGGGTGGAGCATTCGCCTCAGAGAGAAGAAGAAGGGTTTTGTAACAATGGCGAGTTATCTCCGTCACAATTACTCACGGGAGGAGCATGGGTGATGGTGCTGTATTGGAGGAGCCATGTGGTCGCAATCCGGGACCGGGCCCACAGGCTATGACTGGATTCTGCTTAGGAAATGGGTAGAGATTTTTGGCAAATGCAAATAAGCTTCGTATTGCCGCATAAGGACGTCTTTTTCGGGGTGGCCAAAGATGGTTCAGCATGACACACTGATTACATACATAGCCGCAGAAATCCGAGGGATTCACCTGCAGCTCACCTGCAGTTCACCTGCGGTTCAACCTCGAGGAGTTTCTGCCATCTAGAGGATTCCGCAACCCCGAGAATCCATCCAAATACCATCCATGCCTGCTGCATCATTTAAATTACCTCAAATATCTGCCGCCCGGGAACAACGGGGGAATAACAGGTGGAGACCCTCCGGCTTCGCGCCCAGGGTGGAGCTCAGAGCGTCCCACTCCCGGGTCCGGAGTGGAACTTTGAAAAGATTTTACCACGACCGAGCTCATGGCTGCTGTTCCATGGAGATTCCGTCCTCTTCTTGTTCCATTATTTGGTCTCGGTCAATTGTCGGAAAGCAAGAAATGCCGTAGACTTTAAACTTTGCCCTGCATTGTCACATTGCGCCCTGCTGCGCTGTGGGCTTCTCTGCTAGTGGATCAATCTTCGGCAATCTTCGGCGCCGCTTCCTGGACCGGGTCGGTGTCGGTGCCTGTGCTTACGTGTGGATCATGGATTCTTCTCCCATTCTTTTCCCATCAAGAACTCCTAGCCCGTCTCCAGTGTCGATTTTCAGCAGTCATTGTGTCTGCAGTAGCAGCTCCTTCAATGACATGCCATCCACGAATCACGACGCAGCCCTCACCTGTGTGATCTCGGACAATCCAGCCCAGGTTGTGCGTCAAGTAACCATAGAGGCGAGCTACGGCGAAGTGGACCTCGCCCCCCTTACAACCAGGGCTTGAGCTTTTCTTATCTCATGGCGAGCCGCTATTCCACGTGGGACGTCGGGTATCGGCAGTCCAATTCCCTCGGTAACCAGGACAGCTCGCAGCACTGACGACTACATGTTCTAGGAATCGCTTCGGTAAGGTGAAATGGGCAAGAGAAGGCAACCATCTCGTCGCCGTTGTTCTTGTGTACCGTGCGACGGTTTGGGGGGACATCAACCTTGGTTTGGCTTCGTATTTCCCTCGGTCGCACCAAGTTTGGGGACGGCAAGAGGAAGCGGCACATGGTCTCGCACGCCCCCCTTTCTGCCATCGCCGGCACTCCATTTCTCTCTGCGGGTCCTATCTTCAGATAGACTCGAGGCCGAGATAAGGTATGCAACCGAGCATCTCCCATTCTGTCAGCTATGAATCCTGCCTCCCTGGGCTGCAGAACATTACAGCATCGGATTGCGGCGCCTGCTGCTCGACAAGAACCTCAAGCGAAACCAGCTTGCGACACTAGGAAGACACAGCATCTCCCGTCGTATATGCCTCCAGTTTGTCAGCCACCCAGTGACACAGCATTCGCGTCGGAGTAGCCGAGCTGGACAGAGCGAATCACGAAATAGACAAGCTCGGCCATCGAGATACCTGGCCTCATGATTGAGCGAATCTCCTGCGATATCTGGTTAGAGGGCGATGGCCACGTTGCGAACGAATCAGCATGCACCAGTCCTTGGCCATATCGCGCACGCATGACGGACGTTGTGGTTGGACAAATGGGCAGCGGTGCATCGACGTTGATAGCGAGTTGCCTCGTAACCGCCGAGATGCAGTACAACTCGACGGGTTGGCAGCCCCCTTATTGCCACGCGCATGGCCACCACAGCCAGCAATAATCCATCATGTTGCCTCTACCCTCGGACTGTTCGCCGTTATTGAGTTTATGCTGTCTCGGCATTCCACTGCTATAACCCCAGCATCGAGAGTCTCGACACGTTTTACGGCATAGAACTTCGACTTGGGCCTGCGGCATTCAACCCTCCCAAACGTGTTATGACTTCATCCAAAGCTCTGACAGCTGTCTCCTCCGCTACTATTCCCAAGTCGAGACGAGTCCGCACCGGCTGTCTGACATGTCGCAAACGCCATCTCAAGTGCGACGAGGGAACGCCGGACTGCATGAATTGTCGGAAAAGTGGCAGAGTCTGCGAGCGCGGCATCCGATTGAACTTTCTCAGCGCTCACATCGGGCATATTCCAAACAGATTTGCCGACGAGAGCTGGGCTGGTGAGTCAGAAGAGCCGAACTCGCGACCTTGGGACACATGCTGAGAGTCAGCACAGTCGAGTTTAAGGATGAGTCTCGAGACATTGCGGCCGAGTACGAGGGGGGCCTTCGGAGCTATGGTCCGAACGTCCAGAAACATGTCGCCAAAAAGCCTCGGCAACTGGCCTTGATAAAACACCCCGCGAGCCCAGTCACAGGCCTAGCAGCCGGACGAACCTCGCCATGGAGGCCATGCGAGCCTCCCGCCAATCAGCACACGGGAGCAGGCGGGCAGGGAGAGGTCCCCGGCAACTTTGAGCACAGTAATCTCCATATCGAGGCCGACTTTTCCCCTGTGCCTGAATCGTACGGAATCCAAGTCTCCCCGTACAATGCCTGGGATGGCACGCCGGACATCGTGCCTCGCGCTGGAGACGTTCAGAGTATCCCGAGCAGCAGCCCCGACCTGAGCGGGTTTTCCCTGTCACCGCGAGAGATTGACATGGACAACACCTGCGACTGCAGCCTCACACAGCCATTTTCCCCATCGCTAAGCTACTCCGGCCTCGCCAGCAACCCCCGCGTGCATTCTGCCACGGTCGGAGAGGTCTTGTACCTAAAGGTATACGTGGACGAGGTGGGAAGGTGCATGGACCTGATGACACAGGATAAGCTCTTTACCTACATGATCCCAAATTACGCTCTCAACTCCACGGTCCTGCTTAACGCGCTCCTGGCCTGCGGCGCCCGGCAGCTATCCTTCAAGGCGCCCGAGCTCAAGGAGAAGGCTGGGCACTACTACAACACGGCAGTACGCACCCTCTTCCGCAAGGGCGGCGCCGCAGGCCAGGACCTCAGCGAGCGGGCCATTGCTTCCGTGATACTGTACGCCTACGAGGTTATGTGGACGCGGTCGCTGGACTACGTCAACGACGCCAACGCACCTGGCGAGCTGCTCCGCAAGTGCGGGTGGAACAGCCGGAGTAGAGGCACCGCAGGGGCATGTTTCTGGCTGAACAACTGGGTCCAAGTTCTCAAATGTCTAGCCTTTCGGTCTCAGGTCGGCGGCAGCGGGCCATGCGACTGGCTGGATGGCGAGGAGCTTGGGGCTGGGGAGACCGTCTACGGCCAAGAGGACGGCTGGGTGAGACGCATGCTGAGCATCCTGGCGGCCGTGGCCAACTTCCGCGCCTCAGTGCATGCTGCATCGGGGGGGTTGAAGAGCCGCGACATGTCTGCCGTGGGGGAGCGTCTGGTTGAGTGGCAGGGCCTGAAGCGTCTCTGCGATGACTGGCACGAGACTTGTCCCAAGTCGATGCATCCTCTGGTCCATCTGCATGCATCTCAGGCCGGGCTTCCAACATGTTTTCCCTCTCCGTGGTGAGGCACACGCCAATCAGCCATAGACAACCAAAAGGCTTTTGACTGACGGAGGAGCAGGTTCCCTTCTTCCGGCGCCATTCTCGGGCGCCTCTTTTACCACACGGCGCAGTGTATTCTCGCGCAGACGTACCCCCACGAGCCCGTCCACGGTGAGCATGAAATGCGCGGGCTGCAGAAGCACCACGCGCACGAGATCTGCGGCATCGTGGCCCGCGCGCAGGGCGGCGAGATTGCCGTCGTTGCGGCGCGGTCTCTGGCCATTGCGGCTGCCGTGCTGACCGAGAGGGCGGAGCGGCTCGAGGTGCTCCGGATTCTGGACCAGATGAACGCGGGGAGTAGCTGGGGCCCTGCATTGTCACAAATCAAGGAGGACCTGGAGAAGGAATGGGGATGGAGCTGATTGGGACCATCGCCCAAGCAGGGGGTGGACGGGGGCAGGTGGTGTTATACGAGGACTTGGAGTCAACAGGGTAATCTTGAGGGCTGGTTCAGTGGCTGAATGAATAAAGCATCGATTTCGTTGGGGAAAATAAAGCTCTTCCCACAAGGACGCAACTACGCATCCTTGCCTCCTCCCTGCTTGAAGTTCATGCTATACCCGCCCGTGGCCTCGTCCTTGACCATCTGGAAGTTGTTGGTGCTCAGCCCAAAGGGCTTTAGGATGCCGTCGCCCAGCTGCCGCAGCTTCCCCCACATCTCAGACATCTCGGCCTCCTGCGCGGCCTTTGTGCGCGGCGGCAGGTCGCGCAGCTGGGTGCGCACCGTACGGGCATCTGCGGGCGTCAGGCCGGGCATCTGCGACAGCGCGCGGTAGTCCTCCTCCGCGCCCCCGAGGTTCGACCAGCCGCCGGCCTCGGAGCGGGCGCGCGCGCGCCGGAGGAGCGCCTTGGTTCGGATGCGGAGGATGTCGTCTGAGCTGGCGGCGGCGGCAGTAGTAGTAGGAGGAGGAGGAACAGGGGCGGCCTTTGCCGCTCCAGAGCTTACAATCTCCTCCTCCACGTCTTCCTTTGTGTCAGGCTTCACTTGCTCCTTGGCATCACCGTGCCCATCGATTTTGGCGAGGGCATCGATGGCCGCGGTAGCCGCCTTGATGGCAGGCTCCCAGTCTTGGAGCTGCAGGTGGCATGCTGCGACATTGCTGTGCAGGACGGCGCGGGGGTAGTGCAGGTACTTTGGGCACGAGAGCAGGGCGTCGTCGTATCTGCTGAGGGCGTTCTCGTAGTCCTTGGAGGCAAAGAGGGTGTTGGCCTCGGCCTTGGCCGTGTTGGATTCCTGGAGTAGGGTCTGTGGTTTGTGTGTCAGTTTGCCTTTACATTTCCTTGCACGAGTGCGGTGGGCAGAGTAGTTCAGAATGAATGGATCTCATGAAACGAATGCGCCTGCTTTCGATAAGAACATTCGTCATGGCAAGTGCATGAATGGTCAACGTACCGCCTCCTCTTCCGGGGAGAATCTCGCCTCGGGCTCTTCCTGCTTATCTGGTGTAGGCTCCGCCGAGGCTCGGTCTTTCGGCGGCTCAACCTTGCTCTCTACATCATCCGTGCCTCCCATTGCGCGGGGTAACACCGGATGATCCGGTGGCTGCTGCTGAGGTAAATGCGGAGGCGTGCAGGCTGGTTGGTGATGGTGACGAATGTCGTTTCATCTTTGTCGTTCATGGCGAGCTCTGTCATTGACGAGTGCCCTGGATTAGTAAGAATTGGGGTAGCATCCACTAGACGTCGCCACGGCACATCCCCCGAAAACCCCTCAAGGCAGCAGCACCTAGGGTCGTTCCAATATCTCCAGAACTCGGGGAGCCACACCAGTATCTTTTCAGTGAGCTGAGGGGAAGCCTCTAGATTTGAATCACCCCCATGTAAACTCAATTAATTGGTGATCCCTGGCTACTCCCTGCATTTGAACTATAAGCCCTGCAATTCACATCCCCTTCCTGAACTTAAAATATTGTGCTGAAGAAGACTTCGGAACTAGCCGCCATGTGTCTTCCCGTCGATCATTCCGCTAATAAGAGGGGGAAAAACCAGGGACCAGGCCTTCCCCTATCTCGGCCTCAACGCTGCCGACTCAGATTCTTTTGACTGCACGCCGCTAGTATATATAACTAGTACTGACTCACACGTGCGATTTTCATCGCTCTTGCATCCATCCATCCATTCGTTCATCTTCTTCAGACATAGACATACAAGACAGCAGTAATCATGGGCTCTAAAGCAGAGTAAGTCGCCACAGGATAGACAGGCTTCTAACAGTGCTGACCCGCCCCAGCTTCCGCCCGGTTCGGGCCTGCATCTTCGACATGGACGGTCTACTCCTCAACACCGAGGACATCTACAGCCAGTGCGCCAACCTCGTCCTCGCAAAGTACGGCAAGCCCGACATTCCCTGGTCCATCAAGGCCCGCCTGCAGGGCCGCCCCGGCCCCGAGGCCAATAAGTTGTTCAATAACTGGGCCCAGCTGCCCATCACCAACGAGGAGTACGCCGCCGAGGTCTCCGTCCACCAGCGCGCCTTCTTCCCCACGGCCAAGCCCCTCCCTGGTGTCGAGGCCCTTCTCGCCGCCCTCGAGAGCACCAAAAGGGCCCCCGCGCCCGGCCCCCGCGTTCACATCGCCCTCGCCACCAGCTCTCACTCAAAGAACTTTGAGCTCAAGACGACCCACCTCACCGACCTCTTCTCCGTCTTCCCCGCCGAGAGGCGCGTGCTGGGTGACGACCCGCGCATAGCCCCCGGCCGCGGGAAGCCCCTGCCCGATATCTTTCTCCTTGCCCTCAAGTCCATCAACGACACGTTGCCCGAGGGCGAGATGCCCATCGAGCCTGAAGAGTGCCTCGTCTTCGAGGACTCGGTCCCAGGCGTCGAGGCCGGCCGTCGTGCCGGCATGCGCGTCCTCTGGTGCCCCCATCCCATGCTGGCCAAGGAGTATGCTGGCCGTGAGGAGGAGGTCCTGACCGGCCGTACAGGCGAGGCAGGCGCAGTTGACCTGCACCAGCTTGGTCAGCTCGGCGATGGTTGGGGCCAGTATCTGCCAACGCTTGAGAACTTTCCATATGACAAGTATGGCATCAAGGTGGTTCAGTAGGAAGGATAGACTTGACGTCTCAGATGGGACGAAATATAAATTAAGTAGCGTGTTTTAGACCTGTTCCTCTCCGACTTCGGTTGATACAATTGAGAATCGATGCTAACTACTAAGCAATCAGGAGACAATGTGGACAGTCATTTATTGGAGGTTGTTTCATCATTCACTTATATAATAAAAACACTAACAAGCAGGCAATAACGCCGAAATCCCCAGCTGCGCTCATACTTTGCGGCTTTCACTAAGTTTCCTGCGGCTCGCAATGTCCTTGATGACATGGATCTGCCCATAGAGGTCCGAAACTTCCGAGAACATGCGTAGAACTGCTAGCTTTCGACTTTCTGCCTGCGCCACCGCCTTGGATTTGTTGGCGAGCTGTTTAGACTCCTCTTCCAGAGCCTTGAGAGAGCGTTCGAAGCAGTCACGCTCAAATTCGGCCAGCTTGAGCAGCTCTCTCTTCTTCTCCTCGAGGTCCACGCTATACTCGGGGAAGTTGACCGAGTTGAGGTTGTTCTCAGCGGCGTCGCGAATCACGGAGCCCCAGTCATTGTACATGCGGCACATGGTGGCCAGGTGACGGCAGAAGGCGTTGGACAAGTACTTCTGGCTGACAGTCGGGAAGCATTCGGCTCCGTTTTGGAAATTGGCAGATAGAAGACATGATAGGAAGGCAAAAGAGTACGGGCACGAGGTGTGATCGCTTGCCGTCGTACGAACCCACTTGAAGAAAATATCCCTGGGCGACTCGTACTTGTGGCGCTGCTCTTGTTGCTCGAATCTGGCGTTGTCTTCGTTCTGCGTGATGTGAGCCTGGAGGAAGAGCCGCAGCTCACTGGTCAAGCAGTCCCGGTCCCATTTGCTTGCCCCGTCGATGAGCGGACTATTCAGAATACGCTCTACAAATTTGGCGAGAGGGCCAATTGCTTCCGAGCTGGATGCAGGTTGTGTCGCACCCTGTTGGGTGGTGGGAAGCAGACTGTCGACCGTCTCGCGAAGCTTGCCGATACTTCCAGAAAACGCCGATCCCACCACAGCCTCCATATGCTCATCCGCCTGGTAGTTGAGGAATGAGATGGTCATCATTTCGAACAACATGGAGGGCGAGGCGAGAACTTTGGATCGGTTGTTGCAAGCTGTCCATGTGAATGGGATGATGTCAAAATACTCATCCTCCAACATGTTGTCACGCGGGAAGATGGAGAGTCGGCGGGCCCGTAGAAGACCCCGGAAGAGAGAGGCCTCGATGGAGGAACCTTTAACCTCCCACTCTGGCCGATCCTTGAAGAGAGGCGTCTTCATAAAGAGCTGGACATGGGGACCCATCGTGTCATTCTCCCAGGTGCCGCCAAGGCTAAGCCCAAGCAAAGGAGCCTCATCATCAAACATGGCAACTGTCTTGAGAGCGGCCAGTTTATACACCTCAGCCAGGTTGGGAGAACCATAGGTAACCTTTTCGATCCAGATGTAGTCCAGAGGTGTCGCCCGAGATGGAAATGAGATGAACCTGACGGCGGAGGCAATCGATGAGGAGATCTGCTGCTTGAGATCTTTGAAGAAGGATAGGCGCCGAGCTTCAGATAGAATGAGGATACCATACGAGGTCTGCTCGACGGAGTTGTTCCACGATCCGTTTTCCCGCTGGCTGAAGAGCGCCCGGAAGCTGGCCTGAAACAATGTGACGGAGATGCGACACTTCATTTCATCGTCAAAGGGGTTCGGGATCACGCCTTGGTCCAGCAGACTCAAGAGTTTGCCAAACGCCTCCGTGATCAGCATGGTGGGATACAATGCAGAAAGATTCTTGTATATTGTGAGCAGGAGCCTTCAATGGACTTGTTTGCACGGTGTCACTTACCCATTTGTCCTTGATAATCTCATCGGCATCCCACCAGTAGGCACAGAGATATTTCACCAACTTCTTGATCTGAGGAACGTACTTCACGGGATCGGGAGCGTGGGTAAAGGCGGACAGGACGTTGCAGTTGACTGTGAAGCTTGGATCCCGCTCCAAAGGGTACGTCAGGAAGTGGGTTTCCTGCTCAAATACCCGTATGAGACCTTGGTGGTCGATCTCGGTGCTCTCGGCGATGTCGAGGATGTTCAGAGACATGAGAGCCCTTGCCGTGTCGTCCGCATCTGCACCAAGGCCGGGTGCTATCGCTGTTAGCCAGGTCGCACACGGCGGAGGCATCCACTTACCAAAGCCAATGACTCCATCGCCAGCTTTTAGTCCTTGAGCGAGAGTTGAGACAATAACGTCCAGGCCGGGGGACATAAGCTCAGATGCCGTGAAGCCAGCTCGTAGAAGGATAGAGAGGACCTGATATAGGTAAGCAAAGACAAGTATGCAGGGTCAAAGATTAACATACTCGGGTGTACTCGAAATAGGTCGAAGGGAATGCACTGGGCACGCCGCCCTGTCCGCTTCTCGTTCTCGCCACGTATCCCAGATATGCCTCTGCCTGCTCGTCCCACTTGGTAGCGCGCATCAGATAGGCCGCCGTGGCCGAGGGGGAGGCCATCATGGCGCCATTAACCAGATGATGGGCCACCTTGTCAAAGTCAATCTTGCCGACAAAGGCCTCGAGAGAGTGAAGCGCCGTCATCTGTGTGTTGCCGTACAGCATCTCGGGTTGGAACTTGGACATCTTGGCGGCATTGAGCCTCGCGAGCTCTGCCTTTCCTGGGAAGTCGAACGTAATGCCTTCCTCCTCCAATAGGCGTAGAAGAGTCGGTACGATGATCTCGAAGCCGACATGCGAAGCCGTCGCCACGTCCCATGCCGAGAGAAGCGTCTGCAGCGCATTGGTGGCGAGGGTGATGCGCTCCTGGAGGTCCTGCTTGGATACATCGTCAATCTGCAGCGGTTCCCTGTGGTGCGCCTGCAGAGCAAGCAGCGACGCCGCCGTGTTCAGGATGCCGTCGACGGGCGACACAATGGGGCCCCAGCTACCATCATCCCGCTGCGTGTTGAGGAGGTAGTAGAGGCATCGCGGGAATAGCCACTCGCGACCGTCTTCGGTGTCGCGAGAGACGAGGGCGACCCAGGCGGTATCGTAGACGGCAGAGCTCAGCGACCCGAAGCCGTACTTTTCATCATATGTCCTCGTTACGTTGTCAATCAGCGACCGCGCGGCTTGATCAAGGCCATAGGCCTGTCGTGCGGATGCGTCTCCCATTGCGCAGGGAGCGGCCAGTCTGCGCGACAATTGGAAGCGGGCAATTTATCGGGCGATGGGATAGGACCGTCGTTGAATCAAATTGATGGCGAGAGGCAGCATGCAGCAGCTTGGGATGAGGACAGTTTCACATGGCAATGTCGGAAGCAGGGATGCGACTTGCTTATTATCTCTCAGCACTGCACTGGCTGCACAGCACCTGCTGCGATTGCCCAGATTGGCTTTGCTATGTACCTTGATAAGCAGGCATCACCCCGATTATACGTATCAGAGCATGCTCGGAATCAGCTGCCCAGAGACGTCATTCCCCCCTCGAGTCCGCCAAAAATGGTGCGCACACAGTGACGGCCGTGTTTCTCAAGGCTGAAACCAACGTAAGCGCTACCCTGCTATTAGTGGTGCAGAGCATATGCCAGGGTGGCATGTCGGAGATCGAAGTCGGAGTCCGGAGCATTTCTGGTTTCCTTCCACAGCCAAGGCTGAGGATTGATTGTGTCGCCGAGAGGCTGGACGCTTGGGCAATACCATGATCAGACCGATGCGCGCATCAATTTCCTCCAGCTTTCCTCATCTACGGCTCAATCCTACACCGGCAGCCATTGCGGAACATTGTCGACAGTCAAGGAAGCAACTGTCGCGGCCGTAGAGCCCTCGCTCCATTTGGAAGCAGGTTCGGAGTAATTCTGCATGTCGGCGCGGAGTAAGGCACCGACCTGTGGCCACTTTGTGTCGGATTGCCGCCTCGGCGAGGAATTTCGTCTCGCGACAAGTGCCTCTGGGGGGGCCTGGAACAGAGCAAGCTTTGGCTGGTGCTGAGCAGGTGACGCGCGTGGGCATACGTCAAAGCCAGCGCCGGCCTTTTAGGAATCGCGCCACGACGAAGCGATGCAGTCCGTCGGCCGTCTATAAATACATATTACTCTCGCAACAGTTTACACCCACGTTGGCCTCAGGCGGTAGCCGCACCAATTTGCCCACCCAATTTCTCGTCAAGAGAAGAAATCCGCGAGCGGGGAACCAGTTCAGCCCATGGTGCGCTATGTGTTTCCTGGTGTGCCTCATTGCTGCTGAGCACCTGGCAGAGGTTGCGCCAGATTGTGACGTCCGCCTTGTCTAACACTTTTGATCCAGAATTCGTATGGGCGATTAATTCCTCCCGGCTGTGACAACTCTGAAGCATGCTTCTAGCAGGAAATCCTCATAGTAAATGCACTCCAGCCTTGAAATACTTCAGACCTCCGACATGTGCAGACCCAAATAAAGAGTGACAACACTACCTAATCAAACAAACCGCATGTCCGCTGGGCACACCTCCATCAGCGCCATCACGCACCCTGCCCATATGGGCATCGCCATCGTGACCATGTGTCTGAGTAGAGAGTACATCGGGTCCTTGTATCGTCCAACAACGCCGCCATCCATCCGTCGTGACATTGTCGCACCCGCGGCGCGACCTGAGAAATGGCCTGATTCTCGGTTCCTGCGACCGAGTAATGAACATCAGACACCCATGGGCGCACGTAGCCCATCGGTGGCTCCGGATGCGATGAGCCCAAATCCATGCGGCTCGTAGCAAAAAATCGCGTCGCGTCCTAACATGCGAACAGAAAAAAAAAACAGCCAAGAAGCCCGTCCACCACACTAATTTCGAGGCTGGTCGGCCGACATGACTTGATCTACACCGTCTTCTCTTCTCTTGCTCCCCTCGGCTCACCGCCTGCTAGCAGAGATCCGCAGACGCTGATCTACCCGTCAGTGACAGCGGCAGATCTACCATTGGCCTCGCCCCAGTAGCCTTGTGGAACAAGATTTTCCTCCACGGGCGGCTGAGAACAACGTCTGGAAGGTCTGGAAGCAGAGCGGCATGTTGCTGCCAAGACGAAAGAAGCATCGCTGCAAGGACGGGAAGGCCCCGTCCTCGAGGAAGCATTCGGACAAGACCCATCCGCCTCCTCTTGGATAGTGCCTGTGGCTGTATTATTGTGTATACTGAGCACACGTCCCTGCGGGTAAATGACTCTCACCATGCATCGTCTCCCAATCAAGACTACACCACGATTCAGCGTGCTTCGGCCCAATGCAGTGCAGGATTGTGAGACATTTCCATCGTGGCTGCACCCATTCGTCAAAACCCTGTCTCACCCATGCACCATGGAAGCTGCCGTGCAATCCCAGAGTGCGCTCATCACAAGACCAGGATTTTCCAGGCCGGACCGTGGTTCCAGTTCCATTGAGATGATGATCTCCCTCTGCCCAGGTTAGTGTCAGTTCACCATGAGCGCTCAGCTCGAATTCAGCATGCAGATGACCAAATGATTGCCAAGTGATGTGCATTGTATGTTACAGAATAGGTAGCAACTAGTCCAATTGCCGAGTTACCTATACGAATAGCCGGTCCTCTGTGTGTCATCTGCGGAGCTCCCAAAGCTGAAGCTGCCGCAAACATTGCATTTCAGCGCCTTGCGATCCCAACACGATGCTGCACACGGATGGCCATCCCAGGAGCAGGCCATTTCGTGGTCACCGCGCGTCTCACTAGAGGCTCTTGGCTCCGTAACGGCCTATCGCATAAGACCTACAAAAGACCCGATTCATTCCTTGGGCTAGAGTTGCCTTGTTCAGCACTTGTAACCGGCAAGCGTTGTTGGCTGCAAGAGTCAAGATGCGTTTCTCCAGTGTCCTGCTTACCATCGCCGCGTCTGCCTCTGTCGCTTGGGCAGATGCCAGCCCATCCTCGGGCATCCCCCTCACCGACTACGATGCCATCATCGTCGGTGGTGGGCCTTCTGGCCTGAGCGCCCTCAGCGGCCTCGCCCGCGTCCGTCGCAACGTGCTCCTCATCGACTCGGGTGTATATCGCAATGGCCCCACGAGGCACATGCACGATGTCATTGGATTCGATGGTGAGGCTCCCCCGAGGCCATACTTGCAGGTACAACAGCCTCTCGCTAACTTGACCCGTTGCAGGTGTCACCCCGGCTTACTACCGCTGGGCGGCAAGAAGGCAGCTCGCACACTACGCTACGGTCAACATGATGAACGGCACGGTGACGAGTATTCAACCCGAGAACAACAACACGTACTTCACCGTGGCTGCCGACCTGGGAGGTGATGCGGGCCAACAGACCTTCACTGCTAGAAAGGTGGTCCTTGGTACCGGTCTCCGAGACATCATCCCCGATACCCCGGGGATCCATGAGAACTGGGGCAGTGGAATATTCTGGTGCCCGTGGTGCGACGGCCATGAGCACGCGGATCAGGCCCTCGGTCTGCTCGCAAACATGAGTGAGATTGCCAGCCTTGTGCGTGAAGTCTCCACCCTCAACAGCAATGTCGCTGCCTTTGTCAACGGAACCGACACCGAAGAGCAGCGAGCAGCTGCCGATCGCAGCTTTCCTGACTGGGAGACGTATCTGGACATTCACAATGTCAGGGTGTACAATGGAACCATTGCACAGATTGACAGGTTGCTCAATGGCACGACGGGTGACGAGGACCCCAGTCTACCCTCCTTCCCAGAGCGTGACTTGTTCGAGGTCACCTTCCAGGACGGCCAGGAGCCAGTGCTGAGAAATGCGTTCCTGGCCAGCTTCCCTTCGGCCCAGGCGTCCAACGTGGGCCCAGAAGCCGGCGTGGCACTTTACGGCGGAAGGCTGGCTGCTGACTCGTCGGCTGGGCTCTCAACCAACATCCCTGGTATCTATGCCATCGGTGATGCCAACTCTGACAATGTCACAAACGTCCCGCACGCACTGTTCTCGGGCAAGCGAACAGCGGTGTATCTGCACGGTAAGCACACTAATAAGTGAAGCCCCTCCATGCTGTGCGCTAACTGTCCATCCAGTGAGGCTGGCGAGAGAGGAGACCCTAGCTGAGATCGCGGATGCCAAAGCCATGTCTAAGCGCAGCGACCACGAGGAGGCGCGTGGTATTTGGGATCGGATGAATGGGAAGCCCGGAGACATTCTGTATGCTGGGCATTTCGACCAATAAAGGGGCGAGCCCATTGTCCTTGGAAGAAACCTGACTCATGTGCCTCCCAGCATTGTCAAGGATGCCATCCAAGCAGCATCAGGACTAGCCAGCCTCAGAAAATCGAACGCATCTAGCCTCGATAGAGGAAAGAGAAATGGTGAAAATAAACAAAGAGTATCTATCAAATGCCAGGCGCTGTGAGCAATTGGATATCTCAGGGTGGTGCCATGGGTTCATGGTTGCCCTTGGGTGCATGATCAAGCTGGGTCAGAACTTCCACAAAGCGAGCCAGGTATTCGCGGCTTCTCTTTTCTGCGTCGCCGGCTTTGGAATAGTCGCATTCATCCTCTCCTTCGAGCAGAGTAGCAGCAATTTCCCGTATCTTGACAACCTGTAGAGAATCAGCGCTGTCCGTATGGACTCCCCCAGGCGTAACTCACCATAGAACCCCCATTTGATTCCAGAGCCCAGAGCGAGGAAGCGTTGATGACATGTAGCAGCTCTCTCGCGATGTGTTCTCGTAGTCTCCAAAGATCAGCAGTAGCACTGTTGTCCCGAGGACTTGCTCCGGCTGGTGTTGCCGGAGAGGATCCACCCCAAGACCAAGAATCCGACACGGATAAGGAATCGTCTCTCCTCGACAGGGCGCGCGTTCTGAGAAGGCAGGTAGAAAGAATGACAGACTGGACATAAATGCTTGTTATATGAATATTCGCCTTCATGATGTCGAAATATGCCGGAATGTCTCTGTCGCTCGATGGAGATGGAAATTGCGTGGCAGGCTCGACCGGGCGGTTAGGTTTGAGGTCGTGGGGAAGCAAGCTCAAAAATCTGTCTATTTGCGACATGAGACGGAACAGTGCGTCAATCAAGGGCACGTCTGGGTGATTGCATATGCGCGGCAATGGCGGTCCAAGTTCGGGCACCAATCTGGGTACAAGCGGCTTCGTTGTCATGCTGTAAGTCCCCGGCGAGCTCAAAAAAGCCTCGTTGACGAGATCGATGATGCAGACAAACACTTTGATGACTGCGACGAAGCCTGCGATGGCAGGCAGAGGTCGTGCCCCGGGTATAACCCGTCCAGCTGAGAGCTCCTCGTCTGTCCACTCCAAGGGTAACATGAATTCCCAGTCGGTTTGTCGTGGTTCATGGCTCATTCCCGTGTGAGGCACGGGATTCTCGACGCGATCGTGCCTAGTACTGTCAGAACTACAATACATTCACCAAATGGGGGTGGTAATTCACGTTTGAATGAAGAAGCATTGCCAAAAGGCCCTCTTGATGAGCTCCTGCTCAATCAGGGTAAACCGCTTATACGACTCCTTTTTGTATAATCTCAAGTCATGCAACAAGACGCTTGCCTCGCTAGCGAACATCCAGCCAGGAATGAAATCGTTGACGTAGATGGAGGCAACTGAGAGCAAACTGCTCTCAATGATAGACTCGAATGCTGCGTCTGTCTGCCAGCGGGGAGTGTTTGTCAAGCGGCTGAGATGGATCAGGTGTGCTGCACGTTGAACAAATTCCGAGGCATCGGAATACCAGGTCATCTCATAGGAAGCGAACTTGCGAGGTAGCGAGGCGGTAGTGACAGCACAGAGGCCTATGCAAAGGCGAAGGAAGACGGGGTCTGTATCGAAATCTCGGGATGCGACTCGGCTGCGAAAGGTAGGGACGTGGACTAGAGGCACGAGGGGGTGGACGCGGGCGAGGAAGTCTTCGAGAATGGCGACAAAGACAGGTTCCGGGAGCAACTGGCGGATAGAGATGGCAGCGAGAGGCAGCGGGGGGATTTCGACGGGCGAAGTGGCACTCTCGAGAGCTCGTTGGCGAGCCTCGGCGACTCTCCTGGTCGGGTTCAGCAGTTAGATACCCTCGGCAAGCAGTGACGGAGGGCGCGGCGAGAGGCTTACCGGCTAGGAGGACCACGAGGTTTACGGTCGGTCAGGAACGTACAGGCGACACCTGATGAGGAGCAGCGCCGACAAGCGGCGCTGGACTCGGAATCGAAGGCACACTGTCAAACGAGTTCAGCGGCAGGTCGCATAGGACGAAGGTACCAGGTCGGCAGCTCGTCTCACCTGGACACGGCGGTCGCGACACAGATCGCAAGCCCTACGGGCTATCTTGCGGCCCTTGCGCGAGCTCTCGGGCATAGGAGGCGCATCACCGATGGTCATTCGTCTGCTATGCCGACGGCGAAGAAACGGGGAGCGGCGGATTTGGTGATTTGGCCGAGGCTCGTTGCCGCTCTCTGTGGGATTCGGGCTCGAGTTGAGGCTGAGCGTGATGGTTGAATCGAACTCGAACGACAAGTAAGGTAGGTCAAAGGTTCAAGATCTACAAAGGTCCACGGTCCACGGTCCACGTTGCTGGTCCCGCGGGATGGGAGGGCGAGGTGTGAGTGAAGTAATAAGTGGATGTGAGTAGGTCAAGTAGGGATGGATGGCAGTTGAGCTTGGCGGCTCTTGGCCCCACCCGCTAGACAAAGCAAAGTCGGTTGGTGACCTGGTCATCCCAATCCGTGGCGCCTCGGTACCTACTACGACCTTGGTAGGTACCGGTAGTATTACCTTGGTAGGCATACCTATGCATATGCAATGTGAGAGTGGTGCGCGTATCGTGGTTGGTGCGAGATAAACCCTTTCAGCCGATCCGACGGCACAAGCCACCCCTGCGTCCGTTGAACACCTACGCATAGGTGCTTATCCCAAGCGCCTCGTACATGAGATAGAGCAATTAGCACAGGGCCACTAGCGTCGCTAGATGCGTGCGGTAGCCGTTGTATTACGTCGGCGTGGCACAGCACAGGACAACATTCCGCGAGGGACAAGTGGAAAGGAGGAGGACGAGAGGCTTCGGGAATGGAGTGGGAGTGGCTTGACCAGGTCAGAAGCTAAGACCTCCCTTAGCAGGACAGTAGCTGGCTAGCGGGCTACCTTAGTACTGACAGGCATCATGGACGTTAGGGCCTGGCACGGAAGGGGGTGGTGTGGAGGGGCTGAATCGAATCTGAATCCGGGGTTCATCCGCTTCTTCCCTACAGGTATGTACCTAGGTACATAAGTACCTAACAGTACCTATGCCTGACCCTTTGATTCTACAGACATGGCTTTGAGCAGGAATATTACATCACGGCATGTCGTCTCTTTCCAAATATTCTTGTACTCAAAACAAAAGATTAAATAGTTACCCTGAGATCTGGTTTTTATCGTCTTGTCATCTTTTCTTGTATTTTATCTTTCCTCGTCAGGAAGAGGGGCTCTTTACCTTCTTCTGATTAGTCGCTGCATCCCTGTCAAGGTGATGCCGTGGAATCCTTCAGGGGTTTGAGTTGATGTACTTTGGGTACCTATCCTCTTTATCGGGATTTCCGCCTTTCATGCCCTCACTGCCACGCACCAATGCCACGCCTACCCTTGCCCTCGACGTGTATCAAGGGTGGCAGAGGGTGTTGCGTGCGCGCCTCCTGGTACGAAGCATCTTGGGCCGGGCTGCCTCCCTGATGACGGTTGGAGCTTGGCGCCTCTTCGGAACGGTCGCCAGGACTGAACACCTGCAACCTCGTTACAGGCAACTCCATGCAAACGGAGTGAGAAAAAGGAGCGTGGTTCACCTCGCAGGACCCGGTTGACTGGGTTAGTGGAGCGGCTGTACTGTACAACACGCTTGGCAATCGCAAAGGCACGATGGATCACATATCATCTGAGCCACAGCGTGCATACACGCATGATCCCAATCCACCCATTTTGTTTTATTCTGTTTTGTTTTATTTTTATCTCTTTTTTCCATCATGGCCGGCTTGCAGATTTGATCATGATCATCGCCCAAAGGACCCTTACTCCACCCGTCTCCGTCTGTGTCTCACCTTAGACTTGACGGCTCGGTCGATGCCGTGATCAGCGCCATCCCCTTGAACTTGCGCGGGGGGACTCCCCGAGACCATAGCTCATCAATCTCAGTGTACGTACGGCCCTTGGTCTCCGGCACCATCAAGAAGATGAAGACGGCGCCTACCACGAGGGCCCCACCAAAGATAAAGGCAATCCGGCCCCCGAGATTCCCTTGGTCAGGGTTGATGGCGTATGGCAGAAACATGGCACAGGCAGCGCTCGATAGGCCATTGGTCATGGTCGCGACCGCCTGAGTCGGGACGCGCAGTCGTGACGTCGCATTCTCTGTGGTAATCGGCCAGGCCGCTGCGCCCAGCGTTGCCTGATACACTGTCATCCCATGTTAGCTGCGTACCTTGTCTTGCTCGGACAAGTCCCGGTAGAAAAATGCCTACCAAAAGACCACACGGCCATCATGCCGACGACTCCCCACAGAATACCCGGCGCCGATACCATGGCTAGTATCCCAATCAAGAGCAGGGCTAACGAAAGGACTAGGGCGCCCCATAGTGCCGTGGCTCGACGTCCAAACCAGTCGACGCAGAACCAGCCGAAGACGTTGCCAACAACCATCATGCCGCAGAGGCCGACAGTCGCATCAAATGACTGGCTGGCGCTCATTCCTGCCAGCTGCAAGAAGTCTGGTCAAGTTAGCGGCGTCTAGTCACTCGTCTGGGCAGGCTCTGAACCTACAGCTCATGTACCCAATGACCCAAATGGCACCACTGGCATTCTGGACCAGGAACATGCCCGAGCCCACGAGAGTGCGCTTGAGGTTGTCCTTGTCGAAGCACTCTGTGATGCGGCCCTGGGACCGGCCATCTCGCACATCTTTGAAAAGCGACCCGCGGATTGCCGCTAGGTGGCCCTCGACATCATGGTCCCTGTCATAGAGCTTCTCCAGCGTCTGCCGCGCCTTGTTCTCGAGTCCATGCGCCACGAGCCAGTAGGGTGACTCTGGGAAGAATGGCAGGACGACAAGGGCGGCCCCGACAAACCCCCACTGCGCAGCGATGACAACCCTGAACTGGCGGTCGTCTGGATAGAGGCTGGCCTGTCTCATCACGCCGTATCCGATCAGCTGGCCCAGAACAATGGCGAAGTTCATGCCTGCAGTAACCGAGCCGCGGATATTCAGCGGCGCCATTTCCGACGCATATGTGGGCGCGACCGTGGTGAAAATCCCGAGAGGCTATCTCGTTAGCTCCCCCTCCCCCGTGTGAAAGCACGGTGCTTGTGCAAGCAGACTTACAATGCCCGTCAGAAGCTTTCCTGCTAGGAACTCGGCCGGGGTTTCGGCAAAGAACTGCCCAAATATACCCCCTATGCTGATCAGGTAGGCAGCCAGCAGCACAGGCCGACGACCAACACGGTCGATGGAGAGGCCGGCCGCCCAACCGCCCAAGACCATACCTGTTGTCGACGGGTCAGCTTTCTGCCGTGATTTCGTCTTGCTGCGCTTCGATGTCTTCATACCACCCAATGATGCGGCCAGCCAGCCCAGCTGCCAGTTCGCATCCACGACATACTGGCCCCGGTACAGATTGCCGAAATGTTCCCTGAAGGTCGCTATCGAGATGATAATGCTGCCGGCGAGTCCGTCGAAGCCCCACATGATGCATATGAAGAAGCTGTAAAGGCCTAGGGTGGTCAGAAGCGTCAGAAGGTGGCGTCAAACTTTGCCAGGCTTGGCCCTGCCTAAACTTACACCATGCAAGGGCCCATCTGCTTTCCTTGATGGACTGCTTGCGACTCTTGTTGCGTTCTTCATCTTGGAACCGAGCGGCGAGAGCCGACGTCTCCATTGTTGCCGAACCGGCCCCCACCAGCGCATGGCAACGCGAAACATTCGACTCTTTCATCTCTTGAATGATGGTGAAATCGTTCTCCGGATTGTCGTCGTCTGGTGGAGAGGTGCGCCGCGGCGGCAACGCCGATCCTTGGGGGTGCAGTAGCGGTTTCATCGAAGTTCGGGGCAGTTCGGCAATGCAGTATGTATGTCTCCAGATCCGCCTTGGGAAGCTGACGCAGCGGGAAGATGATGGTGAGAGAAGAGCAATGGACCGCGGGTCTCGGGGGGGAGGAGGATGGCTGAAGCTTTTTACGCACCGCTCCGGGCAAACGACCTGGCGTGTAGAAGACATCCCGCTTCCCCATAGAAAAGATCAGATGGGTTGTGGCTTGAACTTGTCACTGATGCTTGTACAGTGGACCTATCCATGCGCTACATTTTGACGCGTCAGGCCAGCACGGCGAGCTTGTGGTAGCCAACTCGAGTCATTAGCTGAAGCGTTAGGGTTAGGCGTGCCACGCGAGTGTGTGTGCTTGGGCGCCCGGGACATTTCAGCTCTCCGCTTCTTCTTCTTCTCCTATTCTAGAAGGCGCATCCCCGGTCACCCCTCGTCGGCCTTCAATCAGTGACCCCGTTTCCGAGCACAGTACCCTGGTCAGGAGCGGGCGGCGCGCTTTGGCGGACGGGCCATGTGTGTGCAGTATCAGTATTCGTGGAGTTGTTCCATGGAAGCACGCAGCTACGCTCGCTTCAAACAGAGATCGATTTTCGCTTCTTCTTCGCGTAGTGAGCCTTGGTATGCTCTGCCGATCCTCACTGCCGGCGCAGGGGATATAGTGATCCCAGGAAATGATGAGTACGGAATCGAATCCTTCCCGCTTCCTACTATGGAGACATCACATCATGGACTCAGTTGTAATCCCCGATTTCCAGCGCTCGGGTGAAGGCTGGATATCGAACAGAGGAGAACGGGCCCCAGTCCGTGGATCTGGGGCCCCGGTTGCTACTTGCTGGGAAGCAATATACTTGGGAAGCCTGGCAGGGCCGTGGCAACGGGGTCGCGGGGTCTCGGGACGATAGACGCTTGCGACCAACGACACATCTTTCCTTCCTGATTGCTAAAATGAATTACGATGGCATCTTTCGGCCTGTAATTTCTCAATCCCCTGACTTTTGGACAACTAATGCACTTTGCCTTGTTTCATCACACAGGAGGTCATCAACGTCGGATAACCCGGTGCCGCTTGTCCCAGCAAGGCAAGCCGTATGGCAAACTGCCCGGTAGTGCCAGCGGGCTGTTCCGAATTTTTGCAGGAGGGGAAAGGGGGGTTTGATCTCGATTCAGCATGATGTCGAATATGGTCCCTGAGTCGTAAGCTCCCACCCTGTTGGTTCTGGTTCGTCCTTGCCCGAATGCTCCTAGGCTTTCTTGACGCATGGCGAACCGTTTCGTATGACAGACTGTAGGCGGCCCGGGAGATGTTTGCCGTAGACTGCCGGTGTTGATCCAGGAGCGAAGCGATCCTAGCCCGGCTCCGAGACCACCAGCTATGTGAGCGCATCGCATGGTTGCTGAGTCGAACCTTGCAGCACGGTCAGGTGCGAGGAAGCGATGGCCAAGGTCACGGCGTGTCCCCCGACGAGCACTAGCTGATCACTTATATTTTCGGCTGGTATTATCCACGCACTACGAGTCCAAAACTTTCCGAATAGGAGGCAACCATGGTTCGTCTGTGCTGCGTTCATCCAGTACAGTGCTCTATTCGAGCAAGGGCATTGACTCGATATCCGATAGCCCACCAAGCATGCGGAATACTAGAAATCCATGAATTAGAGGAAGCCAAGGCGTTCACCTCCTGTACGCACTCCCCTGCCTTGGTAATGTCATTTTGATAGTCGTATGTCAATGAATCCGCCATCATCGGTGTCTTGTACCCGTTCTCGTTATTTACAGTGTAGCAGCAGTGTAGCAAAGAATGGTAAGATTTCGTTGGGGGACATTTAATATTTAAAATGAATACTCTTTCACTAGCTTCTAGCATTCGGTCAAGATATCCCCTTGCGAGCATTTCGCTCTCGTAGTCTCTCATGCTCGCACCTTTTTAATGAACATGCTGCGAAAAATACCAATGATATCAATTCCACAGCCAAGCATAACAAGGTCGAAAGTGTTGACAGCCCATGTGAAAGGACAACTGCCTTGAGCGCGGTTTGGGTCTTCATACTTGTACACGATCAGTATGCTACACTGAAAGGGGAAAGGCTATACTTGAAGCAAGCATGGTATACAGTCAGCTCTGACTTATAATTTCGAGCATCAAAGACCAGAGAGACGTTGGCGCAATAGTGGGATAAGACACTGATAATCTAGGGTAGGTTAGCATTCTGAACGAGCGAACAGCAGCCTATCTGTGCATGGCAATATGGAATCAGCCTTCCCTTGCCCACTGAAGCAGCGGCAGCTTTATGATCTTGGTATTAGATCGTGGTTGAGATATCATCTACTTATTAGTTTGGGGCATTCTGCTGGTGTCCGTAAGCCTGTGGTAGTTCCAGAGTATTGCGGTAGGCAATCAGCCAAGCCAAATTAATACAGATCAATTATCAAGACGATTGCCCGAGGGACGAAACCACTCCTACTCGCGACTTACACATAGTAATGCTTCTATAAATCCCTCATCCAAATAGGTCAGTTGGCCTTGCCTCCTCTCGGCGAAAGCATAGAGAAAACCATTCCCACCGTCAATTTCATCACTCCACCAACACCAAGACATAAGGGAAATTCACTATTATTCGGCCAAGATGAGTCACGGGTAGACGAGTAGTCGTTCTGTATCCAGATTGAGAGTTAGTTTGCGATACGTGTCGGGCATCCTTTATTGACCGCCACATCGGTCATGATAACGGCATGCGGTCCCGCACCCTGGCATGTCCGCCCCGACGCACAAGGTGGAAGCAGATGACTACCAATAGCATGTGACTTCCATCTGAATACAGTAGATATCAAAGAGGGGCTTACAGTTCCGAGGAGCATGCCGACCGGGGCAAAACACTTGAAGCTTACCAATAGTAAGCAGTATCCTTGAGGGAAGGGAGGCACAGGAACGGTGACTTGGCTGGTACTCCCCTCTCCCCAGGCGTCAACCCGCGGAGTTGCGTGGGAAACAGACGTTATAAAATGAAGTCTTGCCTTTGCCAACCCGTAAAAAAGAAACCTCTCATCTACCCCCAGACCCTAGAGAAACCAACATCCAACCTTGCAACATGGCTCTCGAGGGTATCAGTCTTCACGTCAGCGTCACGATCTCGCCAGAGAATGTCACGCGTTTCTTTGAATTCTTTAAGCCGGTTTACGAAGCCGTGATTGCGGAACCGGAATGTAGCTTCTTCGAGGTTTACCAATCCCCTGAGGATCCCGGCGCACTTCATTGGGTGGAGAACTGGTAAGGCGCAGTCTGAAGAAAGCAGTTGATTATCTAACGGCAAGCAGGTCTCAATCTGTGGAGTGGCTGGTAGAGGTCAGCAACGTGATGTTATGCGTTGGACTGTGCAAGTACTGACAGATCAAGGTGCAATTGACCAAGCCGTACTATCAAGAGTACCTCGAGGCAACAGAACCAATGTTCATTAAGCCCAGGGAGTTTAAGGTTGTTCATCATGTAGAGGGATACAGTTATGCAGAGACCAAGTAGGAGTTATTTATACAGCGGGACAGACAGTGGACAGCATACACGAACATTAGAGAGCAGCAGGTAGCGCTCAGAATGGACTTGGATACTGAACCGCCCAAACTAGTATACACATCAGAAGCCTGCTGTAGATGCAAAGAAGGTAGAATAAAGAGAGCCCAATGTTTCCACCTATGCTTTGTCCCCGCGAACTCTCTCATAATTTAGTAGCAAGCCACAGAGACGCCCATGACTTTATGTCGAATCAAACCTGACGTGGTCGCAACCTAGACATCATAGTACAGAATAACGGCAAACGGGACAAGTCTTGGTCTCGTAGCGGAGTGGTTACCGTTGTGTTCTTATACTTTCATTATGATTGGAAGCTATGCATAGGTCGTGAGTTCGAACCTCACCGAGACCAATTTATTTTTGCTCCGCTTACTGTTGCGCTCCTCCTGGTCTGGCTGGGGTCTTCAATTTATCCTGGAACGTCTCCAGTTTTCATAATCACTTTTCCCGTCTTGTCCGAGGCTGCCGAGTCGCCAATTTCTTTTTACTAACCTGGCTCCCGTTGCCGAACGAGACAATGTTAAATGACAGCACGTGCTAAGGTGTGATTAATCACCGTGGGTCGGTTAACCTAGCCCATTCACCCTTGTCAAATCACCACAGGCTCTTTGTTTCCATGCGACCTCGATCTATTTGACGCAGCTTGGAAATAAATACTCGCGGCGCACTTCATTGATGGAAAATCTGACTCGTCCAACAATGGGGCCGAGCACGGTTGGTCGGACTTCTGATATGCCAAGTCGACTGGGATGTCCTTTGGCACCTCTTTACGAGCTTCTTTCATGCTTATGCTAGCGGAGAAGTTCTTAGAAACAATATAGAGAGCAAGTCTTTGTTCTGTTTCAACCTGAAATATTGTGTCTTGTATCAACCCTAGCTTATGAGAGGTTCTGCTCTGTTCTATTCTGTGCGCGTTCTACGCTACACCAAGCTCCCCATGATTCCTGCGCTCTCCAACGATTTCTGTACCGTCCCGCGGTCCCTGCACTGTTTCCTGTTCCCTCATCACAGATCTCGATTCAGAAGTAGGGCTCGGAATGCCTTGCGCAACTGCTCCATGCACAGCACGACGTCTTCAGTTGGCTCGATACCATACGAGATCAAGGCCTTGACAAAGTCCGCGCGGATGCACTCCTTGTTGACCATAGGATCAACAAGCTGCAAGGATTCCTCTGTCAGACGGAGGAGGTAGTCGAAGCGGTGCTCCAGAGACTGAGTGCACCTGTAGAGAGCTGTCGTGGCGAGAGTAATTGTCGTCTGAATCTCGCTGCCCGGCGCGATTTCAGCCATAGCATCGCGGTAGATCTTGCGATACTTGGTGAGCTCAGCTGGGTTGTCGAAACAGTCGTCCTCCTCGTCCTCTTGGTTGTGTCGCTCGTCCTGCTCCTCGGTCCAAGCGTGACAGAACACACCCCAATCTTCGACCAGCCAAGCAGGGTATGCCCTATTCGACATCGACTTTGGACAAGTCATGACGCCTTCCCATTGAACGACTCCCAAGAGGCCGCCATCCGGAGCGACAATGAAGCTAGACAGATCCATGTATGGATGACTCAGGACAAAGGAAAGGTCAGGCTCAAGGCTGCAGAGTTCATCGATAAAGAGACGCGTGAGACGCCGCTCTCCCTTGCCTGTTAGTCCTCGGACGTCGATGGAAGGATGGCCCCGAGCACCGTAAGGATATTGCTTGAGATGAGACAAGTAGAAACCCTTGCCCGTGGCGAAAGGCCCATCTGGATAATAGCCATGCTGTCCATCGAACGGGACGGTAACGACACCGACACCAACAATCTTATTGTTTTCGATGATGGGGGAACCGCCATAGTCGTACTCGAACTCGTCCAGCTGGGCCATGGCGGCAGCAATCTGCTCCAAGGCTCGAGTACGCACCTGAAGACGCCTCTCAGGTGAATCCTCGCTATTGTACCAGACCGTCTCGAGGGACAGCCCTTTGATGACGGACAGGAACATGTACGGGAATTTGAGCGGATTGTTCAAGCTTGTGTCGAAGGAGTAGACGGTAGGCACCGGGATGGTCGTACGTTTCTGCAGCATTTGCAGTGTCTTGGCTTCGCTCTCGAGGCCGATTTCGTGATAATCCTTCCATTCCTCGGGCGTTCCCGCCTGGGGGATTTTGATAATCCACTGTTCGCCGTCGTGGAAGGTGATGGGGAAGAAGTTGTAGTCATTGTCCAGAAATCGATCACCAACAGCTGGTAGTTCCGCGATGCTGGAGTTGAAACTATTGGTATCGGACAGTGAGGGCGCGTTGATGGGCAAAGCTTGAGTTGTCATTTCGTGACGGATACGCGCAGCCTCTATGGCCACCGCATGGCAATCGACTAGCATACGAATCTCATCCGAGCCTTCTTCTATCAGTGGTGTCAGCCAAGGGACAGTTCAACCATAAGAATCGCATCAGCCCCAATGCTCACCATCCACGTCCATTTCATCGCGGCCACGGTATTCATCGGACTGTCCATGGTAGGACTCTTCGTCGGAAAGATCCATGCTGTAGTCTTCGTCGGAAGACATAGTTGCGTTTCGAAGTCGAGTGCTTGGATCTTGGTCTTGGATGGTTGTGAGACAGGTTGGAAGAGTGGGAGAAGAATTTCGACGATGCACTGCAGTAGTAAGTGGACGTTAGATGACTGACGTTTCTTGAATGTACTGTTTGAAGAGTGAATTTCTGGTTTTGTTCTTGGGGGCCGCTTTGTTTTGGAAACCAAGGCGACTTCCATGCCAACCACTGAATGCACGTTCATTTGTACATTGGTACTTTGCAGAATGAAATCAAAGGCTAGCGTCCAAAAGGAAAAGTCTACGGGTAACGCACGGTGGCAGAACACCCTGACTACTGGCCTTCTACGTCGGTACTGTACCTGAAGTCGCGGTACATATGGCTCCCATTTGGAAGACCCATCTGAACACACAGACCGAATCTGTGCGTAATGGAATCCTGTGCAGTGAACATACCCTGCTTTCACATAGAAAACCAACATGGGTACATGCTTCGACGGACAGGAGAAAGAATGTAAAGAAAACCGGCCGGGTTGTCTAGCATGAAAAGGTTGAAATGACAATTATAAAAAGTTACGTCCTTCACGACAACTTCAAGTTCTACCTAACTGGCCAAAGCATCCAGCTTACTTGACTACGACCCTGTACCACGAACCTACAAACAGCCTGTTGAATAATCCAAACGATACATTATGGGACATCATCACTGGCAAGTGGAAGTTCCATCAAGGCAAAACACGCGGTTACTGATAGCTTACAGCCCAATTTGCAAACGACCCAAGACTGACCAATGTCTGCGCAAGGGTCACTTGAAGAGTTGCCGCTTCCACCCCGACGAATACTTTTCTTCACATAGCGGCTGCGTCAAGTGCGAAGCAAGAAAGGAAAGGATGGCTTCTAAGAAGAGCAAAACTTTCGCTGAGTCGAGAAGACGACAAGAGGCCGAGAAAAGGATGGCTGAAGTGGACGCCGTACACCGAAAACGGGACAACAACAACTACCGAAAATTACATGAGAGGTTGAAGCGAATAGCTGAAAGAGAGGTGTAAATCTCAGCTCACATGCGGGGTGTTGTACATAGGAAGCAAGTCCTGGTGACTGCATTATGTCGAGTACAGTGGCTGCTAATCTTCGTTTGAGACTGGCGATAGACCAATCCTTGCGCCCCTTGTGGAACGTGTTGCAAATTGATACCAGATAAACTTAGAAACACGTATGTACTATACACCGACTATGAAGACATATACAATTTGAAAACCAGAAAGAAAGCCGACCACTCCAAGTTTCCACAAAGAGGACACTAAGCAAACCCTAGATCGCTGAAAGAATACACGTATCGACATTGAGGGAATCAAGGGCTCGGGGCAGAACCCTCGGGGGGCGCGCCAACAAAAATCGTCAACGTATCGACAGCTCCAGACGAAACCACACCCGAGGCATTCTCGTTCCCATCCGGGTTCACATCGTCGTACGAGTACGCGTAGCCCTTGCCGTCAACCTCATACTTGTGCACGACGCGGCTGTAGTGGTGAGTGGGGTCGGCGCCATAGTAGTGAGAAGAGTCAAGGCTGGGCTGGATGTGGCCGCCTTCGAGGAACAGCGTAGAGCGGACAAAAGCAGAGCAGAGGCGGGGGATAACGGCGAGATGGATGCCGTTGTCGCCTTCCAGCTTGCCAAAGGGGCCACTGTCGCAACCCCAGATATCACGAGCGGTGGGCTTTGCGTAACCGCGGTTGTCACCATCGCAGCTGAGCACGTCGCCGGATACCTGGCAGTTGATGTCACCCGCCTCGGTCTGGGTGTTGATGACCAGAGGCGTGCTTGCATAATGCGCCCAGGCTTGGTCGACGTAGGGTTGCCAGTAGGATTCGAAGTCCGCCGGGTTGATGACGCTGTATTCATTGGGCGATAGGACGCGGATGGGCTGACCGAACTCGTCGGCGACGCATAGTCTGTGCCATGGGAAGTTGTCGGCAGAGGACTGAGCCAAGAGATCGTTGCAGATATCATTGACAGCAGAGGAGTGAAGTCCATGGGTAGTCTGTGTGGCGCTGCCATCAGTGACAGTAAGCTGCATGCCGAGAATCATGCCAACAAAGTCGACGAAGCTGATGTTAGCAAAGAGAACGAGGTCGTTGGTGTACGTCAGCTCCACGAAGCCCCAGTTCAAGCCGGAGCTGGGATCCTCGAGGTTACTCAGCGAAGGCTGGACCAGACCGTCGCCCGTGGCCGTCTTGACCATGAAGAAGCTGAGGTCACCCTCGCAAAAGTAGATGCGGGCGGAGCTGATGGTGATGGGGAGGACGATGCGGAGCGTCTCGCCCTGAGGCGGCAGTGGGATAGCAATGTTTTCCGATATGAGCGTGGGGACCTCGGCACCGCCCGAGCTGGGATAGATGAGGGAGCCGTCGGCGGCGAGGAAGACGATGGCGTTGTTGGAGTCGAGACCGGAGAGGTAGGCATTGACCTGCGAGCCACCGAAGTTGTTGACGAATTCGAGCGGCAGCTGGGCTGGAATCTGCCTCTTTCCCGGGTGGAAGAGTACCGTACTATTGCTGGTGAGAGTGCCGTTGAGGGTGTTGGCCTCCTCCACGACGACGTTCTTGGAACCGCCGGGATGGGCAATGGTGAAGCCTTTGTCGTTGACCTGCCTAAGGTTAAAGACCTTTGTCGGAAGGGCCACGGTGAGGCCTAGCAAGGCGCTGAGCAAAGCAAAGGACTTCATCGTGCAGTTGTGTATCGTATATTTTTAGCGGCAGCTGTAGCAGTTGGCGAGAAGAAAGGAGTGTATCAGTGGTGAGTATAGTATATAGCTTGGATGTGCGCACGAGGGCTGTGAAGAATGGAAGGAATGACGGTAATGAATGGAACGACCTGGACTCGGTCCTAGAGGTCACGCTCGATGACGAAATGAATGACTGAGCAGAGGGTCTTCACGGAATCCCGCTGAGGAGAAGGAGAGGCGACATTGTGTGGGTGTGAGGTTGCCATCCAAGACATTTATACACAATAGCCCCAGTGCCCCGGTCACGCAGCGTAAGTCGAGGTGGCGGGGCATGACAATGGCCCAAGGCTAGACATGCTGACACAAACAGTTTCTCTATCGCTCTATCCTTGCTGTGTGCGCACCCGCGTCGCATGGCTCAGCGTGTAGGAGCTCTGGAAGGACCGATAACGAGGGAGAGAGAGACGTCGTGGTGAGCCCGGGCCCGCCGGCTGAGAGAGCAAAACGGTAGACGAGAATAGACAAAGGTCAAGGTAAGCATGCTGCCTCTGATACAGACGCAGCAAACACCCCGTGCCCGGTTGAAACGTTGCTTGCCTATTGTGCATGGATCAAAGGGCCGTTTACCTTTACCTTCCCTCGTCTGCTAGAGCGGAGCGCGCGAAAAGAGGAGCCAAGGCCCGGCATCGTCGTCTGATGTCTATTCCTTCGGCCGGGTCGTGTCGCTGCTCATTGGCCCATACAGCGATGCTCTGTTGCAACTGATCGACGGCTTCACATTGGCAGTTGCCGCATTGAGGAGGAGTGCGCCCAGGACATGGGGGGGACGAGAAAACAACCCGGTATCCGTACTAAGCAGAGCGTAGGAGAATTAATGGGACCAATCGACGTAGATCAAGAGCACCTCACCTGCCGCATTCCGCTGTGGGTATGTTGGGGCCGTCAGCTAATAAGCTCATCTCCATCCAGCTCGCTGTTTCAGGAATTTCCGTCTCTTCAGTCTTCAGACAAGTGGGTGCGACAGGCTCGCTCTCCGCGCCTCTGGGAACCAAGGAGAAAAATAAGAAGAAGCAAAAAAGGAAAAAGAAAAAAGCCAACAGCCAGAATATGTTGTGCGGCTACTGTCTCATCTCGTCACAATGCTAGACGTCTCTCGTCTCCGGTTGGTCAAGCGTTCGCGAATCTCACAGATCGTCCCCATAACGACCATACAGTTCCCGTCAACCACGCTCCGCCCCTGTAACGCGCCATCCAGGGCGCTGATTAAAGGATCGAAGCTGGGATGCTCCGGCTATGGCACCTGCGCGAATCGGCAGTGAGAGCAGCCAGACCGGGGGTGCTTGAAACGCACCACCCTCTACAACTGCGACTCGCTCAGTAATTAATGTTTCTTGTTGTATCAAGAAGCTGCCAACGCAAAGCCAAAAATGGATGCCATGTGCGCGAAAAGTCTACAGCGTTGTTGGATCTCACTCAGCGGATATAACAAGAGCTGACATTACCCTCGATACAGCTGAAGCAACTACAGACAGCGTGTGAGTTTCACTTTATTGTGTCAGTAGGTTCTGTCCTTCCTGTCTTCACCGAGTAATGATTTTTCCATTTTGTCCTGGAAGATTTGGTTCCTGTCGATCATTTGCAACCTTCCTTTAAGAAAAAGGACCACCAACAACTGCGCCGCAGCCAGCTTGTCCATCCCGAATCAGACAACTGTAACCTGATCTAAAATGGGAATCCTGTCAATCAACACGAGTGGCTCCGATCTGGGCTTCGGAGTTCTGGCGGCACTTCACGATAAGGCAAATGGACGATACAACCAGCCGAGGCCCTGTATGTCTGAGAACGTTTGTTACGAGTGAATATTATCGCATGGATTTATAAGTGACTCCAAACCTCGTCAATCCCTCAAATCAAATAGCATACTAAAATCATTCATGGTGCCGTACGTGTCATCAGCGATGACACCATGTTCCGATATCGACAAAGCCAGTGCAGGGGACTCAGCAGGCCCGAAAAGTCTCCTCTCGTGTTCTCCCTCTACGTTAAATGATCGAGGCCCTGGCGCTGGCTCAGAGTTAGCAACTGCCCAATCGCCAGCAATATCAAGGGGCGTTCTCTGGTTCGGGGGAATCTGACTACTGAGAACAGAGCTTCCCGATGTCGTAGCCAGAGTAGCTCCGTCACTACTGTTCGCCGAGTCCATGACACCATCCTGTGCTGCCGATAAGGTATTTCCATATGCATCAATTATTGCATTCATGGCCTCACCGGCCACCGTGTTCAGCAATGCACTCAGGCTCCTCTCCTCGTTTGGCAGCTCCTCGGACGGCCTCTCGAGGAAGGAATGCACATAGGACGAGACGATCGCGGGGCCTCTCTCATCTCGAAATCGGCGAAAGCTCAGCAGTCCTTCTTGGAGAGCTGTCTGCAGAAATGGAGACTCTGGCGGCTGTTCTCCTGGGAATATGATGTTCCAGACGGAATACCACTGATCCCGAAGGCTGAGCTTTCTGTCGACTCTCCGGCCCAGGCTTTCCTCCTGCTCTCGAGTAATGCCCTCTGGCACCGCATGGTCGGAAATCTCGCACCTCCGTGACCTAACATGTGCATCTGACTCAGCCTGTCGTTGAAAAGTCAAACCACACGTGGGACAGTATATCATCTGCTTGTGGTTGCGGGAGAGATGTTGCTTGACATCCTTGATTCGCTTCAGAACGTGTTTCAGACACCGTTGGTGACGGGCTTGATCACGCTTGTAATATGGGCATGCCAGTAGCAGCGGCTCGTTGTTTTGGGACACTTCTCCACGGTTGACTCTCTTGGATCTGTCCCCGTGTAACTCCTCGTTCGAGGACCTTGTGCTTCCTCCGTTGGACCCTCTTCTTCTCTTTGCCTGCTGGTTGCCATTCACTTGGCTTTCACACGAGCCAGAATTTTCAGTGGTGTTTTCTGACGTGGAATCTTGAGCCAGGCTGATGTTCAATTTGCTCCAAAAATCGTGAAGAAACAGGCTGCTGTAACCTGTTGACTGGCTGTGCTCAGAGACGGATGCGGCCGTACGACCTTGATGCTTGTCAAGTAAAATCGCCACTCGAGATTTCGAGTCCACTCTGACTCCTTCCTTGTGAGACTGCAATTCCCACCACAGTCTGAATTCCTTTAACATGGCGTGAACGAGATTTGGCATTTCTCGGAGCAACGGGTGACCAGCACTCAGAATCTCGGCAAGACCACCTTCCGAGGTCCTGTCTGTATCACACGAAATAGTGCTTGTTTCCGAGTTCTCGATGAGTGTCATGACTGGGGTATGCGCAGAGGGATTTGAGTGCCCAACTCCAACCGCCGTAAATATGTCCTCGCTCGAATACGTGGTGAGGAGAGAACTTGCCGACGGCTTCAGTAGGTCATCCACGTCGGCTTGGACCTGGAAGTTCCATAGCCTCGCATTCTGCATAAACCATTCCGTAGTTTCCAACTTGCATTCCCGGTTAAAGAGTGTGTGTATAAACTCAAAGCCGGCCGCCCTAACGATCTCACGCCGATTTCCTCGGGCCATGCTTGCCTTGCACTGGCACTCCCTCATAAGATCCCGGAACTTGTAAAGAAGGGATTTGCCTCTACCAAGCAGAATGCGCAACTCACTGCAGCTGACAAGTAGAGCCGCGGAATGAATCTGCTGCTTTAAACTTTTGATGTTGGCTGCGAGTTGGGTCAAGATATTCCAAAGATCTTCCGCCAGATCAGCAAGGGGTGACATTTTTCCATGAAAAACCACTGCCCGGGTGTAAATCAATCTACCAACTGCCTCGGGGTCGAATTCGAGCCCAGTGAGTAAGAGCTCATCCTTGCTGGCCTCGTTGACAGTAGGCAAGGATGCTTGTGAACTCTCCCGACGCCTGGGGTTGGATGTCGCGATGATCGTGACCTGGCAGGCATCTTCGCCCCAGCATCTTCTTTTGGGGCATTCCAATAAAGTGCCGTCTGTATGTTGACTGGGTAGCTCAGTGTCTCCAATGGAATCGTACCCTGAATCCTGGGAACAGACGGTGCTCGGGGCATGGAAGCCTGGCCCTCGTCCTATGCCATCAGACAAATGCTCGAGTTCCGAAGCCTGATCATCTCTGGCTTCAGGCTTCCTCTCCCCAGGCAGTGAGTTCACGACATGGGGGCGGATTTTGGAAGATGGATGCATTTGTTAAACACAGAAAGCTGGTAACTGCGGAATGAGGGTGATGGCAATGGGAAATTGCTGACGCCATGAGCTGAGTCTGAGTTAACTGACGAAAGGCACAAACGTGCCGTTTCTCTTCGCCAGTGTGGATATTGCTTGCATAACCCTGCATCACAGCCTTCCAATGAACGGACATCACATCTGCACACCCCGCAGCAGCACTGGTTATCTTACGGCTGACTACCCAGTAGAAGATGTACAATGGGGGCGGAAGCATGAAGAAAATTCGAGGGGCGCGAATGTGCCTTTTCTTGAGTGGAAAACGTAGAACAAATAGAGGCTTTTGAGTTGAAGAACACCTGGCGTCATTTGGACCAACGGTTAGTTTGAGGAGCAGCTGAGAAGGTATTTAAGCCTGGGAAGATTTCATTACCATGATGATTGTGATAGTGTCACTGAGAAACCTGGTTCCCGAGTGTCAGATATTGTCATTGCTACTCTGTTCCGTTCCCAGACGCTGGGAAACCACCACCTACAAACACTGTTTTGGGTTATAGAAGTGAAATTACGGACGGCACAGTCTTTATAATGACTTCTGAAGACTGTCCCCCATCTACGCTGCAACATAGCCACCAGTAGGTTTCTCCGACAAGATTGAAGTTTCTGAATGCTTAACTCGGCTGGTCACAGATCATCAGCGGCAGGGATTGATAGCAGAAATCAAGGAAGACGGATCCAGGGGGGATCTGCCGCTGGCTACGCTGTAGACAACATATTTGCCAATATTGCGGCTGCGCCAGGCGACAGAACAGAGAAGGAGAGAAGGGCCTACTACCAAGCTCGCGCGAGGGAGAGGTTGGACCAATTCGATCGCCGCTTCAACTATTCGAACTGAGAAAGAGGTCTGGAATGCAAAGCATCTAAACGGCATGACGTTACCACAACCATCTGCTGCTATCAAGCCGGCACAAAATCCCCCAAGTCGACTACATCATGTCCAATTTGTAAAAGCCGCTCTACACACGCCTCGCAATGACAACATATGCCAAACCGCACGATGATCCATGTCTCGCTGCCTCCCCAAGCTTTGCGGCAATCGCAACCGGGTATCCACACTGACGCATGGCCACAAGCATGCATACCTGAGGTAAGGCTGGGCAAAGAAAAAGCCAAGACATCTCTATCTCCATCTTGCATCTCTTAGCCGCAAACCCCACCACTCTCCAGAAAGGACCCCTACAAACACACACCAGAACTTCCTCATCCTTGAATTTTACACAAGAGGAAGAAGCGGAGATTGACGTTGTCGCTGGTGGCCACACGGAGGTGCGGCAGAGAGGGGCTGTGTGGTGTGGAGCCACTGCGCCACCGTCTACTACGCGCCGTCCGCACCGCCACAGACATCCAATCTCGAACTCTCGCACCCAACAAACGGCCAGGCTGACAGGCAATGCGCCGTACGCACAAAGCGCAGCTGACAGGTGGAGCTCCGTCGAGTACATCGACAATACGAGCCCCCTGTCACGTCACTGGCTCAGCCCAGCAAAGTGTACGGAGTACTAGGTAGCGGAAGCTGCTGATCCTTCAATTCCTTTGACCCCTCAATCCATAAAACCAAGGCTCATCTCCCTCCTCCCTCCTACATCATCCGCAACACCACACACACACACACACACACCCTACCTCCATAACCATGTCCAACCAAGACTACTACGGTGCTGGCAACAGCCAGAACCAGAACCAGTACCAAGGAGGCTACAACCAGGGCTACGCCCAGCCCTCGTATAACCAAGGCTACTCTCAGCCAGGATACCCTCAACAGCCGCAATATCCCCAACAGGTCCGTTTCCGCTCTTTCTGTCGCATCGCGCGCAGCGCTGCTAACACGCATGTTAATGCAGCAGAACCAGCAATACCCTCCCTACCACCAAGGCCCGCCCAGCTCGCAGCCTCCCTACCCCAACCAACAGCCCTACCAGCAGCACCCCAACTACCCTCCGCAGCACCAGCAGCCGCCGCCCTACCAAGACTATAAAGGCTATAACAACGGTCCTCCTCCTCCCCAGGGCCAGTACGACAATCGCGGCTCCTCTCCATATCCGCCGCAACACCAGGGCGCCCCCTACGGCGCGCCTCCCCACCAACAGCAATATCCCGGCGGACCTGGCGGCCCCGGTGACCGCGGCCTCGGCGCAACGCTCCTCGGCGGCGGCGCGGGTGCATGGGCCGCGCACCAGGCTGGCGGAGGGCTGATCGGCAGCATCGGTGCTGCCGCCGCTGGCGCTGTCGGCGCCAACGTTCTGGAGCATGCCATCAAGTAAGTAAAAGTAGAACTCGGGCGCAGCCAAATCCCGCCAAAGACGGGCAGCTAATGAGCCACGCTACAGAGGAAAGAAGGATAAGAAGCATAAGAAGGAAAAGAAATACAAGCAGCACAAGGAAGGCCACAGGCGTAGGGGCTCTCACAGCTCCAGCAGTAGCAGTAGCAGCAGTGATTCCGATTGAACATGAGAACTGTATATAGGCAGGATGGTCTGCAGAAGGTAGAGCTGAACTATGTACGATAAAGCTGAATTTGGATCAAGTTACGACTGTTCAAGCCTACGCTCTGTACGATAGAAGCTGTAAATCTGTGTCAATACGGGGCAGACCGTCGCCCCAACAAAACATCAATGAATGCAAAGTTGACCATCCGACGCACATTTCTCGCCCGAACGCCCCATCCAGGGAATCGGGTATCGCACCATCTAATTGTACAAGATTATCGGCTTGCATCCCCCTTGCCGGTGGTTGTCACCCTTTTCATTGCCCTAAGACCCCAACACCAAACCCCAAGCTAATCGCGTGCAAAACTGTCATCGTCCACTACGCCGTCCGTCACCCTGTAGTGATACCTTTCCTCTTGTCATGATTCTCGTCGTAACCTTGCATTAGGCAGCACTCGTCAAGTTAGACGCCACCGCCCATAAATGCAGCAAGATCATCCAGGTCGAGCAGCTGCCGTTCGAAAGCCGCGCATAGTTCGGGTGCCGTCATGTCCTGAGCCGTGCCCTGCTCCTTGGCTGCCCCGTTGGCCATCTCATCAGGGCTCTGGGCCTTGATGTCCTGGGTTGGTGTAGACGCCGTGGCCGGGGGCGAGACAACCCCCTGCGCACCCGAATGACCATTGATAGTGGTGACGCCGGGGCGACGAGGGATGCTGATGGGAGGCTCGCTGTCCTCACGAGCCGAGCCTGATACGGAGCGAGCGACTCCTGTCTGCTGGTTCGCGGCTCCATCGTACTCCATGGCATCGGGGTTCGTATCGGCATTGGAAGACATGTCGTCCTTAACGTGGCTCGTCTGACCGTTGGAGTGGGATCCGTGCCTAGAACGTATCGAGCTCGTGGCTGCGGCAGCGGCGGCGGCGGCAGCATCGTTGTTCAGAACACGCTGCATGACCGTCAGGTGCCTGAGCCAGCTTCCCATTAGAGGCCAGGTCTCATTGCCGTCGGCCATGAAACGCAAACCGTCCTTAACGATGTGAGCAGCCGTTTCGGCCGCATGCGGCGGCGTCAGGCCCTTGAGGCAAAGGTAGGCAACGGTGGCACTGGCAGTAAAGGACGAGAAGAGCATGAAGATGGGGAAACAGGAGGATTGATCCTTTTCGGAGCCGACCTCGACCGCATTCAGGAGAAGAATAGTACCGTGGCAAGAGGTGAAGAGGCGGTCAATGATCTCATGGCACCGAGGGCTCATACGGAACGAGTCGAGGTTGAAGTTGGGCGCGGTGACTTCCTGAAGAAGGCGGCGGCGATGGACAAAGATGGTGGCGCAATGCAGAAGACAATGAAGCATGGCGAAAGTGTAGCCTGAGCCCATGGTCATGTGGAGATTGATCTGGCCCGGCTTATCGACAAACTGCATCGGGAGAGTGGCCCGGAGATTCTCAATCTTGGCAATGAGGTCGGCGCAGTCTTGCTCGTGAAAGTTGGACAGAGTCGATGTGGTGAGCATACCGACAACGTCACGCCAGATGGTGGCGGCAATGACGATGTAGCCGAATTCGCCAATCTCGCCCGTGGCCTGGCCAGCTCCGTGGCGAGCAGGATCGACGTGCTGGAGGAGGGTCTTGACATAGACGGCATTGCCGAATGCGAAGTTCATGTCTGAGCACGGAAGAGGGATATCGCCGATATCTTGAGTAGACAGTGCAGGATAGCGACCCGGAGTGCTGGTCAAGAGACAATCGAGAATGTAGATGAGCCACAAGGTGCGGCGGAATGATTCATCGCGAAGGAACTGGTCGCCGCTGTCCGACGCGTGATGACCATTAAGAATCCGATACATCTGAAGCATGCGAGCCGCCTGACCGAGGTAGATGTAGGCGCGTACAGCATTTCTGGTGCCCCATTCGTGAATGATGATCAGGCAGAGCGCCTGGATATCAGACAGGACGGGGTTGTCAAGATTGTGGCTGATCTGAACGATGCCTTTCGAGGCAAACGTCTCCGCAGCCTGCGTCGGGCTACCATAGCGGCGGATGAGGTTGGGGGAGCTCCTGCACGAGGTGGTTAACTGGATTGCTCATGGCCTCCATAGTCAATGCTGGATAGGTGGCGTCATGAGTCGCCAAGCTGAGGGCGACATCATGAGATTGGCGCAGGTTTTAGGGCAGGGGGATAATCCCCATGGGGGATGGGGGCGGGCAGTGGTGGCGGAAGCGTGGAAGCCAAGTGGTAGGGGTGCTAGGGAGATGGGAGATGGGAAATGGAAATGGTGGATGCTTACCTGGCACCACAGGCCAAAAGACCATGGACAAGGGACGGGTCGAGAGAACCGTTCTTAATCTGCTGCAGGAACGACGGTTTGTGGAACGCGACACATGCGGGAAACGTCTTGGAGACGACACGGTCGCACTCGGTAATCAGGTCTGGGGTAAGCCTAGGGCAGCGAAGTCGGTCAGCATCTTGGCGGGAGGAGATGAGTTGCGGAGTGGGAATGGTGCAGGCGTAGCGGGAAGCGCGGGAGGGAGGGAAAGCATGTGGGAGAGCGTGGAAAGCAGATGGTAATAGAAACACGCAACGACAATGGAATGGAGCGAGGGAAATGTGGGCTTGGACGGGGTTGGCAACGGAGCACAGCAAGCCTCGGACCGCCCGCAATCGCCGAGCCGAAATGGGCAGTGGAGCCTCTGAGCGTTGGCATTGGTACAGCGTGACCGGGCTTGGGGCTGGGCTGTCGGCTGGGGCCAAACGCGCCGCGCTGGAGCGTGCAGCGTGCCACTCGAGGGCCCCCGACCGACCATTCGGAAGGACAAGAGGGGTGGAGAGGGGGGAAAGCGCCGAGCAAAAAGCAGACGCCGGGTGAGGAGGTGTTGGTGGCGGCGGAGATGGTCCGATGCCAACGAGAAGTGCGAGGGAGGGAGGGAGGGCTAGGCAAGGGAGAGAGAGGGAGAGGAGAGACAGAGGCTGAGCGAACCGGGCATCGCCGCCCCGAGCGGGAGCAGGCAGGCAGGCAGCCACGGGCGCGCAGTACTGCTTGGTTTTTCGCTCCCCTCTCTTGGGCGCTGATCGGCCAGAAGAGACATGGAGAAGGGGAACGGTCACTCACTTGTCGGGATTGGCCTGGTTGTGTCGAGCAACACTAGAGCCCACCGCGGCTTGCCTGGATTCAGAGGCCCCAGAGGCGGAGGAGGGAAGACTGTCGCGAGGCGGACGGTGAGGGTTGGGATGGCGCGCTGGGCTCTGGCCGTGGTGATGAGCCATGCTCTCCGAGGGGAGATAGCACTCGTGCATGCCTTTGGCGCAGTTCTTGCATGGCGCCCGTCCGTTCTCGTAGACGCATTTGGTTTTGCCCTTGCGACAGCGCACACAGGCGCCGCCGGCCCTGAGGGCTGTGGAGCGTGCAACGCCCGAGGACATGCTGGGCGGGCGATGAGCTGACGGCGATGGCGATGCTGGGAAGCCGGCGAGAGAGAGCGCGCACGTAGGAGAGAGAATGATGGAGAAGGATATGAAGAAGGCGCGCAAGGAGAGTGAGCGAGCAGGCGCTGTCGCACTCGGTCGCACTCGGTGAGAACGATGGGAGGTGCGAGTCCGGAGAGGAACGCGTAGGTCGCGCGACAATGGTGAGAGGAAAAGATGGGGATGGGATGGGGAGTTCGGGTCGGGGAGGAGTTGGAAAGTGGGAAATGGGAAATGATGAGACTTGGAAGGAGGGAAAATATCGGACCCGGTCGGGGCAGCGAAAACGGACCAGGCCAGGCTCTCTCACCTGCTGTGGTAGGTGGCCACGGGCGCAAAGGTTAGGGGGGAGTCGGAGTCGACCTAATGTCTGTGGCAGCTGGCAGAGGGGAGGGCGAGAGGAAAGCGGAGAGGCCGGGCTGGGGAGGAAAAGGGCAAGCCGGGCGACGGAACGGCGGATGCGCGGCGTTTGCTCTTTGTGCCTTGTATTAAAGGCCGACGCGCCTCCACTGTACTCGGGCGCGACGTCACAGGCTGCCGAGAGTCACGGCAGGCGAGCCAAGCCAGGCAACCCCCCCAAAACCCACGATGGCACACAATGGTGAGGGTGACAAGGATCCTTGTTCGAGTCGCAGTGCCAGAGCAACAAGAGGACAAGAAAGAAATCACGAGTGGCACAGAGTTGGCTGAATAGGAGGTGCCGTTGGCGCACGCGCAGGTATAGGTACGGCTGACGGAGGACTCCTCTGCCTCCCAGTGGGGGAGCAGCCGATGCCGGGGTGATCCGAAGGTTTGGGGGAGACAAGGGGCTAGAAAAAGCAAAATGAAGGAGAAAAAAAAAACAGAGAGGCGGGCGCAAAACCTTAGAACAATGGCACGGGGAAATTGGGGGACAAGCGAGACTACCAAATGGCTACAGAGAAGGGCGAGGGAGGAACAGGAAGAAGAGGAGGGCCAAAAGGACGCGGGCGGGTGGGTGGATTGACGCGGCGCGGCGGCTTTCTAAAGACAGGACCGACAGGCACCTCCAGGTGGGCTGTGTGGGTGGCCGGTGGCCGTTGGCAGCTGCACATACGAGTACGGCTGAGAAAGTGACGGGAAGGTGAGAAGCTGGTGAGAAGAGAGCCTGGGAGGGCCGGCGCCCGTCCGACTCCCCTTCTTTGCTGGGTGGGCCGCTCATCAAAGACCCTGTGGTTTTCGATTTCGGGCGGGGAGTGGGCGAGGGGGGGTTGCGTCGCGCAAGTTTGCTTGACTTTGCCTAGACTTCCAGCTCCAGAGGCACGGGCGGACGGCGGATCGGCTGGAGCTGCCGGGCCTCGACGCGTACTCTCTGCTTGCCAGGAGGCTCCACTCTTTCGTGCCCTGCACCTCCGAGCGTGAGGGGGAAAATGGGAAAGGGGGGGCCGGCCGCCCATTGCCCACGACAAAACTACACCATCCACCTCCTGGGCAGCCCCGGCCTGTCCTACTGTCGTTGACTGGTCATCTTGCTCCTCAGCCGCCCTCCCCCTCCCCCTTTCTCCTTGGGTCAAATCGACGCATCTCCTCTGTCGGCATCGTAATCACGCATCGAGATTTGTCCACGTCCATCCCGGCCGAGGCGGTCGAGAGTGTCCTTTTCACTGGCTGGCGTTACCTCCCACGGCAACGTCGGAAGCTCCCGCCAGCCCGTAACTCTGCCGTCTGCCGCCGTCTCGTCTGAGATGGTCTCAAGTGCGCAACGCACCGATCAGCAAGGGTGGTTGCGCGCCGCGCGCTTCTATTCTCCTTGGTGCTGAGCTGGGCCTTGGAGCGGGTAGCAAGTCTTGGCTCCACGACTACCGGCAGCCTCTGCACCCCGGCCTGGAAAAGCAGGCCGCCTCCGTTGATTTTGCCCCGTGTCACCTCCCTTCTCGCCAGCCCTGCTTTCGGCATGCTTATCTTGTTTCGGTGTGCCCCCCTTTGTCTCCCGAAGGCGCCCAGCAAACATGTCCATCATCATGCCAGTGCTATACAGCCTGGCTTCAGACGACGATCGTCCCGGTCGGACGGTCCTATGATTGCAATTGTGATAATGGACGCGCCAGGTGGACTGCATCGAAGCACTCTGATCCAGCTTTTCCGAGGTACGGAGTACATAGGGGGGATTTGGGCGGGTCGACCGCACCCCACGGGCTTGTGACAAGTGACGAAGCTCTTTCGACGAAATGCGGAGGGCGAAGTGGGCTAAGGCGGGGGAACGCCTAGCTCCCTCGCTCGGTCATCTCGTCTCCATGTGAGGGTTTTCCGGGAGGGATTTGACCTACATTTTCCCACGCCCAGAGAAGCCTTCATGTTGCCTGCGCTTGCTATTGCGCCTATGATTGCTCTATGCTGTATCGCTTCTTTGCCCACGTCGCGTTGCCTGGCTGGGATGGGCCTGTGGCGATAAGCTGCACTGGCAAGATGACCGTGGCCCAGTAGACCGGGTGGCCACCCAGTCCTTGTGGACTGTGGACAGTGTAGTCGCACCGTGTCCCCTGTGGGACGAGTCCGGGCCTGCAGGAGGCTTTCCGGAGCCCAGGTGCAGCGCAACGCGGTTTGGGCGGATGCCGCGCACAACCCACCCCTGCGCGCCATTCCCAGGCAGGGTCAGACTCCTGCCACGCACTTCCACATTCGTCCTTTGTTTGGCAAATAACCTGGGGTAGACACCGGCGAATGGCAGCTCCCACGTTGTTTTCATGTCCCAATGATGACCCCGAACCCGAGTCCGTCAGCATGGTCGGCGCTTTCGTCAAGTGGGGATTTAGCAGGTCTGGTTAGGCTGTCTTACCTGAGTAGCGAGCACGCGGTACACGGAACACCAAATGGCGCCCGCAGCTGGTATTAGCAGAGTTCATTGGGAATGGAATATTCCGATGGATGGCTTCACGTTCATTGCCGAGGGCCATGATTAGGTACCTTAGTACCTAGTAGTCATTGCGCCCGTCGCACAAGTTCTGCCTGAGGGAGCAGGACCAGCATGGGTACAACTCCTGCTCCTGTGTTCCTGCCTCGAAGGCAGGAGGAGTCAACCAACATTCTCACGGGCGCAAGGCTTGCGAACGGTGTCGGTACGGAATCCGCCCTACATCCAAACAAGCGCCCTCTACTCCTCTCTCTCTCCGGTCACCTGCGCTGCCATCTCTTGTCTGTGGAGAGCCCCAATCACAACGCCGAGAGGGGCCGCTGACCTTGTCCTTGTGCAAACAGGCAATGCTGGCTCGTGGCAACCTCCAACCGAGGGCCCCAGGCCGTCTGTCCAGTTGAGCAGCCATGTTCTCCGATCCTGCTAGAGGTGGCAAGCCGGCGCCCACTCACACGCTCCCACGGCCTGGCTTCCATCTTCCGTACAGTGCGGCTCTCAGTGGGTCGCTACCGTCCTGACTCCCAATTCCTCCGTCTCGAACTCTGGGATGCGTTGGACCCGCCGTCATCATCAGCCGAAACATGGAGACGGAGGGATCTGGACGTCCGTCGCTGACGCCCCGGACGAAGGGCTGAGCCCCTGCGGAAGATTTCTGCGTGTCGCATCACCGTCTAGCAGCATGAGAAGGTGGCTTGGTAGAAGAAACATCGGCCTTGCACCTGATGGCGAAACCGCTGTGACCAGGGATGGACACACGCAACGAGCCACGTCTCACAGAACTGTTCAGGTTATTTTGGTCTACGATGGCCGAATTGGTTCTGCGCGCCCTGCCTAGTATCAGAATCCTCCCCTGCATATTCGCCAAACAGCTGTTCAGGAGATGCGATGCTCACCCACCTTGGCCCCCGACCTTCCACGTCCTTCCTCATCTCAAAATAGTGTGCGCCGTTAGTCGACGGCCCGCCTTGGACCGAGTACGTCTTACCAATTGGGACAGGCTCGGGCTGCACCCGCGTCCTGACCTTGGTCTGGACCAGCCACACACAGCGCCGTCTCAAACACACCCGCACCGGACTCACCACTCAGCCACATTGACCGACCGATGGCCTGAGAATCCGACTCGTCGGCAATGTATTGGAAACGGTCTGCGCCCTGGTCGCGCGGGACATGCATACGGCTGCCGCAAACCAAAGCAAGAGACAATTGTCCCGGTCGGACGCGGCTCTATCGTGGCAAACAGATCTTGCTCAGCCGCGCCCGTGTGCGCCATTTTTTGGCATTGGACGGTTGCCCATCACCGCTTCCTCAACGGAAACTTCTGAGACCTTAGTTTTCCCCCCGCTCTCCCCGACCATTCCTCCGAGCCCAGTATCTCTTGAGCCCGGCAGCCCTCTTTGCCGGGCTTGGAAACCCCAGACCCAGTTAAATCAGAGGCATGCCTCAGAGGGAGCATCAGGCGCACCACCATGACTTTGCTCACGCGCGGCCGTAGCGCGAATGCCCTACGCGCATAGTTGTCGGTTCCTGCTGATAGAACCAGGCCGAGCCATCTTCAAACCATAGCCAAAATTCTCTGTTGGCCGTGAGGATCTCTCACGTGGTAGGCACCTGCAAGATTGGTTGAGATCTTGGCTTCCCTACCTGAGATCCGAACAGCCCCCACTGACTTGGCTTTGATCCACACATGATGTTGCCGCCCGTTGAATCCACTTCTACCTCTTGTCTCCCAACTTCAAAGGTCATAGTTGGCCATACAAATGTGGTATATGTTGTTAATCCATATGCGACATCACAACTCGACAGTCCAGACCTCAGTCATTTACGGGGAGCACAATTTTGGGATTTTGGGAACAGAACTGTTCCAGCCTTTCCATCGAAAGAATATACCAGGGACCGGTAAGTTGTTGGCTTAAGCAATTCTTCTCGCCGTTTCATATTGATTGCAGCACGCTCCGGTCACTTAATGCTTCATCATACTGTGCTGCTCCCTTGGAGAAGACGGGGAGCAAGGTGTATTATGTAGATATTTAGGGCCTACCTACATTTAAGATTGATGTATAGGCTCTCGTGACGATGAGCCCATCCAGAACTCCCGCACAGTATGCTTATCTCGCCCTTTGGGGATTTCGGACCGAATGTGCTGCTTGCTACAAGTCCTGCAAGATTGAAGGCTGTCATGACCTTCACAATGCAGATGGAAGACTGAAAACCAGCAGAGGACCCGCATCCATGCTGATGATCATCAATCACCTGCCCGGGCATGCAAATCGGAGCGCCTTCTTCCATAATTTCTCGTCGCGCCGTGATTGGCCCAGTTGTGCGTACGACCTTGTGGGACAAGTTCCGAGATTCCCAATGAGGTAGCCAATTTATCAAAGGATACCAGGTGCGGGAGACCTTTTGCTAGCAAGTTGCCAAGTATAAAGTCGCAGAAGCGTCGTTGTCATTCCGTGTTGCGCTGATCTTCACTGTCCAGGTCGACATCACCCCCGTGACATTTCATTATGAAGTTCTCTGCTCTCGCCTCTCTGGCCCTTGCGGCCATGGTCCAAGGCCATGCCATCTTCCAGGTTTGCCTCTCGGGCCTGCCGACAATTGAAAATTTCTCTAACAAGTAACTACCTAGGAACTCTCCGTCAACGGAGCACGCCAGGGTCTTCTGGCTGGTATTCGTGCTCCCAACCAGAACAACCCCGTGACGTCTGTCACTTCCGGCGATATCACCTGTGGTGTTGTTGCTAGCCGTGACAGTCGCGTCATCAGCGTCCCGGCCGGTGCCCGTCTCGGTGCCCTGTACCAGCACATCGTGGGCGGCCCTCAGGGCTCCAACGACCCGGACAACCCGATCGCAGCCTCGCACAAGGGCCCAGTCACGGCGTGGCTCGCCAAGGTGAACAATGCCGGCTCCGACTCGCACTCCAACCTGCAGTGGTTCAAGATTGCCGAGGATGCCTTTGACACGGGGTCGCGCAAGTGGGGTGTAGACAGGCTGCTCGAGAGCGGCGGCTGGGCCTACTTCAACTTGCCCTCGTGCATCGCCCCTGGCCAGTACCTGCTGCGCGTTGAAGTGATCGCCCTGCACAACGCTTATAGCTCCGGCGGCGCCCAGTTCTACACGTCTTGCGCGCAGATCCAGGTCACGGGCAGCGGCAACTACTCGCCCAGCAACACCCAGACGTTCCCTGGTGCCTACAGCCAGAACGACGGCTCCATCGTCATTAACATCTACGGCTCCTCTGGCCAGCCGGATAACAACGGACGCTCCTACCAGGCTCCTGGCATGCGCCCCATCACTTGCTAAGCAAATCCTCGGTGGTAGACTCTGGGTGAGATGATGCTCCGGGAGGAGGGACACGGGGAAGCAGGCGGAATTTACGTTCTAGCAACTATTCGATATGGATTTATTAGTATATACTCTTGCCACATAAACTATACATAAGATAATCATGTGCAGCTTGCGCCATGTGTCGCTTGTACTCATTTAGAGTGCTCTAACATGGCAGCATAGAAAACGCAGGATGTCGCCTAACCTAGACACTCAACACTCTGAATGGATTTTTGACTCTCGACTGGCCATTTCCCCCTCTAGATGCGGGCGATGAATATACTTCTGGGGCCCTTGTTCATGAAGAGCGTCAATGCCGCATCGGCTCTTCATCCAAGAAACGTAGCTGCACTGGCCTAGGGCCACTTGAAGATGCCTGATCTCAGTTTGAGCAGATGCTTGGGCGATCCAGAACAGACAGTTCCTTGGTTAGGATTCAGTTTTGAGCCCTACTGGATTGCGAATGCTCTCGTCAGTCGGTCATTAGCGTCGTGCTACAGGATGACACCGGATAAGATGCAGTCGGTTCTGAAACCCAATCAATGGCAAGTAGACGTCACGAACTGCTCTATGTTAATGGCTTGTATTCTATGATACTGGCCAAGCGTTTCTTGGCTGCTAAAAGACTTACCGTAGGTGTCGTACTGAATCAACTACTAATGCCCAGGCTGGCCACATTTGTTCACTGGTCGCCACAAAAGATAACGCATGAGAGACAATTAATTGCCATGATGCAGACTTGAAAGATACGAGCTCTTGATTCCCTCGAACGGTGACGGATGATGGAGCTGACCACGTTTGTTCACGATCCACCTCGCCCTCGTAGAAATTGATCGCCACAAAATACGAGGCCATCCGTCGAGCTGGCGAAGCCCACAAGATGTTCCGCTGTTCGCTACCCGGAATACCTACAATGTGCAGCATTCACTGCGAGGTACAGCCAAGGGTCACAGGCCCTGTTATAACTGCGAGGCCAGGATGACTGCCGCTGCTGCTGTTGACCAAGTCTGTGATGGATGCTGCGAGGGATGGCCATGTACGAAGGCTGTTGGCGATGGCTGTGGAGGATATCTGTTGATAATGGCTTGGATTTCGTCGGAGGTTACGCGGCGCTGTTGATGAAGACTGCGAAGTATAGCTACAAAGGTCAGCATCGCTGTTGCTTCTGATGAAGGCTTTGAGGGAGAGCTACCAACGAAGGCTGCGAGGGCGCTGCTGCTGACCAACGCCACGAGGGACGGCCATTCACAGGGCTTGTAATTCATGCCATTGATGGAAGATATTGGGCTGCGAGGGACCCAAGGTCGGAACGATGAGAAGGTATCCCTGTACTGCCGAAAATTTGACAAAGTCCAAAGAGGTGATGAGTGAATTCCCGTATTTTTGTCCTGGTTTATAGTTGAAACAAGGATGCTCGCCGAGATGTTTCTCATTGAGGCTAGGCCAGAATATCTAAACGAGCAGAACAGCTGTATTGAAAGGCTTAGCAATATACCGCTATGTGGAGTTTTCATCAGAATACTTAGAGGTTCAAGTGAAAACATCCTAAAACGGCAGTTTCGTACATATACGGGGGTCTCTAGAGCGCTGTCTTCGTCTAACCTTTGGTAACCCGAAATTGATCTGCTGACACCTATGATATCTTGGTGGTACACGGGAAATAGTATCATTCAGGAGTCGCCGAGGCTAATTATAGTGGATCCCCAAAGAGAGTGTGTTATCGCTAAGAAACCCGACTGTGTAAAGACCAGAAACCAGAAGTAAAGAAGTATTATAGGTACTACATTCCTCTGTCTTTTCGAAAAGTTGCTTCTTCACCCTCAGCATCATCCTCGTCTCTTATCCTATTCCCAACCAGGATATACTCAAGATATACATCATGGTTCGCTTCAATCTCCCCGTGGCTCTCAGTCTGAAGGCACTGAGCACTCTCGTTACTGCCTTGCCCATCGAAGAGGCTCATAACACTACTACTGCCGTTGGCCAATTCATCGCTTCCTTTGCCACCCTCGATGCAGAGAAGCTCGACTCGGGCCTCTTTACCAACGCTTCGTTGATTGAGTATAACTTGGAAGTATTTCCAAAGGACGGGCCCATTATTCCGAACCTTGATGATGGCTATGACGGACCCCTCTCAGCTGAGGAGCATAAACGCAGTCTCGCTCGGCGGTTCCCCGTTGAAGACTGGCAGGATGTCCGTGGGGTCAACTGCTGGGATATCGCGGGCTATGGAGTCGACTACTCGCGATACTGGACCACATTTCTTAACCTCGCAAATGCATTTGATGCTAACGGCCGCGCTCAAGTCGATGTCGGTCCGAACCGGGGATGGGTATTTAATGTCAACAACTTGCACTTTGAAATTCGAAACCAGAACCAGTGTGCCGTTAGACGATTCTGGAGCAACGACATCGCCCAGATGATGTGGGCTCTTTGGTACAGATGCCAAAATAACGCCGCTGGCTTCACTTATTACACGTGGATGGGCATCGATGGCAACCCGATATGGCAAAATGACTTCATTATGATTGTTCATCCGACTGAGATGGGCCACCCGGGCTATAACCCTACCTGCTCAGGTTAATAGTCAGGCGGGATAGGGTGCTCAAGGTGAGGGCTAGGGCCAGGAGGGAGGTTAAGAGGTTAGGAAGTTAGGAAGTTACAAGGTAGGCTAGAAGTAAAAATAATAATATTATTGTTTTGTTATGACCTTTTCAAGCTGCCGTAAAGACCTTGAACATGCCCTTGTTCATAGTGTCAACGCTGATAGGTACGCTAAAGATGATTCTTTTAACAAAGCCCAAAGGGCTACAGGAACAGAATTTGAAGATTGCATGAGGAGATCAGGAATGAGTTTGGTTTAAAAGATAATCAATCTTCATTTTCCTTTGCTTGGCATAGATAAGCTGTGCTCTATATGTGCAAATTAACCCAATCTCAAACAGAACCAAACAAGTGCCCAGAGCGGGAGGTAGAGCAAGGTCTATTTTATTTGGCATCCTTGATTTCAGGGGCCATCTGTGCCTCTTCGACGGAGTGTTCACGGCTGGATGTAGACCTCATCAAAGGTTTAAGTCCAGGAAGAGCGACAACGATGATAGCCAAGGCCATCTCGAGCATGCTAAGAGGGTCTGCCCATGGGGGTTAGTTGTGGGATTGGCAGTGATTTGAGTGGATCGACACTTACAGACGAGGTTGGGCTGTCCGGTGCCAATCTTGAGAGTGGCAAAGCGAATAACGGTTGTGAAAATCGTCAGTGTACCAAGCGTAAAGGTCACGGCAAGGCCGGTGGATGCCTTCAAAACTCCCTGTATCAAGAGGATAAGGGGGATGGCATAGACTGCAAAGAAATATTGTCAGTGCAGGCCTAGGACAATTGCGAGTCTCCTGGCTATAGTACGTACCAGCAAGGTAGCAGGCAAGGTTGAGGGTGAAGTTGACGATAAAGGGCTCGGGGGCATAGAAGACGCTGCAGGCGCCTTCTTCCTGCGACCACTGGACCGAAACATCTCTGCCGCAGAAGAATGTGTCATCCCACAGGATGGCTGTGTAGCAGGCGCAGACAAAGGCGGTGATGCCGTAGAGTGTCTTGCGCATGCCGGGACCGATGCTGCCTCGAAAGTAGGCCCAGTAGAAGGCGAGCATGCTCAGCTTGGGGAAGCCCATGCCTACATCGTAGAAGTAGTTGGAGGCGAAGGAGATCTATCCGACACGTGGATTAGCCCAACTGCCGGCATTTGCGGGTGGCTTTTGCTTTTAGCCGGCGGCCGTGTTACCTTGGATAACGCGACCGAGGGTGCCCAGTTGTCCAGGACGTCCATCTGGTAGGTCAGCGTGTCGCAGATGATCAAGCCGAGAGCATCGAGAGCCGACAGCAGCAAAAGCCAGTCGGACCAGTCGAGCTTCTGGCGGAGACGCACGAGGCGAGTGTAGACTCGTAGGGCGACAAAGACATAGGCCACGATGAGCAGAATCCACTCCGAGACCTGGAAGAAATGGGTGAGTCAATGGAAAAGAGGGCGGGGAAGCCATCGCGATCCTATAACAGCGGCTATAGAAGACGGTTCACTAGTCACGCACCATGCAGTCCCGACCGTCAATAAAGTAGGCCATATTGCAAAGCGTCTCAGGTAGCTGCAGAGACGGGTGAGGGTAATCAATGTGTCAGCCAACGAACGCCACGCATAGAAGCAGGGAGAAGAGAGAATACGAGCAAGAATAATGGAAGAAGGGAGAGAAGAACGGGAAAAGCCAGGACACGCATACGAAAGGGGAAGGGAAGCGAGGTAGTGTGTCTTTCAGGCATAGATATTGTCGGGATACGGGCTTTGAGCTGGCATCCAAAACCCAGTAAAATAAGATAAGGAAACTGCACAACCAACAGCATACTGCAACATGCAATACTGAGGACTGCTCCCATGGTCAAGACGGGAGAACAAGTGGGAACGGGACGGAGTGGGCATCCCGACAGGAAATTTGTCCGACGGCCGATGCGACACAACAGACAGCAGGCAGGAAAAGAGAGCAAGACATCTGATGGTGGCATGGTTTGAATAGGGCAGCTGGAGGTGGATGTGCATATTGAATCTGCGTGTTGGTCGCCTCGATGGACCGTCTGGGCTTAGCGACGTGCCATCGGCTGGGTCCAGGGTCCGGGTGGGAATTACACGGGGGGAAACCAATAAACGACAGCAATTAATGAGGATACTGCATAGGCGGACCGCCGGTGCCGAGACAGGGAAGATTGGGGGAGGGGATTGAAGAAGAGAAGACGAGAGGGAGAAACAAAGGTTCCCGTGTTAGTCCTATCCCGTACAACCCGCACCCCCCTTTGCCTTTTTATCCGGCCATACGAGCGCCCCCTCGCCCTGCCTCTCCTCGGGCCACAGCGGAGAAGATGATACGCCTGGTTGGCTCGGTATCTGCCCCGGGTTTGCAGGAGGGGGAGGCCATCCTTGGCCGCCTAAAATGATGCAACCGGTCCGACAGACAACCTCCCTTACGTGCAATGTAGGCCTGCAGCGGGAATGAGTCGATGTAATAAAATCGCAAAGGGCCGTCGAGTTCACCCGGGCCAACAATCGCCTGTCTCTTTCTCTTTGTGCCTCTGCCCTGTCGCCAACAGCCCGGTGGCGCCGGGATACAAGATGAGTGCTGCTGCCCTGCCAAGCTCATCTGCCTCTTTGATATTCCTCCACTGATGGGACGGCGATGATTGAATCATCGCTATGGTGAAGTGGCTTTTTGCCTTCTTGTGACAAGTTACATGGTTGCTGTACACGCACACTCCTTTCGCATTTGCATTTGAAAAAGAAGAAGGAAAAAGGAAAAATGGCCAGGGGCATTGATCAAAAGGCTGTCATTGTACGTCCGCTCCTCGCGAGGCGGCCGCACGACTAACACGCAGCCATGCTCCCAGCCGGTCGAGGCCATGCTCCTCTCTCTGGCCCTCCTCCTCACGATACTGCGGCTGTTCCTGCGCCTCGTCCTCCAGCGCACGCGCCTGACCCTCAGCGACTGGCTCCTCGTCGCCTCGTGCCTCGACGGCATCGCCCTCTTCACGACCGACACGCTGGCATACAGGCTGGGCGGCATGGCCGACGACTGGGACCCCAACCAGCCCGTCGACGAGCAGATTGCCCTCATGAAGGTGTCCTTTGCCGGCAACTACTTCTACGACACGGGCATCTACCTGCCCAAGCTGGCCCTGCTGGCCCTGTACTACCGCCTCGTCCCGCCCACCATGCCCACGCTGCGCAAGGTCCTGTACGCCGTGACGGGCATCGTGGCCTGCTTTGCCATTACAACCATATTTGTCGATACCTTCTGGTGTGGCGCCAATGTCTCGGTCAACTGGGACCTTGACGGCACTTGCAGCAGCTTCACCTCGATGGACATTACCCGCATCGACTGGTCCATGAACATTGTCTCGGACATTCTGAGTATGTCTTGTCATATCGATGAATCACACGGGCAGCAGCTGATGTGACGCAGTATTCTCCCTTCCATTTCCTCTGCTTCGCGGCCTGCAGATCAGCAAGAGGTATCGGGTTGGCCTGCTTGCTATCTTCTCTTCGGGAATCATAACACTGGCCGCCAACATAAGCCGATTCGTCACGATACAGGCCATTCACTCATGGACCAACGTTTGTAAGTTGCAACTCCCTTCTCCTCGCCACATACACATGCACACATGCTAACATATGCAGACGTTTTGTCCATGACAGAGCTGGTTGCCGCCATCATCGTGGTGTGTCTGCCTGCTCTCAAGTCACTCGTCCGCCGCGGCGTCGAGGTCAGATCCTCGGCGAAGCGCAGCGGCGACAATACTGTTGGGAGCCATACCAAGCTGTCTTCTGGAAGGGATCATTTACAAACTGGTATCCGCATCGCCGGCTTTAGCATCCCCGAAGGCTCGGAGAGCGAGGTGGAGCTGAACGCGGTGCAGCGGCCGGGTGTCATATACAAGTCGCAACGCGTCAGCGTGACATATTACCGACGCGAGGACACGGGCTAGCATTCCCACGAGATCTTTTCACTCATTGCGGCTATAATACCATGTAAAATCTCAGCTGGCGGGATACTGTAAAGGCAGTCTCACGAAGACGGCTCAGCCCAGGAGGTCGAGCTCGTTACACTGGAAATGACCCCCCCCCCAACCAGAATAGACAACAAACTCACATCTACCATCTGTATACTCACCTTCTCTGCTACCCCACAAAATGAAACATGATACTATGTCAGCTTGGGTGAGGCACGGTTCTCGGCTGACATGGTGTTGCTGCCTGTGTGGGTGGGCGGCCAAGACGGGCAGCTCTCGGCAGTGGCAAAGCGCTCCATAAGCCGAACCAGACTTTCAAACATGCAAAAACGATCGCCAAGTTTTGTACGGAAAGGTGTAAATCGCCAGTTGTTGGACCAGCTGCGTCGTTGGGACTGGTAATTTCAGCAAGGAGGACTGCATTCTATCCTTTGATGGCCAATCTCTCAGCAAGACAAGCTCATTGGTGGATCCTACATTTTGCTTCGTCTTGATGTAACACGTCCTTGCAACAGCCTTGTAGCATCGTGGTATATACATAACATGATCCCATGGCACACTCGGATAACATCCGGTTTTCGGGCCGCAAGCCGAGAATATCCACCACTTCGGACTGACTCATGCTCCACAAGGCCATCTATCGTATATTAATTCGAATTTAAGCTTCCAAGGTTGAGACAAGATCATCATATACCGTATCTAATACCCGGATAACGAGTCGACATGCGCCAAGAAGACGGTTCAGCACCTCCGCGCATCGGATGGATAGGTAATTGCCACACTTTTTGAGTTTGGGCCTGGCTAAGCGGGCGCAGGCCTGGGGTCAATGGGTCTCGCTATGGCCATGAACCTACAGAAGCATCTTGCCGGTTCCCATATTCGGTACTTCAATCGTACCTTGTCTCGCGGGGATGACTTGAAAGAGGCTGGCGGCATACCCGCGAACAGCGTCAAGGACGTCGTGGACGAAAGCGACGTCGTCTTCATATCGCTGAGCGATGATGCGGCCTTGAACGCAACCATTGACGCGGCTTTGCAGGGGAATCTCCAAGGAAAGATCATCGTGGACACGTCAACCGTCCACCCAAACACCTCAGCAGCGGTAGATGCGCGCATCGCAGAAAGGGGTGGGCGGTTTATTGCCGCACCCGTGTTTGGTGCCAGTCCTGTCGCCGCGGCGGGGAAGCTGCTCTGGATCGTCGCCGGGCCGGACGATGCCTTCCAGACCATCAGCCCTTTCATCGAGGGCGTCATGGGCCGAGCAGTCATACGCGTAGGCGAGGACGTGAGAAAGGCGAGCCTGATGAAGACAGCAGGGTGAGAGCCGTCCCACTGCGCCGTCCCTTTTCTTCGGGACTACGTGCTGACTGCAGCAATCAGCAACTTCCTCACGGCGGGTATGATGGAGCTCGTGGCCGAAGCACATACCCTTGTCGAAAAGACGGGCCTTGGCAGCGAGGCGCTGGAGTCGCTGATCGAACAGCAATACGGGCCGCTCACGCTGAGCATGTCGCAGCGGCTGACTACTGGTGCGTACATGCCGGCGCCTGGACAGCGGCCTTGGTCCGATGTGAAGCTCGCGCTCAAGGACGTCGGCCATGGGCTTAGCTGTGCCGAGGAAGCGGGGGTGAAGCTCGAGGTTGGCGAGGTTGCCCTCCGGCATCTGAAGGAAGCGGATCGATATGGCGACGAGCTGGGACGGGGGATGGATTCGTCGTCTTTGTATGGTGTCATCAGAACTGAGTCGGGATTGCCTTTCGAGACTGAGGTCGTCACGAAGCGCGATGCAGACCAGGAGATGAAGAAGCCATAAGTCATAATTATTATAACAAAATATACCCTTCATTACATTATCAAAACACACCCGCCTGCCGTCTCGCGATGCCTCCCCCCATTAGGTGCACTGCATCGCAACGTCACCCACAGGCATCGACACCGAGTACTCGAGCGCCAGCTTCACCGCCTTGCCCGCATTGAGCGACACCATCCAGCTCACCTCTCCCGCCTTGTTCAGGCCAGCCTTGGCGCTTCCCCAGTCCTTGTCCGTCCCGTCCGGGCGCGCCGGCAGCCCAGCGGGCACAGAGCCGTCGACAGCAAGCCCGTGCGGCACCGCCAGCTCCACGCGCAACCGCTCGTCCTCGGACAGCGGGATCTGGTCTAGCAGCAACAGGTTGACGGGCTTCCCCCCTGTGGCGGAGCGCGTGTTGTGCACCTGGATATGCCGCACGTACATGGAGCTGTTCTCCTTGGTGAAGAGCCCGGCCGTCGAGCGCCGCACGTCGGGCTTGGGGTACGTCACCTTGATGGCCGGATCCGTACCCAGGCTCAGCGTGAAGAAGTCGCCCGCGCTGCACCGCGGCAGCATCGTCCGGCCCATGAACCCGCCGTCGAGCGTGAGGCCCACGGGCCCCTGCAGCAGCGTCAGCGAGCTCGTGTTGCGCATCCGCGCGCGCAGGTACGCGACGGGCTTGTACTTGGCCACCAGCGTGTGGCTGAAGACGACGTTGGGGAAGATGACGCGCGCGATGCGCTGCTTGGACGGCACGGGCATGGGTGCCAGTGTCTTGAGCCCCGGCAGGTCGTACGACGTCGTGAAGCCCGTCTCTTCGACGAGCGAGTTCTGAAAGTCCAGCGGCTCGGCCTCAATGCCAGGGATGGCTGCCTTGTTTCCGCCTGAGGGCTCATTTCCATCCCCATGGAGGAAGGTGTCAAAGTCGAAGTCTTGAAGAACGTTTTGTGTGGTCGGCGCTGGCCCCGACGCTGGCACCGGCATACTCTGCGGGTACTGGGTCTGCGCCTGCGCCTGGGCTCGGGCCTGGGCTTGGGCTTGAAGCTGCGCTTGCATCATCTGCTGCTGCTGTGGTGGTGGCCTCATAGAATTCTGCTCTTGGCGAGCCATCATCAGCCGCTTCTTGTTTTGCTGCTCCAGCAACATCAGCTGCGTCTGGTGGCTCTGCAACTGGAGGCTTGACACCGGTCCACCTCCATGACCAACCGGAGGACCAATTGCCGCCGCCTGAAGACCTTGAGCACTGTTGTTGGTGTCGGCAATTCCGAACATGGCCGCGCGCGACTTTGGCTGGCTGGCTGGCTTCATCAAGTTCTTGAAGGAACGCCTGCTTTCCACCTCCTCGCGGCTCGTCACAATATCCTGCCCGTCGCCCGTGCTGTTCTTGCCGACGAGCTTGATGCGCCAGGGCTGAAGCTCGGGGACCGTGTCGTCGAGCCCGCTGATCATGGTTTGCGACGTGGACAGCGAAATCTTGCAGTTCTCCCACGTCTCCGAGGTCGAGTTGCGCAGCATGGCGTCGAAGCACAGCGAGCCCGAGGCTTTGGGCGTCGAGAGCTGCACGTCGTAGCTCGGCGACCAGTACGCCGAGGCCGTCACGTAGGACAGCACGAGGTGGCATGTCGTCTCGCTCGGCGCCTCGCTCTCTCCAGATTCGGTCTGAGAAGCCTTGACGTATTCCTTCTCGCTGGAGAAGGAGCCGCGGCGCGAGGAGGCCGGCGAAAAGGCGTGGTAGGGCTCAAGCTCGATGCGCACAGTGTAGCAGTACTTGGGCCAGAATAGCTGACGCCTTGACTTGATGCGCTGCTTCTCCTGGGTGCGCTCCTCCTTCCGATGTCGCTTTCTTTTCTTCTCCCTTTCTTGCTCTCGGAGAGCCTTCTCGTACTCCTTCCTCTCGGTCCGTGTCGCTTTCTTGTGGAGCGCCTCGGCGTCTGCGATCTCTTGGCTCAATTCCTGGTACTGCTCGAACAATCTGCGGCCGAATGCCTTCGCATCCAACATGCCTTGCGTTGCCCTCGCACGCTCATATTCATATATCTTCAGGTGCGTGGCAATATCCACATGCTTGCTGTGCAGGGTGCTCGTGAACTTATCGAGAATCCGTAAACGCTCCTGGGCAGAGCGGACTGCATCGTCATTCTGGGAAATCTTGTCATTCAGCTCTTCTTGGCGGGACATGAGGGAAGCAATTTTCAAGCTCTCCTTGGGTGGTTTCGGCTTATCGTCCTCCTCAACGTCGTCCTCCTCCTCCTGGTCTGAGTCAGGGTAGACCTCAGAGAATATTTCATGATTGGGGGCAGATTCCACCGAGATATTGGTAATGACAGCGGCACCAAGTCCTTCGACTTTGATGGAATCCTCGTCAACAGTCGGGCTTAGTCCACGAATGGTGACTTGGTTGGAGCCAGGCTAGACGGTCAGCATTGCTTCTGCTTGTAACGTCAGGCATTGATTGGTACCTTGAGCACGACATTCTTGATGTCTCGAAACACCTGGGCACGTGTAGGAAACAGAGTGACGGAGCGAGTGCTCAGATCACGGATGTTGTACTCGATGCTATTGACGTTGTCCATGGTGCATTAGACGAGGATGACAAAACGACTATGTAGAACGGATGATGGGCAATGAGGCGTAGATGGATATAGCTGAATTGCCCTCGATTCTACTGCTTGGTGCCTGAACTGCTAGCTGAGAAGCTGTGGAAATTGCAGACGAGACTGAGGAATCCGTCTCTGCCTTTTATAGACGGCCGACAGCTTGGGGGCAGTGCTGCCTGGAAGTCATTGTGGGGAACAGTGTCCAACACGGAGCCGAACGGTGCTGAGAGGTGTCCAGCAAAAACAAAGGGACTGTTGATAAGAACACAAGCATAACCTGCTGGTACAAGCACTTGTTTCTGCCTAGCACCAATCAACCCAGCCAACCGATAACGTCTTGATCTGAGGGTTCGATTACAATTTTTTTTTATCTCAGCCCAGCTATCAATTTCTACAGACAGCGATGGGCAGAGACAGAGATGGTACGAAGCCTCAACAGCCCCATTTACCATATGGGTTGAAGCATCCAAAAATAGATCGTTATTGCGGGGCGACACGAACAAAGTCGACAATCTCGTCGCCTCGCCGTTCTCGGCGACCCTAGTCATTCGGACAATGACATATCGTCTCTTGCGTGTGTTTAGGCAAGAGAAACATACTCGATGCTCAAAGAATATATACAGAGTGTACGAAATCGAAGCGTCACAATGGCCTGGTTGGGTTGTACATGATGACAGCTTCTCCAACCGCGAAAGAGAGTGGAACGCAAGGAAAGCTTCAAACGATGAGAAGAGGTATGCTGTCCGAGGTGGAAGACATGATGCTAACAACGACCGCGGAGCCGATAAACGGCGAGGGTGCCTAGTGCATCGGTAATCAAAGCAGCCGCAAACAGCAGGGAAAACGTCAACGAGGCCATCGTCAAGCTCCCGTTCCTCTTACAGGGTAGCTGACTGACCGATCTACAAGGACTAGCGCTCAGACAGTGGGTGGCTTCGACGGGTGGAGACTCCGTGACGATGGGAAGAACGCTTCGACGGTCATAACCCATGAGGTTACCTATGTATCACGTTCAGCTTGATTGGAAGACGGACGTGCATTCTTATGCCCAAATAGACGATCTCGATCGACGGTGCCCTGGCGAAAAAGGAATGCTTCACACAGCACAAACTATCTTGAAGTCTTGCAATGTCAATATTTACGTTGGGGTTGAAATCCGCCCACAAGCATAAACAATCCAAGGAACTCTAGGGTAATCCTCTAAACAGGTTCATGGCACACTTTGAAAGTGCTTAACGAATTGGCCGGTCTTGCCTCATGGCAGAAGTCTCTGTCCATGCTGGTTTCAGTTAAATGGGGCCGCCGCGCTGAAGGCTGTTATGCAGTCGACCGCAATTGCTTGTACAAACCGTAGGTGTGGATATACCTTTCATCATTGTCTCCGGCTCCAGCCAATAGGTGATGTCAGTAGTCTGACGATCCATTCATTGTTTGACTCTGTTCTTTGGTCCATTGGGCAGCAGGGCGACTATCATTGTTCGCATACACTATTGTTTATTTTTCCTCAAAGCACACACCTACTCTATCATAACTTTCATTCCCGGCCCAGTCTAGTATTCCATAATGCGATCAAATGCAAGTGAGCAGGAGACAGATGGGTGTGCTGCAACGTCCACAGTAACGCTGAGATTAAACCACTCGTGCTCAGTGTCAGTTTCCATCTCAGGAAGTCTGGCACGACCAAGTACGGGGAAAGCAATCCGATGCGTAATCCTTCAGATGCTTCCGAGACGGTGTGTCATTCCTCTCGGGTCTGGAATCCGTATCGACCGTAATTACTCTGATGCAAAGCCAGTGTTGACTGGAGATTATCTGTGCTGTTTATGACAACCGAGTTTGAGCAACAGGTAGCGCTTCGTCCGAGAAAACTCAAAATATAATATGAGCGCGGGCCGTGATTTGCTCTGCTGGTCTATTGTATTCAATTCGCAGTCAGAAAGCCAACCATGGCCGTCTTGAACAAGCACCGCTGTATCCATGCTCACAGCTTCCATGGCAGAGACAGCACGTCATGGCGATGTGCTATTTATAGCACCAGCCGTACATTCTGCGTTCAGGTGATCGTGTTTCAAACAAAGTTCATCTGCCTACTTGTGTTCAAACACTCTACGACACCGACTCTGCCGACATTCCCGATGCCAAGGAAAACATGTCCTTCGCCAATTGGAAAGCTCTTAGTAGCGTGAACCACAACTTGCAGATTCAGGAGACCCACGAAAGCTTCAGTACCATGATGGTACAAAGGAAGAAATGCTGTATGTGAAGCATATTCCACAACCCGTTGCTCATGTTGCGAGAACAAAGGTTCCCCCAACTGGAGACATGTGCTGAAGTTCCCGTGAGCCTGCGAGAATTTGGGTCCCATGGCAATCAATGTCCGGCTTCTGGTGGCCCAGTTACAGTAAAAATTAATGAGATGCGCAACTTCGGAAGACCAGATATGAAGGGACACAGGTATTGCGCACTGCCACAGTGGACCGAGTGCCATAAAAAGAAGCAGCAATGCCATGAATAGGAACGCCAGCATCACCGCGTTTTGGATATACTCGTTTCCTCGCCGTGCTGCATCTTCATTATCAGATGAAATCTCGGCCGATGTCAGGTCCGGGTTCCTGTTAATCGATTTGTGGAGGGCAAGTCGACCAGGCAACTCTTATATCCACAACACAATCAGGTTCTTCAGGCGGCGCATTGGCTCTACTGCTCATTTGGGCAAGAGGTCGTGTGACCACAACCCGTGGGCCATAGGATAGGCCATGGTCATAGTCTGGAGGAGCTGCTCCACCTCCACCAAGGAGAGATTGACCATGCTCCTCAGAGCCATGTTGCTCAGACCAAAAGGCACGAAACATCGCGTCGTCGAAAGTGGTATGTTTATCCCATTCGGCACGGTATTAATAGAACAGCTCCTATGGTTTGGGACGGTGCGCGCCATGTGGTTTGCGCCTGGGTGAGGTTGCAATCTAGATGCGGCCCAGGGGCGCGTTTCAAGGGCCACTTACACCACCAAGAGCCCTGCCTGGACGAAGGGACGACCTAGGGGCTTGGCGCTAGCGAACCATCGTGGGTTTCAACTCCTGAGCCAGCGTGCGCGTGGGCTGGGCTGGGCTGAATGCGACCGGATAACCCATGCTGCGCGTCTCTGGTACACTGCTATTGCCCCCTGGCTCAGTACGCAAATTTTAAGCTTCAATTTAGGTGCCGCCATAACGCGACTAAGATGCTCCGAGGGTAAGGGTTGTAGGCGGCGTCCTGGTGTGAGAAACGTCGCCTTTTGACGTTGTCCAAGTGTGTGGGCATACGGAGAGTGTCTACGGCGGCAAAAGCTTGAGATGAACAAGAGATCTGGCCAAGCCTTTTGGCAGCGGCACGCTCGGTAATCGCCTAGCATGCATGCTTGGCTAAGGGGGGTCGGGCGAAAGCTTGGCGACGGTCCTGGCTGCGTTGCCATCTCACATACACCAGTTGACAACTTCCGACGTGCCAAGCCAGTAGTCTTGTGTGATGGAGACCGAAATAGGCGGTTGAGAGTATGTACGCCTCCACTCATAGTCTCGAGTTTCGGTTCGCGCTGTCATCCCATGGGGTATTGTCATGGGATGATACGTGCTGGACAGGTATAAAGAGCATCGAGGCCGTTGCATCTCGTTGACAGCATCACCACGCTTCACTTCATCATCCAATCCTTTCTCTTCGCGGCCGGCCCGATTTCGTCTTCTTCGCTTCACTTACACTCATTTTCTGTGCATTCTTTCCGGTCAGCTTCTCAGCTTCTTTCTTCTTTACTCTTCCACAATGCATACTTTCAAGGCAGTCCTTCTCCTTGCTCAGCTCTCTGCTGTCTTTGCCTTCCCCGCTCCTTCTGCCACCGAGGCCAGGTTCATCTCGCGAAACGGAGCCATCGCTCCTTCTCCGGGAGCTGGTGCCACTCCTGGTGCCCGGGAAGAGGAGGGTGAGGAGGGTGGTGAGAATGAGGTTCAGGGCCAGTTCGATACCCCCATTGTTCTGAAGGGTGGAGATACTCGCACTGATGTTCTCTTCCCCCCCGGAGTAAGTCGTGAAATTTGAATCTCGGGACCGTGGAGCGGTAGTACTAAGACAATCAAACAGCAAAACGGTGTCTTTGAAGTTGAGTTCCAGAACGGCGAGGACCGAACCCTTACTGTCAGCAAGAACACCAAGCCTGCACCACCACCTGCCGGTTTCCTTCCCCTTGAGGCCTTTTCATTTGTTGTGAGTCTCGCAGAGGGCGCAGACGGCGTTGCTCTGCAATCGATCGACTACATCCTCAACGCAGGCAGTAAGTAGACCCTTTTCAGTTCTTCATGCTGATACTAACAGACGCAGATGCCCTCGACATCAGCAAGGGTGTTGTCGGTCGATTCTGCAAGGAGGCCGGTGCTTTCGTCATTGACCCTGCCGTTGGTGAGCTTGAGTTCGAGGCCGAGGAGAACGAGCTCAAGCTGGTGGTGAAGAACATGAACGCCGAGTGGGCTGCATTCATCCCCGACCCTGCCGCCGCCGCTGCTCCTCCTGCCGCCGCGCCTCCTGCCGCCGCACCTCCTGCTGCTGGCGGGGCTGCCGGTCAGGAGAAGATTCAGAAAATCGTCGAGCTGCTTGTCAGCCTCCTGAACTAAGGCGCAATGGCAAGAAGGGCCTGTTTCGAGACCGGCTCGGGTTCTTCCCCTGTATATAATTTGTGTGACGAGTGCGGAAAAAAAATAAGTTCGAGATCAAATAACCTGGCCTAGCGGGCATGGCATGCCGGCATGCCGAATTGACCCTTTTCCCAGTGCTGGCGATGGCCTCTTTCCGCAATGGGCGTGACTGCTGGGTAATTGCATATTCCCTTGTTGCCTGTGATGCCTGATACTTGCATGCATGCTTTCATTCGTCCAACCATCGGGCCATCATGCCGCCCCACTAGCGAGAGCTGCAAGTCTCCCAACTCGCCCATCCTGCATCTACCAGCCACCCGAAATCCGATATATCATGAGCAACGTGTGACGACTGCGATTTACGCCGCTTTTGCTTTTCTTCTACATATTGCTTCTGTCATTTTTAATACTGACATTTGTTCTCACGTTGTCGTCATGGACCCTTCGGCTAGACTCACTTCGGTGGACCCTCTACCAGCCTCCTCTCCTTCGTTCTCTCAACCCAACATCAATCCCAACGCCAGCGCCGGCCCTTACCCGCGCCCGGACGGTAGTTTCAATGCCAGCTTCAATTCTGGGAACCCATATCCTGCGGCACCGGGTCCCGGAGCACCACCAGGCGTAGGACTCGGCTCCTCGGCTCCTCCTGGTGGCGTCGATCCCGTCGCAGCCTCTTCGTCGGGCATTGCTCACCTCCGCTCCGACCAGCGGGTTCCAGATCACCCTGGCAGTATTCTTAACAACCCACGCCCGCCACGTACTCTGTCACCCCAGCCTCTCATCACGACGGCGCGGGATCTCAAATCCCTCAAGACCAACTGTCAATTCGCCCTGCGCGAGTACCTCAGCTTGGTCCGCAAGCGTCAGCGCTTTGATGCGAGCACCTCTACCCTAGATCTCGAGTCGCGCATCAGGGCTCAGGCTGGGCTCGTGTCGGCCGAGCTCAGGACGCTGCACGCCGAAGTCCGCGACCTGGCCAAGTCTGCACAGAACCATCGCTGGCGCAGATGGTTGGTTGGCGGTGCCATGTTTGTCTCCATGTCTCTCCGAATTTCTCTTGCTAACAGCGTCCAGCGCTTCGTTTATCCCTGCCGTGCGCAGGTTCTGGCGGCGTGGCTCCGACGAGGAGTCTCTACAGTCGTCCAACGACACAGAGTATGCCTTCCGACGGTCCAAGAGTTTGCTGTCGCGCATCAACGAGACTGTGTTTGGCAGAGGCGGTCTGGCCAGCGTCGGCTTCCTTGTGTTTGCTGTCCTATACGTGTTCCAGAATGAGGTGTCGATGCGCGTCGCCAAGACGATCCAGAAGAGGATAAAGAAGCTGTGCACAAGAATTGAGAACGGCGATGCGGATGTCGCAGAGGAGGACATGAAGATACTGGAAGGCTGGAGGTGGAGGATTCTGTTGTGGTGAGCGCTGTTGCGATATTGTAGTGCTTGTACCTGGTACATGATGACTGTAACGAATTTCTTAGCCCTTGCGCTTCATTTCATCTTTTCACCTTTCTTTCATCTTGCTGGCCCGAGGCCTTGCACACCGCCCACTGCCACCTAAAATCGCCCCCGAGAACCATATTCAGCGAGCCTTCATTGTTTCGGACACAAAAGATGGAGCGCGGGGGTAAACCCGCGGTGGATGCAGCTGGCGATGATCGCAGCACAACCGTCAGCTCTCTTGTCGCAGATGACGCAAAGGACCGCTACTATCGTGACCTATACACCACAGCTCCAGACTTTAAAGACTTGGCGCGCCTCGATCCGGATTTTGCGGCCATGTAAGTATCCATCTGGTGAGAGTGAGCGAATGCCAACATTTGCAGAACAAAGGGCCGCGACATCGACTTCAACAACCCAGCGTCGGTAATGCAGCTCACCAAGACGCTCTTGCGGCTCGACTTCAACCTCTCCATCGACCTTCCCGACAACAGGCTGTGCCCTCCCGTAAGCCTTTCAATGCCCTAGCAATGCTGCCGCTGACGAGTTAGGTGCCAAACCGTCACAACTACATTCTTTGGCTCAAAGACCTCCTGGATACTTCGACCTACGATCAGCCGCGGCGAGGTGTCGTTGGCTTGGACATTGGCACTGGTTCCAGCTGCATCTACCCCCTTCTCGGATGTGCCCAGAGACCCTGGTCCTTTATCGCAACAGGTATGCCCACTAGGCTGTGGACAGGCAGCACTGACAGTTCCAGACATTGACCCTCAGAACCTGGAGTGGTCGCGCAAAAATGTCGCCTTGAACAATTTCCAGCATCGCATCAAGGTGGTGGCCCGCCGGCCCGAGGATTCCCTGCTGCCTCTGGACGATCTCAACTTGAACTCCATCGACTTTTGCATGACGAACCCCCCTTTTACGAGTCTGAGGAGGCGATGCTCGAGAGCGCAAAGAAGAAAGCCCGTCCACCCAACACGGCATGCTCAGGGTCCAAGATAGAGATGATCGTCCAAGGCGGTGAGGCGGGCTTTGTCGACCGCATCCTAGAGGAGTCGCTGGTGCTGCGGGAGCGGGTCCAGTGGTACACGGCCATGTTCGGATTCTTGGCGAGCGCAATACGCCTCGTCGACAAGCTGCGGGCGCTGGGTGTGGATAACTACGCCGTGACCGAGTTCATACAAGGGACCAAGACTCGGCGCTGGGCGGTAGCGTGGTCCTTTCAGACTATGCGGCCTGTGCAGGATGCTGCCAGAGGTGTCAAAACAGCATTATCCAAAAACATCCTTCCCGCTGTGACCGAGGCAGATGTGGTCCGTCTGAGCTTGCCCGAAGGAATAGGCAAGATGGCTGAGGATCTGTCCAGCGCCGTTAGCAAGCTCGAACTCATCTCGTGGCAGTGGGACAAGGAGAAGCTGGAGGGTATTGGCCGGGCACCGGGCATTGTCTGGAACCGAGCATGGCGACGGCGCAGGAAGAGGGAGCAAGAAGGGACTACGGACAAGATGGCGGATGACCCCACCGTCTTTGGCTTCAAGATACGAATTCACGTCGCCAGAGATGGCCTACGGATTGGCTGTCGCTGGCTCGAAGGGCACGATGCGGCTGCCTTTGAGAGCTTCCAAGGCTTCCTCAAAACGGCAGCCCAATCTGCACACAGGAGTGGGTGAGCGCGCTCTTCGGACGGCATTACATATGTAGGTTCCACGATAGGTCGGAGAAATTCCACTCAATAGTGCAGCAGCACGTGTATTAACGAATAAATACTAGAATACAACTCAACCCAGCATCCTCAGGATGACATTTCATATCCCCTGGCACCTCCCGATGATTCATCCATTCAGCACCCATTTACAGGATGTTGAGGGCGTTGACAAGGCCGGGCAGGCTTCCGATCAGAGGGAGGTCAGAAGTCAGGCAGGTGGCGATGTCGTTGACGTTGGAGACAGTCTCGAGGACAAGGCCGCGGACAAGAGGAACGGTGCAGTCGACGACAGCGACGTCGACGCCGCTCTGCTGGATGCAGTTGACGCCGGCAACAGCCTCAGAGACGACCGGGAGCTCAGCCAGGCCGTAGATGAAGGTGCCGAGGCCGTTCTCATCGACCTTGCTGAAGTCGATGGGGAGAGAGCTGAAGACACCGTCGACGAGGCGGTTGCCACAGGTGTGGGCGAGGACGAGCTCACCAGCGCCGTCAAGGACAGACAGGGACTGGGTGGTGGTAGACTTGACGTTGGTCCAGACCAGGTGGACAGTCTCGGGGGCCTCGTTGACAGTCTGGACAGCGTGGCCGGTGATCTTGCGCAGGGTAGCGCTGATGTCCAGGTTGAGGTTGAGGAGAGGGACGGCCGAGGCGGCGGCGACAAAGGTGGAGGCAACAGCGAAACGCATCTTGATTAAGTTTGGGTGTAAGTGTGGGTGTAAGTGTGGGTTGGAAGGGATGAGTTGGTAGTGGAAAGAAGAGACGTTGGTCAAAGGAGTGACTGAAGTAGTTGGTAAGGAGTGACTGAGTTCAGATGATGCTGATGAGGAGAGAAGGACCTCTGATTGAGAAGGATAGAGGCATCTTTATACCACCAAGTGGACATGATAATCTCTCATTTACTGCGGTCCTTTGCGCGTGGAGTACCTGTAAGGCAGGACGAGGTGTTGTGCGGATCGGCAGTCGCAGCAGATGGGCTAGGCCGGGGGCTGTGACGGCTCGACGTCAGATGGGTAGTTCCCGTTTGCCTTCGGAACTCGACAGAATGAGGATCAGCTGCGCACGCATACGCGGTGAAGGAGGATAATCCCGGTTCCCAGGATATTGTTGGGAAATGCCATTCCCAATGCTGGTACCCATTTGGCGGTAGTCTGTTTCTCCTGTCTATCACTTCGCAGGATGGGGGCAAGGCTGGACATGACGACCCGTCAAGGTGAGGGGCCAGCGCGGGGCCATCGTTGCCTCGCGATGATGGATGGATGTGGTGGTTGGTGGTGTGGCGGTCATGCTCAACATGTTAGATTTGAGTTGGCGATGGCTTCACAACAGACAGCCTCGCAGCGCATAGTTCAATCATGCCTAGTTTACCGCCGCCTCACTTTCCGTGGAAGAATGGTCACGCTGGCATCTTTTCCCAAATCACCACGTGTGGACAGACTCGACGGGACCAAACATGACACTTGAAACGTGCCCACAACACCGTAGATCTTCATCTCCCCCACAGCCAGTTCGCTCCTGAATCGAAGGGCTGGGCGGACGCGGGTGTCCCCGCACATGTTACATCATTGTACCACTTCTCAAAGAGTGGGATAGTAATATGAGGCTTCACCGAAGGTATGTGTGATCGGCTGAGGGTGTCTTGGCCGAGGATATCTTGGCTGTTTGGGGCAATAGGAACGCTAGTTGGGGCTTGGCAGATTGCGGCCTCATGGAGCGCAATGGTCCCTTGGGCGTAGATCGTCATGATGCAGTAGGGTGCCTCGCTCTGGTCATTTCCAACGGCGAGTAGCGTCGACATCACAGGCGGCCGATGCTTTTTGTCCAAGGTTTGCTGGATGCCGCCCAAGTGGACGCTAGGAATCTGTCGGGTGGGCCCGCCTGCTCCTTGATTCGCCCACAGTATTTCGCCATATATGCGTCAATTTCTCACCACCCTCCAACAACCAGTAATCGGGTCATCTGCCCGGTTAGCTCAATCGGTAGAGCGTGAGACTCTTACGAGTACACACATCTCAAGGTTATGGGTTCGACCCCCATATCGGGCTTAAATCCTTTCATTACGATTGATCATCTTTTTTTGCCCTTTGGAGCGGCTTTTTGGAGTTCGTGGACGTGTCGAGGCTGGTTTGATAGATACGTACCTCCCAGGCCTATTGATAGGGAGTAGCGCGCACCTTTTGGGCACTTGGCAGCCAATGGGAGGCGACAAACCTTTCCGACGACCGAACACGGCAGGCGCGAGCTTCTTCACTCTTCACCACCATGGGGTAGGTTTTTTCTTCTTTGGACGACCAAAAACCATCTCGAATACACTTCTCATGTGGCGTAAGAATGCGATGGTGAGCTTCGGCACTGGTCCGCTGTTTGCTAACGTTTGTTTCAGAGATGAACTACAGAGTAACGATAGTTTGACATCGATGATTGGAGTAAGGCACAATCGACCCCGTGTTTTCAGACTTGTTCGCGCTTGCTGGATTGTGGTCACTAGATGTGAACTGCTCCCAGGGCTCGTCTCGAGAGAGCCCTGGGGGAGCAAACTCGTTGCACCTGGCCTACCTTCAGTCGATGTCCTCGAACCTTGTCGCAGGGTTGACCAGGAATCCATCCAGTGATAGCATGTTGTACCGTCCGCGTTCATCGTCCCCAATGGGAACAGGTTCTGGCTCGTTTGCAAGGCGACTGGTAAAGCCTGTGGACAGCAACAAGCCTGTAATCCGGGCTAGTCGGATGGCTTCAATGCGATCATCCGCCAAGCCGCCGACTTCTCCTGTGAAGGCTGTCCAAAAGACATGCTGCAAGTTGTCATAGTCATCATACCGCACCCAGCCGTCCTTGAGGTGCAGTTTGCCGGTTAGACTCTGCAGAGAGTGGAGATTCAGACCGAAGGGACAGATCTCTGCCTCAGCCCAGTCAATGACTCCGACTAGGTGACAAGTTGCCTCATCGACAATGATATTGCAAGTACCAAAATCTTTGTGGAGAAGTACCATTGGAAGTGATAGTATTGTGTCCATTGAGTCAATACACTTCCGGATAATGTGGTGCAGTCGAACTGGAAGGGCGTTAAGTAACATCCGCAGCTCCCTTACGATAGTCTCTTTGACATTTGCATGATAGGTTTGATCGACGGACTGTGGCGTTTTCCACGCAAGGGCAAAGAATCTGCCAGCCAGCCAGTGTCAGAAAGGTGAATTTGTCAGTCGGTTTGCGATCTCTTACCGTGCTACATCTTCCATGAGTCTCTGACGGTGGAGGAAGTTCTCTGGCGAATTGTCCGGACAATCACGGGCCAAGATGAAATCCAGATGGGTCACACCCTTGATTCGGCTCATAACATACACATAAAGAGGCTCCTTGCCTTTCGATTCGTCACCCACTTGGCCCTCAAACGAGACTGTTGGAGCCAATGATCCGTAAACCTTACTTGCCAGTGAAGCGATCTTCATATCGAGCTGCAAAGACTTCAGTCGGAACTGAACAACATAGTCAAGACATGACCCAGCATAAACGGAGTAGCTGCAGTTGCCCTGCACGGTGACCGGGGTGGCCGTGCCCCCAACAAGCTCCTCCGCGCATGCATCGCAATCTGGACGACTAGCGGACGTTTTGGCAAAGAAATTGGAAATTTCGTCCTCCACATAATATTGTGAATATAACATGACTGTGGAAGAGCCAGACTTGATCGAAGGAGTTGATAGAGGGTTTACCTGGGGTCTAAGTTGTGAAGATATAACTACTACCCCGTGAAAGAAGGCGTCCAGGATGCGGGGATTGACCAGATTCGATACCTAAGGCATCTAAGTTTCAGGGAACCCAGAACGGTTGGGGGTGGTCATTGGTGACAGGCTGGCCGTGGTCCTTGCCGCTGTTGTGAGAGAGTGGTTCGTCTGGTGGAGGGCGCGATACATCAGTCTACCTGGAATGGCGGTCAACAATGGCCATGAAATGGCCATCTTGGCAAAATCGCCGAATGACTAGGTGAACATGGGGTTTCAACGATAGTGACCTTTTGTTCAGTAAATATGTCTACCTACCTAACTATTAAAATGCTATACTAACACGCCCAACAGTAGCCGGCGTGGGTGTACCGGTGTCGGACATCTTACATCAACGAGAAAAGAACATGCTATCCGAGACTTATGCAAGCGAAGTCATCAAAATTTCCGTGTTACTCTGGTTATTTCAGAAACCAGAAAGGATGTCCGAAAAGACAGCTCTAGATAAGACTTCTTCGGAAAAGCGCTCGGGATCGGAAATAATACGCAAAGTCGCATCTATCTTCATCAGTATCCTTTTGGAACACTCGCATTATTTTGGTCATATATTCGTCTGCTCGTCGGTGTTTTTTCCTTTCACAAGACACCTCGCTACTAATCTAGTACTCTCTGTGCTGTACTGTCGGTTTGTGTATTGGAAAGTTGAGGAGATGCTACTTCTGCTACAGCGTCTTACACCTACTTGATTCTAATTAGAAAGTCCCGCTGCTCATGACCTCCCTGTATCGATATGTATCTGCCAACTGCCCACAGCTGCCAACCACGTGAATGGAATGAAGTCGTGCCCGAGCCTCGCCACCTGACCAGCTTCTCACTTTTCTTTCTAGGTGAAAATTTCTCTCTCGGGTTTCTCTCTCTCTTCTTCTCTTCTTCACAAAAGCACTTGACAGATCAACTGCACCATCATCAACTTCTTCACGCCACAACAACAACAGCATCCCCCCGCTTGGTGAGTAGCTATTGCAATCATCATCTCCCTTTACATCTCTACTACAACTGCTTTACAGGTGCTGAGGCAAGCAGCGGCTTAGGGCTGCTACGACTGAACCTCTGCACCAATTCCACTGTTTGCTAATGCTTCTCTCATAGTGCCGGAAGATTATTTAACGGCTAGCAGAAGAAGAGAGAAGGTAAGCCCTTACCCATGACTCCCAAGACCACTGATACTAACGTTGCTAGATGGACCATAGCAGGTACGCCGCCGCCTTTCTCCAGGAGTTTCTCTCGGTCATAAATGCTGGCCGGGGTCAGCACCAGCGAGGGAGAGGCCGAGGCCGAGGTCGGGGAGGCGCCCAGCAAGCTCTTCCTGGCCTTCGTGGGCGAGGTCGTGGGGGCCGTGGAGCCCAGACAGGTCCAGGCGTCCGCGGAGGCGGCGTCGGACAACGCGGCCGAGGAGGCCGAGCAGGCCATGAAGGTCATGCTGGAGATGCAGAGGACGAGGGGGTCCTCTGCTACGAGGTAAGTGCATCTACCAGCCCTCAAGGACCTATACTAACAAATACAGTGTGGCCAGCATGGACATATCGGCCGGCTTTGTGAGTACCGGGGACGTGCGAAGGCCCGCGGCTTAACATTCAAGCAGCGCCGCGATTTGGCGCAGCGAGGGTTCCTGTGGGGCATCGTCCGAAACCTGCCTGCCGTCGCCGAGAACGATGCAGCTGCGGTGGAGGAAGAAGAGCAGCAGCCCGTGCAGGGTGTTGAGGAAGCTGCTCCTCAAGAACAAGTTCATGAGGAAGAGGAATGGCTGATCCAGTTTGACTAGCCAAGTAAGGCGCCTGGCAAAGCTGTCGATGCCGGAGATGGTGGCAAGTTTTGCGTCAAGGTCGACCTTGAGACCTCCAGGTATGTTGTCTGCATTTGCAACACCCACCCCGGTGCCCTGAAAGCTACACCGATGACCAGGCTGCTGCCCTGCGAAACTGGGTTCTGGAGATTGGCCAGGCCATCTCCAGAGAAGATCCCACATACCCGAGAAACAAGCGTGTCCAGCTTTGGGTTGAAGTGCCAAAGTGCCGGTGCCCGGTGGATTGATATGACAGATCCGGGCAAAGTACAATTTGAGATGTACACAAACAGGCCACGCCCAGCTCCTGAGAGCTGGGAAAAGTACGGTCTGAGCTGTACGAGATGAAGTGACCTCCAGTCTCCTGAGAGCTGGGAAAAGCACAGTCTGAGCTGTGCGAGATGAAGTTCCAGTCTCCTGAGAGCTGGTAAAGGTTCAGCTAGAGCTGACCGAGATGGCGTGACTGCCTATGGAAAGAGTGGTTCGTTGTAGCAGTCAGTCATCTGAGGGGGTGGAACACAGAGCATTGACAGAGACCTCGATTGAGAGGGTGATACGGAGCACTGGCAGAGCCATGATGCCGCTCGATGTGAGAGAATTTTCTGTCCTATTTTCATTTTGCTGTTTTGGCACCCTATGTAATACTGATCCGCCGAGGAAGCCTTGTAGAGAGACAAGGTGGAGGCGACCAGGACGACGGCTGGCACCTTCGCGAGGTGTACCTGGGTCATTAGCCGAAGACGCCTCCAGGTGTCCTCGGTGAAGCTAAGACCAGCCATATGTAGCTGCGTAGGTAGTTTACTCATAGCTGTCCGGCTGTGGTGAGAATGCTGGAACTTTATGTTTACATGTGTACGAACTCCTCGTGACAAAGGCATCAGCTCGCGCTTGCCGGGATGGTGAGCACGAGTGTGAAGGAGGTGGCTAAAATTAAAGCCTTGACTGGGTGGAAGGATGTCTTTGATCACCATGGATGGTATTTCTTGAAGGGGTTGCAGAAGCTTCAGCTGCCAAGCTGTATTCAACTAGATGCAGCCGCGGACTGACTCAGAAAAGAATCTCCGCAGCACACCGAGCAACGTTACACTTTGCCGATTGACGTGTATGGGCAGTAGACTTAGCAGATGTTGAATGATGAGGGGAAAGTGTCATGACCATCTGTATATAAGAGGCGCTGTTGAATGCCTTGTATTGTGCTGCTAATCAACCGCCTTCCCAGTCGATCTTGGCTTGATCCACACCTTCAATTCCTTCTCCTCATCAACACGACCATAATGGACGCCCAGGTCTACCGCGACGCAGAACTCATTTACAACTACCACCAGGTGGGACTGCCGCTGGCCCCTGCCGATGCCATCTTCTGCCTCTGCAGCCTCGACACGCGCGTGGCCCGGCGTGCGGCACAGCTTTGGCTGGACGGCCTCGCACCGCACCTCATCTTCTCAGGCGACTCAGGCAAGCTAACAGAGGGCCTCTTCGACAAGCCCGAGGCCGAGCACTTTGCCGAAATCGCACAAGGGATGGGCGTTCCTGCGGACCGGATCCTCGTTGAACCGCGGGCGACCAACACGGGCGAGAATGTGCGGTTCACGTACGCTCTCCTCGGGGAGCGCGGCATGGCGCCGCAGTCGCTCATCCTAGTGCAGAAACCGTACATGGAGCGGCGAACGTATGCGACGTTCAAAAAGCAGTGGCCCGACGCCGCGACGCGCTTCACTGTCACATCGCCGCGGTACGGGTTCGCGGAGTATCCCGATGCGGACAACCCGCGCGAGCTGGTTACGAGCATCATGGTTGGCGACCTGGTGCGCATTCGAGAGTACCCGGCGAGGGGCTTCCAGATCGAACAGGACATTCCGGACAGCGTGTGGGAGGCTGGACAGCGGCTGATTGCGGCGGGATTCGATAAACACCTTCCATAGAACAGGGAACAGGCGAGGGATAGACTAGATTTACTGGATAGATGTCAGATTCTACGGGGCGTACCGACAATGGCAAGAGGTAATTCCGCCTGGGAAACTACGTTGATAACCTATTATAAACAAACCCTGAATGAACTTTATGGTGTACAGTCGAGGTGATAGCCAACCGTGAGATCATATGCGGGGTCAGCCACGAGTATAATAAGAATGTGCCCTCGCCCTCAAGTGCTGCACAAACTTGCAAGTCATCACACTTCCAACATCTCATCGTATCATATCATGGCCGCACCAGTCTCACCCGCCGATGAGCGCAGCGAGCTCTCCAAGCGCATCCTGCCCGAGATGACGCTCGCCCAAGGCAACGACGCCGAGGCATTCCCTCACCAGGCGGCGCGAGACTCGGCCGCCGAACGCTACAGCCTCAGCGGCAACGCCATCGTCACGGGCGGCACGGGGGCCATCGGCATGGCTACCGCCCGGGCAATGCTGCAGCACGGCCTCGAGGGCCTGATGATCTGGGACATCAACGCGGCGGCCTCGGCAGATAAGCTCAAGGAGCTGAGGGATGAGTTCCCCTCGGCGCGGATCGAGGCGCTCAACGTGGACGTGACCAAGGAGGACGAGGTGGCCGCCGGGGTGGAAGAGACGGTGGCGCGGCTGGGGTCTGTGGACATGATGGTGTGCTTTGCGGGCATCGTGGGATGCGTGCATGCGCTAGACATGACGGCAAGCCAATGGCGCAAGGTGCTCGAGGTCAACACGACGGGGACGTTCCTCTGCGCGCAAGCCGCAGGGCGGCAGATGGTGCGCCAGGGCCGCGGGGGCAGCATCGTGCTGACGGCGTCCATCTCCGGGCACCGCGTCAACTTCCCGCAGCCGCAGGCCGCCTACAACGTGAGCAAGGCGGGCGTGGTGATGCTGGCCAAGTGCCTGGCGGCCGAGTGGGCGCAGCACGGGGTGCGCGTCAACTCGGTCAGCCCGGGGTACATGGACACGGTGCTCAACGAGGGTCCCGGGCTGGCGAGGGCGCGGGCCGTGTGGACGGGGCGCAACCCGACGGGACGCATGGGGAGGCCCGAGGAGGTGGCGGGCGTGGTGGTGATGCTGGTGAGCCGGGCGGCGGCGTACGTCAACGGCACGGACGTGGTGGTGGACGGAGGGGGGATGGTGTTTTAACGGTTCCTCGACCCCTGAACACCTGCGGAGCTAGTCCGTGTCCACGAACGACATGCCGCATCGCCGCCCACGTGTCTCCGCCGGCGATGCGATTCGGCCGTGGATCGATTCAATCTATGTAGGCTCTTTACCCGCCGTTATGCGTATGGGGAAGCGCGTAGAAGGATGGCGTTTAGAGCGGTACTTGACAATGCGAGAGCGTGATCATGGTTGAGGCACCAGCGAGGTCAGCTTACCATCTTGGTCTGACTGCTGTTTGAGACCGTTGACAAACCGATCCGGCATCAACCTCGAGTCGAATTCTTTTCCACACGAATGCTGCTGCGCACGAATGTTGCCACTATCTCTGGCGAGACACCCAGTCTCGCGTGAAACTACGGAGTAGAGACCGTCTTGTCCTCCATTTGCACTCGCCGATCCGTGACGCTCGACGCATCCAGCTGTCTCACCTGGCGAATCGCAACCCCACGTGGGGTCCTGCCCACGCCCTGTTTGCCTCGCGCCACTCGCAGAGCCCTCCTATTCCCATCGTCCTGTACCACGCGGCACCTGCAGTGGCATGCCTACCGCAGTGAGCCCTGCCGTCGATTGGTTCCTCACACGTGAGGGAGGTCCTGGAACGAGAGGGGTCTAGATCTCCCTCCCTCTTCTCTCAGTGGATCGTGCTCTTCGCCAATCCCGGCTGTTTCCTTGGCCTGTGGTGGGATGTTCGGGTCCAGCACCTGACACGTCCAAATGGAGGGGTGGCTGCGGGTTCGGCGGGGAACGTAGGACATGATAGGTACTATAAGATAATGTGCTGCGCAAGTAACCTGTCAACTTCAGCGTCTCTGTTCTCCTGACGAACATAGTTGCGGTTGGCGCACGAAGCCCCCCCCGATAACTTTCCCTAGTGTTAAACTCTCTTCCAAGCACCCTTACGCCTGCTCCCTCTTTACCTTCGAATCCATCGTCAGCTTCAACAGCATGGACAAGGTCGCCATCATCACGGCGTCCCGCATGGAGCCTTCTGTTTCCATCAACCGAAGCGCCACTCTCCTCAACTACCTCTACACCACTCTCCCATCGGGAGTCCTCCTTCATCGCGTCCTCAGCACCGTATCGCTACACCTGTATCTTCAGGCGTACACGCTCGCCACCATCACCTTCACCACCGCCCTCTGGGTCAGCAGGGCCCTCGCCATTCAAGCGTTCGTGGCCACCAAGTTCGGCGCCTTCCACGCCTATCTCGTCTCTGCCAAGGCGCTGGCCCAGCTGTGTCGTTCAAAAACCCTCACGATACTGCGGAAGAAGCTCGTCTTCGAGTTTGGCGTCTTCATCCTGGGCGCGTACGGCAACGGCCTTTTCCTCCTCATATTTTGGCCCGGCTGGCTGGTCATCGGTGGAACCTCATACGCGCTGTGGCAGCTATGCAGCTGAGCACCTAGCCTGGGCTGGTCCCAATCCAATTCACGACATGCCCGCGACAAAGGCGGCATAACCAACACTCATTTGTAGAAAAAGGTGTTTCCGCCGGTGTCCCTTCGGATTTCCCGTGTGTAATCCTTCTCCGGGTCGAAATCCTGCCAAGTGCTGGCGGGATAGATGTGCTTGTGCCGTTCATACCACCGCCGATCGACCACCTTGGTCAGAGTCGGGTCATCGTCCGCGCCCTCCAGCGTCCTGACGTCGGGAAGCGCCTTGGCGGCGGCAGCCCGCGAGGCTGACGTCGTGACAGGGCCGGCAGCTCCCTCTGCCGTCGTCTCCCTCTTCGGTGCCTCGGCGGAGTAGTCAAAGATACGTGTTCCGCCGGGGCCAATGCTCTTATTCAAAGCAAAGAAATAGAAGTCGTAATGCTGGACACTGGTTAGCCGCTGCAGCAGATAGAATGTGCATCATCTTACATGAGGAATGATAATGGTACCACGAACGAGCATCAAGTCGTCCACTCCCACTCGTGCCCATGTTCGCTGCGCATTTGCCTTTTCTCCCACGCCCAGCTCGGCGCCCACCTTGCGGCTCTTGTCGAGAAAGACCCAGGCAAAGTCACCCTTCTTCACGCGAACGATACCGCCAGGCGTGTTGGCGCCATCGTAGAAGACGAATGGGATGGCAATCTCGGTCGCCTTGACGGCCTCTTGAATCGCAACGAATTCGCGTCGCAGCGCCTCCCGTTCTTCCGCTTCCTTGCGCAGTGCCGCCTTTGTCATGACCTTTGGGGCCAGTCCCACGGACGCGTTGGGTTTGAATTTGGATTCATTCTTGCCCGCATTGTCTTGTGCTTCGCCTGTCTTCTTGGGCTTGATCACGACAGGCGCATCGTCGCCCTCTTCCTCGTCGTCGAACGACAGCAGTTTCTTGCCCTGCTTCTTCTTCTTCTTGGCAGGTCGCGGTCCAGCACCGGTCGAGTCGCTGCCTGTCGGGTCTGGCGTGTCGGTGAGGGATCGGTCGGGCGTCGAGGTGGTCGTGAAGGCGGCTTCGCGGGCTTCGCGCTCCTGCTGCTCAATCACCTCGGTACGGCGCTTGCGATAGTCGGAGAGCGCTACGAGGCCGACTGTGTTGGTCGACAGCCGCTCCTGCGTGGTTTTGTTCTGCGGTGCGAAACGCGAAGGGCCGGAGTCAGACATGGCGGTTGATGGAAAATGTTGAAACGGGTCAGTGCCTGCAGCTGTATTTACACCCATTTACTCCATGGGTCTAGCCGATCCGATCCCGCCCACAAAACGCTAATACCGAACGTGGAAATCGCAACACCATGCTTCAATTCACCAATGTTAATTAAATGTTTCATTTTCAGCAACTGCCTGTTCATATATCTATGGCAGCTTTTCTCCTTGCCTCGTTGCGCGCCCGACTAGTGACTCGGTGGTATCGTCTGCGTACCTCTTGTACGCCAAAATGTATCGCTCATCCGAGCTCATCGTATCCTTGACGCTGGGGTGTTGGTCGACGGCATCCATCCATGTCTGCCACCGCTTCCACTTCTCATCATGGGCTGGAATTCCCACCCCGCCGTCCTTGTAGTGGTCGATGAGCCACAGCCTCTTGGCCCAAGGAATCAGGCAAATGTCCACCAAGCTGATGTGCTGCCCCAGGAACCACGGCCCATCTGCATCCATTTGTTCGACCAGCGAGCGAATGTGCCCGTGCAGCTCGTCGCGCGCCTGCTGGATGCTGTACTTTTTGTCCGGCGTGTGCTGTAGCAGCTTGTAGAAGCCCGGAACAATGCGGGTGCTGATGTGGTCGATCCAGAGGCGCGCCCGAGCTCTCTCATAGGCGTCATCTGGGAGCAGACGTTTCCCGTACTTGTCTTCATCGCTGTATGCCTCATCCAAATATTCACAAATGACGAGGCTCTCGAATAGCGGCTTCTGCTCCGTCCCGTGCGCGCCGACTGGCACAGCCAAAGTCGGAACGAGCCCACGCGGGTTCATCTTGATGAAGGCTGGATCTTTCTTGTAAGGGTTCATCTCGATATACTGATGGGGGATTTTCTTCTCCAAGAGCGTAATCCAGGAACGCTGCACAAAGGGGCAGAACCAGCTCCCATAAAGCTTGAGGACGTGACCCCCCTCATAGCGCTCAGCAGTTTTGGCTGCCGCACCAGTCGTCTCCGGAGGCAGCGAAGTGTCTTGGCTAGCCATTGCGATTTTTTCTGTAAGAACTTGTGTGATCAGCTCAAGACAGAGATGAGGAGGTTGTCCTCAACTGAATGACGTGGTGTTTGATCTGTACTGCAGAGATGTGACGACTCGGCCCCGCTTGTTATGGCTGCCACACTTCCTCCTCTCCTCCACTCGGGCTCCGTCCCACACACAGTCGGACAGCCCATGCCACGCAGAATTATCGGCCGAGCAGACTGCCGCATCCGTGGGATTACGCATGGTTCGGGAGGCCGGGAGATGGAGACAGGGGTGGAGGTTGTAGTCGGCAGGCAAAGTAGAAAAAGCCGGGGGTGGAGGATACCAAGCTGGCATGGATGATACTCCCAGTGCTGGGTATTTCTGTCTGTGTTGGTTGTGCTCATGAAGACGACCGCCTGATTTTGGCATCATGAAATGCTGCCTACGCTTCACACTCACTTGATTGGCTCTTCCCCGGCCACACTGTGCGGCCAGCTGCCCGACTACAGGCAGGGAAGGAGCACTCCACGCAGATGGTGGGTGCCGATAACTTACAAACACCACCAACGGAAGGAACAGGCCGCGTTTTGGCCCAGGCATCAATCCCTTCAGCTTCACCCATCTACTTATCCAAGCCCTTATGACTCTTTTTACACTTTGAGTTTTCAGACCTGTGTAGGAAGGAGTAGGAAACCAACGGCTGCTGCCCCCGCTGCATACTGCACGGCCACGGCCGAACTTGTGGTCGTCTTGGCCACCCTTGCCAGTCGTTTGCACTGCCAACTCCAACATCGCCCACACTTGTTCCAACAATTTCCATCGTCACAGCACCGACAAGGGTCTATACTGAATGTCTAGACAAACGCATGCAGGTTTTGGGCCCTCTGCCAGCCGGCCGAACTCGGCCCGCACGGAGGCCTACCACCCACCGCAAGCGTAAGGCAGTTTTCCCTGGCCTGTCTGCCGGCCTCCCGACTTGCTTTCATCGATTCAACACCCATTGACTTCGTATAAATAGGTCACCTAGCTCGTGGTTGGGCTCGTCCTATCCATTCACCTTCAACTGCACACCTTATCCGTACCCATTCCTGCCATCCATTTTCGCATCAAACTGGGGAGATCTCAACACAAACCTGCACTCGAGCTGGTCACTTCCCTATAGCCAGCAAACAGTGTACAGAGGTTCGCCACTCACTCAGCAAGCAACCATGTTGCCTCACGGAAACGAGCATAAGCAAACAATGTCCAATCCTGCCAGCTTGGCCATGTTTCCTAGAAATGCGATTTCGGATCGTATCGTTCCTTTATCGCGCCCTTCGGAACCCGAAATTATAATTGTCGATGACGATTCCGAACCCAGTATAGCGGCAAGCTCAGCTGCGTCCTCATCTTCGTCAGCATCATCGCACGCCTCATCTGCGTCGAGTCTTGGGCCAATGCTCAAATCACACTTGAAGCTTCTGGACTGCGGTCCGCGGGCTTGCCAAGCACAAGACGAGACTGTCACCCCCCTCTTCACCGAGTCTGTGCGCGAGTTCAATGACAGCAAGCGAAAGAATAGTGCCACGAAGAATGGAAAGCCTGCGCTCTTCACGCAGTACGGTCTTCTCGGGGGACATTCTGATCGCCTAGCCGCCATGAGCCCGGATGACACCAGTGTGGAAACCAAGCACGATCCTCGAATCTACTACAACGTCGCAGCGCCATCGAGCGTGTTCATTTGTGGCAGCCAGGGTTCGGGCAAAAGCCATACTCTCAGTTGTCTGCTTGAGAACTGTATGGTCCGCTCCAGTGCCAATACTTTGCCACGGCCGCTTTCTGGGATCGTTTTCCACTACGATACTTTCATATCCGACACCGGTGGATCACCCTGCGAGGCTGCATTTTTGTCCTCGGATCCTAATCTTGATGTGCGAGTCGTCTGTGCCCCAACCAATATCGCCCAAATCAAGGTACGTCCATCAACATCGAAATATGGGCTGAAGCTGACCTCTATAGCGCATCTATGCACCTTTGAAGCGGGTTAGAGTCGAGGAATTCCGGCTTAGCCAGGCGGACCTCAACACGGGGCGCATGCTTGATTTGATGGCTGCCAGCTCCATTCAAGGAAGCATGCCGTTATACATGCACATCATCGTGCGCATACTACGTGATATGCGCATCAAAAGTCAGGAGAAGAACACCAGCTTTGACTATGCAACATTTAAGAGGGAGATTGAGATGGCTCAATTAACCAAGGACCAGATGGCACCGCTGCTCCAGAGATTGGACACCCTGGAGAGTTTCATGGTTCACAGTCAAGCCAATGCGTACACGCTGAAGCGTCCTGGTGGGCCACAGCAGGGTGCTCAGAAGAAGAAGAAGAAGGGTGCACAGCAGGGCCAACAGGGCCAGCAACAAGGCACGAATGGGAGCAGCGCAAACCAAGGAAATGTGAACCAGCAAGTTCAGCAGCCGACTGCCACGCTGGCTCAACGGTTCCAGAAACCAACTATCTGGGAAACCAAGGTAATTTCCACCTCGTTTTCTTCCATCTGTCACTAACCATAGTAGGCCGGCCAGTTGACAATTGTGGACTTGTCATGCCCATGTGTGACTGCAGAGATGGCATGCTTGCTTTTCAACACTTCCCTCAGTCTGTTTCTCGAGCAGCCCTCCACCATTGGGCGCGTCATTGCTCTTGACGAGGCGCACAAGTATATGAAGGACACAAGCGAAGCGTCAACTCTTACCGAGTCACTACTTTCGACTATCCGTCTTCAGAGACACCTCGGAGCTCGGGTCATCATCTCGACCCAAGAGCCGACTATCTCGCCTCGTCTGTTAGACCTATGCACCATTACCATTGTGCACCGGTTTACATCGCCCGATTGGCTCCAGATCCTTAAGAGGCATTTGGCTGGTGCTTCTGACTTCCGAAGCAAGTCAGATGCCTCGGACGACAGCGGACAGCTGACCATAAACATGGAACAATCGGGTGTTTTAATGAAGCTGTTCTCCGAGATCATCACTCTGCGCACGGGAGAAGCCTTGGTCTTTTCGCCAACCGCCCTGCTTGGCGTCGACACAGACACCGATCCATTGAACACCAAGCTCCATTCTCTTGGGAATGAGGTCATGAAGGTGCGCATCCGCAAGCGGGTTACGAGGGACGGAGGGCGAAGCATCATGGCTGCCTAGGTATGTGTATCAATACGCCAATTTGGCTATGCTTCTACCCATTGGGTTTATCTGTCCTGTCTTCCCGAGCAGTAGGAAGCGCAACATTTATAGGCCGAGTCGAGACACCCACGTGTGTCTGATGTTTGATCCGGCTGTTATCATTTGCTTTGGGGGCCAATGGCTTATTGTAAAGAAATCTCAATTATTGTAGTAAAGCTCGCTATGTCCTAAATTCTCATAAATGTGTCCCTATATTGTTATCGTGTCGTAAAGACGGATGTCTCTGCTGCTGGCTCCCACAAAGATGGTGTAGTTACCCTCTTGCAGGTCCCAACTCTGAGAGACAACGTCCCAGACGCTGAGATCACGCCTCGTTAGCTGGAACCCGACCGTAGCAGACTGATCGGGTCCCAGAGAGACCTTGTCGAACCCGCGCAGCTGCCTGGGCGGGCTCTCTGGAACAGCGACGTAGAGCTGCGCTATCTCCTGGCCTGCACGAGAGCCGGTGTTGGTCACAGTCACCTGGACCTCGGCAGCAATATCCCACAGCGACTGCCCCGCGGCATCAGAGATGTCCTGCGTCTTTATAGAGAGCGATGAGTATTCAAACGTTGTATAGCTGAGACCGAAGCCAAACTCATAGCGTGGGGTGATGTTGAGGGCATCGAAGTGGCGGTAGTCGAGATAGACGCCCTCGGAGAAGTCGCATTGGGGGTTAGTGTCGCCGGGTACGACAGGACGACACGACTCAAAGACACTGTAATCAGACTCGTTCTTGGCGATGGTGTAAGGCAGCTTTCCGGAGAAATCGGCGTCTCCGTAGAGAAGCTGGACAAGTGCAGTACCGCTATCCTGGCCGGGGAGGTGGGCAAAGACGAGGGCGGTGACATTGGGGTGGTCGATCCACTGTTCGACGAGGCGCGTGCCGACCGTGTGGACAATCACAATAGTGTTGGAGCACTTGCGGGCGACGTTGAGAACGAGACTATCGCTGAAGTCGTCACGGACGCCCTCGCGGTCCCAGCCCTCAGTGGCCATGGCGTTGATGAAGACCAGACAGGCATCGGTAGCGCCGTTGACGGTTGGGTCGAAGGAGTCGAGGTCCCAGTTGACCCATGTGCCGTCGGCGGCGGCGCGGTGTTGGATGGCGCTCAGAGGCTGGATGTGTTAGGGCGTGAATAACGTTGCGGCTTCAGAGAAAGATACTTACATCAATCATGTAGGAGGGGGCATTGGCAGCGGCTCGTCCGCCAGTGACAATGGTACCGCCTCTGGCGGCCTGGTCAAAGTGCTGCTCCGTGCCCAGGACGGCCTGACCCATCTCGGGGGAGGACGTGTAGCCGAGCTGGAAGAGGACGTCGGTGTTCTTGGTGCGGGGGACAGTGGCGTCGTAGCCAAAGACGGAGAGCATGGTGGGCTTGCTGAGAGGCAGGGCGCGGTTGTCGTTCTTGAGGAGGACGTGGCCGGCGATGGCGCCCTCGAGGATGACGGGGTTGGCCTCGGGGATGCGGGCGTCGACCTGCTCGTGTGGGAGGGAGAGGTTCTTCATGCCGATGCCGGGCGTGGGGAAGTCGATGTCCTGGCCGACGAGGTACCACGCGGCGAGGATTCTGGGCGTTGTTAGCTGTGTGGAGGTGATCAGATATTGTGCGGGCTGTACCTCGTGGCCATGTCAGTGACACGATCCTCCTCAACGGTGCCATTGCGCACCGCAGCCGTCAGGTTCGCGCCAAGCGAGCCGCCCAGCGGCATGACCATGTCGAGGCCGGCATTGACGCTGCGGACGTCGTGGACGGCGTTCCAGTCGAGCAAGACGAAGCCCTCAAAGGCGAGCTCCGTCTTGAGGACGCCGTTGAGGAGCTTGCTGTTCATGCAGCCGTAGGTGTTGTTGACGCGCTGGTAGGAGCACATGACGGAGGCAACGCCGGCGCGCAGGCTGTCGACAAAGGGCCACAGGTAGAACTCGTGCAGCGTCTTGTCGTCGACGTTGGAGGAGACGGCCTCGACGCCGAAGTAGGGGCGGCGGTGGAGCTCCTGCTCGTTGGCGATGAAGTGCTGTAGACGCAAGTGTTAGTCTGTCGGCGCCACGGGCGGAGAGGTCGTGTTTGGTACCTTGACGTTGGCGATGACACCGGCTTCTTGATGGCCGATGATGGTTTCGTAATTGAGCTGGCCGCTGAGGTAGGGGTCGACGCCGAAGCCCTCCCAGTTGCGACCACCGAGGGGAGATCTGCCCAGCGGTCCGGCATTGGGTCCCAGTAGCACGTTGACTAGATAGGTAGTTTAGCCACGAGGCATCATCGGAAAGAAGGGCTGGGAAGGGGACTTGGACATACCGCCCTTGGCCTTGAACTCCTTGCCCATGTACAGGCCCCGGAGGTAGGTCAAATTCCTGTCCCAGCTCGCCCCGGCGTGAACAGCCGAGGGATACGAATTGACGAGATCCGTGGCGCGGACGCCGTTGCCGGCATCGTGGAGACACATACCCGGCCAGCCCAGCCGGGGCACCGAGCCCGAGTTGCCGGCGCAGACGTTGTCCACGGCCGGGAAGCCGCGCGTGACGTTGACTTTCTCCTCGAGCGTCATCTGGCCGACGAGCGAGCGTGCGCTGGCGTAGGCCGAGGCCCATTGGCCGGTGCCTTGGCCGGGAGCTGCAATGTGTGGTCAGTTTTGCCGGTGTGGAAGGATATGTGCGTCAGTGTGTGTGTGTGTGTATGCCTTACGGGATGGATAGACGGGCGGAGACTCCGCCAGGGCCAGAGCTCCAGCCGGCAGCAGCAAGCTGCACACGACGAGATGCTTCTTCATGGTTCAATCGGAGGCGGACGGGGAGAGCAGCTGGTCGAAGAGCGCGAGGCGGTGCCTTTGTTTTGGGAATCTCCTGGTCTTTATACCCTGGAGACCATGCAAGCGGCGGTCAAACTCTTGCTTCTTCTTTTTTTTTCTCTCTTCTCTTCCTTGTTTGGGATGTGCGATGAGCATGACGATAGGTGGGTGAATGCATCGCTGTCAAACACGGAAACGGACAGCAAACAAGGCAAGGGCCAGGGGACGCAGCCTAAGGCACGTTTGGGGCCTGAGACGAGACGCGCGCACACGCCTCCCCGGACAAATCGGAGCGGTTTCCGACGCGGCGGCCCTGCGCGTGTGCGCAAATGGAATTTTCTCATGTCGAGTCAGGCGGAAAGCAGCACCCTTGTATGGGACGTCGATGCTGATGACGGTGGTGTATGGATGTTTTGGCTCCGGCCGGTTCACCGCTGGTCTGGTCCCCTCCGACTCCCACGTTACATCCAGGCCTGGGGGGTCACCTTTTTGCGTCTATTGTTCCTGGGGAAGGCGGAGCGCTCAGTGGTGCTCCTGCGCGGGCTTCAGTGGTATGACAGTGCCTGGCTAGCGGGGATGAGCCCGCCCGATCCAGGCTGCCGGTACCCACTGTAGCTGCCGATGCGGGGGTCCCTCCATTCCTGTGCCAGATCACATCACCTGTTGTCCCAAGTATCGTGTGATGGAATCCATCTCGGTGTTAATCAATGCCTTACTCGGACGAAAGACGTGATCCTCTTCCAACTTTCTTGCGGCGGGGTTGGCATTAGTAAGTCCTGTCTGGGAATTGCAGCACACGGGGAGCATGCCGGTACCGCTCAATTCCCCTTCCATGGCCGTATATCCTACGCATTTTCGCATTCGACTTCCAAGTAGAGACTTGAACTAACGTGTGCCTTGATTACTCAATCTCATCTGCATCCTTCCCTGCTCCCTCGGCCAAAAGGTGGCTCCATCTCTACAATCATGCAAATCATGACAGCCAGCATCACGTAGGTCATCAAAGGCGGGGTTTCCAAGAATTCCTTCCCACTGTATTCGACCAGACCTCGTGGTCGTACTGCGCAGATCTATGGGACTCTTGTAACATAAGCCCATCGACCTGTCCAATGGATACGATAACGGCTGCGGGACTTGAGCCATCGTGTCCAAGACACGCCTATCCTGGCTTCAAATGCCAATCCGTCAGGAGTGGGCGCTCCTATTTCACCTTGTCGTAGTACAGCTGCATGGCCTCCTCCATCAACACCTTGACCCTCTTGGAATCCAGCTTCTCCTTTCGGTCAAACGAATAGAGTCCGTTTGCTTCCTGTTCAATGTCCGTCCTGAAAGAATAAATCAGCGTCGCATCTCTCAGACAGCTCTGTGAAACTTACAGTTGGGTGTACACAAAAGCGCAGCAGTGGCCGGCCTTGGTAACGCCCTTGACCAGGCGCTCGACTCGCTTCAGCAGATCCTCGGGATCAGTCGCCGTCGTGTAGCCCCATTCGCGCTCTTCCTCACCCTCCTTCTTTGTCTTGGCGGCCGCAATGTTGACGCCGCCAAACTCGGTGCACATGATGGGTGCGCCCTCCACGTGCTTTGCGCCAGCATCGCCGGCCACAGCGGGGACAAAAAGGTCACGTCCGGCCTTCTTGTCCATGATGGACTCTAGCTGGGAGCAGTTCTGCTCGAGCTGCGGCCCGTCGGCGTAGTCGTGGAAGGTCGATAGATCTGTACAGACGTGCTCCCAGCCGCAGTTGTCGTTGATGCTCCTCGTGTCGTCCAGCGACCTAACCGATTAGCCTTTACTCCCAATCACAAAAGACGTTCTGCTCACTTTGTCATGTAATACAGCGCGCGAATGTGATTGCGCTGCTTGATGTTGTCCTTGAGAGACGGGTATCCCCAGCTCTCGTTGACGGGTGTCCACGTCACGACCGAGGGCCGGTTGATGGCCAGCTTCATCGACTCAATCCATTCCTGGTTGAATCGGTCGACATACTCGTCGCTGAACTGGTACGAGTTGGCCATCTCGGCCCACACCAGGTAACCGAGCTTATCGGCCCAGTAGTAGAAGACGGGGTCCTCAACCTTTTGGTGCTTGCGGCATCCATTGAATCCCATCTTTTTGGCCAGCTCAATGTCCAGCTTGCAGCTGTCAGCATTGGGCGGAGTCATGAATGTCCCGGGCCAGTAGCCCTGGTCAAGACACAGGGCTTGGAAGTAGGGCTTATCATTGAGTCTCCAGGTACCGTCGCCCTTGGTCCAGTTGATGGAACGCATACCGGTTGTGGTGGCCACCTCATCCACCGCCTTTCCAGACGACGTATCAATGAGGCGGATGGTGAGGTCGTAGAGGAGAGGATGTTCAGGCGACCACAAGGCCAAGCCGTTTCGCCAGCATCGGTCATCGGTTATCGGCGAGCTCTGGAGCACCGTGGCGGGAACCTCCGACATCTTCTCGGCAGGTACGTGCATGTCAATCTCGAACTCGGCAGCATCGCTGTCCTTGGGCAGGTTCTGGACAGATGACTTGGCAACAGACACTCCACCAAACTTGGCCTCCACCTCGACACCGTAACCTTGGCCAACCCGCCGCCCAGCGACGGCAATCTTGCCACGGAGGGTGCCGGATTCAATATCATTTGACTGGATGACGGTGCCGTGGCTGCTATCCGCGATACGAGCAGGGGGGACAGCCTCGAGCCAGACAGACTGCCAGATGCCTCCCGAGGGCGTGTAGAAGATGCTCTCGGGCTTGGCGCCCCAGTACTGCTTTCCTCGCGGCTGCGTCAAATCGTAAGCAGAGTCGAAGACGCGGATAGTGATGCGGTGGGTGGTCGGCAGGATTCCACCAGCCAAGCCTTCCTCCAGAGCATCCGTCACATCCAGCTCAAACGGGACGTGGCCACCGCGGTGACCACCAACGTACTGCCCGTCGACCCAGACCTTGGCGTCGTAGTCGACGGCGCCGAAGCGCAGAATCACGCGAGTGCCTTGCTTCTTCTCTTCGAGCGTGCGCAGGTCGGAGACGGTGCGCTCGTACCAGAGGACCTCGTGGACGCCGCGGTCGTTGATGCCGGAGGCGGGGCTCTGGAAGACGAATGGCACCTCAATCTTACGCTTGTTGTTGACGGCGCCCTGGGTCCGGGAGAAGATGTTGTTCTTTATGAGCTCTTGGGTGCCCGAGGCAATGCGCTGTGTGATATCCTGGCTGTGGTCCGAATTGCCTGCCGCATCGGCCTCGGCCGGGGCCGTTGTGGCCGCGGAGCTAGGGAGACCCGACTTCTGCCATTGCTGGGACAGGCCAACGTCCTCGTCGTCGAACAAGAAATCCCAGGGGCCATTCAGGGACTCCCAGCGCAGGGCGGTGCGCTCAAAGTCGGGACGGGGATAGGATGGCGAAGACATGGCTCAAGTTCAAGGTGGTGATACAAGATGTCGAAGGGGTTGTTTGGACAGGCGAGGCGTGTCCAATTGCACCGTATATGCGAGTTCACGAATGGAAGGAGTGAAAGGGGATACGATACGGCTGCTCAACAGCTTGACAGGTTTGAAATTCGACAGTCTCCCAATCCCAGAAGCTGGGTGGTTAAGCTGGCTGTTTGGGTGCCAGTCGACCGACTTGCGTCACAGGGTGAGGGGCAATGAGGGGCACAGCGGGCGGCTTCCCTGTCCCATACTCCTTCCATCGATAACGAGCCAGTGAAATCCGCAAGCGGCAGGCAGACAAACGACCCGTGGGACAGCCAAGCATGGAAAACCGCAGCTCGGCGTTGGGTTCTGCTGCTTCCTTCGTGGAGCAGAGTGGGTGAAGGCATGATTTGTCTCCCTCGGCATGCCCAATCAGGTGGGCTCAAGGAGCCGCACGACGCTGACGGTTCGAGTGTGGCCTTGTTGGTTCCCCACGGGCGTTCCACCGCTGCAGCTTGGCCACTGCAATGGCGAGACTGGTCTGGGACCCTGATCTGCTGCCCACCCTCCATGGAGACGAGGGAGGGTGGGATCTACAGGAGGTCCAAAACGCCACCTCGGACAAAGGCGCTTACCCTGAAGCAACTCGGCATGAGGACAATTCCATTCGATGGATGGTCTTCCTGTCGTGTATTCCTGGTCAAGATTTAGATGGGATGGTGACCTGTCAAGTCATGCTGGGCGACAGTGAGACACCAAGAGGCTGCTGCAACACCCCTTCGAATGAGGGTGCCAGCAAGATTGTTTGCTGCAGATGTTCTGTTTCGGCCGTGTCGCCTTAATCAGACGCAGAATTAGACACAAAGGTCAACTGAGCATCGAGCCGAGGAGGAAGCAGGGAACCACAAGATGCGCAGCACCAGTCGACGTGGTGCAGCTCCCGCGCATACCATCGCTGTCTCCGCCTCCGCCATAGTTCAGCGTCCCTCCCACGATGAGATGGGCGTTTGTTTCTATTTTTGCAGACAAGTCCTGACCTGTCTTGCTTGGTGCGTCGACGGACGATACGGGTGCTTGCCCAGGCGCTCAAATCATCCGCGAGACATTATGCAGACGGCGACGGCGCGGGCGGGTGTCTCGGGCATAGGCACAGTTCTGTAGATAAATACCTGTATATCTACCTTGCCGTTGGGTAGAGGTAGGCAGACAGGATGAGGTCACCTCGTATTCCCAACTGCCTTTCGGCCCTTTCCTTATGTACCTAACAGGTGATGTTCGAAGCGCGCCTGGCATGGACGGGCGAGGCTGGTCAACAATGGAGCCTGTGCGGCGTTGGCAGCTAGATATCGTGACTCTCTTTGTGAGACACTGCCGAGGTGTCGTGCAGCAGAATGAACGAGGGAGAAGATGGCGGATCGTCGGGTTTGCAGATGGGAATGGACTGTGCAGGATGGCGCCGGCGGGCAGGACCGCTAGCCTACCGCACAGCCCTGAAAACGGCCTGGCAGCACCCATGAGCCGGCTTGGCCAGCGGAAGTCCCGGCTGCACAGGCCTGCACAGGCCTCTGAAGAGATGCCCGAGCGCCCAACTACCGGTCGATAGCTTCCATCGGCTGGCATCTCGTTTATGCGCAAACCCCCATTGAAATAGATTGCACAATATACAATATGGGGGAAGAGACAGCTGAGCGATGCCACCACCGGCGAATCCTCTCTTGGAGGGTCAACGGGCTGAATACGAGCGCCAGCGCAGCGATCGGCCCAGCTCCTCGACTCTTCTTGGAAGCGTCGAATGCCGATCTGGGGCAGAAGCACCCGATTATAGACTGCCCTGTCTTAGCATGAGAAACAGACCCTGTGCAGGCGAGATTGTCGCCATGTCTCTCCTCGTCTTATTGTTTCTTTCTTCTTTCCCACTTTCACTCTTATTGCCCCATGGTGGATGGGCTCGTTACCATGGCGCTGTAATTGGATGAACGGGGGCAAACAAATGGAATCATCTCGCTATGCAAGGGCGGGACGGCGAAACTGGAGATGGATGCGTGAGTGCATGCATGAACAGGTGACTCAAATAATCGAAAGCTAATGATGTGTAGGTAAGGTCATACCGTAGAGAGGGATTCGGGGTGCCGCGGGCTTCTCGAATACGGGTTTGTGCGACGTCATTTGATGGGTGGGCTGGTACATTTCCTCCCACCTACTACCTGTACCTAGGCTAAACTAGTAGGAGGAGACCCTTGTGGCTGGACAATCGAGGCGGCCTGCCAATGGCATGCACCATGCACCATCTTCGTGTCTCGCCTCCCGTCGAGGAGAGAACTGCCCGGAGCACAATGATACTAATCTCCATGGGTATAAAGTCCTGAAGCCCTGCATGTCTACTTTCACTTCTCCATTCTATCAGCAACTTGGACATCATCCAGCCATCTCATCCCATCTCATCCATCCCTTCTCCTCCTCCACCCCATTTACACCAATACCCCCATCACCATGAAGTCCTTCTTCGCCACCTCTGTTCTCCTGGCCGGCGCCGCCCTCGCCGCGCCCACCGTCTCCAACGACAGCTGCGTCGCCAAGTCCAGCCGCATCACCGACTGGACCATCGAGGACTTTGACTTCCACGCCTCCTACATCTTCACGACGCCCTCCCACCAAAACTCCTGGGGCTACGTCAACTTCACCCTCAAGAACGAGGTCGTCGACTACGTCGCCCAGTGCAGCGCCGCCTCCAACTGGCTCTCCGACTTCTATTACGGTCAGGTCATCTACAGCTGCGAAGTCCCCGAGAGGGCCGGCCAAACCACCTTCACCTTCAACCGCCCGACCGGCGAGGTCCAGGTCAACCAGACCTGGTCGTGCCCTGACCAAGGTGTTTACTACATGGCCGAGGGCGGTGCCGACCTCGACCTCGATTGTACTGAGGAGACCTGGGAGAACCCGGACTGGGAGGTGGGCCAGATTTACTCGACGCGCTTCATCGCCTGCGAGCCTGTCACTGTCAGCGCGCCCATTGAGACCATCCGCGGCATTGCTTAGATGACGTGGTATGACACGACGGATGGCTAGCAGTTCTATGACATTTATGATTTTTTTGAGCATCAAAGGCGTTTGGGACAGGTAAACGACAATGCTTGGCAGCATGGAAAAGAGACGGCATGAGTTCACGAGGGTAGTCGCATATAGTAATGTAATACAAGTCATAGACTGCACCATGTTGTTATGTCCCGTGATAGTAACCACACTGCATGTTCCTAGCTCCGATACCAATCCTGGAGTCGCAAAATACTAACATGCTCTGCTCTCATATTATGCCTTGCTCCTCCTCCGCTTGCGCACTCTGTTCCGTTCCGCCTTGGTTGCATCCCTCAACTTCTGGTTCTTGACCAGATTCACTTTTCTATTGTTGCCCTTGTGCTGACATCTGTTAGCCAGAACCTACCACAATAATGACCGGCATACCTTGAGCTCCCCCAGGGGGTTGTTGGCGATTCTGAGCGTCCATCCGTCACCCGCTGACAGCAGCGACTTCACAAGCTGCTTGGATTGCTGCCGAGCGTCAACATCAGAACCGCCATCTAATTCCCTGGTGGACTTACCCGCAAGGCGTGACAGATGGCATCGATCCGGGCTTGGAGAGACGAATAGGACTCCTAGGCCCCGTCTGCGACGCACCAGTGCCGGATCTGCGTGCAACCTTGCTGCGACGTGATGGCAGCAGTCTAACAGTCAGTAGGGTTGATAAGAAAGGACTGGGAACCTGAACTCACCACAAGATCCCAGCTCATCCACTCAACCATCTGATCATTCAACTCCCTCCCCAGTATAGCCTGCTGCTGCTCCTTTATTGGTGGCAGCATCGTGGCCCACTCATTGGAAGTCAAGGATGAACCATCCACGGTTGGATTACTGTAGAGGAGCCTTCCTTCGCGCTGGACCCCGGAACTATCCATACACGCACTTCTGGCCACAGGGTCGATAGTCTGCGGCCATTCACGAAAGTTGGACCAGTCGTAGATGGCGTAGAACACCTGTATCACAAGCGCGACAGTAGCCGCATCATCCCCAGGGAACGTCTCGTCCTTGTCGGGAAAGGTGCACAGGCTCGCAGGCTTGCGGTAGAATTCGGTGAGTCGGGCATGCTTCTCATCAGCATCGACCTTGCTGGCAAAGTAGCACTGGTACTGACCCGTGGGTGGCAGCTGCCCAGCCTTGACCAGCATAATGTCCGCCCCTGTTTCTTCTGTTTTCGATATTTGCGGTTTGACGACGCGCCGTCGGGGTGCTGGTTCTGCCTCCTTAGAAGTCATGGATTGTGGTGCTACTGAAGATGCTGCTGTTGGTTCTAGGTCGACGAAATCATCCTCAGAAACCAGAAACCGATTCATCAGCTCCGTTGGATCGTTGAGCTCCGGGACGGCCATGTCCATGCCGCTATTGTCAGCGGGAAACAGGCCAGCAACGTTTACATCTTCATTCTGCACTCTCGAATCCCTAGTCCAGTAAGCATAGTTCAGCAACAATATGGAAATACGCACAGCTTCGGGGTCTTCATCTCCAATGTAGGATCCTGGGGCAAGTCGCAGTGGGCCAGCGCTGGTAAGCCCAAGATATCGTGTTGATACCCGTAAACGGAGGGAGCCATAGTAGTTGCACCAGCGCCAATAGCATCATCGCCATACGGTAGCTGAGGATCACCATAGCCGAACGCAAGTTTGAAGTTCTGGCAGTCTTGCTGGTCAAACTCGGGAAACAGCTGAGCCCCCAGAAAGGGGTTGGAATGGATGAAGGGATTCGTCGAGACGCCCAGATCATCACGGCGCCGAGCTGCGTTAAGGAAATCGGGGGCGAGGAACAGGTCCCCAGGCGTGATAGACATTGCGGCGTAGGTTAATGCTGGCTTTGGTCGAGGTTGGCGTTGGTATGCAAAGGTTACGTGCTGGGCAAACGGCCAGAGCTGGGCAGCTTGACCCAGACGACCACTAGCAACATGGAAGGATGTGGGATTACACGCTGGAGTTTGACCAAAGAAACTGTGACCCCATAGAGGAGATGGACGTGGAATATAAATAGCATTCAAACATGGCCTATGAAGCCTGCCGGGTTCTGCCTCCGGTTCTAAGAGCAAGTCACAGCAAAGCAGCAAATAGACGACGCTTTAGATGAGAAGCTCGCGAAGAAACATCAAGGAGTACATGCCGGCACCGCGGACAGATGGTGAAGCAATCAAGAAAATGGAGCGGCTTGCCCATGGGGAGAAGAAAGCAGCCATGACGGCCGCGCGGCTCATTGCATGCATCTCAGCGTTGGATGCGGCGGCGTGTAAACGAGGATGCAGAGAGCGTTGGCTACGCCCAGTCTTGCCGCTCTGTGTGTGTGTGTGTGTGCGATGGCGGGTGCAACGTGCTGGCCCTGCGACGGGAAGGCGTTATCATTATGGTCCGACGGGCGGGCGGGAGCAGAGAAGCTTCTGCATCACGGTCGGTGGGATGGGACCTGGACAAACGCGGCATCGCAGCGTGCGGTGGCTGCCTCGGCTCGTCGCATCGCCCATCCTGGATTGTCAGTGGCGGCAAGCCACCAAGTAACGGGATGGGCTCTGTATACATTGGCGGCACAGGGTCGTTCCCGCGCGCTGGCAAAAAAGTCTCCGCATCAGACAGGGGGATGGAATCTAGATGCAGGAATTGGAGAAAGATGGGAGGACTTTTTTTTTTTGGTCTTTTCCTTTTTGCGGGGTAACGCATTGGCGGTCCTCGTGATGTGTGCGATGCTGGCAGGGGTTAGTCCTAGTCTGCAGCCTGCAAGCACGTCAGATGGCGATGAAGAAAGCCACGAGCCGTCCTGCCCTTTGACGTTTCTTTTTTTCTTTTCTTTTTTTTTCTTTTCCAATGGGATATTTTCCAGATTTTCCAGATGAGCGATGACGGAGGTGTTGTGTTGAACACGATGGAGTCATTGGCATCCCAATCTCCACAGCATCCATCGTTACCCATGCTCTCTCTCTGCACGCTATTGATAGAGGCTCTTTGCGATCGGAGCTATTCACCGTGGCTGTCTGCGTATCTGGGGCTGGTCTGCAAGCGTGCAATCCCCCTGGTCATATCCCCTTCCCCGCACATTCGATCGAATTATGTCGTCAAGGTTCCCTTCGTCCATGGCCTGACTCCTGCTATAACTTTAACTTTGTGGAAGCTCCTGTTGCTCTTACAAATCCCATCCAGTCGTCTGAGTCTTGGAAGGAACTGACAAACGCCCCTGCTCCCATGCCCCCCCGCCATCCCGAACCCGCCCAGCCGCTTGCCGCCTTTCGGCCTAGCACAATGGCCCTGTAGGCGGCGGTTGGCTGCCCCGGCAGATGCCACCCCGCTGCCGAAATCCCCCCCCCTGGAGAAGGCGGCCAAAAAAGTTGTGGTTGGCGCGCACTTGGAACCAGGCCTTGAAGCTTCCTTCGCCTCCGAAATCTCCGACCTCGGCTTTTCCACATGGGTTTCTTGCCTCTGTTGCGCACGTCGAAACTTTCAAACCCATGTCTAGCTGGTGCAAGCTTCAGATCCGATGCGGAAGCCCAAGCGCGGACCGGCGGACGAGGTGAGGAATGGCCAGGGAGGGGGGAGGACAATGAATCATTTCGCTCTTTGTCTGGAATGTTTAAAACCCCCCACGTTTCCCTCGATCTGCACTCCAATACAATCACCACCTTACCTTTCCTCTCTTCTGCCGGTCCGTCCGCTCCGTGCCTTGCTTGCTTGCTGCTTGCTGGACCTGTCCCCCCCCGTTTGTCTTGTTTGTCTAGCTGCTTGCCATGGCCGCCGACAAGACAGAGCTCAGCGCCTCGCCCGAGGGCAGCGTCGAGCTCCGCGACGGGCTGCACGATGAGCTTCCTCCGTGCCCTCCTCACATCACCGAGCGCAAGCTCATTGCCCGTATCGACTTGCACGTCGTCCCCTTCCTGTCCGTCATGTACCTGATGGCCTTTCTGGGTACGTTGTCGCCATCATCATACCTCCTCTCTCTACATATCCTGTCTAACACTCGGTGACCCCAGATCGCGTCAACATTGCCAATGCCAACGTCTTCGGCCTCTCTGAGGATCTCAACCTCGTGGGCAACATGTACAACGTCGCCCTCGTCATCTTCTTCGTCCCATACTGCTTGTTCGAGATACCCTCCAACATGCTCCTCAAGCGCTTCAAGCCCCACGTCTGGCTCTCCGTCAACATGTTCGCCTTCGGCCTCGTCACTCTCCTCATGGGCTTCGTCCAAAACTACAGCGGCCTGCTTGCGTGTCGCTTCTTCCTCGGTGTTTTCGAGACCGGCATGTTTCCCGGTGGTGAGTTGGCCATCCCATTTCCCTCTCATCCGAGTTGCCGGATCCCCCCTGTCATGCGACAAAGAAACACGAGACCCAGGCCCTTGATTACCCCAAAACGTAAACGAACGCGGAGTAGCTGACCGATCGGCCCAGCTTTCTACCTCATTGGTATGTGGTACCGTCGCCACGAAGCCCAGAAGCGGTACTCCTTCTTCTTCAGCAGCACCACGCTAGCCGGCGCTTTTGGTGGCCTGCTGGCCGCCGCCATCGGAAACATGGAGGGTATGCGTGGGTACCGCGGCTGGCGCTGGGTCTTCATCCTCGAGGGTGCTCTCACCGTCCTCGTTAGCTGCTTCTTCTGGTTCCTGCTTCCCGACTTCCCCGAGGATGTCAAGTGGCTGTCCGACGATGAGAAGGCCTTTGTCACGGCCCGTCTCCGGCTCGACCAGGGCAAGGCCGTCCAGAACCGCAACATCACCCTCCGCGATGTCGCCAACATCTTCAAGGACTACAAGGTCATAATTGGCGGCTTCATGTACTTTGGCCTCATCGTCCCGGCCTACAGTTACGCCTACTTTGCTCCCGGCATCATCCGTGGCTACGGATACAGCCCCATCCAGACGCAGCTGCACAGCGTCCCGCCGTGGGCCGCGGCCTTTGGCTTCTCCATGCTTGTCGCCGTCATCTCTGACAAGCTGCAGCACCGCTTCTCCTTCATCATCCTCTGCATCTGCGTCTCGCTGGTCGGTCTCGGCATCCTCACCGGAGTCCACGACAACACCGAGCTACAGTACGCCGCTCTGTTCCTCGTCACCTCCGGCACCTACTCGGCCATGCCCATCATCGTCTGCTGGTTCAACATGAACCTCGGCGGCCACCATCGGCGATCTGTGGGCTCTGCCTGGCAGGTCGGCTTCGGCAACACCGGCGGCATCATCGCCACCTTTGCCTTCCAGACCTTCGACGCCCCCTTCTTCCGGACTGGCTACAGCATCTGCCTCTCCTTTTCGGCTCTCAGTATCTTGTCCTGCATCATCTATTTCTTTGCCTGTAAGAAGGCCAACCTGGAAAGGGACAGGCATGCCGGGGATGACCAGGCCTTAACCGAAGACGAAAAGGCCGAGATGGGTGACTTGTCGCCCGACTATCGCTATCTACTGTAGATTCCGAAGAAAGAGAAAGAAAGAAAAAGAACAAAATAATACATGAACCACTTTCAAATAATCTCCAGCCTGCTGTCTCTGAGCTTCAAGTAAACCACTCGCGCTCCAAAGCACTATTCCCTTCGACACGATGCCGTCCCTGGAACTACCTAGTACATAACAACTATACCATTAGCATCTACATCTCTGGTAGCACCCATTTCATACCGGCTCAAGATCGAATGCCAAAATAAATGCGCGCTATCCAGACCCATATTGTCCCCGGAATATAACTCGATACTCTGCAACAGTCTCTTCCACGTCTCTTCTGGGGGGTGCGCCCCCAGGATGATCAACTGGACGTCATCAAGGGCAGAGCGAAACAGCCCTGCGGGAAGCATCGCAACCCTGCATATTTGTAAGATGACGGCGACCCATGCATGTATGTGTGGAATGCGGAACGTCGCTTGAGAGTATCGGAACTCCATGGCGGGTCTTGAAACCCCGGTGTCGTTGGTATCATCTACAATCATGAGACCGAAGGTCTGGGAATTGCTTTCATCATCCTTCCGGTTAATTGCCATGCCCAACTCACCGAGGGTCCGGGTCTCCCAAAGGTGTTTCAAGGTATGGGGCCGGTGTGTGAGGAGGCTGGGGGGAAGATGATCTCGCATCTCGGTACTAGGGTCGAGCCCATCACTACAGTGGCAATTAAACAAGTAGTTCACGCGCAGCGGAACGTTGACTTCCTTCCGACCAGGAGCACATAGAGGGTACAGGAGGCTCTCCTCAAGCAGCCACACCAGAGTGGTGATTTGTTTAGCATGCCCCAAGGTGAGGCCGTCCTTGGGACTCACATGTACGTGGAGCCCGTATCGTTCTCCGATGTGGACGCCAGGGGCGATGGCGTTCCTAATGGCTCTCAGGGCCCTCCCCACTGTCGGCAGTCCTGAACGAACCTCTTCGTCCGTCATTATCGGGGAATTGACTTCCACGGGGATCCATTCTGGATACACCTCGTCGCTCACGTTCGGCTCATACTTGAAGAACCAATGTCGATATGGAAACTCACGCGATGCCCGCCGGTTGTTCAGAGAATCTCGGTCTATGACCAGGGCTTGCCCACGCCTGGTAGTGGTGCCATTCGCGTTTAGCAACGGGTTGATCAAATCATCAGGAGTAGGGTACTCGAAGCTCTCTGCCCGGCAGGCTGCCGGGAGACCGGCCGCTTGCACAACCATCGCAAGCTGATACAGTGTCAAGTCCTGGGCTATCTCTGGTGAATGGACACCTTCGATCTCATCTGGGCTTCGTGGTGCCCTGAATTCGATCTCGATTCCGAAATAGAGTATAGGCTGACTACCTATCTCCATGACGACTTCTATTTCGGCGGGTTCCTCCATGGTGTAGTGTTGGACGATTGATGTTGCTTCGTAGCTTGCAGAGAAGTCTCCCCACGCAACAGGATGGAGTGCAAGGGCAACCAGTTATATAGGTCCTCTGGCGAGCAACCATCCCCAGCGTGGAGAGCATGGTGTGCGGTGTAAGCCGACAGGTTGACCTGGACAGTAGCGAGTTCATCATGACACCCGCTGTGAAATAATGCGAATTTGAGAGACACCAGAACAGCAATGCCCTCTTGCCTACCACTATCCATTCCGGTGACAACGCTGGAACATATTGCTTTGGGGTCGCTATTGACGACAAAGCTTCGGCCGCAACACGGACTTTTATGGCATCAGCTTTGGAACAAAGGTAAGCGAGTGCACCGGTAGTCTATGATATGCTTGATGATACTGACCAGCTCAAAGCGCCATTTCCACAAGAAGGTTGTTAGAAAGCATCACTTAACTAGCTCTTAAACATGGGTAGTTGATTTCATGATAGCATTGCCCATATATGAAACTACCATAACTCGTGATTTAAGTGCATCTATACAACACATCTTCTACAAGGTGTATCTGAATCCACCGTCCAGCTGGGCCGCCGTGGGCCCGTGTTTGCCAGTGTCCTGCCCACGGTCCAGCTTCGCATTCTGGCGGCGCAGGTAGATGCGAGTGACTGTCGCAAACAAAATGGCCAGGCCAGCAGCGACGACATTGACTACGAAGGCGAGCAGGTACCGCGGCGAACTGCCGTACAGGTAGCTGCACCAGATGTTGGGGGTGTTGCAGATGGAGTTGATGAGGGCGATGGCCGAGGCGCGCTTGGCCTGGGGCTGGTTGAGGGTGCCCGTAATCCAGGAAAGCGTGACGACGGCCGAGGCGTAGAGGGAGCCCGGCAGCAGCATCATGGCGACGTAGCGCGCGGCCACGTTGAGCGTCGACACGGCGATGATGTTGGCGGCCAGGGTGACGGCCAGGAGGCACACAACGTGCAGGTAGCGCTCCTGCTTACGGTCCGAGTGGAAGCCGTTGACAAGCATGGCGATGACGCAGAGGACGAAGGGCGGCGCGGTGAGCAGGTACGTCGTGTTGCGGTCGTAGCCCAAGCCGCCGACGACGCTGGGGAAGAAGTTTGCCACGGCGCCAACAATGTACGTCTGTTGCTGCGTTAGTACGTGCAAGCAGATATGAGGGCGAGGTTAGAGGAGGGGCGCGACGTACGCAGTACAAAATTCCCATGAGACTCCACGTCTTGATGTCGGAGCAGGCCATGACGAGGCCCTGCCAGGCTGTGACCTCGTCATCGTCGGCCTGAGAGGCGTTGACGCTGGAGGCGTAGTTCCATTGGACCCATTCGCACTCGATTTCGTTGAGGCCCATGATCTCCTTGTTGGAGTTGGGGAGGAAGAAGGCGAAGAGGATGGCGAGGCCAGTGGTGAGAACACCCTCCACGAGGAACAGCTGGCGAAGACGATCAGTCACACCATGTCAAAGCAATAAGGGGAGGAGAGAGAGTAGGAGCGTACCCATCGCCAGCCCGCCAGTCCATGAGCGCCATCGAGTCGAAGGATTCCGATAGCGAACAGGCCGCCAAAGGCGTTGCCCAGCTGGGAACCGCTGTAGAGGATGGCGGTGCGCAGGGCATACTGCTTCTTGTTGTAGAAGAGGGACATGAAGTAGAGAGCTCCGGGGAAGAAGATGGCCTCAACGGCGCCGATGAAGATGCGAGCGACAAGCAGACCGGCAAAGTTCTGGACCGAAGCCATGATGGCCGAGATGGCGCCCCATACGGCCATACCGATGCAGATGTAGAGGCCGGGCCAGGTGATTTTGGACACCATCATGTTGCTGGGGACCTGCATGAGAACTGGCACGGGTGAGCACACAGACACGCATCATGGCGATGAGAAGACGTACTGTAGCCGACAAAGAGGATAGAGACGGCAGTCTGGTACTGGACGTCGGTGAGGCCCAGGTCCTCCTCGATATTGGCGAGCCTGGCGCTGGCAATGTTCTGGCGGTCGAGGTAGTTGAGGATGTACATGACGACGAGGATTGGCATGATGACGAGGTCCATCTTGAGCGTGGCGCGCTTGCCGAGCTTCTGGTACTCGTCGCTGCTGAGGGCGGCGAGCGAGGCCGGCATGACGAGGTTGGTGGCGCTGGCATTGTCAACCTTGACGACGTCTTCAAGCTGCTCCGAGGCGTGGTCTTTCTTGACGGTAGAGGGTTCCATCTTTCTTTTTGTCGACAAGAGGGTTCCGGAGAAAAAAAGAGAGAGAGGAGAGGAGGAGGCTTGTCTGTCTGGCGTGAAAAGGACGAACGAGGAGCTTGGAATGGCGATCACGCGGTGGTTATAAGTACGGAGAGGGTCCTTTCCCCACGGAATAGCCCACTCACGCGTGTCGTCCCGAGCTTGACGTGTAAGAGTATCTCATCCCCACGGGGAAGAGGAGAGAGTGATTTATGCAGATGATATCCTCTGCTCTGATGGATTCCCCCCACGATGATTTTATGGTCTCTTCAGGGCTCCCACATCCACATCGTGAGTGGGGGGAGGGAGGAATGCGGAGATGATCCAACATTTTGGGGCGGTCTGAGGGACTGCTGCTAGGAGAGGACCATGACTCGGAGGTAACGTATATGTCGGATCAGTCCAGAGCAGGCTAAGGGAGCTGCTATCGAGGAAGGGGAGGGGATCCTGGCCGTTGGAGCTGGCACGGTGGAGAGTGCTCGGGCGCCGTCCGAGCTGTTTGTCATGGATGACAGGCAAGTCTATCAAGACCAAGGGACGGTGGTTGGGTGAAAGATGAGCCTGGACGAGGGAAGATACGGCCTGCGAGATCCGCTCTTATCTTTCGTTAGTACGATAAGCGTGTAGCAGGGGCAAGTCATGGCGAGCATGGCGAGCAAGGCGAAATGATGACCACCTAGACAACTGGCCATCAGCCGCAACCCCGTTTGTGGTCATTAATAATGAAGCTTGGAGGCTTGTCAAATATATCGATGGGGGTCAAAGGCCATCCATCATCCATCCTCCAACTAGCTCAACGAGAGGGGAAAGAGAAAACTTGACCCCGTCCGTCAGTGGGCCGCCTGACCCCCACGAATTGCCTTGGCTGGCTGATGTCCTCTTCCCATATTCTTTTTAACCTTGTTTCCCCAGGATATGTTGGGGTCGCAGGAGATTGACGTCCAGCCAAGTGGATAGCTAGGCGTGAAGTTCGGCTGCGGCGTGAAACATGTTGGACTTTGCCCAGAACCATGGAACGCAGGTGGTGCTGATGTCAGGCAAGGAGGTTTAGTCTGGGCAAGACAGATGCCAAGTAGTATTCATTTCGCATTTCCGGACTGAGTCCAACGGCGGATCAGGCTGAACGGAAACTTCCGGTCTGTATCTTTAATTGGGGAACAATAATCGCCTCTCCAACTCCGAGAGACTGGAGAATGACGCCAATGGCCAGATTTGGGCTATGTGAGCCCTCTTTTCCCTTGAAGCCCTTGTAGTCTTCGCAGCCGGCTACGTAGTCAGCCACTCTGGTCGCCTACATACATCAGACAGTCAGAAGACTTAGCTTAGACAAGGCATTATCCGACACCTTGACACTACTAGTCGCACATAACAATGGTAGCAGTTCTCTGCTAGCCGATCCCGGGACAGAACCGATACCAATACTACCAATCAGTTTTCTTCTGTTATGCGGCGTATGTCAGGTGCCCCAGATGAATTGATTGTCTTTAGTTACCTAAGTCTAAGAGTGATGTAGGACTCATCAACTGACTAGTCCCATATCCTATGGCACTGTCCCTTTCAAACCATTCATCTGAATACTTTGCGTTGGGCGCCAATTCGTCCTCCGATGAGTCTGTGCCATTCATCGATTCCGCCATTTTGAACATTTGTTGGTTCTGTCCCATCCTGCCGGTCCGGAACTTCGCAGTCTTCGCAGCCTTCGCAGCCTTCGCAGCCTTCGCAGTCGTCGCAGCCTTCGCAGCCTTATAGACCTAGGCCTCGCAACCCTCGCTGACCTAGGCCTAGAAGGTAGAAAACAGGTACTCCATGCCTGCCCAGTTCTCCTCGCCCGACGGCACAATGTTCGACGGCGGAATCACAAACCCGTTGCCCGCATTCGAGCCAGGTCGCAGCTCAAACGCCCACGAGAGCTCCGCGCCCGCCACGTCGAACGCAAAGTCCAGGCTGCTGCCTGACGCCTGGTAAATCACCTGGCATGTCGGCCCGTACACAAAGTTGAGCCCGTTGACGCCGCGGATCGCCGACGCCACGCCGCCCGCCAGGTCCATCTGCTCCTCGATCGTCTCCGCCTCGGCCGTGCAGCTGTAGCTGTAGGGAAGCAGGATCAGCTGGCTGTACGCGTGCCAGTCCACAAATAGCTTGATGCCCGTCGTCTGGCCGATGGTCGCCGTCCAGTTGGACAGCACCGCCATCTCCGGACTATCTCCTGGAGCTTCGCCGCGATACGAGTCACTGCACGGGTTGGTCGAAGCACCCCCGTCAATGTTCCATTGATGTGGCCAATTGCGGTTGAGGTCAGTCCCGCGGCACGACGCGCCCTGGCGTGACTGTCTGTTCTTGCGCCAGAGGCGGTCCGTGTTCGTGTAGACGAAGCCTGTTGCCAGTTAGCAACGGTTTGCCCCATATCGTTTCCTCCTGAAAACGTACCGTCGGGGTTGACGATGGGCATGACGTAAAAGTCGAAGTTGTTGAGTGTGCTGAGGGGCACCGCGTCACCGTTTTGATAGCCCTGGATGAGCTTGTACAGCATGTACTCGACAGTCTATGCATACAGTCAGCAGCGTCTCACAAAGCGGAGGCCTGGATCTACGTACCACGCCAGTGATCCATTCGCGGGCGTGCACGTTGGCCTGCCAGATGATGGCAGGGTGGGTGCTGGGACCGCCGCTGCCCCAAACATGGATTCCCTGGATGGGCCGGCCCTCGAGGGAGTCGCCCGCGGTGAAGATCTCCGAGTTGTCGGGGAAGGCTGCCTGGACGTCCTCGAGAAATTGGAGGTGCTCTTCGAAGGTGTGATATGAGTCGAAGTAGCCAATATCGGGCAGATCAGCACGGCCTGCAAACTTGCGCGATGCTGCTCTCTCATCAGTTCCCATTCTCATCTGTCGATCTTGGGCGACCTACCCGAGTAGGGCTTCATCTCGCCCGTAGCGGCGGTCAGCTCAGCACCGACATCCTCGGCGACGATCTTGGCATCCAGACCGAGGGCATGGAAAGCCTCGAGGTTTTCAGGGGAGATTGCCACGTCAAATGTCCTATGGTTGGACTCGCAGTCCAACGAGACGTAGCCGAGGTCGGCAAGAGCGCTCTCAACGGCATCAAAGTCATCATGGCTATCAATGTGGAAGGCCTTGTAGCCGTCGTACGAGACAGCAGCCGCAAGGGGCAGCAAGAGGCCCAGAAAAGCGGTGGTCTTCATCTTGGCACGGAGGCGGCGGGACTGCGTGAGGATGCAACGAGGGAACAGCGTCTCGTCAATGGGGCGAGGGGAGAGACAAACGGCAGAGACATCTCGGGGATGCGCGTCTTAAATATAATATCGCAGTCCTGGAATCTGGTGCCACCCCAGGGAATGGGGAAGTGATCATCTCAGAAAGGGACGACACGGACTGGCATATGTATTGGACGGAGGACGCGCATCACCTTGGTTAACGAGCGACTGACCTGCTCGATGCGGAGAAGCGCATTCATGCTAAATATGGGGAAGCCGACCGGCGGACGGCAGTTCCTTCCTGTAAACGACAGCTGGCCGGGTCCCTGCCGAATCGTCCCGCAAAGCTCCTGCTGCAAAGGGTAGGTAGGCGATCAATGCGGTTCAGCGACGGCAGGCTGCCTTGTCGTGCGAGTACATGCCCTGGAATACAGGGGGAAGCTGTTCCAAAATCAGTAATAACACTGCACGGCGAATTTAGCTACAAGTATGGCATACCTAGAACTCTATTTTATCTAGTAGCCTTTCGTAATAGCTACAAGGCCTTGGTTGGTGAGGGCTGCGAAGCCTAGGGCTGCGAAGGCTACGACGACTGCGAAGGCTACGACGACTGCGAAGGCTACGACGACTGCGAAGGTGGCGAAGGTTACGAGGGCTACGAGGGCTACGAGGGAAAAGAGGGCTCACATAACCCAAACTTCCAAGTCCTCATAGCCCCTATAGCCAGTATAAAAGGCTACAAAATAGAGCCCTAGGTGCACCACAGCTAAATTCATTGTTTAGCACTAATACTAAGATTTCCCTTGTCTCCCGGGAATCTCTTCCCGTATTCCAGGCTGCTCGGCGTGCGATGCCAGATGATCTCAATCTCCCAGTTGGGAGCTTCTCGATTCGATGGATGGCGTGTTTCATATCGCCGGGCTAATCACCCCCCAATGCAGCCCTATTGGACGGGATGGAACAAGGAGACAAACATTTGTTTTCCACATTGCCGGCATTATCATGATGGTTATGCAATGTGTTAGAGGTTGGAAGGTGAGTAGGATGGATGTTTACCTGAGGCCAAGCCGATTACCGGAAGCCCCACCTTCACCAAGTAAATGCACTCACCAGCTCTTATTACAGAGAATTCCCAGAACTCTGCATACCCACAGACCATCAGCACCGCCATCCGCAATTCCAATCTCCTACTACGTAGACGCTGACATGTCGAACCTCGTGGTAGATCAAGAATTCACAAAAAGACTACCTAAAGCCGAGGCACGGACACCCCCATGCCATCATCCTATACCCACTGACCGTGGTGTTCCAGTTGCACGCCCATCTCACTGGCAGCATCAGCGTGGCCACTCTTCACAAGATATGGCTTCAACGGAAGAATTCCGATCCAGGTTTCTCCATGGAGGACCCCCTCATTGCTCTGCCGCCGGAGAAAGTATCATATGATGTCTTCGCGTTCGTCGTCTAGCCCGTGGGTCTTGATGGACTCTGACCCATGAGATAGCTTCTTTCCTCTGTTTGACAACTATATATATGAGCTTTGCAGCAACATCGAGGCCATCGAGTATGCAACAGACGAGGTCTTGCGAGACTTTGAACAGGACGGAGTCCGCTACCTGGAACTGCGAACAACCCCAAGGCAGAGTGCCGGCCTCACCAAAGAGCAGTACGTATCGACAGTCCTCGACTGCATCGATGCTTTCGACCAGCAAAACATGTCGACTTTCCTCATCCTTTCAGTGGACCGTCGCAACACGCTCGAGCAAGCCATGCAGACTGTCGAGCTGGCCGTGAAATTCAAAGACCGAGGCGTCGTGGGCGTGGACCTCTGCGGCAACCCCCTAAAGGGAGATGTGTCCATCTTCAGGCCTGCTTTTGAAAAGGCCAGGTCGGCCGGGCTCAAGATTACGCTTCATTTCGCAGAAGTCCCCGAGTCATCCACCCAAGAGGAGCTTCGAACCTTGCTGTCGTACGAACCGGACCGGCTGGGCCATGTCATCAACGTTCCCGATGACATCAAGGACATGATTGCTGAGAAGAAGAAGCATATCGGTCTAGAGCTGTGTCTTTCTTGCAACGTACATGCCAAATTGATTCCAGGCAGCTTTGGAGACCATCATTTTGGATACTGGAAGGACACCGAGTGCTCCATTAGCGTCTGCGTACGTTGTTCGTCTCGTACAGACTGTCGAGACAGACCATGCTAACATATTCAGACCGACGATGTTGGCATCTTTCGCAGCTCCGTCTCAAACGAATATCTCCTTCTCGCCCAGCATTTCAACCTCACACGTGCCGACATCATCAAGCTGAGTGAGAGATCCATCGTCTCCATCTTCTCGGGGCAAGTAGAAAAGGACAGATTGGCACGGCTATTGTCTGGCTTCCGCCTGGAAGTCAAGATCCAAGACATGTAATCTCCACCACACCATGATAAGTGCCAACACACATTGCAAATTGACTGATACAAATAACATACGTGAATAAGATAAATGTAAGCTGGCAATCCATATCCTCATCCATCTACAGAAGCCCGCACGTCTTATATCCAGTTGTACAAGTTCTGTCCGGCAGCGTGGAAAACATGTGCTCGTGTCTCTAACCATGCCCGTGTCCTTATCCGGCTCTTCCCTTTGGTATTTCAACGCCAACAATCCATGCCAAAGCAAGTCATTACGCTCCCACGCTGAATCCAAAAGATCCGTCAAAGACATCGAGCAGCTTGAGGTCGCCGTTGCCGCCGCGCAGGGCGAGGAGTACGTCGATCGCAGGAACCTTGTTGGCCGGGTAGAAGAGGAGCAGGTTCTCCATATCCTCGGGGGTCAAGTTGCTCAGCTCGTCCCACTTGTATGTGTCGCTAACCTTGGACATCCTATCGTCACCTCGTCAGCCGCAGTTCCTCGCTCCGACCTCGTTGTAGACTCACCATCGCATCCTCTTGGGGCTGTCCTCGGCGTCCGGCGCAATCTGCCGCAGCTTCCCTCTCAGCTCCCCGATCGATTCGATGGCGTTGCCCGCGTTGGGCGGCAGGCTCCCCGCGATGAGCTTGCGCAGCGTGGCGGCCAGGCGCGGGCCCCGACCGTTGGTGCTGACCATGATCTGCAGCGGGCCGTCGCGGTGGATGCTGCCAAAGTAGAAGTCGCACTCGGACGGCACGTCGGCAATGTTGGCGGGTATCTTCTTCTCCTTGCACAGCTTCCAGATGACGGTGGACGCGGCCGGGTCGTCGATGGCCACGAGCACCATGTCAGCGTCATCGAGGTCCGACGGCTCGAACAGACGGTCGACGTGCGTCACCTGCTTCTCGGCGACGCGGTGCGCCACCTCGGCATTGAGCCCAGACGCTGGGCATACGACCTTGACTTTGGCATCGGCGTTGAGGCAGTTGAGGATTCGGCCGGCGGCGACCTAGACGGCGAGGCGTATCATGTTAGCCTGGGAGCCCGACCTTCGGAGGAACCTTTTTCTTTTTCTCTTTTATTAGCATGGCCTAGTAGTTACTCACTTCACCGCCGCCGACAACCAGGACTGTCTTGTCCTTGACTTGCCATGCGAGAATGAGGCTGCCGCCAGGTTGGACCTCAGGAAAAGATTTCGCCATCGTGTGCCACAGAGCCCAAATTGCATGCGTCGATGAGGCTGGGCTTGCAAACAATCCTACCATCCAACCAAACCTACTCCTAGTTAGCTTTTCCCCTGCACCTTGTCAATCCCGTCATGGACGCCCCCGATAAGAATGCCCCCGATAAGGGACTACAACGAGAGGCGGCTGCACGTTACAGCATTATTACAGTGCTACCCCCCGCTCGGCTGGGTTCCGCTTAGTGGCGGGTTGGCAGAGTGCAGTGCAGGTATTCCCGCGCTAGGCCCCATCCGCACTGGCACAGGCGCTGCACAGACTGCCACAGCACATCAAGGCACTACAACCACTGCCAAAGATAGCACTGTCTCCATCCTGCCCACGCTATCATCCATACACTCTGCAAACCGCCCCCATTTCCTGCTCTCCAACAAACCCGCCAACGCCCAGGCTGCAGCTCGAGGCGCAGCGACCACCCACGGTCGTCTTCGTCTCGCTTCGCTCAGTCGCTCTGAATGCCGCTCCTCCTCCGCCTCCCGCCTCGAGCCCTCCTCCTTCTCCTCCTCTGAGCGCAAACCCCGTCATGTCTGGTCGAAAGCTGGGCGGTGGCCGTATCCTCGGAAGCGGCAAGGGCCTGGCTCCTCCAACCCCTCCAAGCGTCGCCTCGAGGGCCACGAGCCCTTTGCCCTCGGACAGCACCGTCTCCCTCGGCTCGCCCTCGATATCGCCGCCTGCTTCTGGTAGTCTGACCGACTTTGGCCATGACATTGGTGCCAGCATCAGCGTCGGCATCCAGGCAAAGGGTACTTCGGCTGATGCCGCCAAGTTGATATGTCCCATATGCAACGATGAGATGGTAAGATCAGTCACGTCCAACTACCGGGTGATGTTTGTCTCATATCATACTAGGTTACGCTCCTCCAGTTGAATCGGCATATCGACGACAATCACCAAGAGCTCCCCGAAGCCGCCCAGGATGAGGTCAAGACCTGGTTCGACAAGCAGGTCCTAAAGGCCAAGCGATTCCAGCCCCTGTCACTGCTGAACCAGAAGCTTCGTGGCCTCGACGTCTTCGAGTCCAACGAGTCGAGTCCTACGCCGCCTCCGCCTACAGTAGCAGCCGGTCGAGCCCCTCCCGACTCCCCCATGGATCCCGATTCCGTCATCACGCGATCCCATTGGCAGCGCTCCACAACCCATGACTTTTGTACCGACCCGACATGCGGCAAAGGCCTTGGCCCCATAAACGGCAGCATCAATTGCAGAAGTTGCGGCAGGTTGTTTTGTGAAGAGCACACCATGTACCAGATGAAGCTTAGCCGCAGCGCAAACCACGAGCCGGTGCGCGGCTACTGGGCTAGAGTGTGCGAGACCTGCTACAAGTCGAGGGAGGGGTACAACGACCACATGGGCCTGGTCAATGACCATACGGCTGCCTTTACCGAGCTGCGGCGGAAACGGGTCGAACGGCAGAACCTAGAGATTTCCAGACTAGAGAAGCGCTTGACGAGGCTCACGAGGCTGCTCGCGGATTCCGCCGATGTGTCCACGGCCCCCAATGGCTCGTTGTTAGGGCCAGTGACCAACCTGGCCGGTCAGAAGTCGAGTAGGAAACTTCTCGAGCAGTCCGTAGTCACTTGGGAAGACGACAACTCCGTGCCCCGGTGTCCCTTTTGCCAGCAAGATTTTGGCTCATGGACCTTCAGGCGGCATCACTGTCGGATATGCGGCCGTGTAGTATGTGCCGACCCGCAGACCGGGTGTTCCTCCGAAGTCCCCCTGACGGTCACAGCCTGTGCGTAATGTCTGTAATCATGATCATTTGTGGCCTGCTAACATGTCTCAGCGACGAATACCGCCACGGAAAAGCCGCCAACAGTCGCGGCGTCTGGCCAGCTGAGCGTGGACGTCAGGATGTGTAGGGAGTGCAAGCACACCATCTTCTCGAGCCGCGATTTCCACGAATCCCTACTTCGCAAACCACCAGACCAGCGAGCATACGAGACGCTGCGCCAGTTTGAGCGCGGCATCCGTCAGCTATTACCTTCCTTTCACCGGGCCCTCCTCGCTCTGCAGCCCGAGACCAAAGAGAATGGCGAGGTCGATCTGAACAAGCCTCCGCCCTCGCACGCACAGATCCAGGAGGCTGCTAAGATACGCAAACGTCTCGTCGACAGCTTTGCCAAATACGGCGAGGCTGCTAAGCGGCTGCGCGACCTGCGCACTGACAGTACCACACAGCAGCGGCTACAGATGGCTGTGTACACCTATGCGAGCGGCTTCCTCCACACCAATATGCTGCCGCTCAAGAGCCTCCCGCAGCTCCTGCGCAGCCGCTCCGCACCCATCGGCGCGTCCTCACGCCTCCTCCCCAGCACCAACCATTCGACCTCCAACCTCCGGCACACGGAGCTCGCCGAGTCAGAGACGGCGTCGCAGGCTCCCAGCGAGGGGAGTACCATTGTCAGCCAGCTCGAGACAGAGGAGAAGGATCTGCGCGAGCGCCTCGTCATCCTCGAGGAGCAGCGCTTCATGGTCCAGGACATGCTCAAGACGGCCACGGCCGCCCGCCGCTTCGAGGAAGTCAGCGCGCTGTCCCGCAACGCCGACGAGCTTGAACTGGAGATTCAGGACCTCAAGGGCAAGGTCCACGGCGTCGAGCAGCGCTGGGAGGGCGTCTACCGCAACGGCCCGTAGAGGGGGTTGCTCGATTGTATGCATATGTCGTGGCCTTGGCGTTTTGGGACGGGACTTTGGAGTCTAGAACACAGCATTACTACGGAGTTTTATTCATACTCGTCATGCTGAAGAAAAGCATTCGTTATGTCGAGGGTTGTTTTTCTTTCATCCTTTTTATTGCATGCGCGGCGCGGTTGATGGGTTACCAGCGCCTTGGTGTATCATATTCATCTTTTATCGACAGTTTGAATCTTGGAGTCATCTCATCAAACTATATTTCAGCAAGGGAATCTTTGACAACTTGAAGCGACGTAATTTCAGGGGCATATATAAATATGCGAATACGCTAAAGGGATATGCATAAGTGATACAGTGAAAACATTTGGAGCCTTTTGGAGGAAAGTGACAGTCCCTCCTCGTGATGCCGACAAACAGCGGTATACCCAAACACTCCTTCATCCCCCAAAACGCCTTTACGCGCTCGTGGCCCCCGGATACGGCCTTGAAAGAACAAAAAAAGTGCCCACCCCAACCCAAAACAAATGTCATGCAGAAGGCATAAGACGAAGAGGCGCAGCTCTACCATCCCTAATGGACCACAGCCTCTACTCCGCCCAGGAATCTCCTTACGCGTCCAATCTCAAGCTCGTCGCGCTCGCTCTCCACAGCCTTAAGCAGCCCATCGACGACAGCGTCCACCTCGCTCTCCTGGACGCCGGTGCACAGCGCGACGATGCGGCGGTACTTGATCTCCACCTCCTGGCTGCGACCCTTGAGGGCCTGAACCATCTTTCTGGTGATGTCGCGGCGGTTCTCGACGGCCCGGACGCGGGCCTTGAGGATGGCTGCCGACGGCAGAAGCCCATCGCCATTGAAGCTGGCCGATGACTCGCCAGCAGCCTCGAGCATAGCTGACAACTCCGTCTCCCACGAGGATGAGGGGTTCGGCTGCGAAGAGTGCGATTGCTCCTTCATAAGGTTGTGCTGCTCGTCTTCGCGGGCCGAGGCCAGGTTAGCCACCTTTTGTCGAGCCAGCTGCTGCTTCTTGATGGTGGCAGTGAGCTGCTCAAGATTTCGTCTTGCCTCACCCAGTTGTGTGGATGTGGTTCGGAGTGTTGCATGGAGGGCATCCAGAGATGACTGCTTGGCTTTCATCTCTTGTTGGAAAGTTGAGCCAGTCTCATTCAACAAATGTGTAATAGCTAATTTGTCAGTAAAAAGGTATAAAAATGAGGCGATTATGTACTCACATGCAATGATTTCATCACTACTTTCACGGCTTCGCTGGCTGGATCCCGCAGCGCCGTTTTGTTCTCCCTCAGATATTTCGCCATTCTTTTCTTCATTCCCAGCACGGCCAATGCCAAAGTCGATGGGCTTTAGACCAGCCCGGTTGCAAATATTGGGATCTGCGCCTACTTCGAGAAGCTGTGAGATGATACTGCGAATACCTATCCTTGCGGCGATATTCAGGGCAGTGTCTCCTGAGGAGTCTTGAGCATTGACAATCTCCGACATAAAGCGGGCAATACCCATCTTTGGTTGGGACTGTGAGCTACTGGGCCCGTTGCCATTGACCTGCGTGGCTTGGCTGTTAGGGACACTACCCTGACGCACAACCCACTCCAGTAGGCTCTCCAAGTAATATCGACTGGCGTTGTTGCGGCCCTTGACGGCGCTTGTAAGGGCAATGTGGTGCAAGACGGTCCTGCCCTTCTGGTCACGGGCCTCAATAGTGCTTCCGAGGACCTCGAGAAGCTCGGGGAATGAATTCTTATCCATCGAGTTGGTGACAACGCAGGCACGCATGAGTGCCGTCTCTCCGTACGAGTTGACGCGATGGGGTGACGCACCCGCCGCGATGAGAGCACGGAGTAGCTCCATACGCGACAGTGTTGCAGCCCAGTGCAGGGCAGTATGGCTCTGGGGGTCGATAGGGGTGTCAAGTTCTTGTGGCGTGTATTCCTTGAGCATCTCATACTTGGAGGTATCGCAGGGTTCGCTCTCCATGAATAGACTCATAAGCTGGTTGCGCTTGGTTTCCCCATCGGGCGTTGGGTCGTATGGCAAGGGAGGAAGAGGGCCCGTGCCGTCGTCCATATCCCGGTCATTGAAGCCATTCTGGGTGTAGACAAAGGACTCGTTGGGCTCGGTCGGAGAACCAGGGAAGGTGCTGGCATACATATCGACACTGGGACCGAGTCCGTTGAAGCTGTCGGCGGGCGTCATGGTCACACGCTGGCGCTTACGTGGTGGTTCGTTCTCTGGGGCTGGAGGCATTCCCGGCTGTTGCTGGCTGGAAAATGCAGAGTCAACTTGTTGGGTGTAGTCCGAGGCAAAGCTTTGCTGGGAGTTTCCGGGAAAGTCGTCTCCGTTCTGCATTGACGGTTGGCGGCTGAAGCTGGGAGCCCTGTTGGGGCCATTGCGACTCCGAGGACCGGGCGAGTCGAAGCGGGCTTTACTAATGGCAGCGACGGCATGCGAAGCGGTGCTCGAGATATTCTTGAAAAACGTTCCAGAGAGGCCGTTGGGCCGGGCGTCTGCGTTGGAGTTGTACATGCGCTTCCTCTGGGCCGCCATGGCTTGCTCTTTCGTGGGAGTGTTGAAGTCGCCGCGTCCTGCAACACCACCGTCCTGGCCCATGTCGTACGTTAGAAGAGGCCGTAGCAGTTCCTCGACAGCATATATGTGGCAGAGTTCGACTCCACGCTCAAACTTTATCCAGGTGCCCTGGTATTTGCCGTAACCACCTTGTACTTTTTCATGTTCGCCGGTCTGGATCTCCTTCTCGAGGACCTTGGTACGCTTTCCCTTCTCGACACCAGCTACCTTGAGGATCTGAGTGGCATTGAGCCAAGAATCGTGGCGGCGGCGCATAACGGCTATATTGTTAACCTCCATCTCATATACATCGACACCCGAATATGAGGCCTAGGAATAAGAGTCGGGTTAGCCTGCGAAGCGACCTAGGGCTTGCCAATACCAGTTTCGGCTTACCGAGTAGATCTGAGGTGCTTCGGGTCCATTGTAGCCGCGAAACGAGGCTGAGAGCCCAGGCTGAGACTGCTGGCTCATGACGAAGGTTTGCTGGGAGGACTGGGAGGCTGATGGCATCACCACGGCCTGGCGCTAGGGGCAAGGCCACGAGGCTGCTGCGTACACGAAATCCTAGAGGCTCTGGTCTCGACGGCGCCGGTATTGTCGTCAGCCGGGCGGCGGAAGCGCCAAGGAGGGAGCGCAGAGAGGCAGTCGGCGGCGAGGGGAGGGGCCGGTTGTATAGTTGTATGGTCGTATGGCTGCTGTCGGGCGCCTCAACAGGCCAAAGGACGAGAGACGGAGCGTAACGTGAGCTGGGTGGCGCAATACCCTTCCGCCATGCGCAAGATGGCGTCTGTGGTTCGACTTTTGCGTTTCGAGCGTCGTAGTCCCAGTTGTCGTGGTGATTGTGGGATTATTTTGGGGAGGGATGTAGAGGAAGATGCAGCGCAGAAGCAAGAAGCTGGCAGAGGTACTTGCTTCCCGGGCGCCAACGTGACTTTGGTGCGTGGGTCGCGCGCGTTCGTGCGGTAAAGTGGGAAGCGAATCTGCGAGTTAAATTGGCTCCAGCGTCGGGACGGTACCTGGCCTGGCGCAGTACTCGCGCACAAATTCAATGTACCGCTTGGGGTCGGAGGGACAACAGGTACAAAGCCCACGGCCCGGGTACTTTTTTGGCTGCACTTGGCGGCAATTATCAAATCGAAGTGCAGTGCGAAGCGCTGGAGGTTACGTGGGTGGCAGGCGATGTGTCATGTCCTGCATCCGATCTTCCAGTTCAGAAACTTCAAGTCTTAGAAGACGGGATTGATTCGGCGTCTCTCAACAAAGGGAAACCAGGTTAGCTAGGTATTCTATTCTGTACTGCTCATCCTGCCTATGCACAGGAACAGGAAGTGGCTACTAAGTAGGTATGCATGGGGGATGCTGTGCAGCCGCTATTTCGTGCATACCTTTCCTCGGCTTGCCTTCCAGGTTGTCATTGACATGTACATTTTTAGTGGCTTGCGCGCTGTTCAACCGGCCGGGGAGACGTGTCTGTTTCGCGAAGTCGCGTCAAAGTCGTGTCGTGTCGCGGCGGCCTTGTGCACTTTACGCGTCCGCGTGCCCTTGTGTCATTAGCCTGTGGAAGATTAGGTAAGTCAATCCTATCCCTTCTGGGGCACAGGCCAGAACCTGGGAATGCCCAGCAACATACCAATCGCCCCCTTCTTGAGGAAGACATCGATATCAGTGGTGAAGATTCATTGAATTCTAATCCTTACAGATAGATTAAGTGGCTATCTGTTTAAATATCTTGATCATGTTTTTAATCGGATTTCTCACAATGGTATGGGATGCCTCTACCGTCGAGGTGAACCGAGGTTGTGCCGATTGCTCTTATCGATAAGCCGTACCTGAGGTATGATGCAAACACAGTAGAGATGAATTGGCCACGGAACCCTTGAACGTCCCAACAATCGCGTTTTGTTGACGACTTACGGAGTAGGCTTCACTCGGTTGTCCGGTTCTTACCACGATGCCTCCTCCTCACGAACCTATAGCCAAATCTCTAAAAACTCTTTGGCTCTACCGCCACATCCTCCGCGAAGTTTCCTATCTTTCGCCGGCCGTCCAAAAACCCATTCGCCATCATATCAGCAAACGCTTCCGTCAAAACGCCGAGGGGGATAAGCATCGCAAAAGCCATATCAGCAGGGCATGGAACACCCTGCGTAATCTCCGGGCAGCCAATGCTGGTGATCAGAGGGTCATGGTGAGTCTCATAAGCAAGGCTTTCGGGAGAAAAGGCTTCAGGAGACACGAGCTCGTAGCGCAGTTCGTCAAGCCTGAGGTTCCCGTCAATACCAAGCCCATCGACGGTGTCATATCCCCGGTCTCGGCAACCAAATCCGAAGCGTCAGCCACCGAAGCACCCAAAGGCCATGCCGCGCTCGAGGAGATTATATCTGCAGCTCGCCGGGAGGGTAATGCCAAGTCAAGGTCCCAACCACTCAACGAGGGCCCCCCAAAATTTTTCAATAATTGGGACACACCAAAGATTATGGCGCTGCTGAGGTCGCAAAGGCGGCAGGTAGCTGCGGCGTCTGACATTATCGGGTCTACGAATGAAATCAAGACGCTCGAGCCCGACATATACGTTCCCAAGACCAACATTTGGGGCAATCCGCCAGCCCCAAATGTCGTCCAAACCAAGCGGGCCAAATGGTGGAAGCAGAGTGTAAACAAGTTGCTTCCTCCACTGGATCATGGCGAGTGGGAACTGCTGTCTGAACTGTCGGCTGGCGCGAACACAGAAGAGGACTGGGCAGTTCCCAGGCGACGTCCCAAGGCGGTGCCACTGGTGGTGCGCGAGGAGATGCCGCAGCCCTGGAACTGGAAACTATATGCTTCGCAGCCCATATCCACCGTTGAAAAGGAGAATACAATGTCGCAGCTGCGTCGCAATGGTCACACGGAGCAGGGGCCGTATGTTGCGAATGTCAGGGAGCGTGAGCTGAGTGCTCGGTGGTACCGCAGGAAATATACGGAGACATTGTTTTCTACCCCAAAGGCCAGCGAGGATCCCAAGACGAAGAAGCCCACGTTTAGCTGGGGATCACGGAATCCACAGATAGCTCCAGCCCGGAAGGAGCAGCTTGACTTTTTCGAGGCGCAGTCATGAGGCCACGCTTGTTCCCATTCGACAACGGCTCATACATCACGGCACATGTTGGGCGGAATTCCTTTTTATTCATGTCGTCCACTTCAACCATCCAGGATGGCGGCAAGCTTCGGCAGGGCAGGCCCATCCACTCGCATGCCGACCCATTCATTCATGGCCTGGGCGCCGATGCTCTCGTAGAACTTGATGCTGGGCTCGTTCCACTTGAGCACACTCCATTCCAGCCTCCCGCCGTTCATAGCAATCGTCTCCTTGGCCAGCTCGCTCAGCAGTCGCTGGCCATAGCCCTTCTTGCGGTGCTCCGGTCGCACAAAGAGGTCCTCGAGATAGATACCGTTCTTAGCACGCCACGTGCTATAGTTGTAGAAGTACAGCGCCATGCCGGCAGGGGCTCCTTCAGGGCTGAAGAGCAGAAGGCACCGGGCTGGCCGCGTGGGAGTTATCGGCTCCGTGTTGGGGATGGATGAGGTGTTGGGGCCAGTGTCTGTGGAGGGTGCAAATGCGATTGTCTCCTGGAGTGTCTCGACGGTTGCTTGGACAGTATCGAGCTCATGCTCATACTCGGCCAGTTCTCGGATCATCTCGAGGATGAGGGAAGCATCTGTTGGCTGGCGTTAGCTATTTCCCTGCATGTGTCTTGGCAGCTGGACACACCTTCGCGTCGTGCGTGACGAACCAGAGCGGAAGCCATTGTAGTTTATTGGGCACTTCTTGTATGGAGAGCCTGTGTGTATATTACTAGAGGTTATGGCAGAAACTGACGGCTTCTTGTGTGAGGTTGATTTATATGCAGGGACGGTGCGACGGCCCCTCTTGCGGGATCGGCTTGGGTTTCCTCGCTAACTTTGTTTCCCACGCCAACAATGGGATTCATTGGTTCCGTCGTATCGTGGCGCGCCCTATTACCGATTTGGTGGGGAACAATGGGCAGCGACGACATTTTGTGGGCACTTTCAAGGATTTTTCACCGCAAGCAGTAAAGGTTTATATCTCAGATGATGCCGCTTTTGATGTTTCTATTTGTTTCTGTTACGGCCAGTTTATGTTATGTATTCATTTGTGTGACTTCTATGAGTGGGCGAGTCCATACGCATCAGGTTGGGCGCCATTAGATGAAAACCATGGAGTCGATGTTTAGGTAAAAGCACTATCAAGCCGCCGGCAACCTCCAGCAGGACATCTGAAAAATATTGGTACTTACAAAAGGCAGAAGCTTATTAACCATGCAATAAAGAAAGTCTCGGTTGATTATCTGTTATCGGCTACATTGGTTGGTGACCCCAAAGGTGTCATAGGCAGTGTAGGGTAGAGCATCATACAGGGAAGGCAAGCAAGACATGACGACAAGGTTATTATTAGACTCGGCACTCATCAGCCCAGCCCTCCTCTACAAGCACTGGATCGAAGACTGAACCAACAGCAAAAAGGACGAAAATGCAAAAAATAACAAGTGTGACTTGTTTGCCACGAGGCGGAATCGAACCGCCGTTTTCAGTGTTCACGATTAGTTCAACCACAAACTAATGTCCTAACCACTAGACGATCGCGGCTCTTTCTGAGCTTACTCATCGGCGAATTATTACGCAATATACAGATCAATCTCAAAGATCCGATGAAGATCAGCCAGGATGACCTGGCCTGTGGGTGTTTGTTTCAAGGACCATGAACCAGGGCCCGTTGTCGCTACCAGGGCCACTTTTCAAACTTGGTTGAAACATATGCCTGCCTGGTTCATCGGATGGTCGACATGAGTTTCAAGACATGCCAGAGTTTATTTTCAGTAGGGCTTGGCGATGATCGACTTGTCTCCTGAATGATGCATGCGCAAATTCATGTCTTCCATGGTTGCTTTGGTCTATCCCGGCACACACAAGGGCGCCATGTCCCTGTAGCAGCTTGCATGCATGATAATCCAGCGCAAGCGGTAAAACAAGCAAGTGATGATCCTGGCGATGTTTTGAATTGTTGTTTAGAATTACGGGCTGCATTCAACTGTTCCAGAAACCCCTCAATGGTTGCCCGGAATTTGGATGACTACCTTTGAAAAATGCTTCTGCTTCTTCATCCTGTCGTATGCATCCTTTGCAGATTCCAGAGAGAAGACTTGGTCGTCCAAGGCTGGCTTTACACCATTCGCCTCGACAAACTGAACCATATCCCGCATCATCTGTCTCGTACCAAGTAGAATGCCTCTTGCTACACAGGAGGCGAATATCAAGCGTAGCAATAGTGAGTCTGGCTTGTCAACACTTCCGAGTAAGCCTGTGAGAACGACCAGACCATTGGTCTTCAGGGCTTCAATAGATTGTCCCACGGTGGCATCGCCGCCGATGTCGACTACCATGTCCACGCCACGGCCATTCGGTGTCAGTTCTTTCGCCGCCCTACCCCATTCGGTAACTTCGCGGTAGTTGATGACGTGATGAGCTCCCAACTCCCGGAGCTTCACTGCCTTGGCTTCATCGCTAGTGGTTGCAATTACCGTAGCACCAATAGCGAGCGCAAACTCCCAGGTGTCAATAAGGATAGTGGCATCAAGCAAAGAAGACTCACCTGCAGTGCCGCGATGCTGACACCTCCTGTCCCCTCCACCAGAATCCAGTCACCCTTCTTAAGCTCCTGGCCCTTGAGGCCCATAAGTGCATTCCACGCAGTAATTCCAGAGCATGTCAGGGTAGCGGCTTCTTCGAATGTGAGAAAATCACCAATCTTGATGATGCAGCTTTCTCGGAATACACCGTGGGTCGCAAGTGTCCCGTTGAGACCGTGACCCAGTCCGTGGCTGATGTGTGTAAAAACGGGAAGTGTATCGTCATCAAGTCCCACCACGGCTTCGCCATTCTTCTCCTGGCCTTGCACCATATGCGTCACGACTCTATCACCGACTGTGACAGACTTGACATCACAACCCGTCTTGACGACGATCCCGGCCCCGTCTGAGCCGGGAACCACATCGGCGGCACGCAAATCCCGGCCGCCCTGAAAATGTGAGACATTTTGACTGCGAGGATGAGGCCAACTTCTTACCTTGGCAATCATGAGATCACGATAGTTGAGAGAGGCGGCCCGTAGCTCAACTAGGACTTCGTCTGCACCCAGATTTTGAGGTAGATGCATGGGCTCATAACTGAGGCCAGAAAGATCTTCGTTCTGGGAACGAACTACCCATTGAAAGGAGGGAGCAGAAGTCATTATTAGACTAAATGAGGTAGACAACTGCGATGTAGATGTGGCGGGGAATTGTGCAGAGACGTGGCGGTTGGAGTGGGAGAACCGTACATATGCTAGTGTCTACTCACAAAAGGCACAATGGGCCGTAATTACAAATGCTAGTGCCCGATTTGTCTGCTTCCCACGTCACTCGCTCCATCGTGAACAAGGCGGGAAGAGCTTGTGAGGTGGGTAAAGTGGGTATAGCCAGCCAGATGGATCGATCTCTTGCCAGCCGTGTGATAAGGTCCTTGCCATGTTCGCCCATGGTGAAGAATATGAGAGAGAGAGAGCATTTGCAAGTCTTGCAAGGGTGTTGTAGCTGTGAAAGAGCAATGTGACAATATGTTAGCATATACTGACAGTGGGCAGTTGGCAGCTAACACAAACCCCTGCAAAAAGCATCAAGAGTCTCATCTAGCATGCTCTCTTGGAGCGTAGTTATGCGCGCAAAACGCAAAACGCAAAACGCAGAAATAGAAACAAAACACGCCGCAACCAGGCCAAGGAAAACTCGATAGAAGACAAATTGTTTAAGACACAAACGTGGAATGATAACGTGCGTGGAGGACACTTATTTGTCTGACGGCAGTTGGCTTAGTCACCGCCTTGACAAGCCATCGTGGGGCGCATCTTGATCAATCAACAGAAGCCTTGCTCAGCTTCACTCTCCATCCCAACACCCACAAAATACGTCACGTGCCGCTCAAACCTTCCAGACGCGTATTCGCCTTTGATGATAGCTGCCGCCGGGCATCAGGGCTTCCAAGACGTACATGGGAGGATATACGACGCGCCAAGCGGCAAGTCGCCGTTACCAACAGCCTAGAGAGGCAGCATAAAAAAGCGTCCACCATTGCCAAACAGTCCAGCGCAATATCGCATGCTAGCAATCATGGCACCCTCACGACCGCGCATTTCTGACGTCTCCCACACGCCGACTCTCTCCTCCTCCGGTGTTCTACGGGCGGCCAACCAGGACATCCCTCCCTTTTTCAACACTACCTTCTCGACGCACCGCGTTTCCCCCCTCTTTCTGGGCAGCGAGGGCCTCACCCCGGCACGCCTCGCTCAGCTCGCACATCGCTTACGAGACATCTTGGTGGGTGATGTTGTGAGAGGCATCCAGATCGGGCTCGAATCCACAGACACGCCTGTTGGTCAAGTAGGGCCGCTTAGAGCAGTCAAGATCCGCTGGTTTCACGCCAGCGAAGTCCTGGGCGAGGATGTCGACTCAAGTGAACCGCAGCTGTTGGAGTTGCAGGATAAGGGGCTCTGGATTGAGATTCGACACGAAAATGCCGTCTATGTGGCGCTGCTGATACCCGCCACCACCAACCCAACACCAGCACCAACCCACCTGGGCTGGCAGTCGCAGACAGCTGAGACGCCAAGCTCGCCGGACAATGATCGCTTCCTTCACCTGCCTCTGATGCTAATGCGGATGCCTCTGGCCCTCAAACAGGTCATCAGCAGTTGGCTATCAGATACATTCGACTGCAGGGTGAGCAAACTCGCATTGGGCACCAGGACATTGGTCAATGTACTCGAAGGGTGGATGCGAACGTCCGAACTATCAACAAAGGGGCCAGATCTTGTGGTGACGTTGGCCTTCAATGCGCCTCTTGCGGATAAGACAGACGAATCTGACACCAACAAAGGAGAGAATGCACAGTCTGTTGTCGCAGGACTGAGGACTATGGATATCACTATGTCTCCTCTAGAAGTCCGTCGTTTTACCCGCGCGGGTACTTATGCATCCGGGGAGAGCGCAGTGCCTTGGAGCGGCGATTCCCGCGAGAGACGCACGCTGGCGGGAGGCAATACCGACGATGGATGGGCATGGCGGGAGGATAAAGTTGGCCCCAAACAGCCCTTCACTGACGCCCTCGCGCGATACCTGGACCACCACTTGGCCCTTAATCTATTCCACCCCAGCGTGCGGATTGTCCAGATCTCATGCGGTGGGTTCGTGCTGGGGCAGTCCCGGCTCAAGATTATCCGACACGGTGACAGAAGCGGTGACCTCTCTAGGGCATCCTGGATGTTCATCACCCAGCTAGGGCAGAGGGTGGTGGGCGATGAACTACCCTCTGTCTTTTGAGTGGATCTTGTTCGGCTGGCATCCGTTACCGGATGAAGGGCTGAGGATGATAAAGGAGATGCTCCGCAGGCAGTTGGAAGAGGGCTAGCGAGCTCTGCTTCTGGTAATGGCAGATCCACTCAGCGCAGCCCAGTGCGCTTTGACGATAATGCCCCCCCATCGTGTGATGGGATAAGATGTTATAGTACCATTACCATTCAATCTGAGGTCAAGCGAATGCGGTTAGGCCAAGCCGACATTGTTTTCGGCATCTGTTGTTCATCTCGGCTGGGCAAATGGCGGGCAGCACGTGCTGGCTGTTGGCTTCGCCTGCGCGAGCAAGAATAGCAGCAGAGAACGGCCGACTTGTTCGATGCCCAGCCTAGGATGAATCACGAAATGCGACGTTACGGCCTCTCCGAAACATTCGCATCTCTCGCTTTCAACTGTGCCTCTTCATTCTTGTTTCGTTTGAATGCACAGCTTGTCCTTGCTTGCAGCACATGGGCAGGTGTTTCGGAAATACAAGACGAACTCATTCGATCGAAGAGCGTCAAAGCAATGCGACTATCGAATTGCCGTAACATTGCCAAGTCCACCTCCTCGGTGCAATGGACCCTGTGTTGGCGTTCTATAACAGGCTGTGTTAAGCACCTGCAGGTCCCTGTTTCCAGTTTATGCAGCCGGGGGGGGGGATGGAATGGTCCCGCAGGCAGGCTGAGCGACAGTGTGACTATGCTGTATCAAAGAGGCCCGCAAAGAGCATGTTGACGTGAAGCAGCACCCTGATCGGATAAACCCGTTGGTGCCCATGACAAGGTGCGCTATGACGGGCAGCGCAAAAGGCGTCAAGCCCAATGAGGAGGGAGACTTTGACTCCATACGGAAGTCCTCTTGGCATTGGCCCCTGCGCCGCCCCGGGGCTGCCTTTTTGTGTGACCCCGTGTAAGAAGGGGGATTCTCCCCGCATCGGCCACTACGTCAATCACCATCCGAACTGGGCGAGCGCATGCGGCTGAGCCCTGGATTTGAGACGATTTAAGAGTGCACGGCGCAGGCAAAGAGGCGTGACTTGAGGGCGCATATAGCAGCTGGCAGCGCAAAAGAACCATTGGCTTCCCCGGCTGTCCCGAGGCGGGCGCGCACAACTTGCAAGAACCATGATGGAGAGTATGGATGTTTCGACCCTCAAATGGCAGGGCTCGCCGGGCATCCCAAGTGATGGGCCAATCCTGTCACCAGGACAGCGTGACAATTCGTGCTGGTGGAGGTACCGCTCGGTCCACTGTTGTGGTGAGCCATCACGCATGGAGGACTATTGGGTGGGTTCGACGGCAGGGATCACGACCAACTCAAAGTGTACATGGCCCATCGTCTGTACTCCTGCCGTTTCAAAGTATCTTCAATCTCACCCTACCCACCAATAGCAGGTGATGCTCCTCGTCCTATAGCCACCCCTGCTGTTACAAAGATATCCAGGGTCAGGACGATATTCAGTCCCCATGGCTGTTTAAAAACACCATGGCCGGCGCTCACGATGGAGGTCTTGAATCGTTGTGCCGAACAAATCATTCCTTATCCTCCTCTTTCGTGGCCAGGTTCTGCCACATCCTATCCTTAATCCCATACAGTCCTTACCTTTACCATGTTGTTTAATCGCCTGGCAGCCTCTTTGGCTGCCGCCACACTCATTCAAGCGCTGCCTCACGGAGAGGAGCGTCCCGAGGGGGGATTCGAGGTCGTCATTGTCCGCGTCAGGGCCGAGGACTGCAGCGAGTGCGCTGCCCAACCTTCCATCGCCTCCATCGATGAGTCCGTGGTCAACATAGCCCAAGCCGATCCTGTCGCTGAGACGGAGCCCGAGCCCGAGTCGAACGAGCCTCAACCCTCTGCCACCAAGCCTACCGCTTCCTTTACTCAGGACCAGCCCATTGCTACCTTGAAGCCCAATGTTCACTGGACCTGCGATACCAAGCCTGCTAAGAACGTCGTCCCTCTGGCCGCTGAGGAGGGATCTCAGTTGTACTATGGTCTCGGTAGTAAGTTTATCTCTTCCAGCCCACATTCATCTTATATACATGCTTATGATGATTAGGCCCTGACAAGGCTGGTGAATTCGCCTTCCTTACTTACTACTTTAACCGTCCTTCCGTAAACCTGGACCATACTGACCACGTCACGGACGTCGTCTTCAACAACAACGAGCTCACCGTTCACTTCGCCTCGGAGGAGGCCTGGGACTACGCTGTCGATACGTGGTCGGAGAAGGACGAGCTCGTTCTCATTACTTACACGGAGGGATGCGGCGCCTTCGAGAAGGAGGAGCGCTGCTTCTTCCAGGTCAGCAGCATCACCCAGAAGGATGACGAGCACAACATCGTCGCCAAGGGCAAGCCCGTGAACCCCGAAGAGATTGCGACCAAGGCCAACTCGGAATGGGGATACTGGGTTCCCCGTGAGAAGTCCGAGGGCGCCGCTGCCGCCCCCGTCAAGATTCCTTCCAAGCCCGTCCCTGGCAAGCCTGCTCCCGGTGGTTTCGGAAACGGAACTGCCCCGACCAAGCGTCCCGGTGCTTGCGTTCCTCCTGTCGATGGTGTTCACAACCTCCCCACTGCCTGCCTCGGCGACTCTTTCGATCTCGACCTCGATAGCGCTCTCGGCGCCGAGGACATGAGCCACCAGTACTCTAGCTTCCTTGAGACCGTCATCCGTGAAGCTGGTGGTCAGGCCTCGAACCAGTCTCTGGTCGCACGCAACTACATTGCCCCCCGATGTGGCTTCTTCTGCAAGGCCTTCAACAAGTTCGTCGTCCAGCCCGTCAAGCAGGTCATTGAAACTGTCAAGCAGGCTCTCACTGTCGATGTGTCTCTCAACGAGGACTTCAGCTTCAAGATCCCCGACCCCGAGTCTGACCTCGCTGGCATCAACGACCTCATCGGCCTCGACCTCATCAACGTCGACTCCCCCTTTGGCCCGGCCATCCAGCTGTTCAGCATTGATGTGCCCCCGATTGATGGCGTCCCTCTCGAGGGCGGCCTCGACATTTTCTGCGTTGGCTGCGGTGTGAGCGGCTCCGTTCGCATCTCTGGACGCGCTGCTTGGGTTCCTTTTGAGGGCATCACAGAGGGCTTCATCGAGCTGCACAACGACATCACCTTCTCCGCCAAGCTGGGTGTCGACGCCAACATCGCTCTCAAGCAGGATCTCGACCTTGATCTCTTCAACGTCGGCCTTCCCGGTCTCAGCTTCGGTGTCATCACCATCGGACCCCGTATCTCCCTTGGTGCCAAGGTCGGCGTCGAGGCCCTCGCTTCTGGCCGACTCCTTGCTGGTGGAGAGCTCGCCCTCCAGAACGCCGCCATCGTCATCGACATTGTCAACAGGGAGAACACCCGCGCCCAGGCCTGGGAGCCCTTCTTCACCCCCGTTCTCGAGGTCGAGGGCGAGCTCAGTATCAAGGGCTCCCTGGGTCTGCCCGTCGGCATCTTCCTTGGTGTCCAGATTGCCACCTTTGACCTGTCTGTCGGCATCGTCGACGAGCCCTCCATCTCCGCCGCTGTCCAGGTCGCTGCTAACATCGAACTTGTCGACGGAAACACCTTTGAGGGCGGTTTCCTCGATGTCAACGGCTGCACTGGTCTCGGCGCCCAGCTGAGCTTCCGCAACGAGCTCCGCGCTGAGATCCTCGGCCTTGCCAACATCCCCCTGTTCGACACCGGCGATATTAGCCTGGCCCAGGCCTGCCTTGAGTAAGTCCCTCTCCATGGCTATAGTTTCCAAGTTTCTTTGCTAACACTATACGCAGACTGCCTAGTGATCTCAGTGGTGGAGAACCGGCTCCTCCTGCTGCACAGCCCCGTCTGGGCATGCCTGTCGAGGAGGCTCCTGTTGCAGAGACGCCTGCTGAGGAAGCGCCTGTTGAGCAGATGCCTCCCGTTGTCGAGGCTCCTGCTGCCGAGGCCCCCGCCCCCTCTGGCATGTCTGTTATGTCGTACAAGGACGCCAACGGCTTCGAGTACGCTCCCTTCATCAGCCCCGGCTCAGCCAACAAGGTCGCCGTATGCTCCAACGGCAACCTGTATGCCATGGCCATCGAGGGTGCCAAGAACCCCTCTTGCGCCGATGCATTCACCTTCATGGAGAAGGCTCTCGTGAGTGATGGTGCCAAGCGCGTGATGCACTACTACAACAACACCATGTCGGTGGTGGGCGTGTCCCGCCTCCGTGCCGAGGAGGCATCCAGCATCCCCTCGACTGGTGTCGTGGTGGCTCTGGCGCCCTACGAGGGTGACAGCGATGCCAACCTGTACCTGGCCGTCGACCCCCAGGGCGAGGTCTTCTACCCCATGGTCTGCGAGTACAAGGACGGCACGGCAGCCAAGCTCTTCCTGGCCAAGGACCCCGTGATTGGCGCCCAGACGCTGGCCAGCCCTGCGGTCCAGCACTCCATCACGGGCGGAGAGGTCAGCAGGTGCTCACCTCTGGAGCTCACCAAGGGTGCCAATGCCTCGGGCTACGCCGATCTCCTTTCAAAGGCATGAATTTAATATTGCGACTCTTCATCTTGAGATGCAAGAGCCATTTTGATGGCCAACATATTTTACATTTGTAATGTCAAAGTACACGCAGCTCCCGTCTGGAGCTTAATTCTCTCTCTCTTAGATACCACAAATTTCAAGCTTTCGGTTCCACTTCACCTACCTTCCTGCGCATCTCATAATATGCATGCGTATCCTGCGATGATTCCGTATTGGCTGATGTAGCGCTCGGGTTGCATCCATCCCGGTTAATTCAACATGGGTTGATCTGGGCTTTCCCTCTACGTCAGTACTTACTTGGGCGTGGCTGAATTAAAATTGTGACGCGCCCCTCAACCTACCCTTCTCTCCTCGTTCATCACCTGAAGACAGCCTCCATCGCCGCAAAACGCATCCATAAACCCCTTAGAATGAAGGTTATCGTTACAGGCGCCACTGGACTCGCCGGCGGCGGCGTGGTCAAGCAGTGTCTCCAGGACGACCGCATCGACTCGCTCATCATCCTGACACGCAAGCACCTCAGCGCCGACGTCGAGAGCAACCCCAAGGTGCAAGTCATTATGCACCAAGACTTCTCCACGTACCCCGATGAGCTGATGCAGAAGCTACAAGGCGCCGACGCATGCATCTGGTGAGCAAAAACCCACCACGGACTCTTTCACACACATACACAAATACCCCACGACAGCTTTGAAAAGCCAGTCAGTGACCAACCGCAAAAAAGGTGCATCGGCGGACGCGTCGACCAGTTCGGAAACGACAAGGAGCTCTGCCGCCGCGTAGGCGTCGACTTCACGCTGGCGGCCGCCAAGGCCATGAGCACGCACCTCGCCGCGCCGAGCAGCAGCGGGCGCGAGTTCCGGTTCGTGTACTGCAGCGGCAAGTACGCCGAGTGGGACCAGGACAAGACGCTCCTCTTCCTGGGGGACACGCGGCGGTTCAAGGGCCTGGCGGAGAAGGGGCTGCGGGAGCTGGCGGAGGCGACGCCGGGCTTCGAGGTGTGGGTGCTCCGGCCGAGCGGCATCCTCAGCACCGAGGCGCCGCTGTACCGCCGCGTCGTGGGTAAGCTGTACGAGGCGATTGACACGGCGCAGCTGGGCAGGGCGCTGGTGCGCGTGGCGGTGGAGGGCTGCGAGGATAAGATGCTCGAGAACGATGCGCTGCATAGGATGGCGGCGGCTTAAGGTTGCAATGGCTGGCGGCTTTTTTCTTTCTTTCTCGTTTTGAGTTTCTGCAACTTTCAGGACTGGGAGGAAGTTTGTTTCTTCGGAAGCAGCCGTCGTGCAAACACGTACTTAAAAGACGGCGTGCTGCCGCCTGTTCTTGGAGAAAGCCCATCCAGCCCTTTCAGTAGTATCACCACGCCCGGTCAATACTAGATATCATCTTCGCGATTCGACGTGGGACGTGATCAAAGATGAACGGCCCAACGCAGCAGGCCCCTCTACGGGCCGCTCTGCACAACATGCGCACCTCAAATACGAGCCGAATCTTGCAGCGAACGCTATATGTTGCCGCCATACTATCTCTCCTCCTCATCAGCCAACTCTCCACGCTCATTGTTGCAGTCTACATCTGCTGCCTGATTTGCCACCTCGCATGGCGAGAACGCGGGTTCTTGCTGCAGTCGAGATACCAACACCTGATAGCGCGCACTGGCATGGCCCGGCTCATAGGCGACGACGATGGGAGGCGGCTTCCACGGTGGCAGGCGGACGTGCCTCCGACGCCGGCACCCCGGCGTGGTCCATCCAACTTCTTACCATCGCTTCCATCTACGGGTACTATATTTGTTAGACGCGAGCCTGGCCGCGCAAAGGCCACGGGCGCTCAGGTTTAGTGTACTAGCATGCAAAGGCCTCTCCAGCCCCCCTGGCAGAGTTTGGAAAGGACGCTTCACGCTTATTTGGTCGAGTCTCTGAGTGATGGGAATGCCACATGAAGTCGTTGCATGGGAATCCCGAATCCATTGCCACTGGATCAACAGGAGAAGACGGAAGAAGAGGACATGGATCCAGACGTGGAGAATCGTTCCGGGGGACAACGCCCGGCACATTAATGAGGAGCCGGTCCAGGATGTCGGGGCAGGGATGGCCGGCATTTCCTCCTTAACTGCTCTGAAGGCTTCGGGAGATTGTAAATAAAGGCAGTTGATTGTGCTGAGTTGGTCTATTTCTTTCACCCACCGAGTTGCTTTTCTATAGTCGCAATTAACTCCTTCGTTTTTGCCTAAAGTGAAGTAAGCAATCCCGTCAATTGCCGGATGCAGAAGTGACAAGCAAAACAGTGTGCCTCGTTTAGTTGCCGTTGTCCAGGGATCATGCAGACACCCAAGACTGAAAGGAAGGAGAAAAAAGCAAGTCCCTACGAAGAGAATCCATCAGAACCGCAATATGTGACAAGCCTGTAGTCCACAATATACAAGGCTATTGGGTCCCTTTCGCACATCCCCTTTTCATGCCCAGACAAGCCGCTCTGCCGTGTCCGTTATTTCTCCCCAGTGGTGGACCAGCCGCTGATCATCCACACAACGAGACATTCTTCGCCCAGGAGGATCGTGAGGAGCCATGCAAATCGCTGCCGTTTCCGTAGCCCCGTCGACTCCACGAGCAACCTTGCCGATGGCTTATCCGGCCCCAGGAGAATTGATGCAAAACCAGCTCATGATGTCTGCCGGTAGGCTGGGCAAGCAAAGCCGGTATGGCGTGAGAAGGACAAAGGGTACAGCGGCCAATCACGACAACTTCTGCTGGGTCGGGTACGGCGTATTCTGAAAACCCCTTGATGACATGGGAATGCTCGTCCTTGCCAAGCAGTGGCGCACATATCGCTATCGACAGGTGTTGTAGCAGCGTAGATAAACAAGCTATACCACCCTGTCTGTAGAGAGAGGTCGACGTCTTTCGCATCTCGTACCATCCCATTGAAGCCGTGCCTCTGTACTCCCATCATTGTCTGTCGCCATGGCCGAAGCAGCGCTCGCCTACATCAAAGAGATGCCGAGTCTCCTGCAACAGCTCCCCGAGCTGATCAAGAGACTCCCCGAGCTCGTCAAGGAGCTTCCCGACCTCCTAAAGAATGTGCCCGTCTCGGCCGCCGCAGGCGTCGTCGTGCTCATCGCCCTGAGCCGCTTCGTCGTGGGCGAGGTGCGGTCCTACTACCGTCTCGCTCACGTCCCCGGACCCAAGATCTGCGGCTGGACCAACCTATACATTGCGCGTAAGATGTACGGCGGCCGTATGCACTATGACCTGCTGGATATGATGAAGGAGTACGGTGCGTTTTTTTTGCATGCTAGCGGTCGTGGGAGAATCTTTCTTTGCTAACGTCGAAGCAGGCCCTCTGTACCGCACGGGTCCTAACTCTCTTGTTGTCAGCGACCCCGACATCATTCGCAGAATGTCGGCCGCTCGAAGCGAGTACATTCGCGGCCCCTTCTACAAGTCGGTCCAGATAGACGCCAAGCACGACAACATCTTCTCCATGCAGGATGACAACATGCACAAGATTCTGAAGAGCAAGATGGGTCCCGGCGTACGTCTTACCCATATCCCCTGCCTCCCTCTCCCGTGCGCGTGTCTGCGAATCAGTAGTACTAACACGAGCGCACGTACAGTACTCTGGCCGCGAGCTGGGCGGCTTCGAGCCCTGCATCGACAAGCACGTCGCCGGCTTCGTCAACCTCATCGACAGCAAGTACATCTCGCAGTCCGACGACTACCGCCCCATGGACCTGGCCCTCAAGTGCAACTACTTTGCGCTCGACGTCATCAGCGACCTTGGCTTCGGCGCGCCCTTCGGATTCCTCGAGGAGGACAGGGACCTCTACCAGTACAACGAGATCACGCGCCAGTTCTTTCCCTTTGTCATGTTCATGGCCAACGTGCCCGCGCTGCTGGATATGTTGGGCCGCTGGCCACTGACCAAGATGGGACCGACGGCTGGCGACGCGAACGGGTTCGGTAGATTGATGGGGTATGTCGACCGTTTGAAGAGAAAGGGAATGCTCGAGGATGGTTTGCTGACCATGGCAGTTTCGCTGCGCAGTTCGTTGACAGCAGGCTAGGTCCCAACGCCAAGTCTGGGCGGGACATGATGCAGTCTTTTGTCAATGCCGGTCTCACCCGCGATGAGCTCATGCAGGAGGTCTTTGTGGAAACGTAAGCATAACATCACATAACACACATCATATTACAACATGAGAATAGCACTGACCAGCTGGCAGCGTCGCCGGGTCCGACACGACTGCTACGGCCGTACGAAGCACTCTCCTCTGCCTGCTCGGCAACCCCAACGCCATGAACAAGCTCCTCGCCGAGATCAGCAACGGCATCGCCAAGGGACAAATCTCGTCGCCCATCAAGGACTCGGAAGCCAAGGAGATGCCGTACCTGCAGGCGGTGATCCGCGAGGGCATCCGCATGTTCCCACCTGCGACGGGCATCCTCAACAAGCAGGTGCCCCCCGGCGGCGACAACATACTGGGGTACGAGATCCCCGAGGGCGTGCAGATCGGCCACAACATCGCGGGCCTGATGCGCACGCAGGACATATTCGGGCCCGACGCCGAGGCGTTCCGGCCAGACCGCTGGCTCGAGGCTGAGTCGGAGCCGGAGAAGCTCAAGGAGATGCTGGGGGCCGTGGACCTCGTGTTTGGCTATGGCAAGTACATGTGCCTGGGCAGGACGATTGCGCAGATGGAGCTGAACAAGGTGTTTGTCGAGCTGCTGCGGCGGTTCGAGTTCCAGCTTGTCCACGTCGACAAGCCCATGAACCTGATGAGCGCGGCCATGCTGATCATGGACGACTTCTGGGTTCGCGTGACGAGGCGCGAGGACGCGGAATGAGACGGAGGCTGGAGGGAGGGAACGTTGCCCTGAGCGGAATGGCGTTGTGGTATCATGTTCCGAACGGCGGCCGACACGGCAGATGCTATCGCCGAGGCTGGCGTTTTATTTTACGGGATGGCCGCGGATAGGGATGGCCTCGCCTGGACGAGGAACCCATGAGAAGGATGAGTATTGACGATGGGCCCAAAATAGGAAGCTGTGGGTTCTAGGTTCTGGGGTGGGTTAGCTGTGGGGTCAAGGACTTTAGTCCTACTAAATTAGCTGGGTTAAATTATGCATACTTGTCAGTCGCTGCCAGCCTTGAAAATAAACACCAGAAACGACCTACTCGCTTGCTCGCTTGCTCGCTCACCACTCATCCTATAAACTTGCTGCATCAAATGGAATAAATGGAACAAATGGAATAAATCGGAGAACCATGGAAGTATATTCCTCGTTACCAGAGAGGTGAGAAGAAAGGAAAGGAAAGGAAAGGAAAGGGAAGGGGTTTCTTCTTTCTTCTTCTTCTACCCATGCAGGCCTCGACCATATCCCGCTTGTGGCAATTTGTCCCCGTCGGTCCTGTTCGTGTTCCTTTCGGTAGGGCAAGTAAGCATTGGGACAGCTCCATCCTTCGCTCTCTCTCTCGGTTGATGGCGCGGTTTATTTTTGGAGCGATTCAGCGGCCTAAAAGGCTTGGCCTGGGCGCTATGCACACTCACCATGTGGGTTGTGATTCGAGACAGAGCTGACAGCCCGGCAGGGGTCCTGCGATGGCTCTCGAGTATATATCGTGAGCTTCCTTCTTCCTCTTTGTGGGGGATCCGCAGAGCCATCCCTCGCAATCCTTCCTTCGTCTGTACATCGTGCGCCGTTCCGGGCTCTACCAACATGGCTGCTCTTCTCGCTGTCTCGCTCTCTCTCCTCGCCTCCACGGCGGCAGCTCGTGATGTGCCCAGCAACGTCCGCAGCTTCTACGACAGCATCCGAGCCCAGCCGACCTGCAACAATGTCCTCGCCCGGGGCTTCACCAGCGTATGGGACGACACCACGGCCTGTAAGAACAGCCCCCCTTCTCTTGTTGGAAAGCAAGCTTGCTAACGACGGCAACAGCTGCCACATACTGCGGAGACCACATAAGCGACTACAACGTCGTCTTCCTCCGCGAGAACAACGGCAATCTTGTCGACATGGACGTCGACTGCGATGGCCTCCAAGGCGGACCCGGCGACGACGGCCGCTGCGAAAGCTCCGATGACACCCAGTCCATCACCGCCTTCCAGTGGATTCTCGAGGGCTACAATGTCGGCCAGGAGGACCTGAACGCAAAGGTCCACTCCTACGTCGTCTTTGGCAACGTTGGTGACCGTCCCAACTGGCCGCACTTTGACCCTCAGGCCTACGGCATCGAGCCCCTGAGTGTCATGGCCGTCGTGTGCGACAACAAGCTGGTACAGTCTCCCTTGTCTGCTATATCATGGTTTCGCTGCCCGGCATCTGGATACTGACCAACTGTGTCCGTTTTAGTTTTATGGTGTTTGGGGTGACATCAACGGAGACGACGGCGACATGGCCATGGTCGGCGAGGCCTCCATCTCCCTCGCCACCGCCTGCTTCGGCACCAGCATGAACGGCAACTTTGGCCACACCGAAAAGGACGTCCTCTACATTGCCTTCCCGGGCCGCGATGCCGTCCCCGGGGCCAACGGCGCCGCCTGGACGGCCCAGAGCTTCGACGAGTTCCACTCCAGCATCTCCGCCCTGGGTGACCGCCTCATCCAACGCATCGGCAACACCGGCGGCGATGGTGGTGACGGCGGTGACGATGGTGGTGATGACGATGACTGCTCCTGGGCTGGTCACTGCCAAGGTTCGTGGCTCATGTCCTCCCTCCCGACACTCCTGCTCCTCATGTCCGGATGGACTGCTGACTTGCTGTTGCTATGAGCAGGAGCTCCTTGCACCACCTGGGACGACTGCGCCGACAGCCTCACCTGTACCAACGGCATCTGCTCGCCCCCCTAGACATTTACGAGTTTATGACCAATCTATATATATCCTCTTGTAGTATTCGTGGTTTTTGGGAAAAGATTTGGGGGAGAAGCCATCCCCAACGGCACAATGCAAAACGTGTAATAAAGAAACAGAGATCCTGAAAACTTTGTGATCCATCATCCCATTGTCCCTGATATTCCAGTTCCGCTGTCTACACCACCATTTTGATACGGCCTTCAAGTTCTGGCGCCACCACCCGCGTCCAGTCCACAGAGTATTCGCCCTCCTTGAGTGAATCGCACACGCTTCCCTTGACCTTGGCCTTGAGAGCCCAGCGCGACCAGAACTTGCGCATCAGCAGCGTCTCAAAGTCAAGCTGAGCATCGGCGTCCTCCTCGGCGCTTTCGTCGCTCGAGTCATCATCGTCCAGCGGCTTCCGGTCCAGGCCCATCCGGCGCTTGAGGAAGTCTTCCCACCGGTGGCTGTCCGCTCTCGCCAGGGGCTTGGGGACGAACCCGTCGCCTCCATCATGCGTTGTTGCTGTTGGAGAACCCGTGTCAGTGGTTTCGGCCACATTGACCCAGTGCGATGAGAGGTGCGACCATTGGCCGATGGTTCGACGGCCCATGAAGTACTGGCGGATCATGGTGGAGATGAGCATGCCTGATTCCTCATCCACAAGCTCCTCGGCATCTCCGCCCTCTGACTGCACGAGTAGGCTGGTGAAGCCATCTACACATCAAGTCAGCAACAAGTTTGAGACAAAAAAAAAGGTGAACTGGAACTTTGCGCATACCCTTAGCTCGGCCCATGTACCCTCGCGTAGCCAAGAGATACTTCCTCTCCAAATCACAGGGTTGCTTTCCGATCTTGAGCTTCGTCACCCGCTGTCCTGGGGGTTGAGACGGGTCAAACTCATACTCGATGTTGGAGACCTGCGGGAAACGTCCTTCCTGCGCAGGATACAGCGAGACGCCGTTCTCAATAGCACCCCAGATGGCCTGGCCCGTGACGCGAATCAGGATGACCGGGTCTTCAAACGGAAAACATGTCGTGATGTCCTTGATGCGGATCGCGCCCGGGGCGTATATCTGGTCACCACGAATCGTGCCCGCCGCCATGATGGAACAGTCGGCATTGTGGTAGTTCCGCATGATGTCGCACACAAGATTGCCGATATTGGACTCCTTCATCCTCACCGTGCTGAAGCGCGCGTCCAGCGGCATCGCCGTCCAGCCGACGGGCTTGGAGAGAGACTGTTGCAGCTTGGACGTCAACTTCTTGACCAGTTCCACCGAGGGCTCGTGCTCCGGGACCTCGGACGTAATGTCTCGGCGCCAGATGTCAATGTCCCACTTGGACGCGTCGTCCGTCTTCCGCCGGGCCTCGATGTAGCTGAGCTGCTTGAAGTCGGTGCCGGAGCGCAACACGTGGGTCCCGTTGATGAAGCTGTGGCTGTAGTGGTGGTCGTGGCCGCCAAGGATAATGTCAATGATGCCGCCAGTCTGCTCGGCGAGCTTGTTGTCGTTGGGCTCACGCTGGTGGCTGACACACACGACAATCTCGGCGCCGGCCTCTCGCAGCTTCGGCACGAGCTCCTTGGCCGTAGCCGTGGCAGACTTGTAGATGAGATTCGGCGGCAGCACGTTGATGGTCTCGAGCCACTCTCGCTCTCCAAGCCCAATCAAGCCCACCTTGATGCCAGTCGAGGTGGTCATCATGTGAGTCCTTTTCGCGTTTCCCAGGGGCACATCCTCTCCCAGCGCCGGATCGAGGACGTTGGCGAGGAGCCACGGGAATTCGCACTTTCCAGTCAAGTATTGAAATTGCTTGACTCCAAAGTCGAAGTCATGGTTCTACACAAGTCAGTCGTGAGCAGGACACGTGTGAGTCGCAAACAACCAACCCCGACGCAGGCGCAGTCCGTCCCAATCGTGTTTAGAATGGGCACCATGTGCTTTCCTGTAGGTTCTGGTCAGCCAGAATAGGGCTTGGGGAAATTCTTGGCCTTTGACGCACCCTTGGTGACGCTACTCTCGAGACTGGGGTTGAAGGCATCGCCAGAAAAGTAGGTCAGCAGCTCCGGCTGCCCAGCATACTGTTCGCCATCCCGATACTCGTTGATAAGAGACATGAATCGGGGGAACCCTCCCACGGGCTCGGCGCTGGACTGGTCGACATGATAGACGTCGTTGTAGTGCAGCATACGTATATCGGGCTGCCCCTCCCCCGCTCTTCCCGACGAGTATGTCGCCTGGGGGGCCGACGAAGGTACCTCAGCTCGCACCATCTTCTCCCTTTGTTTTCAGAGGAATATCAATGGCAGAAAAATGATCCAAGATCCAGAGTCCAGGCGATGAAAAGAGATGTTTGCTGACAGTTGGTTGTTACATCTAGTATCATCCTGGTGGGGGAAGAGAGGCAGCCCAATCAAGGACGCGCCCCACATGCATGATAACTACGACGCCTACCCTAGAGATTGCGCGTTCATGACACCATGAATAGCAAATGAATTGAGAAGGATCATTTTGAAGATAAGTCACAGCACCATGTGTTTTCTGGTGTTATGAATGGTGACCAGTTTGATACGTACGTTTTGTCTGTTGCCTTGCGACCACTGTAATGGTAAAGCAAAGAACATCAGACGTTTGGTCTCGACGTAGCCATCGACTATAAGTAAGACAATGGAGACTTGCTGCAAAGTTATATTGCCTAACCCTGATAACCAACAACTGCAAACTAATTCTGCAATGGTATACATGCGAAGGCAGCTGAAGAAGGGTATCTATAGAGCCGCTTTGCCTCGCGACTCAAACGGCATCGGCAACACCAAAAGACCCGCGGCAATAAACAGAGCACCACTCGTATATACTGGCGCCGAAGTCCGGAGATCCGCAAACATGGCGATGATGGGCTATCTTGGTCAGCGGTATTTATGAAACGACGGATCAAAGGGTCACATACAGCCATGATGCCGAATACGCGGTTGCAAGTCGCGGTCAAAGCGTTGCCCGTGCCCCGCTGAGGAGTTGGAAACAATTCCGGCGTGAAGCCGTACAAGACTGCATACATGACGTTGCTGCAGAAGCTGAAGGCGCAATTCCATCCGAGCAGAGAGTTGCTGTCGAGAGCCGTGGTCGAGGCATACAGGAAGACGCCTGTCAGAATAGTGAAGACGGAGAGAGTACCCTTGCGCCCAACACGGGGCACCTCAACCAGATAACCGCCCAACAGCGCGCCTGGAATGCCAAGGGTCGAGATGATGAGACTGTTACGATAAGTCAAATAGGTGCTTCCGTCGCCGAAATCAGCACCGCGAGTATCCTGGATGAAGGGGAGGAAGGCATTGTAGAGCGGATAAGCAAGACCGATGAGTCCCCAGACGGTCATGATGAGCGAGGTGCTGAGCGCTAGCTTCCCGGTAGCAAAGAGAGGCTTGACCTGGCTCAGATTCAAGACCTGCAGGTTGCGCTTGATGGCGGCACTGGCGTTGGTGTTGGCGACATATCCCTCTGGCTCGCAGGCCCTGAGATCATCGAGGGTGAGAGCAGTGGTCTTGCCGTTGCGGCGCGCAACCTCGTGGACAACACGGACGGCATCCTCATCGCGGCCCTTGCCCATGAGATACTTGGGTGACTCGAAAATGGTGAAGAAGAGGAAACGGATGGCGAACATGACTAGGGTCAGACCGCCCATGGTGATGACAAAGTAGCGCCAACCCATGTTGTCCGCGCGGGAGCATTGCTCGTCGTCCGAAGAGCAGGTGAGGTTGCCAAGGAGAGGCCAAGCAATGAGGTTGGCGATGACCTGGGCGATGGCCCAGTCAATGGACAGGACAGTAAGCAGGTACTGGTGGGATCCGGGGAGGAACTCGAGGAATATGGCCGAATCGACAGGAAGGTTACCTCCAACTCCAAAGGACCAGAGCGCGGCGAAGAAGGCAATGGCGACAAAGTTGGGGGCACCGGCGGCGACAAGGCCCCAGAATGCCGTCAGACCGAGGGTCAAGTTAAAACCCCACTTGCGGCCGAAGACATCGCACCCGAAGCCCCAGAAGACGGCGCCGAAGAGGAGACCGATGTTTTGGGCGAGCGTCAGCAGCGGCGGCCGCGAGGGCGAGAACTCGGCGGCCACGGCGGTGAATATGAGCGACGTGACTATGGGCCACAGATTGTCGCTGGCCCAGCCGAAGCCGACCACGATAAAGAGCTGCCACTGATACCAGCCCATGCCGATCTCTTGAATCTAGATGTCGTCAGTATTGAACCGTTGAAATGCTCTTCTGGCGACAGCAGAGCGACCGCGAGAGAAGGCAAATGCGCACCGCATGGTTGAGAACCCTCGCCTTGGCTTCGTAGACGGGATCCAGAGCGCCTCTGGGGATGATGGCTTCATCGTCGATGCCTGAGATGGTGCCGTAGGTAGGCGGCACATCGAGGGAGTGGGCGACGCCGCCCTTTTGGTCAGTGTCATCCGTAGCCGCCATTGTCGGTGCTGTCGCGGCCATATATGCTCAGGTGCGGAAGAGGTGTATGTCTAGGGGAAAAGACGACGCAGGGTCTTGACGCAACGAGGGCAGGCTTAAGCTGAGCAAACCTTAACTTCAAGTTCCCAGGAAGAAGCAATGCTTTCTCCTGCTGTATTAATATTCTGCATGGCAAGCTGAACCCCTCTGCGCAGGGCGTCCAATCCGCTCTTTCCATCCATGTACGTCCAGCCAATAGCAAAGGCACCGGGCTCACCGGTGAGCCCCAGGGACGGGCCAGTGCCAATGCAATGATACCGTGACGCTCTGCGTGGGCGTAATGGCGCCATAGAGAACAGCGGCGGATGATTGGCCTCGGCGACGTTGACGGCTGGGGCTCATGGCTGGAAACGGCCTAAAGGGAAGATCCTGGGGCGGGAGGGCCGCCTGTAGCGCCGATCATCTTGCTCAGATGCGGAAATTAATCGTAGAGCTGTGCAGATTATGCTCCGGGGGTGGGCTCGAGGTTGGGGATTGAAGAGCGAGAGGCGAGGTGAAGCTGAAAAAGAAGATGCTTGTTGTTGGCGTTAGCTCGACCAGGAATGACAGCCTGCTCAAAATTGCCAGAGCTACGGGTACTTCCTTTGGATACAACCGAGCCCCAGCAGAAGCCGGCCATGATGATCACGGAAGCGTCTGTGTTATCTTATCAGCCAGAATTATGTAATCCATCTGGGGATGAAGCGAGGGCAATGTATCAAGAAGATGCGATAAAGCAATTAACATCCTTATGGAAGGTCCAATAATACAATTCCATGCTGATGCACACCAGGCACCTGTCCGATTCTGTCTGCATCGTGCGGCGGCGGCAAAGTTTCATGCGCCTCCCATAACACGTGATGCCACCATAAATAGGTAACTCGACACAGAGACAAGATGCTGAAATGCTGCCTCAGATGGCAACGCCGGAGACACCTGCCCATTACCGACGGACGGAATGCGCTTAGACGCCACGCGCGACCGTACCACGTACGTGAGCTCTTTCCAGTTCTCCATTTGATGCAGCTTGGGTTCGTTCTGCCACCGGGGGAGCCTAACTACATGTAGGTAGGTAGCTTGGGTATTCGCCCATGGAACAAATGGATAACCCCACGTCTTTCCGCTATCAGCCCATTGCTTTCGCATCCTCGAACCAGGTTCAAGAAACAGCCACGCGTTCATCTTCATCTATTCCAGAAACCGCAAACGGGTAGGCGGAGTATTCTGAAATAAACACCACATGTTTCCGGACCCAAGAGAAAGAGAGTAAAGAGAAAGAGAGAATTAGCCTGAAACATTTGGAGCCACGACAAGGATCGACCAAGGTTTCAAGTGTCCGTGCGGGCTTCATCATTCTCTTCTCTCGCTCACCATCCTCTTAAAACTCAAGGACCTTCCTCCCCGCTGGAATAGATTGTGTCATTCCATCTTGAACCTACAATCGTCCCATCCAATCGTTCTTACAAGGCCTCCCTTCCATCTCTGGGCCTTGGCTGATGGCATCACGTCCCGCCTGCGCGGCTACACGCCGCCACTCAGCGTCGGTCCTCGATACTACCTGGTAGGTAGTCCGGCCCATGTTTGGGCTTCAAGTTTGGGCCGCTGAGTGATGCAGATGCACTGTGCGTATTAAGCTCAAGATTGAAAGACAAACAACGCACGCCACCATTTTCTTCACTCGCACGCATGGCCCCATCGGCATGTCCCTCTAGCTCGTTGAAACCCCTGCTGTAACCATCTGACGCATGGGTTCGTGCCCCCTTCTGTCTCACAAGCCCCCTCCTCTTGAGGGCCCTCGACGAACCACCCCTGTCTCCTCTGCCTGTCCAGCGCCTGCCCGTCCACTAAAACCGCCCTCCCACCCACTGTAGATGCGAGAAGGTCGAGGCCAAACCCACATGCTCCGTCTCATCCCCTGCCCTGATACCATCTCCGTGCCACCAAAGCCAAGCCAGACCCAAGCCCAGCCAAGGCCTGGCCTCTTCCCTCCGACTTTTCTCATCAGCAAGCGCTAGAGCCTCTTCCCCTTTGGATCGGCACTCTCATCCAATCCCATTGCACTTTGCTTCTCTCTTCCCGTTAGCAGCTCTCGTGCCGGTCCGTTTCTCTCCTTTCAACACCATCGCCTTGGGATTTGCGCTCGTTGCTACGCTTCACTTCTCCTTCACCCTTTTTTTGTCCTTTCCTTGTTCTCTCCTTTTTCTTCCTTGCTTTCCCGCCAACTCCCCTATTTTCGGCGCGTATTCGCTTCTTCCCGCTGGACGGATCTTTCAACTTCTTAATTACAACTTTGATCGAATACTCGCTTCCTGTGCGTCACCAATACCAACTCGACTACGGCCGCGCCGGGCGTGCGATTCTCGACGACACTTATTCGAACCCTCGAACATACCTACCTCTTCGATAACCCCCCTATATATATACACACACAATGTCTTTTGTCGGCTTCAACCTCACCACGGCGCTCATCGCCGCGTCTGCGTACGCCTCGGGCGTCATCGCTGGCGGCTCTCACTACCTGCGAGCGGCTGACGTTCTCGACCGCCCCTTTGCCGAGGTGATGCATCCCAACATGTACGCCCGCCGTCAGGAGCTCAACCCCATCAACGACACCAACAATGGCCTCCCTCTTAACCCGGACTCGACTTTCAGCGTGGAGGAGTGGAACGAGATTACCGACGAGGCCTGCATCAAGGCTCTTGGCCGACTGGTCCAGAGCACCAACCCCTCCGGCCTCTGCATCTGCTACAACCTGCCCTCGCTCAACGCCAACACTGGCGAGTTCTCTGCCGACCTGCGCATGTACCGTGTATCCGAGCCCCGTGCCGGCTTCGCCGGCGTTGCCCCCGAGAACGTTCAGGTCGATGTCTTTTACACCGGCGCCGCCGTCAAGCAGTCGGAGCAGATCGACATTACCGGGATTGTTGGTGACATGCCCAACCTCACCAAGCGCCAGGAAATGAACAGCAGCCCCGTGCCCGTCCGTGTCTTCCTCCTCTCCGGCCAGGTTAACCCTGACAAGTGGTCTCCGGAGCTCTCTATGTATGTCTGACCCCATGCCTTCTTGCTTCAAAGACAAGCTTCCGTCATATTCCGGACAAGTAGCTGACATGAACAATTATTAGGGCCGAAACCGAGGCACTTCTCCTTCCCGTCTTTACCCTCACGGGCACGACGCCTGCCGGTACTCAGGTCCAGACCAACGTGTCCATCAACGAAGCCTCTTTCCTGACGGGCGTCTTCGCCGACGAGGTTGTCATGTCCGACTTTGCCAGCGCCGAGGCCTCCATCGTCCAGCAGCGCGAGCAGCTCCGCAACGGCGAGATTGCCTTTGTCCTCCCCGGCGTCCAGATCCTCATTTTCCCCGTCGGCCTCATCATCACCAGCATATGGCTGGTCCTCGGCCTCATCGCCTACGGCATCGGCACCTTCGAGCGCATCAACTACGCCCACATGTACAAGCAGCGCAAGAGCCTCGTCCAGAAGTCGGGCAGCGGAACCATCTAAGGGGGAGAGAAGAGGGGAGAATGAGTAAGGGCGGAGACGCGGCACAGTATGGTGCGGAAAGACAAGGTGTCGTTTTATTCCCAGCATGAGAAGAGAAGGCGAAAATAGACACCACTCTCTAATCAACCCAATACTGGATATGCGACCCAGGTACATGTGACTGATGATTGGAGGCAACAGCAGGCGTTGGTTTTCTTGTTGGATTTTCTGAGATATTCCAGCCGATGTCGGGCATTTTGATCTAGTGATTTTGTATATAGTTTGATTCAGGGGAGGGAAGAGATAGCATCAGCATGTCGGGTAGTTCTTCTTTCTTTTAAATACACGCATAGATATTCGACGGCTCGTCTCATACTGTTTTATCGTGGTATTGGGTATATATGCCTGGCAGATATTTATGCTAAAGGGCAAAACAGTGACCGGTTTGTAGGCGCACTTAGGTTGAGCTCTTCCGACCATTTATGTAGATCAGCAACATGTGCCCTTCGCCTTCATTAACAGTATGAAATAGGGAATCTAGCATATAAGTTGTAAAGATAAGCAAACGTCAATCTCAGGTTGCAAAGCGCAAGCAAAAGAACAAAAAATCTCGCTAATTCGTCCAAGGTCCTTGTCGATCTCGCCCAAACGCCCGCCGCTGAGACGCTGGCTGAACCTCGTGTCGTCATAACTTGCCGCAACTCCAAACTCACGCCCATCAATGCGCATAACTCATGAGCGGTTGAAAGTACAGAATGACAAAGGGAATTGAGAAAGGGGGAAAGGAGATCACTCCGTAGCGACCTTGCGCTCAGATCGGAGACGACCCTTAACGAAAAGGAGAGTCTCGGTAAATGCCATGTACAACCCCGTCACAGCCCAAAAAGAGACGATGACTCCCAGACCACCTACCAGACGAGCATCCACCATCGATCTTGTGACTGTCTCCCGGAAGGCGTCGTTCATCATCAACCACCCGTAGACAGGGACAAGCTGGTTTGCGGCAGTAGTTAAAGGAGCAGCATCAGGCACCTTGTGGTGCTGCTGCTCACGCTCGCGCTCCTCGATGGTATCCAGCATCCTCCATGCGACCTTATTGTTGATCTTTTCCCATGTGGCCTCGCAAGCCGCAATCCGTGACTTCTGTGCCATCTCGGCACGAAGGTTATGATCCTGCGCCAGCTTCATAGCCTTGGCGACAAAGTCATCAAGGTCATTAGGAGGTACCAAGTATCCCGTCTCGTCGTGTTGGACAATGTCGGAAGGGCCACCCTCGTCGCGAGCAATGACGGGGACAGCGCTGGCCATGGATTCAAGCACAACCAGACCAAAAGTCTCGGTGACAGAGCAGTGCAAAAACACATCGCCACAGGCATAGGCTGCGGCGAGATCCTCTCCCACCTTGAAGCCAGCGAAAATGACCTTGCCATTCTGGCGGAGGGGATCGAACAGCTCCTGGACATCCTTCTCAACGTCGGGGTTTCGGTTGCCGCCAACGATAAGCAGTTTGAAGTTGAGGCCCCGGGCATCGAGCTCTTTGGCAGCCTTGGCGAGGAAGTCAAACCCCTTCTCGCCAGCAATGCGCGATACGGTCACAAATATTATCTCGCCGTTGGGGGCAATCTGCTTTCGGAGCTCCTCGTCTCGACGGATGGGGTTGAACAGCTCGGTGTTGACACCGCGGGTCAGCACCTCGAGCTTGTCCTCCTGGACCTTCTGGCTCACCAGGTACCGTCGGACGAAGCGCGAGGGATAGAAGATGGTCTTGACCGAAGCATGTCGGAACAGGTAGCTCTGAACAGCGGCAAAGGCGTATACGGCAATGTTGCTGAGAGGCGCTGGGAAGAGGATCGCACAGTAGCCGGCCAAGTCGGTTTGGAAGTTGCAGATGACGGGGATCTGGTTCTCCTTGCGCTGCTGGCGCAGCTGCAGCATAACCTGGAAGCCTAGACTAGCAGGCGAGGCGAGATAGATCAGGTCGGGTGGAGCATCTTGGCCGAAGGTGCGAGAGATGAGAGAAGAATTCCGGACAGGGTAGACGATGGATAGCTCGGGGTTGAAAGGAAGTGGGTAGCCGGTAACGCGGACTTCAGGCTGCTTGTCGGCGGGGCGAAGGTCTGGCGAGGCAGGCGGCGTGAAAGTGTTGTGCTTGGTATGGTTGTGAGGCGCCACGACAGCGACTTGGACGCCATTGTTGCGCAGGTGGGTGACGAGCATCAGGGTGGTGCGGCTGACTCCGTTGACAGGACCAAAGGACTCGGTGCACAGGAGAATGCGCCTCCCACGAAGAGCCTCAGGGAAATGCGACAGGTCATGGTTGGGATATGGCCTCGAGCCTGACGGTTCGGATGACATGGCTGGTGGCGAAATTGGAGGTGTGGATGTTGGTTCAGGGTAGTTGACTGTGAGGCGTCACAAGCTCCAAGGCGTGCTCAACGGTGCTATGCAGCTTCCCAGAGTACTGATATATATCATATAGAGGCTTGTCAAACTTCCGGAAGCTTCGCTGAGGCTTTGTGACGACGGTGTTGGGACAGAGATAGGCTGGAGTGATGATGGTGTAGGAGCGTCTAGGACAAACGAAAGAGGGTGCCCGAGAAAGCAAGCCGTCAGCTTCTACACAGGCACAAGAGATGGATGTGAGAACCCCATATGAGATGAAGAGGGAGGATCAACAGGAAGCAGCAATAGGAAGGGAGGAGGAGGATATATCGTCCGAGAAGGCAGGAGGGCATGGCACTCTTTTTCAGTTTCCGCGAAGTGCAGGTGGTCAACCATGCCGCCACCCTAACTTGGGCGCATAACGTGCCTGAATACCCGTTGGCCTTGTACCGCAAGGGTAGCAGCGGTACTTGGGGGCAGGTCATTTGGGCAGTGCGAGAGGGCAGAGACACAGACGGTGCCTCCACTGTGCAGAGTGGTGGGGTTGGCTGTAGCAGGCGAGGTCCAGCTAAACATGGCCTAGAGTCCCACGTGGTTGGACGGGAGCGCGGCCTGCGATGAGTGCTTAATCCACGGGCTAACCATCGAGTACTAGAACGGTACTCGCGTCGGAAGTACCCCCACGAGGCCACGGCACAGGCACAGGCGCAGCGAGGCTGGCGGAACCGGCTGACCATAAGGGTCTCATCACAGAGAAAGCTGTGGATTCCGATCTACGATGACATGAGGCATGTATGTTACTTGTTCCGCGGAGAGGGGGACGATGAATAAAGGGGTGGAGATTGTATTGCTGTTGGTCGTTCGAGACAAGAGCTGAAGTCGATGATTGTGGAAAGGTTGGGCTGTCGGCAGCGGGGGAGAGGCCGTGGAGGAACCTGAATGGACGAGGCAATCAAGGGTCGCCTCTGCATCTTTCCCAAAGTCGCGAAGCCGATGCTACCATGTCCTGCCGTCTGGATTAAGTTGCATCAAGGAGCCCATCATTGGATGGACCCCAACTTTTGATGGAGGGGTTCGCGATGGCGGGGAGGGGAAATAAGCAATCGCCACCTAATACCTACATCCCACTTCGCCAGGGCCTCTATAGCTTGAATGCAATACTATCGCATCGATAGATAGCCGAGGAGTCGGGGTTTGAGGCATGCACTGCAACACCACGCGACGCCGCCGACTGATAGATACCAGGCACTTAAGAAGAAGGGCTCATCGGGCTGTTTATTTTGATACATTGATGTCATGCACGCAAATCACACAGGGACCGGCGCCCACACTTTTCGCGCTAGACCCTGAACTTCCCGACTTCTTGGGTAGATCCCTTCTGGCTTGCAGGACTAGTCACTTGTCCAGTTCATATGTACTCGGATTTCATGATCTGCTTTGGGGCCTTGGTCCCGGATTTTGACCCCTGGGGGCTTGAAATATGTCATTCATTTGTTAGGGGCAGATGGCGATGAAATGGTGTAGGAGGAACGGATGTGATTGCTGGGTGACAGGGCGGCAGTTTTCAGGGTCCTGGTTGATCTTTGCCTGACAGCCAGTTTGCACGGGTCAGGCGCTGGGACTTTTAGCAGTCCTTTTCTCTCTCTCCTTCTCCTTCTTCTTCTTCTTCTGCTTCTTCTTCTTCTTCTTTCTATCTTTGCGCGATTGCCGACTTCCTTTATGGCATTTTCTGTATCCCATTTTTGTCAATGTTCTATTCTGACTTTTTAGCCTCTGGAATCAGGGAACTGTGGATTTCGGAGGGAATTTTGGGCTTAGTGCGGCCGCCGTCTCCCGCTCAAGGCTGGCCAACCAGCGTCCTCGGCACCATCACATTGTGCCCATGGGCCAACCGATAAGTCAGCTTGTCTGTGCACGCTGGATGACCTCGAGGCATCAGCGCTGCCGGGCGGGTCGATGCGCGACCGCTAGAATCGCCCTTGGTCCTGTCCGATTTGCGAATGACAGGCGGCGGCACAGCCCTCGTGGTCCAGGTGGTTGGTGCACGCTCTTCTGGAGTCATGCCCATGTCCATCCATGTCTTGAACCTGTCGCCATCAGCCTTGGAAGCCGCGAGGTCTCTCAGGCGTCCTCGTGACCTTGGTGAGAGAACTACATGACGGCGCGGTATGCTCACAGTATCGACGAGTTGATCGTACTGTACGCACATTTACCCGTCACGGCCCGACGCATCGCATCACCTTTAGCTTCCCTGACGGGCAACGGAAAGCCCAGACGGAGCATGTCGGAACCGGTTCTGCCATCCATACTCCTGTTGCTCGCCGACACTCGGGTGTTGAATACTAACCACTCTGAGTGGTATGTGTCGAGTGGCGTATCTCACCGCCTATTCAGCACAATAATGCGGCTCCTTTGCCTGGGAAGGTATCTATCTACTCGGTAAGTATACATAGGTGAGTATGGACACTGAGAATATTCGCGCGCTGTGCCACATAATTTGTTATTAATAGCGGATCGACGCATTTCGTCAACCTTGATTGCCCATGTAAATTGCGTTACAGTCATCAAATTTGTTTGTTGGTCGAGATAACGGGCAGCCACTGATAAGGAATCCTTACTCCCTACAACTCGTTGATAGGAGGCCATTGAGCCATATTGACCAAACAAGAATAAGAGCAGGTAAAAACAAAAACAAAAAACAAAAAACAAAAAATCCTCCGCAACTCTTCTGTAAGCCACGTAGGAATCTTGTCTGCCGTCCCGGCTTCCGAAGCCGAGTTGCTTGGCGCCGCCAAGGTTTGCCTCTGAATCCCAATTTCTGCAGGTTGGCAAAGCTGGGTAGGCGGTGGGCTGGCTGTGGGCACACCGCAAATGAGCCAGCTGGTCATATCACATTTGATTCATTTCCAGCATCCTAGATCAGATTGCTCGAGCACATCACTGACCAGGAGGCCCTGCGCCTCTTGTCAGCCGCGCCGAGAAACCGCTCAGCGTACATGCAAAAGTCGCGATAATCAAGACAGGTCATGGTACCACGGTATACGAGGCAATACCAGGCATGGATATTACGGACCAGCTCGCTCGCGTGGTATGCAGAAATGTTTGCAGACGTCATCTGCGGCCCCAGCGCAGGTAGCCCCCTTGCGACGTGGGCAAGCGAGAAAGCGAGAAAGGGGGGGTAGTAGGGCACACGACAGGTCATGTCGTTCGATTGGTGATGCTTCGTAACCTTTCACCTCGCCAAGGTGTAATTTTCTGAAGTTGCCACGATAAGGACATGGGGGCCCCGACAGTCGCTCCAACCAGCAGCAGCCGCATGTTGAGGTAGCAGAATTTTGCTCCACATGGCTTCCGTTCTAGCCCGTGTCTCTAGGGAATCCAAGCTTATATTACCTGGAATACAGAAGATGAAGGGGAGAGAGGGGGAGGGGAGGGGGAGGGGGAGGGGGAAAGCTGGGTAGAATGTGATCCATCCGTCCTTGGTTCAATTGGAATGTGCACGCGATGCACGTAAAAGAAAATGATATGTTTGTGGCATGGAAAAGTCGGTGGTGATGCGTTGCGGCTTGCGGCTCGATGCGGCAGTTGGACAAAGATGCAGAAGGGCAAGGCCAATCAGTCTGCATGCATGCAGCCATGGATGTCTCTCCATCTTTGAACCACCCATCAGACTGCCAGGGCCGACCAACCAGCGAGGGGCATTGGCGGACGGATCCAGTTTCGTTCCAACACAGTCGAGCGAGCATCTCGTGCTTGTAGTGCCTTCATCATCTTTATTGTTTTGGCCGTCATCGGCTTGCTGGACATACCTCCTTCCCCTGAATCTAGTATATAATAGGACAAGGTAGATACCTAGAAAAGAAACATTTTGGGGTAAAGGAAAAAAAGGGGGGACTTGTAAAAGCCTCTATCCTACTAGTATGTAGGCAGAAATAACCTCACCGCCCCCCAGATATGACCAGTAACTGCAAATGTAGGCCGGTTTGGTCCAAGTGAAAGCATACTTGGAGGGGACAAACAGTACTTACCTACAGGCACGACTAATTGGCAGGTGCTTGGCTAGGTAGGAGGTAGTACCTAAGGAGGTGGCGCACTTGCAAATACTTATCAATACCTCTAAGCAAGCCACTTGGCCAAAATGACGGGATTCCTAGAAGGGGTCCTTGTGAAAGCCACCATCCTTCCATGCTGACTGACCAACAGGAATCGACCCCCTTTTCCGTTTTCTATCCATCCCTAAATTATTTTCCCTCCCAAGCCGCACCCAGCATCTATCCACCTACCTACTTATTCCCTTTCTTTTCCTCCTCCCCTCGTTCCTTGGACCACGCGTTTTGGTAGCAGACACAAAGCTGCTCCTCTCATCCATCATGTCTATCGTTGTTCCCCAGACGAACGGCTCCGCCAACGGCTTCACCACCGATGTCAAGGTCCGCAGCATCTGCTGTGTTGGCGCTGGCTATGTCGGTAAGTCATGCCCCATGTCTCAGCGCCATGCTTCTCTCCGCCCGTGCCTCGAGTTCACCAGCTAATTAGCTCGTCTACAGGTGGCCCGACCGCTGCCGTGATTGCATTCAACAACCCTCACATCAAGGTCACCGTCGTTGACCGAGACGAGACCCGTATCCGTCGCTGGAACTCGCGCCACCCTCCCATCTACGAGCCTGGCCTGCACGACATTGTGCGTGTCGCCCGTGATGGTGGCCGTGCCATGTCCTTCCCCAGCTCGCCCGAGGCTTCTGCCAACGACCTGACCACCACGGAGCGCCCCGCCAACCTCTTCTTCACCACCGCCGTCGCTGAGAGCATTGCCGAGGCCGATATTGTCCTCGTCGCCGTCAACACCCCCACCAAGTACCGTGGTGTTGGTGCCGGTAGCGCTACCGACATGACGGCCTTCGAGGCTGTCACTGGTGTCGTCGCCCAGCACGCCCGCGAGGGTGCCATTATCGTCGAGAAGAGCACTGTTCCCTGCAGAACCGCCCAGCTGGTTGCAGACACTGTGAGTTTTACGACTACATGACCTGTCACATGCCGGGACGGATGCTGACCCCCCTTCTAGCTTGCTGTTCACCGACCTGGTGTCCACTTCGAGATCCTCTCCAACCCCGAGTTCCTGGCTGCCGGTACCGCCGTCAACGACCTCGTCTACCCTGACCGTATTCTCATCGGATCTGCCCCCACCGAGTCGGGCAAGAAGGCCGCAGAGGCCCTTGTTGGTGTCTACGCCGCCTGGGTTCCCCGTGAGCGTATCCTGACCACCAATGTCTGGTCTTCTGAGCTGGCCAAGCTGGTCGCCAACTCCATGCTGGCACAGCGTATCTCCAGCATCAACTCCATCTCCGCCGTCTGCGAGCAGACGGGCGCCGATGTCGACGAGGTCGCCAAGGCCATTGGTGTCGACCCTCGTATCGGAAACAAGTTCCTCATGGCCGGTATCGGTTTCGGAGGCAGCTGCTTCAAGAAGGACGTGCTGAACCTCGTCTATCTCTCCGACACCATGGGCCTGCCCGAGGTGGCCGAGTACTGGCGCCAGGTTGTCAAGATGAACGAGTACGCTCGTGACCGCTTCACCAACCGCATCATCAAGTGCCTCAACAACACGCTGGTTGGCAAGAAGGTGACGATTCTGGGATATGCCTTCAAGAAGAACACCTCGGATACCCGCGAGGCCCCAGCCCTGGAGATGATCAAGACTCTTCTCGAGGAGCGACCCCGCCAGATTGCCGTCTTCGACCCTTGCTGCAACCCTCTGGTTGTCAAGGAGGAGATCAAGGCTTTGATTGGTGCCGCAGCCGCCTCCACCGTGTCCGTCTATGGCAACGCCTATGACGCCTGCGATGGCAGCACTGCTGTTGTTGTCGCCACCGAGTTCGACGAGTTCCGCAACCAGCCTGCCCCCACACCTGCGCCCACGCCTGCCGGCCAGCCCACGACCAAGATGCTTGGCCGCAAGCCCAACCCTAAGGCCGACCCTCGACCCTTCGAGGCCGCAAGCCCCTCGGAGACGGATCTGCTTGCCCTGCACAAGCACCTGGTTCAGCGTCCCGAGGAGAAGTCGGTTGACCCTCTGGGCTGGTTCAACACTGAGCCTGCTTGCGACGAGACGTGCCCTGACTGCATCCAGGAGCGTGAGAGCAAGGAGACTGGCTTCGCGACTGGCATGGGCAGTGCCGAGGAGTACAAGCCCAAGGAGAGGATCGACTGGGTCCGCATTGCCAACACCATGGCCAAGCCCAAGTGGGTGTTTGACGGCCGTGGCGTGATTGACTCTCGTGAGATGGTCAAGTTGGGCATCCGGGTCGAGAGCGTCGGTCGCCAGCACCGCTTCTAAGCGTAGGCTGTGACGAAGGAGATGGATGACTTGGAATGAAGAAGAGAACGGAGAAGACGGGGAAGACGAAGAAGACGGAGACGGAGACGGAGACGACGAAGACGAAGACGAAGAGAACGACAAGGATAACACACATGGAGGGGACTTTTTTCTTCCCCGGCTCACGCATGTGACTGCATACCCTTTGGATCAAGTATATTGTTTTAATTACAGATGAGGGCTGCGCTACAGTCCGAATGAGACAGGTAGAGGCCAAAGGCAGAGACAATAGAATAACTCGGTTACCGCCGAGCAATTAATTACCTGTAGCGGAAGCGGGAGTGATTCTGAGATGTACCTGTGGTCTTGTGCCCGATTACCTACATCTAGGTATGTACTATGATCATGCAAAGAGGAAGACAGCGCTTTGCATACCTAATGGGATTTTCGGTGTGCTTTGCCACACAATCACTAGCCACCACAGTGTCTATCTGTCAATTGCTCAGAGCCTCAATGTGCACCGCCATTTGGCCAGCGTTAGGTTGTACATGAGATACGCAGCACTTGTTTTCTTTGTATGCGCCTCTGCCTTTGGCAGGGCATCTTATTATATGGAGAGTGGCCCTCCTGAGGAAATGACAAGGCACCAGCCAGACATTCTTATACACGATAAAGGCTCGATCCGCCGATTGCCCCCCACGAAAGTGCCAGAAACACCGGGAACTCATGTAGTATGTAGGTAGTGACCCTCTGAAGCTTCAGACCGGCATTGTGGCAGCGCATGAGTTCTTGGGTCATCTCGTCATGTAGTGTCTTTAATTGCTGCTATATTATACGCCTTCCTGACCTATATATGGCTGGCGAGATTTGTCAAGGGCGGATGAAATATGGGTTCGCTATGCGTACTCCTTATAACACCGCAACTATAGCAAGCCAATATTGAGAAACAGGTGGTGGGCAGATGGTGGACAGACGATTGACAGACAGATAAGAGATGGGTGGCAGCTCACGTGATGGGCTGTTTGAATCATTCTGGCTCAACTTGCGCCATGGTTCGGACCACTTAGCCTTGGCTACACATGGCAATGATCTATCTTGAGCACTCGGTGGGTTCGATTTGCCAATCTCGCTACCTGTTGCGACTGACGGTGGATAGCCGGATGCCCGGGATGCGCTGCGCAGTAGGAGAAGGGGAAAAAGGGAAGAAGAAGCTGAGACGAGGCGGCAGAGGAAGAAGCAGAGCAGAGGTTGGAGGCCGCCGCTGCGATTGGCCAGATGCAGGGGGCACTCGCGTCGAGGGTGTTTCAGACCTCGATCCACGAGTCTCAGCAAGGGCCGCTTCAGACAGAGCCAAGACTGAGGGCCCCCCAGCCCACATATGGCACCCCCCTCCCTATCCCCATCGTGGCCATTTGACTAATTGACTAGTTCTAGTTCGCATTGCTTGGGGACATGCCGTGGTGCATACGGCTGGGCATGGACTGGACAGGGAGTGCGTGTGGTTGTGCGGATGGACCTCCTCCTCCTGTGCGCGTTTCAGTCGGCAGCGGCCTGTATGAGGTTGACAGAGGTAGGACTAGCCCGGGGGCAAGAGCTAATAGTCGTCCCTTGCCGTCCCTGGCCATGCGAACCACGATTTCTTCATCATCCGTTCCACGGCTGTCGACGCCGGCCATCACGGTCACCAACCAGCACGCAACACCCTTTCAATTCGTCTTGATTTTTATTTTCCACATTCTCTTCTTCTTCGGTCTTCCTTGGCTTGGTACAAGGGTCGAATCACAGCGCGAGCCGCATTTTTTTGTTCTTATTTTTGCTTTACAACGACAACGACCTGTCATTCGCTTTTCCTCTAGGTCCAGGACGAGAGAGAGAGAGAGAGAAAAGAGGGATATACAACTCACGACTCAGGAGCACCGGGACAGAGAAGGCATCAGAGAATAAGGGACAGGAAAACACGAAGAGAAAGGAAGGGATATTTCGACAAGGACATTCAGCTGGGGGACGCCTTATAAGACCATCCGCATTCTCGTAGCCGCCCACCGTCGACCGCAAGCGCCTACTGCAGTATCGCGAGTTTCATCCATCATGAAGGCTGGAGCCGCCAGCTTGGCCGTCTTTTCTGGCCTGGCGGCTATCGTCACGGCCGACGCCCTCGCGCCCGCCGACATCCCCTTCCAGTGCGCCACCATCTGCGGCCCCGTCGTCGAGCTCACCTCGCTTTGCGACGTTCACCAACCACTCAGCGCCAAGAAGAGGCGGACATCCGACAACGTCGCCAATGCACGGTTAGAATCCCGGAACGGGGGAGCAGCAGCGGCAGCAGGAGAAGGAGGATTGGTCGACGTAGCAAAGCGCTCCTTTTCCGTCATCAGGGCCGCCCCGACGTCCTTCCCACCCGAGCTGCTCATCAGTGGAGGTGATGCGCAGCAGCCCTCGACGCAGCAGCCGACCTCGACGACGCCCAGCAGCCCCGTGACGCCCACGCCCTCTACGCCTGTAACCGTTGTGCGGCCATCCTCCTCCTCCTCCTCCCCCTTTTCCTTGTCTCTGGCGGAACCGTCCTCAGGGCAGGTGCAAGGCGGCAAGCAGCAAGTGACGACGACGCTGACGATTGGCGACGCCGGCGAGACGGTCAAGACGGCCCCGGCCGAGGCCACGAGCGTCGGCCTGCAGCGCGGCGCCGACCAGCAGGCGGCCAATGACAACGCCGAGGAGCAGTGCGTGTGCCTCAACCAGAGCTTCGATGTGGCGCGGGTAGCGGCGCTGTGCGCAAGCTGTATCATGGGAGTGGGTGATTTGAACAACAGTACGTACTCCCATCTCTCTCCCTTCTATACACCATCTTGGTCGTCTCGACTGCCGCTAACCACCATCTGCAGACGTCAACATCATCGTGTCGGGGTGCGCGTTCCCGCCGCAGCAGTACTCGTCCAACCTCGACAGCGTCGTCAACGACGTGCGCGTCGTGGCACAGCGGCCCGCCAGGATTGCCGGCGAGGGCGCCCTCGTCGACCACTCCGGCGCGGCTGGACGCGTGGAGAGCATGGCGCTCGCGGCCGTGGCCGTCGCCTCTGTCGTGCTCGGTGCGTTGGTGCTCTGAGAGACCCATGACGACCATGACGAGCACGAAAACGCACACGGGGAGAGCGAAAAGGCGAGGAGCAGACGAGAGAACGCGACTGAGAGAGATACTGTATGAAACCCACAACACGCCCAAGATTCCTTTTCCATCCCCCCAAAACCACTCCTTTAGGCGTTTATTTGGGCCAGGCCATGATTTCAACAGCCTGGTGCGCCCGCCACTCCTGTATTCTCTTTTTTTTTCTTCTTCTTCTGTGTCTTTTGCTTTCCCTCCCCCATCTGCACCCCCCTTTGTTCCTCTTATTTGCCTCATGAGTGTATGCTGGCTGCGGGACAAGCCGATCCCGTTCCTCTCCCTGTGGGCTGTTAGATATGGAACGAAAATAGCCTATCCGTCTTGCCCTCGGTTTTCGTTTCTCCTTCCCTTTTTTTTATTTTATTTATATCCTCTTTTATCAATTACAATATTACCTAGCAAGTTCTTCTTTCCCGGGCCAAGAGGTACATAAGCTCAAATCCATACATACACGTCAAACCATCTGGGTTCTTCATCTATATCCTCGGTGATGATCATGATTGCGACACTTTGAATAACAACTCTTGTAAACATGTATGGCTGGTGTCTGTGAAAGAGATGCGGCTTTGGTGGGGACGGATGCTTCCGGGTTTGCATGAGGCCACATAGTGCGCGAAGGACTTGATCATCTCGCGGAGAAGAGGTGCGTTTCAGATGTGGCTCGATGCGGGATGGCGAGATCGACCCCCCGGGGCTGCACCGCCCCGGTCACCAGCCAGCCAGCCCTGAGGTAGAAACGAGGAGCCGCGCGCGGACGACGCGAGCACTATAGGAGGCTCGTGGCGTCCCCAGCTGCCCGGTGCCAAGTAGCAAGCGAATCAGGTGTGTGATACGCGACCTGGAGGTAAAACGGTCGTCATGACTCGTCCCTGTTATTCTCGCGGCAAGCAAATCGTCAAGCTTCGTCTGATGTGTTTGGAAAGGACGAGATGAAACGACCTTCCCCAAAGGCCAGGCAGGTGGGCCTTATCGAGGTAGTAACTGTTAAGACGAGGGCTGCAGTCTTAATTGTCTCACCACGGAATTCGGGAAACGTATTGATAAGCCGGAACCTGTCCATGCCCGGCATCGGTTCTGAAGCCTGCTCAGGAGTTCGCGCGTAGCTGTGAGATATAATTCTTCACCAGGGCTTTCCTCTTGAGCGTCATCAGATTGCTTTGGATCGATCTCACCGCACCCGCTCCTCGACCGGCGCGAGCCGCTGGCAAGACATGCCATCGTGATCTGGCACCCTGAATAGTGGGCGTGCCATGGGATGAATGCTTTGTTGTTTGCCACGGTGGAACGTAGGCGCGTCCGCGTCGCATCAGGAGGCTGAGGCCCAATGGGCTGTTTTCCCGTATGGCAGCCCGAACCACGGCAGCTTCACATGCCGGGTCTCAGCCGCCGTAGTTTTTGGTCCGTTATGTTTGAGAGGTTTCCGCCAGAGCAAATGTAAATACTGTTGGCGCAATGGACAGCAAACGGACCAAGTAGCCCGGATATGCTGCCTACCGATGCTCCCTCACACCACTCGGCTAGGAGCCCACGAACCCACCTGTGCATGCTGATCAGGTATACGCCAGAAGTTGCACCATGAGCTTGCCTAGCTCTTGCCTCAGTCTCTGGAACGATGACTATATCCAGACACGGCTGACACGTTGACAGAATGTGACTGAACGCCTGAGCTGATGCTTCGCGAAAGTCATGCGTCAGGCACGCCAAGCTCTGGCGAAGCACCAGGGCGCCTCCAATAGCTGGCTTGAAAGTTGTCCATGTCCAATTTACTGTATTCAGGTCTCAGACACTCGATTCCATAGCGGGCATTCCCATCTGGGGCCGATTTACCCTTCGAGCCGAACCGCCATGCAAAGAATGTGGAAAGAGTCGCCCTCTGCCGCGGCGTCATTTCTCATGTCTCAGAGCCCCTAAAAACCCTTTGGCAGCAGCCAACCATGTGGGCGCCAATGAGTATGCCACCACGACGATAGGCGAGTGTCGGCGAGGCAGGGAGAGTTTCCCCCAGAGGTGAAGCAGAGGCGATCCCCCTACAGCGTCCTGGCGCTACATTCCTCAACTCCGCGGAGGCCTTTGGGATGTCGCGTCTGACGTGTCGGATGCTTGACAGGCGCGTATATATATATCCCATGGCAGTGAGTAGGACAGTGTAGGAGCAGAGTAGCCGACACGATACGCTCCTTATACCGCTCGTTCCCACTCATCGCTGTTGCCTCTTGTTGTATCCATTCGCTTTTTCAACATGGCAGCACCCAATGCTGGCCCACGGACGTGGGCGCGTGCTGCGGCCTTCAGCATGGCGATGGGAAGTGTGCTCGCCATCAAGACTGTGACCGTCGAGGTGACGACAACGTCCTATCTCGACTTTGGCGCTTGCTCGGGAGTAGCCTGCGCCGCGCCGGGGGCGTTCCAACCTACATTTGGCGAACTGCCCTCCAAACCAACTCGCTACGCGACGCTCACGGTGCCGACGTGCGGCGAGAAGGCTGTTATCGAAACCAAGGCACCGAGCTGCGATGTTTGCCTTGGCACCGTCTTCCACTATGAGCCGACGGACGTCACCTATGTCACCACCAAGAGTCAGCACAAGAAGCCTTACCCAAGTGTGAAGACGATATACCCGGAGTGCGACAAGTGCCATGGAACCATCGTCATCTGTGAGCCCGATGAGGAGTACCGCACCAAATTCTTGGACGACGACTTCTTCGCGAAGCCGTTGGAGACCTTTACCGTTCCCAACTCCAAAAACAAGAAAGTCAAGACCTTGTTTCCCACCGACTTTGAAGGACTCCCTATCCCTGGAGCTACACCGGTCGTCATCGTCGGCGAATGCGAAGGGACTGAGCCTGTCACCTTTACTGCCAAGGGAGGCAAGCCCGGCGCTGCCACCGTCACATTTGCGCCCGAGAGACCTGGCGAGCCAGCTATTGTCATTGCGGGAGGCGGCAGCGGCCCCGAAGGAGATGAGCTATCGTTCGATGGGGATTTCGAGTGGGATATCGCCTTCGACAAATTCAACGGCAACTCAAAGGGAGCTTACAAGGGCAAAGGTGATGCCGACTTCGATCCTTATGAGCTGGATAACGACTTCGAGGATCCCAAGGGCTACCAGGACGGCGCTTACAAGACCGGCTCGGACGGGTCTGCAATTCTTCCTGGAGGCTCCAAACCCGGTCCCGATGGCTTGTACCCCGGCCCCGATGGCTTGTATTACGGTCCTGATGGCTCGTATGTCGGTCCTGAGGGTGCTAACGGTCGGCCGGGAAGCCCCAACGGCGGCTCTGGATCCCGCCCTATCGACGTTGCTGATCCCGGCTACCGCAAGGGTCCCTATGGAGGCATCGGAGGCCCCAGCGACGGCGGAAGGCCGGCCGTCGTCCCGCCACAGGCCGTAAACCCCGGACTGAAAGACAAGACCACCAAGAAGCCCGGCAAGACTGACGCCAATAACCCAGACGGTGAAAATCCCAGCGAAGGACCTGGCGGTACTGAAGAAGTCCCTGGGAAGCCCGAGGGGATTCCCGAGCAAATTGAAGAGCTCTCACGAGAGGTCGAGCAACTCACTCGCACAGACAACACCAGAGATGCAAGCAACCCCAACACCAACATGAACATCAACACTAACACCAACGTAAACGCCAACACCAACACCAACGTCAACACCGGCGCCAATGCCAACACCAACACCAACACCAACACCGGCACTGGCACTGGCACCGGCACCGGCGCCGGCAGCCCTAGCACACCAACGACATCCTCCCCAACCTCCACCAACACAGCTTGCACGCTCCCGACAGGCGGGCCAGTCCTACAGCAGGCCCGGTACTACCTCCGCGCCAACGCCGACCTATCCATCCTCGATCCACAGTACATGGGCGGCGTGACGCCCATCCGCGTGAGACTCGGCCTCGACGGCTTCGGCCCCAGCATCAGCAACTTCCGCAAGGCAATCAGCCTGAAGGGCTGGCTATACAGCTGTGACGGCGGCGAATACACCATCTCAACACCCGGCATCAACGGCGCCATATTTGCCTGGACGGGCAACAAGGCCCTAACCGGATTCGCCGCTGCCAATGCCGACCTCGTCTCCCGCCCCGTTACCTTCGTGCGCAAGAGGCAGACGGGCTACAATGGCCTGCAGGTCTACGGCAGCGAATTTGGCGATAGCTTTGACCCGGGAATGGGCAACAGCGAGCCCTGGAGCTCGGCTGCGGCATCCGTAAAGATCACTGTTCCTCCCAAGAGCTACCATCCGTGCCGCATCGTCTGCTTCCTTCTCGGCCCCGGCCACTGCCTCATCCGCATCGCCGACCAGAACGGCAAGCCCGTCTTCGACAACTCCATCGGAAGCATCAGCCTCAACGCTGCCGCCGGCTTCACGGGCACAGTCCCTGATGGCCTGACGAACTTTCCCGATTTTGGGGAAGAGGGTGAAGCGAGCGGTTCGGATTCCGAACCCTTCGAAGCGCCCTCGGGATCCATCGATCTCGATCTCATCGGCGAAGGCTTGGGTCTCGGCTCCACTGATAGCGATATCAACGATGACAATATTCCAGATCTGGGTGCCGGTATAGGCGTCGGTATCGACATGAACGACGACGGTGACAACGATGTCGTCCTTACGGGAAGCCTCGGCGTGGACCCGCGGACGGGTCTTGAGGCTGGTATCGCCCTGGATTTCAACGGCGATGGACAGCCGGACGCCATCGTCACCGATCGCAACGGCCTGGTCACCGGCGTTGGCAGAGTTCTCCGCCGTGCTCTCGAAGGATTTTCGCCCGGCATATCGCTTAGTCTTAGCCTGGGTCTCTTCCCCTCCATCACCGTCAGCGCACCCAGCAGCACGCCCAGCAGCACGTCTTCAACAAGAAAGGGTAACCTGGGTGATCTCATCATTCTCATTCTTTTGGCACTGGAAAACCAAGGCGACGACGTTGTTGATGACTTGACCTCGATACTGGGCGGCCCCGTCGTGGACCCCAACTCCGGACCTACCGTTGCCGACATCATCATCAGGGTTGGACAGCTCCTGCGCATCGGCGTCCAGGGTGTCTCGGATCTTATCGCCCGTGCGGCTCATACGTCGGGCGGCTTCCTGGGCGGTCCCCAAGACGGTACCTCGAGCAACCCTGAAGTCGACTCCAATGGTGTTATCGGCGTCATCGGCAGCTTGACGGTATCTCTGCCGCTCGCAGGCCAAGCGCTCGCCGCCATTCCGAGCCTCACCACTCTCCCGGGTGGTTTGGTCGAAACCCTCCTCCCCCGTCTAACCACTTTGCCAGGTGGTATTGTTGAGACCCTCCTCCCTTCCCTCTCGCTTTCGCTCTCTGTAGGTGGCGGCGTTGGTCTGCCCCCCTTGTCCTTACAAGGTCGACGCGAGCAGGGCAATGCCGCCAGCGAGGCGACGGCGCAAGTCACCGCACCCCCAGTCGTCGGTCCCGATCCCAACCTGGCCTTGATGGGTGCATTTGCCGCCGCGAACATGGCTGCTGGCGGCATCCCGCGACCACCTCCCCCCGCCCCCGTCCCCGTCCCCGTCCCCGGCTTGTGAGCTCGGTGATCATGACTGCAAGCATATGAAGCATTAGATGGAAGTAAACGGCAGCCGGAAGTTATGGTTCCGCATCAGTTAGTGTGCCTTATGTCTTTTCGTTTTGGTCGGTCTGGGTTTCATGCTGCTCATTTGTAGATACTTGGTTCGCACTATTTCCAATTTGCTGTAGGGAAAACTTGGTCAATTCGAACAACTCTTGAATTATGCAATCCATGAGAGCTGTGACAATGCATCCCTGGTATCGGTATGATAAACGGGCAGCGGTAGACTTACAGGCAATCGACCCTCAGCCATTACAACTTGTCCGTTTCATTTCACCGACGACCACATCTTCGGCGACTTTCATCATTGTTCCATCACCATCGGTCGACCCCGACGCTCTCGCCCCACGAGAGCAGATCACCTACAGCCACAGACGTAAAGTAAGCCAGGGATTCTCATCACACAGACTGCAGCCCTCCTCTTCCCACTATTTCTCGAAGCGCCCCAGAAGCCCATCCATGAAATAAGCACCTCCCCCCTCCGCCAAGACCCTGAAACACATCTGGGAGGTCCAGAATAGGATGGGCTGATTGGCAGAGGAGGCGGGGTGATGGCGACGGTGGCTTCCGCCTAGCTCTCAATCGGGGAACAGCAGTGACCCCCATATTCGCCTTGCTTGCCCAGCTAAGAAGGTCAGGACGATCATGGTGCGGAAAGCGACAGTAGCGCAACCCTCACGACGGCCAGCTTGACCACGACTGACGTCGGGCCATCGGGTCATCTTCTTTAGGAGGTGGGACAAAGTAGGCTGCCGACAGATGTAGCTGCATAAACTCGTGGGGGGACGGTGAATAAAGGGAACACAGAAGGTATATATATGCGTACGAAGTTGCTCCGGTCGTTGGCTCCGTTGGCTTAGACATCAAAAGTCATCATGCGTTTCTCAACTCTCCTTCTCCCATTTGTTTTCGGCGTTGCCCGTGCCGCCGTCAACGAACCATGCTACGGCCCTAGCGGTCGACATGGTGTTTGCATCTCCTCATCGGCCTGCTCTTCTGGAGGCGGTACATCCATTACGGGTGCCTGCCCTGCTGATGCTTCTGACATCCGGTGCTGCTCTCTCCCAACGTGCGGCTCCGGCGGCAACTGCCGCTGGAACTCTGACTGTGCCGGCACGAGCCAAACCGGCCTCTGCCCCGGCCCCTCGCAATTTCGGTGCTGCAGCAGCTCGGCTACCGGCTGGGGCGGGTACGGATCTCCCACCATCCCGGCCGTGGGAGCGTGCCGGTCTGTGGCTGTCAATGGTGCCAGAGCTATTGTCGCAGCCTTTCCCGGGAGAGTGCGTGAAGTCTTCTGCATCAGGGACTGTGCTTGTCCCGGCACCTCGGACCATTGTTGCGGCCTCGCAACTGACATGATGTGTGCTGATTCTGGCGGTGTAAGTGTGCTTGATTTACTTTGCCGAGGACAAGCTGACTTTTCAGGCGGCTACTCTCTCCGGCAGAGAAATTGCTGAATGGGTTATGAGGAATCGAGCTTCCCTAAACGTTAGGTACATTATTTGGGGTCAGAAGATCTGGAATCCAAGCCAGGATTCTGTGCGATCCTGGGATACTTGGCGCACCATGGAGGACCGTGGCGACCTGACGCAAAACCACTGGTGAGTCTGCCGTATGGGTGATGGAGATGAATACTAAATACTGCAGGGACCATGTGCACGTGAGCTATAACGGTTGATCAGGGTGATGGTCGAGGAAGCAGCTGACGGTGTCAACATTTCGTGTTGGAACATTTCTCGTGGGATATCTTGTAACCGAAAACGCCTGCCCATAACACTCGTCACACCGATACATGACCAAATCCTTAAAACCCATTTAAGCCGATACCAAACAGAATAATATGCGGTGAAAAATAGGCCAAGCTATATCGCATTGTGAATTTGAGTGCAACGTGTCATCCTGGACCAAAGGCTTCGCTCATTAGCTCTCCCTCGTCGGGAGTGACGGCCATTTCGAGTAGTTCGGCTGCTGCTTCTACGATCTCGCTGTCTATACCAGACTCTAGGACGAGATCTTCTTCAGCGAATGCTAATCGACCGAGGGCTAGATGATAGCGGCGATTGCCGCCATTGGAAGTAGACAGCTTCTGACTGATGTCCAGGACGTCGGATGTGGCTGGGTCGGTAACAAGTTTGTATATCAAGAGGATGCACTGAGAGATGATTTGACAGAGTTCCCCGGAAGATGATGAACCGGCAAACAGCTCGGCAGTGGAGCCTGTATCAGGTGGCGGGAGGATGCCTGACGGAATAGCTTGATCGTAGAGTTCGTCAATGCAGTTGCTGAGGCATGTCGCCACCCGTGGGAGGGCACTGTTGTGGGTTGCGAGCTGAAGAGTGCCAAAGGGATGTCTTGCAAACCCAATCAGCGTTCGTAGGGCGGCCAGCCGTAGGTCGCGTCTCTGCTTGGGGGTGATGGAAACAGTGCGGGGAAATTCTGTCAGCCGTGCTGATGCACGTTCAATGATCATCTGCGCGACTCCCTCGGCGGCCTCGTCCTGAGTGATGGGCCCTATCGATGATGGCAGCGATGAAAGTGCAAGCAGATGCAACATCCCGACTGTGTGCTCGTGTTTTTCTTTGGGAGCAAGCAATAAGTAGACAGGCTTGAGTGTCATAAGCTTCCAGAACTCTGCAGCTCCACAGCTAAGACCAGCGTCATTATCGCTTGGGGCCGTAGCACACGCCAGTGCTAGGGTATGTAGCAGGCCGAGCATATCCTTCATGTGGACATGCTCCTCCAGGCGATTGTAATCGGCATCTTTTGCTATCTGACCCTCCGGGATGCGCTGTCGAGTTTCGGCCAGAGTGTTGATCATGGTTAAGAGGACTGGGACGAGCTTTGGAGCAAGCACCGGAGCAACAGAGGTGGTTTCGAGTTGAAATACAAATGCCAGTAGAGAAGCTAGATATTTGATTGGCTCCAAATATGCCTCCTCGCAACATCTTATCCAGAGGTTGATGATGAGCTCGGAGAAGTCGACGAATAGCTGCATAGGCAGGCTGGGATTGCCAAGCAGTGGTAACCTCTGGAAAATGAGAGATGAAAGTGATGTATCTGGATCTGAAGGAAAGGCCAATCTGGAGAGGACGTCGAAAGTTGGGGGTTGGTTGTGGAAAGCGCCATGATCCAGAACGAGTGGGAGAAACTGGGCGCGTTAGAGAAAGTATAAGACAGTTAGTTCATGATGAGCGCAACTCACCTCGAATGGTTCTGTGGGGGCAGCAACGACAACGTTCTGGACAGGCGGTGGCTCTCGGTCCTCAGCCATGAAAACGTCGTCGACATGCGTCTCCAAAGCAGTGATAGGGCTCTCAACCATGGGCCGCTTCCGCTTGCCCTTGGTGGGCGTCCGCTCGCCGACATGGATGGCTACCGGCCCCGAGTTCTTGAATCTTCCTTGAGTCTTGCTGGGGCTGGTAACAATGTCCATGTCGTCGAAACCATCAGCTATTCCCCAAGTTTTGTTCTTCCTGGGCGTATCGGGACCGGATACGGTGGACATGGGAGCCGTGTCCTTTCGGCGGGCTCGGTCGTTAACCTCGCGCAGATCGCGCTGCAGAAACTCGAGCTCCGTGTTTGCATGCTTCTTGGCTACCAGGGCTGCCTCTGTGATTTTCTCGTGCTTGGCCAACTCCTCTGAGTTGAGCTTCTTGAGTCGTGCAACCTCGGCAGCCAGCTCAGCCGCATGCTGCTTCTCCGCCTTTAAGGAATTGTTTCGGACGACGTTTACTTCGCTACGGGCCGATGCAAGCTCGGCCTCGAGTGCTCGAACCCTCTTCTGAAGTGCCGAGACCATGTTGGCCGAGGGTGCCTGCGAGGGTGCCAGATCTGGCTGAGGAACAGGTGGCCGAGGGAACTGGCTGAGATTGCGACCGAAACCCGAGGTAGATTGTGAAGGAACCTGTTGGGAGAGATTCATGGCGAGAAGTGAACGAGAGGACGGCATTGTGGTGGCCGGTCGGCCGGGGGGCACTGTAGGATTCCATCGTGGATTGGGGACTGGAGGCACGGGACGCTGGGGAAGCTGAGAGCTCGGCTTCTGATGCTGATATGATGGATTCAGAGGCCGACCAACCGGACCTCCAGCGTCGTTGGTCACCTCGGTCGTATCGAGATCGTCATCTTCGTCCCAGTTGTAGTTGGGGTAGGCACGTGGAGGATTCGCATTTTGCGTCTGACGGGGAGGGGCTTGGGACTGTGCTGCCTGCGTGAAGTGAACGGCGAGCTGGTCGATAGCCTGGAGGTCAGAGTCGGAGAGATCGTCGATGCCGTCGTCTGCAAACTCGTCGATATCCATGGGTGGCGGATGCTGGAGAAACCATTATAGCATCAGTGCAGACTAAGTGACATGTGATGGTCGCGGAGCGGAATTGTGATTTTTCGCGTCCAGTGGGACGCACGACACGAAATCACGTGGCACTTTAACCATCTTCAAGCAGTGCTGTAGCGGCATTGCAGCAGCTGGGTGTTTTCATCACAAGCCAGAGGTTTTATCATTGTTTATTTTTCTTCTTCTCGAGATTTACACGAATTCCATCCACTTATTATGGATTTCCGCAAGTGCCATATTTGCTGTTCGTATCTCATCGCACCTTGACCATGGCCTAAACTTCACCCCACGTCACCCGCGCCACCCGCGTCTGGCCAGGCTCGGGCCAATCTCCAACAAACGAAGGCACTGCACATTGGAATGTCTTTTGAAATAACCAGAGAATGAGGGGAAACCACCAGACAGCGACCGCAAGTATCGACGTATCGTGATCGTGCAATTCTTCCTCGCTTACCATGCTTTTGATAACGTATAGTTGCCGATGCTACCTAGGACTGAAAAGTGGACAGGCACCATTTCGAAACGAACCGCACGCCTCTTTAACAGCTTGACGAGCCGAATGATGACCTAGACACCATCAACGGACACTCACGTCGAGGCCAGAGATGCCTGGTATCGGCGGGCCCGAGAGAACGGCTCGGGAGCGCGGATCAGCCGGGACTTGGTCCAAGTCCCCCAACCATTCCACAGAATCAGGGGACACGATCGTGAGGCAACATGGGGTTAATAGATGAGCCGAGAAGTCAGGTTTGAATCAGACGCCAGCTGACACTACACCTGGATTGAAGATAGGATCGATCCAGAGCGCCAAATTACGCGGATGACTGTGCTCAAATATGCTCCATCATTCTTACTGTTTGAATGGGCAGAATGCAAGCAGCTGATTCTTCAGACGGGACTTCGGACAAGATTGGACGACCTGGGGCTGGTGTGCTGTAAATGCGGGCGGATACAGCGGGTCCACTAGCGTTTCGCCTGAAAACCCGACAGCCCACATTGTCTGGATTCGTCCAGATACTCTGTGCAAGCTGCTGCTTCGTTCGATCTATCTCTGCCAAAAATGCATTCGTCTGGGAGTGACAATATTTTACACGACCGCAGATTTCAAGTTGAATAACAAAAAGCCCGCTGCAAAGAGAGAACCAATAAGTTGCATGATGCTCGTCATTGGGGTAGGTGCTGCGCCACCGCAGGAATGGATCTGACGTAGCACCTACAGCCTGGGCAGTGAAGGCCCCCCCCACAGCCACACACATGCCATGGATGGCTTGTGAAAAATATTCCCCAAGATTTCAGTGAGGTAATCTCTCTTGTCCCAGGCAAAAAAAAAAAAACCGGGTGCCTTCGAAGTCGGTCATCAACCTCCCCGAGCCGCCCGGCAGATCGAATCCTTGGCCTGGCACCAAATGTTGACGGACTGAAAATTTCCCCCGTCACCGAACCGACTCTTCTCTTTTCCCACAACGCTCAACAGGTCCTGGTGCCTGTCCCTCTTGTCTTGTGTCCTGTCCTGTGTCCTGTGTCTTGTCTTGTTCTTGCAGCTACTTGACGCCCCGCCAAGCGTCGCATCACGGCCACGCCCAACCCACAGCAGACCTTGCTCCGCTACCCTGGTCAGCAAGCAGCAGCACAGCTCCATCCTCTCCCAATCTCCTCCCTCCGTCGTCATCCATCGCTCGTCAACGACCACAATATCCATCACACCGCGCGCCCACGACAACGACGGCATTGCGCGAACCCGACGCGCACGCACTCATCCTCTTTCTTGACACAGTCCACCACCCCTCCTTCACAATGGCTACTCGGTCCAAGAGGGGCGTGCGCTTCCCTCACAGAACTCCGAATGGCCACACCAGCGGTTCGGAAGGCCGACGCTCCAGCTTCAGCGACGTCAGCGAGGATGGCTCGCCCACCAAGACCAAGGCCCGGGTTCTCGAGCCCGTCCAAGAGGTGAGCTTCCAGAGCACCCGCCGCGGCCATGTCCCATCGATGGGGATGCTGACTCTCCGGTTCTCACAGAAACCCCCAACCGCCGAGGAGCGACAAGCCGAGTACGAGAAGAAGAAGGCCAACTTCATGACCCGAACCTTCTGGACCTTTGTCATGTTCGGCCTCTTCTTCGGCGCCCTCTTCATGGGCCACATCTACATCATCGCCATCGTCACCGCCGTACAGATCGTTTCCTTCAAGGAGGTCATCGCCATAGCCAATGTCCCCAGCCGCGCCCGATCACTAAGCTCGACCAAGAGCCTCAACTGGTACTGGCTTGCTACCACCATGTACTTCCTCTACGGCGAGACCGTCATCTACTACTTCAAGCACATTGTCCTCGTCGACAAGGTCTTGCTGCCCCTGGCTACCCATCACCGCTTCATCAGCTTCATTCTCTATGTCTTTGGTAAGCATCCCCCACACCCTGCTCCCGTCCTGTCCTGCCGTGCTGACTCGCTCGATCGCAGGCTTCGTTTTCTTTGTCGCTTCTCTCCAGGCCGGACACTACAAGTTCCAGTTCACCAACTTTGCCTGGACACACATGGCGCTGTACCTCATCGTCGTGCAGGCCCACTTCATCATGAACAACGTCTTCGAGGGCATGATCTGGTTCTTCCTCCCCGCCGCCCTCGTCATCACCAACGACATCTTCGCCTACATCTGTGGCATTGCCTTTGGTCGCACCCAGCTCATCAAGCTCTCCCCCAAGAAGACCGTGGAAGGCTTTGTTGGCGCCTGGATCATGACGGTTCTCTTCAGCATGATTCTCGTCAACATCATGACGCGCTCCAAGTACTTCATCTGCCCGGTCAACGTGAGTCGCAACCCCCTCCCCTCTGCTGGGATGCTTTTCATCGCTAACGTGCTTGCAGGACCTCGGCGCCAACATCTTCACCGGTCTCCAGTGCGATCCCAACCCCGTCTTCATCCCGAGCACATACTCGCTCCCTCAGCTCTTCTTCCTCCCTCCCAACACCAACTTATCCGTCACCTTTACGCCGATGCAACTCCACTCGCTCATGTTCGCGACCTTCGCCTCGCTCATCGCTCCCTTTGGCGGCTTCTTCGCCTCCGGTCTTAAGCGAACCTTCAAGATCAAGGACTTTGGCCACTCCATCCCCGGTCACGGTGGCATCACTGATCGCATGGACTGCCAGTTCATCATGGGATTCTTCGCCTACATCTACTACCACACCTTCGTCGTCGTCCACCACGTCAGCCTGGGATCTGTGTTAGAGACGGCTATTACCAGCCTCACGCCCGAGGAGCAGGTAGAGCTGGTGAAGGGCATGTGCCGCTATCTCGGCAACCAGGGCATCATGCCCGAGGAGGTGAGCAGTCCATCAGGCCCCGCTAATAGTATAGAGAGTTCCTTCTAACCAGCCGCAGTTTATGACCTGCATCGACCGTGCGATGGCAACACAATCATGATTTTGACGGGATACGGTAATCTAGTGTTTAATTGTTACAGTATGGGCGGGACGAGGATGAAACGGCGAAACGGATAAATCCCTATAATTCAAATCACCGTGGGTACTGGGATGGTTCGACAATCTAGCATTTTGTAGGTTAGGTCAATAAAGGCATAGCGATGCATCATCACGCCAGCCTTGCGTCAGTTGAATGAATGCCCTTGTTTTTTGACCTGTGCCCCGCGGCTCCTCGCTCATTTTGGGACCCGCTTCCAGCCTCCTTCGGCTTCAAAGAGCTCGCCCACTGCCTTGCTTACCTTGAGCAGGTGACGGTCGCGATATCGCGGCGCGATGAGCGACAGTCCGATGGGCATGCCGTTGGCGCCCTGGAAACCAGGAATGTTCACGACGGGCGTGTGCAAGGCCTGTTCAACGTCAGCTGCGTCCCGCCGCTCTGAAAAGAATCCTACGTACGCTCCATATCGCGCAGAAAATGGCATTGCCGGTGCTCTGTATTCCCTCGGGTGCTTCGTCCGGCACGCTGGGGGCCAGGATAGCCGCGTACTGGCCCGCGATGTCGTCGATTTTGGGTCGCAGAGCGGCCATGGCGTCAAATGCCTGGAGCTGCTGCTTCCGGGAGATGCCGTGCGAGTTGACGACGTGGTCTGCGAGGAAGGGCGACAGCTTCTCCTTGCCCACGCGGTGCGCTGCCAGGAAGTTGACCCTTCCCTCGGCGAACAGCGCCGTCTCGTGCAGCTCCGGTAGGTCGTCGAATTCTGAGGGCAGACGAAGCTCCTCGACCGTAGCGCCCGCGCCGCGCAGCAGCGTCACGGCCTTGTCGAGGGCCTCGCGCGTGCCCGGGCCTGCAAACTCCCACGCCATGGTCTGGCAAACGGCGAACTTGGCGCCGCGCAGGCCCGCAAAGTCCGACTCGTCATCATCCTGCAGGTCGAAGACGTCGGCGAGCAGGACGAGGTCGTCGATGGAGCGGGCGTACATGCCCAGGGTATCAAAGATGAGGGCATAGATCTTGAGGCCCTCGCGCGAGATGCTGTTCCACGTCGGCTTGAGGGCGTAGACGCCGTTGAAGGATGCCGGGCGGATGGTCGAGCCGCCCGTCTGCGTGCCGAGGGCTACGGGGGCCTGGAGGTCGCCGACAGCGGCGCCGGAGCCGGACGAGGAGCCGCCCGGCGTTCGGGAGGAGTCGTGGGGATTGGTCGTGGCGGGTCCCGTAAGCGTGGCGGCGAACTCGGTGGTTGTCGTCTTACCTACAGACGTCAGAGACGGCTCTCGGAGTCAACAAGACGGGCTTCTTACCAAGAAGAAGGGCGCCGGCTTCGCGCAGGACGGCGACAGCATTGCTGTCGATGGCGGGATGGTCGTCTCGATAGATGGGCGAGTTGTGCTGCGTTGGCATGTCTTGACTGTTCAGCGACGGATCCCACGATATGTGTTCAGCAACATATTGACTGACCTTTGGTATAGATGACATCCTTGACAGCAATGACCACACCGTGAAGGGGCCCTCTCTTATCTTCCGGGATTTTGTCGAGAGCCCGAGCCTGCTTGATCACATAGTCGGGGTCAAGATACGCCCAGGCCTTGACGACATCGTCACGTTTTCTAATCCGAAGCAGCAGGCTCTGTGCATACTCCTCGACCGTCATATCGCCGCGGCGGATCTTGGCCATGGCCTCTGAGGCCGTAAGCCGATACGCCTCGGCGATATCTGGACGAGAGCTGCTGAGTCTCCCGGATTGGGAAGAGAGGCTAGACCCCATATTGTCGGGTGATTTGCGTTGGAAATCACGCAAGTTAGGATGCTGCGTAGAGGCTTATAAGAAATCCCTCAAGAGAAGGATCGGCCAAGCTGGGGGGAGAAGAGGACGAGGGCGGGAAGTCAAGATATATGGCGGCACACGGGAAGAGGGCGAGCTGATATGCCCCTGATAAGTAATGCATGGCTTCCCGTCTTGCAGCCTCACCCGCGGCGACTGCTCCCTCCTATAACGGCGGGTGGCCAGCCACACCAACATATATACAGTCTATGAATAGAACGACAAGAGGCCATTATTAGAGGCACTCCGGTGCAAGGGCCCTTGCCCAGAGGTTGTAATAATCGGTCCATCTCCACTAGGCTATCCCGTAGGAGATGGTGCTGACGGCTCAACCAGACAAGATGAGACGAGACGATATCGAGCACCATTTCCCGGCTGGCCACCCTAACCCAGCACAGGAGGTCTGGAGCTCTCGCAGAGGGAGGGGCGGCAGGTAGTGGAGTCCGAGGTGGCAGATCTGGCCGCCTCAGGTCGCTTGTATGAAGCTTCCAGACAGCCGATTGCCAGCATCTTTTGTTCCTCTACCGCTCGAGCCGGGGCAGCCATGCCCTTGGGCCTGCCATCTGCCGCGTTACCAGGGCCACGGAGCGGCTGCCGACCAGGGATGCAAAAAAAGCGTAATGCGTGCTGATTTTTAGATGGCTTATAGCACCCGCGGAGAGAAAGTACCGTAGCCAACTACGCCACTGTGGCCGGGGTTTGCATGTCCGATGGCGGCTATCCAGGGGGCAGAGTGGAGTTCCTTTCACCATTCGAGATTCGGATTAGAGCATATCAAGTCTTGTCTTGCGGGTCTGCTGGGAGGGGAAGCTGCAGCGTCTTGTTGGTGTCTCTTGTCCTTCGCATGTGAAGAGGGGCGAGGAGGAGTAGGAGTAGGAGGAGGAGGATGAGAAGGAGGAGCAGGCGAGCCTCGACAAGAGGGGGGTTTGGAAACTGTTGGGACTGAAGTGGATGGAGCTTGGCTTTGAGCTGAGGCTGTTGTGATTGCCAGATGCAGGGCGTGTCCAACCATGTCCTCTTTGAGCGGCACGCAGGTGATACGTAGCGAGTTGGCCTCGGTTCCTGGCTGGATGTGGAACAACAGCCACACCTCCTTCGCCTGTCACTCTCTGGGTCGCCCCAACGTCTGCGCAGCCTTGCCAGCAAGGTAAGCCCTGGCACCCGCAGATTCGAGATGTTTTGCATAATTCGGCTGTCACGGGACGAGAGCAGGGTTCTCGATGAGGTACGCATGCAGGAAAGGGGGGTTCATGTCAGCGTATGTTGCATCTCGTATTGGAAGCGACGTAAGACGGTAGATGATGCATCATGTTGCTTATGTTAGATCAGTTGGGGCTGCTCTCGCAACACGCTGGATACGGCAGACAGTAGTGGAAGCGAGAAGCGAAGCATGTCGTCCAGAACCTGACAAATCGAACAGAATGGAAAAGGTTGTCTGAGGGCCGCGGTTGCAGTGTCGATTCCGATACACGATCTTAGATATGTTTGTGTGTTCTTAGCTATGTAACCTTGACCAAAGTCTTTCCCACTTGAGTATCAAGTCCATTCTTGTCCGCGCGCATAGCCATCGTATAACTTGGAGGAAAACTGGATGCACCATGATGAGCACCATGTCTTGATATAGCCACATCGAACTTACCTTGCAAAGGAGATGTCATTGTCTGACCACATCAGTCTTCTTCAAATCAACCCTTCCCATCACGCCTCTTCGCAGCAGTCGTCTTCGATGGTGGTTTTCTTCTTATCCTCCTGAGCTGAATATTTCCTACTCTGCGCGATTCTTCCTCGTGTTCTTCTTCTTTTTGGGTTCAGCAGCGCCCTGCTTCTCTTGCCCTTCTTTCTTTACTTTCTGAGCTGGTGCGCATTTTCGTTTCTTCTTCTTTGGCACTTCCACCTCAGGCGCACCACTCGGCTCATCAGACACCTTGTGGTACTTTCGCCTTTGGCTTCGTCGAACCTGTTCCAGAGTCCCGTCGGGATCATCTGGTATGACGATGGGCTCCTCTTTCATGACACTTGTGGAAGCACTACTGGGAGCACTGCCGGGAGCAGCGCGAGGAGGGCCAGTGGTCATATTGGCTGCAGGACTCGGGAGAACAGTAGGAGCCGCAAAAGTGATGGCAGCGTGGGGAGTGCCGACAACAGATTCCACACCAGGTCGCTGCGCCAGTGCCTGCACGGCATCTGGGTCGTTGGGGGCCATTATGATCATGAACTCCTTCTTGCCCGATATCTCCTCCATCTTGCGGCCGAGGCTAGGCAGCATGTCTTGCTGCACCAGGGCGACGAGGCTGTTGGGGCCAAAACTATGACTCGGTGCCATGACGTTCATGCGTGGGCGCCCATCAGGAATTAGTTCCGGAACAAACATGTTTGCTGCGAGAAGATGGCTTCCCATGTACGCCGTTTCGCATAGTATATCTCGCACCAGGGCAATGTGTTGCTTGCTGCGAGTTTGACCTTGACTGCGGCCCTGACCTTGGCCGCCCTGGGTCCCATTCGGGAAATCCTGTGCATGTCGAGAAGTCTGGCGATACCTCTGGTTTGTCATTGTTGCAGTGGTTTTCGGGATGGGGGACGGGCTTTGGCATGTCAACTTGTCATTCTTTGACCGGTTTGAGTGTTCCTTGGCGAGTAACCTACCAAGTTTCTGAATGTTGTGGTGGTTCTGCTTGGATGAATGACCGCTCCTGAGCAATGAGGATATCCTTTTAGGGGCGAGGAAGAAATCTCTGCACCTGAAGGGTGGTCGGGGTAAAGGTGCAGGTTTGGGGAGCAGCTGTTTTCTCTCCGATTTTGTGAGAAGGAAGAAGGAAGAAGGAAGCTGGGTGGGCCGGCAGCTGGTAGTAGGGATTAGCAGCGAAACACAACACCACCCACAGACCAATGGAAGTCTGGTAGTGAGGCCAGGTCTACCTAGAGCATCTGACTATTAAACAGAATAAGAAGTAAATATGTTTCAAGAAATCGAAGTAAAGGGGTTAATGGCCAAGTGTCAGCAGCCTGGCCGCGTGCGGCCTCGGGCATAGCAGGTTGTTCTTGGGGACTCGGGACGCCCCCAGCGTCTTGGCTTCCGGTTGAATCCATAGTGAGTTGCTACATCGTCAATGAATATCAAATCTAGTGGTGTATGTATGGGGGGGCCGTCTGATTTCTCCATGGGACGCTGAACCAGGTGCTTGTGCAGGGCAAGCAGATCCATCTCCAAAGGGCTTGCAGCCTTGAAGGGTCAAGGCCTTCTTGTACATATCTCTTAACTCTATTCTATGGTTGGGACTCACGCGCCAAATCATGCATTTCCGGCCCAACACGGCTACAGCACTATCTATAGCAGCCACAGACAGCAATCTTGGCTCAGCCTACATCCCGGGCCCCCATCTCAGCCCTCTTTACCTCCAAGAAGATGCTTACATTACAAACCTTATAGCTCTTCTTCTCAAGCATCCTCATCCCAACCCTCTCTGCGATCCTTTGGGATTCGAACAAAGGCCAGCGCCATCACTGTGGCGCAACCCGCCATTCCGATGCCGAGATACAGGGCGTTGCGATAACCTTGGACAGGATTCTCACCATGAGAATTCGTGTATGCCTCGACTGTGCCGGCGAATCCTAAGCCTGTACTCAAGCCGTACGACAGTATCGTTCCAACAAAGGACCCGGCGATCCCTTGTTGGCTTCGTTTAACCGTGTTGCTGGCGATGATTTGCGATGCGGTAAAGAGAAAGTCAGGCCCGAGTGCGGTTATAATGAGGGCAGGAAACACTTGAGCCCAGTATGTCTGCTGTTCCGGCATTGTGGCAATCAGGACCAGCGCCACGGCGGATGCAAGCGAGCCGATTGCCATGATGTACTCGGCTGCCAAATGCCGGATGGCAATAGCAGAGAGAATGGCTGCAACTGCTCCACAAACTGCGAGGGTAGCATAAGCAGCACCGTTGAGGAACAGAGAATAATGCCGAAGTTGAAGGTTCCACAAACTGATGTACCAGATTACGATGCCGACAGCCATGAAGGTGAAGAAGGCAGAAACAATCATCCAGCTGAAGGATGGCGCTTTCCAAATATCGAATGGTAGGATAGGATCCTTGGCAAACCTTGATTCCCACACGGCAAACGCGGCGAGGTGCAAGATTGAGACGATCAATAGTACATATTCGTACGGTTCATCCCAGCCGACGATGGGTGCTTGACTAGATTTCGACCTGTGAGCGGATGACTCCTTAAAGGTGGTGTGCGTGAAGCCCGACTTACTTCCATACGAAGTTGAAGAGTATCAGGCCGGCAACTCCCAAGTAAGCTCCGATAAAATCTATTCTCCCGTTGGGGTCCATTCTCTCGGATTCTGCTGGAACTGCTACGATGAATAATGCGAATATAACAGCTCCGAGCATTGCCCTGTGAATCATCAGAAACGTGCTCCAGGTGAGAACTGACGCTGACAAGCCTGCTCACAGGAAGAAGAAGAGCCATTTCCAAGGCAGAAGCTGCACGAAGAAGCCCGGGAACACACTCCCACCAGCTGCTCCTATAGGCGCCATGGCACCAAACAGCCCAACGGAAATGTTTCTCATGCGGCCGGGCGGGAACGTGATTGTGAGGAGAGCTATCGCATTTGGGACAATAAACGCGCCACCTATGCCGCTGAGCGCTCTCATGACACTGAGCGATATGACATTCGTCATAAATCCAGAGACCAGTGTCCAGATCACCCACCAGACGCCAGCCACCGCGACAGTGTTCTTGTGGCCATATATTGCTCCAATTCGCCCGCCCATTAGAACAAATGTACCTTGGGTCAACCTATTGGAGAGTTTAGTATAATGCTGGACTGTCCGCAATAGAGATTGGGAGGCGCTCACGGATAAGCTGCAACAATCCATGCCGATTCGCCTGGGCTAACGCCAAGTTGCCTTCCAATGTCCAGTGCAGAGTTGATGCCAGCTCCATATGGAATCATCTGGACAAATTGGCATAGAATAATGGCCGACGAAATGAGAATCTGGCGAGAAAATGCCACCTGCTGCTTTTCTCCGCTTGACCCATCCGCAACGGCGACTGCGGACATGCTGGGCTCGGCCATTTGGAGTGCTATGGATCAGTTGGCGAGCTGATGAATGACGACCGACCACGGCGGAAACAGCGACTCCATGCCGACGGGAATTAAATACATGTTGCTGATATTTCATAGAGCCATCATTTCGGCATCATTGCCTGATAGGCGCGACCATCACAGATACGCGCTCAGAAGCCAGAGTCTCAACTCGGAGTGATTTTATCATCACGCCGACCCTGCCCCTAGGCAGTTCGATTAGTAAAGCGTCTTGATTTCAAAGCAGGACGGTTTCAGAGCGGAATGGTTTCATGGCTATTGTTTCGTTTTTGGACAATTGACTCCTTGAGGGTCAGTTTCAAGCATGACACGGTGGGGGTTTAACGGACAGCCAACGGGCGGCTGAACTTCAACCCGTAAACTCATCCCGACGAAGCCATCACGAAGCAGCAGCATACAAGCAGCATTGGGAGGGATCCACCTTGACTACCAGATTCATGGACGGCAACCAAATCTCAAAGCGGCGAGGCCGCCCTCGGAAGTCTAGGGCTCCTGACAATCCTGACCAAGAAGTAAGCCGTTGCATCTAAATATTCCAGTTGTGTCTGGACTGACGCTAGCAAGCGTCGAAGATCACAACTGCGCAAGGCTCAAATCACGTTTAGAACTCGAAAGAAGGAGACGCAAAAAGCCCGTGATGAGCGTCTGGTCAACCTTGAAACTATGGTGGACCAGACGGGGCACGCTTTCCTCGAACTCGCAGATTATATCATCAGTTCCGAGGTGTGCAGGGAGGATTCAGGCATACTGAGTAAGCTCGCAGCGACCACTGCTCAGGTGTTGGCCTTGTCTCGAGAGGGCCGTGACCAAGAACCGACAGGTGAAGAATCTCTGCTAGAGAAAGATGCTCAACAAAAATTTCCGCCATCTACCACAGCCTTTATCGGGCAATCCAACACTTCATCTGCAGAGACCGATCCAGCTCTGCATGTCGATACCGTTCCCTCTAATCCTTATTGGAATGACAATGACATTCCTGAAGAATATTACGGCGTTTCCACGATTCAAAGTCCCTTTGGAAATGGTTGGTTTGACCGACGTCCTCAACTTGTGAGCGGCCACCAGCCTTCAAACGACTCCTCGTTGCTCGATAAAACCTCCTTCGCTTTTCGTCTACTCAACATCACTCTACAGACGGCATACTGGAACCTCGTTGGAGCTACAGAAGACAGCGCAGCCATGTCCGACAGCATCTTCAGGTTTGCCTTTTTATACCACGACAAACATGAGCTCCAATTCAATCTGCGCTGGTTCCTTGGCCCTGGAATTGCTGAGAGTCATCTCCTGATGGAAAGGAACACGGCGGCTAGACCTTCCATCGCCAAAGCAAATGGCGATTTGCTCAATCCCGATGTAGATCTGGCAGCAGTAGCGCAAGACTCACAGACCGGCTTGGGTTATGGCTTCCCCGGTTCTAATGAGCCATTTGCCACTGTCAAAGACGTTGACGAATACTTGAAAGAAAGAGGCGCGCGTCATGTTGATTCTGACATTATTGAGCTAGCATTTTCACTTCCAAGGTCTCCAACAACAACCTTTGATGCTTCAATACCCCCGGCTTACTCTCTTGGTACGTAGATTCCTTTCTACCACTTCTTCTCCAGTCAGGGCTGTCTACTAAGATCATTGACGATATTCTTCTGCAGACGTTGGATACAACCACTCATCGACGCCTTTTCAACAATCTGACGCCGTTTCAAATGTGCTCAAAGCATTTGACTTCAACGCGCTTCTTCACCCCGGCCTCAGTTATCACACACAGCGTAACTTCTCGACGACGAATGACATTCGAAATGTTGAGGGGACGCCCCCTACCGCGGAATGGCAGCGCATACGAGTGCAGACACTTTTTCAACACTTGGCTGGGGTCTCGGTCTGTCTGGCAAAAGGGCCAGCATTTCCGCGCAGAGCAATAGATGAAGCTATTTATGCCTCCGTTGTCGATAACTGAGAAAGCAGCATCAGCATGCAGGAGTTCGATGGCTTAATCACAACGAAAACCCTTCGCAGGTATGCGGTGCTTTGGAATGTTGAATTGGCTTCCAGATGGAAACTCTGAATGATTGCAACCATACAATGTTGCCAATGCCAGGTGGAAGGCTTCAACGAAAATACTACACTTCAACTGTTTCTCAGTAAGGAGTGCAGCATTCGTGGACTAGAGCTAGTAGAATCCCTTGGAGAACCCATCGATAGTGGTCAAGAGAAGGTCGCCATCCTCAATATCCTTCTTGCGCCCTTTTAACTCCTCAATATCCCACTCAGCCCAGACGAAACGTCCATTCAGGAAGTTTGCATCATCAGTTGCAAGCCAGGCAAAGAAATTTCCAGTCAATTCTCCATTTGTCATCCCATTCGGAGGTGCGGGTGCTCCTGAACGAGCGAAGCCATCGGATTCGAGGTTTCCCGGGTGGACATTGACGAAGCGAACGTCAGGATGCTCGATTCGAATATTCTCGAAGATCCGAACCTGTGCCAGCTTGCTTCCATTGTACCCAGTCCAGCCAGTACGAGGGAAGCGCATGTGCGCTGCCATACTGGAGACGTTCAAAATTACGGCACCTTTCGGCACAACCTTTGTCTGCAAGAACTTCTGAGTGACTACCGCGGAGCCAAGGACATTGGTCCCCCTTTATGACATTAGTATAAGGGCAGATATGCAAACTGGGAAGACTTACCAGCCAGCCCACCAAGACTTGAGATCTTGCTGAATGAACGGGCCGTCATCCACAAACTGACCAGCGTTGTTGATGACGATATCAGGAGCGCCAAAAGCATCAAAGACGGCTGCGATGGCGTTTTCATCCGTCACATCGGCAGCGAACGCCACAAATTTCGTTCCCGGGTATTGAGCGGCGAACTGATCCCTCGCAGCTTCGATGCGAGCCTTGTCCCGACCAAGAATGGCGATTTGGGCTGCTCCTGCAGATGCAATTCCCTTCGTAATGTGCACGCCTACGCCGCGCCCAGCACCAGTGATGAGCGCCGACTTTCCGGCTAAGGGTCTATCGGATACTGCTTCAGTCAAAGCATGGTACGGTTGTTTGTGCGTCTTGACAAAATGGGCCATGGCTGGAATGGTATCTATGGGCGTACAAGTATTCAAACCAATGGGGATGTCTCTTGAAATTGCATTCAGCCAGCTGCTGTGATGGGGGATTTATATCGTAGCAAATATCATTTCACTGCTGAGCGGCAGTGTCGGATTTGGTCTCTCGGAGCTGTATTGGTCTTTGAACAGCATTTTAGGCTTTCTAAGCAAATTCTAAGGCATTGGTGCTTGATAATCATAACATACACTGTTCAGTAATCAGTACACCTCCCCGATGACCAACTACTAGGCAGTTCTAGTCGGGCCTGGCGCCCGTTGTCCTTCTAGGACTCCCTCCGGCGTTGAACAATACAATGGAACAACCAATTAGTTCCGATTCTATATTCATCGATGCTTGATAATCATAAAATGCGCTACATACGGCCAATGTTGTCAGAACACACGCCGAAGAACGGTATGTACACACATCTAGGCCAGCTTGCTAACCGCAGGTCCCCCGACTACATACGCTTGTACGTGATTGCTGCCGCTGCCCCCTTCCTCATTGTTCTCTGGCTTCGGCTAATGTGTAATGCCAGCTACAGTCTAACGATCCCTTCAGTGTTTGACTCTGTTTTTTGGTCCTACGGGCAGCAGGGCTACCATCATTATTTGCATACACTATTGTTCTTTTTCCTCACTGCACGCACCTGCTCTATCATAAAATATGCTATCAAGTAATCAGTATGTCTTTTTCTAGGACCAGCTGGTTATGATGATGTGACTGAGGTGTTTTCTTGATACGTCAATCGCCTCGGAGGATGATATAATCTCGCCCTTGAGCCTGGCGAGTAGTGAAGTTAAGTATCTTGGACAACCTCCGACCGGAACCAACATTTGTAATCGCCCATGATGGAGATGGACCTAGCGAGACTTGTATATAAGTACCCCATGTCTTGATCCGTATTTTCTCTCCATCCAGACATCAGTTCCAGTTTCTCTTCCATTTCCACGATAATCCCCAGCCCTTCGTCTTACGCCATGGACGCCAAACACCTCGAGACCTATCCTCGAATCGCCCCTGAAAGCTTCCAGAACGAGCTCAAGTCCAAGACTGTGCTCATTACTGGTGGGGGATATGGAATAGGGGCCGCTATTGCCGAATCGTTTGCGAAAGCTGGAGCGGCTGAAGTGATATTGGTTGGTCGGACAGTAGCCAAGCTGAAAGACACTGTAGCCGCACTGAGCTCGACAGTCAAGACCTCGACCAGGATAACCTACCACGCCACCGATATCACCTCCGAGGCTGATGTCGAGAAGCTTTTTGCTGTCATCTCAGCCACTCCGGACATCCTGATCAACAATGCCGGGTTCTTGGCAGCACCATCCAACTTCCTCGATGCCGATCTGAACGAGTACTGGAAGTCCTTTTCTACCAATATTCTGGGCACTGCTTTAGTCACCCAGTCTTTCCTCCGTCGCCGCCAGCGAGACGGGCCACCACGCACTCCGGCTGTTGTGGTCACACTCAATACCATTGGGGCATATTCGGTCCGGGTGCCTCACCTCTCGTCCTATGGAGCAAGCAAGGCCGCGTTGGCTCGTTGGTCGGAACTGATTTCGGTGGATGTACCAGATCAAGTGGCTCGCTTCATCTCTGTTCATCCCGGGGCTGTCAAGACAGACATGGGCATTAAATCTGGTCTTGATGGTGTGTTTCCCAGTACCGATCCAACGCTTGCCGGAGACTTTGTCGTATGGTCAGTGACTGAGGAGGCGAAGTTCCTTACTGGTCGGTTCGCCTGGGTAAACTGGGACGTCGAGGAGCTCGTGGCCAAGAAGGAAGAGATTGTGGCCAAAGATTTGTTGCGCACTAGTCTTTCGATCTAGTTTTACTTGTGCTAGGTGTCGGTAGCTCTTGTCTGGGATATCTAGTCTAGATTAGAGTTGCAGCCAAGGACGAGACTTATTGGGTAGCTAAAGATGAACGAGATCGATAGGGGAGCTGCTTGAAGCATAACATTGCTTGTACGTGGGATCTCCCGTTCGTGTGCCCCAATGGGATACAGACCAGCGACTGCGAGGAGGCCCCCTCTGACGATAAAGACGATATCAGACGAATAGATGACAATTGGTTAGAAGATACACTCGATGGGGAAAATCTTGACGCTTGTGGCTGCGAACATCGCTTGCATACCCGGCATCATTATTATTAAAACAACTGCTATCATATCTGTACCGGTCTTTATTTCAGTACACCGTCCCAAGCTATTCGTATATATCAAGTCAAATCGTATACCATGCATATCCAGCCAAGATGACCTCAATGGTCACCTTGATGCTCTTCAGCCATCCTGGAATCCACACTTATTTGTGTTGAATTTTGCCTGCTCTTCAATATCACATAGAATTTTCGTGTTTTATTTCCCTGACAATTACCAGAGAATTCCTCTTTTGCTCCAGTTCAGGGTCATCATGAGCCTGGCTCGTGTCCAGGTTGCTCCTGGCGCCGTCACTCGTGGTCTGCTTTCGACTCATATCATGCGTCTCATATACCGTTCCGAGCCCCGGGTCTCTGCTGGGTCTAAACAGACGTGGGAGAGCCTCGACATCCTCATCGTCCAGCCCACTGAGCTTTGCTGCTGATTTGGTGATCGGAATGCGCCAGGGGCCTTGCACCCATTCTGCCTCATCTTCGTGACCTAGCCGCTGCAGATGCAATACATGGTTTGCGCGCCATTCCAGCTCTGCATATCGGCTAGCTTTGGGACGGAGGCGTCGATTAAAGAACGTCGTAGCTGGCTCAATGAGGACGGAGATGGCGCAGATGAGCACACCACACAGGAGGATGATGACGATTCCGAGTACACTGAAGGACAGGTACTCTGTGCTGTGAATTTTCTACAGGCAGTTAGTAATAGGTACTTATTGTTTCGGACAAGGCAGTAATACCTGTGAGTTGCAGAAGCCATCCCTCTCGCTCGCGTCTGGCCGCGTAATCCATTCTTCAAGAGCCGGGTCATGAATGTTGGGGCCACTGGGAACTTCCGCCAGCTGGATCTGGAGATTTGCCAATATCGTCGCAAACCAATGCGTCACATCGAGATGCCATGTGTTGGCTGCTGGTGGCGATTGTAGGTTGTTCCAAGCGGAAAACCTCGAGGAAAGCGACTTTCCTCTCAAACCGTCCAGAACATTTGTGAGAAATTCTACAAATACCAGATAGTACGAGTCGCCATAAAAGTTGGAAGATATGTTCAAATCTTTGATGGCGGCGATGACATCTTGCCAGGGACCTAGGCCAGTGCAAGCACCCCCTGCACAGACTTGGGCCTGCTCAACACACCCCATCGGCCAAGCAGGCTCATCGGGCTTGAAGATTTCAGAAGTCTCACCGTAGGACTCTGGACCTGCCACAGTTATGTGTCTTTTCCCTGGGGTTGTTGCTCTGTACCAGTTGTCCTGTGACTTCGCAGTGTATTGCATTGACTGAGCGGAGAGAAATATCAATGTGAGATCGCCAGCATGCCTGCTTAGCCCGGGCACAGGCTGAAATGATGAAAACTCTTCCATGACGGACCCCTTTGAAAAGACAGCATACGTAGTCCTAGGCATGTATGTTAGACCAGTCAACTCTGCCGAAAGGAAGAAGGGCTTACGAGAGCTCGTAACCAGGCGATACTGTGCTGAATGGTATCTCGGCCAATCGATCCGCGAGTGATAAGCGGTCTGTATCGATTGCTAACGTGCAGTTGCAACCAGGGTCCAGGCCCTGGCCGTATTGGTAGCGGGTGTAGTTCAAGCCTTCAAAGCGGTACGTGCTCTTCCATTTGTCTGTAGCAAGCGGGGCGCAGTGCAGTCGGTATTGCAGTTGGAATCGGTTGCTGTTGTTTGGTCCGGTATTGAGGCCCAGATCTTCGAGGCTGTCCATAAGTCCCGAGTCGAGAATCAAGTTGGAGTCTTGAGAGATGCAGAGTTCGTCGTCAAAAGGGCAGGTTGCATTGGGGGTAGCTGTCACAGGCAAAGCTCTGCGCACGAATGTGTTGCATTCGCTGGATGATGATTCGTAGCAACGCTGAGCATAGTCTGCGGCCTGCTCGATGCGCCGTGCTATGTAGGGAGCCATGTACTCTTCAAGAGCAGCTCCGTTTCCGCCAAAGGTTCGTTTGTTCAGGTATCCGCAATTCGGGCTGCGAACCAAGACCTCGTTCCCTTGAGCAATCTGAGACGAGAAACCAGAGGCGACTGTCAGCGCAGCAGCAATCAAGAGTGTTAGTAGCAGCAGCGGCATAAGCCGTCGGAAGGGTTTGGCGGCCCGTGACGCGCTCCAAGCATGCATTACTTGTAATAGGATCCAGAAACCACCAATTGGGCTGGTTGAGTTTCGAAGAATTGCTTGGCGTTGTTTGTATAGGCCATCTTCCTCCGAGTTGCTCGAGTAGTAATGGAACATGATGAAGCACACCACTCTCCAAGCTTGTGTACCGACGAGAGCGATAAAGAATGCTACAAAAGCAATCAATAACGCACCATCTGATCGATCCAGGGTCAACGTAGCGCCGAGGATCCTGCCATGAGACCAGTTGGTCCAGACACCGGTATAAACTGGGTATTCTGTGGCGTTGTCGTCCATGGTGGAGGATCTCACGACTCAGAAAGATGAAGAAACTACTGACACGGGGACTCGGCACTTGAGTTATGGGGACGGTACGCGGTTATGAATAGTTTCTTCACCAGCCTTGCATCGTTAACCGCCCATATTAGCAACCCATTAGCAGGTAACCACACGACTGACCTACCTGTTGGGGGTTGGTGGATGGGTCGTGTAGGGAGGCGATATTATGGATCCATGGTCATGCTATGAATAGCCCTTGGACTTAAACCATGTGTCCTGTAGATGTAATCAGTGATCCTTGCTGTTTACTGTAATTTTAACCATCAGCCCTGCACTCCGTAATTCGCGAATTCTTAACCCCCTTAACTTATCTGGCCTGAGTCCCCCTGTCTTGCCGGTTGCGTGAAAAAGACATAATCTCGCCTAGCCATGCCAAGGCAAGATATTCTTGATAATTATGCCCTAGGGCTACCAATCAAGTGCTGTCATAGACGAGGGCGATGCCCACTGGCAACCCACGTGCAGTCAATTGTTCAAATCATGAGTGAAGAGTTTCACTATTGTAAATAACTCGTATCTATGTCCTCTACAAAAACATCAATAACTAACACCCGCTACTCAATCAATGCAAACAGGACACGGCCAATCGCGCCTCTCGTCCGGCGAGGCTTCTCAGCTGCAAGGACCTCATCAAGTCCAGCAAACATGTCAATCTCTGCCGTATTCCTCGCCCAGGGGTCCTGGCGGGCATAAACCCTGTGACCCAAGTAGATGACAAGGAACACAGGGATCCCGATATAAGCGGAGAGGAAATCACCAACGGCCCACTTGTCCGGGAAGAAGACGGTGAAGCCATTGAGGAACAACAGAAATACCGAGGTAATGCCTCCAAAATAGATGCCGTAAGGTTGGAATGGCGACCTATATGGCACCTCGACACCATGGTGCTCCACGGCCTTGCGGAATCTGTTGTAAATCCAGCCACAGCAGATCCAACTCACAAAACCTGACGTGTTTGTAATGTTGATCAGCCAGTTGAACACAGTCAAGCTCGTGCTTCCTAAGCTGAGGTAGGCCAGAGGAGTAAAGGCGGTGCTGGCAAGCACGGCGACCCACGGCAGGCCATGCTTGTTGGTGCGCTTGAAGATGGCGGGAGCATCGCCCGTAACAGCGAGGGAGTAAAGGTTTCGCGATGACTGATAGAGGAAGGAGTTCCCTGCAGTAATGGCTGACAGCATGATCATGGAATTGACAATGCTGTCAAGGACCGGGATGCCAGCTTCCTTGATGGCGATGACAAAGGGGGACCGTGCGGTACCAGAAGCGGCAAGGCGCTCGTCATCGTAGGGGACAAGGACTGAGATGGAGAGCACAGTTGGGATGAAGAGGATGATGAATCGCCAAATGTATCGCTGGGCGGCTCGAGGAACGTTTGAACGCGGCGATTCCATCTCCCCTGCAGTAACAATGACGTACTCTGGGGCCAAGACGAAGGCAAACGAGCCAAGCACGACACATTGCAGCAGGGCCACAAAGCGGCCTGCGTCGCCCTCGGCCAAGTAGGTGTTGGTAGGGCCTGGGTGTTGCCAGTATCTGAAGCCGATTCTGTCGTGGTTGGGTCCACCGCCTAGAAACAGGATGAAGGATAGGAAGCAGAGGCCGACAATGAGGACAACCTTCATCCCAGCGGCCCAAAACTCGGTCTCTCCAAAGTATTGTACAGGTAGAAAGTTGACGAGGACGATGACGACAAGGATGGCGGTGACGAAGACGGCCGGGCTGACAGACGTAGAACCCCAGTAGTCGATAAGAAGCGTAGAGGCCACGAGCTCGTAGGGGATCAGAATACCGAGTGAGTACCAATACAGGTAGCCAAGGGCAAATCCCATGCTTCGAGAGATGTATTTGCTCCCGTAAAAGCTCATGGTACCTCCCTGGACGGGGAGGTAAGCAGCAATCTCGGCCAGGCCGGTCATGATGAGGTAGACAAGAATGCAGAGGAATGAATAGCCCAGCACGAGAAACAGGGGGCCTCCGATGCGAAGGACCTGAGCGGTTCCGATGAAGATGGAAGTGCCGATGGCACCGCCGAGGGCAATCATCTGAGAGTGGCGAGGCTTGAAGCCTCGGTGCAGAGACTCGTTGTTCACGGCATGCTGCGTGCCATGCTCTAGCGAGATAACATTCTGCAGGTTCCTGTCCGACAAGGAGGACTTGTCTTGGACATCGTCTTGACCGCTGAGCTTTTCCATGTTGCCAAAGTAACGAAGGCTGGCATGAGGTTGACCGGTCCCGTTACAAAGGAAAAGGTGATGGAGCCGAAGTTATATACACATGCTTGATATCAACCTCTACAAGGGTCTAATCTGCTGATAACGGAAACCCATCCTTTGACGTGATAAGGTCGACGGGAGAGGCAAAGAATGGGGCTTTGAGCCAGGACTAAACTAAGCCCGTGCGATAGTACTGAGGCTACGACAGCACGGGGCCATGGAGTATGAGTATGGGGAAAGAGACAGCGGACAAATCCACTTCTATCAGGCAAGTTAGAGCTTGTGCCGCAGAGCCGGTATTGCCTCGAGATAAGTCCTCATATTGTCACTTCAGCCTCACAACTTGGTCCCCGTTGGTAAACCTTGAAACAATAAGTCTGCCATTTATTATACTTTAGAGGCATCACACTCGAGAAACGCTTGAATTACTTAGACCGCGATAGTTGTTCCAGGCAGACTTGCAAGTCCTGGGTTAGGTGTAGATGCTTCTCACTTAGGAAACTTTAAGACACGCTAGCTCGACAAGTCTAGATAATCCTTTCATATGACTTCCTGATAAGGACGTTCCTGTTTGCTTAGAGTTGCCCACTTGGTAGGGCAAAGAGCCGATAAGCACTTGTGGATGCTGCGCTACTAATACCTACTGGTAGTTGAAACCCTCGGGTTATCATCCGAGCCCCGCCGCTTCTGGGCTCGACTTGAACTACACCTTCCGAGCAAGGCTCCGACTTCTTGCGGCCCACTTGGATTCTACCGGGATGTTCGCCATGACTTGCTCGAGTTGTGTAGCAATGGAAGAAAGCTCCACACACGTTAGAAATCCGGTGTTGGTGATGGTGCACTTACAAGACTGGCAGTGGCCATCTGGTTATTGGTCAAAGCTGTTGACTGTTGTGGCTGTTGAGATGAATAACAAAGGTTGCGAAGTTGGGGTGAGTAGGTTCCAAACCACGTTCAATGCGTATTTACGAAACCTCAGAACGAACGGCAAAGGAATAATCAAATAAACATGTCTCAAGACAGAATGGGGGATCACTTGCGTCTTATATACCTACCCCGAGAACACCCACGCCTTTCCATAATCCCACTCTCAGCCCCAGTTCCATGGGTCGATATCCGTAAACAGAAAACACAACCGAGACAAGTAGCAATAGTAACTTCGCCAACCCACAAGCCCAACTCCTCGGACCGCGTAGAGCACATCAAATCACGTCAGCATTAATACATCACCCGTCCGCTGGATAACCATCCGCCACGCACTCGTCCTGCGTTTCGGTACCGCCCCCATCCTCCACACCTCGTCGAGCACGCGGATCCCCGTCCGCACTGCCTCGATCCCGTACATCTCAACTCGGTCGTACCAGTGGCGATAGCGGTCCTGTAGCTGCGCGTCGTATGCCTCGCTTGCACCGATAAACGCTGGCCAGTATAGCGGAGCTGCCAACGTAGAGGTGTCGGCTTTGATCTGTTCAATCTCTTCGATGTGCTCGATAATGGCCTCGGTGTACTGCCGCAGATAGCGATGGTTTAGCAGTCTCACGTTTTGTGAAAAGTATACTATGACGGCGTTGTGGAAGGCTCGCGACTGAAGCATGATTATCCTCGAACTGACGCTCCCATCAAGCAGGTTTAGTTGCCTTAGATGGTCCTCGCAATCGTAGTCCAGAATATCTCGCTCAAGCTCGTCGATCTGGTGCTCCAGTTCATAAGGGATTCCGCCCCCTTCTTTGGCGGCCCTTGCGTTGTCGACCAACTCTACAGTAGCAATGCATCTCCTGAGGAACATGAGCACGTCCCTCGAAATTCCATATACGTACTCGTACGTGGACATGCGAGCTTTCTCCCAGCTTGCAGATGGCTTGATAGTATCGTCCCGCTCCGTAATGTTGAGAGAGTTTTGGCAACCCGACAAGTCATCCTGCCCCGTGGGCATCGGGTACCGTGCATTGAAGCTTGGCCCATCCATCACCGTGCTCTCGTAGATAAGCCGAACATAGTAGTAGATTCTGTGGAGAGCAGTTGCTTTGGGCGAGTACGTCTGTTTGAAACTTCCCATGTGTGTGATTAATTGGCCGGCACCATCCAAATGAACGCCACAGCTGCTTGTATCTCCCGACATGACCTATGGAGGCGCATTGTTAGCAACAGCAACGACTCTGCTAGTTGGTGCAACACTCACGTTGATGGAAACCATAGATATCATGGTTGCCAAGAAATCTTTGTACTTCGGTCTTGACTGCGAATACAAGTCCTTCTCCATGGCCTGTTTTAATAGTCCAATCGCGTTGCATCGATACTGTGACGCGGCTCGAAACCATTTCGACGCCTCATCCTGTCTGTCGAGGAACCGGTGATGATTCGACAGCTGAAACGCGCTTATCGAGAGCAGATCGTTTCGCAATGCATGTCGAATGCCCGAAGTTGAGCCTTCAATGCTAAGCTGCCCAACACCCTGTAGAGCTCTTGGGAGGTGTATCGTCTTCCAGGGGCTCTTGTCGTTGTCCACCACACAAGAGAGCTGAACCACCTTTTCTATGTAGTATCGGAGCAGGTACCTCTCTTCCAGGGGAATGAAGAAGAAGTCCTTGCCAGGTGGTATGCTACCACCGGCACTTGGCGGAGAATACAGTGTCAGTGACTTGGGCGTACAGTGGCTCACGGTCTCGAGCCGCGTCAAGACATCCTCGCTCCCAGGGGTAGCAGGTGAACAGAGTGGTGTTTGCGGGCTGAGAGCGTCGCGTTCAGTCGTTGATTGATGCACGTAAAGGTGCCAGAGGTTTGATGCAGCTCGAGTGAGGGAATCAGATCCGCCGTCACCAGCTGCGCCCTGCTCATTGGCTACCCATCGCTTGCCTGACAGTTGGAGTTGATGTAAATTGTCCTCTTGTTCGATGGCCTCGTTGACTGTGCTGCATTCCTCTGCGTTAATAGGACTGCCATGTTGAGGCACCGAAGTGGTTCCAGCATAGAACACGCCGAAGTTGGCCAGTGTCAGTGATGACGCTTCGCTTGAAAATGAGCTGGCATCGTCGTTTGAACTAAGTTCGAATGAATCAATGGTTCTGAGAATCCTCTCAATCTCATCCCCGCCCAGCACATCCACAAGAGGTTCTTGTACACCAGTCAGCAACCCACAAGCCTCCAAGTTGTTAACACGAGGGTAAGTGAACACTTCGTACCAACTGGCAGCCGACGTCTTTGGAGACCGCGAGGCGAACAGTCCCCTGGTGTAGGGTCATCGGCGTTCGGGTCAAGCTGTGGCGTCAGCCAGTGAAGGCGAACACCGTAGCCTCCGCAGTCATATCCTCGAACAAGACAGTATCTGCATTGAGGCTTTGTTTCATCGCACTTGACTTTGCGGTCACGGCACGTCCAGCACCCTATCTCGCTGTGAGCTACTTGGCAAGATCAAGCGCAGAAGAGCACGGGCTCACCGGTGAATGTCTTGGTGCGCTTCATGGGTCAGGCAAGCTGCCATGGATATCTTCCTCGCTGGTATGAAGATCGGAGAGGTTTTGGAGAGGCAAACAAGAACTGGGAAGTTGATAGCGAAGGGCCGGTTTAAAAGGGACACACCGACGGTCGTGGTGCTCTAGGCTGGTTACGGGCTAGGATATCCACAACGCCCTCATGACCCCATCTGCAGCTATCAGTCACTAAGCTGCCTACACGTGGACCGGCAGGGATCTAGAATGCAGTGCTATCTTGAGAAGGGTCAGGGTTGCTCGCTAACTCTATCCTATCTGGGCGGTCATCAGCCATGGTTGGTGCCTGAAGTTATCTGGCTACGCCAGCACTGTTCTCGCATCACTGACTCGGGAATACGCAGATCAACAGTGCTGCAGTATGACTATATCGTGAAAACTGACTGGCTTGTTTGTGGGGTCATGACAATGACATTATATGTGTGTGCGGTGTGTGGGTGTCACTTGGGCACCAGACATCCCAAACAGTGTAAAACATCCGAATCGCAGGTGATGATCATCGCTGAATTATGCTTTAACTAGATGTTTGCTCGATGAATCACAGGGACGTTTCCCGTGATGAAGGTCTTGAGTTGGAGGTAATCCTCAATACCATACTTGCTGCCCTCCCTGCCCAGACCCGACTGCTTGACACCGCCGAACCTGCCAAGGGTGTTAGAATGAGAAGAATCAGAGATTGAATCAGAAGAGCAGGGTACTTACGGTGTCCCCCAATCAGATACAACGCCACTGTTTAGAGCGACCATGCCGGACTGTAGCTGTTCGGCCACCCTCGTGGCACGGCAGACATCCTGGGTGAAGAAATATGATGCCAGGCCAACATCAGTGTTATTGGCCGCGTCGATAACCTCCTCTTCGGTCGTGAAAGGGAAAATAGTGGCAACAGGGCCAAAGATCTCCTCGTTCGCAATAAGCATGTCGCAGTTTACGTTGGTTAGAACAGTTGGTTCGAAGAAGTTGGGTCCTGCAGCGTGTCAGTCAGTATTAGTCTCAGCCATTCAGACAGAGGGACATCACTCACCGAGGGCGGGGATTGTCTTGCCACCGCACAACACGGTAGCGCCCTTGGAAACGGCGTCCTCCACAAGACCCGAGACCTTGCTAACAGCATTGGGTCCAATCAAGGGCCCATGGGTCGTATCGGCAGCATGACCAGATCCAACCTTGAAGCTGCCGACGGCCTTTACCAGTCCCTTAACGAACTGGTCGTAAATGCCCTTCTGCAGGTAGATGCGGTTTGCGCACACGCACGTCTGGCCACTGCTCTTGAACTTGGCCACGACGGCCTCCTTTATGGCCAGGTTGATGTCTGCGTCGTCAAAGACAATGAAGGGTGCATTTCCGCCAAGCTCGAGGCTGAGCTTCTTAATGGTGCTGCTGGACTGTGCCATGAGCAGGCGACCTACTCGGGTCGAACCGGTAAAAGAAATCTTGCGGATGATGTTGGACTTGCACAGGAGCTCGCCAATCTGGGGGGTGTTGTCGAGGGCCGCGACGATGTTGATGACGCCCTTGGGGACGCCGGCGCGCTCTGCCAGAACGGCCAGGGCATTGGCGCTGAATGGCGTCTCGCCTGGCGTCTTGACAACTGCTGTGCAACCGGCTGCGAGCGCTGGGCCCAGCTTGCGAGTAATCATGGCGGCCGGGAAGTTCCATCTAGGTGCGACAAAGGCGACACATTAGCACGCCGTCACTGGTAGGTGTGGATGTTGTTGACTTACGGAGTGATCATACCGCATACACCAACCGGCTCCTTGGTGACCTGTACGCGGAAGGAGGAAGAGCTATGAGGAATGACGTCGCCGTAGATCCTGGCCGCCTCTTCGGAGAACCACTCGAGGAAGCCAGCGGCAAAGCCGACCTCTCCCGTGGCATCTGCTTTGCTCTTGCCATTCTCGTGTGTGATGATGGTTGCGAGGTCGTCCTTGTTCTCTAGGAGGAGGTCGTACCAGCGGCGGAGGATGCGCGCCCTCTCGCGACCGGAGCGGGAGCGCCAGGAAGGGAAGGCCTTGGCGGCAGCGGTGATAGCCTTTTCGGCGTCTTCGACTGTCGACTCGGGGCATGTCCCCAGATGGCTTCCCGTTGCAGGGTCTGGCGAGCTATCTGTTAGAAGTTGCTGTAAGACGATGGAAGGGTCGGCTACCATAGACATTGAAGGTTGCTCCAGAAGCAGAGTCAACCCATTGACCGTCAACGTAGTTCTTTCTCACCAAGAGCGACGGGTCTCTGAGACGAATACCGACCGTGGCCATGGCGATGGTTGATGATGGTGTTGTAAGAGGGCAGAAGGGAAGCAAGGCGAGACGCGGACAGATGATGGATTTCAAAGACGAAAATTTACCCCGCGGCCGCTCAAGAGGGGGGAAACGTAACAGCAATTGAACACGCTTGGGTATCTCGTGCAATGATGAAAAAGTTGGTGTCATGGAAAAGACTGCCCAATTCTCACAATGCCCATCGTCAGCGAATGCAGCTACCCACTAACAAGCCAGGCGGCCCGGCGCTGAAAGTGGAAGTCCTCAGCGATGAACCAGCGCTAGCCGTGGCTAATCAGCTAATCAGTGGCCGATAAGCGGACGGCCTGTTCGAGATGGTCCAAGATCCTCCAAGATCCTCCAAGATCCTCCACTTGGGCCTCAGCGCGAAGGGAAAGTCCAGACGAGCGGCGTGGGGTTCTGCCACCTCACTACCACCGATTGCGACGCTGTGCATGGCCTGATGTTCTGCCATTGGTGATTGCTTTATCGTCGATGGAGCTCTCGTAGCATCTTGGGCTGGGCTTGTGCTTCCCAGATAAACACAGGCTTGCCGCCGACTCTTGTCGTCCTGTCGAGATCATGATTCCTCACCTCTCACCAAGCCTCTGCTTCTAATCTTTTCCCCCCCTGGACCGCTTTGGCTTGTCCCTCTCCTCTTCCTCCCCGCCATGTCGCCCGTCAAGACCGTCGACCTCTCCAATACGGCCAAGGCCTACTTCGCGCCGGCCACCGTGAGCCCTGCTGGCCGCTTGATCCACGTCTCTGGGCAGGTTGGCAGCACCAAGGATGGCCATGTGCCCGCAGACTACGAGTCGCAGATCCATCTCGCTCTGCTGAATCTGCACAAGGTCATCATCACCGCCGGCTCGTCGGTCAGCAACATCGCCAAGCTCACCCTCTTCATTGTCAACTACAACCCCGCCGACCGAAAACACACCCCCATCATTGAGAAGTTCCTCCGAGGACACCGTCCCGCCATCACTCTTGTCCCCGTCCAGCAGCTCGCTGTAGCAGGCTGGCTGTTTGAGATTGAGGCCGTCGTCGCACTCCCAGACCCTCAGCCGCTCCCCGCTCCCGTGGCGGCAGGCACTCCCACCGAGTCGTTTGATGTCGTCGTCGTGGGCGCTGGCCTGGCAGGCCTTGCCGCTGCCGAGTCTCTGCTCAAGATGAACCTCTCCACTGTCGTCTTGGAGGCTCGCGACCGTGTAGGAGGCAAGACCTGGTCTCAGCCTCTGTCGAGCGGTGGTGGGATAGTCGAGATCGGCGCCGCATGGCTCAACGACGTCAACCAGCCCGAAGTCTACGCCCTGGCAAAGCGCCTGGGCGTGGAGCTCATTGAGCAGAACACTGAGGGCAAGGTTGTTGCCCAGACCTCTGATGGGTCTTTCAAGCAGTTCAACTACGGTGATCTTCCCCAGGTATGTTTTGTTATCATCGTCTCACAGCGCCCAGGACGTGTCTAACTCACAGTCCAGTTTGATGCCGATACCGTCGCAGACATCGCCCGAATCCGCGACATGTGCGAGGCCGACTGCCAGGCTCTGAGCGCTTGGCAACCCCGTGACAAGAGCCTCGACTCCATGACATTTGAGGCCTACCTCCGCTCCCGAGGCGCCTCTCCCACAAGCATCGCCACCGCCACCGTATGGACTCGCGCGATGCTGGGCCAGGAGCCCCGCGACCTCTCCGCGCTGTTCTTCCTCAACTACTGCGTGTCTGGCGGTGGTCTGCTGCAAATGCGTTCCGATCGCAAGGGAGGCGGCCAGCATCTGCGCATTCGCCAGGGCACCCAGAGTCTATCCAAGGGACTTGCAAGCTCTCTGCCCAGCAACACTGTTCGTCTCTCGAGCCCCGTCGTGTCGATTGTTCGTCAGCAAGGCTCCGATCTGGTCCAGGTCACCACCAAGGATAAGGTGTTCATGGCCCGCAAGGTCATCCTGACGGTACCAAGTCCTGTGCTCAAGTCCATCTCCTTCAGCCCCAAGCTGTCTCCTGCCAAGCAGCTCTGGTCGCAGTCCACCAGCTACGGTTACTACACCAAGGCCATGATGGTGTTCAAGAGCCCCTTCTGGGCCCAGAAGGGCTTCTGCGGTCTCACGCAGTCCTTTACCGGCCCTGCCTCTGTCATCCGAGACACCTCCAGCCCAGCCGACAACAAGCACGTCCTCACGTGCTTCATGTCCAGCGCCCCAGGTCGCGCATGGGCCGCCCTGTCCACGCCTGAGCGTGAGAAGAAGCTTCTGGAACAGATTGGCGATTTCTTCGGTGTGCAGTCCACCATTGCAAGCGAGTTCGTCGAGATGATCGCGTACGAATGGGTGAACGATGAGTATGCCGGCTTTGGCTGCCCATGCGCCAGTCTCCCTCCCGGTGTTATTGAGACTCTGGGCCCTGACGCGCTCCGCGAGCCTTGCGGAGACCTGTACTTTGCTGGCACGGAGACGGCTGGCGAGTGGAAGGGGTACATGGAGGGAGCATTCCGAAGTGGTTTGAGGGCAGCCAAAGAGGTTCTCAGGGACTTGGAGTCGGGACCATCGGCACGTCTTTAAGCGTTTGGGGTATTATTGGGTTGGATGTTTGGGAATTGGAGCTATCTTGCGAACTTGAATGCCAAAAGGTTCACTGGTCAACGCTGCAGCGCATTCATACATGTTTTGTGTCTCGTGGCCGTAATCCACGCTGAACAAGGACCTCAAGTTCAATGACCACCTATTCATTAGAACTTTTGGGGGCGTTGATGTGACTTACGAGATGAAGGCAAACCTCCCAATGGGATGAAGCGAGGCATAGAGGCGCAATTGGTTGTCTTCTGCACAGGATGGGTATGCATTGCGTGTCAGGATAGTGCAGTGGAAGAATCCAGGAAAGACGTCGACGTCGTCCACCACTTGGTCTGATCGAGAGCAAGCCTGACAGGGGACAACCCAACCTGGCGATGTCCTTACACTCGGTCAAGGCCTAGATGACGTGGGACTTTTTCCTGAAATAGTGCAGACAATGCTACTGTGTGCCAAGAAGGCTTATCCCCGATTGTATATAAGCTATCCGTAGATGGTAAAAGGCTGGGTTCTGTACAGCCGCTATCGTGACGTAGGACTTCAGCTTTAATATACCTACCTCGTCAGCTGGGGTTGCTTGCATCACCACCACCCTCGCATCTACCACACGCGATGCGATGCAAGTGGCTTACTGTATACCTGCATCTCTGCTGACATATCCGAGTAGGTGGTCCTGCCGGGGATCAGCTCATCGCTGCATATTACATACCTACATGGCAAGGATTGTCCCCGAACCCATGTTTCCATATCAATAATCTGACCTGCGCACAGCGGCAGCTCGTACTCGTTATCAACCAGGCCGGCCGTCGGCAGCAGCCCTTCAGCTCCGTCGTAGAACTTGCATGCCCTGTGCTTTAAACCCACATCTCCGCAAGCGAGGGTCCTTTACCACTCACCGCTCTCGCCTTCCGTATGGGACGGCTTTTTCCCTTTTCTAGGACCAATACTCGGGGCCGCCCTTTGTTGGCCCGATACGAATCACACCATTCTCTTCTGTCTTGGCTGCCGCCCCCTCCTCCAGCACGATTCCCTGCGCATGGGGTGGTTTGGCTCAAGAGCGCAGGTCTATTCTGCGAAGCAGTCCTTGGCTTTTTATCCGTCTCATGGGGCCTTCCCATGGGGAGCCCCGACATCCGGCAGGGAGTGGAGTGGGATATAAAAGGACGATATTTGCCTACAGTTTTAAACGGACCACCCGAGTGAGGCCACACGCGCGCAGTTTTGCCGGATTGAGCATGAGCCGTGTCGATCGTATAAGAATGTTGGTGCCTCTGACATACTGATTCGGCCTGTCCTCGAACCAACCTTGCACTTTTCATGAGGGGTTTCATGTGCCTCTCCTGTTCTCTCACTCTTGCGGGAGCATTCCACAGGTCAAGCCACGAAGATGGCACATATCCCTCCATCGTGGGCTTCTTCGCCATTGATCGATGAGATTGCGAATCATGCCGTTGCCTCTGCCACAAGCCATGTGTTTGGCCACCTCCAAGCGCCTCATGCAAGCGGGAAAACGACGTTTTTCCCTCGGGCTCTCTGGTCTTCATTCGCCAGAAACCAGGTCCAATGCACCGTTATACATGCCGTTCCCGATGCAGAAGCCCATCGCCAGAGCACCCTTGCTAGTCGACAAGATGTGATTGGAGAATGGCATCGAACACAGATACAGCATATCAACGGGTCAGCTCCCGCGCTCCAAACTCTCCATTACAGTGCGGCTTTCGAACATGTCCTTCAGCTCACCAATACAAACGACAACGACAATACAACAGTTATTATTGTCGACATGGACCTTAGGTGTCCGGCTGATATGGCACTGCTGCTTCTCGCTCTCCTGTGCCGAATCAAACCGGGTGGCCAAGAGCAGCCTGCGAAACTCACATTCCTAACAATGTCTTCGTGGGAAGCTCCAGATTATTTGGACAGGCTTTGCAAGGAATTCGACGTCACGATGCGGCCTTTTGTCCTCAGCAGCAGTCCTTTATCGTTCCAGCATGCAAACTGGGTGACGACCAACTTCCCACAAACCATCTCCAGCGCCATACAAGGAAAGCCTGGCGAATCGCATCTTGTCCTCTATTTTGAACCCAGAAATATTGGTCAAAGTAGGATATTAAATGCAATCACCTGTCGAGTGGATGAAACGGTGGAAATCCTGGAGCCAGTCTATGGCAATTCAGGGGCACTTGGATGGGGCGAGTCTCATAACTATGCGGCCTTGAACCTGCCAGCGCAGGCAGCTACTGTCCGAGTAGTCACAGTGTCGCGGCCATTTTCGTGGCAGTTCCGTGGTTGGGTTCAAGGGTTCCAGAACGTCCATCTTGTTATTTCAGACCACGGTGACCAGACCCATCTGGACCAGAGACAGTCCTATCAAATGGTCGTTGCGTTTGTGCCTTGTTCTCGTGAAGAGAGGCTCGAGCTCCTTTCCTGGGCCGTCCGCAACAACGCGAGCACCACCAACATCTACTTCCCATACCAGGAAGAAGTCAGCCTTGAGGGATACCTGGCAGAGGGGCGAGACCACAACCGGCTCGACGTGGTCAATCAGCATGCTCTTGGTTTTATCTCCACCATTCCGAGACTGCAACCTTGGATCAAGGATATCAAGAGAAAGCTTGGCGTCTTTTTTACCATTCAACCCACCCTGAATGAGATGTGTCGCCGCTTAGGACAGGTGGTTCACCTCTATGCATGGACTCCAGATCTCCGCGATATACCTCCCATGTCACCACCACAAACACTGCGTCTATTCCATTCAGTGCTGCCAGTGCTGAATTTCGATGCTCGCCTGGCATATATGATGACTCTTCCCAACGCGTCACCTGAGATGGCTTTATGGAAGATCGATTTTGCTACCATTCTGTCCGTCGGAGCAACCAATCTGTTCAAGTGGCGAGTGAACTCGGTCGAAGATCTCCCAACTCTGGCTGATCTGGAGTCTGCCTCGGAGCAGTTGCGGAATACCAAAATAGGACGAGCAGGAACAATGCCGATGCTCGTCGCCTTGTGGCAAACCTGCTTAAGGAGGCTCTTGTCGTTGCCAGAGGCAGAAACCTGCATGAAGAAGCACATATTTTGGGATTCATCAGTGAAGGAAGCTTTGTCAATGAAAGCCCTCTCCCTACATCTCGACCCAGCGTACAGCCATCATGCGCTGTTGAAACGGAGCCAGCTGATCGACGTGATGAAGAGCTTTGGTAGCAACGTGGGCGATCTTACAGCATACGGCAACAACCTATGGGGTCCTGATGTCGATAAGGTTCCGTTTCAGATGCAAAAGTGCTTCTACTGGGGGAACAGCTTCGTTCATCTAATGGGCCAGGATATGGCCAATACCCGGGTGGATCTCGTCCTCTCTAATACGATTCTGCATCCTGACCCAACAGTCTGCATCGGCCTAGACTTTACTGAGGTACAAAAGGTAGCGACCGTGAGTGGGAGGGTGCCGCAAGGTGTACAGGGGGTTCTCTGCGGTCCTCTTCGAGGCAGAAATAATGGACATATGATGCTCCAGGACTGGACTTGGATCCCGGAGGAGGTGACGCTGAAGCTGGTGGAATCTTTTTACGGAGTTGAAAGAGCAAGGGAAGATGCTTTGGACAGATTCTACCGGCAGTCATTTGGTCGTGAGTAATTCAGTGCATGGGGTATTGGATATTTTCCGATAAAGGTTTGTATTGCAGCAATGGTGTTGCCGGCCGTCTTGAAGCAATAGGCAAACATAATTTACAATAGTATTACACTACTATGAATTATTTACGTAAAGCGTTGACCGGAACAATCCATTACTTCTTCTCTAATGCACGTTGAACATCAGAGGCATCCCGCGTGCAAGCAAGTTAATTAATCCCAGCTCCCGGGTAGGTAAGGCAGCATGGGGGTGGGTGGGGGGCTCGTTGACCCCACTAAACCCGGCTGCTAGGCGAGGCAATAACAGCGCAATTATACGGAGTAGGCTGCCCGCTGTACGGTAGCCTTCATCTGCACTAGCAAGATGCGCAATCAAGGGCGAGGTGGGAAACAGGCAATTCCACACTGCATCGAAACACAGACCCAAGCTGTAACGACATTTTGCTTGGCTTTGGTTGGCTGGCTTGGCTGATGCACGGCAGTTGTTTCGCCAGCCACGCGCCAAGGACGCCCGACAAGTCATGAGGGTTGATCCTTTCCACACGGGAAACAGCTATCTGGATTGGGCGGCGTCTGTTGATATCGATGATTGTTGAGGCGAGACCCATCCCTCGTGCTAAGCTAGGAAGAGGAAAGCACCCATGACATCTTTGCTGCTTCATGACTGTAACATCCTAGAAACCCCCCGCTTCCCGCTCTCCACTGATAGGGTAGGGCAAGGGTAGGGGACAGGGAGCAGCTGTGCTGGGTGAGGGAGGGTGAGTGAGTGAGTTGAATACTCAATCGAATCACGAAGTTGTCGGATGGATGCAGGCGAGAATCCGCCCTTCAGCTACTGCAGAGGTGGATGGGGCCGCGGGGGATTGCGATGTGCAGGGCCTCGCCAGCCAGCGCAGATCGACGCATGGCGCGCTCACCGGACCAAGCGAGGCCAAAGACGAGGCAAAAAGAGAAGAGAGGGAGAAAAAAAACAGAGATTGAGATTTCCCGCCCCTTGGCAAGATGAGATTGGCCCACCCAGCGCTGGCTATTCCCTGCTCCTACAGCTTTCCCCAGGAAAGCGCAACAAAAAGCGCCCCAAATAAATGGATTCAGCAGCTTTTAGCTCCCCTGGCGACCAACCGACGTAATGACAGAACCAAGATTTGCTCATCCAGCCCACCCGTCTTAGTGTATGTAGCTTTCGGTAGAGATAGGTACCCACTTTTGTGTGAGTGTGTGTGTGTGAGTGTGTATCTGCAAACTCTCCTCCCTCGTGCTCTTGCTCCTCCTGCTGCTCCTTCCCCTCTCGTCAGCCATTGGACCTGCGTAACATCCCGTCCCTTTGGACACCCCCCTGCTCACTGCTTTGCCGTCTTATTGCAACCATTCACCCCCCACCTGCACGAGGGGAAGAGATACTGTGAAAAAACTCCCCGAAAATCCGAGACACTTCCTCAACAGCTTCCAGCTCCATGATCCATCCTTCTTTCCTGGGCAGTGCCTTCCGGTCCTCCTCGGCATCCCGCTCCTCCGCTATAGCTTGCAGAGCCCTCCGCTCCCCCTCTTCTTCTTCTTCCCCATCATCTTCCTCTTCTCAATTCCATCTAGCTTCTCCAGCTCTGCTCCCTCGCTCTCGCATCTCGACACCCTTTGCTGCCGTTTCCGGCTCACGTCAGATCCACGTCACCGCCTCTCGCCTCAAGTCCTCCCCCTCCTCCCCTCCTCCCCTCCCTCCTCCAACGACAACGACATCTTCAATTCCAACGACCTCGACTACTGGCGCAACATGGCCGAGGACGACGTCACCCGCTACCTCAAGCAGAGCCATGACCGGCTCTTTGAGAACAACAAGTCTTGGGCCGCCGAGAAGCAGAAGAAGGACCCGGGCTTCTTCGCCAAGCTGGCCGAGGGCCAGAACCCCGAGTACCTCTGGATTGGCTGCGCCGACTCGCGAATCCCCGCCGAGCAAATCACCGGCCTCGAGCCTGGCGAGGCCTTCATCCACCGCAACATTGCCAACCTCGTCCCCAACACTGACCTCAATGTCATGAGCGTCATCAACTACGCTGTCCGCCACCTCGGCGTCAAGCACATCGTTGTCTGCGGCCACTACGGCTGCGGTGGTGTCAAGGCCGCCATGACCCCCAAGGATCTTGGCCTCCTCAACCCCTGGCTCCGAAACATTCGCGACGTCTACCGCCTCCACCAGGCCGAGCTCGATGCCATCACCGACCAGGCCAAGCGATACGACCGCCTCGTCGAGATCAATGTCATTGAGCAGTGCCGCAACGTCATCAAGACGGCCGCCATCCAGCAGAGCTTTGCTCAGAACCACTTCCCCATCGTCCACGGCTGGGTCTTTGACTTCCACAATGGTCTCCTGACCGACCTCAAGATCGACTTTGAGGCGGAGCTCAAGGAGGTCCAGAAGATTTACAACCTTGTTGATTAAATGTAGAATGATTCTGGATAGCGGGTACCTGAGGCAGGCCTGAGTATGGACTGGATGATTCACTTAGATCAAATATGTGGTCTCTGTATGTCAAGCACCACCTACGCTGGCTGTACAAGAATAAAATAAAGGATTGACAAGAACAACTCACTTTTCCTCCCATCGGGTGAATATTATTTGAGAAGGGACAGTCTTCATCGCTCATTCAACACCTGTCAGCCATTGACAGCATTCAAGCATTGAAACACAAAGGAGCCCAGCCAGAACATCACGTATAGCGGAACCAGAGCGCCCAGAAATAGGGTTGTTTTCATGCCAGTGCAGTGGGTATATCAACTCTATTTATATATGCCGCCTGGTTACAAGGAGCTCTCAATCGACGCCACCTCGGCCAGCGCAGGCAGCATCGTCTCTCTGGCGGCCGCTCCGATGGGCTGATACGGCTTCCTTGGCTGCATCTTGTCCACGGCACCCTCGATGCCGGCCTTGGGCGCCGTGTGCGTCGCGGCAGCAAACTTGACGGCGCCGATGCCGGACTTGCAGGGCTGCTCAGCAAGGGCGGCCTTGCGGTGCAGGTCGAGCGCCTCGGCCGTCTTGCCCTGGGTCCAGAGGTCGTAGATGCGGACAATGGTCTTGGGGAAGATGTTGGCAAAGGCTGCGATGCAGCCCGCCGAGCCGCTGGCGAGCCCGCCGATGAGGAAGTCGGACTGACCGCCAAATGTGGCGAAGGTGTCGGCGGGCAGCTCGGCCGACAGGCGCGTGATCTTGGCGACGGAGCCGCACGTCAGCTTGACGCCGACAATGTTGGGGTGCTTGCGGGCGAGGGCGGCAATGGTCTGGGAGTCGAGGTCGACGCCGTTGCAGACGGCGGGGAAGTTGTAGAGGACAATGGGGATGGGGCTCTTGGTGGCGACGTCGGCGAAGAAGTCGTCAATGACGGCGGGCGTCGTGGCCTTGCCAAAGTAGGCGGTCGGCAGGACGAGGGCGTAGTTTGCGCCGGCGTCGGCGGCATCGGTGATGTACTCGAGGACCTGCTTGGTCGAGTGGCCGCTGGCTCCGGCCATGATGGGGTAGTCCGGGCCGACGGCCTGGCGCGCGGTGGCGACGAGGGCCTTGCGCTCCTCGCGCGTCAGGAGCAGCGTCTCGGCGTTTGTGCCCAGGATGACGAGGCCCGCGAGCCCGCTACGCGACAGGTAGCTGTAGTACTTGGCCTGGTCGTCGGGCAGAAGCGAGTCGGTGGCGCGGTCGAAGAGGGTGACGGCCGGGCACCAGATGCCGCTGGGGGGGACTCTCGGAGGCATGATGACGAGTGTAGGATGATGCTGCTATGCTGATTTGTGAGATTGAATTGAGATATCGATGTTTGGATATATATATAAAGCCGACGGGGGAAATGTCGCATCGCATGCTCGGTCGGATAACAGCCGATGCCTCTCCACATGCGCCGTTGACCCCTCCTCCCCTCCCCTCCCCTCTCCTCTCTCCACCCCGCGATTCACATCCATCGGACCATGACAATAGATGAGCTGTACTGTGTTCCCGCTGCCTTGATCCTGGCAACTCGCCTGATGGCAACCAACTGTTTCAACATTGAACCCCGATAAGCCCCACGAATCTCATCATCCACGGCTATCACAAGCCGATGCCGACCCCGATGCCGGCCCGGCAAGCTTCCGAACAATTCTCGTCTTTCAAGATATTGATTACTGTTTACCTATTTACCTATTATTTCCTCACCCTTTAGGTTGTGGGCAACTATGTCTTGAGGATGTCAGCTGCCCGGAGAATGGCATCTGCCGCCTTGGTCACCCAATCCTCGGCATCCTCCAGTCTATCATACTGGATGCCTTCCGTGATACCCGGGAACGTAACAGCAGCGTAGCCTATTTCCACAATCAGAACCGCCCAAGGCAAATGTGGAAGAGGAAGGAGAAGAAGAGGGACACGTACCAGTGTCCAGTCCAGGCGCAAAGATGGCGTGGCGGAAGAACTCGCGGTCGGGCAGCCCGCCCTGGGAGATGAAGCCGCGCTGGAAGTCGCGGTACTTGTGGTTGACGACGCGGATCAGCTCCTTGTCGTCGAGCGTCACGGCCAGCGTCTCCAGGGCCTTTGCCTCGTCGGCGCGCGTGCCGAAGACCTCGATGGCCTCGGACAGCGCCGCGATGTCGAGCTCGTAGTCGCTCGCCGCGATGAAGTCGGCCAGGTCGTCGCGGTAGGCGCGCAGCTCGACGGCGTAGTTTTGCACGTCGATGGGCAGCACCTCGTCCGAGGCGAGGTGGTAGCCGAGGAGCGTCAGGAACTGGCCCACGGCGCGGTGCTGGTAGAAGCCCGGGTCGCCAAAGGTGGACATCCAGTGGTACGTGTCTAACACGGGTGAGCATAAACGAAAACCCCGTAGGTCAAGGATGATTCTCACCCATGTTGGAATGGTACATCCAGATGCTATTGTAAAAAGGTCAGCAAGTAACTCCTGCGGCGTAGCCGTATAAGACGTGAACCTACGGGTCGCCATCGCCGCCATCGCTGCCGATATCAAGCTACACCAAGTCAGCCACAAATCCCACAGCACACACGCGCGCAAGCACATACAGAGCTGATTCCCGAGTGGACAAAGCCAGTGTAGTCGCTTCCGCTGCCGAGAACGCCGACGTTGCCGCCCGCGTCGCGCTGCCACGAGTCGTAGATGGACTCGTTGAAGGCGCCGCCGTTGGGCGCCACAACCTTCTTGAACAGGTCGGTGCCGATGGTGTGCAGCTCCGGGCTGGCCGACAGGGAGACGCGCGGGCCCGAGACGGCCACGTCGATGTTGAGGTACGCCACCGTCGTCTCCGTCAGCCAGTTGACGTGGTCTTCCACCCACTCGACGGATCCAACAAGTCTAGGTACATCAGCAGATGTCCCGGAGAAGAGAGTTGTTGGTTCGAACTTACCCGTATTCTTCGGCATCCCACGATGCAAGGACACTGTCACGGGTTAGCCATCGTCTTGTCGTTGAAGGGCAAGGACTTGCATGTTTCGTGTGGGCGTCCAGCCCGAATCCGTCAGGCGCTTAAAGGCCTTGGACAGCTCAATCAAAACGGCAGAGCCCGAGTTGGGATCTCCGTTTCCACCAATCATCCACGTATCGCGGTGGTTTCCGATGACAATCGTCTCGTCCGAGTTGGTTCCGTTCAGGAACGCAATCACGTTCTGCACGGGCTCGATGCGCTCCTCCATCTGGTTGTTCAGCGACAGCGTCACGCCCGGCGCCGGCCCGACCGAGTAGTCGGCCTCGAGCGCGCCCGCCCAGATGGTGCGGTTGACCTCGTCGGCCGTCGGGCCGTGCCCGTTGAGCGCCTGCAGCAGAGGCTCAACCGCCGCGTACGACAGAGGCAGCGAGGGGATCTGCGGCACGACGCCCGAGGGGTCCGCGCGTGGTGCGCCCTCGTGCGACGGGTAGCCTGGGGTCGTGGGGTCGCCGGGCCGCGTGGACAGGAAGAGCGTCGAGCCCTTCTGCACGGCCTCTGGGTGGCGGGCGGGACCGTTGGGGTATGCTTCGTAGCCGTTGGCGACGGTGACCTCGCCGTCATCGCCTGGATCTGTGAAGATGACGGCACCAATGGCGCCGTGGTCCTGCGCGTTCTTGACCTTGAGGCCTCGGAACAGACCGCCGTACCGCATCAGAGCAATCTTTCCCTCGATCTCTACGCCGAGCTCAACGAGCCGCTCAAAATCGGCAATAGATCCGCGTCTGCAGCCATCAGCAACATGCCCTTCGTATACATGGGAACACATACCCAGCATAGATAAACTCAGCTGTAACGTTGCCAGAGGCTGAGTAGCCGTGGAACGTCGGGATCGTGTCCTCCCGCGACGTCACATCGTCCTCCGCAATCACCGGCTCAACAATGTTGATGGGGGCCGTCCTACCGTCCGGGTACGTCACGGAAATGGATGCCTCGACGGGGTAGCTCAGGTAGACGTGGTACTCGGCAATGTGTGTGTCGAAGCCGTTCTCGGTCCAGCGAGCCGCCGTCCACTCGGCGGCCTCGCGGCCATAGCCCGCCAGCTTGTTCTGGTGGCCGTAGTAGTACGCCCACTCGTCAATCGTGACATTGTCAAAGGCGTTGACGAGGATGGTCTCGGGCTCTGACAGCACAGGCGGCCACTCGGTGTTGCGCTTCGTGATGGGCTGGCGGTGCGTGTGGCGCTTCTCGACGAGGAGGTCCCGCGAGCAGGCCGACACGCCCGTGGCAAGTACGAGAGCACTCAAGAGCATGGTGATAGAACAAGACAAGCTCTCCTAGGCACTGTATGCTTAGAGAGGGTAGAAAGAAAGGTCTCCGCGGAAGCTGCTCGAGGGGCAGACGCCGCCCCCTCTTGTATACCACGGCTCATATCTGGTGGCCATCACGACATGACAGCTTGACCCCCATCCATTGGCCAATCCGACCCGCAGTTCCTATCAATTGATATGCCCTGGCAGAATATCACCCGGGCTGCAAACCCCGCGTGAGGGCAGCTTTGCAATTGGGCCGATAGACATCACGACCCGTGGCTGACGTCGTCGAAGGGCCGTTGTTACCTAGAACCCCGGCAGGATACAGGATGGGGTGTTTTCCAGAATGCGGGGGACCGGACCACAGATAAGCATAACCCGGATGGTAAACACGGATGTGCCGGAAGAGCTGCCGTTCGTTTCTTTTAAGGCTGTGCGTGTATTCGTTGCGTTCCTATGTCTCTCTATCTCGTCCATGTAAGTCCTCATGCCATAACTTTCGTGACCTCGTCATCCAGTCTTTCTATATTTTGCGCCCCTTCCGTATTTCGTGAGCAACCTCTCTCCGCCTTTGTGATGTGACGGCCATCTGCAGGTAAGACGGGTTTACACCAGTACACAGTGGAGAGATCATCTTGGCCGTAGCCCAACACGGCAGGTCAATAACAGAGGTGCACCCGGCCCTTGGCAGCCTGCATAACCAACTCTTTATGAGAGAAGGTTCCATGGCCAGTCTCAAGCGGCCATCTTGCTGATAAAGCCGATTGCGACGGCCAAAAGTGCCACAAGTAGCCACATCAAGGCGCCCCAGTTTAGCCCATCGAGCCAGACCTCGACTTCAATGGGGACATTGTCAAGGATTGATGGCGCGACACCGGATTCTCGCCGAAGAGCTACCCGCTTCACGAGATGGGCCTGCACGTCTTCAATCTCGACAACGAGGTGGTGCTTTCCTGGACCGTGGCGTATGCGTAGCGTCTGCTGCTCTCGATCGTAATCCCACGATTCGGAATTGAGCGCGACAACAAGTTTATGTGCAGCGTAGTGATATGCCGGGATAAATACCTCCGTCTCAATGGGGCGGCCGTCCTCAGTTCGGGTCCCTTGCTCGCTCTCCCACTCCAGTTCGTACCGCAGGGTGCGATGATCCCAGCTCGCTCGGAGCGGAACGCCAACGGTCTTGACAGCATAAGGGCGAATGATGACATCCAGCACCCTGCCGCCGCGATACATGTCATCATTCTCGTGCGGCTTGTTCCTATAATCCCGACGGAGTGTTTCGTGTCCGTGGTCGTCGCCATTAACGACTGAGAAATCCTCCTTGTTCCACCCGTCACCATATTCGACGCGATTGTGCGGGTTGTAATTCCAGAGGGTGAAACCGACCTGGTTGTCTTCCATACCTCCAATCAGAGCATTCATAAGGTCGCGCTGCGTATCGTACTGGCCGGTTTTGAATGCAGATCCATCATTGATGTCGAATGGTATGCCAATCTCTCCAATGACGGTAGGAACCCGACCCAGAGAAGCCATTCCGTGCTTGAGGACATTTCCCAACTGCTTCCTATAGTTCTTCCGCAAGCCCGTAGGGCCGAAATATAACGCCAAGAACACAAGCATGCCCCTGGACAGGCCTTGAACGTTGACACTCATCCAGGTGTGTTGCTTGCTGAAGAGAACATTCAGGTCGTAGAAATGAGGAGCAAAGACCATGTTCTGAAGAGGCTCGATGTCGATGTACTCCGCTGGCTTCCGGTCTTTGGGCTGCCAGGGCGGCATGAACTCATTGGGGATTGGCTCGAAGAATGACAGGAAGTGGCTACCCCTCCGAGCCACCCGCTTGCAGAACTTGTCCAAGAACGGGCCGTAGCAGTCGCGGTACCATTCGAGTCGTTGTCCCTCACGGCCCGGCCGGTGGTCAACGTCGAAGTAGTCTTTGTGCAGGATCTTGGCTGTCTTGGTCTTCTCGTCCCAGCTCCAGACTCCATGCGCCTTCCAAACGCACTCTCCCAAACCCTGTGCAAGCCACGCCGACCGGCCCTTGGGGTCGAGGACTGTCTTGTGCGACACGCGCGTAGGCCACGGCCAGGACTTGACGTAGTATTTCACTTTCTGCGAATAGCCACTACCTAGAGCAAGTGCCTGGGCGAATGTAGGGTAGTATCCAATGTGCAGGTCGGTATTATAGTTCCAACCGTGGAAGTCGTGCAGGTTTACTAGGCCCCTATGTGGCTCGTTCATGGGTTCAAAGCCGAGGCACGCCTCAAGATCGCTCAGCTCATCAGCCAGCCGCCCAAAGGCCTCGATATAGGCATCCTGAAGAAGCTTCTGGATAGAGACTTCCCCATGGGGTGTTTTGCATTGAAGCTTCGGGGCCAGGGCATCGCCAGCCCAGAACAAAGTGGCCATGGTCGACGCTGCAAGCTTCTGGTATCCCGAGGGCCACACAAATGGGCCACTCGGCTCGTTTGCATTGACCAACCCACTGGCCCGCCTCAGTTCGTCCTGGCCATGGACATAGGCCGCGCCGGTGTCTGTGAAAGCCTCAATGTCTAGGCCCGCAGCCTCGAAGGTCCATCCTGGAGCGCCGCTGCCGCCGCTGAAGCGACTCCACACATCTTGGTGTGCACATACAAAGCACTTGAGGCCGTACTGTGGCATGAGCTGAATCAGGGCCCGCAGGTACGCAATGTACTCGACATCAATATCAGTCGACGGGTCTGGGCCGGCGTGACCAATCGACTCCCACGTCACCAAGAGGCGGATAAAGGGCAACCCCCAGGTCTGAAGCCGGCGGAAATGAAGAGGAGCCTCCTCGAGGGTACACGGCCTTCCGGTAAATGTCACGGTACGGTGCTCGTAGAAGCCATCCGTCAAGTGCGAGAGGCCATTGGGCTCTGTGGGGAGCTTGCTGGCCCCCGAAACGTTGAAGCCTCGCAGGGAGAGAGTGCGGCCGTAGGAATCGACGAAGCGGTCGCCTTGGACTCGAATTGGGCCGCCGAGGGCAGCTTCCGAGAGGTCTTGAGCGGGTATACGCATGGCTGAATTGGAAAGACGTGGAATGAAGCAAGGAAACTGATTAGGCCATTATCATACTCGCGTCCTGAAACGCCCAAGGCGATAACTGATGGAGCGGTGTTGCGACGACATTTAGCCTTAGTCAGCGGCTCTGTCCCTGCGACAGGCACAGTGTGAAATTGCAGCAAAATCCGACCAAATCATTCGCATTTATTACAATGTCAAACTGGAACAGCTAAAAGATCAAGTTGACTGGCCCAATTGCCTTTTTGTCTTCTTGGGTTGGTTCGCCTTGGGCATACTATGTGCAGCTTGCCTGGACAGCCGTGGAACTTTGACAGGGGCTGGGCGATTAATACGGTCAGTATGGCCACGATTGTATTCGTAATGTGGATTGCCTGTAGCTATCGTATGCAGCAATTCATTGCGTACATAGGGAGCAACAGCAGCTCTTTCCTTCTACAGAATCATCTAGATGTCAATCCTGTTGAATCGTGTGTGAAATCCTCACGTGACGCTACCCATCAGTTACTAACCTACATCTACCTATCAATCCACTGTATCCAACAGGTACGTAATGCCTCGCAACTAAACCCATCCTGTTGCAGCTTCAGTTCCAGGTCCAGCTTTCAGGACCCGCCACTCGCCACCATCTTCATCCTCACAATCCTCCTCATCGTCTTTGCTGTCCCCGCTTCTCGTAGCCTCGTCCATCTCGCCGTACCGCCCAACATGAGCATCACCCACACCGTCCTCTTCCAGTTTAAGGCTGGTACTAATGCTGAGCAAATCAGTGAAGTGAGCCCCCTCTATCCTCATTTCCAGCCCTCTTTCAGTCGCTTGCTCACGCTTGCCAGGCCTGCTCCCACTTCCTGACCCTCAAGCAAAAGTGCGTCCAGCCCGAGACCCAGTCTGCCTACATCCTCTCCCTCAAGGGTGGAAAGGACATGTCAATTGAGGGCATGCAGGTGCGCTGCCCTTCAAACCTACAAAGCTCCATGGTAGAGACGCAGCGCTGATTGCCCCCCTAGAACGGAATCACCCATGGCTTCGTCGCGGAATTCGCATCTGCTGCCGACAGAGACTACTACGTCCAGAAGGACCCGGCCCACAAAGCCTTTGTCGAAGGCCTCTTGCCGCTGCTTGAGAAGGCCATCGTCGTCGATTTCTCCGATGGCGTCTGGTAGCTGGCAGGCAGGTTCTATAGATAGACATGTCAATCGCCCCCACGACGGTTTCCCCGGCCTGATCCTACTTTGCAAACGGCCCAGTAAACTGTCGGGGTTATCGTGTCGATCAGCTGGACCCTGCTGCGCCCCATGATCCAAACATGGTCCAGGGCATGCAGCAGTGCTCCAACACCGCTTCAATGATGTCACTGTAAGCACCATCAACCGTTCCACCCGGGCAAGGTGAGTAAGCAACCAGATGATCTTAATCAAAAAGCTGGCCATCCGTGCCTAGTACACCCGTTGCTACTACGAAAACGCATTGGCAGGGACCATAATGTGTGGCGTGCCATGGTCTCACCCACGCATCCGGCACGCAGCTCAGGCTCGACGGGCGCCGGCATGGCTATTTTCGCAGTAGCGACACCACTTCTCTAGGGTGTGGTATAGAGGCCTTACGCTTGGTTCATGCGTCAGGCCCCTGAGCAGTCTTGATTGGTGAGACCAAAGTGATCTGCGCATCGTCCGTCCACGTGTATCTCACCCGCTTGCCTGTTCCCCTATTCTCAGAGATAAATAATACCCATCGTCGCTTTCCTTATTTGTCGCTCATCCTCCAGTATATCATTAATCACTCTCGCCGTAATGTGGCTGCGCAGTGACCGTTTACTGGCAGGCTTCATCGCCGCCGCCTCACTCATCCCGTCGTGTCTCAGCGCCACACCTATACGGCACGGCGCGGACTGGGAGCCCGAGTATGTTCTCGTCGCGACAGCTGGTAACATCACCATAAACTGTAAGTCGCGGTATTCAACCATTCTCAATGGCACCTCACCGGGACCGACGCTGCATCTCCAAGAGGGTAAGACAACCTGGGTCAGGGTCTGGAACAGAATCCCAGACGACAACGTTACTGTGGTGCGTAACAATCTCCCCCAGATTGAGTTGCTCGTTTCTGATATCCGTAGCATTGGCACGGCTTGACGCAGAGAACCGCGCCTTTTGCCGACGGCACGCCGCTTGTCTCGCAGTGGCCCATCGCGCCCAACGAGTTCTTTGACTATGAGATTCATCCCGAGCCTGGCGATGCCGGCACCTACTTTTACCATTCACATGTCGGCTTTCATTCTGTGACGGCTCATGGCCTGCTTATTGTCGACGAGGCGAAGAATGCCACCAAGCCGTACGACTACGACGGGGACATTCCCTTATTCTTCTCGGATGACTATCCCAGAGAAGACGAGTCCATAGAGGAAGGACTTACGGCCAACCCCTTCGTTTGGTCCGGCGAACCCTCCGCCGTCGTCCTCAACGGCCAGAGCGGAAACGCCTCACTCAGCAACGCAACCGACGACACTTGCAAGCCCTTCATAATCAACGTCAAGCCCGGCAAGACGTATCGCCTCCGATTCGTCGGCGGAACCGCCATCTCCTTCCTCATGGCTGGCATCGAAGGCCACGACCTCACCATCATTGAAGCCGATGGGCACTACACAAAACCCGTAGACACCTCCTACGTCCAGTTCGGCAGTGGCCAGAGGTATAGCGCCCTGCTTCGGACCAAGACGGAGGTCGAGCTGCTTATGGAGGGGAAACGCGATTTCTGGATGCGCTACGAGGCTCGTGACCGTCCCACGAATCCTTGGGGGTGGGCTATCGTTCACTATGAGTGCATCGGCCTGGAACCAGAGCTACCGCAGGATCTACCAGAGACTCAGCCTGTGCCACTCCCGACGAACGTAACCGAGTACACTCAGTGGATGGAATATACTCTGGAGGCGTTGACTCCCGACAACAACTTCCCGAGGCTCGAGGAGGTGACGCGAACAGTCTACATCACCATGAACCAGATGGTCATGGATGGTTTTTATAACGGTAGCATCGTCGGAGGTCTCGATTGGGTCCAGAACAACCTCTCCTGGTCCGAGGGCGACTACGAAGTCGGTCACGCCGCACCGTACCTCGTGCAAGCATACGTCACGGGCCAGACACCCGACTACGACGCCGCCATAGCCAACGGCGGCTGGGACCCCCAGACTCGCGCCTGGCCGGCCCGCATTGGCGAGGTTCTGGATATCGTCTGGCTGAGCAACTCGGGCCCGACGCGGGGCTTCGACAACCACCCGATGCACGCCCACGGCGAACACTACTACGATCTCGGCTCCGGCAACGGCACGTACGACGCGGCGCGGAACGAGCTCAAGTTCCGCGACTACACACCCGCCCGCCGCGATACCACCATGCTGTACCGCTACTCGTCGTCCTCGGCCGAGCCATACCACACAGCTGGGTGGCGAGCCTGGCGCATCCGTGTGACGAAGGACAATGTCGGGGCCTGGTTGCTTCACTGCCACGTACTGGGACACATGATTATGGGTATGTGGTTTTTCTTCTCTTGGGATGTGATGTGATGGCTAAACTGTTCAATTTTTTAGGTATGCAAACAGTATGGGTGTTTGGTGATGGCGACGAACTTGCGACGCACATTCCGCAGCCGTATATCGAGGGCTATCTCGAGTTTGGAGGAAGTGCGTACGGAAACGACACCTATGACCCTTTGGTCATGCATTGGTTCGATTAAGCATATTACATACATGGTTTCTTGTACATCGAATTGTGATCATTAGGGCTATGATTGATTAAGACATGGTCGACAGGTGTTCAAGGGCATGCTTAACAAGAGGGCTTTCGTCTTGATAATTCTGCTGTGTACAACGCTTTTGGTCTATAGCATCTATCTCATGCAATTAATTACCCATTGAAACTAATCCATTTCTAACGTAAAGAAGCACGACAACATGCAGGATGGCTGAGCAGAAGTATCCCAACGCCTTATGCACAATGCAACTCAACAATGCAAACCGATACACGTACTCATGCTCTCTGGTCATGACAAAGAATGTGTCGTTCCAGGACATCACCCACGGCATGGCGGTTATGTATGCGTTTCCCTCCTCATACATCAACACTCCGCTCACTGATCGTCCCCTCGCGCTCCGTCAGCCTCAGCGCCTGTTCGACGTCTGGCACGAAATGGCTCTCGCCTCCGCACATCTCCACGATGCCGCTGCGCTCCATCAGCTGCCATATGGGGCTGTCCTTTCGGCTCGGGCCCCGCGAGAAGAAGACTCGCACGCCGCGCTCTCTGTAGTCGCGTACAATCTCCTCAAGCACCTGGGTGCCCGATCCGTCGAGGGATGTGACGCCGTGGATGTCGAAGATGATGTTTCGGTTCGACTCGTGGCTGCGGATTCGAGGCAGTGCAGGGTGCGCCTCTGAGGTGCCGTAGAACTCCAATCGTCGAAGCCGTGCCTTGAGCTCGCCAGTGTTGGCAAAGGTCAGGGGCTCGGGAATCTTGACAATCAGACAACCCTCAATGAACTCAACATCGTCAGAGTCTCTGTCTTCAGCATTCTCGAACCGCGTCGTGCCCGGGATGCGACCAAGAATCTGGATTCTGGGACGAGTGCTGTGCTTGATGACCATGAGCAGCGAAATGCCAACACCAAGAGCCATGCCAAACGTAAGCGAATAGAAAATGGTGGCCACTACAATGCTGCCCATCAACGCCAGTTCGGTCCAGCCTCGGATTCGCAAGAAGAAGGAAATGTCATGGGGTGCCTCCTCAATCAGAGACCAGGCTACTACTGAGATCATAGCTGAGAGTACAGGTTTCTAGACAGTGTTAGCTCGCTTCTTACTTAGGGCGTTCGCTGCGTTAAGTGTGTAAACTTACCGGGAGGTACTTGAAGTATGGCAGCAGGAACAGAATCGAGAGAATGGAAATCAGGCTGAGGAGGATGGAGCTCACTGGGGTTTTTCCACCAGCAGTCCTGTTCACCTTGCTGCGTCCGTAGCCACCAAAGGCTGGCAGACTCATGAAGCATGCGCCCACAAGATTTGCCGTTCCCAGCGCAATCATCTCCCGGTTGGCGCTCAGTTGGATGCCCTGAATGGTCTCACTACTTCCCAGACTCTTGGCAGCCACTGAAGACTCGAAAAAGCCCAGGAGGGCAATCAGGAACGAGGTTGACATGGCATGACGAATGTGCGGGAGATGCTCCAGCTGGAATGGCCAGCGGAACTCGAATACGCCGCCGCTAGCGGGCTTGACGGTACCAAGAATCTCGACGCCTTTCTCGGCCCAGTCGAGATGGTAGCAGAGAATGGCCGAAGCCACCACAACCACAAAGCGATCGGGGATGAAGACGAGCCAGGGATGTCTTGGCTGCATATGCTTCTTCAGCTCGCTACTCCACATTAGCTCGAGCCCAGTCGAATTTGGCAACGCACGTACCGGAAAACCATGATGATTACGAAGCTGACAAAGGCGATGAGGAATGTCAGAAGGTGAGCCTGGCCAATGTTGTCGATCATGAAAGAGATCTTGTCTACACTGCTGCCATGGCTCACTCCCTCGTGATCTGCCAGCTTAGCCAGGCCGAGTTCCGGAATCAGCTGGTCCACAGCAATCACGAAGCCAATGGCGCTAATGAATCCTCGGAGAAAGGGCCTGCTAAGGACGCTGTCAAGAAATCCCAGCCGCGCCAGACCAGCAATGAGAACCATGGCACCGGCCATGCCAGCAGCGACGCCGCAGATCTTGGCGTGCAGGAGATCGTTATCCTCGCCGCCTTCGCCATTGTCCACGCTGGATCTGATGATGCTGCCGATCAGGAGCGAGCCTGCGGCTTCGGGCCCTACCACCATCTGCGGGCAGGATCCCAGAAGGGCGTATATCAACGGATTGAAGGCGAAGGCGTATAGACCGTGGATAGCCGGGACGTGGGCTAGGTTGGCGGCGAGGGAGAGGGCCATGGGCAGGTAAAAAGACGCCATTGTTATGGCGGCTACCATGTCTCCTTGCAGGTAGGAGAGCTTGTACTGCGACATCCATGTCAAGCAGGGTACGTAGTATGAAAGATACCTCAAACCACGTTAGCGATGGAGGTCAAGTTACGCTCAGGGTACAGCTCACATGAGGGCAGTGTCCTGGAAGCCCGCCTGCCGGGCCAAGTGCCTGGTCTGGCCCATCTTCTTTGTCCTCATCCTTTTCTTGAGCCACCTCTTCCAATCGTCATCGGGGCGGTCTGTAGAGCCGACACCAGAGACGGGTGTTTCGCTGCCGTCGCTGAACAGGCTGGCCTGCCGTAGCCCAGTCGGGCTACTTGGTCGGGGACTAAAGGTCCCATGGTCGCATGCGCCATCGTGTACGGGAGCATCTCTGGACAGTATCAAGGGCGTGGACTCGGTTGCAAATGTGCTCGATCTCGTGGCGGGGCCCGGGGAGGCTGGCGGTGAAGGGCGGTCATGACGGTCGTCTTGTTCGTCTGGGGCATTCGCGGTGATGGTTCGGCGCAGGGCACTCGGCTGTGCAGGTCGGTGGTCAAAGGAGCTGTTACGGCTATGCGAAGGTCTCGACATGGTGAAGAGGGAGGGAGGGAGGGATGCTAATGCGAAGGCATCAAGCCGGAAAACAGATGCAGGCAAACAAAGGTTCTGGCGGCCAAAATACGTCTAGGGTATCATGCAGACATCAGGATCGTACAAAGCAAGCACAAGGGGGGCAATGCTGCCTAGAAGAACAGAAGTTTGAGGGTATCGTCAGGAGGAGGGAAACGACATCATTGTGCATTAAGTCCGTAAGTCGGCAAAGAAAACAGCGATTTATGGTCAGGGTAGGTGGGGCGGGTGAAGCTCGGCGAATGAAACGGCAATTTCAGAATTCCAAGCCGTTACGCAACCAAACCAATTGAATGGGCGGCATCTCGGCTTTGTGAGCAAGTGGGTGGTGGGTGCGCAAATCGTCTCCATTACTCGCATCTTCTTTTGGACGGAAAGGGACGAAGCCCTGGGTAATGGGCTGGATGGAGGGGTCGCGTAGAGAGGACATTAATCACACCGTCTTTTGGTAGGCAACCAAGTACTCCGTACCAAGGGGCAATGAAAGCCTTCAGTGGGGTTCATGATGTTGCAGCACTCGGCATCGCCTCCATCAGGCTTCCAGCGCCAGACACCCATTGCCAACAACGGATGCATACCGGCATCGCATCTGATAAGCGGCGGGAGCCGTCGGGTTTCACGTCAGATAGCGCTCACGCACTTCACAACAAACAGCCCAGCTCGAGCGCATATTGCTCATACACAATTTATCGTTTCACATTGGTTTCACAGGCATGCATAACCAAGCCGTCAATATCATTCAAACACGCCCGCATGGCACGCACAATCGCGACACCAAGCAAGCTGCAGCTGTAGCTATAGCTATAGCTGCTCGTTGACAAACAGACCAGCCATGCCCTGGCCCGTGCCGATGCACATGCTAATCAGCAGCATCTTCTTCTTGGTCCTCCGCAGCTCGCTCAGGCCCGTCACCACCTGGCGTGCTCCCGTGGCGCCCAGCGGGTGGCCCAGAGCAATGGCACCGCCACGAGGGTTCATCTTCTCCCACTCCAGACCCAGCTTGTCGCGGCAGTACACAGCCATGGAAGCAAAGGCCTCGTTGATCTCAACGACATCCATATCGGCCAGCGTGACGTTGTAAAGAGACAGGAGCTTGGGGATGGCGATGGACGGGCCAATACCCATGATGCGTGGTGCCAGTCCAGCAATCGTAGAGCCCACGTACTTGGCCATGATAGGTTGGCCCAGCTTGATGGCCAGAGATCGCTTCATCAGGACGACGGCGGCAGCTGCAAGGGTCAGCACCTACTCCTAAAACGTATCAAAGCATGACATTACTCACCTCCGTCCGTGACTTGACTGGCGTTTCCGCCCGTGGTGGTCGGTCCCCATTGGGGAAAAGCGGCTCGGATCTTGGAGAGTCCTTCGGCGGTCGTGCCAGGGCGGATACCCTCATCCCGAGTCAGAGTGACCTCCTTGAGCTCGCCGTCAGGGCCCTTGACCTTGGTCTTGATGGGGACAATCTCATCGTCGAACCAGCCTGCCTTTTGAGCCTCCTCAGCGCGGCGGAAACTCTCGGTGGCATACTTGTCCAGCTCCTCCCTGGTGAGGTTGAAGTCGCGGCTGACGTTCTCGCTAGTCCAGCCCATGGGCTGCATGCAGTCGGCAGCCTCCTGGCTCTGGGACACGACAGCCTCGTCAAAGGGCTTGTCCAGCGCATCGCCGCCAATTGTCATGTTTTCGGCGCCGCATGCTACACCCACGGCAATAGAGCCGTTGGAGATGGCGTGTGCGATGTCGGCAATGGCCTTGAGGCCCGAGGAGCAGAATCGGTTCACGGAGGAAGCGCCAGCGGTGTTGGGGAATCCTGCGGCGAGGGCGGCGGCTCGGAGCTTGTAGGCGGCTTTGGCATCGGAGACCTAGACGACGAGCACAATGTCAGGATACCATCTTCATCTTCATTTGGCACAGGGGGACAAAACGTACGTTGCCGAGGCAGATGTCCTCCACCAGAGCCGGGTCGAGGTTACTTCGCTCCCTAACCTCCTTGAGCAGGGCGTAGATCATGTACTCGAGGCTGGTATCCTTGAATCCGCCCTTCTTCGCCTTGGTGAGGGGCGTCCTGACGGCGAGAGTAATGACCACATCATCACCATTCTTGGACCTAAAGAAAACAGTCAGCCGCGGCAAGCCGAGGCTCGACGGACGGGTGGCGATGCATACTGGATGGCGTTGAGCGACGACCCGGGGTTCAGGTGTCGAATGAGGGATCCGATGCGCTCGGCGGCCATTGCGATAATTTCTGGTTCTCGAAACTGCGTACTTGCTGGAATGCAGAAAGAGGTGGGAATTGAGTGCAAGCTGCAATCAGCCGGGAGGTTTATGCGGAATCCAGAAGCCGATCCCACGTACCGACAGACTAGCTGCACGTGGGGTTAAGCCGAGGCACAATGTACCTTCTCTACGCCACCCTCGGGACAGTTGCCTACCCTGTACCTCGGCCAATGCTCTAGAGAGACCAAACGCCATACTGCCGTACCGTTGTGGCTCCCATTATGTCAAGGGACCATCGTGTCTTGTATCTGGATCTGAGTGTTGGTGCTTTGTTGGGAATCATGCCGGGCCAGATAAACTAGCTCGATATGTCTTTATTGAGGAACCGTACAGGCGAGTCGTGAATCGCAACCTGGCAGTGGAATTGCTGCATCAATCCACCGCGGATCGTCCACCATGGATCGTCCACCCGCAAAGTTTATCTGTCCCGTGTTTCCCCACAGGCTAAGTGCAATACAAGAAGAATCAACAAGCTCATCCAGGACCCAGGCGTAGAGTGTCTCCCGTTTCACCACCTGCCACTTGTTGCTATTTCGTACCTTTCAATGCCCTAATCAGCCACTCAGCGTGGCGTAAAGATGGCGTCCGCTTTCACCAAGAAACACCCAATGATCAACTGCCGGGCCGTTTGCCCCGAGGCCCGTGTGATGAGGTGGCTTGCCCAGGCTTGTGCCTCATCAAACTCGTAATCTCATGGCCGGGACCGCTTGGCTGCATCTCAGCCCGGGCGCGGCGGCGATGGGCCAGCAAACAATATTGGCTCAGCAGAGCATTTCTTATGGATGCATTGGGATGTACCATGCGTTAATTCTTCCATTTCAATCACACGTTACAGCTTTCAGCTGCGTCAATATTTCAGGTTAAAAAGCAATCAAGACTTGGTACCTGCCCAAGTGTGCTATTGTTGGTGGCGGGACGTCCAGCGCACCCACTAGAGCGGTTCCAGCCGTAGCGCCTTTTGTTGGAAATCGGGATTTCGCTGCTTCTCCTTTCCTCGACCACAGATAACGGATTGACCGTCGACACCGTCGCGGAAATCTTGCATCGGTGCTTGCGTCCGTTCCTTTCGAGGATCATTCCATTCGTTTCTTCCTCTCCTCGCCGTCCTGGCAGTCCACAAGCCGAATCTTCCGACATTCGTTTGAGAAATTCCTCCCTCGCTTCTGGCTCTGTCGATCCTCGCGCGAAGCCATCTGATCAGCATCGCCTCGAGACATTCCCCGTCATTGTTTCGCTCCCGCCCGCCCTTCATGGCCTCCTGGGCCTTGATCGCTCTCGCTGCCCTCGCCGCCGCCCAGGCATCCGACAAGCGCGGGCTCTGCTTCACACCCAACCCCGAGTTCCCCAGCGACAACCACATCTGGGATGCGCCAGGCTCCAGGCTCTCCTGGTACTACAACTACGGACCCTCGCCGTCTCCCGCCTACGTCGACAGACCCCAGGATGAGTTTGAGTTTATTCCCATGATGTGGGGTGTTGGCCCGAACCCCGACGACACGAACTTCCTAGACACGGTCCGAGGTCTGATTGATTCAGGGACTGAGATCCGCCACGTTCTCGGTTTCAACGAGCCCAATGGCCAGTTTGATACGGGCGGCAGCGAGATTGCACCTGCCGTGGCGGCTCGCGCCTGGGTCGCCAACTTTGAGCCCCTCGGCCGAATGGGCGTCAAGCTCGGCCTGCCTGCTTGCACAGGCGCACCCGATGGACTCGTCTGGCTCAAGGACTTTCTCGGCAACTGCTCCGAAATCGTCAGCACAGGAAGTGAGACGCGAAACTGTACCTGGGACTTCCTGCCAGTCCATTGGTACGACAACTTCGAGGGCCTTGCCTCGCATATCGGCGAGCGTCTCGCTACGTGAGTTCCATCCTCTATGAGCCGTGATAACCTCATCTGACTTGTTACAGCTGGCCTGGTTCCGAAATCTGGGTCACGGAATACGCCTATGCCCACCGAGACCTTGCGGAAACGCAGGCCTTCTTCCACCAGACCCTTGACTGGTTTGATCGAGAAGATTTCATTGGCAAGTACACTTACTTTGGCGCCTTCCGCTCTGCCACTGCCAACGTGGGTGTCAATGCCGCTTTTCTTAACAACGATGGTGAATTGACCGACATCGGCGCTGAATATGTCGGCGAGGAGCCGCGAGGCATTCTTCCAGACACTGGTAAGGCCTCGGGGCACACCGTGAGTGTGGTGGTAATGGGAATGAGTCTTGTTGCGTCGGTGATCCTGGTGTCTGTCTAGGAGCAGCCCAGGACTCGTCCAGCATCATTCGGGAATGGCAAGGCGTTCAGGTTATCAAATCATGGCTGCAGTTGGGTAGATGGGCTGGGGCAGCCACTGCGGTCGCTGGTACACATGATCAATAACGGGAGTTTCGTTCAGATCCTTTGTCATGTAGTATACGATCTTGTTTTGCACTCATCACATATAGACATCGTGGTTGACTTGATGAATAAAAGACCAGAGCATTGAATAGTTTTGTTTTCTCCAACCAACAATCCTTTCCCGGCTGACCCCTTCAAGCATGCGGTGACGCCTTGAAGGTACAACCCATGCGCCCAGAACATTATGAAGCTGCCTGGCCATCAAGCGTGAACCAGTGAATCGTGTGCTGAGCATTCCTCCTCTGGACCTTAAGGGGGTTGCTGGATGTGTCGAGCAGCCCGGGTATCGTACAACAAAGGGAAAATGCTCCCAACGCCATGTTCCCTTTCCATCACTCCAGGTGCTACACACATGGTATGCACCGACATCGATTCCTCGCCCCCCCAGCCGCGTCACTTGCCTTCACGGCGGCTCGACTCAAGAATAGCCAACAAGCTGAGCACGACCAAGATCTCAAAGTCGCCCCCCTCGTCAATGTTGATCTGCAGATCCCCCCGAACTGGCCCCGTCGTGCTGGTGACCGTGTAGATGGCCAGCACGGCGTCACTCGTCTTGTCCCCCAGCTTGTAATGCTGACCCCACGTACTTGCCTCCACGCCTTCGATGCGGACCTTGCGCGTGGGTTTCCACAACATGCTGCGCCGGTAGCCCGTGGACGGCATATCCATGCTCCATTCATAGGAGTTGTTGAGCATTGTGGGCTGGGTCATCTCCTCCCAGTACACCTTGGCCGGCATGTCAGGGTCGCCGAGGCCGAAGCGGTACTTCTGAAAGAGAGTGGCCAGCCGGCAGACGGCGATGACTGGTGCCGTGTCATCGAAGCCGATGCGTAGCTGCAGAGCTGTCGAGGACCAGTTGGCCACGTCGGCGCGGTACCCCTCAAGTTCTGATTCGGGGTCCCTCACTGTAACGTCCCAGCGCTTAGCTCTAGGCGGCTTGGAGATTTCGAAACGTCGCCCCATTTTTGCGTCGTCGCTGGAGACGGCGGATCATGTATATTCTTGGCAAGACTTTGACCCGAGTCGCTGGAGTCCACCACCGAAGCACATGTATGCAAATGTCATAGATGAAGCGAGAGCCTCTGGTTCAGGAGAGCTGGTCATGCGACTATTTGATAGGAAATTCCTGCGAGCTCGGCTACGGGGACGCCAAGTGCGGAGTGCGTCTTCCCTACCCTGGAGATATAGGGGTCCAATCTGGCAGCCGCCAGATGGATCCACGACCATCCCCAGCTTTTAATTTTATTGCCATCCACCCAATGTTCATGTGATGGTGGGACAAGCGTTGACAAAAGACAAGTGAGAGAGGGAGGGAATCCGATAATAGAGTCTTCTTTCCTCACGGTTCTGTTGCAGATAGTATATCAGGAGGGAAATCGTCACCAATACACCGGAGGGAGCGGGCACCTCACTATTTTCCGGCTCCGGCGACGGGGCAAATCTGGTGATCCCCTCATTCTCTCCATGTTTTGGCCATGTGGGCAACGGGGCAATCGTCGCTGCTCATAGGCTATTAGTCCTTTGTTGTATCTTTCCCCCGTCTCTGCTCTACCATATATCGACAGGGTTGTGAAGGTAGACAAGACCTTGGCTGAGCTGAGAATAAGGCCACTGATGAGAACGCACTTTGCCAAGCACCAATTGCAAGGGAAATGCCACGCGGCAATGCCCGTAGTCGCTCCAGAGGAGATCCCTCTTGGAACATCTCGCCATGCCTAGAGGCCAAGATGTCTTGCGAGCGGGAGCTATGCCCTTGGCAGACCCAGTGAACACAAGAGTTCCAACAAGGGCTCATCTCTTGGCCAACTGGAAGAGAGTCCAGACCCGGAAAAGAAGCTCATGGCAGAAGAGCTGGGTGGTGAAGGAAATGTGTGGGATCTCCAATAATAACAGCGATGTGTAGCAAAGGGCCGTCACCGACTTTATCAAGACCCAGACAAAGACTGCATAGCGGACATCACGTCACAAGTCCAGATAGACGGATTCAAGTCCGGATAGACGGATTCTGGTTGCCAACTGCGCGTGTCGCGGGCAGCCAAAGCATATACGTCATACTATGTGCCATTGCTTGTGGATTCGGGATGCCCATCAGCGCCGGTTGAAGAGAATCGCATGACGAGCTCTCGGACTGCCATCTGGGAGCCGACACCAAGAATCCTCCACGACGGGACAAGCATTACGTAGGTTAAGGGTGTTCAGCGAGAGTGAGGGTGTGCACATCAACTCTGCTCCGTATCTCAACCCTGCTCATGCAGCATCTCGCTGGGGACGAAAGCTTATCCTTCCATGCCGGGCAGCATCACGTTCTTGGCCACCATTGCCTATCGCGGAAGATTGAGTTAAGTGCCGGAGCCTCTTTGCCCATCATACTCTGTACGGCTTCTCGAGATGCAGGACGACGATCCAGCTATCGCGGTAGCCGCAGCGGGGTAAAAGGTTCCTATAGGCCTAGCTTCCGCGGGTAACGGTGAGGATGGACGATGAGATTGCGCCAACCAATACCTTGAGTTCGATTTGCTAATGCCATGCCGGATATGAGCCGCACGGATGGAAGCACCGTCGGCTGCCCAGGCACGAAACCAGATCTCGGGAGATGGTGCTCGAAAGTTCTTGTGGCCGGGCATCAAAACTCGGAACAGGCTGCGCAGCCCAAAGTCGATAGCAAGGATCGCCAAGAACAAACGTTGCAGGTTCTAGAGCAGTAGCGGATCCGGGCTTTCTTGGCTGGTGGCTTGGCCTGGCTTGGCCTGTCTTGGCCGAGGCGAAGAAGGGATCAGCTGACTCGAGCACGTGATTGCTGCGCGTTGCCCGATCCAATGACGCCCCCTGCCAACCTTGTTGTGAGTCACTATCTGTATGCATCCATGGCCCAATGTCTCACAAGGAAGTCAACAAAGAAGAAAAGAAGATGCGATTCCCCAGCCTTGGCGCAACGGTGTCGCATGGGCTTGCCTCAAACAACTGGTGCCTCCCATCTGCCCGCAGAGCCTGATTCGACAGCCCAACCTTGCCCCGCATGGCGACAACCCAGCCGTAATGGTTGCATCTGGGGATCGTCTAGTTCGCCAGCGCCGAGACCTCTCTCCTCTTCATTGGACATTGCCCTAGGACACGGCCCACCCATGGGGACTTGGCGGCAAGATAATAAGCTTATCCAGAGGCACGACGGAGTCGCAGTGGTCAGTGCCACATGCCGCCGAGACCCCATCCTTCAGCCGGGCCAGAGCAAAGTGTGGTTGTGTGGGCAGAATGGACCTTGTGCTCCTGGGAAGAGCTCAACCTAGAGTTGCAGTATGACTTCAGAGAGCCGGGGGTGTTTTCACGACGGACTTGGCCGCGCGTCGCCAAGATTCCTCGCGCTTCTTGGCGAATGCACCACAACGAAAATTTTCTACAGCCTGCTTGTCCCATCAGCAGGCTAGTGACACGCTGCTGTGCGGTAACTTCCCGTCTGTTATCGATACAAACTGGGTGCGTGGCTGGCCTTCTAGAAACTCGAGGGCTGTTGACGTGCCGTCGAACCGGAAGCCAGCTCAGGTGCTTCAGCCTCCGGAATGGCCCGTTCATAAACAAAACTTGTACGGCAAATCGGCACCGTCTAAGGGCGCAGCGTTCCAATCGCTCCAACCAATCTGGCACACACTGCTACCCTTACCCAGTGAGCCAAGACCTCACCATCCTGGCTAATGACCACCCCCGATAGCCGCCAAGACCCTGTTGACACCCCTACCGTATCTACCATCACCTTACCCATGAGAAACGTGCGAACGCAGGCGAATCTACGACCGGCAACGAGCGATTGGTCCCCCACCAGCTTGTGCCATTCCATCCCTCTGATTTGCTCAACTAGCCGTCTCCGTATCGGATTCGTCGATGGGACCTCCATCCTGATTTACGTCACGCCACTATTCGCCCTCGAGCCACGCCAAGATGCTAACAAAACGCCTACACGGTTGTTTTGCCCTCACCACTGCCTCTGGGCAAGTTGATGTCACGGTGACCCCTCTTTGCCAAGCCACCAATTACTCTAACCTTGTCCTTTGTACCCCAGGTCCGAGTCCGTCTGCACAATGATGACGGTCTCAACATGACTTACAGCAGGGCATTGGCAGGGACCTGGTATGGTGCAGCCAAGCCAAGCCCCCGAGATACACAATCGGCTGGGCTATGTCATGGATCAATCTGCGCACGGCAACTGCTCGGCACAGCTCTGTTTTGTTTTCCTCCAAGTATAAAGAACCCTCCCCCACCATCTGGTGTCAAACCTCGGTTTGGACCCTTTTCTATCCATCCGCAACGCGATTGTTTCTCGGACAATAGAAGTCGTTCAAGTGTACTTCGGGGATCAGAGGAGAAGAAGTGTTACAACTAGAGCCTACCCGCCTCGGCTAGGCACACCTCCGATTCTACTTTCGACACGTTCATGAAGCATACGAGCGCCCAATTCGTCCTACGCCCTACTCCTGAGCAGCGTAGCATCCACAACCAGACCATTAGCGACAATGGCTGAGTTTCCCAAGCACCCTTTCCTCCTCTCAATTGAGGAGGCAGCTAAGGCGATCGGCACCGACATTGACAAGGGCCTCAGCCCCGACCAGGTCAAGCAGCTCCAGGACAAGTATGGACCCAACGAGCTCGACGTCGGAGACACGGTGGCTTGGTACCGTATCCTGGGCAAGCAGGTGTTCAACGCCATGATCATTGTGAGTATCTCAAGGATGCGATTGGCGCGCCAGCTCTGCTAACCATTACAGGTCCTCGTCTTTGCCATGGCCCTCAGTTTTGGTATTTCAGACTATATTGAAGGCGGTGTCCTCGTCTTCGTCATTGTTCTCAACGTCACCATCGGATTCTGGCAAGAGTACCGCGCCGAAAAGCGCATGGATGCTCTGCGCGCCCTGTCCTCGCCCAGTGCCATGGTCCTCCGTGACGGTAACACCAAGGTTATTCCCAAGTAAGTTTCGAGCGCTCCAATCCCAGACCAAACCAAACAAGCTAACCATCCCCAGCGCCGAAGTTGTCCCCGGCGATATTGTTCTGCTCAAGATGGGTGATACCGTCCCCGCAGACCTGCGCCTGTTTGAGGCCATGAACTTGGCTTGCGAGGAGGGTCAGCTCACAGGCGAATCCATCCCGGTCGAGAAGATTACCGATAACAGCATTACCGCTCCCGGCTCTGAGAAGCCCGCCACCGAGGAAGGTGAGGTCGGTATTGGCGACCGCATCAACATGGCCTATGCCACCACCGTTGTTCGCAAGGGCAGAGGCCGTGGTATCGTCACGGCTACGGGTATGTCCACTGAGGTCGGTAAGATTGCCGCCTCTACCCAGAAGAAGCAACGCAAGGCTGGCCGATCCATGAACTGGCGCAAGTATGGCAAGCGCCAGCCCATTATCGGGTTTGGAAAGCGTACCTACGATGGTGTTGGCAAGTTCCTGGGTCTCACCGAGGGTACCCCTCTCCAGCGAAAGCTCGCTGCTCTGGCCTATGTCCTGTTCGGCTGTGCTCTTCTCTTGGCAATCATTGTCTTTGGTGTCAACCACTTCGATCTGCGCCACGAGGTCGTCATTTACGCCACCTCTCTTGGTATCGCCATCATTCCCGAATCTCTTGTCGCGTAAGTCCCCGCACCCATGATTCAATTCTCCGACACTATTTCTGACCAATCAGTGTTCTTACCATCACCATGGTCGTGGCCGTTACTGTCATGCGCAAGGCCAACGTCGTTGTCCGTGACCTGTCCGCTCTCGAAGCCCTTGGTGGTGTAACCAACATTTGCTCCGACAAGACCGGTACCCTGACCGAAGGCGCCATGATTGTGCGCAACGCATGGATCCCTTCCTCTCATCTGTACACCGTCCGCGAATCCCAGAGCCCGAACGATCCTACCAAGGGCCGAGTTACATACTCGAAGAATAAGATTGAGGCCCAGCCGGAGCCTGAGAAGGAGGAGCCCAAGCGTGACTTCGACCGCGAGCGTAGTGCCGCCGTCCTCAAGTTTGACGTGCCCGATGAGAAGCTCAACCCTACTGAGAAGAAGCAGCCCGAGCCCGAGCTTGAGGTAGAGATGACGGATGAGCTCCAGGCCTTCCTCCTCTCTGCTGCTCTCTGCAACCTCGCCACCGTCCGATATGATAAGGAAGAAGAAAAGTGGCAGACTACTGGCGAGCCCACAGAAATTGCACTCCAAGTCTTTGCCCACCGCTTCAACTATGGAAAGAAGGCTCTTGAGGCCAAGGGCTGGAAGCAGGTTGCCGAGTTCCCCTTTGACAGCTCCATCAAGCGCATGTCCGTCATCTACGACGCTCCTGCGGGCGAGTCTGGCTCCATCATTGAGACTGAGAAGAGTATGGTCTTCACCAAGGGTGCCGTGGAGCGAATCCTGGACCTGTGCGACTACGCTGGCACCGGCGCCGACCAACAGCCCGTTACCGAAGAACTCAAGGAGTCGGTCCTCATGCAGATGAACCACCTCGCGTCTCAGGGTCAGCGTGTTCTTGCCGTCGCCTACCGCCCTTGGGAGGATCGCTTCCAAGAGAAGCAGTCCTCCACTCCCGCCGAGGACGAGAAGCTCCGAACTCAGGTCGAGCAAGGTCTTACTCTTCTTGGTCTCGTTGGTATCTACGATCCCCCTCGTCGCGACACGAAGCCCTCGATTGGCGAGTGTTCCCAGGCTGGTGTCAAGGTCCACATGCTTACTGGCGATCACCCCGAGACTGCCAAGGCCATCGCCAAGGAAGTCGGTATCATCCCCAGGAACCTCGGTGTCTTGCCCGATGAGGTCGCTCAGGCTATTGTCCTCAAGGCCACCGACTTTGACAAGATGACCGATGAGGAGATTGATGCTCTGGAAGAATTGCCCCTCGTTATCGCCCGTTGCGCCCCGGATACCAAGACCCGCATGATTGAAGCTCTCCGTCGTCGCGGTGCTTTCATGGCCATGACTGGCGACGGTGTCAATGATGCCCCATCTCTGTCTCGCGCCGACGTCGGTATTGCCATGGGTTCCGGATCCGATGTCGCCAAATCTGCCTCCAAGATTGTGCTGACCGACGACAAGTTCAACTCGATTGTCGCTGCTATCCGTGAAGGTCGCCGCATGTTCGACAACATCCAGAAGTTTGTTCTTCACCTGCTGACTTCCAACGTGGGTGAAGTCATCCTCCTGATTGCAGGTCTTGGCTTCGTCGACGACTCTGGCTTCTCCGTTTTCCCCATCTCGCCTCTCCAGATTATCTGGATCAACATGGTTACCTCGTCGTTCCCTGCCTTCGGTCTCGGTCGTGAAGCCGCTGCCCCCGATGTCATGCGCAAGCCCCCCCAGGACAAGAAGCGAGGTGTCTTTACCAACCAGATTATTGTCGACATGATTGTTTACGGAATCATCATGGGCGCCTGCACCATGTGCACCTTTGTCATCATCGTCTACGGTGCCAACGGAGGTCAGCTCGGACGGGACTGCAACACCAGCTTCTCCGAGGAGTGCCGCCCTGTCTACCGCGCCCGTGCTGCTACCTTTGCTGAACTCACCTGGCTCATTCTCATCTCCGCCTGGGAGTTCAAGAGCTTGCGCCGATCCATGTTCCGCCTCAACCCCGACGACGACAGCAAGTTCCCCTTCTTCAAGGATATCTACTCCAACCGCTTCCTGTTCTGGTCCGTCGTCATTGGCGCCCTGTCCGTGTTCCCCGTCGTGTATATTCCTTTCCTCAACACCAACTTCTTCCGCCACGTTGGTATCTCCTGGGAATGGGCGCTGTCTGTCGGATTCACCTTTATCTTTGTCCTCGGCATCGAGGCCTGGAAGTTCGTCAAGCGAACCTTCCATCTGCTGGAGGATCTTCCCGTGCAGCGCGGTGCCTGGGGACAAGGCGGCCCCGACGATCAGGGCGTCAAGTTCCGCAAGACCATGTCTATGTCCAGCTTCAAGACCTGGGCCTCCTTCTCGCGCAAGGATACGGGCGAGTCTGTTCCGAGGCACAGCGCCTCGCGCGGCAACGGCGCTGTCGGCGGCATTCAGCAGGGACCTGCTGCTGCTGAGACGGTCTAATGGACTCATGTGAAAGCTTTCGTGGGGGATAATGTGGATGCAGACGCGTTTACAATCTTATACCTAATCATATACCCAATAGATTGACGCGATAGGAGAAAACAAGGAGATGGATTACGAGCTGGAGAGGTGGTTTGATGTGGTGGGAGAGTTAGAGTTGGTTTTTTCCTTTATACATACTTCCTAGCTTCATGTCATACAGAAGAGAAATGATGCACGATGGCTTTATATGCATTGACATAGCAATTTGATGTAAGAATGTGAATGATTATTTAGCCTATCCTCTATTTGTACGTAACCCATCTATGCCGATCCTCGCTCAAGTATACAAACAAATACAGCATTCTGGTGCTCAGTCCATGTGGTTGAGCAGTATCAGGAATCCAAGAACAGCCGCCAGCCGAAAGGACGCATGGTTTCGCCAGAATGCCAACGTCAACACGTGGCGCGCAGCAGAGAGCAGAGACAGCAGAAGACGGCGCGACCATGGCACCATTTCGCTCTTCTCTGCGGAAAGCTGCTCCCTCCCGTATCCTGCCTCTTGGTAGGTGAAGCACTCGACCATGGCTGTGGTGGCGGCGTTCAAGCCGGCACTCAGACATAGAAGAATGGGCAGCAGGATGAGGATGTGTCGCCCACGATCAAAGAAGCCGCCGTTTCCACCTAGCGCTCCGAGTGTGAGGATACCGTTTCCGTCGGCGGCTAGGAAGAGATGGTGCTGCAGTAGATAGATCTCCAGAGAGTGTCGGCCGAGCCACACGAAAGGGTACGAGGCGTACCACCGCGTCTTTAGGTATGCGTTGCGCAGGGCGATGTACGACAGAACCGGGATGAATGAGACGAATGGGTGCACGCGGTTGTACGACTCGGTGTCGAGGATGCCGAGACAGACTGCCCAGTACACCATGATGGAAAGAAGTCCACCAAGAGCAAGACGAGGCGTGAGGCGGGACTCTAGGTAGCCGGTGTGTGAAGCAAATGCAACGAGTATACCGAGGTAGACCATGGGGGCATCCAGAGCAACGTGGAAATACCAGTTTCGGAGATCCCAATCGACCTTTGTTACATCGGCAAAAACGCGATATAAAAAGTATGGAACGTGGCCCATGTGCATGTACCCGACGCCGATGATGACCGAGAGAGCCATCTTGATGCTCAGTCGCAGCAGATTGGTGTTCCAGCTGGGAAGAATGGCCATGATGACGGAGATGGCGAGGAACCAAAACGTGACGAGCGGGACGAAGTAATACTCGGTGAGGTCCTTGAACATGGCGTACGACATCATCCACGCGAAGAGGTTTATGCGCAGAATGACTGTGACGATGCGCAGGGGAGATGTGTCCTTCGTTTTGAAAAAGTACTTGGCATGTCCGTAGCTCATGAGGAAGAGATAGGCGGCGACGCAAAGGCGGATGGCAATGTATAGTCCAAAGGAGTCTGATGGGCCTGCGGTCCAGCGGTAAATGAGCACGAAGGCCTGCATCCATCCTTTCCATTCTTCCGTCTGGTCGCGAGAGAGCGGTCTGTCGTCTTCGGTAGTAGCGAGGCCTGAATGAGCTGGCAACACACGCCATCCGGGTGGAATAGAGATCAGACCTATCGCGAGGGCAACAATCATGAGGAGAACAACGTCAAGCCAGGCAAAGTGCTTGGACGCTTTGCCCATCAACTGGGTGCGATCGGCGAAAAAGCACGCGAGCAGCGCAACGGCAAAGATTGCATTCTGCAGGGTAAAGAAGCCGCGCGACTCTGTGCGCTTAAGGCAAGTATCCACGACGCCCCCAAGGAGACATGCCACGAGGTACGCGACGGCGAGGATGAGAACTGCGGTCTGCGACTGGGACTGGGGTTGCTGGCTGTAGTCGGAGCAGCAGTTGTGGTCATAAGGCGAGCCGTCCATGGCGTCGAGGCGGGCGTTGCAGCGGAGATTGAGCAGGATGTTGGCCTTGGCCCAGGCGATGGCCTCGACGACGTGCAGGTCTGAGTCGTTGCGGCGGGCGGCGGCCATGGGCTGGCCTTCGGTGAGGGCGAGGAAGCTCCATGGGACGGCGAGGTGGCCCTGGGTTTCTACGGTTGCGAGCATGTCGTGCATGGTCTTGACATCCTTGTGCTTGGCTGTCGCCTCGCTCGTGTCGTCGAAAGGAGGCGGCACGGGGGCGACAAAGACCTGGTTGCCCACGCCGTCAACGGGATCCATGGGGTCGATTCCGAAGCGTGGCTGGCGCTCATCCTGCAACAGCGTAGCGAGGGATTCGAGGGCGGTCTTGAAGTTGACGGAATCGACATCGGAACTGCCTCCGCTGACGAAGGTGAAAGCTGGGCTGGCTTGCCGTGAGGTGTGGAGGTGCTTGCCTCGTTCGTCATGCAGGATCTGGAACAGGTCGGTCAAGTTGGATTGGGAGGAGTCGGTCTTGAGGGTGGGATCCCAGATGCGGACGAGGTGAAGGCTGTCGAATTCCGTTTCGATATACTCGTCGGGTCGGTACTGGGGGCGCAGGAGGTCGGCTCTGTCTCGCTCGAGCTATTGATGTATTCAGCAATTGCACAGCGGTCGTGCTACGGCTGTTGTGCACTTACCAGCCCAGCCAAAGCCCAGAAGACATCGCTCGCGGTCTCGTCGCCAGCAAAGACCATACGCCGACCATCGACGCAGCGGTGAATGTCGGCGCGCGTGTAGTTCCGAATCATGCAACCCCTGGGCTGCCAGCTGGAAAAGGGCGCCCGATTGCCGTGGAAATCAGGCGTGTCGAGCCAGCTGCCGTGGCGGAGGAGGGCGTGGCATCGGTAAGGGTCGTCATCGTGCTGGTCGAGGGCGAGGAGGAGCAGCGTCACGGCCAAGGCGAATGCGCACAGGATGGCGAGCGGCCTGCCAGTCGTGACGGCGATCATGGCATGAGCATACAATACCACTCAACAAGTAAACAAAGAAAGGCGTGGAATGAAAACAAAACAAAGGGGAGGAAAGAGAGAGGACACCACGAAGGGGCGGGCGGCGTTTGGCTATGGTCAGATCTGCCCTCTTTTTAAATTTATTGCCATCGACTATCCCCATCCCCCTCCGGCCGAATTCAGGGGGTGGAGAGGGGCCGCAATCCGTTCTGGGGAACCTTGGACCAAGCCATCTCACTCAATTCAATGGCCTGGTTCCGACTGAAGCTGATGTCTGAATTGGGAGAAGGATGGCTGGGGGTGGCATGACAAGCGATGGTGAAAGGTGGAATGTGGAGATTGCCGTGGTCCCGCCTTACGCGTACTTTTTTTCCCCCTTCCTTTTTCTTTCCTCCCCTTCTATTTCTGTGGTGTTTGGCCAAGAGGTGTCCACGGATTACGGCAACTGAAGGGCAACTTGGCGACTTGGCATGCCTGCAATTAATATGATTCTTATGTACATATGCACATATGGTCGACCTCCCTTGTTCCAAGTTCCAAGAAACAGCAGCGAGGTCGCCAAGCAGCCGCCTCACGTCGTGCCCGCGACGCAGACTCGCTCCGTCTCCTGGTATCTCGCCATGATGTCCCTGACCTTGTCCAGCGGCAGCGCCTCCACCGTCCTGCCCTTGAAGCCCGTCATGGTCTGCGCCATGCACAGCGCGTTGTAGATGGCCTCTTCGGTCACGTCCGCCGCCGCCTCCAGCAGGCCCGTGATGCCCAGGTCGTTGACCTTGTGCGCCTCCTCCGTCTCGGGCTTGTACCGGTCCGCGTCTTTCTGCACGGCGATTTCGTGCGCCGTCGAGAAGGCCAGGAAGATGTCGCCCGACTGGTTGTGCGCGTAGCCTCCCACGCGTGCCAGCCCCAGGGTTGCTCGCTTCGCAAGCCGTTGCAGCTGGATGGGAAGCAATGGTGCGTCCGTTGCCAGGATTACAATGATGGAGCCGTCCTTGGTGTCCTTGACTGCATCGTATGCCGCCTGCTGCGCCACGGCGGCTGCGTCGTGGGCTGTCTGCTGCTGTAAGATGCGCCCGACAGGTACCCCAGATATGTGCAGATGCTGCAGCCGTCCGTAGTTGGCCTGTACTAGGGCTGCGACTGTGTAGGTACCGGCTTCTCCAGCGCCTGGCACCACCCGGCTGCTCGAGCCTGTTCCTCCTTTGAAGCCTTGGCACAGCATTCCCGTACCTCCGCCGACATTGCCCTCAGGAACGGGGGCCGACGACGCCTGGGCGATGCTCTCCATGACGTGCTCCGGGGTGACGGCAAACCGCGAGAGATCATTGAGATGCCCATCAAACGTCTCAGCGACGACGGCCAAGATGAACCAATCGATGCCTTCCTCACCCTGCCCGTATTTCTCAATTGCATACTTGAGGATGCCCGTATAGCATGGCCCCACGGAAAAGCTGTTGGTGATGACGATGGGCGAGTGCAAGAGGCCCGTCTCCTCTATCCAGTGCGCCCCCGTGAGCTCTCCCGATCCATTGAGTCTGAAGATGCCCGCGTGGCAGGCTTTGCTAAACCAGTCCCTGCGCGGCAAGATTGTGGTGATGCCCGTGTTCACGTTCCCGTCCTGCTCTCGGAGCGTGACGGTGTGCGCCAAGACGCCGGGGACATCGGTCAATGAGTTCTTGGGGCCAGGTTTCCAAGCCCCCAGATGAACACCGGGAACAACCTCTCTCAGCCTGCCGCGGCCTGTGCTTGGTGTTTGACGGCTGCTTGGGTCCATGGTCACGACAAATATGTTGGAAGGGAGGGAGACGATTGTGGCTTGGCTAGCACATGATCCGACAATATGTACTTACATTAGAGCGGACAATGCCCTGAAGAGTGTAAACTGTCAAACCCCTCACCTTGCTCCGCCAGAACTATTGAGTGCTCCGTCAGCTCATCTGAAGTTGCCTATTCGGGGATACATGACCCACAGAATTCTCGGCGTGAGTCAAACGGCCTGAAACCCCACGATGGCGTGTGTTCTGTACCATTGATGACGTTAGACATGCTTCACAGCATCGTGTCCTACAAAGCGATGTATGTTTTATTTTTTTTCATTTTTTACTATTCTTATTTTTCTCATATCGGGTTGTTGACCTTGATTAACATGTCAATGGCTTGTAAGCTGCTTGGTAAATTTACATGCAAGTTTCTGGTGTCATGGGAGCAAAATATGGTAGTGATTTCAGTATCTTGATTTCCATCCTCCAACCCCAAGCAAATAGAATATTTCCCAGAAGCAACCTTTTGAAGAAGAAGAAATAAAGTAAACCATGGTAGAAAACCCTTGCCCTGTGCCTCCGTGTCCATGTTGCCATCAGATATATAAACCCACAACTCCTTCTGCACCCAAGCAAGCAAAGCTAGTGACGATATGATGTCGTTGCCATCCCAAACATCCCGATACCAAACTATTCAATTCACCCATCCTTAAGACTCCTGGCCCCGGAATCCCATCTTGAGGACCCCTAAAATCTCGTCAACGGTTCCCACCATCTGCTTCAGGTTCTTGCGCTGAGCATGCGCCAGAATGGAAGCCATGGCGCTGTCCGACCTGCCCTGAGCCTCATGGACTCCCTCTGAATATAGCAGATCGTTCTTCAAGTTCTGTAGCTTTGCCTCCAGAACCTGCTTTGCATCGGGGTTCTGGGCTGTACTCTGGTAGAATGAGGGCGCCATTTTGCTATCAGTCTCGATGGATTCAACTTTGACGCCCGAATTTGGTGGTAGATAGTGGGCGAACTGCGATGTGGTCGTAGTGGGTGCGTGAAACTGCGTTGTTGGGGCCGACGAAAGAATCGGGAGTCTTGTCGCCTGACTGAACTGCCTGGCCGGAAGCTGAATCGCAGGCACCCTGTCCGATAACTTCCGGCGCTTTGTCACGACAGTCTCCTCCTGGTCGTCGCTATCTTCTTCCCCGTCGTCTTCGTCCTCGCCGTTCTCCATTTCGTCTTGGCCTGCGACGTCCTTGGTCACAGGCCGCGCTCGCTTCGATGGGCCAGAGGGCTCGGCAGCCGTGTGGGTAGTTCGTAGTGCTGGGGTACCATCAGGCTTCAGCTGGTTGATTTCGTTTCTGCGCAAATCGTGGTCGGGGAAGGCGTCGCGGAAACAGGCCCCAATCTTGCGACCCTTGAGCGTTTCCCATCCGCCGAACATGATTTTGAGGCACGTCAGATGAGCCCACATGGGACACGCCTTGGCTTCCACCGAGATTTTATGGTTCCAGGTATTGTGGCTGTGCTTCGTTCCTCTTGTCATGCGCTCAACTGTCCTCTTGAAGCAGCGGATCTCGTCAATTGGCCATTTGGGCACTTCGTGCTTCCAGATCTCGCAGGCCGTGTTGTACCAGCGCTTCTCGTCGTCGTCTTTCCCTATGAATGCAGGAGGGCGGCGGAGGAGATTGGCCCTTTCCTCATTATCCATCATATTGCCTGGCTTTATGGTGTTAATTGATGGTCACAGCAACTAGGCATGGCGGCTTTGCCTTGGCTTACCGGAGTATAGAGAAAGCTTCGAAGCCTAGAAGTTAAGAGACACTTCATAAGGTGGGCTGACAGTGCTTGGATATGCTGAGCGCGGTGGGTGTGTGAAGAAAAGCTCGTTGCAAGCGACCTGCTGCGAAGCTCTGGTGTATGATTGAGCGGGTGCTAAGCAGAGCGATGGAAAGGCAGTTGGCCAAATGGATGTGCAAGGGATGTAGAGGTTAAAGAGAGGATGGGTGGTGCAAGCCCGAGAGCAGCTAGCTGGGGTTGGGAGTGGTTGAAGTTGAGAGAAGGCGACGAAGTGTGAAGGGTGGAAGAAGAGCGAGAAGGAAGAAGAATAGGAAGAAGAAGAAGAGGAAGAAGAAGGAAAAGCTAGATAGGTGGGGGAGAATTAAGATGTAAGTGAGTGGAAGAGAGAAGAAAAAGAATAAGGAAGCGAAAGAAAAGAAGAAGGCGGGGACGAAATAGCAGAGCGTGCTGAGGGATAAAAGCAGAGGAAGATGCAGCCCTAGGAGGAGGAGAAGGCTGTTGCCTTGGAAGAAGAGCACAAGGAATCCGGGTGCGTGACGGAGAAGTGGGACAGAGAAGACGGAGGTGACGGAGGTGAAGAAGATAAAAAGAGGCCAGTGCGAGGGTGCTGGCCGTCTTGTGCCGGCCGACAGGTGCACGCACGGAGCACGGGAAGCCCTGGGCCTGCGAAACGAAGAAAAAGAAGGGAAGAAGATTGTGGGAGTGGCAGATGTACCAACGGGGTTGCAGTAGGATTTGTTTGAGAGATAGTGTAGATGAAGGGCTAGCAGCTCTGACAGCCTGTATTATGTCGATGTCCAAATCATATATTTCGTGGACGAAAAGGAGGCGGCTAACTTCATCGCCTCTGCCGAATGATGCCACCGTCGTCGCATATGTACTTTCAGATTTACATCACCCATTGCTCGCCCAGAAGTCGCAAACCAAGGGTAGCAAAGAGAAACAAATGCGTATGAGAAAGAATATCAGAACCCACCCAATGCTTTCATATTCCAGGCTGCTAGGTCCTAGCACCTGATTGGAAGCGGATACTGGCATCACCGTGTAAGTCAACTTCAACTCTGTCTAGCGGAGGTGGGAGTGGATTATCTTTGTATAGTAAGTCCAAGCCAGGGATGTATCTTCAAGGATGAGCCTCTCTCGGCGGCTGACTTCTCAACGGGGACGTATCAAAGGTTCTTGAGCCTCCTGAACCGGGACAAAATGCTCCCACGGCCACCCGTGATATCGGGACGGATAGGGAACGCGATACAGCATGTTCGAAGATGGACACACCCTAGCATAGACGTGCACAGCTACCCGGCGATAGTCCAACCGGCGAGATGCAGAAAAAACCAGTTACGGCGGTTTCTAGTGGTTCACGTTTGCGTGGTAGAGATAGGTTTGGTGTTTACATAAAAAAATCGACAACATATTAGAAAAGCAGAGAGGAGAGAAAAACAGGTTTGAGTATCGGGGATCAAAAATGAAAACGGCTTTCGCAACGGCAAAAGTAAAGGTCTCGGAGGGAGTCGAACCCTCGCTGGCGGAATCAGAATCCGCAGTCATGACCGTTAGACCACGAAACCAGTTATTTCCTTGGAGATCATGTCGTAATTAGTTCAATTTATGACGAGACGATTTGTGGGGAGCACCCTTGATGCTGGTAGGAACACAGACTCGCGGCGAGGAATCCAAGCAATATTACCTTTGACAGCGAAATGCGAGTGCCGTGGCAAACACGGCGGCTTGGCCCCAATGAACGGTCAGCCAGTCGCTAAAACCTCAAACCAACGCTGTGCAATTCGTGGCGCCAGCTTCTGAAGCACGCGTCACGACGAAATTGTCACCGCAATCACACAAATCGGTCCTGCACACAGCTTCCTGCAGCCGCAATCATTGAGTTCAGCGCTTCCACGCTCCTCCGGGGCAGTGGGATCAAGGGTGAGAAATGATTGACCCTCTATCCGTACTCCCATACTCATCGACCCAGGTACAGTCGACGACCTGATCTCCAAGTTCAACGACTCCATTTCCTTTGCCGAAACCCTCCTCAAAGCCGACCAGTGGACCTAGCTGAAGGTCTTCCACAAGCTTAGTATCCGCTCTGTTGATGAGCAGAAGCTCGACAGGCTCGAGCAGGTTGAGCAGCAGTAGAAGCGGGCACCCTTCGCCGTCCACACCGCCACCGAGCGCCACCTTGCCGAGCTCATCGACTCGCCCTCCAGAAAACTTCACATTGGCCGATCCTGCAATGCCCAAGTCGCGACCGACATAAGCCCCTGGGCTACCGAGCAGCTTGTCAACATTGCAAACCTCATCAAGGGGCGGTTTCGGCGTCTGAATGAGGCCAAGATCATACCAGATTCCCCTTGGGCGACTTCCAGAGGCATTAGGATATCGAGAAACGAGTCTCTACTCAGCCTCCTTATCACTTACCCGAGCCTCTCGAAGTCACTGGTCTGTATCCAAGGGGCCCTAGGCTCAGTCAATAGGGGTGTGATCCGTGGAAACGCTGGATGCGTCCAGAGCCAGATTAGTGGCACAGCCGCTGGATGTCGACAAACTCTAACAATCACAGGCCTTCGGATTCTTTGGGGGATTCACGAGCACTACTACTCATAATGAGGATCCCCAAGAGGCGCCGAAGACTTTGACCTGCTCAAGCCGGCCCCTCGCTGTCTAGCCAGCATCATTAGTGTCACCAGCTCTCTTGAGCTCCACGCCGACAAGACGAAGGCTACTCTAACGGTCGACATACTCGTAACTGATTTTTCCGACTGACCAACTCTCAAAAGCGTTCACTACGACCTGGCCCACTGAATTGCCGGCCCCGTCGTTCACAGAACCGAGAAGGGTGTTATCACTATTTCTGACCTCTCTCTCGCGGACCTGCAGCAGATCTCACCTCTATTCGAGGTCGACGTCATCGAAGCGGTTGACTTTGCGAGAAGGGTGGAGAAGAGAAGAGTACTCTACAGAGTGGTGCAAGTAAGAGCTCCCCACTAACCCAGGTTTCTCCCATTCGAAGCATGCTGGCTCAAGTCTCCTGCCTAATGTCATGAAGAAGAGGCTGACTTGTGAGTTTGCGTGGCGAATTTCAGGTCATCCATCAACTGCGTCTACGTCAAGAGCTATGGAAATGGGTTGTTTGAGAACTGTATGGTTCCCCGAAGAATATGTTGATGAAGGAAACGGTAATAAGTGATAATGACGCGAGGTATGTAAGTGAAGAAACTGTCCTATCCATGTTAAAAAATTGGCTTCTTCTATCACGATGGGTAACTTTGGAGTGACAATAACCCGCACAGTTCTAACCCAGCCCCCTTTCACGCATTTCCAAACCGTGTCCTGGCCACAGATTGCCATCTAAAAACCCCATGAATGTTATTTTACCCAATTAAACATCTCATCCAGTCCCTAATTAGAGATATCACCTTTCCCATGCAATTCAGAATCGGACTTTTTTCTCCCCCAGACACAGCTAATCAGACCTGCTCCCCCTCCTATCCTTACCAGCACTCAAGCAACAGGTAATAAGACACGGCCCGTATGTTGGCATCGGGCCGCACGCTGAAATGTTTGAATTCCAGCACTCAGATTCATGGCCAGGTCAGGGTTTGTCGAGCGTGCGAACCCCAGGGGCCCTCAAGCTAGGGTCTAGAACCAGTGCTCAAACACATCTCATGTTTATTTGCTGTTTATACGAGCGCTTTGGCCACCGACCAGAGAGGATGTGGCTGAAACCAGACAGCGTGGTAATAATAGTTCATCGCCTAGCGTACGATACCAACCGTTGGGCATCGCCATGGGCACCATTCTGTTGTCAGATGTTGGATGGGCTTCTTTCCCCTCAGTCCGTCTTGTCGAGGGAGGATGAAATGGACGTTGCGGTGAGCGAATTTAACCCATACTCAACGACAGCAGCGCATGGCGGTAAGTCCTGAAACATGCTTGTCGGGATCATGACTGCACTCCGAGTCCGAGGGGTGGATGGGCGAAAGACGACTTATCACATGCAGCAATGTGTGAATTGGGAAAAGAATGGTTTTGCCCCCCCCCCCCCCTCTTTTTCAATGCTTTTTGCTTTTCCTGTGCAAATCCCACAGTAGTCGACGTGGCGTCCCTGGACACGCATATCATGTTCAACGCTCATACGCAAGTCTGACAGGCCTGTCTCACAGTTGTGTATGTTGCCTGTGCAGAAGAATGAGACATGGCACGCCCGAAGGCTGGTGTGCAAGAAGAACGTGAAGAAGATGACGATGATGAAGAGCTGGCGTCTTGGATACCACGTAACTTTCTCGGCTGCCTCGGATGTCGCTGCGATGGGGAAAAAGAAACACCCATGAGGAGGGTGGGTGAGGTGTGCGGATCAGCAGTTAGCATTGCAGTCATAGCCAGTCATACGCGCGCGCGATGAGGCCGAGGAAGAAGATAACATTTGCCGCTGCCAGACTCCTCGTCCTCCGATGAGATGCGGGTGGACTGGTGACCTCATTGGCCACCGTTCAGCCCGGCGGGGATCACGGATGCGAGCTGCTGATCACTTGATCCACGCACAGGGATTCCTTCTACATACATATTGTCGATTTGTACGTGATGGTCTCGGCCTTATGCAATCGAGTGCTGGCAGAGTGATCGTGTGACGTCCGGAATCATGCCTCCCGGCAGGCAGCGAGCCGGACGTCCTGCTGGCAGATGCGGCTTGATCGTTGCTTTGTAAGGCCGAGATAATCACTGTGACAGTTTCTACTGTTTGTGACGATGAGGGGGGGGGTGTGTGTGTATTTCTGAAATCGCGAGATGGGGGCTGGCTGTGACGATGAGGTCCCTCGTATCTTAGATACGTCTCCATGGACATAGCCTCCAGGTGACAGGGCAAGATCCATCGAATCCCACACATCGCGCCGCGGAACTGAGGGCTGTCTTGCATGAATCACTATCGCTGTATCTAAATTCGGCTCAGCGTTGATAATGTGTAGTTAACCGATCATTACATGCTGGGGATCCAGGAATTCGACATCTTGCTCCATATGACAAATCCAATGCCAACCTTGACCTGGTGGCTTCGATACCACTTCTCATATCAGAATCATCTTTGATCTAGATAAGAAACCTACCAAGAATAATTTGCTCCGTGTCTGTATAGTGATATGTCGAGAGCATAAAGAACGTATCCACGGTTGTCATACAAGCGCGGGCACCTTCGTTGCCGATTAACTGGGCAAAATAAATGGGCGACGCACGCCCGGCTTCACTAGATATCTGTGGGAAGCAGATTACATGCAACGCATGTAGTACTGGAATAGAGCCAAATATTACAAGAGTCCATTCGAAGGACCTGCACTGCTGCGCATGTAATATCAGTGATGAACTGGAAGCCAGAAGCGGCACCTGGTAGTATAGGGTAGCCCGAGCAGCAGATCACATAGGGGTTCCCACATGTGGCTTATTCTGAGCGCGCATGCAAGACCAAAGGGCAAGAGGAACGAACCAAGCATGATGGGAGTGGCATAAGATTAAGATCATAGCATCCTTGACTCTGGATGAACATCTTTCTCTTCCCAAGAATATGATATGGGACTGGGACGAGGCATGCTTGGGGAACTCGTGGCGTGTGGATGACGGCTTCGGGCCGTAAACCAAGGGAATGCCTGTCGCAGATCCATGGGGCATCCCTACCTGCGACCAGGGCTCGCAAATGGCTCCACAAATGAGCTGGGCTCGGTAGCTCATGACAAGTCAAAAGGCGGCGTTGCGCCAACAGTTGCGCCCAGGGGCACGGGGCACCCGAGCTTGGGGAGCTGATGCCTAGGCGTGGCTTCGATTGTGGTGCCCGGGAGTCAAAGCATCGTGTTGCCTCTAGCTGCAGGGAGGTAAGGGAGAAGAGGAAAAAGATGCGAGCGCCGTACTGGATTCACGCCCTCGGCCGGGGCGCTATGAAAGCTTTAAGCGAGGATGCAGCTATCCTCGTCGCTATAAGGCTATTGTGATGCTGTACCCTTACGATGACGATGGGCCTCGCTATGCTTAGGCGATGGATGGCAGAGCCTGGGATCTGACACAGCGTACCCTGTCTGCTTCGGCTGCCGGGGCTGTTCGGAGCACTCTGCTCGGTAGCGCTAGATGGCACAGGGACCCCAGATGCTGGCCTTCTGAACCCTGAGAAGAGACATCTGAAGGCGGCAAACCAGGGCATGTCTCTCCCTCTGTATGCCTGCCCGTCCGATTGCCTTCGGCGCCAAACGACTGGAGAGCTATGAGCAGGGGACCAAGGATGGGACTGGATCTGCGGCTGAGGTTATACGATTGCAGAGAATTTGCGACTCCAAACGGGCTCTTCTGCTCTGGCAGCAGCACAACAGAGAGCAAGCCGAAGCAGTTTCACGAGGGTCTAACGACGCTTAGCTGCAGGATCGCAGCATGCCCACGAACTGCAGATTGCGCAGCCCGTGCACCTGCGCCCGGTGAGACGAGACTGTCTTCAATTTCGAGGTGGTGCGATTCCGGAAGAGGCGGCCATTCTCCGTGTCCGCTACCGGCTTGGTCAAAGGTCATTTATCTGATCATCTAGCCGTGGGCAAATGGCTAAACCACGGGGGTTTCCAAACTGCTGGCTGAGATATCGCCGCCCGGCAAGTGTGCGCCAAGGTAACTTGCAGATGGGGGCGGCATGAAGAGACGCGACAAAGAACGTTACCAGGACGTTGGCATACTGCCTGCCGGCATTGTCATGTGAAGAACCAGACCAGACGAGTCCTCAGGACCTGAGGCATTGAGATTTTCCTGCTCACCTTCAAATTCCGAATGACGATAATCGATGACTAAGGCCTCAACCAACAGACACCCCAATCGGGTAGGCGCAGGTGGTAAATGCAAGCAGGATCTCATTGGCAGCCAGTGCCTGGAGCGCGTCGTATTCTCCCACCGTACCTGCTTTCGGTCGGTGCCTCTAAAAAATGAATTGGGTGGGGACAGTTAAATGGATGCAGCGCCAGAGGGTGGTTTCGTCAGATTACCATCACCGTCATCACGGCCATCACAATCACCACCATAACTCGTTGCCGTCGCCGCCTGCACGTCGTCACGTCTCCCTTACCTTTACTCAATTCAATTGCCGCACCAGCACCGCATTGCCGGACGCTGCCGGGATGCGCGGCGCGACGCACCTCTGGCGACAGCTTCCCCTCCGGCCTCTCACCACAAGCTCACCCAATCCCGATCCCTGCACAGCTGATTCCACTGGCCAGAAGCGGAACATGGAAGCGAAGTCCTGGCGTCGATCATTGTGGTCATCGCCCTATTCCGACGTAAGGGCAAGGGGGAAAGGAGCAGGAGGGGGGAGGATCCGCACCTCTCTCGTCACGCCCTGCTCGACCATCTCCAGGACTTCAGTGCGACGGTGATACCACCTGCATGACCTCTGCACCCTGCACAAAGCATACATATCACAGCATCGCCCTGTGGCATTATCCAATCACTTCGCCGTGGGAGCCCCCCCTTCCCCATGACCCAGTCGTCCCAGTTCCAAGGGACCGCCAGCGACTCGATACCCGACCCAACAGGCTGGTAACACGTCAAGCCCACAGTAGAGAGCGTGGTCTCTTCCTGGTGCCACTGCATTTCGGCAATCCTAACACTCACTGGCCTGATAGGGGATACAGCAGACCCAGGCAAAATGTGAGATCTCCAGTTCCAGCGACCGTACCACACCACACCATATGGCTTCCTGCTCAAATGTGTTCCTTGGCACCAGCCAGGCCATCCTTGACCGAGCCGTCTGAGCCCAGCTGATTCCAGCTCCTCGATGAGTAGTGGGCTATTGACGTGGCGCAAGCTCCCCACCGCCCAGCACCAACGTTTCTGTCTCGAAAAGGCCTTCTGAGACCAAGCCAGAGCAGCACCTGTCAGGATACCCCCCCCCCCCCCCCAATTACAGAGTGGTCACTTTCGGTGGCGTGCCCACCGCGCCCAGCTCATAGCACCATACTACTGAACCCTGCATATAACAGGAGTATGATCAATTCTTTTGTTTACCCCCCAAAGGGACAGATCTGTCAAGGGCCCCAGGGAATTCACTCGAGTGGATCACGGCCGAAACACAGTAGACCTGTCGCTTTGCCACCTCCCAAAGGTGCCTGCCAGCACAACACCGCCTCCAACAGCCACATGATTGTTGAGTTGACTGCAGAGCAAAAAGTGGTCGCGCATATCGGGCTCTGTCAGGTATATTGCGCCGATACTGTTGTTCAACAACTGCGATCGCCATCTGGACGCCTGGTTGGGGCATTGACCGCCATGGTTGGCCCAGAAAGAGCCACCTCCAGGTAACGCACAGGATACTCGCGAATCTACGAGTGGAGCGAGTGCCACACCGAGAGCGATCCTCAACAAGTGGGTGGGTCGTTAGGCGACGACTTCTCAAAATCCTCAGCAACTACATGCTGTGCTACGGCGACGTTAGAAAGAGAATGAGAGCAACGAGCGGTAACCCACCGCCTCATTCTAAGCTCTAGGGAATGAAGAGGTGGTCCCGAGGAGTAGGAGGAGATGGATTGCACACGCGCTGGGCGGCTCGAAGAATGCAAGCCTGATGGCAACTAGCAAGACAGGCGAGAATTGCTTGATCAAGCAAAAGTTGAGAAGGGCGTACAGTGCTCTGATGGGACAACTGCTCAACACGGGAAGCTGCTTCATCTCCCCGGAAGCGCACACGAAGCCTGCAAGATGAAAAGTCGGTGGTGGCTTATCTCGGCTCAATTAGGCTTCTGGGCATGGCCCAACTGACCGCCAGTGATGATCGTGAGAAGACCGCATGCAAGGCACTCCTAGGCGGTCATACAAAAACACCAGCTGAAAGTGCCTTGTCCTTGTCGCACAAGGACCGGGGGTTTCCGGAGAAGAGCTAGGATTGACTAGGGGGCTTCTGTTTTGAGATGACTGAGATCTCACCGCAGAGAATGCTGGGCGGGATCGGTGACCCAAATTTCGGCCAGCCTGCTCACCAAACCCTTCCGAAATTACGAGGGAAACCCTTGGAATTGCTCCGTTCCGAGTCTTGGCCCTGTTTAATCAGCCCAACAGATGTGCGGCACGTCACGAAAAGCCATTTCCAAGGATCATTGCTGCTTGGGGTGGGAAAGCCTGTCAGAACGCAAGCTCTCGCTTGGCCAACCTAACCAGGGTTCAGGCTCTTTGGCAGGCCTGTATTCCGGAGTACCGATGACCTGAGAAATAGCACGCCCGGCACCTCGGTGATTGATGTCCTTGATCCCGGCCTCCATCTCTGCCTCAGTAGGCTGTTCTACCCTCCGAAGCTTTGAGGGAGCGCGATGACAACCCCAAATGGACACATCCACCTGCACTGCGAGGTCTTGGCTAGCCCATTGATATGAGTCCGGGAACATGAAGGAAGCAAGTCCGGCTTTCCTGTGAGCGGAGGCCAAGCTCCCTGCCAGACTAAGAAAGATGACGAAGGCCAAATGACCTAAAAGAAAGTGAGAGCATTAGATTATGGATTCCCTATTATGATGTCAGGTGAATATGCCAACCCCCCTCCTTCACACGCTGGGAACACATGCAATACTCTAGCCAATTTAGACACACCTGACACCAGCACAGGAAGCTTAGAGGCTCATCGCTGATATGGTTGCGGGCGGCCGAGACGGCGCAAAGGTACCATGGGTTTCTACCTGCTGTGTGAAACCACCATATACTCGCATCTACTACGCAAGAGGAGTTCGCACTCAAGCAGCTTCCTTGCAAGCAGCCTGCTCGGGTATCGAAAGAGCAGTCAGGGTAATGCATGGCAGTCGTTGAATTCTGGACCACAGAGAGCCTGAGAATAAAACCGAGGGTATAAGATGAATCCGTGCCCCTTTCTCTGGCACATGCACACCCCAGAGCAACTACACAATTTATGTGCAGACCGACGACCTCAAAGGCCGGCGTGCTGTGTCAATCATTGCGGCTGATACTGCGGATCGCGTCACCCAAACGCCTCTTGAACCCCATCTTTTCTTTCTTTTTCTTCTCCTCCTCAGAGAGTCAAAGCGGTCAGCCGAGGGACAAGCCTGAACCAAGAAGGCTAGGAGGCGAGTCCACCGACAAAAAATCTCAGAGCTGGTAGTAAACCAGGGCTCCAGGCAACAGACAGGGTAAGACAGGAAAGATGGTGTGCATTGGTTCGTCCTGTCACTGATGAGTACGATACCCGACGCAAGGGCACCATTAGGAACAGCACTAGCCCGACTCCCGCTGCCGCCAAACCTGAACGGGTAAATAATTTTTCAAACTTGGGTACGTCAAATCGGTTCTTTTCTCGCTGATCAGGCATGGGTGTTGCGAGACCCAGAGGTGGTAGAAGCGAATGTACTGTCGCGGGGTACTTTCAGCTCTGCAAGACGTCGTGAACTTACGCAATGAGCGGATGCTGTGTGGCAAAAGCAAGCGTTCTTTGCTCACACCAACATGCCGTTTCCTGCGGACCACCACCAATTGCTAGGGGCAATGGTCTGGTCCAAGGTTGGGGCTGAGTCCAAGCCCAAGAAGAGCATGCCCGTGTTTGCTGTATTTTCTCTCTCTCTCTGGACCACAAGGATCCATGATGCCTCTTTGCCGCGGAACAGGGGACGAGGTGCGGCAGAGCGGCGGAGTTGGTGAGCTTGGGCCGGCCGATCTGCATGCCAGGCCATATTGGGAATGGATAGGGAGATGGCTCAGCCAACCAGCAGGTGCGCGAGCAGGGGCCTTGACAGATGCCCTGGAAGTGGCTTGGAGTGGGCGGTCGCAGGGTGAGAAACGTGCTCGGCAGACAACAGCGGAGAGGTAGCGCTGTGGTGATGACGATGGTGATGGATATTCTGGTGCAAAGAGGGAAATCTGAGGTCCCGGAGGAGAGCTGACAGAGATGCAGGCGCAGAGATAGCCAGCCGGTTCAAGCAACCAAGAACCAAGGCACATCGGCAGTCCTGTGACGACACCAGCCAGCCCCCTCTGCCTTACCTGCTGCTTGCTCATTGGGGACAAAGTGCTACACACCCAGAGGCTATCGAGCGGGTGGAGTGAATTTTGGTCTGCTGATTTCCCAGCACCTTCTCGACTCCGAACCCGAAGCCTCCCCTTAGATCGACCTCTTGCGTGTGCATGCCGAGGACGCCCATTTACGACCCGTATCGGGGAGATTAAGCGTCGGGCATACGCTAGCGGTCTACCTCTGTGAGAGGAGCAGCCGTCGGACAGGGACAGTAAGTAGAGCATTTCCAGGCACGTTGCAAACACACACCGGGCTCTGAGATTCTTGGGGTGTGAGGGCTCTTGCGCCCAGAAAGCACGGGACAATGCATGGACGGGTGCTAAACACCGGACCCATTGGAGGCACCCACCCCGAGCTGTTGGGGCATGCGGGTGGTAGCGAGCGCCGGTTGTCATATACCGAGCCGAGTCCAGCCACTTCTTGCTGCAGTACTTCAAGACGGAGAAGAAATGAGGCAGTCCATGGAGCTTGGCCGGGCCCTGGCTGTCCCGGCCATGGACTTGTCCCCGTTGCTTTTCATCACTGTTCTCTCACCTCGACCCCCTCCCTCTGCCTGTCCATTTGGTTTCTTTCCCCTCAGGTCACTTGAGGAAACCCCTGTCCTTTCAAGAGGCCCGCTCTGACTGCAACCCACCAGTTATCCTCCGCAGCTACAATCCCTGCCTACATTGTCCGTCTGGCTAAGCTTGTTTGGGCTGGGAGATCTAGTCGACCGGGCTCTTGCTTCTTCGCCGATACTTTCGACTAAGAGCTTGATAGAGCCACCCTTGGGAATCTGATCCCGGGCCTACACATACAAGCCACTAGGTACCCCGTACAGAGGAAGGCTGGGCTGATTGCTTTAGGGGCATCAGATGAAAAGAGCGAGGTGATAGGGAGGAAAGCGGGAACAGCAAAAACCCCTGATCGAGGTAAGCCGGCCTTCATCAGTAATATCCGCCTACCTCTCTCTGCATTACTGCATTACTGCTGCATACCCAAATTCGTTTGTTTGTTTTGGCTCTCGCCTCCCGCGGGGTGTCTTTTTGTTTCCTTATGTATACCCCCATCACCCTTGTGAATTGTGCCAGCCCATCTATTTTCCGTTTTATCATGTTGCTTCATGCCTGCCCGGTGTTCATCCACCCCCTCCCATCCTGGGATTTTTATCTCAACAAATACTGCCAGCTTGGCACATTGGCTGACCAAGAGACCTGTGCCGCGCATGTATTATGATCATTTTCTTCTTGCGTACAAGAGAGTGCTTCGCTGGCAGCGGCCTCTCACTTGCACTAGCTTGCTCTGCCTGTAAGTGCAGGCAACCCCTTTCTTTTCTTTTCTTTTGTTTCTTTTTTTTTTTTTCTCGCGGCCATAGCGCAGATGGCCGTTCAGCCGCTGAGAGTGATGATGCCGATCTGACCCATGGCTACGTCGTCATGCCCTCTCCATCTGTCCCTATCTAGAGGGAACCCATTTGCCATCCTGGAGACGCATGTCCCCCGATCGCCCTCACCCCACCGGGTCCCAGTGTCCACCCTAGCTCTACTTGCTCTACCATCTGCCATTCTATCCTTGTACCCTCACTCCCCTTTGAGACATCTGCGGGACCATGGCATCTCAACGGCCGCGACTCGGCTTCGTACCATCCCCCCCCCCCCCCCCAGCTCAGCCAGCCCTGGTCCCGCGAACCGACCGCCACTGGGGCCCTTGAGGAGGCCCGGCCTCGATCAACCACCGCAATCTTCCCGACTCTATTTGATTTGACGTGGGGTCTTCTGATCATCTTGCCCAGCCTGGTGGTGCCGGTCAGATGGCGGAGTTTCGATTTGGGTGGCGTATCGGGCCCAGCCAGGTGCTCGGCGCTTGGATGCTGTCCTTGTTCTCCCTACATATGCGTTTCAGACCCAGTACCTGTGAGTGGCTGGCACGACATCAAGAGACACATCCTTTTCCCCAGTGCTAGTTGACCATACCGCTTCACACAACGCACATCTGTCAAGCCAACGCCCCCTCCTCTGTACACACACACCCCTCGACTTTGTGTGGCCCATTCGTTACAACACCTTGTACGGAGCTATACGTGCGTGGACAAGTATTCCCTGTCATCGCTCGTTGCTGCTATCACCTCGAGCTTCGAAGCACACTACCCATCAACCCTGGTCTGGGAGCAGAGTGAAGCTTGCGTACGCCATCACTCACACTTCAAAAAGAAATGCTCGCTTCTCCTGATTCTCATCACTCTTCTACCTCGAACTCCCGCCCCTCTCCGAAGAAGTATCAGCCGAGACCGTGTCTCTCTCGCCTTCTCCATCCGCCCTTGTTTGGGTGGCCCTGCATCCTTCTGTCTCTTCCGTTCCAATTCTGCTGCCTGCTACTGTGTTACTGTGCTGCCATTATTTCCCACGAGGGGCTGGTTCATACCGCTGGTGTCAGCTCGCCGTACTCAGCTCTCCCTTGCTAACATTTGCCATCGTGCTGGTCCCAGTACCAACTGTACGCATTACTCCACCGTCAAAAGGGAGAACTACGCTATTGCTGGGTCGCTCACGCTCATGTTCATTTCACGTAAGCTGGCCAAGGATACCATAGTACGAGTGGTAAGACGAAGCTTCCCCCAGGATGGTTCATCCCGATGTTGGCCATCGTGGGAGCACATTCGAGTACTTCTTTTGTATACAAGGAATGCTGATGCAAGTTCTTCACCAGCCTGCAGAGAACTTTGGTCTCGTCAGCTCGCGTGACAGCTGCACATTCCAGCCTGCCATACGCACACCAAGACTCGACCCTGCAACAGTCTCTCCCTCTTCATTGGTCAATGACGTTTGCTGTCAACTCTCTGGATCCCTAGATCGAGCCTTTGACCACCCTGCATCGTCCCAAATTGGACACCAAGGATAACTGCCGGGACAGGAACATCATCCCTGGAACGCAGGTGTCTCTTTTGCGATCCGAGGCTAGGTCATTACGCTGTCAACATCTCACATCTCACCAGTAAGAGGACCCCAAGTCTGTGCACTGTCTCAGCGGCGCCACCTCCTCACCCGGAAGAAGCAACAAGAAGGCGTCACAGACAGCTAGACCCAGCCAATATCAAAGAGGAGCAGCTTGCGTGTTAGTGCCTGGGGCCGCAGCAGATCAAATCTCCGAGAACGAGAGGCCTCGAGCACAAGAGGATCCCTTTTCGATCCAGAGCTCTCCTGAATGAATAAGACCTCGTCGAGACCTGTTTTTCGAAGGTCAAAATTTCAACCTCATCTCTTCTGACCGAAACACTGGTTTGCATTCTTTACTGTTACCTTCCCCCTTCTCCCTGGACTGAGAAATCAACCTTTCCCGTGATCCTTCCTTCTTGACAGCTTAATGTCTGCTGTCAAGTTCCAGTGTGCGTCTTACAAGCTTTTCGAGGTGAGTCCAAACCCAGACCTGTTCCAACATTACACCAAATCTCTCCAGCTTGCATCTTTTCCCTCGTCGTTCCCTCTGTTCAAGGGCATCTTGTGTTTCGGGAAGCTGACATCGCACGCGAAAAAGCCTGATTACCACCCTCAAAAGCCGATCATACTCGGTGTGGACGACAGGCTCGAGTCGCCCGAGACTGTCACGTTGAGGTACGAAGAAGCTGCACGAGCAGGAAACGGGGGAGACCCAACGGGGGACTCCCCACCTAAGTTACTGGATATGGCAGCATACGGCAAAGCCCAGTTGCCTTCGATGCATGGTAGGTTTTTGAAAGAATGGCGAGGACTGCTTGGAGACGTGCGACTGATTTTTTCTCAAGGCTACGAGTCCACCAGATACCAGGATGCGTCCTACGATCAATATCAGGCACCCTCGTTCCCGGATCAGCAGACGGACAAGTTCGCTCAGTTGAATCAGCAGTCGTTTGGCGCAAACAATGCGGTCGCACCTTACTTGCCTACACCGGCGACGGTCCTGTCGTGCCAGCCTGCAACGGGCATGTTTGGCACCAAGGTGTTGCTGAAGGTGTCCTCTCAGTACGATCTTTTCTCCATGTCGTCGCCAATGCCCTATTTTTCGCTGCTGTTTGGCTCGGAGAAGGTCTTGATGCAGGATGTGACAAAGGAGTCGCAGGATGGAGCAGGCGTCGTTTACTCGTGCAGCGCCGATGCGCCGCAGCATCTGGTCACAGGATGCTCCAGCAACAGCGTGCCTTTGTCACTGGTTATTGAGGGACCTTCGGGTGAAGAGATCTCGAGGACAGTGGCTGGCAATTTTCAATACCTCGACGGGTCGGGGGATGACATCACGCGGGACGGCAAGGTGTCAAAGGAGCCAGTATCGGCTGCCACGGTTGATCAGCCGACTACATCACCTAAAGCAGGCGACGCAGCGCTGGCATCAGATGCGAATACAAATACGTATGAGTATCCAGCTCACCAGGGCCAGTATGGAAATTCGTTTCAGCAGCCAAGCAACGACATGATTACGACGTACAGAACAAGCAACTACACGGAGCCGCACTTCCACCGGCGTCCAGCTCACGGATGGAGCACATTTGGCAGTACGCTAGGAAGCTCTCTGGGGGGATCAGGGAGGAGTCCAATCATTGACCATGCTGGCATTACAGGACGCTCGGGTCTGACCCCCTTGTCGATGCCTTCCTCCAGAGGAGGCAGCAGCGGCACGCCTCAACTCATCCGAACGAGCACTCTTTCTACAGGAGGCGCCAGCGCTGGAGCATACCCCCACATCTCCATGTATCCCAGCAAGGCCGTGCTCAAGATCAACGGTAGACTGGAAACCATGGCCGACCATTGGACGACGGAAGAGTGGGATAACAAGCGACGCATTGTCATGTTTCGCAAGACCCAAACGGCATCCACCATCACGGCCAGCTTCCGCGCAGTCTCAGTCAATGACCGCCCTCCTCACAGTATCTGCATCTCGTGTATCTGGTGGGAAGAGAAGGGGCAGTGCTACGTGACGTCGGTCGATACCATTTACCTGCTGGAGCAGCTTGTCCAGGCCCCCGGCCGTTTCAGTGTCGAGGAGAAGAACCGCATTCGCCGCAATCTCGAGGGATTCCATCCCGTCACGGTCTCCAAGCAGAAGAAGGAGAGCGAGGACTTTTTCAAGATTATCATGGCATTCCCGCACCCGAAGCCTCGGAACATCGAGAAGGACGTCAAGGTTTTCCCCTGGACCGTCCTCGAAGCTGCTCTCAAGAAGATTATTGGAAAGTACAGCGCGAGCCCCAGCAGCAGCATGCCTACTTCCAGCCTCATGAGCCACAGCGCAAGCAGCGCATCTTACACCCCCTTGCCCACACCTCCGGGAGGCGGAATGGCCGCGCAGCAGAGTCTACCGTCGCAAATAAGCGACTCTCACAGCCAATACTCGATGCACTCCAGCCATCACGACACCATACCGTCTCCTCGCTCTCTCTCAGGTTCGCAGCCTGGTTGGGTCCCCTACACGACTTGCGCTCCCACCTACCCGGCCGCGTCCACACGGACACTGAGCCCTACCATACGGCATGCCAGCCCGCAGCACCACGTTCCTTCCATGCGTGCTCTGCCGTCCGTTACGACTTACGACTCACGATCCGTGTCGGCAGGTGCATATGGCGCCACGGGAATTCATACACCAATCAGCCATCACCCATCCACGGCCACTCCCCCGCGGTGGGAGCCGTCATCCGCTGGCGGTTATGCAGATGGCTACCCCAATCTGTCGGCGCACTCACATCATTCCCAGAGCTCCCAGTCTGTTTACGGAGCTTCGGGGTATGGTGAGGGCGCGCCGAGAGCATAAATACCACCCAGGGAGGGGCGATACGAGGTTAGCGCTGGTGTTTACCTCGTTGCGTCTGGGTGCGTTGCTGTGCCGCTTTTCCCTGCGGCACCCTGGCTACTCGGGCGAGCATGACTAGCGAAGATGAGCGATGGATGGGCGTGCGGCATGCACCCATCGTCTATCCTCGTGAGCACTTGGGGCATGTCAGATGCTGTGGCGCCAACCAATCACGGCTGCATCCACAACACCATCCCGTCAGCCGATGCAACCACATGCATGCACTGCACTAGCCACCGAGGATCAACAACTGCAATCGAGGACAATCCTTTTGTGGCTGTGGTTGCATTCGAGTATGCATGGCCTATGGGCATCCTGGACGCCTCCAAGACCAGACGATCCAGCTGCATACAACCCTGCGTGCATATCGGATGGATTCGCACTTTGATTTCGGCCGCTATACGAACCGACGTCGCCCCCCTTCTGCACGCAGAGGCAAGGAATACTCACGGCTGCCTTATCTCTACGCAGTCTACACTCCCAACCACTTCCTGAGCTCCGTCGTCGAGTGGTCATGAGGTCTCGGTAGTTGATGGGCCCCACCTGATGCTACACTCCACGGGGACTGCTCAGGCGGAGGTCCCGTCTGACTCTCTACGAGTCGGAATTCATCAACCGGCCTCACTCGTCCTTCTTGGTGGTTCGGAGGGATATCGTCATGGTTGCGTATTCACCACCCTTTATCGCCATGACTCCTCCTCGCAGCAGCCTACGCGCGTCTCTCTGATGCCTCGCCCCTCTCCCACGCACCATTTTCCCCGGCAGCCGTGTCGTTTCTTGAAATGACGCTTCTCTTTTTGTTTCATCTCTTGCTTTGATACACCTACCCGCATCTTCACCACACACACACACACACACAACATCTTACCCCGCGCTGCTTTCGATTTGTTTACTCTCCTGGTTTGGGCGGTTGGACACCGCAGAAATAGATAGATTTGGCGGGAATGGTCATAGAGGCTTGGAAATCCTGGACGTTTACTTACATTATCTTCTACGCACCCCCCTCTCTCCCCTTCACACTTCATCTTTCTGCTTACATTCATCCTTGTTGTTGGAAACACGCTTCACTCCGCAACCCTCCCTCCATTCTCTTATAGTTGCATCACTGATAGGCACTATACCCTTCTTCTGTACTTAACCAACTCATTTCATTTCTTGTCCCTCGTTGCGCCTCGACTTCGTAAGCGCTTGAATTAGTTTGATAGGGTACAGCCGGGACTGGAACAGATTGCACATACTGGTAGAGCGGGATGGAAATGGTAATAGTAATGATCAAGTATGTTGTGCTTGTTGAAAAGCTGTGATTATGTAGGTTCGTCATGTTTACGTCTTGCTACACGATCTAATTCTCTTAATTTATAAATTGGAAGCTTGAAGCGTTCGTGTGCATGTCCAGAGCTTTGGAACTGCAGACTGGATTTGTGAAGGTCGTGTATCATAGGTGCTTGCCAAGACTAAATGCTACGCCCTTTCGCTCTTGGATAGGTAATGCTAGCTGTCCATCCACCGGCGCTCCATATACAAATCTACGATGCAAGTTACTTGCGGAATATGTGCCCTTCATCCAAGCTCTGCGGTGCCGAAGAGTCCAGAGAAAACGATGGCGTACGTATTGGTGACATGGAGAAAAACCTCGGCTGCCGGCACGACAGTCCGTCACCCATAGAGCTTCGGTGCGGGGCATTTTGGAGGCCAAAATTTGGGTGTAGAAAGCCCTCCGTTCTGCCATCATCCTCGTCGCAAGTTCGGCATCGTATCGGTCGTCGAGGAGGCGTGAAAAGGGGTAAAAAGGACGCAGCGCGGTGTAGTCGTGGGAATCGAATCTGTGATGAACCTAAAATATGTCGTGTCCCAAACGGGACAAAAAAGAGGCCCTGTGAAGGATACGTCTATGACATGACGAACAGGACAACTTAGTAGTCTCCCCCTGAGGCATGGGACAGCCTCTGGGTTCGGCAATGACCTGTGAATTAGCCAAGCATATAAAGGCTCCTCCCGAGGTACCGCGCCAGCAGCGGAACAAGCAAGCCATGAGGTCCCAGACCCAGTCATTGTGACCTTGATCGACATAGGTAGGAACCAAGATTGTGGAATGTTCTTGTATGTCTCCGTACATCAATCCTGGTCGGATATCATGTGCCAGTCGATTATTTGTCGTGGGAGTGCATCTGAGCGGATATTCGACAAAACCGGTTCGAGGGGGAGAAGACATGGAGCCGTTTTCGAAAGAGCGACCTGTTCGAAGGTTTGGTCGAGGACGAAGAAAGGTTAGAAGCCACATCAAATGGAAAAACAGACCTCGGACCGTTCGACCAAAATGACCAAGATAGTACCAACGACAGAAGGTACCGCGAAGAGCCGGCTTGCGACATGGTGGGCAGGGCAGCTATTTTCGCAGGAACGGGTGTATCAAGATGGAGAAAAAAGATGGCGAGTGAAGGAGCAGGGACATAAAAGTGTCCAAAATGACAAAAAAAGAGGCCCCGCTGAGAATACACCTATGGCATGGTGAACAGGACAACTTGATAGCCCCGGCGCACTGAGTTGTTACACACAGTGGCTTCGGCGATAGACCCAACGTTTATTTTCGCATATAAGGGCTGGTCGGGAGATGTTGTCGTCACATGTCAATAGGGCATGCCCTCCACCTGTCGCATATGGGGTGAATAAGCAGGGAGGCTGGGTCGTGCTTGGTGACTCATGGTAGGCATGATTCGGGGCAGAGATAATTGAAGCCGGAGGTCTGCTAGAGTATTGTCAGTGCGTGTGCTGGCTTGACAGATGGAAGGAGCAAAGGAGTCGAGGAACTGTTGGGAAAGAATACGGATGCGGCGAATGATTGAGCGTACCATGTGCGATTTGTTGTTGGGTCATGCGCATGCTGGGCTTGTTAGCTATTTATGAGCAGTGCCTGGGAGTATGGAGCGATGACGAGCGAGGGGAATGGCGATGGATCATGATGATGGACAGGCTGGTGATGCTGTGTTCATGTGGGCAAAAGATGAAGTTTGGTGGTTTGAAGTTGGGCAGGCGGGGCAGGAGGGGCGCCTGACCTGAGGAAGATTATGTAATTGCGCTAACCCATTCGGTGGGTCGAGCCCGTGGGCATGTGATGGAGACTGGTGAAATTGGTGGCAGGGCCCATCCGCTGCCAATTCTGAGAAGTCGAGATACTGGACGGAAAGGGGGATCCTTGCACATCGATTTCTGGAATCAGGCATCAGTTGTCAAAAAGCCAACGCCAAACTAAAACCTCCCCCAACAACCATATTTAACCTAAGTACCGAACATTAGATGAAGCCAGATAGGTTGATTAGCAGAAATATTTTCCTTCTCTGCAACAAACCTTCTCTAGCGTTTGGTTGCCAAGCAGATGGTTGTTATCCATAACAACAGCTATAGCAATTCGTGGTGGCATTTGTTATATTGACTTATTCGAGAAGTAATTACCTTGACAATATGGACGATGATTTTTCTTTGGCCTCGCCAGTATCCTCGGCCAGCCTCGACACAACATACTTGTAGAAAGGGGTTAGAATCGATGAACTTACCACCATATAGAAGCAGGGTTGCGGCACTTAAGAAATCATTTATCAAGTGCAGACGGGTTAGACAGCTGGAACTGGGCGATTTTGGGTACATCATGGACCCAACTGGCGATCTGCATTCAAGTTCTATCTCTAAATCCCAAACACCCCTGAAGATAGCCTATTTATTCAGATCAAATTGCCCGTACAATGCTGATGAGCTGCATGAAAACTCAAGGCGTGACTGCTTGAACGTCCTTCTCTCTTGCAATGACCAACATCAAGCCCACACCTGCAGTAAACTACCTACACAGGTGATGCAGTGAAAGACGAGGCTTCCTTTACCCTGAGACTCACAGGCCGGGCTTCTGGTACATGGAAAATGGGCTCTTTGCATTAGTTCCTCCAAGGGTGTCATACAAATCGCCATGGATTAACCTCGCCCACACTCGGAATTCACGCGCATGCATCCTACCAACTGACGGCTTTGTATCCCTGTCTTGGATACTGTAGTTTCCCCTGCAGGCCAACATGTTTCTGGTATACGTCAATTTCGGCACTCATATGTCTTTTCCAGCCTTGTCAGTAAATAGTACTAATGTGTCTTCACATGCGCAGCACTCCTCACACGCCACAGTCAATATTCTCCACGAGCTTGACACACATAGGTCATTCGTCGAGCTTCCGAGAGAAGTTTTTTGAGAGGTTTCCAGAAGATGGCTTCTCGACCGCATCCTGGCTCTCCCATCGGTCAAGGCTATTGTGTGGGCAAACCTCCCTTCGCAGGAGAGCGGCAACAGCTTGGTAGACATTCTTTGGGGTGACGTGAACCCCAGTGGCAAGCTGGCCTACACCATTGCCAAGCAGGCCAGCGACTACAACACCGAGGTCGCGCCAGGTGATGACGACTACAGCGAGGGTCTTTACATTGACTACCGCTATTTCAATGACAGGGCAAGAATTTCCAAGGTGAATCTGATTACATGTAGGGCAGGAGATATGGTCCCATACGTGAAGTGGCTTCTACCTGCAATGCATATTTCGACGGTCAAGATGGAAGTGTAACACCCATGTCATTCAATCATTTGCAGACAAGTACATAAAAGTTATATTGCTTGATGTTTGGTTTGATCTGCAAACACGCGGGCCGTTGTTCCTCTGCGAGCCCATAAGCGGAGCATCTTCTCCCGTGAATGCAACGCAACGCGCCAAGGCAGATCTGATCCCCGCCTATCGAGCCAAGGCTCCTAGTGATCGCCGGGACTCTCCTTCTTTGGCTGCTCCGGAGGAAACTTCATGTTTCTGTTGCCCGCCTCCCAGCCCCATCCACCGAACCCGTCCGCTGCGCTTACGCCTCCGAGTCCAGATGTTGGTCCGGCAGTTATGGAGCCGGCGAGTTGGTTTTTGCCGACCCCGGGGCCGTCTCAGCCCAGGTTTTGATTTCGTCTCGGGAGCGGCCCGTGTACTTCTTGATGTCCTCGTCGTTGAGTGGCTTGCTACGCTTGAAGGCCTGGTATCTTTGGTACCAGCTGAGTTTCTTGTCGCCGGTCTTGTCGTCGTTGGATTGAGAGGAAACCATGCTGGCTTTAGGAGAGAGTCAAATGTTTTGTCGAGTCTTCTTTTTTCAAAGGCAAAATATTTCAATCATGTGAGCTGAGATTGAAGATAATGTTCAAGCTGGGCCTAGAGTTGAAGGAATGGCAATGACGCACGGGGATCTATATATATTCTATCACTTCCCCGCAACCTGAAGTAGCCCGTCAGCTGAGCCCCCGGGCTGAACTCCTTCCGGGAAGCGAATCCAACCACAGATCTAGGAAATCCCACATGACTAGTAATTGCTCCATCGGGCATACTTTGAGGCAGTGCTGGGCAAACAGAATCTACTATAGTCTATTGAAAAACAAGGCAACGATGCGCCCCAAACTCCGCGCTGATATAACAAGACCCTACATATATGTACAGATGGAAATACTGGTCCTAGGCATGAGGGGCAATCCCTATGGACATGTTGCCACCGTTGAAAGCCACGAACTGTGATTGAAAGAAAATATCGCCGTATACGCCGAGGCCTCGATGGGGAGATGGTTGCAAGCCGCCGTAACAATCTGTATTTGGTCAGTAGCTTCCTTTCTCACGCACACAATGTCACTCACTGCCGTTACCAAGATCCTCGTAGCGGAGGTCTTCACCCGCCACTCGAGCCATGCTTGTTCCGATAGCGAGGCTCAAGTCCGGCATGTCTTGAACACACGGAAACACGTATCCGCCTTCCTCGTCATCTTTACGAGCGCCCTGAACTTGGCTGTAGTACCCCTCGACGATGGCGGGATCGGCGAGGATAATCGTCGTTCCCGTGTCGATGACCGCCTGTCCACCGGATGTAGCTGGGATGACGGGGCCATCCCCAACGGCAAAGGACTCGCTGCCGACTTGCCAGTAGCCCTTTGTTGGGTTAACTTGGGCCCATTGCATGTCGCCTTGAAACCTGGAGCGGTCGATGGCGCCGAACTCGATCGTACCGGTCGTATTCTTTCTCAAGTCGACCGTAAAAACTGGCTCAGGAAGATCCGGCATTATGTTTTCGAAGAATGTCGCCTGCCGCTGCGGCTTCACCTTGTTTAATTTGGAGAATCCCAAGCCCAGCAGACCCGAATTGCTCTTGTCGGCAGCAAACTGCGTCGACACTTGTGTGGCCACTTCGATCGCTTGCTGCTTGGCAATCCCGCCTACGTTGACGGTATCCGTCCCCACGATACCGGAGGCGCCCGATTTATCGCCGTATCTGATGTCAAATGTCGAACCTTGGATCGCCGAGTATGTTTTGCTAGCATCCGGGTCGTAAACGTCGTGGCCGTCTTGCGACTTTGAGTCAAGAAGGGTACTGAAGACCCAGAGATCCGAGGAGCCGGTATCGAATGCCAGGTTCAGCGTCTGGTCGCCTATCGTTACCGGAGATAGATATTGAACATCGTCGGTTGTCGGGACAGCTTCGACAGCTGCTGTTTTGCCAGCCGCTCTACGGGCAACACGACGGCGACATGGGGAGGCGACGGGCTCATCGGGAAGCATATCATATTTCTGCAGAGTCTTGCGGACGGCGAGACGTCCGCTTCGCCCAGTGAAGTTGTCGTTGGGTACCCGCGTGATCTTGTGCGAGGTACTTCGTTTCTCGATGGCGAGAGCCGAAGACAAGGGAAGAAGATACAGCCAAATAGCACAAAGAAAATATCGAGGAAGCATGGTGTCAAACCAAGTATAGACAGAGAAGTCGAACCACCCCAGGTGGTGAAGAAGAATAACAGGAAAAGAAGGAAAAAAATTAATACATTTGGAAAGAATACATTGAGCACCAAGCATCGACTCTGGCCAGTGCGCCGATGAGAAGTGGCATGCCTTTGTCAAGAGGTCGGAAAAGGGAAAGAAATCACAGATCAAAGCGGCACAGCTCTGGGGTTGCACGATTTAAAGGGCTTCGGCTACCATGCCTGGAGAACCACGGGTCGGGTTTCCGACAACCCACTGCGTTTCATAAAGCAGAGTGAAATGTGTATAAAGCAGTCTTACCGCGGGGAGGGTTATTATACATGAAACGGAAACGGGGATATGTGGAGTGAGCGCCTCCACAGACACAGAGTTGTGGGTATTGCCGGTATTGTCATACGATGGAAATCACGAATCGAAAGATTTAATATTTTTGCTCTGTATGTTTAATAAATGCCCAAAAGGAGTTATGCATGGTGATACCGACTGCAGCGTTGTGGCCAACCTTCTTAGTGGTTGATCCACTCATTTCACGATAGCCTCATGTTGCAGCGTCAACTCTGGTCTGTAATTGACACAAGGGAATCGCACCTACACTTTGCTGAGACTGACGAAAACGAACAAAAAGTATCACTTTCTCATCCCGCTTAGCAATTATCGCACCAAGATTGCCTCTTTTCCTTGCGTCCTCTCCCACCACCATCGCTGTCCGACACACGGGCGGCTGTCAAGGGGTTTGGTGAAACGGTAGTGGGAAACAGCGCTGAAACAGATCACCCACTAAGCCCACCGTGCCCGGTCTTGGTGCGTCGATTCTCAAATACCTTACCCAACGAGCCCCTGTACGGGTAGCCCGGTGAAGGGGTCTCGGAGTTGCTGGTGGACTGAAAGACCACGGGCAACGATGTGTGCAACGCCATCACGGAAGACTACGACATAAAAAAAATAAAAAAAAAGATATGCGGCGATGAACAAGATTCTCGGAATGGCATATTAATACCCTGTGGACACAACCCTCAAAGCTTTCATAACTCACACCATTGCACAAATGATGATTCTCCAAACCTCCCGATGCCAAACAACTTCCTCGTCCACATCCCATTCTACACCTTGCCCTTGTACTCCTCCTTGCGCAGCCTTTCCACCATTTCGCCAAGCGCCTTGGCCGCGAACCTGTAGTCCTCGAGGTCCAGATACACCTGCGAGCTCAGCCTCGTCCAGAACCTCCCCTGGTCGGCGTACAGCACGACGAAGGTCTTGTACTCGGCTATGAAGGTCTCGAGCATCCAGTTGAAGATGGCCGAGGCCTTGTCCTTGGGCAGCACCACGTCCGACTCCCTGGCCCCGGCGCCCTTGTCCCCGACCCAGATGGGCAGCGCGATGTTGGCCATGCCGCAGTTGAGCGCCGTGCCCGTGCTGTTGGACAGAACGTGCGTGCCCAGCTCCTCGGCCACGAGCCTGCTGCCCTTCTTGTTGAGGTCCCAGATGTACGACCGGATCCTGTCTTCGCCGCCCAGCACCTCGCGGCGCCACTGCACCGCGTCCTTGACGCACAGGTACGGCGTGTTGTCGCGCGTGCCCACAAACTGGAACAGCATCTCAAAGGGCGTCTTGGACGACGAGGGCGGCAGCGGCGAGCCCCGCACCTTGGCCTTGGGCATGTAGCCGTGGCTCGTGCCCAGCGCTGTCCTGATGAGGTGCTGGTTGCGCAGCGGCACGTAGAAGACGGAGCACCCGCGCGGCGTGTGCAGCCACTTGTGGCAGTTGGACGTGAAGAAGTCCGGGTCGTCCTCGGGCAGGTTGAGCGGCACGAGCCCGATGCTGTGCGCGCCGTCGACGAGGCTCAGCACCCCGAGCTCCTTGCACGCCTTGATCATCTCGCGGTGCGGGAACACGATGCCCGGCCGCGAGCTCACCACGTCGAACAGGCAGATGCGCGCCCTCTTGCCCTCGGTCTCGAGCGCCTTGACCGTGTCGCGGAACTTGGCCACCACGGCGTCGTCCTCGATGGGGTACACGAGCTGGATCTCCCGGTGCTGGACCTTGCCCTCGTAGTACTCCTCGAGGAAGTCGGCGGCCTTGGCGCACGCCTCGTAGGCTGTCGTGAAGGTAATGATGACGTCCTTGCCGTCCTCGGCCCAGACCAAGTTGCGCAGGACCGTGTTGACGCCCTCGGTCGCGTTGCCGTGAAACACGACCGTCTCGACGGGAGCGTGCAGGATCTCGGCCGCCGCGGCGCGCGAGGCGTCGAGCAGCGCGGGATACTCATACCGGATGAACTTGTCCGGCCTCGCCTCGCACCGCGTCTGATACTCGCGGAGCTTCTCTTGGACAAAGGTCGGGAAGGTTCCAAAGGAACCTGGATCCGCTCCATCAGCGTGTGTTCATATATGTATCTTACGGGGCCGCTCATTCTCTCACCGTGGTTCAGATTCCTCCATTCGGGATCGAAAGGGAATTCGGCCTTGAGTGCGCCACCGAGGGGCAGCGGCTTGTTGGATTTGGCCCTCACGGGAAGCTCGTTCGGAACGTATTCACCCATTGTGCCAATGATGTTTGCTTGCTCTTCTTTGGTCGACGGCAAGCAGATTGGCAGATTGCGCAAGCCTTATATAGAGAGATGGATAGATGTCGATGACTGCATGTGACTCTGTCGTCTAGCAGCCACACCTCCGGTCAGTCCCCGCAGTGGATATGGAGCTGAAAGATCCGACGCCCTTCGTGAGTCAAAAGTTGTGAATCTGCCCTAGAGCATGCATTGGAATGACCGGCCGCGTCAACAAATTGCCATGCTGCTATTGGCTCGCTCCCAAACGTATGTATATTGCGCTGCGACTAGATATATCACCAAGGACCCTAAACCGCCAATCCTTGTCCAACCATGGGTATTGTAGAAGCAAGAACAAATATCTCCAATCCATCATGACACGCTCATAACTCGTCCCAAGCCCATCATACTCAAAGCCAGTCGCTACATGGCCTTGACATTGATGGGCATGCTGGCACGTTGATCCTGCGGTGGTCGCCTCACGTTCCAGCTGTCCCGCAGCTCCGCCAAGGCCCTTGCAGCGGCCTGTGACTTATCCTCCTCTTGTGCCGGAAGTAGCCGCAAGGGCCGCGCCGTCATCGGATGCTCTGGCCATTGAATGGGCGAGCCAGTCATAGCGAAAGCATCATGCAGCCAGTTGCGAGGGTTGGCGCTAATCGATGCCAAGGGGGGTCCGGGAGGTGGGCTCTGGGGCTCGAGCGGCTCCGGTCGGCCATACGGTGACGATGGCGAGGCGGGCTGGGGGTTCAGAGGGGCCAGCTTCAGTTCCGGAAGAGGAGGTGGGAATGTAGGTGCCGGCGTGCTGTTGGCGGTGCGGCGCCTCCCAATCTTGGGCATGACTACCTCTTCGCCGTCAATCATCTTGCGCTTCCGCACGCGCGGGTTCGACTTGACAGAATCGAGAATCGAGCTTATGGGAATGCTTGGAAGCTCCTTCTTAACCACTGGAGTCGCAGGAACAGAATCGGCCGTGTCTTGCTGCCGCCTGGGCCTACCATGGTTCGGGTTAAGAGTGGACGGCTTCTGCTGCTTCTCGAGAGCCCCCGGTGCTGATTTCCGAGGCCTCTTGGGCTTAGTTCTTTCGGCCTTTGGCGGCTGTGGACGTGGTTCGCTTGTCGTCTCTGTAGTTGGCAATGAAGCTCTTCGGGGTTGGGATGGCAGTGGCGGTGTGCCTGTTATCCGGTGAAGTTCGTTAATAATCTTGAGTGACCAGTATGCGCCCGTCGCTTTGGTGTCGCGTTGAGCGACGGGATTGGCTGCCGGCGGCTTCTTCGTCTCAATATCCGACTTGCCTGCCGAGTCCCTCTTCTTCTTCGGTTTGGGAGGCTCCAGCGCCTGCCACAGCTTTGGGATCCGGCCTTGCAGGTTATCGACCCAGGCGTCGCAATCCCACTGAATCCAATAGTCGATAATGTCTCCCCAAGCGCTCTCCGGGGGTTTCGTAAAGTTGACAAACACTACTTTGCCAGCTCTGTTATGTACTGCCTTGGCAAACTCACGTACCATGACTTTAAGACCGTGCACACGCAAACTTGTCCCTAAGATGAGCAGCATATCAGGCTGCAGGGCAAGGTCATGCGTTACAATGGGACTGATGAGGTGTGAGTTGGGGTGATCTTCTCCGTAGAGAACAATATCAGGTCGAAGCTTGCCCACGCCCAACGCCCGCTTGCCACGCTCCTCTCGACGCGCCGTGGCACCAGCGCAATGCGGGCATTCAGGTTGCTGACCTGACAGTGTCTCCTCCTGCCGACCGGCCTCATCCCAAGAACAGACACGGCCACAAAGGAAGCATCGCAACTGTTCAAGCGAGCCGTGCAAAAAGACACACTCAACGCCTGTCCGTGAAGGCTCGCGCTTAATTGCTGGTGGTTCATGCTTCTCCTGCTCAGTTGTATCTCCCTCTGAATTAGTCTTTGGCTGACTATCTTCAGTGTCCTGAGATTGGGAGGCGTCGGTTTGACTCTTGGAGCTGTCCGATGCTTCCTCGACCATCTTGTTGAGTTGGGATGTGTTGGCTGTAGATCGCCGCGAGAACCGACCACGGCTACCAGGTCCTGCGGTGAGACACGTAGACAAGCCGACCTTTTCCTCAATCTGATCAATGTTCTGCGTATAACACCGCACGAGCTTCCCGCGATCTCGTAAATGGCTTATGAAATGGTGAGAAGGCGTTGGTGTTACCTCCTTGACCTTCTGGCGTAGTGTTGTGGCAAACGTATAAAAGACGGACGTCCTCAGAGGATCCGACCAGATTGACGCGTCAAAAAGATCCTTGCCCTTCATATTGGGAAGGGTGCTCTTTGTTGAACTTTGCGAGCTAAAATTATTGCTGGAAGGTGGTGAATCGTCAAGCTCTGATGGAGAAGTGCTATTCTGCGTAGTGCTGCTGTCTGAGGGAGAGCTTGGAGGATATGGATCAAAAAGTCCGGGAGGAGGGGAGGAAAGCGGAGATGAGCTCAAGGGGATCGTGGTCTTGTATAGCCGCGAGCGCGTACTGTCTTGGAATCCACGTGGGGTTAGAATAAAGTCCTCGGGAGGGGGAGAAGAGAGAGGCGAGGTGGTGGGCGATGGGTGTTTAAACTTTGGTTGGGGTGTGCTGAGAAGTTGAGCGTTCGGTGAAGGAGGAGAAGTGCCGTCCACCTCCTCGTTGGCCTCGTGGTTGCTGTTAACCACAGTGCCGTCGGCGCATGCCTCTGAGTCATCCTGCGATTCTTCTGAAGGCGGCTCTCGCTTGACATCCGTGCTGCTCAGGTTAGGGAAGGGCCTAGATTCCGACGAGTCCGGCGATAACCTGCGGCGCTTCGCTGGTGGTTCTTGGAAAGAAGCCTCATCCTTGTCGCTGTCGGCCGACTCGACGGGACGCGCCTGTCGCGCTGCAGCGTCGAACTGAGCCTGGATCAGCGAGTAGAGACCATTCTCAGAGCGAAAATCCTGTCCCCTAGAGTTAGCTCACAAGCAATTCACGGGTAGATTGGAGCGCAGGCCGTCAATGGCCGCATACCGGAATGCCAGAATTGGTGCTGATGCCGGCACCAGTCACGACAACGACCTTGCGGGCCTTGAGCAGGGAGTCGGCAATCTGCTGGAGGAGGTCGTCCGAGGCAGGTTCGACGTGTTGGGTCGGCATGGCTGGTGTGGGAGGGGAGAATCAGGACGGATCCCCGCGTTTGGCCAGGCTTGATGTCGGATGCTGGATGCCGCGAGAAAGCGTGATTGACTTCTGGCGCGCCGTAGCTTCGAGACGGGTTGCGAGAGTCCGGTGGCTCTCCAACGCGCTCGCGGCTCGTTGAGCAGTTGGGGGGCAGGTCAGGCGTCGTCTGGCGAGGTCTTCATAGTGTCCCAGGGCAGCGCGGTATTCGAGGATTGAGTCGCGGTGGGATTTTGGGGCGGGCTTGCGTGACGCTTTTCTTGGCGGATACGCGCTCCGGGAAGGGTCTGCGGCGGTCCGCTGCTCGTGTCGGCAAGGAAGCAAAGGTGCGGTGTCCAGAGAAGCAGCAGCGACGGTCACGGCGGGCGTATGCGGGCATGCAGGAATCGGCGAGTCGTCGGGCGGGCTGACGCGAGAGGTTGTTGTTGATAGTGGTTGAATTGGATGGGATCGGGATAAGTAAGTACCTGCTAGGTATGGATGTGGAAATGGATACGGATACAGCGCGATGAGGATGCGGGCCACCAGGTACATGGACTCGTACCATCAGCCACCGAGGAACCCAGGTACCTTATCGGCCTGCTTAGTGGCCTGGGCGGTTCGCACTTGGCTTATCTTAGCGTAGCGCGGCACGCTCAAATCCCATTACAGGGGACTTACCTGCCATGGCTTTACGGATTTGGTCGTCGTCCATTAAGTGACGCATCAATCTCAATGCACCGGCGGACAGATGGACAGTTGGGCAGACTTGGATCAATTGGCATCTAGATCGGCAGCCCAACCTCCAGAAGGGGGACTCCAAGTCGAAAAATATTCTACAATCTATTTCTACCGCTGGTGGCTTGGCCGTCTAGTTCTACCATGGGTCCTTTCTACCGAATTCTCTCAAAGTTTAATCCCGTTTGCCAAATGCCCACATACCTACTCGTACACAAGATGCATTCAGAACAGCAGCTCCCCAAGCAGACTTAATCTGCGTCTACCAGCACCTGCATCAAGGCCTCAAAGTCGCCTGGCACTCCCAGTCCCGTGATGGCGTCATAGCCCTCCTTGGCCGGCCAGCCAGCCTCACCACCGCTGAAGGGACAGGGCTCGCTCTCGCCCACCGTCACGTCCCGCAGCGTCTTCCTCACCTCGTCGGAATATAAAAGCCCGTTGATCCATCCCAGGGGCTTCTTGCCCTGGCGGACCCGCGCGTCGTTGATCTGCACCATCATGGCCGCAATCACGGGCGTGCTCGCGCTCGTCCCCTGCAGCCGCGTGATCTGCGAGGCAATCACCACCATGAACTGCGACCCAATCGCCGAAATGTCGGGCGTCGCCCGCATCGACGCGTTGTACTTGGAGCCCATGTGGCTGCCCAGCGCCTTGACGTAGCCCTGCACCGCGGCGTCCTGCCAGCGCTCGCGCGCAAAGTACTGCGAGAACCCGCCGCCGCTGTACGTGGCGCCCTGTGGAGGGTCGAATGCGTTGGACACGGCGCCCACCGCCGTCACCCAAGGGCAGGTGGCGGGGAAGACGGCCATGGCCACCTCTTGGTTGGTCCCGTCGTTGGTGCGGCACGTTGAGTTGCGCGCGCCGCGTGCTCCTCCATCTCCCGAGCCCCCAAGGATGGTTGTGCCCCGGCTGGTCAGCAAGCCAAAGAGGTCGCACACCCGCTCGGCATAGTGGCGTGGCACCGACAGCTCATCGTCTGCGTACGAGACGGACAGCACGTGCGGGAGCTCCGAATCGTCCTTGTCCAGCAGGTACTCGAGCAGCTCCAGGTACGGCTCGTTGTCGACCAAGTCTCCCTCGAGCGGCTCCCCATCGTCGCCCAGCTCGACACCCCGTCCGCCCGTCGAGTAGTAGGTCACCTTGGCGGGATATCCCAGCGCCATGGCGTAGTCGATGTCCAGCGCCGCCTCGAGCCCAGCATATCTCACGTTTTGGGAGTTTTCTCCGCCATTCACGAGCTCCACGGAGAAGTTGTACGAGGTCGATGCAATGTTGGGCGCGGCCATCTGCAAGAATTGATGGGCGTCCTGGTAATTGGCCCATTCTTCCAGGAATCCAGCCACACCGAAGCGGATATCCGACGGCCCACTGCCGGTGTAGTTGAAGTTGTACAGCTCTCGGATGCAGTTGGGAGAGGTGCCCGTGCGGCACGCCGCCTCCCGCACATCAAGGCCTCCCTCCTCGAGAGGCGGCGACGTGGCCGACAGCTCCCGCTTAGGGGTGATGAAGTTGTCGATGGGGTGGACGAATTGGATAGCTTGGGAGAGTGAATCCGGAATCGAGTATTCCCTCGTCCGCAGAATGGGTTCCTTGTCCTCGAAGGCATAGTACTGCATCTTCATCTGGAGTAGTGGCTCGGCCTGTCCCACTGTCGTCTGTACGTGGATCCAATCCTTCTGGACCTTTGCGTTTGTGATGCCGTGGGTGGCCAGCCACCGCATCACGTCGTCGGCATCCTGCTCGTCGGGCGCTCGCAGCGCAGCCACCTCGCCGCGGGATAGGTGCTCTCTGGACCCGATGCGGCCCCAGACCTGGCCGATGCCTGGCTGCCGCAGTGCAATGGACAATCGAAGCGGCTCCGAGGGCTTTACCTGGTCGTCGAGAGCTTGCCAGCCGCCTGGAATGAAGGATGAAGGTTGTCTCACAGCGCTAGCCGCACCGAATCCCAGACCTGCCAACGCCACAATCTGACCAAGAACCGTCGACGACATTTTCGGATCAAGGCGCATAGTCCTTGGGGAAAACAATGAAGATGTCAGAGAAAACTCTGACGTTCAAGTCAAACCTTTTAGCCCAGGTAGGTATGCGAGCTAACTGCCGTATCACATCTCGAGTGCCGATCGTCCCTCTGTCAAGTGGCGGCGCGTGTCTGAATCAGACCCTTCTTACCCCAGTTTAATTGCTTTACGACATGACATCTGTGATTAAGCCATGCCATAAATGGAGGTTCTCTGGGGGTTCCTTTGGCAGATTTTCTCGAGAACTGGGGGGATGACGACATTCGTCAAAGCTGTTTGTTGTTTGAACCCACATGAGCACAGCACAAACCACGCTTGCTGTGTTATCGTCAGGGTTGTGTCTCGGTAATTTAAGGGGCAAACAATGGCAATCAATGGCAATCAACAGCTGTTAAGAAAATCGGGCAAGGTAGACGATCTCAATGTCAGTAGTATCCGCGTATATCGCCAATAGTCATTGCCGAGGGACCAACCTGCCAATCTGCAGGTCTCCTTTCCAAGCTACCCTTCGTAAGCTGCACCACATGAACTGGACCCTGAGCATTGACCGTCATCTTAAGCCTGATGAGGAGTGTCCATTCACGTGTAACAATTATGCCTAGAAAGAACTTTTCCTTGTCCGGAAAGCTGCCGATCGACGACTCCACCATATGGGACGTTGTGGCCGACATAGCCGGCGCATCACGAACCAAACAGAGTGACAGCAAAGCATATCACTCGGGCTCGCAGAAAGGAATGGGATGATGCAAGCGACACATCCTGAATGGCAGAGAGTTGCACTTGTCTCAATGCCACAGTAGGACGTTGTATGACCTCAACAACGGGCATACGCTACTTTTAGGAGGAAATCGAGATATACAGCATGGCTGGCCAAGTTGTAGTCCTCTGAAGCAACAACTAATACACCAAGAGGGCTATTTTATTTGTCTATTTCCGGTTCAGCATATTGGGTTATCAGGGTCTTGGTACAGTAGGGCACAACAACAGTCACAACTTACTACTTATTATTGGCTTCTTATTGTTACTACTTCAGCCATATACATGTACCATCTCTCTCATTGCTCCTTGAACCCTCAGTTGTGTTATAAATGTGAATGACATGAGGTTGCTTGCTAAAAAACAGGAACACGATACATATGTGTCTTCTACACCGCTGATAACCCTGGAATCCATCTCCTCGATGACAACCACCAATGATGGGCCTATCAGCAGGCACCCGGCCGAGTGGTACATTTACCACGGGTGGCTATAACCTTCCATGTGGCGCCTTTATGCAGAATGTGCTCTGCTCAGGAACTGCCGAGACACAAGTGCTGGCGTTTGTTAGATGCGCGTGCTGATGTACGAGCCTAGAGAAAGACGCCTGTAAGCTGACAATCAGCCCGCCCTCTTACGAGAATAAAACGTATGATCCTCCTGTGTGTGTAAGCCCTATGGATTCCCGGACAACACGTGCTGCGAAGGTACAAAGTCACAAACATTGATACGCTGATAACCTCCATGTACGGCCATGTGTACGGCCTGATCCTAGATCTGAGGTGGCTTCAGCCACTGCTATGCCTGGCAGAAGAAATAATGATCTAGAATGTGGGAATTGGTCCTGTGCGCCAATGAGATAGAGACCAGTGCCTTCGAGGCCTCTCTCTGAAGATGCAGACGATATCAAACCAATGCACGACACTTGGCAAAGCAATCCAGAATTCGCTTGCTTTACCGCATTTCCCTTCAACACTCACTCGGCTGTCTCTGGTGTGTCATGTCTCCCCAGCTGACCTCAGACGTGGCACAGCGCCACAAGATTATGGTACACGGTAGTACGCACTCTTCCATCTCTCTCCTCGTACCCTCTTTTACTCCCTTCACTCCCCCGGCGCAATCTCCATGTTTCCCAATTTTTTATTCTTTTCATATTGATCCAGCGCACCGGGGCGTCCTGATCATACGACTTTGCGCTCGCGACTCGGGCACAAGAGGCGCCGTGACGGAGGGATTCCGTACGTCTTACGTCCCGGCGACGGAACAAGTGGAGCAGAAGCTGGTCTATCAAGACGCCGTTTGGAGTAGGATCTCGACTAGATATATAGTTCCTCACACCGGGGGAGAGGGCCATTATTCATGACCAGCGTTAGTTGATGCGAAACGGTGCCGATCTATGCGGGCTTATTTTATCATCGTCCCGTGCAGCCGTAATCTCGCCAATCTGTTCGCCATCAACGTGTCGCTTCGGCCAGACTGTCTCTTCAGGGCCGGGAGGCAAATGGTCTAGACCGTCGTGTTTAGATCGCCCGTCCGCCCACCAACCAATCATACTTGCTCCTCGCCCGAGTCAGCTGTGAAGACGCTACCCATCGAAACCCATTCAGCAAGGGAGGGGGGAGGGGGGCCGAGAGCCTCTGGTGGCGCTGCCCTGGAGCTGTATACCTGTCTGAGACGTGGCAGACGGACAGAATGGGGAGCAACATGTCGCGCCACACCCGCCCACAACCCGCCTGCCTCTGCACCACTTTGCATGGCATGGGCGATCCAGCCCAGCAGCTCACAGGGGTGTTTATCGAAGCGCTTGGACGTTGGGTTCGTTGATTGGCCCGCGCCCAAAATGCTTCTAGAGTGAGTCTATTCGGTCCAGAAACATGGGCTTGCAAGGGTGCTTGGCGGCGACATCGAGATCAAGGTGCCCAGCTGAACAGCCACGATGGAAGGCCGTGTCCATTCTTTAACATTCGGGCCTCTGGCATGCAATCCTCTGCATTCCAGCCGCCCAGCATCCACACGCAAGAGAGACACAACACAACACGGCCGTCTCGGCCAATTGGGCCCAAGCGAGGGTGCCCTTGCACAGGATCAAGCTCTGTGCTACTCCTAGCTCGGGGACGCGGGATCGTGACTACGTCGCAAGCATGCCGTCCTCATCTTGGCACCCTTGACGGGCTTGGACCAATCACGCGGGGTTCCAACGGCTGTGCGACCCTGGCCGAGGAAAAATATGTTCAATTCTGGGAACGCACTGTAGGGCGACAGCCGCATGGGGTGGATTCCCCCTCTAATAACGGCTAAGCCCAAAGGTGAGCGACAGAGCTGGGAGCTGAAGGCAGTCATAACACTAATAGCACTAGCAAGAGCTAGGCATGGGCCCTCCTCGTCCTCCCTGTCCTGGGTGTCTCTGCAATCACAAAAAGTCTCGAATGGTTGGCTTGCTGGCTTGTTGTCTCATGCCACCATCCCTTCCAATCCCACCTCGTTAGGGCCCGAACTACACGTGTATGCGCATAAAAAGAGATAAGACGTGGGGGGGAGGAGAGGATGCCGTCCTATGTAGTCGGAGGAGACGGAGGCGGCTTACACACAAGACGACCAATACTAATCTAACGCCAGCTAAGAAGGCGACCCGTCTGACATGCAGTTACCTTAGTATAGTAGCTGTATGTATTGCCGGCTACTGAGGTATGTGTGTGTATGTGTATCCCATCCCATCCCATCCCAAGGGTCTCTCTCTCTCCCCCTTTCCCTTTCCCTTTGACCCTCCCGTCTCTTCCTGTTCGTTCCCTTCCTTCCTTGTGCAGATTTATACTTCACCGGGCCTCGCCCCGTGCCAAACCTTCGCCGCACCCGACGAAACCTTGAAGACCCTGGGCTGTCCCCGATTGTGTCATCGCGTATGTGCCTGTCCCACCACGCATCCGCCACAAGCCTCCCATCCCTCCTCCGAGTGCCTTCGTTTATGACCGACGTCGCTGCCGCCCGCCGCCATCATGTCGGGGTCAAAAACACCCTCGCCGTCCCCTGGTGGCCGAACTGCCTGGCTACGGTCCAAGTCCTCACGTCTCTTCCATCCCAGCACGTCACAGAGCCGTCACAGGAAACAACAACAGCAGCAGCAACAGCCCAACGCAGACATCATGCATGATACTTCCCCCCTTCGAGAACAGGGCCCCTCGGGTCTCTCCGGCGTCTGGGATAAGCGCCCTTCGCTGCCCAACGCCGCCGCCTCGGAGCCGGGCAACCGGTCTGCCGCCATCTTCGCCCAGAGAGTTGCCCTTCCCGACAGAAACAACGAGACTTCCGCCTCCTCTCTAGGTGCCGGCGATCCACGGCAGAAGCACCGCCGCAACTCGGCCCTCTTTTCCCTCCCCTTGCCCGAATCTACTCCGCCTTCCACAGACGCCCAGCCATCAACCGACGACAGGCACGACTTTGTCATGGTTGAGAACCACGTCGAGGACGTCGTGGCCCAAGCCCGCATCACCCGGTCAAGGCCATCTTTCCGCCAGCGTTTCTGGTCCAAGAAGGGAGCCAATGTATTCGACGACGATCACACTCCCGCCAGCGACGGCTCTACCCCACGAGCCGCGTGGGTGCCGACCCACGCCGCCCAAGACTTTGCTCGTTCCGTCAACCACGGCCGCGCCGCCGCCATCGAGCCCAAGCCGTGGTACAGGAGACACAGCTACGACAGCCGAAGCAGCCGCTCCAGCAAGGTCGACGCCATAGCCGAGGAAGACGCCGAAAAGGCAAAGGCCTACGCCACGACGGAAGCAGCGTCCACCAAGGCCAACGTCTGCCTCCCCTTGTCCATAGAGGCGCCGTCCCACCTCGCCGGCGGATTCGACCCCGAGCTCCCTGGCCCAGCCGACTTCACCCTCTTCGTCACGCAGGCCCAGGCGTCTGACAGACCCAAGCGCGCGGCCGCCTGGGCCGCTCTCATGGAGCTCCAGAAGTACCAGATGAAGCAGGACGAGGAGGAGCGCCAGCGCACGTGCGCCTCGGCCGACGCCCAGCAGCCCAAGTCAGCCGGCCTGACCATTGACAGCGCCTACTGCTCCGGCACATCGCGCGATAGTGTCGGCGGCGATGCTTCGCCGTCTGCTTCCCACAGGAGGGACTCATTAACGAGCGCCCACCCCGTCAAGGAGGCCGGTGGGCAGGAAACGCGTGGTGCTGAGAATAAATGGGGGCTGAAGCGGTCGCATACTACGGCTGCCTGTTGATGACTGATGTTTCATGGAAATGTAGGGAGTTTGGTGTTTCCGGGTTTTGACTTGATACGTCCAGACAACGATCAAGACGGTCTGGACTGGCGGCTTACAAGAACAGCAGGAATGTAGGACAGGCCAACAAATAGATGGATTTTCAATTTAATCATTGTGACATGGAGCGAGACGCAAAAGTCCACGTCAAGATTCTTCTCCAAGGCTGCTCTGTCCATCTTTCATCCCAAGATCGTGCCTCTGCACTGCCCAACGCTCGACGCCCGCCCACTCGATTATCCAAAGATGCAGTATGCAAACGCTGTTCGATACCAACCCGTAAACGCCTCCGTGCCTAGCGCAAAAAGTGCCTCCCATGACGAAATCATTAAACAAACTCAGACATCCACCCCCCACAGCCATGGTGCGTATACATTGTCGCAGTCTATAGCAACACAACGCGACGACAGCGACAAGGGGCTCGCTGCCCTTTCAGACAGCTTCTGCATCGTCATCCCATGCTTCGCCGACTTGAATTCGAACACGGCATGCTTCCGCTTGGGTGATGGCAACGAGTCTTCACCCGGCCCCCAATGCACTCCAGCTAGCACTCAAGCCTCGTACTCCACTCTCATCTGGCATTCACCTCCATGACGCACCCACAGCCCCATTCCTTCTGTGCGGTAACTGGATCTCTTCGTCATCTGAACTGTCCGCTTGGGCTGCACTAGCATGGTCGAGCATTCTCTCGATGTCGTCGTCGCGCAATGGCTTTCTCTGCACAGCATGGCTGACTAGTCCGCTAGGAAGTGACAGCGGTGTACGGCTGTACCCGGTGCTTCCAATCGTTCGACGCCTCGGCGTTCCCCTGTTTGGCGTCGCATATTGCTGAGGCGAGTCCAGATCCATGGGTGAGCCCGGCGGAGGCATCCTCGGCGAGCTCTCGATAGCCGATTTCTTGTGGGCATGCTGTGGACGTTGCGTCGGCAGCATCTTCCGTGGGCCACTGGGCAGCGCATGTCTGCCGCCGGGCGGCCTCGGTGCCGGCGCTTGGGGGCCCGGAGACCCGGTAGGTGAGAAGGTATGCTTGAGATTGGCCGAGTGGCCAGGACTGCTCATGAAAACCAACGTCTCAATGGCGGCCTGTTCCTTTATGTTCTTGGGGTTGCGCGGAGAGTAGATCATGGGCTCTGCATCCTGAGACCTCGCCTGGCTGATGTTGAGCCGCGGTGGCTGTCCAGGGGTGCGCGGCGATGTCGATGAGGCATTTGAGTGTGCTGATAGCAAAGCAGGGACGTATCGAGAGTTGGAGTTGCGACGAGGATTCGTGTTTGTAAATGGCTGAATAGGAGCTGGTGGTGCGAGTGCTGATTTCGTGATTCCGTTTGGAGGTCGAGTAGAGGGAGAGGTGGCTTTCATCTCCTGTGCAATAAGTGCATCGGTAGCAAAATGGACTTGAGGATTGATTGTCACACGCGGGCTTGCTGAAGATTTGTGTCTACGGTGCGCTGTAGATGTGCTCGAGGTCGGAGACGCGACTTGCGATGTTAGCGTTTCGACTTCCTCAATTGAGTGAGCCTGCCATCCGTTGTTGAGCTTGACCATGGCATAGGTGAGGCGCGTTTTGAGCTCGGAAGATAACTACGGGGTGTGTTAGACAAGTTTAAACCAACAAGACATGAGGAAGGCATGGCGAACCTCTCCAATGTTGCTACCCGTAGAAGCCATGCTAATGGCACTGGCGTTGCGGGAGTGGCCCTTGATCGGGCTCGTGCTGCCTCGGCTGGGCTTGACTTCGCCGTCAGCCATGCGCTTGCGGGATCCGGCCACAGCGTCCGGCAATGGCATCTTGTTTTGGGCGGCTGCTAGAGTAGACAACTGATGCAGCTGGTCGGCACTGTGTGGAGCGGCATGGCCGAGACTGAGGCCATTGGAAGGGCCGTGTCCGTTGCTAGTATCCGTGGTGGGTGTGAGGGCCTGGTCGGAGGAGCTCGTCATGGTAGATTCTTGAGAGTTTGTTTCGGAGCGCGGGTAGGATTGTGAGGGCTGCTGCGAGCCGGATGTATGCTGCGAAGAAGGGTGATTTGTTTGTTGATGTTGGTGGAGCCCATTTCTGTCCGTCGCGAAATCCAAGCCCGTCGTGTCGGTGTTCTTGGTTGGGGAAGCTATGGGCGGAGGAGAGGCCAAGGTCGAGGCGACTGTCTCTGTCGTCGATTTGGACATTGTGAGGGTTTGGGTGGAAGAGGCGGTGGTGGTGATGCTGTCGGTTCTGGGAAGCATCGGCGACCGGGGTCGGGGGTCTGACGCGGACGCGACGACTGAGGCGGCAGTGGCGGCCGAGGACGGGTACGAGGTGGCCGAGGGTGTCTCGGAGGAGCGTCGATGGAGGCTCAGGCTGGTAGGGTGCGACACGGTGCGGTTGTCGTTGTCGTTGTCGCTGTCATTGCTCGTCGCGACCCCGCCGAGCGTGTCGGGAGACATGGGGCGGAGGTGAGGATGCGTGCGTGGCCAGACGCGCGAATACAAGCAGCGTCCGAGGCGAGGGTGGGCAATGCCCAGGATCGACGTGTAGCGGTGCAATGATGCGTCGAGAGGATGTGGTGGTTAAGGCAAAGAGCACACAAAATATAATCCAAATAGGAAAAAGAAAATTGGTCGCAGAATGGATGACCTGCTAACGACGTACCAAGATAGAGTTGGGATGGAGGTCAGGTGTCGTGTGGCCTCGCTCCTTCCAGCACCTACGGATACAGCGACGATTTACTACGTGCCTTCCTCTCTGGAAAGACGGCGGTTTACGCGGTTTGGCGCGCGACGCTTGCAGCACCAGAAGGTTAACCTGACGGTACTTTCCCGCGCACTACGTGCAGGTAGTTGACTAGGTACCGGTGAAGGCCCTAGAGCGAGTAAGGTACCCGGAACTTCCCCACCGTCCAGCCATTGGAGGGGCTTCTTCAGGATTTTCCACTGTAGACAGGCCTGTGTGGTTCGTAGGAGGGACATGCAGGTTACCTTGCATCGCGTACTGCCTCGGTACCCAGAACTGGGCGCACCTCTCTCGTTAGGCCGTACGCCAGCAGGTTCTGAAAAAGATGAATGCTCTTGTCAGCCACAACGTGACGGCGCCCATCCAGCGTCTGGCAGGATAAACAAAACATGGAAATGGAAATGTTGAGGCGAAATTCCCTCGGCACGTCCCACATTTAACGTCTAGGCCTGCAAGGTCCTCGTGGTCCCTGCCTGCGTGGCCAGTGGGTTATGTTTGCTTTTCTGTGCGCAGCCCTGCAGGTGCTCCAACATGTTTCATTACCGAGGACTGCAAGCCAACGGGAGCTGCCAGCACACAGCTCGTGTTATTGTGGACTACTCTGTGCTCGTTGCTTGACAGCATTCGTTGGGGCGAGGCCGGAACATAATGTCGATAGTGGTAATTATGAGCCCAGGCTTCGGCTTCACCCAGTAATGGAGCCCTGCTTTCAGCGGGCAGTTCCTTAGGTCCAGCCACTGGGCCGTAAAAAGTCGGGTATGACGCGTCAAGAAAAGAAAACTTTGTCCGTCAAGTTCCTGGCGAGACCGATTCATCTTCATGCATCATTTGTCGCGCACATCTCAAACCACGGCAAAAGACTGATTCGTCCTCGTGCATCAAACATCTGCACATGGAAACAAGCCAGGCCAATCCCTGTTCATCCCATCCCATCACCCACACCCTCCCACAGAGGGCTAAGGTGCGCAACCCCACCCAGCCAACCTAGACACGCGTAGGTCCATGACACGAAGTCACGTGCATATCATGCACAAGTTTGGTGAATGAAACCTTGGGTAACTCCCTCTCTTCCTACTTATCTTACCGCATTCGGAACGAAGTGATTCAGACCTTTGGGAGAGCCTGTCATGCAGTACCTACATATGGGGAGGATCACTCCCGCACCGGAAGGCCGCGGCACCTCACAAGGTTGCCAGTGCCCAAAGGAAAGCTTCGCTGACTGCAGCCACAGTGAAATTATAATTTTGATCACCTCGGGAGAGCTTTCCTATTTAAACCCAGGAGCCCATACTAGATAGCATGGCTTTTGTATTTTGATTCAAGTCATAGGAACCAGGATTAAGCCGAATTGACTATTACGCTTGGGTTTACTACAATAACCTCCGCACATCATGGATCCGACGCATGTTCTTGTTGAACCGTATTGCATTCTCTGCCATTCTGGAGGGCTTTCTGTCCAACATGCGTGGGACGAAATCCCACATCAAGGGGAGGATTCATGGATGAATCAAATCCTATGCCGTAAGTCTACCTGTTAGCAACATCTCCAGAGTTCTTCTGATTTGATCTTCCTTTCGCAGTCCTTCACCTCAAACGAAATAATGGCACGCCTGGGCAGCAAGACGACAGGCATTACGTGGTCTCCGTTGATCTTGCTGACCCTGAGTGGTGGTATATTTCCTACTTGTTCCCTAGACTGTTGGACAAGGAGAACCTGTTCTTGTGCTCTCGCGCGAATTGCATCTACTGCGATCATCAAAACTTCCTTCATTTTGCCCACACAGCTTGCTTCCGCTTCCTACGACAAACAACTCCCGACTTTACGATACGAGACCTAAAACATATCGCCAAACTAACCCGACCCATTATCGAATGGCAACATGCATCAAAATACATGGAACCACCCTTCTCCTACTCTACTGGCTTGATTAAAAGGCACACCAAGAGCCTCGATCAAGCCAAGCTCATGTCTGAAGTCGAGCAACGACTCCCGCTCGAATTGGAGAGAAAAGTATACAAATCGGTCACCGGACCGATTCGGTCTTTCCTATACTGCTCTGCTGTTATACATGACTATCGAGTCTATCAACAAAAACGAAATGCGCTAGTCGTACCTGGAGTTCCTTATTTTCCCTTCGGAGACTGCGCTACGCCTGAGAAAGTCGGTGTCAATTTTGTCAACATCCTCGGCGAAGCTTGTATAAATGAGATTGGGCCTAGCAAATCCAGTCTCTACGAGGCCGAGCTGAGTATCCCTAGTCACGTTGCTCTGAAAGCAGTCCAAGTGTCTTTGGGTGTATACGGTGTCGTGGCCATGAGGCTTCTATTCATAGATGGCACCGCATCTGCATGGCTTGGGTCCTCCAGACGCCGTTGGACCACCACCTACACTGGCCAAGATATTAGGCAGCTGGAGGCTATGTCTGATGTAAGTCGAAGAGAACCGATAGACTCGCGGCAATACTGACCCTGCGCAGGGCATCAAGCTCTTGCGAATCTGCTTTGTGGCAGACCAAGTCTCATCTCCGCTAGAAAATTCGAAACAGCTATTCTGGGACCATCCTCCTAATCACACTCTGTCAACTCGGCATTCCATGATTGACGTGGGGTGTCAACATGCTGTCATTCGAGGAAACCCAGGATGTCAACTCGCGCAGCGTCTCGATTTGCAGAGTGTCGATATAGAGTGTATCACCGTGTTTTCTAGTAACGGAGGCTTCGGTGGTCTTCAACTCAATGGCAACGCTCGAAAAACACTTGGATCTCCCGAAGGATCTCCCGAGCAGCGTGTGTCTATCACTAAATATCTCCCTAGAGGAGAGGCCATTCGGTCTATCTATCTTATGACCTGGGGCCACCGTTCCATTCCACTCCCTATACACAGAGGTCCATCTCTACTGGTAAGCCCCAAGCATCTTCTCTATCACTACTCTCAGAGTTGCTTATCGCCATAGCTTATAACTTCTGGTGGACGGACCCTGTATTTCGGCCCTGGGCTTTCATGGGTTTCCTCCCTTGCCTTGTTGTCGAATTTCGGTATCACTGCCATGGAAAAGGTAGCTGGTCTCTTCGTTGATCCAACGGCTTCAGGTGTGCTATGTCAACGCTCTATTGGTGTGACGATTTGCCACGAAAATGCAGTATGTCATCAAGAAACCCATTCGTCCTCTACGCCTGGTTTGAAGCGCTATGAGCCGTCTGCATTCCCCGTCATCCTTGGAAATGATGCATTCCTCACCACAGCTCGTTTTACTCGACTTAGAGAGCTCCGGGTTCAAAAGCTGGAGCAGCGTTGCACGGGGATACGCGTGGAACATGACGATGGGACCGTCGAGATACTGGGCCAATGGGACCCGTCTAATATCAAGGCAACCTCACTTCTATACCAATGTTGTGAGGGACAGCTTGGAGCTATTATATTCACATTTTCCAAAGGTCGAATTTATGGTACACACTACGTAAGCGATGTGGAGGTAGTACCAGCTGCTCGCTCCTATGAGGCGCGGGGCAGATTTGTCTGGGATGACCTGAACTCGGTGAGTGATGTATGCTTTCTATGGTAAACTTGGAGCAGTGCTGATCTATTGTCCAGGACCTTGCTTGGTGGTTCGCGCCACTGTACGACCACATTGATAGGTGGAGCGGAGAGGAGGCGGAACTCACCCTCCCCTCTGCATCCTATATTCCCCCAATCACAGTGCGATAGGAGGAATCGATGATTTGGTCTTGGGTCGCTGGGGATTTATTACTTGACTGTCATCCTTCTAGCGGAACTCGTTCAACGCCCGAAAACCTTCGCATCACCATGGCCACAGCCACAGCCATATGAGTTTTCTGCCAACCGTCGTCTATTGATTTGATATCATATGTGTTATTAGAGGGGCGCTCCTAGAAATGACAGGTAGCTATCACATTGGGCACGGAATCGGGAAATCCCACAGTACCCAAGGCAAACGGTGCTGGACGAACAGGTTATCTTCGGGGAAGAGAGTTTGGCGCTGGTAAACATGTCGGGAAATGAAGATGAGGTAATGGAGGAACGGCTTCGGGTACAAGAATGCGAGCAGGGTGAGGAGCTCACAATTACAGAATGCGAGGACGAGTATGAGGTAGGAGATGAGATGACTGGTTCCACCTATCTGATGAACACAACAAAGCCCCTTGGTGTCTAGCTCCTTGTACGATCACCTCAAAATTTCTCCTGTCCACACGAGACATAGCAAATACTTCTTCCCAAGCAAATGACTTTCTGTTGTCCTACTTCCCATTTCTTCCTCCTATACCCCCCCCCCCCCCTCCCCCGGCGCATTGGGTTGTCTCCCCATCGTCCACTGGTAGTATCCCTAGACTTTCGAGTGCAGCCGGAGCGTATGTAGATGTATACTGGAGACCACGACCATAACCGCGACGACGAAGATCGAGACGAAGACGGGGACGGAGACGAAGATAAAGAACCGTGATTGCGACTGTTTGCTACTGGCGCGGCCCAATGTCGGCATTAGAAGAGTGCAGCTCCGTAGTCTCCATTCTGCTTCACGAAATTGAAAGCATCCACAAGAGTTTGCTTGTTTGACTCGATGCCAACATCGAGGTAATGAGCGAGCGGCTCCCGTTCATGCTCCCGTTCATGATCCAGTCCCCAAAATCCTTCCAAAAGGTCGTCTCCTCTGGTAAACGACCAACATCGGATACTCGCACCCACAATAGTGCAGGCAAAGACCCTTCTTGCATCAGGGTTTGCATGAAGGAACCGACGGCAGTAGCCTGTGACTTGCTCCTCCAATGCCGTGACTTGAGTGCCGGTTTGGTGGTTAGCCCCTCTAGCCTCCACAAAGCATAGGGTTTGCCAGGTGTTGTCGTATGTCCAGTACTTGATGCCGAGGTTGCACGGCTCTATTTCTGTATCATCTGGAAATACCTGGGAGTGGCAAGAAAACTCTCGTTCTGAGAACAATCTCTTTTGGAACAGGTATTGGAACAAGAGGGTGGCTGCATTTTCGCGAGGGTCGGAAGTTGCTGTCTTGGCTGAGAGGTACAGCGCCTCCATGCCTGGCAGGGTTATAAGCCCGTGTGGTTGCCACGAGTCCATGATGCTGATCTCTGAGGATAATAATTGAAGGCTCTGAGATATCTATCGCAAGGTGCAAGGTAGAACGTTGAAGGTAGAAGGTGGAAGAGAAAGTAGGCGAGAAAGTGCGAATGAGAGATCAAACAAGGCGGGAATTTAAAGACCCACCAAGGCCAGCAGAGGAAGGGAAACAAACAATAACAAGAAAAGCTATTGACGCACGTCTCACTGCCTGGTAGAAAAAAGGCTGACAGCTGGCAGAAAAACAGCTGACGGCTGGTAGAAAATTTAGGCAGAAACCCTGATAACTTCTACTTCTTCTTCCTTTTGTTCTTCCCTCTCCTTTTCTTCTTTCTCCTTTTCTTCTTCCTCCTTTTCTTCTTCCTTTTGATCCCGTACCCTAATAAGATAGAGCTCAATGACTTCGAGGAGGCCCCCCTCTGGCGATACCGGCAATATCAAATTCCTAAGATAGTTGGATGAAAATTCTATGGCTATGGTTTCGAATACTGTAATTGGCAGCATCGGGCGTCCTTGAGAAAAGGCGAAGCCAGGGCGTCAACAGCATTGGGTCGGCCCTCTGGGTTAGCCAGGTTAAACAGATCCGTCCGCGAAACCCGAATAAACTCTTCCGCCGTAGTGACTTCATTAGAGGAAAATGAAGCCATTGGCGAGTGATGTGATCGAGGTTGCTGCCAGAAGCCTTGTCCTGGTATACTCGGTCAACTACAAGGCATCTCATGTACAAGGAATTCATTTCTCCTTTCCAGTTTCCCAAAATACACCCTCTATTTTCTCAATCTCATTTCCTCCTCTGCTATCACATAGTGGATTGTGCTTTCGCACGACCTGGCCAAGTCATCGAAATTTCCCACTGCAGGATGCGGACGACGACGCACTTGCAGATCTTGTGTGTGGGATTTCCCGTTCGTGTGCCCCAATGAGATACAGACCAGTGACTTCGAGGAGGCTCCCTCTGACGGTAAAGACGGTATCAAATCAATAGATGACTCTTGGCAAGAAAAGCAGAAGGCTTCTCCAACATTAGTATCACAGAGCTCAAGGGGGAACGCAGAAAGTAGAAGGAGGATTACAAACAGTACGAGGGTAGGGTCGTAAAACTGAGGCAGTCGACTATTGATGGTAGTTCAGAGACTGTGGTGGACGATGGAATGTAGACGAAGAGAATGTAGTCGGTAACCGATACCATGAAGGTGGCAGTTGAGACTGTGATGGACGATCGACTGTAGAAGGCAGAAGGGAGAAGGCGGCTGTGGGAATTCCCGATCCTGTACCGAACGGGATGGATATCAGTAACTTCAAGGAACACATCTTTGACGATATCAAACCAATAGATGACAGTTGGAAGGTGATTTTGTGGCTGTGGTGATGGAGAGCAAGGCAGAAGATGGAAGAGGAAGAGGTAGAGGAAAACAAGAAAAGCAGGAGGAGCTAAAGACCCACCAAGGCGACCACAGAGGAAAACAAAGGCAACGAGAAAGCAGTCAGGTGTTTTTGGGGGGGCTAAGCTGTGTTCCGACATCTGGCGGGATGTTTGTGGAACACAGCTACAGTGAGTCGACAAAGGCAAACTGTTTGGTTGTGTGTCGCGCTCACGTTAGGAAGCCCGTTCACTTTGTTTGCCCGCTGTAGGTAGCCGGATGGGCAAAGCACAGATTGATAGGAGAGCTCTTCGGCTGCATCGTTCCGCTGGCTAAGGATAACATCATCGCGTTCGTCTGGACCGAGGAGGACAAAGTCAAAGCCAACTTTATGCGTTCAGTTCATCCGTTAACAGAGAAATGCCAATGGGGGGAGGGCCCGATGGGGTGAAGCGATGGGAAGTAAGAAGATGGAAAGATGGGCAGGTGTTTCCTGGAAGAAGAATTCTGCTATATCTTATGTGGACATTATGATTTGTGATCAGGCCGTATATAATGGGACAGAGAGGTAATCAACCATATCGTGATATTGTGGAAACTCAACCACATTCTGGTTCATCCCCCCTCCCACCATATGCTCCTCCATCTAAGATCACTCTCTCGTTGTCGTCCAAGTCATCTTGCACCCGCCTCCAGCCCTTCTTCCGCTCTCTCCGCCCTTCCAGCTCCACACCCTTACCCTTGGCATCAAACACAGGCTTGATCAAAGAGCCCAGCAGCGGGTTGCCGCTGAAAGCACCTCCGCTTCTCTTGTTGCCGCTGCTTTCCACGAGAGCGCCTCCGCTTGGCTCTGCTGGGTCTTCTTCGGGCGACGCAGGTCTTTCTACGTCCACCATCTTGCGAACCACCTTGCCGCCGACCAAGTCGATGCTGACGACCTGCTTCCGCTTCTCGTACTCGGGTCTGGCATTCCACTCCATCTCCCGCATCAACTTCTGTTGTCTCTTGAGCTCACGGGCTCGCTCCTCTGGGCTCGCCCACATGCTGCCCGTTCCGGCAATCGCCCCGCTGACATCGAAGTCTGCCGCTTCATCTCGCACAGTCGTACGCTGGGCGTTTTGCGCTTGGAAGTTGAGTAGCTTGTCGCGGTGCTGACGTGCTTTCGCCTCGGCTTCTGCTATCGTCGGGTTGTCGTTGCCTCGTGGCTGCGTGAACGGCGCTGGAGTTCTAGCCACGTCAGGTTTCCGGTTGGCCTCGGCATTAGCTGCCATGCGCTCCCTTCCACGCTCCTCCCTTAGCTCTCTCATCATGGACTGAACCTCAGCCGGCGACAGTAGTGGCGTTCCGCAGAAGGTGCATGGGCCCAGGCCCTCCTTGGCACAGATAACCTTTCCGCAGGAGAGGCAGTTTGGTGCCGCACTCTGGAGAGGGTGCTTGGTTGCGAGGCAGTTGCACCGTCTTGACTGCGTATTGTCGAGTGTGGGGTTGGTCGTAAGCTCCAGAGCCCGTATGGCAGCGTCGAGGTCAGCGATGGCGGAAGACTGGCCCGTCATGGGCGTACCACCAGCGATGGAAATCTTGGTGGCTGCAGGTTTTGGTGTGGACTTGCGTGACACAGGGTTCGACTGAGACTTGGCCTTGGGAGGCGGGTGATCAGAAATGAGAAATCCTGTGGAGGAAGCATGCTGCTTCGGAGGAGCCTTTGAGGCAGGCTTGGGTGTAGAAGACCGGGATGGCTCTGCGCTGCTAGACGGTGCGCTGGGCTTTTGTGGGATGTAGTCGAAGTCCTGGTCCTTCTTGCTGTATACCGTGCCCGAGGGGCCTCCATATTCCTGCACTTTGCGAGCCTCCTTCTCGTGGATCTGGGGTTTCTTCTTCTTGCCTGCTTTCCTGGCTTTCGGCACCGCATCCGGGGCCTCTGGCTTGGAGGGGGGTGCGATGACGGGCTCTACGCGGCGCGAGTTGAAGGATGTAATGAAGTCCGTAGCAAGCGGCGAGTCGCCGAGCAGATTGCCAAAGTGCGAAGCGGCGTCGGCTTTGGACAGAGTCAAGGCGTAATCGATGACTTGCTGGAGCTCTTCCTCGGTGAGAGGCAGCAGCTGGGAGAGCTGGGCCAACGACATGATTGATGACCGAAGAAACCCCGTTGTATATTTTGGTCACGATTATGGGCGCCTTCCATGTGCTGTGCAGGAACAAAGAATCGTGGTGTCAATGAGAAACAATTGCTGGTCGCATCTGTGTGGGGTGAGGTTGATGTGGCTACCCTGTAGTTGAGTCATTCGCCGAAATTTGAGCTCATTGCCTCATTTGAGCAGAGACTGGTTTGTCATCGCTTCTGCCGGGGATTCTTATATCTGCCTCGCGTTAATAGTGAAAAATGGCCATTTTGTCTTCATTTATACAGTGGGCAATATTCATAAGAATATCTAGCCGGTGATTCAATTCCCAGCATTTGTATGGGACACGTAAGAAGCCCACACGTGACGCATGATTTGACCGCCAATTGTGACGATGGCACGCATGCGGAAACAACTTTCGCTCCAAGCGTGATGTTTGGTCCACGGTCGCAATTATGTTTTTATTGCATCAGAAATCCCATCTGCTTGCAGCCCAGCTGCTCAGCACATCCAACTCATTTAGCACAACGGCAGCTCCGGCTTCCGGCGGACCGCGAAACGTCATCAATGACCTCCCCTGTAGCTACAAACGAAGCTTGGCAAGCTTGCGAGGGAGCTCCCAACAGCCCAAGAATATGCGACTAAGCAATCTGCAAAAAGCTTCGGGCGAGCGGCCTGGTTTCCCACACTGCGAATAAAGCAAAATAAACAAAGCTAGACCAGCCACAAAACAACCTCCTCTCTGGACACCTTGTTGAAATGCTCAGGTCCGGTAACGTGACGGCTATAACCCGCCCAATCAGCGCCTCGCCCACCCCCTGCCCCTGATATTCTTATATCCAACAATCCGCTTTAGCCGACTTTCCTCCATTTCTTGTTTCTCTCCGGGCCATATCCATAAACAACGCAGCCTCATAGCCTCGCTTCCAACCCTTCAATCTTCCATTTCTTCTCCCTCAATTGATATCGACATTCCCGGTTCAGCACAGCCCTTTGTCAAGATGTTTGCTCCTATGATCCAGCGCAGGGCCTTTTCCGCCTCGGCTCGCAGCGTAAGTTCCCGCCTCTGCTGTTCCATCTCCGTCGTCGGCATATTTTTTTCTTTTCTTTTTTGTTGGCGCCGGACAGATGGAAGAAAGAAATCACTGCAAGCATGACATCTGACACCCTATTCTATAGCTCTCCAAGGTCGCCGTTCTCGGTGCCGCTGGTGGTATCGGACAGCCTCTGTCCCTGCTGCTCAAGCTCAACCCCCGTGTCACCGATCTCGCCCTGTACGATATCCGTGGTGGACCCGGTAGGTTTTGCCCACAACAACGCCATCAATTGTCGCTGACCAGGGCTCTCTATAGGTGTTGCTGCTGACATCTCCCATGTCAACACCAAGTCCACCGTCAAGGGCTATGACCCTACCCCCACCGGCCTCGCCGAGTGCCTCAAGGGCGCCGAGATTGTCCTCATCCCCGCTGGTGTCCCCCGTAAGCCCGGCATGACCCGTGACGACCTCTTCAACACCAACGCCTCCATCGTCCGCGACCTCGCCAAGGCCGTTGCCGAGTCTGCCCCCGAGGCCAAGCTCCTCATCATCTCCAACCCCGTCAACTCGACCGTCCCCATCTGCGCCGAGGTCTTCAAGGCCCGTGGCGTCTACAACCCCAAGACCCTCTTCGGTGTCACCACCCTCGACGTTGTCCGCGCCAGCCGCTTCGTCTCCGAGATCAAGGGCACCGACCCCAAGGACGAGAACATCACCGTCGTCGGTGGCCACTCCGGTGTCACCATCGTCCCTCTCTTCAGCCAGAGCAGCCACCCCGACCTGAGCTCCAACGCCGAGCTAGTCAAGCGTGTCCAGTTCGGTGGTGATGAGGTCGTCAAGGCCAAGGACGGTGCTGGCTCTGCCACCCTCTCCATGGCCATGGCTGGTGCCCGCATGGCTGAGTCCCTCCTCCGCGCTGCTCAGGGCGAGAAGGGCGTCACCGAGCCCGCCTTCGTTGACTCTCCCCTCTACAAGGACCAGGGCATCGAGTTCTTCAGCAGCAAGGTCGAGCTCGGCCCCAACGGTGTCGAGAAGATCCACCCCGTCGGCCCCGTCGACGCCGTCGAGGAGAAGCTCCTCGAGGACTGCTTCGCCGACCTCAAGAAGAACATTGAGAAGGGCGTTGCCTTCGTTGCCCAGAACCCCGGCAACTAAATCTTGTCTCGTACAAGTGTAATGCTAGCCGGTGGCGGCGGCTCCCGTCGACTCGAGAGGAAGCGCTCTTCTGGGGTCCACGACGACAAGGGAGCCGTTGATGTACGTAGATGAGAAGAGGGCCTGTAGTCTTTTAGCCACGGGAAAAATTAGGGCATGGCTGGTGCAGCCGGGCTCGGTGGGCTGTGCTTGTCTGGTACTCGGTTGGTTCGGCGTTGCTACTTGTCTGCTGTTCTACGAAATGCCCTGAAGGACTACGAGTCTCTGTATCATAGAAGTAATCGGGAAAAGAAAAAGAAATAACAATGAATAATGTCGTCACGAACTAGCGCCCCTTTGCATATCATGCTGGGTCAACCTCCCTGTTTATCCTAATCGTACATGCAGCTAGACAAAGAAGTATATCCATGGAGGCCAACGCACATAGCCTACGTACGTCGACAGCTTCTATTCTAACATTCCGTTTTATGCTTCCACAAAGGAAACCCTGGCTCATAAAACCCACCCTTCTTCCGATTTGTACACTCCGCCGCCTGCCTTAACCCTCTATGACAATATATAGTGTACTGCTCTAGTTGCGGTTGTTCGCCCACTGCTGAATCTGCTGTCTGCGAGCCTCAACCTTGCGCTCGAACTCGGCCACCTTCTCCAGGCGCTTGGCCTCCTCAGCCTCGGCCTTCTTGGCGTCGGCCGCCTTCTTGCGGATAGCCTCGCGCTCGAGCTGGTCGGGGCGGCGCTCGGCAATGTCTCGGGGGCGGAAGTCGCTGAAGAAAGCCTTGAGGCCCCGCTCGATGATGAAGCAGGCGCCGTAGTCGAGCACCATGCAGACAGTCAGGTTATACTTGAACTCCTCGCTAAATGGCACGAGCTTCATGCCCTCGTTGATCTCGGGGATGAGCTCCATGGCGCAGGCAAAGGCGAGGGCCGAGACGCCGACGATGCCGTAGTACATGCCCTTGTTTTCGGACAGGGACTCTCGGAAGGGACGGCCCTGGTAATTGATGGCAAAGGTGGAAATCTGCTGGATAAGCTGGAGAAGGTAAATGGCCGAGTTCAGAAGAGAGGGGGCGAATTCGCCCTCGAGATCGACTTCTTCAGAGCGACTGTGACTGTTAGTAGTGAATGCACCAAGAAGTGATGAATACTTACGGCTCAAGTCTCTCGCAGAGTCGGGCAATGTAGATGAGCGTAACAATGTGAACGGCAAACTGGCCAAGAATCGATCCAATAATGTAGACGTTGAAGATGTTGGGCTGAGGACGTTCCTTGCTGAGACCCTCGACGACCTTCGCTCGGGAGATGCTGAGGAAGCAGACCGACATGAGCATACCGCTAATAGTGTACTGGGTATCGCCGAACTTGATGCCCTCAAGGTAAAGAACGGAGAGCGAGTAAGCGCTGATGAGACAGTTGAGTGCGAGAATCTTGTACATCTGGATCGTGGCAACAAGAGTGCATCGGCCCTGGCGGATAATGTTGGGAATGGCGATAACATTACGGAGCTTAGAAGTGAAGGGAGCGGCCACAGAGGCGTCACCGAGCTTCAGAGTAGGAGGCTCACTGTCATCCATCTCGGCGTCCATCAGTCCAGAGGTCAGCTTGTCGGCGAGGTTGGCTGCCTGAGCCTGCTGCCTCGCGCGAGGGTTCGCATTGGAATCGATCAGGCTCTGTGCGCCAGGCGAAGTGATGGTCTCGACATCATGTCCAATCGACTTGACATACTCCTCAGTGGTGACTTTCTTCTTCTTGGCCTCACGCTCAGCCGCCTTCATGAAGTTGGGGTTGCCAGGGCCAGGGGGGTACAGGTGAGCGATGACGACTGGAACAGGAGGAGCGGGCTGGTTGAAGCGCTTCATCAGCTCAACCTGCTTCTCGTACATCTCCTTCATCTTGGTGTTGCGGGAGTGCTCTGCAATCTTGACAAGGTCGTCCTGGGTACCGTTGAGAAGGGCAATACCGATGTGGGCCTGCTTCAAGGCACCGACATCGTTAGTACCATCACCAGCCATGAGGGTATAGTAACCCATATCCTTGAGGCCAAGAAGAATCTCTTCCTTCTGCTTAGGAGACACGCGAGCGTAGACCCAGGCGTGACGGAGAATGGAGTACCAAGCGGCCTGGCCCTGGAACTTGGCTAGGGCGTAACCGGTGACACAAAGATCGTTGTTCTTGAGAATGGACGGGTCAATAGGCTTGGTAGGATCGACATCAATGCTGATCTTGTCGTCGACGCTCTTCCATACGAGCTTCTGGCCGCCAACGTTGTCCTCGGGGGCATCAAGAATCAGCACATCGCGATCGACAATCTCGACCTCTCGAGCGACATGGACGGCGGTCAGGGGGTTGTCTCCAGTGATCATGACGACGCGGTGGCTGCTCTCGTTCAACATCTGAACAGCCTCCTTGGCATCGTCCTTGAGAGGGCAGTGGAGAACAAGGAAACCGGCAAAAGTCAGGTCAGCCTCAACCTTTTCACGCTTGAGGTCATTGATCCTGCTGGCGCCAAGCTCAGATTCCACAGTCATCTGCTTGTAGGCGAGAGCAAGGACGCGAGATCCCTTGCGTGTAAAGTACTTGAAAGTCTCTTCGTAGTCAGCGGGAACATCAACCAGCATCTTCTGGATGGTCTCTGGCGCTCCCTTGACGGCAGCGACGGTTCCCTTGATCTTCTTTCCGGTGTTGGCGTCAATACCGTGAATCGTAGCGACAGCGCTCTGGCGCTTAAGTGCGGAAGAGAACTGGAAGCGGCGCTTGATCTGAACGGAGCCTTGGGCGCTTCCACTCTTGGGAGTGCTCCTGAGAATATCGTTACGGCCAAGAGTCCATCCCAGAGAGGTAAGCGTGGCCTTTTCCATGGGGTCACCGACAACCTCGCCCTCGTCAAGCTTCACCAGAGCATGTGCAGTGGCGAGAACAAGCTGCGTCTCCAAGCTAGACTCCTTGACAGGGGTGATGGTAGAATGAGCACCGTCAGCCTCTTTCTTGTCGCTGGAGTCAGCCTGAGTAAGGCCGAGACCGGCAATACCCTCAACCACAAGATCTTCGCCCGTAAGAGTACCCGTCTTGTCGAAGCAAGCCACGTCGACACGGCCAGCGAAGGGAATACGGAAAGGCTCGGTACAGAAGATGGCGAGCTTGGCGAGAGCAGCTAGACTAGTGTTGACGGCCAAACTAAGCTCCATGGGAAGCTCGGGGGGAACGACACTGGTGACGATGAGGACGCAGTCAAGCAGGAGCTTGGAGCGCTTGCGGTCCTTGCGCACACCCTCGTCCCAGACGTACCACGAGGCGGCGATGGCGAAGATGAGGAGGAACAGGATGAAGAGAAGAGCCTCAAAGTTGTTGGCGGAAACACGCTCAGTCGAATAGATCATGGTCCTCACCAGGCTTCCCTGGGAGGTTTCGAAACCGGTCTTCATGACGATAGCCATGGCCCCGTTATCCGGAGGCGGGGGAACACCCGAGGCAAGCTTGGGCTTCTCCACATCGGAATTTCCGTGAGTGATCTGGAGGACCTTGGTGCCTCCCCAGAGGAAAGCGTTCTTGTCGAGACCCTCGGAGTCAATGGGGACGTTGGCTGGGCGGAGCTGAATAGAGTCCTTGAGGAGAGGAGTGCTTTCACCTGACAGCATGGCTTCGTTCACAATGGCAGTACCCTCAACGAGGAGCATGTCGCAAGCCACGCCGCTGTCTTCCTTGGTACGTCCCACAGAGACCAGGTCGCCGGGCAGCAGCTTGTCACTCTGCACCTCGGTCCACTTGCCAAGCCGGAAAACCCACATGTCGTAGGGCTTGATGCTCATGCCACGGAACTCTGTGAGGGTGCGCTGACGCTGCCAAACCACGGTGCTCTCAAAGGCGACAAGCATGAAGAGGGTAAAGAGCGAGTAGTACCAGTATTCGTCGAGCATCCATAGACCAACACAGAAGATCTGGAAGACGAAGAAGGGGGCGACAGCGTGCTCCTTGAAGAGCTCAGTGAAGCTGGGAACAGGAATGTCGAAGGTGTTGGTGCCATAGTGATGCTCGAGGCGGGAGATTTCGGACTGTTTCTCGAAGCCGCGGGACGACTGGTAGCTGCCAATGGTAGGCTTGGGCTCGGCGTCAATGTCGAACTGGAGGGTGGCAAACGACTTGATATCGGGATTGTAGAGGAACCGGCGCTTCTGGAAGAGGAACGAGATGTTGGGCTGGCCTGCAGTCTAGATGACGGTCAGTCTGGGAGCTCGATGTGACGTGGAAACAGCTGGATGTACCTTGTCGCGCACAATCTCGCAGATCTCGCCGGAGCCGGCGTTTGCGATGGGGATGACCTTGATGAGCTGGGCGTCGTCGATGCCGGAGGCCTTGGAGGCCTTGAAGCGGCTCTTGAGGTTGACGCTCCAATGGGTGCTCAGCCAAACAAGAGACTGGACAGTGATGATGGCGCCGCTGTAGACAAAGGTCCATTCCTCGCCGTTGATGTAGGTGTCGTAGAGGGCTTGATCCATGTAGTATCGCAGAAAGATGGGCCAGGCAATAGCAAACGGCCAGACGTAGGCATGCATAAAGAAGGGCAGCGGCCGAAGCAGCTCGGCATGCCGAATCTGCGGATTGTCGACGAGGGGTGCCATGATGAGGCTGGGCAGCGCGCAGCCGCAGAGGATCGGTGGGCTGCGTTCGATGAGGGGAGCTGGTGATGCAGGCAATCGAGGTGGAACCGTTGAGGAGAGGAGCAGGAGAGCGGGGGTTGCTCGCGAGAAAGAGGAAGCCCTCGAGATCGACTGTCTCGACAGAGCAGGAAGCAGGCGATGGGGGCGGGATGCGAAACGGCGGCGGCTGCTGCTCGACGAGGCAAGTCGGTCGTTGACGGAGCGGCGTGGAAGAAGGTCGAAAGTCGGATCCGCGAGGTGTCCGATTTGCAAAGTCCAAAGTCGACCAAGTGCAGGGGTAGCAGCACACAGCAGCACACAGCAGCACACAGCCTGGCAGGATAAGGGCTACAGGCTGCGAAAGGGTTCCGCGGCCTTGGTGGGGGCGGAGTAGGTAGCCAGAGGTATCTGGACACGTATGGTGGGAGGGTGGATACTTGCAAAATACTAGCCACAAGTAGACAAGATTAAACTGAACATTTGAGATGGGGAAAATCCCGTCATCAGCGCCACACTCAAAGAGAAACATCAGCCATAAATGGATTCTTCGGCTATCCAAATATCACTCTCTGGCGTAATTGTACATAATGGAGAGTGACGTGAGGACTCGCTGAGAGAATATGATCCTCAATGTAGACTGCCAGCCTGTGGTACCTGTGAATCCCAGGCAACCACTAGCCATGATAACGTTAGCAGTTTTGGTGTAGTGGTTTTGGTGGCTCACGTCTGAGTGTCTGGGGTTGTTCAGTTTCTTCCATTCATCAACATCTCGCCTTCATTTCTCAGGCCATCATGGATAGACAACCCATATTCGCCATTCTCCTCTGGGTCGGCGCCGTCACGGCTCAGGCCCGACATCACGGTAGTCTTCAGCCACCAGCCAGATCTCCCCTTCTCGGCGAGATCACTTCACAGGGCTGCTTCCTGGAGATGGGACCCGTCCTTGCCGCGCAAACTGTGTCTGTCTTCATGTCGGTTGGGCTATGCGCGAATAACTGTCGCAGGGTAGATGCAACGGTGGCAGTGTTGAGAGGCAGCCAGTGTTGGTGCGCCAACCTCTATCCGCCACTTGCCACTCGTGTCGCTGACTCCGAGTGTTCTTTGCGCTGCCCTGGTTACGCATACGACATTTGTGGCGGGAGAAACGCATACAGTGTTTACAATATTGGCCGGGAGCTTGAGGTCGAGTATCATGACGACACGGGCACCAACTCTGTCATGTCCTCGGATACCGCCTGGACCAAGGTTGCCGAGACTGCCTACGATTACTCTACAGTTCTTGGGGGTGTTTCCAAGAGTGTCCAAGACTTCTTCAACAGTTGCCTTGGTCGCACACGTTCTCCGGGGGGTGGCAAGCAGGCAAAGACTAGGTTGGATGGGACTTGGGACAAGACAGGCTTGTCGCTTGGATCCGACGTGAAGAATTATGTATGTATGTGACTCATTCGCCACCCAAGAGACTTTATACAATTCCCCGGCTTCATACAGGTCCTTCCCGTTCAAGGGAAGCGCCTATAACCTCGCATACGGGATCATGTTCCTCTTCAACCACACTGAAAGCATGTCTTGCGTTCTTCAGATCTGTACCCTTCCCCCTGTCAAGCCGCCATCCAGATCTTTATCACTTTGATTGTGGTTAAAGTGCACAGCTGGTTGAGAGGCGTGGCATGCAACATAAAAAACACAAGATCAATGTGACGAGGCACTATGCATTATTCGCACACCGAGGCAAGTTTGTTATTTCTCATCCTCGCTTCCTTGCCAGGTGTCTCAAATCCGAATTAAGAAGAGCCTTCAACTTTTATGGCGGCTGTTCTTCCTCAGTTCCGAATATGATCAAGCAAGGGGCATAAACCGCTCTGGAACGTAGATTTGCAACGAGAAGGCCCTGGACAAGTAGTTTGGGGGCCCAAAGTACGAACAAGATGGATGACTTGAAATGAAGAAGAGAACGGAGACGACGGAGAAGATGGAGACAAAGAGGACGAAGAGAACGACAAGGATAACACACACAGAGGGGACTCTTGAAAATACCAATCATACGGTATTCATGAGGTTTTTGTACGCAAATTTGCAAAATTCCTGCCCCAAGAGGACCCGTGGGGGTTCTTGTTTGGTGGTGGCCCAGGATCATCGATGAACCACTTCAAAGACTTGCAAGAAGAAGCGGCAAAACACTTATGGATTATAAGCTACTTGCACCTCTAAATAACAAATGTCCTTTATCCAGCCGAATCCTGATATAACGTTGAGCCTGCCATTATCAAATTCTAAGGTTTGGAGGGCCCACGGGAGAATGTCCACCGTGAAGCGGTCAGGCCAGGCGTCCAATCGGGTGGAGGAAAGAAGAGGTTCAATCCCTTCTTAGGAGGATGTTGGATGAAGCTAACAAGAATGTCCATGATCTGCAAAGGGCTGGGACGGCGGTCTGCCGCTGCGAGCATGTCATGCTGGTAGGCATGAAACGCACTTGGTTCCGCCTGCATCCAGAATGGCAGGAACTCGCCAGCGAAGGCGGCCACCAGATGGCGGAGATGATCGCGCTTGGCGGACTCGGGGCAGATGATTTCATATATGGCACCTACGAGCTGCCCAAGGTCCTCAAGCTTCCCCAAAGACTCTTTGAACTGCTCGAAGGCATATTCCAAGAGCTTGTAATCGTTTTCATGATCGCCGATTGTGAACATTCCCGCGTGGATCAGGAACTTGCCACAGCCCTCGTCGAAACCATCCTCCTTCTCCTCGGCCGTGAGCTTGTCGGAATACTCGCCGTGCTCCTTAAAGCACTCATAGCGTTTCAACGAAGCCTCCCACTCTGGCCAATCGTAAATAGACTCTGGCATCTCGCTTCTGCAGTCGCATTGGGGGTTGTAGAACCCCCATCCGCACCGTCTAAGGTCGGGATCATCCTTTGCAGGGTTCATAGGGTGCCGGGCGGCGCGAGGCTGAAGAGAGCGTGAAGTTGAGGTAGCCATGATGAGGACGAGGTACTGGAAGTTTTCTGGAAACCGATGAAGGGTTATATTGAAATGGGATATTGTAGCTATTTATTATCCACGGAGGGCGCGAATTCTGACGCGAAGATGAGTTTGGCCGTCAACTATGCTTTCATGTTTTTCGACCTGCCAGTGGAACAAAGAGCAGAGACAAAGGTGCTATGCTGAACATTCATGCCGTGTGAGCTCGGCCCTCCATGTGTACTAGGACGACGTTGGATACAAAGGGCTGGTCCATGGGAAGGACACGTCCCTCCCCGGAGCTCAGCTAAACAATAGAACAACAGTCTTCCACAGGTCATTCTGTCGATACACCCCTTCCCTGATCGCTTCCCGCCTTGGCACACGGAGAGTTGGCCCATAACAGTATATGCTTTGTTCTATTTCTGTTTCGGCCCTAGAAAGTCCTTGGCTATCCCTTTCCTCCCTGTATGTCGTGCAGCATCGAGAATGCTGAACTGATGGACTTGGTGGAGTGATGGTCAACTGAACGGCATTGCCACATGGATGAGCTTGATCTCGGCAATAGGAGTTATTATTAATCAACTTAGAGGCTCATTGCCATGAAAGGGTTGGCCGGTAGGATTAAGACAGAGGTCCTCGCCATTACCCGGCACCGAGCGAATCTCCGAAGGGGTTTCGCCCCCAAGCTCCTTTGAGGCAGGGTAGGTTAATAGCAATAACCCAATCATGGAATTTTCTGTGATGTCAAAACCGGGGTCCCGGAACACCGCCAAGGCAGTTTGCCGACTCGGCACCGGCGGCACCGATGGCTATGTGTTGGCCCTAGAATGGCGGTAACAATGGCCGGTGGAGTTCTGTCAAAATTGCCGACGTCGGGGAGCTCTGCTGCATTCATATATCCATGCCTAGTTCCCACTGGAAACCCACTCTGTTGGGCTGTTATCGATGATGAAGAAGATTTTGTCAAGTGTAACGATTCGACATTGAGCCGCACCGATGATGGCAAACCTGAAGGAACCTCAGCCTGAAGCCTCCCTTGGAGCTGAGGATGGGGACCAAGATGCTGCTGCCCTGGAGAAGCAAGACCAGACGCAGGCCAACGAGCTTCCGCCTCGGTACTCCATCCTCACAACCTGGGAGAAGAGAGGCTTGGTGGCGGCTGCCACGTTCATCGCCCTGTTCTCACCACTGTCGGCCCAGATTTACCTGCCTGCCATTACGAGCATTGCGCAGGAGCTCGACATCAGCAACTCGCAGGTCAACCTGACGATTACCACGTACATGATCCTCCAAGGAATCGTCCCCATGTTTGTTGGGTCACTGGCAGACAGCGGCGGAAGGCGACCGGCGTACATGCTGTGCTTCACAATATACATTGCGGCCAACATAGGCCTCGCGCTAGCCCCCAGCTACGGCGCAATCCTCGGTCTTCGAGCCCTCCAGTCGTCTGGGTCTTCCAGCACCGTTGCCCTCTGCACCGCCGTGGTCGCAGATGCCGTGACGTCCGCAGAACGAGGCCAGGTAAAGTCGAACTTGTACACATTCAGCCTTCGGGAATTGCTAATTGAATGCGCCTGTAAATAGTACATTGGCATCACGGCTCTCACATCTGTTCTAGCACCCTCACTGGGTCCAGTTATTGGCGGTGCCCTAGCTCAGAGCCTAGGGTGGCGCTCCATCTTCTGGTTCTTGGCGATCTTTGCCGGCGCGGCCTTTTCATTGTTCGTCATGTTTTTCCCAGAGACTTGCCGGACTCTGGTGGGCGATGGGTCCATACAACCGCCCTTAACCCACAGGACCATCTGGCAGCTTCTGCAACGGAGACAAAGGAAGAAGGCGGCGGCGGCGGCGGCACAAGGGCTGGGGAGATGCGTCTCGAATGTCTCTGTCCGGCAAAAGTTCCACTTCAAACCGCCGAATCTGCTTGGCTCTATTTCCCTGCTGCTGGAGAAAGAGACGGGGCTCCTGCTGGGTATCAGCTCTGTCTCGTACGCAGGGTTCTACTGCCTGACCACGTCGATCCCGTCCCAGTTCTCACACCGATATGGGTATACCGAGATTCAAGTCGGATTGACCTACATGCCCCTTGCCGCTGGCTCCGTCGCGGCAGCTTTCCTCGTCGGGCCGTTGCTGGGCTGGAACTACAAGCGGTACTGCGACAAGCTCGGTGTGCCTTACGACCGCACCCGCCAGCTTGACCTGTTCGACTTCCCCATCGAACGGGCACGCATGGAAGTCGGTATGCCCGCGATGGCTCTCACTGGAGCATGCTTGATAGCATGGGGGTGGGCGATACAAGCCCACGCCCACATTGCTGTTCACTGCGTGATTTGCACCGTCTTGTCCATCGCATTTGTGGCATACAACAACTCCACCAATGTCCTCCTCATTGACATTCACCCCGGCAAGGCAGGTGCAGCGTCGGCAGCCAACAACCTCGTGAGATGTCTTCTCGGAGCGGGCGCCACGGCCGTGATTGCTCCCATGACTGACCGAATAAGCTTGGGGTGGGCTTTCACCCTGGTTGGCTCGCTGTATTTTCTCTGTGTCGCACCCATAATTCTATTGACAGCAAAAGGTATGAAATGGAGGCAGGAAATGGCGCTGAAGAGGAAGCAAAAACAAGGACAAACTTAGAGATCATTGATAGAGCACTGGTAGATCCACTAAAACACGGCGACGAGGCATTAGCATAGACTTCAGTAATTGCATAAACCCTATATAGTTAATCACAGAATAATTATTTTCTCTTCAACAACAAATGACGAGCAGATGGCCTCACCCGAAAACATGACAAGAATATTGTCATAGCATTTTCTCAAATAGCGTCTTAAGGCCACTCAAACAAAGCATAGCAGCGACGCCGACCTGGTGGGGTTTCGACGAAACCTTCGATCCCTAGCATCGTCAATGTGTTCAGAACCAGCATGTTTTGGGAGCTTGTGTATGCGGGCACATGGCAGTTGATATGGTCATCACTGTGTGCTGCTGCATATTTACTTTCGTTCATTCTTTTACTTCTCGTGGCGCTGGCGTCCTACAGACTATTCTTGCACCCGCTATCATGTATTCCTGGCCCAAGATTGGCCGCAATATCGAATGCATGGCAGGCATACCATGCAAGAAACGGTCGTATGGCCCATTTGGGGAGAACTCTGCATGAGAAATACGGACCAGTTGTCCGTGTAGGCCCTGAAGAAGTGTGGTTCAACAGCCGGGAAGCGTACAAGGCCATATACAGTATGTTCTGTGGCAGCATAACTGGATAGCTTGTACTAAATATGATTAGGTGCCGGAAGTGGCCTCAACAAGGCAGACTTTTACCGTATGTCTCCAATGGGGTATGTTGAGTTTTATTGCTAATGCTGTTCAGTTGCCACGGCTCTCACCAAGCCGCGTATCGACTGGCTGCTGCGCCTCGAGTTTCCTGATAGTCTTGACCTACTCTCCGAGCGAGACACAGCGCGGTATAGACGCCAAAGAAGGCTGATTGGTCCTCTCTATCAAACTTCGCATTTGATCAAGTTTGAGCCTATTGTTGATAATGTCCTAACCAAGGCAATAGCTAGGCTCAAGTCGTTGGATGGAGCCGAGGTTGACCTGAAGGAATGGATGCACATCATCGCTGTCGAGTGTCTGAGCGCCATTGTTATATCCTGGTCTCCTGGCTTCCTCAAGCTGGGCACTGATCGCGGGACAAGTTCGCATAGTTATCAGGGATGGCGGAGGAAGAGCGTCCTGGGACTCTTCCCCGCGATATCAAGGCTTGCGTTCCGTTTCAAGTCCGTTGGAAGATGGTTCAGCGTGCTCTTTGGGGTCACATTTGAGACACCTAAGAATTTCCGTCCTTTCTTTCCAGTAAGTCCGCAATGACTCTAGTTGAGAGCCCGTCTAATCGTTTTGCAGGATGTGAACGTTCGCATCCTACGACGCATAAAAGCCGCGTTGAGACCTGACCCGCCCAAGGATGACCGGCGTGATCTTCTCTTTGATTTGATTCAGCTGCATAAAGAGAAGGAGCAGTTTACCGAGGATTATCTCAAAAAGATGGCTGTTACCAACTTTGGCGCTGGACACGAGACGCTGGCCAGCACGTTGACGTCCGTTGTGGCTATGATTGCGTCTCATGAAAAGACACACAAGACGGTGACAGAGGAGATTCGGCACACTGCAAAACCTACTGAGCTCGCCACTGCAGCAAAGCTCACTCACATGCAGGCAGCCATCAAGGAGGCAAAGAGGCTCCACCCAGTTATTGCCATGTCCCTGCCGCGTGGAGTGCCTGCTGGCGGCCTTGACCTTGACGGGTATCACATCCCGGCTGGCACCACTGTAGGCTGCAATCCTATAGCTCTGCATCGCAATGAAGATATCTGCGGACCGAGCGGCGCTTCTTATGAACCAGAAAGGTGGTTGGATGCGGATGCCGCTCGGAGGATGGAGAGGTTCAGCCTGAGTTGGGGTGGTGGTGCGAGGTCCTGCCCCGGCCGACATCTCGCCGAGCTGATTGTTTTCAAGGCCATCTCATCTGTCTTTTATCATTTTGACGTTGAGGTTGTGATGCCCCCGGAAGACGAGAGGCGAGAGTACTTTCTCTCCATGCTCGTCGGGGTCAAGGCGCGGTTTAAGGAGAAGGAAGCAAGTGCGGAGAGAAGCGAGAGCACACCATGACGAACTGATTAGAATGGCTAGCATAGAATACATGAACTTGTAGATCACTCAGAGAAGGTTATCTTGCGACAGAATATTTGCGTGCCGTGTCTGCACTCCAGCTACTGCTTCACGTTCCATTCAGTGGAAGGCGTGAGCTTGAAGTTCATCACGCACTTATGAGCCAGCAGAGTTCTGGATAGAAACAGGTCTGGAATAGTGCTTCAGCAACTCAATGATAAATAACATTAAGCAGTAAGAATAAAGCTCTCATCCTGTCATCCTGCCATTGCTAGTCGAGATCCACAAACTGCCAGAAATATCCTTGGGCATATGCGTCCCGTTCCATCAGATGTTCAGAGGGGTAAATCTGACTGCAATGGAATGCCACATCTGCCGAGGTAAATCCTGGTCCTTGCTGATATGCATGGATAGGGGTTGTAGGGAAAGCATCGGAATTGTTATCAAAGTAACGCTTGAGAGATGGGGTCGGCACCAGCGAAGTCAGCACTACTTTGCAGATCTGACGTTGGCACGGAGCCTATAGTTGAATAGCTATGGGCTATTGGACCGAACCTTCTGCCTACCGCGGCCCGAGAGCATAATTGGGATCTCACAGGAGAAAGCCGCTGGTATGAAGATCTGGGAATTGACTTTGGCTAGTGCTCGCGTTCTTGACTTGCGATTGATGCGATAGTCTATATATATGCATCCTGAGTTTAGAGCCGAGAATGATTACGTATCGATATCGGCCCGTATTGATTGAGAGGGTGATGGCATCGCATGACCGCTGCGACGTTGAATTCCTCTGGCCCCATGGGGGGAGTGACTAGTCGATGCTCGCTTTACTAATGTAACTTCATTTATTTCTAGATGGGTGATGTAGGTGGCGGGACTGTATGCTCATTTGCCCGGGACTGGCCCACGGCTCAGCTGCGTGCTTGACTTCCAACCAGCATGCCGCAGCTTTCCCCGCGATCTAATCCCCACTGGCGACGAGCCCTCACGTACGGCTGAAGATGGCAGATGGGGCGGGAGAGGATTCACCGTGCCGGTGGCGGAAGCGAGTCCGCTCTCCGGCGAATGCACATCTCTCTGCAGCAGAGTTGACGCGTGGTCGGTTTGCCACGGCTGTGAGAAGCGGAGGTAAAAGAAGGCCTGTGTTTTGTTCCGATTCACCGTTAGAACGCTGGGCTGACCATGCTGGCTGAGCTTGAGCTGAAATAAAGTTCGAGTGCCATGAGTTGATGGACATTCCCCACAGACAAAACTGTCGACAGAAGTACCGTTGATGGGGCACAGGTTGGATAAGGAGAGTGTATCTACCACCACTCAAGAGATGCTTGATGATATCCCTCTACGCTTGCTTGGTGGCACAACGCCTTTCACCTCCTTTCCCTGCTTCGGAAATGCTGTATCCCGACCGTACGGTATCCTGATGATACGGATCATTATGCACAGGAGAGCCAGATTCTGGGATCGCCGACAAAGGCTCACGCGATCAAACACTAGGCAGAACCCACTTGTCCAGATGCAGTACTTGACCCGTCGAAGAGGTAATGCGCCGGGGGCAGAGACTGTGGCTTGCCAGCCGGTTGGGTCAGGCAAGCCGGATAAAACGCCACACAGAGAGGGATCGGCCGGAACTTACTGAGAGGCGCAGGGAGAGGGAGGGGAGGGTCAGCCTGGCCTGGGTGTCTCGTTAGGGGGATGTGGAGAATGGAAGGTTTGGAAGATGAAGGAGGAGGGATACGGATCACGCAAAGAAGGATGGGCCCATCTGTCTGTTGCTACTTGACCCCATCGAGGACCATTTTAACATTATGGGGGCCCGAGTTATCATGCTTGGATGCCATGATTGGACGGCGGGAGAGATGCGCGCGGAACTAGCGAGTCTGGAACAGAGACAAAGGGCCTTGCATCATGGTTGTCCCATAGCTAATCTGCGCAAGAAGAAAAAAGAGGGAAAAAAGGCCCATAGGAAAGATTTGGATGGAGCTGGCAAGGACCCCGAAGCCTTATCTGAGAAAGAGGATCTCGTGAATATAGTTTATTACTCGGTATCAACATAGATGAATTTTTTACACGATGGGTACAGGTAAAATATACGGCTACGCCAAGGCCCTACCCTCGCCATTTGTTGCCATGAGGAGGGACAGCAGGGATGAAGAGGACAGAACCAGCAGGAGAGGCAAGTCGGGCGTTGCAGCACAAGTTGGCGCATGCCGATCTCTTTCCCCTTTGCTCGGGACTTGATTGCTGTGTGGCCAGGTCGATGAACCGACGGAATGCGCATGCGAGCGCGCATCTGATGCTCAGCTGCGGGCCGTGATAGGGCGAAGATGCGAGTGAGAGCAGGTTACTTGGCTTCTCCATGGAATCCTTTGATGTGATGCGATGCAGCGGTGGCCCGCTTCCTTCCCGAGTTAGGCAAGGAGCTACCGTTGACATGGGCCCCCTGGCCCTGGAGGGCTCCGGTACTTTTTGTAGCGTCATTCCCCAGACGAGGTTAGCAAGGGAGCCTCTCAGCTTGACACGAGGAGAGGTCCTCCAAGAGGTATGAGAGGCGAGACAAGCGAGTAGCACTGGAGGGAGGAAACGTTACTTGGCGCAAGAATGACGAAGCGGCGACTTGGGGTTCGCGTGGCCGCATGTATTTGGTCTCATGTTTTTCTTCTTCTTCGTTGCGTGATGGTTGTCTGACGATGGCCAAGACGGGAGGGAACCTTTGGATGCGCGTGGGAATCGACTTGGCGACTTGGCAGCAGCGGCAGCGGCAAGCAAGGGTGACGAAAATGGCCCGCGAAGTCTGGGCATGGCCAACGACATGTCTTGGGGAGCATGGAGCATGATTCCATCACGGGCGCGTCTGGGGTTCCTGGCGTTGGAGTTGGTGGTGGTTAATTAGCCTCGAACTAACCAAGGCGCTTCGGCTTCACCATACATAGGCTTATTTCTTATCACGAACGATGAGGGCGAGCACGAGGGCGACCGACGACGAACGAAGCCCCTCCCCTGTCATTGTAGGTTGTCACGGACGTGGATGGGGCGACAAAAGATCGCAGTGCTACTCGGATATTCGGCCACGGCCACCCCCAACCCACCACCCACCACCACCCATCCATCCCACATCCAGCCATGCTTGCAAAAGGTCTTGGCCCGTCGAATCAAATCAAGACACTTATGTACTGTTTTCAGCAGGGCCCATTTGTCTCCCTGGTCGTTTGCTGACAGCAGAAACCACTACATGCTTGTTCTGTAGATAATCGCCGTCGGGGGGCAAGGAGCAAAGGGAAAACAAGAAGAAAAAAAAAGAAGAAGAAAAAATTGGACAAACTAGGAAAATGCCGAATGAAAATTTTACTGCTTATCTCTCTATCAGCCCGAGCCTTGACCGAATAATGGTGCTCGGTGTCGTACATCAATGTCCGAATGAGCTCCGCTTCAAGTCCAAGCCCATCATCCACCACCCACTGCCACGAGGAACCAGAAATAATAAGGGTTTCTTTCCAGGGAGAGCCACTTGGCATAAAATTAGTTATCCAGTCTAGTGGTATACCTATTCCCGTCCTTCAAATGTGCGGTAGATATCGCCTTCTGCCTGCCGCCTGTAGGTACCTCTGCTAGGTAACTTAGTAGCTTACTAGCCTCGGCACACTAATGGCAAGCTCCGGAGGTGATTACTTCTCTGGCCGTCACTAGCACAGGGGGCTCCATAGAAGGGGTGTGCTGGAAACTGACACTGTCTATACCTGTGCAAGAACGAACCTCGAGCACCTTAGTAACTTGTCGGATCCGGCCGAGGAAGATGAGGCAAAACAGGGCCAGACAGGCTAGTCAGCTAGTTTTTCTCTCCCTCACCATATACCGACCGACCACTCACGACTGATGCAACGTGCGGAATTACACCCGACATGACGACTGATAGGCAGGTCAGCATTCCCGGATGTTGGTTGGATGTTGGTCTGCAGGAGAAAAGTCTAGAAGCGCGGCAGCCGAGGTCCGATGCCATCACACCACGATATCCTGTCCCAGGCATTGGCCCGATTGCTTGCTCGCTTGCTTGCTTACCGGACCTCCAAGAGGGCAAATTGTCTCGCCCATCCCTTCCCTTCCCTCACACCCTCCCTCCTTTACCCCCCTGACTCCCTGCCCATCCCCATCTTGATCATGTCGTCTTGTTCGATAGGCCTCCACTGATAACGTCCAGCGCCTCGGAGTCGCCCACCAAACGGGCCGACCTCGTGGATGCCGGCCGACCTCATTGGCCCTCGTCCATCGACCTCTGACAGTATCGAGGTCCGTCGCCGTCGCCTCCTCCACTTCAGCCACCCGCGCGGAACCTTTGTCCAGCCCATGGACCAGCTTCCCGTCTTGGCAGGCTTCTGCACCCCAGACGCCTTGGCGAGGTGGCGACAACAACGAACCAAGCTCATCCCATGTCCCATGTCCGTCCCACGGCCGCCGCCGGGCCTGTCCGTCCTCGTCCTCGTTCGGGCTCCCCAGAAGCAGCGTAGCATCTCGCTGCAACCGGGCTTCGCATACATAACCCTCACCTCCCTCCCGCCCTGACCACGACCCTTCCTTTTACCCTCTCCATCCTCTCCTGCAGAGTCTCATCCCCCCTCCTCCTGCTTCTTCCTGTCCTTGGAAAGCTGTCCAACCGTTGCCCATCATGACTACCACCGTCAACCTGGACACGGATGCCATTGCCCAGGCCGGCCTCGCCGACCCGGAGCACCACGGCGTCTACAACAACGCTGCCCGCGGCTCCGTCGACGTCGCCGCCAAGGACACGACGCTGCAGCACGAGAGCGCCAGCCTCAGCGACGCCGACTCGCACCCTGACAAGCCCACCGAGGAGGAGCTGCGCACCCTGCGCCGTGTCAGCGGCAAGATCAAGTGGGCCATGTGGACCATTGCCTTTGTCGAGCTGTGCGAGCGTTTCTCTTACTACGGCTCTTCCGTCCTCTACACCAACTTCGTCAACCGTCCTCTACCCGCCGGCTCTACCACCGGTGCTCCCCTCACCACCGATGGCCTTCCCGGTGCTCTCGGCATGGGCCCCTCGGCTGCTCAGGGTATCAGCTTGTTCAACCAGTTCTTTGCCTACCTGATGCCCCTCTTCGGGTGAGTTGGCGACATACTCTTAACACTCTACCTTCTCGCTGACCCATGACAACAGTGCCTGGATTGCCGACGCCCGCATGGGTCGTTTCTGGACCATCCACCTCGCCATTGGTATCTCTACCATTGCCCACGCCATCCTCGTCGCCTCCTCCGCCCCCGGCGTCATTGTCCGCCCTGATGCCTCCTTCGCTGCCTTCATCATCGGTCTCATCACCCTCTGCGTCGGCACCGGCTTCTTCAAGGCCAACGTCTCGCCCCTGCTTGCTGAGCAGAACGAGGACACAGCCATGCGCGTCATGACGCTCAAGTCGGGCGAGCGCGTCATCGTCGACCCCGCCATCACCAACACCCGTGTCTTCTTGTACTTCTACTTCTGCATCAACTTGGGCTCCCTGGCCGGCCAGATCAGCATGGTCTTCGTCGAGCAGCACGACGGCTTCTGGCTGGCTTTCCTCATCCCCACCATCATGTTCCTCATTTCCCCCTTCGTCCTCTGGTCCCAGAAGAAGAACTACAAGCTCAGCCCTCCCACCGGCTCCCTGCTCTCCAAGTTCTTCAAGCTCTTCTTCTACGTCCGCAAGCGCTCCAGCGGCTTCAAGATGAACTGGGCCGCCGGCAAGCCCTCTGGCATCGCCATTGCCGACCGCCCTGCCTGGATGACTTACGATGATGCCTGGGTCGACGAGGTCCGCCGTGGTCTCATGGCCTGCAAGGTCTTCCTCTTCCTGCCCATCTTCTTCCTGGCCTACAACCAGATGACTGGCAACCTGACCATCCAGGCCGGTACCATGCAGCGCCACGGTGTCCCCAACGACATTATCCAGAACCTCAACCCCATCTCCATCGTTATCATGATCCCCCTCATCGACCACCTCCTCTACCCCGGTCTCCGCAAGCTGGGCATCGCCTTCACCCCCATCAAGCGTATGACTGTCGGCTTCATGCTCGCTGCCCTCTCCATGGTTGCCTCGGCCGTCATGCAGCACTACATTTACCAGATGAGCCCTTGCGGTGAATACGCCAACAAGAGCGTCATCATCGACGGCGAGGAGGCTCCTTGCCCACCTGCTGAGATCAACGTCTGGGCCCAGTCTCTTCCCTACATTCTCATTGGTCTCGCCGAGATCTTCGCCAACGTCACCTCTTACGAGTACGCCTTCTCCAAGGCCCCCGCCAACATGAAGTCGCTTGTCATGAGTGGTAAGTTTTTGCTCACCCTCTCCCAACCGAAATGACGTAAACTCTGGTGCTAACTCTCTCTAGTCAACCTCTTCATGTCTGCCATCTCTGCCGCCCTTGGCGAGGCCTTCACTCCCCTCTCCGCGGACCCCCTCCTGGTCTGGAACTACACCGCCATCACCATCATTGCTTTCATTGGCGGTGTTGCTTTCTGGTTCTGCTTCCGCCACCTTGATTCCGAGGAGGACAAGTGGAACATGCTCAAGAAGTCCGAGTACATCGGCCAGAACCAGCCCGGTCTCGCCAAGGACGTCGAGGAGCCCGCTCCCCAGCCCGTTACCGAGATCAAGGAGGAGAAGATCTAAAATAATAGCTAGATGCATCTTAGAATACCCCGTGTGCGCTGCTAGACGCTAGAGCACAGCACTTAATGAGAATGAAGACGAGATTCTGAACACAAGCCATGTCCATCCCGTGAAGTCGTGGCCATTGTCGCAGGCTCAAGTAGCCTATATAACGGCAGGCGATAAGAGAAGGATGGCGGTGTTGCCGATCATGATTCGGCAATCAATATTAATGACCTCACATGTCCGAAATGGCAAACGATCGAGATGGGGGTTATCACTCCAATTCGGTACGTCCGTCATGTTGCATCACATCCAGGGTACACTTGCATCCAGCAAGAAGTCAAGATATTCGTCAGCACTCTTATTGGTGGTAGTCTTTGTATGAGCGCCGATCTGCTAATCTTTTATCTTGAACAACCAGCACATGGCGGCAGGTCTCATCCGGATCGCCGAACCATGGAAGCGCGACAGCAACCGCAATCACGCCCAACTCACCCTCATACTGGAAAGCTTCAGCTGCGGACCGTGGTTTCTTGGCCCCTTCGCTTATCGGCCGGGCCAAGACGAAGTCCCAAAATAGGACTGTGGCTTGGACTTGGCAGCGGGACGGCAGGGCTTCACATTCACAGGGATGTTTGGGTGCCAAGACGGCTTCCAAAGGGTGAGGATGGAATAAATGAGCGCATTGAATGAGGCATGCGCGTTACAGCTGCCAACCTGGAGCAGAGATGCATCTACGTCAACCCTGATTCCTCTCCCCGCAAGGTCCTCCACCACCTGGACTGTCGAACAAGATCGCCGTCTTCACCCCCCATCAGGAACATCCACTTCTGAATAAACCACTCTTTTGCCTCCCAGTTCCTGGCTTCCCACGGGGTCCCCGAGCCGGTGCAGGCACCAATATTCCTGCCGAACTTGCCGCTCCCCCAGCATATCAGCCCGTAGAGGCTGTCATAGAAGAGCTCCTCCTCGTCGAAAAGGTCCATGTTGAGGATGATATTGGCCCGTAGGGTAGGGAAGGGGAGTATGTCGATGTAAGGGTGGTGAGAGATGGTGATCTGCTCCGTGCAGGGCCTCAGGTCGGGCTTCAGGGACTGGAAGATGTTCTGAACGCTGCGCACAATGTCGCCGCTGCTCATATGGGGCGTGGGGAATGGCGAGGAGGCGGATGGCAGAGGACGGAAAAAGGGAGAGATGCTGTCCTTTGCGCACCACATGCTGTGGGTGATGCCAATCGACAGACAGTTCTGCACGAGGGCACTGACGACGCACTCCCTCTCGAGGCGGATCGTGTTGCGGTACGGATCGGCGAGGGGGTAGCTGTCCACGGCGAGGAGTCTCGTTGTCCAGCTCGTCGGCATGACGATTTCAATGTGCGGGATGGCGCAGCCGCAGTCGAAGAGGGTGACGGCCCTCGTGCCGGACCCAGTGTCGTATTCTCTTGGGATCTCTGCATCCCACTCTATATCAGCCGCGGTCCACAGCGCACCGCCAAGCTCTGGAGACGCAGGAGCCTCCAAGTCGAGAAGACTAGGCTCGACCGTGGCGGCGGCGGTGGTCTGCTGGGGTGCAGCGCTGGGCTGCTCATCCCGTTGCGGAGCGTCAACGTCATCTTCGATGCTGGAAGGATCGGAAACTTGTTGGCTTCCAGCTATCTCATCCGAAGAAGAATTGGCAGACGCCTGCTCATGCTGCCTGACCAGCCTCTCGAGTTCCTCGAGCCGTCGTTGTCGTTTCTCCCCTGCGATTCTCAGCTCCCATTCCCCCTTGTTCGCATCCGGGAGCTACTCACTGTACTTCTTCTGTGCCCGCAAGTTTTGCTGCTTCCTCCTTTCGGGGTCCCGCTTGGCTGCTTTGGGCTTGTCCGCCTCTCTTCCAGTACGGGCTCCAGCCGTGCTTCTGGCTTGGGATCCTGTCCGTGGCTGATTCATGGCTCTCTCCTCGCTCGTCTCCCCAGCTGCGGTGGCATGAGGCAATGCAACAGGTGTGTTCAGCCTGGCTTATCGCGGCATAATTGTCGACGGTGTGCCAGTGTCATGGCTGAAGTCAGCCATGGCCCGCCTTTGCCGGCGGGCCCGGAGATAAATCCTCTCGACCGAATGCTGACGAGGGACATCCGGTGCGGAGTCGACGGGAATATCGCCGCAAAGGTATGATTCCCAACAAGGCATGTCGAAGAATCCCAAAAGGGCATTTCAAGGCTCAGCTAGCATTATTAGCTTGCTACGGTTGTTCTAGGTCCTGCAGCGGACGCCCGAGTCGCCTGCCAGAAGTGGGCATGTAACCTCCGGGGCCAGCTAAGACGTCTCATGGCCACAGTCGCAACACTTGCGATGGCTGACGTGAAGACATCTTGGTTTGTACTTTGTGAAGGGGAAAATCTCGTCAGCCAAATGTTCTTGTACAGGATATATATGCTTGCCCAATATCCAGTATGATGGCAGTCTTGTAATTGCAACGCATAGTTTCCCTCTTCCACGCCTCAATCCAACATGTCTTCAACTGTCTTCATCACCGGAGCCAACTCGGGCGTCGGCCTCGCTACCGTCAAGGTGTTTCTGTCTCATGGATGGAACGTTGTTGGCTCAGCAAGGAACCCGGATGCAGCGGTCGATCTCCAGAATCTCTCACTGGATGCCAAGGACAAACTCCTGGTCCTGCCACTCGACATGGCTTCACCAAGCACCTACCAACAAGCCCTTGACTCGGCAGTTGCCAAGTTTGGAAAGATAGATGTGCTGATAAACAACGCGGGTTACGGGCAGTTCGGCCCCCTGGAAAGCTTAGACATGGAGGACTATAGGCGCCAGTTTGACATCAACTTATTCGGTGAGTGAAGCTAGTTTCCCAACTAATTAGAGCTTTTATAAGCGCTGACCGACTATTTCCAGGCCCGATTGAGCTTACAAAACTCTTCATCCCTCACTTCCGCGCCACGTCGAGCGCCGAAGCCCCAGCCAAGCTCATCTACGTCAGTTCTGGAGCCGCCCATTTCGGACTACCTTTCAGCACCGCCTACTCGGCCAGCAAAGCTGCCCTGGACCTCTTCGCAGAGAGCCTCTCTTTTGAGCTGGCTCAGCTAGATCCACCAATCATCACCAAGCTTATCCCGATCCACGGTGGTGTCAAGTCTACAAACTTCAGGAACAGCAGCAATTCGAACAATGTCTTTGCTCCTGCAACTGACGAGGACCGGGCCGTGGCAGGACGCTACAAGGACTACGCGTCCAAGGTTTTCTCCATCTTTGGTGAGATGTCTGGCCGAGCTATGGAGATTGAGAAGCCGGCAGAGGTAATCTTCAAGGCTGCGACTGAGGAGGGGAGGAAGCTGAGATACTTTGTCTCTGGGGAGGATGGTGGCGAGCTGTTGAACGCAAGGATGAAGGGCAGGCAGGAAGGAGAGAGTCTTGACGACTGCGATGAGAAATGGGTGGCATACTTCAGGAGCAGATTCGAGTAAAACACAGCTCCACAGCCCTTGATATATGGTATGCCACCCCCTATCCTGTCCACTTACCTGGACGAGCATCTAACCATGCATTTATCGTGGATAATTCAAGCAACCTGTGCCCTTCCATATATTGAATGAAATATTGGTGAAATATGTATATCAACACACTTGACTAGATCTTATGCCGATTCAGCAACCCTAATTACATACTTGACAGCGCTTGCTTTTCCTGCTCTCAAGTTGGACAATGCCTCTCCAACCCCTTCCAGCCCTCCTGGGATAGACTCATATGGGTGAGGCGTAAACCACCCTTCACGGATTCCCCTGCCGAATAGTCGGTACCACGCAGTAGCAAAGTCTTTTTCCTCTTTGTGGAGGGATCCCACCGAGGTAAAGGTAACCTCGAGACCATCAGGAACCCCCTCTGCTTTGGCAACGAGATTCCCAGACTCATCGATATCAGGGAGCGACGTGGTGAGCCGAGCAGCCGGGTCGAGCACCTCGGCAACGGTCTGCGTCGTGCCGTTTTCCGAGACGGTGTCAAAGGCAAACTTTGGCCGCCGCGCGCCGAGCGCCTCTTTGATCTCGGCGACGAGCGCGTCCTTGCCGACCCTGTAGTCGAAGAGCCGGTCCCCCTTGGCCGTGTCGATGAGGCCGCTCACAAAGTCGCGTGCTTTGCCGGCGACGACGTAGATGGGGTGGATGTCGGCCTTTTGGAGCAGCTTGATCGCGTACGCCCCGATGGCCGTTGAGCCGCCGTAGATGACGACTCCGTCGCTGACGGAGGGGTCTCGATGCTTGACCCACGGCTCGGGAAGACCCAGCTTGACAAAGAGCGCGGCGGCTGCGGTGCCTGCTGCCAGGGGGATTGTCGCGGCCTCCTCGAACGTCATGGAGGCCGGGAGATGGAACGTGGTGTCTGCTTGGCCAATGGCATATTCGGCAAAGCTCCCGCTGAGAGACATGGTCAGTATGAGAAGATAGCCAGGGCACTCTGGCAGGGACAGGACGTACTTGGGAGTGCGCATCTCGTGAAACGATGAGACGCGATCGCCGGGTTTGAACTCGGTCACGCCCTCACCGACAGCCTCTACGATGCCAGCAATGTCGTCGCCTGTGTTGACTCCGTTGCTCTCGGGGAACCAGACGAGCATCTTCCAATCCTTTGGGTTCGTCCCCGTGACGATGACTTTGATGAGGACCTGGCCCTTTCCAGGCGTGGGGATGGGGGCTTCGGTTACCTCGACGGCGACTCCTCCGTCGCGGTCAAAGACACCGGCTTGCTTCATGAGTTTGGCCATGATGTGGTGATGAGGATGAGGGAAATCACCAGCAGCCGGACAGTGTATCAATATCTAGGGGGGATTAAATACGATTTGGGCTTCCAAACTCCGCAGCATATCCGGAGTGCCGCGGAGGAGCGCACATGTCGATTTGTAATGTGAGATGCCTATTTGTCTTGTCCACCCTCCCACTACAAGTAGATTGAGCATGGCGTGATTGATGGTTGCCGCAACTCCGTGGACCATGAGGGCTTCAATTTGTCGACTCATTTGTCTACCGCAGGAACCTTGCACGCCAATGATGGCATCCCCGAAGGGCATCTATCTTATCGCCGAATGTCATCTCGTCTTCATGCACCTCGTGATGCAAATGCGAGATGCCTACCCCGTCTTCCGTGCAGGGATCGCGATAACAGTCTTCCCCGCTTCCTGAAACTTCCCTCGGCCGATGACGCAATTCAACATTGTTGGTCCTGACGCATTTATACCTGGGCATTTCCTATGTTGTCAAAATGAACGATTGCAAGGCCGCTGTCAGATCAGGATGCTTGGCGAAATGGGGCTTGAGAGCGACAGGGCTTCAATCCCGTGCGCGCCCTTTGCTTCTGTGCCTGTCATGTCCTAAGATATAACATAAAGTTGTTCCTGCTCTGGACACGCAAGGAAAAGAAGTCACAGGATGGCGCAGGGCCCAGCGCAGGACCCTACTAGGACCAACAACGAACTGTAGTCATGTCTGCCACCGAAACCATCCAGCTCAGCCAGTTGCGGGATCCCGTGGCTGGCGGCATCGATGCCGTCCAGCCCATCATGGTGTCGGATGCAGACGCAGAGACCGTCTCCAAGACCAGAGGCGTGGCGCTCATTGTCACCCTCGCCGGCATCACGTACGAGTCCCCTCGCATCTAACTCGATAATGCTGACCTGGGCGCGCGCACAGCTTCTTAAACACCATGGGCTCCGGCATCCTCATCGCCGCGACGCCGCAGCTCGCGCGGGACGTCGGGCTCTCGCAGGCGCTCCTCCTCTGGCCGGCCGCCGTGTACGCGCTCGCCGCCGGCTGTCTCCTCCTCATCTTCGGCGCGACGGCCGACGTCGTCGGCGCAAAGCCCATGTGGATCACGGGGAGCTACCTGTACTGCGCCTTCACCGTTGCCCTCGGCCTCGCCACCACGGGGATGCAGGTCATCGTCTTCCGCGCGCTGCTGGGGGCCGCCATTGCCATGGTGCTGCCCTGCAACGTCGGCCTCATCACGCACACGTTCCCCCGCGGCTCCTGGAGGAACACGGCGTTTGCCATGAACGGCATGGGCTCGCCCCTGGGCTATGCCGTCGGGCTTGTGCTGGGCGGCATCTTCACCGACAGCATCGGATGGAGATGGGCATACTACATGATGGCCATCATCAACTTCCTCATTGCCACGGCGGCGCTCTGGGCGCTGCCCAACCCGCGCACTCGCACCGACAGGAAATGGGCCGAACGGCTCTCGGATATCGATTGGACAGGAGCCGTCGTCCTCTCCGCCGGCCTCGGGCTGCTCATGTATGTTCTGGCACAGACGTCATCCTCCTACATCCGGCTAGGGTATGCGCAAAACGCCGCTCTTCTTGCGCTGTCGCTTGCGCTGCTCGCCGCCTTCCCCTGCTGGATGCATTGGCAGGTGAAGCGAGGCCGGCCAGCCCTCATCCCCAACAGGCTCTGGACCAACGCATCCTTCACTGCTGTCTGCGCGTCCGTCTTCTTCTGCTGGGCGTCGCTCAACGCCGTCGAGTACTTCATCACGCTGTACTTCCAGGAAGTTGAGGGCGTCTCGGCGCTGCAGAGTTCGCTGCGTTTCATCCCTCATCCCGTCGCTGGCGCCATTGTAAACGTTTGCACCGCATGGCTCATCTCTCGGGTCAGGCTCCAGACGCTGATGGTGACCTCGGCCGCCATTACAGTCATCCCTCCCGTTCTCATGGCCACCATCAGCATCGGCGACAATTACTGGTTTGCGCCGTTCTGGGCGCTGCTGCTGTCGCCAATCAATCCGGACGGTGCGTTTGTCCTGTACAGTTGACATACTCGGCGCTGACGAGGCCAGTTCTCTTCACCGCTTCCAACCTCGTCATATCGGAAGCGTTCCCGCCCGAGCTGCAAAACCTCGCAGGAGGCGTCTTCAACCAAGTCTCGCAAATCGCAAATAGTGTGGGTTTGGGTAAGCCGACAGACTATTTCGGGAAAGCCCCCAATGCATGGCTGACAGGGTCTTGAACAGCTGCAACTGCCGCCATTGCTGCGTCTGTTACGGAGCATTCGGATATCGCTAATGATGAGATTGCACGTATGGAGGGTTACCGAGCAGCCTTCTGGACCGTATTCGCAGCCACGGCCGTAGTCCTGGCCATATCGCTCGTGGGCTTCCGCCAAGCGGGCACTGTGGGCAAGAAGGATGACTAGAGGGCTTCCGCTTGGACGGTACTCGCGTCTTGGGGGAACGGCTGTCGCGAAGAGATACCCTTTAAACGAGCACCCATGCCCGAAAGGATTGCTGGGCTTAATCTCCCTCAAGCGGAAACCAGGAGGCCGGGGAATGCGAGGGCGAGTGCGAGTGCAGGCAATGAAAGGCGATGGATGCGCCAATGGAAGGGAATCCTTTGCCGTGCCCCAATGCCACGGAATGGGCATGTTTGAGCGATCATCAAACTCTTTGCCGAGACCTATAAACATACTACTAGCGTGCGGATATGGATCGTCGTAATGTAACCCTGTGGTGAGGTACGGCGTAATCTCCTGATGTGTCTGCCGATAGGAGCCTAACAAGCCTTGCTCACCATTTGCCAGCTCAGAGCCTTTCTTGGGCTAACCAGTATGTAGGCGATCGCTGCCAGCGACTCATTCACGAGAACATCGACTCAGTGGACTCTCAGCTGAGAGTGTGGACCGTTGCACAGACTTTTGGTACCTATAGGTGCGTCTATATAGATAGATAGAGTATAACGGGAGCCCTCCGCCATCTCTATATTCCTCTCTGGGACGACTGATAAGCCAAAGGATACGCAGTGAATGCCAAATACAGTGTTGGCAGATCTGGACGCTGGACGCATGGACCTTGGGTGTCCTTTCTTCCAACGTCGCAGAACCAGGTATCTGCATGGAAAACTATGCACCGAACACGGTCGACCTTGTTCCACGAGAGCTGAGTGGCTCGCAATCTCATCCCCAGCCTTGGGCGACTCCATAACCATATTAGCCAAGACTGTGGTCGAGCAAGGATCCCCCTGCGACTTACAGATGCCGCCCTCTTGCTCTACGGCCGAGCCGGGGGGACTTTGGGCCGCAAAGACAGCGTCAACTTGTGCCCGTGGTCGTTAGTAATGCGGTACGGCTAGTTAGTCTGTCATGCTTGATCGAGGTAGGCGGGCAAGCGATTCGAGATGCTCCGTCGCAATGCCTCCCAATGTTGATGAACTCGTTACCCTCTCTGGCCTTGGCCCAGCGAAAACCGAGCCCAGTTAGGATAGGCACAAGAGATAAGGAAACAGGGTTTCAGGCCCCTGATAGGTCCTCTCTGCCTGAACCGCCCACAACCCGGGTGGGCTACTCGTGGGGATCAAGCCGACACTGAGACCTATCTACCCATCTGTCGAATGATGACGAGAGTCCAGCTTCTTCTCCATTTCTCCAGCTAGTCTAGATGTATGTGCACACATAGTCTCCATGTGTGTGAGAGAGTGCGTGTGTGCGTGCACATGTCGTACGCACGTGGTCGAGTTCTATTTGGGGACTTCGATCTCACGACATCTCACAACAGCCTCAATGCAGCAAAAACTGCTTAGCCGGTATTACTGTGCAGCATGCATCGCCAGGCATCGTCAGCGACGTCTTGCCCAAGGCAGCATGTCTTCCCGAAATGTCTCGCTCAGGCCCGGAGAGTTCTTTCGTCAGCCCCTTTTCCCCCCTCGGTCTATCAACTGCACGTGGGAAGGATCGACGTATTATGTATCGTACGTAGTAAGTCGCTCCACCGTCTGCCATCGGTCCAGAAGACTCGGCTTAGCCTGTATAGGCCCGTAACATGGAACGCCCGCTCGCCAAGCATGGGTGCGTTGCAAGGTTGCCACTCCCGCCTGCTGGCGATGTAACCCTCGACAGGGTTGCCTGACAGCTGATTAGCTCGCTGATAGGACTGGCTCCTCAAGGACGGCAGGGTTGGAGACGAGTTCTGACCCGCCTCCCTTGCCTCCCCCAGCATCGATCCTGGCAGTGTCCCAGAGAAGAAAACCATACGCCTCCCACCCGCTTCGTCAATCTGCTCCGTTCCAGATTTCCCATTGCAACCACAACCAACACAACCAACACAACAGGCTTTTTCTTGTTCTTGTTCTTTTCGGTTTTAAGTTTTCTTTTTTTGTGCACATTGCACTGGTGATGCTGGAACATTGAAGGGGAAGAAGGGACCACACGAGGGGCGAGGATAATCTACCAAGGCAGGCCATGTCATCGCCGTCTCGGCCTCCTCACACCACACATCAGACATGCCGGCGACGCTGCTCGACTTGGTCGACCCCAACGCCGAGAACCTGAACGACCCTCCGCCGCCATGGAATCGAGAGTCCTTCATCATTGCCATGACGCTCGTCTTCGGCGTACGCATAGACTCCCCCCTCCTCGAGAGGTGACAGCTTGGAACTAACATGCCATATTAGACCATCACAGCCGTGGCCGTGTGTCTCCGGCTCTACACGCGCTTCTGTGTTGTTAAGCTGCCGGGATGGGACGACTATATTCAGCTTCTTATGCTGGTGAGTATTCGTGCCGCGCCCTTGGTATCTCGGCTTGGTCACTGACACACCACTGTTAGCTCGTTGGTTCAATAGGTCTCGTCTGCGTTTGCCTGTGTATGCCTATCCGACTTCACCCTGGTTCAAAACCGTAAGCATAAACTAACACTTCTCATACAGCCCCAGGCCTTGGTGGACTTGGCCGACATCTCATCGATCTGTCCGACGAAGAACGAAGAACGTACTTTCAGCTTTTCTACCTCGCCGACGGCAGCTTTGTCACCACCGTTTTCTTTATCAAGCTTGCGTTGCTCCTTCAGTACTTGCGTATTTTCACATCGGGCGTTCTGCGATACCTTACCCAGGGTACCATTGCCATCGTCATCTGTTTCGGCGTCATCACGTCCTTCTTCGCCTGGTTCCCCTGCTTTCCGGTCGAGGCCTTTTGGGATGTCACCATCACCGACAGGAGATGCTATGCATATGGCTCTAGCGACCCCAACGCATTCTACATGACGTACTTGGCTCACGGCATCATCAACATGATCCTCGATCTCATTATTCTGGCTCTCCCGGTTCAGCTTCTTTTCCGCCCCAACACGACGACACGTACGCGCTTGGGAATCGTTGGCCTTCTCGTTATTGGAACAATGTCAGTACTGCAGAAAGAACAAACCCTCGCATTTGGACTGACTGACTGTTGTAGTGCTACTGTCCTGGCCACAATTCGGCTGGCAGCTACCGTTCGAACGAGAGCCTTCACCTACCCGAGCTACGACCACAGCTGGTACGCGCCAGAACTGTGCATCTTGGGAATGCTCGAGGTCAACATGGGATGCATTGGCGCCTCGGTACCCGTCTTCTGGCCCGTATTCCGCGAGCGCCTGGGCATCTTCGTCACCCGTGAGGTCAACATCTCGGTCACGGAGCGCCACGAGGAGATTGACCGCCAGCGTCCCGAGAGCTTGTACAGCAACGGGAGCGAGCGGGCTCTACGGCTGTGGCCCGAGAACAATCCCAAGCCAGCCAAGGGGGACCATTACAAAGATTCTTATGTGCTAGAGCAAGTCGATCCGCTACGGAAGAAGACGACGTCTCAGATCGACTCGGTGGTAACGGTTGGGAAACAAAAGCCTTGATGATTTTCACTTTCAATTTTAGCGATTATAGAACTGTATTATACCTTCGGATTTCCGATGGCTTTCGATAGCCTTGTAACGAACATGCCCTTTTATTCGTCCTTCAGCCATCTATTTAATAGCATCCCACTCCACGTTTATCGCCCTTGCGAGAGCAAGCACCTGCTGCGTATCCTCCCATGTAGAGCCCGACGGCTTGAAGTCGGCCCTGCTCACCCCCGTCTGGCCACGGTTACGGACCGACGCATCCACCTGTGCCTGTGCTGCCGCCGCACCGTTCGGGGTCAGGAAGCCGTAACCGACGGTAGGATTCCCGTATCTCTGGCCGTGGTCCGCTGCAGCTGCTTCCGCTACAGAACCGCCGATCCCCATTATTGTTGAATTCATGTTGGCATTCAGCTGCTGCATGAGGTTGATGCTCGCCATTTGGTTCTGCATGTTGAGCACGGCTACATCTTGCCGCTGTCGCTGGGCCTGTTCGTTGCAGAGATTGTCGATGGCTTGTCTTCGTGCCTCGCAGCCGCGCCTCCGTGCAAAGTAGTTTGCGAACCGCAGGAAATTGCCCTCTTGGCACGCCGCGTCGAGCTCGTCCCGTGTCCGTCTCGTAGGTACATTGCAGGCAAAGCCATCGGGGTGGCGGGAGTTGGTCTTGTCTGATAGATCCACCCCGACAAACCATTCCAGCGGCGATCCTTTGATGTAGTGAGTGAAGCACTCCTCGCACACAGAGATGCCGATCTTATTCTCGTCGCCCTCTGCGAGAAAGTGGTTGCCGTACCACTTGCGCTCGTTGATAGGCTTGAATGCTCGTCTATCGGAGCCGCACGGCGGAGGCCAGCTGGCGATTTCTTTGGCCACATGTTGCAGGCCATAGAAGTTCCCCTGCCAGTCGTAGCCGTGGAAGAGCCAGTTGCGCAGCATCGTGCCTCTCCAAACAAGAGTATTCTCAAAGTTCTTGGCATCGCTCGGATCCGCCGTCAAGTCGCTGGCTTCTGCTAGGTAGCACATGCGAACGATGCCGGATCGCGGAGCTCTTTGCACTGGGGCAAAGAGATGGCTGGCCCCAAGAACCTCGACCGTTGCGCAGTAGCAGAAAGGGCATACCTCGATAGATGGGAACTCGCTGAAGCAATACCACCGGGGTGCTTCGCCGAGCAGCGACTCCTCGTCGACGCCAGCAATGCCAGAACAGGCGGGCAGGTTCTCGCGCCCGCTCATACATCGCCTCCACACCTCATCGTCCCGGGACCGAATAGCAGCTTTCATGGCAAAAGAGCTCTGCTGACTCGCAAGATCGCACGAGATGTTACCATAGTACTGCTCCTCAAGTCTGTTATAGACATGGAAGTGCGGCTCCATGCTGGTGCCCAAGACCTTGTCAAAGTAGCAAGCCTGGCAGAAGACTCCAGTCTTGCCGCCCACCGCCTCATACGTGAAATGAGGCTCTGGGGAACCCAAGGGTGCGATCGGGATGCCTACTCCCGGACAAGATGGCAGAGCGCCCCGTTTCTTGGCTTTGACCGAGAACAGCTTGAAGTTTGGATTGGGACCTCTCAGCTCACCAACATATGCCCGATAGAGGAACCCCCTTGCTCCCAAGTCACAGTACCAATTCGTTTCCGGAGGCCTGGCAGCCATATCTCTCTCAAAGGCAGTGCAGCGCACGAAGCTCTCGAAACAGGATTCGCAACAGCCAAAGCCATCGCCATGTCTCGATTCATAATATCGGGTGGGCTCCGTCATGACTTGGCCCGAACAAGCCGCCAGGCCTCTGCACCGCCTGGCATACTCGAGGAGAGGAGCAACTGACTGGGATGGGAGACACTCCCTGAAAAAGATCTGGCCGACCGAGGGCAGCGCAAAATCGCAAGTGAGCTTCTCAAAGCTGGCCCGGGGAGCATCGGGATGCGGTTTGGCCTTGTTCCGCATCTCGAAATTGCTGGCAAGTCTCTCGTGGGGGGATACATGGGCCAAGAAGCAAGCCTGACAAACGGAGAAATGATCAGGTGCCACGGTCGGCTGGAGGTGGGAAAGGATCTCGGGCTTGAAGATGTAAAATTGTGTCACATCGGTCAACGAAGCTTTGTGGCCTGGACAGGGAGTGCCTGGATTGACTGATCTCTGCGTGTTGAAGTTGGGTATTGGAGGCAATGCTTGCTCCAGCGAGTTCATCTGGTATGGATTCCTGACAGGCGGTGGTAGCGACGGCGGAGGAACGGGGTGCTCTTGAGGTTGTACAGGTGACCAGTGGAAGTCTGACTGTGTTTGAGGCGCTTGATGGCCTGGTTGCGGCGCATAAGAGAGCCGAGGATCGGCTTGGGGATAATGGTAGCCATGGCCGTTAGACTGATACCCGTGGCTGGCATCTTGCACCGTCGTCTGCTGCTTATATTGGTTGTATAGGACATGGGCATCTTGCACAGCGCCCTTGACCTGGCTTTTCGCCTTCTTGAGAAAGTCCATTTCCACTGGAGCAGAGAGATGGACAAGACCTCTTCCCCTGGGACCTCGCCGGCTTTAAAGCCACCTGTGCCACGACTCACATTTTCGGCATCTAGGCCTTGGGTATCTCAGCCTCATGCAAAACAAGGGAGCTGAGCTGTACGCTAGGAGGATCTATTGGTCTCGATCTAGGTCCAGCCGCTCATAGTGGCTTTCAAGGTCCAATCGATCGGCGCAAAATTACTCCACGTGTGCTATTAGCTGAACGGTGTCGCCGCCGTTTATTTATGCATAACAAGCTTGCTTCTGGCAAGGCTGGTTTCTCGATAAGTTGTTTGGTCCATGTCAATCTTGGGCCCCTCATCTTCACCTCATCATCCCCGGCGATTATTACAAGTACGAGACTCTTCTAGTAATACATGGTCTCACGCATCACGGGGATCAGAGACACAGTATGGGTATTGCACAAATCTTCCGATTCATATTGTCACAAGCTAGACGACAGTGGCAAGCCTGCGGACCTCATCAAGAAGAGCCTGGTCTTGTCTGTTGGCGTTCTGAACAACCTTCTCAAGCTGGCGCTCCACCTCGCCATTGTCGTTTCCACGTGCGCGCTCGATTCTCGCAATCTGGAACTGCAGGAAGAACTTGGGGGCCTTGATGGCCAGGTTTCCGCCCTTGGAGCGCAGACCGATCTCGGTGGCGATGTAGGCGTTGAGCGCGTCCTGGAACGCCTCGAGGTCGCTGTCTGCGACGACATCTGCCGTGGCGAAGAGATCCAGGGCAAAGGCAAGCGGGCTCTGGCCCGAGGTGGCAAAGTCAATGGAAGAGAATGTCTGTCCGTTGGACGACACGTCTGGCACACCGTCAATGGTGGGCTTGTTGGCGTCGCAGGTGATGGTGTTGGCAAGGCCGTTGGCAATGTCGGCCACCTCCTGGGGCAGCACCTCATTGCCGACTATGAAGCAAGCATTCTGGCGCTTGGCGTGGGGAGCTGGACCATGTTAGCATTAACCTCCCGTCGCATGTCAATTATTAGACGTACCAGCCAGTGCGACAGCAGCGCAGAAGAGAACGGTGGTAAAGGCCTTCATGGTGGAATACGGTACGAAACGGAGAGAATGTTGAGCAACAAGCAATAATAAGACAAACAAGTCAGAAACGAATGAATCCTTGCCAGAAGGAGAAAAGAAAGAACGAATGTACTGGAAAGGTAAGTGACGAGGAAGATCAGAACGAACAAAACAATCTGGATCGTCGCCCTCTTAAATCGCCTCCTAAGACAAAGGCGCCATCCTGGTCAAACCCCTAACCTCAGCCATTTGGCAGGGCGATTGCTCAGACGCGCTCCGTCTGAAGAGAAGCAATGCGGAATGGGTAGCGAAGGTGCGACAACCAGGGGTGAGATCGGATGGTTTCAGAGTTCCCAACCATACCCCATTAATGGTACGCCGCTCCCGTCATCTCAAAAGACCATGACGCCCGCCATGGACGTTTCAATCAATCTACGGATACACTACCGCACTTTATTGATCGCTATGGCAGAATGATGCGCTCATCTGAGCTCCCGTGGATTTACCCATCTTGGTTGAGGCTTTGCCCATGGTCGCAGCAAGATGTCTATATGCGAATAAGTGGGTGGCTCAAATGACTCTCGTACCGGACAGCCCATCCACCAATCGCGTCGGCCACTGCTTGAGAGCGCTGTCAGCCTGAAGAGCAGCAGCAAACATGAGCAGAGCAGAGCGAGGAACAGTCCCACTCATGACTCCCCTGACCCACGATGCCTCTTACCTATAACGCCAGTAATATTTACAGGCCTCAAAGTACTAGGGCCGGACAATGGGCCCGAAATGGGGAAATGCCTCGCCAAAGGCCCCCCTGTTTCAGTCAGTGCTCTTGGCGCTTCAAGACTTTGAATCATGGTGCCAGCGGGTAGCATTCAATTAGCAGGGGATTTGTAGCAATGCTGCATCTCCTGAATCTTGATAAAGCTCCTGATGTCCCACATCATAGGCTTTCTGCCGATGCCATGGCTTGGCAACGGCTCATCAGAGCCGGAGAAAGGAGCCTGAGGCCTCAACCCATGGCTCTATTGCCTGCTCATGTGTGCTCTGTAATAAACGAGGCCTGAAAATACAACACCATGAATTGAACAAGCGACCACCCTCCAATCGCTGACGGCGACTCCGTGTTCAGCGTGCAGACTTTATCACCTGGAATATGTTTGAGGCATCGTGCGTTCTTCTAATACGTCAAACAGAAAGCATCATGACTCACTATGTCGATCCCTCTGCGCTCTCTAATGAAACGCGATTTCTAATCAGTTCGAACTCTATCCGAGGTGCCAAGGAAATTAACGCAAACCGCGCGTAAGCTTACCGACGTTGAGCCACCAGTTCTCGGGGTAAACGGGAAATTTAAATAATAAGACTTACAGGCAGTCGGCAATGCGCCCACTGTAAGTGGGATTGTGCCATTCATAGACTAGGTTAACTTCCGAGCGGCATCGGATAAAACGTCGTCTGACTGTGCATACACAACAGAAATCTACTCTGGCTTACCAATGTTGTGTCTATGCTACGATCAAAGCCTCTTTCGGCAGTTGCATGCTGTGATGTGAGGCGGAGAATAGACAACCAGAACATTCTTCGTTCTGATGGCGTGAACGAGATGACCTAAGTGACCGCGAAGAGTCGAGAAGTATAAGATAGGCGAAATCCTCACGAGCTGTGTCCATGAGTTCAAATCTCATCTTCTTCGCAAGCATTCTGTATTCACTACTTGACGATATCATTCAAAGCCCGAGTCCAAAATGTTGTTTCTCAAGCATACCCTCCTTGGGCTTATTGCAGCCTCGGGAATGACTTCGGCGGCCGTTGTAAAGAAAACAGCCCAACAATTCACTCTGCAAACCAGGGAGATTGCAGGAGTTACCGTGGTAGACACGCCAGTCGTGCGCGCCGCAGAAGCACTCGCCCTGAGCCATAACGACCTCCCCATCTACAAGCATGTCATGAGATCGTGGCTGTTTGGCGTCTTGATGATCCAAGCCAACGAGACACTCCAGCGGACTGTCGACCAAGAGGTTCACGCTGTGGCGGCTCTTCTCCACGATCTTGGTTGGGACCGGGCCCGCAACTCGTCGACTGTCAGCTCGGACAAGCGATTCGAGGTTGACGGAGCTATCGCGGCTCGCCACTTCTTGAGGAGCCACGAGGATGGTAATGCCTGGGAAGAGAGGCGAGTTCAGCTTGTCTGGGATTCCATCGCCCTGCACTCTGAAAGATCGATTGCTTTGTACAAGGAAATCGACGTCCAGGTGGTGTCGCTTGGCATCCAAATGGATTTTTTCGGCCCTCTGTTCGGCGTGCCCGAGAATGCATATAATGCTGTGGCGGCACAGTATCCCAGGGATGACTTTCGAAACGCTTTCAATGAGACGATGATTTGGCTCTGCGCAACTAAGCCCGAAACTACGTTTGGTAAGTCCTGCCTATCGGCCTTCACTTCCACGCCGCTGACCGGTCACAGACACTTGGATGCAGCCTTGGGGAGAACACCATGTAGATGGATACAATATCACAGGGCGCCTCGGATATGACACAATATTTGACAACTTGCCCTGAGCGACTGTTTCGTACTGCGGTCCACTCAAATCATGTCCCAAGATTGTCTACATGGAATAGTGTTGCAGAGTGTGGTGTGGGAGAATGAAGGGGCTATTGCGTTTAATATGCCATCATATGAAATGGCTCTATAGATAGAGAGGAGAAATCAGGTATCGAATACAATGTGGCATCAAGTATGGCCCTTAAGCGGCAGCTTTGGTGTAGAAATTGCTCTTCAGCCTTCCCTCAAGACTTCCCGAAGAGCCCCTTGCCAGCTAAAGACTTGGTACCAAACGCGACGAGCCCAGAAGCGAAACAAAACGTCCCGCTCAAGATACAAATCTGAGAAAATCCCCCATATCTGTCGAGGAGCGCGCCGACAACAGGTGGGCCGGTGAGAACTGCAAGCGATGCTATGCCCAGCCCCATACCCAGGTAAGAGCCAGTCCTCTTCGGGTCCGTGATGCAGATGGAAAAGCACGCGGCACAGCCAGAAACACAACCGCCCGACGTGAGACCAAATATAACGGTGAAAACGACAAAGCCTGCATCCGATTGCACCTGATTCATACAGAATATCATGATACTGCTAGCCAAAGCCATGGTAGCAAATATGTTGAGTCTTCCGTATTTATCGGCCAGAATACCCGGTATGACGCGCCCGAAGAAGGAGGCGGCGTTCAGTATAGAGAGGAGATAGGATGCGAGTGCTGGGTCGGTTCCTCGCGAGACAGCATACGTTGGGAGGAAAAACAGGGGCATGAAGACGCTGAAGAAGGTCAAGAAGGACGCCGCGATGACCAGGATGTATTTGGTATCCTTGAATGCTTCAGGGTAGAAGAATGAGGTTGCTTGGGGCGGGAGGCGAGGTTTGACCACAATGCAGGCAAAGATCATGGGTGGGAGAGATATGAAGGCCATGATCCTGACCGACCAGGCATACGAGAGATGCAAGACATTAAGCATCCGTGACAGGGCGATGGGGTAAATGAGTCCGCCGATGGAGCTGCCGGATATGACGATGCCGAAAGCCATTGCCCTCTTCTTGTCGAACCATTGGCTGACAGCAGCCAGAACAGGGAGCTGAAGAAACGCGGAGCACATGCCCGTCAACACGCCTTGAGCCAGCATGAACTGCCAGTATTGGGTGCAAAGGCTTGTAATCATCAAAGCAAACACGTAGCCGAGACTCGCAGGAATCAGCACCTAATGGGCGAGTCAATAGGTGTACTTGTAGGGAGCAGGGAGATCTCATACCTTTTGTCCATATCTATCAAACATTGGACCAGCCAAGGCGCCAGCAGCAAATTGAAGGAATGCGGCAAGTGATCCGATCCAAGCAATGTCGTTGGCAGAATGTTCGCTCAGTTGATGCGTCATGTAGTATTCTTGGAAGACACCCCAAGAGTTTGAGTAACCAAGCCCGCAGAAGAGGATGAAGAAGGCTCCGAGCACCACCAGCCAGGCTTCCAATCCCCCCTCGGGGGCAGGAGAGACATCTTGGGTGCTGACATCAGACTTCCCCTGGGTTGTGTAAACATCGGCCTTCGACTCGATGTCAAGGATTTCTTGAGACTTTGAGCTGGTCATTGTTGAGAACAGTCTGGGTAGCGGAGTGTTCTGAGGAAAAGAAACAAAAGTGATCAGAATACTGTCCAGCGCAAAACCCAACACATGGTGTTATCAAAGCATTATAAGTACATAGGAGTGGCCATCTTAGACGCGAGTACTCCCTCCAATCTGGAAGCCCCTGCGTTCGGCCTAAGCATCGGCCACTACGCGGAGATAGACGCGGGATTGACGGGGTTGACGGAGTAGGGCGGACCAAAGGCACCATTAGTGCAATCCTCCGTGAGTTATCTGCTCCTAGCGCCCAGTCTGACACGGCATTTTGGCTCGGGAATTTCTCTGACCTTGTTCATGCTCGGCTATCTTGGTTATTGCAGGCGCAACATGCAAATGATGAATGAATCCGAACCCACCGCCCGTCGCAGGCGCAGGCCAGCCGTGTATGGACCGAATGCCCCCAAGGTTGATGTGTGTCGTGCCAAGACGCTCCACTGACAGGTCGATTGCAGGTCGTGTGCTCCATGTAGGAAGCGCAAGGTCCGGTGCAACCGGAATCTCCCATGTAACAACTGCTGCAAAACCAACCCTTCTCGCTGTGTTTATGAGGACAATCCTCCCTTGACACAAGATGCCAACCTTGAACCCAATCGCCCTCTGGTGTTGCCTAACCTGGAGGCTCTCCACGCCGAGCGCAATGCCTCGAGTCTGGAGTCGAGCAGCAGGAGCACGGCGCCCACGCTGGTCTTCTCAGATAACCATACGACATCAACCAGTCCTGACTTCGCCCCCTCAGAGATTGAATCCATGCGGCTGAAGATAAAACAACTCGAGGAACACGTCGCCAAGCTTACAACCAGCAGCAGCGCCAACACAGCGGCCTCCCTTGCCGAACCCGCTGTCGCACCACAGATTGAGACATGCGAGACAGCCATAGGAGGAGTATTTCACTTTCACAGAGCCGGCTCGCAGAGAGGAAGCCCGTATCTCAGTCGCACTGTCATGCACAAGACTCGCATGTTCGGCCAAAGCCACTGGATCGGTATTGTGCCAATGGTGAGCCCAGCTTCTCCTATATACCGACTCGTCTAACAGCGGGCAGCTCGGTTCCATTCTCACCGCAAGCGAAGGCTACTTGCGCGAGAACCCAGACGCTATCGTTGGCCTTCAAAAGTGCAAGGCAATGGCCAGGATCGTCAAGGCCAAGCGCTTCGAGCTCGCCTCGACTGTGGTCGCCGACGTGCCGGCCAAGAACATTGCCGATGACCTCGTCGAGAATTACGTGCGGACATACGAGTCGGTCTACCGCATCCTGCACATGCCTACCTTTCAGAAGGACTACGAGGCTTTCTGGGTTTCCGAGCAGCACGACGAAGCATTCCTGGTCCAGCTACGGCTTGTTCTGGCCATCGGCGCATCGATCAACGATGACAGATTCTCGATGCGCATAAGTGCCATGAGCTGGGTCTATGCGGCGCAGAGTTACCTCGCACAGCCTATCTTCAAGTCTCGCTTTACGATACAAAACATACAGACTAGTCTGCTCCTCTTGCTGGCGCGTGAATGCGTAGGCATTGGAGAAGAGTTCATCTGGATCTCGGCAGGCTCCTTGCTTCGAACAGCCATCTACCAAGGGTTCCATCGGGACCCCGAAAAGCTTGCCAAGATGTCGCCTTACCAAGTCGAGATGCGTCGCAGGCTATGGAATACCATTCTGGAGATGAACATTCTCTCCGCCCACTGCGCTGGCGGTCCTCCTATGCTATCACTGGACGACTTTGACACGTTGCCCCCGAGAAACCTCGACGATGAGCAACTGTTGACCGAGGGCCCTGTAGAGAAGCCGCAGACGCAGTACACGAAGACGAGTGTTTCAATTGCAATGCGGCAACTACTACCGATTCGCCTGAAAGTTACTAAACTTCTCAACGACATCAACTCCAGCGGCACCTACGAGACTATCCTGCAGTTGGACAAGGAACTCAGAACCACCTTTCAAGCTATCGGGGCTAGATTCAAGAGGTTCGCATCAACGAATCCTGCCGAATCTTACTTCGCCACGAAGTGGACAGAACTGGTCATTCACCGCTACATAACATCCCTTCACCTGCCCTTCTTTGCTGCGTCCACAAGTAACCCAATGTACGCCTATTCTCGCAAGACAGTCATCGAATCAAGTCTTCAGATATCGCGCCTCGCATACGCCGCCGGGACACCGCACAGTTTCGGCTGCGAACCGACGCCGACAAACCTGAACGATGTCAGGCGTTGCTACAGGTGTACAAGCGGCTTCACCCGAGGGGCAATCATGCAAGCCACCCTCGTCATCTTCCTAGAGATCAAGTCGCAACTGGAAGACGAGAGTTCCTTTGTCCAGGCTCAGCCTAGACCTGACTTGCTGGCTGCAAACGATGATGCCAAGGCTTGGTTCATTGACTGCATGTTGGCTGGCGAGACGAACGTCAAGGGCCTCCTCATGGCTTCCTACTACTCGGTGCATGTGAAAGGACTGCTGCGTAAGGCGACGGAGGACGAGCTGCCACAAGGTCTTGTGCAGGCGGTGAAGGAAGCGAATGAGCGTGGATTCGAAATTCTTGAATCCATGATTGCGGAGAATGAAGGCATTTCGGCCATGGACCAACTTGATCATATGTCATTCGATACCATGTCCGACCTTCCTGACTTTTTCAACGTAAGTAATTTGGAATCTATTACAGAATTTGGTTAACCCCATCAGATGCCAGACGTCATCTTTGGTTCTATGGATACAGACACGATGAACTGGGGAGTGTAATTGCAAATACCACAAGCAAAGGGAATTCAAGCTCAACTGATTCGTTGTACAACATTGTATTTCACTCTGCGTTACTTAAGAAAGATAAATGCACAATACATTTATTAAACTCACGACTAAACTTCTGGCAACATCACATCTCACACTCAACAAGCCTAGCCTTCATTTACCCAGAGCCTTCAGCCAGCCAACAACATCCTGTCCAAAGACGTCGGGCTGCTCAAGGAAAGCATAGTGTCCTCCATCGCGCACTATCTCCTTCACATCTGGGAGATATCCACCTTCAATGCTGGCTTTGATCGCGTCTGCCCGACAGACCACGTCACCGCGCCCACCCCAGAACAAGACGGGCACCTTGATAATCTTATCTTGGGCGGGGATAAGATTATCGGCAGCATTCTGGATACCAAAGGAATAAGCCTTGTAGTAACATAGACTGGATTCGAAGCCGTGCTGCCTAAAGTTCTCCATAAAGTCGGCCTTGTGTTCTGCTGTGGCGTAGGGCATGGTTGGCTGCGTCAGCCCCTGACTGAGATAGTTGCGCATGCCTCCAGGTGAACAGAAGTTGACGATCCAGGTGTCGGGGTGGCCGTGTTCGACAGTGTAGACGGACTCGGGGTACTTGTTCATGATGACATGGCCGTCATCTGCATTGTTGAAATCCCAGTACTCGTATATGCCGTAGCCGTGAGCTTCTTTGGTCGCCTTGTTGACAGCTTCCAAGTCGAAGTCACCAGTGGGTGGGATGTAGGACACGTTGATCAGGATGACGGCGGTGACCCGGCTCGGGAAGAAGTTGTACAGTCGCTGACAAACGACGCTTCCCCAGTCGTGGCCAACAGAGATGACAGTCTCTAGCTTCTCCTTGTCGAGAATCTCAACCAGATCCTGGGACATGAGGTTCCAGGCGTAGGCATCGAGATTGGTAGGCCTCGAAGTCTCACCAAATCCGAGGTTATCCACCGCAACGACGCCGTAGCCATTGGGAACAAGGTGGTTGTTGATGAAGTCTGCCCACGTTTTGGCCAAGTCCGGCCAACCGTGAAATAGAATCAGGGTAGGCTTGTCATCTTGTGCCGGAGAGGTGTAGTAGTTGTAGGTGAAACCCCGTGTCACCTTCAGGTTCTTCTTCTTAAGATTGGAGAGGCCCATATTGGCAAAATATTTCCGTATATCGTCGGAATGTTTGATGTGCTGTGGATGAGCTTCTTTGGATTTGAGTGATGAAGACAGTCGGAAAGGTGTCTCTTTATGTACTGGCCGTTGTAGTCGGAGAGGTGACCTCGGACTGCGTTCGCTGGTTCTCGTAACACCGATCAATCGGGATGAAAACACTCCGAAGGCTTGACGGACGAATTCACAAAAGCAGTGATCAATAATCAGACAGACGAGCTGACGGCTTCAGCACCGGGTTCGAGGACCAAAGTCCCACAGCAAAACGACGGACTGGGGTTAATGGCCTTGTCGACCGGGGACTTACCGCGTGGATCCCCGTCAGAGCTGGTTCGTAATCCCCGAATAAGACTGCGTATGACTGTGCACACTGATCCAAGGGTAGGAATTGCCCAAAGGATGGATCTTGACAAACCGTAACCCAGAGAGGCAAGACAGCAAGGTTGAGGGGAAGGTCAGATTACCCCTCTCAAAGAGGAAGAGCCGCGAATCAGAACCGTGTCCGTTCCGGCAACATATCCATTTGGGGCAGACCAATAGGGTATCTACACGCCAGCAGCCGGATTTCATGATTCAGCATGTTATTCCTTTTCAAGGCTCGTTAAATTTCTTGCTCACGGTATCTGGAAAAAGTGCACGTAAATGCCATGCTCAGCCCTGTTGACATATACATCAAAAGCAGCGGAACCAAAAAGGACAGCCCTGCAAGGTCCAGGGGGCTGAGAAACGGTTGAGTAGGACGTGGAGACGATTTCGGTTGAGTCCCACCAAACATGTTACATGGGTCAGCATTCGCTTGCAGAGGAGCCTTAATACATCATGGTCTGCTGCGCCATTATGAAGCCGTTGCACCAATGCCTTGATTATTTACTAATCATGTCAGTGTGGGGAGAGAAGTTGGGGCGGGCAGATATCGTTCCGTGGCGTCGATTATATCGTGGGTGAACTGGAAGCCCATGCATCCTAACACAACACGTTGCTCTCCCTTCTAAGTTCTAACCATAGGCTTCAGAACATCCAGCGAAGGTTATTGACTTCCTCAGTATGGGTGACCGCAACGAACAAGTTGGGAAGAGCACGGAAATTGTACGAAAAACCATCACGACAGGTCCCTGATTGATGCTATCTACATGCCGAGACTTCCCATGTGTAACTACAACTTCGACTTCGAAGCGAGACGCTTTCCCGTGAAGACTTGGTGCGTTCACGAGAAGTTCAGAAGTTACTTGCTCGTCGATGAATATGGCGAAATGTAGCCGAGCCTTTCGCTCCCATTGCCTGTCCTGCTTCTGTACCCGAGTTGCTTTTACAATCGGAAGCGTATCGTAATAGTCTAGCGCTTTGGTCTCGGTCGCATTACCTGCCTCTGGTTCTTTCAGCAACCCTCACTGGTTCTCTTCAAGATACTTACTGAACGGGACGAGAGCAACCTTGAATCCGTATTGACAGCTCGTGATGTCGACGACCCAAACCTCTTGTACAGAAGGGCGTCCGGCAAGGGCACGCCGCTAGAATCCGGTACCAGAAATAGCTCTAGCAACCGGGAACAATGGATTACGGTGGTTCACAGCTACAAGTGGCTGGAGGAAACACTGGTTGCGGCCCAGGAATCAAATATATATATTTCTGCTAGATGAAGAATGAGAAAAACTACAAAACATTATGATAACGCCATGAGTAATACACGGCCAGAACGGTAGCCAAAAGCAAATGATGAGCCCTTCACTGCATTAGTGTCCACTCGATACTCCGGAGGTATCCAAAGCATATTACGCCCATCTTTCATGATCCACATACCGTCATCCAGGGCTGCCAAAGAGGCCGCTGTGCTAACCTGGTGACCATAATAACTATTGATAAAAATCTGGCGTACTGTCGCTGGCGACAGGTCCTCACCCAAGCTCGAGACAAGCCACTGGCTGTCGATATTTTCATAGCATGGGACGGTGATGTGGGCTATCTCATATGTCCCTTGCGCAAGGTCCCAGATCTTGATGGTCCCATCTGAAGCTGCCGCAAGTCGCTGACCGTCTTGCGAGAAAGACACCGCTCCAACCCAGCCAGCGAAGCCCTCAAGCGTCTGCTGGCATATGCCTTGTACATTCCAGATCTTGATAGTTTTGTATGAGCCTGAGGCAAGTTGCTGGCTGTCTGCCGAGAAGGCTACTGCACTGACTTGGTTATTATGGCCCTCAAGCGTCTGCTGGCATATACCTTGTGCATCCCAGATCTTGACAGTCTTATCTAATGAGCCTGAGGCAAGCCACCGGCTGTCTGCCGAGAAGGCTACTGCACTGACTGGGGTATTATGGCCCTGAAGCGTCTGCTGGCATATACCTTGTGCATCCCAGATCTTGACAGTCTTGTCATCTGAGCCTGAGGCAAGTCTCTGGCTGTCTGCTGAGAAGGTAACTGCTATGACTGGGCCGTTATGGCCCTGAAGCGTCTGCTGACATATACCTTGTGCATCCCAGATCTTGATAGTGTAATCTGTTGAGCCTGAGGCAAGTCGCTGGCTGTCTGTTGAGAAGGCTACTGCGCCGACTGGGCCGCTGTGGTGTTCAAGCGCCTGCCGGTATTTACCTTGCGCGTCCCAGATACTGATGCCATTTATCGAGTCAGAGGCAAGGAACCGGCCGTCCGGCGAGAAGGCCACTTTATCCATGCTTTCAAAGCCCACCAGAGTCTGCTGGCATACACCTTGTGTGTCCCAGATCTTAAGAGTCCCATCGTATGAGTGTGAGACAAGCTGCTGGCCATCTGCTAAAAAGGCCACTGCTGAAACCTCCTGACTATGACCCTCAAGCGTCTGCTGGCATATACCTTGTATGGTATCCCAGATCTTGATATCTTTGCCTGAGCATGAGGCAAGCCACTGGCTATCTGCTAAGAAGGTTATTGAAGAAATATAGTGACGATGATCCATAAACGTCTGCTGGCATGTACCCTGTGTGAGGTCCCAGATCTTAATAATACCTTCTGAGCTTGAGGCAAGCCGCTGGCCATCTGCAGAGAAGGTCATCATCGAGACTATGTCGCTATGATGGAGCGTCTGGCGGGATATGCCTTGCGCAGGGTCCCAAATCTCGACAATCCCATCGTATGAGCCTGAAGCAAGCCACTGGCTGTCTACCGAGAAAGCCACTGCTATAACGCCGAGGCTCTGGACCTCGAGTGTCCACCGGCAAATACCTCGTGCAAGGTCCCAAATCTTGGCGGTCTTGTCGTCTGAGCCTGAAGCAAGCCACCGGCTGTTTGCCGAGAAGGCTACTGCATTGATACAATCACTATGGTCTTCAAGCGTCTGCTGGCATATCCCTTGCATGGGGTCCCAGATCTGGATAGTCCCATCTTCCAAGCCTGAGGCAAGCTGCTGGCTGTCTGCTGAGAAGGCCACCGTATTAACATTGCCGCTGTGGTTCTGAAGTGTCTGTAGGCATGCATTCCAATTCGACTCCATCACCGGCTTTGAAGTAAACCAATCCGGCTCTTGGTTGTTGTAAAGTTGTCTGACTCGGCTAGTAGCTGGACTGAAGATCAATGCCGATGCATAAACCTGTAATGGTGCGATACGTATGCCATCTTTAAAAGCAAGAACAAAGCGCCATAAGTCGTATCGAACAGCTCTTATATCAACAGTCGTTATATTTCGCGTAGCTGCTTCATCCTATAATGTGTGAGCCTTGTCGATGTGTATGATACTGTTGAGACTTACCAGTAGCTTTTCGAGTTTATTCATCGTATAGACTCCCACCGATATACTTCTCATTAAGCTGAGGGCCTCCAACCAATTCAAGAATTTTGTTTGAAGAAAGCCATGAACAAGCTTGTCATCTCGTACAGCCTCGCTGATGTTGCTGAGGTTTGAGTCACGAAGATGGTCGACCCAGTAAATGCATGAATATCGAATAGGCTCCAATGGATCAGGATTAGGCGATGAAACCCTGTCAATGGGGAAGCCTGGAAACTCGAGATGATATATATCGCGTTGCAGCTCATTACTCAAGGCTGTTAACGACTTGGCGAACATGTCATAATGTTTAACCTGTTTGCCCACAGGCAATATCTTGTGAGCTGGCTTTTCTTGGGCAGTGTTTCCCAGGATAAAGTCTTTGGCTGATTGATGGATAAAGTAGATGATGTTGTCCTGCAGTGTAAGGAAAGAGCCGCACAATGAGATTAGGTCGCTCAAGAACGATATATTTTCGTGGATGGCTGGTGGCAGATCGGATAGGGTGCGAAGCTCCTTGATGTGGAGTGGGCGATAAGCGAGGGTGGCTGTGGCAAGTATGTCTCGACAGTGCTGCGCGTCTTCTTGGTCTAAGCCATCCATTCGTTGCATCATCTGCTTGTATAGGTCATCCAGACCTCGGGGCGCATTCTCTGCGACCTTGATTGCATTCCATGGACGGGTGTTCTCGAGATCTTTGCAGACCAAAGCCACCCAAAGAAATGTATTTTCGGAGTTCTTTGTCAAAAGGTGCTGGACTCGATCTCGTATTGCTTTGTCAAAAGGCAGTTCCGTAACCCTTGACTGAATAAATATCTCGACGGCAGCTGAGATGGAATCTTGGTTTAACTCAAGGTGAAGCATGACCTGCTGGGTGTTGTCTAAAGTGCTTTGGATATCTGGCCGGTTCCGACTCGATACAATCCATTTTCCGTGAGAGGATGAAATTGATCGAGAAATAAGACCAAGAAGCGATTGTAGATCCGAGGTACACTCATCAAGTGCATCAAGAATCACCACTTGGTCTTTCAAGCAAGGGTCAGCCAGCATAGCAGTAAATATTTCTGCCATGACAATCCAGGCATTCACATCCTCAAACAGCTGTTTGCCAGCGCTCTTGTGCTTATCTCTCATATAGCGCATCAGACTGGGCTTTTGGTCAACAAGGAAGTAGACGAGCCCACGCAGGACACCGGTGGCATTGTTGAGTCGTTCGTCGGTAGCTTGACAGAAAAAATATATGGGGGTTTGGTTGAGTTCCGCTGCCAGCTCATCAATAATCCTGCAGAGTAACATGGTCTTTCCTTTGCCAGGATTACCCTTCACCCAGAGAAGCCGTGATCTCCCGGCGCTTCGCCACTGTATGAAGTCGGGATGATCAACAACCCACTGGCTTGCATCCTGGAGAAGACCACCTTTGGTGCTGACGATGCGCTTCTTATCATCGCGGGGGTCGGTTACTCGTAAATCTCGCATACAGTCTATGTCTGTGCTGTGGTGCTGCTGAATCTCACTAGGAGAGTGTTAATAAGAGTATAGGATGGCAGCGTTTTAGGAATGACATACTTGAGTTTCATGGCTAGCCATCTCTGGAGGTTGGTGACGGAACGGCACTCCTCTGGTGGAGACTGATCAAATACTTCTGAAAGGGCCCTGGCAGAAATCTTTCCACCCGGAGGAAAGTGTAAGTCGTCCATTTCGACCGAATCCCCCTCACCCGAGCCTTCGGCTATTATGCGACGTAGCTTGCTGCACTCGCTCTCGTTATGAGCATTCTTCAATCTTCCTTTGAAGTACATCAGGCAGAGATTGTGGACCCAGGCAATGCCATGTGATATATCGACAACGATTTCGTCTCTTTGGGTAAGAAGCCCAGCGGATCGTTTGTAGAGTATAGGGTGTGCAAGTTTGTTGTAGAGATTATCAGCGCAGGTTGTTAGCTGAACCTCAAAGAGAACGCCTCGGAAACGAGAGAGCTCTCTCACTGTGCTGTTCTTTGAGATGAGAACCTGGTGATTATGACTTGAATAGGCGCCGAACCACGGCTTCCAGCTTTCCCCAACTTCGCGGTCAGCGTGAAATTTATTTGGGGGCCTGAATTCCTCAAATGCTTGTCGGATGAATGCATCGGCCTTATAGAAATCGTCAGGGAAATCAAGGACGATTCGGATACCTGCTAGGTCGTGGACATTGTTGAATATATCGTTCAGGTCTTTGTAATCCTTCTGTGAATGCTTTTCGCGCCGTTTGATCGAGTCTTCCACAGATTCGCAGGCTTTGGATCGGCCGTTGATAGTCGCTTTTATGTCCTTATGCCGTAATTGCTCTCCACAAAAGAGTTGCAGGGCCTGGACCATTTCCTCATAGTCAGGCTTCAATGCATCCCAGACGCTATTTAAGAAGGCACGTCGGACATCTGAATCCTGATGATGCTTGCGGATAAGATCTTGGATCTTTTCCTGTAGATCAATGGTTTCCGGCAAGACCATGGTGCGATTTCGTTGGGCTGCTGGCGGCGTGCGCCAACGCTGATCGACAGAATACAGCCCCCCGTAGATCACAGAAGCATGAGAGCGGGCTCTATTCCGTAATGAATGAAGAATTATTGTGATCTGGTTATTACTTGAGTCGGCGGGTTGTCCAAGAAAGCAAGGCGAGAGAGGAGGGGCTGAGGAGGCTGAGAGGGTAAGGGACGGTTTAAACCACCAGCACCACACATTGTGTTCGAAGTAAGACTGGTACCTGAGGCCACAACATCACAGTCGGGCATCATTGGGCACCACATACGGATAGATCATGCATCCATCAATTGGCCACTTTTCACCGCGTAATTCAGGCCCCATGCTGGCCCAAATCTGACACAGTGCGTTGTTCGAGTGCATATACACCGTGTGTAGCGGTGACCTCCGGATAACACAACAGAGCCTGCCTTATTATGTTACTCCAGCTGCTGCCGATCAATATTTATCGATAGCCAGCGTTTGGGTATAGCAAGGGGTGCAGGCATCCTCTTGGATAACATGAGCTCTTAGCAGTGCCTGATCAGTAGCTGGATAAGATATAAAATGCTGATATTATAACCCTGCTTCGGTTTATTCTACTTGCACCTTTGCATAGCACTGAGCAGGTGAGAGGAAACTATTTCAAAAGCGCTTCATAGGGTCAATTGTACTCTCCAAGGCGACTCACAATGCCCCCTCCTTCTGCTAATAGATATTACCATAGACTCTCATTCTAGATTACAGACGTGCGGCAGTCCGTCTTAACAGTGCTGTAAAATTGTCCACTCGGAGAGCTGATAAAAACACAACTACTAGTAGAGTCGGCATTGCAGTGACGAAATATACCCAAAAGTACTTGTCTCCTGGTGAGTAGCCATCAGACATGCTGAATAGACTAGCGACCCAGGATAAAGGGACAAAGACCAGGGCAATAAAGGTCAGTCGGCTAATGTTAGCAGCCTCGACCATCGACCGTCGTGAGTCGAGTAACTGCACCATTGATGCGGCTACTGGAATCATTCGTTCAAGAGAACGATTGTAGTGGTTGAGTTGCGATTGCAGATGCTTGATGTCCCGCAGTACTAGGCTCCAACACTGCTTGCTAGTATCTAGACGCTCTTGTTGCAGCCAATAGTGAATAAACTCAGTGAGGAGCAAGAGTTTATGCTGACTTTGCATGCTCCTACGGCGCCAACGCTGGAGGTCAGTGATATCGCTGTCATGTACTCGATTCTCGATATCATGTAGAGCGTATTCATAAAATTTGAAATAGCGGCTCATTAGATGCGTGTAATAATTCCAGTGCCCCAGGACTACCCGCATCGGGTAGTAGCAAAGGCTCAGTGTTATGGGATGGTTGGCTTTGAACCTAGGAGGTGAAGCCCTGAAGAAGTGGAGGAGACATTCCAGCATCGATGTCTCATCCAGCTGGGGTGCGCCTGTGCCAGACTTAAACTCGGAAAAGGATACTGGCCGCAGGAGGCCTGCTAAGCCTCCATGGAGAAGCCGGCTAGGATAGGCCTTTTGGCTTGTGCTTAGCTCTATATTTGTGATGATGTTTGTAATCGGGGGATCAATGAGGATCAGGCCTCGCAGAGGTTAGAATCTTAGTAATTTATATAGTACTGTGTTGAAACTTACAGGTCCATGTATCGTGAAGCCTTTTTAATACCATGGAACAGCAGGTTCGGCCAAGAGCAAGTTGTCGTCCTGACAAAGGCGGAAGGCGTCGGACATTTCTCGATATGTTTGCACATGACTTGAGGTTATAAGGAGTGTGTTGAAGTGCAATTGAACTGCCCAGATCTAAAATTTGCTGGTAGTGGAAGTGAAGATAGCCTCTTCGGGAAATCTCTGTTGGGAATAGAGCGAGAGAGGGTGGCGGTGGTGCCTTCTCAATATCTTCAAAATCAGTGATGATATAACCAGCAAAAAATACCGGATCTATATCCAAAGCTTCACCAACAAGGCTTGTTATAGGACCGTGGGTGTTCTCCACGCATAATATTCGTCCGTGCAGTGCAGAGGTATCGCGAATCACATTAGCTAATTCGGATTCATTCACCATGCGGAATTTTGGTGCTGATTGTTCGCCTCGGGGGTATTCAATGCTAACGATGGTGCTTGGATTCCTTGGTCTCTCCTCTAGATGCTCTAGGAGACGAGCTAGGCGAGGGCTCCTCTGGACTTCAGAATGGACAAAATCTCGGTATGTGACCGCTTCTTTGTTCATCATGGTTGGAGCAATCCTGGAACAAATTGCGAAGGGCTGGTGCAAGGAAAGGCCAGAGAAAGAAAAAAGCCATATTAAAATACCAGGATTGGGGCTTGCAGCTCTTTTTTTTCGATCCGGCCTCGTAATAACCAGTGACCGGTAGTTTGTCCTGCAAGTTGCCTTGCGGGTTGCCTTGCGGGCTGCCTTGAAGGTTGCCTTACCATACAGAGCACAAAGCCGCAATATGAAATGGCGAGACTGGGACATGTTCCGCGCACTGTGTAGCATTGGTAAGTCTACTCCACATGAATTTTCAGCAATGCATACCGAAGAGGTAGGGGAATGGTGTACTAATACCATTTCTTATTGGACAAGACAGCAGCTGAAACTAGGCAGTGGAAGGCGCATGGGCATGTCTTGCCACGTATGCCACCGGACACTATTGTTGTAATAAACCGGAGCCACTTTGTTAAGGAGTGTTGACCTACGGTGCGAGGAGTCTCGAATAGCAGGTATGAAGTGTGGACCTGTAGGCCGCGAAGGAGGCACTGCGTACGGTAGGACCGTTGGAGGCTCTGTCGAGATGGATAGCGCCTAGAACTAAATCACAGTAAAGATCTCGTCCCTCTCTTGTACTGCCCCGACGCCGCAACACTTCAACTCTGTGTAGCCAAATCCCCGCACAGCTTTTACTAAACCGTCATCTGCTGGTCCCAACCCCGACCTAGGGTCTAGGTCAGATATCGGCTAAGTCCGCCATGATCGAGATATCGCGTTGAGTCAATCTCCCCTAGACCCCTCCTCTGCTGTAAGCTTCCTCTGCTATGGGGTGGCACCAATTGTCACTCGAATCAACAAACAATTATACTTGGTATTATTAATGGCAGAGTTTTGTACAAGTATTTCTAAACGCTTGCTTAAATATCGTAAAAAATATCTAACCATATGGTTAGTCGGATATTCCCCCTTTTAGTGCAGTTGACCGAGACTGATTCAGCCTATGCATTCATAGTCCTTAGATGCGCCTACTGATACATCATCATCATCTGATCCAGAAGCCTGATTGGAGCCCTCCGTCGTGCTGAAAGCCTTGCGAAACCGCTGGCCACCCTTCCATATCCAGACCTAGGAACGTTGAGTCGCCGTTGATCAGACTTGCAAAGTTGTCAGTCAAATTCGGTATCTCAACTTCCTCTGTTGAGTGGTCGTTGCTGTCTGGTGTAGCAGGAAGCCCTGCGTTTCGTGCTCGCACCCTCCGTGCTTCGGCTTTTGCCTTTAGGATGGGTATGATGGTAGCTTCATAGCTCGACCCCGGGGCCAGACGACCATTTCCCAGCTGGCTCTTTAGCTCCGCCTCAACCACTGTCCACGCGCGCTCCACGTGCGGGCCCTCGGGCTTCACGCACAAGTGCCAGAGGATATACATGGTGATGTGATGCTGCGGATAGGCATTCGTAGCCCAGTTGATCTTGAGGAGCATCTTATCCTTCCTGAGCCTACTCATCTCCAAGATGTCTATCGCCTCGAGAAGATGCTCATCAGTCGCAAAGTCCTCGTGCTTCTGGTTGGGCCGAGCGGCGTGCCACTCCTTGCGTGTTACAAAGTCCAACTTGTGATAGACATGCCGCGCACATATTATCGTCATAAGATGTTGGGGTATGACTTCGTTGCAACCCGAAAGTAGCTCTTCCACCCGTGCCTTGGCGTCGTTGATGATTTCGAGCCTGCTGCTCTCGCTTGGGCCCTCGGAAGGGTCCGCGGTGCTCGCAATGGCAATGAGCTTGCGCTGCGCAATATATAGCTCGCTCTTCACGAGCGAGAATGTCATTGGTGTCCACCGCTTACTTGGAGCGGGCAGCTGTGTCATCTCTGGGTAGAGGTCGCAGTCATCGACGTTGAGCGGCATGGCTACATCGAATAAGCCAACCGAGCAACCTTTGCCACTCTGTAGTCCATAGTCTTCGCCCGCTCGTGCTTCCCGGCCGATTAGCTGCCACCATTGGCGGCGGTTCAATTCCGCTTGAAAGGGTGAGAGACCAAGCCTCTCCCCATCGCGATGTACTCCCAGCGACTGAGCAACTCGAATTGCAACGCCGTTTAGAATCCAAATGGCTTTCCCTTGATTGAACACTCGAAGCCCGGCCTGCTTATCGTGTTAGCAGAAGCACAGCCAATAACATGAGTATGTCCTATATTCCTAGGTCGGGAAAGGAGCGAGTTTCCTACCATGTAAATCGAAAAGGCATTGAGAGATGTTAGGGTTGGAGAATCCAGGAAGCAGCCGTGGGCCAATGATTGCTCAACCCCAAGCTTCATTGTCCACAGTGCAGCATTTTTGTCTTGGCCAAAAATCCCCTGTACATCTGATTCATCGCATGACATGACGGCCACAAAGTAAGTTGAGAAGCAGAGCGCCAGGTTGTCGTAGGACGCCGCTTCTGGGTTTCGAATGGTCGAGTACACCTTGATCTCGTCGGTGGGCAGGTGTAAAACCGAGGAACTAAGACAAATGCCGATGTTTGTCTTATAAATGCCCCATAACCTGTGTGCAATTTCTGGGGGAGGGTGGAGCGAGTGTGGTGGTTGCGAAGGATTAGGAGCAGAGAAGATGCCCAAGGCGCTGTAGGGGGAGTTCCATTGTTGCGATTTATCCTGAGTACTCGATATTGCGGTTTGAACGCCGTGGTCCTTTCATCAGTTAACAAATGAGCCATGAAAGGCTGGGCGCATAGCCAAAGAAACCCACATTGTCAATGACTCCAGCTACGAAAGACTCGTTGATATACTGGGTGGACGCTCCATGCCGCAGAAGAACATCACCACCACCCAAGGGAGTAGGAGTAGTACTTGTGGGTGCATGTCCCAGAGAAGGGGACGCAATGGATACCGTGGACTGAGGAGTCCTGGCGGGTTCTGGGTCCCCGGTGGGCGTCTTGGCCTGGGCAAGCGATTTCTCAAGAGAAGCGATGCGCTTGGTCATGTCTGAAAAGATGGCACGCCTCGTTCTCCGAACCCTCGGCCCCGATGGGGATAAGTGCAGCTTCTCCCGGCACGAACACAGGCGGAGCACGGCTCGGCCTTATCGCACCGGACCTTCCGGTTGTTGCAGGGCAGACAAGCCCGTGGTGGCTCGGTGGTTGGAGGAGGTGAGTCGAGCATTATTGACTGCCACTTGGGAAAGAGAAAATAGAGTCTTTGGAGGATGACAACGATGCTCTCAGTTGTCTCGGATTTGTAAGAATATACGTTGTTGAACGATGCTCGGTGCTATGATGGACCTCGCCCGAGCTGTGTCCTTTTGATGTATTGAGCAAGGCGTGAAGACGGAGAGTGACAGCATCTCGGCTCGGGCGTAAACTAGGAGGACACGCCGCTGACGTGAGTCAGCTTGCTGACTGAGTAGTGCCATCGGTCCTAAAAGACGCTATTTTACGGCCGAGTCCAAATACCCCTGGCTCGGTAACCGGCATCTAGTCCCGTTATCACGCATTGATGGGCTACATCCCCTGCAAGTGCAGGGGAAAGCGAAATGGGGCACGTACATGCCCGAGATCAAAGGGATGGAGGGGCGGACTTAGCAAGCGGGCGTCCGAGTCACCATGTCAGATCAACGATATAAACGTTCATGAGGGACGCTATCCCAATTGTCTTTGGCCAAAGCTTCATGCTCCAGATCCCGGACATTCAAGTGTCTTGTCCATTTTATCTTGAACCTAATAATCCTTAATTCTTCACCATGTCAACCAACACCAACAACCCGTCTCCAAGCATTTCAGGGACCGAAAAAACCGACGGAGCTCTTCACAGCACGCAGCCTTCCATCAGAGAATCCGACTCCGAAAAGGTGCAGCCCCCACAGCCGTACGGAGGCGACATACCCGATGGCGGACTGTCGGCTTGGCTCGTCGTGGCTGGCGGCTGGTGTATATCCTTCAGCAGCTTTGGTTGGCTGAGCAGCATCGGCACCTTTCAAGAGTACTACGGGAACGTGTTGCTGAGGGAATACTCGCCCAGCACCATTTCATGGATTCTCAGTATACAAATCTTTCTCATGATGGGCATGGTAAGTCGTGACATCGCGCTCCGGCTCGCTTGCAAATAGATACTGACTGCCGCAGGGTCCATTCGTTGGTCTCATCTACGACAAGTACGGCCCGAGGTGGCTCATCTTGATCGGTAGCATTTTGCACGTCTTTGGCGTCATGATGGCCTCCATATCGACCGAGTACTGGCAGATTCTTCTGTCTCAAGGCCTTGTTAGTGGCCTGGGCGCATCTGCCATTTTCCAGCCATGTAAGCGTTATCCTCCTCTCTATCAAGTCGACTCTCAACTGACAAGTGCCGTGCAGCCATGTCTTGTCTCTTTACGTGGTTCAACAAGAGGCGAGCTGCGGCGTTTGGCATACTGTCAACTGGATCCAGTCTGGGAGGCATCGTCTTCCCCATCATGGTCACCAACCTGATCCGCCGAGTAGGATATCCTTGGGCCATGAGAAGCTGCGGATTCCTGCTGCTGGCCTTGTTGATCTTTGCCAACCTCACCGTCAGGAGCCGAACGCCTCCGCACCCGCAGAAGGTTACTGCAAGCCAGCTCGTGAAGCCGTTCAAGGAGACAGACTTCGTCCTTGTTGCCGTGGGGTTCTTCGTCTTTACCTATGGCTTCTTCGCTACCCTCAACTATCTCCCGCTGCAAGTTCTCGAGGCTGGAATGCGCCCGGCGCTCGCACAGTACATTCTCTCCATCCTGAACGCAGGTTCCTTGTTCGGCCGACTGGCAGCAGGCTTCGCTGGCGACAAGATTGGCCGCTACAACGTCTTCATCGTTGTCTGCTACGCCGCAAGCATTCTCATCCTCGCCTTGTGGCTGCCTAGCTCTAATGACGCTGCACTCATCGCATTCGCTGTTCTCTTCGGTTTCATGTCTGGTGCCTACGTCTCACTCATTGCGCCGTTGGTCATGCAAATTTCACCCATAGCTGAGATTGGGTTCCGAACAGGATTGGTCATGTTTACCGTCTCCATCGGTGGCCTCACAACCAACCCAATCAACGGAGCATTGCTGGAGAGACCTGGTCGCTTTGACAACCTCATGATCTTTTCCGGTGTGCTTTCATTGGTTGGAACCACCTTTATCTTGGTAGCAAGATTGAAGCGAACAGGACTACGGTTCATGGTGGCATTCTAAAAGAAAACGCGCAAAACAAAAGACGGAATTGTGTGGTATGCCAGCGAGATTTTCTCGCCTAGATTGGAAACAAAATTTCATCTCCTCTCTTATATAGAACATGTGTAATTTAACCCCTAACAATATAATCCAAGTTGTTCTCAACGCTCGTAGCCTTCGTTCCTCTCCTTTGTTTAGCTACGCCTATTGATCTAGGGCTGGAGCTTGCAGATGCTCAAACTTCAGTTCAGTGCAAGAAAAAAGCTACCAAGTCCTGCCAGGCACCCATACTAGACCAGAATATGGTCGTCTTCTGGTTCTTCTCGTTCTCGAACTCCTTGATTCTATTGTGACGCTCCTGCCACTCCTGTCCTTGAGTCTTGTATTGCGCCTCACGGTTGGCATGAATCTCCCTCGTTATGCTCTCCATATCCTTCATCCAGCCCTCAATTGTTGCAGCAGTGTTTCGTTCCTGTATTTCAACGTCGCGAATGGTTTCCTTCAGGGCTGTTTGCTCCTCCTCGGCCCTAACCTTTTCCAGCTGTTTCATCAAGTCGTTCACGAGCTTATTGGACTGAGATATTGTAAGCTCTAAGAGTCGCTTGCCTTCCTCCCTGTCTTGTTGCAGTTGCTCTTCGAACTTGGCTCGCTGGCGGTCTCGTTCCAACTGTTCTGGCCTCACCTCCTGAAGCTGTTCATTAAACTCGGATTTCACCCGCCAGTGCTCCTCCCTGGCTTCGGCTTCAAGTTCATTTTGAAAGAAGATCTCAACCTCAGCTCAAACTCAGCACAATATCTGCCAATATGTCGGCGTCTCCACGATAGGTGTCGTCAAAGCCGGTCGTGTCAAAGAATGTGCAATGGCGACCTCCAAGCATACACTCGTACTTCTCCGTATTCTCGGTGCTTACAGGTACATGGACGGGAGAGTTTTAAGCATGAATCCTGGCGTTCTTACATGAACCCAGGCTATCGCCGACCTGCGGACCGCAGCCACAAGCTTTTCTCAATCAAATTTTCTAACCAACTGTCATCTATTGATCTGATATCGTCTTTATCGTCAGAGGGGGCCTCCTCGAAGTCACTGGTCTGTATCCCATTGGGGCACACGAACGGGAAATCCCACATTCTAGGCAACATGGTCGCATCATGGCCCGCGATTGTTTCAGGTGCGGCCTGGAGCGTTGGAAATAAGACAACGTATCAAATGACAACACGTTGGGACAAATGAAACACAGACAACACCTTAAAACCCCTGCTTGTGGCTTGGCTGCACAGCCCTGCAGAGCGCTTAGCGACCCTGAAGGCCTCATCGGCTTCGTATTTCAAACTCTCCCATGTTCCGGAGATGTACTTATTCGTATGTATCTATCGGCGAAGATATGAATAAAAGTGTTAAAAGGAATAGATAAAAATAAGATAAAAATCATCGCTACATAGGCGTTCCTGCCAAATCAACCAGTAAGCCTCACTCGCTCAATGTTGTTGGAACCCAGACCACAGCCTTCGACCACACCACCCTGGAAGATGGCTCTCGCCTTGCCGACAACGGCTGAGACACTATCAGCGGTCTGGCCAAGATATGGATAGGCAAACCCTCCAGTTTATTGGTGCCCGCCTGAAGCTGCGTAGCATGTAGCCGCATATTGCCACCCCCAGCCTGATATCTTTCCAAGCTGGGGTTTCCAAGGCGCTCTACTACGATTCTGGTGTTGCATTTCCACAGCCTCATCGCTAATTTGGCGAAACCCCTGAACAATTGGACCAGCTCTTCCATAGCCACGCTACCAAGCGCCCGCACAAGAGCCGCATGTTTTGACGCGAAGCGGTTCGCAAGTTGAACAAAGTCATCATTGGTCGGAGGAAACACAGCCTCGAGGAACTCGCAAGTCTGGCCCCGCCATGTCAGAAAGGCCTCGCTATTATTAGCTTTAACCCTGTTAGTACTGTGTACATTCACTCGTGTCCGTCGGACTGCACCCATACACAAAGGGGTTGTACTTACCAACTGAAGCCAAGTGATCCCCGTAGAAGATGTCCCCTTGGAGAAAGAAGGGATTTGATAAGAAGGATTCCAAAAGATCGTTGGACAGAGCAGCCTCGAGCAAAACCGCTGCTGCTGTCGGCCCTCCAAGGTCAAGTTGAAGCCTAGGCGGAATACCGACAGGACCAGCCATGATGCCCCTTTTCTTGAGCATATGCACCACACTCGAGTCTGTTATTCTGTCAACCTTGTAGTCCATACACCAGCCGAGGAAATCCTGGTCAAAGAAATTGTCGAGTTCTCGGCGAACCACATCATCGGGGAATTCAGTCGATATGTGCTGGGCGAGCAGATTGATAGCATTAGAGTGCGCCTTGGTGACGATGGACTCTTGTTCTGCGACTATTCCCTCTAGCCTGGCAATTGTAGCGTCTTTGTCGGCCAGGCTATTGGCCATTTGACGCAGTGATGACTGCAGCCCTGCCTCCCTGTTTTCTAGAGATTTCTGGCTTTGCATCAGCCCGGAAATCGTATCATCACGACGTGACAATTTCTCCCTAAGTCTGGCAGTTTCCCTATGGATCTGCGCCCTCAACTCTCGATCCTCCAGGTCTGCCTGTGCCATTCTGTCGTTACAAGCATCTTCAACCGCTCGCAGTTCGTTCTGGTGAGAGCTTCTCAGGAGAGCTATCTCCGCATGGTGTGAAGCGTCACGTTCGCTCGAAGTCTTGTTTCTTGCTCGACGAGAACGTCCCATCATTCGAGAACTTGGGGCCTCAATTGGCGTTTGCACGGCCCGACCAAAAGGAGGTTTGCGTTCGGTCTTCTGTAGATGACCAGATAGCACGCCCACGCCCAGGGCCGCAGCTTGGTCTGGGTCATTGAGTTCGGTGTGACGACTGTGAGCGAGTTCTTCGCGAGGCTGCGAGGTTGTTGACCAGTCGAAAATATGCAGTATGTTTGGTGTGAGGTCAAAGGGCGCAAAAACTCTCTTGATGGCTTGGATTGTATTATTGAAGCCCATTGCATATCCAGATGTAAGCCCTTGCTGTGATGCCGGAACAGGGTGCTACATTATTCTCAGGATATATTTACGAAAACATGGTTCTTTTATGTCCTTGCCTTCCCAGGACTGTGGAGCTCGGAAAACATTACCCCGCAGCAATTCGTCTGCGTTGATGGGCTCCAGGTAGAGAGCGAAGTACTCGATACCTTCCTTCGCGTTGCAGGCAGTGATGGTTGGGGATGGCCGCATAAACGAGTCTCAAGGCCACCTTGTCAGGCGGCTAGCCATACAGCGGCTGTTGTAATATCAAATATTAGTGGTCGCCTGATCCCATTGCATGGGAGGATTAATGTTTCAGCCCAGGCTACAGATGTGGCCGAGGGGGACCCAAAAACCGACCAGTCGAGCCGAAGCGCTGTCTGCCTTCCTCTAGTGGTGGTAGGAAGCCCTTCGTATGTGCAGTCTGACTTGGTGAAATCTGGGACTCCAATGGACAATCCTGTTTAAAAGACACTGCATCTCCGTCACACATTGGCATTCTGTTGGAAATCGGACCGAGCCCACCCTTGCTTGCACCTATACTGCTACGCAATGATAGAATCGACCTTGAGCGCCCTTTTCCGGCGACGACTGATTGTCGGTATCGATTATGGGACCACCTACTCCGGCATCAGCCTGGCCATGTCCAATGCCACGGACTTCAGGGAGATTCGCCCATGGACAGCTTATCCAGGTTCATCCTCCCATTGCGCCGAACACAGCGAGAAGGCACCTTCGCTGGTGGCTTTTGCCGATGAGAACGACGAGTTGGATGAAAATTCCTGGGGATACCAAGTCGAGCCAGGCATGAAGACCTATGCATGGACAAAGCTTCTCTTGGACGACGGCGCCCTCCAGTCAAAGTACGATGACCCCGATCTCAAGGAAACACTGGGTCGGGGCATATACAAACTACCAGATGGAAAGACGGCCAAAGACGTTGCAACGGAATACTTGCGCGGCCTAAACCACATGTTTCGACAAGCCGTTAGGGAAAAGTTCGGCGGCGAGGACCGGCTTGAACATTTACCGGTCGATATATGGCTTACCGTGCCAGCCACTTGGACTGAGAAGGCAAAGCTATTGACAAAGGCTGCTGCGCTCGATGCTGGGTTCGCTAGCAAGCCCATCGATCGATTAAGGCTCATTTCAGAGCCAGAGGCGGCTGCTCATCTGGCGTTGAAATCGAGCATTCACCATGTTCAGGATTTAGTTCAGGTTGGTCATATTCGAGTCAGTCTAATCACCCAATTTCACGCTAACAGAGACAAAATAGGAGAACTCTGGGGTAATGGTGGCGGACCTTGGCGGCGGCACTGTGGTATGTTAACTTGAAAGGGCTGAAGTTTTTGAACGCCAACAATCTTTGTAGGACATAACTTGCTACAAGGTCTCGCAGAAATCTCCATCCCTGGAGCTCGAAGAGCTATGTGTCGGTGCCGGAGGAAAATGCGGAGGTACGTTTGTCGATCGGAATCTGCACAGGCTCATGGCAAACCGGTTTGGCAACGCCTTCACCTCTCTCGATGCTCAAATGATAGGACCTGGAAGTCAGTTCATGGACCAATTTGAGCTCAAGAAACGAGACTTCAGTATGAAGACACCATCTCGCCGTGCGCTCCGCCTAACCTTACCCATGAAGAATCTCAAGGTAACTGAGGAAACAAAAAAGTACTACGAGGACAACTTCAACTATGTGTTACTCACACAGCAGGACATGAAAGCCCTCTTTGACCCAGTAGTGGACAGGATAGTGGGGCTTGTAGCGGAGCAGCTTGAACGAGTGAAACGAGTACCCAAGGGAGCAATTGATACGATGGTGCTCGTCGGTGGCTTTGGCTCCTCGCCTTATATCAAAGAGCGACTCCAGAAATGGTGTCAAGCACAATCTATACGCTTGACCACCCCCTGGAGTGGAGCGTGAGTAGACCACTCTCTCATGTTCATGTCGAAGCTCCTCCTCTAACAGTCAGAAGGTGGTCAGCTGTGGTCTGTGGAGCAGTGTTGCGAGGCATCGAGGGAGCCATCACTAGAAAGCGAAGATGCAGAAAGCATTACGGGTTTGAAGCAAGCTACCTGTATAAGCCCGAAGTTCATTCAGGTTATGACAAAGCGACTCGACGCACCTGGTACTCTCGCTTTCTGAATGACAACTATCTTACGGGGTTCATGGAATGGTGTATAGCCAAGGTATGTGAGCTTTTACCTGACTACACGACTCAGAAGACTGTTGACACGGTGAATGAAACAGGGGGCAGTCTTGGACGAGAATTCCAGTTTCGACTTCAGCATCAATCAAGAAACGTATTCTGACATCTGCACAAAGACTCTATATTCCTGCAATGCGGACGAAGCACCAAGTACCCTCGATAATTCGGGTAAGTCAAAACTCGCTCCTCGGCTGCTCGAATTCAAAAGGCCTACACAGTGAAATGAATGCTAACATTTGCTGCGATAAATGACAGTCGCTGCGGAGGTCGAGACCGTCGGTGATATCGAGTTCAACATTGCAAACATTGATAAATCAACCCTACTCAAAAGGGCCAACGCTAATGGGGAGGAGCTTATAAGAGTGCCTTTGGTGTTTAGAATAAGTCTGTCCGATCGGATTGGGCACTTGACCATCACTGTTTTTCACAGGAATATCCAGGTTGGTCGTGGAGAGCTAAGATATGATTAGTCTGGGAGAATGGTAATATTGCCATTCGATATTGGATTCTTTCCTCGCTGACTTCGTGCTCATTCTGCACAATTCGATCCGGCTGTGTCAGCTGCTGCAAGGGCTGAAATGACAACCTGGTCACCTTATCAGAAGAAATGGGGAGTATTGCTTTACTATGTGTTGTACATGAATTGAGTAGGGTAAACCTAGCTGGTTATAGCCGACATGAAATATTGTGAAAAGCTACCATCACACCTCCCCTTGCATGTGCTCGAACGCTTGTAGCAACGCAGAAGGTCCATCAGGATGAAACATCAGCTTGCTAATGACCTTGCTGTGGGCGATATGTTTCTTCCCACGGTCCAACATTTCTTCCTCGTACTGAGCAATTGCCTGGTTTAAATCGCTCGTACCATGCAATGTAATCTTCTCAGCAAGCTTCAGCGCGTCCACCATTGCGCAATTCACCCCTTCACCGTCTGGCACAGAAAGATGAGCTGCGTCTCCCATCAGCGTCAAGCCCGGCACGTGCTTCCAGCTGAGGTCCTCTTCGTGGAAGGTATGCAGCGGCCAGCTGCGGAAGTTGTCGCAGTGGCGGATGTAGGATTTATACTCTTCAGCCCAGTCGCCGAAGTACTCAGAGGATAAAAGAGTCTGCTGCGTTGCATTGATATTTGACAGATCGATCATCCTGCTTGTGAAGTCTTCAGGCACTAGCATGCCGAAGTAGATCCTGTATGTTCCGTCGCCTTGGGTCTGCAGGATAATTTCCCGGGATCCCCCCAATGCCATGCTGGTACCGCGTCCGAAGCGCGAGGACATTGAAGAGTATATGGGATGCTCCGTCGAGATTTTTGATTCGATGTAGTGACTTCCAGCATATTGAGGTTTTGCCGTGGTGATCTGCACTTGGTGAACGGAGGTCATGAATTAACCCAAAGGTTTGCGTACCATTCGCCTGGTCTTGCTGAAGGCTCCGTCAGCACCAACAACCAGGTCAAAGTCAGAGGCGGAAGAGCCATCTGAAAAATCCAGGCTCCATTTGCCGTTGCCATCTGGACGCAAGCCACTGACGGCGGAACCCCAGCGTAGTTTCTCGGCGGGAAAAGATTCCAGCAGTATTTTGCGCAGGTCGAGGCGGTCAATCTCAGGTCGGGCTGCAGATTCAGCCGCTTGTCCACCGAATTCTCCATACGATTTCCCATCTTTGTCATAGAGGACTGAACGATCGTCTTCCCATCTTGCATACTTCCGAAATTCATCAAACAGACCAGCCTCTTTCAAGACTGCCTGGCCTGTCTCTTCGTGGATATCCAGACTGCCCCCCGAAAGCTGTGAATCTTTGGATTCGGCGCGTTCGTAGACGATGTAGTTGATTCCTTTCTGATGCAAGAGGCGGGCGAGGGTCAAGCCGGCCGGGCCGCCCCCGACGATGGCTATCTTGAAAGACATTGGACTTTGGGTTTGCGAGGCGGTGGGAGATGGTGAGTTGGCAATGTCTTGGTCTCAAATACACAAGAAGATAACTGAATGCTCGGTTGCTTACGATGACGGGGACGCCGCCTTCTTGTATGCTCTCCTTATATACATCACGGCACAAGTTTTCCGTGACTACGCCAGTCGTATGAGTCAAGAGTTCCTTCGGGCAGATCTAGTGACCTTTTTAGCCGGTATTCGGGCAAGTCTATTGTGCGCTGAATTAATATTGACATGCGTGCTAGGAACGGACGGTCAGACAGGTCCGGGTCTTAGAAAACCCCGATAAGGCGCCCGTCCACCGAAATCCGATCCCACTAGATTTTGTGGCACTGCCCAACCCAAGCGAACATGGCCAATTGGGCGCATGGCTAATGGGTGACGATGGGCTGTCTGGTGATTGATGCCGTGGAAGTAAGATGCGTGAACGTGAGGCTCCTCACAACCTCACCTTGACCCCCCCCCCCGTAGTGTCTACGGCTGCTTTGGGTGCTGGAGCTTAGAGCCGCCCGGCCTCGCCAATCAATATCCATGGTAGGTAATAGAAGAAGATCAATCGCTTGGCGGCAATCGTCTCTGGCGGCCTTGAACTCAATGCCCCATTAGAGCCATACAGTACCAAAAAGAAAGAAAAGAAAAGGAAAGGGGAAGAAAAAAAACACCAGATTTGATGCCTGGCCTGATAAAACTTCCTTTGCTCTCATGCTCTTCCTGTCCATCTCCAGAATCAGTGCAACATCAACCCTCGCAGCCCCAAAATCGCCTTCCCTTCAAAATGCTGTTGGTAACCTCCGACAAAGACCTCTCCAAGCTGCTCGACACGCCAACCAGGCAGGTCAGAAGGGTTAAGGAACTCACCCTTGAGCATCTCGGCAGCGCTACGAAATACGTTGACAAGCCTCCGATACAAGGAATGCCCAATAGAACCTTCTTCTTGACTCTTCAAAATGGGGGAGCCTAAAGGATCAGCCCCGAGGCACTATGAATGTATGCAGTTAGCGAGAGGACCGACAGTCAAATCAAGTTTTTAACGCGGAGTAAATATTCTGCATGCAAATATGCGCTCCTCAACAACGTAAGTCCGCTCCGCCAAAGTGAAACAATATGTAAAAAGCGATGCAACCGCTGTCCTTTTCCCGACCCCGGTCGGCGATTTAGTCTCGATCTCGGCGTGAGGGGAAGAAGGAACTACCTAACTTCCCTACATGCTACCCTGACATATCGTCAACAAAATGCGGACGTTGCAATTGGGTCTCGTGGCATCCGTGCCAATTCTGCTTTCCTATCTCTTCGAGTTCGCCCTGTACGAGAGGCTCGCAGTGCTCGGCACGTTTCGGGGCCCCGTAAACGCGCCGGCAAACGCGTCCGACGGCGACGTGCATTTCAGAGACGCAGGGTTTTGCGAGGACTTGCATCATCATGCTCGGAGCAAGTCTCTCTTCACGAGCTGCGACGAAGGCTTTGCCTCCCGGGTTGCCTGGTTCCCGGGGCTGATGCATTACAACGACCCGGTCCAGGCCTTGAAGGCCAAGGGCTCAATCCATGTAATTGATACCGAGGTACGGCGCTGACGACGTTTTTCCCGAGCTGTTTGCTTTCCGCAGACTGATCAGATTGTAGACAATGTCATCTCGCCAACTGCAATTTACAAACTTTGATGGCCCCTTCATCACCCACGGCATCGACATCATCGATGATCCCGAGGATAGCGAGGCCATATATATCATGGCCGTTAACCACAGGCCCAGCAGAGAGTATCTTACATCTCAGGCTGCCAGTGGAAGAGGCGCAGCGCCTCTGTTAGATGCCCGAATAGAGGTCTTTCACCACATCATTGGCTCGAACGAAGCTCGTCATGTTCGATCAGTTAGCCATCCTCTCCTGACTCTACCTAACGACGTCTTGGCCACAAGCCCGACCTCGTTCCACGTAACCATAGACCACTACTACACCTATGGAATCATGCGTCTCATTGAAGATCTGTTTCCCCGTGCGAGGTGGTCCTATATACTACACGTGGACTGCAGCGGCGTGGCAGCAGCACTTCCCGAGGCCGACACTGAGTGTACCGCCACGGTGGCTTTGACGGGCATCCAGAACAATAATGGACTGGGCCATGGCCGAACCCCGGACGAGATACTCATCGGCTGCGCGGTCTCCGGCCGAATGTACGTGGGTCGGCTAAAGGAACTGGGAGGTTCCATCGAGATAGTCGATATGGTGCAGTATCCAGCCAATATCGACAACCCGTCCTACTTTCATGATCCATACGCGAACTCGACATTCGATGCTTCGGGTGTTCTCAATGTCGGGCTCTATAAGGCCCTCACCCTCCCACAGACTTCCGCAGACCCCGAAGGAAAGGAAGGCTCAATGGCCTGGTTGCTTCGACCAAATTCAAGCACTGGCTCACTGCTGGGGTCATCTCTCAGCAGCTGGGAGACTGGATTGCTCTTTGAGGACGAGGGAGATAGGATGCGGTTCGCCAGTGGAGGTGCTCTCGTTGCTATAGATCCGGCGAAAGAGGCTGGACAGCGCAAGGCATGGCTGTTCATGGCAGGCGCATTGGCACCTAGCGTTTTTGCAGTGAAGGTCGATCTGTGAATTGAAAATGGCGCCATCAGATATTTTCTTTACTGAGCTTAGACACGGCAAATACACCCCGATAGTTCCTCCATTTTCCACTCTCCAGACATGGCAGTGGTGGGATTTCAGATCTGCCCCGAATGTTTCACGGGGACCAGATAGACATTGAGGTCCGGTTTCTTCCACAGCAGGTAGCACTTCATGTCCTTGGTCCAGTCCTGGCTATCCTCTGCTAGAGACAAGTCAAAGTCGAAGAGAATGCGGGCGAGGATCAACCGCATCTCTGCGTAAGCAAGATTCCGACCGATACAATTGCGCGGTCCAGTCGAAAACACCTGCATCGCGTCAAGTCTATCGTTTGCGAATATCTCGTCCTTGCCCATCCAACGCTCCGGAATAAACTCTTCAGGGTTTGTCCAGTAGCGTGGTGAGCGGTTGATGGCCCAATGCCACACCGCAGTATCTGTCTGCAGAGTGTTAGAATACTACACACGGGGTAACATAAGGCCATGGATATACTCACTCCTTCAGGGATAGATTCCCCTGCAATGGTGGCGCCTCCCTTGGGAACTCTTCGAGGCAACCCAATGGCGACGGGAGGATATAGGCGGAATGACTCGTTGAGACATGCCAACATGAAGTGCAAATTGGCAACCGAGAGCAAGGTGATCTCCTCTTTGTTCTTGAAAGTTGATCGTACCTCTTGTGTTAGTTTCTTGAGAGCCTCGGGATGTTTTCCTAGATACCAGGTTGCTCCGCACAGCAGGGTTGATGTTGTCTCGGAGCCAGCCTGGAGCAGGAGATGTGCGTTGGCTTCAAGAGTCTCCAATGGAAGATTCTGCGATGCGTCAGCTTAGGAACTCAAGGAATTTGGTTGATTAACTGTGAGTCATGCACATACCGCTTGGATCAGCCCGTGGATCAGATCAGGCCTGTCCTGGTTCTTTCCCAACTCGATCCGCTGCTTCATCTTTTCCCGGGACAGCATCTGTGCATCGCGTGCGCCAGATGATGTGAACTCATAAAGCTTTGCGCCAAGAAACCCACAGCCGATGCTCGACAAGGCAGTGGCTATGATGTCCAGTCGATTAGCATCGATGATCAACTTGGGCCATACGCTGTGAGTATTCTTCCTCAAGCCGTCAAAGTCGGACCCAAAGCCAAGGTTGCCAATAATGTCAAAGGTCGTCCAGTTGTACCAGTCGTGCATGTTCAAGGGCCCGGAAGAGGCATTCTCATGCAGCCGCTGGACCAGCAAATCAACGTAGCTCCCAATGATGCCTTCCTGGGCTCGCATGCTTCGATCGCTGAATCCGTGAGCCAGGTGTCGTCGAATTATGCTGTGCTCAGTACGACTGGAATTGACGATAGATGCCGGTATTCGAGGTGAAGGACGGTAGAAATCGGCGGCCTTGTAGTTCTCCTCCTCGCCAGCTGCCCGATGCCCGTAGATGTCTTTCCAAGCCTCAGCCTGGCGGAAGGCAAGTTGAGTTGGGCTGATGCGTACGATATCTCCATGTTTCTCGTGAAGCTCCGTGACCTTGTAGACCAAAGAGCCTCTGGCGTGATACCAGGCCCTTGGTATGGGTGACATGCGCCAAAGCAGAGGGCCAGGATACTTTCGTAGGCCATGGAACCAGATGTTATATACTGGCTTTAGGATAATGTGCCAGAACACCAGTAGTAGCCCGAGAAACCCCAACGCTGAAGCTGTAGCAGTCATTTTAGCAGCATGCGAATAGAAATATTTGTAAGAACAATGCTGGTAGTCTTGGTGATTCAATCACGAAGCAACAAAACACGGGGCTCATGATCGCAATAAATATTTTAACAGACTTCACTGTATTCACACTGTGCCAATAGAAGACGTAAGGACCGATACGCACCCTGGAATGTTACATGCATGAATATTTATGGGTTTCCCTCCACTCATCTCCGCCACAGTACTTTGCAACATGCTTGCATCGGGCGCTCGGGAAGCAGTGTACCCCGAGACAGGTGATGGAAGATTTCTAGTATGGTCATAGCTAACACGGGCATGAGGCCAATTGTGACACCTGATGTTTGGCCGCTTGGTATTGGCAAACCCGTAAAGTTGCTTATCCTGCCAGTCCACACAACTGCATCTTGTATAGTTTGATGGATCTAGATGCGCTACCACAGATATGTTTTCTTGCTTAACTACCATGGCTGCTTGGAGTCTGCCATGAAAGACAGGCGGTACACCTCAGATTGCGCCCAGGAAAGAGGAAGGTTCATTGCTCAACCTCATTCTCGAAATATCGTGATCTTCTCAGTTTCACTATATCGTACTCACTAGCATAGAGCCGAAACATGGCAACAGCCGTAAAATAAACCCGATCAGGTGTTTTTTTGTACAAAGTCTTGATCCTGAACTGATACTTGGGAATATCTTCATCGAAGAGCTTCCAGAATACCCGCTCAGGTTCGAGATCTACCGAAATGATGGCGAGTCGGGGCCGCGCAAGCTTGCGCATGTATTATCCGAATGGTTGAACAATTGACTCCAGTCACCAGCTGCACCTGCAAGGTCATGTTGCCAATCAACAGGGATAAATGGCCCCTATTGCTTATCGGTGGCGTGGATGGTGACCATCTTGACGCATAGGTTACATCGCCGAGCTGGTTGAAGAATCTTGCGGAGGCAGGTCCACGAGCTCGGCCGCAAAGTACAACCCGCCAGGCCGAGATCCTTGGAAATAGAAGAAGATGGGTCGATTGATATGCCCTACATCAGCCAGGCTTGGGGGCCAGGAGACGAACATAACGTCTTCTTCCAACCCCTAGGGGATCGGCATGTCCTTGGCGTAGCTGTTGGACAGAGGCATTCCAAGGATATCTGGGCAGTTCGCTCAGTTAAGAAGCCGTGATAGAGGAATGGCCCGGTATTTGCTCCATCCGTGTACAGGGGCCGTCTTGGCAGCGTTATGCTAAGTCGTTAAGCCCACTCTCCAGTCTGCCTCAAACGCATGCAAAATACACACCACGTCAGCCCTGACGATTCGCCGCTTTGTAATCGTGTGGCCCCGTTCTGACAACGCAGCTCGAGTGGCAATCCAGAAAGTGGAGTGGGCATGATGGGCTGAGAGGATGTTTACAAGTGAGGGCCTTGTAGAGTTGGGATAAGTGGCGGCCAATGAATGCGCATCTGGTGCGAGAATAGGAATAAGATGTCGTCAGTCGGTAGTATGGGGAAGCTCAGAGGACCCCAATCCCGCGTTCCTAGGTTGTTCTTTGCAGACGTTGACGGTTGTACTCAGCTCAGGCGAGGGCTCAGTAATAGAAATATGCGCAGGCACATGAAAGCTTACAATTGCCTGCTAACTCAGCTATCTAAAGAGCCATAGATTCCAAGCCCTCTCATCTCTTTACCATCAATACATGACGTACATGCCGTCTATACGGCATATGCCGTGCTAACCCTCCAAAGCCCGCAAATTATATAAAACTTAAATGTATCAAAGGAGTGGGAAGAATTGAAAGAACTCAAAACAACCATGATCATATCATAACGTAGAAGACATCTCGAGAACCTGCCGATAAGGGCTCGGATCTCCGTAGCGGAAGACCTGGGAGCTGGTGAGGCTCACCCAGCATCAGCTCCCCCAATCCGCTACCCAATCACTCGATCAAGTCAAGTATCGGTGTGAATGTTGAATTAATCACAGAATATGCTTCCGCCGGGCGGCTGCTATGTTGTATATTAGCTCTCTTGCGCAGTCAATCGAGAGAAGAAGAATATAGCTAACCTTCCTTGGATTGAACCAGACTCATCTCTCCCTGCTTGCTGAGATTGAGCAGGACTCTCTCGCGCCAATAGCACAAAGCAGTCCAAGTTGCTCCAGGTCCCACAAGCAGCTGACCAGCAAGCAGACGAATAGCCATGCGGATCACGGTTCGATCCGTAATGTATCCGTGCCGTCGAAGTTCCCAGATTGAGTACATGTTGCCGAGGAACCAGGATCCTGTACCCAGAAGCAGGTCGTAGTTCAGGCCCGAAGTCGCTAGGCTTTTCATGACTTTGCTGCTGAACCGCGCGTCGAATGATGCCTGGTGAAGGATATCGAGAGGGAAAATGCCGCGCTGGTAGCTGTATAGCAATATGGCCAAATGGATCGTTGCCTGGATGGCAAAGGCAAATCGATAGGCCGACTGGATGGTTGGAGAATCCCCACCCATGTACCTATCGAATCGAGGTTTGTCCCTTCCTGTTCGAGGGGTCCGAAGCCAGCTGAAAAACCTGGCGGCGGTGACCCATGCGGCCGCAACGACAGGAGCGACGTACAGCAGCATGGAAGTGATGAATGGTGGCTTGTTGGGAGACAGAAGCTGGAGCCACAGGAAGCCTGGTATAACGTATGTGAGTATGAGGGCAGGAATAAGCGCCTTTGCTGCAGCGGGCTCGATAAATCTGCCTGTTGGGACAGAATAGCCCATAAGCATCGAGCAAATATTGTACAAAGGCGCAGCAAATGCGATGCCTTTCCATCCCATCAGACCCAAGAAAAGTGTGGGCAGAGCCAGAGGCGTTGGCCAGTTGCCGGATCGATGGCCTTCAATGGTGTAGATCAAGGTAGGCGAGATGAGCTGCGACATGTAATAAAGGACCATGAGAAGGCCTGTGGTTTTCTGCGTAGAACGGGCCGTCAAGAACTTTGTGAAGTTCCCAATGCTCTGGGCATCGATCGATGTCCACTCCATCCACGCAGGCGGTGGAACCAAGGTGTAGAAGTCCTGTCTTTGGAGCGCAACGTTCATGAGGAATATCATGATTGCGCAGTAAACTACCCTCGTGAATAGAGTGTTCGTCAGAGGCTTGGCGGGGAGCTCATCGTCAAATGGAACAGCCTTTACTCTTGGCACTAGAGGCAGGTGGTGCAGCGAGGGACCGTTGGCGAATGGCAGCGACTGAGATAGCAGTTGGGCTTCTTCGCCTGCGTGGGGGATGATGTTGAACGCGATGGTAGACATCAATGGGTATCTGAAAGACGCGAGAGCCTGGCGGTCCTGACCATCCTTGACGAGGTATCGGGCTCTATCGTGTCTCTTCTGCTGAACTTGTCGGAAAATGCGATCAAAGTCCGCCGTCTTCAGCTCTCCGAGGTCACCAGATGGCGGTCTGTTGCTCAAGAGGCAATTGGCGAATTCGGCGACAGACTCGATGGTGCCATTTGCGCCTTGGCCGCCTTTCGGGCTTGTCTGCAACAGTCAGTATGACGGGCTTGGAGTATTCTGATGGTAAGAACGTACCTTGTGTGCGGCATCTCCAAGGGTGATGATGCGGCCAAAGAACCATTTCTTGAGAACGTACTCGTGGACCGGCGTCAACATCGAGGAGATTCTGCATGAATACACCTGCCCAAAAGTCAAATCGGGTGTGATGTGGTCATCGAAATGCTTCTTGGCCCACTCCTCCTCCATCTCCTTTGTGATCTTTGTGAGGTCCTTGTCGTGGATTCTCTGCGGGAGTCTCTTGAAGTAGAAGAAGTAAGTGCGGTTATTGGGGGCAAACACCACGACCTTGGAGCATCCCTCGCCCGTAACGGTGTAAACTTCGCCATCCGTCCAGCCTGGCACGTTCATTGCAATGCCATACAGGCACAAGTAATCGCAGGGGAGGAGATCCAGCTCTTTGGGGTCGAAAGTCCCGGGCTGTGCTTCATTGCCGATGCGAAACATTTCCCGCCGGACGGTGCTATGGACACCATCAAGGCCTGCGAGAATTGATCCGTGGAATTGCTCCCCGTTTTCAGTGATTACTTGGACCCCCTTCTCCAAGTGGTTGACCCGCGTGATTTTCCTCTTGAGTAGAATTCTGTCCTTGTACTGGAGGTTATCGTAGAGACATTGCAGAACCCACTGGCGGTCCATGAACTGCGCAGCATATCCATGTCTAGCAAAGATGTGAGCACTCCGTCATAGCAACGACTCGAGACGGCAGAGGGACGTGGAATCAAGGCTTACCTGGCACGGTAGTGGTGAAGGCCTCCGGGAATCTTGATCATCTGGTTCCCATGTTTATCCTGTAGATAGAGCGTTGCTTGTGAGGAGACGTGTTTCAGGAGCGGCTCATAGCATCCCAGCTGGTCCAGGATTCGCAGGCCATTGGAGAACAAGCCAATGCTGGCACCAGCAGGAGGCGCGATGGCATCATGAGATTCTAGGAGAAGATAATCGATTCCGCATGACTCGAGGATGTTTGCCAAGGTAAGCGCGGCGATGCCGCCACCAGCAATCAAAACCTTGAATGTGCTGCTATGCGATGACATTGTACTTGTGATGAAATGCCTTTATGATATGTAGACACACCTAGAGTGGTGGATGTCCTGGAGGTATAAATACTGCCAAGGCTTGGGCACTTTCCCATGATGATATGGCCAGCCATCAAGTGTCTCACGCGAACCGCTTTCTTGGGGCATATGCAGTTGCTCACCAGCCTGCGGATTTCAGCTCTGTAACCTTGGGCCGCAAAACCATTCGCTGGCCGTGGGTAATCGGCAAGTATGAATCATAAAACCCAAACATCTGGTGGTGGCCTATTGATGTGAACCAAGTGAGACACAGTCCAAAATAGTATGGGCTACGTAAAATCACCGAGCATCATGTGCCCCATTCAAGTAAGTCTATGTCATGGTCTATGTGTTCTCTATGTGTTCTATGCAAAATTCGTACAGCTGGCAAGATATGATGATGCTGAAGATCGGTATAGCACCGTCATTTCGCAACATGTGTGGGTGTTTCTGCAAGTTCATCGCCCCGGGATCTGGGACAGATCGATCTATGATACGCGAGTGTGCATGTTTGTTTCGTCTTCAGCGGAGGAACTCGTCCGAGGCCATCAGATCCTCGGCCAGGAGTCGATGGATGGTGACGGCGGGATGGTAATTGTCATGCCACAAGCAGTTTGCCCCGTCCAGACTGACACACGATGCATCAGCCGCACCAAATCGAGCGGGGTCTGATAGTGCCGTCTCAAAGGAAGGGGTCGTGTTGAAGACTTGTCCCACGACGTCTCCATGTGACGCCTTGAATTCTTTGAACAGACCGTCCACTCCGTTGTTGTATGCACGGATATCCTGGCGTAGCATCTCTACCCTTTCCGCCATTTCGCCTACAAATCGTGGTGCTTTATAGAAAGCTCCTTGACGTCAGCTGACACAAGGGTCTGGATCGAAGAGGGTCTGGACTTACGTGGTACAGTGAGAAGTGAGTAATGTCTGAGTCCTTGGGCATACAGGATTTCCAGCAACTCGGCATATCTAGTTATGACGCGGTCGATGGGGGGCACGACCTCATCCCAATAAGGGTGGCCGAGGTCATTAATTCCAACCCATATGATGGCCAGTGCCTTGTCTGGCGTCCAAGAATTGTTGGAAACGTGCTGCACGAAGAGGTCAACCTGGTCGTCGACGGCTGACTCTGCCCACGTGTGCACAATGGAGCTGTCTGTGGTGGCGGCTGAGACAGCAAAGTTGTAGGTCAAGAGGCGCGCCGATTCGACCCTGTCGATGAGGTAGCCAACCCAGTTCCTCCCACCGCTTGTGGTGTAACCCGGAAAATGTGGGTTGCCTAGGGGGTTGTGGACAGAGGGCGCATCACCGTGGATTGAAAACCCGGTTGTGGAATATGAGTCGCCGCTGTTCGCCGTTAGCCGTGGTGCCGTGATGGTGCAACGGTGTTGTGACATACAAGACGAAGAGATGCTTGGTGTCCTGGGGCCCTTGGAGAGCCGGGACGGCGAAACCAAGAACCAGGCCAACCACCGGAAGGGCGATGAGAAGGAATGCCACGAGTGGTACCAACCACTTCGGCTCCGTCATGTTCACTTCATAGGAGCTGACGGGGTGAGGTTACGGCGCACAACGGGTGTCGGAAGGGGGTTACTAGGGATGGAAAATCTCGTCACGGAGCGGCTACAGGCAGCAAAGTGGTTATCTACTCCTTTCCCCTGGGTCCTGGCGCAGGCGCAGCCACGGTCCTCCTTTGGGGTCCGAAAAATCCCACTCCACCGCGAGCCTCTCACTTTTGCACGACCAACCGTTGGATACGGTGGAGAGAGGAGGGTCTGGCGAATCCACCGTGGGCTTGGTGACCAGGCTCCAGGCACCTTGGCAGGTGTGTGCGTTATGATCTTCACAGTTAAGGATGGATGGCGGATAATAATAGCTCGTCAAACGACAGATGCAGATGGAAGAGTCCTTCTGGAGGCTATTGGCTACTATAATTATTAGCCTTTGTGTCAATGCGAGTTCTTTCTTCAACGGTATTTTGATGGCGATCAGGACCAGTTCGTTAGCCTTGGAGAAAGTGGGCATTGGTCCACTGTCAGCGTGATTAATACCAAGGCCTGGGACGCCTTGGGAGGCGCTGGAATGCGGGAATGAGAAGGCCAAGACGGTGCGTTTTGCGTCCATGGCAAAATGGTTTCGGATAGTCGCGATGCGCCAATGCAAAAGGCCGCACCGGACATGAGTAAGAAGCACGACGGTAACAATACCACGACCCCATCGGCCAACTCTGCCTTCACCCGTCGGCAGCGCAGCGAGTGGGAAATGACAGGTCCCGTCGCACCTCGGCGGTCTCTTGTTGCCAAGGGAGACCTGGATCAAAGGGTGGATCGAAAGCCACAGACCGTCGTCACCTTGGTCAGACCACCCACCGCCCAGCCACGAAGGACAAAACCTGTTCCTCGCCTCCCTGCAAACGCAGTGGAACCCGGAGAATCGCGAAGGGGAGGGGGGTTGTATGTATGCCCGACCATCCGGGCGTGGAGGATTCTTCGCTTGCTGATCTCGGCTAAGGCGAGAGCAACGAGAGAGAGAGAGGCGCGGTTGGTCGCCAAAATGCTTGGCCAGCTAGAAGGGGAACAGCCAGCCAAAGGGCGCAGGGATCTTTTGTCGATTTATTTACTGCCCGTCGCTTCCTCTTATCGAGGGAGTTGCCTAAACAGGCAGGTCAGAGGGGAGGCTGGGCTACCATAGTAAATGATATGCGCTGGGCGTCATGCAATCATGTCTTTGTCGAGGACGATCAAGGGCAAGCTGGTTGCTGCTATTAATTGGGATGCCTCCTCGCCCTTGCCGTCCCCCAGGCTCGCTCCTCTGGTTTGCTTTCCCTCCTACGCCCCGAGGCCCCGTCAATTGATCCCCTCAGGTAGACCAGACCACGCCGCCGCCCATCATGAAGGCCCCTACTCTCATTGCTGCCCTGGGCATGACGTCGGCCGTCAGCGCCTGTCTGCTCGAGTCGGAGCGCGCCCTCGAGCTCGAGTACGCCCGCACCGGCGTCCGCCGCAGCATCCATCCTGCTCCCTCGTCGCCCCATCGCCGCCAGACGTCCTCGGCCTTCCCCATTGGCACCGGCGACCGCTTCGCTGGCGGCTGCAAGAAGCCCGTCGGTCTCGGCGTCGAGGAGCGCGACCTCGAGTCCGTCTTGAGCGTCGCAGAGGTCACCTCGGCCCTGCGCGGCCTCAAGCGCGCATACCCCAACGAGGTTGAGCTCTTCACCGCTCCCGTCCCAACCTACGAGGGTCGAGAGATCCACGGCGCCGTCGTTGGCGACGACCCCCGCGTCTTCATCATGAGCGGCATCCACGCCCGTGAGCGCGGAGGTCCCGACAACACCATCTACTTCCTGGCCGATCTGCTGGCCGCCCGCAAGGCTGGCACCGGTGTCTCGTACGGCGCCAAGAACTACACGGCCGAGGAAGTCGAGACGGCCCTGTCCGCCGGTGTCATCATCATCCCCCTCACCAACCCCGACGGTGTCTACCATGACCAGACGACCGACTCGTGCTGGCGCAAGAACCGTAACCCGGAATCTGCCGTCGGCGCTCCCAACGGCCGCGACATCGGCATTGATCTGAACCGCAACTACGACTTCATCTGGGACTTCGAGAAGTACTTCGATACCAACCTGGCCGCCCCCGCCTCCAACGACCCCCGCAGCGAGGTCTTCTGCGGCACCGCCCCCGAGTCGGAGCCCGAGACCCAGGCCGTCGTCTGGACGCTCGAGCAGTACCACAACATCACCTGGTTCATGGACCTGCACTCGTACGGCCCCAGCCTGCTGTACGCATGGGGCAACGACGATGCCCAGACCGAGGACCCTGAGGAGAACTTTGACAACCCCGCGTACGATGGTCTGCGTGGTGGTGTCGGCCCCGACGACCCCGACAACATCTACCGCGAGTTCTTCACCGCCGAGGACCTCAAGACCGAGGAGGTCGGCACCGCCCAGATCGTCAACGCCATGCTCGTGGCCGGCGACGCACCCTACGAAGCCTACCCGGCCGTCGGACTCTACCCTACCTCGGGCGCCAGCAACGACTGGGCCATGTCCCGCGCGTACGGCAACCCCCTCTGCGGCTCCTCCAGGATGTTTGGCTACACCATGGAGTTTGGTGCACCCAGCCGCGCCTCTTCCGCCTGCCCCTTCTACCCCGACTCCCGGGAGTTTCACCGAAATGTGCGACAGGTCGGTGCCGGCTTCATGGAGATGATGCTTCTCGCCGCCGGTCCTGCTGGTGACCCCGTCTACCCTGAGTGCTAAAGCACCAGGCAGTGTATAGTGCACAAACTGTTGTACATCAGTAGATTAGAACGATCAATCATATAATGACCAAGGCAATGAATTATGTCTTAGACGAACTCTTCTGGCCAGTGCCTAAAAGCCCTCTATCCATGACAAAATGAGTGAACGTGCAACGAATCTGTCACCTTAGTGGCGATGCTGTTCCTTTGAGCCTACCCTAGACTAGGACAATCCCAATTCCCATCGTACACAATAAATTGACGAACTCATGGGCCATTACGATGTATGAAAAGGGAATAGCATAATTCATTTATTTCTGGCCAATTCGACTTCCGACCCTCGTTCCCCTTACAGCCTATTTTCCTTCGTAGCCATTGCAACAATGTGGACTCCTCAGTGCTACCCATCCCGAAGGCATTCAAACAGCGCACTCAACGTATATAAAATAGCAAAAAGCCTCCGAAAGCTGCTGGCGTCTGGAGCACAATTTTCTATCAAAAAGACATCATCACGAAAACAAAAGACAAAAAAAAGAAAGTGTCTAGCAATTCTAGGTTTCGATCCTAGGACCTCCGGGTTATGAGCCCGGCGCGCTTCCACTGCGCCAAATTGCTTTCCTAACACGTGACTGATGGGGAATAATTAATTTCTATATTGCTATCTGATCCTACTATTTCCACCACCGCAGCCAGGCAAGTCATGATCTTCTGATTCTAAGCCAGTCCAGCGCGCATTTCGCTTTCACGACCGAGGCACTTAGACGGGCACCCGTGTCTACGTTAGCAAGTCAAGGCTAATCTGCGGTGTAGAAGTAGGCTAAGGAACATCGTGTCACCACAAATCAGGAGGTCGCAACTATTTAGATGCTCCTAGCTATACTAACATCATGTATATCCAGCAAGCCCTAGTTTGTCCCCAGATCCACATAGGCAGGTACCTGCAGCTAATCGGCTTGGCTGGCTACAGTTTGTATGTATGGGACGTTTGTGATCCTGCTGAATTGTATCTTGGTCCCGATCTATCTCTCCGCTGGTAATCGTACCATCTTCAAGTTTTCAAGTTCAAAGTGACACTCACCCATCCCTTTGAGTCAGATAAAGCATCATAACGTCATGAAGCGTCAAAGATAAAACTTCAGATGGAAAGCAACAGAGTATATTATTAAAAATTAAGTCTACCGCTTTCATAGCTTGCACTCTGCGGAAGTGACACACACCCTAAGCTAAATCATCTATCAGCCCCTGACCGAGAAAAATTGCGGAATGCGGCGCTTACCTTGTTCAAAATGTATCCCTCGGCGCATTGGCACCCAACAACACATTGTAGAGTGCAAACCTGAGGAGTTGGGTCACTGCAGGTCATGGGACAAGCCGTGCCACACTCGGTATAGACCTCGTTCAGCTGCGTGCGTGTCAGTGTATTGGCCCGTTGACGGCATGATGGGAAAGCTGCATACGCCGCATTGCGTCTCAGTGGGCACAAGATCAGTGAGTGTCTCTGGAAGATCGATCTGCGGCAGATCAAAATCAGGGAGACCCTTGTCGGTGCCGGGTAGAGGGCTAGCCATGACGGCAGCGAATAGAGAGACGACGAAGAGGCCCTGGAAATGCATGGTGACGAGATATGATGTGTGGGATGTAGGTTGAGGAGTCGGTGTTTGCTGGTTTAGGTTTAAGAGGTTTCCTCAGGTTGGGGTGCCCGTGAGTTTAATAGGACGAGAAGGGTTGCCTGGGTGAAACAAATCACAAAAGTTCTGTCTGCCTCCCTCGGTAGCCAGCGCATCTCTAGAGCATGTCTTGCTGGGGACTGTCTTGCCATGGCCGCGTGAAACAGCCGATGCTATTCGCACGAAACATAGGTCGGTGAGATCGTCGCACCTAGTGCCCCCCAATACTGCTGTCATTGTCTTTTGAATGCGCATCGCATTCCGTCCCGCGCGGGAATGAATCGTGCTACCGTCATGCCGTCGGCGGCAGATCCATGAACGGGCCAGGCAAGATGGAGGGAACCTCAAACAGAAACAAACAAAAAGTGGATGTCGTCCTCGTGTCCGGCTTTAATGCGAGTCATTGCAGGCCACTGATCAAATTACGTCAAAGCTCCCGGCCAGCCTTACGCATAGCCCTCCACCTTGATCGCGGGAATGGCTAAGAGGATTTCGGAACCACCTATCTTTTCCCTTCGGTTCTCGTGCCCGTATTGGTATGGCTGGCGGGAGAGCATAATAGTCTCAAACAGCAACCTGGCGAACCGGACATTGTTTACCTGTTTGGGTGATGTGTCTTTACAACTTGGTTCATTATTGTATCGCATTCACTCACCGCTGCTCAAGAATGAGCGGAAGAAAGACATGTTGAGTTGCATACTTGGTCTTTTGGCACTTGTGTGTCTGTGCGAATGGGTTATCCTCGCTCTTCTGGACTCACTGATATTAGCCGGGCAATGATTGACCCAGACATGATGCACCTGAACTGCCACAAGAAACTCGCAGTGCTTGCCGAATGAGGTCATGCGAACCACAAGAAGAGCCCGGTGGAGTGTGCGGAGACAGGCCTCCTCCTCCCCATGGGGACGGGTGGCAAAATCGTCATTCAGAAGCCCTGGATATCTGGAGATCATGGGCTGAGCGCAGCTACGTTATCTCCCAGCGCCCACGATTGCTCTCTTTGGGGAAAAAAGAGAGAGGGAAAAAAAAGAAACCTATACAAACAGCCACCACGGAGCTGTGATGTGCGCTGTGTGGCATAGCCCCGGGAACAGTGACCTTTCCAGCTATGATGTTGGAGTTCCATCGAGGCTTTCCGTGTGGCGCAACTATTCCCCGTCATGATATTCGGAGTAATCACCAACAAAGTCCCTTTCTACTCGACTATTTGGTCCCAGTACGACGAATGAGCGATGCCGAAATTGGTCGCAATGGCCCATCGGGCCACAATATGCCAGCCCGCATATTACGCTGTGCTATTTCTTGTTTGCATCCAATGCCTTACTTTTCTCGTAATAATTGGCTAAAATCCCGCACCGGTCGATCTTGCCGAGGCCGGCAATCGGTGACTCCAAGCTTCGGAAAAGTACTTTAGCTGGACGTGGACGTGGACGTGGACGTGGACCACACGACATCGTGAAGCCGTCACCCCGCTTTTGCCTTTCCCGCAACCCAAGCCCTGATAACTCCCGTCCCCACGTGTGTTAGAAGCCAACGTTTTCCCTTCATCATGGTACCGCTCGGAAACCTCCAGTCCATCGCTCTCTTCATCGCATTGATCACGCAGACTGCCGCCATGTTTACCATCACCGCTGAGCCCGGCACGGATATGTGGCGCAAGCCACCTTCAACCGATGTCTTTAGTGGTAGCTGAACCCGACTATTTGTGAGAGGTGCCCGTCTGACGTAGTGTTGCAGCGCCCACGGCTTCCGAACCCGAGGCGGTGATACACAATGCCCTCAACAAATTTGTCTCGGCCACCGTGTCATTCAAGTTCACTCCCGAGGTCCAATATGACCAAGCCGGTATTGTCCTTGCACTTCGTCCCCGCGGCGCTGCCAACGCCACTGGCATCCCCCCGAAATGGATCAAGTCAGGCATCGAGTTCTACCAGGGAGTTCCTCGAATGGGTACCGTTGGGACAGATACCTGGAGCGATTGGAGCATTGCACCAGTGGCTACCGAGTCCGGCTCGGCTTCTAGCAAGGGCGTCTCATGGACTACCGTGCTCGTTGAGAAGCACGTAGACGAGCTTGGTGACAGCCTATGGGTTTACCAGGTCAATGGCGAGGAAAGGCTGCCACTGCGCGAAATCAACTGGCCATTTGGTTACGGAGATGAGTGGGAGCTCAAGGTGGAGGCCTATGCTGCAAAGCCTGGATCTGGAGCTCCTCTCGAGGTCGAGTTTAAGGATTTCGCAGTTCAGTGGAAGGACTGAGCCGGCGAATAGACATTTGTTCAACATATTGGCCCCCAATTGTTGACCAGTTGATCAACAATGCGTACCGACATGCTGGCATCGTGAACGTGAACGTGGATCTGGTGCCTAACAGTCGTAGGCAGAAGGGCAGAACAATGGAGTCGGCATATACGAGGTATACGACAACAACCAACAGGAACACGAACTATAATAACAGCCCAAGTCATCTGCAGTTTTCCTTCTCTCCTATATTGCATCATCTGCTTATTACTTTTTATCTCTTACAATGGCTTGGGAACCTCGAAAATACGTTGCTGCCGGTGTTCTGGGCGGGACTGTCGAAATTGATGCCCTTGCGGGAGCCGAAGCCGATGGCCAGGACGACTCCGGCGAGCTCTATTGGCCAAAGGTGCCGCAGAGCTACCAACCGCCTCCCCCGGAGCTGGAACATGCCGTCAAAGAAGGTATGCATAAAGCATTGCGCTACATCGATTCACACTGACATAAAAAGTTTGGTACATCACTGAGCTGCTGTCCATAGCACAACCACTAACAAAGCTTGATGCTGATGTGCAATGCTTCTTGGATCTACTCTTGTCTTTGGAAACTCGAAATGTTATCATCTAGTGGGTGCTGGAGTACACCAATGCTTTCCAGGCCTTAAGTAAGGTTGTAAGAGACGGAGAGGCGCTGGAGACAGACACGCTTCAGCTTGCCTCTCGCACCAACAAGTTGCACAAGTACTAGGGACGGTCTCCGTTCATAACAACCTGAAGACAAACCGCTTCCGCCTCTCGCAACGCCTTCATCTGCAAACAAGCTGGATGACTGGAAGCTCGAACTCAGCGACCAGGCATCTGAAGAGGCCGACAAGCTGTTCGCGCTTCTGAAGACCCAACGGACCAATGCTGTGCCTTATTTCCAGACCAACCGACCGCCACAACCTGTGGGTTGGAGTCCCGTTAATGGGGATTCCTGGAAGGAAACCAGCGCGGGAAAGCTCAAAACTGGTGATCTTTACTATAGCAAAGACTGGGTTTCCCTCTATATGGGATTCTCTCTGGAAATGTTGTGCTGCCGGGATGTTATGAGCTGCGGTGAATTGGAGACATTTCGCAATGAGTGGGCAGCGAGGAGGCAGGGCTCTGAGCTGCGTTCGGAAGGGCTCATCAAATCCGGATAGTGTTGCCAACCCTGAGAATTCTATGCATATTGACTTGAGTATTTATATTCGCACAGTGAATTTGGATAAAGGGACAATAACAGGGTCCAAACCGATATTAGCACAGTATGCTAGGGGGGCCTGTCACAACCCACAGGCGCCCTAGGTTTCCGGTGGCCGCGATCCTGACGTTCGGCAGCAGCCCTGATAATGACCTTCGCTAGCAGCTATGATCCTGACCTTCGCCTACGGCCCTGATGATGACCTCTGCCGGCAGCCCTGACGATGGCCTTCACTAGCAACTATAATCCTGACCTTCGCTTGCCCCCCCCCCCCCCAGTATACTGTGCGAATATAAATACTCATTGACTTCGTGTCTCATTGCATTCGGCTTAGTGAGGAAGCAGAGCTTTCTTCTCACCACATCCTAATTCGGCGACATAGCGCACACCGGGAGCTAGGGGGCGGCAGCTGAATGTCATGGTTCTGCAAGGGGCCCTGGCCGCCGGAAGGATTGCCATAGGTTCTGAGACGCGAGGCTTAGCTCCCACCTCGCTCCTCCCGCTTCTTCGTCTCCATATGCTCCATAGACACAAGGGCCTGCAGCGCTTATTTGCCAAGTGCCCGGGATAGCTGGCCGGCGGGTTCCATTCTGGACCAATGACCCGTGCTCTCCTTGCCGCTATGTATGTTCACATTCGTAAGGATAGGTCAACTGTTGGGCCAAATATATTACCCTTGTCGTCCTCGCTTGGCTCTCTCCCTTGGCATCTTACGGCTTACGGGCGTACTGATTGCCGCAGCCTTATTTCCCCGATTAGGGGATTCCCGGCGCTCCTTACTCAAACGCACATCTTTTCTCTTTTTCTCTGTCTCCAGCCACCAACACAATAACCCCATCATTCGATCACCTGTACTCCGTAGCACGACTGACGTTCACTGCTACCTTCCACAAATCATGGATGTCTCGACTGGCATGAGCGGTGTGCTCATTGGGCCACTGACCACGACGTGGTCAGCCCCATCCGGCTGCCGCATGAATCTGCTATGCTCTACCTGTGGACTCTTCTTCCGTGCCGGAGAGTCATGTGCCTCTATCGGACCAACTGGTGAAGTGCAAGATGACACGAGCTGTTGGCCGCCTGCTGCCACTGGTGTACAAATAGCGTCACCACGCTACCCCTTCATCGGCTGGGGCTTTTACTCTCCCGGTCTCGCATGTCCAACGGGCTATGTATCTGCCTGTACAGCTATCCATGGGCAGCGGCCACAATGGCCCATTCAGTTCACCCTAGAGGAGGGAGAGACGGCAATAGGGTGCTGTCCCTCGTACGTCGCTTCCCATTTGATATAGAAAGCCGAGAACTAACACTCCCAGGGGATACGCTTGCACGAACCGACACGGCAACACCTGCGTGAGCGTGGTGTCCACGACCATTGAAGTAAGCGCCGGCACATGCGACCTGGATCGAACGACCGATATATCAGTACATACAATCGCGCCGTTTCTTGCAACGACAGAGTCGGGAGGCAGCTCCGTGACTCGCACACCCACTCTCTTTGCTCCCATGTTCCAACTCAACTTCCGATCACAAGACCTCTCGACCCCAATCGAAACAGGAGCCTCAACTACAGCAACGTCCAGCTCAATAAGAGAGACACAGACAAACAGTCCCCCTAGCGACAATGAAGACAACGGTGGCGGTCTCAGCGTCGGCGCACAAGCAGGCATTGGGGTTGCCGTGGGACTTGGGGCCTTGATTCTAATAGGGTGTCTTTGGTGGTTCATTCGGAGGAGAAAACGTCAGCCATACATGGAAACGGCGATTGCGCCACCCGAAGAGAACAAACCCCCGGCCTACTTCAACTACCCAAGCGAATTGCCACCGTCAACTGGAACGGCCTACGAGCAAAGCCGCAACGGCTATGGCTCTGGCAATGCAGCGTCCTTCAGTTCCGGATTCAACAACGAAACACAGCAACGTGGGCACGCGAGTGAGCTTCCAACCTCCAGGCCAGCTGCGGAGATGGCAGGTTGATGATTTCCGATAGTATCCTGAATATATCTGTAATGTAAAAGCTGGATAGGCATTGTCAACCAACCAGTATATCCTCTGACAAGAGCCTACATAGGTATAATGTATTTTCCAGAGTCATGAAAACCACATACCCACTCGTCATTATGTTAACAAATCCCTTCATAAGGTGATTATCTATAGTGCCCTATTGACTCTTTCAATGTAGCAGCGGGCCTACCGTCCATGGATCAATGTATGCTGATAAAAAGTGCAATAAGGTGGCAGCAGAAGCGGTACAGATATATTCATTAGGCTACCTCTTGAACGAAGGCTTTCCCCCCCTTGGTTCATCATGTCTTGGATCGAACTCTACTTTCACATTCCTATTGGCCTGACAGGTGAAAAGTAACAGGCAATAGCGGCAGAAGATGATGCACCAACCCCGCAATGCCCCGTTGATTTTACTGATCAGCGTTAGTGCTTGCATCTGCCTCTATAAATATGACAGGACATACTGATTTGCAACCAATCTTCTCCTGCCTTTGCAAAATACCACATCCATCATGACATACACTCAGTCTCACAATGCGGCGGTGCTCTCCAGTCACTCGTCCCGGACAGTCCAGAACTCTGCCGCCTTCCTTCTTCCACATCTGCGACCGACAGACCACGTCCTCGATATCGGATGCGGACCCGGTAGCATCACCCAAGGGTTCGCCAAAGTCTGTTCCCAGGGCCGCGTCATCGGCATTGACCAGTCCTCCTATGTGGTGGGCCAAGCTGCCCAGACGTATCCGGCAGCCGACTATCCGAACTTGACTTTTCAAGCTGGAGATGTCCTATCTGAGGATGGCCTGCCATTTCCTGACAATACATTTGATGTCGTGTACACGTCTCAGACCCTGATCCACATACCTGATCCTGTGAGAGCCATCCGAGAGGCGTACCGGCTGCTTAAACCTGGCGGCGTCCTGGCGATGAGAGAGGCCGATTCCTCAAACTGGTATCCCAAACTGCAGGGTCTGGAACTATATAACCGCGCAATGGACGCCATGATTCGCTCCTCTGGGGCACCAGGCTTTGGAAATTGCAGGGCCCTGCATGCATGGGCGCATGAAGCTGGATTTGATCGCAGCAGGATGAAGCTTGGTGGCGATGTACTGGTCTACGCGGACCCAGAACAGAGACGGTGGTGGGCAGATGGCGGTCTTGGGAGACTCAAACACGATACCGAAGGTGGTCAGAGGATGAGAAATGTGACAGTAGTATGGCCTGTGGCAGAGGGAGAGGAAGCGAAGAAGCAGCTTGTGGGGGAAGAGGGAATTGCCATCATGGAAAGGGACCTTCGGCTCTGGGCTGATGATGTTGATGGCTGGTATTCAAATTACCAAGTTCAGGTTCTGTGCTGGAAGTGATGGAAAACCAGCAAGTAGTTCTTAATCAGTATATTATCTATGTTTCTCTATAAATAACTCTGTAGTGATACGAGATAGCGTAGAACGCCAATAACTCCAACCCAGTATCTAAGTGAGCCTCTTGTTTATCATTCTGTGTATATGAAATCGGGTCTCTTATCGCCCTTGATCATTATCTCCTCCTCGGTCTTGCCATCGAGCATGTTGCTCCTCTGACCGCTTCTCCTCTTGCGGTTCTCCATGGACAGGAGGATATGCATCAGCAAGCTTCCGCCTAACAAGAAAACGACGAGGTAGGCAAGCACAGTGGCATGGCCGGTGTAGTAGCGGGGCTTCTCGTGCTTCAGGTAGATGTTGCTGGACACAGCGCCATTGAGTGTACCCCAGCCGATGACCATGCCCAGAGCAATTCCTCTCTTCATGGAGCCCTCGGTGTTGTTTGAGACCCAGGACAGTGTGTTTGAGATAGTCGGGTAAATTCCCATGGCTCCAAGGAAGACTCCTGCATATTGGGCCTGAGAGTTCGGGGTTGCCAGGAGAATGGTGAATCCTGAGATGGCAACAATCACAGAGGCCATGTTGCAGATGCCGCGCCATCGCGTGTGATCAGCGATGAAACCGACGGCAATTGTGGTGACGGTTGCGCAGGCATAGGGTGGGACAGTAAGCAGTTGCGCCATTGTACCTTCATGGCCCATTCCCATGATGATTCTGTTTCAAGGGTCAGAATTGATGAATTAACCATTGGGGGTCTTGCTTACGTGGGCATGAATAGGGAAAAGGCGTAGAGAGGCATCAGGCAGCCCATGTAGATCATCATGTAGACATAGGTCTTCCAATCCCTGACTGCTTCAAGCATGTACTTCTTGCCGCTGCCTTCAGCAAATGATGTCTTCTTTGCCAGGACTAGGCGGCGCTGGAGGCGGATGCGGTCCTCGGAGGAAAGAAAGCGTGCCGTGCTAGGCCAGTCATAGACCATCCACCAACTTGCTACACCAACGAGGAAAGTGGCGATACCTTCTCTGCAATGTCTGTCAGTACAGGGATTAATGGATGGAGGTGCTAGACTTACAGGATGAAGATCCAGGACCAGCCACTAATGCCGGAAACGTTGTCCATAGATGCAATAGCGGCAGCCAGTAGCCCGGAGAAGGACCCTGCCAGTGCAGCAGCTGAGAAGAACAAGGCGCTGCGGAGACCGATTTCCGATGGCGTGTACCAACAGGACATGTAGTAGTTGACGCCGGGGAACATTCCCGACTGGGTAATGCCCAGGAAGAAGCGTGCTGCTAGCAAACTGCTGTAGTTCTTGCAAAGACCAGTCAGAGTGACGATAATTCCGGACAGGACCATGATGCCGGTGAAGAAGACACGCGGACTAAGGCGCTTCATTATGGCGTTGACGATTGGGTCGCAGAAGGCGTAGGAGATAAAGAATACTGTCAAGGACATGTTGTAGTCAATGCCTAGGATCTCATTAGCTGGATGCCCAAGTGTAAGTAGACGAAGGTAGGTGGATTTACCGTGCATGTCGAGCTCCTCCTCCATTCCTTGGAGCTTGGCATTGCCAATGTTTGTTCGACAGATGAACGAGAGGCAGTACCTAGAAAGTTCAGCTGCGTTGCAGGTTGAGGGGAAGCTTTAGGTATGAGGGCTTACAAGACTGATAGCCATGGAACAAGGAAGAGGTCGATTCTAAGCAGCAACTTGGCGTCCTAGGCGTCCATGGGTTAGCTCGAGTTCCAAAAATAGGCATCGCTGAAGCGCACCAGCTTCTTTTTCTCTTCTTCCGTCTTGTCTAGATCGGGGTCGGGGAGGTCGACGAGGAGGACATTGCGTTTGGCGCTGGCCTCCTCGTCGGGAAGGGAGCGTTCTGATTGCCGTGGGCTGCTCATGTTGTGGATGAAGGCGATTAATAGCCAGTGTAATTATTGAATGATGTTTGGTGATTCAAAACAATGAGCCCGGATACACATCCAGAGACTATTATATATATACATGCTTTCAAGATCTAATATTTTTAATCCTTTTGAACGATCCAGATCTCGCCGGCGGCCAGGACACTGCCAAGATGCAACGCTACAATCCAAACATGCCACATACAGGGGGTTCGCTCTTCAGCCTGTTGAGTGTGGGCTGCCTCGGTCGTACGATTTCCAACGGAACCCCCCTGTCACAACACCACCACCAAATGCCGCCTAGAAACCGGGTCGCCAAGAAACCATCGTCGGCTCCAGCCGAGAAGTGATCACATTACTCTTTGTGCGAGGAGTGCTATAAGTCAGGCTCTGCCGCCTCGATTGCCCCCCTGAAGTCTTGGTCAATCTCCAGTTTGACTCTCGTATTGCAGGTTTTCTCTGGGCGACAACTCGCGATACCAGGCCTCAGCTCGAGCCAACGACGGTATATCGGACCGAAGCACATCGACGTCTTACGATGCAAGTCTAGACCCACGGGACCGCCCGAATCCCTGGCACAGAGTGGCGCCGACATCGCTAAATTCTACACGGGTGTCTGGACAGGCTGGTTGACGACGCCTGATACGACATGTTCTCCATATTTGTTGCTCAATCACCGTCTGCCACACGCCATCCATCGGCGGCAAATCACTCGTGTATGACCGCTCTTCACATGAGTGATATTTCCTGGGTCAGCCCGACTGTGGTTTACTTTGGGCTCTTCGCCTGTTCGCCTTCATCCGTTGAGCCCGAGGTCATGAGTCTTTTCTCGATACGCACGATGGAGCCCGGAGTGCGAGCGGTTTCTGAATGATCGGCCCAGGGCTTTGTGGTTTAAGGGTGCCGTTTTGTCCCCATCAGCTAATTACCTGTCAAGATATGCTTAATTCTCAAGACAAGGTACACGGACATTGGCACGCAATCATTTCCATCGACTATCCAAGAATAATCTCCTTCCACTCTGGCCCGCCTCCAAGCCCCTCATTCTCATCCCCTTTGCCAATCGACCCTAACGCGACGCGCTCAGAATCATCCCCATGCCACTCGATCAGCATCGCCATGTACACCCAGCCCTCCTCGTCATCGTCATTCCTGTCCTCCGAGCGACTGGTCTTCGCTTCGCAGATTAGGATAAACTCGGCTTCCAGGGGCAACGGCTTAGTCTCCAGCCACAGCTTGGTGACCGAGATGATGCCCATCTGGCGACCGCTTCGTCCAAAGATCCCAAGTCGCCGCTGATGTGCAATTCCTTCCTCATCGTACCGCCCCGGAAGCTCGCCAACCGGTTAGTCGATTCGCAGAACCAGCGACACTGTCCAAAATGGCAACTACCCAGAAGCTGGGTCTGGGATACAATGTTAAATGTGTAAGTCGGCGCATCGGGGGAGCTGATGAGGCGATCTGTTGGCTCTGTCTAAGACCAATCCATGGAAAAGCATTGTCGACGTCATCCTCCATAGAAGTTCAATTTCTTAGGCGCCATGTCATAGTATACTCGAGGCTACACATGGCCAGCCTACCTATCGCGTGGGCATACAAGGGCCTCCGGCCGGAAAGGGTCAAGTACCTTCTGTTTCCAGCTCTTCAGGCGCTTGCTGTTTGTCCGTAGTGAAGTTTAAGTGGGTGGATAGGAGCTCAGGAAGCATAGATCAATGGTAGGGTTCAAGATAAGCGCGGGATCTAAGAGGATCCGAGAAGGACACCCCGTGTCGGTTCTCGCATTATCATTAAACATGTCGTCGCCCTTAGAAGGGCCTCAAATCTGTTCCCTGCTTCCATCGCTGATAACATTGCTTATGGTATTTCCGGTAGGCTCGCCGGATCGCCGGCTACATATCATTGCTCGAGCCGCTGAGGGTGCCGGGCTGCACGACTTTATCTCGTCTCTGCCGAATGGCTACTCTACATCGGTAGGTGGTGGCGGTCAGGTTTTCGCAACTTGGGAGCTAGGGGGGCATTCAGGCAGCTCGTCAGTTATGGAATGGAAGGCAGGATGTGGTTTGTTTAAGATTACTCCTTGCTTGAGGACTGAGCACAAGTCAACAGAACCCGAAAAATGCAGCTGAGTAGGGATGTTTCGAACCCCCCCCTGAGCTGGTCGATATTGCGTCGTATTGTGTCTGTCTTTTCAGCAAGTCGATTCCCACATTGTAACTTATAAAGTCCTCTCTTCGAATAGCACCTAAATAGCCGATGGAGCATCGTAAAGTGATCTTCGTCCATGGTGACGAGCTTGTCAACTGTGAGGCTTATACGTCAGGACCTAGCATAGAATTGCTGTAACTGGGTATAGCGTGAGACCGCAGTACCTTGAGCGCAGAATTGCAGTAATCGGGTGTAGCGCGAGAGGCGTTTATTATATGAAAGTTCGGTGTAGCACCTTGAGCGCAGAGTTGCAGTAATTGGGTATAGCGTGAGAGACGCTTATCACACAAAAGTGCGGCGCAGCACCGGTGCTGGATCTAGGGAAGAGCATGCGGGCTCTACGGAACGCTGCTCAAGCCATTACTGCAAGCCGGGGTCGCTCTTCCTGAATAGGAATATACTGCATCAATCTCTTGATATCCATCATTGAACTGTTGCGTGTATGTACCTTAGTTGCTTAAAATCCTCTATGTTTCCCAGATGGTGTGGAATAAGCGAGAAGTGCGCATGTCAAACGTCACAGAAGAGCCTTACCCAACATTCGAAGCTATTTCCCGTGTACAGTCTTACTTTAAGTCTGCTCTTGAAAGAGAACAGCACACCCGGCTAAGTCGTATAAAGAAGCATGAGAAACAATGGTTCCGAGACGCCACGGGGATACGGGGGAGATGCAGAGTCTACGGCGACCTCGGCGACCTCCCATTGTGAACTTCCCGGCTTTTTGTTGCAGAATGATCACCTAAACGACGACTCTATTGGCCTCTCCGGTAATGTGGAGCTCTGTTTGTTGGTTTGGTCGGTCGGTTTGTAGACCTGGGTGTGAGCGGAGGATCTGCAGATGACATCCTAAGAATTGGGCGGACGTAATACGGGAACCCCTTGCTATGACCGTCCATCGCTCTGCCAAGCTACTACGACTGTAGGTTGCTTATATCGTCTGGAGGTCCGTAAGTCCGCTGCTGACGGCGTAGACTAGTCGGATTGAAGTATATATATGAGTGCCGCCTTTCGCAAAAAGGTTTCACGTCTATCTCTTTACAATCAGCAATAACTTCTCCATCTCACGACAATCTAAACAGCGCCTGCCCGCACTCTCGTCCATCAACTACGTCAAAATGCGTTTCGCAATGTTGATACTCTCTTCCGCTCTGCTGGCTGCAGCCGTTCCTGTTTCAGATCCGGAGGCTCCGGTGCCTGAAGTCGAAGGCCTCTCTCTATCTGAGGTCGAATTACTTCTCAAATCTGAGGTTGAAGCTTCTGTGAAGTCGGAGCCTGAAGCCTCTCTCCCTCCTAAAATCGCAGCTCGACAGTGCGCCGATCTATCCAGCCAATGCGCTAGCGCAATAAGCCTTTGCAATAACCAAAACTACCGAAGGTTTATGATGGAAGTGTGTCGACGGACGTGTCGCTTCTGCTAGGTATATTCTTTCTAAAGGTGTTCATTCTAACAAGATTATGCTAATATAAGCTCCTATAGAACTATAGTACTATGAATAATGCCTACTGATGAAAAGATTGGCAAAGATGAAATCTCTTTTAGGCATATATAACAGGCAGAAGGGATTATTAAGTATGCAACTATACTTATTATTCCATATGCTTGGAAGGGAGATTTAACCGTTGTATGGAGTTCTCTTGTAGAGTTTAAGCTCGGCCGGTTAATATCGGGTTCCTGTCGTTATCGATAGAAATATAAAAAGAGTTTGCGCAATACTGGGGAGATTCTTGGGCTCGCTTAAGCTTCCTTTCGATTTTCACGGGTTGACGGGCACCCAGTGTGTTAAATTGCACGCCGGGTATTCCAGAGAAGGCATCCGCGCCGCTCACAGCAATGATAACCAAGTAGGACGCACTGTAAACCAAGCGCATATTCTTGATGGTCTCAAGCTTCCTCCCGGTTGTGCCGTCCTGCACAATGCAGATGCTGTCCACCCATATATACAAGTACGGTATATCAAGCAACTTGGTCATCTCCATCGCATTCTTGATTGTCTGGGGGATATGGTCCCTCACTTCTGGCTTCGCCAGAGCACCGGGCTTCTCGAGCTCATTGACGGTGGACATTAGAGTTCGGGAAAACGGCCGTCTGCCCCAGACATAGCTCAGAGTAACATACCGCGCGCCGTTATTTACTCGCACAAGGCAGTTTTTATTGACGTCAATGGATCGAAAGTCTTGCACCACGTCGGCAAGATGAGCTCCGAGGAACTCTTTGATTGCCGGGTGGACTTTGCACCTGTCCGCGTGATCGTTGTCGCAGGTTGAAATCCACCTCTTGACAAGGCCAGGGTCGATCCTTTCCGCGGGAACGGGTTGAACACAATACTGCGCCAATAAAGGCGAAGGTGAGTCGTTGGCCAGTAGAGTAATCACTGGGAATAAGTTTAGGGTGAACATGGGGATGAGCCCTCCGTTGACGGGGTCTGCATAGGGGCGAATTGTGCGGACCAGTGGTTGAGGGCCTTCAGTACCCTAGCTCATGCTAATTTTGACAGGTCCTCCTTCGTATACAGCCGGAACTCTATCTCCTCCTAGTACCACAAGTACAAGGCGGCAAAGAGGGCAATGCCGCCGTTCCATGACGTCTTGCACCAACCCAAGTTCGATGATTGTGTCGTCCGGCTGGCCATCTTGTCCCCATTCTTTGTCCCCGGGCTTGACAATAAAGGAATCCACTGTCAGGCCAAGTTTGCGACAAACATCGCACAACTTGTCGCCAGGCTGAGACATGTCAGACGGCACCGCAAGGAGTGGCCTCGGCTCCATGGATAATGCATCCATGTCCTCAACAAGATCTGTTGAATTATCAGAGACAGACTCCCAATCTTCTCCTTCAGATGCCATTGCAATAGCCGCTCCCGGTTTCTTAAAGCTTGAGGCACCGAGTGATAGTAGGCATAAAGAGTTTGCATTACGACCCATGGCCAGAATCAGGGGGCAGGTGAGAGTTAAATAGGAAGAACGAAGCCAGTTAGCCGGAAAAGCTTTTCAGCTGTCATCTTCTGCCTATTAGTCCTATTCCAGCTCATTGCGTTGTACGCTTGACCGTCCACAACGGCTGGCTGCTGCACGTGGCCGAAAGGGGTTGTGATCAGTGACGGTTGAGCTTCTGCAACCAGCTGAATCGCCAGCATCCACCCAACAAATATTGTTCGGCAGCCATCATGAGAGGTCTCAATCATACATTGGCTGACCCACGAAATATAGAGTTAAATGGATGACAGACATGCATGCCATGGCAAGCATCTCAAACCCCGATGCTGTAGCTCGGAGCTGCTGGGCGAAAATGCGATGGAAGCCTGGTCTGTCATCACGCCAAGATTGCACGGACAGAATAGATTTCGGTTCGATATCTAAGTACATTTCGTATATCAAGTAGAATACAGAGGCATTTCTCTATGGGTTTGACCGCCAGGGCCATAACAACTGTTCTATCGCTTCCGTCCCCGAAACGTATACACAGGGGAATCATCCCGGACTGTCATGAAACATTTATAAGACGCCTCATGCTCGAATGCTCTCCCATGTCCCATCCGACGCCAAGTCAAGCGAGATTGGCAGCTCCCCCCTCTTCCGCCTCCATTCATTTGTCGCCGCAATCATGTCCTCGCAACCGATGAGCGTCCACCCCCATTTCTTGATGAAGCCCTCGGAAATCTCCCAGCTCGTGTAGTACCAAGGATCAGACCACACAAGCAGCCCCCTCATCTCGCAGGCCTCGGCGGGCGCCCCTGTGAAGAGCCCACCAATAATGTCGTTGCCAAAGTCCTCTGGGCTGAACCTGCCCAAAGCGCTCAGCAGGTTGTCCCGCCAGACAGGGTGCGGAAGCACGTCGATCCAGTTCCCGTGGCGCTTGGCACACTGCAGGACAGTGGGGTACAGGTTCGGCGGGAGCTCGCGTATCTCGGTGGCGCCTGGGAAGATGCTGATGGAGGCGTTGGTGCAGTCGCGTGGCGCTGGCGGGACGAGACCCCCGATGAGCCGATGGTTTGTGAGACAGCCGCGGACGACGTTTATTTGGACAAGGATGATCAGATGGTCCTTGGAGAGTGGGAAGATGACATCGTTTATGGTAGTGCTTGGGGACAGCAGGGGCCTTCCGCAGCAGTTGTACGAGTCTGCTGTTGTGGTGGGAAGCATGGAGATGGACTGCTTCGTCTCTACCCAGCACGGGACCTCCTCCTCCTCGTCCTCTTCCTCCTCCTCCGCCTTGGCAAAAAGGGGTCGGTGAGCCAAAATCTCAGCCTCGGCAGCGGCCAGGGCCTCTTCTGCAGCCTTCACAGCCGCCTCCGCCGCCGCCTGCTCGGCTTTTCTACGCCCTACGGTAGAGAAGGCGTTAGTCGCTGCTCATCGGAAGCGCTGGGATGCTATGCCAAGCCCACTGCTATTGGGATTCTTCAATACTCACGGTACGCTCTCGTGTTTAATCTCGTCTGGATCCTGCGGCGAGCTACAGGATCCGTCAAGCCGGTCCAATCGTCTTCCAGGTTCTTGGCCTGTACTGCATTAGCACATGCGCCCAGGGTTCAACATGATGCAGGCGTCATGCAAGTTACCTCCAGAAGCTGCGGCATCAGGGCCAGCTGAACAGCCTGGCCGTCCATGTCTTGGGACATTTTCAAGGCTGAAGATATGAGACGTGTGGTTCGGGCTACCAATGAGAAAGGAAGGCGAGTGATAAGGATGTGATGCAACTGCAGAGATGCAGAACTGGCTGCATGTGCTACGCTCACAGGGCATTTAAATAAATATATACTTGGCGACCTTAGTGTCGCTTTGATGCCCTCAGGGGAAATTGCAGCGCTTGGCCGTGGGAAGCTCTCATATGTCAGCCCTACAATGGAGATTAATGGAGATTAAGGTAACATGATTGGGGCCGCGTCAGACCCAGGGGCCCATCGATTCTCCAGTTTGTGGGATCAAGAATGATTGCTCAAAACGGACATCAATAATCCCTGAAGTCCCAATCCAACCCCCCGGTAAGCAGGCTACCGCGCTGGCTGGCCAATGGGTGCGGCGCAAGCCTTGTAGCCTTTTGGGAATAGCTTCGGTTGATGCTGGCGGCTCACATGGATCCATTATCCAGGCTGAGACGATGTGGAGTTTCTTGGTCTTACGGAAAGGGGCGCAGCTTGTAGGGGCTCTCTCCCCAACGGTCGGTGCGGGTGGCCACTGACATGCCGAAACGGCAGTTCCAATCTGATCTCAGTAAGGATTGTACCCATAATAGCACAGGACAGGGTGTAGTTGTGATGACGACGATGAGACATTGTTGCTCATCGCAGATCTTATATCAATGTAATACCAAGCCAGGGGATAAAGCTTCTGTCCTGTCCTTTCTCCGTCAAGTCCGCAACCCCGAGCAATCAAGGCCTCCTGTCTTCTCCTTTTCACCCCAACATTCAATCTGCAAGATTTTGCCAAGGCAAACATGACATTCCACCCCGACAATCTGCCCGACCTCTCTGGCAGGGTCTACATCATCACTGGCGGAACAGGACAGGGAATGTACGCAGCTCCATCCACCATTTGTCTTCCGTTTCATTACACACCTGCTGACTATTACATCTATGCAGTGGCTTCTACGCTGGACTGCAGCTCGCCCAGCATGGCGCCCACGTCTACCTCTGCTCGAGGTCAGACAAGAAGGGCCAGGAGGCCGTTGAGGCCATACAGCAGCAGTGCCCGGGTGCCCGCGCCAGCTATCTGATCATGGACCACATGGCGCTCGCTTCTGTCATGGCAGCAGCAAAAGACTTCCTGTCCAAGGAGGCCGTGCTTCACGGACTCGTGAATAATGCCGGCATCATGACGACACCGTTCGACGTTACGCGTGATGGCTACGAGGCCCAGTGGCAGACAAACTATCTGGCGCACTGGGTCTTCACCTTTCAGCTTCTGCCCACCATGTTGATGACTTCGCAGGGCATGCCTCCTGGCAGCGTCCGCATTGTCAACCTTTCTTCTGGTGCTCATATCGCTGCGCCGCGAGTGGGCATCAACCTGGCCGATACAACGCTCCACGACGAGAGCACCATAACCCGCTATGGACAATCCAAGCTTGCCAACATTCTCCATACCAAAACTCTGCACAAGATGTACGGGCCAGGCTCTTATCACGCTTTAGCTGGCAACGGAGAGATCTGGTGCACGGCTGTCAACCCCGGCGGAGTAAAGACCGGTCTGACAGGCAAGGCGACAGAAATGCCACTCGCAATGAGAGTCGGAATGCCTATAGTCGACGCACTGGGGGGGAGGTGGCCGGCTGACAAGGGTGCTTGGACAAGCGTCTTCTGCGTGGCAAGCCCGGAGCTGAAGCAGGAAGAGTGTGGAGGCTACTTTGAGAGAATTGCCCAGCTTGGTAAAGAAAGCTGCAAAGGGAAAGACGCCGAGCTTGCGGAGAAGCTTGAGGAATGGACGCTGAAGGAGGTGAAGGAGAGGGGATTCTATGGTTACGAGTGGATGTGAGCTGGTCCGCCTCGAGCGGTTCTACAGAGGGGCAGGTTACCTGCTGAATTGTAACATTGCGTCGAGGACGAGATATTGGGCGTTCAGTTTTTCACGGTTATCTTTGAATATTTCCCTAGCAAGACATGATAAAGAATTTGTCAGTACATGATCTCCTCCGGTATCTCACTCTTGGTGTTAAGGGCCAAACAGCCCCATCCAAGTTTGAAACCAACAAATATCATTCCCCAGGCGAATTCACTGGCTTGGTGATTCGCTTCTGCTTTAAACAGGTCTGTCGATCGCATCTTTCAACTCGCATAACATCCGTCGCACTCTCCCAGGTGAGACGAAATATGCACCAGCACACGGCTGTCAAGTTGTCCAGTGCGCCTTTCCGTTTCTTCGCGCTCCATCCTGCGACCTCCGTTGGAGCATACGTGCCTCTTACACCCGAAGGCTTCCCATCTAGATTATCAGCCTCTGCTACCACAGAGGCATGTGGTAGCAGTCCGAACTCCAAGAGGCATGGCACCAGTCCTGCTTCTCGCGCCTTTTCTCGTCTCCCATGGCCACCCGGGACCAGAATGATCCTCTAGTCGCCGGAGATTCATGCCGTGATGTTTCTCCTGACGGAACTTTTTCTCTCTAACCCAGGAGTCAGCGTTGCCAAGAGCCAGTTTCCATCAAGGGCCATTACGAGAGCCCTGAAAGACCTTAATCTCGTCGCCGATAGGCTGATGAAGCCAGCAACCGTGCAGGAGGAAATATGGGTCAGGGCAATGGCCGCGCAGGTACGAGTGGTTATGGCGATGACTGAGAAGTTGCAGAAAGAACAACTCGAGATCGCCCACAGTTTACACGACCAACTGGTGGAAACAACGAAATGTGACACTGCTGGCCATCAGGCACAGACGAGCGACATGCCGCGTTCGCTTCATGAGGGAGCACCACTGGTCGGAGCCACAGGACTGCCATCAAGGGTAGTCGCTCGAGATTAGAACAGACGGTATGAAACATACACAGTCTATTCTACCTCTAGGCCACCCAGTCACACATGAACAGCTTTCGCACGCTGCCCATCTCCCGGTGGAAGATGCCGTAAGCATTCCATCCATCGTTTATGCCCCCATGGGTCACTTGAGACTTCCAGATCAAGTTGTCTGGGCATGTTTCAGTCCCAAAGTCGCGCCATGTGGTGATGAGGCAGACAGTCGTGCATTCATTGCGCGTAACGAGTATGGAGTAGTCGGTAAGGCAATGATGGCAGCCGCCGGTTGCCTCGTAACCCGGCATTGCAAACGCGGCGGCCACGTCAACTTGGACCTTGGGGCTAGTGTTGTCGTAGCCTGCTAATGTCGCAATGTGAGGACAGAACCTTCTGAAATTGCTGGTGATGGTTTGCCGAGAGGCGTAGTTTTGCTCGTCGCCTTGGCTCCATTGCTCCTTGACCAGGAATCGGTTGTCGATGATTTTGCATGCTCGCAAGTATGTGCCGTCACAGCTGGATGGACAGTCAGATTTTGTCTTGTCGAAGCTCGGCGCCAGGAGTTTCTCCAGTATTGTATGGTTGATCCGCAGACGAGAGTACTTGAGAGCAAGCTGGACGTAGTGGTGGTAGATAGGAGGGTAGCCGCTGGCAATGATTTTCGCGGGTGCATCGCGAGAACACGTCACAGAATAGCAGTTGCGCCAGAATTTAGAGGCCGAGTCGGGCGGCATCACAGGGTGAAGCTTGCAGCAGCTCGCACACACCCACTTGCTGGGCAGGTTGTATGCTCTTTGCGTCCAGAACTCGAGTCTGGTCTCGGCGGGCAGCCTTTTGAGTTCCAGCTGCCAGTTGCAAAAGGTGATGCTTCTCAATTTTCGACAAGTGTGAGAAAGCATGAATTTGTCATGAAAGGTGAGGAGGTCAATGATGAGATGTAAGGCATCATAGTGCAAGCTGACCAACGGGCTGGTCGTTGGGTTCACCTGCTTAGCAGAGACTTGGAGGGAAGTTGTCGTTGTCGTATCCATTGTAAGTAATGTGTCAGACGTTAAAACAAGACACAAAGGTGTTCAACACGATGGTGCCAAGACTTGATCGGGCATCGAAAGGGGGAAACAATCAAGAACAAACAATGAATTATTATGCAGTCTAAGAGAAGCGTAAATAACGGCACGAGGCTGGAAGGTGCCACTGCAAGTGGGAGGTTCCGTGTCTAAGGTCCAGACATGGTCAAACTTTGATGCAGAAACATCGCTTTTCCTCAGGCAACTTAAATGTGGAAACATGACCTAGTGAAAAGAGAATGCGCTGCCGTTCGTCTTGAGCCATCTTTGGCTAGAATCTGGGGTGTGGCAGCTGCCTGCTCGTCTGAGTCCTAGAACAGGCCATCAAGGAGAGGTCATACGTTGGTGTTCCCCCTGATGCGCAGGTAGCCATTTCATCAACGAGGGGCAACAGGTTCATTCATGTCCCTGAAGAGAATCTCAGACTTCTCCCAGAGACCAGGGTCGTTGTGTGATGCAAGAAGCAATTAATCAGCGCCAAGATGTCCACCGAAAGGCGCCCTGCCTATCCCCATGCATTCCATGTTATCTCCGTGCAACGGCGGTCAGCGATCGCCGCCCTTGCGATGATGCTTCACCCCCGCACGCGACTGATTCCTCGGTTCGGATAAATCGTCGGTTTCTGGGTCGTTGCTTGTCCCCTTTCACAGCGCCTCGCCCAGTTTCCTCCTTTTGTCGACAGTAACCATCTTGTCTCTGTCTCCTCTCCAACAGCAGCCATGCCCCTGTTTACATTGCCCAACTACGCCGCGGCGTCGCTCGCCCTCTCCTTTGGCGGCTTCCTCAATGGATACGATACCGGCGCCATGGGGTCTCAGATCCATATGCCCCAGTTCACCGAGAGCCTGGGCGCCATGTCGGCCAGCATGACGGGTATCACCGTCTCCATGGTCATGCTCATGGCCATCATCCCCTCCCTTTTTGGCGGCCAAATCGCCGACAAGCGCGGCCGCCTGCGAACCATTCTTCCCGGCAGCGCCCTCTTCGTCGTTGGCGTCCTGCTGCAAGCCACCGCCTTTAGCCTGACGCAGTTCATCATCGGCCGCGCCGTGAGCGGCGCCGGCCAGGGCATCTTCTTCTCCCTCATCACCGTCTACATCACCGAGATTGCGCCCATGCGCAGCCGAGGGCGTCTGTCGGCGCTGCCGCAGTTCATGGCCACGCTGGGTATCTGCGTCGGCTACTTCTGCTGCTACGGCACCTCGGGCCTCGACTCGAGCCTTGCCTGGAGACTCCCCTTCGTCATTGAAGCCACCATCGGCGTGATGCTCACTCTGGCTTGTCTGATCCTTCCCGAGTCTCCGCGATGGCTCTTGTTGAACGGCCGCGCAGACGAGGCTAGGCAGGCGCTCGTGTTGCTGAATTTCGACATGGATGAAGCCCAGCGCGACTTTCTCCAAGATTCTCAGACACAGCCCAGCTTGTCCAGATGGCAGAGCTTCGCCATACTATTCAAGCGGGGCTATCGGTCCAGGACCTTTCTTTCCCTCTTCTTCCTGTCGATGATACAGCTGAGCGGCATCGACGCTATTACCTACGTATGTAACCCTCGGGCAAAGACACCTAGCGTCGCTGACACGGATTGCAGTATGCACCCCGACTCTTTGAGCAGACTGGCATCACATCCACCAATACGTCGCTCATCGCCTCTGGAGTCTCCTCCATCGCCATGTTTGTAGTCTCGATTCCTGCCTTCATGCTGGCAGACAAGTGGGATCGCCGCACTTCCACAATCGTTGGCGGCGTCAGCCTGGGCAGCATCATGCTCCTCATGGGGGGTCTGTATGCCGCCGGCGCTGTACAGGCAGGGGGCTTTGCCCGTTGGGTCGTTGTCGTGAGCGTCTTCCTCTTCGGTATCGTCTTCTGCGCCACCTGGAACATAGTTGGCAAAATCTATGCCAGTGAGATCCAGGCCAGCCATACCCGGGCGGCAGGCAACTCACTTGGCATGGCCTTTAGTTTCGTGAGTCTACAGGGCGGCTTCTTCTTCTTCAGGGCTGACGGAAACCACAGTTTTGCAACTGGCTCGTCGCCTTCATCACTCCCATCCTCCTTGACGCTTCGGCTTTTGGTGCCTATTTTCTCTTCGCTGGCCTTGTCTTCTTCGGCGTCGTCGTCCTGGCCTTGAATATGCCCGAAACACGTGGCAGATCTCTTGAAAGTATCCAGTCCGATTTCCGGCGCCCAGCCATGGCAGGCATATCCACTGTCATGCAGCTCCTCGGTCTGCGACGCAGAGCCGTGGCTATTACCACTCAGACAGACCAGACTCACAATGATGCGAATATCGAGTTACAGCCACAGCACACACGGGACTCCATGGCCGACACAGCAGCTACCAGCGGCATGTCCATGGACGTTGTGGCTCGAGGTATGAGGATGGAATTGACTCCCACAATTTAGGCAACAAGGACAAAACAGGAGCATATCTGGTCAGTCAAACAACTAGGAGCTTGTCATGGATGTGGTTGACTCGGTTGGGTCATCTGTATTTGCCGATTCTTAGGGCAATATACTAGGCAAAGCTGGAGTCTGCAAGAGGATTGCTTCCCCCGGTCCTTAGTTTCTTGACAGGACCTTGTTCAGCACATGAAGGAGCTTGTCCTCACAACCCTCCACCATTTGCTTAGCTCTCCAAGCAACATAACGATCAGGCCTAACAAGAACACACCCATCATCCTCAATCTCCCGCACCTCGTACCATCTCCTGTGTAAATCGATGTAATCGAGACCAAACCCAATACCATAGGCTTTGATGGGGACACCTGTGGCAGCGGCAATTTTCGTAGCCGCTTCTTTCCATGCCTTTCCGCCTGGGCCGTAGAGAAGACAGAACGACCCATGTCCAGCAAGATCGATGGTTGAGATTTCTTTTCTGCGAGTCGAAATGTCGAGCCAAGCATGAGGAAGTCGTGTGCCAGGGTACGTGGTGATGAGAGGCTTGACAATGACATCACCGTTGACTGTAGGCCGAGGAGTAGTCTCATCATCGAGGTAGATGGCGCTCGAAGTGTACCACTGGTTCATGCCGAGGCCAATACTCTCGGCTTCTCTTCGCCTTCTTTCGAGAGCCTTGTGGAGGATTTGGCGACGTTCGACTCCTACAGGAGTAGGCTCGTAAAGGTCGTTAATTATCTTCATGCCTGCCTCGGGGGGTTCAAACATCCCAAGCGCTTCCCAGACTGCCAGATGGTCCGCGACTCCTTGGTTCGCTTGTATGACGAGATCAGCGCCCACGGGTTGTCGCTCATCATTGTAGGAATCCAGTAAAGCCGGTCCGGCGTAGCCCTTGGCGACATAGGCAACCTTCCAGGCCAAGTTGTAGGCATCCTGGACGCACGTGTTGCTGCCCAAGCCATAAGCCGGAGGGTGCCTGTGAGCGGCGTCTCCGGCCAAGAAGACATCGCGATCCAGGGAGAACTTTTCGGCAACTGTCTGACGAACAGACCAGGGACTCAATCCCAGGACCTCGACGTCAATGGTATCGTCTCCAATGAGCTCCTTGATACACTCAACAAGCTCCGGGCTGTCTTTGGTGAATCCTTCAAGAGGGTTACTGCCAGTGCCGACGACCATGACTATCCACTCATGCCAAGGTCGAACCATCCGAAGGCACGCGCCATGCCCCAACTGCCACTTCCTGTCCGGCTTCATGATAAAGTGCAGATCTGCTTCGCGTGAATGCATCAAGTGCGAGAGGTCGGCCTTGATCAAGATGTTACAGGCAGAGAGATCTCTCGGCTCAGTCAGGAAGTTGAACGGAAAGGCACGCGCGACTGCACTTCTCGCTCCATCGGCTGCAAATAGGTACTTGGTGTGGATTGTGTACTCCAGCTTGGTGGTTCGTCCACGGACAGTACACTCGAAACCTGTCGTCCGGCGCTTTGCATCGACCAGTTCCGTGTTGAAGTGGAAGTCGAAGCCGTGATGGGTGGCATATTTGACCAAGACAGGTTCCATGTAGGACTGAGGAAAGTCGGCATATTCGCAGGGCGAGGCAAGCTTGATGTCGGCCTTGTCGACACAATAAGAAGTCAGTCCACGTCAGCCTTCTGTGAGTAACTTAACAAGGTTGACTTACGCCGTTTTCAGGTTGGCCCCCGAAAGCTGGCGTCCTGCCGTATTCTTCGCCCACCATGGACCGACACCATCGCAGACCGCCCGTCAAGGTCTTTCCGGTGATGCCAAGACGCATCCCCTCGTCCTCCAGGCCGATGTCCCGAAGACATTCTATCATTATTAGATAATGTAATTGCAGGAACACGTGTCGACGCACCAAAGGTAAAGGGGTTCACTAGATGGGCCCTGGGAGTATCCGCAGTCCCCCGGTCCCTAGATATGACGATTCCCTTCAAGCCTATCTCTGTTAGTCATCCCGTAGAGTACATAGACAAATCATCGGACGGGTTCGAACCATTTTGCCCCAGAAAGCAGGCCATTGCGCCACCAGATGGGCCAGCACCCACGATGAGGTAGTCTGTTTCGACAACAGTTGACATGTTAGGCTCAAGGTGTCTGGACAGGAAACAAAAAGGTCTGATGTAGAACAATGGGGTGGAATGCGCGAAGCAGGTGTGAGTAACAGCTAAACAGCGTACATAATGGATGCTTTATACGCATTCCTGTAAGGCTGCTTGGCCCAAGTCATCCCATCATCCCATCATCCCATGTTCTCCCATGTAATAGACTGCAGCACCCTTGCGATCTTGGCACAGGGTGGTCAGCAATGTGCAAGCCTTTTTCCCCATATACGTGGGTCATTGTTCGGCTGCCTCGCGCGCGTCTATTATTCATCAGTCCCCCACCCAATGGGAGAGTTATGATATTGATTTATCATGGTTTATCATGGTTTATCCTGGCCGACCTCGCCGCTTTGTCAGAGCAACATCCTAAAGAGGATCGTCCGAGGTCTGCTGCGGGAGGAAGCGAGGGGCCAAGGAGCCATTATCTGACATGACCTGGATCTTCAACCATGGCCAGTCAACTGCCAACTCAACAGTTAGGCTAACGCCGAGTACCAACCATCATGATTTCGCATATGATACTACTTTATGATCGGCGAAGGATTCAGTGTGAGCCCACCGTTGAGTTGAGGATGCATTCCGGTTCACCGACTCCGTCTGTAAAATATGGACCAGGTTCAATGTGGCATGACTCACTTGAAGTCATCTCTATTCTTCCACATTCTTGTACAAGCAACAAGGTAGATCTCGCCCATTAGAATAAGGTGGGTAAACCAGGCGCCCCTGCTTCATTGTCTTGCATGGATCGCAACTATTAGACAAAGAGAGCCAACGGCTGGATTTTGGTGCTTATACCCAGACGAAAGTGCCAACTCACCGACACTATGGATTCACCCTCAATATACCTCAGTCTACTAGATTATGATAGCGATGAATATGAGACTTAATTCAAGCCACCACAAGTCTGCTGCCTGCTACCTGCTGCCTGCTGGTGCTTGGTGTGTGGTGGCGCATCCTACCCTAGACCCGAATGTGGACCAGGCAAGCTGGTCTCGGATTTGTGCATGTGGCCTTTCTTGATTGCATCACACACGCCGCCCCTTCCAGCCCAACACAACGTACCTCATCTCCATCAACGCAGGCCTATATCCCACAATGGTACGTTGGCTATCGACATGCACCCCTTTGGCGCAGCAATTAACGTGTCGCCCAGAACGTCACCTATAACTCGGCGCTCCGGCAGAGCAAGTCTCTGCACAGCGAATTCTCCAGCCTCCATGCCAAAGGCCAGCCGACGCCAGCAGAGATAGGAAACGTGTCGGCATCCCTGGCCTCCTTCACCAAGACGCTGGAAGACTACAGCAGTCTCGCCCGCCAGGAGATTGTACCCAAAAAGCAGGAGGAGGCGCTCGAGCGTGTCAAGAGATTCCGCGAAGAGCTCTCCGACTTCCGCACCCAGATCGACACGCTCAAGAAGATACGCGAGGACAACCAGCACCAGACGAATCGCTCCGAACTCCTCGGCCGACGCCCCTACAATGCGACGCCCGAGAACCCCTACGCAAACGTCTCGTCCACGACGACGCACTCCGCCTTCCAGCCCCGTCACCCGCCATCCAGCGCCAGCTCGGGTATGCCCATGACCGCGGGCTCGGCCGAAGAGATGCGCGAGGCCCATGCCTTCCGCGAACAAAACTTCTTTTCCAACACCAACCAAGCCTTGGACGAGTACATTGCGCGAGGCCAGGCCGTACTGGGCGACCTGGGACAGCAACGGGAGATGCTCAAGAGCACACAGAAGCGACTCTACGGTATAGCCAATACGCTCGGCATCAGCGGCGACACGATCCGCATGGTGGAGCGCCGGACCCGCGAGGACAAGTGGATATTTGCTGCAGGAGTCATCGTCTTTTTCCTCTTCTGCTGGCTTGTTCTGCACTACCTACGATAAGGGAAGAAAAAAAAAGAGGGCGGGCTGGCCGTGGGGTGGGCGACGGAGAGGAAATACCCCTGGGAACAGGTGAGGTTAAGCATAGCCTGGCGTTTGGAGTCGGTGGTAGCGCATTAGCTGCGCGAGGGCCTTTTGGTATTGGAAATTGATATTCAGATTGTCATAGATTATGACATTAGCCCGGACCTCTGGCTGGCTACATCTGTCCCTCCTCCTCAGTATCCAGCTGGCGTAGGGCGATGGTGAAGAGGACGTCGGCAGTGGTCTGGATCTCGACGACTCTGGTGTCGGGCAAGACATGATTACTAGTGCTGACCTTGCCGCCAATCTCCGTCTCCCAGTCCTCGACATCCCACTCCAGGCCGCTGGTGGTGATGCGGCTGGTGCCCTTGAGCGGGATAATGCCGACGTGCTTACCAAACTCGTTGTCGACGCCATCCTCCCGGACGTGGATGTGGTGGGAGCCGGCCTTGAGCAGAAAGGTCAAGCTCGAGCCCGAGAGGAGGTAGACGCGGCCCTTGGCATAGGCTGCGTCGTCGGCCTGGAACAGGTAGAGGTGGTGCAGCTGGCTGAGTCCCTGGTCGACGCGGCCGCCGATGCCGCCCAGCGCGACGATATCAGTGGGCGAAGCGCAGTGACTGCGAATCCAGTTGACCGACTTGAGGAAATCGGTGGATTCCTGATCGGGCATGTGCACGATCTCGGTAGGCTTTGGCTGGGAGAGGTAGAAGTCGCGCACAGAGGGCCTCAGCGAATCGAGATCACCAACAATGGCCTGAAGGTTGGACTAGAGATAGGAAAAAACAGAAACACGCCAATGTTAGCCACCAGCACATGAGCTGAGCCATCTACGGCGATGACATGATAGACGCACGTATTTCCCCTGGAAGGAAGACAGTTCATGGAGTCGATTTGCGCCTCCATCGGCGGCGATGCGCTGAGTAGCTATACCAGATGATGAGCTCCGCGCGACAGCCTACGTCAGAACAGAGGGGCAGCTCTGATTGCACAACATACAATTCTTCCAAAGCTTGCGCAGGTTGGCGCCATTCTTGATGGGCTGGTTGAGTATAAGCAAAGCAAACTCTGGGGGGTTCACATTGGCAGAGGGCGGCTGCAGCAGCCGCCCGGGATGCCAGTTGACGGTAGCCATGTGCGTATTGTATGGCCGCGTGCTGGCGGGTGCCGTAAGGAGAGGTGATGTTTGCGAAGTTCAGCTCGTTTGTGGAGGGGGAAGAGATTGGGGGAGCCAAGGCAAGCCTCAGCGTGGGGATGAGCCTAAGTTGGTACTTGGAGAGTTCAGGTGGGAGGAGGGTGGCTTGGCTAGCGGGCGAGAAGGAAAAGGGCGAATTTGTTGTTGATAATTTGTTGTGGGCTGTGGACGACGTGTGTATGCAGTACGACATGAGATGAAGGGCTTAACACACGATGGTTTACTGTAAAACCATGGCAATGACGGACGCTTGCTCGCAGCCTTTGTATGTAGATATTTGTGCTACGTAAGAAAAGACACACAAAGTGTGGGAGGAGCCCGAGTCATCTCAACGCGGATAATGGTAGTCGCTACTACGACTGCCTACCCATTGAGACCGAATTAGGGACTTCTTAATTATTACTACAATTCCAAATACCCAAAAGAATTGTGTTGTATCCATACAATGAAAAAGCTTGATAATAGACGCATCGTCTGGGCTTCATCACGGAGCTTCACAGGCCTGTCCGCCTTATCGGGTGCCCTGGCTAATTCTCGGCACTACCCACCACCATCGTCCATCATTCCGTCAGTGGCCAGGAAAAAAAACCAGCTTACCAATTAATTCCGCGCGAGCTCTCGATTTTCCCGCGACAACACCCTCGACGACGACTATCCCACCCATTGGCGCACCGCGTCTCGTCCTTCCTTTCGACCTCTCCTTCTTTCTTTTCTGTCACCTTCACACCTATCTAATCCCCGCCATGTACCGCTCCGTCCTGCGATCCGCCGCCCGGCCCGCCGCCTCCGGCCTGCGCACCACTGTCCGCTCTGCGCCCCGGCGTCTTGCTTCCACCACATCGCCCGCCGACAAGCCCCGGAGTTGGAAGGGCTCGGCGCTGCGATGGGGCCTCGCCGGCACCGCTCTGTACTACTACAACACCAGCCCCGTCTTCGCCGATGAGATTGCCTCTGGTCGGTTGTCCCGAGTTCCCGCACCCTGGGAGAAGCAGTCGCCACTGACACAGATGCAGACTCCACCATTCGAGCGCCAGCGTCCTTCTCCGAAGAAGACCTGCCCACTGTCGACTCCGTGCTAGAGGAGAAGCGAAAGCAGATCAAGGCCAAGATCCCCAGCCCCGAGAAGGCTCCCGAGTCCGCCGCATCCAACGTGTCATCCCAGATTCTTCAGCCCGAGTCTGCCGAGCCCGCCATCGGCGCCTCCTCACCAGAGGCATTGGAAGAGGAGGCTGGCCAGCAGGGCGCCTTCAACCCTGAGACGGGTGAGATCAACTGGGACTGCCCTTGCCTCGGAGGAATGGCCCACGGCCCTTGCGGGGAGGAGTTCAAGACTGCCTTTAGCTGCTTCATCTACTCTGAGGAGGAGCCCAAGGGCATGGACTGCATCGACAAGTTCCAGTATGTCGACACTCAACTCAACCTCGAAGAACCAGCGCAAGAGCTAACACGATTCATCTAGGGGCATGCAGGAGTGCTTCCGCAAGTACCCCGAGATCTACGGCGGAGAGTTGACCGATGACGACGAAGAAGAAGGCGCCGCTGCTGCCGCACCCATCGAATCGGCACAGGCCGTCCGCGTCGAAGACCCCGTCGCTGCCGCCGTCCCAGATAGCAAGGTTGAGGCCCCAGCACCCAGCACCGACGCCGTGCCTGCCCAGTGGAACGACGCGACCGCCGACAACGACAAGCCCGAGGCGAGCCCCGGAGAAAAGCAAGAGGAGGAGAACAAGGAGAAGAAGTTGGAGTAATGCGAAGCGGCCCGGAGAAGCCCGCGCTGTACAGTATATATGATGCCCTGCCACAATAGGAGATTTGTACGACCAGATACGAGAGGAGTGAGGCGATGGGAGGGTTGGACATGGACATAGACATAAGCACATAGAATCCCGCCACTCCGCGCGCTTTCATGCAGGAACCGCTTGATGCGACGGGCCGTGAACTGGATCGTGACAAAATGTAAATCAATTAACTCGCGAACAAGCGGTATCTTGGCAAAGAGCTGAGACTAGACTATTACACCCATTCAAACCTTTCCTGACGCCGTTTGGACAAAGACTGATCTTCCACCCAACACCGGTAGTAGCGGGTTCAATGATTCCCCATCTCTTTCTTCATTCTTTTTCGAGCGACGTGTGGCTTACGAGGACTTGCCGCGGTACAGGCCCCGGGCAACAACGGCCTCGAAGACACCGACACCGCCGAGGATGGCGGCGCCGATGCCGACGTTCTGCCAGGTGAGGCGGCCCTTGTCGTAGAGACCCCAAGCCTTCCAGCCCATGAGGGAGCTGATGCCGACGACGGCGGCCGTGTTGGCGAGGACGAGGGCGTTGGCGGAGGAGTCGGAGAGCTTGGAGAACTGGGCGGCGAGCCAGTTGTCGGCCTTGTGGGCCTTGCGGGAGGCCGCCTTCTTGGCCTGCTCGGCCTTTGCCTTTGCCCTGGCAGCCTCGGCCTCGGCCTCGCGCTCGAGGCGCTGGGCCTGCGTCTCCGTCTGGATCTCCTGCTCGAGGAAATCCGAGGACACGGTGTGCACGCTGGGGAGGTCCACGTCGATGAGCGAGGCGGTGGAGGCGCTCTCGTTGGTCACGACCTGAGGGGGTTGCGGTGCGGCAGCCTGGGCGAAGAGGGGTTAGACATGCGGGTGCTACGAGGGGCCGAATGAAGAATGCTTGCGGCAATCAATTCGGGAGCTGCGGAAAACCATCTCACCTCCTCAGGAGTCTGCTTGGGGCCGCGGGATGCAATATCGGCGTAGGACACTGAGAAAAAGTCATGACATCAGCGGTCTGAGCTAGCGAAGCGTGGTTCCATCAGCAGGGGCGGGCGTGTGTTGACTCACTGGTTGATGATGGTGGAGGGCGATGTGCGTTGGAAAAGCCTGGTGTGAGGATGGAGAGACGTCGTCGTAAATGAAGCTCGACGGATGAAGAGGAGTAGTTTTGGGGGGGAGAGGGAAGAGGAGAAAGCTGCGTGGCTTGGGATAGGATATTTCATGTGACGCGGGAAAGCTGTTTAAAGGCTGGAAAGCAACGGGGCGGGACCCATGACGTCAGGTCTGGCAATGTTGGGCGGGTACCTGCTCGGAGGACGGATTGGGTTTCATGCTTCAAAGTCTGGCTTGTTCTGCTTGCTCGTGCATGTATGTACCTGGAAAATTGGACCAGGCCGGGGGGGAGATCGACAAGGCTCATGGGCGAGAAGAACAGAAAATGGATGAGCCTGGGTTGGAATCTCGATCATGATGCAAAGACATTCGTCGATGAAGCAGGGTTTGTTTGCTGCTGCAAAGGCTTGGGCACAGCCACCTCTCTCGCCAAAGCAAGACGGCACATGGAAAGCTCTCACCATTCGTAGCCGAGGTACAGACATGCCATCGTTAGTGCTTGCTTGAGCGGACCGATTCCACCACGCATATCATATTCTGATGGACCAGGCAGGACGATGATGAACAGCAGTTTTTTATCTAGATTTTTCTGCTCGTGTTGGAGGCGGTCTACCTGCCTCGCAACGTGCCATCATGCAATGCGCATGAAGCGTGCAGCAGGCGTGATGCCAGACACAGGAAAATAGATGATACGAGGCAGAACAGAGACAAGTAGAAACACGACAACAAATGGCGTCTTGTGCGCGCCCATGCCAATGCTCAAAATACCCCCGCTACCCCAGCAAACTGCTGAGCACGCCAGCAGAGACCAAGCACATCTCCTGGCTCGGTTCATGGGCTGTTGCAAAACACTCGTCCCCCCAGACCATAAGGTATACACAGGGAACTCGAAGCCTTCATCTGTAGCCCCAACGTCCCGAAATGCGACAGCCGCAAAGAGGCAGCGCTCAATCCTCGATAAGAGCGCGCCGGCAGAAACAACAAATATCCCAACGCCCGTCTCCCTCGTCCCCCCCATGGGTATCCTGGATATCCTCATCGCGCCCGCTTGTGTACAATGCCGCCGACTTATGCAAAGACCCAGTTCGTCGGCTTGGTTTCTCGTGTATGCACCAAGTCCGCGCACGCAAATTTTTCGTGTATTTTCAGGTAAAGAAGAAAGGAGAGAGATGGGAAAGAGGTGGGAGAAGAGGAAAATGCAAGACCAATGATGAATGTAGATGGAGAGAGAAAAAATCGGTAAGGAAAAAAAAAAAAAACCGGAAATAGCTTCATGTCGGTTTATGGTGTGCTTCTCGGAATCGCTTCACCCAGTGCTGCCGCACCCGGACTGGCATTTTGCAAAACACCAAGGCCTTGCTTTCGTTGCTCAGCACATTCTCCGAGATCTTGACCTGGAGGTCAAGGTCCTCGTCTGCAAAGTCCCGAAAGAAGATATCCAGGGCCTCCTCGCGCCATCGTGGGACCGAGCGCGACTTGATGGCATCTAGGAGCTCCTCTAGCACTGGCTGCGCTCCGTTGAGCATCGCATCGTGCTGATTCGACAATATGGCCGCCGCGGGGGGTCTTGCGATCGACGATGCAGGCACGCCGTGATTTGGCCCGGACAAAAACGAAGCGCTGTGGCTCGATGTGCGCCGGCGCTTTCCTGGCGAGGCGGCGGGCGCGGCTTTGTCGGTCAGCGCCACGGAAGATATATCCTCGTTGGAGTCTCGCGGGGTAGATCCCAGCAGCGGTCGTTTCCGGGTCTGGGATGTTGCGACGTCGTCGGGTGGTGTCATGGCGCTCGAGCTTCGAGGAGTGGTGCGACCGGCGGACGGAACCGACTTTTGTAGCTGCGCCAGCGAGGCGGCGGATGAGCTCGAGGTGGTCTGGCTGAGTGGTGGTCGCTGGTGGTCGGGGCTGTCGGCGGCAGACTGCGATGCGGTTTCGCTCTGCAGATTGAGGATGCCGGTGCCAGGCATTTCCGACTCGTCGCCCATGCCATCGGTCCTCCTCCTGGGCTTCATCACACGCTTGGGCGCGCCGCCCGAGCCGATGACATCGGGATAGAGTACTTCCATGTAGTCTTCATGGTCGAAAGGTCGTCCGCGGAGGGCGCGGGAGAGCGGTTCCCTCTGCACAATTTGTTAACCATGTCGGGGGATCGACACTGCGGCCAGGGTCAATTGATTAACGCACCTCGATGTGAGCGCGCCAGGCCTCCTCGGTCGCCGTGACTGTCCGGGTCACTGGGTTGTAGAGAAAATCAGGATCCTCGCGCAGGCCTCGCCAGAGGCGAAAGCGCTTGCGAGCATTGTCGCTCTTGTTGATGAGGTGGCTCTTGGCTGGGTAGGCGGCGTGGCTTTCCTGCAGGGCCTGGGCGGCGCGCTCCCATGCCTCGGCCTTGAAGCTGCTGTTCTCGCGCAGGCCGAGTTGGACGCTCTCGCAGAGGCTGCGGAAGAAGGTGGCTTCGTAAGCTGGTGTCCAGCTGAATCGCGGTGCCCTCCGGTCGCGGTCGACTCGAATGGCAGATCCTTGCCCATCCTGGCCGAGCGCGTCAACCTCCTCCTCTGACATGGCGTTGAAGGGCGGAAGGGTGGCAAGTCGGATGGGAGGGATGGCACCGCTGGGGCCGGAGAATTAACACAGCTATGTGTGTTGCGACTGTTCACTGTTCACTGTTGGCGGCGGGTTGTTGGGGGATCTGCAGTCGGCGGACTGCAAATACGCGTGCTGCGGCGATGTGCGCCGGCCACGACAAAAACACGACAGGCAACCCTCCAAACGGCGCTGTCTTGCGCTGTCATGAACAAACGGAAGCCCCGTCAACCGAGAGAAGAGGAGGAGTGAGTCGAGACCCAGCCATGCCAGATCTGGCAACAACCTGACAAGACCAGAGCCAGACCCTGAAAGGGTCGGAGGGTCTGGTTGCTGGTCTAGACTCTATGGACTTTCCAGGCTCGTCAGAGTGGGCTGGGAGAGGAGGGGGGGGGGGGGGATTGGTTTCAATCGAGCTCGTTTCCTCTCTGCCCTGAATTGGCCAGCCGTGTCCTTGGCAGCGGCCTTCCGTTGCCATGCCTCCCTTATTTGTATTACGGACTGCCTTGCTTCCTTCCCTTCCTCCTTGCTTGCCACTGGCGGTTGGAGACGCTCGGGACGGCCTATGTACCATATGCTAACCCTCTAAGGCATGCCAGGAGAATCCCGCTCGGCTCCTACCGGATGGATCACGTGGGCCAGAAGCTGAGGACAGGCGTGGATAGCGTGCACAGCGTGCACAGCGTGGAAAGGCGCCCCCCTCCTCTTCCCTTGGTCTTGGGGGTTTTTCCCCAATTTTGTGCACAAGCATCGTCAACTCGCACCAGCAACGAAATTAACGAGCGGAATTACCCATGCCAAGGGACCGTTGTTTTGATAGGGCTGCCCGAATCATGCGCAACCCTGGTCCGGAGAATCTCCAGATGGTGAAAACTAGTAACGGGAATGATGAAAAGGGCATCAAAGCGACGGCGCGGTGGGCTTTTTGGGTCAGGGGACGTGCAATCACGTCAAGCAGGCTTCCCGACCCATCGCGACAAACAGTCCCCTTGTCGTGCCGCTAAGCACTTCCCTTCTAGGTGCGTTCTTTTCATTCCATCGTGTCTTAGGCCCTCCGTCCGAGTACTGCTGCACTGTGCCGTACCGTACCGTACCGTCTGGGTAGGATGAGAATAATGGAGGGAGGGTCGCTTGGCGAGTCACCGACAATTCGCCTGCATCAATCACATTCACCCGGCGCAGGTATGGGATGGGTATGTGCAAATGCCCTTCCATTCCCAGCCGGCAGACCCCAATAATAATGACATTATTCCCCACCAGTCAGCCGTTAGTTAGACTGGCTCCCTTCCCCGTATCTCGGATGTTGCCATACCTTGCCTGGTTGGAACTGGGATCTTGCTTGTGTGTGCGTGCACAAAGATCGGCTTTGCGCGACCACCGTTGCACTGAAAACTTGGACGGGGTTTCACCGTCCTGTCCGTTCGCGTCTACGATGCTATCACCACACGCCGCAGCCGCCATGACACGTGGGAATGACTGTGAAGACAAATTGTACTAACAATACCAAGACTATTTGCTAACAACATAGGAAAATATAGAGCACTGATACTGGTATATTCCAAGAAAATGAAAAACAGAAGAAGAGGGGCGAAATAGGGCAGTTTACTTCCAACACAAACACGACCATGGAGCTAATTAGACCTCAATCGACTCGCTGAGATTGCTCATGCTCGGGGCACGGCTGGGAGCACGGCTAGCAGACGGTGTGCCACGAGGAGTAGCTCGGGGAGTAACTCGGGACTCGCCGAAGAATCGGTGCTGCTGGCTGTAACGTCGCTCTCCAGTGTGCTCGTGGGTGGGTGCTCTTCCCGACGCGACGGATGCTACATGACCTATTGTCAGCTTTCCGCTCAATTCCGCGTGCACGGGTGCGTTGCTCAACTTACCTCGTCGTGGATCGTATGTAACACTGGCGCGTCGCCCTTCATTGGCCAGTTCCTGTCGCGCATCCGCAAGTCTCTGGGCGAACGGCGAACGCTTGCGAAGCGCGGGCCCCTTCCAGTAGATAACATAGACGGCAACAACCAGGACGAAGGAGATAGCGAAGAGGATGGTCGACGCGTACTCGAGGTTCTTTCCGCTCGACTTGCCAATGTTTTGGAAGAAGGGTAGTGCCGGCACCGTCAGCACACCAGCGAGGAAATCGCGTGCCCATCCATTACCACCTGTTGCCGAAGCACTGTACGGTCCATATGCGCAAATCACTGTGGCATGGTGTTAGCTCGTCGCCATGAGACGGATGGAGAAGGGGAACGCACTGTAGTCAATTGTGGCCATGTAGATGGCATAGTTGGCGATGCCGACAATGGCAACGAAGATCATGGACCCGATCCAGTGAACAGGAGGTCCCTGGATCGTCCAGGCAAAGCCAATCAGTCCGATGGGGAGGCATGGGGCTGTCCAGAGCAGGAACCAGAGTCGCGATTCATACTGGGCGCGCTCATCGTTGGGCTTGGCTGCACGCTCCTTGATGTTGCGCTTGATGGCAGGGATGAAAGCCAACCACGCAATGACATATCCAATACCGATAGAGATGAAGGTCAGTCCGATCTCGATGGTAGAGAAGCCCCACTGGCTGTATACGAGGCCGAATGACTGGATGAACATGAAGATGAGGGCATCGGAGAATCCCGAGAGCAGGGACAGGACCAGGACAATGGGCTCAGTAAGGAACATCTTGAAAGGTCGGACCCAAGTGCTCAGGATCTCCTTAGCGGAGAAGCGCTCGCGGAAGGGGACGAGCTCGTCAGGGCCCCAGATGTTCTCGCCCTTCTCGGCTCTGCGTCGCTTGGCGATGCGGTTCATCATAATGGTGGAACGGGTCTCGGGCACGGTGAAGGCGTGGAGCAGCTGCACAACAACACCAAGGATAAGCTGGACCCAGATGGACCACCTACGATTCAGTCAGCAACACTGCTACAAACGTGTCGGAGGGGATATAGATACGAACCTCCAGTCCAGGTATTCTTCGGTAAAACCGCCCACAATTGGGCCAAGGACCGATCCACCGACGGAAGAGAAGACGACATAGGCCACAGCATACTGCTGCTTATCGGCCTCCCACATGTCGGCAATCATGCCGAGGGTGACGGAGCCACCGGCCGAACTGAGACCGCCGAGGGCACGACCGACCATGATGGAGGTGAAGTTGGGGGCAAGGGCGACAGGAAGTTGCCAGATGTTGACGAGGAACAGCGAGAGCTGCAGAACCGGCCATCGACCAAACTCCTCGGACCAGGGGGCCCACAGCTCGCAACCAAAGGCGTACAGGACCAGGAAGATCATGGCACCGCAGCGGGCGGCCTGCGCACTAACGTTGAACTCCTCAGAGATTCCCGGGATGGCGTTGGAGTAGAGAGACGTGTTGAAGTTCATGGAGACCTGGACCCAGAAGATGACGGTGAGGATGTACCACTTCTTCCACGTGGGGAAGTTGAAGCCGAGCTCCTCATAGCAGTCATCCTCGGTGATTTCGTACTTTTCGAGGCTGTTGGGCTTGCCTAGCGTCTTGCCCTCGGCGCCGGGGACGTGGTCGGCGGTGGGGGCCTCGGGCTTCTCCAAGTCGGCGGCGGCCGTGGAGCCGGAGGAGCTGTCGCCGGCACGAGGACTCTGCATGGACTCGTGCCTCTCGAGTCGCGCATTGGCGATGTCGAGGTCGGACTTGTTGATGACCACCGGAGGGTCGTCGGAGAAGTGAGTGGTAGGCATCGTGGATGATTAGTTGTCAAAAGGGAGGGATGGGAGTGAAAGAGCGTGGTGAAGCTGAGTGTTGATGACGATGGTGAGGAGAAAGAAGGCTCTAATTCAACGGATGGACCATGGCAGATTTATAATACTGGGGAGAGAAACAACATTGACATGGTTTTGCAAACTTTACAAAAGACTTTGCAACAAGGTTGCCACACGAGTTGCAGTGTGCGGAAGCATCCACACTGACATCACGATGGAATAGCGCTTGCGTTTGGGTAGCGCATCCGGCCTGTGGAAGTAGCTCCGAAAGCATCTATTATAACATTCCCGGGTGGCTCTGGCATCGTTTCGGTGGCCGCAGCAACCCCTGCAGCCCGATGTCTGGTCGGCCTGAGACATCATCACAGCTCGCTGCTGTCTGGAAGTCACCGCTCGCGATACCTCCCCCCTCGCAAAAAGTCCGCAGTCGGGTGAGGGTGCATTATTCCGAGACAGCCTCTTCTTCTTGTCTTAGACGAAGGCGCCCTGTCCATGGTACCATCCAGGCCTGAATCACGATGCCAACATGTCCCTCCCTCTGCTGCCTTGAGCGCTCCCCACGCGCGAAAGGTGGAAACTATGCGAGGGCGAGGGGGACGCTGGCAGCCAATCCCGAAGCAGCCGCCGTGTCTGTCTTCGGAACACGGCATCAGGAACACGCGCTAGATCCGTGGCAACTCGTCAAGATTGTGATGGGGATGATTGATCATCGGCCCGGATAGGGACCCCTCCCGGTCCATTTTGAGCCGCCTAGGCTGCCATGGATGTTTCTTTGCGTCTTGGTTCCTCTAGACATGTACAGCATGCTTGCCATTGACGCAGATGGCCTGACAGTCTAAGACGGACACAGTGTTGTGCGATAGAGGTGCAGGGCCTCGACTGCCCAGGACCGTGCCATTGCGAATTGGATGCGGGTGCTTATCAGCTCGTTTAGGTTTCCGCAACGAGGGCCTTAATGTGCGAGGAGCATTTCTGGGTTGCTCCCGGCTGCGGACCGGGACAACAAGAGGTGGTACGAGGAGCGGGCAAAATGCTTGCGGTGCATAGGGTTTGGCACTAGGTTTGCTCCAAAGCAGCTAGGCCGGCCGCCAGATGGACGACGTTTTGGTGCTTACCCCAGAATCTTACCAAGAGCGTCGATTGCCAGGCATGTCAAGATTCCACGGTCGCTGGCGGGGAGCAAGTGCCCGCATGCCTCTTCGCAGCTGTCCTTCTTATCTGCCGCCCGACTCGTCCGGGGTCCTCGGACGACAGCATCAGCCCGACGGCGTCCCCCGCACTGCTCGCTCTTCGCAGAGCTTATTTCGCCCCAGCCTTGTTGATTGATCGACAAGGCTTGCGGGGGGGGGGTAGCGTCGCATGCTGATGGAGGTGGTGGGAGGAGCGAAGTTGTTGCATGTCGGTCTGCGTGTCTGGGACTTCTTGGCACGCCGCCGAGCATCTCGCCCAACGCCGAATGAACCACGTGGTGGATTGTGTCTGACGACTCACCGTCCTCCAGACACCGTCTCACACTCAACCGCTGGGATCTGTGAGAATGGACGGTTCGCCGCTTGGGCTGCGGTGTAGTTGGCCGGGATGAAGGCGGCAGAGGATGAAAATCGCGATGGCTACGTCATGAGTGGGCGGGATTTGCATGATCGCCCATTCTGTATATCGCTCATCTGCACAATTGAGCTTGTTGAGGCGGGAATTACGTGAATGAAACAGCGGGCAGAGAGTCGGTGAGCGGTTACCATCTTTTCATGCGCCAGGTGGCCCCAAGAGAAATTGCAAAGAAGAAGAATAGAACATCGTCATATCTCATATGGAGCCGCTCCATGCCAATGCTAGAGAGAATCTGCCCATGTCATACTCCATCTTACTTGCACTTGTCTATGACTGGAGGTTTGTGGGTGCACGTTGTTTATCGATAAGGGAGCGGGTTTACTTTCGGATTAGATAACCCCTGCTAAAGTAGTAGTAGTGGGCGGGTAGCTTTCCAGTGACTTTGACCCTCCTTCCATCACCCCTAAGCCGAGACCCGGTGTGTATAACGTGCCGACCATGTTGCGACCCTGTCTGTATCAGCGACCATGTGTCCGGCTAGGCGCACGTGTGCCCGTATGCGTTTCACGCCGTCAATACACCTCGCCCCCTGGATCGGAAGCCCCAGCCGCAGTCACAGCCGCAGCCGCAGCCTCGGCTGCTCCACTGATACTCGGCAAAGGGTGGTACAAGGCACTCAAGACGGATCTTGAGGGCTTCAAAAGGATCGTCAGTGACAAGGAAGTAGGGCTGAGCGGCGAACAGCGGAAGCGGCTGGTGCGTTTCATGTCCATCTGGGGTAGGTCGTGGCTATCATGGCTCCTCGGAACCTCGGGGTTTCTTCCACTGGACAAGGTCGGAGGGCTGGACCAACATCAAGTCATGTGGGGTGATATGGTAAGTTGTTTTCAGAGTATAATCTCGCCGGTGTTGGGGACTCGGGGCTAACTTGCGTACAGGACACCATGGTAGGCTAACCTTTTTCTCATCATGTCATGTCGCGATTGTTGCTAATAGTTGCTAGGGTATATACCGTCTCTCAAGTATGTCTTATAAAGGCTGACAAGGACAGGACATGTCAACAACGTGACTTACAACAAGTATGCGGAAGCCTCGCGAGTCAACTGGCTCACCAAATTTGGCTACGACGATCGATTGAGCCGCAAGGAACAACTTGCGTGGCGAAGCCTCATGACCCCCACTGGCCCCGGCATGATTATGAAGTCCATATATACTGATTACAAATTTGTGAGCTTGCGTCCCGTTCGAGCCCAACCCAAGCTCTAACCTGAGGATGCTAGCCTCTACGATACCCGGATAATATCTTTGTTGTCCATAGACTTACCAAGAAGCCCGACGAAACCTCCAGCAGCATCTTTCTTGAAGCCATGATCTGCTCCCAGAGCCACCGGCGCGTGGCGGCCCGGTGCTTCGAGGAGCTTGTGTTTTACGACTATGATAGGGGCACGCGCGCTGAGATACCCGACTATATGCTGAGCCAGTTCATTGAAAGATATGAGCAGCAAGAGCTGCATATGGAGAAGATGAAGCAGCACGTGGGCAAAACGATACTCGAGGTCATCAGAGCGGGCCAGGATCCGGTGGTGAAGCGGGAGATTGGAGGCCTGATGTGCTATTCTCAGATCAACAAGGCGGCGATAGAAGTGGACGCCAAGGGTTCGGAGGCGAAGGAGGAGACGCTTGCGACAATGGAGGCCATTGATGCTCTGACCGATACGTTGAGGCAGGGAAGGATTCAGAAGGACGCCGAGGCCGCGACAACCGGAAGCAAGGAATGAAAGTCAGTGGTAGAGGGCTAGAGACATACAATATGGGCGATGTACGATGGAGCAGGTTTTGAATACGCTTTCCCCTTTTCACTTAACGTTCTAGACAGGCTGAACTTTGCTCTCCCGTCAATCTTACCACGGCCATGGTACAAATAAGGGTGTTGAACATCATCTCGTTGAACGAGTTTACATGCGAAATACAACCTCAAGGTCAGAGCCAGTAGGAGTTGCCGGCGTAATGAACCATGTGGACGGTAACGTGATCGTTGGTACGGATAATATGACGTTTGATGTCCAAAACAAGAGCGAGCTGGATCTTAGCGGTCGTGTAGCCAAGAGGGACTAACCGCTCACAGAGCCAACGGAGGGGGTAGAAACTCTAGAAATGCTTATTACGAAGCCACCAGCTGGACTCGGAGTCGTTGATCTACGATTGACCAACGATAAAAAGCGTAGCGCATCCCACCCCCGCGTGGCGGACATCATCACCATCACCATCTTCATGCCCACCTCCCCGCAGCATCCGGCAACCATGCGTATTGTCATTGCTCCAGCAAGCACCAAGGCAGCCGCTGCCACTATCCGCTCTCTCCTTTCTCTTGCCAAGGAAGATATTCAGATAAAGGGGTACTATCGAAACCTGAGCCGAGTCCCCGCCGAATTCCAATCGTCGCCCAGATTCCAGGCCGTGGAGGGCACCATCGAGGATGCCTCGTCGCTCGACTTTGCCGGGTGCGACGCCGTGCTGACCATCACGCCGCCGTCGTTTTCTGGCCGCGATCTCGTGTCCCACGCCAAGGAGATCTCTGAGAATGTCAAGGCGGCTGTGGAGAAGGCCGGGAGCGTGAAGAGGCTTGTTCTGCTCAGCAGTGTGGGCGCCGAGCATGACACTGGCGTGGTGAGCTTGCCCTACTAATTTATTCCATGGCGTTTCTGGTGTTCCGATTGACATTCAGGCTAGGGAGAAATAAAATCCAACAACATGGCCGAGAGGGTGTTTGCCGAGACGCCGATCCCAGAGCTCATATTTGTCCGGTGCGTCTACTTTATGGAGAACTGGACGTTTTTCCTCGACACGCTCCACGGCCCGGAGCCGCATGTGATATCTACCATCACGCCCGTGGACTTTAACGTCCCCATGGTCGCTGTGCAGGATGTTGGATCCACGCTTGCATCCGAGCTCGTCAAGGAATCCGCGCCGCCTTCGAAGCCTTTCGTATTTGAACTCCACGGACCCAAGATGTACAGCCCGTTGGATGTGCAGAGCTGCTTTTCCAAGGCTGTAGGCCAGGATGTTGCTATGAAGCCCGTTGAGAAGCATGAGCTGCATAACTTTTATGCGCGGCTGTTTCCCCCTGAGATTGTAGATGATTGGGTCGAGATGGCGACGAGTTTCCTGCCTGGGGGGATCATAGCAGTGGACAAGGTGAATTGGGATGAGAAGGAGATCGTCCGGGGAAAGACGGAGCTGTGCCAGGTGATTGAGAGTGCCGTGCAAAACCGTCAGCAGGGATGAAGGTGATTTGTTATTGATATGCGATGGTTAATGTAAGAAGGAGAAAGCTGAAGTGATTGCATCACGGAATGAGAATGTCTGTCGTTGAACATTGACGTGGACTGGATCTTTCCCTGGGATCCTGAGACAGTCTCACCCGGATTCTTACATACTCGGTAAACAAACTGCAATTTCGTTTCCAAATTGTTTGAAATGATCCAATCACTGAAATGAATCGGAATTTGAAAGGTGGCTGTTGAGTGAATACATGAGGATGGGATATCTAAATAAATGAGCAACTACTGACCCTACAACCTCCTCTCCGGCACCCATCCGAGCTCCTCGATGGGCCACCTAATGACCAGCCGGTATTCTTCGTCTAGCAAATAGTATATCCGCTTGACAATGTGAATGGCCCAGCCCTGGATCCACCAGAACTTCTCCAGCTCCTTGAGCAAGACGGCGTAAAAGGCAAAGACGCACAGGGCGTCGTTGTCGGCATCCTTGAGCATCTTGAGGAACTCCTCCGACACGGAGAAGAGCCAGTGGTAGAAGCCCCTCACCTTGTCGTCGTCGTTGAAGGGCAGGCTGAGGAAGGTGTAGCTGCGCTTCAGGGCCTCGAGGGCCGTCAGCAGGGCCTCCTGGCGGACGGCGTCGTCGGCGTTGCGGGCGCGGATGCCGGCCTCTAGGTCTTTGAGGCCCTCGTGCTCCGGGGGCGAGTGCTCTATCCAGAACTGGGCGCCCTTGGCGGTGGAGCGGAAGATGAGTGAGGCAGCGGACGAGATGATGACCTCCTCCTGGGCGCAGACGAGGGCGTCGACGCCGCGCAGGAGGAACAGCCACTGGGGAATGCCCCCGTGTCCCACAATCAGCATGTCCTCCTCCCTCTTGGGGCTGGCGAGGGTGGTGTAGAGGGTGAGGGCGCTGAAGAGGAAGAGGTTGTTGCAGTTTTGGCGGGTGACGCTGGACATGGCCGGGGTGGCCTCATTCAGGGAGGAGATGTGGTACTGGGTGGCCTGGGAGAGGAGCAGGTCCCTGCGGCCCTCGTCGTGCTTGGCCATGTGCAGGGCGGAGAGGGCGAGGACGCCATCGAGGATGTAGCGCGTCGAGAAGCCGATCTGGGGGACGAGGACCCGCCAGACATCGCGGACCTGGGCGTTGACGGCAAAGGTGGACGACGTGGAGACGGTCCAGTTGTGCAGCAGCTCCAGCTCGAGATTGGCCGGCGTCGGGATCGAGGGCGTCGAAGGGCCCTGCAGCAGCAGGAAATCGCACTTGACGCCGCGCTTGGTGCAGTTTCTGCAGCTGGGGTGGTATTCGTCACACTGTTTGCGACAGAGGGGGCACGAGGGGAATGGTTAGCAGTCGCCACTATTATGTCCATGTACGGGCATACTGGATTCGGGTATCCGCTTGCCCACGTCCCCTGGGGTTGCCGTTTCTGGCCTCATCCCTCATGTGTCTGCTTTCTTGGGATTGATTCAACGTACCTTGACCTTTCTGGCCTTGCACGCCTGGCACCCGGTGCGAGACTTGGTATGCCATTTATGGGGAGCGCGAGGGGTTCCGAGCCCTCGGGGAGTGCGCCACGCGTTCTCAGACGGTCCGGTGCTCATGGCTGGCTGGTTGGTTGGTTGGTTGGTTGGTTGGTTGCTTTTGTCTCTTGTGGTTGGTAGAGAGAGTTCAGCCCAGCAAGCTTAATAGGATGTCGGATGAGATGGGTTGTCTCGGCTCCTTCGTATAAGCAGGCTGACGGAATACGTGTGAAATAAAATACAGATACTGACAGAATAGGCAATGGTGTTTCCCGTCCATTGCGTAGCCCTGCACGACGACGCGTAGGAAAATGAGCAGCTCAGCCCAGCTGAGCGAGAAAACCGAGAAAGCGAGGGGACGCGAGTGTGAAAAGTCCAAGAGATTCAAGGGGCTCCATGGAAACAAGCGGGGCCAGTTAAAGAAAAAACCGAGAGCTCGGGAGGAAGCAAGTCCCGATCTGCTTTGATTGGCTGAGAGCCCGAGATTCCCGACTATGCGAGGCGGAGCGAGGTTTTCGATAGCGGATTCTTCGGGTCTCGTAACCAGGATTCTGACGGTTTGGTTGACAAGAGTCGTATGAGGGTGTTGTTGACTGCATATAATAACGGGCGCGCTGTTCCTTTGCTTCAGCTTCGTCTGACAGTCGCAAAAAAACTTTCCCTGCGCGCGCTCGCTGATAAGCCAAGCTACTCCTCGACCCGACTCGCCTCCATCCCAGGATTTTCACCAACGCCAACAACAATATAACGAAGACAGCAAGGGAAAGGAAAGAGAGAAAAAAGAGAGAGAGGCAGAGACCCGCCATGTCCCATCTACCCCAGCTGCCCAACGGGCTTATCGCCTTTGGGCCCCTCGCCAACTGCACGCTCGAGCTATGTCCCCTCGAAGCCAGCGTCCTGCACTACCAGCCCTACGTCGGCGCCAGCGCCGCCTTCATCGCCGCCTTTGCCCTGTGTCTGTTCGCGCACGTTGCCCAGGGGGTCTATTACCGCACGTGGGGCTTCATGTCGTGCATGGTGGCGGGATGCATCCTCGAGGTCTTGGGCTACGGCGGCCGCATCATCATTCACGACAATCCGTTTGACTTTTCCGGCTTCCTCATGCAAATCAGTCCGTCCTAGCCATCCCCCTTCTGCTCAAGGAAAAAAAAAAGAAGAAAAAAAAGGGTTGCTAACCAGCTCGTAGTCTGCATCACCGTCTCGCCCGTCTTCTTCTGCTCCGCCATCTACGTACTGTTATCTCAAGTGTATGTTGACTGTCCCGACTAGACCATATCATGGCGACGGCTGACCCCCTTGCAGCATCAACAAGGTCGACAGATCTATTTCGCGTTTTTCGCCAAAGCTGTTCTACTGCGTCTTCATCCCAGTTGACATCATCTCGCTCGTGCTCCAGGCCGTCGGCGGCGCATTCTCGAGCACCGCCTCCAACGTGGACGCTGTGCAGGTGGGTGTCAACATCTCCCTTGCCGGCCTCGTCTTCCAGGTCTTCACCCTGCTCGCCTTCTGCACCCTGTTTGTCGACTATCTACTCCTCTGCCGGAAATCGCCTTCCTGGCCCTTGATCGACAAGCCCATGCGCTTCTTCCTCACCTTCTTCTTTCTATCCATCGCTCTCATCCTGCTACGGTGCATCTACCGAATCGTCGAGCTCCACGACGGCTACTTCAGCCACTGGTTCCGTGACCAGGACCTCTTCATTGTTTTCGAGTCAGTCATCATGTGTCTTGCCGTCATCTGCCTCAATGTTGGACACCCTGGTCCTGTTCTGAGCGGAAAGCGGAACAGCGGAGATGATAAGAACGGAGAGACAACCGAAACCGCAGAAGCTTAGGTCTCAGAGCATAGTGCAGTTGTTTGATTTACTACTAGCATGTTGGTCTCCTTTACTAGATTGGGATATAAGCGTTTGGATTGATTTGGGTGGGCATAATAGAATATACCATAGATCAAAGTTCTCTACAGTTTTGTTTGAATGGAAATGTGGCTAATCCCACGTTCAGTAAAATGCAACGTAGCCGCCGTCTGCTTGAAACCCCTTATATTCGTACGAGTACGTACCTTCATCGCATAAGTCTACATCTGTTCTTTCTAGAAACTATTTCTATCCCAGAGACGTATAAAGGTATCCACAAGACGTCATGCTTCGTATGATTACCGTTTGTGTCCATCCGTCTAGGACGACTTCTTGGCGAGCTTTTCATAAGCTTCCTGGCCGCCAAGATCCTTCTCAAAATCAGGACGAGGAAGCTCCATTGCCTCGATGCACCTTCCGTAAGTGATGCCTCCAAGACGGCCCATGGGTCTCAGGACCTGGAAATTCTGTGAGCTTAGCTCTCTTGGCTGCGCCGGAGCAACTTACTGTGGGATCGATGGTATTCTTCTCCTCGTTGAGAGCATCCTCTCGTACCCAGAAACGGGTTCCCTCAACAGTCACAACAGTGCTCGATATCCTGCCAGGGTTGGCTCGGCTCTCGTACTCCTTGTACGAATCGAGCTTGGCCTCGATGCTGAAGACGGACTCCTTGACACGCGCGCACTTGACCGTCTCGCAGTCGTACTCGGGAGTCAAACCGCTGACCTCCCACTCCGAGACGCCATAAGGGGCGTTGATGCTGGTCGAGTTGGCAGCCTCAATGTAGTGCTCCGAGATGATGTTGATGACGCACTCCTTGGACTCGAGCAGGTTCCGCAGACTATCCTTGCTGACGCCGGTACCGGAGGAGAAGCTGACGACGAACAGAGGAGGATCGTGGCTCAGAACATTGAAGTAGCTGAAAGGGGCCAGGTTGGTCGTCTTGCCGTCGGCGCTGCGGGTGCTGAGAAAGGCAATGGGCCGGGGGGTGATTCCGGAGATGAGCAGCTTGTAGTTGGAGACAGCAGGACGGCCCTGCTCTTGAGGGTCGATAGGGATGTGCTTCTTGGCGGCGGCTGCCTCATCGTAGAGGTGATTGGCCCCATCGCCGACCTTCCATCCCGGAGTGACAGTCTGCGTGTAGTGGAAGCTGGACGAGGGGTTCCATTCCGGACGCGAGGCCTCGACAGTCTTGAAATCCGGGCGGGACATGTTGCGGATGGTGCGGAGGAATGCGTTTTTAGAGTTTCGGGCGCGTAAAAGGGGGATCCGGACGGGATATGCTGCGCGGCTGGCAAGCAGAGTTTGTGCCTGTGAGAATAATAGCCTCATGGATTCGCCCCCAGATCAGGAAACGAGGAGTCTGGTTGTCTGCGGGGCTGCTGAATGCCATGATTCATTCCAGCCGACCAAATGAAAGACCCGCAAAAGAAGGCCGGGCGTAGTGCCAACTGGGTCCTTGTTCCCTTGTCTGGCTGTAAGCTGCCTAGACGCTCAACTCTCCCGACAAAAACATCACGTTCCTAACCACTCACCCGTAGTTGTACCGGTGGCTGCTGGCACATCCAGATTGTCACGTGCGGTCATCAGCTGAAGAACCTTGTGCCGATACAAGCCGGACCATTTAACCATGACGGTTTGCAGATTCTATGCCAAACACCAAACATCTCGTTGAGGGTGTTACATTCTCGCCATTGGAATCTTGGTGTCGAGAGATTGAGTCACCAGCGGTGTGTCCATCATCTCGTAAAAGAGTAGCTGCCCGCAAAAGGCAATGGCAAGAATGATCATTCTGTTTCAAATAAATCCTATGATTGTAGGTCGGTGTGGGTTAAACGGGTCAATCAAGCTCGCCTGGGACATAAAACATAAACAGTAAGACGTGGTGGACGAAGATTACTTTTTACATTAGCAGGGATATCTTCCCATGTACTGTACTAGCTACCACTTTTCTTGTTCTCTTTGCTTTCTGTCCGGCGCAATTGAAATCTAACTGGGTCTACGCTTCAACCCATGACTGGTTCTTATGGTAGTTGCTAAAAGTTCTCGGAGCTAGAGACGTTGGCATAAAGCGCAGCAATAGACAGCTCTTGGAAAAGACAAAGCATTAACTTGCCATAATTTACGATCCAAGTGTATTGCTTTCTAAGTGATATGGTCGATAACCATTCTGTATGATCCTTTTACCATAGGATCCACCCACTGCTCTTGGCAACGTTTGGAGCGTCAAATCGACGGGAGGGAAAAACGCCATGGTCTCTTTGGTAGCCAGATCTTCTGGTTTCTGGAAATGGTTTGTCGGATATGAGGTATATGTCTTAGTTGAACCAGTCAACACTATCATAATAAATAGACTGAGAGGCAAGGTTGAGAATGTGGGAGTGCACGCCGTCTTGTTGGCACGAGTTCACTATTAAGACTTGAAACAACCTGAGAGGAGGCCTGGCATAAAACTCCTATGAGTTACAAAAAGGAGTAGTTTGTATAAAACCAAGCAGTTCAAGTCTTCGAACCTCCACATATGTCGTTTATGTCACCTTATTATCCACCTTGCGACCCTCCTTGTAACAATGCTAGGAATATGAGAGCGTCAATTGAAATGGAATGCGTCTTGTACAATTCATAATGAACATCAAGGAATGTCTTCTTCAATATCGCCAGGAGGCGGTGCGAGATAATCTTCAGGCAACTCGTCAGTTGGCGGAGCCTAACCACTATTAGCGAATCTCGGCAACCCGTGTCTCTTATACGTACCTGGATCTTCTCTGCCCAAGCTTGGACATCTTTATAGTTCTTACAGACGTGTTTGGTGTTAAAGTCGGGGAATGCCGCGGGCGCCTTCGGGTGAACCCAGACTTGACCCAGCACGCCTGTATCGACGTTGCACATGAGAACTTGTCTCAGTGCGTCAAGGCAATGAGCTGGCGTGGTCAGCGGATACCATAACTCGGGAGAGAAATATACATACTGACGTGCAACTGCAGAATGTACGGGTCATTCTGAAAGGCATGATGCTTCATTTCTTTGTATCTGTCGTAGTTGAAGTACAAGGACTTTCGAAGCAGGTTCTATAGTCTGTTAGAGCAGTTCCTTTTCAGCAGTATGCAGTCATACCAGGCAGTGTAAATGGTGAAGGCCTTCCACGTTGACGATAAAGCCGCCACCATACTTGTCAGCACGTTGAACAAAGGACTCTGTAAGACCACTAGCCAGGCCGTCCTCCTTGGAAATGATTCCCGGGCGATCTGGCGAGTTAGAAAGTCGAATAGTATGAACAGGAATATGCGTTCTTACAGTCAACACCTAACGCCTCCCAGGCTTCATCGACCTCTTTCGACCCCGGCTTGCGATAGATGTCCTCGTGCATGAACGAGCCGTTGAAATGCTGGGGTCTGTAGGAGATGGATACATCTCGCAGTACGGGCGCTATGACAATCAGATATCAGTACCAGATACCAGAATTGAGGTGGCCTTGGGGACCTACACCACTGCACCGTATGTGCTGAGCATTCTTTATCCAATGAATGATAGGGAGAGTAGTGTGACCCAATCCAGGCAGACCCAAGGCAGGCAAATATAACACCCGCAATCGCCGGCAGGTGCCGCAGCACCTTTCTTCGGCTGCTCTGCTTGGGGCTGTTCTGCTCTGGAGGTGGCGATGCCAATTCGACATCTGAGCCAGAAGCCTCTGACCCAGGAGCACCCACCAACGGTTGCTGTGCCTCCCAATCTTTGTTCATCTTATGAATTGCAAATGGATGGGTGAAGATGGATGAAAGAAGGGGGGGTGGAGGAGTCGGGAGGAAGTGTTGCGAAGGAAATGGAGAAAGAGACCGAGCGAGCCGAATTTTCAAGTCAAATAGCTGACCCTGCCACTCAATTCTTGGGAAAGTATGACCAATCCGCTCTAGATCATGCTTTCAAGGGATGCACCTCCTGTGGCTACAGCAGTAAGCATCACGCGACATTCGTGTCGGGGCCAAGGTGAGGAGAAGGTGGCGGCAAAGGGGCGTTGTTGGCGTCGTCAGGAATTTCCCTCAGCTGCCAAAACTGCCCTCCAGCTCATCATCATATGTCCAGTGAATGACGGAATATGAGTCCTTCACGAGTGGTGCCAGTAGTGCTGATTCCATGTGTTTCTAGATCGAGCCTCGGCCAATCTCACAAAGTCCACCCGAGTGCTGACATGAAAACTTAGTTCAAAGGGGAAATGTGACGAACAGCGTAGGTTCTAGCTGACGCTCGATTGGTGCTCGATTCCAGGTAATTGGTTCCCGGAAGGGCAGTCGAGCCGCTCATTCCGTCCCGGCTCCATGGTATCATTGGCTCGCACAGGCGGTTCGTAACGGAAAAAAGTCCTCGATAAGCTCTAAGGGAAGCGTAGCTCCACGATCATCAATGGGAAGACAGGGCCAGCTGGGCATGGGGCTTGCTTCGTGATGCATTCCCCGCGTGGTTAAGCCCGGCGCTATCGAAAGCCACCTGCGTGTGGCGGTGCCGCATGCGGAAATCTGATGGTTCTACGGGATGCCATGCTTTGATGCCATTCCCGAGGGTCTTGCTGAGAATTGGTGAGTCGGATTGCACAGCTGTGATTGGTTCACGTGGACGACTGGATCGTGCAGCCGCAGAACCGAAGAGGTGTGATGACATGGTGGAAATGAGTTGGTGATGGGGGTCCAGAGTCTGACGCGGCGACATTGCTCCAGACCTTTTGTGAGAAACCATCATGTTTGAGTGCGAGGAGGAGGAGGCCCGATCAAGTATAAAGGAAGGCCTCACTTCCCAGTCTTGGGGATTCAATCCTCTCGATCACCACCACCCATCAAAACAACTTAAGCAACCATCTATAAACCCCCTCAACACACTCGCTGCAACATATACCAAAAAAGAAAAAAAGAGAGAAAAAATGAAGTTCACTCTCTTCACCATTCTCGCCGCGGTCCCTTTCCTGCTGGCTGCACCAGTTGCTGATGCTGATGCTGATGCTGCCCCCGAGGCCATGGACAAGCGAGGCGGATACGCCAAGTATGGAAAGTACAAGTACAACAAGGTATGCAAACCACCGGAGATCCCCAAAGTTGGATTTTATACTGCGCCGTCGACAGAACTGACCGGCTTTGGCTTTGTAGTACCAGCACTACGGTGATTACAAGAAGGTCTTTCCTCCTAAGGTCTTTCCTCCTCCATACACGAAGGTTGCCGTCACCACGACCTCGACTACGACTTATACTCTGGTTCCCCCTACTACGACTACTACCTACCGGCCCCCTCCTCCCACTACTACCACTACTTACCGCCCCCCTCCTCCCACTACGACTGTGACTCGGGCTCCCGTTACTACGACCACTACTTACCGACCTCCTCCCCCTACTACGAGTGCTGCTGCTCCCAACCCTTACGGAAAGTACGGCGACTACGGCAAGTACGAGAAGCGTCCTGGTGGCTACGGCAAGTACGGCAGCTACGGCAACTATCCTAAGCCTGCTGGCGGCTACGGTAAGTACAACTACTACCGACGAGATGAGGACGCGGCCGAGGAGTAAATTCGAGCACACTGGGCCAACTGGGCTTGGTGAAAGCGAGGGTGGGTGATGGTGGATAAATAGGGTGGAGGAGGAAAAGTATTTGGAGATGACGAGGGGGTAATATTTGAGGATGGGGGGGGAAGTAATATTTGGGGATGAGGGGGATAGTAAAGCCAGGAACGCCAAAAGGCCTCTTAGCCAGTCAAATAATACACTGTTCCGGATATCCATGAGCCAAGCATCACTAATATGATGTGCTGGGCTAAAAACACCCCTAGATAAGACTACTCCATGTAATCCGGGGAAAGTTGACAGCACAAGGCTACTGCTGAATAGCCATTATGTTCTCTCGTAATTTTGATCCTGGGAAACAGTGGTACGGCATGCTGGATATGTAGCTAAGGTTTGGCAAGTGTCCTTTCATCATCAATGACAGCCAACCAAACGACTGTTACGTGTCATTGGTGGACCTATTTACGTGAGGATTAGGCAAGGTATTCAGATCATCCAACACTGTCAGCCTGAGGTAAAGTTATCATGTGATCACTTCAACCCTTCTTGGTATTGGCTGGTGAACGCCACGCGCCAGACGCTACTAGTCCAACCGAGCCCAGCTGCTGATCGCCCATGCAGACATCTCTTCCCCGCTCATACCAATCCTCAGAGGCTATCTGACTCTTGGAATAAGCGACATTGTTGAAGGGGATACATCTTGGGGTCTGACGCGACATCAAGTTCATCGCATTATACTGGCCCAGCAATCATGCCGCGCTACGCTATCCTGATCAAGGCAACCCCTACGACCGAAGGCAAGGGCACCGCAGCGCCGGAAACGCTCTCCGCCGTTGCCAAGTTCAATGAGGAGATGCACTCTGCCGGCATCCTCCTCGGCGGCGAAGGTCTACGCCCAACATCCGAGGAGGGATACAGGCTTCGCTTCTCCGACACAACGGACAAGCCCGAACTTCTACTGGGGCCGTTTGATCTGCAGCAGCAGTCGACCATATCTGGGTGGTGGCTCATACAAGTCAAGAATGCCGAAGAAGCCCTGGATTGGGCCACGAGGATTCCCTTCCGAGGCAAGCAGAATGCCGAAGTGGAGTTGAGAAGGGTCAGCGAGCTGGCGGACTTTAGTATGACGGAGGGGCAGAAGAAGCGGGAGATTGAGTTGAGGAAGGAGATAGAGAAGGGGATATTCTGAAGAGGGTTCATCGTTGGCAACACGGCTGTTGGTAATGAGTTTGGAAGCTCTTAACAAAAGGTCCTGCTATGGTATTCGCTGTTGTAGATGGAGGCAGCAGATAAAGGGCTGGTTCATGTTGTCTCAAGGATTTCTGGCTGCTTGTATAGTCAACACCATTTGTGTATCATCGTCAAACTTCAAGAAATACTGAAGCCGACGTCAACTATTTCGGGTTCCCTGTTATCAGTGAAGCAGGGAAGTGCATATTTGTGCCCACTTCCGGCTAGCTTGTCTCAGCTGCTAAGAGGCCAACCAACCACAGCGCCGAGCAGGAGAGATAAGGCAATCCCCGTTGCGTCAACCGACCAGGGCCTTATCTCAAACAATGTCGTACAGGCTGACGTTGATCAGGAATGCAGCGAGCCATTCCAGGCGGGGCTGTTTTTCTGCTCTTCTCCAACACGTCCTGAGGTGAACCTCTCCCTGAATATACCGGTGCTTGTAGGCTTGCGACCCTGGGAAACTCTCCGTCAACATGGCGGCCAGCACTGTGTTGGAGGACTGGGCCAATTGCGACAGGACCGACACTCTCTTCATCATTGTGTGTACCTGCATCTGCTGGACAATTGTCCCGACCGTCAGTGTCTCCTCAACCCGATCCCCGACCTTGACTGACGCGTAGCAGGTCGGCATCGCGTACGGCGGGTATGCCTGGAAGTACAATGGACTTGCCAGCGCCATCCCGGCCGTGCTGGTCATCATGACATGCTCGATACAATGGTGGATTGTCGGATACACGCTGGCTTACGGCGAGGGCGGCGCCGTCTTTGGCGACTTCAGCCACGTATTCCATCGAGGGGTGCTGGCCGAGCCCATCGGAACCATTCCTGCACTCCTCTTTAGTCAATTCCAGCTCGTCTTCGAGGCCACTGTGTGCGCCATTGCTGTTGGGGGGTTCATTGAGCGTGGGAGGCTTCTGCCCGTCATACCCTTCATCTTCGTAAGTCGCTATTCGCCAATTATTTGAGGATGCTGGGAGCAAAGACTAACTGTGTCCAAGTTATGGTCGACTTTTATTTATTGTCCATTGGCTCATATGGTCTGGGGAGGGGGCTTTCTTGGAAATGAGTTGGGAGTTTTAGACTTTGCAGGAGGTGAGCCCTTTACGTCTACCTCTTGCATGGCGGACGTGAACTGACTGAATAGGAACGCCGGTCCACATCTGCTCAGGGGCAACTGCTACAGCCGTCAGTCTGTACCTGTCTTATCCCATCTTCCGATCTCGAAAGTCCAGCTCTAGAACACCGTCGCATATTCGCCTACACCGCCCGGGAAACTCCTTCTACCAGCTGCTGGCTCTCATCATCATCTGGGGCTCCTGGCTTGCCTTTGACGCGGGGACGACACTCACGCTCTCTTTCCAGTCGCTCATGGCGCTTGCTGTGACGAACCTCTGCGCCTCGGCCGGTGCGCTGACTTGGGCTCTCATGGCTTTCTTTGAGACGGGCCGTTGGTCCATTGATGCTATTTTCATGGGTGCTATTTCGGGTTTGGTCATGATCACGCCGGCTGCGGGGTTCGTCGACCTCAATACGTCCTTCTTTCTGGGCGTTATAGGTGCACTGGTATGCCGGCAAGCGCTGCGGATTAAATCCACAATGGTGGCCCAACGGTTCCGCTGGGTCGACAATGGCGACACCTTTGCTACTCACTGTGTCGGTGGCGTCCTCGCAACGGTTTGTACGGGTCTCTTTGCTCAAAAAGAAGTTGCGGCGTACGGTGAGGTCGATATTGTCGGCGGTGTCTTCTTTGACGGCAACATCAAGCAATTGGGCATACAGCTCGTTGAGGCCCTCATTGGGTTTCTTTGGTCCGGCATCGGATCATTTGCAATCATCGCGCTGATCGATTGCATTCCTGGCTTCGAAGTGCTGGCTGTCGATAAGTAAGTGGTTTAACTGTGCCCAATAATAGACAATACTGACAGGTTCAAGGCATGTCGCTGCAGGGCTGGATACAAATGAAACAGAAGAGACTCTTTGCGAGTACCTCCATCCCGATGAAGAGGAATACATGCCTCTCAATGGATCTTCCCCGCAGCTGGAGTAGGCGGCTTTTCTGTAACTGTAAGCTGCTTCCTGCTTATCGGCACCGAACTGTTGAGCATGAGAACCAAAACTGAAGCTGCCTTTCCTGCGATATTATGTACAAACATAGAAGTCTAGCATAGAATAGTACACGCTCCTCTTCTGGGAGAGCACCAAAAGCCAAGTAGGGCTTGTGTTTCGTTAGCGAACCATGAATAACGTGAAAAGAATTGCGGTAGCATCATGCTTGGGCGGCCACGGCGCAGCATGAATGCCGGTTCAGCCATGTGCTGCTCAAATGGAAGGCGGAGATATGCGAGGGTCTTGAGTGGTCCTGGTTCAGTAACTGACGGAGTTAACGGAGGGGTTGTTTTCGCCCCGCGTCCCCCGCTTACCTCGCGTCATAGGCATTGGATTTCCTTTTGCCAGCTATCAACTCACTTCAACATTCCCAGTCCCCTTATAGCGCATCGTTTCATATCATGTCTGACAGTAAGACTGTGTTCGCTCAGGGCTCCACAGCTCTCATCACTGGGGGAGCCTCCGGTGTTGGCCTGGCCATAGCCAAATTGTGCAAGGGCAAGGGCATGAACCTATTGCTCGTCGACCGTAACGAAGAAGCTCTCAAGGCAGCAGTATCTGACATTTCTGATGTTTCGGACTCACCCACCGTCAAGTCCTTCACAGCCGATGTGAGTAAACTAGAGGACTGGTCAAAGCTGCAAGAGCTGGTCACAGCGGAGGTGGGAAGCATCGAGCTTCTCGTTCTCAATGCCGGCATGGGCATGAAGGGGGGTTGGGGAGACCACGACTACTTCAGAACTGTAAGTACTACTTCTATGTTGCATGAAGGCAAAAGTACAGGCCTAACACTTCCTCTAGACTCTGGAAACCAACCTGTTTGGAGTTTTGCATGGGGTCAACACCTTCTTGCCCACAGTGAAAAAGGCAGCAGAGTCGAAAAGAACTGCTATTGTCATCACAGGGAGCAAGCAAGGTATCACCAATCCTCCAGGAAACCCCGCCTACAACGCGTCCAAGGCCGCTGTCAAGTCACTTGCAGAGCAGCTGAGCTACGAACTCAAGGGTAGCAACACCAGCGTTCATTTGCTTGTACCCGGTTGGACATTCACCGGTTTGGTAAGACTAAATCCCTTTTCTCGTGACGGGAGGCCGATCGGGTTGTTAACATGCCAAATAGACTGGAGGCGGACAGGGCAAGGAAAAGCCTGCAGGAGCGTGGGCGCCGGAGCAAGTTGCTGAGTACATGTTCAACAAGATGGTAGATGACCAGTTCTATATCATCTGTCCCGACAACGATGTTTCTGAGGAGACCGACAAGAAACGCATGCTATGGTCTGTGGGGGACATTGTGCACGGAAGGTCTCCTCTATCTCGATGGCGCGAAGAGTGGAAGAAAGAGGCCGAGGAGACAATGGCAAAGACACAGGTCTAAGTGTTGGCTTGTCTGTCGATCAATACGATCTTGGGCGGAATAGCAGTGTATATCGCTCAATGGCTTGGCTTGTCTTGCTGTCAAGTGAATTCCCGCTGCTTATGAGGGGCGGTGAATACACATTGCATGAGCTTCCCGTGACATAATTGCTCTATGACCGTGAGGTAGATAATGCAGTGCATAATAGCAGCATGGCAGTGATATGAGCTGCTCCCACACCATATAGACAATATATCGTGCCTAGTAATATTGCAGAAATCCCTCTTGATCTGAGCCTGGGTAGACCATAGAATCAGGTACCCCAAAGACGAGACCGTGGCTTTATCACATGTCGACCATGGTTATCCTATATTTATAACGGCCAAGCCCGAGGAAAATCCCGCCAAGCTTTTTCGGGTACATCACCTACCGGTTTCCGTCAATGTACCAGGGGATCTGTCGATGGGGTTGCGTTGCAAGCAAGCAAGCAGTGTGCGATAACACAGCCAGAGCGGAAGGTCAAGAGTCGAGACCCGTACAAACGTTACGCACGAGGAATAAACTACGAGTGTGATGCGTGGGGACGGACCAACGTATGCTCTCTTGGCCCCGGTTATTGGGTCGGCTGCTTCAGTCCCGGATCGTGGGCCAGTCGTCGGAGTTTTGGGCGGCGGTACATGACACGTTACGTCCGGCGGAGAGGAACTGGAGGAGTAAGTATGCATGTATGTATGCAGGAATACCGGAGGGTGGGAGCCACGTGCGATGCCTCTGGCCGTCTCGCGTGACCCCCCACACGGCACTTCTCTGAATCCCATGAGCAAAAAAGAGACGGCTCACCGAAAGCCTGGGGACTAGTACTGCTTGTGCAAACGCGGGGAAGTTGGTCGTCGATCATTCAAGTCACGCTCTGCGATCCGAAGGCCATGAAGCGGATCGGCGCTGTCTACATGAACAGCATCGCGAATATGGCATCTGGGCCGTCGGCACGAGACGGGGAACTTGCAGCCTCCCGCAATAGGGAGTGATCACCATGATTGCAGTGCAGCGCAGCCGTGGCAGTGGATCTGGCCATGTCGCAATCTCGAATGTTGAGATGAACCATAGCCATCAGAGATTTGCAAAGGAAAAATTCAGTCCGGCATACTCAAAGAGGCAGCTCTGATGCATCCCTCAAATGGGCAGCGCCACGGGACGATGGGATGGGACGGTTCCACGAATACATGAACCCATGGTGGGCGCGGCCGCCCATTCCCATTCCATAGGACCGTCCCGGGTCCCTGTCACGCTACTGCTCCGAACCAGAAAAACCGAGAGGGGCTCATTCGCCTCTCGCGACGTGGGATGCTTCTTTCTCGGCATTCACATTGGGTTCCCATGGACGCGCATGTCGGAATCGGCGATATGCGAACTGCCTAAACAGGAAACCCCCATCCATATCTTTTGCGCAAAGATGGGCATGACTTGCGAGTCGCCAATGTATCCGCACATAGGCGTGTATGTGCGTGTATGTGCGTGTGTATGTATGTATGTACGTAAGTCTGAGACAAGTCCAGGCCCATGTGGGCTGCAAAAGCCAAGTTTTCTCCTCGGCGGGAGATCAACGAGTAGCGGAGTAAACTGTCCACGCAGGCGGAGCACTTGATCGACGACTCTTGATCTCTTTCATGCATCGCGGCTATCACATGGGTCGGAGTGCCTTTGGGAAGGGGGCCACCTGTCCTGACGGGCATAGGCCAGGACAGGACAGGACAAAGTTGATCGTGGGGCTCTGGGCGCAACCCCCTGACATCTCCTACTCTCACTTGCTGGGGGGGCTCCATCGAATCAAGAAAAAGCACCGAGCTCGACGCTAGATTAGGGAGTTGACAAGACGTGTGAATCCTCCCCTGCCCTGCCCGCTGATTGGAGCATTGCCCCAGATTGCACGGTTGCATGAACAAGAACCTGTGCCGCGCGTCTGATATTTGACTCTGGTTTCGACTATCCAATGGCTGCGCAGACCTGGCCGTTTCTCGTCCCGCGTTGAAACAGCCGGCACCAAACACCGGGATGCCAAACGTCGAGACTCACTCTGAGGCTGCTGAAAAAAAAATGTTTTCATCTCGTTTCTTTTGCCTTCCAGGCTCATCCACGCTGCAATGAAATGACAGCCCTCTTGGCCTCTCATCTGACATGGGGGCTCGCGCCCAATCCCAAGCACGTGTGCGCAAATGCACTCTCTGCCACATCGGCCCTTTGCCAAACCTGCATATGTTCCTGCGCTAGGGTCACAGTCCCCCCTTGCTCGAGCCCGCATTGCCATCTGGTTGTCCCCCCCCTGATGGGCCCCCTCTTCAATGCTACCGAGGACCACCTGCCAGTGGTAGCCGTCCGTGAACACTTCGAACCGTGATGCCGGCGCCTGTGCTCTCGCATGTTGCTTTTCTACCAAAGATAATGCACGGGACACACCCCTGATGATTCATATTACCATGACTGGCCAAGATCCCTCAGGAGGCATGCTCAAGTGCCCAGCTTGCCTAGGGACCTTCCGAAACAGTGGTATAGGAGCTTTGCGCGTCCTTCCGCCCGTAACTACTTAAAGATCCTCTGGCTGCGCTGATCCCTCTCTCGAATCCTCGGGCCGATCAGATCAGCACGGCTCTCGATCTACAGTCACTCCTTTAGCCTTATCTGCTCCCCAATATGCATTACTCGACGTTCCTTTCCGCTCTCCTCCCTACGGCTGTCCTGGCCTGGGAGGCGCCACAGTATGGTGGCTTCACTCGCATCTTCCAGGATAACTTTGTTGGTGGAGGAGGAACACTCCCCAATGGCAACAACTGGAACTATGTCACTGGAGATCTCGGTGTAAACGCCGAGCTTCAGATCTACACTTCCAGCACCCGCAACATGCAGCTCAGCGGCGGCGAGACTCTGCAGCTGGTTCCAGTGAGTTTCCTCATCCTCGACCACCTCATATCCCTTTACTAACCCTTGCCCAGTGGCGTGATGGCTCTGCTTTGCGAGGTTGGACTTCTGGTCGTGTTGAGAGCAAATAGTAAGGCCAAGGATCCGTGTAAGGCGCGAAGCCCCTTGCTAACCATCTCCAGCGTCTTTACCCCGGGAGAGGGAAGACTGACTCGCGTGGAAGCCGTCCTCCGCTTTGGCGGCAGCCCAACGACCAACAAGCGAGGCATCTGGCCCGCCTGGTGGATGCTTGGGCAGGCCATCCGCCAGGGAACTCCTTGGCCCGAGTGCGGAGAGATTGACATCTTGGAGACGGTCAATGGAATTCTCACCGGACACGGAACCATCCACTGCGATGTCTACCCCGGAGGCGCCTGCAACGAAGGCAATGGAATCGGCAGCACCATCGGCATCCCTGATCAAGGCTGGCACACGTGGCGTGTCGAGATCGACCGCCGCCCTGGCAACTGGGCCGACCAGAGCATTGCTTGGTTCATGGACGGACGCGAGTTCCACCGCGTCTACGGCTGGAGGGTCAACAACCCAACTGTCTGGTGGCGACTTGCCCAGTCGCCTCTGTTCTTCATCCTCAACGTCGCAGTTGGCGGTAACTGGGTAAGCTCCTTTGACACTTGAAACCCCCTTATGGCAGAGGCTAACATATTGACAGCCCGGTTACCCTGACGGCAACACCCATGACGGATACGGCTCCATGATGGAGGTTGGTTACGTGGCACACTACTCTACCTGAGTATTGACTTGCATCATCTCTGGCGTTGGGGTTACGAGGCAATCCTTTGATGCTACCTTGGATATTTCGGCATTTCTCATGTATATATTTGATTTGACTGTGATTTATACCCATCATTTATACACAGCACATACTATCTTGGCATATCATGCGTTCGTTACATCACCGAGGCTTTCCTTGCGTTTCTAATGTCATAAGTGTATTTCCATGTTCCGGGACAACCACCGAGGTCGGTTCCGCTGTGACGTCCTTTTCTGTCGGAGACCGAGTGGTTGCTATGGCACCTTCTTACTTCGGATTGGTCTGTCACAAACTGGCCGACAGTTAAAGCTTCGACCTTGCCGCCACCCTAGCCCTAGACAGGTATCTTTGCTTTAAACCACCACTCTAATACCCGTGCTGGGGAGTCTGTATTGATCCATTCTCAGTCTAGCGGCGTAGGCCTTGCAGCTATTCAGATCACTATGCGAGCGGGAGCGGAGGTGAGATTATTCTACGCCCTGAGTCTTTGAGACGGAGGAAAACTGACAGGTTGAGCAGGTTTACACGACTGCGGCTTCAGGGGCGAAGAGGAAGTTTCTGGTTGACAGCTTTGGCGTCAAGCCTTCCCCATATCCTCAGCTGGACCAGTATGTCGTTCCGGATGGAACTTCTCGACGCGACGTCTGGTCGGGGTGTAGACGTAGTTCTCGATTCGCTCCGCTTCCGACCTGAGTCACTTGTACCACTCGGATAATGAATCCCTCAACCGGCAATGGAGTGACCTGCTTGCTCAAGCCTTTGGCCTTTACCGGGAGGGTCATATTTCTGCCTTACAACTGCTAAAGCCTTCTTAACCATGTCTAACAAATGGTATGTGTTCAAAATTCTGGTCCCTCTTGTCCTTCCTAACTTCTGTTTCGGTGAGTAATCGAGCACTAAAGTCTCAGGAAATTCAGCAGTCAAAGCGATTGGAACTGACACGATTTGTCTAGGTTGGCATAGTGGGATCGACCCAAGGGCCCATGGATCATGAAACTTGCTCAACAGCCTGAAAGAGAAGAATCGAGAATTGGCTCTCGATTTGACGACCTCTTCCGTCTCGGACAGCGTCGGAACAGCCACAGAAGCCAACTATTGCGCTGGTAACCACTTACTCGACATTTCCTCAGACCTTTGCGAACAGTCCACAGGCTCCCACTTGTGACGATTGGCCTTGACCTCCGCAAAAACCCTGAGATTGAGGCGCTCGGCGGTGATGCTCAGGCTGTGACTTTGACAGGCAGTCTCCCTGCTGAAGCCGCGGTACTCGTGCAGTCCGGGCAGACACCGTCCGAGGCGGTCTTGGGCTTCATTCGAAAGCAGTTTGGAAACCATTTGCTCATGAAGTATTTATGACGTGGGTGTGAAGAAACCCCTCGCGGGGCATGGCACGAATTCTATAATTGGTGCTGAGTTGAGCATCTTGTTTTTGAAGAGCATGCAGGCCGATGTTCCCCTTGTCATGCTGTTGGCTCGTCTTGCACTACTGAGTCTCTTCGAGACCTGAACATGGAGGTTTTCGGCTCGCAAACAAGTATAGAAGGGAGGAGGTGGGGGTTGCACCGTAACTATAGTACCACCTCGGACGAGCGTGGTGAACGCGCCACAGACGTCTTCCAGTGTAATAAGAGAGTACATTGTCTGATCAAGTGTTTTCTCCGTCCCTCGCTTGTCTCGTGCGCACTGTGCAGTAAATAGATAAGTTTCGCGCAAGTCCAAGTGTTCGCCCATACATATGGCTCCCCTAGATCTCACCAAGACTCCATGGCCAAGACTCGGTCTACATCCAAATACTCAATCATGTAATTTCACCCTTAGATGCATTTTACCTTGGAAGAAGATTGGAAATATGGCCAGCTCCCTTTCGCCTAATATTGATTCTTGTCACATGCCTCTCTTACCCTACTCGGCGTCACAGGAGCCAACCTCAACCTCTGATGAGCAAACTTCAAGTTTTCATATCACCACCTTGAGCCAGTCGAATACAGATCCGCAGTTGGAGGGCTTCGCGTCCCCGAACCGCGACATGGACAGTGCTGGAGACTTAGGATCAGAATAAGTGGCGAACCGCTTACCGTCTTGGCCTGATAATGCTGACGACAATACACCGATCCATGACCGAGATGCATGCCAGTCTCCCCTAGCACCGGCATTAACTTCGTATGCCCTACGGTGCGTAGCTCCTTGGGTAACGCAAATGCACCGAATGCTACAGGTTTGTCAACATCAGTTTCGTCTTCGCCCATTTCTTGACGCATACTTGACTCGGACATGTTCGGCTCAATTTTTTATTACGCGATGAACGACTGGTTCGGCTTAGCTAGCTTGTTTGGAAGATTCCATGTTCAAGTCAGAGTAGACCAGGAGTGCCACGGTTCTCTGGAGTTTTGACTGCATCACCGCCAGAGATCGACCAGAATCGTGGCACTTTCTAGCATCATGTCTCTGTCTGTTGTTGAAACCCCACGGCCTTCCGATGCCAGGCCTGTGTCTCAACAAGCGAAGCAGACTTACGCTTGGTTCGTACTGAACCAATGGCTCCCGTCCTGCGACGCCAATCAAGATCACGGGTGGGCATTGATGGGTGAGCATCTCGCCAGCATGCTTGAAACCGCTGGATATATAGAGAGAAGGCATATGACACTTTATTATTTCGCTTTCATTGGATCGTAAAAAAATACAACCAAGTGTTGAGGGATGAACTCTGTTGCCAACTTTGTCTACCCTTGGGTTCCTTATATGGGTCCGAAACAAGATAACACTTTGAAAGAGCATTGATATTCATACTGTACTTGGATAAAACGATTGACAGGGGTCGATCGATAAAGGTACTGTATGCTGGGGTAGGTAAATGAAGGTCAGGATTATAGGCCCTAATCTGGGCTACCGGCGAAGGCCATAGTCAGGGCTGTGGGCGAAGATTAGGATCGCGGCCACCGGAAACTTGGGGTGCCCATGTACTGCCATAGGCCCCCTTAGCATACAACCCTAATATCAATACACTCCCTGTTACTGTCCCTTTATCCAAACAGATCCATAGTCCGGATATCAGTACTCCTTTGAAATGGCAAGCTCTCCGCGGAGTCGAGGGTTCTCCAGTCGAGTACTTTTGGAAATGGAACACACCCACCAAAGAACCCGACGTTCGGCATACAATGGCCTATCCACCAGTTTACCGGCACTGCCATGGGCCCTTTGAACCAGACTCCTTCTAAAGAAATGCTACACCGTATCTCTGAGATCGTTCTGACAATGGACCTCACCTGGGTTAATCCTTTGCTCACAAAACTGTTGACCTCGATATCTCCAAACACATTAAAGAGGCCGAGGCGGGAGCACACTTCAGCTCGACGGTTCTGTGCCGCTGAGTTTCTCCCAAGTGGCTTATCACTGAAAACACACTTTTTACCACGCAAGCTAGGCCAGACAGGAGGACAGATCCCAAGCTCAATAGGAAGAATCTCTTGCCAGGCTGGACCCGGACAATGCTACCCGGGCAGCACTCAACAAGTTCCTCAAGGAGAACGCGGAAGGAAAGCTGCTGTCTCCCTTGTAAGCAGCAACAAGCAGGCTATCTCTCTGCCTACTTCTTAGCATTAGACAACCTACGAACTACATTTGCTCTCCGGATAGTATTTTAGCTGTTGATGCTGCTGCACCGGCCAAGTCACATCTCGAATTTTGCTTCCAGACGCCATACACCAGCTTCGCGTTTGTGCGTGAGATAATGACACTCGGAGCCGCATCTCAGTGCCGGAACAGTCAATGAAAGACCTCAGAAACCTGATCAGCGCCGTCACCAGTGTCGGGGACGATTTTCTAGACCGAGGAAGTGCCTTGTGCATCAGGGTACGAGACAGCGGTCAAGGACAAGTCGTAGAACTCCCCATCCTGCGTCCGGTTATCTTTACTGCTTCGACATAGCGGTTGGCGCCACCCTCGCCGACATCAAGATTTATACACCCGTGCGTCGACGCGGGCGACTTGAGGCGCAGGCTGCCGTTGACTTGATGAACTCCCACGGACGGGCTGGTCCGCCGCCTCCAAGACGGCAAGGGAATCCAGACGCATGTGAGTTGTCAGATCAAGAAAGACGGCGAACTTGGCATGACGTCTCACATGGGACTGAGGTTTTCGATCCGGCGCGGTTTTGTGCCGTTGAACCATAGGATGTCTCTGAGCTTGAATGTTGCTCTTGATTGGACTGTCTGTCCTTCCCCTTTCAGGATTTACAGTGATCCTTCTACAGGCTTAGAACAGTCACATGATATGCATTTATCCATTCTACACTTCCTTTCGCTCTTCTGCAACTTGTATTTAGTCCCTTCCTGTAATAGGCTTAGTGCGCTTCCTGCACTGATACGTTGTGCCCCCAATCTGACACTTTCCTCCCATGCTGAGGCATGGCTGAGGCATGGCTTGGCGATTCTCTCGATCTAACTTGGCACCTTGGCACCTTGGCGGGTGGGATTTGACAGCCTCAGTGCAACGACATGTCATCAGTTGGGTAAAAACAGTCGGACGAAAGAGCCTGTCTGGGTTGCGCACCCTCGAGAATAAGAGACGGCCGAGAGGTGAGGAACTCACATGTTGGTAGCGAGGAATGACTGTGGTCAATCCCGGCACGGATGGCAACTTTGGTGTGCCATAGCCAGCGGATGCGCCCATTCAAGGCAGATTGAAGGACTTGATGGTCGCTCGTCGACGACCAAAGTCCTTTTATCCAATATACCGCAGGGGATTCTTTAACGAACAGGCTTGGCATGCGCTCCAACGTGTGCGTATCGATTGCAGGTGATTGTATGTGTGGCAAGCGCCCGCGTTCATGAGTGAGCCAAAGGATTGTGTGGACATGGGGGCCTTATCGATCTGACTGGAATCCTTTCGGGGTTGGATTTCCACGTCCAGACAGACACGAGAAGCGGGGGAGCTCACCAAATGGATAAATGCAGCGCGACGCTGTGACGGCCCAGCTTATCTGTATGTAGCCCAAGACACAGCGTTAATGTCTGGCTCGCGAAATCCAATAATGTAACCCTCTGCTGGGATGTGTGTAGGCGAAGGCTGTGTCAATTATTACTAGTACAAATTAACAAGGACAAGCGTACTCGGGGTGCTGAGTGAGATGGCTTCATCCCTGCCGTGCCGTGCTGGTCAACATAAGTTCCTGCATACACTAGAGCAAGCTGGGCCGCAGTTACCCCTCGGATAAGAGCCCACGCTCCAATCCGGCAGTTGTAACGTCAATCCATCGAGTCCGCATCGAGCCCGTATCGAGCTCGTATCGAGCGTATCGATTGTCTGCGCCTTTCCCAGCTCACTTCTCACATGGCGACGTCGAGTTCATGTGTTACTGTAATTAGACGCAATGCGCGGTAAAGTTCATGTTGTTCTGCGAAATGGTACTACAAGGTTTGCTGAGACTCCTCCTACGACCCAGACCCGGCTCGGTGATCCCCCCTGAGAGGCCACCGCAGTAGCGGATCGATGGACCCATTCCTGGACCGTGCCCAGTCGTCAATCGAGCTCCATTTGACACATGTAGACCTGGCGTTGGATCTAGTCGTCGGTTGTCTCGCTTCAGGGTCGTCCCAGGAGAAGGAGTAGAGACCCGTGTTCCCATGGCACATGATGCTCAACCGCAGGGCTTCCAAGCAATGATCTGCCGCATACCATGTCAGTCAGTGCCGTTCGTAGTGGCGAGAAACGTGGGTACTCACCAAGGTGCCCATGGAGATACTTGTCCTCCTCCATGGTCCTGTTAGGGTAGAAGACGTCACTGTAGAGGAACCATCGCAGTTGTCGCTGAAATGCACATCAGAAGCGGGACTTTGACTCAGAAGTGGTACTGACCAGGCAATGCAGCTCGTGGTAGACAGAGATGGTGGCCAGATAACCGCCTTCTGTCATCTGCACAGCATTGTGCAAAGACTCGCCGGCTCGCTCGAGCTCTTCGGCCGACGCGCTGAAGAAGATTGCTGAATCTTGTCAGCCATTTCTCATCTCCGTTTGGACCACGGTGCTCACGCTCAATAAGATGCGTCCAAGCTTGGTCCTGTTCGTCCGTCGGGGGGCCAGAGTAAGGGCTGTAGACCTCATGATTGAGAGCATGTTCCCCGTTGACTTCATACTCGACGATATTTCTCGCAGGCGCTGTTATGGTTGTGAGAAAAACACGCGACAGAGGTGATACAAAAACTTGACTGCACTTACACCAGCTGATACCCTCAGCCGCTGGCGACGGTGAAGTGTTTGATGTCTCGCTCATGAGCACAACGACCAGTGCCACAATAGTAATGTGAAGCAGGACCAAATACGAATTGATCATGAGCCTGGCTGCGAAAGATTTACCATAACTTCTTGCTTGTTGTTCTGAACGATCGTGGTATTCGTGAGTGAGAGGTCGAGACTCTTCGAAATCCGCGTCTTTGCTCTCCATCTTGACGTTGACCAAGGCACAAGCAAGTAATTTGATGATGTTGAAACTGTGGCGAGAGAAGGCCGCCGAGATGGCACAAGACAAAAGCCAAGTTATCCGATCAAGCATAGACCAACTGGATGCCCGTGAGTGATGGCATCTGGATAAATTTCCGCACGAATAATACTTCCGCTTGCGACTACACAAAAGGGCAAAAGTCCCAACGCAGCACAAAGTTCTTTCTGATGTATGCCAGCGGGCCTTCTGAGGCATGAACTGCGGTGCGTCCGATATCCCTGCAATCGTGACTTGTTATCCGAGGCTTCACAAGAGGGGTCGAGCAAATCCTACGCCTAATCGCCGCCCCCAATAAGCATGTAAGATGGAAGGTTGCATTTTCAGATATTACGTGTACCTTCTTGAACTCGTAGCCCATGCTGGAGGATACGTCGGCCGACGGCGTGACAGGATCTTGGACACGACTGCATCAACTGGACGTTCAGGGAAGGTATACTCACTCTTGTTCGTATGGACTTGAAATATATAAAGTGAGAATCGACTCCCGTCATTTGAATTGGATGTTCGTCACCCAGCGTCGCAGAACATCTCAAAGCACTCACACAACATCAGAAGCTCCGGCCTCCTCTCCAATACATTCAATATGCTTTACTCCAAGTTCTCCATTACCGCCTTGAGCTGCCTGCTCGCCATGGCCATGGCCAGCCCCGTCAACATGGGTGAGACAAGCCCAGTTCTATTTGCTTAGAAGCTTCCTGTTGCCGCTAACAGCTCCTCAGACAAGGCCCAGCCCGTTGTTCGTGAGGAGACCGTTGACGCCAACGCTTGTCAAATCCGCGCTGGCCAGCCCGTCCCCGAGGGCGGTGAGGCTCGCGTCTGCGTCTTCTAAACCAGTCAAGAATGACAACTACAAGCCATTCAGCGATGGAGTGGTGGAAGTAACTGGATGATAGGATGATGAAATAATGGGTTTCGAAATGTAGTCTTAATCAAATGTACCTAGACATGACACAGCACTCAGGGGTAAATCTAGACAAGCTTAAAAGACAATCATCAAGCTGCCACCTTATTTGGACATGTAATCACTCAAATCATAGTGCCATAGTATAACAAATTAAACATAAACACCCATGACAGATCTATCGGCTGGTAGCGTTGCACTTTACCACGCTCGAGGCATTAGGATATGCAAGTGTGAGGGAGGGACTTCTATTCTTGGGACTCGGCTCGTATGCCCAATTTCATGGGCCTCGCCCCCCCTGGTCTGCCCGAACAGCAGACGAGGCGTTGCGAGGCGCCCGCCACCCGCTCCGATTCCTGTATGACCCCTCAACCTTATCGCCCACTCCGCACGCCACCAAAAGCCACCCCGGTGATCCCTGCAAGTCTCGGGAGCAGACTTTTGCGCCCCCTTCGCTTCCCAGGCTGGCCGGTGATGATGCCGATTTCTTTCCCACCATCTTGGAGCAGCTGCCTAATTCTGTCGGATACAGGATCTGTGTATGTATGTGAGGGGCGTTCGTCGTTCGCCGTTCGTCGTCGCTTACTGTTTGACATTGTAAAGGGACTTTGGACAGCACTTTCCCGCACTGATATTGATCATATGAGAGGGCGACAGATAACACCCTTGCAGCAGTGTCTAACTTTAGGTCTATTGTGCTCCTTCGAGCTGCAGTGTCCAATATTTGGCAAAGGGGTGGTGTTCCGGCGTTAAGTGTAGATAATATATCACGCACCCAATCTGCAGATGTAACAACCCCATCTGCTGTACCTGCAGTGAAACCGTGATCATCCCACTCTTTACCTCTTTCACAGCACTCTCAAGCACAGTGAGCACCAGCAACCATGGAGATTGAGCAATTGTACTACCAGACGCCAGGGCACGCCTTGGCTGCGTCCATTGTGCTGTCTGTGCTCGACATTGCTGCCGTCGCTGCAAGACTCTATACTCGCCAGAAGCAGAAGCAAAAGATCAAGGCCGATGACTGGCTGATGCTGCCCGCCCTGGTAAGTCGTCATTGATCCCACAATTATCGCCAGAACGTGTTTGTGTTGACAATTTGGCAGCTGTTCACCGTCGGTATCGGTGTCACGCTCATCTATGGCGTCGCGGTAGAGTCGTTTGGTGTCCCGACCAAGATCCCGGAGGACTTTTCGGGTGACCCGAGGGAGATTCTTGCCCTCGCCTCTCCGCAACTGAAGACCATGAACACGGTAAAGCCTCTGCCTGCGAAAATCTCTTAGTGACAAGACTAATGAGGGTGGCACAGCTTCAATGGACGTTCGCGGCCGTCATTCCCTTGGCCATAGGCTGCACCAAAGCGAGCTTCGTGTGCTTCTACCTGCGCATCTTCTCCGTCAACAAGAGATCCTGCACCCACTACCTCCTGGTCGGCATGCTGGTCTTCGTCATCATCTGGACTCTCGCCTTTTTCTTTTCTGAGCTGTTCCAATGCGGCCTCAACTTTTGGGCGGTTAACTCGTCCGTGCTGGACCTCGCCACTCAGTGTCCCCATACCCAGATTTTGGACATTGCCGTTTGCTCCTCGGATGTCGCGGCCGACCTCGTGATTTTCGCTATTCCGATCCCACTGGTTTGTGCCTCACCCTTTTACTAAAGACGTACCTGACTAGTGAGACTAGGTTTGGCGCCTCAATCTATCCACTCCCAAGAAGCTGGCCGTCTGTGCAGTCTTCCTGCTCGGAGGAGTGTAAGTCCTCCCCCATGCTTCTTCCTTGGCTCCTTTGATTGACATACCATTCAGGACAATCATCGCCTCCCTGTTGCGCTTGTTCATGATGGTCAGACTTTATAGCATTGGCTTCGACGCCAACGAGGATGGTGTCTGTAAGTGCTACCAAACGACCTGACTGCCCCGGGCTCGGAGACTAACGTGACTCCCATCAGTGGTCACGACCGGCTACCTCTACTGGGGCATGGTGGAATGCGGAATCGCCGTGATTGCGGCCTGCCTGCCGTCCCTGCAGTTCATGACCCGGACGTGGTCGTGGAAGGCCTTTACTTCGTCCTTCCGCAGCCTCTGGAGCGCTCGCTCCTACGACAGCATCGACGCGAGCAAGCGCAACCCCACCAAGGATTCTTCAGGCTCAGAGAAAAAGGATAGCGTGCCAGATGAGTTTGAAATGAGCCATGTGAAGGGGCACGAAATTTCTGCCACGTCCAAGAGGACTACATCGGAGGAGTCTCTGGTCTAAGCATGCAGATATTGCTGTACGTGGTCTGTAGATCCAAGATTTTATGCACGCGGCGATGATGCAGCGTCGATTCGGTAGATCTAGTAACAATATCCAAACCGCTCTGATTGACCATTATTTTGGTACATAGATATTTGGTGAGGTCGTCTTGACGCCAAGCACGGAACACAAATGTGCGACCTGACTCCACAAACGCCATGTGCCGCAAATCCTCCTTGCTGTAGCTGTGACTATCGAAGACGCCATGTAACGTCATGCGCAGGTGTAAGACCAGGGTCGACAACCAACGACCTGCAGGGTCCCAGAGCCTCCCAAAAGTTCGTGCCGATCGAGCCGTCCGAGGCATGTTGGCTGACCTATAATTGGGGGCCACAAGCGATGCTACCTCAGACTCACTCCTTTATTGATAAGCGGCTCACATAATAAGTAGGCTCTTCACGCAAATTTGCCCATTTTCGGGACGATAGGGTTCGCCTTGGCATCGACATTCAAACAGCCTTCCATATCAGTAAACCATCACGATGGCAAACGACACAGTCCGCGTGGCCATCATTGGCGGAGGTCTCGCGGGAGCCACACTTGCTAATGCTCTCTACAAGCTGCCGCACATCGCCGTCAATGTTTTCGAGTCTGCTCCCGAGTTCTCTGAACGGGGCGCTGCCGTTGGACTATCGACCAATGCGCAGGCAGCACTGCAGGAGTCGGTAGAGTCCTTGAAAGAGGTGTTGCAAAAGGCCGGCAGCGTTCCCATTGCCAGCACGCGCCTGATGATTGTAAGTTGAAGCAACGGCTCATCCGTCTGGTCCATGCTCAGCCCGGGTTTGGATGGATTCAAAGACTAACCGTTGGATGTAGGGCTCTGGGCCAGGGGCCGGCAGCTTGCTGCTCGACTTTGCCGGAATGGAGAGCGAGCCTGAGCTCATCGTGCACCGCGCTTCGTTGCTGCGCGAGCTTCTTGCGCCACTCCCCAAGGACATTCTGCACCCAAACAAGAAGTTGACCAAGATTGACACGTCGGGAGACGGCGTCACAATCACTTTCGAAGACGATACCGTGTCCCAGTTTGACGCCGTCATCGGCGCAGATGGTGTCTTCGGCACGGTGCGCAGCCACGTCGTCAAGTCGGACCAGGACCAAGATTTCTCGGCGTCGCCCGGCGGGTTCTGGGACTGTCGTGTTCTCGCGCCCTTCGATATCGCCAAAGCGACCCTGGGTGAGGAGTTGTTCAAGCTCGACCGCCAGTACGGTTGGCTTGGGGACGGCGCCTTCATCATGCACGACGTATTGGAGAACGGAACGCTGGTGCAGATGGTCATTTCGGCTGTGGAACGCGATCCTCCCAAGGATCGAAAGCGGCCCCTCACACGGGAATTTTTGGAGAGCACGCTGAGTAGCTGGATGGAGGGACCAATCGCCAAAGGCGTCATTGATGTGAGTGGGCGCGAGAATGCACCAAGCGTCCATGACATTTGTTAATGCATTGAAGCTCATCCTGGAGCAACCCAACCCGCAGGGCTACTCGCAGTGGGAGCACAAGCAGACACCCACGTACGCCAAGGGGCGCGTCTGCATCATTGGCGACGCTGCGCACGCGACGACCCCGTGGCAGGGAGCTGGGGCAGGCCAGGCTTTCGAGGACGTCATGGTGTTGGCCGCATTGTTGAAGAATAGGGTGACATCGCCCAAGGACATTGATGCTGCCTTTCTGGCGTACGATGCTGTCAGGCGCCCGAGGGGCCAGCAGGTGGTCGACTCGAGCCGTGGCACTGGCACCATTCTGTGCGGGATGGATCCGGAGGCCGGGCTGGATCCGGCGAAGCTGATGCCGGCTCTGGGACCCCGGTGGGCTTTCCTCGAGCTCGACCCGAAGGCACACATTGCTGCCGCGTTGGAAAAGGTGGCCGAGTTCAGCTAGGCTGTGTAGCTCATTCAGCCTCAGTCCTTGTGATGTCGTGAATTTATAACAGTTTCGCCGCATAGACCCATTCTGCCTTGTCCGATTCAGCTTGGCTGTCTAGGCAGACACGGCACGTGATGGAATAATGTAACCACATCGCATAGCGCCCCTCAGCTCAGCTCAGCTTTCCAACCTGCAAGATTTATGCGTACCTGTAATCATTATTTCAAGTCCCTGTTATACAACATGAGCTTAGATCTGGACCAAGCACGCAATTCGGAAAACAGCTTCACCTACCCCTCCATCGACGCATCTAAACAGCTGCGCCTGGTCACACTCGAGCCCGTAGCACGCCAAGGGCTCTACGCCATTACTTTTCATATTGTTTCCTTTGCCGACCTCAGTAAAACAACATATCACGCTTTGTCATACGCATGGGGAACCGCAGGTGCCGAGGATCTGAAGCTGGTCTGGGTAGGAGACCAGCAGTTCTGGATCCGCGGCAAGCTTTTTGAGTTCATCCAAGATGCTCTTGCTTGGAGCCAAGTAGGAGACGCCGCTACAGTGGAATTCGACTGCTCTATACCGATATTTATCGACGCGATATGTATCAATCAGTTCGACCTAGACGAAAAGGCATCCCAGGTTCCAAAGATGGAGGACATATATAGGGGCGCTTCTCATGTCATCACCTACCTCGGCCAGCCCATTTGTTCTGACGAGAATATGGAACGACAAGTACATGATATGCTCGGGTCCCTAAACTCCAAACTCGATAATGGACCGCGTGCAGTCATCTCTGGGGGCCCCACGACGATGACTCCCTTGGATGTGGCTCAAATATTTTCATTTACATCATGGACCCGGGACGACTTGTATGCATTTGGAATTTTATGCCGAGACACTTATTGGACCCGAATGTGGGTTGTGCCAGAGGTTCTCCTCGCTCCTCAGAAATGGACTGTTGTGTTAGGCCGACAGGCCTTTGACGGCCACCTTCTCGCGGGGTACATCCCTGGTCTCGTCCGCTTAGAGGTTGAGCTGAGCAATGCCGAGCAGCATGGTGCGCCTATTCTGGGGTCCGAAGCTGTTTTGGTCGCGAGATCAGCAGAGGATAAACTGCACCGGGCTATCGATGCACTTCAAGGCCGGCATGGTCGGAATCTCCTTGATCTGCGACACTCGAGAAACATCTCTCCGCGTCCTGATCGGATCGCGGGCGATCTGATGGGATTCTCTCCAATAGATCCAGATGATGGTATTCCGTTCTACCAAGCATTCACCGCTTTTGGTCGGCAAGACTGCCGCTACCAAGAGGACAGGATCTATGCGATTCTGCCTCTGCTGAAAGTACGAGCCCGGGCGCAAATCAAAGTCTCCTACAAACTGGGCGTCTGGCACGCGTTTGAGACTGCGCTCCGCCTTGGCTGGCAAGACCTACAGAGAGACAGACTGTGGTTGTCCGTCTCTGGAGGCACTAATATTGGAATGGCATACAGTGGTTACTGCAGTACTCTGCTAGAGCTATTCCGTCTGAATGCCTTGGGCAAGGAGATTGCCCGAAGTTTCGTGAGAAGGGTGGCATGGGACCTTGACCTAAGGGGCCACTGGCGGGCATGTCAAATTGCCTTTGATGGGAGAACGGGCTCGGCGGAGACAGTCGATGCCTGGTTGATGATATTGGAGTGGGGTTACTTCCACGAAGAAATACCGACGATTCTGCAGAGGCTACGCAGCGACCAGCTGCCAAGAGACAGCGCTCTTTACCGGTGTCTCGTAGCTGGGAGTGAAAGGGAAGTCTGGACAAGAGGCTGATGTAAAAATGATTCAATGAGTTTGCCCATATAACCGAGGAGGAACTAATATCTGCCCTATCATTCGAAGCAAAACGTGTCAATAGAGCCGTGATTGAGATAGAATTACAGTTGCCGGGGTTGATATGGATGACAGCTAGCTTTATTAGAATAAATGTCGGAAGTTTTGTCAAGTCGACTGGGAAGAGTTTGACATCGGCATCGCCGCAGCAACAAAATCTCCTCAACCTAATTTTCCTACCAGTTGTTATCTATTGATTTGATCATCTTTATTGTTAGAGGGGCCTCCTAAGTCGCTGTGTATCCCACTGGGGCACACAAACAGAAAGTCCCACATGTCAATTCGACTCCTGGATATTGCCATACGTCTGTAATCTTTGCGGCACCGCCACAGCAGCTCTCCCTCTGAGTGCCGTCGGCTTCACTATTAGGCTCGTTCTCATAGTCCTACCGGTTTCCCGAGTTGAGCAATTGGGATGATGGAGATATCCATGACCGTGACCAATTCCAAGCTCCTACTTGGCCACCATATGGCTATGGGGATATGAAAGATGAAAGTCATGCTAGCTTTTGTCAATAGCGAGCCGCGCCTCTGCGCTCGTCGATACATTTCTTCTCAACGAGGGTATTGCTTCTAACGAACATGGCTGTCCATGAAAACAATTCGTCTGGTGAATCCCACCCTCGGCCTAAGAAAGCCCCCACTTGACATCAATTATCAAGCAATGAACAGAAACACATTCGTGGCCAGTATGATGATTTGGTCGAGCTTGGGCCTGCTTGGAATGCATCGTGACCACTGGTGATTCATTGTTATACTCTTCTGGATGACAACACAGCAGATGTCCTCTGTGGCGCAATTGGCTAGCGCGTCTGACTGTTACGAATTAGTTCATCAGGAGGTTGACAGTTCAAGCCTGTCCGGAGGAGTCGCTTTTCTTTTTGCCGCCATGATCTCCACCGGAACTGGAATGTTTGAAACGGTGATATTTTTCGTCCTCATATGTTGGTCTTGGCATTCTTTTTTAGAAGCAAAGTCACCGATCTGATCCCATGGCCCCGTTATTTCAATCCGAAAACCTTGATGCAAATCGGGTTTGGTATGGAGTATCGTTGTGTTGCGAGACTCCATCGCGCGCCGATTGTTTTCTCATTTCTGTCTACAGCGACTTCTGATTCTACACAATCGGCATGTAGTATTTCATCTTATTCTTCGGATCCCACTTGGCTTTGAGTTCCTTCAACTTCTCAAGCCTCCAAGGTTCCCAGCCATATACTTCCCGCAGATCTTCATCCCCATGTGCATAGTTGACATAGGCCCGGAGCTGCGTCGGGGCGTCACTGGCCTCCAGCAGAATATTGCGCAGGGTCCTTCCGTAGTTATCAGCGAGAGGATCAATCCTCGGGTCGGGCTGATATTGGACGTAGGATGTGACGAGAATCTCATCACTGCGGTGGGGGAAAGCTGTGCTCTTTTCGTCAACGGCCTGTACGGCCTGGGTTGGGTAGCCTTCCAGGAGAAAGAATGAGCCTGCAATCTCAGGAATCTCTTGGAAACTCTTGTCAATGTAGTCGTACACCTTCCTGACTGCCGGGACGTTGAAACTCTTCAGACCGATGGGGTACCGAAGAGATGTCAGACCGTAGGCACATCCAGGGCCATCGACGTCCTGGAATGTGAGAGCGGCGAGCTCGTGGGTCGTTGCCACTCCAGACTGAATGTCTATGGCTTCAATATCATGCAGTGGCTTAGCATATTCACGAGCTTCGGCCTCAGGACCATCGTAGATGATGCCGTACCAAATTATGGGCTGGGACATGTTAGCATTAATATTTCAGTATTGGGAGGCGGTTGAGAGTACATACGTGGTCAGGGTTAATCTGGGCGACTCGGAGGATGTAGCTCCAATGGATTGCATGAGCAGGTTGGCTCTTTTGCATCTCATTGTGTAGGGTGTAAAGGGCCTCTAGCTTATCTCCGGAGAAGATGAAGATCTCATACGACCACTTCGGAGCTTCCGGGTTCCTGTCATAGATGCGGTACGTCCACTCAGACACAAAGCCAAAGTTGTGGCCGGCGCCTCGAATAGCCCAGAAGAGGTCGGGGTTCTCATCTTCGGATACTGTCACAGCATCACCGTTGGGGAGTACCAGGCGTGCTGAGATGACCTGGTCGGCGGTCAAGCCGTATTCGCCTTGCAGCCATCCGTGGCCTCCGCCAAGAGCAGGTGCCGAGAACCCTACACACTCGCATATTCCGGTAACTGAAAATGCAGTACGTCAGTATTTGCTTCCCGGCAAACAAAGACTAGGACAGGTATTACCCGTTCGCTTCCCCTGCGCCTCCAGAGTGTCGACGACATCCTTGACGGTCGCACCGCCGCCAATCTTGGCTGACTTGCCATCCGGAGCAATCTTGACGTAGTTCATCTTGCGAAAGTCAATCTGGAGCGCGTTTTGTGCTAGGCCCATGGCTTCCGTGGCGCCGTGGCCTCCAGCACGTCCAAAGAAGGCAACATTGTGCTTGTTGGCGTAGCGAATCTGGGCATCTGTTAGCGACCAGGCACAAACACTCTATTGCCGTGATTGTCAACACGAAGTGACCTACCGATTCTTGAATGTCCTTCTCCGTCTCTACCTGGACCAGGGCGGCGACAGTGGGCGCATGATATTCTCTCCAGCGACTGACGAGAGCCGGAAATTCCTCATCGCTTGGGATGTAGACCTTAGCCTTGGCAGAGAGGTGAGGTTTGAGATCGTCTGTGAGCTTGAGACTCATGGTTTGGCCGATAAAGAGGGATGCTAAGACGCAGAACTTGGTGATGACAGAAGGTGCGGGGAAGCGCCCGGGCCTAGCCCATGTATTGTTGACGGCCGAGTTTATATATTCCATTTCGCCACGTAGTCCCAGAAGCCGAAGTATGTGGAGCTGATCTGCTGTCAGATGGAACAACGCAACACCTGTATGACTCTCGCACTGGGCAGAACAACAGTAAGATGAGACAGGTGATCCCCGTTGTACGGCACAGGTTGCAGTTGAGTTCTCTCACATTTGACCTGAATATCAGCTATTTATCACTAATTGATGTATTACTCAATAGTCCACTTAACCCTTGCTCACATACATGCACCCTTGGCGTGAAAAGAGTTCTTCTGATCTCAGCTGCCAGTTCAGGACTGGCTCAACAAGCAGCCACCGGCCCAGGAGATATTTTCCCGGCACGCCCGGAGGATGGATGCTCCGAATGGAGTCGTGGAACACATAGGTAGGGCTATGGAAGACTATGGAGCTGCCGAGTGGACCGCGGAAAGACGGCTCGGCGCCGCCAACGAAGGACTCTACAAGTGTTTACTGCACGGTATCCCACATTTCATGATCTGACACTACTTCTCTCCCCTCCTCTGGAACCCAGAAAACCAGGGGCTGCTCCATACCCACGAGGTCTACGGGATTCCGCCAGGATCCCGTCGGCCCTGCGCCGAAAGGTCCTCCCACCTGTGCGCCGGAAGACGCTTCCGGATTCGGCAGCAGTCCTTGCCACACGTGGCATCAATAATTATACGCTAGGCGTTGATACTAATTATTGCCCCTCGCTTCCATGCACATGAGCCTTACCGTGGGCGATCCCAGCCGCTAAGAAGCCTGTTGCGTTGAACACCCTCCATTTCTCGACGTATTGTTTAAGTGCGTCGAAGCTTCGACACTGCCGCAGGAATCCGCTGCCAAGGAATCCATCTGTGTTGTCGTCGTCTTCGTATGGCTCCACAGTGCTGTCGACTGAACATGTAATAGTCTGCTTGAGGTAGTCGAAGCAATGGGCCGCGTGGATGGTCCGATTCTTGCCAAGATCGAACGACTCGAGCTGGCTGTCAGATCTGGTGGAGTAGTATGCCCGTCTGAGAATGTAAAGGCAGTGCAGCTGATGAAATGTGGTTGGAATGGAGACCTTGGGCGCAATCTTGCCGTCTCTGAAGTAGCCCAGACCATCTACACCATTCATCGTCAGCATACTCCACAACGATAATGTGACAAATCGGTATTCCTATTCAGAATCCAGATATTAACAACTGACTTGGTACCAGGTCGTCCCAAATTGGCTCTGACTCATCTCCAGACCCCTCGCCCTGCGGTGGTGCTAACGAGAATGGAGAAGAGTAGACGAATTCAGTTTGTGTATATGGCAATGGAATTTTTGGTGCCGTCGAGGACGAGTAGTTGTTTATGTTCAGGGCATTCTGTGTCCAAAGAACACCTGCGAAGAAGCCGGCTCCGCTTGTCAAAACAAGAGCCAACCCAATAATGATAAGATGAAGAGAGTAAGCGGGTCTTTGAAGAAATGATACGGGTTTAGAGACAGGTTCAGAGACCTCCCGGCCTTCTTCATTCTCTACGAGTCGTGAGTACTCGACTTTTCTTGAGATTTGACTCGCCATGATGAGGCGTCGTTGTTCTAAAGCCCCAGGTTTGCCTGCAAGCGGTTCATGACAGTAAGGATAGATGAGGAGGGATGGAACCAAGAACACCCGGGTTCAAAGCGTCTTACCAACCTCCCATTTTCTGGGGACATGGGTAGCACTTATCCGGCATAGCTGATGGCATCGAGCATAACTAGGTTATCCTACTCGTCTGTGAACGAGATAACAGCATTGTGCTGTGTGCTTGGCTTACGCCCCTCCGCACAGCAAGGGCGGCCGATTTTTCACAGGGATGGATGGCAATCATACGTAAAAATGAGCAAGCTAACTTCAAAATGCCCAAATAGACAAACTCCGTGCCTTGAAGTAATTGCCGCATAAACTCGGCTCGGTATGTGTTTGTGGATGCATCAAGCCAAGACACGACGCATGGGTGTCCGCGGCGGCGCCGAGATCGTACATGCTGCCGTGGGCTTGATTTATCAGCGAATATTATGTCAGAAACAAAGGTTGATGGCTCTGTCAGTCTGCCAACGCATGCCTCGCTTGTCTTTTTCTAGCATTGGCCCCGTCAACAGCTGGTGGATTCTGTTCGTAGCAAAGTGTAGATCTGCATCGTGCGTAATAACCCCGAGATAGCCTGCTCCACACGGGCCCTGAACGGACTGTGATATCGGCAGCGTAGGCGGCATGATCGGCGAGCCAGGCAGGGGTGTGTCTGCAATCGCCATCAACGGCCCGATAGAAACACCAGCTGATGCGATGCCATTGCATGTAAATAGGTACCAGAACATGCAGAATACCGTGCCAGCACATCTGAAATCAGTCATGGAATGCCGAGATGCAATGCTGAATCCTTCTCGGCGGTACTGTTGGGGTGGGCATGGGTTATGAGCTTGGAGACAACTATGAAGACAAATGGACAGAAGGACAAGAAGAAGAACAAGCGATCTGCTCGCTTCCTTAGAGATATCAATATTACGGCCACACTGGCATCTAGCTCTTCCTTTGAAGTTATCAATTGCCCACGCACACAAACAACTGCAGCATGAAGGCCACAACCATTCCCACTGTCCTCCTCGGACTTTTTTCTATTGCTACTGCTCTCCCGACAGGCATGTACCATGGATGGCGCCACAGAAAGACACTAACATCCCCTGTAGGAAGATCTGCTGCCGCTGCCGTTGTCAACGAGGGCTACAAGCGGAGTGAGGGCGAGATTGATGTCGCCGATGCTTTCAAGCGCGGGGAGGAGGACATTGACGTCGCTGACGCCTTCAAGCGTGACGAGAGCGAGATTGATGTAGCGGACGCATTCAAGCGTAGTGAAGACATCGACGTCGCTGATGCCTTCAAGCGGAGCGAGGAGATTGACGTGGCGGACGCTTTCTGAACTCACGGCTAGGACTTATAAGGGAATTTTGACATTTTAGGAAAAAGTCCACTGTTAGCTTCGTGAAACATTGTATCCCCGGGTTCAGGAGGCAATTCTCAATTAAGAAGCATATTCACTCAACTGCAAGGCCTCTAGTCACACAAGTGCATGTATAATGCGCCATCTGCGAAATATTCTCTGTCACATCGACTCATTTTTCTTTTGCTTCTTCTTCATCAGAAGCTTCGCGGACTGGGACGGTCTCGCTTTTCGGCGAGGGTGTCAAGGGGTTGCATGAGCTACAGCCTTTGCCAGGGTTGTTTACATGGATAATGCAGTAGCTTGTTCATACCTGGGGGAGAGGTTGTATGTATTTTTATTTTTATTCCTAGTTCACGAGCGTCGTGGCCAAATCCACCATGTCCCAACTACCCCAGTGTAAACGTCTCGTCGAAGACTCCTAGTTTGACCCCCCTTCTGGCACATATCCTACATTCTCCGGCGGGAGGCCGACCTGAATCTCATCTGTTGGCACATAATCATCCGTGACTACGTACCCGCTACCAGGGGGACAGTGCTTGAACCGGTCCAGCTTCTTCGGCCCGTCCCATTCCACGCCATTCGGGCGCTTGTAGCAGGCCGTGTGCTTCTTAGCGAACTCCTCCAGGGCATCCCAGCTGCGGCACATGCGATACTGCCCGAGGCCAGCAACGATCTCGGCGCGTCTGTCCGTGGCTCGGGGCGTATCGTCGGCGTCGCAGAGAATCTGGCGACGTAGAACGTCGAGGCAGTGGCTGATGTGCTGCCATGAGCGCGACTGCTCCTCGCCGCGTTGATACTCGCGGAGGGCGATGTATATGTTCTTCAGGCAGTGCATGTTGTGGATGCCGTGGAGGATGTAGAGACCCTTGGTCTGGTCCCAGGGGAACCGCTGAGCCTTTCGAAGGTCATGCGCGCTGGCAAACTCGTCCGACAGTGCCACCAGTGCCAGGTCGTCGTCGATGCTCATCCAGGCCTTATCCTGAACCGTCACGTTCGGCGTGCCAAACTCAGTAATGTAGACGTATGGCTCTTTGCTGTCGCGGCTGATATGGGCGTACTTAGAGGGAGGCTCCTTGTAGCTGGCAGGAGCGCAGACTACGGGGCGCGAGTAGTAGAAGAATTGGGTAGTGTTCAGCACCAGTGACAAGGACAAGAGCCCAATCACCAGCCAGTTGAACAGGTTGAATCTGGTGGGAGATGAACGTAGTCGGAGCACGCGCTTCTCGTCGAAGCTCTCATCGTCTCTGTATTCAGCCAGCAACGCCTCACGGCGTTCCGTACTATCAACAGATAAAGACATCGTAAGGTTAGAACCGAGATTGTATTCTGGGGGATAGGACTAGTGGTGGTTTGTTCTTGTATCACACGTGTCGCGACCTTTGCTATCTACACAAGATCCACTACAAGATGCAAGTCTTCTAGTCATGTGTTGACGACATTGCAGAGGTGCGGTCATTGGACAAGATTGGCAGATGGATGAACATACACCGCATCTTTGCTGCACCTACACATATTTCTCGCATGAGTAATATTCCATAGATCTTCCTGGGAAGGTGTTGTGGGGATGCGGGATCGAAGTGTGCCAAGACACCCTCGCTGGATCGGCGCTGCAGACACAGAATAAATTACCCTGACAAGTAAGTCGTCGGCGGAAGGATTGGACTCGTGAACGCGCGAGGCTAGGATCCTCAGCCCCGACATAGCATAGTATGAGCTTCAAAGGAGCAGAGGAATGCTCAGGCTGTGTATCTTGACCCTTGTACTGCGGCAGCGAATGCGATCCTGAATCCTTCCCTTGCTATGGAAAGGTTTGACTCGATATGGCCAGATGCGACACTTCAAATGGAGCTGAAGACCACATAATCAGGCGCCACAACGGGCAACATCCACATCGACGATCCTCGTTGTGTCGTGAGTCGACTCTCCTGTGACCGACGCTGGGCTGCGCGGATTTGTACAGATACGCGAAGAAACCGTTTCTACCTAAGCCGGAGCGAGAGTAAGCGTCTCTTCGTCCGTTGCTTCTCTGCAGAGCGAGGTCTTGCAGAATCAAATCTCGTCTTCACAGAGGCCGGCACCATGCGTTTGGCTCTGGTCAGTGACCGCACTGGTCTCATCATCATGACCGTCATCTTCACGCTCCTCATCATCACCTGCGTCTTTCTCCGATTCAGGGCCAGAAACATCACAAAGGCAGGACTTCAGGTTGATGACTGGTTAGCTCTAGTCGCACTGGTATGTCCGACTCGTGTCTCTCGGATCACTACAGCACCGGAAACTAACAAGACGCAGGTACTCACTCTTGCTCTCAATGGCGTCTTTCTTGCTGGCACTATAGAAGGTGCCATCACGGGGCATTCGATAGTCGTCAACGGCAGACCAGTGACCAACGACCTCGAGATCCTGATGCAGAGGTACAAATATGCATACCAAACGATGGAAAAGGTTGTCTTTGGAATGATCAAGCTGTCTATCTTGTTCCTCTGGAAGCGTCTATTCGGCACATCCAGAACCTTTACCATCATCTCCTATGTCATGATTGCCATAGTGGCATGCTGGATGGTTGCCTTCTTCTTCGAGACGGTATTCCAGTGCGGCACCAACTGGCCTCTGAACTGGGCACCCATCTACGTCTTCCTGGCCGAGTGTACTGCCAGTCTCGACGTACTAACCGTCTTCGGCGTTACCGATGTGGTGACGGATTTGATCATCATCGCCATGCCCATCCCCCTCATCTGGTCCCTCCAGATGCCGAGGAACAAGAAGATCGCCGTGACTGGCATCTTTGCATTGGGTTTCTTGTGAGTCCCCCCTCTCTTCCCGACCCACTTACGCATACCCAGGTTGCTAACACGAGCCAAGCACAACTGGTGCTGCAGTGGCGCGCTTGTTCTATTACTTGGCCACGTCTTACAACCAAGAGGAAAACCCAGACTTCATTGGCGATGTCACCCTCACGCTTCTCTGGTCGACCATCGAAGCCAATGTAGCCATGACGGTATGCTGCTTGCCCGTGCTGGGTCCCATCTTTGGTGGCTTCCGCGACAAAGTCGTCACCATGTCACGACGCAGCGGTATCAACAAGTGGGTGGATATTACGAACGACCGCTCCAGTGCCAGGCACAGCTATCATCTCTCCAAACTAGAAGACGGAATAATGAACAACAGATCCTCCTCCTCTCAAAAGGAGATGTGGCATGAAGACCACGCAATTATCGCAACAGCGGGCTTCTCGGGGGCTGCAGAATCACACGACCATCAAACAGGCATTCTTGCCAGAACCGAGATATCCACCACTTTCGAGGATAATCCGAGACCACCGGTTGTAAGTTATGCATAAATGGGTGTTTTTGTTGCGGAAAATCAGTGGAAGCAGTAATTATACAATGCATTATCCAGCCTGTCCCTGTGCACCATGTCTTAATGAACCCAAATACAATCCCCATTTAGACATTGATGTATAACCACTGCCGTGTTGGGATCCATTTCCAGAGCCGAGCCATGAACTGAAGATTTCACGCATAAACCAGAGGTATCCGTCTTCTCGGGGGGCGATTCCTTCAGGATGACGAGGCCCCCTGCTCAGCCGACCCGACGCGAATGCCACAGATTGCATTTGCCGACGACATCACCCCCGCCACTTTCTCACATAACCGTCCTTCGTCACCGCCGCTTATGCAAACAAGCCCTGGAATGAGGGGGATGCATTATTAAAGGCGGTATGCAGCAAAGGATTCAGGCTAGACTGGCCCCCTCGCCGTCGAACTTCTCCTTCGAGTAGTGTCGGCGATGAAGGTTTCCACAGTGGAGCTGTATAGTAGGGTGTTGGAATAGGACCTGTTGTCGACAGGGCAGCCATCCATCGCTCGGGAGTTGCCGCAGGGACACGACCCCCAAACAACGGCAAGGCCGAATCCACTCAGCGTTGCAACCTTTTTGCCGTTTCTAGAATGCCTGCCCCTAGATTTTGATCGACGGCGAAATGGACATGTGACGAGAGCTGCATTTGCATAGGAGGGAGGGGGTGTCCTTTCACCCATGTTGAGAGCGGGCTGCCCCCATCATATGCGTACAGGATCAAAGATCAACGCTTACATGCAAAGTGGGAGTGGGAGTGAGAGTGAAGATGTATCTTTATTGCCAAAACAACTGTCGCGCTGGGCAGAACAATGGTAAGACAAGACAGTTAATGCCCATTATATGGCATAGATAATGTTAAGTTCTCTTATTATCCCCTTGAGTGTGGAAAGGCAGCAAGCTGGTCACTAACAGGGATGTTAGCCAATAACCAGTAGATAAGAGAGAAGTACTTGACTGTACTGCTAGATATCGTACAAGAATCAAGTACCTATAGCTACATGCTCAGTACCTTTCCAGTCCGCTAGCTAGGCCAGCATTGCTGTAACTTTGGGGGCTTTCCACACTCAAGGGATAGATGACCTAAATCCATTCAAATTAACTCACCTACCCCGCACTACACATAAATACATGAGATATTTCTATGCATAATGTATCTACTACACCTTTTCTCAATTTTGTATCTTCTATAATATATTTCTATTCAATATGGGCAGTCACAGCTACTTCAGTGCTATGCCAGCTGAGCTCACTGATAACATATTGTGGCAACTGGACTCTATTAAAGCCCTTGGTAGACTCATCAGAGTCTCACGCTTTATTCTTCGACGATTCCAGGTCCAGAAAGAGATCATCATCTATCGCGTTCTGTGTAATGAGCTTGGGCCTGTGCTCGTTGATGCAATATTTCTTCGCATCTTCCCTTACGCAAGGTCTCGAACCAGTGCTCACGAAAATGTGGAATACTGGGACAGAATTCATGAGATGACTACTGTGTATAGGAGCATGTTGTCCCGCGATGCCTCATGTGATGGCGACACTGCGCAAGTCAGTACGGCTATTCCGAGCCTCGTCGAATTGACTGAGCTTTGTCATACACATTATAAGATGCAGTTTGTGGCCGACACATATCTATCACTACGACTTGACCAATTTGATGCCTCCGGCATACGTACAGTACCACTCTCGGTTCCGGAACGACAACGCGTTCTACGAGCCTTCTATCGGCGTCAAATACTGTGTAATGCCTGGGCGCCAACAACGCGCGAAGCTCAGTGGTCCGAACAAGACACGATTGCTTTTGGTTGCCCCTTTGAGGGTGAGGGAAGACGGCTAGGATTGTTGACCGCATTTGAGTCATGGGAGCTGCAGCAGGTGGACCACGCCGAGTCCATGGTTGCAGGACTTTGTTGTGCGCTGTGTCAGGCTTGCGACGAGACCGACCATCCCATGGGAAATGATCAACTAGGAACCATTTACTCAATGACAAGCGCCCTGGTTCAGTTCATGCAGGCAAATGCCCACATTACAGAAATCGCCATCCGAACAATGTCTCTAAATCTGAGGCTGCCTCAGTTAAGCCACCCAGATTCCACGGACGGTATGAACAGGTACTATGAGCGGTTAAATTCATATCTGCTACTTTGCCTTGACTGGGCTTGGCAACAGCATAGGTCGCTTATGTTCCCAGGACTGGGAAGAACTCAGCCTGGTCAACAAATAGAAACGCAAGAGCAAGAGCAAGAGCAAGAGCAAGAGCAAGAGCAAGAGCAAGAGCAAGAGAAAGCAACCGTGGAGTACGTTGGAGATGGCGTCAACCTTCCCCCTTTTGGCTGGATCGACGCTGCGGATAGTGTATGCATCGACTGGTTCGGGAATGCTCTCCAGCAATGGATCCCATTGCCGGAAAACCTGACCGGAGAAGAGACAGCAACCGTGTACTTCGCTCGTTTGGCTTCCTTTAGGGTATGGAGAGAGTTTGGCTTTGCTTTATGGGACCGCTGGCGAGTGGAGGCTCTCAAGGAATTGCCCGAGTGCAAACCCTTGCGAACAGGATGGCTACTGAGCTGGGATTTAAATGTCGTGATGAACAATGGGACTCGCCTTCCTACGGATTGATTGGGTTGCCATGTACAATGAGTATTCATAATCACTCGAGCAATATCGGGTTAATCTCCCTGGCATTTACATTCCAGTATGCGATGGTTTCACGGCCTAACTTGTAGTATTCTGCAATACCGGATCAGTTCTTGAGCGAACACCCAGGCCTCCTGTAGCGCCTGAGCCCACCGTTGCGGATTACGCGAGGCCCTCTTGTCCACTTGAATGATAAGGGTTTTCGCCTTGATCTCCTGCTGCTTGCTAGAGCAATGTCGCGATCGAGCTTGCGTACGCTGGATCGGATGAGAGCATTGCATTTTCGGAGCTCATCCGGTCGGCCCAAACAGTGGGAGTGGGAGTGAAGACGTATCTTTATTGGTTGCCCATACCTGCCATAACGCAGTTGTCTATCAGCAGCGTGGGCCAAATGTCGTCCGATCGGTATAGTCATTCAGTACTCTAACAATAGTAAGGTTCGTCAAACAGATGGAAAAGAAAAGTCCTCGTTCGGCAATTGGACAAGTATCGCTTGTCCTAGCGCATGCTGTTCTGCCTCATCGTGACATTCCCTATGGTAGTTTCCCACTGTATGGCATAATCCTATTTATGCAAATGAAGGTGGAAACAAAACTGCCTCGCTCTCCCAGATTCATGGCCACCGGGAACAAATCGGCATGACACGCCTTCTCCTTCCCTAAGGGCTCTTCGGCATGGTTGCAACTTGGCTTGCATAAAATATACTCTTTCGCGTATGTGGGATTTCCCGTTCGTGTGCCCCAATGGGATGCTCTGTCACGTATAGTTGATCCATCCGATCCGGTTTAGTCCAAGTCCGTGTGCTATTCATACGGTTCCCGGCGCGTCGTGTAGCAAAGTGAAGAGATGGCGTCGCTGATTGGAGTGACAGAATTGCCGATGTTTGCATCCTCACTTCCAATATGTCCGGGGGGGATGGCACGAGTTTCCCACCTCATGATAAATCTGGCACGGTTCCTGGCGGTGTTGGAATGGCGCCGATGACTTCGTGTCGTGCAGTACCAGCGCATGGCCTTGCTTCTCGTGATCTGTTTCTTCATTCAAGCAATAGACCATTGAGCAAAGGGCCCTCATGGCATCCACAGGTGCGCATTCCCCCCAGGTGCCGGCGTATCATCCATATGTAGTCCGAAGTCGTATCCAAATAACGCTGGTGACTCGTCCATCGACTGCGAGAACGGTTGTAGGTTGGCATCAACTCCAAAGAATGGCGTCGGTAACGACAGAGGTGCGTTCATGGCTTCATGCCTCGAGACTCCCGCCGATTGGAGCGGCTGCATGGGTTGTGGTGGGAGAGGCATGAGGGCGCCCCCAGGAGATATTCCATTCACTCCTCCCTCGCTAGGAGGATCGTTCTTCCACAGCATCTCCCAGCGCTTGAAGTTGTTATAGTCCGATTTGCTCGTGTTGGGCTCTGACAACTCCTCATTTTGTTCGCTCTCGTCGAGCCTGGCAATCGCCCGCTCAAAGGCTTCGATCAGAGAGGCCTCGGATGTTGCTGACTCCCCTCCCGCGGCCATCTCCTTGATCATCGACATGCCGATGCGCAGCGCGTCGCGAAGACGATCCGTCTTCTTTTGCAAGCATTGCGTGACTATTACGAGTAGAGCAGCTCGACAGGAGCTGAACTCGGTATAGGAAGCTCGCGCGAGCCCTATGCTGTTTCGGAGCACCTGGCATGTGTTGATGACGGACATGGCCGCTTCAACACAGTCTGATACGAGCATAGATCGAGCGTTGGACCTGTGAGATCCCGGTGGCCGTGACGGAGGTCCATCGGGGGACCCATTAGAGCTTGCTCCCCTGACGGGTTCTCTGGGAAAGATGAATGGCCTGCCAGTAAATATGCGAACGACGCAGTACTCCAGCTTAAGATGCATGGCTGATCGGGAGATCATGGCATGGTTCTGAGGCTCCTTTTGGAAAATGTCCTCAGGAAGTTGCTGCCACCAAGTCTCGAGCTTTGTTTTCAGCTCTACGAGTGTACCAAGCTTCTCTGCCATTTCCCTCCTCGTATAGGTCCTCAGTACTGATCTGGTGCATGCTAGTCAGTTCCGGATGGCCAGCAGGGTAAAATTGAAGGCATGGCTTCTTACATTTCCTGAGCAATGCGGTTGAGGGCCTGGTTTAGCTGGAGCGTCGCCATAATGTACGCATATTGGTTCGGATATAGAGACGGCAATAGGTGTGGACAGTTGGTCGGCATTTCGGCGTCAATCTCGTTTGTTTGCAACGAGATTGGCCGGCCGTGGTAGGTGCCAACGCGCTTCTCGGCAAAGTATGCACTCCAGAAGACACGGTTTCTCACTTCCCGGGTCCATGGGTCGAGCTCCCCCTTTGGGCAGTTTCGCTGCATGCCATTAAGGATGGCCATTTTCAGTGCCAAGTTCAAATAGGTCCACGATAAACCCGATGCGTCCAGAGGGTTGGTGAAGACGCCAATGAGCAGGCAAGCCTGGACGCTCTCCAGTGATGCCAGCGTTATGACATCGGGAACCAAGCGGCATGCCTGTTGGTAAAACATGATTCCAATGGCATCTTCCGAGAAGGGCCCTTTGCTTGCTGCCTCGGCCTGCTGACTTGGTGTCTGGCCTTGGGATTCCAGGTGTGCGTATCGTGTTCCGATGGCGAACACGATGAAGAGGATGCACACGATACTGACATCACGGCGTGTGAAGCTAGAAGTCTCTCTGTAGACTAGATCCAGCTTCTCCATGAGCCAGCCCTTGTCGACATAAAAGTAGTTTGTCTGGGCGTGCTTGAAGAAGTTGTGTACGAGAAAATCAGCGACATATCGTGGAGGCAAGGCCGAGAGCGAGGTAGTCGTAGTTGATGGCGACTGCAGTTCCTCAGGCCGATAGTACTCCTTGAATGAGTGCGTCGCGTCCTAGATCACGGTTAGAATGCGCCGCCAATGACCTTCCAACAGATATCATACGTCTTTGCCCTGGGTTGGCACGCATTGCTGAATCCATTTCTGTATGCGCATGGAGAAGTTCCAGTGGCTGTGCTCTCCCGAGTAGTGCAGCGTCGTGTCTGTCAATGGCTGGAATGTAAAGTCCTCGTCATCGGGACCCAGGTACCCGGAGCTGAGGGACTGCAGGTCCGGAGACTGGGTCTTGACGGGCTGCTGCTCCTCGACCGACTGGGTCAGGGTGCGCAGGGTGTCGAGGTCTAGATTGGCCTTTCCCGTGTAGTGGTTGAGCAGCGTCTCCATGTAGCCCATACGCTGCTCCAGCTCAGCAATCCTCCGGTTGCTTGAGGGCGTCAGCAGACTGCTACACGGCAGGGGCAGGCCGGACTTGGCGGGCTGGGGGTGGTGATCCCTACCGAAGGCCGTCGAGCCCAGGTTCGCCGGCGGCCGATGCCGGAAGCCCCGCGAACTCGCATTGGCGGTGCAGCCGCTGGCATCTCCGACACGGCACGCCTCCGTCGCACTTTTCCTTTTGTCGGCGGCAGTTGTCGCATCTAAGCGCACGAGGCGGGAAGAGTCAGCGGCCGGGGCAACAAGGCAGGTAGATGGTGATGATGGTGGTGGTGGGCTCACGCTCTCACGGCCCTCTTGCGCTCCCTCTCGGCCACGCGCCGCTGCCGTCCAATGTGCGACTCTAAGCCATCCATCGGGCAAGTCAGATGATGCAGGAAGTGAAACCGAGCCGAATCAGACAGAGACAGATGAGGCGAGACGAGGCAGTCTGAGGCAGCCCGACGGCGGCGCGTCTCTTCACAGGCAACTCAGAACTCAGAACTCAGAACTCGGCGCAGAGCAACACGGGCAACAACTGCCAAATCAAATTCTCCCTTGCCCCACCTTCAAACAGGAGACGAGAGCACGAAAGCGGGGGAGGCAAGATAGCGGCTTCCTCCTATTTCTTTAGTCTCGTCACGCGGGCGTCAATTAAATATGCACAAAAACAAGGCCAGCGCCAGCACATGGCACAGCCTTATCACCACAGCCCTAGCGGTTTGCGTTGTTTGTCTATTATTGCCCGTGTCCACAAAAATCTCACATAAACTCCAGGTCACGCCCCCGATATCCGGCTATGAAACACACTCATTACATCAAACCCCCCGGCTAGTCCGGCTAGCCCAGCTAGTTCAGCCTACCCGGGACCGTGGTATCCTTCTAGCCTTGGGCTAGGTCGTCGAAGGCATGGCGAATGAATCGCTCGCTCGTGGATCATCCCTTATCTCTCCCCAGTTCTCTCGGCAATAGGTAGGCTGGCGGTTGGACGATTCGTCATCAAAACTCGTGTTCAAGCAGATGCAAGCACCTTGTCCATGGTGTTGACGAGGATGGGAACTGGTCATCTCCATTAGCACCCAGAGATTCACCTCGGTATCGAAATACTCACCGTGCGCCTCCTCGAAGATCAGCATCGGCCTCAAGCGAACCGTCTCGTTTCCGCAAGTGCCCATGTTGATGCCGTGGCTCTTGATCGCCTTCACAAAAGCAGCAGGGTCCTTGGTGTCGAATGCAATAAAGGTTCTAAGCACAGGTCAGCATCATCGCGATCTCTCGTAGACGTGCTTTACATACCCCTTTCCCTTGCCGCGGAGGTTGCGGACAAGCGCGGGATACTTGGCAGCAAGCTTCTCAAGCTCAGCAAAGAGAATGTCGCCAACGCGAGCCTATTCCAAGTCAGTACTTCTTTTTATAGCCAGAAACACGGAGGGCAACGCACAGTCTGTGCAACGAGATCCTTCTCCAGAATCTCCTGGATAACAGCCCTGCACATGAGCACTCGAGCAGCATCACCAATCCAGCTATCGACAGTCAGTAATAATTCTCCGATGGGCCGAGTGAAACAGCGCTTACGTGTTGAATTGGCGGTAAGCCTTGTCGGGGACGAGGTTACTGTCGGAAAAGTAGTATCCTGCCGTCTGGGCCTTCTTGGAGAAGGTGACCATATCAGGAGGCGTCGTGAGGTTGAATCCCTCGTGGGCCCAGAACTTGCCCGTAGCACCGAATCCTATACAATTAGTATTGACTCGTGAGCAAGGACATTCCAAGACTCACCAGTCTGCACCTCGTCCACAATCATGGTGACGTTGTGCTTCTTCGTGATATCACGAAGTCCCTGGAAGAAGGCTGGCGAGGCGTGGTTGTCGCCACCCTCGCTCTGCACAGGCTCAATAATCAGAGCAGCCACGGGGCACCACCTAAACCGAAATTAATATTGTTATTGGTGCAGCCGCCAACCCTCTCACTTACCAAGAAGTAATCAGCTTCTCGACCTCTTCCAGGCAGCGCTTCTCCTCGGCAGCGTTCTCAGCCTCGTGCTGCTCGAGAGGGTACTTGAGGGCAGGGAAAGAAGCCTGAGGCCAGTTGAAGGCGGGAATGTCCAGCTTGTGAACTGCCTTGGAGCGAGTGGTGGACAAGCTGCCGAATCCTCGGCCATGGAAGGAGTTTCGGAAGCTGAGCACAGCGAGGTCGGGAGAGCCGGGCTTGGAGTTGTTCAGGCACGACTCAATCTCCTCTTTGCTCCACTCAACGCCCTCGCCACGCTCTCGGCGGCGGTACAGCATAAAGGCGGCCTTGAAAGCGAGTTCATTGGCCTCGGATCCGGACTGAGCGGTGAAGATGCGGTTGAGACCCGTGGGGGCGACCTTGAGCAGGCTGGTCTCCAGAATCTCGGCCCACTTGTTGGAGGGGAAGTTTCCAATGGCAGGGCGGTTGACGAGCGCTGAGACAATCTCAGGCGACTGGGCAGCAGCAATCAGAGTAGTGTTGTTGTATCCAACAGGAATGGAGGCGATTTGGGAGTAAACATCGAGGTAGGTGTTGCCATCTACGTCAACGAGGCTACACAGCGGTTAGTTTGACAGGAACCAAGCACACATCGGTAAATGTGTACATACTAGTTTCCGTTGCTCTTCTCGTAGTCGACAACGAGCTGGACACAGCGGGCGTCGAAGAAGGCATCGAGCTTCTTGGCGCTGGCCTGAGACACGGGGCCAGGAACGACCTCAGTCACCACCTTGTTCTCCAGAACGGCAGGCATTGTTTGGCGGGCAGAAGGAGGGTGGAGGATGCTTGTTGGTTGGAATGAGAGGTTCTGAAACTTCAGGCCGAGGTCTTGCAAACATCCAAAGGGAAAGAAATCGGCATCACAGATTCTCGAATATATAAGTCAACCGTCTTGGGGTTTGTGGGGCCGGACCAACATTGAGCATGTGGCGTGGCGGGTGGAGGCGACCGGCCTCATCCGGGCAGATGGTTTAGACCGGCTATGGCTTCCGGACGACTATCCTAATCGCTATCACCTATCAATGATACGCGACATTTTTGTGACTATATTTCATTTCCCTCTTCACATCTCCGAGGACCGGGATCCAGACCACTTTCTGTATTCACAGAGCGCCATCACAAGCACATCCCCGTCATTCCCGCCGCACATACAAAACCTCAATACAATGGCTGGCATGGCGAGCAAGGTAAGCCTCAAATTCACCACAATTCACCTATCGACAAAGAGACGAAACGAATTGCTGACGTGTTTGTAGCTGAGAGATGCCTCTCTGCTCAAGACCTCATGCTACGTCAACGGAAGCTGGGTAGGCGCAGCATCAGGCAAGACATTTGCAGTCGAAAGTGAGTACGGCGTTTCTCCTCGGAGCAGCCACGACTAACGAACCTCAGACCCTTCTACCCTTGCACATGTTGAGAGCTGTCCCGAGTTTGACGCCGAGGACACCGAGCTCGCCATCCAGGCAGCCCATGCAGCATTCAAGTCCTACAAGAAGACGCCTGCTCGTACCAGAGCCCGGTGGCTACGAAAGTGGAATGACCTCATGCTTGAAAACCTCGACGATCTGGCAGTCATCACCACCTCGGAGAATGGAAAGCCGCTCGCCGACTCAGTGACTGAAGTCAAGTACGCCGCCTCCTTCTACGAGTGGTTCTCCGAGGAAGCCACCCGCATCTACGGCGACACCATCCAGGCAAGCAACCCAGCCTGCCGCATCATGACTCTGAAGGAGCCTATCGGCGTCTGCGGACTCATTGCGCCTTGGAACTTCCCGGCTGCCATGATCACCCGTAAAGTCGGCCCCGCGCTGGCCGCAGGTTGCACAGTGGTTATCAAGGCCCCTGCCGAGGCTCCTCTCACTGCCCTCGCGCTGGCTGAGCTGGCTCACCGCGCAGGTATCCCTGCGGGTGTTGTGAATGTCATCACGGCCCTGGATAACACGGTGACTGTGGGCAAGGTTCTCACTACGCATCCTATCATCAAGAAGGTGTCCTTTACTGGATCTACTGGCGTGGGAAAGCTCTTGATGAACCAGTGCTCGTCCACTCTCAAGAAGCTCTCCTTCGAGCTTGGTGGAAATGCGCCTTTTATCGTTTTTGACGACGCGGACCTTGATCTGGCCCTCAAGGGGCTCATCGCCTCGAAATTCCGTCTGTCTGGCCAGACATGTGTCTGCGCCAACAGAATCCTCGTGCACCGCTCCGTCTATGACAAGTTTGTGCAGATGGTTGTAGATGCCGTCAAGCAGTTCAAGGTTGGCGACGGATTTGGCGAGGGAATCACCCACGGCCCTCTTATCCATGGCCGCGCTGCGCAAAAGGTTGGCGAACATGTCAAGGATGCCATGAGCAAAGGCGCAAAGCTGCTTCACGGAGGCGAGCCCCTCCCTGCCCTAGGACCCAACTTCTTTGGCATCACTGTCCTCGCAGACATGAAGCCCGGTATGCGGATCTGCGAGGAAGAGACGTTCGGACCCATCGCAGCCTTCTTCGCGTTCGACACGGAGCAAGAGGCAATCGAGCTTGCCAACGATACCGAAGTCGGCCTTGCTGGCTACTTCTTCAGCAAAGACTCAAGCCGCTGCTGGCGCGTTGCAGAAGCTCTGGAGGTGGGCATGGTTGGTGTCAACGTTGGTAAGTCGCTGAACATCCGTCCATTGTCTTCTGGCTATGGCTAACGTCAAATAGGTGCCATCAGTGACCCGGCTGCACCCTTCGGAGGTATTAAGCAGAGTGGATTTGGTAGAGAGGGAGGCAAATATGGCATCGATGACTACCTCACCCTCAAAATGGTGATGACGGGTGTGGAGTAGACGTGAATTATTTATGAGCATGGATTATTTGTACAAGCATTGAATTCACTAGATCGAATTACTCGAAATCTAATATTACTGTTCGATTTCCACGATGCCACAAAATCCTGCGATCAATCCAAGTGCATTCAATCGTTGTGATGATCTTGCAAGCCAACACAGACTCGTCTCCAACCGAGGCATGAATGGCAGAGTGAATGCAATATTAAATTGCCCGATTTGCGACACCACGATCTATGCGGCATCTAGAACACACATCCGGCTTATTTGGAAGCGCAGCCATCCGATTGACTTCAAGCCGGTCGGGAAGTGCAGTCTTCCAGACCGGAACCGGACCGGTCCAGGCAAACCGGCACATTTCCGGTCCCGCGTCGACAACAACATCGCCGGCTTATCAGTCTTTTACTTGGTAAACCTTCAACTAAGTATTAGGATTTGACCAGTTGCTTGATTTCTCGATTGCTCTGTGCAGGAACAAGCGCGATCGTATGCGGTAATTTGCCAGGCTTGATCCCTTTGTTGGTGTTGGGAGCACGCGCAGGGTCCAAACGAGTAAGACCAGGCGAAGGTAGAGACAGAAAAGGAAAATGAGGGAAGGAAGGGTGCCCTTGCTGGGATACAATGAAGCAGTGACCCGTCATCTCAATACTCATCGGTTCCATCGAAAGCGCCGTAGAATGCACGTCGCCCACATCATGGTATTTTAATCGTCCAGCCGCGTGGTTCGGGTCGCGTGGAACTGTTCGGCGCAGGTGCAGTGCTCAACAACGACCATGGCCGAAGGACAGCGAGACTAACTGTCTATTTCACCATGCGACCGGCGGAGGCAGTTCATCATTCTGATTATTCATACCTTGGCCAACTCAGCTACTGGTCAAGACCCCCCCCCCCCCCCCTTCGAGAAGTGGGAGAAATCGTTGGCAGACGAATGCCTAGTACCCAATATGAGAAGGCCACCTGAGCCTGACAGGAAAGCCTAGACCTGGAAGAATGTTTCGAGTGAGGGGATTGACGAACACATCAGGACGATCAGGCCACACCAGCCTACATTCGCAGGGACCTGTCCCATGTCTCACGACGGGATATTGGGCGTGGTGGATGAGTCGCTTCGTTTTCATCGGCTCCATTAATCCCAGAATCGCGGATGATAGTGTATCCCCAAGATCCCAGCTGCCATACAGTGACACCTGTGATGGCGGCGGCAGAATGATGTGCGGGCATGGTCAAAGCCGCGTGGAGAGAGGAGGCGTTGCGCTAGGTGGTACACTGAAGGGCAAAAGAAGGTTCCCGGCACCAACAAAGATCTTTCACTCTTCAAGTCTTTCGTAATGTGCTACCCTCAGATACAGTTTCATTGCCTGACTACTTGCCGAGATGCGCAGCGTGGCCCCAGACGTATGATTATGGTACGGGCATCGAAGGATGGAAGGGGGTTTTCGCTTTGTTTAAAGGAATACCTTGATCAACACTTGTGCGTGAATCACCATAGTAAATGCAATCTGAGCAACCGGAACTTTCCTATCATACGTAGGACCAACCTGAACCAATCAACGTCGTCGACGTCTTTTCTTCGCATGTGCAGAGCACCAGCGAATCACGAGCATCGACGTCTTCTCTTCTTTGCAAAGCTCCCTTCTGCAAAGCTAGTTTTCTGGGTATAAAATCTTGCGTAGGTTGATCTGTTTCCTGTTATTATTTCTCTTCTTCAAATATCTGCCATCCATCTCAGTCTAGCACGACCCATCATGGACAGCAGCTCGGTGCAGGGCATTTCTCACATCTCTTCGCCTCGCTTGCAGTTCATCAATGAGGTGCCAAGTCCAAGCACCGAAACATTCCCTCGTTTCAAAGACTTCCCGGCGGAGATTCGGTTTAAGATATGGGAGCAATTCCTCTGCTGCGAGCGTCTGATTGTCGTCTGCTTAAGGCCAGTCAGGGAGGGCGGGGAGACGCCACTGTCTACTACAAACACGACAACTGCTAGCCCTGCAGACCAAAAGTTTTACGTTTTCTTGGAATATAACGAAGTCAACGAGCTCCTCCATGTCTGTGCTGAATCACGACAGATTGCTCTGGGCTTCTACCGGGTACGAATGCCATGCTATTATCAGCCGAGACGGGGCTCTAAAAAAGTGAAATCCATTTTCTACTTCAACCCAGAGCTGGACATCTTGAATGTGCGTTGGCACTTTAACTACACATTCTTTTCCAGGTTCGCGCATGAGCTGTGGATCAACGACCCTCGACGCGTTGGACTCGTTAATATGGCCATATTGGAGACACTTACGCCTTTCAGGACCTTTACACCACTTTTTGCGACATCATGCAGAGAAAGGGCTGTGGGTCATGACCTCTTGCATCAGGCATTGCTGAGACTTCGCTATGTTATGCTGGGGTTTGTGGGATCATATGGGCGGGGGACTCGTCAGTATGAGAAGGAATGTGACGATTTCAGCATCCAACAGGAGCAAGAACATGGCTCGCAACTTAACAACCAGAAAAGTCCCAAGCCAGCGATGCAACAGATATACCGTTCTCGACCAATCCTGTCTGACGTCTCGAGATTCAAAAGGCTTTCCTCGGATCCACGAGCGATAGATACAGAGTTAAAATATGTTGATCTGGGTATCTACAATGCGCGACACAACATACAGTACTGGTTTAAACTACTTGAAGGTCTGGGTATTGAACACCACTGGCCCAATATCAAGTACCTGTTCATGGTTGCTACAATCTGCCGTAGAGCGAGAAGCCAAGAGCAGGCATCTGAAGTTCTCAAATGGGAGACGGCCAGGTGGGAGGCATGGAAGACGATGTGCGCTTGGAAGAGAGACGCTTCGAAGAAATACAAACACGAACACGATGGACCAGAACTCCCTTCCGCTTATGGATTCTGGCTATTCCCACTGGAGGCGCTCGGCTCTGTTGAAACCGCCATACGTTCCGCTTCCGATCCAGGAAATGGAACCGTCACACTCTCCGAATTTGGACGGCCCAGATTTGAACCGTGGGATCTTTCAGCATACAAACCGGAGCTTTGTTTACAATATCTTCCAAGCGCACCGCCATCCAATGTATCGAAGGATGGAGATAAAAACCGCCCCCAAATTGCCGACATAAAAGCATCCCGGCTGCTTCGATCGCGTTGGCCTAGCAGGTCTCATCTGAGATAGTCCTAGCGGCCCGTATTCGGATCTCGAGTCAGTGCTTTGTACAAAGGCTTCACCGTCTCAGCTCTCTGAAGCCAGCTCCACATCGCATCACATACATGACTGCGAAGGGTTTTCGCTGCCGTCAGGTGGCGAATGCAGCTCTGGCTTGTGATGGTGTTTGCAGCCATAGCCTGAGCCCTAGCCTTGAAGCTACGATCTTGCTAGCCTAGCTATGGGTTTAAGGAGATAGAGGAAGTAGCTATAAGAACTTAGGATTGAGGTGGAATAGTGAAATGAATAAGGTTCTTTTTCTTCGATTTGTGTTCATCAATGTCCCTGTAAGTTGCCTCAATAGGACCTTATCTGGAGCCTAACACCATGGTAGCATCGTCACGCTTCCGGCCCATTGTTGCTTCATTCGTTATGTGGTCGAACGGCCGACAACACATGAATCAACGGTCTGCGCAAGACATGGGATGGAAAAATTAATAGATCATCATATAGCTGCGCAAGCTCACTGAATAGCCACCAGTAAAACCTCAGTGGATGAAGGCCCAGTACCGTGGCTTGCCTCATTTCCGATCAGCGGGCCGTGATGGCGGCTGTTGAAAACCCACCTCGGATATGTTTTACCGTCTAGATGGATGGGAGGGGCTTGACATCCACCAGCGACGCAGCCAACACACACACACACACACACACACACACGGGTGTTTGCACCGGTTTAGGCAGGCAGCATGGATACTCTGAGTATGCCTGTTGGCCCATAATTTGTAATTATTATCTAAGAACTAAGAACTATTCGTCATTTTGGAGATTCGCTTGCATAACATTCAACATTTGGTGAGAGCGTGGTGGTGGCGATAGACCTCGGGTACGTTCGAAGCCAAAGTCCAGCGCGACAGTGGTGGTGTTGGTGGTGGTATTAGTGTCGAGGGAGTGTCTCGCCCTTTCAGCCCTTACGGGACTCGACTGGCCTTCAGGCGGAAAAGGCCAGCTGTGGGTGTGTGATGGATACAGTATTGGAGAATCCCTGCCGTGTGTTGGTGATGCTTTCTCCACATGGTCAAACTCGACAGGGCTCTCCGGGACATCCTCCAGAGGAGGGGATCGGAAGGGCATCTTGACAAAGCCCTTGTCCGGCTCGTTAGGTGTGCTTGGGGCACTCGAAGTTCGTTTCCGAAGCAGGCTGATCCTGAAGCTGCTCCGTCTGTCCATGGTGCCGCCGCTGAGTCTCTTTGAGGCTATTGTGGTGCGCATGTCTCGAACAAAGGTTCGTAGGACTGGCACGCACTGCACCATGATTGTGCCAGTAATCTCTGAAGAGTACCATATCTGTGACATTCCGTTGCGCCCTGCGTACGGTAAGTAAATGTGCAAAGAGTAGCTCAAGGGGGACGTACAGATGTAGTACTCGTCACGTCCGTTACCAGTGTCCTTCCAGGCAACACGGACGGCCGAGACAATCGCGACGCTGGCTACGGGTTAACAAGGTGGCCTAAATTGGACAGTCCGTAGGATCTTACATCATTCCGAGGCTCATGACAAAGCCGAGGCCTATTTTCTCAATCCTTCGCAGCTCCAGCTTGCGGACAACGAACCATGGAATGGTAGCAAAGACAAAATCCATGATAATATTGTAGACTGGGACAGGTTAGCTGTAGAAGCCCAAAGGAGAATTTGCGGAACCTACTGTTGCCGCCCTCTTTCCAGTCTTCTCGAAATTGCCAGGAAACGCAAAAGTCGAGCCGGTACCAGTTGTCGTAGCCTCCCTTGTCACAGATCTTTCCCCACTGCAGGATGAGCTTGCTAATCATGAAGAGGTTCATCGTGACAATGCAAACCCAGATGAACCACTGGAGTCGCTGCGAACCCAGCCTGAGCAGAGTGACTCCAAAGGCCGTCTTCGACCATGCCTGGCCGATGAGCGTGCCGCACGACGAGACATTGATGAGGATGCGCATCCGTTGATCCCATTTCTGCGTCGAGTCTTTTAGGATGTAGCCGGTAGCAAACTCGTGGATGATGAGGGCGTTGTTTGCCAGTAAAACAGCCTGAATGCTTCGGTTAGTGATGCAGAAAATGTAGGAGAAACAAGCTAGTGCATACCCAAGTGACAATCAAGATGTAGTCATCGTACCACAAGCGGTGCTTCCGAAACACCTTGATCCACAAACGGAGACCTAGCAGGATGGTGGTGCCTGCAAAAAGGAACCATAGTCCGATGTTGAGCTCTGTGAACGGAGAGACGAAGCTGTGGACTTCATCCGCGTGGTTTCGAGGAGATAGCTCCATGGCCACATAGCGCCCGAGGGGCTGCTCAAGACTGGGAAATCATTGAACCTTGATGGTGAAGAGAGACGACCAAGACGCCCGTCTCTTGGGGCAGCGAACTCATCTCTCTTGTAGGACACGCCAACGGACCAGGTAGGGCCGAATGGTCGCGTCCAGGTGATTAGACGTGGCCCAGATTGTGGGGGAGTTGCTGGGATCGTGCATGAGCAAAGCTTATTCGGTATGTTCTCCGCGCACCGGCTCCGCACCATCCAGGCTGAATGAGGACTGGGATCCCCGGATTTTCCTGCACACTACCTGTTTTTCGCTGCTCAGCTTCGGAACCAAGGGTCCGACAACTAGCAGATGACATGAACATGATCAAGTATTGGCGGGATTGGGAGTTCGAAAGCCACTTGGCATACTCTTAAGCTTTTCAGAGAGGTTATATCTCGTGCGATATAGCTTGTTGCGGGTGCTTGGGCTGAGGCTATGGCATTGCTTGTCGCCGAGTTGACTGCGTTGGTTGTTCGCTGTTGCTTGATATGGAACGTATTCCGAAACCAACCGGCCAGCGCAGAGCGTAACGTGTTTACGTAGAATTCCAGAATGACTGGAATAATGTTTTCGGAGGGTCAGTGGTTCATCGAATTAACATGCCGTTATTCAGAGAGGCCGCAACATAGAGTTTCGAGGTTGTAGTATTGTAGACTAACTGTTCACATGCAACGCAACGAAGCGAATGGGTGAATCTCAATACATGGTTTCTCCAATCCTTGTCTTTACATAGTAAAAAGAGGGCTTCTGCTTCAGGTATCTGATACCTGTTGATAGCCAAGCAAGAGACATCTTGGCACAGCCAAGAACCACGACGGAAGAGGGACACATAGGAGAACCAAGTTTTGGCCAGACGATGAATATGGATTTAACTACATTGACTGCATACTACAAACACATGTTTCTTGACGGACTCTGTAGTTTCACCCAAAACAAGTCAACCGAGTCTCAACATTTTCCAACTCAACCATTCAAGACGCAACTATCCTTCCCCCCGCAAAGCTTGAAAGTCATATCCTTTATCGCTGCAGAGTCAGCAGACCGGGGCGGTAGGGCAGACGGCCATAGTCGCCGCCGGAGCTGGGGCTGCGGCCCTGGTACAACAGCTGCAGGTTGCACGGGTTGACAGTCATGGTCTGGTCAGCCGAGGTGCGGATCAGCTCGCCATGGCTGATGTCGTTGGTCCATGAGGCACCACTGTTAACGCGGCCGGCGAAGGGGTTGCTTTCGGTAGCAGCGTTGGGGGTCCAGGAGCCAGACAGGCTGGTGGCAGTAAAGGAGCGGAAGAAGCGGTTATTATTGGTACCAACGGCCTCGACAATCATGAGGTAGCGGTTCAGGCCGGCAAGAGTGTAGACCTGAACAGCCTCGAAGAGGTTGTTGGTGCTGTCTTGCAGGACAACGGTAGAGGCAGAGCCAAAGTTGCCAGGGAAGTTGCCAATCGGCATGCTAGCACGGTAGATGCGGCCATTGTCACCAGCGAAGAAGAGATACATGTTGTTGGCATCGCCGATAAGGGCCTGGTCAATGGGGCCAGTGGGCGAGTTGGTGATGCTTCCCGTGAACAGGGGCTGAGGCGAGCCCCAACCATTAGCATTGGTAGGGTTGGTTGAGGTGCGGTAGATAAAGGGCCAGCTTCCCCACTGGTAGGCCAGAACCCAGATGTTCTTGGGAGCAAAGAAGAACAGAGTGGGCGCCACGGTAGCCGAGGACATGGCGTTCTGGCTTGCCGAGCCCATCTGGTTCCAGTTGGAGAAGAGACCAAAGTTCATGGAGCCCCAGGCCGAGCCCTGATCGTGGTTGGTGGCGTACACGAGGTGCTGGCCATTATAGGGCGCGTAGGTGAAGTCCTTCAAACTGGCCCAGCCGGAGCGAGGCTGCGCCAAGGCACCGCTGGAAGTCCAGCGGTACGAGGTGGGCAGGGAGCATTGTCCAGACACGCCGGCGACGGAGGCCAAGAGGGCAAGGATACCGGTGACTTTCATGGCTGCGATCGACTGCCAAGTAGCGATGAGTTGATGGGAGAAGTCAGATGCTGAGATCTAGGGACCACACGATCGACTTCTGGGCGGAAGATCATCGCCTTTATACACGCGGCCTACTGGTATCGCATTGCCCGCCCCACCGTCGTCCTCTTGAAGATCATCGTGGCCTACAAAGAAATGAAAGTAAAGGAGGACGCGAGTCCCACGGCAACGTACGGCACGTCAAGGGAACCCAGCTGGCTTCTCGTTCCGGCAATGTGGAGTGGTCAGCTCCGTCCGGCGAGCAAGGGGAACCAGGCGGCCTCTGGGTCCTATTTTCCCATTAATGATATCTTCAAACAGAAAGAAATTCGCCGGGTTCATCTAGGAACCCGCAGCAGCCAACACCAGACAGGGTGCAGGGGTCAGCTTTTCCTGCTGCTGGAAGTTTCACGCAGATTGAACCGCCCCTATCAAGAAGCCTGCCAGGGAATCTCGTCTAGTCCCGCATAGCCGTTTTGTGACGTCTCTGGAGTCCTGATTGGGCATCGACCCGCCGCCGTGAGAAACTTGGACAGGAGTTTGCGGGTAGATCATCGCCCTTCCCAGGCCTCACGCCGGGCCACGCTACGAAAAAGCTGCCGTTGACAAATCTTTGTATTTCTGGGGCAGATTTTAACCATATCTCTCCCCTCTTGGGGCTGCTCACAATTGTGCCTAATTCTCAGTGGTGGCTTTTTACTCTCCGTCGCGCTCCCCGAATCGCTACGCAATTCTCTGCTTCATCCGCCTACGGGGGTTTTGAGAATGCAAAATGATGCACTGGGGCTCCATGAAACATGAAACAACCGGTCCGGTACTTCATCAGCTTCTTATTAGTAGGCGGGCTTCATGCGCACTACGGCCCCGCTCATTCCAGTTTGTGGGCAGGGTTTTCTCAGGAATCCAAATGAGAGATCATCGCAGGTTCCAAGCTTGCTTGGCTGGAGATGTCCGCCTCCCCAATGTTTGAGTGTGCGGGTGGCAAGATTGTTGCAGTAGGACCCCGTAGAAATTTAATGTTTGAACAAAGGTCGTCAAATGGGCAATTCACTGTAAGTAGAGACATGGGATGGCTCATTAAGTCATATTAACTCATTTACTTCTATGGACAGTCGGGGTGCTTTCCAAACCATGCACCGTGTATGCTAACCAAGGCCAAGAAACCCCATGAGACATGAACTCGCTCGTCCTATTAGATCCACCGCTTACACAGGCTTGGAGTGAGCATAGGGAATGCCCATGCCCTCAAACACACCCAGCAAAGCATCTTCAGGACCAAGCGCATAGCAGGCGGGCGGATTCACACCGTTCGTCTCCGGCTCAACAAGCTCTGCATCGGGATCCCGGTTGTAGATGATGGCATTCTGCAGATCGACGGTGCCCTCATGGTCTCCCCAGTTCTGAGGCGCAAACATGATGGAGGAATGAGCCTCACTCATCAGAGTGTTGGGAATGTCCTCCGATCGGGTGTAGTGCTGCATGCCGAGGTTAAAGAAAATGACGAGATCCTTCTGGGAGATGTCCTCGCCGTTGAAGTACTTCCAGAACTCGATGAGGGGGGCATCGGGGACGTTCTGGTTGAGTGTGGCGGAGGACTGCTGCTCTCCGTCGTGATGACGCGACACGGAGAAGGCCTGCTTCGCAAACTGTCCAGAGATGTTGAAGAAGGGCGAGTTGATGGCCGGCAGGTGGACGTTGCTCAGACCGGGCAGCATACGGTATCCACGAGCCTCACCCCATTTGTTGGCGTGCTTCTTGTTTACAATGGTGTACATGGACTGCCCGTTGGCGGGATTGGGCAGCAGTGTCTCTTCCTCCAGCTCGGTGATGTTGTACCGCATCATCTCGAATGTGCCTCGCTCAGGGAACCAAGGCTGCGTGACGTTCTCGACAATGATGTCAGTCTTGACAAAAGTGTTCTCCTCGTCAACGAGGTCGAAATCGGCCTTGAAGTTCATAACGTGAGAGTGCAGGGTGCCGGAAAGACGCTCGTGGATGCGAGGACCCCATTTGCCTTCATCCTCGGGTCGGTAGTACGTGCCCTGGACGTAGCCAGAGGCATGAGCATCGACCGTCACAGTTCCGTCAACGTAGAAGGCGTAGTCCCAAAGGTAGTCGTAATTGCCGACGGTGGCAATCTGCCGGACAACCAGCTTAGAGCCCTTGGTGGATTGAATGTACGAGGGGTCCGTGTGGCGCGTAATGGGAACGCCGATGTCCGCCTCAAAGATGCAGATGGAGCTATTGGTCCTGATCTCGTTGAGCCCAGAGGTGAACTCTGTGCCCCAGTAGGTAGCGTGGTATGGGCAATCGTAACCAGGGACAAGGCGGCCAACTTGAGCGCCGATTCCATAGAACCTATCGATGTAGCCCGTGCTGGCTTGGAAGGGGTTGTTTCCAGAGTACTGAGCAATGGCGTCCTGAAGAGAAAGCTCATACATGATGCGCTCGCCCTTGAACTTGATGTCGTAGAACTGAATGCCGACATCTCGGTCGTAACGCGTGTAAAACTGCCAGCCCAGGTACTCGATGTATCTGTTGTTGCTGTCGACCTTGTAGCGCTTGCCATCGGGCTCCATGATAGCGGGAGCAATGCGGTCCTCGAGCTCACGGACGGGCCCCTTTCTATCCTTTCGGAGGAAAGAGTCGTCAGTGGGGACGTGAGGGCGCATCTCAATCTTGCCAGCTTCGTACGCCTCACGAAGCTCTTCGATGGAATTGTAAACGATGTTGTTGTAGACAATCATTCTCAGCTTCCACAAAGAGGGATCAGTACCGTGGAAATCGAACCCAACATACAGATCGCTGATCAGGTCGTAATCGGCGAGACCATTCCGTCTCCAAGTCGACCAGGCAACAGATTGCGTGCCGTCGATGGAATAAGGGTTGGGTATGAAGTAAACCGAGTTCGTCCTTTCATCGTCGCTACCATAGTAGACGAGCCCAGTCATGTCCATGGTAATGTCAGCAATCTGCGACATGTGCTTGATGACGCACTCATCAATGGCGGTTCGAAGAGGTCCATCGGTGAAACGACCATCGAATCCAATGCGTGCACCATTGCGTCCGTTGTAGAAGTAGTCAAGAGGCTGAACAGTCGTGTTGTCACTGATTGGCAGAGGACCAACCTATACTGGTAAGCTTGGTAGGTTGAGCCGAATAGCATGACTTACAAAGTACTCGGCAACACCAGGTTCCTCTCTGCCGCCCTCCATGATGACAACTCTGGCATACCGGGGCAGGGCTTCACCCTTGTCGAGATAGTTGAGAACATCAGTCTTGTTGGGCTTGAGCTCTTCCATGTGCCAAACATAGTTGTCGCTGATGCTGAGGCCCTCGGCGGAGGGGTCTGTGAGGTTAAGACCTCGCTCAGGAGCCTGGAGCCAGTTTGTGATGCTCTTCAGCTCGCACTGGGAGAGGTGGCGGAAAGGCGAGGGAACCTTGGCGGTTGTCTCGATAGTCTTGGGGACAGGACAAGACTCTCCTGACGGCTCATTGGTCCGGCGCGAACTCGCATGGACATCCCAGGTTCTCTGCGGGCGACTGGGGACCGCAGAGACGGTCGAGGCGGCCAGCAAGGCAACGATGAGACTCTTAAAGGAAGACATGATGAATGCCTAGAGAGGGGTGTTGACTAGACCATGCAATGGCTTGCTGAGGATTGCTGAGGACTCCCAGTCGGGATCGAGGACTACTTATAGTTGTTCAAGACATCAACGGGGATAGTCTGAGGCTTGACGAGCCGACAACCAATGGGGTCGGCGTATCCCACCCGACCACCCACCATCATGACCAAATCTCAACAGTCATCGCCTCACCACGGCTGAGTTCTTGGCAAGGATGATAGCAAGTCGAGAAACCTGGGGTGGGGTGCGGCATTGTGCATATGCAGAGCTAGCCCACGCGCCATGCTTCTGAGTGAGGATCGATGCTGACAAGCATAACACTTGTATTGTAAGCTCAAGTCCATCTAGTATTGGCTGTTTGGCTTCATTCGGACATATGTACGATCAATCCGCTTAAGACTTTGCTTGTACCTCAAACCCATCGACATCGTGACACGTCTATTCGCAGCATGGCCAATTCACCAACTGCATCCGCGAGTCCCATGGACCCTAGGGTCTGGGGATCCTGACATGCTGACCGTTGAAAGCCGGTCCTCTACAGCTTTGTCGGCTTCTTCCGCGGGGTCCTTCGGCAGCCAACTCCACAAGAACCCTGCGAGCAACACTAAACTTTATTCGGGTATGATATCCTCTGAGCCATTGGTCAAACTTGTCGCGCGAGTCACTCTTATCTTTATGGCCTGTTGGTTTATCTTTGATATCGCCAACCTAGTCATGGCCAGCCAATATTGCCAAGGCTTTATAGCCCATAGTTAACCCAGTTCGGTATGGCCAGAGCTCTCCTATCACAAAGTCCCGCTTACTCCCGCCCCCTCATGGCCTGAATTCGGTAGTAAGTAATAACGAACTCCGATTCCCATTCCCACTAATTCCGGACCGGATTCATTGCATCTATCCAAGACATCAACCTCGCTTCTTCCTCCTTGCAGGGTATCAATTCACGACGTCATCATGACTCAGTATTTCCGCCGCTCGAGAACAGGTAACAATAACCCCTTCCATCACGGCCGATCCCGCTCTGTTAACCCACATCCAGGCTGCCTTACCTGCAAGTCCGCAAGGATCAAATGTAACGAGGAGAAACCGTTCTGCGGGAACTGTGCGGAACGCGGCTTGAAATGCCAAGGCTATTCGAAGAGGCTGAAGTGGATAGTCCAAGAAGTCAACGCATGTCGTCCCGAGGCTCTGTCCCACGAGGGTACCACGTTATTGGAGACCCATCTGGTTCAGCAGAACCCGCCACATGTGACGAAGGGAACCCGATGCCTCCAAAAAGACGGACTCACCGCTCTACCGATGGCCGACATGCTCCTCAACACTCAACCCGATTTCGTCTCTACTAATGACATTGCCCTGTTTGACTACTGGGCTAAGTCTCTTTTTCAAGTCTCTTTCCCAAATCCATCCCAATATAGTGATTACCAACAAAGTACACGATCCATGGCCTTGGCCAAGGATTCCCTCCTCATTTGGCCTCTGCTAGCTTCGGCAAGCGTTCACCTTGCCATGGCTGGGCGAATACCGGAGAAAGAAATGCTCTGGCGCAAGCAAAAGGCCATCCATACCGTCAAACACGCATTAGCTTGTGTTTCCCAGAAGCAATCACATATCCATTCAGATAGAAGTGCCATGAGGCGCAGTGTTTCCTCAATGGAAACCATGAACATGCTCGTGTGCGCTTCCCTGCACATCATAGGGACAGAACTAGTGCATGGCTCGGATATGGACACCATCCTGCCTCTCACCCGTGGAGCCGCATACCTGGTAAAGGAACGTTGGGCCAGCAACCCAAGCTCCAAAGACCCGTTTGACATTGTTGTTCGACAGGACATAAAGCTTCTGGGTTGGCATAACCTTATATTGTGTGTTCCTTATCCTCGGGAACCGGTGCTCGAGACACAGTACTGGTACCATCTGTTCGAGGAGCATGCGAAAGAAGTTTCAGCCGTGGAGCCCGATGCAGTGTTTGGTTTTGCAGCGCACATTACAATTCTTACTGGCGAGTGTGGAGGTCTAGTAGGGAGTTGGTATCGTCAACAAATTACTCCCGAAGAATTTGTAGAACGCCGAGGCAGGCTAATGCAGCAGATATCAGTGGCTTGCCTCAATCTCCCACCTCCTAGACTCCCGTCAGACCAAAGGAACGGAGATGTCTACAATACCAGCATATATGCGGCACTGTCCCATGCCTTGGCATCGCAAATTTACCTCGCTAGAGCGACGGAGTTTCAATCAAATTCACCAGCCATCGGCTTCTTGGTCGGTCAATTGGAGGAAGCTGTCCAGTCGGTTCACCTGGCATCGCCCGTTGTCACGATAATGCTATGGCCAATGTGGGTGCTGGGCTGTGAGAGCGAGCCGGCCTCTCAAAGAAGATGGTCGGTTGTCAGTCGTTTGCAGGAAATGCTAAAGAAGAACGGCATCATGAACATTAAGACATGCCTGGAAACGTTATCGGACAAGATCTGGTCTTTGCAAAAAGATGATTCTGCCAAAGATCACAAATGGCAGTACTATGGGCAATCAGCGTGGGTGAGGGCATGCTTTGAGGAACGAATCCAGCCCGTGCTGGTATGAATATATCTTCGGTAGATTTGGCGGTAAATATGCCGTTGAGGGGATCAAGCGTGGATTGCCGGTTTGGTCGGACGGGGTTCGAGTATGCTCAAGTCTAACTACACAGCAATTTCCAGCGTCTCTGTCACCAAAGCCATGGTATAGTGCGGTTGGACTACAACTCGGTTTAAAGACAAAGAAATGTACCATGAGATAGAGATGGAGTAAAGTAGTCATCACAGAAGCCAAATGCAATAAGCTGACACACAATCGGCCAGAGAGGTGATCGCCGTGGTGGCCTCTACATAGGGTAGCCTTGTTGAACCATGCATGACTTGACTTGTATTTTTGTCTTATAAACTAGCACTCATCAAAGAATAAATACGCCCATTTGCACCCAGTTTCTCAATCTCTCTGCTGTTGGCTTTAACCAAAAGTGTGACTCGCACCAGAAAAGAGGCAAGCGTAGACCCACCAAAACCGCCATCTTAATCAACTTCCTGGAAACATCATTTAACGCGCATGTATGTTACTGCCATCTTCCCAACTGCAGGGATCCGCCGCGTCATTTCAAACCTGCTCGTCGAAGCTATCAGCTCGCTCAGCTTCGGGAATCCATAGGTGCGGGGATCAAAGTCAGGATGCCTCTTGGTGACGAGACCGCCGACGACGGCGAGGTTGGCCCATCCCTCATTGTCAGAAGTTTCCTCCGCAGCTTCCTCCAGCCAGTCCATGGCAGTGCTGTAGCTCGGCTCCGTGGGTATAGGCAACGCGGATGTAGGGGACGTAGGGAACGCCATGGGGATGTCGTTCTTATGGACGAGCGGATTCCTCGGAACGAGATTCTCGATGTGGATAAACTTGTCGCACGCCTTGACGAATGGCGTCGGCGTCTTGCGCTCGCCGCAGCCGTACACGACGAGGCCTGACTCGCGGATCCGGGAGGCCAGGCGGGTGAAGTCGCTGTCGCTTGAGACGATGCAGAAGCCATCGAAGCGATTCGAGTACAGCAGGTCCATGGCGTCGATAATCATGGCCGAGTCTGTCGAGTTCTTGCCGCGCGTATAGGCGAATTGCTGAATGGGCTGGATGGAGTTCTCGAGGAGCTGTTCCTTCCAGCCGTTGAGGCCGTTGCTCGTCCAGTCTCCGTAGGCACGCTTCACAAAGGCTGTCCCATACTTGGCGAACTCGGCAAGGACGATGCCGACCATCCTAGGCTGCGCGTTGTCGGCGTCGATCAGGACGGCGAGCTTCGCACTTGCATCAGCCGCCATGGTGGGATGCCACAAAGACAAGATGCCGACAAAAGAATTACTGATCCGATGAAATTATGGGATAGAAATCAATGAGTTTTGGGCCTTTTCCGACAGTACAGGACGAATATGAAGACGCTGTGATTGAACGGTTGTTTGTGCCGCATTGGATGTTGTTTGGGCGCCCGTGGATGAAGTGGGGAAGTTGACCAATGTCAGACGGCATTGGGCTCCGCAAACAGGCTACCTTTACCACTGCGAACAGCTATGCGTAGCGGCAGGTCTCCAGTTTGACAACAGAGACAACACGATTGCGGGTTGGGCGTGTGGTTAGGTGCCAGAACTGACGACGCGGGTGGCGGTTACAGCGCAATAAGGTTCCGTTGTATTCTGCCAATGCCAAATTACCTGCCAGCACAATTGCCCATGTGCTGATCTCTTGAAAGTTGACAATGAGAATATCTGGGCAAGTTCCCATGGAGATACAAGATGTAACAACAGATAGGGATCATCTGACGTGGGCAGCAAGGATGCGCCGGGCTTACAGTCAACTTTGTGGTGAGATACAGACCTGTGTTCCCACACACAAAGGATTGTACAGGAAAAGCGTGCTACCATGTGAACGTTACGGCTCTTCATTAAATTGATACGGTTTGGGGTGGCTCCCCGCTAACTTTGAATGTTCTTGACCTCCCGACTCATAATCCAAATTGTTAATATATGTTCCATGTTGTATACCGATGGTAAATTGTTCGTTCTGAGTATTATCCCCTCGGCTGCTAGAAGCCCACTCCGAACGGATGTCTCACTGCCCGCAAACGACGGCGTGATGATACGAGACGGCCCCCTCCCATGAAGGGCAGTGTCGTCATTCAACAGAATGCTGCTGAATGAACATGGCAGCTGCTGACGAGCTGATTTGCTGATCTTGGCTACATGTCGGTCAAGCCAGCGCAGCCCGTGCTCGTAAAGAACCAAGCCCAAGATCTGACCGTCGCAACCAACTGCTGGTTCTGCTCCCAGCCCTCCAAGTCGCGTATCTTGATGAGCGTGCGGAGCGCCATGGCAAACTCGGCATTTCCTTGGACCATCTCGAGCGTCTTCTCCACCTCGCGGAGAACTTCCAGATCCCGACTCTTGTAGACGACGAATCCTAGTGGGCGGAGGGCGGCATATTCATCGGACAGCGTCTCTTTGCCTCGCATCCTCATCGGCTTGAGCAGAGCTCTGGTCGCCTTGATCATCTCGAGGTGCCACCTCTTTGGCGACGTGGGCACGCCGATCTTGGTGTGCGAGGCGAGGGCATGGGCTACGTACTCGGCTTCAGAGTACAGAGCTTCCATGGTAAGGACCTGAATGTGAAACCACGGGTCGGATTGCTTGGTTTGTTGTGCTTTTTGTGCTAGAGGAAGAAACCGCGTATGCCAATTCCTCAATGTCTCGATGGCCTTCGTGACCAGGGCAGAGACAACATGGTAATCTCCTTGCGCAATCGCCTCCAGCCGTCGGGGTCGCAGGTGATGCTTGAGGAAGTGAAGCGTAATATCCCACCATTTTGACGACTCATCCACGTCATGAAAGCTTTCGGGCGCATCGTCGACGAGGAATTCGCTTCGCTGACCTTGACAACAGGCTTTCAGTGAGGGATCAAGCTCCTGTTCGTTGTCCGGGAGGCCAGGCCAGCGGTGGATGGTGAATCGTTGCAGCATGCAGAAAATAGCAGACTCGACGTAGTCAAACTTCAACTCGGCAGGCGTCAAGTTGGCCTCCTTGCACCTGACGTTGACGTATTGCTGCATCATGTAGTGGGCAAAGCGGAAGTGAGTAAAGGCGGAGTCGACATTGTTGGAGGCAATTTCGAACCCCATGAAGAGGTATGCCGACATGAGTGCCAGCCTGAGCATCTGGGCCGTGGTTCCCTTGAAGGCACGGCACAGGCTGACAGCTTCTGAGTGGTACTGGAGGGACTCTCGGTGTAGCCGCTCGTCCAGCCTACCGCCGTTGAGGAACTGGAAGGAGGCGGCCGAAGCGCCGATGGCGCAACAGAGGGCGCGCAAGGCTGGCTGCTGCAGGGCAATCTGAGGGACCAGCTGGACCATTGCCACGGCCGGGAGCGTGCCGCCGGGCGCAGAGGCTATGATGAAGAGCTGGAAGAAGTCCCATGACCTCTGGTCGGGGAAGATGTGTGTTTCGTATCTTGGAGACACGCAGATGGAGGACGGCGGCGAGGCTGCGGTCTTGGCAACCCACATACCGTCACACACGAGGCCCTTGGCCACGCATTTGCTGCAGGACGGCTTGGTCTCGTCGCATTTGGTGCGTCGCTGCCTGATGCCGGGTGGGAGCAATGGTCAACACGGGTGTGCCGGAGCGTGGTGGGCACGGGTGCATGTAGTACTCACTTGCATTGGCGACAGCCAGTGCGAGATCTGGTTGTGCAGATTCTTGTTTGGCGCTTGCGGTTATCCAGGGAGAATACTATGAGATTGCTGCCAGGATTCGTCATGTCAGCATGAGCACACACATGGTAGGTGGCCAAGGCAGAGTAGAGGCAGAGGCAGAGGCAGAGGCAGAGACAGAGGCAGGATGAGGAGTTGGGGATACAAGATCAGGTACGGATAAGGTATGTATGTATGTAGAATGGAGTCATCCAAGGTGATTGCTCACACTTCAGGTTTGGCCTTGCCCGCAGGCTTGCTGGAGCCCGAGTCCCTTCTGGACGACATTGAGGCATTCTTCAGCCAAGCCAGGGATACGTGCACTGACTGGCATGCAGGTACCAGAGCGAGAGCCTGTCGGGGTGGAACCGGCAATGTCAGACGCGTGATGGCCGTCACCCTCGGGACGACGAAAGTGGAAGCAGTTGTGCGGGATGATGGTCGCGTCTGGCCTGGGAGGAGAATTCAGAGGCCCCTGAAGGTAGTGCCAAGTCGCGGGATGACCAATCATCGAGGCACCATTACGCGATGCTCTTTTGGGAATCAGGCCCGAATCCCTGTTCGCTTGGACGAGCAGCAGCAGCAGCAGCAGCAGCAGCAGCAGAAGAGCTACAACAATGACAGCAGCAGCAGCGGCACGATGGGAAACGGGTTCGAGTTGGCAAGAAAAGGATGGATGTCGACCGAGTGTCAGTCCATGTGGCATGCAGGAGAGAGAAGCTGGAACCTGTCCAGAACAGGCTGCTTGTTCGCCGCCGACTCGTCACGTGCCATTCCAAGCAATAAGCGACCTGTCCAGCTGAAACCATGCTTAGCGCAAGAACCAGGCGGTTTGGGGCAAGGCCGCGACCCAGCTTCACGCTTCAGGCCAAGCGGCATCATAATAACGTGACCTGATGCAAGAGGTGACAAGCTTTCGCCCATTCTTCTGGAACGCGGGGGACTTGCCCTGTCATGACTGGGATGATGCTTTGAGGGCGCAGTTCAGCTCAGGGGAGCTGAAACGGAATAAGAAATGAGCTGCCTTTTATTTGTCTTCTTTGTCTACCCGGCCCAGCCAAAAACGCCTTGCTATATGCAAACGGAACAAAGCAAAACCAATGCACGACAATCCATCATGAGCACGACCAGTCGTTGAGACGGTCGGGCAGCCAGCCACTCGTGTGCTTCAGAGACGTCTTGCGCTGGCTCATGGCTGGCGCGAAGCCTTGCCCCTCAAAGACCTTGTCGTCGAGCCGGCACAGGTCCTCGACAAACGACCACTGCACGCAGTTGACCCACGACTTGCAAGCCGCCTCGCACGCGTCGGCAGACTCCCAGCCCTTCTTCCACACGCTGGCCTCGTAGGCGTCGGGCGGCGCCGGCGGATCCTCCTTGTTGGCCGACGTCACCTCGTACACGCCGCTCATGTTGTCCCACCACTCCTTGCGCTCCTGGACCCGGTGCAGCATCATCTTGCCGAAGAAGTCCTTGTGCAGCAGCGGCTTGGAGAAGTCAAAGGACCGCTCCAGCTCGTAGTAGGCCGCCACGTCGCGGCTGTGCACCTTGTGCCACGACATGAGCGGGCTGCACCAGTTGTGCCGGCTGAAGCCAAAGGCCCAGTGCACCACCGGGTTGAAGCCCCAGGTGAACTTGCCGTCGCCGTCGTTCTCGCCAAACCTGACCCCGTACTTGTCGAGCGCGTGCGCCAGCACCTGGTCGCCGCAGCAGTGGTCCGCCGTGTACTCGTAGTACTCGTTGGTCAGGTTCGAGTTGACGCCAAACGACTTCTCCCAGGCCGCCCGCGACACGGCGAACCCGGCGCCCCCGTGCGCAAACACCCTGTCCGACTTGGCCGCGTAGCTGCCCAGGTAGTGCGGGCGCCGGTGGTCAAACCGCGAGAGGTACGACAGCACCTGGGGCAGGAAGAGGTACGTGTCGTCCTCCATGTAGATGTACCACTTGGCGCGCGGCCAGTTGTCGCCGGCGTGCTGCATGAGTGGGATGAACTTGTACTTGTCGATGATCCAGCCGCCCGTCGGGCCCCATTCGTCACCCGCCACCCCGGACGCCTCGACGTAGTAGTTGTGGGCCATGTACTCGGGCTGCTGGCGGTAGACGTCAAAGTCGGGCGTGTTGCCCGCAATGTGCGACATGTTGGCCAGCACGTCGATGGTGCGGAAGTGGCCAATGGTCTCGTTGAGGTCCGAGTAGATGACAATGTTGTTGTGAGGGATGCGCTCCTCGGCCAGCGACGTCATGAGGTGGGCGAGCAGGCGCTTCCACATTGTCGTTCCGCCCGTCTTCATGATCAACAGCACGTCGTTGGGCGACAGGCTGCCATCTGCAGAGCCGACGTGCGCTGCAGAGTCCGGCTCCTTGTCTTCTGCCGGGGGCGAGGCCATCTCTTGCGGCGGGACGTCTTGTTCCGACGAGACGTGCTCATGTTGCTGGACATGGCTTGCCTCTCCGATCTTTACACTGGTGCCCAAATCCAAGGGCTGCGATAGTCGATGGTTTGGTGCTGGGCTGAGGAAGAAGTAGATGGAAACGATGCAGACGGCGATGATGAGGGCCGGAGCCATCCGGTTGTTTCGGTATGTCATTTTGAGTGTGATGCAGCCTCTCTGAGCGGAGAGGCTTCCACGACAAAGACAATCACACAAGAGGAACAGAAAAGAGAGACCAAAGTGAGTGACGGCGTTCAAGGCAGATGGACGCTGCCCCGCGGGATGATGCTCAATTATGGCCATGCCAGACAACTTTTCACCCCTGGAGCATCAAGGCATCCAATCTCCAGCCATGCCGATCCCCTGTCTAGGGCCGCGCCTGAGTAGTGGCCCCTTTGATGGTCTCGGGCTTTTGGGGCGGATCATGGATGGGGATCATCCATCGGATTCCGTGCCTGGGGCGGGCTAAGCCTGCCCTGCAGTCCGCCTTTTTCCAGCGCCATGCCATGTCCGCGTTCCCGGCAAAGGGTGCCCCTACGAGGCGGTGCCAGGCTCCGGGGCTAGCCAATGATGCGCTGGCAGGATATTCTGGTGTCATCTCGTGTTATGCACCTTGTGAACCCGTCGAAGCTAGTGACGGGTGGCTATAACACGAGACGACTTTGCGATGCCGTTATGATATGTGATGCTCTATAAGGGGGCGGTGACGCTTTCTTCCTTCGTGGTTCTCTGGTTCAAACCTGACTCAGGATACGAGATACATGCGAGCGAACAATGGAACCGAGGAAGAAGGAGAAAAGAAAACACTACCAAGACATTATCCGGGGCCCCCGAAAGGACTTTCGCGAACAGCCATCGGCCCACGGCGAGCCCAACGCATGGTAGGCACGGTTTCAGACGGTGCAATTTTACACGGAACCGACACGGTCCCAGGCAGCTAGCAGCCTTGTGTGTGTCAGCAGGGGACGACACCCATAGGACAGGTTACGGCATGCTGGGGATCGAAAATCCTTCTTCCTCTCCACAGAGGGGCTTCGCTCTGCTAAATAAGGCAAACGAACTGGAGCACGAAATTACTGCTATGCTATGCCTAGGAGTGGAATTTTCTTGAGCAGGCGCCTCAATGAGGTCCCCGACGTGCAGCTCAAAATCTTGCAGCTCGTTTTCTCCTTGCTTGCGCCCCGTCTCGATGGGGTATACGAGATGCCAGATGACTCAATAGTAAGCGGGCAGTTAGACATTCCGACACTCAAGCTGGGCGCAGGAGAAAAAGGAAAGAGAGAAAAAGAGGCTGCGTGGCGAAGCGACAACCCCCCTGGAGTTCGAGAAGCTTGCCTGGAGCATGGGTTCACTTGTTAATGACACACAGGCAGGCACCTTTGCAACCCCGTGCTCCGTACTGCAATACGCCAGTGTCGCCTCCCTCCTGGGTCCCATCCGAATGGAACTAATTAATTTTCCTCTGGGTAGGGTGGGAGCCCATGTGGGTAAGTGAATGCGAGGCGCCCCCGATGGCCTGGCAATGGGTCGGCGGACTTTCGGGAGTCGCTGGCGAGGCTCTGCTCTGCCGAGGAGGCTAAGTAGGGGCTTGTTCCCGTTCATCGCGAAACCGACCATCGTGAGTCACTTGCTTCCTCGCTCGCTGGCCTTCACGTTGGATAGCAAGGCGTGTTGTGTGCTCCTTGCACTGTCATTCGTTTCCTATAATCCGACCACTCACTCGTTTCGCCATTCTGGCACAGTCGCTCGTTGCATTCATTGAATTGCATCTTGTTTAATCGTTCATCTAATATTGCTATCCACTCAGCCTGTTGATTGGCAACCAGCTCGACTCACACCAGCACCAGCCCATCATGATGGAAGCCTCCGACGAGCATCGCGGCTTTGCCATCGCCCGTCCTCCTCATGTCTCACTCCTACGCAAAATCTTCAACATCCTAGGCTGCATCGTGGCCCTTCCCCTCTACTGGTTCATGACAGTCCAGTCTCCGTGCCCCGTCACGCTTGACACTATCGTTACCATCCTCCTCGCAGAACTGAACCGGTTTGTCAATGAGGGAAGACGCATTGAGTTTTATGCGCAGGAGACGTCCATTCGCGACAAGGCCGACCCTGAAAAGGGCGAAAAGTCGAGCCTTAGAACCCCCATGACGCCCCGGTTCCCCTCGACGCCCCTCTTCGCATCAGCGCCGCGTCTACCGTCCACTTCCCGTTTGCAGATCATGGCTGCTGTCGTGGGCTGGCGCGAGGATCCCTCACTATTCACGCGTGCCTTGGAGAGCTACAAGTACGCTTCGGGGTGCCGCTTTGTGCTCGTCGGTATTGATGGCGACGACGCCCAGGACGAGGAGATGATGAATGTCTTCAATCAGGTCTACCCAGACGCCAAGGTCCTCCATCTCACGGAGCCGCTGGGCGAGGTCGCCCAGAGCGTACGCGAAAAGGTCATCGCCATGCAGGCTGACTCAGGACTCCCAGTCGACGAGGCCGAGTGTGACATGATTGCCCTGCAGCACTGTATCCAGCTGGCCAAGGCGATCCTGGACCAGCACAAGATTAGCTTCTTGGGGAGCACCAGACAGCTCTGTATCCGGCAACCACATATGCACAAGAAAGCCATCATGTTCACCAGCTTCATCTTCTCCCTCGTTATCGCTGACATTCTCGGCATCGAGTTCCTGTGGTCGTCTGATTCCGATACCATCGTTATGCCCAACTCGCTAGAGCATACCGTCGACACCATCGCGATTGACCCGACTATTGGTGGTGCTAGTTCCGGCCTCATCATTCACAACGATAACGAATCTCTGGTTACCAAGCTTGCGTCCACTGTCTACTGGGGAGAGCTCTATCTGACCAGAAGCACCCCCGCGCCGACCGCCAGCAGTGATTGTCAGTCAGGTCCCAGTACCGTTTTCCGACTCTCTGCCTTGCCCCCTGTTCTTGTCCCTTGGTATCGCCAGACCATCTTTGGAAAGCGAATGGTATGTTGCATTCCCTACTCACCAAGTCCCCCCAAACTGACATCGTCTTCCAGATCATCAATGAAGACAGGCACTTGACCACCAACCTACTGTCTCGTGGTTGGGGCGTCGTCTATGCCTCAGACGTACTTGCTGCCACTGATACACCAACAACCTTAGCTCGCTGGCTTAAGCAACAGGTTCGATGGGGAAGGGCTACACACGCCGAGAGTCTTCTCCAGCCTAAGGTCTATCTAATGAGTCATCCCCTGCTATTCTGGGGCATGGCTAAACGCGAAGTTGGACCTATTATTGGTCTTGTGGCTGTTATATACTACTTCCTTACCTCCCAGCAACTTGTCAAGGTCTCTGTATACGATCTTGCCCTTCGCGTCCTTATTACGGCTGCGTACAACCTCCTCCGCAACCCCCATCGACTAAGCACCCTACGCTGGGTCCTCCCCGGCATCTTCTTCTACTATATTCCTCTGCCCGCTGTCCATTGCTGGTCCATGGTTACCCTAACTGCAGATGGCTGGGGCACTACCATGCGATCAAGCGCCGAGCTGGTTAAGAAGGAGGACAGCGTCCTGGCTGCATGGTGGGAGACTGGATTCTTCGTCATCTGGATGGGTATTGTTTCGGGTGCCACTGCCAGGTTCGTATCTAGCTTCCTGGCGTTAGACTGGAGGCATGAGGCTGTAACCATTCTCTTGAGCACATTGCTTGCAGCGTTTTGGGCTTGGAAGGTGACAATTCATAAGATCTCATAGATGTCACTATAGAATAATAAAATGACTATGAGTTATGACACCATATTGAAGTCTTGATATTGTACTGTGCTTTCATGACACGGTTCATCTCACTTGCTCCTATTGATCGTTTGAGGCCAGGGCGTGCAATGCGATTGTGCCTAGTTCATGATCTGTTCGTGGCGTCAGCCGTCCCAACGGCATTCCATTCATTCCAGTCAAGCCGGGCGCAAAGTACGCCGTGCCAATTGTTTCTGCATCTAGTTGATTTCATGCACGAATTGGTCTAATTGGTCCGTCGCTGACACATTGCCACCTTTCGGATATGACGGAAGATGATTTTGGCTAGAATAAACTCAGTATAAGAAGGATGACGCAGCCACCCGGCTATCCGGTCAAACAGCAACTTTCTTATCCCGAATCCCATCGAATACCATCCGTTGTCAAGATAGAGGTTGGAAACATGCAGAAGGTCTCGGCCGCCATGCCCTCCTGGGATACGACAAAGACGCAGAGCAAGAAGGGCTTTGACAAAGTATGGAGCTGGTTCGACAAGCTCGGAGCCCCCGTCAATCGTTTCTCCAATAGGATCGGCAGCGAGGCCTTCTGGCCGACGACTCTGGACAAGGAATGCAACAAGGCGGCGAGGATCCTGCGGTCTTTTTGCAGTAGGCTATTTCCCTACAGGCCGTGACCCCCTCTCCCGCTATTTGACTCTGTGTAATTAGCTGTACGTATGCTAACAGATGGCGACGCAGAGGATGGCTTCTACACGCCGGAGGATCGGACTTTGGACCAAGCGGGACCAAACGAGAAACGAAAACAGCTTGTCATAAAGAAGATACCACAAGAAGTCATCAAGAACGCGGTGGGAATTGCTGTTTTTACTACAATGCGGACGGGGCTGTGGTTTTCTGGCGCAGGAGGTTCAGGAGTTCTCGTAGCCCGGCAGGAAGACGGATCATGGTCTCCCCCGTCAGGAATTATGCTGCACACTGCCGGCCTCGGGTTTCTCGTCGGCATCGATATCTATGATTGCGTTCTGGTGATCAACAACCGCAAAGCGCTCGACGCCTTCACCAAGATCAGGGCAACGTTGGGCGGTGAGATAAGCGCCGTCGCTGGTCCGGCTGGAGTCGGCGGTGTCCTCGAGAACGACGGCAAGTGGAAGCAAGCAAACCGGCCCGTCTTTACGTATCTCAAGTCCCGGGGCTTCTATGCGGGCGTCCAGGTCGACGGTACGATTGTGATAGAGCGGACCGACGAGAACGAGAGGTTCTACGGCGAGAGGATTGGCGTGGCAGACATCCTGGCTGGAAAAGCTCGGCACCCGCCGCCTGAGATCAAGATGCTCATGGAGACGCTCAAGGCCGCCGAGGGTCGCACAGACATCGATATCAATCTCATGGAAGAGCTGGAAGGCCTGCCTGCGCCCAGCGACTTCGATGTCCATGCACCAGACGGCCATATATTCAGCGTCCCGGAGCCCGATGACCCAGACCCCTACGGCGTAGAGGCTCTGCGGAAGGAAGGGCTGGAGATTCTGGAGGCGGGCACTCGTTCGCGTCCATCGAGCGCACAATTCGAGTTTCACCCGAGCCCTTCGAGCCCTGTGTATGGCATTTACAGCGCACACAGCCAGCGCGCAAGCCAGGAGCATCGACTCAACAGGCGATGGACCCAGGACACCAGCTCCTATGCCTTCAACGCATCCGACACCGAGTCGCAGTACAGCTCCAGCTCCGGGGTTACCCCGTCCAGCAAGAAATTCCGCGAAGAGGGCGCTGCGGAGAAGAACTTGGAGAGATTTCACGACGCCAGCGAGACGCAGAAGATGGAGGGCCAGAACCCAGAGTCACCTGGTAACAGTGCATCGAAGACAGACTCGGCGTACGCAACGTGGAATCAGCCGCAGTCCGAAGTCGTGGCCAACGGTGCTGCCGTCCCGCGGATACCACCACCTCTTCCGCCGAGACAGCTGCCCCGTGACCGTGCCGATTCAGAGTTTGAGACGCTGGACTTGTATGATAGCAACAAGAGCCCCTTGTCGTGATGGATGGTTGTTATGGGTACGAAGGAAGAATGGTGGTGGGGGTTCGTCGCAGCAAAACCCCTTCAATGTTATTGTAGATTATTATCACGTGCACTCAGCCCATCACTCTTTCCCCGCTCTGTAGCTCTGCCCTCTCGCTGGTCTTGAGTTTGTGGCTCCAAATTTCACGCAGACAGCATGCCGGTCTCTCGTAGTTGTCTATGTCAAGATGCTTCCATTCAGACCCAAAGCTGCTCCCAGTCCGGGCCAAGAAGAAGACACAACGGCGGCATCTGCATCATCCGATGATTGCATCGCCTCTCTTGGCGCCCTGCCTCAACACACCCTCCAAAGCCTCTTCGAGGATGGCTCCCTCGACCGTTCCGATCTTTGCGCTCTGCGTCTGACATGCGCGGCCCTGTACAATGCCGCAACTCCTATCTTGTTCCGCCGCATCCGCATATCCCAACTTCAGCAGGACCGTGAGGCCTTCTTCGCCATCTGCCACACCCCCCATCTTGCCCAGCATATACGGGAGGTCGAGTGGCAGGAGATATCTTGGTATCCCGGCTACTTTGAAATACCAGGCGGGACTGAATTTTCCAACTTGCCAGACGAAGAATACCAAAGGATCGCCCCAGGGCTAGATTCTTTGGCTCAGAAGCTTTTCTGGCTCGTCACCATCCCTAAGCTGCCCACTGAAGGGCAGGTTGATTCGCGACGACATGCCATAGCCAAGTTTCGTCCCGACTTTTACATAGCCCTCAAATGCCTGTCTCGTCTTGATACCTTCTTCTCAGCACCCATGCCGCCCGAGCGTGAGCTAGACTGCGAAGAGTACCCTTTCTCGGCGTCCGTGTTTCATGTGCACCACCCGTCGATATATTACCCGCCGCAGGCTAATGATGGGCTTTTTCTATTTCTCCTGCCGGCCATTCGGGACTTGGACTTGCGGGGCATGAGACTTCGGTGGGAGCACCAAGCCAGTCTTGGTACCTTATGTTATTCAAGGGCAATTCCTGCCGCGTTTGAACATCTGACTGCTTTGAGCATCTCCATCTCCGCCTTTGCTGCCGCGGGAAATGGCGCGCTGTTCACCAATCTCTGCCGCGCAAATAATATCCGCGAACTCACTTTGGACCTTCAGGGCAGAGAGGAAGAAGAGGAAGAAGAGGGAGAAGAGGGAGAAGAGGGAGAAGAGGGAGAAGAGGGAGAAGAGGGAGAAGAGGAAGAAGAGGAAGAAGAGGAAGAAGAGGAAGAACAAGAAGAACAAGAAGAACAAGAAGAACAAGAAGAACAGGAAGAACAGGAAGAACAGGAAGAAGAGGAAGAAGAGGAAGCACCAAGAAATATTCAGGAACTATTGCTTCGGCTCTCTCCAGATCACATGCACTCTGGCTGGTCAGGACTCCATTCACTGAGCCTTATCTCAATGCCTCTCGTCAAAAGCGTCTTGCGCAATATAGTCGAAAGCAACGTCAGATCGCTACGGCACCTTTACGTTGCCGATTGCGGCTTGGATATCTCGGACATCAGGGACTTGACTGCCATCCCAGGGCTTAAGCTTTCATCATTCCGCGTTCTTGAAGATGGCGAAGAATTGCAGGAAATATTCAACAAATCCGGGTCACTAGATTACGGCGATTTGGAGTCTAGCTATGCGGGCGATAAAAACTTGCATGAAGACTTGTACACAAATTCGAGAGACTGGAGAGATGAAGAGCGACAAAGTATCTGTAGCCACGCCGACTCAGATGACAGCCTTTGTCACCGACTCCAAACAGCCCCTTATTGGGCATGGGGTCGCTATTACACTGAAAACGCAGAGGAAAGTCGTGGACCCTTGGTCTTCTGCCATCAGGTTTCTCAGTCCTACCCGAACAGCCACCCAACCGAGTATTGGAAGTTTACGCACCACACTGGAGAGATAGCTTACGGCAAAGACCCATGGGACTGGTTTGACAGCTGGGATCCTGAGGATGGAGACGTAGAAGAACCGACACCCTACTGCATTCAGCTTTCTGAGTACCTGGAAGCTACCGAGAGTTCCGCTAGGAACGCACATGAGGGGGCCGGCTTGTCAAACACTTGGCTGGGGGTGAACTCAGCGATGTGGGAATACTTCAAGACCCTGAGGCCGCCAGAGGGCGCTATTTACTACGACAGAGATATGGACAAGCACTTTCATGATAGCGTTCAATGAACGTTACTATGGTACGCATTAGCGCCCGACGCCGCGGCGGCATCGTGACGGAAGCTTCTGGTCAATTGCGGTGGCTGGAAAATCTTGACATCCGCTGCAGCCATAAGTGTCAAGTTTTTCTTAATCAAATTTTTTTGCCAAGTATTATCTATTGATTTGGTACTGTCTTTATCGTCAGAGGGAACCTCCTCGAAGTCGTTGGTCTATATCCCATTGGGGCACACGAACGGGAAATCCTACATAGTACGCATAGCTGGCCTGGAAAAGCACCGTGGGGGGTTTAAACCCCAATTTCTCCCAGGCCATCTGTAGTTATACATTTGTAAAGAGTGAAACTCACATGAGTACAAACTTGCGGTCCGGATTCCTCTCCATCTGCAAAGCTTCGCCGCCCATGATTCCATGAACATAGCAATCGCCCAACAAGGTCCACGACGATCCATCGCCTCTCTCGCGCAATATAAACGGCGTACGACCCCCGTGGAGGATGGCCACTGTGTCGCCTTTGCACATGTCATCCGGCCCAAGCCCAAAGTATCCCTTATCCGTCACGAATAAGTGGCGTCCGCGGAGTGTCTTGTGCGCCAGCTCCATGTATCTCTCCTCATTGCGGTCGTGTCCGTCAAACCACACGAGGCCGCCATTCTGGTGCCGCCACTCGCAGTCATAAGGGCGCTCCGGATCGCTGTCACTCTCTTCATCCACATCTCCATATGTGCCGTCGTTGGGATTACCCTCGCGCATCGCAGACTTGCGAGACTCCTTGTTCATCCAGGCTAACTCATATGGCTCGAGCTCTTCGTCAACACGACTATGCCAGCCCGACTGCGTCTCATAGCTGGTAGGACCCCATTCCTGTGCTGTGGCGCTTGGCTTCAAGAAGAGACCGATGATTTTATGTCGGTGCAGGGATTTGCTATGACGCCTGAGAAGCTCTGCATAAGGGTCGTTCTCCGCCCACTGAGTAGGTCGCTGTGCTGCAGCTGGCGCTAGATAAGGAGTTTCATTATGTGTCTTAGACTCATCCACGGTCATCAACTCGAGTTGGGCTTCCACCGTCTTCACACTCTCTTCAATGTGTGAAGTCGGCACAGAAGTAGTTACCTCGAGGGCTAGCTCCTCACCTTGGGCTTCGACGTCCCCAGGACGGCTGGCACCGCTCTCTGAACTGAGGATGCTCGGAGGCTCCTGTTGAACGATGGGTTCGGCCATATCTCTGGAGCTCGATGACGAATCCGGCGGATGGCCAGGCTTGCAGGCTTCCCGTTGCTCAGCTTCCATTGCCATCTCGGCCGGCGCAGAGTCGTTCATATCTGTGACGGCCGTACCATCACTGCTAGCCACCTTGGAAGTGTCACTGAACTCTGCTTCCGAGCTTTCTTCAACTTGGACAAACCCGAACTCGTCAGTTGTTGGATCCTCGGGAGGAATCAGGCCGTCGTCGTATCGTGCCCACCAATCCAGAAATGCGTGCATATCCCTCTCGCTCGCATTGCGCTTGACCAACTTCCCGTTCACCATGGACGTCTCGCTCTCATAGTGACGCTTCATCTCGTGGCTCGCTCCATGGTCCGCTATGAATGTCAAGGCCATTGCCTGCCACAGCCGTTCCCCTGTGATGTACCTTGCATACATGGGCATCGAACTGCATATATCGCCAGCGCGAAACATGTACTGAAGAGGGGACGTGGCCTCTGGTCTCCGATTGGGTGTCAGACTGATGCACCCAACAACCTTGTCAAACACGAAGCCTTCCACTTTGCACCATGGGTAGTTGAGGAAGGGCTTCTTCTTCTTTCCAGAGATTCCCGCCTTGAACCAGGGCACACTGAGGAACGGCTCGAAGCGCATGGGGAGTCGCCAGTTTGGAGACCAGCTCTGATACAGCGGCGACATGGAAGAAATGCGTGGCCGAAAAGCACCAGCGCAGTGAAGCAGCTCAAGATGATCCTTATGACCCAGCATGCGCTCAGCAAAGTCGGCAAAGACTTGCTTTACGTCATCCTCATAATTGATCTCCACGGCAAGGCGTTTGGCCCTGGAGTCGGCATTCTTGCTCTCGAAGGTATTGAGCTGGGATGGGTTGAATAAGCCCGCGTCGCGATCTTTCGGCGATAAGTTGGCAAAGGGCGAGCGAACATCATTTGCCAGTCCAAGATAGGCATAGATGCGGTCGTGATCAACCGTGCAAGACATGGTGCTGAATCGAACCAGCAAATCCAGGATGCTGCTTCCCGAGTACGAACTGGTATGCTCAAAGTGACTGCGCTGCCACTCTAGAGACTGTATGTGCTTCAATACAGCTTGATTCATGGCGTAGCTGCTCTTCTTCAGCACGAAGATGGCATGGTCAAGTGCATGAGTGGTGATGTCGAGCGATCCGCAGTAAAAATGAGCCTTTCCAACAAGCCCCTCTTGAATCACCCATCGTCTCGTGAACCATGGCAGAGCGAGGAACTTGTGCACAGCATCCAGCTTCTCCTCGCCAAAGAAACGCAGAAGTTCTTCCTTGACGCTGCGGTTGGCGCGCTCCGTTGTCACAGCGGACTCGTGTTTTGAGCTGCTCAAACCCCAGAAGAAGTTGATGCATTTGTCCATGTCTTCTCGATCGGGTCCATCGCCCTCGAGCCAGACGAGAACGGATCTTGCATAGTTGTAGATCTGACCCATGCGCTGCACCTGCTGACTCTTCTCCTTGAGATCTGTCTGGTTGATGCACACGGCGTCTACCCAGAGCCTCAGCACCTCATCTCTCTTCCTAAGACGGCGGAGCGCCTGGCTCAGCGACGAGGTGATTTTGAGCTCTGATGTCCCGCAGATGAGTCGGTCAGATGACCCTCCGGCACCCCATACATAGGAGAGGGCTGAGAAGTCGTAATCCAGCTCAAGATCAATATGCTTTACATTGCAGCGCAAGTCGACGTCTAGACTGTCTGCAGGCTCGAGCTCAATGATACGGATGTTGTAGGAGTCTATGAACTTGTAGTCCTCGTCCAGAATGGATTGGTCTTTGTTGCCTAGTGGGCTATATACGTATGGTGGCATAGCCATGGTAGCGGATGATGGGCAGAAGGATGGGGACCACCGAGTGAAAGCTTGGAAGGCCAAGATGGTGTGAATAGGTTGGGATATCTAAAGAGAATGGGAGAGGAAGATCTGGGTTGGATATCCTACAAAGTCTTGGCACGTGGGCTTTATAGACTTGAGAAATCAATAGCCTCTTATCCGCAGGTGAGGCAATAAGCAGCATAGCCACCATGATACGGTGCCTAAAACGACAAAAGCAAAACACGGGGCTCTTCGCAAGGCTCCTTATCTAGAGCACTGACGTCAAAGCAGCACAGCCAGTACAGGCAACCACGCAACATCTTCGTCTTAAATACGGAGACTCGTGAAGCCGGGCGCTGGTCGACGGCGGATGTCTTTATCTTGCCATCGCTATTCTCTGACATCTCCTGTGCCAGCCGACCCACCACCAGAAGACACCCTCACACAGCTGAACATCAGGCGGCAGATTTCCAGACTACTGGCGTTCTAGGCCGCCACCGACTCCCTCAGCCCCAGGGTGTGAACCAATACAAAACCAGGGCAGGGGTAGCGGTCTGGCACACTCTCAGCTGAGACCCAACGCAGCCAGTGGCGCTGGCGGAAGATATCTAGAGGCTGATACGGCTTGTCATGGTCATTCATCCTGAATATTGGATGGTTTCAAATCAAATTCCCCTGGAATTATGTGACATGATAACCCGAACAGGTTGTTTGGATGTCTGTGTCCAAGATCGAGGTTGGCTGCAAAGATGTGGGTTTTGTAATAATTATTGTGTAGAGAATAGAGATACCTTTCAACGAAATCACGCATCATCTTCCTATCTCGGCTTCCTTGACATCCTCGCTCATCAGCAATAGCGTCAACTACTTGAGAATGCGACGTAGTCTCTTCACTAATCCTTGCGAATGCCCACTTCGATATCTGTGAAATTCGCGTCATCCTTCACGAATGTGTATCGCGTGTACGACTCGATCATCTTCCGAGTGCGCGGGGAGTCGTCGTCTGTTGTCCACGGGCTATTTGGATAAAGTTTGTTAAACATCCCATGCCTAGTATCTAGGTTTAAGGGGAGATTTGTGTGTGCTTACCTCACGGAGATTTCCTGACCATCTGGCTCGACCACCGTCGACCACTCGAACTCGTCTTCCTCTTCAGTTGTTACACGATTCCATATAACCGCAGCTGGGCGTGCAATGTCGGCGATAACTTGCTTGACGCAAATGTCGGGAGAGCAGGACATAACGATGGACTGGTCGTCGACATGAACAAAGCCCATGGCGCCATGCATGCCGACAACCTGAATGCCAATCTCGTCCAGAAACTGTCGGTCATCGTCGGTATAGGCAGGATCCTGGGCCAGGACAGCAATATCGTCGACGCCTAGTAGCTCGCCGACTTTCGCAGCCACCGATAGTGCCGCAGCATGCTGTGTCATTCTTCTGCGCATGTGCCTTTTATAATCGACTTCCTTCTCATCAGGATCCATCGGAGAACTGAGACATCCAAGGCCAAAGCATACAACCTTGGTTATTTTTGGCAGGTCCTTGTGATGGGAGAAGATGGTTAATAAGTCGGCGCATGCCGAACTGCTCAGCCAGAGCGCTCGAACTCCCTCCCACTCTTCAGTCAGAGCTTGGACGCTTGGTCCGGTACCTGGCTGGCAGGACCATGTGGATGCTACAACTTCAAGGCTCCTTAGGAAGCGACCATACCTACCGTTTTCGACTTCATGTTTCCGGTCGTAATATCCATCACTCCCGTCGTAGCCCTCGGCGTCGTACAGCATCTGTCGGTAGCATACAAAGTGTGCTCGGAGCGACCCTTGTAGCAGCAGCTCATCTTCCGGCCTGCGAGTCCTTTGGTTGTTCATTATGCGGTCAAGAGGAGGCACCCAGGTTTCTCTCTGTTGACCATCCACTACAGGTGGGAGTCATGTAAGCTGTGCAATACAATAAATGACGCATTGAAGAGGGCTTACTATGTCGAAGCTTCAGTTCCCTCGATGGCTGGCCGGCTTCTAGTATATCTTCAATTTCTCGGAGTGATTCCTTGGTCCAAAGTTTTGCTCCGCTCTCGTAAAGGTCGCGGATGTACTGGGCGGCCCTCCTGCCTTCCTCAGTGATTGTTCGATCCTCAGGGGACTGCGCGGGCTCATTGCCACCCGTCTGGTCGACATGACCCATGGAGATGGAGTTGGAGTCATCCATGCTTGATAAGGCGTGGTTTGAAACTGGTGGGCGTTGGCTTGGAGAGAGGAGTATGTGCAAGGGAAGAGCGTGAGTGATGGAGAAAGGTCAGAGTTCTAGGCAGCCGTTGCCACTTCCCCGCCTTCCTCCGCCTTCCTTGGCAGATGTGAGATGCCGCTGACAGAGGCGCACGCCTGTCCTAATCTCCGTGCCAATCACAATCACATATTACAGATAAGCAAGAACACAGCATCTGGGGAGTATTGGATGGCCAGGAGCAACATAAATCAACGCATTTTGGGCACCCGGAGGCGATGCAGTCAATTAGGAGACCCGACCTGAATTGAATTACCCAATCCTTACCAACGAAGCATATAGACGAACATACATAGGGTGACTCTAGATAAGATACCAGCAATTGAGCATGTCCTGCGAGATCAAAGCCAGAAATGTTCTGGTTAAACGGAGGATCGGTTTACAAGTACCCCCCAGTATTTATTTCGTGATCGTAATGTGGTCGTATGGCCCTTATATCGCCAGACAGCTATTCTCCATCTCAAGGTGTGCAATGAGGCCTGTCCTGTTGGTGCAGTTGACGTACTCCATCTTGGCTTCATCCTTTTTCAGCACAACCACCTCATGCCATGTCCTTAGCTTCCGATCAGGCCCATACGTCTTGGCATGTCTCATTGCACCATTATAGATGGCCAGATGTGACTTGTGGCTCTTTGCCCAGCCCTCGAGCATATCTAAACTTGTGAAGAACCCAGTCACGCATGTCTCCCTGCGCTTCTTGCCCTTTGCTTCTCCTACATTACGCAGATAACGCAGGCCCATAGCCCCCGTAGTCGCCGGGTTGTCGCCCAAGTAGCCCAGGCCAGCCTCCAGACTCGGCTCGAGCCTGCGCTCGTAGGCCTCGGCTTCTTCGTCGTCGCAATTCTCCCAAAACTGCCCCGTTCGGATAAAGACGACGTTGTCGGTGTTGGTTCCACGCAGGAGGCGGCCTTGTGACACTGACTCTGCTGGGGCTTGGAAGTTGGATGCCGGAAAGAGATCGTGGGCCGAGTCGGCAATGCGATCACGGGCGGCACCCCAGTAAGCAGTAAGTGTATGTGGTTCGGTCGTCGTCTCTGGAAGGCTGCCGACTCCGGGTAGATAATCTGGAGAAGTGTAATTTGTCTCGAGGCGCGTGGTAGGTATCGAGAATGTTTCGCACCAAAGGCCAATGCTGTCACGTCCTGCTTGTGGCAGACTGGAGTAAATCTTGGACAAGGACAGGCGGCCCAGACGGACATCATACGCTCTGCGGCTATTCCAATAGCAAACCCAAACGCGCGCATCGGTAACGTGGTCACCAAGAATGGGTATGGGGTCGAACTGTTCGACAACAGCCGCTCTGTCCTCGCCAGGCTCGTCCACCCAGTCATGCACCGCCTGTATGGCATGATTTTGGGCTTGATCGCTCACCTCCGACACGTCATGGCGCTGAACGCCGACATACACGACATGCACATGTGTTAACGCCGAGCCAGCAACCAGCCTGAATCTCGGCACGGGGGGTTGGTGGCCCTCGGGTCTCTTGAGGGGATAGATGCGCGGGGAGTTGCTCATTTTGGGAGGTTCGGCGAGGAGCTGAGAGTCATGACAGCCTTGGATGAGTATGATCCAATTCCGATTTTCGGCATGTTGGGGTCGGCGCACGACGGCGAGTTGGAGCCACGGAAGTTGATTCTCCGCATCTTGGAGGATTGCATTTTATTGGACAGGCTGCTTCTTAGATAATCGCAGCGTTATTTGGGCTTGTTCATTGGAGCTGTGCCTTCTTCCATCACTGTATGGTATTATTCTGCAGGCAATATTACTGGTGTGCTTGTTGCGGTCCCTTCACGGTACTGCATGATATCTTGTTCTAGAATAGTAGCGGGGATTCTTAACGTGTAACCGATCGGATAGTACCTGCTGTCATTCAGCCTATCAGGCGACCCTCGGACGAATCTCGGCCGTGACGGCGGTACGGATTGCTGTCTATCAATATCCCCATATTCCGTATTGGCACTGGGAATTATTCAGCACGATGAGCAAATCGCACAGCATGTCGGGTTGCAATTGCACCGCCTGCCGTCCTTGCCATTGCCTCATTATTGCCGCCCATTGCTCCACGCTTCGGAAATGCGGAAATAGGCATGTCATAGACGGGACCGAGTGTTCCATGGCGTTCCAATAACCCCGCTGCTCGATGGATCTCGTCTGCCGCCATCAACGAATCCTGTCAACTGCCGACCTACCCCAAGCATCAAACACACGCAAAACAAAATTGGCAAACTACGTATTCATTGCATTTGCATCTGGCGCTTACTAATTGGAAGTGGTCATGTTGATATAAAGGACGCTCATAGATCACGTCTCCATTCACTTTTCCATCAGGACCAACAACTTACATACAAGCAACGCTCTAGGCTCCAGTTTTGCATACTTCAACATGACAGTCAAGGAGAATAACAAAGGGGCAAAGCCTCTTGACGTCAAGCCCGCCGAGGGCGTCTCCTTCTACACACCTGCGCAGATCCCGCCTGCAGGCACCGCCCTTTCTGCCAAGGATGGCAAGGTGCCCAAGCTTTTCACGCCGATAAAGATTCGAGGCGTCGAGATGCAGAACCGCATCTGGGTCTCGCCCATGTGCCAGTACAGCGCACACGAGGGCTTCCACACGCCGTGGCACGATACTCATCTCGGAGGCATTCTTCAGCGCGGTGTAAGTCTGCAGAGCCTCGGCGAGAAATGAGACCAATGCTAACCACATCATGCATACAGCCTGGCCTTACCATGATCGAGGCCACCGCAGTCGCGCCAAATGGACGCATCACCCCTGGCGATTCTGGCCTCTGGCTGGATGCTCATATGGCGGGCCTGAAGAAGCACGTCGAGTTCGCCCATAGCCAAAACGTCAAGATTGGCATCCAGATCGCCCATGCCGGCCGAAAGGCCTCCATGGTCCCTCCCTGGCTGAGCTTTGGCGCTGTTGCCGAGAAGGAGGCCGGCGGATGGCCAGATGATGTCGTCGGCACCGACTCTGAGCCTTTCTCCGAGGACTACTGCAAGCCTCGCGAGATGAGCCTGGCCGAGATTGACCAGCTCAGGGAGGACTTCAAGGCCGCAATCGCCCGCGCGGTCAAGGTCGGCTTTGACGTCATTGAACTTCACTATGCCCACGGCTACCTGATTTCCACCTTCCTTGCCCCGTCTAGCAACAAGCGCACCGACAAGTACGGTGGGAGCTTTGAGAACCGCGTCCGTCTGCCGCTCGAGATCATCGACGACGCCCGCTCCGTCATGCCCAAGGACATGCCCCTGTACGTCCGCATCAGCGCAAGCGACTGGCTTGACACCAACCCGGACTACAAGGGCGAGGTCTGGGACATCAAGCAGGCCGTCGAGTTCGCCAAGCTGCTTCCCGATCACGGCGTCGACGTCATCGACGTCTCGAGTGGTGGCATCCACAGCGCCCAGAAGATTACCGGTGGTCCTGCATACCAAGCTAACTTTGCCAAGGAGATCAAGAAGGCGGTTGGTGACAGGCTGTTGGTCAGCGCCGTCGGAGGCATTCGGAGCGGCAAGCAAGCCGAGGAGATCATCAGCGGGAGCGACAAGGAGGGTGACGAGCCTGTCGATCTTGTCGCTGCTGGCCGGCCGTTCCAGAAGAACCCTGGGCTGGTCTGGGCTTGGGCTGATGAGCTCGATACGAAGATTGTTGTTGCCAACCAGATTGGCTGGGGATTTAGCGGCAGGGGTACCAGGAAAGATTCGTAATGAAATCGGATTGCATTCATATCAGCGATGCTTATGAGTAGATAGTTGAATACACACTATAATAAGAAGTCAAGTGTAAGGAATCAGGAAGAGTTACGGCCGCCAACATCACAAATCAACATATCAACTCATCTTGCAGAGACTTACGATCCGTTCTGTCGAGTACTATCTTGGAGGTGCATACCAACTGTTGAACCAATGCCTTGGAACAACCTTACAGCCACACTGCCTCAGCTACATCTGCCTCAGCTACACCTGCCTCGTTTATCCGGGCTGGCCAGTTCATCGATGCAGAACTGCTCGTAGGTCAAATGCGGACCAGGCTCTCAGGCATTTTGCCGTCAACTATTCGTGCCTCCATATTAGCCAGCACGTGTCTGACTCGGTGATGCGATCCAATGCAGAATCGAGACAGGTACCGCGTTTCTTTGTCTTAGTCCCACTGTCATCAATTGGCATCTCCTCAATCCTCATATTAAGACGCTTCCGGCTAATATACCAACTCTGGTCCTAATTCGCATTCACCCCGCAGCTAAACATTAGCATCGCTGCCAAGGAACTCGGCAGCTGTCGCGGCTATAGAAATACCATATCCATGCTCAGAATGCAGTCAGCTTCATCCGAGGACATATTGGGATAGGGCTGCCACAGCCCTTGTCGTGCAGTGACAGCTTATATTATACTGTTGGCTGACATCCCCAGAAAGCTTTTTCTCCCCCTCCCGTCTACTCCTGGCATTGTCATAATAGTTTGGTTCAATATATGCCAATTCTGCTACAATGCTTGCAGCAACACATTGGCTTGGCTTGGCCAACATTCTCTTGTTCCTGGCATCTAGTGGTCTTGCTTTTTCCACCAATGTCCTCCTACGCCGAGCAGAAATATCTGCAGATGAGCTTCTGGAGGCTTACGACATAATTATCGTGGGTGGTGGCCAAGCTGGTACCGTCATTGCCTCGCGACTCAGTGAGAACCCCGATGTGTCGGTCCTCGTCGTCGAATATGGTTACTTCAACACAGATCCTGCCCAGCTAGAGCCCAACTCCATCGGTTTCTCATCGCGATACCAGTATAACATTACTTCAGTGCCGCAAACTGGCTTAAACAACCGCGCCATCGGCATCTATGCTGCCTGCTGCGTGGGCGGCGGGTCAACCATTAACGGCATGCTTCTGAACCGTGGCTCGGCCGCCGACTACGACAGCTGGGAGGCACTGGGTAACCCGGGATGGGGTTGGAGCGAGCTCTACCCATACTTTATCAAGAGCAGCCATTTCGATGCTCCCTCACCCGCGGCAGCTGAAGAATACAACATGACCTGGGGAGAGGGATCGTACAGCGACGGTCCCATCCACCAAAGCTTCGCATCCTGGCAATGGCCTGGTACGGGTATCCAGAGGCAAGGCATCATTGAAGCCGGCGCCGAGCCTCAGGCTGACGGTTCCGGCGGTGATGCTTTTGGCGTTATCTGGTACCCGACTGCTCTGGACAATGCCACGGCTCTGAGGTCATATGCCGTCAATGGGTACTATCAGCCTGCATCGGAAAGACCCAACCTCCATGTCCTCACGGGATGGCGCGTTGATAGAATTGTCTTCGACGAACATAACACAGCAGTTGGTGTTGAAATGACACGCCGAGTGAGTTCAGGAGGTTGTCGTGCTCCTAAGGCTTCTGTCGGCGTCAAAAGGGAGGTCGTTGTATCAGCCGGTGCCATTCATACCCCCCAGGTGCTACAGCGTTCTGGTGTTGGTCCAGCTTGGCTGCTAGAGGAAGCTGGCATTGAAATTGTGTCTGAGCTTCCTGGCGTCGGATCCAATCTCCAAGATCATCCCGTTACTTCTGCCTCTTTCAACTGTGAGTATATATCACACCCCCGTTGATAACCATTGGACTGACCAGACAAAGATACCACCAACGTACTGCCCAATCCGTCCGTTTCTTACCTAGACCCAGAGTTCATGGCATGGGCAACGCAGGAGTTAGAAGAGCACCGATCTGGTCCTCTTAGAATCTCCACAGGAAATACGGGAGGAGAGGTACCCCTGACTGCCATCGATCCCGAAGGCTACCAGGCAATCGTGGATGAGTACCTGGCTCAAGGCACCGGTGACTACTTGCCCGAAACCTACAGTGAAGAGCAAGTTGCAGGCTACGAGGCTATGCGAGAACAGCTTGCACTACTCATGGCGTCACCTGATAATGCATGGCTGGAATTACCGCTCACTGGCTCGACGTCTCTGTCAACTGTTCTCATCAAGAGCGTCGGTCGCGGAACCATCTTTTTGAACACAACCAACATCTACGCTGAGCCCATCATCGACTACCATACTTTCGTCAATCCAGTGGATGTGAAAATCATGGCGAGCAACCTCCGTTTCGTCAGACGCATGCACGAGACACCATCTATGCAGCAGCTTGGCCCCGTGGAGCTGGTCCCAGGCCCCAATGTTCAAACCGACGAGCAGTTTGAATCCCATATTCGACAATCATCCAGAAGCTCAATTGCACACAACTCGGGTTCAGCTGTGATGATGCCGCGGGAACTGGGCGGAGTTGTAGATGCCGAGCTCAAGGTGTATGGTGTCCAAGGCGTCAGTGTTGCCGACGCCTCTATAATGCCTATCATCCCTGTAAGAACTATACTATTAGCTGGCTGACGCGGCTAACATGGACATAGGCGGCGCATACCTGTTCTACGGTCTATGCAATTGCAGAGAAGGTGAGCCGTACGTGATGGAGGAGAGCAAGACACGCAGCTAACAAGGGGCAACACTAGGCAGTCGATATCATCAAGTCAAGGCATGGCTTGTAGAGACTTGCCAGCTTGCAGCAAGTATTTAGAGTTGCGTGGATTGACAGCAACAGCGTGTTGGCTGTCAATTGAAGGATATCAACTCGGCCGTTGTCTATACACGCCTTATCTCGCGTTGGCACAATGCATCGCTCGTCGCCTCATTACATAACCTCATTGTTGGTAAATTTCTTCAGATAAGAATGAGATTCACATCTTCCCTGCCGAAATGCCTGTGCCCAGTTGCCTGTGCTCTGATGTGAATATTAACAGGACGGATCATGTACTTGTTTAACTTTTGATTGATTCCGGAAAGGTCATTCACTGAATAGCGCATAACTGCCATGTGAAAACGGCCTGTACGAAGATGACTCTTGTCGGCTGATGATGATCAACTGAGGAGGGTGGCCTGATCATACGATTCTGCACATCGCCTGATGCGGATAGCATAAGGCCGAAAGGCCCCGTCTGGCCAATAAATTGGTCATCTAGAATCAGAATTCAACGGACAAAACTCCTAATACTCCGTAATGCTCGGGCACTTACGATATCCTCTATTAATTGCGTTCTTAATTGCCTTGGCCGATTCGCTGGGCATGCTCCATCATCGCCACTTACTCCGCCAAGTTTTCAAGGTTTTCACCAATCCTACCTATTCAGCAACTAAAGAATACCATATGGCGCTACCAGATCGGCAGGTGGTAGTGATAGGGTCAGGCTTTGCCGGTCTCTCTGCGGCCTATGAAGCCGTGAAGGCCGGTGCGCCGGTGCGCATGTTAGAGAGAGGCCCCAAGCCCGGAGGGAATAGCATCAAAGCCTCCTCGGGCATAAACGGCGCGGGGACGCTGTTTCAGAACCAACATAGAATCTACGACACACCAGATAACTTCTATCAAGACTCGGTCAAGTCGGCCGGCAAAAGCTTGAAGGAAAACGAACAACATCGGACAGAATTGATCCGGACACTCGTGGATCGATCAGCAGCGGAGGTGAAGTGGCTCACTGACGAGATTGGCATTGATCTCAGCGTCGTGGCTCCGCTGGGAGGCCATTCCGTCGCAAGGACGCACAGAGGAGCTGGCAAGCTGCCGCCAGGAGCAGCCATAGTCACCACACTGCTGAAGAAGCTGGAGCTCAACCCGTTATTCAAGCTCATCACTTCAGCGGAAGCAACGGCACTCATTGTGGAGAATGGCGCGGTACGAGGAGTAGAATACCGTGACGAGAATGGCGTGGAAAAGCTGCTCGGACCTGTGGTAGTGGCAGCAGGTGGTTTCGCAGGCGACTCTAACGGCATGCTTGCGAAATATCGCCCTGATCTCGCCGGGGTTCCTAGCACAAACGAGAACCGGCCTGGGCCACATGGTCTTCTCTCCTCTGTTGGGGCCGAGATGATGGACATGTCACGCGTACAAATCCATCCCACGGGCTTTGTCGATCCTAAAGACCCATTGTCTGCCTACAAGTTCCTGGCTGCGGAGATGCTGCGTGGAGAGGGTGGCATTCTGTTATATGATGGGCAGCGTTTCGTCAACGAACTGGAGACTCGAGAAGTAGTCAGCAACGCCATCATGAAACAGAAGCCCACCAGTCAATCAACCAAGCAGTGGAATGTCACTCTGTTGCTAGATCCTGGGGCCTGCGAAGCCGCCGGGTCCCACCTTGGGTTCTATCAGTTCAAGGGCCTGATGGAGAAGAAGAAGGTCGGAGAGTTGGACGCTCAGCTCATCACGGCCGTCGATCGGTATGCGCAAGTTGTCGCATCAGGGAAAGACGACCTAGGAAGAACAAACTTTGGCCGTTGGAGACTCAAGCCTGGTGAGACGAACCGCAATGAGGAGGTCTGCATCGGACATGTGACAGTTGTGACACACTTCACCATGGGAGGGGCAGCCTTTAATACGGAGGCACAGGTGCTGCGGCGAGATGATGCGGGCCAACTCGTGCCTATCCCAGGGTTATGGGCAGCTGGAGAGATCACGGGGGGCATTCATGGAGACAATCGCTTGGGCGGTTCGTCACTGCTCGAATGCTCCGTGTTTGGGCGAGAGGCAGGACGGCAAGCTGCGTCCAGTTTACTTTAGAAATCATGAATTGTATTCGCTATATTCCCTGTTCATTCCCAGTTCTGTATCCCGTTTAAACCCCCAAACCCTAAACTCCAATTGATATGCTTAAGCGCTTCCAAATTGAGCAGCGTCGTTTCCAAACTGAGGCGTGTTGAGAGCCATGGCGGTGAGCAGACCAGCCATCAAACCAGCGCAAGGGAGGGTCAAGACCCAACCGCTGAAGATGAAGCCCAGCTGCCTCCAGTTGGTGGCCTGGAAGTCGAGGTTCATGAGCGAGACACCGATGACGGCGCCCGTCAGGGTCTGGGTCGTGGAAATGGGGAGGCCAAGCCGGCTGGCAAGCAGGACGGTGATGGCGGCGCCGAGCTCCATGGCGAAACCTCGAGTAGGGCTGACCTGGGTGAGCTTGTTGCCCATGGAGCGGATGATGTGGTAACCCATGAACCAGAATCCGGCACCGAGCAGGAAACCGGCAGCGATGAGGATCCAGATGGGGGTGTCGGAGTCGGACTCGATGCGGCCGGTGCGCCAGGTCTGGTAGGCAGCGACCCAGGGGCCGACAGCGTTGGCGACGTCGTTGGAGCCGTGGGCAATGGACATCATCATGGCACTGGCGACCTGCGCGTACGTCCAGAGATGCTCGACGCGGTTGTCATATCGCTTGGCCCTGGCGTGGACATCGGCCAGCTGCGTAGAGGAGTGCGTGACGCAGTCTCGGGTGACACCCTGGAGAAGGGCGTAGAGGGCGAAGCTCTTGAGGCGCTTGGGGTTGTAGAAGGGGAGATGGGCGGTAGGGGCGAGAAAGCGCTCCTCAGGCTCGGGCTTGCGCTTGGGGCCGCGCTGAACGACAGCCTGGGTCTGCGCTTCGAGGGCAGAGCTGTCACCCTTGGCGGCGGCGTCCTTGTCCGAAGCATCGGCGGGTGGCTGCTGCTTCTCGGTGTCGACGACGGCCTGGTCCGACTCAGTGGACTCGTGGGCGTTGGTGTAGTAGTCGGTGACAAATTCGTCGCCCTTGCCGGGGAAGTACAGAGGGGGGTTCTCTCTGAGGAGCAGAGGGCCGAGGAAGATGTGCCAGGGTCGGATTCTGGAATCCTTCATGATGAGTCGGCGCTTGAAGTAGGGAATGAAGAAGATGTAGGAGAAGGCCAAGACGCCAAAGAAGACGCCAAGGACGATGCCGATAGCCGTTCCGGCGCCAAGCTCCTCGAGGCTGGGCGCGTTGGGGGCTTCAATGGTGATGAAGAGAGCCAGGACGGAGGCTGTAAAGGCAAGGTAGAAGGGGATGGCCTTCATGGCCTTCTCAAAGGGATCCTTGCGCTCCAAGATGCAGAACTTGAGGGAGCCAAAGAGGATGGCGGCGAAAGCGGCGGCAATCAGAGGGGCGATGAACCATGACGCAGCAACCTGAGAGACGGAGCCATCGGCCCAGGACCAAGAGACTTGGGCCCGGGCGGCGATGCCAGCACCGACAAGGGCTCCGACGACGGTCTGGGTGGTGGAAACGGGGAAGCCCAAGACGGTGGCAGTGAGGAGCCAGAAGGCACTGCCAAACTCGGCGCAGGCCATGACGAGGATGAGGACGGCGGGGTCATTCTCGAAGCGGGTGGCGCTGATGATGTTGTTCTTGATGGTGCCGGTGACACGCGAGCCGAGGGCCACGGCACCAGTGAACTCGGTTATCATGGAGAGGAAACCGACTTGGGGCATAGTCAGGGACTGGGCAGCCACAGAGGTGGCGTAGGAGTTGGCGACATCGTTGGCACCATTACCAAAGGAGCTGCAGGCAAAGGCAATGGTGATGAGGGCGATGATCCAGTCGTACTGCGGAAAGGCAGGCATCGTGACGACTTGGTGAGGGAGGTGATGACGGTGAGTGGGAGGAGGAGGAGGGGGAGAGTATGGGAGGGAGAGGAGTTCATTTCTTGCTGGGAGGGAGGCAACAGCATTCTGGCATTTATACTCTTTTCCCCCATCTTGCGTACCGTGGCAATGGACTCTGATACTTCCCAGACAAGCTCTCGCGGCCGTCGAGCTGGCTGACCACTCAGAGCAGACGTCTCGAGCACGTTGTCGAGCTCGGACGCGTGTCTGGTCCCCCTGGGGGGGAGTGTAGTCTCGGTGTTCGAAAGCGGTAACAGGCCAAGGGCTGTATGGGGACGTTTCCAATCCACATCGTGGAGAAGGTGGCGGATTAAACCGCGCAAGCCGGGGGAGGAGGATGGGACGGACGGACAAAGGGGGCAGGAGGGCACACGACACGGCCCATCATTTCCATTCGCAAGAGTGCTCTCTATGCTTGTGGTGTTTCGTAGCAAGGATTTGAAAGGAAGCAGAGGGACGTACGGCTCGCGAATGGCTGTCTGGACGGACGATGGCCGGCAGGGGAGGAGGGGAGGGATTTGCCATTGCCATTACGTAGGAGCCGGATGCAACCTTGGCTGCCAAGGTATCGAAGCATTGCCAAGCGAGTGGTGAGGGGCGATCCGCCACCATGAAAAGAGAAAAAGAAAAGCATTCATGCGGACAAGCGCTTACGAGGAGATACACTGGGCATGTTGTAGAGGGATGGAAGTGTCGAGAGCCAGCCAGCTTGGCTCCAGTCATTATCCGCACAATACATAACACGTACATAGTACCTATGTAGATACAGGTAGGTGAAGAAGGAAGAGGAAGATTAAAAAAGAAACAGCCGCTGCTCAGACCGAAGCAAGACGTGATTTTCAGGAGGCGTTTCAATAGTATTGGCCTGTTGAGCGGGGGCCACCCGGGGGGGAGTGAGGCTTGAAACAACCATAAAGCATCTCTTCTTTAAGCTTGAAAGTTTAAGTTTATTCCCTCTGAAGGGATAAAAAGGGACGTGCAAGAAAGAAAAAAACAGGACGAATCGAACGTCGAAGCAAATTTGAACCAAGAGGGGCTGGTTGGAGCAAAGGGCCCCTGGAAATTGGTGTTTCTGCAGCGCCCCTTACCCAGCACGCTCCACTAATGCCCACTAAAGCCTGGGGCCTAGACAGGGGGGGTGAGTCTGGCATTAGCCGCACAGGGCAACATGTCACGCGACTCCAGCGGGAAAAAAAACGGACGGTTGGTTAGTGGAGACGGAGGCCAAAATCGTTGACCGAGGACGACCTCCCTACCTCTGTACCTTCTGTATCTGTGGTTACTTGCTGCTGGTGCTGACTGGCTGCAGGTGGGCTACAGGCGGGCATGCCTAGGCCACCCGAGGTTGCCGACTTCGGCGACCGACTTGCGTCCTACGGACCCTCCCAAACGACATGCAGATATGGCGACGTCGCCGTAGGGTCCAACCGTCGCAGGGTCCAGTTGTTGTCGCACCGGCAGTTGCCTCTCGGGGCTATATTTGCACCTGATACATGCCTGGTATAGGAAAGCTTAGCATGACGTGCTGCTGCGGCCTGCAACCACCAATCAACATTCCCAGTGCTACCGCATCTGCGAGCTTCACCATGCACGCAAAGGTTCCTTCCTATACCAAGCTTTCTCTTTGATCGGCGCGCTGGCAGGGATGGATGGATGCCGCGCTTAGCACAGGCCTCTCTTTTCTCTCCCATTGCTGCCGGCCACCTGAGACGAGACAATGTCCGTCGAAAGAAGGAGGGCGGGCCGCCTTGGTTTGTTTGAAGCCCGGCCTACGACCTTGCGGGGATTCCATAAATTGCCGAAACATGCTTATTTTCCTTTCCCTGCAGATCACCAAGGGACTTTTTCCCGAGGCCTGCTGGGGGGGGATGGTGACGGCCTTGTGTCTCGGCAATCTCTCTTCGTCGACATGCGTACGTACGTTATGTTGCACGGGGTTGGAGGACAGGATCAAGGGTCCAAGTGATATGAAACGCCGCGTCACAGATGTGCTTGTCTACCAGACGCCAAGCGTACACACAGAGTAAGAATAGCTCCCGAGGTTTCATGCGACAACGGCAGATAGCCAGTCTCTTAAGCACTACATCAGCATCCGTAGTATCATGGTCGAGTCTTTGTCACCTCGCCAGCTACCCCACACGCGCACGGCAAAGGGAGGTGCCGCGGCAGTGCATATGCAAAGATTGCCCAAAAGAGTAGATGATTCTCTCCCAAATGTCTCCGGTCGATGATAAGAAGTAAACTCCACGTCGTATTGGCAGGGCCCCTTTTTGCGCTTCACGACCTCCGGGCCCGAGCGTTTCACCACAGGAACCGCTTCTGAAAGTCGAGCGGGATCAGGCCGCCCTCGCTTCCACACGGTTTCCTCGTCTCCGCATTACGCCCTAGGTTTCCGCCCGTCTGTTCGTCGGATGCTGGGTCGGACGCATGCTCGTCTTTTCTTGACTGCGACAGAGCTGAAGCATCCGTCTCGTCTGGCACCCCCTCCAGTTCACCACTGCTTGTCTGGGTAGGGACAGCAGTATCCTGTCGTGACCTCGATGCTCTCGTCCTTTCTGCATGCGGCTTTCTGGATTCTTGCTGCCATGCTCGAACATCCTGAACTGCCTGGAGGGGATTGTGTTGCCAGGTGTCGCTGTATACAAGCCCTTCTTCAGCCAGACCCTCTTGGTCAGCTTCCGAGGCCATATCATTCAAGCAGCGTTCAAGCTCTCCATCTGATATATGCCGTAATACCTGCTTCAACAGCGTTTCGGTTCTTGACAGCCGGGCTTCAAGATTTCTAACATAGTTTTTCGGGAGACCTCTTTGCATGATTAGGCTGGTATCATGCAGCATTTTGGTGGCGTGGGCAAAGGCTCACCGTTTCAGCTGCTCCGGCCACTCGCAACGAACATTGGCATGCGCGCATTGCTTGCAAATGGGCCTGCCCAGTCGCCATCAGCTGTGTTGGGCGCATCATGGTTTCAATGGGAAGCCGGACTCACTTCTCGCCGCTACACTAAGCTTGGGGTTAGTCGTTGGAGATTTCCCAGATACATCAAATACGGATACACACCTTTCTTTTCTTTGCACGGCATATACTACATGCTCCGCCTGCCCGGCCACCAGGAGTCTGATGTGAAGACATTGAGGAGTCTCTCCGCACCCAACGGCTCCGGTTACGCTTTCTTGGGGAAATGTAAGAACACGCGACAACCTTTGTTGGATTGACCGACACTAGTATCGTAAGACTCGAGGCTTATTGCGGCTTGACAAGACCTCAGTTACTATGTGACAACTTGCACGGTGAACAAATGTTTTCAGTGAGGAACCAAAGACAAGTTTTTAGTTCTCCTGCCCCGCAGTTGGCTTAGCGATTGCCGACAGATCAACGTTCAATGAAGGGCAGAAAGAATCTCTTAACCTCTAAGATTCACAACGAAGATCTAATTCCTGCAGTTCGCTTGAAGAAGAAAAAAAGAAGAAGAAAAGAACAAGTATTTATTATGACGAGCAGTTAAGACTAATTGACTTTGCTGAAGGAATTCATTGCTGACCCTCTAGCACATCGAACTACCCAAAGAAGCCTACCCTAGACTTCCCACTGGATCTGGGTTAACAGGGGGCGCGGTCGCAATATCAAGAAACAAAAAGATGTCTCTATTGGGCGATCGGAATTCTTTCGTAGAAGGCGACAGAAAACATTGCTCAGGCCATAGCTATCGTACTGACGACTGCACCACATGACAGCTGTACACATGCAAAGACTTTGCCAAGCCGATCTCATCCCTGTGTGGCGGCTGCGGGTAGATCCCAGCGCCTTGGATGCCCGGCTGTTGGGCAGCCATTCGCTCCCGGGCTCATCCCGGGCCACCGCATTCAGCTGCTACTTTGACCACCTCTGGTCGCTGCAGCTAAGCCAACTATTGAGCTCCAACTCTACAAATAGCAAAGCCTAGAGCGTAACTAGTAGCCGTATTGGACACACGCCACCAAAAATTGTCCGTGGACGCTTCGAGACCAGCGCGGCCCGTCATCCTGCGGCCTGACCAGTTCGAGCTGACATGTCCTGTCGCTTGGACGGGGCCTGAGCTGTACATTCCTGACGGTGACCTCGCCCATGGATGTCATCTGACTGTGGCTTCGAATCAATTCAATTGCGCGAGTCTCTCCTTGAGAGCCTTGCATACTGGCCGTGGATATAGTTCTCATCACAATTTCACCACTGTTCTCTTGCTAGGATGCATCTTTCAAGAAAAAGTGTTTGCTGCATTTCTAGTGTTCCTGTCAGTTCCAGCGTATCAGCCTGGTTCAATGACGTACCAAAAGGTCTAGTGCGGCGGGCTGTGAAAAGTGTTAGGAGGGCATAAAGTCCGGGCTCTGCTAGCATGGGAGCTAGCAAACTCAAGATTGAGGAATAGATGGCCTAGATTCAACGATCCTGCAGTTGAATCCTTCAGCTGGGAGCACTACCTGCCGCAAGGGACACGTACGACACGGATAACCAGCGGTGAGAAGAGTCTAGGCCAGCTCTGACCTCCCTCTATCCCATCGTATTGGGAAGGGACACGACAGGTCATGGCACACCACCCAGAATACGAGGAGGGTGCATACGCCAATGAGATGTAATAGGTGAGGCAGCAGGGGGTAGGTCCTCGAGCGGTGGCACACGGCCTGCCCTGAGCTGAGCGCAAGGCTTCTTGCAGGTGAGGAAAAAAGCAACCACGCCCAACAACCCCATAGAATGAGCCCTGGATGATTGTGACTTGTATCGTCCCGTAATACAGGATCCCGGATGGGCGGCAAAATTTTCTCACAGCCGTGAGGCTCCAGGGAGGCTCTACGTAGGTATTGTGACCAGCATATGCCTTTGAAGAAATCTAAATACTCCTCATCCTCCGCTCTCGCTTTCTCGAGTAAATCAAAGACTCTCACATGTACATATTCCTCCAAACCATCCTCCATATCTGTGTAATAGCTCTGCAGCCTTGCTGAGGCTATTGTCTTCTACCACATCTTCCAACCCTTCCACCGATCACACAGGAGTTCATCCACCCACTCAAACAAGCATGAAGCTCTCCACGCTCTTCGTTGCAACTTTCGCGGCTTCTGGCGTGCAACAAGTCCTCTGCTACCCAGGGATGGGTCAGACAGTCAAGGACATCAAACTCGCCGTCCGTCAAGAGGATCACGAACACCACGGCTCCCTGTCCGAGGAGCTCATCGGCGATCTCGCCACTCTCCCGGCCAGCAAGCTGACCGCCACCGGCCGTACCATCAAGGGAATCATCACTGGCAAGGTCGATGCTGAGAGCAATGAGCGCTCCCTGATACGCCCGCCCCTCGTCGCACTGCTCTGCAAGAGGGATACCTGCTGCGTATGGCACCACATCGCGGCCGACATGGAAGCCCTGTTTCGTGGAAAGTCTGGCCGCTGCACTGAACTCGCCCGGCAGGCTATTCGAATCGGCTTCCATGACTCTGGTACTTGGTCCAAGTCTGGGGGCGGCGGCGGCGCTGACGGCTCAATCATTCTGGCTGGCGAGATGGCCCGCTCTGATAACATCGGAATGTCCGAGGTCGTCGCCATGCATCAGCAACTGTATCAAAAGTACCACGACAAGCTTGGCTATTCTGCCGTCACCTACGCAGATCTCATCCAGGTCGGTGCCAAGGTTGCCACGGTTGTTTGCCCTCTCGGCCCTCGCATCAGGACCTTTGTCGGCCGAAAGGACAGCAGCACACCGAACCCGGAGGGAAAACTGCCAAGCCCCTTCGCCGACGCCGAGTCGCTCATTGCCATGTTCAACGACAAGACCATTACCCCCCGCGGTCTGGTGGCGCTGATCGGGGCTCACACGACGTCCCAACAGGTCGCCGTGAATGTCTCCCGCAGCGGTGATCCCCAGGACAGCACCCCCGGTGTGTGGGATATGCTTTACTACCAGGAGACTGCTGGCACAGTCGAGGTGCCGGACCGTGTTTTCAGATTCCAGAGTGATCTGAACCTGGCCAAGCACCCTGAAACTGGGCCCGTGTTCGACGAGTTTGCAGAGCCAGGAGACCACGCTCGAGAGGACTGGAACGAGGTAAGTGTCTGATGCCGTTTATGTGGTAATGACTAACAGCTATGAAGGACTATGCCCGCGAATACGTGCGTCTCAGCATCTTGGGTGTCAACAACATCAATACGATGACGGAGTGCACTCAAATCCTCCCTCGTGCCGTTACTTCTTTTACCAACAAAGATCAGAGTAAGATTAACAGATGGCTAAAGAGTTTTGACTGGAGCTCTGTCTCGAAGAAGATTGCCGATCTACTCCTGAGCGGCGACGAAATCACCATCCCTGATACTGCCATCCCTACCACCAACCCAAAGGTATAGATAGACTCATAGAGTAGTGTAATAACAACCACATGTTCTTCTCTACTGTTTACGACTGCATTGGTTGCCGGGGCACTAGGCACCACCTCTACTGTTTATTTGCTCTCTACTGCTTACACCCCACACTGCACACTCTTTTCCTCATCATAACAACCACATTATCAAGCAGCTTCGAAATGGTGAACGAGTGCCATGAATGCAACACGGAACGCGCTTTATTGATGAATTCTAGGGATTCAAGTTTTGCAATACAGAGCCCCGATTGATTTGATACTGTCTTTATCGTCAGAGGGAGCCTCCTCGAAGTCGCTGGTTTGTATCCCATTGGGGCACACGAACGGGAAATCCCACATGCAAAGCCCCGAGGCTGTAGGTGAACGTGCATAAGCCTCCTCGGCAGGAAACACCACATGTTGATGAGGTCTGCCATATGACAAGAGTCATCCAAAGAAGATTTACTGGCCAACCTAACGGCTCTACCAGCTTCAAGCTGGGATACAGCATGCAGCAGCCGTATCATGATACAGTCTTCTATCTATCTGAAGGTCTATTGGCCAAACTGGGCCGAAGGACTTTTGCCGGATCATCTATCCACCTTGATATCATGAAATAGACGCATCAGATATCCAGTCCCATCGAGTGACGGTCAAATTTCCGCAACAGGCAGGTTGTTGTTCACTGGCGGGTCCTGTACTATCGTCGACTTACTCAGTCACTGACCCAAAATACATGACCATTGGCGCGGCTGCGGAGGAGTCGTTTATACACATTACATTATAAGAAGGTGGCACGGTTGCACCATTCAAGTCTCTTGAGAGATACAGTCTTCCATTCGATATTGGCCATGTTGTTACTCCCGTGTTATCCCGTGTGGTTCAAGTTCGTTCCGGGAACTATTCATCCGTACTCTGCCGTCCCCACCTGGTTATCGCGGCATGGCAGGGCTCATCTCGGCAAATCTCCCGGCGCATGGACGGAAGAGGAGAACCTTGCGTTTCCGCTTCGGAAGGTCGTTGGAATCTTGATTTCCCCGCGTAACATCTTAACGTTACTTTCCTGCCAAGAATGATAGCGGCAAGGCGGAAACTTGTTTTGTTTACTGCTAACAGCTAGGTCCTTAGGCGAGGGATCAATAACACTGTGTCGTATAGCTAGGCCTTGACAAATTTAAGAAGCACCCACAAGGCACTTGCCAATCTATCTTACTCTCACAAAGCTCTGTGCTTGAAACCTCTCCTCCTTCTCTTGAAGCGGATTGAAAATGCAACTCTTCCCAAAAATCCTTGGCCGCACCCTTCTGGGGCTGCTGGCGACCTCCTTGTACATTACTACGGTGGCCGCCGACTATTCCAAGGCCATATTTCTCTTCAAGGATGTGATGCAATCTAACACCACCGCTCTGAAGACAACAGGCTTCAATACCCTCATCATCTTTCGAATCGGCGTGCTGCCTTCTGGTGACCTGGTGTACTACTCCACTGGCGATGCTGGCGAGCCTGTCGATGCCCCAGTCATGACCAATGGCGAGTACGTCGGTGGTGACGCTCTTGCCGAGAAGGTCAAGTCTTTCAAGACCGGCGACACGCTGGTAGAGCGTGTCGAAGTGTCCATCGTGTCCCACGACACCAGCTTCCGAGAGATTCGCGATCTCATTGCTGCTGAGGGTACTGGCCCGGACTCGATTCTGTACAAGCACTTCAGCATCCTCAAGGATGCTTGGGACCTGGACGGATTCAACAATGACGACGAAAGCGTCTATGACGTCTCCAGCACGGTTGACTTTGCTTTGATGCTGGGCGGAATGGGCTACAAATACTCTGCCGCTCCTTACAGCAACCAGCGCTTCTGGGCCAACATTTATGGTCGGATCAATGCAGCTTCCCCCGGGCTGGCGGACAAGGCATTCGTTCAGGTGTACGACGGTGGAGCTGGCAACACTCCTCAGCAGTGGGCAAATGCGCTGGGCATGAAGATTGTCCCGATGGAGTGGGTGATCAACGATGCAAAGCCCTATGAGGGAAACACGGCCGAGCAATGCCGTGCACAGTTTCAGCGCTGGTTTGCCTCGGGAACGCTGGATGGTGCGGGATATTGGAACGACTACGATATTGAAAAGATGGGCTCATCGTATGATGACTACGCTGGTGTACTGAGCGACATCTTTGGCTAAGATCCGATTGGAAGCCATTTGCTCGACTATAATACAATAGATCTGAAAAGAGGAGATTCGACCCGTAAATGAGCAGTGAGGCTGTCTAACTTGAAGGGAAGATTCAGCTCCTCCAGCATGTGACACCAATAGGTATCCACCAGTCTCGCTACCTAGAATGGGCTGAACGACCCCCTCACTCCGGCCTGATCCTCACTGACTATTAAGAATAGATTGAACTCACGTTAGCATATTGCAGGAAATCAAGGACAAATTTGAAAAGAGCCCCCATAGCATGTCGGCACCTGACAGATCATGGTGGACCGAGGAGATGCATGCCCTCGCCACTGAGTGGGCAGAGCAATATCTTGATCAGCATTATCAGAATGAGGGAATACCCGCACATCCGCTTGACAGGTCACAAGCTGAGGATATACGAATCTTGGAACTGCAACCCGGCCAGGGGGATGATACCATTGTTTGCCGGTTGAAACCCCAGCCTCTCGTCTCCCCGGCTCGATTCCGGAGTACAGAACCTTACGAAGCTGTATCATACGTTTGGGGAGACCCGTCACTCATTCACAGGATAGAAATTCAGGCATACTCATCTTCGGGACTCAGCGGCGATGATACAACAGAAGCGTCTCGCCCATTCTCAGTTACGGGTAGCGTCTACAAGCTCTTGCGTCACTTGCGAAATCCCGAAAAGCCACGGCGGCTGTGGATCGATCAGATCTGCATTCGCCAAGAAGATCGGGAGGAGAAGATGCGACAGATTAGGCGAAGTACACAACCCTGAAACAAGTTCGGCAACTTTTGGAGGGTTGCAATCATTTCCTGGATTCCAAAACTAACTCATGGTCGTAGTGGCAGAGATATACTCTGGAGCGTTTTCAGTCATTATCTGGCTGGGCGACGGCAAAGACAGATCGCCGGATGAGATCAAGTTCGTCCACACGAGCATTGATTTGTATTCTCATCTACAGAAAACCACACCGGAATCGGCAGGCGTCCAGTCGGATCAGCCGAACACTGTCACGAGAAATATTGACGATTCTTTTCTTCCTATGGAGTTAGAGAGTATTGGGAATAGTGCGGTATCCGAATGGGAAGACTATGTTCGCAGCCATGCGAGAGGGAGCCCTACATCACTGGATGAGCTGCTGGCCGCTGGGATGGCGCTTTTTGAACAATTTCTCCAAGGACAGCGATGGTTTAGCCGAGCATGGACGTTCCAAGAATGCGTCATGAGCCGTGATGCCCAAGTTGTATACGGATCGGACAGTCGAAACTGGAAGCTTCTTGTCCAGGCTTGCCAATACATTGCGGCGCACGCCACTTCTGACAGACGATTCGCAATCTCGAGGTCTCTCCAGGTGGGCAGATTGGTTGACGATATTGTTCTCAGGGGTGCATATCACCAGGATGCCTCAGATCTTCTCATCCAACTGCAAGGACCTTCCCATCCTCTCTGGGAGGAGCAGCAAAAGAGGTCGGAAAGGAACGGCTTCGAGCGATTGATGGGCAAAACTCGCCTCAAAGCCCTTCTTCCATTATTGCGCCCGACTGAAGCTACAGAGCCCGTCGACAAGGTCTTTGCTCTGACCGGATTCGCCCATGACGATGGGAGTAACATTATTTTTCCGAATCATCCTCAAGAGGTTGGGCTACTATATCTCTCAGTCGTCAAATACTGGATCAACTCCCCACGCACGTCGACTGCCGTTAGGACAACGGGTCGTGCAGACAAGTACACTTACTGGGATGAAATCCCGTCGCCGCTATACGTTCAGGAGCCTGACATGTCGTTTCTCAGTCATATCAGGTATGATCACGACAATAGACACTTCATGCCAACCTGGGTGCCGGACTGGAGTTTGCCCTTGGAGGTAGTGCCGCTTTCAGAGTGTCACAATTTTCGGGCTTCTGGTGATTGGGTAGAACCGGCAATTATTAATGATGCTGGCTTCATTCCAGATCTCAGAATTCCCGGAATTCACGTTATGACCATTGCAAAGATCAGTGCGAGTCCACAAGCCTACGAAGAGCATACCGAAATTCTGGGAGCCCCGGGGACTCACTATCCACTGACATCAATGACGTACTTGGATGCTTATTTGCAGTTGATGAGGCCGGTAGATATCTCAAATGTCTCTGCTCCACCATCATCACAAGATGCCAATGGAGGGTTCTGGCGACACAGACGTGGAGGAACCGAAGTCACGAAACTACATAACAATCACTCTCCAAACAAAGCTCACTACACACATGAAGACATCAAGAACGCGCTCAATAAGGAGCCATCACAGCAGGAAGATCATGCTGCTCAAATAAGATGTTTGGCTGAAGGCCGAAGCCTGGTTACAACAGATGCTGGCTTCATTGGGCTGGCACCCCGGCTCACAGCACCAGGTGATCAAGTTCATGTTCTACCTGGAGCTGCCACTCCAATTATTCTGCGGGAAACTGGCATGGGAAGCTTCATACTAATAGGGGAATGCTACATATTTGGAATCATGCATGGGGAGGCAATGGAGCAACTTCCACCTGAGGAGGTTAAGGGATTAGTGCTTTTATAAATTCAAGTTTGAGACCTCTTCATAAAACCTATATATTAACGTATTTAGAAGAAACTTCCTTCTGCGTAGAAGTTTTCATGGTCAAGCGTTTGCAGTAGCGACTCCCACGTTACGCCACCCAGTACATCTGGCAAACCACCATCCCAATGACCAATTTCCGGCACCCACCCAGGATTACCTGTGTCCGGGATATCTTCTGTAGTACGATACGCTGTGGCAGCATCATCTTGACGCTGAGGTGCTTCCTGGGTGGAGCTCCCAACACTGGTCGGTGCGGGTGACTCTGCCAAGATGAGCGGGTTTGTTGGCCGTCCGTAATGAAGCCCATCGTATGAGTGTCTTTCATCTGTGTGCCCAGAATCTCGAACTGTTCGTCGCCTCTTATGGGGTGCTGCGTGTGCTGAAGAGGATTTGCTCGTAGGTAGCTCATAAGGAGACCGAAGGAACGCTCCTGGTACTACTGGCTTCTGGAGAGCCTGCTGGAGATCAGAGAGTACCGTATGACAATGTTTAGCCGAAGGCCACTGCTTTGACATAACCTTCAGGAGGCTCAAACATAAAGTGATCTCACTGGTGTTTCACGTTAGCACTGTATGCTGATAAGCATGGCCGTCTTACCTATTGCCCTTTTCACGAGGGTATCTCTGAAGATGACACGCAAAGGCAAGAATTATACCCGCCATCCATATAGCTGACAGTTGGCCCGGCCAGAAGAGGGCGTATCCCAGCTTTTGCTGCTTCGTCAGGTCAAGAATAATGTTTCGAGAGAGGCCAACGCAGGTTTGCAGCCGAGATCCGAACTCTGCCGTCGTGGGCTCCAGAGAGAGCCACGGCCGGTTGATGAGGAGCCGGAGCTGGTTGTATAGTAAAGCGAAGAAGCCTGGATAACTGAATGTGCTCCCTTTATCTCCTGGTGGGTCGTGGTCATCCGACATGAGCTGTGCTGGCAACGAGTTCCACCACATGTCCAAGTCAGTCCCAAGCCTGAGCACCGTATCGGGGTCGATGGAGCGGATGTGGATAGACTTGTGGAAGAGCTCAAGTGCCCTTCCCATCAACCGATGGTAGTTCACTTGGTAAGCAAGGACATTCTGCCTAACATCGTATGAGGTATAAGTGTCGGACAAGCCTGGCTTCCCAGTCGATTCCGCGGAAATTGACGCCGAGCTCTTCTCGATGTAGTGTTGAAAAGGTCGATGACGCTCCGGTCCAAGCAATGAGCAGACATCAACATCGGAATCCTGTATTCCTAAAGGCTGTCCAAGAGCCTGTGACAGAAACCTATCGAAGACATAGATGCTCCAGAACAGTCTCTTTCGGATCAGACATTCATCGTCGGAAAAGTGACCATATCGGACCGGGCAGCGATGCAATCCTGCCAGGAAAATAGCTCGAGACAGAAGACCAGCGACTACACTCGCCGTACGGAGAGACATGCGAGCAACGAGAAGGAGCTGCACTGAGAAGATGGCTTGTATTGAGTCGGTGTCCCCCTTGGCAACCAGGCCCAGTAGACTTGGAAGTACTCGGTTGGGAGTGTCGATCCTTGAAGCCGATGGTAGCTCGACATCACTATGGATGCTTGCCAGGTTGAATATGCACTGCAAGGTCACCATACGGGCGGTTGGCAACAGGGAAGGCGCTTGTTGTGACGCATCAGCAGCTTCACTGGCGTACAACGACTCCACATCTTTGGCAGCGGTTGGGCCATGGACAAAGGGGAAAAGCAGATGCCATGTCCGGAAGTAGGACATGAAGAGATGCGATGCCACATCGCGCGGAGGGAATCGACCAAGGCCTGCAGGAAGACTTGGCAGCGAGGCCGAGGGACCTGTCGTGGTGGGCAACCCCGATTCGACAGGGCCATCTTGGCCATCCTCCTCATCCGCGACGAGGCAGTCCTCGGGTGACGGATTAGTTCCGTCCTGTGCTTCGCTCGAAAGGTTCAGATCGACGGTTGCAAACGCTTGGCGCACGCGATTGACAAAGAATATCCCACTCGAGCTTCCGATGAATTGGCTCCGTCCTTTGCCAAAAGTCCTCAAGGACCCCCTCTCGTGCAGCGCCGGCGACGAAGCATCGCTGGCAGAGATTGTGTCTTCTGCCTGCATAAGGCAATTGCTCTGAAGGGGAATGAGGAAGTTAAGGCGACTCTCCTCCCCAGTGTCCTATCTGTCTTGGGGTATGCAGGAGGATGAAAAGCCCGCCCGCGGCATGGCGGGGTTAGATTTAGCCGCACGTCGTGGGGCGAGACTCGGGCTTCACTTATTAATTACCATCATACCTCCAGAAGACAGGCTCTGTATTTTCTAGACAAATCAACATGACTGGCAAAGCACTCAAGATCGCTGTCATTCCTGGAGATGGAATCGGAGTGGAAGTCATGCCGTATGGCGTCCGATGTCTCCAAGCAACGGCCAAGATCTTCAACATTGCCCTGGAATTCCAGGAATTCGACTTTGCTTCCTGTGCGTACTACAAAGAGCACGGGGACATGCTGCCAAAGGACTGGAAGGAGACGTTGAGCGCATTCGACGCCATCTACTTTGGGGCCGTCGGCATGCCGCATCTCGTCCCAGACGACGTCACCCTATGGGGAAGCCTGCTCAAGTTCCGACGAGAGTTTGACCAGTACATTAACCTGCGGCCCTGCCGCCTGATGCCGGGAATCAAGTCGCCGCTCGCGGGCCGGAAGCCGGGCGACATCGACTTCTGGATCGTGCGGGAGAACACCGAGGGCGAGTACAGCCGCGTCGGCGGCATCATCTTCGAGGGCACCGACCGCGAGACGGTCATCCAGGAGACCATCATGACGAGGCTCGGCGTCGACAGGGTGCTAAAGTACGCCTTTGACCTGGCGCAGAGCCGGCCGCGCAAGAAGCTCACGAGCGCCACCAAGAGCAACGGCATCAGCATCACCATGCCCTGGTGGGATTCCCGCGTGCGCGAAATGGCGGGCAAATACCCGGACGTGGCCGTCGAACAGTACCACATCGACATCCTGACGGCGCACTTTGTGCAAAAGCCCGACATGTTCGACGTCGTCGTTGGGAGCAATCTGTTTGGAGATATTCTATCCGATCTAGGGCCGGCGTGCACCGGGACGATAGGAATCGCTCCTTCAGGCAACATCAACCCCGAGGGAAATTTCCCAAGCTTGTTCGAGCCTGTGCACGGAAGCGCCCCTGACATCGCAGGCAAGGGGATCGCGAACCCCATAGGTATGTGGTTGGTGAGCATGGCGCTCCGTTGATTTGCTAACGGGTTGCAGGCCAAATCTGGGCTGGGCAAATGATGCTCCAGCATTTCGGGTTTCAAGAAGCAGCAGATGCACTTCTTAATGCAATTGTCAACGTCCTGGCTCGCGAGGAGCAGCATATCATGACGGCGGATATGGGTGGCAAGGGAGACACCAAAAGTCTGGGTGAGGCTATCGAGAACGAAATCCTATCCTATGCAGCATAAATGGACTTGAGTATCCAGAAATATCACGTAGTAAAAAAAAGGCGTTTCGCCAATTCTTCTTCTAATTTATCCTCTTTGATCTACTCATAGTCTAACTAGGTGAAGATGCGAATGGGGCGAGCCAGCGTGTTGGGGAAGTTGAAGCGCAGGCCAATGTTGAGGCCAGAAATCTGCTCAATCTCCTCCTCCGACAGGTCGAAGCTGCAGCAGTCGAGGTTCTGCTTGAGCCTCTCGACGCTGTTGGACTTGGGGATGACGATGATGTTCCGCTGGGTGCACCAGCGCAGCAGGACGGCGCCCGCCGACTTGCCGTGCTTGGCGGCGATGCTCTTGACGACGTCCGACTCGAACAGGGGCTGGACGTCCTTGGCAGACTGGTTGTTGAGCTCGATGAAGCTCTGGGGGCCAAAGGTCGAGTAGCCCGTGACGGCAATGTTGTTCTCTTGGGCCATCTTGATGAGTTCGGGCTGCGTCAGGTAGGGGTGGTGCTCGATCTGGAGGACGCTGGGGGGATCTTGGCGTAGGAGAGCAGGTCGTAGATGAGCTGCGTGTGGAAGTTGGAGATGCCGATGCTCCTGACGAAGCCGTTGGGGTTCTCGGGCGTCTGGACGAGCTCCTCCATGGCGCCCCAGGTCTCGTACATGGGCACCTTGGCCAGAGGGGTCACCTTGGTCTGCTCCTTGTCGGTCCAGAAGCAGGGGAAACGCATCTCTTCAAAGGGGATAAACTCGAGGGCGATGGGGAAGTGGATCAGGAACAGGTCGAGGTATCCCAGGCCCCATGCCTCGTTCTCGAGCTTGGCCTGCTCGAGGGCGTGCTCGCGCTTGTGGTAGTTGTTCCACAGCTTCGAGGTGATGAAGATGTCCTCGCGCTTGATGATGCCCTCGTCGATGGCCCTGCGGACGCCCTGGCCGGCCTCGGCGCTGTTGGTGTAGTCCCAGGCACCGTCAATGTGACGATATCCAAGCTTGATGGCTTGGTACACCTAGTGCTGGCGTCAGTATGGTGCCGTAGCGTGCTCTGACGGTCGTCATGGCTTACCTGTTCAGCACAAGTCTCCCTGGGAACCTTCCAGATACCGAAGCCAACAACGGGCATTTCCTGGATAGCGGGGTCAGCGGGATCTGCATCCAGACGTCAACGGAGAGGTGGACTAACGTAGCCAGAGGCCAGCTTGAGAGAGGGGACGCTAGAAGCCATTCTAGATGTGGGTGATTTGGACTTGGGGATAGTTAAGGCGATCAACAGTCTATATGATGGTATCCAGGAATGAAGAGCAGGAGGATAAAAAGATCAAGATCGTGGGGAGGAGGGCTCAAAATATCATGGCAAGTGCAACCCCGCGAATGCCCCGCCATCAATGACGGCTTTCCAGGGACAGATCAGGTCAATGACACCCATTGATTGGACGAGAGTCTGCCGCGCCCCATGGCTTTAGCCCCGCAGATGGAAGGTTTCTATGGAGGCGCTTTTCGCTTCCTCACAAGAGATAAAAAAAAACACTAAGATATAGCAACAAAAAAAACATACAACAGCCGGTGTTCGCTGGTCGTCACCGACCCAACTACTAATCTGCCCCTTACCAGTTTGACTAGGGGGGAGCGGACGGGACCCCGTATTTTCTGGTAGGTATGGTCGTATGTGCTCGATGGTGTGTGAATTTGACATAAGTAGGTGGGCAAGATGATGTGTGGCTGATGCTCACGGCCACTCATACGGACATTTTTATGTTGAGGCTAACCATTCACGATATGATATTGCACGTTCTTACTTGAATTATACTCTTTGTTAATAGAAATTGTGGTTGTAGTCATACATGATAAAAATACATTCGAGGCTGGGCCTCGTGGACTACACCCTACTCATGTGATTTCCTAGGCGTCGCTATCGTGTGCCTGGGTCTTCTCCCGCTCTGCCTCACTCTTCCACTTGCTCGATGTAATGGGGTTGACTCGCTTGACGTACATGGTGTCAATTTCCTCGAGGGTTCGGTCCTTTGTTTCGATGACGAAGAAAAAGACAATGGCCACGAGAGCTGCACAGCAGCCAGCAAAGATGAGACCGTAGAAGTAGTCGATGGAGTCTGTGATGAAGCGAGTACTAGCGGGTTGTTAGTGGACTTCAACATCGTGTAAAGTAGTAATCAAGTCAACAAGGTGGCAAGACTTACAAGAACGAGATCATGCTGGGATAAAGTTAGCCAAGTCATCACATCAAAGGCGGATTAGACTAATACTCACAAGTTCCAGAACCAGTTCGAGGCTGTGGCCAGGCCCATACAGACACTCCTGTATCGCAGAGGGTAGAGCTCTGCGTTGACAGCCCAGACAAGGGGACCCCAGCTGATGGCGAACGCGGCAATGGCCAGGCATGAGAAGGTGACGAGAACGGCGCCGGCATCGGGAGTACTAGAAGGATCCGCGTGGTCAAGTGCGAAATGGCCGATAAAGGCGTAGACACTGATAGGAGTTAGCCTTGGTCATTCTTTCTGGCTGAGACGACTTACAGGAAACAAATCATCATGGAAATCGCTCCGATAAGGAGGATAGGTCGGCGACCAAAGCGGCCAATGATCCACAGAGCGATAATTGTGCAGAAGACGTTGACAGAACCCAGGATAATCTGCGTCACGTAGCTGTTCTCGATTCCAGTGGCCGCAAAGACAGTGGTTCCAAAATAAAAAAGAAATTCGCGCCCGTAAGCTGCTGGCCTGATTGAAGGACAATTCCAAGGATCAGGCGATGCAGCATACGGGGGGCAGTAAAGATCTCCTTCCAATGGAAGTCGGCAGATAGCTCGCTCTCCTCCGTCAGCTTGGCCTGAATGGCATCAATCTGGGCATTGACAGTCGCCGAGTCTCTAGGCAGGCCGATAAGATTGGAAATGGTTGTTCGGGCCTCCTCGACACGGCCGCGCGAGTATGCATATCGAGGACTCTCAGGGAGGAAAAGAATGCCAGCGCCCAGCGCAAGGGCCCAGGCAAAGTTGAGGCCCATGGGAATGCGCCACGAGGCAGTAGTATTCATCGACTCGGTGCCGTAGTTGACCATCTCGGCGGCCCAGATGCCGAGCGTGATGAGCAGCTGGTAGGATGACACGACGACGCCGCGAATCACAGCCGGGACACATTCGGATTGATACATGGGCACCACAACAGACATGGAGCCGATGCTTAGACCGGTGACGAGTCGTCCGATAGCGAGCTGTATCCATGAAGTGGACGAGGAGATCTCAATGACGGTGCCGACGCATGCGAAGAAGGCGGAGATGGAAATCGAAAGTCGTCGTCCGAAAGTATCGGCCATTTTGCCAGCGACGAGGGCGCCAAAGAGAGCACCAATACTCATCAAGCCGACAATGGTGCCTTGGCGTGCTGCGCTGAAGTAGTATTCGCCATCAGAGCTCTGGGATCCGAAGCGGCGCAGATAGTCGTCCATGAGGAAGAAGCCGGAAATCTCACCACTATCACCATTAGCATGCAACCCACCACAGGATGGGGGTTCTGGGAGGGATGAGCTGTACCTGACGTAGCCGAAGATGAAGCCTCCAATACTAGCAACGGCACCAAGGAGGCAGGCAAGCAGAGTAACCCTCTCTTTCTCGGCATTATTCACCGGGGCTTCTTGGTGAGCCGTGTCGACCTGGGAGGCCTCGGCCTCGTTGGAGGGACCTTTGCTTAAGAATTTCATGTTGAAGATGGTATAACAATGAACCGACCAGATGTTGAAGAGTTTGTGGTTATCGACGACGAGAGTACGCAAGGTAACGGCGGAGCATAGAGGAGGAAAGGGGAGAGTATATCTATACCAGAGGCAGTGTGGGTCAGGGGACGGCACCGCCGAAGCCACGATCCTGCCGTCGTTGACGTCGTTTGGCCACCGGCAGGGAAAGTTGGGTCTTGCAGCATCAAAGTCAAATCCGGGCCTCATTCCAGGTCTCGTGCCTGCCCCAGCCGAGGCCTCCAGCTTTCCCCGGCAAAAAACCACGTCACGTTCATCAGGAGATGCGGGCGAGGCGCAAAGAACCACTTCTTTTTTTTTGTTCCCCAACGGTCATGTGTAGGTTCAAAGCCTTCATCGTCTCCGGGCAAGACGCATGGCCTGCACGGATTGGTGATGATGGGACGACAACGACGGCGTCGGCGGCGGAGATTGACGATGTTATTCGGTCCTTAGACGGGGATATTATGGAGCAGCGCGAACACGGCCTCTCCCCGCCCGTCGCCCGTGGGCCCCTTTCAGAGCCGCGTTCCGGTCAGAGGGGCTTGCCCTGTGCAACTTTGTATTATGAGTTTGCACAACTCTCCGTTCGCGACTGAACGACGCGGAAGTTTCCATGAAGGTTGCAGAAGGTTGGTATTGGCCAGGTCGGATTAGACTTGTGGAAAGTTACGAGCCTAAAAGCTAATCCAAGGTAAGCCATGAAGCAGAAAGGACGGCCGCCAAGCTGTTTAGGTTGGAGGTGATGGATGTGTAGTGTAATTCATGCATGTCGCGCACATCACTGGACGCGCACGTCGAGCCACAACATTCGGTCAGGGCTTGGAAACGGACCATGACCATGGCAGGATTATGTCGCCACAATAAATCTGGCCGGGAAGACGGAATGACGGGGCCTGCCGGAAGGTCCGGCCAAAACAAGTGACATTGGAACGGCCCGACTGCCATCTCGCACGGAGCCGCCAAACAATGCTGCTCGCGACGTTTCATGAGCCGTCTACCTGATGTCTGTGAGCTAGTCGCAGCTGGCTGTCTGTCGTGAGTATTATTCACTGCACGCCAGGCCCCTAATAGACAGATCATCGATAACGATGGGCGCGCGGAAGAAGATAGAAAATAAGAAGGAAAAAAAAAAGATTTCTGGAAATGGGAATAGATCTGAAGCGCCGGAATTAACTTGAACTCGTTAGCCGCGTGGATCCTCCCGGATACCGGCCAAGTGCCGAGTTTGCTCCTATGTCGAGGAGCCTGAATGCGAATGGGAAATCTGCTGCGTTTTTTTTCTTGATGCCCACCATGTGGAGTCCCTACATCATACTTACCTCCGTCCTCTTCGTGCTGCCGGATGTTCTCGGGCTACTGGCGAGTCGGAGCCGCTAGAGGTGGATAGTAACCATGAAGGAATGGATTCTAGAATACTGCACTTGGAGCGATTGGCATCGACTATTCCTCCTTTTGGAAAGGCCTCGCCTTACATGCTGAGGGTGTTTTTCGTAACATCTGTTTGGCTTTTATTATTTGTATCCTCGTACTACCTCTTCCCTCTTAGATCTTGGAGTACTTCTTGAAAGCAGAGATGAGTCCTCCGGTCGACGTGTCGTGGCCCTCACCGTTACCCGCCTCGTCCAGCTCCTTGAGGATCTTCTTTGCCAGGACCTTGCCCAGCTCGACACCCCACTGGTCGAAGCTGTTGATGTCCCAGATGGCACCCTCAGTGAAAGTCAGATGCTCGTAGTACACAATGAGCGCACCCAGCTCGGCAGGTCCAATGACATCGCCGACCAGGATAGAGGTGGTCGGGCGGTTACCCAGGAAGCGCTTGTGCGGGACCAGCTCATCCGGGGTACCCTCAGCCTTGACCTCCTCGTCCGTCTTGCCTACCATGAGGGCCTCAGCCTGGGCCAGGTAGTTGGAAGCCAACATCTTCTGGTGCAGGTTGTCGGAGATGGGGTTGTGGGACTTGGCAGCCAGAATGAAGTCGGTGGGGATGAGCTTGGTGCCCTGGTGGACAAGCTGGAAGAAGGAGTGCTGCGCGTTGGTGCAGGGCTCTCCGAACAGAATAGGGCCTACGACGTCAGAATGCGAAAAGACATGGTATCGTATGACAACTTACCAGTGGTGTACTTGGCTGGGGATCCGTCCGAGGTGATGGTCTTTCCGTTAGACTCCATGGAGAGCTGCTGGAGGTATGCGGGGAATCGGTGAAGGTACTGGTCGAAACTGCGTAGGGGTATTAGACACATCCACCCATAATTCAGCATGTAGGTAGCAGGACTTACGGAGCGACGAGGTGAGTCTGGGCCTGGAAAAAGTCAGAGTACCAGACGCTGAGAAGGCCGCCGAGGACGGGGATGTTGTCCTTGAGGGGGGTCTCGCGGAAGTGCTTGTCCATGGCGTGGGCACCGCTCAGGAACTTGTGGAAGTTGTCGAAGCCGACGTAGAGGGCAACGCTGAGGCCAATGGCGCTCCACACAGAGTAGCGGCCGCCAACCCAGCTCTCAAAGCCAAACATGTTCTTGGAGTCGATGCCGAACTTGGTGACCTCGGACTCGTTGGTTGAGAGAGCAACAAAGTGCTTGGCAATCTCGCCCTTGCCATCCGTCTTCTCGAGGAACCAGGCCTTGGCGGTGTTGGCGTTGGTCGTGGTCTCGGCCGTGGTGAAGGTCTTGGAGGCGATGAGGAAGAGGGTAGTCTCGGGGTCCGAGGCCTTGAGGGCCTCAGCCATGTGAGTTCCGTCAATGTTGGAGACAAAGTGGAGGGTCATGTCGTCGGCGCCGTAGTGCTTGAGGGCCTCGGTGACCATGACGGGGCCACTGCCGGTCTTGTTAGTACGTGACCGCACGGCCGCGACAAAGGGCAAGACTCACAGGTCAGAGCCTCCGATACCGACGTTGATGATGTTGGTCAGCTTCTTGCCAGTGAAGCCCTTCCACTCGCCGCTGCGGACCTGCTCCGAGAACTCCTTCATGTGCTCGAGGACGGAATTGACGCCACCGGGGCCGTTCATGACGTCCTGCCCATCGACCTTCATCTCCCAGCCGCCGACGTTGCGCAGAGCCGGGTGGTAGACAGCACGCTTCTCGGTGAAGTTGATCTTCTCGCCAGCGAACATGGCATCGCGCTTCTTCTCGACGCCGGCCTGCTCGGCGAGCTTGACGAGAAGGTCGAGAGTCTCGTCAGTCAAGAAGTTCTTGCTGAAGTCGAAGAGGATGTCGGCGACGCCGGGGTCGGCAAAGGTGCGGGTGAATCGTTCGAATCGGGAGGGGTCCGAGGCGAAGGCCTCCTTGAGGACAAAGGACTTGCCGACACCATCGCGGTGCGACTGGAGCTCGGACCAGGCAGGAAGAGTGTTGGCGGGAGCCATGGCTGACGAGTGGCGATGACGGTCGGATACTACAAGCTAAGCTCTGGATCGTGGAGACTGGTTAGAGAGATGTGCGGGGTTGCGCGGATGCAGGACAGGTACCAACTCACGCTGGAAACGCAATGTCTTGCGATGATGGAAGCAGGTCGACTGTTGAGCTACAGGAATTGAACGGGCATGGAAGCAGAAGAGAAGGAGAGGGAATTAATGAGGACAGCAGCGAGCTTATTAGCTAAGGTGCCCAAGGTCGTGGAGGTGGGGGCTCCTGCTATTGGAGGGGTTTGACAGCGGGAGCTTTTGGGCGGCTCTGAAGATGTCATACTGCGCTGATGTCGGCGGGGTAGTTGCGGCGAGATCCCGAGTACGTAGTTACTTGCCATGCACCTGAGCGCATCAAACCGGTACATTCGGGAGAGCATAGCTTCGCCGACACACCCGAGGCCGCGAGCTGAAACCTCATATTCGTAATATTGAGACCGTGCAGCTCACCATATTACCCCAATAACGAGGACGCCAGCTCTACCTAGCTGTCAATCTTAGCACTGTCAAGCGGAGATCGTACCTACCTCTAGGTACTACCTAATCTAATCAGGCATATCGATAAGGAAATGAGTGGACACCACACCATTGAGCCCCTCCATAGACTCAGTAATTTAGGCTCGGGGACCCAAGAACGGGCAGCTTAGTCCAAGCCTAGCGTACATGTTCTAGAGGCGAAGACATAGCATGAGGACACCGCAGCACTTTTTATTGTCTCTCTTCACTTGCTTGTATTTCTACCCCTCATTTATAAGGTTTACCGCATATTTAAAATCTTCTCGCTCAACAATTCCATGCTCAAATCTCAAACAGGTCAATGTCGGAGTCCAGGCCAGGGAGTCCGAATCGACCAGCCAGATGGGCGCTGAGCCTGACGTTCTTCTTGGCGTCATCGGGGCCCAGAGAGATCTTGCCGTGGTAGAGTCCATACTCAATGTCAATTCCAAGTCCCTTCTCTAGGCTCGCAAAGTATCCGTTTCCGATACGCTGGCCGGCAATGTACGGGGTAATGCCAACCTCTCCAATGGCCGGGTCGTAGTAACCGACAAGCTAGAGGGATATCAATATTGTAGCTAGTGTGATTGGCTGGGCTATCCACATACTCGCAGAAACTTGATGTCAATGTCAATCGTCTTGCGCTCATCGCTGTGCAGGACATAGTTGTTGGGCTCCTCGGTAGGCAGCTGCTTGACGACGTATTGGCCAGGAGATGTCTGGCTAATCTCGACGACGGCACCAACAGGGGCAATAACGGTTGACATGGTGGAAAGAGGTTTGTGATGGGAACTTGCAAAGTAATCAAAATGTTCCAAAAGTGTGAGTCTGAATTTGTTGAATGATGAATGTGTTGGAGATGAGATGTGATGGAAGTCTCGTCAGTTGGACACAGCCAGCTTTTTGTACTTGGACCTGCCCGCCTTCTTAGTCTTGGATAATTTTCACCTTCTTCTACCTCTATTGATCAGATCATCGGACGATTCGAAGACCCATGACGTGGCAAAAAGGGCAAGACAACCGTCATCTCCCAGGTTCCAAGTCAAGGGAATCCCACGATCCCACCACCGTGTTGGTCTAGATCTACAGCAACAGCCCATCTCTGAGAGACTGACCCTCTTCAGCTCAGCGAAAACGATAAAGATTTCCCGAATCGTCCAATACGGGTTCCGCAGCAGGCTGGTTAAAGCCGACAAGTTGCTCTAGTCCAGCCGGGATTCCCTTTCAGCTGTGCTGATCAACTCTGCCGTCACCCATACAGGGAACGAATGCGGAACTAACGATGCGTCACAGAATAGACCATCACGTCGGTAAAGGCGGACCCGTGCAGTTTTTTCATACTATTTGACGAGCTAGCAGGGTGTCTGCGTTGTGGCTGACGATGCAGCCAATGCCATCCCACAGGGCCTGACCGATCACCGCGGTTCAGCTAAAACTCACCGGGGTTTCAGTAGGTCGATGGTGTTGTCCTATTTCGTCATATGATTTCATTGTGAGACTCCGGTTTCCCTAGATGAACGCGAGGTATTGCTAGGACAATAGGGTGGCTGAAGGTGTAATCCAACCGTTTCCGCCTCTCCGTGTCTGTTGGTTAGCTGAAGCTTTTCCAAATAAGACCCGGAAAAGGTTTGGCTAGAGTGGCAAGTAAAGCTGATGTGAACATGCTGCTCTGACGCCAGATGCGAAGCGGACGGGTATATAACGCCTACGAGCCATCAATCTCTGTCTGTCGACTCATACCCTACAATTTCCTGCCCATCCCTTCCAACTACCATCTTGTTTGACAATGGATACCTCAACACCTCCCGTTGATGCCAAACCTGTCACGGTAAACGGGCAGACGTTTGATCCGCAAGACGAATATGCCTTGGATGCCGCACGCACAAACTACATAACAATCACGGCCTACTCCGTACTCAGCATCGAGCAAGAGGATGCTGTAGAGCGCTGCGGGGCAAGAGTCATGGAGAACCTTGGTTTGCTTGTTTATCTTTGTTATTTCGAGCCAACAGACCTGTCCGCCTTGCGCGCCCTGCCTTTCCTGCGCCAGGTCGATGTTTACCGCAATAAGTTCAAGATTCCCAAGGCCTTTGAAGATTCCGCAGAGCCAGCGGCCTTCAATATCTCTGCTTCGGCTCTATCTGATGCGCTTGATGAGAGTCTACCAGAGGACATTTGCTGCGTAGATGTCATGGTCCACGAGGAAGCAATACAGGAGATGGAGTCGATTGCTGATGCCATCTCAACACGTACATCCATCGCTCGAGGGGATATGATGGTCGAGCAGAGAAAGATTCGGATGGACGTCAGTCGAGCTCTGCTGCCTACGATAGCTTCCGATGATCGTGTTCGCATCATCGAGGAGGTTGTCTCTTGCGTATTGCATGATGATGCCGCGAGAGCCATCGTTGATGCCGACATTCAGATAGAAGGGATATCATTCCGCGGCAATGGCCAGCGCATTGCCGTGGCCGACACAGGGCTCGACAATGGGGACCCCAAGAAATGCCATCCGGCCTTTACAGGACGAGTTGCTGGGCTCATTCCGATAGGCAGAGCGGACCAAACCAACGACCCTCACGGTCATGGGACGCATGTGTGCGGGGTGATTGTTGGTCAGAGCTTTGACACGCCCAAAGGAAACATTGGGGGCATCGCGCCAGAAGCCGAGCTGGTTGTGCAATCACTCGTCCAAACCTCCAAAGCGCTTGCGATCCCTGCTACCATGGACACTCTGCTTGTGCAGCCGTACGAGACGTACAAGTGTCGTATTTTCAGCAACTCATGGGGTGAAGAATGGAAAAAGGAAACAGCTCAGCTTGGCTACACGGGCGCCGCAGAGGAGATTGATCGGTTCGTCTGGGAGCACCCGGATGCTCTCGTGTGCTTCTCGGCCGGAAACGACGGCGGACCAGACCGTGCCAACGGGCAGCCCGCAATTGGGGGCCGCGCCGCTGCTCGAAACTGCCTTACCGTGGGAGCCTGTGGTTCGACTCGTATTCATGGCCCTGGCCCGAACGCGAAGAAGCAGAACTTTGGCAGCGATGAGGTTCTCGTTACCTCGAACCGTGGACCTACTGCGGAAAGGCTGATAAAGCCAGACGTGGTGGCGCCCGGGTTTCTCGTCTACTCAGCCCAATCAACTGCTGGACCACAGTATAGAGATCGGATCAACAGTACGACGAATCCGGGCGTGGCGTGGATGCCTCTTAGTGGTACAAGTCAGGCCACGCCAATGGTTGCAGGCTGCGCAGCCGTTTTGCGCGAGATCTTACAGCTCAGAGGCTTAAAGAACCCTCCGTCGGCTCTTCTTCGCTGCCTGATCATCAATGGTGCAAACAAACTCCCAGGGATACCATGTGAGGCACAAGGCTTTGGCCGGGTCAACCTCAAGGCTTCAGCTGCTATGATTGAGTCGAGAATCATCGCAAAGCCTGTGTCTGGCCAGACGTACCCTCTTCTCCGAGGAGGTGGATGTCTTGATGGCCCCCCGCTAAGACAGAGCGAAATCTTTGAATGCACGCTGGTACCTGGAGATGAGTTGTTGACTTCAGAGATGATACGGTTCAAGATCACGCTCGTATGGCATGATTGCAAGGGAAGCAAAGTCCAGAACAATCTCAATCTTACGATCAAGATTGATGATTGCGTCAGCTATGGCAATGGTGCGTCTTCCGAGAAGCCGGATGTTATCAACAACGTGGAACAAATCATTTCAAAATATTCCGGGGGCTCCATCCATGTCAAGGTATACGCACAAAACAACTTGCCGCAGACTGCTCAACCGTTTGCATTATCATGGTCATTAATACGGGATGCTGGCGAAAGTAACCCGTAAAGGACTTGATTAGATTTAGTAGATTGTTGGCATAGATAATATTTGACCCCCAACGCCGGCAATAAATAAGTATTCAATTTGGTCATTAGACTCTCAGCTTCGAGACAATACTGCTGGCTTGGCCATAGAGTCTCTTGGTCAGTCCCTGTGACGGCCGCCGCTGGCTTTGCCTCATGCGAGAAAGCATGCTGAAGAGGGAGGTCAAGATCAAGAGCTTTTCGTCAGCGCTTGCACCGCTCCTGGTGAGAAGGAAGCCCTCGTTGTGTGTTGGCGATGGCTGGTGGCCTCCGATAGATTTGTGGAAGTACATTGCCTGGACAGCGTCCCCCGGCTCATTTGAATCCGCGTCGACAAGAATATGATGAAGAGGTTTTAGACCGTCGTTCTGCATGCGCCACTGTAAGACCTTCTGCCTGGCCTCTCTTGGGTTGTACGATACGACAAATTCAAGCTCAAGCCGAGCAGCCTGCAACTTGTCGGCGACTGTGCCGCTGCTATAGCTCTCATGGACGTGAGCTTGAAGTGCGGAAGTTGAGAGAAAATTAATTGTAAAGCGATCTTTCGGTACTGGCGATGGCCTTGGCGTAATAGGCAGTTTAGCAATTGACGCAAAGGAAGATCTAAGGGGTACGGTACTCACAAGATTGCCGTGGGAAGGTCGACACCCATCCCACGTCTTTCGACCCGCGCCACCCCTTCCGCTGGAAACTGATTGACGAAGAATTCAACTTGCGCATCGGTACCGTCGAGTCGTGGTGATTGAAGGTATTTCAGGTGGACACCGGCTTCATGAGCACTGCTAGGCTTGAAGCTGGTCTCCAGGACCTTGGACACGGCATAGATTGGTGTGTGAAGGCTCCCATCATCGTGTCGGGGAATGTAGAGAATGGAATCAAGTTCGGTCGGGATGCCCCAGACCCTATAAATGATGAGGTGAGTGATGCAGCCGGATGTGGTACGAGGTCGGGGCAAACGTACATGAGGCCGCCGCTATTTTGAAGCGCACTGCTGGACTTGGGCATGTTGGGCACTGAATGAGAGGTGTCGGCTTGTACGGTTTGTGTCCTGCGCGAGTCGATGGCCGGTCAAGACTACTCGCTCAATACATGTACAAGTATGCTGGATGGGAATAGTTGGTCGTATTTATTTATCATGGGAGGGAGAGGTGGACGGAAGGCTATCAAGGAAGCTCCGAATGTATCCTCGTGCTCGGTATGACGTCCTTATCGACTGACGGCAGGCAGCCTGTGTGATTGGGCTGGATGGCGCACACCAACTTGAAGTGAAGCGTCCGGACGAGCGGGGTGGAGAAGAGCCCCCAATGCGGCAATTCCGGCCTTGTTGGGTGCTCGGCAGATGGTCATGGCTGAAGCTGGCAGCGTGATCAAGGAGCAGCGAGACAAGACTAATCCGGAATCAACAGGTAGGCATATTCATTATGATTCCTTGTTCGGGATAAACCGTTGACAATAATGGTACGACTGCCCTCCCCCTCCCCTCTTCTTCAAGATTCCAGCCCCTGCAATCACTGAGTAGTATTTCAGAGTCTACCTGGGATCAGTGAGGCTGAGGACAATGGCACGGCACGGCGCGGACCGGATTTCGAGCTGAACATTTGGCCAGAAGCGGGGTCGAGCATCATGTAGTTGAGGAGGCGAACCACAGTTTAGTCCCCAGCATTTCCTCCCTGCCACCTATCATCTGCCATCCTATCATGGAAACTCCTCCGCATCCGCAGTACAATTCATTATCCCTGCAAACGGACTGCCAAACCTCGTGTGAAACATGCAAAGACCTGGCGGAATCTGTGGCCCTGCCGGACGCCCCGCCCCTTTCCGATATCATCCATCAAGCTGAGCAAGGCTGTTGGCGATGTCAGCTACTAGCAGGAGCTGTCATGAAAGTACGAAAGAAGGGCCATGGTCTTGATCTAGCGGTAGGCTGGGACACAGCCCGGCTGCAAGGACTGAGGCTCAACGTGGGCCTTCTCAGTCCAAGAGAGGCTCTCTGGTCCATCGACGTGGCGGTCTCGACTGGTGAGTCATTTCATCACTCGTTGCTGTATTTTCTTCAAAGCAGCCGCTAAAGGCTCCTAGAGATGCCGGTCCCCTGGGCTACAGCAGCGCAGAGCGAGAAACCAACACCTATCTCCGGGTATACGGGCTCGGAGATGGCCTTTGCCACGCTCCGTAAATGGATCGACACATGTGACAGAAAACATGCATGCAGGCCACAAAGTAGTTCCTTACTCCCGGCACGAGTACTATGTATAAGAGACACAGGGAGAATATTCCTTCACTGCACCAAGCCCGGCGAAACTGGGTCGTATGCCTGTCTGAGCCACTGCTGGGGAGCCTACCAACCTCTGCGGACGACGACTGCCAACATAGCCAGCCATCAAAGCGCCATTCACGAAGATGCCCTTCCTCCGGTGTTTCTCCAAGCTATATCGGTTGCTGCCAGGCTCCACATCCCGTACTTGTGGATTGATTCTCTTTGCATTATCCAGGATTCAGAGTCTGATTGGCAGATGCAATCCGCTTTGATGGTGGATATTTATGCCAACAGCATCATCACTATATCAGCCGCTCTGGCCACCTGCGATCTAGACGCACTGTTTGTTCGCTCACCCCAGTACAACCAGTTCATACCGCTGGAGGCCGGTGCATCATTGGGCATATCGGCACGCGCAACCTTGAAGCACGGCACGGGCACATCTCTGCCACTGCTCTCACGAGCCTGGGTTCTCCAAGAGCGGCTCCTTTCGCCCCGAGTCGTTCACTTCACCTGGGAGGAGCTCATCTGGGAGTGCATGGAGCAAACGACATGCGAGTGTGGCTGCATCAGATCATTGTGGTCCCCAAATTTCGTACCCTTTGATAAGAATCTTCTCTTCGACAAGATCCTTCGCCATGACTCCAAGATGGAAAGCAAGGAGCGCTGGTACCGCTTAGTGGAGGAATATTCCCGCCTACAGCTCACGCTGGATCGTGATCGACTGCCTGCTATATCGGGGGCTGCACGTAGGCTTTCCGAATTCACTGGTTACACGTATCTCGCCGGTTTGTGGAAAGAAACACTCATCAGCGATCTTCTGTGGGAAAGAAAATCGAGGTTCGCAATCAGGCAGCTTGACTTGATTCCATCCTGGTCGTGGGCCAAACTTGGCTGCGAGGTGGAATTTGACAGATCAATGAGCATGCAAGAGCTTGCGACTGTTATAACTGCATCCTGCGATTCCAGCGGGCACGATGCTTTCGGAGAGGTGACTGGTGGTCGGATTCAACTTTCCACTGTCGTCCAGCCACCCTCAGCCGTCATTGCTGGGGCAAAGACCAACGATGAGAACGCCAGCTTCCAGATAGCCTCTGACAACTACAGCGACAAAGATACAGGTTCCCTCTGCGCCAGAATGGCAATTCGACGACAAGTCTACGCCACTGAATCTGATGACGAGGTATGGATTATCATTCGTTCTGTAGGCCAGGAAGTTGGGATATACCAAAGAATTGGGATGCTAAAAATAAAATTTCCTAATGGCTATCCCATTGATAGGATATTTCATCAGGAATATGAAGCAATCACACTTGTATAACATGGCGGCGGGCCACAGACGATCAACTAATACAAAATTACGGGAATACCCCTTTATAGAAGAGTTGGCTGTACGTTCTCTTTTCTATTATCAAAATTTATCAAAAACTCATCGCATCATTGTGAAAATCTAAATTGTAAGTTTACCAGAAACCATCGGGCCAGAATTCCTCAAGCCACTCATAGGGGTCCTCGGGCTCATATCGGTTCGTGACATCGCCGTTGAAGGCAACAATGCTGTCCCTGGTCTCATTGTACAGCGCGTACTTCTCATCGGGACCGCTGCCCATAAAGTATGGAACAGTCTGGACGTTGTTTCCAATCTCCTTGACCACAATCGTCTCGATTCCTTCAATCTGGGAGTCCTTGAGACGGAACTCATCTCCGTGGTTGGGGTTGATCTACCCGTGTCAGTTAGGCCCTGCTGGCTTCTCGAGTGCTGGGGAGCTTACAATGCCCATGCGGAGGCCGTCAACCGCCACGACGTTCTGGATGGTGGCGTTGCGCTTGGCCTGGTTCAGGCAGTTGCCGCAAGACTGGTAGAATGTGCCGAACGTGTGGGCGTAGAAGCCCGTGATGTTGTACTTGCCACCAAGTGAGTTATCTTGAAAGATCTGGGCGGGCTGTTAGAATAAATCTCCACTTCAGCCAACAGAAATTCTTACCTTGTCGGTGGCATTCATGGCGCCACCGCCAATGACTCGTAGCTGGGTGTTAAGGCCCTTGGAAGTCAGAGCATCCTCGCACACATCCTCCCACCAGACTGTAGTCTGTCAGTTTCTCATCAGGCACAATAAAGTATCCAACGTACCATTCTCAACCCAAGCGTCACCCAGGGCGTGGATGCCTTCGGCTTGGTGCTTGCCGATGATGACATTGCGAATAGTCGAACCTGGCAGCAGGTTGAAGACGGCATCCGCGTCGGTTCCCTCGGCTTGCTCGTTGCAGCTGCCCTCGGGACGCTGGAAACGCTTCATGCCTCCGTCAAAAGTGGCACCTGACAGGATTTCGTTAGCGTGGACAACTTCTGGAAGTTACAACATCTGGACATACCAGCAGGGACGTAAAAGGCATTCTCGAGAACGACAGTCTCCTTGGCAACGGGGAACTTGGTGACAGGGAACGGGAAGCGCGGAGGCGGTCTTTGGGAGATATCGGCTTGTGTACCATCCGTATCCCCTTGAGAACCATCCCCCGTCTCCGATTGCCGCTTTTGAAGGAGCTTGCCTCCCGTTGCAGTCCAGTCAAGGACCTGGCCAGTGGCCAAGGGAAGAAGCGCGAGGAGCAGAGTGGACCGCATGTTTGATGTGATGTCAATGTGGAGGGAAACACCAGATTAGGTCCGGGAGGGTGAGCTCGTGGGAGGTGAAGAAGAACAGAAAGGAAGGAAAGATCTGGACATCGAGCTCATTTTATACTCGGGAAGCTCTGGATGGTGAAGATGATATCACTGGCGACTTACAAGCAGTCGATCTGGAGTGAGCTGGGCTCCACACGCTGCCGCATAGCTAGTCGTATCTTAGCTGGCGGAAGAATTACCAGTCCAAATTTCCGTGAATGAAGAGGCAGCTTTCCAAGCTTGCTGCTGGCGGGCCTTGGCTAGCAAGGGGCCACCGAGCTGCATTCTGTCAAGGGATTGTGCGGGGAAGAGGAGAAGGCTGGATGCTGGCAATTTGATCGAGCGTCTATTTAGCCCCAGAGAGGGAGCAGATTCTCCATCCCTCAGCCCCTCCCCCAGACACCTAGGTGGATGGAGATTGGGGGCGCGGCTGGGGTACGTTACGATTGGGCAAGGGGGCTCCATGGCTCAAGGCCTGGCTCATATGGCTGGGGGCAGTGGTGTTGGAGATGGCAAATCTCGCCGTCAGTGGATTTTCCGCAGGCAAGGCGCTGGAAGCAAGCGGCTTGGCATATAAACGGGGCTTGGCCTGACAAGAGACAATACTGATTCGACAATGCCCCGAATAGATCATGAAATGTTCGTTGAGAAGACAATATGGACTATCGAATTTTACCTGCCATCACCGCGCCTCGATACCATGGGCTCATTTGTTTGCCATATTGCTGTAACCTGTGATGTTTGTTGCCAGCAATGTTGTGATCATGGTGATGTTGCCCTTTCCCAGCCATTACAACCTAGCCCTGACTTTAAGAGTGAGCAGAGTCGTTCGACCATATTGGCTCCGTCAAGCAACTTACTGTCCTTCTGGCTGAACATGGCCTTGACGTCGCGCGCAAGAAGCTCGGGTCTCTCATACGCCGCAAAATGCCCCCCCTCGTCATGTCTCTTCTCGAAGACGACTGGGCCAAGTGTCTTGGCCCATGAGCTAGGCAAGATGATGACATCGCGAGGGAAGAAGGATAGCCCCAAGGGGACAGCATTCCATCGGAGGACAGGATTCATAGCCTGTATGTCACAATCAATCTTTCCCTCCTCATGCGTCATCTCGTAGTAGATGCGCAGGCTAGACTCGGGGCCAGCTTCGCTAAAGTAGTAGATGCTGATCCAGGTCAAGACTTCCTCGTCGGTCCACGGGTAGCTGTCAGTCCAGTCACGCAGCTTCTCGTACACCCAGGCGAGCAGAGCCATCGGGCTGTCTCTCAGAGCGAATCCTGGTGTGTGAGGAGCCGTGGATTGGATGGTACTGTATCCTGCACGGTTGACCCGGTAATCCCTGGATCGCTCCAGCCCGTTCTTCTCGCTGGCGGAAAACCACCCGAGCAGGTACTGTAAAACAAGCATTGGCGTCGTAGTGGGCGATGGAGAAATCGTAAGGAAGAAGTTCATGTGCGTTGCTATTATGTGAGCGGGATACTGCGTAGACATGGCTCGCGTGACCATGAACCCAAGGTCGCCTCCCTGTGTAGCTATAAAACCAGATCAGTGACCAGTCTTAATCGCCGGGCGAGCAGGGCACCGTATTTCTCGTAACCAAGCTGCAGCATGAGCTTGTGGCACGCCTCTGCATGCTGTCTGAGACCGAACCCTCTTTTAGATGTTCGTTGTGAAAAGCCAAAGTTGGGCAAGGAGGGAGCGACGACATGGAACGACGGTTCGTCATCGCTGCTCGTCGTCAGGAGCGGGAGCAGCTTGACGACTTCGATGAAGCTTCCAGGCCCTGGTGGCTGATCAGATGAGTGCTTTCAGGATACCTGAACTGATTATCATACATCCGTGACAAAAGAGAAGCGGAATGCTGTTGGGCTTGTCGGATCTCTGATGGACAAAATGAAGGCGGAGCTCCTCGTGCCCTTCAATGTCGACAGTCGTGGTGTAGTGCGGCAGCTTGTTGAGTTCGGCCTCGACCTTTCTCCAATCGAAGCCATCCTTCCAGAAGTTGACCAGCCTCTTGATGTCGGCGAGCCCGGCGCCGTAGTTGGAGTCGTTGGAGAAGTCCGTCTCTCCCGGCAGCGTTGTGAGGGCGAGCTTCTGGCGCAGCAGGTCAAGGGACGACTCGGGGACGGCGATCTGGTAGGGACTGATGGATTGGGCCATTGTGGGTGTGCCAAGTTCGTAATGGACTGGTCGGATTTGGGAGGGTTCGAGTCAGAGGATTGGGCAATATTGAGGGGGGGTCTATTTGGATGGTGGTCAGAATAGAGAATTTGGGGGTGTTCGCTTGGAGATGTTGGTTCCAAGTTATCATTATGTTGGCCGTGCGCATTCATCCCAACTAGGCCAATAAAATGGGCCTGTGCATTTATTTATTCATCATCACATACCACCCACTGCGATAGTCGCGTTTCTATCATCTCGAGTGCGCGCAAGCAGCGATCACAGTAATCCTTGTATGTGTGTTAGTTATATCCTCAGTTATGAACTACGTCACCCGTGTTTCATCACTGGCCCAATTTAATTTTCGTTTAAATAGGTAGCTGTCAATTATCCCAAACCCCACTCAAGCTGTCGACTAGCTCCCTCGCTTTCCCACCAACCATCACCACCAACACCACCACCACCATGCCTCCGTCCGCGAGAACCCCGAGGCGCAGCGTGCCCACGATTACCAGCTCGCCGTCCGCCACGCTGCCCTCCTGCGTGCCCTGTACGCCCATCCCCGCATCCAGTTCCTCGAGCCCCCAACCCCCGAGATCCACAAGTTCGACAAGGACCGAACGAACCCAGGCGTCTTCTTCCTCGCCGACTTTGTCCAGAACACCTATGTCAAATACATCCTGCCGCTCCTGCCCCCGGGAGCCAGCCGCAAGTGCAAGGAGCTCGGCAATCCCTGGGCCTATGCCGACGCCAGCTTCCCCTGGGAATGGACGTGGGACGCCGACACCTCCACGTTCAAGGACAGCCAGGGCAACGCCGTGCCATTCCCTGCTGTCCCCCAGAGTGAGAGGACGAGCCTCACGGTCGATATCCGCACCCGAACAATGACCGTGGAGATGCTCATCGGCGATCGCGCCATTCCCCTGCAGCAGCAGATGATGGGATTGGGCGGTGTCGACCTGGGCGACGACGTCAAGAATGCACAGAAGGACGTTGTCTCTGCTTTTTAGACATCGCAAGCAGGATAAATAAACCATTACGCCAATTCTGTTTCGTTCCTGGCGCTTCTCGCACCTTCGGCCCAGACAAACTTTCGGCGCCGGCTGAAACAAACCTACCGTAAAGGAGTCCGGCATGGCTGCTGCAGGGTCCATGAAGGTTACCGCTGCAAATTTTTAGCTGGCAGCAGGCCCTATAGCAGCCAGAGGAGTGGTCAGCAAACAGTGACGCAATGTGCTGAAAGCTCGTATAACCACGTGCGGCAGGAAGGTGCCCCTGTCTGGACCTGCAGCTGCCCCAAGCAGGACAGTATTTAGGTAGGGGAAATGGCACCTGCCTTGCCAGCTGGTCCAGGCCATGTTGACTGTCCCTCCCTTGGATGCTGGCCGACGAGTATAAAGCCAATTCATCTACCTTTGTCGAGCTCTTGGAATTCTTCATCAACCGCTTTTTGTCATCTCATTCTCTCCAAGTCTTCTGTCTTCTTATTAGCTATCCAAGGCCATGGCTCATCGCAGGGACAATAATCCAGTCTACCTCAACCAAGCCGTTACCACGAGAAATGAACTCGACTCTCCCCTCGCCCACCTCAACGGCCATTATGCTCCTCCCGGCCGGGCCGCGTTGCGTCATAAGAATGGCTTTTACGGTCCGAACGATCCAGCAGACGATGATTTCCAACCCTTCGGCATGAGTACCGTCTTCGACCTCATAAGGCGTAACCTCGAGACCTTCCAAATGCAGGCCGGGCTTCTGGCCTTGAGTTGCCTATTGGCCGGCATGTTCGACGGCAGCAACGTCGTCGAGTTTCTGGACGCGTACGAGTTTGCAGGCCACTCAGTTCCAGAGGCGCAAAAATTAGCACTGCTACCAATAAGCTGCCATTATTCTATCCGGCGAACCGTCAAGGACCTGATCCGTGGTCAGTCGTGGGAGGAAGCAAGGGACAAGCTCATCGACCAATTCCATGACGCCAATACCGCTGCGATTGCGTCTAAAAGGCTCCGGGAGATGGCCACGGAACACCCGACTGGTTCCAAAGATATTCGGGAGTGGCTCATCCGTCACCGCCAATATGTCGAACGCCTCGCAGAGCCACCAGTGAGGGACTCTCGGTACACAGAGCAGCTTGTGAACGGTGTGCCGACCGCAATCACGTCGGCGGCTGCCGTCAGGCAGACCTGGCGCGAGCAGCACGTTCCCAGCCTTGAGTATTACAAAGTCCACCGAGCTATGATGGAGGTTGTCAACATTGAGATATCTACCGAGTCCATGATGGATCAGAGGCTCATGAACGGCCACTGAAGTCGACTGCCGCTGTATTACGTGTATGGAGTGCACTGTGTGTACTTTGTGTACAATATCTTATGTCTGTTATGCATGTTATGCCTGCGGAGGGCTGTTGAGCCCTATGATGATAGAGACATTAGATTGTATTATCGAATATCAAGGACGGTGGGATTGTGAAGAAAGCTCTTGGTCGATTGCGGTATGTGACTGGGAAAATTCTGACATCGCCAGACCACGGCCATAATAAGTGTATTACTGTACCAAACTGTTATCCATTAATTTAATACCGTCTTTATCACCAGGGGGCCTCTTTGACGTCGCTGGTGTCCATGGGGCACACAATTAGGAACTCCCACGAATGCTCGCCTCAATATCTACCAGAATCTTGACGTGGTTCTCTTTGTCGTGGATCAAGGTGCTGAAGCCTTCCTTTTCGACCTCATCGAGCTTGATCTTCTTGGTAATCATCTCGGCCGGTGTCATATTGCCTATTGCACGAGAATTAGCAGTCTATATCTCCATCGGGATATTGCCCTACCCTTGGATATGGCATCTATCACGGCCTCGAAATCCCCCAAGCTATACGTGGCGCTGTTTTCATCTCAGTATCATTGTCCAGCCATGCAAGGGTCTTTCTGATACTCACACTCCCATGTAACTCCTTTCTCGAAAGACAATCTCATTCATATGCAGCTGTGCTCTGTTCTCCCAGACCGCAATATTCACCAATGTGCCGCGCGCCTTGAGGGCCAGGAAGGCAGTGTCCACAGCGACTTGCACACCAGCGGCATCAAACGCAACGTCGGCGCCGAGGCCGTTTGTCAGGTCCTTGACGCGCTTGACCAGATCTTCACTCACAGGGTCGATTGCGTGGTGGGCGCCGAAGTTGAGGGCAAACTCACGTCGCCGGCCGCTGACTTCGCTGACGATGATGTTCTTGCAGCCGCGGCCCTTGAGGACCTGTATGACGGCGAGGCCGATGGGGCCGCCGCCAAGGACGAGGACGGAGTCGTTGTCGCGCCAGGGCGAGATGTCGACGGCGTGCCACCCGACGGCCAGCGGCTCGATCAGGGCGCCAACCTCGAGCGGGACGTTGTCTGGGAGCAGCTTGACGCAGGACTCGGGCGCCATCGTCTTCTCGCACAAGCCGCCACCCCAGCCGCTCAGGCCGATGAAGCCATTGCGATCGCAGCAGTTGACGAGCCCTCGCTGGCAGGACAGGCACTCCCCGTCGTAGATGATGGGCTGCACGCACACGCGGTCGCCGGGCTTCACCTTGGTGACGCCCTCGCCGACCTCCTCGACGATGCCCGAGAACTCGTGGCCCAGCGTCAGTGGGTACGTCTCCCCCGTGATGGGATGAGGGCGCTGGGGCTTGGGGATGAGGTTGGCGCCGCCCAGATACTCGTGCAGGTCGGTTCCGCAGATGCCGCAGAACTTGGGCGAGATGATGACCTTGCCGGGGGCGATTTTGGGAGCAGGGATGGATTCAAGACGGATATCACGTTGTCCGTGGTAGCGTACGGCTTGGACGGTGTCTGACATGTTGGATGGGCCGACTGTTAGGGTGATATCTGATATGCAGCACGTGTAAACCGCTTCGTACAAACGGTTCGCGTTGCGTGGGAGGGGGGTGACTAGGAGCTTTCCGGTTCAAACTAAGACTAGCAGTTGAATGGAATGCTTTGATAAACTCGGGAGATGACGAGGCCCTCGGCTTATAGCCACGAGCTGGGCACGTCGATGCGGGGAAGCCCAATTGACGTCTTACAAGTGTAAGGAGACGGGCAACCCCTCATATGCACCCCAGGCTGGGCATCTACTGGAACCACGACGATCAGAGACGCATGTCAGAAAATTGGGACATGGGTATCTCAGCTGAGGAGGGGAAATAGACGGCCCAAGGCTCGGCCCATCCGGTCTATCCATGGTTCATAGCCGATATTTAACATTCCAGGATGGCGAAGGTTCAGGGGGTATGGACAGGATGACAATGAACAAAGAGTCTTAATTTTCTGCCCCTCATAGCCCAGACGCGAGCTCATTGAATACATATATTGCTTCACGTTTTTTGTCTGTAGTCAATAAATATCGATAATACCACTCCCATTTTCAATCCATTCTTGCACAGGCTGATCTGCAATCGCTGGCTGCTCTACATGCCTACTGCCCTGGAGGGTCCGGATATACGCTTCTAGCCTACCAGCTATTTCGCACCACTGGTCTGTTGGTGCGATTTGGCTTTGATACATTCCATCCTGCTATTTCCTTCCAGTAGGTTCTTCTCCATTCGAGACGCTTCCACCAAAAACCAGATCCTTCCCTATACCAGGATCTGCAGTCAGCAACCTCATCAACCCAGTAAGACTGGCTTGGCAAGACGAGTACTTAACACGCTGCGAATTATCCAAAAAGTCATGTTCATCATATCTCATCTTGCCTCATCTCATTTGCCACCATGTCTGAATACGCGAGGATCCCGAGCACAGCTACTCTTGACGTGAAGCCGTTCAGGGCGCACGTGGAAGAACAAAAGCTGCAGCACTTTCGAAAACTCCTGGAGCTCTCCCCCATTGCGCCTCCTACCTTTGAGAACACCAATAACGGCAGAGACTACGGTATAACCCGAGAATGGCTGCAGAAGGCCAAGGACGCATGGCTCCACGATTTTGACTGGCGAAAGCAGGAAGATCGCATCAACTCGTTCCCCAACTTCGAAGCCGCCGTCGAGGACTCTCAAGGCAACCTGCTCGACATCCAATTTCTGGCTCTCTTCTCCGAAAAGCCTGACGCGGTCCCAATTGCCTTCTTCCACGGCTGGCCGGGTTCCATCTGTGAGTTCCTTGACATCCTCGACATGCTCAAGAACAAGTACTCCCCTCAAGATCTGCCATACCACGTCATTGTTCCATCGCTTCCAGGCTACGCCTACTCATCCGGTCCGCCTCTCGGCACAGACTACAGCATCCAATTGGCCGCTTCAGCCATGGACAACCTGATGCGTGGCTTGGGCTTTGGCTCCGGCTATCTCGCTCAAGGCGGCGATCTCGGCAGTTTTGTGAGCAGGTTTCTCGCAATGACCTCGGACTCATGCAAGGGTATGCACGTGAACATGATGGGTTTCCCGCCTATGCAAGATGTTGATGTTAGCCAGTTGGATGATTCGGAGAAGAGGGCGTTGCAGAGAGCGACTGACTTTATCGACGTCAATTACGCCTTTGCACTGGAGCAGGGCACACGTCCTGCCACCGTCGGCTTTGTCTTGAGTTCGAGCCCGTTGGCGCTTCTCAGCTGGTAAGTCTCATATTATCCAAATATTCAACGCACTAATCATTAACTATTGGTAGGATTGGAGAGAAAATTCTTGCCTGGACCGACGAGGATCCTCCTCTCGATAAGATCCTTGAAGGGATTACGCTGTATTGGATGACGGATACCATGTCGAGGTGCTTTTGGCATAACCGTGGGGTAAGTTGAATGTTTCTATCTGATATTGCCTGACCACAGCTAACATTTAATGGCAGATGGGAGGCGGCAATGACAATCCACCGATGGCCAGAATCAGCGTCGTAAGCATCAGCCCCTATTCTGCCAAGGTCCATTCCGATAACTAACCTCACTTAGATCACGAAGCTCAAAGCACTCAACGTTCCCTACGTCACAAAGCCATGCGGGTACTCTCTGTTCCATCACGAAATCGTCCCCGTCCCTGAGAGCTGGGCGAAGAAGTCTTGCAACATTGTTTCGTTCAACAAGCACGACGGTGGTGGTCACTTTGCAGTACGTCTTCAGTCCAGTTCCCATATATGAACCATTGATTAACGGCATCTAGGCAATGGAGAAACCCGAAGAGCTGCTGGCCGATGTCGAGGAGTACGTGAAGAAGGCCTGGCCTACGGTTTAGGCGTGCTTGGCTTGATTGACATGTGCAATCTGCCCAAGCAGTTTCATCCTTTTAGCCTTGGCACAGTCTTCAAGCAGTTGTAAGACTTGAATAGAGGATTTTGTCAGGGATTTGCAGAATTATTGCTCCATTATTCGGTGAGGGAGAGGGGTATCTAAATCAAATCTAAGGAGGGAAGAGTATCTATCTCAACAAATACAGAACAAGGCGGCATTCAACATGCCCTCAACACCTCCAACCACTCTCTACACCAGCCATGCCCTTCTCAAAGTCATCCATGACGAAGTTGAATGGATTATGCCCAAAGAAATCCATGCCCGTAGCCTCGCCGGGCATCGGCGCCGCACCCATACCAAAATTGGCTTGGTTGGCAAGGACCGCGTCCCAGGAATACAGACCCGCCGGCTGGCTGAGGAGTGCATTCACTGCCTCGTGCTCTCTAACTGTCGAAATGAGACGTGGCACAGGGACGGACTCGGGAGAAGCTTGGGCTGCAAAGTATATGTCCCACGCAGCCAGGATATTCTTGTTAAACACTCTGATGAGCGGTTTATTTGTGACCGGGGCTGAGGGGTAGCGGTGTGCCAAACATTTCCCCATGATATTCCAGGCCTTCTCGCAGTGTTGGCTGTGAGGCCGCTTCTTGATGCCTTCAAGGAGGTGCATGAAGGCGGGGAACGGAAAGTACGATCGCATATACCAGGCGAAGCGCGTAGTGCGAGGCGATTCGTGAAGCTTAAAATCACACTCCAGCATGGTTATGGCCAGCTCCATTCCCTTGTCGAGCTGGGCCTCAGTCGCAACAACATTGGATCCCGCCAATGTGATGTACAGCTGCATGATGCGGCATCGGGCGAGGTAGGCCCGCGTTGACCAGAGACTCATGTGGTTGACGGGGTTTTCCAGGTCACAGGAACCAAGTATGTCTCGCTCAATCTTGGTCCCCAGAGCCTCCAGGGCATCTGGGGGCAGTGGCCTGGCGACCGCCTTCAGTGCCGGATTCGTGAAATCCAGATGAAACGCCTTGTTGCGGGCAATATCAGCCAGGGCGCTTCGCGCATAGACGAAGAGTGTATCCGTCGGGTTCATCTCACTCTCCGGCGGCTCCTTCATGTCCTTCCGCAGAGCAGAGTCGTTAATGTTGAGGGGCACCTTGCAAGTCCAGGTTGGAGCCAGTGTCGAGTCTCTGCTGTCCGCCATCTCGGTCCGGCGGGCGTCGGTTAGCATGAGCGACCACCAGAGCCTCCTGCGCATCTCAGCCTCGAACGGCGTCTCCTTTGCCAGGGCCTTTTCGCTATTGATGCCCATGGCTTGGGCGATGCGAATGGCGATGCCGAAAATGACAAACATGGGTCGAGCGTCTGACAGAGGAGGTTGAGACAGCTGACGCTGGTTAGCAGAAATTCCGATACATTAATCAAGGGAAAGAAGAAGAAGAAGAAGAAGAAGAAGAATCAACTCACCATGTACAGATATAGTGCTGTAAGACAATCTCGGTCCGTCGTCCTCAGAAACCTCGCATTCATCAAGGCCTGCCGACAGCCAAACTGGTACTTGACCACGAGCTGGTCCTTAATCTGGCCAAACATGGACAGGCATTCATCCTCGGTCAAGCTTACGATTGCGATGCAGTAGATTCCAAACATGAGCGCCTCCAGGGCCTGGCCGATGCTGGAAACATTGGTAGCAGCCTCGATAATGGAGCTCTGCAGCGTGGGCGTGTGCGTGACTTTGAGCATGGGGTCTACGTTGTCCAGATAAATCTGCCAGAGGCGGAATATCTGCACCGCGTCAGGGTGGAAGGTGGACAGGTCGACTGCCGTGTCTCGGAAGCCAAACAGGAAGCTTTCGTTGACGGACTGCTCCCACGCTTGCTTGACGTCGGCTTCCAGCGTAGAGGCGGTCTTACTGTCAGCCCGTGGGGATTCCGATGCGTACTTGAAGGGGAAGGGAGGTTAGTTCAATGTTCTGATGAACAGATAGGGCGGCTTCTTACATCTTGGGCCAATGCGTCCCAGAGGCTTCTGACCTCAAACACCTCGGGGTCCTCAGATGACCGGGTGCCATGGTCATCGTCATCGTGATGGGGGGAGTCCTTGTCGTCGACATTGGAGTCGCCGTGCATGGGGTCAAACTTGATGTTGTTCTGCCTCAGGAGGTCCTCGTACTTGCGCAGGCGGTCCAGGAGGTCTCGCTCGGGGAAGCGACGCCTCCTCCGGCGGGCCTGGACGGCGGGGACGCACTGGACGCCATACTTGGCGCAGTTTGCGCAGGGGAACTTGCGGTCGCACTTGATCTTTCGCTGCTGGCACTGTATGCAGGCGAGGACCCTGGCGGACTTGTGCTGGAACGAGGGCGCCTGGTGGTCCTTGTGCTCAGGTGAGTCGGGCAGCGCGCCGAGGTCGGGTAGTCCGAGAAACTCCTCCATCAGAGGCGGGCTGGTAAGTCGCGCATGAGGCTGGAGGATGTCGTCGATCGATGCTGCAGCCTACAGGCATCGATACGGAGGCAGTAAGACGAGTCATCGGAACATCAAATACCCCGCCTCCCTCCCCGCCCAGCGCCGTTTCCAGTGCGCCCTGTCGCTGGTGCCTGAGGAATGTCGCTTGATCCTTCGGCGATTAGATCGCTCTTACGCCAGCAATCGACTAAACCAGGGCTATCTAGAAGTTTCATCCATACATCGTGCAGCGCCGTGAACGAGGTGAAGAGACGTCTTTGCCGTTGGAGGAAACAAACCTTTTTCTGCAGCACTTCTTCATCTCGGCAGTTGAAAGATATCTCCCGACTGGCATTAGACTAGATATATTGTACGTGAATATTCCTTGGCAAGCGAACACGCAGCATACACGTCATTGGGCATATATCCTATCATAAACCCGGTACGTCAACCAGAAATGCAACCAGCCATCTCGAAGAGGCTAACCTCCCAGATATATCTTCTCTCCACCAATTGCCGTATCTCGTCTCCGCCCCAAGCTCTGCAAAATATACCCGAAAATGGTATGATTGCCTCGAATTGCCATGGCCTTGCATTCTATCCCCGATGCTTGCTATGTCCGAAATATAGGAACCACCAGCATCCTACATCTATCTCCGCCATACAGCCTATCGCCTATCGCCGGGGTGTGATTACGGCTTAAGCGGGACAATATACTTTATCATTGCGCCATCACTAGCAAAGCTGAGCTTCTTGCGGCTGCCTGTTTCTGGTAACGTCTCCGGGAGCTGGCATACTAGCGCTCGGGATTGGCCTATCGTATCCAAGGCTTCGTGCTGACTGCATCAGCTTTGCAGCTCCAATACAACATAACTCGGATCATGCACCGTCATCTGCAGAAATGGACCGTTGAGGCTCGCGGAACACGTCGACTTACTCCAAGCGAGAGCCGCTGAGTGTGATGACATGACCCGGCTGCGCCTAATCTTATATAGCTGTCTTCATCCCTCGAGCATGAAGCAGCTATCCTCAAAGCCTCCAAAGATTTCTAACGGCGAAGATAACAACTCCTGACTCCTCACCATGGCTGGAACAATCCTCATCACCGGTGCAAGCGGCTACGTGGGCGGCCAAATCCTCAATGAGCTGCTCAAGCATGGCTATGACGTCCGCCTCGTCGCCCGATCCGAGCAGTCCGCCGACAAGGCCATCTCCAACTTCCCCGGCATGGCCTCGCGCTTCTCCAAGGCCATAGTCCCGGACATCACCAAGGCCGAGGCCTACAAGGACGCCTTCGACGGCGTCACGGGCGTCATCCACACCGCCTCGCCCTTTGTCCTCCACCCGGACGACAACGTCAAGGACCTCCTCGAGCCCGCCGTCAACGCCTCCCTCGCCATCCTCCAAGCCGCCCACGAATGGGGCCACCAGGTCACGCGCGTCGTGGCCACTTCCTCCTTCGCCTCCATCAACGACGTCCTGAAGGCCCAGCGCGTAGGCTACCAGTACGACGAGAAGGACTGGAACCCCATGACGTGGGAGGAGGCCTCGACGGCGCCGGGCGTCGTGGCATACTGTGCCTCCAAGGCCCTCGCCGAGCGCGCCATGTGGGATTATGTGCGCGACAACAAGCCCAAGTTTACCCTCGCCACCATCTGCCCCCCCTGGGTGTTCGGCCCTTATGCCCACGAAATCACCAGCACCAAGCACCTCAGCGAGTCGCTCGGCCAGTTGCACAGCATGATCGGCGCCAGCGACGTCCCGCCGTTCGACTTTGGCGGCTGCGCCGACAGCCGGGAGGTGGCCTCGGCGCACGTCCTGGCGCTGGAGAAGCCCGAGGCAGCGGGCGAGCGGTTCCTGGTCGGGCAGGAGTTCAGGTTCCAGATGGCGGCAGATGTGGCCCGCGCGGCGTTTCCACAGGTGAAGGATCGTATTCCCGAGGGTCAGCCTGGATACAAGGAGCCGGCGTATAATGTCGACGGGAGCAAGGCCACGAGAGTCCTTGGGCTTCAGTACCGGCCTGTCGAGGAGACGCTCAAGGATTCCTTTGCCCAGATACTTCATGCCATGGAGGTTGAAGGGACCGCGTAGGATACAGGAGGGATTACATCTATTAAACTAGTAATTCATGAATCGAAATAAAAGCAGTTATCAAACTCTCTTCTCCCCCTTGTAGCAGTCAAGTAGCTGACAACCTTGGCAGTTCCTCGCATATTCATAAGTCGTAAAGAAAAAGAGCAAAACGGACAGCTAGCTCCTCTACTGCTTCTTCTCCTGGCCTCCGCCAAACATGCCACCGACAAAGCCGCCGGCATTCTTGATCCCATCGGTCGTCATACCGGCAGCCGCCTTGCCGCCGTCGGCGACGCTCGTGGCAGCCGTGTTGGCGACACCAGCGCCGGGGATGCTGCTGGGAGCGTAGTCTCCGTTCTGGTCCCTGCCTTGTCGTTCGGTGCGGTTGAGGCCCTCCTTGGAGGCCAGGTTGCCGACGGGCTCGAGGATACCGCCCTGGCCGACCTGGCCGGTCACGAGGTTGTTGACGCCGTCCTGGAGCGTGTCGACCTGCTCGACGCCGGTGACTTTAGTCTTTGCGAGGTTGTCTATCATAGTCAGTAAGGGTGAGTTGGAGGGGAGGGAATAGAAACACCTTTTGCGACATAGCTAGCCTTGTTGTCCTTGGTGAACCATCGGAGGTACATGTCTTCAATCCATGGCACCCACTTCTCATACTGGTCGTTGTAAGTCTTCTGAGCCCATTCGGCGGTGGACATGGCGAATAGTTTGAAAGAAGTGTTTGGGAAGTTTCAAAAAACAAACAAAAATCAGATCTCGTTTGATAACTGCAGTGTTATGATACAGTGGTTTCTTTGCTTTGATATCCGACATCGAGGGTGGTCTGCAGGCATGCTTGTTATATATGGCTGTTGAGCCACACCTCTTGCTGATCCACACGTCATTCCCAGCGTCTTCAGTCATCAATGTCACAATCTACAGTATGCCAACCACGGCTGCCTGAATAGGTGTGGCTGCTTGGCTGTGGCCATGTTTCATGCGTTGTGTGGATGACCCACTGAGCAAAAACCGGATTCGGCCAGGGTACAACGTCATACGCTGATGAGTGTGTGTGCCATTACAGGATTCTGCCTGTATGATGCCTGCGCCACGAGACGCCATGAATGATGCCGCCCAGACGGGTGGCTAAGATTGGGCATTTGTGGATGAGATTGTGACCAAAACGTCACCGTTAGGAAGGTGGTCGAGTGACAGCGACAAGACGGAGCGTCAAACGGTAGAATAATTTATGTTGTATTAGAGAAATGCCACCAAAAGTATGATGACCAGAGGAAGTAGGCGGTACGTGGAAGAGGCAGTGGTTAAAAATGCTAGCAGCCACAAAGGATATATACCATCATTATTATCTTATTTCCATAGATCTAAGCAAGCTTTTCAGTGGTCTGGGGCTCTGTCGGAGGCTGCTCCCGCTCAGCGTCCGACTCAGACTCATTAGCCAAAGTCTGGGCATCGGTGAGCTTGGGGTTGCGCGTGAGGAAGCCAAATACGACGAGGAACACGGAGAGACAGATACCCGTAATGGTCAGCAGGCGCTGGATCTCCCTGTAGGCGTCGATTACGGCGTCGCGCTCGGGGGTTCCGACGGGATAATCGACAATTGCAGTCAAGGGCGAAGCGTAGACCTGTGCAGCCAGGGTAGAGTTGATGTCTCGTAGAGAAGTCTCCAGTCTAGCGGGCAGGACCTGGGTCCAAAGGGCTCCCGATACGGCATTGCCAAGCGCGGAGCCGACGTTGTAGGTGGCAAGGTAAAGACCCGTCATGACAGCCAGGTGCTCGTGCTTGAGGTGAACCTGAAGCGAGGCCTGCGCGGTGTAAGGGAAGAGGCCACCACCTACACCGAGGAGAACCTGAGCAGCAATGAGACCGATGCGGTTGTCTTGGCCGGTACCGCCACGGTAATGGATCATCAAGCCGAGAGCCAGCATAAACAGGGCGGTACCAGCGACAATGAAGATTTTGAGCCGGCGGATCTTGTAGGCGACCAGACCGATCAGAGGACCAACAATGACGCTCACAAAGGAGTAGAGCGAGGTGGTTCGGGTGGCAAGAGTAATGCTGAAGTCGAATGCGACAATTAGGACGGTATAGAGGAAGTCGGCTTGCATGTACCAGGAGAAGTTGAGGAAGAGAGCAATGCCCATGGGAGCCCAGACGGAGCGATCCTTCATCAAACGGAATGGAACGAGGGGGTGAGGGGCCCGAAGCTCCCAGAGAATGAAGATGGGAATGCAGACGAAGCCGATGACAAGAGGCGCGACAACGTGGGGGGCGCTCCATGAAGCTTCGAAGCCGCCAGCGAGGGTGAGAGGCACCAGTAGTAAGGCAAAGACGGCAATGACGAGAATGAGGCCGGGGACATCGAGGAGCCAGAAGAGATGGACAGCAAACTTATTAAAGCCAAGGATCTGGAAGGAGGAGCGGTAGTCTGTCAACAGGCCCTGCTTCTTGGCGCGGCGACCGACGAACCACAGGCTGAGGATGAGGGGCATGGCGCAAACGGTGTAGATGATGCAGAACATTCCAATGCCCCAATGCCAGGTGGTGTTGGCGAGGACAGCGGCGGCAATGTCACCGCTGACCCAGGTGTTGATGATAAAGGGCAAGGCGGGGATGTAGCTGAAGAAGAGACGGGCGCGGGTCGAGGTGATATCAGCGATGATGACCTCGACGAGAAGAATGACCATGGTGTAGCCAATCTGGTAGACGACGCTTCCGCCAGCAAAGGTAGCGACATTGGTGGCGACGGCTTCGATGATTGTGCCGAGGACATAGAAGAAGACGGAGAGGCAGAGGAGCTCGACACGGCCGAAGACGTCGGCAATCTTGGCCGAGGTGGGCTGGGCGGCGGCGGCGATGACAGCGCGCAGGACGTTGACGGTCGAGGAGACGGAATGCTGGCCAAAGTCATCCGTGGCGGTGGGCTGGTACGAGTAGCGGAGGGTGCCGTCGAGACCGTAGACGTAGGCGATGAGGAAGACGCCGAGGAAGATGACGATGCGGTCCGTCTTGGTGATGGCCTGGGACAGGGCGCGGACGCGCTCAACACCGGGCAATGTCAAGTCGGAGACAGCCTGGGCAGCCGAATCGGCATCGTGCGAGGGCCCGGGCTTGGACTCGGCGACGACCGGCGCGGCGGGCTTGTCAGCAGCCGGGTCAGACATTGTCGAGAGGTCACTGCGCTACAGGAGGGGGGGAGGGGGAAGAGGGTGAAGAGGGAGGGAGGAATCGGGTAGAGGGGAGAGGGGAGGAAGAAAAAGAAGAAGAAAAAAAGAAAAGAAAAAAAGAGGACGAGTCGTGCGACCAAGGAAAGAAGGGTCCCCGGTTCCTGCTCGGTGGAAGAAGCCTGGACAAGGCAAGGTACCTCTTCCGCAAACAGAAGCTACTAATGGGCGGAACTAGGGTCCAAGATGTCAATCGTTCAGCTGGGCTGCGGCACCAAGCACTAAGACAGCGTTGTGCATACGGGAAGTCTCCGAGCCGATAGCTGCAAGTGTGGGAGGGAAAAAAACAAGAAGAAGCAGAAGCAAACTGCCAGAGGGAATTTATTACACTCAGACCGAAGGCGAGAAAAAAAAAATTATATCCTTGACGATGGATGGTTCGGTGAGTAGCCATCATCTTAGCGCTCGGCCAAAACCCCTCCCCCAAGACGCTAGAGTTATCAGATCCATCTGATATAGCGCTGTCGAGCTCCATCGCCTCTTGCATCAGGCGGCGCAGGCGAATCAGCGGCAGGAGCAAGGGTCGGAAGCATGGCAGAACCCTGCGCAGGAGTCCCGGATTGCCCGAGAGTGGCCCGATGTCGCCGTTCTCTCGCTCTCTCTTTCGGGGGATGCGAAAGTATGTGATTCCTTTCTGCGGGCCGATGGAATGCAAGCGGGAGCATCATATCAATATCATTGTTCGCGATGGCCATTACGCGGGCAGGGCCAATACTGCCAACATGCTCCTCCTCCTCACCATCGCCATCATCGTTCACCATAAAAAAGCCTCCGCTGTCAGCCACCGAATCGAACTTTTTTTTCCCCTAGCGCAGACCGGCTTGCATCTAGCGATAGCCTCCAAAAAGGGTCCACCACCTGTTAAAAAATCCGCTCGGTGTGCTGGGGACAGGCTTGGCAGAATAGACGATGGCCCACGCTGCAGTTCTAGTCTGATTTATCAATCAGCTTGAATCTCCGGACGATCCACATCAATTGGGGAAGCTGCGGATATTTGGCATAAAAAATTTGCCCCATGGCCTCGTCCTTTCTGTCGGGACGATTGTAAAGACAAGGCCGTCTTGAGTTAGGCCAGGACCGAGGTCAAGGGACCGCCCAGGCGGCGTGGGCAGGTGATGGAAGTGGCTTGCTTTCCTTGCCCAACAAACCCTTCGACTTGGCCACCCACAAGAACAAAATTAAATAATAGCAATATTAGGGCAGCAAATACAAACGTAAATCATTTACGTACAATCTTTCCCTGCATCCATCAGACTCTGCCACCAACGGCTCGCGTCGCCCTCTCTCTCTCTCTCGCTCTTTTTGCGTGCAACGCGAAGGCGAGAAACAGCGAAACAGCGTGGGCAAAAGCAGGGGCACCGCAAGCCACCCGTAGTCCACGATGAGAATCAAGCAGGACGCCCGCTAAATATAGGAGGAAGAAGAGGGGGCCATGAGCGGGTAGATCGTGCCCAAGTATCCACTCCACGGCTGCCCGCATGTCTCTTCCACAACCTCGAGAGCCATCCATGTCTGGCTGCGACTGTCTGTGTCTGTCTGTACTTGAGGCCAGACCGTTTGAACCGGTCCCCTACCAAGACACGCGCGCCTTGTCTCAGCCTCTCATTTCGACCCTGAATTCCCAATTGTGCGGAAAGGGGAAAGGGCAAGAAATGTCATTCCCAGCTGAGACCAAGGGAAAACAGCACCCTTCTTTTTAGCAATTGGGCTCTGCGCCATGGGCCTGGCTTGCGCGCCTCACACACCGACTCACATGGAACGAGCCATCCGAGTCCGACTCCTCGTAAAGGGGCACGGCTCCCTTGAGGCTGAACACTTGACCTCCCAGCTCGCAAGCCATGTCCCAAGAGGGTGAAGGCCTGCCCAGCAAAGCCATGACGGGCGGTGAGACCAACGACACATCGCCGTCCTCCATGGCCGCCATTCGTCGTTTGCTAAGCGTGACCGCCGCCAAGCCCAGCTGCATCAATAGTTCTGACATGGCTACGTAGACATCTATGCATTCCACACGTCATGTTGAGAGAGAGCAAGAAGGCGGGCAGGCAACGACAAGATCCATGGATGCCTCAGATGCCCGTCCCTCGAGACAATATGTGCCAGCTGGACCATCATCAATGCCACGCTCTCGTTTGATGGAAACGGAGTTGCGTATACGAAGACTCCACACCCTCCCATTCACCCGTCCTCGATGCCCAGTTCCCGTCGCCCGAAAAAGGGGACCGCAATGAATGCGATGGGTCTGGATGCAAAAGCAAATGCGGAGGCAAGAGGAAAGTGGGCGAATGCCATGCCAATGTCAAGGTAGCCCTCATAGGGCCGTCAATGCTGCAATTCCCATCTACTCCGAAACATTCTGGTCGACCCTTGCGGCGAGAAAAAGCAATGCCAGAGTCAGAATCAGGCCTACGCATAAGTCCATTCGTCGGCCCATGCTACCCAGCTAGACCTGCGCGGTCGCTTCGAGTTCTTACTTACCCCCTCTCTCTGGTCCAACCGTAATAGGCGCTGTGCATGTCACCATATAGCAGGCTCATAACGATCATCACCTGGGATGGATGATGTCGTCCCTCCCCCACACCTTGCATCCCTGTCACCGGGCTCAAGGCAAACCTACTTACCTTCCATTCCCAGATCAGCCCTTTTTATCCCCGCCGTCACGCGCATCGGGAGCGCAGCGCAGGCCAGACGCCCACTAGCCACGCTCGCATCGTAGGTTGCAAATAAGGTAGACGAAAGAAGCAATGGGAGACAATGGTGCGCCAGGGCCGGGCTGTATTGAGTCCTCAGCTCCGGCATGGCAGCCGCAATGGCACGGGCGTCGCCTCGTGTCGTGTCCACGTCCGGGACATGCTGAGCTGCAGGTCCCATCCCTCGCTCCCTCCACACCCCCATCTCCGTCTTAGGTGCATGCTCGTTGTTTCTGCCGGACAGGACCATCCATGCGGAGTGATCCCAGCTCCATGGAGGCCGCGACTTGGGTCGATTGACTGACACTGCTTGGCCAGGCTGCATCTCTGCTGCTACTTATACCGGACCGATCCCAGGCCAGACAGGACTGATAGCCATGTTTGATTGAACCGACTCACCTTTCTTTGGTGCCACGGAGCTCTTCCATTGTCTTTGCCAGTTCCAAACCTCAAGTCGCTCGTTTCGCTTGCTGTTACTGCCATCCCCTAATACGCCTTTTCGCTTCCATCACGTACGGGCACCTCTCGTTTTCCCCATCACCGTTAATATTTCAACATCGACAATGTATCTTCAAGCCCTCATCCTCGCTGCCGTATTGTCCACCCAGGTGGCTGCACGGGTTGTGGAGCGCCAAGTTTCCACAAATGGCCGCTGTGGTACGGGATTTGGCACAGTCTGCCGAGAATCCGAATGCTGTTCCAGTGCTGGGTAGGCTAGAAGCTCAACATTCCTGCTCTGCTTTCCCTCGTTTCTCACATAGGTCCTAGGTGGTGCGGAAATGGCTACCTGTACTGCTCTGCTCCGTCGTGCCAGATTGAATTCGGCCCTGCCTGCGATGCAAACGTCCGGCCCAATGGGCCTGACACAGCCGGTGTGGCCCGTCCCCGTGTGGGAACCATCCCGTACGGCCAGGCCATCTATCGCTGTCAGCGGAGCGGCAGTATTGCCCTGACGTATGACGACGGGCCTTATTCGTATACCGAAGACTTGCTCAATCTGCTTGCGGTAAGCATCTCCCCCCCCCCCCCTTCTCCCTCAGGTCGTCGATGATGACCTATCCTGGCGGCAGCCTTTCCTGCTGCATCACCTTGTACCGCTTCGTGCTAAGCCTCGTATCATCAGTCGTACAACGCCAAAGCGACATTTTACGTCACTGGGCGCAACCTGGGCAAGGGGGCCATTAATGACCCGTCTACGCCGTGGCCCAACCTCATCCGGCGCATGATCCGAGATGGCCACCAAGTCGCCAGTCACACTTGGTCGCATCAGCGGCTGACAACACTCTCGCGGTCCAAGTTCTTCAACCAGATGCACTTTCTCGAAACCGCCCTGGCCGATCTGCTTGGATACTTCCCTACCTATATGCGACCGCCGTACTCGGCCAGCAACGCAACCACCGACGCTTGGCTGGGGGAGCTGGGCTATCACATCACCTACTTCAACCTCGACACCGAAGGTTACCTCCACGACAGCTCGCAGCTCATCCAGCAGTCCAAGGACATTTGGGACGTCAATGTCGAGGGTCGCAATCCTCAAAACACCATGTATCTGCACATCGAGCACGATCCGGTGTACCAGTCAGTGTATAACCTGACGGGCCACATGCTCGAGTCGCTTGTCCGGAACAACTTCAGGGCTGTGACGGTGGGTGAATGCCTGGGAGACCCCCAGCAGAACTGGTACCGATCCGTATCGGCGCAGCCGCCCACATCGAGCAGTACCACGACATCCAGGAGCACCAGCACGAGCCGCACATCAACCAGCACATCAACCAGACCGGCGACTTCCTCGACCAGTACATCGACCAGGCCCGCAACTTCATCGACCACGGCTCGCAGCACCAGCAGCACCACGGCTAGGACAACGACGTCCTCGGCCTCCAACCCCTTCCCCACGAGCACCGACGGGCGGTGTGGTCCCAGGTTCGGCAATGCCACCTGCATCAGCGAGCCTGGTGCGACGTGCTGCTCGCAGTATGGGTGGTGTGGCTCGACTGTAGATCACTGCGTCGGAGGATGTCAGCCTCTATACGGCACTTGCGGCCAATCCAGATAGTACACCTAAACAATCGAGAGAGAGGGGGGGGGGAGGGGAAATAGAGCTGCTCTTTGATTCTGCTGGCTTCGGCCGAGAGTGGAGATTTGCAGGTTGGTGTCGGGTCCGGCATGCTGAGACTTTGGGGCGGAATCCGTCAAGGGACCGGCTTGAATGGCACAAGTCGACTGTCTCGGATTCCAATTCGGACAATGCGACCTGCACGTGCGCTCCCGTTGCGCGCGTAGCAGCTGTGTTGGATGGAGATGGTATTCCTAATGCACTAATGTAATCATGACAAGCAAGGACCACGTGCTCGATCAAAATTGTGCCCAACAAAGGGAGAAGAAATGGATATCGTGCTGGAATCAAGAGCTGTTGGTCACTGCCAGACATGGCATATCCGGAGCATGACTGGGTGAGAATAGATGGGTAATCATGCAGTTGCCCCATAATAAGCTGCTCGTGCCGCCCAGAGGGGAAAAAAAAAATACGAGGAGGTTCATCGCCACAATCGCCTTCGGACGTAGTTGTGTGCACGCACAAAGCCCTGAAACGAGACGGAAAGAAAGTCGCCTTGCGTAGGCCGTCGATTATTTCCGAGGAAGGACGATGCGGCAGATGCGTCGTCACGGACTGCATCTTGACGGCGATCCAACGTCTGGGGACGCGCGGAAGGTGAGGGGGCCCTGGGTTATGCTTATGTCAAAGGCCTGTGCAGTTTGGGTGCTTGGTATGTATACAGGTACGTTGGTAGGTGACGCGCAAGCCTTCTTCGGTCGCGGAGAGGCACCTGATCGTCAGGAGAGGGGCAGAAACAAAGCAGGTTTCGGGTCTTGTTAGGGGTTGTCAGCCAGCCAACCAGCCTAAAACGGGCGGGAGAGAGGCCTGCTGGGTCCTGGGGTCTTGGCTTTGCTTAGCCTGCGAGATGAGCAGCCGATCCCTGCCACTTTGCTGCTCCACTGAGGCTATGGCACGGTTAAAGATAGCAGCGCTGGCCACCACCCGCCGCGGCTTGGAAGCTTGGTCGAGGGGGCTGTGGATGGGTGTCGTAATCGATCCGTTCATGGTTCGTACCTGGCCCTGTTCCTGTTTGACGTGGGTTTCTGTTCTGCGCAGGCGACGCCATTTTCCCATAAAGCCCTTTGCTCCTGCCCGCTATTGTCCCACCATAGCTCTCGCCTAAGTACTTGTCAGAAAATCCAAGGCATCCATCGTCATCATCAGCTTACTCCGAACATCTTCTACGTCCACCACTTTCTGCTGTGCAACCAACCAACCAAACATCCACCATAAACATAAAAATAAACACCACATCGCGAGCCATCATGTTCTCCCGCTCCGTCATCCTCGCCATCGCAGCAATGGCTGCCTCCTCGAGCGCCCAGCTCATGCCTCGCCAGACCAACATCAACATCGACGTGGGTGGAGGTAGCATCGACCTCGGCTGCGTTACCAGCGTTACTGGCCTGCTCGACAGCGCGCCCACACCTCCTCCCGCCCTCGTCTCGGAATGGAGCCAGAACCCTCCTGACGACGCTTGCAGCTACACCGGATCCCAGAGCAGCGAGTACTCGAGCTACAGCTCCGAGATCGAATCCTGGCTGAGCTCCAACGAGGGCGAGGTCCGCTCCTTTGTATCCTCGTGCCCCGAGGTCACCAACTTCATCGGCTTGGTTGGTGGCGAGTACCCCATCTGCACCTCGGATCTCGAGAGCGTCCTCGAGGCTGCGAGCCCGACCACGAGCTCACCTCCTGACAACGCCGCACCCCGCGAAACCGGCGCCGCCATGGCTGCCCTCGCCGTCGTCGGACTGGTCGCCGCTATTCTGTAAATGGCATATTGCATATCCAATAATGAATGGGAATCGAGACGAATCACGGGACTTGGGCGAAAATAGAACACACAACGGCGCATGGGGCTTGGTGGCGTTTGGCGGATCCTTGGGATAAGGTTTGGACGGTCGGAATTATTCTCTAGATAGTATCAATATCACGGGCAGTTTGTGCCTACATTGCCTACCTATCAACCAGTCACTCTGTTTTGTGACTTGAAGTCGAAGTTGGAGGACAAGTCGCCGTACTAGCCTCCCTCGAATGGTGGCGTTGCCTCGCATGCTTCTGCGCGAATCGGCTCGCCAATGGACAGAGCTGCATCAGCAGTAGGTTCCAAATCGACATTGTATTCTTCCAATGACTATCCTCGCAATTACCCAACACATAGCCAAGGCTATCATTACAGGTCTCCTCCATCCCCCCCTCCCCCCCTTGACATAACGCCTTTCTGCGTATAGACAAGTGGTCAATACTCTCCCCACCGCTCCCCCGTCTCGTATAGGGCCGTCATCAGCAGCAGCTCCTGTTGAATCGGCACGCTCCGTCACAGCAGACGAAGGCGCAGACAATGCGGCCGCCACGTAAGGACATCTGGGGTTCGGCCTCGGGACGGGGTTCCGCGCGCTAATTTTGCACCCATCAGCCATGCCGGCTCTCCTGTCGTCGGCGCCGCGCAACAAGTTAGATGCGCGGGATAGTCATACCGGCTGCTGGGAGATGATGGTAGCACTGAGCGCGATGCCGTTGCTAGAGTCAACAGAAGGTTGCATATCCATTGGGGAGTGCTTCATCGGCGGCTCCGTGGTGGCAGGCACCCTGGGCTTTTCGGATACAACGTCTTCGGGGTCTTGAAGGCGCGCGGGAGGATAGAGGAGTGGTGAGTGAGGAGGGCGGTCACACCGACTCGTGTAGGCGACTGGCCCGACCTTTAAGTAGATGCCTTCATTAGTAGACATATATTGCACATAGATCTCGACAGCCACCTGACAACATTGTAGCAGGCCTCGGCACAGTCAATGGGGGTTGGGCTGAGGTGGGCTCCGATGGAGCTGAATATAACACTGCCTAAGTAGTCCACCATATTGGGCGACCCAGTTTGCCTTGCATATGTAAGTATCCATCCATCCCTGAATTTATCGATATCAGCACACTGCAGGAGGTTTGCTAAGCCTCAGCGCTTGGTCAGACAGCTGAACGATGGACTCCAAATGTCCGTTCCTTGACCTTGAAGCACTCGTGCTACAACGCGAGATTCGATAATTTATAGCCTCATATGAATTACCTTACACTTCGAAGACCAACATTCTCCCCAATGGCCCAACTTTGTAACTCCTCTAGACTAACAAGGTGCCTAGTCGCCTGCATTTAACCTGCCTGTGATGGAAATATATAAATATCCATCCTGTACGAAAGTATGTTTGAAATACACATGAAGGGTTGTCGAGGATCATATTTCCAGTCTAGAAATCCGAGAAGTTGTAACTACATTTGAGAGTGTATCTATTGATTTGGAATTGTCTTTATCGTCAGAGGTCCTCCTCGAAGTCGCTGGTCTATATCCCATTGGGGCACACGAACAGGAAGTAGATTGCGTGACACGACGCCAGCCTGCTTTTTGTGCGGCATTCAAGCCCCCATTCTGATATGGACCTCACTTCTACATCATTGATAGCTGCTAATTTACATCATTTCCTTCCTCGTTCAGATATAAGCCCTCATCAGGCGGTGGCACGCCGTACCAGTCCAACCCCAACTTGTCCTCAGGATCAGGATCTGGCATCTGATAATACCCATCATATCGCCACCAAGTTCTATCCTTCCAGACATCCTCCACGGGCAGGATGCCTTCCTTCTTCATCTCATCACGTACCTTCTCAACACCTCGCCACACGCGCAGAATGTTTTCTCCTGCCACCTTGGCAAGTTGCTCCTCGGTTGCGCCTCTGTCCAAGATTGCCTTGAGCAGCCTCGGATAACACTTCACATCTTCCAATCCCGGGATCACACTCGCAATCCCGTCAAAGTCTCCGCCAAGCCCGACGTGGTCCCAGCCAATGCGGTTGGCTACATAGAAGAGGTGGTCAAGGACCATGTCCATTGTTGCATCCTTTCGGCGAGCTGTGCAGTGCTCAGGCACAAACGTGGTCATGATGATACCGCCGTTGGCCGGAATCAGGTCAAGAATATCATCCGGCACGTTGCGAGCGCAGTCAAAGACGGCTTTGGCGTTGGAGTGGGAGAACATGATGGGTGCCCGTGAAAGCGCAAGGACCTGCCTAGCACAATCTTCAGATACATGAGAAGCATCTACAATCATGCCCAAACGGTTCATTTCTACAACTGCGGATCGGCCTAGATCCGAAAGGCCACCGTGGACCGGTCCGATTTTCGATGTAGAGCTGTCGGCAAACGCATTGTTGCAGACATGAGTGAGAGTACACTAAAGCCAGACATTAGTAGGCAGCCCTACGATGAAAGGAGAGTTACGGGATGGATCTTCCCACATAACGAACTCCGAGGCGGTAAAATGCTCGGATGATACCAATGCTATTTCCTGCCATGTGAAGCCTTCAACAGGCGGCATATGTCAGCCGTGATTTCAGTCTTGACCGACGGGGCTTCTTGCATACCCTTCAATACCAATCGAGCAGGCAATCTTACCAGACTGGTAGACGGCCTTGACATCATCAGGGCCATCAACCAGCTGGAACACTTCAGGGTAAGACTCTACAAGGCGGAGCGTGAGGTCAATCTGCTCAATGGCATCGCGTGCCATGTCCGAATATTCTGGCGCGGAGAAGTTCTCGGCCGACCTCAAGCACGGAACGCAGATGGACCAGAACTGCCCTCCAACGGCACCTTGTCTAAGCCGGGGAATGTCCGTCATACCCCTAGTGAAGCCCTTCTCCAAGTCAAACTTGGGGTTGTCATGGATCTTTCCATGAAAACAGGCTCGCGGCTGCTGGGGAAGGTCATTGTGGCCGTCAATGAGGGGGGTGTTGAGGAGAACAGATTTGACACGCTCGTCAATATCAAGATGCTGATACGGAGGTCGGCAAGTCATGATACAAGAAGCGCAGCTTGACAAACCAAAATCGTGGCCTGATTTGAATTGAACGGTACGCTAATGGTGAAATATGGGACGGAGCTGCATTTATTGATTCAAAGGTCCGAATTTGGGGCGCCAAGTCGACGGCAAGGAGCCAGCAAGATAGGGAGCACCAGCCGAGATAACAGTGAGGGTTGAGTTGCTTCTTTTCTTGTACGTAAGCCATCCAACTCCAACATGATCTCTTCTCGAGATGCCTTGAAAGCCTGCATTATCTTGGAGTAACTGTTATCTGTATGCATTGCATCATCTCCACTGCCGACCCGCCGACGATGGTCGATCCCTTGGTTCTTGCTGATAACGCTCCTACACCCCCCGCCACAATGCATCTTGGTTATCTCGCTCTCGCTCCGTCTTATGGGCCTCTTTTTGGCTTTTGGGGATTGGTCGCATGTCGGGGTTGTACCGAAGCCACCCCCAGAGTGACGCCGCCATGGCTGCGGGGCTCGGGATATGCCGTGTCGGGATACGAACTGCCGATTCTGCCGGTGAAGTATAAGAATCAGGGCGGGTGTTTTGTTTCGACCTCGACTCTTCTTAGATCAGTGCTGAGCTGTTTCTCCTTTGCGTCCAAACCACCGCGTTCAACATCATGGCAGCAAAGATGGAGGATACCGTCTCGGTGCACGAGGATCTAAAGAACGATCCTCCCACCGCTCTAGAGATTGCTCGAAGGGCTGATGAGTTGGTTGAAGAGAGCGAATACAAGCCCCTCTTGAGAAAACTTGACTGGCACCTCATCCCCCTTCTCTGCTTCACCTATGCCCTGCAGTCAATCGACAGAACCACCCTCAGCTATGCCGCCATATTCGGCGTTCGCGAGGAGCTGGCACTCACCAGCACAGAGTTCTCCCTGGCGGGAGGTCTCCTCTACATCGGATACCTAGTCTGGGAGTTCCCCACGAACCTGTTACTGCAACGTTACGGAATCAACCACGTCATGTCTGTAACCTGCATCCTATGGGGTGCCGTTCTCTGCTGCCATGCTGCCAGCGTCAACTTTGCAGGACTTGCTGTGACGAGAATCCTCCTCGGCGCCTTTGAGGCGTCCATCAACCCGGGAACCATGCTCTTATTCTCAATGTACTACGAGCGTCGTGAGCAGCCCTTGAGGATGGGCATCTGGATTGGATCTGCTGGAGTCGGCTACATTGTTGCCGGTATTGTCACCTACGGTCTCGGCCATGTCGACGGCGCCCTCTCGGGTTGGAGAGTTCTGTTTCTGTTCTGGGGCGCTGTCACCGTTGCCTGGGGCTTCGTCATCTTGTTCTATTTGCCGGGCTCGCCCCTGACTACCAAATTTCTGTCCGAACATGAGCGAGCACAGGTAATTAGCCACATCAAGGGCAATGGCACTGGTGTGGAAAACAAGCAGTTTAAGTGGGAACAGTTTTTTGAGGCCATGAGAGATCCCAAGACGTGGCTTCTTTTCGTGTTTGCTGTGGCAAGCAACTGTCCAAATGGCGGCCTCACAGTGGTAAGTTACCCCTCCTCTGATGTTCTTATTCGAAATACTAATTGGAAGCCTTGTTCAGTTTCAAGGCTTGATTATTCGAGGCATGGGCTTCTCTATTCTCCAAACCACGCTTATTCAAATGCCTTCTGGCGCTGTCCAGTGCATATTATGTCCTCTCGCCTGGTACGTATTTCCTTGTTCCGAGTAGTTCGTTACAGGCTAACCTTGAATTATCTGGATAGCTTCTTTGCTTCAAAGTACCCGAATGCCCGTATCTCCGTCATGCTTGCCTGCCTCGCGCCTTTTCTGGCTGGTGTGCTAGGTTTATGGCTGATTGACCAGTCTGTTCCCTTTGGCAGACTAGCATGTCTTTGGATATCATTCTCCTACACCGCAGCATGGGCCCTTTGCATGTCAGTGGCAACAGCAAACACGGCTGGCCATACCAAGAAGATCACCACCAACGCGCTGCTCATCATTGGGTACTGCTGTGGCAACTTCATCGGACCCTTCTTCTTCCGGGCAGAGCAGGCCCCCCGATATGCCTTGGGCGTTTCCATGATGCTCTTCTGCATCGGACTGCAAATTGTCTGCCTCTGCAGTATTTGGGCAATTCTCTGGTTCCGCAACAAATCAAGGAAGGCTAACCACGAAGATACTCCCGTGAATCAGAGAGAGGCCATGGAAAGAGGTCTCGATGACCAAACAGATTTCCAGAACAAGTACTTCAAGGTAAGCAGGCCGCATCTACACAGCTTCAACTCGACTAACACGATACCAGTATGTCTATTGATGGAATGACATGGAAGGGGCTGGAGGAACACACATGGTCAACTTTGGCTTGTGAAGCCTCCATGAAACAGCCCCGTTGGCTAAGTGGTATAGCGTGTCACTAGTAATGACAAGATCACTGGTTCGATTCCAGTACGGGGCATCATCCTGATCCTATCTTTTTGTCTGTCTGACCTCTGTTTGCATCAGCGAGAACATGATCTGAAGGTTGAAGCCGGAGGATAGTCAAAGACTATTGTAGAAGAGAGTGGGTTAGAGGCTTGCTCAAGAGGGACCCCTTTTTGCAATATCCATAATTCCACCAAGCCACAAACCAGGATCGCTCGCACATATCGTTGTTCTGGTCGAATCATGTTGGGTGAGCTGCTCTCATATGCCGTTGTTGCCCTTATATTGCGATGGCTCACCCTCCATGGCTCTACTCTTCTGTCAGCACCAGCTCCCCTTTTAATGAAATTCTTTTTGATCCAGCCTTTAATAAGATACAGGATCACATGGCCCCTCGGCTCTTGGTGTGAGTGTAACCCCTCTCTTGCCCGGTTCATATTCATGTTTCACGATAGACCATAGGTATGGCTAAGTAGAGAAGGCGGTTGCTTTACTCTCTAGGTCTAATCACAGCCTTCCCAACTGTTGCTTTTCTGTAAGCTAGAAACGCCTCTCCTGGAACATCTAGTATAATCAGGTGGCAACCCGGTCACTGAGAAAAGGCTCGGACCAATGTTGGGTAACTTAGACAAGTCCTAGGAAATGAGCCGATTAGAGGAATCATCTGGTCAGCTGTAAAGTTCTTACCGCCATGGTCGCTATCAGCATATATCTAAAATTGTTACGCAATACCTCTGTCCTGTCTAGCGACAGCTTGACGCATAATCGCTACGGGTCTACCTATGACCTTCATCATCATGTCAGAGCTGAGGAAGACTCCCTCCGAAAAGAAGTTGCATCTTCCTTTGATGCAGTGTTGATGCCACTCTGCATCAGCCAACAGGTCGGCTATAAGTATCTCACATATGATTGTGCAACAGATCATAACCGATAGTGTAAAGCCCCCTTTTCTCTTCTACTTAGTGCCATGTACGAACAGTCTCTCATTATAGTCATGCCCTGGCATAGCCCAAAACTAAAGCAACATGGACGAGTGGCCTTGATGGTCTCATGCCTTCTACACCGCCCCCAATAACGACCTGAACCAGATACTCCCGTCGGCCTTGGCTGTCTACTCGTCGTCTTCCTCCTCCTCATCGTCTTCGTCCTCGTCATCTTCATCGTCTTCCGCCTGTGCGTCGTCCGTTGCCTTGCCGTTGGTCGTGGCGACGCCCTCTTTTTCTAGTCGCAGCCACTCGTCCCATTCTGGGAACAGCTCATCATCTTCGACCGGTACACCGATCAACTTTGCAACTCGGCCCTTCTTACTCTTCTCCAGGCTGTCCTTCCACTCCTTAACCACAGACTCCGTCAAGCTGGGCTTGTACGTTTGTGAGAACAGTACTGCCTCGGCTAACCGACCGGTCTTAGTCAGCATCTCTGTGCATCGATCGACGTCACCCGCCAGCCAGCTGCAAGTAAACGCCACGTTGTGTGCACCCGCCTCGTCTGCCTGAGTTGCCAGATCGGCCAAGCCTTTGCGGTCGCCCGTCGACGAGAAAAGGAGAAGCAGGGAGCCCAGGTCCTTAGCGTGGGTGAAGCACTCAGCCGCCAGAACCACATCCCACCCAGCCAGAGCTGCGTCGCCCACAGTCTTCCACTTGTGATCCACGTTGGCCTCGCGCGCCAGCTCCAGTGCGATGTCCAACTGGTTTAATCCAACGGCCAACTCAAACTTGTGCTCGGGATCCGAAGCTACTTCAAGGGCCAGCTCCTTGTGGCCCTGGCCTTCCAAAAATCGTGCAATCTTGTTCAGCTGGTCGGCAGGAATGGTAGGCAGCAACTCCGCAGCCGTCTCCATGTCCTCTCGCAGAACCAGAGTCTGGTACTCGAGCACCGGTAGCGACAGGGAGAAGGACGTCACGTTGACATCTTTGTCGGCAAGGTAGATTCTCGAGTCCCTCTGGATGTATCCGAGGATGTACATGGGCTTATCGAAGTGAGAGACGGTGTAAGTCTGGTCACCAACAAGGTAGTTGAGACGGTTCGTGCTGTTGGTGTAGATGAAGCAGTCTCCTACCCACTCACCCGTCCGTACACTAAACTAGATGTTAGCATATCCTCCGTTCCGGGGGCCACTAGACTTACCTCTCGTTAATGTCTGTGATGACCTCGAAGGCTGCCTCGACACCGTCCTCCTCAACCTCGCCAGACTGCACAGCCTCAACGTAGTTCTCACGGGAGAATCGCAGCACGTAAAAGGTATCATCGCATGCGATAGCAACCAGCTCACCGCTATCCGACCAGTAAACCTGCCAAAGGTTAGCTGATTGCTCGTCATCAACGCCTGAGCCAGTCTGGGCGACATACCTGTCGAGGCTCAACCTCAATTCTGCGGACGAGGCCACCAGTAACCCAGTCAAAGAACGAAACACCTCCCTGGCCGGTAACACCAAGCAGAACACCTCCAGTTAGGCCATCGGCTTGGAACCCTACATCAAGTCCGCCACTCTTTTCCACAAAGTTCTTGTAGACCTTGACGCTCATGGCCGATTCCCGGATAGCAAAGTCATTGCTGTTATCTTTGGAAGCCCAGACAAAGTCGAGGGCCGAGCCAAAAGCCTTGTTGCGCCATGCCAGGGCCGTGTAGATGATGTACTCGCCATCACCACAAACAGCCACAAATCGGCCGTTGGGCGAGTGGATCAGGGTTTGAGGGTAGACTTCGCAAGTACCGAGATCCTTGGTCGGCAGTGTAATGGGTTCGTTGTCCTTTACAGAGGCATCTCCTCCCTTGATGATGGATGACACAACTTCGTTGTGCCTTGCCCAGATCAGCTTGCCGGATGTATCCATGGACACGGCTGGCTCCTCGCGACCCAGCTTGACAACCACAGCACCATCATCATAACCCACGGCGATGCCCTGCTTTCCCTTCTGGTAGGATACACACCAGGCTCGCTCAAGGCTGTAGTTGAGCGATTGCTCGAAGCGGTAGGTGTTGGCGTGCCAGATTCGAATGGTGCCGTCCTCAGAACCAGAAATAATGACGGGCAGTTCGGGGTGGTAGCAGGCAAAGGAGACGTTGTTGGTGTGGCCCTCGAGCGTAGCGATCAGTGACTTGGTGGTGTAGTCCCAGATCTTGACGGTGCGGTCGTCGGAGGTGGTGAGGAGGTAGGGCTTGTCTGAGTGAGGATAGTAGTCAACGTGGTTCACACCCTTGGTCTCATGCGCCTCGAGCGTGAAGTTGGGGGTAGGCGAGCCAAGACTCCAGATCTTGACAGTCCTATCCAAGCTTGCCGAGGCAAAAGTGTTGGTGTCCTTGGGGTTGATGGCAAGACCCATGACATAGTGGCCGTGGCCCTCGAAGACCTGGACGCACTTCCAACCCTTCTCCCAGTCCCATAGTTTGATGGTCATATCATCGGAGGCGGTAAGGACGAAGGGCTGTGTGGGGTGCACGGCGATGGCACGGATGTAATCGGGGTGAGCTTCGAAGGAGGTGATCTTCTCCGAGGTGTTGTAGTTGTAGACGCGCAATTGGAAATCGTCGGAGCCGCAGACAATCCAGTTCTTGCGGGCAATGAAGCGACCGGCGCGGACGGGGACATCGGTAAGCTCAAACGTCTTGACGATCTGCTGGGTCTCGTAGGACCAGATGTAGACATGGCCTGGGCAAGGTCAGAAGCTGCATGTTGGCCTGGGCGCAGCGAGATGAACAACATACCACTGTACAGCGTCGTGAGTGCCCATGGTTCGTGGGGATGGAAGTCAATGCCCTTAACTCGCTCGCTGCGAGCGTAGAGCTGACGCTGTGGTGCCAGAAGATTAGCTCAGTCGAGATGGGGATTCGCAAGCCCGTTTGTTGGCCGCATGAGGCGTCATGCAGATCATGTGAAGTCCCAGTTGGCCTCGATTAGGAGAGCAAACCAACCTTTACGTCCAGCTTCATGTTGGCGGTTCGGCGGAGGAGGCCGAGGGAGCAGTAGGTATGCGGTGATGGTCGAGATGGTCGAGATTCAAGGGGCGGTAGGCAAGTGGTGGGGTTAAAGTAAGGTGGTGGGTAGGAATCGTCGAGGAGCGGTTACGGGCAGTACCACCATTGACAGGATTGGTATTGCCGAGGAGAGTTGGTGTTATCGCGAATTGAGCTGAGGTTCTGCCGCATAGGTCGTGGTCGAAGGCAGCGGCGGCATACAGCTTGAACTGCTGGATTGGAGCTTCTTCGAAAATGTGTCCAATTGCCTGTGGCTGTGATGCTACCTGGTTTGTGCCCTGGTATTTTAGGCAGCAACTCCATTAAGGGGGGTGGTGCAGGGTAGGTAGGCGCAGCAAGGAAGCCTCCAGCACAGAAAGGTAAGAATCTAAAATATGTATTTGTTTTCTGTGGATGAGTTTGTTGTTTTTGTGTGAATCTGTATCTTTGATATGATATCCTGTTGCAAGAAATTACACCAGCAATACTATGCTATCAGTTTATTGGGTGAGATCCCACGTTGCTCTGGTATCGGTAAGGAATATGGTAGTTACGTGGTTATGCATCAAGAATAATGAAGGCATATCTATCGGGATACGTGTTCCCAGGGCCTACAAATATAAATACGAAATTAAGATCGAATTCTTCCCGTCTCAGACGCAGCAGACGGGCATTGTGCGGATGAAACGCGGGTATCTGTGTGCAAAGCCAGGTGTCGTGACATTGGTTTGAAGATCACACGGGACGCTGCGACATGAACCTGATTTGGATTAGCAAAGGAGGCGGTCTGACCCGATCCAACGAATCCATCTGGTTTGGAGATTGACACTGTGCGAGCTCCTATTATCCCAAGCAGAGGTCATGAGAGGCCGATTTGTTGCGGTGAAGGCAAGATGGAGGTGGATGAACCCCGAATAGGTTATCGATACGATGGCCATTGGTAACTGTCTCGAGAGCTTATTGGATGTCACAATTCTATCATGACGGAACTTCGAAACCAGAATGGCACCAAGACGAAATCGAACCCTTTCTTCCCCAGCAAGCTCAGGAGGCTATGATTTGGGGATTGCCCTTGTTACCTCGTCAGCCCGAGACACTGGTTCCTGAGGTGCCATCCAACGTGGCAAACCAGCACTGCCCCACTGCCTGCCAAGGGGACTAGGTGTGTAAGGAGAGGCGAATGCCCTGAAGCCACCTGACGGCACCTAGCGTCGTTGCAGCAGCCTGTATTGAGACGAGACCAGCCCGGTTACAGTGCGTAAGCCGCCCGGAAGAAATGGAAGCCATGGGCCTGAACGCAAAGGGGCCGAGAAGCCACCCGATGTCTACTTTTTGCTGGATGCAACCGGGCTAGCGGGCAGTGGCAGAAGTGGCACAAGTGGCACAAGTGGGCGGGAAGCAGGTTGCAGACACGTAAGGGTCAGAGACGTACTTGGTGCTAACTAAAACCACAAACGAGAACGGACGGTGATCCCGGCCCCTCCCCTCCCTTTTCCCTTTCCCACCAAGTTCCCTGCTCGCGCAGCACTCAGCCACTGCCTCGGGTTATGCTATGCTGAGTGATGCTTGGGCGATTAATTCCTTGTTTGCCTCGTCTGTTTTCCTTCTTCCTCCCACCTACGATTCGACAAATCTCTGTCTTGCTTGCATCTCTTCACCATCCCTACCAACCCATCCATTTCGAGCGCCGCCTCTCGGACTGAGCACCTACAAGTACAAGGGGTGCTCCCGTTTGCCCCCTCGACCTTCAACAAACAGTACGTACACGACGGCCTACGTGGATACCCGGAACTTACCACGGTGATCCTCACGTGAAGGGTCCGAATCCAACATTCACCCATCATCCCCTTTTCAGTCGTGCCTTTTGGCCGTTTGTTGGCAGACTAGAAGCCGCTACTCTCAATCTAGAGGCCAAACCTAGAGGTCAGTCAAAGCCCCAGCCGCCAGTCAGCCGCCAGCATCTCTCTGGGTGTTTGACCTGACGCTATCGTGCCTCATTGCGGGGTTGCGAAGCCCAGATACCCCCAAAATCTGCCTACCTCTGCTTCCTACGACGCACCCGCACTGCACCCACTCTAATTCCCTACCTAACTCCTGCTACGCACCGACCCAACACACTACACCACACAAAGCACACACTACCTCCGTAGTACTGCACACTACACACCCCTCGCTGGTCCTAGACTCAGGTCCTCCAGCTTCGCACCCGCTTACCCATCAGTAGCCCCTTAAGCCGGGCATTTCTACCCATTCTCGGCCCTCTCCTTCTCTCAGGCCCGAGACTTGAAGCAACTCGGTCTCTTGATCGACTCGACTCGACACCACCTCGACATTCGACTTCAGCTTCAGCTTCGGCTCAAGATCTTTCCGACTGATCCTCTCCACCCGAAATCCGTCCTCGGTTCAATCTCCGTCCTCTCCGTCCGACCTCGTCCAAACACGACCACAACAAATACCGCGTGAGGCAGCCGCCTTCCTTTGCCATGTCGTGGAGACTCACCAAGAGTATGTTATTGCCTCTGCTTTGGGAGCTTTCTGCCCGACCGAAGCCCCCCGTTTGCCTTTGCACTTGGGCCAGCTGACAAATAATCAAGAGCTCAAGGAGACTCATCTTGGGCCCTTGAGCGCCTTCTCCCGATCGCCATCGACGTCTACCATCACCGAGAAAGATGACAAGAGCCTGCCTAACACAGGGGCTACTACGCCAACCACAGAGAGCGCCATTGGTAAGTTGGCCATTTGTCTCCTCCGGCCCCTCTCCTTACCTGTATTTGCCATTGACCACCGTCGACAGCTGCCTCGGAAGCCATGACCCAGGCTCCCGTTATCAAGCCCCCCAAGCCCGGTATCCTCGTCGTGACTCTGCACGAGGGCACTGGCTTTTCGCTTCCCGAGCAGCACAGGGAGGCATTCGCTTCATCACACCAGGGCTCCTTGTCCCAGGGCAACCCCCTAAACGTTGCCGGCTCCGTCCGGCCCTCCTCTTCCCAACGCGTGGCAGGCTCCTTCGCCGGCTCTGCTAGACCTCACTCCTCTGCTGGTGGCTTTGCCGGTATTCCCACGAACCACGGCCGTATTTCTGGAAAGTACATGCCCTACGCTCTGCTCGACTTCGACAAGGTACAGGTCTTTGTCAACTCGGTTGACGGAAACCCCGAGAACCCGCTATGGGCGGGAGAGAACACCCAGTACAAGTTCGACGTGTCTAGAGTCACGGAGCTGGTCATCCACCTGTACATGCGAAACCCCAACGCACCTCAGGGATCCGGCCGCAGCCAAGACATCTTCCTAGGTGTCGTCCGCATCAACCCCCGATTCCAGGAGAGACAGCTTCCCGAGGATCCCAAGAGCAGCAAGAAGGACAAGTCGGCATCCGAGCGCCAGCCTGAAGAGGGCCAACAGGGCGTGGAATGGGTCGACGTTCAGTACGGCACTGGCCGCATCAAGGTCGGTGTGGAGTATGTAGAGACTCGGGCTGGCAAGCTCAAGATCGAGGACTTCGAGCTCCTCAAGGTCGTGGGTAAGGGTAGCTTCGGTAAGGTGATGCAGGTGCGAAAGAAGGACACGAACCGAATCTATGCCCTCAAGACGATTCGCAAGGCGCACATCATTTCTAGGTCCGAAGTGGCACATACACTTGCGGAGCGATCTGTGCTGGCACAGATCAACAACCCCTTCATCGTGCCCCTCAAGTTCAGCTTCCAGTCACCCGAGAAGCTCTACTTTGTGCTCGCCTTTGTTAACGGTGGTGAGCTGTTCCACCACCTGCAGAAGGAGCATCGCTTCGACGTGAACCGATCGCGATTCTACACGGCAGAGCTGCTGTGTGCTCTGGAGTGTCTGCACGGCTTCAGTGTCATTTACCGAGATCTCAAGCCCGAGAATATCCTGCTGGATTTCCAAGGCCACATTGCACTGTGTGACTTTGGCCTGTGCAAGCTAGATATGAAGGACGAAGACCAGACTAACACGTTCTGTGGTACGCCCGAATATCTGGCACCTGAGCTTCTCATGGGACACGGCTACAACAAGACGGTGGATTGGTGGACACTCGGTGTTTTGTTGTATGAGATGTTGACGGGTCTGCCACCCTTCTACGACGAGAACACCAACGAGATGTACCGCAAGATCTTGTCGGAGCCTCTGCACTTTTCCGACGTCGTCCCCCCTGCGGCCAAGGACCTTTTGACCAAGCTCCTGAACCGCGACCCAGCAGAGCGTCTTGGTGCCAACGGAGCGGCTGAGATCAAGGCGCACCCCTTCTTCCATGCTATTGACTGGCGCAAGCTTCTGCAGCGCAAGTACGAACCCACTTTCAAGCCCACTGTGGTAAGTATCATATGCCCTTAACTCCAGGTCAACCCCGGCGAAGCACACTGCTAACTTTGCCAGGCGGACGCACTCGACACCAAGAACTTCGATCAGGAGTTTACTTCGGAGGCACCCCAAGATTCGTACGTGGACGGGCCCATGCTCTCACAGACGATGCAGAACCAGTTCCAAGGCTTCAGCTACAACCGCCCGATTGCAGGTCTTGGCGACGCTGGCGGAAGTGTTAAGGATCCTTCCTTCGTGGGCAGCCTCACGGACAACCGATAAAGGACAAGCCAGCGAGAAGACATGACGTGATGGCGAGGTGTGATGAGTATGAAAATTGCTAGTGGGTGAGCAGAAGCCACGAGAGGCCAACGTTGGATCGTGACTACTGCTGCGAGAAGGCGGCGCACAACATTGCGAAAGGGGAAGAAGAGTGGAGGGTCCCAGCATGTACACAGCGCGCTGGAAGCAACTGTCGAGCTAGATTGGGCTTGGGGACGAGGACTGAGGGCAATGGCGACTTGGCATTACAAATCCCTGCGTTTTGGACTCTTTTTTTTCTTCTTCGGAGTTTAAGGGACAGGACTACTACATGTGAGAATCAGGACAGTCAGCAAGTGGCCAGAAGGCAAAGACAGATAAAGGACAGCCACGATGCAGACTAGATATGAATCAAGCTTGCTCATCACGCAAAGAAAGGACCGCGGTGCCCTTTGTCAACCCATGCCCCAGCATGCTTCGGGCCACGGCGCAGAGCATCCGACCATCGTGCCACAGGTGATTGATGGCAGGAAGTGTAAGCACCGGCCAGAGAGGCGAGAGCCCATCTGGCTTGTTTCCAGATTCCTTCACGAGACAATGATTCGCGTCTTTTTTTTTTGTTGTCAAAGTCACGGTACTTGAAAGTACTTGCTTCGCTTCCACGGCATGCCGCGGCCAGGTCCCGAAGAAAAAGGTACGAGCAATAAACAGAGAATAAGAGCAAGAATCACAACACGGGCTGCTGGGGACATCTGTAGCTACTGCAAATGGAAATTGATAATCGGGCACGCAACACCGAGATCCTGCCCCCCTCCCTCCTTGTTCCCCCGAGCCTCGAGCGCTCGAATCCTTTCCGCTGGACAGGACGGGGAATGGGTGCCTCGTCTCGCGGGCTTTCCAAAACGCCTCGAGGCAGATTGGTTGAACCACGAGTGTTCGTTCGTTCGCACGCGCGCAAGTAATGACCGACAAGGACAGAGAGGCACGGCATGCATGTTGCGTGATTATCACCACACATGCTGCAGGTCCTGCTGAATCGGGAATCAAGTGAGAATCTCGACTGTCTTTTCGTCTCGTTACTCGCCGGGGGGGGTTCTTTCGAGTGAGACAATGCGCGGCGAGCTGAGACGAGCAGGCATACGGATGGGATATATTGCTGATGGGCATGGTGCAGCCATCCCCATCTAGCAATGCATGGCGAGCATCTTCGGCGAGACGAGGGTGTCTGAGGGGCCTCTTATCCGGAAGCGGAGGGACCTGGGCGGTAATCGGGTGATTCCGGGGGTTGGCCGTCCCGCAAACCCGCCCGGCCGTAGCTCCGGGCTGCCAAGACGGGCAAATGGCGGAATTTCCTGTTTCCTCACGGCTAAGGTCACCTCGTCGTCGTCGTCGTCGTCCCCGTCGTCCCCGTCTTCATTGCCGCGTCTGGCTGTGCGGCGCCTTGCTTTGTTGTCGTGGTCGCAGCGGTGAAGGCGGCTGGGTGTGTTGCATTGGAACGCAACGGCATGGTCTAGATCGCTGCCGTGAGACGGATGGCAAACGTATAGCCTCCCCCTCTTCTTCTCTCTGTCAGATAGTGAACCTGTTCACGACAATTTTGACCCCTCATGATGAGACCTTCTGACCTGCTGGGAATTGAGCTGCTACTCATCTCCTGACCCTCGTGATTCCCCTACCCAAACCGAGATAGGCGAGATGGACATGTGCAATGGTATGGTGTATCTCACTGCATGGTAAACTGGAAAATAGCCCCAAATGACAGCATCTCCACACACACACGCCCAAGCATGCGCGCTGGGTGAGTGCTCGCTCGGCCTTTTTGCTGACGGCCGCAGCATGAATCCACAACTGAACCCAGAATATGCACGAAGCCACAAAGAATTGGCTGCCTTTGACCGCCAAGGGTGAACATCGGAGGGAGTGGATCGCGAGTTAATAGCCTTATCGCGATTCATTCATGTCTTGAACGCCATCACCTGTTGCATAACCTACTGTGCACAGTAGTGGCGAAGTCCATGGTAAACGCGGCTATGGGGCCCATCGAGCTTGGCGAGTACGAGATGGAGACAACGAGCGGAGGGGACGTTGCGAAGGCCCTCGTGGCAACAAGTCAGATCGCCCATCAATGAATGGTAAGAGTCATTGGGTAAAGCTGGCGGGAAGCAAGCATCATTTGCGTGATCTCATGTTGAGTCGAATCGTGATCTGTCTTGCTCGTTGCTCTCTCCAGTATCCTCGGAAACACGTGAAAACTGGCTCTGTGGGCCTATGCCTCGTTATTCAGCGGCGACCGCCCATTAGAAGGGAAGGGGAAGCGCCACAGGCTCCAATAGGGGAGGGGAACTTGACGCCACCGTGTGGGCTGACTCGTTTGTTGGGCGGCAGCTTGTGCTGTGACTGGAAACAGCAAGGAGAAGTAGGGGGTCAACAACGTGAAACCAGGTGTCCTGTTGCTTGTTAGTGACATGTTTAAGGTATTGGTTATGCAGGGACGGGATGGACGCTGGAGCAATCCGGGCAAGCCTCGTTCTGGTTCTCCAACCACTCACGAGTCTGGATGCGCCGTGTCGGTGTGAAAACCTGCTCCCTGCACACATGCACAATGATGATACACGACACACGATGCCCTCATCAACTTGACAAACCCGGCGCGAATGGCCAGGACTGGATTGGCAACAATTTGCTGACGCTGTTCGTGCCCCTCCATGAATGGGTGTAACGGGCAACGATCACCAACATTTAGGATCGAGGTGGGAGATTGGCAGGGGTTCTGACCGTCGCTGTTGAGAATGACGTATCCCTGGACCAGCAACTGAGGCAACAAACGGTGCCCAGAAGGTGCATGCATGGATGGAACGGTGTGCCACAGGCGGCCTCTGTGCTCGACGTCACAGTCCATGGTCGATCCACGCCGATTTTAGTCAGTGCTTGGGTGACGGGGTTCGAACAAAAGGAAAATTCCGAACCATCGTGATAGAAGTCCACTTGGTGCTTGTTCATGAACTTGTGGTCCTTGGGTACTCGGCGACTTCGCCGTTGATGCTGGACTGAATGTAGTCACCGAGGAGTCATTGATTTGAAAGTATTGGTCGTAACGACCGTAACTAACGGTCAGCCATGTGGAATTGAACCAAACGGCCGGAAGAGGTTGGCGGTTCGAGGACCGATAAGCCGACAGTCATGCTTTTGAGCGCCCGGTGCGTCTTGATCCGTGTCACCAACATACCAGGGCGTATTCCGGCGCACAGCCCACGAGATACGGCTAAAACAGCCTGATTTGAAGACCGAAACGCCCGCTCCGGAATATGGAGTATGGCTGAAAGGATGAGGCCAGTTTGACCACGATAATGCATTGGACGATGAACATCCAGGCCAACAGGGTCTGTCCATCATGGGGCCTTGTCTGTTTCAAGCCTCCAGCCAATCCCACCGCGAAGCTCCTGGTCCACAGACGGTGGCCCTGGTGAAGCATGTACCGTTCTGTACTGTCAGAGAGAGGCAAAGGTTATGCATGGCATGATTGGGCCATGGAGGGAAACGGTGGCGCCGATTATTCAACGGCAGACGCGCGTAATTTCGATTTGAGGCTTTTGTCAAGTTTCCTCCCATCCCGACCAAGGCATTGCAACGGTGGGCCTCGTGGGCTTAGACAGGCTTGGTTCCTCCCAGGACCGAAGGGGTTCGGGGTACATACATACAGCACGCAGGGTCTTGCCAGGGGCAGTCCATTTCTGATTTCCCGGGGATGAATTTGTAGCGAGAGAACTCGAGTCTCGTCCACGCCGGTCACCAACGTGAGAAATGAAGGCATTTCCACCATGATCAAGGGAGCACAAAATTCAGGCGTGTCCAGAAATCAGACACGGGCCGCCACTATCTGGACCAATTAGGGAGCTCGCATAAATCCTTTGCCACCGGCATTCTAGACCTTTGTCTTGTCTGTCCACGGCCGGCATCGTGAAGTCTCTGTGTGCCGGGATAAAGAGAAACCCATGCACGCCAATGCATGGGCTTGTCCCATGTAGGACGTGCAATGGCACCCCCTGCTCGGCCTATTGTGCTCTTCTCCTCGAGGAGGGTAGTGACGAAGGCTTCACTGATGTCATCCGGCATTTGGAAGAGCGTACAAGCACCCTAGAGGCACCCAAGGGAGCAGTGGGTGAGAGGAGGCGTGTTGACTGAGAGTCAGAATGGGGGAACAGGCACGAGGGAATGGTGGGACTGGGCTATGGTTGGCTTGAAACTGGATGAAGCGTCTGTCCAAGGCCCCGCTCCCTCCCCTTGGTACTACGAACCGTGTGCGGTGTGCTAGTATGTAGACCATCGTCATGTCTGCAGCAGGCTGGCAGTGTAGCGTCAAAGGACGCTGGCATCTTAGCGCATGGACAGCAAGTAGCTGCGGGAGCGACGATGAAAAACCGGCACCACGATGCAGACTGCAGGGAGACGCCACAATGCAATCTGTCGTCAGCGACATGACGAGCGTTGCCGGGCTGCCTCCTGCGAGCAACAACGGTTCAGAGCAGAACCGTTGGACGGAACTGCTGGGGTTTGGGGAGTGTTCGAGGTATGAAGTGAGGGCGCCTCACACGTGAGATGGCTTGGAGCGTTGGTTGGGTCTGCCGGCTGCCGGTGTTTGCTAAGGGAGCCCCTCCATGTCTACCCTTCGGGGACGGACCCCTGGACACCGAGACATTCAGCGAACGAGATATCGAAATGCAACATCTGCCACTGCCGGAATTCGTTGCTCAACATGGCGGCCACAACAGAATGTGCCACGAGCTGGATGCGGAATTTTTTGGATCGGCAAAGACCGGGGATAAGGTTATGGACCTCTGACCCGTCAGGCTCAACATAAAGACAACCTGGAAGGCTAGGACCGAGGCGATCATGGCCCTTTGCACGTGTAAGTCGGGTCTTGGCTAGAGGCAAAGGCGTCTCGGGGGCGTTGGTGTTGGGCAAGCCATGACGACGCGACCCTCAGTCACTGTCATTAGTGCACACTCCATGTACCGTGACGCTGTCAGTGGAAGCTTTTGCCTGCCCTGAAATCCAAGTCAGGCCCGGCATGAGCCCGGCGTTTCTGGCTGTGTGATATCGTCAGAAAGTCGCAACGACAGTGGGTGCCTTTTCCAGTTGTTTAGTGGATGGACAGACGGAACTAGCGGGCACGCGCTGGTTGGCTGCCCCTCTCTCCTGTTGGATGGAGAGGCGGTGCCTGCCGACATCACGCATATGAGCCCCTCAGGCCCAAGAGGTACCTGCCCAGCCCCACCTGCTTCTTTTGTCTCATACCTGCATCATCATCATCGTCAGTCACTTCTCATCCTCCGTCTTTTGATCCCTGTCGCCAATGACCCACTTGGTTCACTTTGGGACCCTCCGTGAAGTACCACCCTGTACCTAGTGCCTGCCCCTCGAGTTGGAGTTGGAGATGAATCGGGTTCGTTCGACGTTCCTCCCTTACGTCGTGCCGCCCGTTTGCCGCGATGAGCGTGCCTGCCTCGCTTTTATATAAACTCTCTTTCCTCCCACCTCGCAATCCAGTTTCTCCCCTCAATCTCTTCATTCAGCATCTATTCTTACATCTTCATAAACAACTTCCTCATACCCTTTTTACAACCTTTGTTCTGCACTCGCATCTACATCTACGCAGATCACTATCAACCACTCCTATACAGTCCCCAACACCGCAATCATGGGCAAGACAGCTGTTCACTTTGGCGCTGGCAACATCGGTAAGCAGTAACCTCTATCTTGTTGCCAATCCCCTGCTCCGACACTAACATCCATCCTCTCCAGGCCGTGGCTTTGTTGCCTGCTTCCTCCACAACTCCGGCTATGACGTCGTCTTCGCTGATGTCAACGACAGCTTGATCAACATGATCAACGCTGCCCCCTCCTACAAGGTCATCGAGGTCGGCACCGAGGGCACTACCGAGAGCGTCATCACCAATTATACCGCCATCAACTCCAGGACGCACGAGGAGGACCTGATCGAGAAGATCCGCATCGCCGACATCGTCACCTGCTCCGTCGGCCCCAACATCCTCAAGTTCATCGCCCCTGTCATCGCCAAGGGCATCGATCGCCGCTCCACAGACTCTGCTCCCCTGCATGTCATTGCATGCGAGAACGCCATTGGTGCCACCGACACCCTCCGTGACTTCATCAAGGACCCTAAGAACACGGATCCCGAGCGTCTCGACGTCCACCACCAGCTCGCCCGCTATGCCAACTCGGCTATTGACCGAATTGTCCCTGCTCAGGATGCTGATGCTGGTCTCGATGTCAAGCTTGAGAAGTTTTACGAGTGGGTTGTCGAGAAGACTCCCTTTGAGGACATTGGCATCCCCCCATTGAGGGCATCAACTGGGTTAGCAACCTCCAGCCCTTCATTGAGCGCAAGCTCTTCACTGTCAACACCAGCCACGCTACTGCCGCCTACCACGGCTACAACCGACGCAAGCGCACCGTATACGATGCTCTCCAGGACAAGCAAATCATGGCCGAGGTCCGTGGCGCCCTGATGGAGACCAAGTCTCTCATTGTTTCCAAGCACGACATCGAGGAGGAGGCCCAGGCTGCGTACGTCGAGAAGATCATTAAGCGTATCGGCAACCCCCACCTCGAGGATGCTGTCGAGCGTGTCGGCCGTGCCCCCATGCGCAAGCTCTCTCGCAAGGAGCGCTTCATCGGCCCTGCTGCCGAGCTTGCCGAGAAGGGCATGTCTATCAAGTACCTCCTCGACGCCATTGAGATGGCCTTCCGTTTCCAGAATGTTGAGGGCGACGACGAGTCCAAGGAGCTTGCCCAGATCATGTCTGAGAACGGCCCCGAGGATGTTGTCGCCAAGGTCTGCGGCATCCAGTCTTCGGAAAAGATTTACCCCAGTCTGGTCGAGGTTGTCAAGCGTGTCCAGGACGACAGCCGTGAGGATTGACTGCCTACAACGCGGGGGTCCAAGATTTAACAGCCCGCTCATCTTTCCTACATGTCGGCACGGGCCTTGGTCAAAGGCAAACTGGCATTGTACTGTTTTGGTCTTTTACGGGTACACTTGATTGCAGATAGCATGGCGCTTGGGATGGTATGGAGTTTTGACCATCAGCAATTTGCCTGATGAGTACACTGCCCTGCACTTTGTTGCGCGAGCAGAACACGATACATCACACAATAAATTCATCGACTAGATTTGTTTTCTCCGCTCCCTGTGACATGCCGCTGGTGGTGTTGAATGATGTGCATGCTGTCCAATAGCAGAAGCCGGCGTTGTCACATCGGATCGAGGTGGCGGTTGTGCCAGTTGGAGTGACGTCAGTTGACGTCAAAGAGAAGTAACAAGGTAGTGTGCTGTATTACAGAAGCCAGGATCGCCGGACAAGCAAAGCAGCGGCCGAGTGAATGGACAGCATGTGTCTTGACTTTGATGAAATATAGCTGCTTGCTAATGTGCGACCACTTGCTCTCATTTAATGCCATTTACAATCTATGCAATAGGATAGATGATAGCTTACTTCGTGAAGGTTGTCGGACGGATTTGGGTGTAGACGTACAAGTCCGATCGGGGACGGTTGGTTAGTGTTTAGGCGGGCACCAGCTATCCGTACTCCGAAAGAAGCAGGGGTGCAGTGGCAGACGGCCTGCTCTGAATGCTACCTAAATCAAGACAGAAAGAAACCAGAACAAATAGAAAATGGACCAGACGTCGAACGGCTGACGGAATCATCTGGACCAGACTGGTGATGACAGGAGCAGCAGGAGACTATACTGACAGGCGTTAAGAGCCTGGGCCGGGGGCCCTTGGTGAGAGCATGTGCAGCCCCTCCCCCACCAAAAAGCTACCCAGGAGGACGAGACATGAGCCTGCGCTGACGTCAATCCTGGGAAGTTTCCAAGTTCTGGGCTCCTGTCGATACGCAATCCCGTCCCGCCCTGCGCAGCGTGTATGACGGGAGAGGATGCCACGCCCTGCATCATGCGCGGGGACCCTGTTTCTGAAGACGGTGGGAGGCGCATATTAAACGGCCGAGGGGATTCCTCCTGCTGCACCTAGGGATCACTCTCATCACTGTTCTCTCTCCTCCTTCTGTGACGACTTGCACGCAAACATACACACATATACACACTCGCACACGCATAGTGTACTCTCTATACCCAAGCGTACATACACCTACACACGACAGCAACCATGTTCGACTCCAAGCCACAGACCGGATCCATCTACTCCCGCAACAAGGAGGACACGCTCGAGGCCGAGGCGCTGCTGTGGCGAGCGCTCTGCGACAGGCCCGAGACGGTCAAGAAGTACATGACAGACGACTGCGTCTACGCGGCGCCCAACCTCAAGGTCTACTCGCCCACCTCGGAGCCGACGCTCCGCAAGTTCCTCGAGGAGGAGTGGGAGCCCTGGACCGCCTACAAGATGCACGACGAGCCGCAGTTTGTCGAGGTCGACATGATGAGCTCGGCCCTCACCTACCGCGTCACCGCCTGGCGCCAGAAGGGCAGGGAGATGATCCCTACCGAGGCACTGTGCTCCAGCGTCTGGAGGCAGGACGCCGGAGGCGACTGGAGATGCTGCATGCACCACATGACCAAGATTGGCGGCAAGACCAAATAGGCGCCGCCCGTGTTGCCGGGAGCTAGGTGTTGAGGAGCTGTTGGATTACTGCATGTTTCTCTATCTCTGATTCTCAAGATGTAGTTGACTCAAATACCTTATATAATTCTTTATGACATCGCCATCACCGCAGGCGTGCCACTGAGATGACTGCTGTCACAAATTTCTTGCCAAGTGTCATCTATTGATCTAGCATCGTCTTTATCGCCAGAGGGGCCTCGAAGTCGCTGGCCTGTATCCCATTGAGGCAAACGAGCAGGAAACCCCACATATGATTCTTTATCATCAGCGCAGATGTCATGCCACGCTGCTCATGCTAGGATCGCGTCCTGGAATGTTTGTGACTCGCCATAAAAGCAACGTTACCGCACGAGAGAATAGCAGACATCTAGCTCAACCCATGAGGACAGATATATGAAGAGGTTCGTGTAGACCCGAATCAGGTGTCAGAATGCCATGTGTGAATCCTTCGCCCCCAACGGTACAGCCTCGTGGCCAATAACAATGCCGGTTACTGACATTCTGGTCGAAATCGAGGCCTCGGGAAGCCCTGTTCGCTCCGCAACCGAGACTGCTGCCTGCGGCCCTTCAGTATAGAAATGTGTCTTCAAGAGATGAGGCCATCACGGCATCCAAATGCCAACCAGGGCTGAGCGGCGTGGGATAAAAGGGCAACCACTTCCACCATGAGGCAGCATAGCATAGGAAGAACAGGTCACAGCAACCGCCCGCGTCACAATGCCATCAATGCTGCATCTTCTACTCGTGGGTTCGTCCCTAGTGGCTGCAGATATCACCATCTCAGTCCACGATGTTGGGCCAATCGAGTACGACTTCGGCGCAGCCGTCTCATCTCCCGTGGAGCTGCTCGCCGCCAGCTGCCCTGAAGAATTCGACCCGTACGGCCCGCACCGCGTGGAAGTGCTCATATCTTCATTTAACAATGTCAGCGAACAAGCTCAATACACGTCGGGCAGCCCCCCCACCAGCGTCATACCATCCTCCGATAGTATCGTGCGCGGCGCCATCGAGGCATGGGCCAAGCATCAGCACTTGGTTCTCCGTCCGGATGAGATCTGGTTCGAGATTCTCGCCCAGCTCAACATGTACATGGCGGTGCATGCCGAAGATCTGCGCGACCTCTTCGTGAACCATGAAGGACGCGAGAAAATAGAGGTGCAGAGGGACACCTGGTACGAAGCGGTGGGAGCGTTTAGCCAAGAGATCCAAGACCGCGTCAAGACGAACTGGCTGATGGACTGGATCATGCCCGGTTTCACCACAAGCAGTCCGGATGACGAGATGACGGCCACGGTGCTCATGATGGGTCTCATGCAGTACTACTTTGAGTTTGGTATCAGCATCACCTGTGGCCTGCCACGGGTTACGCTGCTCGGTGATCGCGAGGATTGGGAGAGGCTTCTGGCAAAGCTGGACCGCCTGCCTGAATGGGGCCGGGAGCCGGCTGACTATGCGAACAACCTGCGGCCCATTCTGAGGCGCTTCGTCCAGACCTTTGACGAGCCAGAGAGCGAAGCTATCCGGTCCTTTTGGGCGCAGATTGTGCGAGCCGACGACAGATTCTCGTGTGATAGTGGCCCGAGCGAGTACAGTATCTCAGGCTGGATCACGGGGTTCCTGCACTGGCGCAGGGATGGAAGGCTGCGCGTACGGGCCTCCGAGGCCAGCAGCTACGCCGGGCGCGAAGGCACCATCAAGCTTGACAAGGTGACGTACGTACCCGAGCCGCTCGAGGATATTCCCATCGGCTACGCCAAGGCACCCGTGACGTTGCTAGACTATCCGGAGCAAGGGACGGACACCGATGCGTTTGTGCTGGCGGGCAACGTAGCCGTCAGACGGTCGCCCGAGGACGGTGGTTACGTGAGGGCGCAACCTATGAGTGCATGGTTTCTGTATGCGCTCGTGGCTGGGGAGCCACCGCATGGCAGGCAGGAGCTGGATACCATTGCTGATGCGGTCAGAACATGCCGTGGAGATCGGAGAATCCATATAGATGATCCATATAGCGATATGGAATAACTATCCATATTGAGTTAGACCTGGGTCGAATGTTGTATGGTGGAATAGTGTGGTTTAGTTGCGCAACTACTGTTTGCCGATGTCAAGGACCCTCGTGGAGCTTTTGTTTCTAGTAAGAGGCAGGTTTGTTTGCACCGGGATCGGTGCTCCGAGTGGTTCGCGGGTGATCATGGCGGCTTACAAATGAAAGCCGCACGCATAACCTACTCCTTGAACTTGCAATTAGTTTCTTCAGACTCGCATTGCGTTGAAACACTGCCCATCATTGTCCAACTCAACCTCGTGTGTAATGCCCATTTCGACGGGTTGCTGTGCCAATTCGTCTCTCAATTGAGCTACATACTTCATGATCGTAACGGACCTCATAGGTGCACCAGACCGCACACGCACCGAACGTAGTCAGCAGCAACAAAGCCCCTATAAGTTAGGGGGGGCTACAGGGCACTGAGCCCTGTACTGCAACAATAGACCTTCCACCTTCACGAATCTATCTATCGCAGCACGACCTTGCTCGTGATCTTGCAATCCATGCAGCAATTGGGGGATATAAATTTATTATTCGCCGTTCAAATATTGGATCTAATGGTCGCTCTACTATTCTATATGCCTGCAATCAACGTGGCTACAAATTTTCGATTATTGTAAAGGAAGATACGTATAAAATGTGGCATCTGAAGCATCGTGCCGACGAATTTGCCCACCACAATCACGACCCCTTTGGCCCTGAAGGGCCCCCTACACAGCCCCCTCAAAGGGCTTCTAGGGCTTTAATTAAGGCCCCAATTGAGACTTCAATTGAGCTGAAATTGTCTACTTGCAGCAAATGCCACATTGAAGGCCATAGAAGGGGCCCAAAATGCTGTATTTTGCAGGATCAAGATAGCCCTGTACGTGTACGGTCCAGTGCACCAAGGTAGGTATGGGGACCCGATCGTAACTTCCATGCTTGCCAAACTCCTCCATTTCCTCTCTCTTCTCCTTCTTCTTCTTCTCCTTCTTCTCCTTCTTCTCCTTCTTCTCCTTCTTCTCCTTCTTCTCCTTCTTCTCCTTCTTCTCCTTCTTCTCCTTCTTCTCCTTCTTCTCCTTCTTCTCCTTCTTCTCCCAAAGCAGCCCGTATTATCACAAACATAGCCCATCACATCAGCAAGGTCAGGACCTGAAGCAGCTACATGAGACCATGCAAGCGATGCAGAACAATCCGACCAGCTTCAAACGGGAGGTTGAGAACAATCTCACCAGCTTCAAACAGGAGGTCGAGAACAACCTCACCAGCTTCAAACGGGAGGTTGAGAGCAATCTCACCAGCTTCAAACGGGAGGTTGAGAGCAATCTCACCAGCTTCAAACGGGAGGTTATTGACCATTTCAATAAGCTCGAGGTATGTCGAATCGCCTGCGATCATATACAACCATATACGTCTTGATATCAACTTTCAGATCACTAACAATTGAAAGTCCATTGTTCTTCAACGCCAAGTCGTCGGTAACAACTAATCCTACCTGTTCAAGGTTCGATTATGGTACGTACCTGTACAATCATGGATGATTTTCAGAGTACTAATAATTAGCAGCACCAAGACTACACAGCATCGACCACAGCATCGACCACAGCCTCGACATGAGCTAGAATATCAACGGTAAAATCGACGGCCGAGTCGCGAAATGTGTTGAACCAACAGTGGTCGTGCAGGTTGCTAGGTGGTAGGGGACGTCATAGGTGCACCGACCCCGGTGCGAGGCTGTGGGCGAAGGTCATCATCATATCTAGCTACGAAGGTCAGGATCGCTACCGCCAGCAAAGGTTATAGTCAGGGCTGCTAGCAGAGGCCATAGCCATAGCCATTAATACAAGTTGGAATGCCCTAGGCCTTGCAGCTCCCGCTAACTAAGCCGAGATATGTACCTACAAGTATGTAGGTAAAAAAGGCTACAAAAAGAGTCTAGATATGACATTGAGGTATATTTGCTATATTAGTAGCGCTATTACTGATTTTAGGATAGCCTTTCCCTGTATCAAGGAGCTTTCCCTGTATTTTAGGGTACTCTTTGTTTCTAATAAGAGGTAGGTTTGTTTGCGCCGGGATCGGTGCGGCTTACAAATGAAGGCCAAACGCATGGAGCCTACTAACTTGTAATTAATTTCTTCAGACTCGCATGGCGTTGAAACACTGTCCATCATTCTGCCCATAATTCTTGTCCATTCAACCTCTGTGTGTATTAGGACAGTAATGCGCATGTCGACGGGTTGCTGTGCCAAATTGCCTCTCAATTGAGCCAAGGTTATCCGTAGTAGCACCGGCCTTGCTGCATTTCCATCGTCTCTGACACAGCCAGGGCCACCAACAACATTTTCCCTCAGAGGCGGGCTGGGCATCTTTTCGTCATGAGGGCCTCGCTAATTTCGAATGCGCTTGCCACGGGGTTGGCAATATGGTTGGACGCGGTCCTGGCAGAGGAGACGAGACCCAATATCCTCTTCATTCTCACAGACGACCAGGACTGGTAAGATGCTCTTGCTCCAAGATGCTCACTGTCTGACCCGCGCAGGTATATGAAGTCTCTCGATTATATGCCCTTTGTCCAGAAGCTGCTGGTCAACGAGGGAACTACCTTTCCACACCATTACTGCACCGTTGCTCTTTGCTGCCCGTCGCGGGTGAACCTGTGGACTGGCCGTGCAGCACATAATACCAACGTAGGCCTTGCTCTATCAACCATACACATCTGCCGATCTGCAACTGACCTGACCATCAGATTACGGACGTCAAGGCTCCTTACGGCGGATATCCCAGGATTGTCCAGCAAGGCATCCATGAAGACTTTCTTCCCGTCTGGCTCCAGGCTGCGGGATACAACACCTATTATACTGGGAAGCTCTGGAATCAGCACACGGTGGAAAACCACAACAACCCCCCTGTGAAAGGATTCAATGGTTCCGACTTCCTCCTCGATCCACACACTTACCAGTACTACAACGCGTCCATGTCGAGGAATGGGGAGGCCCCGGTCAGCTACGCGGGCCAATACTCACCTGATGTTACGGCCAAGAAAGCATACGAATTCCTGAACGAGGCCATGTCCCATCCCGACCCGTGGTTTGTCGTCCACGCCCCAATTGCCCCCCACGGTGACTTCAGACTTCTCCCGGTGCTTCAGACCACGGCGCCACAGTACGCTGACCGTCACGCCCATCTCTTCCAGAGCTATATTATTCCGCGCGACGAAGCCTTCAACCCAGAGGAGCAGGGTGGCGTAGGCTGGGTCAAAAACCTGCCCCGCCTGAATGACACTGTCATTGCATACAATGACGAGTACCAACGCGCTCGCCTCCGTGCGCTGCAGGCGGTGGACGAGATGGTGGAGAAGGCCGTTGCCATGCTCGAGGAAAACGGACAGCTGGAAAACACGTACATTATCTACACGGCTGACAATGGCTACCACATTAGCCAGCACCGTATGCATCCGGGCAAGGAGTGTGGCTTCGAAACCGATGTGCACGTTCCTCTGGTGATTAGAGGACCGGGCATCCGCGCCGGGCACGTCTCGGATGCCGTCACTTCACATACGGACTTTGCCTCCACCATCATGAAGATTGCTGGCACCTCCATCGAGTCGGATGGGCAGCCTATTCCTCTTACGCCCGAGCAAGAAGAATCGCACACAAACGAACATGTGACTATCGAGCATTGGGGGTCCGTCATGGCTGAAGGCATCCTGGGAGCTTATTCAGACGAAGAGCCGGTACCCATCCCACAAGAAAACGATGACTTGTTTGTCAGGGGATTCTATGAGGCAAAGAGTAAGCCTGGCCGCGCCCCAAATGCAACGCTGAAGGCAATCCGCGTCATCTCGCAGCAATACAACCTCTACTATGCCGTCTGGTGCACCAATGAGACGGAGCTCTATGATCACACGGTAAGTCATGCAGCCCATTGGATAAAGCACATTTCCTGACCAAAAACCAGAACGACCCTGGCCAAGTCCGCAACCTGTTTGACCCGAAACATGAGCAACTCGCTGCCGGCTTCCAGCTAGGTGGGCGCTCGATCCAGGAGATTGCACCTCGTCTCGACAGCTTGATGATGGTCCTCAAGTCATGCAAAGGAGAGACGTGCATTCACCCATGGGCCAAGCTGCACCCCGATGGCGGTGTGAAGAGTTTGCTGGACAGCTTGGATCGTCGGTTTGACGAGTTTTATGATGAGCAGCCCCGAGTCAGCTTCTCCAAGTGCGAGATGGGATATATTAGGGAATCTGAAGGCCCCATGGATGTGAATGCTTTTGGCTACGGCAACTACTACTGGGAGGAGCTGGGAGGCCTTTTGCCGTTGAGAAAGCAGGGGGGTGGAGGCTTTTCGGGATAGAATGCTAGACAGATGCCAACGGAAAAGAAAGAAAGAAAAAAATATTGACCCAACTTGTGTGTTTCGGTGGACTCATTGGCCCGGTTCCATCCATGGAGTGCTCGGTTGGTTCGGAACAGTTCTGTTCATCCTTCGGGTACGGTCAGGGCAGCGTCAATCGGCTTAGGCATACCAGCATTCGCTCACCGCCTCCACGATACGTGAGGACATTATGTGCCCGTAACACCAATTGCCTGCCCAGACGAAAGCAAGATAGGTACTCGACCCTGGCGGCTGCATGCGGTGCCTGAAGTGGTGAGGTTGTGACGTGGCTGCGCCGTCAGTTGTTCGGGCCAAACCTCCCACTCGCACTCACTTTGGGTGTCACGCATGTGTCACCATGCCGGGGCTTTGTCGCGATATGGTGAGCACGAAGCACCCCTCGCGTGCTGCTTGTTCCGAGGCATAAACGCAAACAAGCTGCAAGATGTGTTGGCGAAAGAATTGGTAACCCAAACACCATGGATTTGCATGGGATGAATTGGTGTTGGTGAGTAAATCACCGTGGGCATCAAATTGGTAAGTATGTAGAGGGACGGGGCCTCGTTAGCGTTCTGACCCCTGAAGATCCACCGTAACCCCTCCAAGATTGGTGGCCCGGAGGTTTGTTTACTCCCGCCGTGTCACCGCCCAATGATTGATACATGATTGTATAAATTCGATATGCAGCAAACCATTACATCCAATTCCTCCCACCACGTCCTCTGCCCCCCGACGCAGACGAGGACACAGAACCATTGCTATCGAATCCATCTTGCGTAAAGATGCCGCAATGTCGTCTTCATCTCGCCTCCAGCAGTCCCGTCCCAGGCTTGGCCGACCTCAGGTAGCCAACACGACCAAGCCGCTCCAGGCCCAGCAACCCTCTGGCGTCTTCAACCCCAGCCCATCAAACCCCGGCACCGTGTCCTCTCTCTCCGTCTTTTTGACCAGCTTGAAGCTCCTCGACCTCGATCTGCTGCCCGACTGGCCTGGTATCTCCGCGCAGACATTTGCGACGACAGGACCGGCGGCCGCGACCCAAGGACACAAGAAGCGGGTTCAGTGTGTCGAATGGGCTCTCTTCCAGCTATTTTCGCTGTGGGATCCTGAAGAGACAAAGACGGTTCGATATTCCTTTCCCCACGAGTTCAGGCTTTTGCTAACATCTGCATCCAGAGGCTGAAGCCATTCTTTCCTCCCCTCGACCAGGTCCAATCCATCAATCTCCGCGCAGCCCTCCTTCGTGCTCTCGAACAGGCCAAGAAAAATGGAGTCCTCGGCAGGGATGCTGTCCTCCGCAAGACTATGCTCGACGAGTGCAAGGGAGAGAGGCTGGAGGAAGTTCTAGCCTCCTTCTCCATTGCGGTCCTGAAGAAGGTGGTGGCTGATGATCTTGCCGCCAGTGGCCTACACCATGCCCTCGCGGTGAGTCTAGCCCTCGAGAACAGAGGTTATAGGGAGGACAAGACCGAGCTAGAGGTCCTCAACATCGCCCACCGCGTCAAACTACGAAAGCTGCTCGAGCGCCGAGGAGCAGCGCGCACTCGTTATCGCGATTTTTCTGACATGCTGAGTGTCAAGGAGCGGGCATTTGCCCGCAGAGGGGAAGAGATTCGCGCAAGGCAGCACGGCATGTCAAATCTATCCAGCGATGCCAAGTCGGAGATGCGGCGCATGGTCAGGAACAATTGGACTGGCGACGAGCATTGGATGGAGACACTTCTCTACGGAACCGCTGCCGTGGATAAGGAACGTTTGATGGCGATGCCCTTTGATAGAGTATGGAGAAGGGTGCAGCAAGGCCGATTGGCCGACCTGGAGGAGGATTCTGGCGGGCTCCTGGAACAGCTCGATGCGCGTGTAGCCATGCAAAATAAGAGATTGGAGAAATGGAGATCAATGCGCAGAAACATGTCGGGTGGACAACCCGATATGAGCTCACCATCGAAGCCGAAAAATCCAAAGCGGAGCACCAAGGGCATCGACCTGGGGTTCGGTGCTCATGAGAGCTTACACATGGGGAGAGTGAGCCCACGAAAGCCCACGGGGCCTGTTCAGCTTAACAGCGAGTACATCAATCTGGTGCAGGACCTCAAGAATGGGCTTGACAAGATGAACAAGCGTGCGTCGGACCCCATGGCATTCCTTCGATGCAATGCCGCCCATCAAACACCCGATGTGGATGCATATGCCGGTCCAGATATGGTCAACGATGGGGCTATATCGGACTTGAGCGACTTCGAGGATGAAGAGGCTGGCCCTTCGTTGAACGACGGCCCCAGCCAGAAATCTACCAAGCCTCAAGTCTCGCGACGCCTGCCAGCCAGGCCAAAGCTCTCCTATCCAGATGGGCCTTCCCTAAGGACCTCTTCCAGCATAGCTTCATTGCGAAGGAGATCGACCATGCCGGATGAGGATTTTGATATCGAGATGCCTGATATACAGACTCGCATCTCCCCTACTCGGCAAGATGTCGAAATGAAAGCAGCCGTCCCTCGGGTTGCTCCTGAGGTGAAACGGCGACGAGTTACTCCGCCAAAGATAGAGAAAGAGGAGGAATGGGACAGCGACCCATACGATAACGAGCTTGCGTCACCAACCCAAAACCAAGCGGACTATATTCTGGAGTCTATGAACCAGGCGTCCCCATCGCCTTTAAGACCGCGTCCTCGTCCTGCCCTTTCGCTGGCAGAACGAACCCGCCTGTCAATGGCGCGAGGCTCAGCCATCTTCCTCCAAGACGAGGAGCCTGAGCTTCCACCAGTCGTCACTCCAGACCCGCCCGCGCCAATACCGGAGGAGGGGGGTGTAAAGCTGACGGTGGGTGAGCCAGAGGATCTGATCAGCCGAACACGCAGGAGCATGGCCGGATTTGAGAAAGCCAAGCAAAAAGCACAGCTGGAGCGGAGGCGGTCTCAGCGAAGGTCCAAATTACCACCTCGGAGGGAGGGTAGCTATTTCCCAAAGGTGGATGAGGATACCCAGGAGCAGACACTTCTCCTGACCGAGGAGCTCATCGGGGAGGAGGATATGGAAGCGGTCTTCCGCTCGCGACCCAAGATAAAAGCAAGCCCTCTCCAGAGTCCGACAAGAGAATGGGACTGAGCGAGAACAGAAGGTCACATCAGGAACGGGCAATTATTCACCTCCATGAGCATTAGTTTACTACGCCACAAGTGGCACAATAATGAGCCATTGCTAGTCAGATGTTGAATTTTTTCCAACTTATGAGATGCAAAGCCTGTGACTGCCGCTGATGAAGATCTTGAGCCCTAGCTATGGAAGAAAGCTGCCGCTGCTGCTAACGAAGGTCAGGATCGCTGCCGCTATCAAAGGTCTGAAGCCATACATAGCTATAGAAGGCTGCTACTGCTGTTAATAAAGGTCTCAAGGCCTAGCTATAGAAGAGGGTTAGGATCAGGGCTGCTAGCAAAGGTCAGGATCGCTGCCACTTACAAAGGTCCTAAGCCCTGGCTGTAGAAGAAGGCTACCACTACTACTAATAAAGGTCTTAAGGCCTAGCTGTAGAAAAAGGCTGCTGCTAGTGCTAATTAAGTGAAGCTGGAAGGTTCACATTGAAGTATTTGGTGCCTTCTAGATTGAGCTTTATTAATTGCCTCCTAATTATAAACTAAATCTTGGTATAAAACCTCAATTAGATGAGAGCTCAGCGCTAGCAATTGATTAGCTTAAGGCCCTTGGAAAGGTTTCTTCTGATGATATCGTGGACTTGCCAATAGCCTGATCCTGACCTTCGCCGGTGGCAGCGGCAGCCTTCTTCCACAGCTAGGGCTCAGGACCTTCGTAAGTGGCAGCGATCCTGACCTTCGTCAGCGGCCCTGACCTTCGCCGGCAGCCCTGATCCTGACCTTCTTCCGTAGCTAGGACCCGAGACCTTCGTCAGGGGCAGCGGCAGCCTTCTTCCACGGCTAGGGCTCAAGACCTTCGTCAGCGGCAATCACAGGCTTCGCGTCTCATAGGTTGAAAAACATTCACCATCTGACTAGTAAAGGCCAAGATCAGGACTATTAGCAAGTCCACGATATCATCAGAAGAAACGTTTCCAAGGGCCTCAAGCCAATCAATATTGGGGTTTTGTACGGAGTACCAAGACTTAGTCCACGATCAGCTTTCTGGCTTGATGGGAGAGAGTAGCGATAGAGGTTGATGATGAGATCGTTCTGTCCTGGAGGAAGAGCGTATCTTATAGACATCGAAGCCCCAGCAGCTTGGCAGGAAACCCTTTTTCTCGCCAACTTTAATACAGTCACCCGCCGAAGTCATCGGCAGATCCAGTCACCGGAAGCCATTTTTCATCGAAAACCTTGATATCGCATCATCGTCTCGATCAAGCCCGTCTCGCGGCAGACCTGACTGCGTCACTCGCCAAAGCCTCATCGTATGTTATGCCCGACTGCATCACTCGCCGAAGCCACATCATACGTATGGACCCTACGGCGGAAGCCATCTCTGTACGTTGTGTGCCAATGCAGAAAGGCAGCAGCTCTGATCGAGTCACCAGGCAGAAGGCTTCCCATATGTTGCGCCTGACGCTACGGCGGCATCTTCTAGGCAATTGCGACAGGTGGCTGGAAAACTTTGACATCCACCGCAGCTACAAGCTTTCTTAATCGAGTGTATTTTCTAACCAATCGTTATCCATCGATCTGATATTGTCTTTATCATCAGAGGGGGCCTCCTTGAAGTCACTGGTCTGTATCCCATTGGGGCACACGAACGGGAAATCCCACATTAGTTCACGATCAGGAGCCAATTAATAGAGTTCAATCTGGAAGGCACCAAATACTTTAATGCATTCCAGCTTCGCTGAATGATCTAGCATTTTATATCCCAGCATTCATTGGTACATACAATTGTTATACAATGGGGTGTGTCGTACATCCTCGGTAGGGTAGCCCATTACCAGCCTTGCTTCTTCAACTCCATCACACGCTTCACTGCCGCCTTGAAGCCCGTCTTGAATCTCGCCCTCCACCTCTCGCTCCTGAGCCGCTTCTTCTTCAAACCCTTCCGCTCGTGGAACTTCTGCTCCCTTGACTTGACCCTGAGCTTCTCCAGTCCCACCAAGCGGTTCAGAGCTATCAGTGCGCCGGGGGCGGTGGGCGCCGTGGTGCTGGAGTAGTGGCTGCTCTTAACGAACACGGTCCTGCCAAGTACAGGCTTTGTTCGCAGAGGGGGCGGCGTATTCGCTTTGTTTGCGGCGTCTTCTGCGCCAGCCAACCTGCCGCCGATGATACTGGCAATGTCGATGGTGGATGAAGAAGGGCCTGGCTGAGCGCGCTTCCCGGCGTTGTAGGGGTGGTCCTTGGCATCCGGCTTTGGGACCCCGGTGCGAGCATCGGCCGCGGGAGACGTTGAAGACGGAGGTGGAGGTGGAGGGGGAGGCGTGTTCTTGAGCGTCGGCTTGGGGGAGGATTCGGCGTCGACGGCTGGCTTCTGCTTGTAGTTTCCAATCAAGGGGTTGGACCGAATTGGGCGAGAGGCCTCATCGCGTAGCGGAAAAGAGGTCGAGAAAGCACGTATGGTCACTGGAGCGATGCGCTGGGTTGAAGCTGCTCTTGACAGCACAATGCTGCCGTATCGCGACGCCGCAGCCCTAAATAGTCGTTAGCTTCGCCCAGTGGAGAGAAAATCAATTGGCATGTTGGTGCTCTTACATTGGATCCGCTACAGAGGCTGCGCTGCTCGCTATACAACCTGAAGAAGGGACTCAAAGGTGATTGGGAAAATTATCGACCACTTCACAGGAGCCCGAGGTACGTACCGGGGAACTTGTCAAGATACTGTGTCGGATCAACATTGATGCGGGGCCAGGGTGCGGTCCAATCACAGGTGTGCCGCAAAACTGCCTACCAGGCACTAAGCGTGCAGGTACTCGGCTGGAGCTTGATGCCATTCGAAATTATTCTCCAGCCACACCACCAACGGCGGTATCCATTGCTCGGCCACCCATCGCCAGACCAAACGCGACACGACACACCCGAATTCCCACAGCGGCTTGGAAGAATCGCGCGATTGTGAGACATATTCGAGCGAAGGGGTATCATTTGGCACCGATCGAGACGCCGTCGAGTTGGCCAGCGGGGGTTGTTTGGAAGCAAACACCCAAACCGGGGTCCTAAGCATGGCCTACAACCAGTATGGTGGTGCGTGAACGACCTGAACACCTACACCCTCCATCTCCTTATTGCCAGAACGCTTACAGTCTTCCAGGCAATCCGTATGGCGCACCGCCTGCGTATGGCGGCTACGGCGCCCCTCCGCCGGGCATGAGTGCTCCTCCCGGTCTAGGTATGCAAACAGGCAGTCGTTCGCATCATGAATCTCTACTAACCTCCCACCAGGACCTCCACCAGGCATGTCTTCTGCCCCGGGAATGGCGCCTCCGGGCGTGCAGCAGTCTAGCGCGCCCCAAGCTAATCGTCCAAGTGGCCTGCCACCCAACTTTCAGCCACCCGTGAATATGCCCAACATCAACTTCAACGCACCCGTCATTCGACTCGGTACCGGAACTCCCAACTCTGGGGGCAGGGGCGACTCTCTGCCAACACCATCCGGTGGGCGCCCCGGTCTGGGTATGGAGCGTGGATCGGACCAGGCCAGATCTGCAGCGAGGGAGGCCATGCAGGCGCTGGTACCACCTACCAGCGAAGAGAAGCTGAGAACCATTTTCATACATCAGATTCCCGAGGGTATGGGCGGTAATGAGGGCGTGGAGAGGTTGCTAAGTGCAATGGGCAGTCTGCGACGATGGGATGCCTCTGCCAGCGTCATGGACGACCACAAGGGAGTCAGCTTCGGTTTTGGTCTCTTCGACGATCCCGATTCGCTCTCCAACGCTGTGCAACTCCTGTACGAGGAAGGCGTTGAGGTTCCTGTCAAGTTGCAGCCCGGTACAAACGAACCCCCGGAAGGAGACTCATTTGAAGGTATCGACAAGACGAAGCTGCAGGTTACCGTCGATGCCAACTCCCTCAAGTACCTCGAGTCGATCGAAGAGAACAGATCAAGCGATTCGGGCAGCCAGCAGCGCCTAGAGTATGCGCGGAAAGCGCTGAAGGAGGTGCTGAGGGACCTGTTCTATCCCTCTACTACGAAGCAGAAGGGCGACGGAGACGTGGCCATGGCCAACGCCGAATCCGGAGACAATGTTGAAGTGGTAAACATCTCTCTTGCGCAAGACGACGAGCTGGCGGATATCCCTGCAGAAATGCGCGAGGTTGTCGCGGCCGAGATTGCAGCCTTCCGCGAGCGGAGCAACAAGAGAGATTTGGAGCGTCTTAGAAGGGAGGAGGAGATCGAAGAACTCGAGCGACGGCGTAATGGAGCATCCAGGCCTTCTCGATTGGACTCACCCCCCGCCAGCGCCAACAACATCCCTCTCGGGCCCCGAGGAAGCATTGCAAATGCTCCATCTGGTCCCAAGGGCCAGAACGGCTCGAGCCGAGGCATGAACTTTGTCAATGGTGGCATTTCAAACACAGAATACTCTATCAACCGGGAGGATGAGGACACAGACGCCAGCGACGGGGAGGTCTACCGCAGGTCCCAGGCGAAGCAGAAGGCCGACGAGGAGAAGTTGTATCTCGAGGCCGAGCGTAAATGGGCCAATCGTGAGCGTTCCCGCCAAGCCGCATTGGAGCGTGAACAAGATCGCGAGGCACATGACACGGAATCCTTCGAGAGGAGGAAACAGGATCAACTTGACAGAGACAAGGCCTGGGACGACGAACGCGAAGCTGCCCGGAAAGCGCACCCGTACTACAGAGACCATGCCGGATGGGCTCGGTCGCGTGGTCTGGACAAAAATGAGGAGGAGGCCAGGGACGAAGCAGATCGACGGGCAGAGCACGATGAGATGCGGCGAGAGAAGGCGGAGATGGAGCAGGCGCGCGGAATGGCCGACTCTTTCCTGGACCGACAGGAGCAGGAGATGCAGCAGGCGCCGACAGATACTGCTTCAGCACCACAGCCCTTCAAACTCTCCCTGGGTGCAGCAGCGCAGAGAGCACAGGCTCGGACTGGTCCCCAGCGCCGAACCATGGCCGAGGTGGAAGGTCTCCTGGACGACGAGGAAGCAGAGTCCTCTACCAAGCGACAGCTCATTCCTATCCAATACGACGCGGCCTCGGCCACAGCCGGCATGTCCGAGGAGGAGATTTCCCAGGCCGTGCGGGCGTTGGCCCAGGAGATTCCATCCGAGAAAGAGGGTCTCTGGAACTGGGAGGTCAAATGGGAGTTTATGGACGAATCGGTCGTGCGAGGCAAGCTGCGGCCGTTTGTTGAGAAGAAGATTGTCGAGTATCTCGGCGTCCAGGAGGAAATGCTGGTTGAGGCTGTGGAGGATCATCTCCGAAAGCACGGAACAGCCGGGTCACTTGTTGAAGAGCTTGAGGGCGTAAGTGACTCCTCTGAAGCATTTTACATGTTATATCGGTTTGCTAACATTTGCTCTCTAGGCTTTGGACGACGAGGCCGAGGACCTGGTCAAGAAGCTCTGGCGCATGGTCATCTTCTTTACCGAATGCGAGAAGAGAGGGCTACCAGCTTAAGCCAGGTCAAGGACGACTGCATTACATTCAAGTAGGAGTGTGTTCTGAGAGGAATTTGCTTTGGTGGGAAAAGACAGGCAACATGTACAACTACGGATGGAATTGGGGCTCGCGTAGAGGCAGCATTGGAGGGTGTGTATATCAATCAATACATTCTGAATTGAACCTCCCCACAAAGGCATAGACTGAAAAGCATCAGCATTCACCGTCATCTGAATTGCGTAAGGAAGAGTAGTAATATAGGCAGGGTTCGGCAACAAGAGAGATGCTGCCGAGGCTGATGTTTGGCTTACCCCACCAATTTGTTGGGGAATCTGGGGTAAAGCCGGATGGACGCCTCGGAAACTCCACGCACTGCTAAGCTGTACACGATCCAGACAGCTATAGAGCATCGATTGAGCTGTGTTACGTCAATTGGAACAGAGGTACTTTGAAGCATCTGCTACGAGACATCAGCAGTGGAGGAGCAACCGGAAAACGAGGCAGAGACAGTACAGCGACCCCCAACCACAACCATGTCTCCTCCCCCGACAGTTCCAGATGTCGTCTTATCCTACCCCAGCCCTCACGTCCTTCTCATCACACTAGACCGCCCGAAGCAGCTCAATGCGCTGAAGCGCAGCATGCACGCCAGCCTCGACGGACTGTGGACATGGTTTGAGGGCGAGGCCTCGCTGCGGTGCGCCGTCATCACGGGTCGCGGGCGGGCCTTCTGCGCGGGCGCCGACCTCAAAGAGTGGAACGAGCGGACAGCAACACGCGACATCATGGACGACAACGGGTTCGGTGGGCTGAGTAACCGGCGGGGCAAGAAGCCCATCATCGCGGCCGTCAATGGGCTGTGCCTAGGCGGCGGCATGGAGATGGTCCTCAACGCCGACATGGTGCTCGCGAGCGAGGTGGCGCGCTTCGGGCTGCCGGAGGTGAAGCGTGGCGTCGTGGCCATTGCGGGCGCGCTACCCCGGCTGACTCGCATCGTCGGGCGCCAGCGCGCCGCCGAAATTGCGCTGCTGGGCCGCCTGTACGGCGCCAGGCAGATGGAGGCCTGGGGCATCGTGAACCGCGTCGTGGCCGAGGGTCAGGACGTGGTCGAGGAGGCGCTGCGCTGGGCGGCCGAGGTGGCCGACAACTCGCCCGACAGCATCATTGTCAGCCGCGCGGGGCTTGTCGGCGGCTGGGACGCGGAGGACCCGAGGGCGAGCACGAGGCGCCTGGAAGAGGTCTACAGCAAGGTCTACGGCGGGGGAAACATGAAGGAAGGGCTGCTGAGCTTCGTGGAGAAGCGGAAGCCTGTGTGGAGAGATAGCAAGCTCTGATGATGCAGCGTTTCAAATTAATATTATCGTCTCGGCACCAATCGCAGCCACGGCCGTCACATGCTTCTTCGCCGGTATGTCAAGGACAGTTTGACTGCCCCACGGATGGGCTTCATCTGATGTACAAGTGAGCCCACGCAGTCTGAGGATTACGAGACTACTGATAAAGCATTGCCAGTTTGACAGAATCTACATTGCTATCACCGCAAACACCGTGAGAGGCGGAGCCATTTTCGAAATCAGAGATGTTCCCGAAAACCGGACAGCTGAACCAATGCTGGCGGCGTTGGCATTGGACAGCGAACTGGAGGGCTGCCTTGTGCTGCACACCCAAGCCATGGGCCGATAAGCTAGTAGTAGACTAGAAATGCGTTTACAAATGATAAGACGGGATCGCCCGCGCACTAGAATGGTGATGAGGGTGACGTCTCACTTCGGGGCCTTGGATTGCCGTTTTGCTGTGCTAGGCATGTGTAGCCCTACGTCTTGTCTGTTACTGACGCCGCCCAAGACAAAAAGAGGGAGATGGAAGCATAAACTTTGGCCATGCGAAACGGTGCGATCATGGGTAAATGGCGAGAAGAATGCGAGACAATTGCGGATCAAGAGGAGCATCACGGGTTGCACGTGTGGTAAGACAGGCAGAGCGAGAGGCGTTAGCCGCAGTGACCCATTCAGTGCGGAGAATGAGAGCAAGCAACATGTCTATCATGAGGAGATCCGACCACCCTGGCCGCGTGGGAGGACAGTTCGTTGCCTCATGGCGCATGGAGCGTGGGAAGTCAAATGGACGAGAGAAGACGGACCCAGAGACCAAAGACAAGGGTTGGGAGGTAAGCTGATGATCGGGGCCAGCTGAGACATGCATACTACGTCGTACGCCTGTCCTCTTTGGATAGGCGCTGGCAGGCATTGGCCCGCGATAAGTTTTTGTCCGTGGATTTGGCCGCCGCCGTCTAGTGAGATCTGCATGATCGGCCCAGGGAGTCGGCATTTTTTGCTGGACCGACTCGGCATCGATGGGCGCCCGCGCACAGCTGAGCTCGGCATGCATCGCTAGCGGCGACTCTCCCGCCTTGACAGCATCATCTCCCTTCCGTTCAAATTAGTCCATCTCCCCTTTGGGGCATGGCCTCCTCGTTGGCAGCCAATCGCCAGCTTGTCTTGTGCCGTTCGGCTCGCCCACTGCCCGTACGGAGTAAAGCTTCGGAGGGGGAATGGGGGGGCGCGAGGAGATCACCACTTACGTATGTACTGTTCCGCCTTGTCATGGTGCTAAGAAAGCTACAAGTCGCGAGAGGCTGGCTCCAACGTGTCTCTCTGGTAGGCTGCCTGCCGCCTAGCTGGGTGAGACAGAATGCCATTAGCAGCATGGTACACCGCTCTACTGCTCCGATCGCCTCCAGTCAGAACACGAGCTCGACAGCCACCTCGCGCCTAGCGCTCCAATGTGAGAGCCCTTGCGTGGGAAGTGAGGGGGGCCATGCGTGAGCGATTGACGGGGGAAATCCCAAGCTGAGGACAAGGCCAGTAGATCCCGATGTGGGCGATGAGGGTGGCTAACTAGCCATCCCGTGGTCTCGGCGTACACTTGCCGGCAGCATGCACTCTCAATCTTGGCTCATCTTTCCATCACCCGCCCCCCGGGAGCATTGAACACGTCTGCAGAATTTGTATCGAGCCGCCCCTTCCCAGATCACACCTTACCTACCGTCCTCGTTACATCAATGCTTGATCCATGGTTGAGTGCATAGCCTGCCAACATGGACTCCGCTCGACTTGATCCAGCTTCGGCGCGGTCATCGGCCAATGGCCACGAAACCACGTCCGTGGATTTTGCTCCCAAGGCTGGTCCCGCTCCCGAGAGAGCGCGTGGCCCAAGGAAGCTCGTCCTCTGCTTCGATGGCACTGGCAACAAGTTCCATGGAGACGACTCTGACAGCAACATTCTCAAGATTTTCCGCATGCTTGACAGGGAAGCAGAGGATCAATATCATTATTACCAGCGTGAGTCTGCACACCCTCGATATGCTGCCCATCAAGCCACGCTAACGTGCTGCCAGCTGGCATCGGAACATATGTTGCTTCGTCCTCGCTCAGCCATACCGGCTTGAAGTCTCGCTTCAGCTCCTGGTACCAAAAGGCCAAGGACTCGGCCATCGGGTCCTCGTTCGATCAGCATGTCGTTGGAGGGTATCGGTTCCTCATGCGCTTCTACAATCCCGGAGATGAGATATACATGTTTGGATTCAGTCGTGGCGCCTACATCGCGCGATTCCTCGCTGAGATGCTTGATTACATCGGATTATTGTCCCACGGCAACGAGGAGATGGTCAAGTTTGCCTGGAAGGCCTTCTCGCAGTGGCAGTGCCGACAAGGCAACGTCGACCATAGCGATGGCGTCATGACCAAGACGGAAGAAAAGACGCGCGAGATGTATCGCTTTATGAAGGGATTCCGCGAGACCTTTTCGCGACCCGTCGGTCGTATCAAGTTCCTGGGTCTGTTCGACACTGTCAACTCGGTCCCTCGCTTCGAGACAGCCTGGATGCAGCGAAGCAAGTTCCCTTACACAGCACGAAGCAGTGCTCGCTATATTCGTCATGCTGTCAGCATTGACGAGAGACGAGCCAAGTTTCGCCAGGATTTAATGTACCAGGCCAATCCAAAGCAGAGACACCCTCACCTCCATCGCCTCGGGGACCTTCTTGACTGGCATGAAGACACCCACTATCGTCCTCGCGCGGAAAACACGAGAGTCTCGGAGTCCCGTGGAAGACGGCCTAGCAGGCTGGATGTACCTGACCGCCAGTCGGGCGACCCGAAAGCTCAAAGAGGCAGCGAGTATCAACCGTATCGCAGCAGGTCAAGATCCCGACAGAGCCAGCATCCATCTGTGCAGAATGAGACAGATGCCTGCTCCGTCTCTGCCTCGGTCCCGTCCCAACGATGGGAGGATGATGGAGCCCAGGACATTGACGAAGTCTGGTTTTCTGGCGGTCACGGAGATGTTGGAGGAGGTTGGGAATCTCTTGACGGTCGCAAGCCCGCTAGCCATGTTCCTCTGGCATGGATCGTTCGGGAGGCCATGCGTGCTGGGTTGAACTTTGACGAAGACAAGATTGCCGAGATGGGTTGTGTCGACTGTGAAGAGAGAATCTCCCACACCTCCAATCAGCCCACTAATCCCATTGATGTGCCACGCATCCGGGTCGGCAATGGTACCGAGACGCCCAAGTCTCCCTTGGCATCACCGGGCTTCGAGGAGGAGAAACCTTGCTCGCATGAAGGCTCTCCCTCGGCTTTCCACGAACTGATGCACAAGGCGCACACGTCTCTCATCCACGATTCGCTCGCTTACTCTTCTGGTCTTGGGTTCACGGCTGTCACGGCTTGGAAGCTGATGGAGTGGATGCCGTTCCGCAGAATGGATCTGAAATCCGACGGGACGTGGGAGCCCATCCGATGGCCGCTACCACGCGGCGAGGTCCGTGACATCCCCGATAATGTGCGCGTCCACGGCAGCGTGATCCGGCGACTCCAGAATGACGAAACGTATCGTCCCGGTAACCTCATCATAGGAGGTGGCGGCCGAGGTGTCAGGAAGGCGGGCGCAGAGCATGGCATTGGAGAGTGGGAATGCGTCGCTGAACCTGGTGATCCTATTGGGGAGATTTGGGTCAGAAAGAAGAAATAGCAGTTTCAAAGCTTCAAATGTACTTTTCCGAGGTCAGATTGTCTGTAAAATATCTTTAAATAAAAGCAAAGCCTATTTCCAGAAAACTCTCTTCGCGAAACGGAATTTTGGTAGCCGACCAGCCACATATGCCACGCCACATATGCTGTGTGGCTGTATACCGTCTCTTACGCGTCGCGTTATGTAGGGGATGCAGCGGGGTTGGTGCATTTATTAAGGGGCCAGGCCACACCCACCCAGCGCAGATAAGATAAACTGCCCCAACGCTTCTGCCAGCAAAGGTCATCATCAGGGCTGCTGGCGAAGGTCATCATAGCTAGCTGCGAATATTAGGATTGCAGCCGCTGGCGAAGGTCATAGTCATAGCAGGTATTTAAACCCTGATGGCTATCTGTGACTATGACCTTTGCTGGTAGCCCTGATGATCACTTCTGCCCACAGCCCTGGCTATGATCTTCGCAGCTAGCTATGACTATGACCTTTGCCTACAGCCCTGACTATAACCTTGGCTGGAGGCTGTGATCCTGACCTTCGCTGGAAGCTATAATCCTGACCTTTGTACTCCGTAGCAGCAGACTGGTGATATCGATGAGGGACACCCAAGTAGTAGGTACTTAGGTACGTTTCGGAAAGCGGGTCACGTGCATCGGAAACGGGTGGCTTATATCTAACCATCGGCCCAGTGGCGAGAACTGACCGAAGGGGCAGCGGTGAATTGAACATACCCCTTTGAACAGCGTCAACATTTAGGATGCCCATCCCCTTCATATTCCACGTCATTGAGAACGGCCCTCCGGCTTGGCTACGAGACAATGCGTGGCCCATAATCTATTCCGCCTCCACCATCACGGCCCTCACCGTCCTCAAGCGCTACACCGCCGGTCAAACCAATACCTCGGAGCAGAAGCTCTATGGCAAGGTTGTCCTCTTGACGGGCGGCACGTCGGGCGTGGGAGCCGAGGTGGCGTATCAGCTCGCGGCTCGCGGCGCCCAGCTCTGCCTGCTAACCCAGACGCCGGCGTCGGACCCTTTCCTCGTCGAATACATACAGGACCTCCGGGAGAGGACCAAGAACAACCTCATCTACGCCGAGCAGGTCGACCTCAGCAGCCTGCACAGCATCCGCAAGTTTGCGACCAAATGGATCGACAACGCGCCCCCGAGGCGTCTCGACATGATCGTCCTCTGCGCGGCAACCCTCACGCCCCCCGGCGGCGCCCGGAAGCTGACCGAGGAGGGCATCGAAGAGACGTGGATGGTGAACTATCTAGCCAACTTCCACCTTCTTAGCATCCTCAGCCCTGCGATCCGCGCGCAGCCGTTCGATCGAGACGTCCGAATTGTTATAGCCACTTGCTCATCCTATATCGGCTCCCCCGCCCTCAAGGAGCCCTTCGATGAGAACAACTGGTCGCCCGGGAAAGCCTACGCCCGGAGCAAGCTGGCACTCAACGTCTTTGGCAAGGCGTACCAGAAGCACCTCGATACATACAAGCGACCCGATCAACTTCCTATGAATGCACGGGTTGTATTCGTAGACCCCGGCCTGTCGCGCACGCCTGGAATGAGACGATGGCTGACGCGTGGCTCGCTATTTGGTCTCGGCCTGTATCTCGGTGGCTACATTATCCCTTGGTTCCTTCTCAAGTCGCCCTATCAGGGCGCCCAGTCGTTCCTCTACGCGATCATGGAATCTCGCCTGCGCCGAATTGAGGGCGGCCAACTTGTCAAGGAGTGCATGGAGGTAGACTTTGCGCGCACCGATGTCGACGACGACAAAGTAGCCAAGAAGCTGTGGCAGGAGAGCGATGCCTTGATCGAGCGCGTCGAGAAGGAGCAAGCTAAGAAGAGAGCCGCCAAGAGAGCGGAGCAAAAGCTGGAGGAGGAGGAGAGGAGGAGAGCGAAGGGCAAAGAGAAAGAGGCTGACAAGGCAGAAACGATGAGCATTGCCTCGTCAAAATCCGACAAGGAGAAAGACAAGAACAAGGACAAAAGTAAGGCCAAGAAGAAGAGCAGCAAGAAATGAGATGCCAGATATACGAGGGCGTCAGCATAGATTATATCGCACTATCCGTATATTGAACAAATAGAATGTAATACTCGAGCAATCCCACCCCCATGGCTCGTCTCGTTCACGCTAGTCCAGGTCAGGGGAAGAAGCTATCTTGACCCCGACCGATCTCGTCCTTCACCGCAATCCACAATCTCCCGCGCAGGCTGACTAACCCAATTTACAAGTTATGGGGAAATCTACAGATAAACGCACGTGTGACATCACGGTCTTCTTCCCGACAACCTACCAGCCCTCAACTCCCGCTCAATCGCAATGAGGGGGATGTTTGGCGATCAACGGACTCAAGTTTATACCTGAAACGCAACTCGGCTGCCCACTGATGAATTCCTCTGTCCCCTCACACGGCAGGGTGTCGATGGCTCGGCCTGGTCTGGTCCCGCCTCGGCCGCACAATGCATCCGTCCGACACCCGGCCTTCTTCACCGAGAAGCTACGAAAAAGCCCAATAGTACTCGGATCATTCGACAGCAAGAACCCCGTCACATATGGTTACATGTACCAGGAGACGTCACGGGTTGGCGCAACACGGTTATGAAATCGTCGCAAGCCAACGTCGCAAGCTAGCGCCAGACACTTTTCGGCACACACCAGACCTTGACGTCGAGGCAGAATGCCGGGGTATCAACAATCAGATTCTCTTGACCAAATGTCACAGCAGTCACTCCAACGTCATTTTGGGGACAACTTTCAACTTGGAAATGCACATAACCTTCATTCATTCGCATAAAGTATGATGCTAGGACTGTGGGAGGGGTGGGAAAGATGATCAAGGAAGAATAGATACAATCAAGAAAGTCGAGGAAGAACAGGTGGAAATATGAAAGGCCCATGTCAAAACGCCAACCTTTGCCTCAGGCGCGACATTCGTAGGTATACAAAGAAAGAATTAACCCCCCAACCGTTCGCGGTTCCCGTTTGTTTGGGCCGCTGAAGTAATCCCAAGCGCCCAACTTACGAGTTCTTGACCGTGATGACAATGGCGAAAATGACAAGGACGGCCACGGCAATCAGCAGGGTCATGAGCTTGACATTCTTCCACCACATCTGGCGTCGCAAGCCACGGCTACGCACGCGGAACTCCTGCGCGCTGCCACCAAGACGATCGGTCTTGTCGACCAGCAAGTCCAGCCTCTCGCCTCGCTCCAGCAGGCTCTCGATGTTCTTAGTCATGATCCCCCTGACGTCGTCAATCTCCCGCTTGGCGTTGCCGATGGCATCGTCCCGCCCGCCGCTGGTGGCGCCGTACTCAACCATGAGGTTCTTGAGCTCCGAGTTGAAGGAGCCAGCGCCGTAGTTGGGCATGTCGGAGAAGTCGCTGCTCTCGGGGAAGTCGCGGAAGAAGCGCTTGCGAATCTCGAACAGGTAGCCGAAGGGGACGCGGCGGCCGAGCGAGGCGTCGGCGATGACGAGGAACGTCAGGCCGCCGGCGGACGGGTGATCGGGGTGATCGGAAGGCGAGTCGGCGATGTAATGGATCTGGTGCTGGCCATGGGTGTAGGTCAACTTCTGGGATGAGGCGTGCTCGATCTTTGGGAGGATGAGGGAGGCGAGCGAGGAGGTCTGCGAGGATGCTGACGTGGTGCACTCTGAGAGGATTGTCGTGTTGTGCGCAATGCAAGAGCTGATCCAGTATGTTAGCGCATTGTGGAAGGAGGCCCTTATGATGCTTTCCGAGATGAGGAGACAGACTAGAGAAGGGGAGTCGCCGGCGTGGATGAGGAAGCCATTGTGGGCGCAGGTATCGGTGGCTGCTTAACGAGAGTGAGGGTTGGCGCTGCTTAAGATAGTTGTTGATGTCGAGGTTTCGCTTCGAGGTGTCGATTTCAGACGATGCGATGCTTCAGTTTCAAGGACGCAGATGGGGAGATGGTCGAAAGTCAAGGGACGTATGGAGTAGATTGATCAAGGTTGATGCGATTCAGGGTGGGTGCCAAAGTATGACGACGTTCAATGCAGGACGCTCATTCAGGCGCCAAAGAAGCGGGTACCCGGAACTTCCTGGTACGACTAATTGAATGGCGTTCTTGGGTATAGCTACTTTTGGTGGATGCACCACCCGGTCAAACTTTGTACCGGTCTTGGGATTTTATCCACTACGATGATGGGCGGATTCGTTGCCCACGCAGTCTGAGGACTTCGGCCGGCATCTCGCCTTGTCGGAGCACACGGCGCCAGCATCATCAGAACACACATCGACGAGCGGTAAGTACACATATCGGGGGCAGTCTTCTAACTGCAGGTCTCCCCGACTACCTACGCGTTTGCTGCTGCCCGCTTGTTGTTCTCTGGCTCCAGCCAACGGGGTATTCTAACGATCTTTGGTCCTGTAGGCAGCAGGGCAGCCATCATTATTCGCATGCTCTATTGCCCTTTTCCTGACTGCACACGCCTTCTCCATCATGATGTAGTAGGTGCGTGCAGTGTGGAAAAAGAACAATAGTGGCCTTGCTACCCACAGGACCAAAGAACAGTGTCGAACAATGAAGGGATCGTCAGAATCTCCCGTTGGCCGGAGCCAGAGAAAAATGAGGGGGCTGCAGCAGCGGCAGCGGCAGCAAAAGCGTATGAAGTCGGGGGGACCTACGGTTAGCAGACTGGCCTCTCGATGTGTGTACATACCGTTCGTCGGCGTGTGTTCTGACGAGGCTGGCCTCGTGTGCTCTGACAAGGCTGGCCTCAAAGGTGCGAGAGCGATTAGGCAGATTATAACAAGTTGCCTTGCTACTATGCAGTATCAGCGTCTTGGTGACCCTCAGCCAGATGATAGTGAGCCGGGATGACCAAAGAGTCAAAAGGTGGTGGCCGGTGGGTTAAGGGCTGGATTTGATATCATCTTTATTACGAGGATGCCTCCTCAATGTCACTGGTCTAAATCTATATCCCATTGGGGCACACGAACAGGAAATCCCAAATCATGGACTCGCAGTTATCGAAATACTGCGCAGCTATCTTGCCAGTGCTCTAGGACAGTAGCCTTGTCTTCCCGGAGAGCAACGATCTCTGCCTCTAGTTCTGAGATCCTAGAATGTATAGCAAACATCTCATCTTCTTGCTTGCGGGCCTTCTTGGTGTTCCCAGCCGCCCTGCCCTACCCCGTGTGACCGGGGTGTTCTGAAGCAAAGGCGTCCTGCTAGGATACTCGTTCCCGACGAGTTTCTTAATCGCCGATGCCTTGGTGGGAAACAGGATAAGAAGAAGTAGTGCTCTGACGTAGGATTTGCCATTGTCGAACTTGCGATAGATAAGGTGACTGCCTGGTGAAGAGATTGACTTCTCTAACTTGAGCTTTGGCAGGAGCTCGAGGAAGAGACGGCGATCTTCCCTCTCTATAAATGGACCGAGGCGAGTAAAGACATCACTAGCCGTCATGAAATATGTAAGCTGAGTTTTGTCCTCAGCAAACGACGGCCAGCTCAATCCAGGAGGGAGCAGGTCTTTGAGTTGTGTAGTGATATGTGTATCAGTTACACATTCCGCCTTTTCGAATAGCTTCCCAAGCTCGCAGTTGTTGACGCTAGGTATATTAAGTTCAGTCCAGGCCTTCTTCAACTTTGCGACCTGTCCCAAGAAGTCGACAGGACGAGCCATAAGGCTTATAAGTCGGTTAAGCGGGCCTCCTCGAAGTCACTGGTCTGTATCCCATTGGGGCACACGAACGGGAAATCCCAGATAAGTCGGTTAAGCTCTGCAGTAATATTCTGCGCTGCTTCTTCGGACTTACTTGTCTTTGCAAAGCGTGATTTGATCTGTTGTGATGTTGGGTTCGAATACAAAGGTGAGTCAGGTTCGGAAGGAGCAGGCGGCTTTGATTCAACAAGAGGCTCGGACTCGACATCAGGCTGGGACTCGATATCAGGCTGGGGCTCGATATTAGGTTCGAGCTCTGACTGCGCGGCGACGGGATGAAGAGCTGCTCGACGGTAGGCGCCAGCGGCTGATCCTCTGGCTCGGGTGAGGCAGGTTGTACAACCCCAAAGATAGAAGAGCTTGGCTGAGACATCTTGTGCTGGACTGTGATTGTCCTCAGGTGGCCCGATCTGCCACGACGGCATCGTAACGGAAGCTCCCGACCAATTGCGGCATGTGGCTGGGAAAACTCTGACATCGGCATCGCCGCAGCCACAAGCCTCAGGCTTTTCTCAGCCAAGTGTCATCTATTGATTTGACATCGTCTGTATCATCAGAGGGGGCCTCCTCGAAGTCCATTGGGGCACACGAACAGGAAATGCCACGTCCTCAGGCGGCCGAGCGCAAGGCAAGATGCGGGCTTCTCAATACAGGCAATGCCCAGAGGAAAAGAAAGCCGGTGATGAGCAAGGACTGCTCACGAATGACTGACCGAAACCCATTTGATGAAGAGGGTGAAGTGACGATGTAGACGTGATGATGAGTAGCTGAAGGTTGGAGAATGAAAGGTGAAGAGGAGAGAAAGAAAATGAAGATTCAGATGCTCATGGCAGACTTAAATACCTAGGCAGAGCTTCAAACGCCTGGCAGTGTCGCCAGCTGTCAACCCGCAAACGCCCTTGACTTAGTAGCCGGCCACCATCTTTTGACTACCTACTAGGTGGTAGATGGCCACATCTTGTGGTTAATGGCAGCCGGACAAGTGAAAGAAAGGAAGATGGTTATTACAATCTACATTGGTCTAAGGTCTCATGGGATCTGAACACCCCTCTGTAGACTGTTTGTGTGTAGGTTACATACAAACTGTTGAGCTGCCTGTTCCCGACGGAAGTGTCTGGAATCTGCAAACAACATGGCGTGGCTCAGGACTCCTGGCGCAAATTTTGCAGGGTCATTGTCAGGGCTGCCGACAAAATAGCTGGCTGCAAAGGGCAGGATCCAGGCTGCTAGCAGAGATCAGAATCGCAGCCGGTGGCAAAGGTCACAGCAATATAGAGAGAGGAGCTATCAGGATTTGAATACCTCTGCTAGCGGCCCTGACAATGACCTCAGCCAGCGGCTGCGGTTCAGGTGCCTACTAACCTAACCTCTGTAGGTACTGACCTTTGCTGGCAGCCCTGATGGTGACCTATGAGCTCCCCAGTAAAGTGCCTGACTAAGCACCCATCTGTAGCGCCTTCACTACTGATAGCAGCGATAAGTTTCGATAAGCTTGATAACTCGCTTTTTTCTTTGACCAGGACATCAGGGGTGGCGCATCGCGAAGTTCCAGCTCATTGCACCATTCGGGCGACCAGCACAGACTCGAAATTGTGCACCTGGAAAGCTATGTGTAGGGGACATCACGGGTTGTGGCCATGAGATTGACCGGCCGGACTGCGGCTGTCTGCCGCTTTGCTCCTCGGACTCTGCCAGTACGGACTTTGTCCACCAGCCGGCTGTTGTTCAAGGAGCAAAGTCAGTTGGGCCATGAATCAGATATTTCCAAGAAGGGCTCCACGAAGGGGAGCACCAAAAATGAATCCAAGTCCTCGAAACTGTCAGCAAAACTCAACGCCCGATCGCGTGTCGATTCCGTATGTTTTCTCTTCTGTTTTCTGGTTCCTGTTTCTGCTTCATGCAAGGTGCTGACATATATGTTGAAAAGATAAGTCAGGGTCATGATCCCAACTCGCGGATGCGACTTGATGGTGGAAAGAAGCTCTCAGACAAGCACAGCGCCTTTCGCGTCACGGCGCTGCAACGGTTCAAGGCCGTCCTCGCCAAGCTCGAGCAGTCGGCCTTCACCTTGGCTGGAATTGGCAAGGATGACTTGAGCCACTATGCGAGCCAGTTTATGAACACACTGGATCAGGCTTTCTTCATGGCGAACCAGAACATCACGTCGTTTGACCAAAATCCACTCTTTTGGAACATGCGCGAATCCTTCATCACCCGCGACGTCAAGGGTCTCGAGCAGGAGCTCCAGTACTCCTTTCAGGCCTTTATTCTGCAGCGGCGCGCCACCAAGGGGCTCGAGAGGAGTCAAAAGCTTCTGGTGGACTTCCGGTTTCCCTACGAGTGGTTCCCTGCCACTAGGACTATCAAGAGAACAGTCCACCTGCATGTCGGGCCTACCAACTCAGGCAAGACATACCACGCACTCAAGGCATTGGAGCAGAGCAAAAGGGGCGTCTACCTCGGTCCTCTGCGTCTTCTGGCCACCGAGGTGTATCAGCGTCTGAATAACAAGGGCTTTCCCTGCGCTCTCCTCACTGGTGAGGAGGTCCGCATTCCGGACAACACCAATATGTATCACATAAGTGCTACTACCGAGATGGCGCCTCTTGACATGGAGGTGGACGTCGCTGTACTGGATGAAATTCAGCTCATCGATGATCCGGTCAGAGGCAGCGCCTGGACCAATGCTGTCCTGGGAATGCAGGCCAAGGAGCTGCACATCTGTGGCGAGGAACGGGCTGTGGGTATTGTGCAGTCCATCTGTGCGAGCATCGGTGATGAGTGCATTGTTCACCGATACGAACGCCTCACGCCCCTACAGGTCATGGACAAGCATCTCGAAAATGGCTGGAGCGACTTGCGCAAGGGAGATGCCATTATCGGCTTCAACCGTCTTACTCTTCACGGATTGAAGCGCAGCATCGAGAGCCACACGGGCAGGCGGTGCGCCATAGTCTACGGCGCGCTGCCGCCCGAGGTGCGGGTGCAGCAGGCGGCCCTCTTCAACGACCCCGACAACGACTACGATTTCATCGTGGCCAGCGACGCCATCGGCATGGGCATGAACCTGGAGATTCGCCGCGTCGTCTTCGAGTCGGTGACCAAGTTTGACGGCGAGAGGAAGCGCATGCTAAACGTCTCCGAGACCAAGCAGATCGGTGGCCGCGCTGGACGCTACCGGACAGCCCGCACGGAAGCAACAGGGGACGAGGACGAGGCCGCCAAGGTTGGATATGTCACCACAGTGGAGAGGCTAGATTTGAAGCCGGTGAAGTCGGCCTTCCGATCCCAGCCCCCAAATATCCCGAGGGCATACATCTCGCCTCCACAAGGCATCATCGAGAAGTTTGCCTCCTACTTCCCCAAAGAGACGCCTCTGTCCTACATCTTACTTCAGATGAGACAAGCGGCCACGGTTGGTGATCTGTACAGCTTGCATGTCTCGCCCGATATGCTGCAGATCTGCGACGCCATCCAAGATATCCCCCTGCCTGTCGCAGACAAGATCACTTTTGCCGCGGCTCCGATTTCGCTTACGATGGAAGGAGTCATGGATGTTTACCGGGAGCTTGCTTCGTGCGTGGCCTACAACAAAAGCGGACGGCTGTTGGATATAGCGAGCATGCCGCTCGACATCATAGACGCACATCCGAGTTCCGCGGCGTCATCGCCTGCAGCGTACCTCCACCGGCTCGAGGCTCTCCACGCGGCCATCACCCTGTATACCTGGCTCTCATACCGGTACCCGTCCGTGCTGACATCGCAGGACATGGCGTTTCACGTGCGGTCGCTGGTGGAGGCGAGGCTCATGCAGTACCTAGAGGAGATGAACTTCACCGAGGAGGAGATTGAGTCGAGGCGTAAGCGGGAGCGTCAACGCGCCCAGCAGTACCAGGCCACAAGGGACGCGAGCCTCTCGGAGAACATCGGCGACGAAAACGTCGGCAGAGAGTTTGAACCAGGCACATCGCCTTTCCCTGATATCAAGGAGTTGGATGATGAGCCGTTGACGGATGAGACATTGATGTATGAGTCGCTGACCGAGGAGCCACTGAAGGAGGAGCCATCGGCGGAGACTAGGGCATCGTAGCCTGTTGGGTGACAGCGCTGGCGAGCATGTACCATATTGAGAGCTGGCTTAACCCCAGCTGACATGTATATTAGTATGTATTACTTGGCGGATAGACGGCAAGCCATGGCCTGGCGTTGTGGTATAAGCCAAGGGGGCTTTATTGTAAACAATTGTAAGAGATTGTATTGGTCTCATTGATTGGGGTGCATTTATCCCGTCTAACTCAGAGTCGATCACCGTAGAGTCGACAATCGTGCTTATTCTAAATACATGGGCTTGTCGAACCACCGTGCAGACAATTGATAAGAATGTCGCGACATGACGTTTTCGATCTTGTGATTGCCTCCATTTGAGAAAAATACTGCCACAATAGAATAAAAGCTCCACCTCTTCTAAAGCAACCTGCACGGTGTAGGCGTCATGACTTCAAAGACAACCGACTGGCCTTCTGAGAGGTGCCGGGTAGGTGGTGACACCAGGCATGGGTGGCACGGGTGGCATGGGCCTGCCAGTGGGACAGAAGGCCACTAGAAGCTTACCTGCCTGAAAGAAGGCCAGGGTCAGGGGTAATAATTATGGCTGACATCTGCTAAGTCAGTTGCTCCTTCTAGCCCCACGTGTGTCTGCCTGGATCATTTGAACTCGAGGACTCGAGGCTCGAGTCTGGGACTCGCCGACGTCTCTTGTCAGCTGCAACCACCAGACTAGCATACTTTGGTGCTGTATTGAACTCAAACCTGGGCAAGAGTGTGCGAATAAAATTTTTATTGCCCCAAACACTCTGGACTTCATTTGTTCCTCACAAACATCTCACCTACCTGCGCCAACGTACCATCAGATTGACGGTGGCCTTGCCCTCAGTGTTTGGAAGGGAAGGAGAACTGGCCTGAGAGGAGCTTGGCCCAACAAACACCAGAGAGATGGCGCCTCGCGCAGCCTGGAACCCGCTGGCGCTGGATGTGGCAGAGTCCTGTCCCCCTTCCGCTGCTATCAACGCTATCCCCGCCGCCGAGTATGAGCGAATCCCCATGGCGCCCGTCATCCTCCTGCCATACCGGGTGGACGACCGGGTCGGACCGCCTCCCGTCTTGCAACCGTCGCTAGACCAAAATCTTCTCAATGCTCTCCAGCTCACGGAGCAGGAGGTAGAGACCATCACGGGCAACACTCCTCAGGTCGCCGGTAGTAGCGCCGTCGATTGGACCTACGAGCAGCGCCGCAAGGCGCAACGCGTGCTGGATTTCCTACACCTCGGACCTGTGGCCGCCATCCGTGACACGGAATATCTACAGAGCGCCGGCATCACCATGATTATCATCGTTCGGGACTTCCGCATGTCATCCTGCCGCATGCTGAGCGTCGAAAACGCTGCCCAGAAGCTCAACATCCAGGTCCACTACATCGATCTGGGCTCGCAGTTTGAGCTGGTTCGGGAGTACCCCACAGCCGTCCGACTTATCAATGATCATATGCTCTCCATCCATCGTGTACGAGCACGAGAATGGTCTGGCGATGCCGCCTCGCGTAGGGGCCGGGTCCTGGTAGCCTGCGATAGCGGCAATGACCGCTCCTGTGCCATCGTCACTGCGTACATCATGGCAATGTATGGGCAAGACATGTTCGGCGCCTTGACGTACGTTGCTGCCCAACGTTTCAGCCTCAGCCTATCCGAGGACTACAAGAGGATGCTCCAGACGTGGGAGGACCTCCTCAAGGCGCAGCTGAACGTGTCTGTGGCCAATGTTGCACAGAAGCAAGAACAGCAGATAAAGCGGAGACAATGGGAAGAGGCGCAGCAGCATAGTATTGCTGCCACCAATGCACAGAGCGAGTTGGCGCCGCCATCGCGGCCCCGGCACAAACGCAGCTTTGAAGATACCATGGACGAGGATTGGGGCGCGAACAACCCAGGAGAGACCAGGGACGCAGACTACGAACGATTTACGGGGCGCAATGACTTTGCGCCGTTTGTGGATGGAGGCACGGTTCCAGGAACTCACCACCAACAAAGTGGCTAGGGCATAAAGCTGTGTTCTTGATGCAGCGCACAAACCACTGAGCGCGAGAAGCTGTGGACGTTTCCCATTCTTCCAGATACCCCCACCCTCCTATTTCGTCTGTCTCGCGTTTATTTAGTTGAGCATGTTGCCTGGCGAGTGGCTTTCTGGTTTTAGTCTTGAATTCTAGCATGAGCGGGAGATGTGGAGGCATGGGCAGAGGGCTCAGAGGCATATCATAGTACCCTCGAGACCTATGCCGGCGTGCAGGCGCGGTGTTTCTGGCCGAGTCGTTTACTGTTTTTGTTAATACCATAGAAGCTTTTCGTGTCTTCAATGCTCTCATTGCTTGCCGTCCCCCTTTGCTCATGTCTGCCGAAGCCGGGAGGTGAGGCCCTACCCCGAGTACTAATTGCATGATCGAAATACGGATACTTTGCTGGGGAATAGTGGCATCTAGTTTGATGGCACACGCTCCTGGATGACAACACGATCTACCATACTGGAACGCCACCTCGATCCCGGCAACCTTACATCAAGTGGTCGGGCTACGTACCGTCACACTGAGCCCTGCTGGCAACTTTATGCATCGCGAGATGCCGGGGGCCTCACTTGCGAGGTGGCTTCCACTTGGCTGGACGGAGAGGCGGACATTTGGGTTGCTCCTCCTCTTGACAAAGGCATGTACTGCCTCTATGCCAGAAGACGCTACGGCCTGCCACTGATGGGGGATCCCGCCGCCTGGCCAGGTGAGTGGCCCAGTGCTGGGTGGCAGCTGGCAGAGCCGTATGTGCGAAAAGCCGGCAGCTGGCACACCAAGCGAGCCTTGGAAACGCGCGCCAAACCAAAACATGGGCACTTACCTTGTTGATTCACTGTGCATCCGCGAGCGTCTGCCCTCTCCAAGCCCTCCTCAACCTCTCCTCTTGCACCTCGAGCCGGCATCTCACGCTTTCTTTAAGCCAACCGCAACGACATCCCCACGATAGCCTTATACGCAGCCCCCCCGTCGTTTGGCAACCTTATTTGAAGGCATCCTCAGAGCAAACTTCGCGCCTATGATCTCGATTTGAGTTTATCAAAGGGGGTGTTTCTCTTATAAGCAGCTCCGGCCCACCGCGTGAGAGGAGAACGCGCCGCTCTGGCTCCCAGATCACGGCTTCTTCCCACGGAAGCTGCAACGATTCCTGTTCTCGAACCCGTTTGCCCAGCATTCCTCGCACTCGACTCTATCCTCACAGTCGAAAGACGTCGCCATCCACGATGAGTTCCACGGCTTTGTACCCGGGGAACAACCCATATGTGCCTCCGCACCCCCAGTACGTTCAAACCCAAACGCAGCAGAGCCACTCGAGGCTGGCCACGGCCAATATCACCAACTCCTCGGGCGCTCAAGGTTCCTCTTCGCCGCTCTACACCAATGGTGAGTACTCTGCCGGTTATACAGCCAGCTCTAATGCTGACGCGTCTTGCCAGGTCTCTCGTCTTCTGCAGTCAACACCGTCGCCCAGGCAGCTCACCAAGCCGCCCACGGGACTGTCAACGCACAGGCGCAGTATGTGGCCAAGGTGACTATCCCAGGCACAGGGACACCCGATGGCTTTTATATCGGACTTGAGGCAAACGCTACGAACCTGGGCTCCGGTGTGAAGTCTGAGTGGACCGACTACGTCCAGCCATTATCCGACATCCCATCATATCCTTCCACGGCCAAAGGTCATAGCACCGTTATTCCCCTTAGCACTCTACCTCGAGCCACCTCGACGTCGGCTCCTCGTCTTGGACATTATGAAATGCCATCACCTCACGATCAATCCGCTGATGAGAACTCCCCTTCGCCCTCTCTCTCAAGCCCTACTACCCTTTTGCCCGTCTCGCATCCACTTTGTCCGCAAGCCCCTCTCGTTCCCTGGGCATCGCTCTCGTTTGGAGTGCGCTGGGCTATCGTGAGAGCATTTCGTCATGTCAATCACCCCTTCATGTTCATCGCGATCCAGCTGCTTCATCTCAGCCAAAACGATATCACCTGCTTCATCCTTGAAATCAACTACGAATGTGCGGCATGGAAACGAGCTTGCCTTTGGGGAAAGGCTGGTAAGGCCGTCTGGGCGACTCTCCTGAAGAACCCGGGAGTTCCTGCTTCGAGCAAAGACATAGTGGACGAGCGACATTTTCAGAGCATCGAAGGCCTCGCAAAGGAGGACATTGACCTGGCCATCCAATTTCTCCTTCGTGTAGGCCTGCATGAACCGATGATGGAGCATGTGGCTACAGAGCTACGCGCACTGGAGAACATCTACTCCTGTCACTTCAATGCGGTGAACATTCCATGGGCCATTCTTGAGGAGGCCGACCGAACCCCACAAGAAGAGCACTCTGACTTCGGCTTCAAGGAGGGTACAGCTGAAACCCAGACGGTCGATGGAAGCTTCGTGGGCACTTTTGTTGAGACGTATCGCAAGCCTGGCGTGACTCAGGATCTTGAAAGTCCTCAGTATCTGGCATTTCTTCAGGGTATTCGGGATTCTGGTTCTCTTGAAGGTTCAGGAGGTCCCTCGCAGCCCTTCATCCTGGAGAGTGCTAACAAGTACAAAGTTATCGCTCCTCCTGGCGTCACCAAGTATCTGGAGATGCCTGAACTCTCCGAAGCGCCACCTCCTCGACGAACCTATCCGTCCGCGCCGCCGTCGTCTTCCACCTCTGGCGGTACTCGACTCGTCGCCCAGCCTACCGCTCAGGCCACCGGCTCAGAGATGACGATGACGGGTGCTCTCGGTGGGCAGCCAGTCCCAGCAACCAACGGAAACGGCACGGTAGATGGGAGTGCCACCGCGAGTACCGGAAATGGTGCTCACCAGCCTCAGACGGACATCACTGATGACATCTTGCATGAGTTCCCCCTGACAGAGTCCACCGAATTTGTCGAGGCCATCATGCTCAGCCGTGGACACGTGCCCTACGTCCAGACGGCCGATCTGCCAACCTTCCCGGTCCGCCCACCGATTGAGATCTCGCAGCCACTAGACGTCTCTAGCTACAGCAACTGGGACTTTGGAGGCGAAGCGATTGAGCTGTTCGCGGAGGTTTCGGACTCGACCAGCGAACCGGAGCCGAGCCTGAAGCGCAAGCTTAGCAAGCGCCCTGACTCCTCAAACAAGCGAGTCGCAGCGCCTTAGAGGGGCGCTGCACTGCCGTCTGTAGGGAATGCGCCAAACACAAATGCAATTGTCAAGAAGAGTTCAGCGGGTGGCAAGGCCCGCCCAGGCACTCAAACAGTTGTCGCAAGTACCAATGTGGCTACCCCATGTCCTAACTCTGCCGATGGGATGACAGTGGAAGGCCCTTCTCTGCAGACGCAACCGCCCCTTGTTGTTCTGCAAACCGATGTCGGTGATTTGGATATGCAGGGAAATGAGCAATCTTCTTCCCTCACCCCGAGACTGTTGGAGCCCCCCCTACTGCTGTTAATTCGAGTATAGAAAAGGAAAACAAAAAGTCGAGGCCCAGGCCCAAGCCCAAGCCCAAGGCAAAGAGCTCGAGTGGCTCGGCCAAGGTCTGCCCAGAAGCCAGAGCAAAGGAGAAGAAAAGCAGTACAGTTTTCGGAAGACCTCGCCACATGCAGATGCCTGCGAGGGAGAAGTGGGATTCGAGCGCGTTTGCCAGTTATGCGTGGGCGGCTGACGAGGCCGAGTTTGCTGCCGTGGCCACCAAGGCGACATATGCTCAACGGACCATGCGCTTAGTTGGCACCTCTCCATCTCCATTAGAGCCTGAGAACCTCACAAAACTGAGAACCTACTGTGAATCATTCGAGGGGATCGAGGGAGGGTCCATGAGCGCACCGTTGCCGGTGGCCATCAAAGCATTGGTTGCGGGCTGTGCTGACGTTGCTTTGTACGCCGAAGAGGCCGACGAAGCACAGTATGCAGTGGAAGTTATTGGAGAGCAGTGAGGCCTTTTCTTCTGTCGTTCTTCTTTTCTCTTTTCTTTCCATTTCTGCCGCGCAATAGGGGTGTTACTGCTGGGCGTCATGGTTGCGGGTTGGGAGTTGTGAGAAGCTCTAGACTGGATTTACCGCACGATTGGAGACAAGGGGTGGTGAGATGCGGGATGATGTTACTGGCCATTGTGCCGTTGAGAGTTTTCTTCTTTTCTTCTTCTTTTTCTTTCGATGGATAATAAGCCGCCCACACAGTCAAGGAGGGGAGACGAGGAGAAGACTGACGGAGAGGCCGAGGGCTATGGGCTTGACCTCTCGGATGGCAGCTGGTTACATCGACTTTCGACATGTTGCGGAGTATTGACAGCAAGTAGTAACTAAAACTTAGTGTTTAATAAACTACTTCTCGCTACTTCTTCAAGTGATGAATCGGATAAGGATATGGAGAGGCCTTTGAGGGGTCAGCCCGAGATGGTGAATGACTTTTGTGCTGTATGAGCGACACTCTCTCTTGGACATCATGGGCGTGGCGCGGATGATTCAGCGAACAAATAGGTCAGAAGGCCTCAACAGATGCATGGCCCGGACATGCCACAGCAAAACAAAGGCTGGCTGGCACAAGCTGTCATGGCTGAAGGGGCTGCTAAGAGGTACCTGGTATGCAGGATGCCGAGTATGGCACGTGCTGAGCACCTGCCGGCTGCTAATGCGCAAACAACTTGTGCTTGCCCTCAGGCTTGCCATTTATTTCCTCCAAGTTTGTTTGCTCCAAATTGTCAAGGGCATCTTTTCCCTCCCTCCACGATTTCCCTACGTCCTCCTCCTTTCCAGCTCGTCATCGACCTTGCCGCATCACAGCCAAAGGGCCCGGCGACCAGAAAGCTCTTGCGGTCGAGCTGTCATGTCCAGCCCAGAGGTAGATCTCCTCACCGGGGAGCTTGAGGCTCTCAATATGAGCATTCTGGCTGCAGCTGCGAATGCCACGGCCAGCAATGACCACCTCAATGAGGAGAACCACGCTGGCGGCACCGACAACCCCCCAGAAGACGAGGTCATCGATGAAGACGAAGACGACAAATACAGACTCACAGTCTTCCCCGAGAGACCCAAGAAGATTAGCGAGAATAAGCGCCTCGACAATGCGGCTTTCATGTCCTGGATGGCCGACAATCAGAAAGAAGTCGCAGCCAAGGCGGCCGCTTCTCAAAAGGACCCGCGAGGTGTTGATCATTACACTGTCGCCAGCCTTGTGGGCGATAACGTGGGGAAACACATCATTGCCTCGCCTCGCGAGTACCAGCTAGAGATGTTTGAGCGGGCCAAGAAGAAGAACATCATTGTCGTGCTGGATACAGGTATGCACCGGAGGCTCCACGACATGCTTGAATGGTAGACTAACCGTCGCAGGCTCCGGAAAGACGCTCATCGCCGCCCTACTTCTTCGCCATACCATCGAACAAGAACTCGAACACCGAGCCATTGGCAGGGAGAAGAAAGTAGCATTCTTTCTCGTCGAAAAGGTCGCTCTGTGCCTCCAACAATGGAAGGTTCTCGACCAGAACCTCGAGTATCCCGTGTCCAAGCTGTACGGCACTGCAGCTTTGACTGGAAACATAAGCACCAAGGAATTCTGGGTGGACCAGATCGCTTCTAACATGGTCATTGTTTGCACAGCTCAGATTCTCCTGAGCGCGTTGAGCAACGGGTTCATAAGCATCAGTCAGATCAACCTCATTGTATTCGACGAAGCCCACCATACCAAAAAGAACCACCCGTACGCTTTGATCATCAAAAACTACTACCTTCGTGAGCGAGATCAACAGAAAAGACCCCGAATTCTCGGTATGACTGCCTCGCCGGTCGATTCTCAGACCAGGGATGTACGTTTCGCGGCCGCCGAGCTGGAGAATATTCTCTGCAGCGAGATTGCGACCGTGAGCAGTAGGGTCCTAGAAGAGCAAGCTACTAGCCAGAAGAAGAGCGAAATGACAGAAACGTACCAGAGACTGGAGGCTCGCGAAATGGCGTGCACTGCGCTTTGGCACGCCATAGCAGAGGTCGTTGGCTACAATCCGGATTTCCGCGCTGCCCTGGAGACTACAAAGGAGGCTGCGTCTACCCTCGGCCGCTGGTGCGCAGATCGATGGTGGAAGCTTCAAATGACTGACGCCGATGTGCTAAAGCTGGAAGCCTTGGCTATTGGCCGAGGAGACCGCTTGACGTTGGAAGAGGAAACGTCATCAATGTCAACAGTTGCCCAGGTTCAGAAACTGGTCCATGAACACAAATTGGGATCTATCTCCCCCGAGGCGCCGGAGCTCTCATCCAAAGTCAATGTCCTCTGGAATGTGCTCTTTGAAGCCTTCTCTCGTGGGACAGACCGATGCATTGTTTTTGTGGAGAAGAGATACACGGCGGCACTCCTGTCTGATCTATTTGCCCAGCCTACAATGGAAGTCATTGGGATGAAGTGTGGATTTGTCGTAAGTTGCCTATATTCCTTCTTACAAGTGAAGCAACTGACCCGTCGCAGGTGGGAGGCAGCTCTGCCACCCTCGGTCTTGGTACCATGTCTTTTCGCGATCAGCTCGTGACACTCGCCAAGTTTAGACGTGGAGAGATAAACTGCCTCTTTGCCACGCCGGTTGCTGAGGAAGGTATCGATATTCCGGAATGTGACTTGATCATAAGATTCGACATCTTCAAATCTGTCATCCAGTACATCCAATCCAAGGGGCGCGCCAGGCGAGAGAACTCCAGGTACATCAGCTTGATTGAGGATGGCAACCTCCAAGACCGCCGCAAGATGATGCAAGCCCACCGCGATGCCAACTCTCTTCGCCAATTCTGTGAGGCGCTTCCGGAAGATAGGAAGGTGAGCGATGTGGATGTCATCTCAGCCGCCGATAGCGAGTTTGCAGCTCAAAGAGCGCACGAGATTCCCTCAACCGGAGCCCGCCTTACCTTGTTCAGTAGCCTGGATGTGCTGGCACGTTTCTGTGCATCTTTTCCAACCTCTCATGGTCTGGCGCGGGAGGACTACATCGTTATCAGTATGGGAAAGAAGTTTATGGCCGAGCTCATCTTGCCAGAGGCGTCACCAATTAGGCATGTAAGCGGTCACCCACAGAGGAGCAAACACCTCGCTCGCTGTTCCGCGGCGTACGAGGCCTGCATTCAGCTCTTGGAAAAGAAATACATTGATGAACACCTCCAGCCGACATTCAAGAAGAAGATCAACGCAATGAGAAATGCCCGGCTGGCCATAAGCTCTCACAAGAAAGCCGAGTACCCCATGCGGACCAAGCCGAACGCATGGTCCATACGAGAAGCAGAGAGCTGCACGGAGCTATTGGCTACAACTGTCGCCTTGCAAGACCCAGACACCACGGGACGTCCTACCTGTCCGTTTGTGCTGCTCACTCGGACAGCCTTGCCTACTCTACCAGGCATTCCATTGTATTTTAACAATGGCGAGTCAACCACTGCTCGACCCATTTCGTCATCTACACCGGTTAGGGTCACTTCCCAGGACTTGGATCGTCTAGCAAAGTTCACCTTGAAGGTATTCCAGGACGTTTTCAGCAAGGAATTCGAGGCTAAGCCAACCGATCTGCCTTACTTTTTTGCTCCTTGTTCGAATTCCCATGCCGAAATTCTAAGTGGCCACACCCTGCAACTAGACTGGGATTTGATCGACCTTGTCCAGGAGCAGGACTACTTGGAATGGAAGGGGGCAGAGGAGGACTTCTTCAAAGGCAAGTTTGTCATAGATCCACATGACGGCTCCCGAAAGATCATCATACACGGAGTCAACCGAGATCTGCGTCCCTCAGACCCTACGCCTAAAGGCGTCCCCGAACCCAAGTGCCGAGCATATCGATTTGGGCCACCGATTATCAAGGAGTACAGCAGTAGCTTATGGCTCGCTGCACGTAAACGATGTCAGTGGAGCGATGACCAGCCTGTTATTAACGCTGAACTGTTATCACTGCGACGTGATTTTCTTGATGAGGACTCGGCAGGAAGAGAATCCCAAGCATCGAGGACATGCTACATTATCCTTGAGCCCTTGCGAGTCTCTCCGGTAAGACATAGCCCAGTGATGGAGTTTGTATCAATAATCAAGCTGACACGTTAAGCAGATTCCTATTGACTTTGTCGCTATGTCAATGTTCATTCCCGCGATCCTATATCGTATCGAATCGATCCTCATAGCCCTCGATGGATGTGCCCTCCTTGGCATAGACATAGGCTCAGACCTGGCCTTAGAGGCAATGACAAAGGACAGTGATAACACAGAGGAGCATGGAGAAGAGCAGCTCAACTTCCAGAGCGGAATGGGCAATAACTACGAGCGTCTGGAGTTCCTAGGAGACTCTTTTCTGAAGATGGCAACGACTATTTCACTCTTCACTCTCCTACCTGATAATGACGAGGCGCAGAACCACGATGAGCGTATGCTCCTAGTCTGCAACCAGAACCTCTTCAATCACGCTGTAGATCGCAGTCTCTTTGAGTACGTCAGGTCAAAGTCTTTCGACCGCCGCACCTGGTATCCCCATTTGAAGCAACGAAAAGGCAAGGCCCAAACAACAGAGCTCCGACACAGCCTTGCGGACAAAACAATAGCCGATGTTTGTGAAGCCCTCATCGGAGCCGCATATCTAAGCGGCCCAGACGATAACCTGGACATGGCGGTCCGCGCGGTCACATGCATGGTGAAGAGCAAGTACCACACAATGAGCTCGTTCAAAGAGTACTACGAAAAATACGAGACACCTGCATGGCAATTGATTCCGGGACCTGCCGCCTACTTTGACATGGCTGATCGCGTGGCTCCCGCAATAGGGTACAAGTTCCAGTCTCCGACGTTACTTCGCAGCGCATTCAAGCATCCCTCCTTCCCGTATGAGACTACTATTCCTGACTACCAGCGACTCGAGTTTCTAGGAGATGCCCTGCTGGATATGACCATGGTCGATTATCTGTTCAAGATGTTTCCTGGGGCAGATCCACAATGGTTGACAGAGCACAAGATGGCTATGGCATCCAACCAATTTTTAGGCTGCCTATGCGTCAAGCTTGGACTGCATAGGCCGGTTCTTGTGACTACAGCGGCACTCTCTGGTCAGATATCTCAGTATACTGAAGAACTGAAGCAGGTAGAGCAGGAGGCCCTGGCTGAGGCCCAGGAGAACGGGGAGGAGCCTAGGCGAGACTTTTGGCTCAGCGCTTCTCAGCCTCCCAAAGTGCTGCCTGATGTGGTAGAAGCCCTCGTCGGGGCCATGTTCGTGGACTCGAAATACGACTACGGAGTGGTGCAGCGGTTCTTTGAGCGACATGTCCGACCATTTTTCGCCGACATGAGGTTGTACGACACGTTCGCCAAGAAGCACCCCGTCACAGGTTTAGGACGGCGGATGGTGGAGTTTGGGTGCACGCGGTGGCGCCTGTGCTGCTCCGGAATGCCTAGCTTTAGTGACGACAACGTGGCGTCTGCGATGTGCGACAAGGACGGCGAGGTCATTTGCGCGCTCGTGGTGCATGGAAACGTCCTGGTCCACAACATGGCCAAGAGTGGGCGCTACGGCAAGGTGCGCGTTGCCAAGCTGGCGCTCGAGAAGTACAGCGAGGAGAATGGCTGGGACGCCCAGAAGTGGCGGGCGGAGACGGGCTGCGACTGCAGCGGTGAAGATTTGCAGGACGGGTTGGACTTGGAGGATCACGGGACAGCTGTCTAATGGAGGCATGCTTGTTCGCGAAGCGAGGCTTCGCGGGCCAGATGGCTTGGGTGTGCGTGCGTGTGTAGATGTGCTTCATTTCAACGAATTTGCTCGATGGGGGTAAAATATACATGGTGTTTCTCACAAGCCTGGGTATGTGCTTGATACCTCACAATGATCAACTCCTCTAAGGCAGTGCCAGACCATCGTGATGCACCCAAAGTGAAGTGGGCAACCCTCCTGATATCAATCACTCGTACATTCGCCACCATGGTAGCCTTCCTAAGCTACCTATTCCTAATTTATCCGCAGATGATGAGGTATCGACGGGCCTCAAGCCCGCTATCATCCAAACTCCACGCTGGACCATTCCTGAGGTCGACATGACAAAGAGAATAAAAAGAGAGAGAACATGGAGAAATACATAGGAAAGGTTGGCAAGACGCCTGCTGCACACATTATGTCAATATCCCCAACCCAACGAGTCGCTTACGAAGCCATACGGCCAAGTGTTCTGCCGCGGAGCAAATCCCGGGTTTCGCCTTTTCCCTCCAGGCGAGCCTGTCGCTTCGCATCCTTGCGAAGCTTCATTGCGCTGCTGATGTCAATCTTGGGCTTCTCGGGAGTGGGCGGCACGCAACTCTGCGGGGCTAGGATTTGTGTGTTGATAGCTGCTGGTTTGGCCCGGCGACCGGGAGCTGGCAGACTCGTGTATATGGTGCTGGTGTCTGTGGTCTCCTCCACGTCGGACAGGCCGTCCGAGAGACATGACTGGTGCAGAGCACCGCTTCGGATACTACTGGCGCGAAGAGAGGGCTGGCTTGAATTGAGTGATGGCGGCTTGGACCATCTTGGTGTGGCACCCAAGCCTGGTAGGACGGCTGGACCTGACCAATTGAAGAGCTCAGCGCTGTCGCCATGAGAGGGGTTGGGGATTCCTGGGAGAACGTCGCCATGACCGGTAAAGATGCTGTCATCGAAGAGCAAGTCCTCGCCGTCCAGCCTTCTACCCTTGCGACCCTCTATGAAAGAATCAGCCAGAGAGTCATCAGTGATATCCGACAAGTTGTCGTCTATTGCCAAGTCACTCTGTTCCAGGTCCTTGCGCATATCCCCTCTCCCAAATGCATCCAAGTCATCTTGCGCTGCTCCATGGGCGCGAGCTTTGTCTCCTCCAAGGCCAGCCCCGACTGACTGTCCCGTGTAAGACAAGTCCAGGGAGGTGTTGGCTGTATGACCACTTGTAGGCCGGAGCCCCGAGTTGCTGAGTTCATCCAATGATGTCGATGCCGTGGGTGTGCTGACGGAATCATAGGCGGGCCCTGCTAATGCAGGTACTGTAATCTGTCGTTCTTGGATTTCTTCGAGCATAGCCTTCAAGGAAGGTGTGCTTTTCCCATTGGAGCGGTTTCGCAGATGCGTCGGACTGTCTAGAGAACTGTAACTCTGTGACTTTCGCACATGCTGTATTTCCTTGCTCGACGCAGGGCGGCTGACCGGATATACGTCGACCTGGGTTTCCTCGTCGGAGCTGCCACCATAGGCTTGGAATCGCTGGATGAACTCACGAGAGTATGACTGTAAGGCATTCATAGTGGAAGTGGTGATATGATCCAGGTGCAGTTCAGATCCACTGCTTGCGCTGCGTGGTGCATTGCGGGAACCACGAGTCGATTCCTTCGTTTGAGACATGGAACTTTTGCGGGTACTAGCAGAAAGAGTCTGCGTAGGCGGGCGATCATATTCTGTTGCCGTTTTGCAAGCAGAACGATGCCGAGGAACTTGAGGGGGCGATGCAGCCCCAGCTTCGAAGAGAGAAGGGTGAGGGTCAAGGCTAGTTGATTGGTACGCGACACGGATCGGCATGGGTGAAGAATGACCTTTGTTTGTGCGCTCATTCTTTCGGCGTTGAGACCTCATCTTGAAAGGCGGGGTGTCGGATTGGTCCGCCTCATCTGCAGACGAGTAGGAGTTGGGGGCTGCACGATGTGAGCGGACAGGGAATCTCCGGCTCACGGCGGCTTTTCTGTGGTTCAAGGGGGTCGACACAGGTCGCATCAATCTGCCGACGCGCTTTTGATCTGTATTGTACGCCTTCAGACCGGGTTTGCGAGCCGGGTTTCTTGCTGGTATCGGTTGAGGATCTATTTCTTCCTCGATCTCCTGGTTCACGGAGGATTTGTCGTCTTCGTCACGGCCGTAGCTTGCGGCTTGTTTTGTAGCAGAAGGAGCGGGCTGTGACAAAATTCCAGGCCCGGCGTGTTGCCTGTGATAGTACTGTTGCACAGCAGGACTGGTCAGGTTGACTCCATTCACGATAATATTCCTATCAGCAACGTCTTCACCATAATCGCGAGCGCCGGTTGCGCGGAGACGAGCTTGAAAACTGGAAGGCCTGAGCTCGCTCTGGGCGTCGAGAATGTCGACGTGAGTCGAGAGTCTCACGGAGAGCGAGGTAACGCAACGGTCGGTAGCGGGATCTTCGTTTCGAATAAAGCCTTTGATTAGGTATGGAGGACCGCGCTTCTGATGATCCAGAGCAGAGCCTGTAGATTGGCGCTGGGGGGATACAGAGGACAAGGGCTCGGATGTAGGTTCTTCCTCGAAACGGGTGGAAGTGCCGGGTCGCGAAGGGCTGGCAGAGGGTGCGTGATCTATAGACGACTGAAGGCCGGAGCTGATGGAAGATTGGCGGGTTCCAACTGCATATCGGCTTCCCCTCTTGATATGTTGAGAATGAATGACGGTGCTTGGTGCTGCAGCACAAGACAGATGAGCAAGAGGTTATATATAGAGGGGGAGAGTGAGGGAAGCAAAGAGCACAAAAAGAGGCGCGAGATGGTTACCTGAGGAAGGATGGTTGGCTTGCGAGGCGGAGCGGCTGGGCTGGCCCTTAGCCATCCAGCCATCACCGGGTTTCCGCGCAAGGAAATTCAGAAACCCCATGGTGTCATGCTATTCAGGACAGAATAGCCATGAGAGGCAGACAGATGAAGAAGACTGAAGCCGACAGAGGAGATCGGCAGACTGTGCCGAATAGGCTGGTGATGGAATGACACAGCGGGGAAGGAAGACGGAACGGAAATACGAAAGAGGGACCTTGGTGTCCTAAGGTAGGGCGAGTCCAGTTGAAGTAGGTCGGTCGATCCACGGGTTTGGCCGAGGGCAAGTGGTCGAAGTCAGGTAGTGATACGATGGAGAGGAAGGGGGCAGCATGTGTCATGAACGCTTGAACTAACGTCGGGCACGGGCGTGTGCTAAGGCAATGCCGACAAGTTGCCAAACAGTGGTGTGGCAGGTGTTGGAGAGGCTGAAAAGAAGTTGAGGGATGGAGAATAGAAAAAAAGAGAGAGGGCGGGCTGGAAGACTGGTGGCCCGGAGAGAAGGGGCGGTTCTTTCTTTATTATTATTGTCGCTGCTGCCAATGGACTCGATGGTCAAGGTCGTGCTTTCCGGGGCACCTACCTCAGATATGGGCGGCGTCCATTATTGTGTGGCTTACTTGTGTGGATTACCTGTAGGCGGCCAAAGCACTGAAGCAAGCAATAAGGTAGGATGGCGTGCATACCTACTTAGTGGTGGGATGGTGGGATGGTGGGCAGGAGGTGGGTGGGCGCACCTTCCCGGAGTCGAGGATCCACCATCAATGCGCCTCCAATGCACCTCCAATGCAACCTCTGTCACCCTGTTTGCTTTTGGCTTGCCTCCGTCACCTCTGTTTGTTCTCTTTCTTTCTCCCTTGACGGCCACCAAGAGGCCTCGCCGCTCTTCGTCATCCAACACCCCCACCCGCGCGCGTATACGCAGGCAAGGAACATGGTTGAACTGAGCATGCCTTGGGCTCAATACTCAGCAAGCAGGGGACGCGTGATCGACACCAGGTTGCATCGGAAGTGGTCCAAGGCCTCTCACACTCTGCCTCAAATGTCTCTGGCCACTGGCCTTTCTGCATCCATGCAAGGGCGAGCGGGGAGTTGCATCGCATAGTGGCGGCGGCCAAGTCGATATCAGGTCCGTTCGTTTCCCTATCGCTGCTGTCTCCACCACCAGACGTCGACCACCCAGTGCGCAGCCTCCCGTCTGCTATGATATCGCCTCCTGTTCCTCTGTCCAGCAGCACGGGTACCAGCAGCTGCGGGTGAACCCCCCCGTATCCGGCGGCTGCTGACCGCCAGAGTGAGAGTGAGAGTGAGAGTGTCGGTGACGGCCACGTCCGCTTCAGCCGCAGCTTCCCCCTTGCTTTGCCTTGTTGCTTTTTTCTTTCTTCGTCCGTCCGTCCGTCCATCACATCACCCGTGTCGTCGACGCCCCTGTGGCCAAAAGCCTCCCTCCGCTCCGACGTGGACCAATGACCCCCGACCAAGGGGCCCATCGGCTGGCAGATCCAGATCACGGCCAAGCCCAATGAAGGAATGGTCTGTGCCGCAAGGACCAGGGACCATTCTTCATCTCTTAGCCCTACAGCCAGCCAGCCCAGCTTGCCAGGTTCGTTTCAGCAATCTGTGCACAGGCACCACATTGTAGGCAGGGAGGTGCCTGCCTGGAAGTGATGAGACAGGAGGCTGAAGATTTTGCTCTCACACCATCCCCACCGTGTCTCATCTCAGCACAGACAGAAGAGAAGAGGGACAATAATTTCAAGCCGCGATGGTCTCACGCCGTCGACGCCACGGCGCCACGCCAATCTTGTGCTGCCTTAGCGAGCCTGATTGACACCATCGTCGACCCGGCGCCAAAAGCCAACATCCACCATCGATGACCATTCATTCGCCGACTGCCCAGTTCCACCTGACCTGCTCCTCTCTTCCCTCACCGTCGCTTGCTACCACTTTTGGCGATAAGTACAAACTCCCCTCCTCCGCCCCGCCCTCGATGGTATCCCAGAGTAGCATCCCAGGATCCAACCTGCAGTCCAACGTCAACCTTTCCCACCGGCTGACTTCCATTTCTCGTCGAAGGATTCATCAGGTCCCGCACCTTCTATCGCGATTTCAACGAGTCAGGAACCTGGGCAGCGTTCGTGGATGCGCCTACGTTACGAGGAACTAAACCATTCCCCAATTTATCCATCTAAACTTGTTCTTTCCACGTGGTCGCCCATGTCTCCCTGCAAGCCACAATCCAAGCATTCTCGCGTTCCTCATTGCGTGTTCGAAGAAAAAAATTCTTGATGTTTTCCTTTCAACATTCTACAGCGAAACACGGGTCGTGACACCTGCATAGCATACACTTGAGCCGGATTTTGGTGTTGAAACATGTTTCAATCGCAATATTCCCTCCTCTATGATCGACATGGACCCTTGAACATTGCCAAGAATAGCTTTCTATCCAAAATGATCAGCCGCCTCGAATTCTCATCATAATTCCCCATGCCTGGTAAACTGGCATTATGATGATCATTCACGAGCCTGGCCAAACGCACTCACCTGACAGATACCCACAAAGCACTCAACATTGTCGCTCCAAGAAATCCTTTGATTGACGTGATTTTGTGCCATCTGAACTTAGCCCCGGGCCGTCTGGTGCTTCGCCCCGATCCGTTGGACCTTGTCGCTCCCCTGCATGCGCGGATGCCTTTTTCTCCTTGTAATTCCGAGACCGATGGTGTTGGGACCGTCGTGTTTGCTTATTTGGCCTACTGCGGTATATGAACATCACAATCTCATACCTCTGGAAGCTCAAAACCATCCCACACCACATGATTGCAAAACGAGCAGTGGCCTCATCAAAAGTTCATCTAAGCGGAGTACCCTAGTATACACAACAAGATTCCTTGAATACCTAACAAGACTTGGCATGGGACCTGCACAGCCATTTTGCTGTGGCGCACCCACAAGGGTAGGGCAGCGAAGGCTGCGAGCACTGCGAAGGTGACGAAGGCTGCGAGCTCTGCGAAGGTGACGAAGGCTGCGAGCGCTGCGAGGGCTACGGAGGCTGCGAAGGGTACGAAGGCTGCGAGGTACGAAGGCTACGAAGGTTACGAAGACTGCGAGCGCTGTGATAGCTAGGTTGATGAAGGTTGCGAGGCCTTGGAAGCTTGTGTCACGTACCTCTATTTCCCTTGCAGCTCTTGTTGACCTAGGCCTTTCAAGCTTCATGAACCTAGCCCTCACATCCCTTGCAGATCTAGGCCTTGCAGCCTTTATCAGCCTACCTATCACAGCCCTTACTGACCTAGCCTTGTGGATGATAAAGAGCAAGGCTGCAGAGTATAGCTCTGGGTGCGCCACAGCAAAATTGGCCGTGCAGGTCCCATGCCAAGTCTTGTTTTGCATACTAGGGTACTCATCCAAACGTCATTCTCTCTCTTCCTGAAGTAATTTCATCGATTATTTAGTTAATCTATAATCGTCCATCGTCATTAATCATTAATCATTTTACTCAATCGTGATGGTCCCCTCCAAGGGCAGCTTTCTACTGCTGGATCCCACGTACACCTTGTACGTGCCCCTTCGGAAGCGCCACTGCTGAGCCTCGACGTCCCAGGTGCTCAGGTCACGTCTTGTGAGCTCAAAGACGGCGCGGTGGTTCTGTCCAGGCACCAGGGGCCCGACGCGCTCGAAGCCACGCAGCTGTCGCGCCGGCGTGTCGTCTCCAGGGACTCCGATGTAGAGCTGCGCAATCTCGGCGCCATCCACGTCACCCGTATTCTCGACATGGGCCTTGACCGTCGCTACGACATCCCACAGCTCGGGGTGGCCGCCCTGGATAATGTCGATTTCGGGGTCGGGGAACTCGTCCATGTTGACGTCCGCTTTGACAGCTGTCTCGAGGTTGGAGAAGCCAAAGGTGGTGTAGGAGAGGCCAAAGCCAAACTCGTACAGTGGGGTGATGTTCTTCTTATCAAAATATCGGTAGTCGATGTAGAGACCTTCGGTGAAGTTGGCTTCGGGAAAGAAGTCCTTGCTGTTGGTGGAGTTGAGCAGCTCGCCGTAGTCCTCTTCCTTCTTGGCGATGGTGAAAGGCAGCTTGCCTGTAGGGTTGACGTCTCCGAAGAGGACATCCGCTAGACTGTTGCCGGACTCTTGGCCGGGAAGGCCTCCGTATATGACAGCAGTGACGTTGGGGTGGTCAATCCAGGCATCGACGGTACGGGCACCTGATGTTGGGATTAGCGACTCTCTTCTTCATAGGAATCATGTGCTAGTCTGTGTTCTTACCAGTGTGATGCATCGTAACAATGGTATTGGGACACATAGATGCCACGTTGATCACAAGGTTATCGCTGAACTCATCAGTCAGGCTTACGCGGTCGAAGCTCTCCGAGGCGTATCCATTGATGAAGACCAAGCAGGCCTCTGTGTTGACGTAGTGGGGGCCGGGAGCCTCCGAGTAGAAGTCCCAGCGGATGGTTCCCTTGTTCTTGGCGATGCGATCAGAGATGGCATGGAAGGGAGAGACAACATAGGGCGGTGTGCTGATGCCGGAGCCGCCTCCCGTGACGAGTGTTCCGTTGAAGGTGTTCCAGCCAAAGTTGACCTCATAACCGCCACCGTAGCGGTTAGGGTTCTGCCACGGGCTCTGAGGGACAGTGGCATCGTAACCGTAGACGGATACCATCTTGACGTCCTTGAGAGGCAGGGTCTTGTTGACATTCTTCACAAGAACAGTACCAGCCGCGCCAATCTCACGGATGAGATCGGAGTGGTCGGCCTGCACATTGACGGGGTCGCCAACGGTGCTGTAGGAGCGGTAGGTAGTCTCGGGGAAGTTATTCTCCTGCTCGAGGTAATACCACGTAGCGAGCACACGAGTCGCCATGTCAGTCATGCGCTCCTCGCTGACGGAGCCGTTGTTGACAGCCTCAACGAGCTTCTCGCCCCAGAATCCATGGTCCGGCATGACAACATCCAGGCCGGCGTTAGCAGAAGCAACACCGGAGCGCTGGCCACGCCAGTCGCTAACCACAAATCCCTCGAATCCGAGCTGCGTTTTCAGAATGCCATTCATCAGCTTGGAGTTCTGGCAAGCATATGAGTGGTTCGCACGCTGGTACGAGCACATGACGCTTCCAGCACCCTCTTTGAGAGCATTCATGAAGGGGAAAGCATACAGCTCGTGGATAGTGCGGTCGTCGGCGTTGGAGCTTATAGCCTCGTCAGTCACGCGGCGCTCCGGGGTGGACTCGTCGACAGACGGGCGACGGCGCGCCTCCTGCTCGTTGAGCAGCCAGTGCTTGGCTGTAGCAATGACGCCCGAGTCCTGGATACCGCGTGTAATTGCTCCCATGGCCACAGCCGCAAGAGAAGGATCGGGAGAGAGACCTTCCCAGTTGCGGCCACCGCGCATGACACGACCCATTGGTCCCGCAGATGGGCCCAGGGCAACGTGAATGCCCTTTCCGTAATATTCCTCACCAAGAGCCTTGCCATACTTGTACATGAGGTCCTTGTTGAAGGTTGCCGCAAGGTGAAGACCAGCAGGGAAAGCTGAGACAAACTCCTGGCCACGGACGCCGTCGGGGGCGTCGGCGAAGCAGAGCGATGGGATTCCGAACCGAGGGACAGCACCGGTGTTGCCCACACAAAGTCCTTCAAATCCATTGGTGACGTTCATCTTTTCCTCAAGAGTGAACTGGGCGGTCAATGCCTTGGCCTTCTTGTAGGCTTTGGCCCACGACCTGTCCGAGGTGCCATTTCCCACCGCTAAAAGCAGGAGTTAGCATTCGTATCCTTCACAGCTCACATTCATGCGCCTGTTAGCACTTACGCGCTGGGTATACTGGCGGGCTCAGGCCATAGTACGGCACCTCTGATGGATTGGTCCCATTGTTCAGTGCTGCAGCTGCCGCCTGGGCGGAAAGGAGAAGGGTGCTGGCGGAAAACTTCATCTTGCTTGTTTACCAGCAGGAGGAGTCTGAGCGGGTTGTCTCAAGGGCCTTGCCGCAAGATACTGTGGCGAGCACGGGGGGTAGTTATAGGCAAGATGCTGTATCCATTGACTGTATCCATTGAAACCGTGCCGATTCACTTGCCGGAAGACTCTCGCTTTTCACGACTCCGACGAGGTGAATCCATGTACAGTCGGACCGATACAATGGATATGATGGATGATCCCCATGATGTCGCTCCCCAAGTCTTGGAGAAACAACAGCTGATCAGACCATCCTGGGAAAGGTTGTTGGGGTAGTCTGCTCCATGCGAGGGATAGCGCCAGTCCCCGCCAGGTGCAAAATCGGGTGTGGGTGCCCGAATTTCTCCAGACGAATACCAAGTATTGAGGCATAAGGAGTGGCGCTTGGTTGATAACCAAAGGAACTTTGGCAGAAGACTGTCTTCAAGACTCGCTCTTCTATGACGGTTTATGAACCTCCCAAAAGTGGCACAAGAGGATACTGGCTTGGGTCGGGAAAGCAGTGAGCCTCCACCTTTGGATCCATGGTCTAGGCGTCCACTTGATTCCATGTCATATAGACATCAGAGATCGTGGCGTGGGTTGTGTTGAAGTTGAATCTGGGATTCTCCCCGATTCCCTCCGATAACCCCACAACCTCGACAGCTCGAAAGAATATGGAGAAATGGTGACAATGCTCTGGATCCCCGCACGTCCCCACGAAATGTTGGAGTCCCCCACGACTTCGTTGACAAATCGCGCCGACTGCCGAGCTCTGGCATTCGTCAACGGCAGGGCTGGCCTCCGGAAGTGGTTCCCAAAGCATGTAGATGTTAGCAAACATCTGATTTGAAGGTACTCCGTCAAAGAAGATTATGGGAAAGGATACCAGCCCAAATAAAGCACTTGGCCAATGGTGGGCGCACTCGATTTTTTCTTTTTTCTTTTTTGGTTCTCACAGAGAGATAATCTCAAGGTTGGTCGGCTTGGAAAGGCTGTTGGCAAAAAGCCGTGCCAAGACCAGTGCCGTCGGCTCTCAGACCATCCAACATCTGCTGTGTGGGTTGACTCATGGGCTCTTCGGGCCTACCCTGGGGCTAATGCACAGAGAGTGGCTTTGTTTGCAGGGAAGCGGTAATAACCATAATAAGAAGCGAATATTGACAACTTGAAGCCTGTGATGCATCGTGGAGCTTTCTCCAATGTGGGTTTTTAGCTCCAGGCCTCCTTGGTTGGTGATTCGCTCATCGGGAAGCAGCCGAAATCCGTTTGCGACATCAGCCGTTGTGCTTCCTTGTGACATCATTTACGGCAAGTACCCGAGAGGATCTTCTTCCATCTTCATGCCAGAAGATACGTGAGCGCAGGCCAGGCCGCAGAATTGGGGCTGAAAGCATCTTGGTGATGTGTTATCGTGTTCACCGGCATGCTGTTTCTTCTTTTGTGAAGGCAGCAGATGACTGTTGACTTTTTTTTTCTTTTTTTTCCCCGGGAGTGTATGAATGTGCCGATAAGGATGCGATAAGCAGAGGGGATGGATGGCGGGGAAGGAGCGCGATCCACTGTCGTCATTGCAGGCAGACTGTGGGTTACCAACTTCATCCTTCCACTCGCCTCGGTTCCCCTCGCCGGCTCGAGTCTCCAACAAGCAGGTTATTGTCGAAATGTCGCTCACTACGAATCCCGATCCTGAGCCAGGCTCAACGGCCTTCATCCCGCTCGAGGCCAACCCCCAGCTCATGACAACGCTCATCCATAAGCTCGGTGTCTCGTCCGCCTTGCAGCTGCACGATGTCTATTCCTTAACGGAACCCGAGCTACTAGCCTTCATCCCACGACCTGCACTTGCTCTCCTGCTCGTCTTCCCCATAAGCGCCGTCTATGAGAGCCACCGGATGGCTGAGGACACCCTCGTTGAACCCTACAAACGCAAGGGAGAAGCTGAGCCTGTCATCTGGTGGCGCCAAACCATCCAGAATGCATGTGGACTCATGGGTCTATTGCATGCCGTCGCAAACGGCCCAGCGAGGAGCTTTATCGGTAACAGATCCCTGCTAAATCTCACTGCTTTGTGCTCTTCGCTCACGCACTGTTTACAGAAAAAGGTTCAACGCTGGACGAATTCATCGCCAAGTCCATCGATCTCGACCCCGAGCATCGATCGCGTCTCATCGAACAGACACCTGCGCTAGCCGAAGCACACAAGGAAGCAGCCTCTCAGGGTGATACGACAGCACCCGAAGCCAGCGATGACGTCGACCTACACTACGTCTGCTTCGCCAAGGGCACAGATGGTGCTCTCTGGGAGCTGGATGGCCGCCGCAAGGGACCTATCAAGCGTGGCGAGCTGGATGAGAATGAGGACGTGCTGAGTGCGAATGCGTTGAACCTGGGGCCTCTCAAGTTTCTCGAGAGAGAAGGAGGTGACTTGAGATTTAGCGCGGTCGCCCTCGCGGGCTCCTTGGACTAACCCAGCCACCTAATGACTGCGTATCGTCGGGAGAACAGAGTGTCGCGTTGGGGATGCTGAACCTTGGCTATCGTGTATGTTATCCTGGACTGGGATATCCTCGCACCAGCATCTACCCTATACGCATTTCGGGCGGCATGATATTGACCGACTTTTGCTTCCTTGTAGCCACCATGCCAGGAACGACGGAAATAAGTCTGCGGGAGTTCATCTCTCGAAATGTAAAAAAGTGCGAGATGTTGCATCGAAACAGACTAATAGTGACTCACTTGATGAGCGCAGCGAGTCCGACCGGTTAACTCAACGAAAACCTCGCCTCACAACGCCCCAGGGAGCGTCCAAAACTATGGCCATTTGGGACAAAAATATTCTTACAAAAGGACGACCAACGCCTGTACGGACCTTAGCCCTACATGAAGCTAGGAGACAAGAAGGGGAAGGGAGAAAGAAAAGAAAACAACAGGCATTGGCGTTTCGTTCATCGACGGGGAAACCCGGAGTGTGATAGGTGAAATTTTGTTCTGATGCTTGGCTCAGATTCGTATCGACTTCCAACGCCACTGGAGATTTAGATTGGCCTGGCAGGGGCTCGTGGAAGCCGATTCAGTGCCCTGTCTTGAGATGATCACCTCTATTGGCTTAGTGACTGGCCGAGACTCCCTCACACAAAGACAAGTCTTCAGAGATGAATTGGATCTCTCCACCGTGAAAGGAATATATCCACGCAAACCGCAATGACCAACAGGGCTCTCTAGTCTCGAAATATTTATTGGGGCTACTGTTTGAAGTTGAGTGCCTGGGTGAAGGGTCATGGCTGGATCCCCCGTGGTCTTTCTTGACACATTCTGGGATCTGTGTTGTAAAGCTTTTGCAAAGTCTCCGCCGTTATCCTCTTTCCAGAAGCAAGCCATTACAGTCTCAACCTGGTCGCTTTTGATGGTGAACATGGGATGTGGAGGGATCTTGGTTGGTGGGCGCTCCATTAACCGGCATGAGCCGCTTGCCTGACAGGCATCGGCATCACAAATCAATGCCGTTGCGTAGACGGTAGGGGTGGCCTGCAGAGAAAAATCTGGTCGACATCCCGGACAACAGCCCAGGCAGCCCTCGCCTGTTCGCCTCATAATTGCATAACAACCACTGGCTGGCAATTGTTGTGCGGAAATTATCAGGAGGGAGAGAAAGTTTAAAAAAGTCTATTATTTGTTATGCACGGCTACCGAGACCCGGCTCGACTTACTCACGTATGGTGGTCCATCCACCAGCAATATTCTACCTATTCGCCAACCAAATCTTCGCTGCCATATTGGCACGCCTGCCTCTCGCATTCTTGACGGCGCCGCCGACGTTCCTCTTGCCCAGGCGTGTTTCCCTATGCACAGCCTATCTGTAACCGCACGAACGCTTCATTGTCCCAGAGGTGTAGATCATAATACCAGGCAACAAAGGCAAGACCATCACGAATCCTGGGCTTCCAGGGGTGTCCAAATTTGGGACCCTTGCCAGCCGAGCAGCCGTCATGTGAATTTCAACATGGATGGAAAAATTCGGTGGCTTCTACGGACGCAGCTGCTGCCCCTTGAGTAGAGCAACCAGTCTTGTCGAGGGAGCGCGGGACAGCTCATACCGAGTAGCGCATGCTCTGCTAAGATACAGGTTGGTGCATTATTATCGTACAACGGATATTGTCCAAGATATTACTATGACACGCGCTGGGTTTCGCATCTGAGCTGCATACTCAGCATGTAGCCAACTCCAACCCATGATCGTCAGGGCCGCCCAGTTACCTCTTTCATCCCCACAACCTTCTCCCTTCGTCGGTTATCGCCGGGGAACTCGGCACGCCATTACCGTCTATTGTTGACGCCTCTTTCACCTCGTATCGCATTGTCATGCCTGCGAACATAGATACAGACATGCTGATGCAGAAGTGCCGCGCGTACGGTGCCTCCCCTGTGGTCTGGGGGTTTGGAGTAAACTCGGCCTTTGCATGAGGTTGAGATGAGTCCAGCCACGAGCCCAATTGCAAGCCCCAGGATTGACGTCTAGAACACGTGTTGTTCTATGCGAAGTCCACTTCGCCTACGCTAGGAACGAGTGCCGAGAGGACGGGAGTCTCCCGCCAGTCGTAACCGAGAGACAGCTCCAACGGGGAGGCGACTTAGACTGAACAGTGGGTGGGCAGCTAGTCTAGCAGGCCTTGACAGTTCATTTATTATGAGAATCTGGAAACGTCGGCGGCTCGCATACTGATACCCAGAGGAGTAACCATGATGGGGCCAGGATTAGAATACCGGAAACTGCAAAGTTTTACTGATCTGTTTCCAGATTATGATGCACCACTTGGCGCAACGCTTGGTCCATCCAGTGCCATGCCTGCGCTTAACCCACGCGTCGCAGCCCCATGTCACGAGTCAGCCATGCACCTTCGAGAAGACACAGAGGATGGATGCAGTATCCGGCATTCAGATTTGGTCAGCAGTCGTGCAAGCAACATGGGGATTGAGTTACAGCTGCGCTGTCTTTTTTAGAAGGCCTACTATAACATTCTTCTCTTGGTCAAGTCAAAGGCGTTGGAAGGAGCATCAAAGCAACCTTACTGGCTTCTTCCTTGGCTTGACACAAGTTCACCACTAGCCCAACCGTTGAAGCCGGTAAGTAGGGAGTACATAACTATGTAACGACCAGGATGCGAAAAGCTTCCAAGCCAAGCTTTCCCAAGGCAAAGGAAACGCTGGAGAAGCAGGTCTGTGCTGAGGAGGCGGGTTTCCATCAACTGCGTGTGTCCCAACTGTCACGACATAAAGCACAAGTCACGTTGAACCCGAACGCTTGATGAGGCCACCCTTGAACCCAACTAACCCCCACGGCAGTCCATGCCGTACCACATTCTCATGAGATTGTCTGATGGTGCCAGGCATCTCCGCGTGCTTGTCGGAACATGATTGCTTGGCAGAAGAGGCAAGCAGTTATGGATCACGAGGCCCATGGATATACTGATGCTCGCTCCACAACACCCCTTGGGGTAGAGTCTTGAGGCGTACCGACCGATGGGACACCCCATGCCTGTCATGCCAAATGGTACCAGGATGGCTGGGCTTGTCACAGGGAGGAGGCGACTTCTGACGAACCACGGTATCCCACATGATGCGACTTGATGAGCCGATACTCTGAGAGGGAGCAGAAACGACGACAGGATAAGGCTGGCGAAAGGAGCCTGGCATGCGGCTTCAGAGCCTCTGTTCGATGAAACCAATCTGTACCGCCACACTCTCTTCGCAAACGCCAAAGCCAATTACGGATTTGGGAGGAAATCAACCATGACCGTGTGCACCATTGCTTGCACTGGATCTCACGAAGCGGCAGGGTGCATAGCGAATCGGAAGGGAGGAGTCAACAGCCGGTGGAGATAAGGTGTGGAAGGATGTCGTGAGGAAAAAGAAAAGAGAGAACAAACCGACACGAAAAGGGAATCCCTTGCCCTACTTGGTAAGGTCAAACTCTTTCATTGTCGGATAGAATCCCGCACGTGTTCCGGATTCTTCAACTCATCTCGCTTCCTGTAGCAGCCTGCTCTTCACGGGGAAGTCGCCGGAAGATTACCTGCCCTACACGCCTCATGCGAGAAAAGGGTGTCAGATGAGGTATGCGCTCAAGCCAAGATCTGGGCTGGGCTTCTGAGTCAGTCATGGCAACATGGCTGTGCGAGGGCGGTCCACGCAAACCAAGCTTGACAAACCTCGAGATTCCGGTTCGCTCTGCGGAAATGGTGACGCAGGGCATTCGTCAATACATGACAATCCCTCCTCAGCCAGCAGCGTGGACACGACAATGGACGGGGCCAGGCCCCGGTATCCATATCCATCTGCTCCAGGAGTATGGAGTAGGCTCGGTTCGCCTAGGACCCAGCTTCATGGACTTGGTAAAGTGAAAGAAACAGAGGGCCTTTTGTCCATGGGGGGTTTGCACGAGCGATTGCTGTGCTAGGCATCGGAGAGGCCTTGTTTGGGTTCTCCATGCCCAAACATGTCCAAATGGAGCTTTAGCCGGGAGTCGCTCCAGGGGGTAGGAAACGTCCCCGAGTACCCCGAAATACAGAGACACTTGCCCGAAATAAGAGAAAAGCCATTCCAAATTCGTCATGGGGTCTGCACAGCCAGTTTCGCTATAGCGTGCCCAGGGCTATGGCCTGCAGCCTTTCGTAGCCTTTCTCTTTGTCATCCGGAAGGCTGACTATCGCAAGTCCCTGCGACTAGGTCAGCGAGGGCTTTGATAGCTAGGTTGATAAAGGTTGCAGAATCTAGGTCAGTGAGTGCTGTGATAGCTAGGTTAATGAGGGCTGCAACACCTTGGAAGCCTATGTTACGTGACCCCCCCTTTTCCCTCACAGCCCTTATAACCTTTATTGACCTTCGTAGACCTAGGCCTCACAACTTTCATTAACCTAGCTATTAAAGCCCTCGCTGACCTAGGCCTTACAGGGACTTGTAATAGTCAGCCTTCCGGATGATAAAGAGAAAGGCTACGAAAGGCTGTAGGCCACAGCCCTGGGAGCGCCACAGCGAAATTTGCTGCCTTAGGCCCATGCCAAGATTTCTCTGTATTTCGGGAAAGTGTCTCTGTATTTCGGGGTACTCAACATCCCCGGCCAAGTAGGCCGAAACCCAAAGGCCCGACAAGAATGGCCTTGCCGGATGCGCTGCCCGGTGGCTGTCAGTGGACACGATTGTGGACCTGGAAGACGAAGCCGGGCTGGGTGCTGCAAGGGGCACAGAGGTCGTATATCCCTGTCTTTGCCATACTGGTCCTTGGTAGGGCGCGCAGGGGACCCGAGCAGCCCGAATTGAATCGGAGGAGCCAGTCTATTGGGTGGTAGCGAAGCTGCTTACGGAGTAGTGCGGAACAGATGCAGGAGCCGTCACCTCGTTGTGCCTGGGACGATTCCATATGCATGCATACTTGGCAGCTTTCACGTCGACCGTGACTTATTGGCGACAACCGGTGAGGGCCACGGTGCAGGGGAGGGTGTGCTCTATGTGACAGAGAGGCAGCGAGACCTCTTGGTTCCTTACCCAGGCGAGCCAACCCATCCCTGTCTTGTCTGGCCCTAGAGACAAGAGATGATGGTTCGACCTTGCTCATCCTTTGCACAGACAGGCTCTTGCACTGTTGGGCTGTCACTACTTTTCGTGAGCAGGCGACGTCTGCTCCATTCGTTCCATTCTTCGGAGAAGCCAGCAAGTCTTTGCGCGCCTAACCCCCCCCCCCCCCCCCCCCGTCCCTGTCGCCTGCGGCCACGGCTGTGTGCCCCAACAAGCCGTTCCATGTAGCAGAGAGACAGAGAGGAACAGGATTGCCATGCCTAGGGCCTCCACTTCCTTCCAGACTGCAGTTTTCCGTGCGGACCTACGACCATGGCTTGCTTCCGTGAGAGACCAAGCCCGGCCCGTACCTTCGCTCCCAGAATCCTCCCTGGGAGGTGGTTATGTGTGTACCAAGGGGAGAGAATGATGTCTCTTCCCCTTCCTGTCCTCACACCCTGGACGGGCGGGCACCGTGACGTGGTCGTCTCCCTCTCGTCTCTTGCCCACGACGCCCCTGGTCGTTGTTACCGTGTCGTTTTGTATATACGAGGTTGCGACAGCCGCCCACTGGATAGCCACCGGCCCAACACAAGAGCCAACAAGCGCGCCGTTGGCAGCCAACACACCTCAACTGACTCACGAATCGGTCTCGCCTTGCTCTTGGCGCATGCGTTTGCCGCGTTGCTTGGATCAAGGTTCATGTCCCGACAGCATCTAGAGGCCCCAGCTAGTAGCTTCATTAAAAATTCCAGATCCAGGGTCTTGGGAACTTCGACAGCTTTGACACCACCCTAGGCTTGCTCCGCTATCTTCCGAGACCAGAAATTGTGGAAGCACTTGTGGACATATAAGGCATCTTGTCTGTCTCATCCATCGTGCTTCTTGTCATCATATTGTCTTGTTACATTACATCGTCTACTCTCATCTCTTTACCATCTCCTTCCATCACATCCTCTCACCGCCACCAGTCATCAGAGTTGCTTTACTACGCCATGAGTCTCTCCCAAACCTTGGGGGACTTACACCCCGTCACTATCCTGATACTTGTCGGTGCTTGCGTTGGCTGTATTCTTGCCGTATCGTGGGCATCAAAGCCAGCCAAGGCCCTCGTCACATGGAACAAGGATACTACACCGGCACAGGTAGCAGACCGCAAGATACAGCAGATCAGGGCCCTCACCAACTGCCACGAAGTCGCCGCCAAACTCGCCGAGATGTTCCATACGGACGGCGCCGGATCATGGCCCCCTCGAGCAAACCATGAGTATTCCACCTGGCCGGCACCTCTTCGACCGTACCGCGATATCTACCTGGAGCTGGCACCTCTCATCCCCCAGCCGGAAGCGAGCCTCGACGATGAAACAAACAGGGCCCGTGTTGACAGCTTTCGTGCACAGTACCGCAAGCTCCTCCAGGAAAGGGTAAACCTGATCCAGGTCACCAAGCTCCTGGAGGCCGCCAATGCTGGTCGGTGGGACGTCTTCCCGCGAGATACGTACAACGCATTCTACTGCTGCATTGCATCCAGCCGCCACGCCTATAGGTGGGCGACAGTGCCTGTTGTCAAGGTGGCACAGATGGAGCAAATCGTCGATGTGCCCATCGAGCTTGACGAGCCTTGGACGCATCTGCAGAAGCACTTTGGCTGCGAGTCCCAGAGTGGCAACATCATGAGTAACATGCTGCTCAACTTCGACGCTCACGGCCAGCACATGTTCAAGGCCAACATGGGAATGACACCCGAGATGGTTGCTGCTGAGGAGTCCTTTGCCCGCATCTTCCATCACGCGGAAAGCCGGGTATGTGTGCATGGCTCTTGGTAACGTTTATTTATGCTAATTCTTGTCAGGCGCTTCCTCTGTACCAGGACATGCTTATGGCCATCATCACTTTTGCCCGCGAGGATAAGGAGGCCTGCGCTCAGCACATGGCCAACATCACCGCGTCACTTCGACCCATTCTCGGCACGTATTACAACGAACTACACGACTCCAAGATCCCCATGAAGCTGTGGCTATCACGGGTCCAGGGCTTCTTTGCATGGAGCGCGGGCTACTTCGACAAGGAAGCCGACAAGATGGTCATCTACGACGGCCTTACGGGAAACCAGGTCCTCCTCTTCATTGCGCTGGATGCCTTCATCGATCTCGAATCCTACCTGTCGCCTCTTGAGCAGGAAAAGACAATCCCTGCCGCGCAAAGGAGACTGGTGGTAGCCCTCAAGAAGCACTCATTCAGGCGAAAGATCAGCGAAGAGCCCAAGGATGAGGCGGAGGCCAGGATACAGAGAGAGTTTGGCGAGATTGTCAAGCGGTTGCGGGTAAGTTCTCAGGGCTAAGGTGCTATACAAGACGCAATGCTGACTATCGCAGGCCTTTCGAAGCGCACACCGAGTACGATCAAAGCAATATTTGTCCACGCCTGCCCCCGAGCGCCTACCGATGATGGCCGGAAAGTCTCTCTTGGGACCTACCATGTCGGAAAGTCTGCAGTACCTGGACAACTTCATGGTGGGACGCCTGCAGCAGACGATATAAAGAGAGCCAAGACCTGTGCCCCATGGGCAATCCGGAAAAAGAGGAAGAACAAAAGGCAGGGAAGGAAAACGTGGAGAGGCAAAGCAAAAGTGTGGGGAAAGACAAAAGGACAACCGCAAGGTTACATTTATTTCTTATTTTGTCGGGCATATAAAAATGGGAAGGTCTGAATATGGCGGACGCGGTTCATGCCATGGATTCGGAGTTTTATTTCCATTTCAATCTTATATAGAAGGCATACATTGCCGTTGCTTCACAGCTTAATTTCGCCATTGCTCGCTAGCATTAGATACACATCTCATCTCATCCGAATACATACTTAGGGCCATGCCCTTGACATCCTTGTTTGTTGGGGGGGTGAGTGTCACCGGTTAAAACGAGAGAACTGGTCTCCAGGGGTGCATGAAGGCGACCAGGCCATGCGCTCAAAACATGCATGCCGCGGCTTGCATGTGACTGAAATCAGCTTATTTCACTGGAACGTCGGTGAGGTCGGCTTGACTTCTACAAGAGGAACAAGTTGCAGTGCAACAGACAGGCCACTGGCTGGTACCGAAACATGGTTGTGGGATGGGTCGCCAGTCGAACAAGTCATTATGGTACGGAGAGCTTTGTAATCGCGGCAGGGTACGAAACACCTTTCCAGTTCGGTTTACTGCAAAAGCCGAGGGCAGGGAGGATAAGACGAAAGGGGTCGAGACACGGATGGTTACCGCCACAGATGCAGCTTGGTCTACAGTATCACTAAGCCGTCACTGCAGACGCAGCCATCACTGCAGAGGCACATGCATGCTGGCATATGATTGGTGGGCACGGCAAGCGGGAGAGAGAGATGGAGAGCGCTCTAGTTGCATAAACACGTCCATCTACCTAATTGGCTCATTGGCCGTCGAGCAACTCCTCGACTGGGACGGCCCCCAAATTACTTTTACTGGGAGGGTCCGTAGGTAGATGCCCAAGCGTCGTAGCTGGGGTTCAAGAGCAGCTGCTGCATGTGTCGTCGCCTGATGCCGACGTTGCCACCGTCAAAGATGGGCAGAACCATGGCGTTCTGCAGCAGCTCGGCAAAGGGCTGTGACTTGTCATAGGCAGTGCTGTTATTGTGTGTCAGTGGACCGGATGAGCCGTGGGGGAGGGGGAAGGGGGGAGGGGGGCGTGGGGGGGTAAGCAACTCACATGCCGACAGCGTTTATGGCGTTGGTGACGTTCTTGACGGCAGCGTCACTGCAGTAGATCTTGGCGGCGAGAGCCAGCTCGCGGCGGGCGTTGTAGTCTCCAGGGCCCTTCTCCATGGCGTGGGCGGCCTTCCAGGTGAGGGCACGGCAGGCCTCGGTCTCCATCTTGATGCCGGTGAGGATGTCGGCGACGGCCTGGCGCTCGAGCAGAGGCACGGCGCCGCGGCGGTCGTCGTTCTTGGCGAAGGCGAGGGCCGCGTCGAAGGCAGCGCGCATCAGGCCGACGCCCATGGCGCCGACGAGGACGGCGCTGCAGTCAAAGGAGCCCAGGACAATGGGGGCGCCCTCGCCGGGCTGGCAGAGGACGTTCTTGGCGGGGACGCGGACGTTGGTGTACTTGATGTGAGGGCCGGAGACGGAGGTGTGGCCCATGGTGTCGACCTGGCGGAGGACCTGGAAGGCGTCCGGGCCGTTGCGGTCGAGGTCGGCGCGGGTGACGAGCAGGATCATGATGCTGTCCTTGGGGTCGGCGTCCGGGGCGGGCTCGGTGGTGACGTCGCGGCAGACGACGCAGGCCAGGTCGCAGCCCTTGAAGTCCCAGCCGGCGCTGTTGGTGGCCCAGATCTTCTCGCCGTTGAGCACCCACTCGTCGCCTTCTCGGCGGGCGGTGGTGTTGAGGCCCTTGGCGCCCTTCTCGAGCCAGTTGGCGACGCCGCCGGGCTCGCTGAAGACGAGCGAGGCCAGAGGGGCGCCCTGGCAGGCGGTGAAGGGCTCGAGGAACTCCTTGGTCTCGGGCTTCTGGAGGAGGTTGAAGGGCGTCAGGCCGAGACCGGTGGCGAAGATGGTGAGGGCGGCCGAGGGCTCGACCGAGTAGCACTCCTCGACCATGATGGCGGCCTCGGTGAGGGCGCCGCCGGTGCCGCCAAGGCTGGGTGCAATCTGGCCCTTGAGCATGCCGCCGGCCGAGGCGATGCCGTAGGCAGACTTGGTGGACTGGAAGCGCTCATGACACGAGGCAATCTTGAGGTACTCGTCGCGGGCGGGTTTAAGGACGCCGTGGGCAAATCCGGCGGCAGCGGCACGGACCCCAGCCTCTGACTCGCTCAGGTGGAAGTCGATAGGCATGATGACTCGGGAGGAGAGCTGACGATGCAATGTAACGGCAGGTCAATGTAACGGCAGGTGTTGTGATGAGGCCTCAAGGCGAGCGGGGTAGAGGTGATATGGCTGGGGTCAAGGGTGGTATGGAGAGATGTGTTGGCTGAGTGTTACGATATAAACTTTGTTGAAAATAAAAAGGGAACCAACTGCATAAGAAGCCGGCAAAGGCCAAGAGATATGGAGGGAGCTGAGGGTGTGGAGATGAGCAGGTTTCAGCTCAGGTGAGAGGGAGAGGGAGGACGAGACGGTGATGGCCTCCTAATGAGGCATACGGCGTGTAATTGTAGTGCGAGCCAGGCAGGATATGGCCGTAGAGGAAGGAATACTGGCCGTCCATCTGTTTGAACCCGGTCGTTGTATAGCGGCGACTTGGGTGAGCCAGGGCATGGCCAGTCCCCTCCCCAGCGTAGGCCATGGGTGGTGGCGGCGAGCGATGGAATCATCCATCCCACGACAGGACAGGACGAGGGGTTACATTGATAGGTAAGTAGTAGATATCGGAACGCTTCCTATCTCTCACTCATGACCGTCCGGCGGCCCGCTTATCGGCGCTCACGACTCGGGCGACAATGTGTGTGTTGATCGTCGAACGGGTTTAATGAGTGTGCCGAGAGTAAGAGAGAGAAAGAGGGTAAAAAGAGAGGGGGCAGCAGGAGAAAAAAAGACAGCCCGGAGTAATGAAAAGGGAATAGTAGAGTGGAGAGATGGCGGACGGGACGCACAGAGAACCCCGGGCCGGAGCAAGGCCCGAATAGTGGGTCCACTGCAACGTCAACAGGGATATACGTACAGCTAGTAGACAACTTGCAGGCATGGGGCGGAAGAGGCCCGCCATTGGCCGCGGCTTCGTTGATCCTTGGCGCCCCTCGTCCAAGTGCCGGGGGGGGGGGGCTTACATCTGTTTGGGGGTATGTACGTACGGCTGTCTCGGGACTCCATCGTCTCTCTCTCACTCTCACACTCTCTCTCTCTCTCTACATAGTACGGAGCATGTGTGTGTTGGTTGTGTATTGCATCGGTAACACCCGTATCCACTGCAACTTCTCCCTTTTTGATTTTAATTTAATTTCCTTTACTCTCGCATGTATGTATGCCGTTGCCCTCTCTCTCTCTCTTCACTATTTGCTTTGTCCATGACTCGAAACAGGTCAGATGTGCAGGCGATGCATCATCTTTGGTGACCAGTCACGAGCAGATTCCCTTGGTTGGCCTAGCTCTTCATCCTTCTGTCCCTCCCTCCCTCTGTTATCTCAGTGTATTGACGCCACCGGCTTTTGGGTCCCAAGATTCCTTTCTCTGCCCAGAGCTGGCCCCTAGATCAGAAGCCGTCTTGACTCTCTCCGGCCTTAGCCCCTCCAAATCGTTTCCACTGTCACCCATCATCCCCTGTCTCCCTCTGTCAGCGGCCCCCCCAGAATTCTCAACGCCTGCCCCGGGAGCTGCCGTATGTGGATGGGGGTCCAAAGTCTCACCTGCGAGCGCTGCCTGGTCCCCTGCATGGAGAAATTTTAGCAATACCGTCCAGAGTCTGGTTGTCTCTCTCTCAGCTTCCGGTCACAAATTGCAGCCTCTGGCTTGGCTCTCGTGCCAAGCGGGTTTCCGCCCGGCCCCGGGAAACTCCCTCATACCGAGACACGGTACCTGCCGTCAACAAGTGACGCGGGACATCAACAGGTTATGTCTAATGCATATATCTGCATGCAGTCTCATTCCCATGAAAATAAGGCCTCATCCGGCGCTTTGCGCGCCCTGCACAGAATTCAAAAGACCTTGGTACTGCCCTCCCTCGACGACTCATGTCAATCTTCATCAAGGCCCAAACTGGTTAAATAGAGTGACCCTCTTCAACTGAGCGAGGCCGGGGTCCGTCTGGGCATAAGCAGGGACCCTCCCTGCATGCTGTGCCATTGCTGATCTTCTCCCCCATACTCCATCGGCAAGTCGCAATGACACGAGTACGCCTCGTAGACCTATCCACTCACGATTCAACGGCAGTAGCAGGCATGCGTGTGGTGTGGTGTGATGTACATATACACGTACTTGTATGTATGTACACTGCAAATAATGTGGCTGCTGTGCATATCGAGGTACCTTAGCCTGTACTAGCCCCGATGCCTTCTCCATCCTCCTCCTTGTCCTCCTCATCGCCATCTTCCTCATTCTCCTACTCCTCCTCCTCCTTGATACATGACATCTGAGGTGGCGATCTTATCGCACGGCATCTCCCGGCAGGGAATATCATCATTCGCAGTTCCAGATCTGTCACTCCTTCACCCACGGACCAACACCAACTACTTTACAAGCCAGATCCCGGCCGCCTTTCCTGATTCTCCTCCATCGCATCATTCTACACTATATAGCCGTTGCCGTGCCGCTCCTTACACGCTCTATTTCCTTGTGTGGCGGTCCTGATTACCTTCTTTACCTCACCCACCACCACCACACCCCCTTCGCTTCACTCCCCCAACCCAGAGTCCCCCCCCTTCTCTTCCTTCGACTACTCTCAAGCGTCAAACCCCGATTCAGCATGTCGGCCAACGGCCAGCCTGCCATGGAGCTCCCTCCTGATGAGTCCCGCGTCGCCGACATCATCATCATCTTGACGGTGATGCAGGCCTTCTCGACCATTGTGCTGGCTCTGCGCATCTGGACGAGACTGTCGGTCCAAGGCATGAACCTCGGCGCTGACGACTGGACCATCATCGCCTCATGGGTGTTCCTCATCGCCTATACAGTCGACGTAACTACACGTACGTCCCGCCTTGCGACAATCTGCCCGCCTACCTTGATGTATCCGGGGCCACGATATGCTGACCATCTCTCGCAGAGACCAGATTCGGCCTCGGCCAGCATCTCCTGCGACTACCGCCAGACACCAACTTCGAAGCGTCGCTCCAGCTCTTCTACTTCGGCGAGGCCCTGTACTACATCACCGTGTCTCTCACCAAGGTGTCGATCCTGTTCCTCTACCTCAAGTTGTTCCCTCAACAAAACTACCGCCTCTTCATCTGGTCCTTCATGGCCTTTGTCGCCCTCACCGGCTTTACTTGCACGGTGGCCGGTCTCTTCCAGTGCGACCCCATCGAGAAAGCCTGGCGCACCCAGCTTCCAGGAACATGCTTCAACGTCGTTGCCCTCTTCATGTCCAACGCCGCCCTCAACATCTTCCAGGATATCGTCATCTACCTTCTCCCGGTGCCCATGCTTTGGAGGGTCCAGGTCCCTTTGAAGCAGCGTATTGCCCTCATTTGCGTCTTCGTCGTAGGAGGATTCGTTGTTGTCACGGGCATGGTCCGCCTCGACTCGCTGCAGCTTGCCTCCGTGTCCGCCGACGTCACTTGTAAGTCACAGATGCACAATAGCCCCCCTTTGCCGAGTATGGCAGCTAACTGGCTATGTAGGGGACAACTATGGAGCTGCCATTTGGTCCAGTATCGAGGCCAACTTCGGGATTGTCTGCGCCAGCTTGGTTCACTTCAAGCCTCTCATTGCCCGCTTCGCCCCTTCCTGGCTCGGCATCTCCGCCTCGTCCACCAAGGGCAGCAGCAACATGATGCGACTCGGCGATGAGCCCAGCGGCAAAGGCAGTCTACAGACTTTTGGCGGCGGCGGTCGCTCCAACAATAAGCCCTTCGGCATCCTGACCGAGATGGAGCTCGAGGAGAACGTCAGCCAGAGCCAGTCGGACCTCATCAACCCTGAGGCACGCGGCGGGATGACGGCCACGGTTTCCCACAACCCTCCGGTCGACTACGATGCCGAGAGCCAGGCGCAGTCCCAGGATGGCATCCACACGACGAGGGATTTCAGCGTTTCTTACAAGAATATTTAACAAAAAAAAGAAGTAGGCAATGGCCGGGCGTTTCTCTGATTTGAGGTTTCACGGAGGCATTATTCTTTCCCTGCCATGTATAATCATGTATCAGTCAGTGTAAGGCATGGCATATTGCATGGAGCGGCATTAAGAAATTTTTATTATCATCATTATTATTATTGCTGCGGCAGCCCACGACCTTGCTGCTGCTCAACCATCACTCTACTCCTCAGACCAGCTACAGTAGCCAGCCCAGCAAGTCGCCTCATGCTCATCCGAGCCGACATGGGTTCCCTCAGCAGTTGTACACGTCCTTCGGCTACATTCCTATATTTATTCCACCCTCTGTTCCGCGCCAGCAATTTCCCATTTTGATTGCTGGGATTCGTGGTAGGAGAACTTTGGAAAGGATGAGAGGCGAGAAAATCGTGGTTGTGTAGAATTCCACACGACGTCCCTGCCTGTCCCCTTTTAATGAAAATAAGACAGGAATCTCGGTAATGTCAAGGGGCGAGTTCGAGCCTGAGTTTGGAGAGACGAACCGATTATCCCAGACACGAGCGTGCCGTCTTAGCCCCCTTTCCATTCCTTGAGCCCCGTCCTATCACCTAGCTTAAACCAAAGCGGACGAGGAAGAACTAAATGCAGCCAAACAAGCAAGGAGACAACATCCGGCATAGCCCTTTAAACGGTCACAGAAGGTTCTTCTTACGCGTCAATTAAATATGCACGCTTGGCGCCTCGAATAAACTAAAGTCATGCGTTCATGGTAGCTCAGCCTCGTCAATATTGCGGATGAACAGGGTGAACCACTTAACGCCGTTGACGTGGCCAGTAACACTGACCCTTTCATCAACAGTGTGCACGCCGTCTAAATTTCCTGCTTCCTCAGGATCCCAGCCAGGGATATAGCGGAAGATATGCTTGCTCAGTCCCCAGTAGTACCTCGTGTCAGTGTTGCCCGTCATCAGCGCCGGCGAAATCTGCAGCTTGTCTCCGTAGAGGGCCTTGATCGTGCCAGAGAGGAGGACGAACGGATTAAGGGAATCAGTCTCTGTCGGCGTGATCGGCGCCGGCTCCAGGGTGTTATTAGAGGCCCTGAGCGTGATAGAAGACTGAGTTTCATCCCCTTCAAACGCGTTCACTGCCAGGTCGTACTTGTCTGCGAGCTTCGAGGCGAGCTTCGTCAGGTGCTTCTTGATGTCGGCGGAGCTCGAGCCAATGTTAATGCGATGATTCACAAGGGCAGTCGTCCTCTCCGGCAAGGCATTCGCCTTGACTCCGCCGCCCACCACATCAACAGCAACGGAAGTGGTAAAAAGATATTTCATGGGCCGGCTCGCCTCTGCCACTGCGCGGGCCAGCTTGTCCTTCTTGGCTCCAGTGTGGTGCCCGCTCGGCATCAACTTCTTCCAGTCGTCGGGGAACTCGGGCCCGTAAGCTGCACCACACTGCAAAATGTTCATGAAGGGGTTTTCATCAGCAATGTGGGGTTCGTACGGATTGCTCTCAATCATGGTGATGAACTCAGACATGACGCCAATACCGGTGTGAGGAGGAGGAATCGACGAGTGGCCGCCCGGCATGCGGACGATAACATCCACATCTATGTAACCCTTCTCTGCGACGGCAGGCACGGCGAAATAAGTGCCAAAAGTAGGAACGTTTCCAGAACCCTCATCTACAATCATGGCCACGCCGTCTTTTCCGTAGCGCTCCATCAGGGTATTGGAGAGATGCCCCGCTCCTTCGCGGCCAGAGCTTTCCTCGTCGAATCCAAATGATAAGATGAGGGTTCTCTTCGGGGTAAAGCCTGCGTTGATGAGCATCTCGACAGCTTCCAGGATGCCGACCAGCGTGTTCTTGCAATCGGAAGCGCCTCTGCCCCAGACGTAAGCCCCGTCGTAGTGGCCGCTGTACGGCGGATGTGTCCACTGCGACACGGTAGCCTGGGCCACTGGAACGACATCCTGGTGCGCCATCAGAACCGTGGGCTTGAGAGACGGGTCGGAGCCCTTCCAGGTAAACAGTAGGCCGTGCGTGTTGACCTTTTCCAGCTCCAGGTACTCGTGAACAGCGGGGAAAGTGGCCTTGAGGTAGGCGGCAACGTCGTACATGGTATCCCAGCGCTTGTCCTCCCCGACGGGGCCCAGGTCGTCGTAAGACTCGCTGGGGATCTTCACAGCGCCGGACAGACGAGCGACACTCTCATTGCGGAACTTGACAGTGCTGAAATAAGACTCCATGTCGGACAGAGCCTGGGTCTGGTGTTTGGGCTGGATGGGCTCCACCTGGGGGCATTGAGCCTTGAAGTCTGGCACGCTGCCGCCGTGGTGATGATGGCAGCCCAGCGAAGGTAGGCTGAAACGTGTTGAGGCATAGTAGCCAGTTGCTAATGTGGTCGCTATGCCGCACAGAAGCAGTCGGCGGCGACGACTTGACGCTGATTTCTTGACTGGCATAGTGGCCACATTTGGCAGCTGAGGCTGCATGGGCAGCTTCTCATAACTGGCCATCTTGACGTCTTGAAGGGGGGGGGGGGGGGGGGGGGCGTTGTCAAGATTAATCGCACAGATGGGAGGATGAGACATAAGGAATAGGAAAGTAAAAGACAGTTTCTCGACGAAAATGACATGAGGGGGAGGATTACATAAAATCATTATAGGGCTCGTTATCTACAGGTTTGTATTACTAATAACTATCTAACCCCTAACGTAGATTAGACTATGGACTTATTAGTAATATAAAAGACTATATTTATATTTTATATAGAATAGCTTCATATAATAAAAACCCTAACTTTAGTATATTCCTTTTAATAATAATACCTTTATTTTATTAAAATATATAAAGAGGAAAAGAGTGTATAGTATAGAGTATAAGCGGTAGAGTGCTTCCACCCTACACTATACACTCTTTTCTTCATCATAAGCAGTAGAGAGCAAATAAATAGTAGAGATAGTGCCTAGTGCCCCGGCAACCAATACAGTCGTAAACAGTAGAGAAGAATAACAATGAGGCTATCGTCAGGCCCTTGCGTACAGGGTAGCCGACTGGCCGAGTGGCCGAGCCACAGGTGGCTGCAATGTCACAAGCCACACTGAGCTTGACCATGAGCAGGCATGTGATGCGACGGGATATCGAGACATACAGAGGGTTGGGGCGGGGTCAGACCAGATGGAAGGCTCTGACTGACTGCAACGGTGCCCGGCTGGGAAGCTTCGGTTGACTCACTCTACTACTTATACTCTATACTATATACTCTTTTCCTTATTATAATAATAAAGATAAAAATTAAAACCCTAATTCTTAAGGTCTTAAGTACTAAACCTTATCTAGGTAGCCATTTACTACTTCTTCCTATTTTAAGATGCTTCTGCGGCTATGTCATCCGCAAAGACATTATATCTATATTTAGCGCCCTCATGATCATCACGCAGTCTCTTTTGTCCGCGGCCATAGATCTTCTCCCGGGCAGAGAGGCCGGCATCACCCTCCGCTGGTAATTCTGGATAGAGGCCACGCTTTCGAAGTTCTGGCAGCAGAAGATCCACAACCTCTTCAAATGTCCCAGGGGTAGTGACATACCCAATGTTGAAGCCATCAATGTCACCCTCGTGAATCCATCGCTCCATTTCGTCTGCTACCGTTTGAGGACTTCCAACCGATACGGGGCCAAGACCTCCAATGGCGGCCCGTTCTGCAATGACCCTGGGTGTCCATTTCGGTATATCCTCGCTCGTTGTAGTGAATGCTTCAAGTATGCTATGGACCTTGTGTGGCTCTAAAGAGTCTGATGCCGTGAGCTCTTGGTCCAGAGGGATGGCTGACAGGTCCAAGCCAGTCCAGCCACTGACTAGCACCAAACCACCGATTGTGGAGGCGTACTTCTTCACTTCTTCATACTTGGCCTTTGCCTCTTCGTCTGACCGCCCGATAATTGGTGTAAATGTGGCGAAGAATTTGATCGACTCTGGATCTCGACCTCGCTCAGCTGCTTGTTTACGAATCTCTTGGACCTTGGGCCTCAACAGCTTAGGCGAGTGCGATGACACAAAAATGCCTTCCGCATGTGTGGAGGCAAAGGCAGAGCCAGCAGTCGAAGTTCCTGCCTGGAAGAGAAACGGTGTTCGTTGAGGCGAAGGATCGACAATGTGCCGCGTATCCAGCGTGTAATATTTCCCATGATGGTGGATTGTACAGATCTTTTCTGGGTCAGCATAGCTGTCATTCTCTGAATCAGGTGAAATGGCGTCGTCTGCCCATGAGCCTTCCCACAGCCTTTTAATATTGATTAGATACATAATAGACCATTAATGACGGTCCATGAATGCACTTACTTATATAGAACGCGGAGGTACTCATCGGCTTGCGCATATCGCTCATCATGAGTGACCGGTGTATCAAGCCCAATGGCTTTAAACGCCGCCTTTTTCCACGACGTAACTATATTCCAGCCAATACGACCTTTGGTGAAATGATCAAGAGTGGAGAAACGTTTAGCTAAAAGGAATGGTGGTTCAAACGATGTCGACGCTGTAATTGCAAATGACAAGTTTGTGGTGACGGCTGCCATTGCGCTGATAGGCTACGTATAAGCACGTTAGCCATGACTTTGAATGTAGAGGAGAGGAAGGAGTCTCACAATTGTTGGATCAGTCACGGGCCATTGCGCAGCGCGTCGTATACAGTTGTCCAAACTCCCCTCATACGTATCGTAACCTCCATATGTGTCTGCCAGAAAGAGCGCGTTGATGCCACCCCTCTCAAGCAACTTGGCTAGGTCAATCCAATATTGAAGATGACGCTTTGTGGCGGATTTGTCGACGGGGTTCTAAAGTCTGATTAGCTCTTATTTGTGAGTGACTTCCGGTTATCTTTTTTTGGTGGAAGATTGTACGAAATGGTAAATGCTCAGATGATACCTTCCATTGCCCAGGTGATAGGTGGCCCACTGTGGACATGTCAAATGCATTGATGAGGATTTGTTTCTTGGTCCCATTACTGGTCCCGCTCGAGATGTTTTGGTCCTGTGCGCCTGACATTTCACAACAGCGGAATAGCATATACACGGACGTGTTGAAATGGCAATTGGATTAAACCGAGAGCACGTATATTTGTACTCACCCGGAGTTGGCGATGCTCGAGCGCTAGAACAGATAACGTCTTATACCCCGCAATGCTAGTGGATGTGTCGTGATTTGGAGATCAAATCACGGTAACAATTCGTCTTGGGGAGCCTTCTAAGTTATCCCTCATCTATCGTAACATTGCAGCTGCCCTCAACCACTCTACGTGGCTGTAGCTGGTGTCATTGTGGGTACTGGTGTCACAATCGGACAGACTAGTGCCAAGCCTCCAACGAAGTTCCATGATTCCCCATGCTCAAGCACTCTTCTACGACTCTTCGCATTTGCACCTGGAATGCTTTCAGACTCATACACAGCTCGACCAACATCGGACTTTATACCTCTAAGCTACGCGTGAATTTGCAATAATTCTCCCTTGAAATTGAATGATTGCTAGTCTGTCCTTTTATGGCCCTGGCGAAAAGACACTACAGATACAATAGCAAGTCTCACTAATATGAATAAAGCAGTCAGTTCCTGAGTTGTGACTTTCGGAACCAAATCATCCAACTGCTCGAATCCTCAAATGCTAACTGCTTTATCGTAGGCGGGTAGGCATTCATCTCAAGTTTTAGACTCCCTTTACATCTGCATGTATCTCTCCGCTTTCTGATCTGTCTGTCGCAATTGTTCCCTCGCCCTGTACGACTTGTCCTGTAGGGTCCTCAGCTTGTGGACTTGCCGACTCGTTAGCAGTTTATCCATGTGTTCCTAAGTGATGATAGAGCTTACTCGGTTCGTTTGAGATACCAATGAAGAATGTGTGTTGCGATAATAAGTGAGACAGCTGACGCAAGAGTAAACGCGAAGCCCTTTGGAAATCGGGGTGCTTCTACAGTAGGGAATACCAGTAGTGGCGTCCATGCTGTTGAAGACTGCGAAATAGCGTTAATCAGGACTAGAGTGAATGATCTTTGAGCAGGAGATGCCCGCAGCTGTGTATTGACCCATCCATGGAAGACGCTGGATAGGGCATTTGCAGAATAGATTGTCGAAAAGGCGAACCATAGCGCAGGTTCAGGCACTTTCCAGATGGTTAGGATAATCAAGCCAATGATGTTCCAGCCGGCAGCCAGCGTGATGGCCCAGGCCGGACCAATAACTAGATCCGAGGCAAAGCACACAAAGAGTGTATAGAATATTCCTAGTCCCGGTGCAATGACGCCCAATTCATTGACTTTTGCTGCCGTATATCGGTTTAGACTCTTAATCCATAAGAGGAATGTGCCTGCGCTGATATGAATGCCTTGATTCCAAAAGAAGATGTCAATTATAACGATGGCCCAGAACTGGGGGTTTTTGAACATCCCTTTCAAAGAAAGGATATTCAGTTTGCCGTGCGATATATGCCCTGCTTTCTTAAGTCGAGCCTCGCCAACATCGATGTCATGCTGGGACAGGACTCGTCTGTTCGGCTGGTCGGGAGAGCCTGGGATAACAAAATACCCCAAGATGCCAACTGGGATAGTAATGATGGCGCAAATGATATACATCCATCTCCAGCCAGCAAGGCCATGCACGCCATCCAGACGTGCAGAAGCTCCGGACTGGATGAGACCCGCCGTCAAGGTTCCTAGAGATAATCCTACGTAGAAGATTCCTCCGCGGCGGGAAATTTCATCACCACGATACCATGAGCCTAATGACTGTTAGATTTTCCAAGTATTCAAGTAACAAGAAGATGTTGATTTTGGCTTGCCAAATAAATAATGCATTGCCGGGAAGAACGTCGCCTCAAACCAACCAACAAGGAATCGGTAGGCTGCAAGCTCCGCATAGGAATTGACACGATACTGTAGCAGCGTGAAAACCCCCCAAGATACATCCAGGAATGGGAGGAGCCAATACAGTGGGATGTAGGTTAATAGAAAGAAAAAGGGTATCTGCCCTGTCACAGCACCAATGATGTAAAATGTTTGAAGCTGGACAAGCTCATTGCCATGGAAGCCAAGGTCTTCCTTCAACCCAGCCACATACGCATTATCTTTGCGAGTTTTAGCATAAGTACTCGAGTGCAAGCGGGCGACTTACTGAGGTTTGACTGGTCTATGTATTTGATCCAATATGCGAGAACAGCGTAGGGAACAATTAGAGCGTCAATCTTGATAATGAATTTTCGCTCCTGCTCGGTATCTGTATCGGAGTACCACCGGATGTTGTACCACTTTTTCTGTGTTCCCCCAGACATTTTGGCATAGATATCTAGTAATCAATCTGGTCAAAGTACGAGTAGAAATAAGGCAAAAGGTTGTCGAGGATGAAGCAGACGCTTGGGCTCTGATGCTGAAGTTGGATTCCTATAACTTAGTGAATGGAGAAAATTCTACAACTAATAGCATAGTAGCGACCTTTTCTAGCCGTTCAGTGTACCCAGAACTGCGGATCCTGGGAGTTGCGCATATTGCACCATCTTGACGATTATGGTGGCATAGGTGCAGTGGCTCCAGATCCAGTGCTACAATTACGCTCGACAAAGCCTTAGGAAAACGATCACGCTATGGGATTGGATAGGAAAAGGTACTGTTGGAGTCACTCCTATCTATTATGGGGCTTTAGTCAAAGATATCATGTGATACTCTTGCCTAATGTCTTGAAGGTATTTAGACCTGTTGAACCGGCTGATGCCCTGGGTGTTGACCACATACCGAATTTTACTCATGCCTCGCTTAGCAAGGCCGCTGGGCTCGGTAGCCCCCAAACTGGGATGGTTATTTTCAAAGAGAGGGTAGAGATACTCAAAGGAAAATCCTGGTGTCGGCATTTCAGTCCTAGCCAGACCTAAGTCTAGCTTTTCAGCGCTGCCCCTGTCGTCTTGAAAGCATTGTTATATCCTTCCCAAGTTTCTTGAAGTAGGCATAACAAGGTACACGCCTGCCCTTTAAGCTCGTTCCTAAAGGAAGAGCAACGCCACAAGCCTGAGACAAGTGCGCTCAGAAGGCTTAGGATCGCTATCATCGTGAGGCTGCATCTCCGTTTTATGAGCTGAGAAATGTCGGTAGCATTTTCGACATCTGCCCCCAATTGCCCGCGCTCCAGGTGGTAGAGCCATACCGCAAACGGGGTTTAAGCAGGTACGATCCGCGAATCCTTCGCTACGGCGGAGCTTCCATTTCTCGCAGACTCCTCGTGGTCTGTCCGCGCCCAGGTGACTAAGGGTATATGTGTAGCAAGTACCGCATCTCTGATTTACCAACCTGCCTTCAGGTGGCACAATGATACCACAGTTCGGGTTGCCGCATTGTTTTCCCTCGGAATTCTCCTGAGCAGGCACATGACATCCAGGCTCCCTCTTCCGCTTTTTGCCTCCGACGTCACTCTGTCTCATGTTCGGGGTGATTTCCTGTCGCATGTCCTGTGGCGAAACCTGCTTCAGAATGGCTTCAAAACAGTTGTCGCACCTTTGTCGGTGTTTCGGTCTTGGACCGCCGCAGTCCTGGCAGATCCCATCTTCTCTGCGTTCGCGTTGCATGACACGGTCGCCAGCAAGGAAGCACTGCTCGCACAATCGTTTTCCGACCGCTCTCGGCCCATCACACGCAAAACACCTGAGCGCGTCTCCAGGGTTCTTCTCTAGCCTAGTTGCCAGATCAACCCGGTATCCTCGACGCCTAGCCATCTCAATAGCAACTGAGCACTTGTCGCACGTACTTCTCCCTTTTGGGCGCTGCTCCCCGCACTCGCAGCGACTCAGACGAGCGGTGGGCTTCATCATATAGCAGCTCAGGCATATTCGCTGGCCATCTGCCTCTGCTCCGCAAAGGGTGCAGAAGGATTTGCCGCGACTGTTCATCAGGATCATCAACGAGCTTTCGGGTATACCAGCACACCGCAATAGTCCATGCGACCTAGCAGGCACTAAGTAAGCATGGGATAAGACCTTCACAGTGTGAGATGTACTCACGTAGTTTGTCGAGGTTATAGTGCTGAAATGACTTGAGCGATGATACCGCAAGTCCATGACGAACGTTGACATGCCGTAGGAACGATGTCTTGCGGCCTGCGTGTGTAGTAGCTCCACCCAGATCGAGGTTGCAAAGGCCACCAATTTCTCGAGGATCCAGGATCTACAATGTAGCTGTAGGTACCTTATCTTATCTACTAGGTACGGAACACTCAGGTGGCTTGGTAGCCCCACTTAACTACGTGCAGCGGCACTGCATGCAAATTCTTCCGGCCAACTCCAACGACTCAGAGTCGTCCTTTCGCCTTTCCCTCCATTCCCATCACCACATACGTCGACCTCACTCAATTTGGCCATAGAGATCATGCCTCATCGAATGCTCTCTGCCACTGTCGCCCTCAGGGCCGGTGCCCGCCGAGCTGGCTCTCGATTGCCCGGCGCCGCGGTGGCCACAACGAGTCCCAAGATCACGACGGCCAGCCGGAGTTACGACCTCGCCCCCGCCCGTGCGTTTAGCCTGTCCTCGAGAGTCCTCGCCAAGCCCCCAGATCGAACCCGCGAGATTATTGCCGAGACCATCAAGAGCATCGGTAGTCGGCGCGAAGGCCAGCAGTACCTCAAGCTATTCTCGTCCGTTTCCTCACAAAAATTCGCTGTCGTCAAAGTTGGGGGGCATTGCTTAGAGATAACCTCGATGAGCTCTGCCGAAGTTTTGCTCTCCTGTTCGAGCTAGGCCTATACCCAGTGATCATTCACGGCGCTGGACCCCAGCTCAACCAGCTGCTTCTAGACGCCGGCGTGGAACCACAGTTCGAGGAGGGTATCAGGGTTACTGATGCTAAGACGTTAGGTATTGCCCGGAAGCTCTTCCTCGAGGAGAACCTTAAGCTGGTTAAGCGCTTGGATGAGCTTGGCGTGGCCACTCGGTCCCTCCAAGGTGTTTTCCAAGCCGATTACCTTGATAAGGAAAAGTGGCAGTACGTTGGCAACATCACAAAGGTCAATACAGACGCTATTCAACAATCCATTGAGGCTGGATATATACCTATCCTTAACTCTATGGCTGAGTCCGAGGATGGTTACCTCCTCAACGTCAACGCCGATGTCGCCGCGGCCGAGCTCGCCCTTGCCCTTGCCCCACTGAAAATTATTTTTCTCTCAGAGGCTGGCGGTCTATTCAATGGCGAGGGGCAGAAGATTAGCCTTATCAACCTGGATCAGGAATATGACGATCTCATGAAGCTTCCCTGGATGAAATACGGCAAAAGGCTAAAGGTGAAGCAAGCTGCCGAAATTTTGAAGTCACTCCCTCGTACGTCCAGCGTCGCGATCATACATCCGAGCGATCTACAACGGGAGCTATTCAGTAAGTGCTGCCCCACCGCTGACATAACCCGCATGTGGGGTGGAGCCGTATGTGGGGCGCAATCGTATTAACAAATCCTCAGCCGACTCGGGAGCTGGCACGCTGATTCGTAGGGGCACTACTATCAAAAGGGTCACCTCTCTCTCCCAGATTGAGGATCTTGACAAATTGAAAGAGACCCTAGTCCGTCACGAGGGTCTCGACTCCGAGACTAACGTCGACCAGTTTCTCAACTACCTCAAGGAGAGCCCTTTCACTGCATACTACGACGATACTATGCAATGTCTCGCAATTGTGGAACCCGCCGGCCCCCACTCCTCTGTCCCTACTCTTTCCAAACTGGCCATTGCTCAGTCTGGGTGGTTGACCAACATCCCCGAGGACATCTTCACTGCAATCAAGAAGGATTATCCTAGCCTTACATGGACCATTCGCGAAGATGATGAGAACCTGACTTGGTACTTTGAGAAGGCGGACGGTACCTTCAAGAACGGCAACGGTAGCGTTCTGTTCCACTACGGCATTGAGGATCCCAGCTCTGAAGCCCTTGTTCCTATCTATAAGAATTTTATCTCTTGACATGCCAGTGCAGAAAGAAGGTAGGACTTATCTAGCTCACTCTATTAGTGGGGGAATAGCATGCTAAAAAAGCTCCAACTGTAGAAACAGTATGTACAATGGCATGTTTCAAAATACGGCCTTCGTTCTCCATAATCGCCGACTTGGCTGCATTTGGAAATCTTCCCACAGCAGGGCCCAGAATCCTACATACCCATCCAAATTAAGTGAACCGGGGACCCAAGACCTTGTCGCTATGGACCGTCGGTACCAAATCTGTCATGCTGTCAGGACAGGGGACAGCTCGGCGACCTTGGTAGTGAAGCTCTCGGTTGAATTATTAAGTGATGACCTCATCGTCAAAACAACATGAGTAATGCAAGGAAATGCTTCTGCTGATAATTAGAAATACTTGATAACATAATCCACATGTATCATCGCTTTAGATGTACGATGGATTCAAGTCAATCGCCCTTCATGGCTACCATCTACCTGCTGAAATGGAGACAAGGTTGAAATCACTTCAGGCATTTATAGTTTCGGTAAGCATATCATGGGGTGATAATTGGCCAAGCACCAACAGAGCTGAACGGCATACTCAATTCACCACGTGGACAGCTTATCAGCTCTCAGCCTCAGCTGAATGCTTTGCGTAATATTTGAGCTTCGTGTCCCAACAAAATGTCAAAGAAGGGCAAGGTAAGAAAGATTTGTGTCTCCAAGTCATCATGCCTCAATGGTATTATACGTCCAAAGTGAGACTGCTTCGAGCCCGCCGTCGCCTTGGCTTCTCCAGCAGCAACTTTCGGTATCGGCCACTCAACACGCAGCATGGCGAGGATTTTCGGCTCCTGATCCTGGAGCCGGGTCCATGGGACGCCGAAATTCGCTGTAAACTCAAGCACGCTGCCTTTGATACGGCGCCAGAGTATGAGGCCATATCGTATGCATGGGGAGACGAAAACAAACGGAAGGACATATGGCTCGAAAATTGCCAACACGCCATCACAGAGAATCTGGAAGTCGCTTTGCGATATCTACGGCATCCCTCGGCACCTCGGATCCTGTGGACTGATTCGCTGTGCATCAACCAAGACCGGGCTCACCAAGATGAAAAGGAGGCGCAGCTCTTGAAGATGAACACCATATACACAGGGGCATCAGACGTGCTTGCTTGGACTGGCGTTGAGGCCCCTACAAGCCACGAGGCCTTGCGTATCCTCAACGCCTTCGGGAAGTGGTGTGTGGACCACGACGATGCTATAGATGCACATATGCAGGACCCAAACCCACAATATAGCTCCATGCATGATCTCATAGAAGGACATGGGTTTCCGCTGGAGTCCCAGAATTGGGACTGCGTATGGGAGTTTCTTGAGCGCCCATACTGGTCTCGTGTCTGGGTCATCCAGGAACTTGCCGTCCGTGGCAGAGGCATGGACGCTAAGCCTTGCAAAATCATTTGCGGGAGGCAACACATTGACAAAGGTGTATTCGAGATGGCTTGCACGGGACTTCTCGCCCTTGTCATGCCACAGCAGAGCAGTCCTCTGACATCGGTCCAGGGTGATATGCATGAGCCTCTGAAGTCGATGCTTCTTCGTGGGCGAGGCCACCCCCCTGGGCTGTCCATGTGTCAGGTCGTCTGGGCAGCAAATCCAGTCAGAGCAAAGCCGCGCCTCCCCTGGCTACAGACTGTGACTTGGAGGTTCGAGGCTTCCAAGGACCACGACAAGATATATGCGCTCCTGGGCCTAGTAGAGGAAAGTGACCAGGCTGTCAAGCCGTCTTACCGGAAATCAACATCGGAGATGCTGATGGACTACGTGCGGTTCTACGTGGTCCGAGACAAGAGTCTTGAGACAATATGCTCGAATCGCAGCACCAAGTGTAGATTTGGACCGACTTGGACACCAGAACTACATAGAGAGCACTATGCGCACGAGTTGATACTTCAGGGCGAACACAACATCGCGGCGTACAATGCATGTGCCACTCGGCGTGCAGACGATGTCGTCTTTGATATTCCCAAAGGACTGTTGAGGGCTCGCGGTATTGAAATCGGGACTTTGGACGTTGTCATAGGGCCATGGATTGAGGGCACAGAAATGGGAACTGCATTGTCTGGCCCTATGGACTTGGCTCAGCGGTCCGGGCACCAAGAATTCATCAATGGTCTTCGAAGCTTCGTGGCCCCGATAGCAAACGACGAGGAGGTCTATGATGCCTTTTGGAGAAGCCTCGTTGCGGACCGAGGGATCCAAGGAATGGGAGAGGACGACATCCGACCTGCACCCGCTGACATGAGATTCCAGAGTCGCATGTTCTTTGGCCTGGAAGGCTTGCCGGACAGAAATCTGCCGGATCATGTAAAGCTGGAGATTTTCCAGTCACGGACGGGGCGCTTCCTGGGCTCCATGACTCAGGCCATCATCAACCGCACTTTTGTCAAGACAATCGATGGCCAAATGGGCCTGGGGCCATACCAGGCCGAGGCTGGAGATGTGGTGGTTATTTTGTACGGTTGTCAGGTGCCTGTTGTGCTGCGTCCGCAGGCCGAAGGACGTTATGAGGTTGTAGGGAGTGCCTACATCCACGGCGTGATGGATGGTGAAGCGGTGATTGCTGGAAGCGTCGAGGAGCGCGTGTTTGAGCTGTGCTGATTCTTTTTACATTTTCTGTTTTTTCTTTCTTTTTTGTTAGGGGATTCACTTGCTGCTCTTCCAGTTATCGGTTCTTCATACCTTGCTGGCTTCTCTGCAGTTCATGTTAGACGTTGGAGCAGCCTGTAGTTGTTCAATGGTCCATACCCACATGGAAAAATAACATCAGACTGAATTCCTAGGCCTTCTGCGTTTGTTTTGCGGATAGCAAGGCTCCTTCACCAGATAGACATTCGGGGATTCACGCTCCGTCCTGACGGACTCGGGCCGCGACTCCATCCACCAATAGAACAAGAGCACATCGGCGCATAATAGGAGGACAAATTAGGGTTGGACGGGAACGACAGTTCATGCCAAGAGCGTCAACGAGGCTTGGCCGTGGTGGAAGCGAGGGCGTGGTTTTGTTACGTCCAATAGGCCTGAGAGGTTGCCGGCATGTTCGAATGCTGCGGGATGGAGCCCGGCGCCCTCATTGGGCCGCGGGAAAGCTTGTCCTGGCTTCAGCAGGGTCTTGGCGCGTGGGATTGCGTCGGTACGCGGGCCATGGAATGCCGGATTCAATGCAGAAACGCTGCGCGGGCGATCTCACGATGTCCGTCCATCCGCTTGGCCCCTTGGGAGGTTGGCTCGGGGTATAAAAGAGGCCACATATCACCAGAGATCTACAGCCTTGCTTCCCCCTTGGACACACGCATATCCAAACTTCCATCTTGAGAGACAGACCGCGGTCCTTTCCTACAAAAGATGAAGTCGTCTCTCCTCGTTGCCCTTGCGGCTGTGGCTCCGGCCTTTGCGCACTACAACTTTGAGTCTCTCATTGTCAACGGCCAGTCCACCGGGCCTTATGAGTATGTGCGCCGCGTCAAGAACTCCAACTCGCCCGTCGAGAATGCCTCGTCGCCCAACATGATCTGCAACGTGGGCGGCAACGACGCCGACTCCCGCGCCGCCACCAAGACCTACACGGTGGCTCCCGGCGCCCAGATCGGCTTCAACGTCAACGCCAACCTCGGCCACCCTGGCCCTTTGTACGTGTACATGAGCAAGGCCCCCAGCGGAGTGTCCGCCTCCGACTACCTCGGAGACGGCGAGTGGTTCAAGGTCTACGCCCTGACGACGGACCGCATCGACCCCAACACGGGCCTGAGCTGGGCCTCGTTCCCCAACAGCCAGGGCATCACCAACTTCTCCTTCACGCTCCCCCAGAACCTCCCTGCGGGCGACTACCTCGTGCGCCCCGAGCACATTGGCCTGCACGGCGCTGGCACCTTCGGCGGCGCCCAGTTCTACATGGGCTGCGCCCAGATCCGCGTCACGGGCAACGGCAACGGCACCCCCTCGCCCACCGTCAGGATCCCGGGCTTCTACACCGGCCGCGAGGCTGGTATCCTCATCAACATCTACTGGCCGCCGCCTCAGAGCTACGGCTCCCCCGGCCCTGCCGTCTGGCCCGGCCAATGCGAGGACCACACTCCCAACCCTGCTGGCCGCACCAGCGACGGCGACTGCACGCCCATGCGATAGATGCAGTATCAGCATCACTGTGCCTCGGGGGGGTGGGCGGTCGCACAGGAGGTGTAGACATAGAGTGTGCGCTCCGTGGACTGTGGAATCTGATGTATATATGCTATGCAGTGTATGAAAGTGCTGCCAAGTTTGCGCGACTTGACTGTGTCATTGTAGCTGTTTTCCGATGTTATTGAACGTGTCTTCTGGTGGCCTGGCTGGGATATGGCAGCTCGAGATTGTGCCTGGGAGATTGAAGGAAGACAGCCCGAGAAATAAATAGGTAAAGAAGTATTTTTCTATCCTCAGAAATACGATGAGCAGATAAGGCAGGTGTTGGAGTGCCCCAGGCTTCCTTCCACTTGCATTGTTGGATTCATCCACTGATAAGATAAGCCCGGATGCTCCCTCCAAAACAACAAACCCGCGCCGCATTGACGCTCACTCATCAAGGCCGTCATTCGGCATCAGCATCATCGCTCCCACCAAAGCCACTCCGTAATCTCATTGGAATGTGGGCATCAGCCGCGGTGCTTGGCGGGCTGGCCACGGCGGTCTTGGCCCAGTTCCCGCCCGAGCCGGAGGGCGTGACGGTTCTCAAGTCGAGGTTTCACGAGAACGTCACCATCTCCTACAAAGAGGTTTTTCCTGCTCCGAATCCAATGCGCGCGCCGAAAAACACGCTGACAAGATGGCTAGCCGGGCATTTGCGAAACGACGCCGGGCGTCAAGTCTTATGCTGGATACATCCACCTGCCGCCCGGCTTCCTCAATGACGCGAGCGGCGAGGCGCAGGACTACCCCGTCAACACGTGAGTGGTCCTTTGCCGCATCATCAGGCTGTGTGTTGGTGTTGACTTTGCCAGCTTCTTCTGGTTCTTTGAGGCGCGCAAGAACCCTGCCACGGCTCCCTTGGCCATCTGGCTCAATGGCGGCCCCGGTGGCTCCTCGATGCTTGGCCTGCTGCAGGAAAACGGGCCCTGCATGGTTGCGCAAGACTCCAAGTCCACCGTCCTGAACCCGTGGAGCTGGAACAATGAAGTCAATATGCTGTACATTGACGAGCCCAACCAGGTCGGCTTCTCCTACGACGTGCCCACCAACTGCACGCAGGTCTTTACTTCTCCCGACCTCACCGGCAACGTCATCACCCCCGCCGACTTCTCGGATGGTCTGCCCGACCTCAACATCACGTCCATGGTGGGAACGTTTAGCAGCCAGAACATCTCTCACACCCCCAACAGCACGGCCCAGGCTGGGCATGCCCTGTGGCATTTCGCCCAGACCTGGTTCTTTGAGTTCCCCTTCTATAAGCCGGCCGACGATCGCATCAGCCTGTGGGCCGAGAGCTATGGAGGCCACTACGGGCCCGGCTTCATGAGGTTTTTCCAGGAGCAGAACGAGAAGATTGCCAACGGCACCATCCAAGTTGACAATGCTCATTACCTCCACCTCGATACTCTCGGTATCGTCAACGGCTATCTCGACGCTCTTGAGCAGGCTGAGGCAGCCATCACCTTTGCATACAATAATGTGGGTTCAAGCTCCATCGGCCGTCACCGACATTGCTGACAATACATCTAATTTAGACGTACGGAATCCAAGTCTTCAACCAGTCCCTCTACGAAGAGTTGATGCACAACTTCACCGTGCCTGGAGGATGCCGCGACCAGCTACGCTCATGCCAGGACAAGCTGATACTTACTGGGAGCAGGCCCGTCACCCTCAAGGCCGCGTCCCAGGATGCTATTTGCGACTTGGAGAGCTGGTGCGCCGAGGGTGCAGAGGATATCTACCTGGGTATGAGCCGATCGTGGTTCGACATTGCCCACCAGAGCGCAGATCCCTTCCCTCCGCCTTACTACAACGGGTATTTGCTGGAAGAATCTGTTCTTCAAGCCCTCGGCACGCCTATCAACTTCACGTGGGTTTCCGGGGCCGTCGCCACTGGCTTCGGCAATGCTCTGGATCCCCTCCGGGGAGGCTTCATTGACGCTGTCGGCTACCTCTTGGACAGCGGCGTCAAGGTCCATATGATGTACGGCGATCGTGACTACGCCTGCAACTGGGTAGGAGGAGAGCGCGTCAGCTTGGAGGTTCCCTACCGCCACACCGACGACTTTGCCAACGCGGGATACGCGCCGCTATTGACCACGCAGGGCGTCAAGGGTATGACTCGGCAGTACGGTAACTACAGCTTCACCCGTGTCTTTCAGGCTGGCCACGAGGTCCCCGCGTACCAGCCGGAGGCGGCATACGAGATTTTTATGCGGGCCACCTTCAATCGCGACATCCCCACCGGTCTTGTTGCCGTGACTGATGACTTCTCGACGACCGGGCCCCAGGATACGTGGCACATCAAGAACGACCCCCCGAGATGCCCTCGCCCCTATGCTACGTGCTGGCGCCGTGGACGTGCGAGCCCGAGGTTTGGAGGAAGGTTTTTGAGGGTGCTGCCAAGGTTGAGAACTGGATTGTTGTGGGTATTGATGGAGATGATGAGCTGGAGTTTGGTGAGAGTTCGCCTAATGGGCAGTTTGTGGTGGACGAGCTGTAGATGGAAGCATGGTAGTAGACATGGACGCTTTTGGATACCCGTGATGGCACGGACGGCCATCCCAGTACTCTCAATTACATAGCGAATGGTGATATGACACATTCTATTGGCAACCACGGTGGCTAATTTTGAGGCTTGCATTAGTCCTCTTAGTTCCCGCGCGCCCTGCGCCAATCCCGTGGGGTGCATCTCGATGGCGTGTCGAAGACGTCATCGTGATAGATCCACAAGACAGACAATAAATTCGACTTCACTTTCGCAACGACCCAGATACAACAGCGACAACCTCAAGCAATATTTTACTCAGACATCATGGTGAAGCGTAAGTCGCGCAAGCAGGCACAAAGCAACAACCACTAAAATGAGCAGAAAACGAAAACGTCGACGCAGAGCAGGTGGCCACCTTTGCCGAGGGCAAGGTAGCCGATGCCGTCCGCCGAAAGCCTGGAGCGCAGAAGATTGAAGGCCAGACGCCTCAGCTAGATACCTATACCAATGATCTCGAGAGGTAAGGCTGCCCATTGCCTGCAGCACTCTCATGCGCTGACCAGGATTTGCTGTGCAGGAAGAAGGAGGACCAAGCCGCGGCAAGAGAGGAGATTAAGGAGCAGCGCAAGGCTGGTGTCAACATTGACGGTTTTCTAGGGGAGGGTAGACTAGATAATGAGGGCCTTGGAGATGTCTGATTCCAGCCGGTCAATGAAACTGGATAACTGCGCAAGCTACTGCTCCCATACGCAAAACAGCATGTGCCAGGGGACTGCCTATCTATAGAAAGTCAAGTAAAGAGATCTATCTTACACAAGGTACAGAACCTTCCCCTGTTCACTCTCGGCGGTACCGGAGCTGTCTGAGCATTCCCAATCAGGACCCTTGAACGCGATTCTCCTCGCGGTGTTGGTAAATGACCGATAGGAATAGGACTTCGCCATCATGTACTTGTCCGAGTCGGGAGGGTGATCAAAGATGAATCCCCCCTTTACGGTATCCTCCTCGGGCTGAGAATCCTCCGACTCGATGAGTTTACCCAATTCATAGTTCACCATGCGAAGTCTCCGCTTCTCGGTTACTTCATCGAGCCGCTGGACAATCTGCCATCTCAGCCTCTTGAAGCCGTCCTCATCGCCCTCATCTGCAACGTTTTGGGCCTCTGTAAGGAGGCACCGTACTGTGCGTTGCTCATGCGTTCCAGTTGCTTCAAGTACAGCACCGGTGTCGTTTGCCAGGATCCGGTCAACGTCGAACAGCATTGCGTACGCCCACAAGTCGTGCATCATGTGCGGCAGTTGCGGCTTGAACGTTCTCATAGCCTCTCGGAGTGAAAGGGCGTAACAAAGAGGGATGCCGCGAAACGTGACTTTGTCCCGGACGTACACCTGTGCAAAGGCATCCAAGAAACTCCAGGTCGTCTTTTCTCCGGGGCTCGCCTGTACTCCAAGTCCGTCTGGGTCTGCTAACTCAATGTGTACGTGGTCCAGTCGACGGACAAGGGATAATGTTGTAGCCACACGGTCAACTCCTGCAGAGACGCTGACCAAATCTTTCTCGTAGGCGAAGTCGCGGAAGGCAACCCTGACGTGGAGTTTTCGTATACTATCCAGATGCCTGCCAAGGACCCTACCAGGCCATCGCTGATAGTAGTCTATACCACACCACTCAGCGTAACTCTGCCCGTGGCGCACAAATAAGTTGACAACCCAAGTGTTCTCAGAGAACACTATGGGAGATGCTTCCTCGTAGATCTTTCGGCATGTGCTAAGGATGTTGAGGTGAAGCCCTAGCGAGGCTCTGGGAATCTGGGGTGCGTCCCGCCCTTTTGGAACATAGGACAAGGGCTCGTCTGAGGTCACAAGGTTGCGGTAGATTAAGTGCCGCGCCTCCTTTGGGAGATCCGTGAATGTCCCTTTCTAACGGTTATTGGGGCTCTCTGGGAATAGGCAGTGAGGGGGCACTTACGCGGTTCACTCATTTTCAGCAAGAGACGAGTGTAGGCTTCTAGGGGCGAAGACGGAAGAGCAGGGTGCAACTTGTTGGAGTGTTGTAGGCTGTAGAGAGCTGCAATGTCATGCTAAATAGGAAAGATCCCAGCGGTTTTCCATGCCCTGGTTCCATCGTAGACGCTGTCGTTCACGAGAAGTGACGCACGTCTCTGATACCGAACGTGTGCAGAGTCTTCAAAGAAATGGCAGAGACTTATGTTGGCAAGGTTGCTGAACATTACCTCCTGAACAAAGATGAATGTCGTGTCACGCCTCATTTCACTGAACAGATGCTTTTGTCCAGATGATTTCAAACATGAGCAAACCGGATATCCATTCAATTACAGGGCTTTCTCTTGCTGAGCCACTCTACTTGTCAGACTTGTTCTACGTTTCATACTATACGTATATTCGAAGAGGACATGTCTCTAGTTTGCGTGGATGTCCCCCATTAATCATTTAGTTTCGCCAGCCTCCTTGGAGACCTCCCCGGACTCTCCAGTGGCTTGCGAGCTGCTCAATGTATGCTGGGCAGAAGTAATTGTTCATCTAGCTTCAGCATATCTCAAAGCACACCGGGAAAGCAAATTACATTCGTATAGACCAAGAACGCACTACATCTGGTGGATGAGTTAGGTGAGAGGTGTCACTTCACCCCATCCCAAAGAGGAGCATCACACATGCTTGATCACTATGTGATTCACACACCGTGTCCACCCGTCTCCGACTGTTCACCAGTTCAACCAAGGGCGTCCAGATGGTCTCTTCTCTGGCTCGTAAATCAACGATATACAAACAGTCTCCCAGCTATTTAACTCGTATCGTTTCCTGCTCTTTCTGCATTGATTATTCAACGAAGACCATCGCCTGCTTGCTTCCTCTACATACCACAGCTCCTCCAGATCCGCGCAAAACGCATTGTGACGGCCAACATGAATATTGAAAATGACGCCCATGACGGCATGGCAACAAAAATGCCGAAACGCCGCCTAACGTACTTGAAGTTGGGGGATGAGAGCTTCCCTGTACTTTGGGTCCATGTCAGCACCAAGCGCGAGCTGGGCGAGGCTCTGAATCTCAAGAACAACAAGCTAGATATCGCCTACGTCTTCAACAAATTACTCTTATATGAGTACATCGAAGATTTTCCCGGGCAATTTGGAACATCGGAGTTTATGCCCGATGATGCACCTACACACCGAGCCCACATGCTGTTCGGCCTCACCCAGCGGCTCTGGCTCCTGCAAAGGATACAGCGCTATCTGCAAGTTCTCGACAATGATTCGCAGCGTCCACTTTGCATTCTTCCACGTCCTCGGATCACGAGGAGTATGCAACAAGTCAATGACGCCATTTCTGATGCAGATGATGCACTGAGCACGGCGCTCGATCTCTTTCACGAGACGGACGGCCCGAAAGCGCCATGTTGCTCCATCTGGGAACGGTCAAACGTGGAAGAAAGGCGAAAGGCGATTTGGTGTCTCGGCGAGTACGAGGAGCGGCAGGAGAGATTCGAAATGGGGAAAATGCTGTTGGAGGCTTGTGAGTGTTTTTACAGGTAGCTGGCGGTGGTAGGCGGTCAAGTATAGAAAGGAAGAGGAACAGAGTGAGTTTGAGAGAGCCAATGGGTTGCGGGTGAGGGAGAGATTGGGGTCGAAACAGGTCTGAGCAAACATGCTGAGGCTACTCCATAGATAGGTGAAGTAATTCTGTCAAAGCATTCACTTCACTCTAACAATGCTGTTTTAAAATAAATGGTTCCCAGTATCCTTGAAACCCGCCTGCTTGCCTTTGTTGTTTTGCTCAACCAAAACGAGCCCTACCGATCGATACCTCGAGAACATACTGCGGAACAATTGTACAACAAGAAAAAAAGAACAACGAGACAGTCTATGGTATCACAAGTCAGCAGGCCCTTTCCTCCTCCCAAACATATAGCAGAAAACGTTTCGCAGCGTAGATCATCGACATTTGGCCAGGGCGTATACTATCAGCCCCTCGATACCCTCGTATGCTCCTCATAAAACTCCAATGTCAGCGCTGCCAGGAAGCCTGGGATGCAGCCCTTTTCCCTCACCCAGAACCCGATCTGGTCGCTGATCCGTCGCGCAAAGGCGCTCTTCGGCCCGCCGCCGACTTTCATGGTGCCCCTCTCGCCGTCGAAGACAATCGAGTTCTCGTGCTCCTCCGTCTGCGAGGGGAAGAAGGTGCTCTCGACCCTCATCTTTCCGTTGGGGATGAAGGTGACGGTCCAGCCCAGTGTTGAGAAGATGGCCTCCTTGAACTCCTGAGACTTGGATCCCCACACTTCCTTGAGTCGTCGAGCTGACTTTTGTGCCGACGCCGTCTCGGCCTTTGCTGCGGCTACTTCTCTCTCCATCGCACCCAGTACCGACGTGGGGATCACGGGGACAGAAGGGTCGGGGTGCCTAGACCTAAGCTGCGCCATGAGATCGGCGTTCTCCTTCTGCAGGGCTTCGAGGGTGGACCGTTTGATTGCCTCGTAGTCTGAGGTAGGGTTTGAGCGAAGAGACAGCACTCGGGTCTGGCTGTGCTGCTTTGCAGCGGCAAGCTGTTCTCGGCTGGCTCCAAGGTCCTTGTCCAGCAGACCGACCTGCTTTTGCAGTGTCGCCACCTCTTCCTGCAGCTTGCGGTTCTTTCGCACAAGCTGGCCCAGCTGCTCACTGTTGTTCTCATCGTCGGCATGAGCGCGCTTGTTCCCAGCGTTAACTTGGGCAGTAGAGGCGGAGGGCTCGACGCTAGAAAGCTCGGTATGAAGGTTCTGGACCTCGATCTTGTATTGATCAACGAGATCCTCGAGCTCCTGTATCCTTACTGCCCGGGCTTCGTCATACTGTTCTGGCTGGAGCGTCTGGTCCTCGGTGTCGAAGGTTCTTAATTGAGCACGAAGGTACTCCACTTCCTTGACAGCGAGTGCACGTTGTCGCTCTAGCCGGAGGCGAGCCTTGTCAGCGCTGCCAGCGTCGGCGGAGGTCTTGGCGCTTTCAAGCTGTGTCTTGAGCTGCTTGTTCTCGTTCTTGAGCGCCTGCAGCGTGTTCGACTGAGCCGACAGCTCAGCCTGAAGGGAACCCAGCTTGTCAACGTAGGATGCAGTATTGAGTCGCTCCTCTACCAGAGCTCGCGCTACGGCTTCGGGAGAGTCGAATTCGTTCTCGCCCGTCTCGGCTGCATTTTCCAAGTAGGCAGTCCATGCCAATCGTTCGTCTTCGAGTCGCTGTCTCTGGATCCTTGCTTCGGCCAGCTCATGCTCCATGGCCTCGGCAGCTTCGAGTTTCCGTAGCAAGGACCGCTTCTCCTCCTCCACAATCTCGACAGCTTTGTTGATGGCGCGCAGATGCTTCAGCTCGGCCAGCTGATCTCGGTTGGTAGCCTCGAGTGTTCGGATATGCTGCACCTGCTCCGACAGTTCGTTCTTTATGATCTGCATCGTCTCTGCGTCGCCGCTCAGGGCCTTGAGTCGCAAAACGTCGGCCTCGAGCCTAGCAATCTGGTCGTCCTTCTCAGCGAGCTGGGCTTGCGTCTGCTGTAAGCTGGCTTCTCTTGTCTCGCTTTCCTGCTCCAGATCCTGCGTGGACCTCCGAAACGATGAGATTTGCAGCTCCAGGTCGGTAAGCTTCTTGTCTGCTATGCGCGCTGCGTCGTCTTTGGCCGTAGAGAGATCTTCAAGCTGCTCCTGGAGCAGCCGTGCTTCTTCCTGAGCTTCTCTGGCCTTTCTCTCCAGTGCCTTCTTGTCTTGATCGATGGATTCCTTGAGTTCCTGCATCTCCTGCCTCATTGCCTCCATCTCGGAGGCGGCCTTTTCCTGGGCTGCCTCGGCGGCTTGCCTCAGGAGGGCTTCCTCTTGTTCGCGACGCCGAGCCTGTTCCATCTTATTATTCTGCTGAGACAGGGCAATCTCTTTCTCTTGCTCCATAGTCTGCATCCGGTATTGAAGAGTACCGATCTCGGCCTTGAGAGATTCCGCCTCCTTTCTGTACTTTTCGTATTCATCGGCATCTGGAGGGGCGAGGTTCTCCTTATGGCTCTCGCGCGAGCCAGGTCGGACGGATTCGGCAGCATGACCTTGTCGGGATGGCGGGCGCGAGCCACCGCCTTCGCCTGTGACTAAGTTGTAGGATGGTTGGTTGGATCGAATGGTAGATATCTGGACAGACGACAGGTCAATCCCGCTTGTTTTCTCCTGTTGGTTGTTTGTTTGTTTACTTACTCTGGATTCTCGTAATGATGTCTGAGGGCGCGGCACACCCGATGTGCTGGAGCGAAACCTGTTGGTGGCAGAGTTTCTGCGGCTCCCCAGCCCGTCGCCCTGATTTTGCGACTGGCCTGGCATGCTGGGGGTTGAATTAAGCTGAGGCGCGTGTTGTAAATGTTTGACGAACGCGATGGAGCTTTATCAAGGGGTGGAGCTATCGCGAAACATTACCAGGTCACGTGATGTGACACCTCGACGCAATGTGTATGCATGGAATAGATGTCTGGATTGTGTCTGCAGGTAAACATTTGGCGGTGGATGATGGTGGTGCGTATTTTCCAGCTTCTGGGCGAAATATAGCTCACATTGTTTATTTGGGTGGTACGGAATAGATATTCTAGTCAATTCACGTTTTGTAGCTAACAATAGCTACCGAGCAAAGGATAGGTACCTCTGACAACGCGCCCACTGGTGACTGGTACATAGTAATTGCGCAACATGTCTACAATAATTACTCAAGTTGTTTATTTATAGCACCGAATTCATAGGAGTATACGGAGTAGCCAATTGGATTACCTTGATGATATAATTTGACGCAGCTCGTAGCACTGCCAATGGTATGTTGTCAGATGCTCCAGGGTAGACGGGCAATTGGCACTGTAACACTCCATGGGGAAAATTAAGCCAAGCTTTCCATGCCAAGTGACGTAAGGATCGATCCATGACACTGTACGGAGTGCCTGCACTTGCACATCACCCCAGGATGCTGTGCTCTTCAACTCATCAAGTCCGTGGTACAATTACAGAGTATTTCCAGACAGGTCAGACAGACAGGGGAGACATCAATATACTTATACGGGTCGCACAAATAAGACCTAAGAACCACTGCTTTCCCATCCTCTACAGGCGCATTTGAAGCACTTGCGCACTCGGGCTCCCTGTGCTGGTGGTCTTTTTATGGGGCGCCGGGCCGTTTTGTGGTTAGCCTCACTGTCAGATGGCCCCAGTCGCTGAAACTCAGCCAGTAACAAGCAGGCAATCGGGTTTGTCTTGGCGAGGTACCTCTAAGCTGCTGGATCCAGATCTTCTTCTGCTTCCTCCATTCCCACCCTCGCCAACCCCAGCATCACAAATAGCCATGACGGCTGCTCGACTCGCCAGCGGTCTTCGGGTGAGTGCGAACTTCGAGGCTGCAGCTGCAGCTACAGCTACAGCTACAGCTACCGCTGCTGCGAACCCTTGCCCGCCTGACTGGAGCTGACAATGGTCCCAGATTGTTCCCGTCTCCACGGCGCGGTCCATCGTCTCCCTCGCCAGCACCTCCTCCATCCGTGCGCCGACCCTCGGTCTTCGATACGCGCATCCATATCGTCGCATCTCCTCGACGCAATCTCGCTGGGCATCCTCTGGATCCTCTACCAATGGCTCCGCAGATGAAGGCACTCGAGGCCTCTCCAGCTCGGCAAGCTCGGACGGGAGCTCTAAGCCGTCTACTGGCCGCCCTAAACGCGAGTCGGCCGGCGGAAAGTACAACCTCTACGGCGACGAGTGGGAAGATACGGTCGACTTTGCCATAAAATCCTTTGACGACCTGCCGCACAGGCTCTTTGGTATAAACCAGCACATGATCATCAACTATGAGCTCAAAGAAGCCTTGCGCGTCATGCTGCGCCAGTTCAATGCCCCGATCGTCTATTGCTTCGCCTATGGCTCTGGAGTCTTCCCGCAGGAGAGCGCTAGCCGCAGCGTCACCGAGGCCGAGTTTCGTGCTGTTCACCCGAAGCCCCCAGAGGCACTTGTCAAGGCCCAGAAGGGCAACCCCAAGATGATAGACTTCATCTTCGGCGTCACTCACACGCAGCACTGGCACTCCATCAACATCAAACAGCACCGTGATCACTACTCCTCAGCTGCCGCACTCGGCTCCGGCTTCGTCTCGCGTGTTCAGAATTGGGGCGCCGGAGTCTACTACCACCCATACGTCGAAGTAAACGGCATGCTGATCAAGTATGGCGTCACGAGCATCGACAACCTGGTCCACGACCTTTCGACGTGGGATAACCTCTACCTCGCTGGTCGCCTGCATAAGCCGGTCAAGATCCTACGTGACCACCCTCGCGTCAGACTCGCCAACCAGCATAATCTCTTGTCAGCAGTGCGCACCGCTCTTCTGCTCTTGCCGCCCGACTTCACCGAATCCCAGCTCTACAGCACCATCTCTGGCCTGAGTTATTTGGGTGACCCCCGCATGTCGCTGCCAACGGAGAACCTCAGCAAGGTCGACAACATTGTACAAAACAACATGGTGCACTTCCGCCGGCTCTACGCACCCCTCATCAAGGCACTGCCCAACGTCGCCTACACCGGACCTTGCCGGCTGGACGACTCGGATTGGGTTCTTGACCCGAAATCCGACAACAAGATCCAGCAAGACATGGATTTGGTCAAGCGCAGCAACATGGTTCGACGCCTGCCCAAGGAGTTTAGGTCACGCCTGTACTTCCATTACCAGAAGAAGCTCGCCATTCCCAAAGAAGACTTTAACAAGATGATGAAGGAGGCCTCAGAGGAAGAGACAACTACCTTCAGGCGACCCCAAGGCGGTCCCTTCGAAAAGCGCATTGCAGCCGACGACCCACAGGCCCTTCGAGAAGCGGTGCGAACTGTGATTAAGCAGACTGTCAGCTGGCCTAGCACCGTCATGAGCCTCAAGGGACTCGTCACGGGTGGCGTGCGAAAGACGATCCGCTACCTTGGCGAGAAGATGGATAAATACCGCAAGGGCAAAGCGCAAGAAAAGGCCAAGGCGGAAGCGAGCCGGCAAGAACAGAAGTCATCAAACGAGACGACGGAGAAGAAACCTGATGAGAAATCGGAGTAGGCTTAAGCCTAGCGCTCAAACGCAGCTTCGTATGCGAGATGGGCTGTACGACTAAGCTGATGTACATACGAACCACCGGCAGAGGCATTTTTCGTTTGTTTTATTACTTGCCCCTTTCATCCTTTCATTCTTCTTTTTTTCATTTTGCATATCAACAGCCCTTTCATTACTTGAATTTAATTCGGAGATCGGAGAGGGCATGACGCAGCGAAGACCCAACATCACACACGGAGCGAGAAGGTACAAAAAATTATTCGGCGAGGAAAAACTTGGGGCTGGCGGGATTACTTGGTATACTGGGATAGGATAGAGGTGTATTCAAAAGCGGAACATGATCGATACAAACTGCGACCGAGAACCCAGCATCAAGTGCCTTGTGAGTTGCTTCGGGGGTTGCCAGATGATGGCAACGAAGGTGAGAGGGAAAGATGAAATGGCGTCTTCATGAAACTCACTATGACATTACGGAGTATACTGTTTGTCTTGATATTTGAAGGGAATTTACTGACAGCCTTCGAACTTGGAAACCCTTTACCACCTACCCGAGATGGTAGAATATCACCGAACAGTGATGAAAGGAGCTGAGTGACAGACTGCCAGCTGTGCTGGCCGTCGACGCGCACGTACTCGGTGAAGAAGCCATCGCACGTCACGCCTGCATAACCCTGTATCCAGGCGCAGTACTGCCGATTCGTCTCCGGCCCCGTGCAGTCGTAGTACTCGGTCCGCAACAGCCTCGGCCACGGTCGCAACGGCGCCGGGCCCCTCATCAGACCCCGTTCAAGGCAGCGCTGTCGCCCCTCTTGACGTTAACGTCGGTGTGGCAGAGGTGATGATGGTAATGTTCCCCTTGCAGCTTGGGTCAGTAGACTCTTCATGTACGGCTATAGCAAACTTGATACAGTGCGGGTGATGGAAACCCCAAGACCTATCCCAGACCTCACCTGCCGTATGCTTTATATCCATACAAACTAGTAACTTCCAAGATAATATATGTTCTGGTATCCTAGGCGCCCTCCCTCACCTTTGCCTTGCTCGCAAACTACTTCCGACACAAACATGGATCACCCTCCTCAAGGAGACACAGCGGATGCCCTGGCCTCGTAGTCACCACTCACAAGCTTCCTCCACAACGGCACGTCTGTCCACCTCTGCTCCTCTGCTTGGCTTGCGGGAGCCGTCGTGTCTGCGAAAGGGTCGTCCTCAAGGATCTCTTTGCCCTTGCCCTTATCCTTGGGTGGCTCCTCTAACACGGCCACCGAGATTCCGCTCCCCATGGATTCGTCTGCCGAAGATATGTACTCCCACTTGGCTTGGACTAGCCCTGGCGTCGGCTCAACACCTTCAGCACCGATAATTCTGCACACAATCTTCTGTGTCTCGTTGGTGAGGGTAACGTCGCCCAGGCGCCAGTACACTAGATGCCTATCTTTGATGTGCGTGCCACTGGGCTTAGTCTGGGCTCCAGTCGCCCTGCCATTGTAAGACACCACAAACGCCACATTATGCAATGTGACGGGAGCGGTGAAGCTGCTCTCAGGATTGAGCTGATACTGCAGCAGCAACCCAAGCTTGTCGCCCTGCAGCTTCCATGCAGGCTTAACCAAAAGAGGGGCGTATTTTGCGAGAGACAGGTTGGTAGAGTCCTCCGAGAAGACCTTATAGGAAAAGGCCGTTGACGTCTTATGGAGATGTGAGAGATCGATGCTGAATTGGTCAGGCTGCTCGGGGCTATTATGAACAAAGATACGGTTTGGACCAATTCGTTCCAGACTGGCGAAGTTATTGATCCGGATCCTCTCATGAGCTGATAATACATTAGCAACCGCTTATTGATACACTAGAGAGAGGACATACTTTTGTGGGACTCAGACTCGGTGCTGTTGTTGATGAGAGCAATCTCGCCACTCATGGACGCGCTCTTGACCACGCCATCCTCGAATATCACAGAGATGGACTCTATGATGGAGGCGTTGAGACCCGGTCCGGTCATGTCAGGATGCCTGACGTGTCCTGCAAGGCTAGCGAAGGATGTGGATGACCGTATCGATTCCTTGTCAGAGCCTGGCGCGTTGCTTGCTTCGGTCAGCAGGGCTGACACAGGGCCCAGTTTAGCTGGTGACTGTGAGGCAGAGGGAGGAGACCCTGGAATTGTGGGCACAGAGGGGAAGGCTGATAGAGTAGGCATGCTGGGGGAGCCATCGGAGAGCGAGGGGGAGGGCATGTAGATTGTGTTCCTTACATCCCGTCGACCTCGGACTGTGCCAGATCGGCGAGTGGCTGGGCCCATCTTCAAGGTGTTGACAACGCTCGAGAGAGCAGCCAGCTTGGCTTCCGGATCCTCATCCTCGACTGGCGTGTTCTGAATACTGAGCTTGAACCCCTGATCATTTTCTTCGCCAGCCGCCTCTGCTGCCTCCTTCTGCGCCCTCGAGATGGGGTCATCCATTGCGCCAGGCAGCGTGTAGCCCTCGGAATCCTTGGCACGCGCACCCTGATCCTGAGATTCTTGTGACTGCTTGGATATGGGTGCTGGTGCTTCCGGCTCACTGCCTTGTGTGCCGTTGGGGCCTCCGGCCGAGGCCGTTCCCGTCAAGGAGGCCAGAGCGTCCAGCTGTGCTGATCTCATGCCATTCGTCCCTTCGTATGTGGATTCTGCAGCAGTCGAATCTTGGCCGGACGACTGTGGAGGAGCGAAGGTTTCGGGCAGAGCAGAGAGGTGTCCGGAGTCCTGGAGGTTAGCCGTGGACGGCCTGGGAGAGACGCCGCGACCATGACTGCTGCCTATTCTACCAAAACCGCCAGCGGGGGCCGTGGAACTCTTCTGTGGTGTCAGCGAAGAGAGCTGGCCGAAGCCGCCGTGCATGCTCTGTCGTCGTCGATTGAAGACGGTGCCAATGCGTCCTAGCCGGGAGGACCTCGTTCCTTGTAGCCATTAGTGCCAATTCCCGCCTTGCTGGGTCGGAGACGCGGCTCACCTTTCTCAATGGGCATCGGATTGTGGTCGCTTGCATCATCGGGAGCAGGGGTAGGGATGGTGGGCGTTGAAGCCACTGAAACAGAGCTGTTCTGCGAGGGCACAGGAGGTGCCACGGCCGTCGCAGAGCTGTGAGTGCCGGCCGTGGACGACTGGCGCGTGGGAGTCCTGGTGGGTATCTTTTCAGCTCTGCCCCCGGTGACTCTCTGGACGAAGCTCTGAACTTCCATCTCAGTGCTGACCTCAAGCATGATGCTGATAGTAGCAGCAGCATGGTCCTGAATCTGCTGAGCCTGGTCGGATTCGTGGGTCTGGTACTGGGTCAAGAGGTCGCGCAGCTGGTTGATGCGGGATTCGTCGAGGGCCTGCAGGGTCTCGAATATGAAGGGAGCTTGGGACTCCCACTGCTGCGTGGCGGATTCGAGCTTGGCGGTGGCTGCATCAACCTTTTGGCTGCTCGCCTTGGTGCCACGCTTGGTCAGCTTGTCGGATTTGTCTTGTGCGTCTTCGAGGTCCCTGGCCATGGCGGTCAGGTTGGTGGCGATGCTGTGGATGTTGAGGACATCTGGGCGCTGCTGGAAGGCTCGTAGGGGACCCTCGACATCTTTCTCAACACGCTCGGCGAACCTGTGGTGGGTTTGGGCAATGTGGTTGATGGACTCGGTAATTCGATTCCAAGGGCCTTGGAAAACACTACACACGGAGCCGAAGGACGTGGTCAGCGATGTCATGGGGCAGCAGGACACGAGGAGGGCCAAACGTACCCTAGTTCCGACTGAGAGTTAGGGAATCGGGCCTGGGTGAGCTTGCGCAAGCCTTGGACATATTGTTCTTCGACGCGACGACGCTCCGCGAGCCAATCGGCAATTTCGATGTTGGTCTTGCTAATGCGCTTAACTCGGTCGTTGAGGATGTTTACTGCTTGCCCGGGCGGAAGGGTTGCCTATGGGACGAAAAGCCCTGTTAGCAAACGGAGGCAACGCGCTGGGCCAGGCGGCAGGCCGGGCGGAAAAAGAGTATTCGCAATGAATGAAGGCTTCGGCTTACCACGATGACGGGATACTCAGCCCGAGCTAGGTCATCCATGGCTGGAAGCTCTGGTGCAGGAAGCTGCGGAGGAATTGGAAATAGAATTGCGCGACGGAGTAACAAGTAGTCTATGGCGTAGCAAGATGCAATAAGGATGAGGGATGCAGGCGCATGACGATATTAGCGGAGGAGGAAGAAGAGGCTCAAGCGGGTTGAGCAATGCTAATAGACCATGACGCGGAGGAGGAGGAGCTCGAGTTGGAAATCGAGACGAGGAAAATGCGGTATGGACGGAAGGCTAGGCGCGGACGAGTGCGAGGTTGAGGTTGAGGGTGAGGCGGAGATGGAGCCAAAGCATCAGGCGTGTGCGTATGGTAAGGAATGATAAGATGGTCGTCTGGCCGGGCCGATGGGTAGAAGGAATTGAACGCGGTGGATCAGTGGAGGAGCAAACGAAGCCCAGATGGATGGATGAGGCTGGGAGGCCTGGCAACCTGGAAGCCACCCGCCCAACGTGAGAGCGCCCCCAGCCAGCCAGCCGTCGGAGCGAGTACATAGCCCTACACTACCTCCTAGGTGCCTTTAGACAGGCCACCTCACAGGTACCTGCCCACCCAGCCAAGCTCCTTCTAGTGTCTTTAGTGGAAGCGGAGGTGGAGAAACCAGCTGGAGGTCCCTGTTGCCCTGCTCTGTGACTGGACGATGTCCAGGTGACGCGACTCCACAGCTCGGAGCTACACCTTCAGGGAAATGAACTGAGCCCAATCCCCTCTGTCGCATGATGCCAGGGCGAGGGGAAAAAAATAAGGACGGGAGGGACGGAAGGGTAAACCTCGTCGGCAGCTGTTTTTAGGAGCAGTGTAAATCTTTTGACAAGCTGTTGCAAAGGTACCTCGGCAGGGCGTCGGAGTGGACGGGAGCTCTAGATTAGGTTTAGGCCATCGGCTTGCCATCGCTTCTGAATACGTCACCTCCAGCTCACATGCTTCTCATCCTCAATTCATGCAATGGCGGATGGACGGACATGGCATTCTCGGGGTTACTTTTTGCATGAAGCCGCTTGACTCGCTAGAACACTTGAATCTAAAAACATCCTGAGACAGACCAGTCTTTGCAACCGGATCTCCATCACATTGGCCCATGACAAACATTAGACATGGCGTCACCCAATGGGATTAGAGATCCAAACTTGAGATGGTGGAAGCCACGACAGTTCTTGTATCACCCTCCGTGAAACCAATTAATTATTCAATGAAAGGACAAGCATAATGATAATAATAGAATAAAGAGAGAGAAGAAGAAAAAGAAGAAGAAGAAAAGAGAGAGAGAAAAAAAAGAAAAAAGAAGAAAAAAACCAGCTCGCCGTTCAGTGGACCATCAGACGGCCTCATTGCAATGAACTTGGATGCAAACACCCCCATCCGCCTGTCCTGTGCATCGGTGGGTCCTGAAACGTCCATCAAGTGCTAAAACACCGTCCAAGTTCCAACTTTCATGCTCCTCCTGTCCCAATCATCAATCGCAATCACATCCATCCTCTCTGTTATGGCGGCACCTGGCGACTGGAGGACGGACCTCTCCGCCCTCGACCGATACGACTCCATCCAGAAAATGTACCTCCCCCTCCACCATCTTGCTGCATCTCCACTCACAAGTTCACAGTCAAGCCTCACTTCCTGACCAGTCTATGAGTGAAGCCGTCGCCATCGAGCAGGCCGCCTATAACAACGCATCTACCCAAGTATGTCACAAGGTACCTGCTCTGGAGCTAATGCTAACGTGGGATTCTAGGATGAATATGAAGCTCTCTGTCATCGCCCATCGGCTGGCACTCAAGGCCCTGATGCCGTAGCAGAAGAGCCCATCACGGGGATTCGCATCGGCGGCTTTACCGATTGCACGCCCATATCCGAAGGAGTTACCTCTGAAGTCTACCGCAGCAGCAACAAGGCCCTAAAAGTCATCGTAGCTCACAATATTGAGCCTCATAACCCGCAGCGTGAGGCCAAGATCCTTGCCTCTCTACGCCCTCCATGCATCCCCCTCCTCGAGGTCTTCCATGACCAGCATCAGCGTCTGGTCTTGGTATTCCCTTTCATGCCGAACTCTTTGGAGCAGTTGCTTGACCAAGGCACATTGTCTCAGTCTCAGCGCAAGGCCATTTTTCGCGACGTCCTGGCCGCCTTGCACTCCATCCACTCTCAAGGAATCGTGCATCGTGATATCAAACCATCGGCGGTTCTTCTCGAATCTCCCGACGGGCCGGCCTACCTATCCGACTTTGGCACCGCATGGCACCCCAAGCTGTCCACCTACACCGAACCTGCCACGAACAAGATTCTCGACATTGGCACCGGCCCATATCGTGCCCCAGAAGTCCTATTCGGCAACAAGGCCTACGGACCTCCCGTCGATATGTGGGGGCTGGGTGTCATGATAAGTGAGGCTGTCCGATCCCCTCCTACGCCCATATTCGAGTCCCGCCCTGTGCAAGAAGACGGGAACCAGCTGGGTCTAATTCTCAGCATCTTCAAAACCCTTGGAACTCCTACTCCCGAGACGTGGCCCGAGGCGTTGGAGTTCAAAGTGGCGCCTTTCGAACTGTGGACGGTGTTTCCCCAGAGACCATGGGATGAAATATTGCCCGGAGTCGAACCAGACTGGAGAGATCTGGTTGCTGCTCTCATCCGTTTCGACAGCCGGAGACTGACAGCTGAACAGGCAAGCCTACACATATCCAATCTTGGCGAACTCACCATCACTGACATTTTCTCAGGCGTTATCCTACCCATGCTTATGCTGAGTTGACTAAGATACAGAACCATAGGCTACATACCAGTACTTATCCTTGCCTCCGCTTGGCCGTGTCTGCACCCAAGTAATCAATGGGGTTCCTGCACAGAGGGCACGTGTTCTGGTTGCTCGTCTGGAACCACTTGTACAAGCACGTGCGGTGGAAGAGGTTGTTGCAGGTTGTGCACCGCTTGTCCGGCATACGCTTGTCCGTCGAGATGATGCTGTAACAGATGGCGCACTCGGACTGCCCCTTGAGCGCTCCGATGATGTTACGCTTGAACACCTGTAACCCGTCGATGATGTTTCCGTTGGAGAAGGTGATGACACCCTGTGTAGTCATTATCCAGCTTTGCCATTTCCTTTCTGTCACAGCGACGCGATTCACACTGGAAACCGTCACGTTGTCGATGGGATAGCTTGGCGGCACCTTGATGACGATGGAGGCCTGGGATTCATCCACCTCGTATCCTGCCGTCACCTCCTTCGCCGTTCGCGACACCTTCACTTGAAGTTCCTTCTCGTCCGCGGCTGGAGGCTCCTGCGAGTCTGCCCATGTCTGAACCTCATCAAGTGCATCCTGAACAATCAGCGGCGAGAAGAACTTGGCTGTCCAGGACTCGACGGCAATCTTGGTCTGCTTCGATCGACAATCGATGTACCAGAGCCTGAACAGACCAGGTATATACTTTAGAGTCAGGTAGAAAAGGTGCACGAGAAGCCACTGCATGCTCTTTTCTTCCGTCTCCGAATCAGCCAGCTTGATATCATAGTCGCGAATCTGCTCCGGTGTCAAGTTTGCCTTGTCAAGGTTCAATGCTCTTGCAGCAGAGTGGCCAAGGACATCAAACATGAGGTCGAGGAGCGGGGGCAGGTAGTTGTCGGTCTTGATGTTCTCAGTAAAATCGTTGCGAATCTTGAAGGATGAAGTAGAAAATGTGTCAAAGACAAGCTTCCACGAGAGGAGATAGCATCGGATGGATGGAGGGAATTGTGCAAGAGCATCATCCGAGTATCGCTCAATGGTTGGAGCATCAAGCAGGAGCGAGAGCAGTTCGTCTGGTAGTCGAGCGTCTGCACCAAGTTAATAAAGATCAATGTGTAAGAGAGGAAAAAAGGCCTACCTGTCTTATCCAGCAAGGCGTCCACCGACTTCTGCTCCTGCTGAGATGGGATGGCTTTATGCAGCAGGCTGAATCCGGCAGTCTGGATATCGGTGGATTCCGAGGCAACCAGACCATAGATGTCTGATAAGTCTGTGAGGTACCTGGCGGGTATTTTCTCAACCTCTCGGCAGAGTATTCCATCAGTGATCTCCAGCGGTTGGGATGGCTGCCCTCGAGGAAGAGTCAGTAATCCAAGGAGCGCTTTATGCTTCTGCCCAGAAGAGTCTTTCAATGCATCCTGCAAGTCATCATTGGGGTCGCTTATGGACTCCAAAACCTTCATCAGCCTCAGAGATGCATGCAAAAAGGGAAGAGCCTCTTTCAGATCCTTTTCGCCAGCCTTGTTCCACAGCAACAGGCAGAACTCAATGGTGCTCTCCCAATACGAGCCATACACCTCTTTCATGCAGGGGAGGAGCTGCGTCAGTGCGCGGCATATTTCGGCACAGAGCGCAGGGCTTAGCTCTTCTGGTTCATCCAGCCACGAGGTGATCTGCCTGGTGGCAAATACAATGCGGTTATTGGCCACAGGAAGCTCGCCATTTTCGTAGACCTTGGCACAGATGGTTAGGAGCACGAGAATCAGGAGCGTCTTCTCAGAGCTTGGCGATGCGCCGGCAACGTCACTGACGAGCCGATTGCAGAAGTTATTGACTGCCTTGGAGGGTTGTAGAGTCTCCCCCAAGCCAGCCAGCAATGCTGATGCTGTAAAGACAGTGGCTGGTGTGGCCTTCAGGATGGCGGGTGTCAAGAACTTTTCTTCGACGTTGACTGTTGCTCCATGAGCCTCAGCCAAAGACTGAACAATCTCGCTCAGTGCCCTGGCGCTATAGAATGCTCGGGCCGTCAGTTCCTTAGACTGCTCTATCAAGAGTTCAACGAGACCTCGGACAGCAGCGGTAACTTCATCGTCAGCGCCGTCGGTCCACCACGGCGCAATCGTTGCCCTCTCGCCGATGAACTTGCGAAGAGATGTGACCAGTGATTCAGCCTCAGCGGCGCTCTCCATATTACCCATGTCCTTCCAGAGCCCACCAGTGCCTTGCATGGTAAGCTGGTCGGTGGAGAGCTGTACTGTCAGACATTGAAGATATAGAAGCTCTACTTGGAACTGTCGAGGAAGCTGAATGAGTTCCATGTTCGCCTCAAATAACGCTGTGGTGTACAGTGCCATTCGTGCAGGTATAGAGCGGCCCTTGCGATCGCGGAAGACATGTCGTGCTTCTTGCCCGGAGACTTGAACTGGCTGAACCAGCGCTGCAGCGCCTCCAAGGATATTCGTAATGGTGATTGGCGCCTCGATAGGCTGTTCCAAAATGGGCAGCAGTGCTTGCATCCATGCATTGGTGCTGGGGAAGAGGTCTTCCATGGAACTTCCGTTACTAGCAGCATCCTTTGCCTGCTTGACGAGGGTCTCAATTCTATTCCTGTCAGTTCATGTCAAAATTTCTTGTCAGCAGACTTACTCGAGTGATTGCGGGCCAGCACGCTCCAGGTTGGACTGAATGATCCCAATGACTGGAAGCTTCCCATCACCACCACTATCAAGTAACGCCTGAATGGCGGTGGCTCTGGGTGACAAGTCATTGTCGTTAAGCTCTACTAGGCCCAGCAGCTGAGTAACCAGGATCAGGTGCAGGTCTTCATTCTTGGATAACTCTTCGGGTTTATGCTTGGCCAGGATTTCCAGCGCTCTAAGGGCGCTTACCTTGTTCTGTGAGTCCAACGCAGCGACGAAGAACTGGGCCAGCTGGTGCCTCAAGTCTTGAGCCAAGGCTTCATATGTCACGGCAGCCTCCAAGAGCTCCCATGCATTGGCTTCGCCCTTCACTGATGCTTGGGCTTGTGACATAATGGTCTCCTGGAGCTTATCATTGCGCTTGGAAAATTCCGCTGCTCGATCTTGCGCAATCAGTGCTGCCAACGCTGAGTCGCGGGCAGTTGTATCTTCCAGCTCCAGAATTGCCTCGATCCAGGTCTGCCAGATTTTTGGGTATTCCGCTTCTAGACTTGGCACGGAGCCGAGTAGACGGAGGCAAGAGAGCAAGTAACCTGAAGAAGCCGATTCCATAACCTTCTCTAGATGATCGACCGCGGCAGTTGATAGGAAATCCGCAATCTTCGGGCCTGTTTCCCCGCTAAATAGATGTGCAGACGTGCTTAGAGCGTATTCGATAATCCTGGAAGCACCAAAAGGCTTCATGTTACGGCTCTCCAGTAGCGAAATGCATTGCGAAATGATTCTCGCCGAGGGGATGGCGGTCTGATCGGGTAGATTGTCGGAGCGTTCGCGAATACTGGCATAAATCTGCCCGACCAACCCAAACCAGCGTCGACCTTCTTCTGCAATCGTCTCTTGGGAGGATTTATACTCCTTTGAAACCTCGGGAAGGGAGGCGGCAATCTTATTGGTGAAGATTCCAGCAAGGCGGTCCCATTCCTCAGCCGAAGCATCGACGACTGGAGGAGACGATTGGACAATGGAGAGATAGGCCTCAACGAACACAGCCATGGCGTTTGCACCGACCGGAATTCCGGTGGCGGGCTTACCGGGCGCAGAGAACAAAAATTGTTCAAATAAGGGGAACAGATGCTGCTGGACGAAGGGGAGCTGGTCCTCGGGCCCCAGAGTTCCCAGCAAGCGCTTCGCAGTATCGATGTAGCACTTCCAAGCAAATGAGGTGTTGGTGCGAGGCTCATCACGATGCGTGATGCCAGATTTGAGAGATCCGAGGAGATCCGAAGCCGTTTCTGGGGTGATGACTTCCGATGGGAGAACAGAGAGAAGCTGGTCTAGAGATCCCCAGAACTTAGGAGGGCTTCCCTGGGAGCCTTTGGCAATAAAGGCAGATAGCCTGGAAAGCGGTGACTTCTTTCCGCTAGAGCCCTCGGACGACCATATTCCAGGAGAGAACTGCGTCAACTTATTCAGAGCAATCACATACTCCAGTGCAGAGCCAGCGTGGTTCGTCTTGAGCCCGCCGGTGATGAAGGCACTCTTCACCTTTGGTGAGCTGCCATAGGGAAGCTTTCGGTCCAGACAGGCAAACAGGAGCTGGCAAGCCGCCTTCCTGACGGTGGAATCCTCAAAAGTTATGCTCTTCCAGACGCTGTCCTCAGCAAAGAAGTCATCGTATCTGGATTGCAGCTTTTCCAGGTCCTGAGCAGTCATGCGTTGAAGAAGCCCTAGGACCAGGGACAAGCTCGCGGTGAGCACTCGGAAGTATTTGGCCTCTGCATCCTCCTTGGTAGTGGAGCGCTCGTCGCTCAAGGTATCCTGGGTTTCTTGGACTGCCTCAATGGCGAAATCTAAGATCTGCGGCTGGCATTTTCTCCAGAATCCCGTCACTTTTTCGGGAGTGTTGAGGAAGGACGATAGCCCATCGGAGGCAGCACGGGCGGCGGCTCGATCGCGATCGTATAGACCAGCAAGCCAGGCACCGACAATTTTGGGCACATGCTTCTCCATGCGCTTACGAGCAGACTTCATAAGCTCATACTGAAGGTTGTGGGACAGCTCTCGCACCCGGCGCGAGTTGTCGATAGACGAGCGAGGGTACAGTTGGATCCATACGTCCAATATGGCCTCCTCAACACCCCCATCTTTGTCGAAGGGATGCGCTTGAGCGTAGGACAAGAGCTCCTCTAGAGCTTTAGCCTTGGTGGTACTATCCTTCTTGAGCAAGTTCTTGAGGGAGACGACAACGTTGGGGTCTGATATGGAGCTAAAGGACGGGGGCTCGGCGAGGTAGGACAGGGAGCTTGCGGTGCCTTGGCCGCCGCCGAATCCGAAACTGCCACCGAACCCGGAGCCGGAGCCGGTGCTGGAGAAGCCCCGCGCCGAAGCCTTGGGCTTCATGGTTGGCCGTTGTCCAGCTGGTTCGTGTCTGGGTAGGCCGGTGTTTGGTCTAGCCTGGGGTTTCCCTCGGGGAGATGAGATGACGTGGCGGCTGGTCGACGAGACGAGCAAGGCTGGCTCGCTGATCAAGTGGTGAGTGTTTGGCACACGACTTCGCTTAGGGATTTTGCTGTGATGGTGCTGGGATGTGCGAAGCAAACCGTGGCTTGAGTGATGTCACCAGGGAGCTTAGGCCGTGCTTTAGCCCTGATTACAGCCTGGTCTAGCAACCACGACCCCTGGATAGCTTGACCCGAGGGCTTCCGAGGGGCACCTGTTACCTGCCAGGGGTGGATACAGGAAGCGGTTACAGTATGACCAGGACAAGACAATCGGATGGAAGAGACGGGTATGCGTATGTTTTATCACGTCAAAGTACAGTATCAGCATCTCTTATTAGCGGCTCGTCTCACGGAATTGCTGAGGTCTCCCATCACTGATTGAATACGCCGATGGCTCATTCGCCGTATGAGTAATAGGGCCCGGAACAAGCCGTTACAGTCACGACAAAGAACTGTAAGTAAACCATGATTAAGGTGATATGGAAGGTGGCTTGGACTTGTTGTGTGTTACAGGACGCGTAGGCTGAAGCCGATGGTGCATGGACTGCTGCGACATGCGTCAGGAGCTGGACAAAAACTGTACATAATTAAATGCATATCCGGTCCGTCGATCCATGACACTTCACTGCTGGGATTTTTCACCGTGTGCGTGCGGCATGGGAATTTCGGCTTGCTGACCCAGCACCAGGCCTGCCAGGCAGAGAAAAGACAAACAACCGCAACAGCCGCCGGATTTGCCCATGGTGGGGCACGCTCGCCTTCCTCTACGGCCACAAACGGCTAGCGGCAGATGGAAGGGTGCCCTGGCTGCCTCAGGTTTCGCTGATCTGACTGCTTCTCGACGCCGTGATACCGAGCTGCTAGGCCAAAGTCGGGCGATGACCACGTGATGAGCCTCCTCCGCTCACCCCAGATTGCCTATTCGGGCGATAGAATTGAGCGGCACAAGGGCAGGGCCTGGGGGGGGACAAGGGCCTCGAGCAAGCAGAACTCGGACAACCAGGATAGGCCAGTGTTGGTGATTGGCGCGACAGAGAGGGCAGCCGGCCGTCTTTCGGCGGTTTCAGGGTGCAGACCCCTCGGGTGGCGGCTGATGGCAGATGCTACGATGCACACAAGAGCTATCTGGCCAGAAGTCACACTATTGGCATTGAAAGGCAAAGGTGCCGTCATGGATCTCAATCCAGCCAACCCTCGAATAGACAGTTAGCACCTGGAGATTCCCCAACTTGCGCTGGTCACCCGAACTCTACCCCGCAAGCGCCCCAAGGTTTGGCCTCTCCCGCCAGTGAGTGAAGTGCCCACAGGCCTTACGATCCAGGCGCAGGCTCTTGGCCCTGCTGCCAACCCCCCGTCGATCGTCGCCTCTAGTCCCCCGCTCAGGTGCGTTTGGGGTGCTGGAGGCATGCACATGCACAATCATCCCCCCCAATACCCCAAAACAACCAGGCCGCCATTCCAATTCTCACTGGCTGTGCAAGGCCCATCAGCAGGGTTGCAGGGTTGCAGGGTTTAGAATGTCAGGGCAGGCAAGGGCAGGCAGGGTACTGAAGGTTGCCGGCAGTATTCCAGTGGTACCGCACATCCAGTGGGGCTCCGGCCGTGGTGGGAGCCACCCCGAAAGATACCGCGCCTGTACTTGCCTTGTTGCCTCAAGGTATGCCGAGCATCGACGGACACGGTCCAACGCAATCAATCCAACGCTCCCCGTCACTTGAGTTCCCTTGACCATCCTGCTGAGACACGACAGCAAGACGATTGATTTCGTCCATTCAAAAGGTGGCGCTATCCGTCACGCCCGTAAGTAGTTTTTGCACCCCTCCTTCGTACCCATCGTCTTCCCTTCTTCCCCTCCAACCCCAACCGTCCTTCTCCTCCTTCTATCCTCCTCACCCTCTCTCTCCCGTCACCTTCTCGTCTCTTTGCTTTCGTTACCTTCTTGGAACATTCATCCTATTCCTTTCTTCTGCCTACATTTCGAAATCCGCCTCTCTTCTCTCCCAAACAGCTGCCTAAGGCTACTGTTGGAGCTGCATCGCCTGTCACATGCAACAACGGCCTCAGGCTTCCCCATTCACATCGTACGTCTAACCGTTCGCAACACTCCCTTCAAACCCTATCCTGATTTCTTGCCCTGCCTCCTGCTCCTGCTCCTTGAGAGTTTACCCTTGCTTTTGTCACTAACATTCTCCTCGGCAGCACTAACGACGACTGAGATGCTCTCCGGCGCATCGGCACCATGTTGACGAACACTGCATCTCGAATCTCCCCCCGCGCGAGGGTTCTTCGCAACGGCGCCATCACTCCCTCCCCACTCCGTACTACCAATTTCACTTCCATTCCCTCTCTGTCAGGACAGCAGTCGAGGACTTTTCGCCTCGGTGTCTGGGCTTACGTCCAGTCCCATAGCGGTCCGCGCCCACGCCATGGTTTGCTTCGCTACAAGTACATGAACTCCATCACTCGGCGCCTCTCATGGAATGACAAGTCCCAACCTGCCGGTGATCTCAGTGCCTCGATCAAGGAAGCCATGGAGGACGCAATCAAGTCTGCTGCCTCCGGCACCCATTATTCCAAGGTCTCCAGCACACAATCTTGGCCCGGCGATCTGTCTGGAGCCCGTCCGGGACACAATATTGAAGATGTCGAGCGGGATGCCATCGATCATCTCTTCCGTCACGAATCGCCTCCAGGCACCCAAAACTCACATGGCTTCAAGTCTTCCTTCCGAAACTTGCGAAATCTTCTCCATGCTGATCGCGTCACCTCTACGAGCAACGTCGAGTCGTTCATCGACCCAATAACCAACCGAAGAGTCATGATGGCAGACTCGGATTCAACCGACGCCGCGAAATACACCGCCGTGCACTGGAACGAGCCCTCTGGGAAGCTCGAGCCTACATCAGAGGAGAAGTCAAAGGAATACAAGGATCTGCCCAAGTACTCCACAACCAAGACTGACAACCCGAATGCGCCACGAAAGCTCACACCAGAGGAGCAATCGAAGAAGTATCACGATCTTGCCGATTACTCTTCAACCAAAGCCGACAATCCCAATACACCGAGAAAGCTCACCCAAGAAGAGGAATCCAAGAAGTACGAGGATCTGAACCAGTACAAGTCTGTCAAGTGGAACGAGCCCGATGGCCTGCCGAGTCTCACGCCTGAAGAGGAGTCCAAGAATTACGACGACTTGGACAAGTATGAGAAGACTAAGATTGACAATCTCGATACTCCGCGTAAGCTCACTCCCGAAGAAGAGTCCAAGAACTACGATGACTTGCACAAATACAACGCCCTACGGTGGAACGAACCTGATGGCCTTCGAGAGCCCACAGCGGAGGAGAAGTCCAAAGACTATGACGACCTCCACCAATACGGCCCAGTGACTTGGAACGAGCCAGATGGCCTCAAACAGCCGACAGCTGAGGAGCGTTCAAAGAATTACAAGGACCTGAGCGAGTACGGCCCTGTTGTTTGGAGCGAACCAGATGGTCTTCGTAGACTGACATCAGAAGAACAGTCAAAGGACTATGATGATTTGGCTTCGTACACCAAACCATTTGTGGCCAAAGACTCGATCCTTGCCGCTCACGAGGCCACACAGCAAGACACTACCGTGAAGGGACAGGTTCTCCCCCCCAAGGCTGCCGCACCCGTTCATGATCCATCCAAGGAATACCTGGACCTAAGCCAGTATGGCCCAGTTCGATGGAACGAGCCCGATGGTCTAAGAAAACTCACGCCCGAGGAGCTCTCTAAGAACTACGACGATCTTGAGAGTTACGGCGGAGCTGTCAGGTGGAACGAACCCGATGGTCTCAGGCCCCCAACGCTGGAGGAGAAGTCAAAAGAATATGCCGACCTTCCCGGATATGCAGCCGAGGAGAGCCCAGCGCCAGAGATCATTCCTACCCGTCAACACCCCGAAGAAGTCTCCAAGCAATATGCAGACTTGAAGGGTTATGAGAAGTACGGCAACAAGGGCGCCGAGGTATCCCGAGTCCACCCCGAGGAGGCCTCAAAACAATACAAGGATCTGAACAAATATGCCGCTGATGCCAAAGTCGGACCCCTCAGTGAGCGAATCCATCCAGAGGAAGCATCCAAGAAGTACACCGACCTCTCCAAGTACCCGCTGGAAGGTTCACAGGAACTCAATCTAGATGATTATGTTCATCCCGAGGAGCTGAGCAAGAACTATGGCGATCTCAATCAGTATGCGCCCAAGAAATTTGACTCGCCCAGCAAGGCATACAAGGCGCATCCCGAGGAGTTGACTCAAGTCTACGATGATTTGGACCAATATGAGCCTCAATCTTTCGACTCTCCAACCCAGGCGTATCCCACTCACCCAGAAGAGGCCACAAAAATATACAAGGATCTCAATCGCTACGGCGCGATCCAGCATAGCAAAACTTTTGGTAAGCCCATGGAACTCCCAGACCTCACTCCCATTGGAACGAACCCTTACGCCTCCAAGGATCAATTGCAGCCTCAAAGGGAACCCAGCCCAACCAAACATTGTCCCAATAAGGCCAACATGGATCCCATGGATGCGCTGACGGCCGACGATATCCGGTCTGCCGTACTACGCCGGGGCGTGGACGAGGGTCGGAAGGTAAGCTTGGCACAGGCCAAATCGGCGAGTGAGGCATCTTGGGAAACGAGCATGGAGAATGCTCAAGAGGCCTTGAAACAGAGGATAGAGGGAGGGAGCAAGTTGACGGGCAATTACATTCGAGATTTCCCCGAAGACTTTGCCAAATCTTGGAGCACAGTCAAGTCATCGACGGGGGCAGTCTTGTCTCCCTATGGTGCAGCTGGTGTGGGAGCTTCAGAAACGGGGGAAGAGACAGGATGCGACGATTGGGAGCCGAGTTCGCTCGACGAGAGCTTTCCAGCGGATAAGAAAACGACTTTGGAGCCTGCTCTCGATAGGCCGTGGTCACGGAAGACACGGTTCGAGATGGGCCACCGTGAGAAGCTGCAAGCAATGATGGATCCCTACTCTACTGCACCACAAGGGCTCGAGACGAGCTATCAGGAAGAATGTGCGGGAAAGCCGACTTGGCCAACATTCGAAAGACATTTTTCAGCAAAGCCAAAAGAAGAAGCCCAGAAGGAGCCGTCGAGTTACTCAGAGAGGGAGGAAGTCTCCGATGGGGAACCAGTATCTTACAGGATACTTGCTTTCAACGAAGCGACGCAAGGTGTGGAGGTAGCAGAGATGCACTCGTGCGTTGTAGGGTCCTCGTCACCACTGTGGCCCGCCGATGCATTGGCTCGGCTGTCGCAGCCGTCGCTATATCTCTCTCACTTGACACCCCTAATGAACGACGGTTACGAAATTGTCTCGGGTAACAGCAGTATGTTGGTTTTGCGCAAGTTGAGGGAAGCCGTTGCCAGCCATTCCAGCGACCCGACTACCATTTCCTCTCCGCCGCGCATCAACCCTGTGGACATGATGGGCAAGCCTGTCACGGGAAACTTTGCCAGCCCTACTGGTTTCGTTAACTACGACACAATCGCGGGCGAAGACCTGCAGAAGCCAGCACCGCCTTTCAGATCTGCCCCCAATGCCAACGAGGAGCATACCGCAAACCCGCATGAACAACAAGCACATGGGGGGACGAATGAGGGTCCGCAGCTCTCTCAGACATCAAAACGTGACCGCAGGACTCGGGGAGGTTTTTTTTCTTATGTGAAGTGGACTGCAGGAGGAGTAGCAGTCCTCACCGGAGTGTCCACGTCGTTGGCCTACCTGTCTGCCAAGGATATCAAGCAGGTTCCAAGGCCTCAGGAGGTGCCAAAAGGACGAGGACGAACTGTGGAGGTGAGATATTGGTAACAAGGATTGCTAGTAGGCTTGGACTTGGAATTGGGCATGGGAAACGGAACACGGCCAAAGCAGCTGTGAAATTGCAATACCCTCAGCGCATCAGTATCTGGCGCAGGACTGTATCTTATCATGAACGGCGCTTTACTTGCTTTTATGCGGCGCATCATCTGCTTTAGAGAATGAACCAATTACTGAATCACGCAGCTTTAATGAACACGACGTGCTATGACTTGAGTTGCTGCTTGCCTGAAGCATTGTCACCCCCGCTCTGTGAACCCAGGGCCCGTCTTGACATTATCGATGCCCGTCATCTGCAGCGCGTGCTTCTGGTCCTCCTTGTTCCAGCTCTGGCGGCGCCCAAAAGAGGGTTTCCAGGAATTGGTGTGGTTCATGGCGCGCGAAGCGGCGGCGTCATCGTCTCCGGAGCGGCCTGGTCAAGCGGACATGGTGAGCAGACGACGCACGGCAACGAGGAGAGGAGAAGCTGACCTGAGAAACCACTAGAGACTGCTGCTGCATCCCTGGGCGCCGGGTGTGAGGGGATGTCCCTTTGAGCTGTGACAGCGCTGGAAGCCGCGGGTTCGGTGGACGGAGGGTTGTTGGCGGAGAAGCTGGAGGCCATTGTGGCGATGTGTATACTATCAGGTACTTGATTCAGGGTAGATGGATGTGTTTGGATGGTGATAAACCCTCGGAGGAAAAAGGGAGAAGGGGACAGGAAGCTTAAAAGGACACCGTCTCTGCGCGCGCGCGCCTCAGACCTACCTCATTGCCGATGAACATGCACGTTGCGTGTGCATACAAGCGGGAATGATCTTCCCCCGCTCCCAATACCGGCTAGAGGCTGCATGCTGACTCCCAGATTGCATCCCTGGGCCGATTGCAGTGATGTGATGTGATGGCATCAGACGTTCGCCACCCGCAAGAATAGGACCATGCACGTCTTCGTGAGTTAAAGTGGTGAGTTTAGTGCAATGACATGATAATGACATAATAGTCGTGTCTAGGTGCAATCAGATGCTGGCAAGCGATGTAGTCAGGACTCCAAATTTGCATGCGAATAGCTTCATTTCGGCTCATTACCAGCACTTCACTAAGACCAGCCGCAATATCCATAGCAGTTTTGGTGGTAGAAGAAAACTTGAACAACAAAAGTCCTTGTAAAAATCCGGGGGAATATTCCCCATGCGCAAATAGTTCCAAACCAGCCTTGCCACCGACACCAAACGAGGACAATCCGTCCAGATATCAAAAGGTCATGGACACCACGAAACGCCGTAGGCTATGCACATCTGGAGCGATAAAAAAACAGACCATCCACCATACAGATGACACCTCGCAGTAAAAACCAGCGATTTTTTTTTGCCGACGCCAAAGGGAGGGGGGAATCTTCTCTCATCGCACATATTTACACAGCTCAAGTAAAAAAGAAGAAAAAATAAAGTAAAACAGAGACATTAGAAAACCATCTTGAGGAGTGTGATGGTGGGTGGGTAGGGAGGCAGCATCAAATGGAATGGGCTGATCAGGGCGTGCGGGGTCGCTTCCAGTAATATTGCTATTGACGACAGGTCAGCTTGTTGCCATGTGTGCGGGAGGGGCTGGGTTGGGCTTACCTTGTGCTGCTTGCGGCAGTTTCTCAACGTGGGTTTGCGGAGGCCATCAACCACAGCACGACGCTGTTCGTCATCGTCGTTTTCCGGCAAGTAATAGTACTGGCTCTCGAGCGCCTTGCCTGCTGCGTCCTTGCCAACGCGAGTGATGATGCCGATGCAAGCTGTTGACTCAATCATGGCGCGAAGGGTGTCCTTGGACAGGCCAGTCTTGACGTCCGCGGGCAGGTTGTCCATGATGCTGGATAGAGGCGTAGACGAGAGTCGTGAGAATGCCAGCTGGTTAATGACGTGGTTGGAGATGGCGGGGTCGACTTCGACAGACGGTTTGGGCGTTGGCGATCTAGATTCTTCCTTGGGTTCTGGAGAGCCCTCCATCTCTGCGGCAGATCGCTTGCGAGGAGATGACGGGATATGGTCTCGATCGGCCCGTCGTGGAGAGAGCGTGATGCCGGAACCAATATGGGGGCGTCTTGTTGCGGCCTTGGGTGGCTGAGGAGACCTTGTCGATATCGAGGCCATCCGGTTGGAAATGTTGGCACCAAAGGGCCCAAAAGAGTGCACAATCGGGTCGTTCTCCTCGTCCGGGTCATGCTCATCCTCCAGATCACTTAGATCGCTGCTGAAGCTGAGGGTAGCCTCGGTGCGCATGCTGGCGTTCACGTCCACCACGTCCAACAGCTTGGGAGCGGGCAGTTCAGGCTCGTCCTCGTAGATTTTGATACCATGATCGTCCTCATCGTGGGGGAGCAGATCTAGTAGGCGCTGGGAGCTCGTGTTGGCAGGACTCGGGCTTACGGGCGAAGAGATACGGGTGGTGCGTCGTAGCGGTGAGGACTGCAGCAGGGCACCCCGCGTTTGAGAACGAGGTGAGTCGTCCCAGCTCGAGTCGGATAGGTTGGCGAGGCACTCGGAGCTACGCTTGGGCCATTGGATCATGACACGCGCATCCTGAACGTCAACCATGAGCTCCGTGCCCTCAGTCTCGCTCGTGAAGCTGTCTCCCTTGAACAGTTCCCATGTCCGACCTTGGCTGTGCAGCTGGATGCCGTTCCACCCCGTGCAAACAATCTCGATCTTGTTGGGCTCCAGAGGGTTTGAGGCCGCTATATACCGAGCCCGCACGTGTACGCGAGAAACCAGGCGGTTGGCGGACAACTGGTACGTCGACGAGTTGGAGGAGCGGCCCATAGACACCGCCTCACCGTTCTCGGGCAGCTGGAGGGTCGGTACTGCAGACAGCGGGGCACGCTCAGAGGCATTACGGACCATGGTCGTACGCCGAGGAGGAGAGCTGGACAAGATGCCGGTACTCGAAGTCGGCACGGGCGTAGGGTATTTCAGAGCCATGCCGTTCCCAATATTCTGACGCTTGACAGGCCGAGGTAGCGCGGGGGAGGAGGAGAGCGGCTCGAAGGGCGGAAGCAGAGAAGACGGGGCCGAACGTTTAGAGCCGGTAGGCTGTGATCGGACGACGTTGCTGGACGGCGAAGTAAAGGTGAAGGATGCGTTGACGGGAAGAGTGGGCTCGTTGGAGGAGCGCTTCGATCGCGAGGGGGAGTCCATAGCGGCGGTGGTTGAGGGACCGGCAGGTCCAGAGTTTATCCCCGTTAACGGAACTGCTCTCCCAAAAGTCGGGGTTCGGGCCTCGGAAGCCGCGTCGAGTCGCGTGCACCCTTATATTGGCAATGCCACGGCGACGGCAAAGAAGATAATTTCCCCAAAGCTCTTGCTAGAATTGAATCAACTGTGTGCTGGTTCGGGTCGTCGAATTGTACACCAAATGTGCACGACACCGAGGGAGAGGCTCGACAGCAAAGGGAGGCGTGTCAGACAAGCCACCGACGATGGTACAAGTGAGAAGAGATGGCCCAGGAAAGTAGGCAGGTCTCGAGATCAGGCCGGCTTATGTTTCGGGTCTTTGATCAGGGGAGAGTTGAAGAGTTGAGGAAAGGAGACAAATTGAATAAAAGTGTGCGTTGGAAAAGCATGTGTGGTGGGAAGTTGGGCGGGCCGGATAATGGGCTGGAGGTATTTAAGAGGCAACACGAACGCGCCTACGACGGGTTACGCATCGCGTTTTTGGCGTTGGCGTTGGCGTTTTCCCTGCCCCGCGCCTTCCATGGTTTGTGCAGGTACCTAACCCGCCTGCAACCACTGAATAGAGCCCCGCTGCTGGGCGCTGTGGCCACCGCCAGACTGCTGGAACGGGGGGTCGTTAGCGGCAGCTATAGCAGGTCGCGCTCCTTTCGGAGGGGCTTAGGCATGCTGTGGGCGCTATGAACAAATTTGTGCTGCCCTGCACATCCTCGTAGTGCCGACTCGCGTAAAGTGGTTATGAACAGCATCGCTTTCCATGCATTCTCTCCCATCTTTTTTTCCTCATCTTGTCGGTTTTGTTCCTCAATCACAGAATGCCCTTTCTATTTCTTCTAGCTGTTTCCATTGTTGAAATTCCCTCAGACTATTCGCCAAAACCCCAATGGCGGTCAGGTTCCAACCTCCTCTTTACGCCATTGGATTCTCTGAGGTCATTTAAGAGCTTCATCCACTGACACGTCTCCACCGCCAATGTACAAATCCAATGTACGGAGTACCTGCTGGCAGGTGCTCAAATCGCGTCCCAGGGCCGGGCTGGGTCAAGCGAGGACATAAAATTAACCACCCGAGCTTGGCTAGCCATATTCATTATTGAAGAGGACCCCAGGACTTGATTCGTGCCTGACCATCGAATCAAGTCGTCATGGTGAACTTGGCCTTTTCACGTCTTGTGAGCAACGAGCGTATCTGACATCTTACTCTGCAGCATGCGTGTGCATGCTTCTTGGAGGGTAATACCGTGCTTATGTGCCTTGATTTGATGAGACGTCGAGGGCAGGCTGCAGGATACAGCGTCTGAATCCCCCTTCTGTCAGCCGTGAGGGCTGTGCAACGCCCACTCTGTATGGTTTCCTGTCAATCGCCGAGCCACCAGGCACATGTGTCTTGCTTGCGCGACCTCACGGCTCGACTCGAATATGCCCAAGACACCGTGAATGACATACTCTCCTCCGCACTATAGGTGCCGTTGTACCGTTAATTCTCCCCACATTCCGTCTTCTCAGTGAGACACGCGCTCACTCACGACCCGACTACCAGGACTGTGCACCGATGAGCGCTGTGCCTCAGCCAGCGGCTTTCCAAAGCTGATGGTCAGCCATGGTCAGGCCAGAATGCAATAGGAGGATCATGATTCGTCCGCACGCGAATTTTCCAATAACCTGCCGCAAGAATAGGACGATTCCCCCATGACGCTGTGGCCAATCGTTCGGATGCTGCAGACGCGGATGTGGGCCAACGTCGGCCGAAGGTCACCCGTGCCAAGACCCGGGCCCGGCAATGGCATATTCCGTCCTCCGATGGGTAGTGTGGCTGGAGGTTAGGCAAAAAAAAAAAAAAAAAAAAAAAAAAAGATCCCAAAGATTTTCTGGCGATAAAAAAAGTCCACCCCACTTATCAGTTGCATTCTCTGCACTGCAACGATCACAACCATCCCTCTTCTCCAGCACACCAATATGGCTTCCAAGGCGGTAGTTGCGACTGGCTCCAAGGCCGTCGCCTCAATTGATCCCGATCAGGTTTGTTTGCGCCCTCTCCGCCACTTTCCAGCCCGATCTCCATGCTGACCGTCCCCGTCGCAAAGACCCTGAAAGCCTCCAAGGCTCTGCTCGCCCACATCAAGAAGGCCTCAAAGGAGAAGACGGAGGAGTCTGGCAAGCGCAATCTGCTGGAGGATGGCGATGACGAGCCCGCCGAGACGCCTGTCTGGCTGACGCTCACCACCAAGCGACACATTGCCGACAAGGCCCGCCTACAGCCTGGCAAGATCCCTCTGCCGCACCCCGTCAACGCCGACGAGTCAGCCACCATCTGCCTCATCGTCGCCGACCCCCAGCGCGCCTACAAGAACATCGTCGCTTCGGACGAGTTCCCCGCCGAACTGAGCAAGCGCATCACCCGAGTCATCGACATGACCAAGCTCAAGGCCAAGTTCAGCCAGTACGAGGCCCAGCGCAAACTCTTCTCCGAGCACGACATCTTCCTTGGCGACGACCGCATCATTAACCGCCTCCCCAAGGTCCTCGGCAAGACCTTTTACAAGACTACTCAGAAGCGCCCCATCCCTGTCGTGTTCCAGGCCAAGACGCCCAAGACCGAAGGAAAGAAGGTCAAGAAGCCGAGAGCTGAGGGCGAGGTCAATGCTCGCAAGCCCGCCGACATCGCCAAGGAGATCTACAAGGCCATCAACTCGGCCCTCGTTCACCTGTCGCCTTCGACGAACACAGCCGTCAAGATTGGTCTGTCGACCTGGACACCCGAGCAGATTGCCGATAACGTCGACGCCGTAGTCACGGCGCTTGTGGAGAAGTGGGTGCCCCAGAAGTGGCGCAATGTCAAGAGCATCTACATCAAGGGCCCCGAGACGGCCGCCCTACCCATTTGGCTCACTGACGAGCTCTGGGTTGACGAGAAGGACGTCATCGCCGAGCCCGAGGAGGACAAGGCGGTCGAGAAGGCTAACGTCGGCAAGAAGCGAAAGTCGCTCGAGGCCGCAGAGGAGGCTGAGACGCCAGCGACCAAGAAGACCAGGAAGGCAAAGAAGCCGCTGCCCGAGGCCGACGACTCCAAGCTGGACGCACAGATCTCGGACCGCAAGGCCAGGTTGAGGAAGCAAAAGGCTACTGCCAAGAAGGCCATGGACGAGTAAAACGCAGCTCTCCTTGGGTACGAACAAGAGGGAACATGATGAGAAGGAATCCATGCACGGGCAGTCGGCACCGGTGTTGGGCGTTTGGGCTACAGAAAATTGACAAAGAATTTAATCCTGGGCAGAGCCTATCAATACATGCATACTTTGTGCTTCCAATCAACGACATCTAAGCTACTGATGATACCACATGAGAAGAGCGAAACTATTCGACCAAGACGCCCAATACAACCAATCCTCGCGTAAAAGAAAAAGAAGAAAAGAAAAAAAATCAGTGCACAGCTCACAGCTCGAGCGAGATGCGCTCCTCCTGTGGCGCGGACTTGCTAAACTTTCGTGAGTAAGGGCCGAAAAAGTCAGCCATGGTATCGTTGAGCACCTGCTCCGTGATCTGCATATGGTCGCCATCGATGGTCTTGAACCACAGGCCGCCCTTGGCATCCAGGTCGCGCAGACCGAGCCAGTTCTCGCGGTACAGCGGCCTGGCGCGGAGGGGGATGGTCTCAGTGCCGTTGACCTCGGCGAACCACGACGTCTCCTTGGGGACGACGGTGGTATCCTGATCGAACATGTACATGACAAAGTTGGTCAGGCTGGCGAGGTTCTCCTTGTAGGTGGCGTTCTTGAGGAGGCGCTCGTTGTTGATGTCGGCGAGGAAGTTGGAGTGCTCGATGTAGTTTTCGTACTCGGACTGGGTCGCGGGGTTGCGGTAATACTGGGCAGGGACGAGGCGGCTCTGGACGAGGTTACCCCAGGTGTTGAACCGCAGGAGGGCCATGGCGGCCTTGCAGAGCCACTCGGTATCGCCGCACGTGTGGAAGTCGATGATGCCGTTGTGCTGGCTGCCAAAGGTGACGAGGCTGCGGACGGGCGGGTAGTTGCAGCGCTCGACGTAGCCACGGAGGAACTGGCCGCCCTGGGAGAAGCCGATGGCGTCGACGGCCGGGGCGGTAGAGAGGATGGGGTGCGCAGCGAGGGCGTCGCAGACCGTCTGGACCTGGGCGCTCACGTTTCCGAAGAAGGTGGCAGACCGGTCGGCGTTGGCGTCAGCGCCCAGGGCTACCGTGTAGACGAAGGTGCCTGGGTGGATGGCCTCGGCGAGCGCGCCGACCTGCTGGATTCCTTCACCGTTGAAGGAGTCGCCAAGGCCGTGCCAGATGACGAGGGGGAGCGGCGTGTCGTCCGAGTCGTCCTGACGCTGCAGGCGGTGCTGGCTGGCGGCCGAAGGCACGGCAAGGACAAGGCTGGCGAGCAGCGCAGCGGTAGTTGCGGCGCGCATGGTGGGAGTGAGTTCGTCAAAGAAGCAGGGGTTGAATTGACCGAGACGATGTTATGATGTTTGATAATTTGGCTGCGTGCTGGAGCTGGAGTGTGGTACAACAGAGCCGGTCAGTCAATAGACGGGGCTTGGGTGGAAGGCATCAGGGTCGTGGAGATAAGCAAGCTATCGTCATCACTAAATGCCAATGCCGGGCGGTTTAGGCAGCTACCAGCTTCCCATTGGCTGTGGAAATGGCAGCGGCGAAATGTTAAATCCGTACTTACTTTGCTTGCGGATACAGCAGCCAGGGCCCCGCTTTCTGGCAATCATTTGAAAGCCGATCACAAACATCAGGAAACATGGCGTGATCTGTCCGGAGATATTCTCGTCGTCGGCCCATCACAAGAGATCGCTCCGAGGATGGCCTCGGACTGCCAGCCCACAGCCACTCACCCAGGACGGCATGCTGCGGCGAGCGCAGAGCCCTGAAGGCCTGAAAGGGGACGTGTGTTAATCTATCCAGCGACCGCACGGCATCACTGACATCCCTGATGAAACGCCGTGCGCCGGAGGCCTGTGGGCTTGGACCCCAACCGCCCAATGGTTCCCCCGTCCTGCGTTTCACGCTCGATCTAGGCAATGCAGTGGCGCGCTCAATTGCGGCTAGATCGAGGCCGCGCCTGGCACCTCCAGCTCTCGGCTGCGCTCTCGTGAGCAGCTGCCGCAGCCTTTGGGGAGGGAGACGAGTGAAGTCGGGGTTGGTTTTGGTTCCAATTGTATAGAGGTGGCTCCGCGCCAAGGGGTTTCACCAGACCTCCTCAACGCCTCCGGATGTTGCTCAACCATGGAGAGTCGTGACTGAGCATACACCTTTCATTTCCATTTCCACCTCCAACTCGCGATTACGGATATATTATAACGGTCTGGCCGCCGGGCCCATCGTGACAGGACCTCTCCTTCTTTGTTTGTTGTTTAGAGCTCGGTCTCGCCTTCTCTTCTCGCTATACCCGGTGTTTCTGTTCTTTCGACTTTGCGCAAACTTCATCGGACAGGCTCCCTCGACATTGCTCTCAGACAACCCCTCCCGTCAAGCCCTTTTCCTATCGAACCAGATCCAGATCAAACTACAACCTCGCCGACAAGATGAACCCTGCTTCGCTTCTGACCGTCCTGTTCGCCGCTTCGGCAACCGCCGTCCCTCTCACGCGGTTCCTGCTCCCCATTACCGGCCCTTCCGGGGCTGCACCTGAGGTTCCCACCATTCTGGCCACTCCCAAGACCCCGAAGGCCAACTAGGCGGCCTATACGGCCGCATGTCCTCGCTGGCTGGCCTGCTTCTCGCTTGTGGACTGCCTATATATAGGCGAGGATGCTACCTTCGCGGGCCAGCCAGACGGCCTCCAACTCGCGCGACAATGTTAGTACCCTGCGGTGATCATTTGCCTTGTCGGTGTTGTCACGATTGTCCATTCATCCCCCAGATACCATCCAACCAAAGTATACCTTTACTAACAGACCGCCAGAACTCATTGCACCCGTCCCGTCCCGCCGCCCTTTCTGAGTGCCCTGGCTCAACTCGGTCATGTGTCAGACTCTGTTCATCTGTAGAATATTCGATAGCCGTATGAAAGGAATATACATGTACAAAGAGCCTGGATGCGTATCTACGATGAATCTAAAGTCCAACTGGCAGATGATGAAGCAGGACAGCTACAATGATATCAATATCACGATGCTATTCGATTCATCATACAAGCTATGCATGGGCTGCTGACAGCATCCCGCCACTCTTCTTCAACTATCCACCACATGTGTTCATTCACCATCGCGTCTGAAAGGCTATCGCCAAAGTCCGACATCGTTGGAAGAGGTTGAAAGTGTTAACATAAGAGGGGAGAGTATCCCCTTCTTGAGTATCCGTGATTCGCCCATATAGGAATTAAGGATAAGCTGCCTGGACAGTCCTGCACCCTAGTACATCTATTCCCAGTGCGGAAGCTTTTATAACGTCCGCTTTCGTGATGGATCCAGGCAAGGCTGGATGGAACCTGTGGCGTATACAGTGGGTCGTTGGCACTCAGCCACATCACTTCCTCGCCCAGCCTTGTCGTTCCTCAGATCCTCTAGAAACTCTTTTTGCGCAACAAGCTATCTGCATCCAACAAGTTCAGACGGTCCTCCTTCTGGCGTCGAACGGGTCGCACCGAATATTAAATTATCGCGCGATTGGAGCTCCGACCTAGATCGCCATTCGCTTCACCAAACGGACGAAATCCGAGCAGCTTCAAACCCCCCAAGCTCTTGATCATGAGCGCGGAAAATTGACGGCAAACCGCGATTGAGAGTGTACCTGTTACATGGACTGCTATAATCTCTAATATTCGCGATTCGTTCGATCTATCCGCCCGTCGACACCCCTCGTCGAGCCCTACGCAGCCATGGCGCCTGGCAGCCCCGAACGCGCAAAGGCCGCGAATGGCGACTCTACAGCCGCCGCTGCTCCCAGAGTCGGGCCTCACCCTGGCTTCATATTCAGCTCGAACCAGTACAGCTCCGAGACGAAGGTGCGGCGTCTGCTAAAGGACAACGGCTGTGACCCAGCACGCGAGGACAGCAATCGGCTCCAGGGCGTCCAGCTGATCGACAATGTGCGGAAGCACCTACACCTGTACGAATGAATACCTGCGTTCTTGGCTAAAGCATTGCGGCTGACTGGGATTTTCTCTTGCATAGACCGGTGCGGACTTTCGACACAGCGTGCACGTACTTCCACAAGTTCAGGCTCAACTTTCGCGATGCCGAGTATAACTACCAGGACGCGGCGCTGGCCTCGCTCTTCGTGGCGTGCAAGGTCGAGGATACGATCAAGAAGTCGAGGGATATACTGGCGGCAGCTTACTCAGTTAAGAACCCAGATAAGCCTGCCGCCGCCGATGACAAGGTACGCATCTGCTTCGGGAGGCATGGACACCTTGCGCTAACAGACGTAGATATTCGAATCACCTGGAAGAGTCATCATTGGCCTGGAACGACTGATTCTGGAAACAATAGGCTTCGATTTCCGAACCCGGTACCCCCAGAAGCTACTCGTTAAGGTGGTTCGCAGCGCTTTGGGCAAGGAAGGCGGGAAAGATTTCTACCATACAGCGTACGCCATGTGTATCGACATGTACAAGACGTTTGTGCCCATCAAGCGGACAACCTTTACCATGGTCATGGCCGTGGCGGAGCTCACAGCGCGCATGCGAGGAGAGCACCTGGAGAGGATCCAGGAATTCGCCTCGCAGCGACGTCAGTACGATCGCGAGGCAGTGATGGAGACGATGCTGGATCTGTTGGACCTCTACGTCCAGCACCACAAATCCACTAAGATTGGAGCCCAGTTTGATCTCAACAAGTGTATCGACATCAAGATTCACCTCAACAAGGATCTCGACACGGCTGCTCAGCCACGGCATCTCTTCCACTGCAACCGGTGCGAGATTGAAGAACCGACACCACAGACACCTGGCTCTGCGACGTCACCCGCGACCAACGCCTCTTGGCCCGGCGACGCCTCGGCCCGTCGATCGGCAAGAGGGCAGGACGGTACCATGCGCTTCGTCTTTGACATAGAAACGGCCCGTGAGGAACAAGAGACGTCGGCCAGATACTTCCGCGAGGAATTTGAAGAGTACGAGGTCGAGGTGGAGGAACCACTGCCGCCGCTGCCGCGCCGCGATGGAGAGGAGCGCAGTGAAAGGAGAGGCGGGCGCGACGGGTATCGCGGTGGCTACCGTGGTAGAGGAGATCACAGGAGAGGAGGACCATATGGCGGTCATCGTGGTGAGAGGCATTACCGAGGCAAGGGAAGATATCACTGAATGGGATCGGTGCGCCGCGGCGGTTAATATGTCGATGCTTGCTGGTCAATCGATGTCAGTTCCCCAAAGTATGACAAGACGCCACTGGATGCTTCTGGACAGGCAAGACGAGATGTTATTCGGGTGATGCATCACGATACTATACATGTCGCCGTCGGCGGCTTGGCCTCCAACTCTTTCACTACGAGGCCTCCTATCGGCCTGTATATCATCCTTCTTCTTGCCTCACCGCCCTGGGTTTCTCCATTTCCCCTCCTTCGCCTGCAAACCCCATGTACTATTGCCAAGAGGGGTGGAACTGGACGTCACTTCCTTGGTGGAGGTGGCGAGAGGGGGGCCCATTCACACAATGGGCAAGCAAACATTAACAGCGCGTTTTATGAAACGAAACGGCATTCATCCATCACGGAGCGAGAAAGAAAAAAGAAGGAAGGAAGGAGGGAAGAAAAGGAAACCAGAGCCAAATGCTTAAGTTGTGTTTCTTTGCAAGTTACAAGACGGGTTGATATGGGATCGGGAATGAATGGGGTTCCTGGGAGTTTTGGGCCGAGGTCAAGGGTCTGAAGAACCCATGTACGATACAACACTGTTCAAACTGATCTGTCTGTTCCGAGTATGGGAAAGCATCCGAATGATAATGTGCGATCAAGAATCGTTACTTTGACCAGCGCGGCGTCAAGGGTTTGTTTGACGGACGTATCTGCATATGTGCTTAACAAGAGTTGTTCGAGGCATCAGGAGAAAGAGTTCAGCAACTTGCATGGAGAGAAGGAAGAAGGGGTGATCGTCGCAATAGACATCTCGCCCCTTGCTCGATATGCCCAATCACCTACATGGATGGAGTTCGTCTATGCAACCCATTAAGAGTCACCCCATACGAACCCTGCCCTCGAAGTGTTTTGTCAAACCTCATTCGCAGCCGACAGTGATGATCCAGAGTACTGATATCGATATCACCCCACTGCCGGGCAGGCATGTCGTCCCTCCGCGCAGCGAAGGATGGAGCAGCCCTGGAAGATGTTGGGAATAAAAGCCTTGCTTCCGCTCATGGCATGCCCGCCTGTTGAGTGGCTGCTGCATCTCAAGATTCACAAACCCATTCACAATGGCTACCCCATACCCTTTCCAAGACAAGGTCGTGACCATCACCGGGGCCTCGCGAGGCGTCGGTCTGGCACTGGCAAAATATCTCCTCGTCCGCGGCGCCACCATATCCATCTCCAGCAGCAACGCAGACAACATAGCAGCCGCCGCCGCGGAGTTGGAGAAGGACTTCCCCGACGCCAAGGACCGCATACTGAGCGCAGCAGTCAACACCAAGGATCTTTCAGCGGTCGCAAAATGGATCACTGATACGGTGGCCAGATTCGGCAAGATTGACGCATGCGCCAACGTCGCGGGTAAGGAAGGGCAACATCTCCCGAAAGAGGCTTTTCGCGCATCAGGGCTAACGACGGTGGCGCGCCAGGGCGAGAGCAGAGGAAGCTCAGGCCTATCACGGCCATGGATCTGGATGACTGGGAGGACCTCCTCGCCACGAACCTCACGGGGACGTTCCACTGCCTTCGGGAGGAGATGAAGGTTATCTCCGAGGGCGGGAGCATAGTCAACGTGGGGAGCGTGGCGAGCAGCTATGCATCGGCCGGCGTGGCGGGATACATCACGTCCAAGCATGGTCTGATCGGGCTGACCAAGGTAGCTGCTTTCGAAGCGGCTCCGCGAAATGTGCGAGTCAATGCTATATGCCCGTAAGCACCAAATAACCATTGCCCCCCCCCTCCTATCCTCTACCGTTCTGTACGGGAGCTCCATGTAAGTGTGCCACAATGGATGCTGACTGCTGTTTGCACAGTGGATCCATCAACACCTCCATGATGCAGACTCCCTTTGACATTGGCGAGGGCAAGACATGGGAGCTCACCGCAGACAACGTGCCGCAGCTGTTTAAGAGGTTCTCGGAGCCAGAGGAGATTGCGGCCGGCATCGCGTTCCTGCTTGGCGACGAGAGCAAGTTTGTCACCAAGTCGTCGTGGTTCATGGACGGAGGGTGGATGGAAGGCTCCTTTAGTGGATGAAGAAGATGAAAGAAAGGAACACAGACATGAGTATTTCGTGAGGGGGGAAAGGCTGTAGATACAGACAGAGTCTGGCGCCGCCCCCAAACCTGGAGAAGGCGGCCAGGCTGCGATGGACCGGAGAGTCGGGTCGAGCCGAGTCACCAGACAGCACGGGACGGAGCGAAGATGGGCCGACGGGATAACCTTGGATCAAAAAGCAAATGTGCAAGATATGTCGCTGTATTACCTGCATTGTCATCCTATCCACCCTGGCGAAGGCTGCTCACCCCCCTTTACAACCAAGCTCTGTGCCTTGTGTTACCCCAGGAAGTGGACCGTTCTCACCTCCAAGCAAGGTATCGTGGATCGATTCTGGAAGCTTCAACACCCAAGTCTAATAGTCGCTGAGGCTAGGAAGAGGCCAAGGATTCTAGAGCATGTATGTGCAGCGACAAGGCTTCCGGGTTCTGCACAGCCACCCTGAACAGCAATGAGAGACCAGCATCTACATCAGGAAGGGTACGGGGTGCGATGGGCGGCAACTCGGCGGCGGGCGATTCTCGCGCGACCCCGTGCGATTTTCGGCCCCCGAATTCCATACATGCGCTTGTACGAGACGAGGACGGGGGGAGGAGGGGCAGGATCAAGGAAGCCAAACCGTTGGAAGTGGTAGGGGGGGGGGGGGGTGAAAACGCGAGGCGATGCAGGCCTTTCGAGTGATGAGTGCTAATTCTGATCCTTCCCGCACACAGTCTAGAAACTCCCTCCTCCCCTAGTCCCCCGCCCCTCCTCTTAGATAGACGCGCTCGGAGCGGGAGATTTGTGTAGCTTTTTGGGTAGCTTATGGTCCCAACGAGGATGCCATGATACTCTGTTGCTGTGTCGTCAGCTTACCCGCATACCTCCCTGCAAGCCTTTAGATAGATGCATGACCACCCTTCAAGGACTGAGTTGGCAACTTGTGTAACCTGTAACCTGGCTGAGTGATTGGCCTGCGGGCTCGAGCGAGCTGTGCCACTGGTGAAGCCCGAACATGTTGGTCACGCATATTGCACAAGATCTCCGTGAACTGCCGTACCGCACGATGGGGTTGCACTTTCAAGTGCCACGGGGCTCCGCGGACCACGGGCCAATCAACCAACGCTTGCCAAGAGTTGCTCCTTCACAATCGGGTTAGAGGGAGGACCTTAACTCAGAGGATATTCCTATCCTGTACAAGTTACCCAAAAGAGACATGGGCCCCTTGGTCATCCATTAAAGATGTTGGCGGCTCGATTCGACGGGCGGACTCATTCCTCCAACGTCGATCTCCTGAAGCTCTTCGGGAGGAGACATGGTACGAGAAAGGCTAGGGAAGAGAAAGGCTAGCCCTGGTGTGTGGACCAACACAAAACATGGGGCAGTGCCTGGGAAAAATACACCCTGGGAGTTCCAATAGCTCAGGTGTAGAGGGGTTACACAGGGCATACAGCTGTATGTATGACGAAGTTACCTGGATCGGCGTGTGCAGAAGATCATCCCAGCTCCGACTGGCTGGTTCGGGATTTTCTCCCTTTGGGAGCATCCAGGACCATGCAAAGGCACGGCTTTAAGATACAGAGGAGCTCACACCTCTAGGCAGAGGAAGTGCCCGGATGAGCCCAGGCTACGAGCTAGGCCCGAGATGAACCACAATGATCCTGGCAGCCCCTCCGATGACGCCGGACCCATGTCCACAATCAGCAAATAAGGTGTTGTTATGTCGGATCCGGACAGCAAGGGGCGGCTGAGTCAACCGACGGAGAGCAGGATGAGGGGTGTGTCAACATGACTCACCATGGAAGGATGAAAAGAACCAGACATTGAGCTGGATAACAAATGAGAAGAAGTGGGGGAGGGGACCCTGCGATGAAAGCCAATATTGAGCCCGTTGTTGATCTTGTGAGTTAAAGCCGAAGATGGTGATTGTGCCGGCGTCAGCTATGACCAACCAACCATAGTTATTGAAGGAGGGAACCAACTCACAGCACTTTTGCTTTAAGTTTAGGCACTAGCGTGCGGCATATAGGAAGGAAGACTTCGGCACCTGTATATTGATTACCGGGGGGGAGGGTCGTTGGTAAATGCAATGCAACCTGAAATGCGTTCCCTTGTCAAGACTAGGGAGCCAGCACACCGTTCTCTCAATGTTGGTCTGGATTGGCAGGGTTATAAATTTGTCGTCCGACTTGTGCATTAGTCATTGATGGCCACTGCCATTTGCTTAGACAGGCCCAACGGTGGCGGCTTTAGGATTCTGCAAGTTGAAGTTTTGAATGCGTGGAATCATTACAATCAGTTGAGGCAGTTTGTAATCAACCATCAACTGCAAACCCCTAACGCCGATCGGCACCTGGCTCCGTGCTGGTGTTTCGGAGGGACTGTGGTGGTCGGGGCAAGCGAAACATCCAACTACTCGGAAACTCCAAGGATCCTTCTTCTTCCCACGTTCCTCGGTTAGTGGGCCCTTTGTTGCACTTGTCGTCCCACAGTGCCTGAGGCAGGTGGTAAATATAAGCCGATCAATGAGAGGGCAGAAGACAGGATAGGATATGCGGCCCGGGGGCGTAGCAGAGCGGAGTGAATGCATCGCGCTCACGCGGACCAAGGCTAGCCATTACCAAACGGCGGATCAAAGTGCCTGAAGAGCAAGCCAGACAGCAGGCAGGGAGTTCGGGCATAGGGGGTTGTTTAATTATCCAGCACTCCAGGTGTTCGGTCCACACTCGGTCGTCCAGCGTTGTGGTGGCGGCCGGAAGGCGGCCGCTCTTCGCGGGCTTTTCAGCCCAGGGACGGCCAACACGTCCGACCCGTCACCGCGGGCTCAACCAACAAGCCAGTAGGAGCTGCCGCCTGGCGAATAGGACTTGCTGTCGATCAAAGGGCACGCGCCATTGGTCTGATGGCACTATTCTCCCTCGGTCCTGTGTCAGCTGTGTCGTACCAACCCGCCTGTGCCAAGACAGGCTCAGCCCGTCCGCCCTGATCGGGGGAAACATGGCGCCTCCTGCAATAGAAACCATGCAACGACTATACCGTATCCCCGATTCGACAACAATGTCAGCCGGCAGCAGGACCAACAGATTGAGCCACGACGGCTCGTGGGCCTTCCGGGCCTGTTACATTCGTATCCTGGCTATCCAGCGAGGACTTCGGAGTGGTGCTCAACTACCGGCCCTCTATTTGCGGCAGGGGCCCGTGGCCGAGTTGTGAACAAGGGGCGACGTCGGCGTCTCCACTGGTAAGGCTGATGGATATCCTGACTGCTTGCAAGAGAGCACCAACATGCGGCCACGAACACGGGAGAAATAGATGAGGCCCATACACACCTGCTTCCATACGTGTCTCTCCCATCTGCCGTCATTCCACTCCCATTCTTACTCACACTCCCCCATGCCATGCTGCCTGCAGTGCATCCACCATGCTTCACCTCGGTTGAGCCCTGCCAGCCCTGGTGGCTTGACTACCCTCCCTTGGCATGTAACTTGCTTTGTAGGGCTCGACGAGACGCGCCGTAACAAGCTGTCGAACCCCCCACCCCTCCCGGGCCAGATCATGTATAAGATGCTCGAGTGGCTGTACACCTGGCAGGATCACCATCGTCGTCAACACATGCTCACCCCGTTGGTACATAGGAGGCAAAGTCTCGTCCCTAGACGTCAGATCAGATCACGACCCCAGAAACCAGGCACCCGACACAAGATACCAGCACACCGGCTGCGAAGCTCTTCTCCTATTTGAGAATAGAGAGGGATTCACTTACATCATCGTCAGCTCGTCTTGTATAAATATCGCCTGTCGTCCGATCATATCGGCCTGTCTTCCACAATGACTGTCGCTGTCACCATCATGAGTCGCATCAGATCGCAGCGTTGCCAGCGTTGCAGGTGGAGAAAGATCAAGGTAAGTTTGCTCCCCTCCCGCTCCTCTCCTCCTCTTTCCTCTCGTCCCTACCTTCCTCCACCTACGCTCTTTCCCAACTACCACCGTGCCTTAGCTCCTTCCCATTGTCACTTCCCCCCTCCTCTCTCTCGTCTTTCTTCCATCTTTGCACTCAGCTCCCAATTGTCAAAAAATTGCTTTCTCACTCTTCTTCAACTAGTGCGACGAGAATTGGCCAACATGCACTCCCTGCGCAAGAGCACGCTGTCCCTGCTCCGGCCCGCCAATTCTTCTCGAACCTGATAGCGATGCCCTCTCCAGCGCCTCAGTTGAATCCGCGGACACCGCGGCCGGCTCGTCCTCCTCTCAAGTGCTCTCTCACTACGAGCTGCCCGAGGGGTCTTCCTATATTCGCGTTCGCCTTTCTGTGGGCAGCCCTCGCAGCTCCCCCACTACCATTGCCGACCGCGTGGCCTCCAGGCTCGTGGGCTACTTGGAGAAGGGCTCTGCATTTGACGCCACCCTTGCTGCCGACTATCTCCGGTTACTGCCGCGACGCCTCGCAGCGAGTAACGCCCTCAGGGATGCAGTCGCCCTCTTCTGTGCATGCTGGGGGGCTTTCCGACGCTCGCCCTCCACTGAGACGCCTATCGACCCTCGTGCTCATGTCAAGGCATTGAGAAGCATGCAGAGGGCCCTGGATGATGACACCCAAAACCTGTCCTGTGAAACCCTCGCAGCCGCCACTATTATGGAGCGTTTGACCGTTCTCTTCGACAACCGGCAGGGTGCAAATCCCATTGCCCATGTGCGCGGAATTCACTCTTTGATGCTTCATAGGGGACCCCCTAACCCCGACGACGATCTAGATGTCGCCTTGGCATTTGGGAATTTGTCGACCCTGGTTTGTGCTCCATTCTTCTGAGGAATTGAGGTGGCAAGAGCTGACCAATACTTCTCAGATGACCCTCTGGCTGATGCAAGGGGGCGACAACTTCTACGTTACTCCCCCTTGGCGAGAGTGCCTCATATCCCTCGCCCAAAATCCTGCGACCGATGTTCCGCAAGCCCAGATTGAAACCTTCAATCTCCTCGTTCGCTTTGGAACATGGCCTCAGCTCATGTTCGAAGTACGCGATCTGGAAGCCAGTATGGACGAGTCGGTATCATCCCAGGCCCAAGCTTTGCTTAAGAGCCTTGAAGTAAACCAGACCGTCACGAATTACCTCCTAGATCAAACATTTGAAGAACTCAATGGTCTCACGCTGACCACGGAATCTCTTGATCCAGAGAGTCTGGGTGGCACCATTTACAACTTCACCCACCCAGATACTCTGAATAGGACGCTACTCCACCTCATGGCCGCTATAGCATGTAACCGTCAACGGTATCAAGTGGTCTCTTTCTTGAGGGGCGCTGCTCTCGAAAGCATTGAGACAGAGCACCGGCGTCTCTGTACGGATGTATGGAAATGCATTCCGTACATCCGCAGCCTTGGGCCCATATCATCCATTCTATATTTAGCGCCACTGGCTATCACACTGGAAGCTGCCGATCGGGGAGAGCGCCTCTCTTTAATCAAGACGTTAATGGACCTGGACCAGTTTCTTGGCCGGCTGCCCAACAGCATCGCCGGCTTGGAGAAGGCACTGCTTGACATGGCACAGACGTGGACGGGGAGACAAGGTATATCTCTCTTGTCCGAGGATCATCACTCAGATGGTGAGGGGGCTCATGAAGAAGGGAACCAATGATACCAAAAGACACGAATTATAATGGCACGATGTCGACGAAACGCCGCGCCTGGTGCCGGCCTCTTACAGCATGTACTAGTTTGTCCCATATCACCTTTCTTCTTTCTATAGGATATACCAAATGGCATTTGTTTAATATCACATTACATAGTTGAATCACGCAGGGCAGTAATTCAAAACAGTAGCGCGGCCAATGTAGTATGTTACAAACCATGAAATGACGCTCTTTACCTCCCATGGCCCATTCTCAACTCAACCCCGTATCATGCTTTACCATTATTGATCTCAGCAGGCAGGTCCTCCCCCGCCGGGCCGCTGCTCCTAACGCCCTCGAGCGACTTCTGGTCGGCATCCTCGGCCACCTTTGCGGAAACACCCTCCTCGCTCTTCAGGCTGCTGGCCTTGCTAATCTCCGCACTGGCGGGGCTGCGCGTGCGAAGGCCGAGATCCTTCTCGCCCGCCGAAGCGTCCTCCTTATTCCCGCCCTTCCAGTCCGCCGCGCCAGTCTGCGGCACGGGCTGGCCCACCGCGGGTTGGTTGATAACCTCCTCGCCCTGCTGGGCCCCTTGGCTGCGAGCTTCGCCACCCTGCGTGGGAGATGAGGAGGAGGAGGGGGAGGTGGTGGAGGGAGGGGCAGGGGCGGCGGCGGCGGCGGCGGCGCGCCAGACGACGGCCATGCGGTCGAAGGCGCGGGCGCCCTTGCGGCTGGACCCCTTGATGCCATCCATGGCCTCCCACTCGATGGCGAAGACGCCGCTGTCGCTGGGCCGGCCGCCGCGCTCGGGGCCCTGGCCCTCGAAGAAGGCGTTGAACCACACGTGCGCCACGGCCGACACCATGGTCAGCCCTATGCTCTTGTGGGCGCGGTTGCGCAGCTCCACCGACACGCAGGCATCGCTCGTGGGGACCTGCACGGGGGTCTTGGCCTTGAGGATGACGGCCATGCCTCCAGGGTCCTGCTCGGAGGGGGGCTCAGAAGGGATGGTCGCAGTGGCAGTACTGCTGTTGGTGGTGGTGGTGGCGGTGGTGGCGGCGGCGGGTGCAGGAGCGGTATCTGAAGGATTCGACGGCGAGTCTGGGGATGCGTCGATGGTGTTGCGCTTGTCCGTGCTGACGGTCGATACCTTTTGGATGAGCTTGGTGCCCTTCCGCATCAGCTTACTCCCCGTCTTGCCCAGGGGTGCCGTGGCGCTCTTGGAAGGCGGTAGAGGTCCGGTGTTGTTGTTGTTGGTGCTGTCTGCGAGGTCGGCTTCTTCAGGGGCTTTGTTCTTGGATCCGAGCGAGTAGCCAGCCATGTCCCAAACCATCTCGCCCAGGCCTCCGCTCTCGGGTGCGCCCCCCTCGACGATGGTGCGCTCGTTCCGCGCAAAGGTGTGCAGCTCTTCAATCTTCTTGCCCTCGTTGATGAAGCCTTCCACGGTGATCTTAACGCCGTTCCGGAGGCCCCAGAGATGGATCTCGACGATCTCGATGGGCCGGTCGAGGTATGTCTTCCCGCCCTGTGTCCAGCGGTCCACATACGTCACCCATCGGAGCTGGGAGGGGATGGACACGCCGGCGCCAAAGCCAGGACGCATTCTGCGTTCCGTGAACCTGGCCAGCGCATCCTCTGGCTTCCACCCCTCCTCTGAGATAAGGTAGCTGCAGCTGATGGTGCCACTCCTCCCCTTTCCAGCCTTGCAGTGAACAACAACCACCCGCTTCTTCTTCCGCTCCTCCTTTTCGGCTTCACTGCCGGCCGTCTTGCCCAATTCACCACCGAGCTCTAGGGCAGACGTGGGCTGTCCATCTTCGGCGACTCTTCCGCCCTCGAGCTCGCCGCCGTGGAGCCAGTTCCTCATGGATGCCATGATCATAGGGATGAGACGGAAGGGTGGTGGGTGGTGATCGGGCCAGGGGTAGTGTCTCACGCGGCCGTGAACCAGATGGTCGGGATAGCCGGTGCCCTCAGCGCGAAACTCCCAGATGGCCCAGTCCTCCCCATGCTTGGAGTCGAGGAACCCTACGAGGCGATCCAGGGGGTTCCGGTAAGCGCGCTGTGGATATGTCTGGGAAGGACCAGATCTGCCAGGGCATGTCAGAATACTGTCAGAATGCTGAGGCGGCGTACATGTCTGGCACCGGGGGAACCTACGTAGCAATGATGTTGTCTGTAATATATGATAGGTCGAGGCCAGCTTCAGGATGCCTCGTCCTTGGGCCGGCGACGATCTGGCGCAGGATCGATGCCATGGCGGAGTAGCAGGTTGAGTGTAGGTGAGGTGAGACGAGTATGAATATTCTTGAGTTGAATGCACGCGCGGTCGTCTTGGCAAAATACTGAAAGTGGACGCTGGGTGTGTGTGACGAGGGGTGAAACGTCCTGTGAGACCTTGGGCTTACTTGTCGTGACTGAGATAGATGCAAAGGCTCAGCCACCCGTCATGCATCGCCGCTCGTGTTTGATAGACGGCAGGTGGCTTTGGTGGCATCTCCTCGTCCCTGTTTAGGCGCCTGCCATGTGCCATTGGAAGACCCAAACGACGTCATGCCGATTGGCCCCACCACCCTTGGGATGCCCTACCCCAATCGGTACAGCTGCTAATTACTGGAAATACTACGTCAACAGTCCAGATCGGCAGTGAGATCAGCATTCAACGCAAAAGAGCACCACATCGCAAATGCGTCGCTGTAATTATTTTGCGCAGAGTAATAGATTCACCACACTGCGGGTACCACACTGCGGGCACCACACTGCGGGCGATTTCACTGTAGGGTAGGTGTAAGGAATCGGTAGCTTGAATGGAGAATTCCTACAATTGAATTGCTTCGTACGAATGTAGCTCTGCAAATGCCGGAACCCATCTTGAGAAAACACGTAATAGCAGAAAACAAAGTTGCAGCCAATTCCCAATCGACTCTTGACTCCCGTTCCATACCCATCCCCCGTTCTCATCACCGTGATAGCCCGTACGGACAAACATATATCGCTGTCACCCCTCGATAATCCTGGGTATACGATTCGGCAGAAACGTGACATTCCCCGGGTTCGGCGTCGGGACTCCAAAGCAGCCAATGAGCTTTGCTGTCCTTCCTCAAACTGATTTCAATAAGCAGGCGCTTGGCCAACCATACGCCTCTCGGGCACTTGGTCTCTCATGGTCAAGCGTTCAGGTTCAAAAGTTTGCGGTGCAGGCAGTGACATCATCGCCTCGCCCGACGCCTGTGTCCTGGTCGCATATGCAGCATCTCACACCAGACCTGCACTGCTCCCGTAGACGTGTTATTTAAGAAGTCTTCTTCGCAGGGGCGGTGCCCATGTACTTGTTGAGGTCGGTAATGTCGACAAACTGCCTGGCAGCATTCTTGACACCGTCCCAGATCTGGCGAGCGGCAGGGGGGGTGCCTTGAGCAGCAACGAGAGAGTCGATGCGAGCAGCAAGGGCGACAAAGGAGGTTTGCACGTGGGTGCTCTGGGCGTAGCGGCCACGGAGGAAGGCAGTGTAGATGCTGATGAGGATCCAAGAGCGGCGCTGGAAGATGATGGAGGCAAGGAGGAGACGAATCCAGAGCATGATCTCGAGGGTAGCGACAACAGACATGGAGGCGTCGTAGTACTCCTTGACAAAAGCACCGATGCTGTCGGCCAGCGGGTGGGTGGCCTTGGCCTTGGATTCGGCAGCGGGCTGAGGCACAGGCAGCAGGGTGGGAATCAGGTTGGCTCGCGAGTAGGTGGCGACGTGGAAGACGGAGTAGACGCTGTAAGGGAGCAGAGCCAGAGGGTACTGGGGGGAGAAGAGCCACACCAGGGCCATGACTTGAGAGCGTTAGCTAGGCGACGATAACGTGTGCGACAAGTAAGTCTTGAACGTACGAAGGTACTGAACGTTCTCATCGGCAATGAGCCCAATGATACCGTTGGGGTTCTTGGCTCCCGCCTTTGCGCGGGCTCGCTGGGTCTTGTAGACGACAATGCCGTAGGTAGCGGCAGCAGCGATAAACGAGGTTCGGTACGAGAACTGGGCCATGCGGCTGTAGTAGTTCATGAAGATGTATGACAGAGTGTATCGGAAGGTGGTGAGGATGAGAGTCAGGTGTCTGAAAAGCCGTTAGCTGAGTCCATATCTCCAGGCATGTCCCGTTGGGCGAGTCGTGGGAAGTGGCCAGCGAAGCCAAAGCTCGGTGCAGCCCGGGATGGCACCACAACTTGGTGGCCGTGGCAGCCGATCTCGAGCGGCGAGGACGCGGGCGGCGAGGAAATGAAGCTGGGAACTAGACATACCCGACAAACCAGCCGACTGGGAGTGGTGAAGCAGGCCATGGTCAGCGAAATGGACATATGCCATGAAGCAGAGCAGACATGGGGTGGAGCCACAACATACACTGGAGGGTCTTTGCCAGAGCCAGGAATCTCTCCTGCAGAGGCAGATTAGGGTTGGGCGGAGGAGCCATGGTAGTATATGCGCGCGCGATCGAGAAGCTGTAGTCGCAGTAGGAAGGCTGGAGTTGTATCGCGAGGTTCTGGGTTTGCGAAGGGGGAGGGGTGGAATCGAAGATGGGAGAAGGAAGAGAAAGAGACGGGCAACTGGAGGGGAGAGCTAAGGCAGGCAAAGCAGGCAGGCACAGCTCGGAATCGGTGACAAGGCGGGGTCGGAGAGGTCGGGCACAGGTCTAGATAGCATGGGCTGGCTGGCTGCAGTGGGGTCCTTTGTTTCGCAGGAGGGCCAAAGGTGCGGTGGGAAAGGATATGTTCGAGGATGGTGACAAGGAAAGGAGTAGAAAGAGGACAGAAATGTTCTGGCGAGGGCGAAAGCTTCTTTTTCTTTGCTCCCTTTCTAGGTATTTCCGATAACCGCCAGGATGGGGGGCAGGTGAAGGCAGGAGGGAACGAGCCTGAAGAAGCAAACAGGCTGGTAACAGCGAAGTGACCTGGATCTAGGCTGGGAAGCTCTACAAGACAGGGTGGCAGCTCTACAGGAACCAGAAGTACCGTGCAGGTACCTGGGGTCTACTTCTTCGGCCTTCTACCCATCTCGTCCAAACAGGGCCCCCGTTTCACAAGGCCTACACTATGTACAAGCAATGAATGGTGAAATGGATGGGACGACAAAAGAGACGGACTGCGTCACTGATAACGGGGCTAGCGGGTTTTTGTGTGCGTGTGGAGGGAACAGAAACAGGGATTGTCAGGGCCAGGGCAGGGAAAAGTGTCCTTTTGGCGGTGCATCGTCAACGTCAGTTTGCCAAACCGTCAGCAAGTTTCAGCCGCAACCCAGCAATCGAGCCATCTACATCTTCTGCACCTTGGGTCATGGTTGTATAAGCGATGACGGCGAGAAGAAGACTGCCCATCGATGGGCTTTGTCTGCAGCTTCAGCTCAGCTCCATCCATCATCCCACTATGATCACGCACGTAGTAAATGGCCGGCCGTGGCCTCGGAGATTATCCCCCACCACGTCGACAGCAACCTGACCTCATCCCGTCGCCCGTCTGACGCTATCACATGCGACAGCCTCCCAGGTGGCCACTAGCCCGAGTGGTATTTCGTCATCAACACAAAGCCACAGCACAGTGATAAAAGTGGTGACCTCTGGATCTGATCTGGCAGAGGCTCGCTGCTGCAGGTCAGTGAGTGGGGGTTGAAGAATGGTGAATTAAAGCGAGTACATAGAACGACAAGGGTCCAGCCTGAGCCTCAATTCCAAGCCTTAAGCTCGTGACTTAGTACATACTCATCTTGTATCTCGTGATGCTTGCACGTGAATTGGATTGGCTTTGTGGGCTCTCCTATCGCCCCGTCTATGCATCCGATCTTGGACTCTTATCGTGGGCATGTCAGTGAAGATAATGGTGCTGGTATGCGTCGAGATACATGCATATGACATTAGCTCTAGAGGACCCTCAAAGTCGTCTGATCTTCGCTGCCTCCACGTGACAAGTTATTTGCAGCAAATATGTACCGTGAGCATGTCCTACCTCTGCGAGTGCAGGTATCAACATCGACATCAGGCATGGGATAAGCAGTTGACCCATCTGCCAGGCACCTGCGGGGCACCTCATCCCACCAGATGGACCCCGCCAACCCACCATCCCTATCTCCCTTTCACCCCTCCATCTACTAAAGCTGCCGCCTCCAGCGCCTCGCCTTCAACCACCACAACCACCACAGCCACCACCATCCGCCCACGATGCCCAAGCGAACCAACTCGGCCCGGACCAACCTCCCGCCCTCCCTCGCCGACCCGGCCCTCCCCCTCCCCAAACTCTTCGTCTTCGACCTCGACTACACCCTCTGGCCCTTCTGGGTCGACACGCACGTCTGGGGCACCCTCAAGGCCAACGACGACCACACGGCCGCCACCGACCGCCGCGGCGAGTCCTTCGCCTTCTACCGCGACGTCTCCTCCATCCTGCTGTCCCTCCCCTCCGCCGGCGACGAGGGCATCCGTCTCGCCGTCGCCTCGCGCACCTCGGCGCCCGCCCGCGCCCGCGAGCTGCTCAAGCTGCTGCACCTCGACGCCGGCGACGCCAGCAAGCCCCGCCGCGCGCTCGACGTCTTTGACGCCGGCACCGAGATTTACCCCAGCAGCAAGATCAGGCACTTCGAGGCCCTGCAGAAGCGCACGGGCATCGCGTACGAGGATATGCTCTTCTTCGACGACGAGTCTAGGAACCGCGACACCGAGACGCTCGGCGTGACCATGTGGCTGGTCCCTGATGGCGTCAGCTGGCCAGAGATTGAGAAGGGCGTCGCGGAGTGGCGCCGCCGGAGGGGTCACTCCTCATGATTGATTCCTGTTGCTGCGTGATTAGACGACGTACACACACCTCCCATTTGTTTCGGCGTTTTCTGGATGCAAGAAGCAAGTCGCACGCTATTGACTTTGATGATACACGTTGTAATACAATGACAAGTGTAGGTATTGGTATAAACTAGGTATCAGCGCCTCTATATAAGATGAGACCTTGGGCCATAGAAGAATAGCTGGCAATAAATCATGACACACATCCATGTACGCATATCTCTTCACCTCGTCTAAACAGTATCCGAGACTTGTCACACCTGTACACCATGGTACGGAAACATTACTCTTCCCACCGCATTATTCTTTACCTTGTTCCATTTCTTTATGCTGCCGTGGTGGCTGATGTGCTGATGGGAGGGACAGCGGCCGTCTTTTCGTCGTTGATGGTCAGCTTCTCCATAGCCTCGCCAGTGAGATCTGTCTGGGTAGCGTCGTCCCGGCTGGTCGTCTTGTAGACGGCCGACTCGGTGGCGTCGTCCGTCTGCGTCCCCTCGGTCGTGACGGCCGTCGCTGTCGGTGGCCACGCCCTGGGAACAGTGCAGACACGCTCCCTCCTGGGCTTGCCATCCTTGGCGCCCAGCGCTATGCAGACAACCCTATCGCCGTCATCCTCCCAGATCATGGGCCCGCTCGGGAAGCCCGTGTAGCCGTTCTCCCACTCGACGACGCCGTCCCAGGCGGGATCCGTGACGCCCAGGTCGCCCCAGGTGTAGTCAAGCTCGCCGCCGTACTTCTTGGGGATGTTGCGGACGTCGATGAAGGTCTCGAGGGTGGGCTTGACCTCGTGGGGGCTGAGGATGAAGATCTTGGAGACGGTGATGGGGTCGAACCAACGCTTGATCCAGCCCCAGACGGTGTTGAAGAAGACGGGGGCGCCGATGACGAAGATGCGGTCGAGCGTCTCGGGGTAGTGGGCGGTGGCAAGCTGAGAGGCGGCCTGCATGTGGCTCTTGAGGTTCCAGAACTGCTTGAGGCCGACGTTGCTGATGTCGACAATGTTGGTGCTCATGGTGATGGGGACGTCGGGGAACTCGCGGTCGGTGAGCTGCGTGCAGAAGGGCATCTGGAAGCGCGTCAGGTTCTCGTAGAGGGCGAAGAGCCGCAGCAGGCCCGGCGCCGTCTTGCCGTCCGTCTTGGCTTCGGAGAAGGTCGACTGGGCGCCCTTCTTCTCGTACGCCGACACCGTCTTGTTGTCCAGGTGCTGGATCTCGAAGACGTAGAGGGGGATGCCGCGGCGGTCGCGACGGCCGGTCCATTGGGGGTACTGGAAGGGTCCGAGTCAGCAGGGAGAGCAGGAGATGTGGTTGGGGCGTGGTGGACCAACCAGTCGGCGACTCTCCTCGTAGGCATCAAGGTCAATGGTGTGGTAGAGGACGTCAATGTCGTTGGCCTCGCGCCACCTCTCCGTCTCACTGAACTGGGTGAAGGCGTCTTCGGGCACCCATCTGCGAGCGCGCAAGTAGCGACTGGAGGGGCCGTCGTCAGCAGGACACACATACACTGAGATTTACAGGGAGCCACGCACAGAAGAAGAGGATCGTCGTGGGAAGCAGGCGGCCCGGGATTGTAGAAGCCCTTCTCCTCGAGGAGGGCCTTGAAGCTCTGGAAGGCGGCCTTCTCGTGGTCCGTCAGATATCCCAGATGGCCGTTGGGATAGCCAACCTCGCCGGGAACGGACGAGTTGGACATGATGCGGGCGGCGGGCACCGCCACGTTCTCAGCGGCAGCCATGCGAGGCAACGCGACGGCGACAACAGGTGCGGTTACGGCTTGCGATGCGACGCGACGAGGCGGAGTGTGCTCGTCTCTCTCTCGGAAGCTGCGGAGCAAGATGGAGCCGAGGCCTGCACTAGAAAGACAGAGAAACGAGGCCAACAACTGCCCAACGTCTAGAGACTAGGACAATGAACAAGAGGAGGGAGAAGAGAAGAAGGAAAGGAAGAAGAAAGGAAGAGGAAAATAGGTCTAGAGGAGGGGCGGAAAACCAATAAGGCGCGCGCTGACGGAGGATGCACGGCGACGGGATATTAGATGCACAATACCGTGGTGGGGGAGCTGTAGAAGCCCGATCTTGGGAGGGTCCAGTCGCGCGCGGCTAGATTGGGATTGGGTAAAGGCCAGGCAGACCTTGAGTCAACATTGACGCAAAGCAGGGGGGATGACGGCGAGGAGCAGGGCCAAGGGTATTTTCTTAACCCTTTTGGGGGCTGTTGGTGATGACAAGAAGACTCCATCTGAGGTCCGGGATCTCATCAAACATTCCTCGCCGCCACTCATATATCTATATCCTCATACGAATTGTACGTACGGATGCTATGGATGGCCGGAAAACGCCGCCGTCTTTTCACCCCGGACAAGAAAGAAAAAAAAAGGCCGATCGTGTAGATACAACAGGGCTGGCCTACGGAATTCCAACCTCGACAAGCCGAGACACGAAAGTAAAAAAGACGCCTTTACGGCTTACTCGCTGCTTGTCTCAACATGACACGACGGTGGCACGTCGAGCGTCCATGACGACGACGATGATGATGGCGAGCAGTCCGTCCCCCTTGCTCTCGGCTTTCCCTCGCGTGCTTACACATATCAAACGAGACCGGCCTCTACTAATGACAGAATAACAAAGCATTAGGCAAGCCGGCGCCAAGACGACCCATCCATCCCCTGAAATGCTGTCACTAGGTCCTTCGCGCACTTTGGCCTGGCGTCAGCGGACTTCGGAATTCTCAACTTCTCCATGGAGCTTCTTCCTAGTGCGCCTGGAGTCTTCTGGCCGTGGTGGAGCCCGGCATTGTCGGGACCTGAGTTTGGAACGGGCCCGAGGCTTATATCGATCTTCACCATGACTCTTGTCCAGGCTGAATAATGCATGTGTGGGAAATGCATTGCTTTTCTTTGCAGCATAATTAAAATAACTAACTAGATATCGCTGCCAACCATACGTGTGAAAGTAGGACATGTATATGGCTATGCCTCTGTAGGTCATGTAGATCCGTGAGTCGCTTCCCCCTACTCCAGGATGATATCCTCCGCCAGCCTCCTCAGCGGCAGCTCCTCCAGCAGCGCCTCTAGCCTCCCGCACCGCTGCATCACATCCTTGGCCTCGTCCGCGAACCCCATGCGCATCCGCCCTACGCGCTCCCATGTGTTGCGCTCTGTCCGCTGCACCACCAGCAGCATCACCAGCGTCTCCTCCACGAACCACAGCACCGTCATCTGCTCCCCGCGCGCGTGTCGCTCCACGTAGCCCCGGATCCCGCTCGCCTCCAGGTCCCCGCTGCTCAGCCGTACGTCCACGCTCAGGTGGTTGAACGCCCACCCGCCCGCGTGCGTCTTGGCCTTGACTCGGTCCAGCACCAGCGGCGTTGTCACCCGCAGCAGGTACCGCCGCGGCGCCAACCGGGGCACCCCCTTCCGCAGCCCTTCTACCGACTCGGCCCTAAAGTCGTAGGCCACGCCGCCGTCGGGGTTGAGCACCACCATCTCCGGCGAGTACACCCACTTGGACGTCGGCCCGCTGCGTGTCAACTGCGTGGCCGCCACATAGTGGTGGCTAAAGAACTTGCGGCCGTTGAGCTTCCCTTCCCCCTCGGCTATTACGATGGAAGAGTGCAGGTCCACTGCGCCCTGCCAGCCAGCCCACGTCCAGCTCGGCAAGTTGGGTCGTCTACGTGCCTTGTGGCCCTCCCTGTGGTGCCAAAAACTCGTCGACAGTGCAAAGAGGTCCCGAGTTCGCGCGTTGGTCATCCTGTGACCGGTCTCGTCGACGGGGGTCCACAGCGGGATCCCTATCAGGCTCGTCAACTTGCCCACTCCCATTGTGCTCTCTACATGTCGCGACAGTCCCAGGAATGCGTGAAGTGAATCCTGGTCATATGATAGCTCGCGCTTCGTGAAGCTGGAAACATGCTGGTCCATCTCGCGGAAGATGCTCAGCGTCGTGGCCTCCTCGCCTGCCCGCGGAAGACGCTTCCATGATTCCCAGCTGCCTTCAAACACCTTTACGCCGTTCAGAAGGCCCGGTCGCATGAAGTCGCACATGCGTTCCTCCTCTTGGTCATGGTAGAGATCCAGCGGCAGTGCCAGCGACTCCTGGCACGTCATGCCCTCACACTCCCAATACATCTGCTGGTCTGTAAAGATGAGGCGTCGCCGCGCCAAGTGTCCCTCCTGGTATGTCCAGCCCCTCTTATACCAGGCTGACTTCTTGACGCTTATCCGTGGATCCGGCATACTCGAGACGAGGGTGATATCTGCGTTGGGGAATTTGTATTTGGGCTGTGCATGCCGCGACGTCGATCCCATTCCTGGAAGACCATACGTCGCGTCCTCGCCGCAGGCAGCAATGACCGTCAGCGTAGCACCCTCGTAGATCTCGTTCATCCTGTAGATCTGCATCATCTTGAGGTCCTGCTGCGAGTCGTCTATACATATCCTGTCGATCCAGAGATATTGCATGCCCAGCTCCTGCGTCACCTGCACTGCGTCCCTAAACACGCGCGGCCACGCCTCGCTGGTCTCGCTGCCCCATACATAGCTCAGGGCGACATAATGCTCCTTGATGGAGGCGTTGACAACCTGAGGGGGCTGGCTGAGGCAGTCGATGAGGCGGAAGCCCTGCATCTCGGCCAGGATAGGCCGCCTTCCGCAGCGGCCCTGGTGGTGGAACTCGCAGTACCGCAGCCAGTCTAACCCTACCGACATGTCGATGCGCTGGCCAATCTCACGTCCCCAGATACCTTGGCGTAACCAGGCTGACGAGTCGACCGGAGAGGCGTTCCTGCTGGGATTTCGGCTCGGATTCCTGCTGCTCCTGCCGTCGTTGCTGATAGCTGACTTGGGCATCTCCTCAATCAAGGGGAGTGTTCTAAATAGCATGCCCGTGGCTCGAAACCAATCGGGGTCAACATCCCAGCTCAAGGCGTTGGGGCCCTTCATCCTGGGCACAACCCCCAGGAAAGCCGGGGTGAAACCTCTGGCCTTACCCTTGGCAGGGTGGGCAGATTCGGCAAGCTTAGCTGCGTCGATGAGATAGTTGGTGTCGCGACTGGAAAAGCCGGATAAACAGTACTCGCCGTCTCCTTCACTTGGTATGTGGACAGCCCAGAAGAGCTTGCAGAGCGGGCAGGTGGTGGACCAGCGGTTCTCGCTCAGACCCTTGAGAATGGCGACAGAGAACTCCTTGCTGTCAAAGGCGTCGGCGGAGACGGGGTTGAGGGGCCTGAGAAACTGGGCGTCAATCTCGCCAAATGACCTCTGGACGTCGGTGGCCCAGCTGGCGCAGGACTGGCAGAGGGCAGGATCCTGGGCTGACGGGTTGGTGTGGCCCTCATGATCCGAGTGGGTGGAGGAGCTGCGGCTGGCACGGCGACTGAGCCTGCGGATGAGGGACTCACGCTTGCTGGGAGAGCCGTCGTCCTCGGCAGCATCGACAGTAAGATGCTGCATCATGCTGCGGATGGGATTGCGTGAGCTCCGTCGAGGGATGGGGGGCCTCTCGGGCGTGGCGGCGAGAGAGGGATTCTCGGCCATGGTGATGGGTATAAGTGACGATTACAAGTTGAGTAGATGTAGAAGGGATAAAGGGGGACAGCAAGAATCGAGGAATGAAGAATTTGGCGTCAAGAATAGAATAGGGGAAATAAATAAAAATGATAATGGAAATAGAAATGGAAATGGCAAAATTTGCCCGCTCCTTTGTTGGAAAAGACGGGCAGGTATATGTAAAAGCCTGGGCGGTTGGTTATGTGGCGATGAATTCACAGACGCTGCCGAAGCGGGTGCGGAGAAGAGTGGCCTTGGTATTCCCGCAAGGCTGTCTCGTCCCGATGCTTGGCAGCCGCTACAACGGTGCCGAATCGAGCCACTGACAGGTTGGCGTTGATGCTGGCGCTGATGTGGTGGAGGGGAGAGGTGAGCAGTGAGGCTCTGCCGTGACGTGAGGAGCCCTCGAAGAAGGAGGTACCTCAGCAGGAGGGGTACTTTGGGGGGAACAACCCTGGCCCTTGTCTCAGGCTGCAGACGCCGAGAAAAGCAACATTGGACGGACGGGCTGTCAAAAGGTCGACGAGGATCGAGGATCGAGGATCAGGACGATGTGTTCAGGCGGGGTGACCTTTTGATGGCGGCTGTGCGGACCACTGGCAGCGACCCAGATAGGAGTGCAGCAGTACTTGTGACACTAAAGCTGATGGGCTGAGCGGTTAACGAGCCTCGTGAGATGGTGGGCGGATGGTTAGCCGGATGGCGCAGTGCGGATGCGAGGGAGGGGTGAATGAACTATCGTCCCTTTTTTTGTCCGTTGGAGGAGTTTTTGTAGGCAGACAGCAACCGAGATGAGCAAAGGTTAAATGGGATATGAGGAATAAAAATAATCAAGAGCAGATGCAGCGAGTCAGAGTCTAGAGTTTATTCCTCTCCCAAATAAACCCTTACGATGGGGAGAAGAGGAACGGAGAAGGAGAAAAACAGGACAAGGGGAAGGAGCGTTCCATTCTTCTTCCACCCCGTCTTCCATCCACCCAATTTTTTTCTTCCCCTTCTCTTTTTTTTTTCTCCCCCTTCTTTTTTCCCGCGACCGTTCAAGACGCATGGACACATGGACACATGGGTTGGCGCTTTTCGCCATGTGCTATGTATTATATGTGCTATACTTATCCATCAGTGGGTAAGGTGAAGAATACGCGTGTCAGAGTCGCTAACAGTGAGGCTGTGCATCACCATCTCCACCATCAAAACAGGCCCAGACCTGCGAACCATGTGCCGATGCCGACCGCCAGGTTAATTAATTGCCAATTAATTGCACCTTTGCTGTCTCGCCAAGCGTTACGGAGTACGCTGGCAGGGAACTAGCCTAGCACTGCCGTCTCTGCATACCGCTGTCAACTGTCCCGAAATGAAGGCTCATCTCTCCTCTCTTGCCGCCATCTAATTACGACCATGGATCACGCATGTCAGGGCAGCTTGTGTTTCTTATACACTTCCGACCAAGCTGCATGCTCGCTCGCTCGGCATCTCCCTGCCGCTGCTTGACAAGAGGTGCAGGGGCGGGCCTTCCGTTCCTCCTATTGAGGCCGTTGTTTCAAATCTGCATTTCTTGGGTTCGTCTCAATTCATGCGACCGACCCGATTCTGCAGTTCCAGATCCATCTCCTTCACTTCCCCTTCGTGGCATCACCTAAAGCCGCCTGCTCCATCCTCAGGCGGCACAGGCCTTGATCTTGTCTCAGCTCGCCATGGCCCAACTGCAGAAATACCCAGATCGTCCTTAGCTAATGCAGTGGCAGCATCGCTGGCAAGGGCTGAATAAAATCTATCATATACTACCTATATAGTGCTTCATACAGTCCATTTTTCGTCAGATGTTCAGGGTTCGACTCTACCTATCATCCCATTAGGGGGCCAGAGACTGAGGACACCCTTCTTTTTCTTGCCCGCGGCCGCCAACCAAGAATCTTCATCTGCACTCATAGGTGGCGTCCTAGCCTCAGGCGAGGAAGCTCTCTCGTCTTCGGCTAGCCAGTCGGAGTTTGGCTCATCGTAAGGGCTCTTGGGCATATCCTCTGTGTCGCTTGGCCGCTCCAAACCAGCAGTTTTCACCATTTGGTGACTCTTCCCCCCCGCAAGGATACTGACATCTTTGGCCCGAGTCAACCGCTGCAGCTTTCTCAGTCCGTCCTGTAGAATGCTCAATTTCTCCCGCACCTGGCTCCTCTCCTTGGCTGTCTCCGGACTCTCCCCAACAAGCCGCTCGACTTCTTCTAGGTCGAGGTCGAAGATCATGTTGGGCGTCAAGAGGTCTGGCAGCTTCGAGATGAGACAGCCTTCGATCGCAATGTTGCTGACATCGTCTATAAACCTCGCCAGTGCAACCTATCCCGGATTCTCGCCGTCAGTTTTCCATCTCGCCGTGGTTCTCACTCCCGCATCTCTGCACTTACCTTGTAATATGCCTGCATGTAATCCACAATGAACGAGGCCCCATATCGATCCATATCCGGCTCTACCCCGTCGAGAAACAGGTCTACAATCTGTGAAGGGTTCACATGAATTCTCTCGTCTGGCTTGGCAAAGAGTTTGGCCCCAAAGGTATTCTGTATCTTTGACTGAATCATGCGCTTGTTCCTTGCCCGCTGCGCCTCCTGCACGTTAGCCGTAAGCCGTGGATTGTAAGTGATAGCGTGCTGCTCAAAGTGAGGTGTCAGTAGCTCGTCGATCTTTTGCTTCATGCTCGTCTGGAGTTGGTCAATGCCGCTGTTGACCAACTCCAGCATCTTTGGCGCCACCTCCTCTGCTGCCACATGTTCCATAATGTGTTCTGCAACTTTGTATGTGTTGCTGGCAATGTCTCTGGAGAGCTCCTCAGCAATGTCTCGCCACGGCCGGCACTGCTCGGCAAAGAGGCGGCCAACGATCAGGGGGTTGAACAGCCCCGGAAGCTCGCAGCCACGGCTGAACATCATCGAATCCTGCACTTCCTTGATATAATCTGCACGTGAAATTATTTCATCGCCATAAGCCTCCTCGTCCTCTTCGTGAATGCTCTGGCTTGCGCCCTGGCGCCGAATGTGTTCAGCAAACTCCCTGAGACGATTTTGCACAATGGCTCGGAGACGTCTAGAGTATAGCTTAAATTCCTTTGGACCCCCGAAAAATGGATTCGTCCATATTCCTTGGACGGCAGCCACCATCAAAGAACTGAAATCAGAACCTATCTTGACCAAGTACTGATGTTGCTTGATGGGGGTGTCTCGATCCGCACCAAGGCGCTCCAGCCTATCGTCACAGTTCTTCAACTGTCGCTCGACTTCTTGTACCAACTCCGGCAGTTGTCTCAAGATCTCCCTCTTGAGAAGCGAACTAAGTCGGGTTTTCAGTGCCTCCACGCCGCAAAGACTGCGGTCGAGGGTGGCCCAGATGTCCCGTGAGAAGAATTCTCTCTCGGCATCATCGCGCTGTGCCGAGTCGAAGCTCTTCTGGTTATAGCTTCGATTCTTCAACACATGCCAGCCAAGTTGCAGCTTGACGTCTTTGTTCTGTGCGAGATCGACCCATCTAGCCTCGCTCTCCGAGTTGGGGTCCAATGTATCTGGCTTGGTGATCAAGCCCAAGGTCCGAAGGCCTTGGGGATCTGCCTTCTTCGCGCGTGCCGTCACTTCTTGCAGAACGTACTCGTTCTTAGCCGATACAACGGCGAGAATGATACTTCGAGGTCTGTTCATATACTGGGCGACCATGTCTGATACCAGCTGGGCATCCTCTTCTGACTGGTCCGAATTTCCTGCCCTGAAGAGTCCGGGTAAATCAACCATGGTCAAGTGCGGCTGGTTGGGTCCTGATAGCTCAATATGCAGGATATCGTCGCAGAAAGTCTTGTTCTGCAACAGGCCCAACTTGCCTTTAGCTTCCTCGATCACGGTTTCAATCCCGACTTGGTCGGTGACTTTTGGCTTCCAGCTTCGCAGGGCCTCTGCCTCATCCAGCGATCGATCAGGACCGGGGGTGATAAAGACGTTGACGGATTTTGTTGCATCTCTACGGAGACTGAGCTCGGTGGCAAACCGAGTGCAGACGCCATCCTTAGCAAGGAAAGATTGGCCCGAAATTGCCTCCAGGACAGAGCTCTTTCCAGAGGACTGGTCACCGCAGACGATAATCTCTGGCAGGTCGATATAGTTACCGAAGCCCTGCGAACGAAGCTTGTCGATGATGTCGAGAAGATCTCGATGATGCTTTGACTGGAGATTGTCGGTAACAGACATGCTGGGTGACTGAGACGATAAGAATTGACTTCTGTTAAGAGAACAAGTGAGTAGCTTATTGGGTGGTTTCGTTTAGATATGAAGGGAGAGCCTGTGGTTTCATTTCAATCGTCTATTCACAGCTATTTATTCTTTTTGGACCAACTGCATAAAGCGAGTCGTCCCTTTCCATCGGCTTCCTGTTGGGCCAGCAAAAGTTAGTCGGCCTCCAACCATCACCATCTCGCCATAATGCTGGTTGGAGGCCCTCCAACTTTGCCGGCCTAACATGAGGCTGATTATCAACGTTGCACTCTGCACTAGGCTTCCACTCGAAAACACCCCTCATTGGTGATTTTCAGTGCATCTGTATGGGTCAACTCAAGGAACGCGGTCCATTAAGGCGTCCGCGATAACGGCTGCATGTAGGCCCTGTGTTTTCTCCTCGGCCTCCATCAGTGCCCAACGTGGCCTGACCAAAATGCCTTGTTTCACTCGGTTTACGAATCTGCGCGTTAAGCGAACGGAATTCTTCCCTATGTTAGTAGAAAGCTTCCAGAGCAGGAAGTGGTACGATTACCCCGGACTGGCCTATTGCCTGTTCATGCGGTCAGCCACATCAGGCAGAATCTCATTACAGAATAGAAGGGACATCCATCTAATGGCTTCAAGCTCCAAACTTTATGTCTGAAAATGTGACTTGAAGGAATATCAGGGTTGTTGTAGCTAACAAATTGCGAAGACGAGCAATAAAACAGATACATCTTGCTTCCACCCAGCGCGTTATTCCATCCTCTCACTCGGGCTGAATCACATGTAACTTGTCATCGTAAGTGAGGGTCCAGCCGTAGAGTCCAGGGCAAACTGTCGGCGAACGCCCCTGAGGCTCGACCTGAGCTCTTGCACCGTCATTCTCTCCAACTGGCGGGTCATCTTCCAGAGAAAGTCGCTGTTCCTTTTCCGGGTAGAGCTCGGGCAGGGCGCCGGAAGCCACGTTGGATACAGCTTCTGATGGCACTTCTCGGCGACGATCTTGAGAGGGTGCGTGTTGAGGGCTTCGTTGCAGAGGTAGCACGCCTTCTTGCTGGTACCCATATACCGAAGCCGGGGCGCGAGGTGTGGGTAACTCTCGTAGAATCTCGCCATCTGCATCTCTGCGTGAGGTGTGAGAACCTGAGGAAATTGGTTTTTGAAGTGAACTTCCGCGTCCTCTTTATTCCACATGTTCTCCAGTCTGGCCAAAATTTGCTCTTGATGTTCTGGTACAAGCTCCTTTAGCAGAGTCCTGAGACCATGCTCTTGGGGGAAGGGGAAGGACTCCCTGGCTAGTGGTTCAACTGTCTCAAGCTCGATGGAAACGAACAGTTCAGATTGCTTGAGAGCCAGGCTGACCATTGCATTGGCAGCGGCATAGTAACGTCCGAGTTTGTATATACTGGTAATCCACTCTGGCGGTCCTGTTGGGCCTGAGAAGTGCGATTCCAGCACCTTGGAGTATCTCCATCTGGCGCAAGAAGCCCACTCGAGGTAGGGAGCCATTTTCTGAGGCCCCTGAGCTATTGAGAGTTTGACAAAGGCTGGGATGGTGCCCGCCCATTGCCAGAAACTCGAGCCATTTTCCGCTCGCGAGTTGTTCCGTTGGATGACTGCAATGGCTTGGTTAAGGCTCTCTTTGACGCTTTTCTTTGTAAACGTTTGGAATAGCGCATTGATCTTGTCGCGATCAAGGTCGATAATCTTGAAGAGTATGTCACGCATGGCATCCTCCGGCGTAGGCATGGAAGATCCTGGTGACATTAAGATCTATCTTTAGGTACGGGGTTCATGAAACCTACCTCTGGCTGCAATCACTTTGAGACTACCAAGAATCTTTTTGAGGGAGCATAGATCATCCGGGGGTACCCCAAGGTTGCGGGCAACACGTAAGACAGTTCCCGTCGAGCGGCCAGTCTCCAGGCACGCGGCAGAGGCCGTTTCACTACCCTTCTTTGAGGTCGAGCAGATTAGGGCGAACGAGTCCAGAAACTTCTCCTGCGCACGACATTGCAGCCAACCGCCATCTGTCGGATCCTTATCCAGGCTTCGGACACTGGGCTTGGCTTGAACGGGGTTCACAAGAGACAAAAGTGTGGTAATGGCAACAAATCTTTTGATCCCATTGGCGTTATATGGCTTCACCAGATCCATTTCGCCCGGACAAAAAGGGAGACGCGGTGATGAAAGTCGATTGATGTGAATAAGATGTTTGCTGTAGGATCACGGCGCTTGGATAGGGCTGGGTTGGAGGCCGACCAGCACCGGACTCAGCCAGTGAGCAGTGAGACCAGCCAATGCATATCCAGCTGCCCAACAGGCAACCGTCACATGGGTCCATATAATTAATTCATTGCAGCTCTTAAAACCCAGCAGCGACGAAGGGCATTACTTGGCATCTTCGCTTCATTCACGTTGTACACTCAAGGTTATGTGAGTTATTTCTGTATTCTCATGCTACTCTAGAATGACATGGATAGACCTCAGAAGCATGCCACAGTATTCTTCCTTTCGACATTCCCATTTCCAGTCTCAGGCGGCTTGTCTATGCTGAAGACCCCATGGTTACCGTTGCAATGTCAAGAGGTGCCCGATGAGCATTTAGTGCTATTGATGCCGCGCGTCAGTCAAGCAAGCATCGCAAATTGTAGACACAGGGAACTTACACCGCAGCTGGAGCAAGAGCAAGAGTCGCAAGCGCCGGAGCAGCTGCAGGAGTTGCAAGAGCTGTGTCATGTTAGCATGCTGATGTAGTGAAAGGGTGCTGAGAGGAATCCCATCACTGCATTCTTGTATCCTCAAGAAAGCGCGTCTGGGGATGAAGGAGATCATGATGGTAGAGACCTACCAGGGAGACATTTTGAAGATGGATGCTTCAAGAGGAGCTTGTAGAAGTGGTAGATTGTTGTTGCTTTGGCTTAGAGTTTGTGATGAGCTTGAGGGAGAGAAGACAAACCCAGGACAACGAGCAGAGAAGCACCCTTTTATACCCAATTTCATCCCTACGACCCTCCATCTTCTCCTACCCTCCATCCTCCCCTTCTCCGCGCCATCGCCAGCTGGGCATGTGACACCCCAATGTGGGAATTCGCGATATCAACTCACCCCACGCCCACGCGGGATGCGGAGGAGAATGTCATCCCGTCTTGACCGAAGTATCATCTGAGACTAGCGATCGACAAGGAGGTAGCCGGCGGCAGGGATTGGGTGATAAGATGAGCAGATAGGCGGCCATTGTGAGAAGATGAAGTCGTCCTTTCTTCGCGGTGGAGCAGACTGGAGTTGAAGCAGCATCGGCCGACCTCGTATAAGTCGTTGTCTTCGTTCCACTGCAGGCATACTTGCCACAGCATCTGCGCTCTACTTTACCTGAAGCACAATCGTAATGGCATGGGACGACCTCATTGATATCGAACCACGCCTTCCACTATTGGGACTGGTCCGGACAGGCTACTGCCTGTGCTTGCGGCGGCAGCCGACCAGATCCTGCTAGTCCTTGGCAGTCAGCTGTGGAGGATTCTTGACGGACTCTCCCCAAATAGCACCCTGGCCTAAAATGCCACTCGACTTGCATTCAAAAGGGCCGAGCCCCGCGGAAATAATAGGAACGTGAGAGCAGGTGAGACATGCATGCAGGGATGCAACATGATAAACCAAAAGTGAGGCAAAGAGAGATGCGTTGATTGGGAGAATCAACAGATCATATGAACCGCTACTGGGCTAGTCTCACACCGGTTTCCCCTCCTTGAACGCTTCTCCAATAGGAGCATCTCGGTAGGGTAGCATCAAGTGCGGGAGAATGATAAGGGGACCGAGGGGCTTATCAAAAGGGAGCATCCGGCAGGCAGCACGCATGTAATCCATACGTATGTATTGCGTAAAGTGTGTAAATATCGAAACGAGGCAGCGAATCAAACAACCACCCGAACGGTTTTCATCGGGTAGGGGACTTGGCTCGGAGGAAGGGGAGCAGGGACCTGGAGCGGGCACGAATAGAGAGGCATGTACTGCGTGGGATGGACGTGCTCCATTGCATGTAGCGCGTCGCTCATAACATGTTGGCGATCATTGGAGCACACGCTCGTGAGGGCGGAGGACAACGCCACGTGCCAAGACGTGAGGGGAGGACAACACGACGAGACGAATATATCCCGCTGCCGCACAACCAACAAGAGGCCGTGGAGAGAAACAAGGCAAGACACGGCTAAAGCCTGAGGTGGGCCTAACCACCTGACTGACTTCCCTGGTTCTGCGGAGAGGGAGAGCAGAGTGCGTGTTGCCTCTGTGTGTATGTGTTTATCTGGACGCGCGTCTGCCGCCAGTGTCGATGGGCTGAGAAGGGATACCGGGACACTCGACCGGAGAGGGGAGAGGACAGGGGATAGAAGGAAGGTGGCTTACTTCCATGATGTTGAATAATGACTAGAGGGGATGAAAGGAGCATCATTGATAATGAGATTGATAATGAGAATCAGGTACGTGCCTCCTGTGGCCTGCCTAGTAACAACCATCGAGGGCAAAGTCGCGCAGAGGGGGGAGGGGAGAGCAGGTGTAGGAGCGCGACGCAGCATCTCTGTTGCAGCCAACCTTCTCCCACAGACAAAGACCTCCAAAGGAGAGAGGGAGCAGAGGGAGTGCAGAGGGCCATATATACCTCTTCTGCTTCGCCGAGACATATCCCACGACACGTATCTGAGTCCCTTGATGGACAGAGGGGATCTCATCTTCAGATGAGTATTTAAAATCGCCTCTCGATAAGCTCTTCCCATCCTCCTCACTTACTCCCCCCTCCTCTTCTTCCTGCTAGGAATCCACTTCTGATGGCGAATGAAGCGTCTCTGGCGCGTGGGAGTTGGCCATCAAGGTTCTCAGCTTATGCGCCCCCGTGATCCATACAGCTTTCGACCGGCCTGATAAGAGCGAGACAGCTCTTGTACATAGGCCAGTTATGCACGGCTAGCTTTTTCTTTTATTGTAAAAGTGCTGGCTCGGGCGAGACGGTGTACTTGTTTGGGAGTACCGAACCGAGGTATGACTGACTGGTTCATATATCCCGCAGTGTCTCTCCTCGCCCGACGATATCGCAGCCTACACTTCAATAGTCAGCATGGCTTGCGCCGTATATAACTTATGTCTGTCTACACTATCCCTGCAGAATCCACTCACTGACCATAGTACTCTGGTGGCTTGTTTCTCAGCCGGGTCAATATCTGCTGACAGCAGAACACCACCCAGCCACAGCAGCGACATAGTATGCAACAGAATACGCCCGCTCCCACGACAATGCTTGAGATATCACATGCATAGGTAAAACTTGATTTGGACAGGAAAATATTGACTTGCGGATACTACCTAGGTATACTACCCGTAGCTCTAGTTGTAAAACATTCTGTTTGATACCCGAAAACTGTCCAACTCTCCAACAACTTCCCTAGCTCGAAATCCGATCACCATTTTCGCCTCTCCCTTGATCGACATCCCTTCTTTGCCAGCATCGACTGCTTAAACAGCGCCGGGGGCACGTTGCAAGTCAGCACCCAGCTTGAAGCGACGCTTGCATGCCTTCCAGCTCTCGATAAGAGCCAGGTAGAGGACCACAGCGCCAGCAACAACACCCCACTCCCAGCTGATGCCACGGTGGTGGAAGACGGACGTGTTGAGAACGGGGATGTAGATGACTGGGAAGATCATGACGAAGCCGACAACGACACCCCAGAAGAGGAATCGGTTCTCGTAGATGGTCTTGAAGACGGAGAATGGCCCCTTGTACTTGTCGTTCATGGCGAACAAGCTGCGCTGGAAGTGCTTCACCTCCCACGAGGTGATGAGCAGGAGGAAGGCAAGCGTGGCAAAGGTGGTGGCACGAGCGCGGTAGACAACCTCGCAGCCACCATCACCCGACTCGTTGCAGCCGGCGACGACCGAACCGTAACCGTTGGGGGCATACATGACCAGCATGAAAGACATGAGGGACATGGAGCCCATGCACACACCGTACACGAGCTGGTCGCGGACCAGGTCCAGGGTGAAGACACCGGACTTGAGGCTTCTAGGGGGGCGGTCCAGGATATCAGCCTGGGCCTCCTCGAGACCGAGCCCAAGAGCGAGGGGAGACGAGGTGATCAGGTTGGCCCAGAGAATTTCAAGAGGCGACAGAGGGAAGATGGAAAGCCCATCCTCGTCCTGGAAGGCCAGACCAATGAGCAGAAGGACAACTTGAGCCAGGTTGGAGGTGAGCAGATGGAGGAGGAACTGGGAGCGCTGTTAGTAACGGGCTAAGCTGTTGACGAGATAAGCAGCATCACATACCTTCTGGATGTTGTCGGCAAGGCGGCGGCCTTCCTTGATACCAGTAACGATGGAGGCAAAGTTATCGTCAGTGAGGACCATGTCGGCGGCCTCCTTGGCAACGTCACTGCCACGGTCTCCCATGGCGATACCAACATCGGCCTGCTTGAGGGCGGGAGAATCGTTGACACCATCACCAGTCATGATACAGAAAGCCTTGCGGCGGTGCAGAGCCTTGATGACCTTAACCTTGGTCAAGGGACTGCATCGAGCAATAACCAGAGGAAGCGACTCCATGGCGTCGACCTGCTCGTCTGTGAGGTTGCCAAAGTCGGCGGCAGCCATGACGGCTGTAGGCGGCAGGGCGACATCGTGGGAGAGGATACCAACCTCGTAGGCGATGGCCGTGGCCGTCTTGATGTGATCACCAGTGACCATGTGAACCTGGATACCAGCACGCTTACACTGGGCGACGGCACCTGCAGTTTCCTGACGAGGCGGGTCATAGAGACCAGCGAGACCCAGGAAGCGGAGGTTGGTCTCGACTTGTTTACGGTCGTGAGCATCCTCAGCCTTGGTGTCGATGGTTCGGTTGGCGATGCAAAGAACTCGGAGACCCTGGCTGGCAAGGTCCTCGGCCTTGGCGTAGATGGCCTTCTTGAGCTCCTCGTCCTCGTTGAGGAGAGGGATGAGAATCTCAACAGCGCCCTTGGAGTAAACACTGGCCTCGGAGTCGACACCGCCGCCATAGACGACGCTCATGCGCTTGCAGGTGGAGTCGAAGGGGTGCTCAGCGATGAGCTGATCACCGCTGGACTTCCTGTTGCCGAATCGAAGACCAAAGACCTTGAGGGCAATCTCGGTAGGCTCACCAACAGCCTTCCAGGTGCTACCCTCGGCCGAAGTGGTGACGCTGCTCGAGTCAGTCTCCTGCTCCTTCTTTCCGTCAGAGACGGTAGAGTTGTTGCAGAGAATCAGGGTGGTGAGGAAGGTATCGAGGCAGCTGCCGGCGAGCGATCCGGACCACTTGACGGAGCCGTTGGTGGGGTCGTAGGGATCAGTGGAGCCCTCGGTAGTACCGGTCAGATCACCACGGAGCCAGACCTTGCGAGTAATCATGCGACCCTGTGTAAGTGTGCCGGTCTTGTCGGAGCAGATGTTGGTCACACCACCGACGGCCTCGAGAGAGGGCATCTGACGGACAATGACGTTACCGGCAACCATTGCCTTGGTGGCCACAGCCATGGTGACGGTCAAGACAGCGAGCAGGGACTCGGGAATAACGGCGACACCGACGCAGATACCGTACAGCAGGACATCGTCATTGATGTCAAAGAGACTGGCGGCGAAGACGATGATGGCCAGGAGGATGGCAAAGGCAAAGAGCAGCAGGGCGAACTTGCTAAGGGTGACCTGCAGGGGGGTACCCTCAAGACCGAGAATAGCGCGAGTAGTCTGGTAGGCCTTGTACATGGCCTTGTAGGCAGAAGACTTGTCGTCGGCGGCCGTCTTCTTGGTCTTGCGCAACATCTCTGCGATCTGGCCGACCTGGGTCTCCATGCCAGTGGCGATGACGACACCAGTGGCACGACCGCGGGTGATGGAACTACCAGAGTATGCGAGGTTGATACGGTCACCAATGGGCATGTCGATGTCGTCAAAGACAGCTTCGTGGTGCTTACTGATGGCGACGGATTCACCAGTGAGGAGAGCTTCGTCGGCCGACAGGTTGATACCACTGACGAGACGAAGATCGGCGGGAACCATGTCACCGACAGCGAGACTCACGAGATCACCCTTGACCAGCGTCTCGGCCTTGACCGTGTCGCTGTGTCCATCCCGAATGACCTTGCATTTGGGAGTAGAGAGGGCGTAGAGAGACTGGATGGTCTGCTCAGCGCGGTAGTCCTGGACCAATCTGTAATGGATTGATGGGTTAGCAATGCGCAGAGCAAAGGGGGGTTTGGCACAGCAGCAGTCGGTCGCAGTTCTAGTGGCCGCAGCATTCATTGCATGATCCCGCGCGCCGCCTCGCAAGTGGCCATTTAGATTGCGCGCGGGATCGTAGCGATTGCAAGAGGAAGCATGTAGGTTTTTGAAGCTCACGATGCGATGGGTCTGGGAAGAAGAGGAGGAGGAAGAGGAAGGGGGGGGCAGATGACACAACTGCAGGATGACGCCTGCAGCCGCGGCTTACGAGAGTGACATACCCAACGACGATGTTGAGGACGATGACGGCGAGAACGACGCCTCCCTCGATGTAGTCGGAGATGGCAAAGGAGAGGACGGCGACGGCGATGAGGACCACGGTCAGGGCGTTGGCGACCTGGGCGAACAGGATCTGCCAGAGGGAGATGCCCTTGGCACCTTTGATAGTGTTGGGGCCATCCCGGGTCAACCGGGCGGCGGCCTCTTGGCTACTCAGACCATCTTCGAGGCTGGTGTTGTAGTGGGCAGCAACTTGCCCAACTGACTGGGTATGAGGCAAGCTTGGCTTCTCTATAGCAATGTCGACTTGGCGAAGACCCGCTATAGGAGGTTCGTCAGGGCTGGCGATGGCCGACGAGTCCGAAGAGGAGCTGGCGTGGTCTGCACCATTCGTAATGACCTTGGCTTCGGTTTCTCCCATCGAATTTGGGGTGGCGTACAAAGCGAGCAGCGGGTGACGGTGAGCGCGTGAAGCGGCACGAGAGAGCAGAGGGCCTAGATGACGGGAACAAGATCCAGAATGGTGAGACGGATGTTCTAGGTGGTGGTTATGAGGTTGAGGGTGCAAGGTAGGTTAGGTGTGGGCTGCTGTGCCTGTCCCGGAGCGTGGGATGTCGCTGGTTGCAGGTCGCAGTAGTATGGAGTAGTGGTGGTGGTGGTAGTAGTAGTGGTGGTTTGGGGCGGGCAGATGAGGATGCAGAATATCGATGCAGACGAAACAAGACTTACAAAAAAAGAGTTGGAGAAGAGAAGCGCAAAAGAATTGGTTCTCTCTAAAGTAGGTAGGGGATAGCGATTGCTATGTCAGAGGCGATGGACCTGAGTGAAAGAGGTGATCAAGCAGGAAGGAAGCGATGCGTTGGGTGGGATGACAAGACAACTTTATAGCCAGAAGCCTCACAGGCCTGGGGCGGCCCGGATAGTACCTTTGGAGGCCGATGATACAAGCAGGTATCTAGGTACCGACCGATGATGGGCGGATGCCAGGCGTGGACATGGACGCCGTAGCCGTAGCCGCTCGCTCCCCACTGTTGCGCACCGTCCAGGACCCCTGCAGGCAAGGACGGGCAGCTGCTGTCCGATGCCCAGAGGCCGTTCCAGTGGTCACACTCCCTCCTGTCCTCGAGCACTGTCAGCACAGCGCGCTGAAGAAGGGCCCGCCTTTTTTGGCTTCTCCACCCTTTGCTGGCCCCACCTGCCAAGCACATCCGTCACCAAACATCCATCCAGTACACAAATCAAGCACTACAAGCAATACATCATGGCAACAGATCGTCGACAACTGGGCTGTAGCTTAGCCTGCTTGGCACACCTTGAAGAGCAGGATTTACAGTTGATGTGTGCATGGACAGGCAGGCAATTCTGTGCCATTGCTTTGGTGGCCCTGCGTATGAATGTACACTTAGCACGGTGCTGTGTTGCGTATCTGACTGGCCACTACAGTGGAGAGTGCTGAGCCACAGGCCGTACGAAGTGGCGAGAGATGACACTGTGTCACTGCCACCGCGCGCCCTCGCAGCATTTGTAGCAGCTTCCTCCCCCCTCTCCATTGGCGCACCAAATGATCTACGACATCATCGCATGGCACGTCGTCGCGATTCCTTGTTCGCCGTCGATCAATCTTCCTTTTCCACAATGCCAACACTCTCCTGTACGTCCCTGATTCGACTTTCATTTATGCAGGCATTCACCCCCCCTGCGGTCACGCGACGGCTCCCCCTCCATCTCCCGGCATCCAAACCGATTACCGATGTTCCCCTTCAGAAGGGTAGGGTGGTCATACTACTGCTGGATTGGGGCCCTCCCCACCGGCGCCGAGCATGCAAGCCCGAATCTTGACTCCGGCGCCGTGCCATTGCTCAGAATCTTCGGCGTGCCAGTCGCTCAGACAAGGCGACGGGGAGAACCGGGGCCTCGGCTAGGGGAGCCCCCCAGGTCTGTCCGGCACTGGATGTCTCATCGGCATCAATAACTAGACGCCGCCTCCACTGGATTCGTCCCCGCACGCCTAGACGTAGCAGTAGGTTTGTCTGCCGGTTGTTGTGATGGAGAGATGGAACGACAAAGTAGAGTTATCGTGAAGGGTGCCAAGGGCTCGTCGCAATGGGGCCCCAGCTCCCTGACCTCCCCCCCCTCCCTTCCCTTCCTGCAGACCAAGCCGGTGTAATTAATACATTACCAACTTGTCAAAATGTCGATTGGCGACCCCTGCGTTTGCGAGGTGTCCGGAATACGCGGGAACGGCTGGGAAGGGCGTACCTCGTGGTTCTTCCAACCTGTCTCCCTCCGCCAGCGTCAGCGTCCGGAATGTCTCCCTCCTCCCTCACGACTCCCCTCGAACCATTTGTCGGACAATTCGATGCTCGATGCTTGATGCTTGGATCTGCTACCCGCCCCTCGGCTTCTAAAACGGAACCGCAAGACCAAGCTTCGGAGGCCCGCGGCCTAATTCTTTTAAGCATATTCGCAGTTGGACGAGGCCAAGACACGCTAAGAGCTAGCAAGACCCCAAGACCTTGGAGGTGCAAAGAGGAATAGTCTACGTGGGGGCCTGCGCTTTATCGATTTTCTGGGTAAGGTGTGGGAAGGGGGACGAACAAAAGTCGTCATCAGTTAGTACCCCCCTCGTCCGCCCTGCTTCCCTGGCCTCTGGTTTTCTTGGCTTCTGATCCGCCCGAGAGGCATCCAACCGAGTCAGTTGGGACCCGGGGAAGTGTCCAGTAGCCATGCCCCGCGCTTTTTGGTCTTTCCCCAACCTGCACTTCTCTCGCTTCTCGCTTCTCGCTGCCAGACCCAACCCATTCGTCCTCTTTCTAGCAGCCAGCTTGCCCTGCAGTAGCTCCCTTCCATCCCTCTCTCGCACAACGGGGGGGAGCCTCATGGCCCGACCCTGCCGTCTGGGTCTCCCGCCAGCCAAACTCACGTATCGGGATGAAGGCAGCGTCAATCATGTTTGCTTGCTGCTGTGCGACCACCGATAATGCACGCCAGCTCCCCCGTGCGTGCCAAATGTCTACCACACTGTACACACGTAGCCAAGAAAGCCTAAAGTGCAGATATCCCTTGTTTGAGCCGGGCAAGAAGGTGTCGCCACGCACGCTCCCCCGTGATAAGGTCGCCCAAAGCCACCCATGCTAGGACTGGCCCAGACTCTTGGCGCTCCTTGGGCGGTCCATTCGAGAAGCATCATGACAAAGCAAGCATCAATTAGGATACAGACACACGCGTCCGTCAAAAGCATAGAGATGTTCGTGGGAGGCGGGGTCGGCACTAGGAAGTTTAAATCATCTACATCGTGATGTTTGGTTGTGATAGGCCAGCTTTGTCCTCTCCGAGCACCTCGTCACGCGGCCCATTGCGCAGATACGAAAAGGAAAATCGGGCAGCACATTGCGTATGGCTTCCGTAGATCATGCGTCTGGATGGAGCACAGCTCACACTTTGCTGGTCGTGGCACCACTTCCCCAAGCTCAATCATCATATCAAGTGGGATGTTCATTGTCCCCCATTCGAACCTTGCTCTAGTGTCTCCCTCCAGTCCTTCCCCCGCGAAGATGGACAGTAATAATAGCCCAGGGGCCTCCTCCCCCAGTGCGGGACACCCTCATTTTCCCCGGCATGCCCTCTTCCCCCTCCCTTGTCTCCCCACCTGGTTTAATGTCATCCGTCGACAGATAACCCACGACTGGCAGGCCATGCTTGCAGGCGGCGAGATGTCGTCGGAGCTTCATCTGTCTCCGGGGGCACATGGCTCCCTCGGAAGTTGGCCGAAGTCCAAAACTTAGCCGTTCCGGTCTGCGCTCGGAGACCGACTGGAGCATGAATGGTTTTCGTAGTCTGGGCATCGGATAGAAAATGATTGAATGAGGAAGTTAATGGTCAAAAGATCCCTGGTCAGACCGCGAGTGGTCGGAGTCGGGGACGGGAATGAGACATCTCCACCAGGGTGATATTTGCATGTCCTCGTTCTCGTAAGCTCACAGGCCTGTATCGCATCATACTGCCCGGATCTGCAAGCAGTGGCTAGGTAGGTATGTAGTAGGTATTGACAATAACGGATCCCAAAACTCTACTTGCTTGCAATCCCCGGTTTCCCCCATCTCGATCCCTAGGCGCTTTGGCACAACCCTCTCCAGACAGACTCTTACCCCAATAAGTTGATAAAGGGCTCCGGCCATTTGCCCATAATCAGCGGCCGATCTCCCAGCCGTCCTGGTACCGGTGCCAGGATCTTCATCTTGCGGCGCTCCTCGTCCACGTCGGCCACGTACACGAACCCCATGACATTGGCCACCCGCAGCGTCTCTGGGCTGTCCCTGAGCGAGGCATGCATCACCGCCAGCGTCCAGTGCTGCATAAGCGAGGACGGTTCCTCGCGGACCAGCGTGTCGTCGCCATACGACGAGTCTGGGTAACATTAGCGCGCTGCGTAAGAGTAGATCAGTCCCAGTGGCCTTGGAGAACGTACAGTCTGAGGGTTTGTAGATGGTTAGACTGTCAAAGTCGACCTGCTGGATCTGAGGGCTCAGGGACCGTCTCGCGTCGCCGAAAAAGTACTCCTTGATGACTGCCTCGCGTGAATGTTGCAAGAAGTGCTCGCCGCGCTCCACGACCCCCTCCGACTTGTCGAGCATCAGCACACTGATAGGCTCCCCAAGGCTCGTCTTCTCCTCGGCGAAGCGCTTCGTCAGTTCTGCATTCAGCCTGGTTGAGCCCAGGACGACAATGATGTTTACTGCGTAGATGTCAGCACAAGTCCCGTATTAGTACGTTGGGGGAGGTCGCTCACTAGAAAGCTCATCCACCATGTGGGCTATCAGATCCAGTCCAATCCCGCCCTTCTCGCTGATAGGCATGGTGTCAACAATCAGCCCAGAGCTCTTGACGGCCTCGTCGTCGCTGAGGCGTCCGCTGACAGTTCCTGCCAAGCGGCTGACCAGCTCACGATAGAAATCCGGGTCCTCTTCAGACGACTTGCGCCCGTAGTAGTATACCAATGGAAGTTTAACGGGCACCGTGCTTGGTCCACTGGTTGGTGTACTTCCCCAACCCGTCACAGCCTCGGGATCGATAATGGTAGCAAACACGGCTGCGCTCAGCGTACCGGGAAAACTAAGCATGCCCTCGTCGGGGTCCGTGTTTACCATCAGGGGCTGGTATCCTTGACGGGTCGCGTAGCTCGTCAATGTCCGAGCCAGCGTCGTCTTGCCTGTCGTCGACGGCCCTGCGATGAGCACCCGCGGTCCTTCCCTGCGCTCTCTCGCCGCAGCGATGCGCATCTCGACGAGTCTAGCATGAAGGTTGAGGTACGAGGTAGCGGGGTTCGCGATCGGGTTCGTGTACTCGGCGGTGAAGTCGTCGTCGCAGCGGCCCTCCACCTCGAGCTCGCAGCCGTGCCACGTCAGGATCTTGGATTTGATGCCGGCAAACGAGTAGGCGCTGCGCTGCGCAAGCTCCACGCCGTCCTTCTCAGCCGTCCCGGAGAGCACCTTGAGGGTGAGCGTCCCGCCCGGGGGCACTTCGAATCGCCATTCCCAAGCTGGGTTGAGTCTGATGGTGCGCGTTGCGCTGGTGACAGTCTATGCGACAGAGGAGCGTCAGCCATTGGTGGTTCTGGTTCGAGTTCGAGTGTGTACGGGCGCATGGATTGGGGAACTCACCTCTGCCGGAATCTGGCCCAGACCCGGGATTGACATGGCTAGCTACATTGACTGGGCTGCCTGGGAAAGATGAGGCTTGGGAGCTAGAGGTTGGAAATTTTGGCGGCTCTTGGAAGCTTTCCAGAAGCTCGGGCGTAAGGTTACCCTGTGGAGGGGCCGAAACTGGCCTACCCTATTGAGGACAAAACTGCCTATTATTTAAGTAATTGATAGACAGCCAAAACATTGTGTCTGCCGACATGTTGATGACTTGGGGAGTAGGTCACCATTAAATAATCTGCCTCTCGCTTTTCATCCGCAAGGGATGCTGACGGATTACTTGAGTAAAAGGCCTCTTAGGTATTCTTGCTACCTATTCTGGGTATCTATCTGCATACACCTCGCTTGGAGCACCTTTATGGAAACAGAACCATGAACGCCGTTCGTGACATCGTATCTTTATTTGGCCATCTCCTCGAAAATGCGAATCAGGCTCCTCACTCCAATCAGCACGTTCTCGTCAGGGCCCTGACCCGGCGTCCACTCAGCATGCGCAAAATCGATAAGCTTGACGGCATACATCTGTGGCCCGGAAGGCGCATCGCTGTCGTCATCGATGTCTTCGTCTTCTTCCATGGCGATCCCACTGTCGATCCGCTTGCTTTCCTTGTCCCTAACCCGGAATGCAGCTTCGTTGTTCTCTTCAATGGCCTCGCGCAGCGTCTCGCCATGGCCTTCCATGACAAAGAGGACAGAGGCCGAGTACATACGGCTCTCATGTCGCTCGAGGATGTCTTTTATTTTCTTCAGATCATGCACAATGGCCTCGCAGACAGCCTTGCCGAGCTCTTCGTCGATACCCGCAGATTTGTTGAAGACAAACTTGCGGAACTCCTGCACGACATTGTCCTCGTTGACGTTGTATCGGCCGTAGTCCTTATTGTAGACCTTGTACTCGTGATCGTCCAGTTCTTCCGAGTTCTCCGAGCCACGATAGACTCGCATGCCTGCGATGCGGAAGCCTAAGTTCTTGTGCGTGGTGCTGGCGGTAATCTTATCGAAGCGCTCCTTCTTCTCGATGGGCGCATCGTCGGCCCACAAACGCACACCCATCTTGGCGTCTAGGATATTGGGGTGCTTGAAGCCTGCCGAGGCGTTGTCCAATACTACAGCCTGGTCCGTCTTGATCTTCTTACTCTTATTAGGAACCCAAGACGACGGCTTGGCTGATGCGTCTGGGGCTGGTGCGCTGGCAGCCCCTGCTGCCACAGAGGCAACTTGTTCTGAGATGACCTGAGCAGTGGCGGAGTCGACTTGGCCCGCCGCCGCCTCAGCGGGATCGGTGAGCTGAAGGGTGCCCATGAAGAGGGGCATCAGGTCCGCAAACTCGGGGAAGTCGCGGTTCGCGGACTCGTAAAAGTTGACCTCGGTCTGGGTACAAGGCTTAACGAAGAGGTGGCCGTCCTCGTCCTGGAGCACGCCAGCGCTTTAGAAGGGGACAGAGGTTAGTCTGGGCCTGTCGCGCAGCCGAGTCGCAAGGGCGCGAAGAATGAGGACAAAACTTACTGTCCAGCGACTGCATGGCCGTAGCTGCGAAGCTTATCGAGCCCTGGTATGTCCTTGTTGCCGATCATGATGGGCAAAAAAGTTGTTTGAAATGATTTATGAGTAGGAAGAAGAAGCGAAGAGGAGTGAAGAAGAGAGAAGAGAAGAGTGACGGGTCGGAACCAAGCAGCGCAAGCGTCCAAGATTTAAGGAAGCAAGCGGGAGGATCGCCGGTTCAGGGACAGCGAAAATGCGACTCAAAGTGCGACGAGCGAAGCGCGGGGCGTGCAGATGTGGCAGGTACGGGCGCAGGGTTCATGCACTAAAAATTGCCAGGAGGGGAAGAGAGTTGCCAAACCCGAACCCAGTTCGCTGGTCGGGCTCTACAGGGTAAGATAAGATGGCAATGGATGGGATGGCGCTGAGCCACATTGACGGGCTGGTTCAAGCGCCGAAGGCTGAGCAAGCTGTGGAACAAAGCTGAGGTGGCCCCGAGGAGTACCGAAGCTGAATGTGCAGGCGTCGTCAGTTACTAGGTATGCGAGGCTTGCGTGTACATTAAATACTTGAGGTACGGACAGGAAGCCTGGTCATCCTATCGGTACTCTGTGTTGGCTCACAATTCTGTGACTTGGTCACGACAGGAGGCAAACAAATAGCCTTGGTCAATACAGCAGGGGGACTCGTCTGGCTTTCCTGGCTGAGCCACCACCATACCAGGGCCCCCGAGCCAATGAGTACCATTCCCGAGCAAGGCAGAATCTGCCTCAGCCGAAGCGCTGCTGCTGCGGCTACTGATGCCGGCGCCAAGGACTTTCCCGCCTTGTTCCCGTGAGGAGGCGACAGGGATGTCGTCACTGGCCATGCGGTGCTATTCTTCCACTAGATATTCATTTGACTGTGTTGGCGATGCGCATGGCTTTCTCACAGGTTGAGCTGCAAGGATCGGCATGTCAAGATATGCATTACTGGGTCACGAGGCAGACTACAGCTTTATCGGCTAAGCGCTATCTACTCTATTTCATTGTTCTCTACGGAGTACAGCACGATGAGCAAAGTGGATGAGAGCCGGATAGCGGAAACTATTGGTGATTTGTATATGGTGAGGCTGTCGAACATTGTCTTTACGCGTCAATTTGGATGCCTTTTATCACGCTGGCTACACTAAACGTGTTACAGTATACAAGGAGATTGCCATCTGATCAGCCATCGAGGCGAAGTGCAAAGTAGACCTCCATGCTCCCACGTGCCCAAGTAGATGCTTGTGTCCTTTGACTCTTTCTGAGGAATGAGTCAACAACATAGAGCAGCCATGTACTCGCCCTCACAGAATCTGTTCACGAGGGCAATATCTCGTGCACCCTATATAGGCAGACGCCGTTAATCCCCAGGGACTCATTCGTGGTCGGCGAACTTGACTGTCCACTCAAAAGCACCGAATTATCGGGACAGGCACCCATAACTGTATCCGACAATGGAATCGCATATGCCTACCCATGCAGCAGCCTGCACGCAAGTCTGTGTTGAGCTATCATGACTACACATTCAATCCTCCAACGTAGGTACTATGCACACTGGATACATACCTCGTGCAGCCCACCGCCATTATTTTCAGGACGCTTCCTCTCGCAGCTTCTCCTTGTCTACGACACGGTCCTTTGTTGGGCCAGTACCAGGAAAAGAACATGAATGTGTGGCAGAGAACGGGCCACCTGCTGCCAGCCGACATGCAAGGAGCCTCATGGCGGAAACAAACAAGGCGCGACCAATCTCCCTGTGAAAAGTCTGCAGTCCCTTTCCGTGATTGTCTGTAATTTCGAGAAAGCCTCTGTACAGGCAGCTGCACCAGCTCCCCCAAATTTGAATCAGAGTACCTGCGCCTTCCCTCTCAAATATCCCATCTCCAGACCACCCAGTCGTCTCTCCATTCCCGCTATTCACTACTCATCAACCTCTCAACTGTAGTACCTTGGTTTTTGCTCAACATGAACCACACAGCTGAGCAGCCGGGCCTTGGCCCCAACGTGGACGAGGAGCTACCAATCGCACAGCTTTCGGTTGCGGATGATCCTGTGCGCGATGACAACTCGGACAACGGCTCTGCCGACGTCAACGAAGAGGCCAAGGTCAACGAGACGGCATCAAAGAAGAAAAAGAAGAGAGGCAAGGGAAAGAGTGCGGCCAAGCGTGGCCCGACAGCTCTTCCGAAGGGTCGAGGCACTGGCTTTGAAGGTACAGAACCAAGCTCCAGAGCCATGGAAACATGCTAATTCTCTACAGAGTACTTTGCGGATCCCCCGATGACGCCCCAAGAGTCCATGGAGGAGAAAATGGAAGTGTACTCATCGTATGTGAAACGTATTCTCGACGTGCTTGACATGGCTAACACTTCTGTAGCGAGCTACCCTTCGAAGAGTAAGGCCTTTGCAGACTACCGTACTCGCTCCTCGACAGGCTAACAAACTATTCGCAGGCGTATCCAGGCCTGCATCCAACGATTCCGCTCCCGACGTCGGCTGACTGGGCGACTGACATTGTACTTCAACGAATACCTCTTCCTCGGAGGCATCAATACCAATTCAAACGCGTACACTGGGCAGGATCCACGGGAATTGAAAGCGATGACGCCTGCACAGCGCCGCGAAGCTACTGCTGCTGATGCAGTCCATAGGACCGGCAGCGACGAGGGCCGTTTCTACAACGGTGACGAAAAGAACTGGAGTGTCGACTTTTACGGTGTCGCAGCCGGCTACTTCTCTACCGCAGTTCCTCTTCTCACCGGTATGGTTGACGCAGAGTTCGAACAGGCCGTGGATGTGGTTAAGAACTTCCTCCGCTATGTTCTTCATCACGACGTCTGCCCGGAGTACGAGGCCGATGTAAAGAAGGCACTTGAACTTTGCGGCGTGGTTTACGAGGAATGGGCCCGGTCCCAAGAACTTCTGGTCACGCTGCCCGGGGCCTTTAACAAGGCAGCGTGTCTGACATATGGGATTTCCCAACATCCTGACTACCCTGGCAGGGACCACATCTGGAACTCCAGTGTCCCGTTTCGAGTGGCATTTTACTCGACTCTGGGCCTACTGGGAGAGCCAGCTCTTCTCCGCCACTTGAGTGAGGCTGGCACTGGCATTGTGAAGGAATTTGACTGTGTGCTCAAGGTTGTTGAGATCACTCGCCCTTCGATTGAGCAGGTTGCACGCTTCGAGCATCTTCATATCGGCAATCAACATCGTCCGTTGCATCCGGTAGGGAAAGTCGTACTGGTCCCTAGCACCATCGAAGACGACTGGGACTATCCAGCGGTCCCCTCTCAGCTCGACAAAGGCGAAAGAGTAACACTCTACCTTGAGGATGCCATCTTGGCCAATTTGCAACTGGGCGTCAAGCTCTCTGTGCACCTGATGGAGACTACCACCGGCTTTCGCTTCATCTATGCTGTTGATAACGTGGTTCCAAGCTTCTACACCTTTCTGCCCCAATCAATGATGAAGCACTTCAGACAGCTTGAGCTTAACGAGCGACCGGCGCCATCTGTTGCTTGTCCCGAAGCTGATGATGGTCAGATGGATGACAATATCTGATCAAGTCGAAGAGTGGAGGCGGGGGAAAGGTTTCGGTACTTTGTCGAGAGGCTCATTCTTTGCTCTGATTCTGGTGCTATGTAAGAAGGGACTACTCAATGCAAGTAGACCAACACAAGAGTTTGGAAGCTGAAATAGCAAAAGTTCAACAAAAGAACCCATAAAACTAAACAGTGCCAACTATAATACAACATGCCTCCCCCCATAGGTCTCGTCTGCGCTTCTCATTGGGCTTGTTCCACAAAGTCGGCGTCGCATTGGGCGGTGACAACCAGTGGTAGGATCTAGTCTCGAGTCTGGATCTTGTGGTCGCCGGCAACGACCTCGGCGTAGGACGGAGGGACGCCCTGGTGGTTCGAGCTACCTTCTCCGGCGTCCATGACGCCTTGCTGCTGAGGCTGGTGGGTAGCGTTGGAGGACGGACCGTTGGTGCCATAGTTCACATGACCTCCGTTCTTGGGCTGGCCCTGGGGCTGCTGGGGGTGCTGGGGGTGCGACTGGACGTAAACATACGTCACGCCGCCGTTGCGACCGCCATGGCGCTCGTTGTTGGAAACAGGCAGGTACTCGTGCGGCGGCTCGGGGTTCTTGGCGATGATGTACCAAGCGTGTATCAAGCCGGGGATGTAGCCAAGGACACAGAGGAGAATATTGATGAGAGAGTCGGCGCTGCAAACACCGCTCTTGACCCAGACTGCGATGGAAGTTAGCGACGAGGTGGGCGCATTGTGGGAGGGGATGATGACGCGCAGCGATGGCGTCACACGTTGTACATACCGGGCAGCGGAGGGAACAGGACAGCGAGGAAGACAAGGAAAACGTCGGCAGCAGTCATGATGGTGGTTTTATGGGATGCGCGCGACAATGGAGGATCAAGAATTTTGGTTGTAGGACGATGGAGGGTGGTGGGAAGTGAAGGTTGAATTGACGGGGTCAGAGGGAGACGGAGGCAAGCCGACGCCTGACAATGACGATTATCTAGGCAGCGACTAAGTCAATGGCGGCGGGGCCCGTGACAGCTACCTTTAAGCATTGTGGCTGTGCAAAGATTGTGGCGTGTTCCAGACAGAGACAGGCAAGAGAGGCGAGGCCTGTGATGCGGAGCACAACAAGCCCTGTCCTTTTTGGAGGAGAGGTCATCTCTCGGTTTCCTGTTGTTGTGGATGACTTGAAGATTGCAGAGTGAATGTCTCGATTCTCAAATTACATACGTATCTGGCGAGCTGGGCAACCCGAAATTCCTAGCCAGGATAGGCTTCCATCATGTGCTGAGTGCCGCTGATGCATCGGCTGGGCGCATAAAGGGAGCAAACCAAGATTAATAATTTGAAGAAATTGTACATATGAAGACCGACCGGTGCTTGACTGAACAATGTTAACGAGGCAAATTGAAAGCTATTAATTGTGTTAATGTGAAGTCAAGTGACACGTGGATAATGGCTCCCTTGTATCCGTACTCGGATATAGTTGACGTTACATGCAGCGAAATGAAAGAAACGTCTCAAATCAACACAATGAATTAGAAATTGACACAGAAACATAAAAAATTCATAATAAAAAATCGACTGTTTTCTTCACTTGAATCGAATAATGGATGGTTCTGGAATATTGTAGCGTGGTACAGGGTAGGTCATCACACCGAGCAGACCGGGATTCGCGCTATGCCGAAACTCTCCATTGTGGAGGACAGCAACTTTTCGAAACTCGCATCTCGATTCACCATTCCGTGCTCAAAGCATGGTAACGTCGCCAACATGGATGATCTTTTGAATCTCGAGCTGCTATCGCTTGTATCAAAAGTGACGTCCGAACTGCAGAACCATATCGGCACCAACGACAAAACCGTGGCTGAATTCCTCATCGCGAAGCGACTCGAGAGCAAGTCTTCCGATGACTACCACAAGGAGCTCGAGGCCATGGGGGCCTTCCCGCCTAGTTTGATCGACAGTTTGGATCGCCTGGTAGTTGCGATGCACCCCAAGTTCAAGGGAAAGAAGAAGGACGAAGAAGAGGACAGGCACCCCAGCCGGACGTTCGAAGAGAAGGAAAAGGTTTTTAGTGGACTCGCATTGCCCGACAAGGAACCCGAAGCTGGCACCGATGCTATAGACGACACTCTAGCGCTCCTGGAGGGACTGGAAGGAAAGGCCAGGAAGTCCAAGGAGTCGAGGAAACGGAGCAGAAGCCCAGGCGACGACACGAAAGAGTCAAGGCGAAGGAGACGGGACCGATCACGATCGGGCGAAAGGCGCGAGAGGCGCCGGTTTCGGTCCAGGTCGCGCTCCCAGGACCGCGGTAACGAGGACTGGCGAGACGGATTCCGCGAGTCGCGCAAAGAACGTCGCGGTCGCAGACGACACGAAGACGACGATGCCGACGACCGACTTCGTAACGCGCCCGAGCCAGAGATCGACGACGAACCAAAGATACACAAAATATACCAAGGACACGTCACGGGTTTGAAAGATTTTGGAGCCTTTGTCAATATTCACCATGTTCGGGGCAAGGTTGATGGGCTGGTACACGTATCCCGCCTCGCGGCTGGGCAGCGCGTAAACCACCCTTCAGACCTACTTTCTCGGGGCCAGCAAGTCTGGGTCAAGGTCGTGAGCGTGGAGCCGAGCAATCGTGGCGATGGGCTAAAAGTTGGCTTGTCGATGAAGGATGTGGACCAGGATTCTGGAATGGATCTTGAACCGCAAGTTCGGATGACTACAGGTGCCAATATGGAGGCGCTGGGAGGAGGTGGACGCAATGGATATACCGACAGCGCTCCCGCGATGCCGCGCGATACACTAGGGCCGCCCCAGAAGCACAAGAAGAGGATGACTTCGCCTCAAAGATGGGAGATCCGGCAGCTGATCGCCTCAGGCGTCGCCAAGGCCTCCGACTACCCCGAACTCGAGGAGGATTACCATGCCACTCTGCGTGGCGACGGAGAGATGGAGTTGGAGGAGGATGTGGACATCGAGGTACGAGAAGAGGAGCCTCCCTTCTTGGCTGGTCAGACCAAGCAGTCGCTTGAGTTGTCACCGATTCGAGTCGTCAAAGCACCTGATGGATCCATGAACCGAGCCGCCATGTCGGGCACCGCCTTGGCCAAGGAGAGGAAGGAACTGAAACAGCAGGAAGCCAAAGCCGCGGCTGCGGAGGAGAGCAAAGAAAACCTGGCGTCACAATGGCACGATCCCATGGCTGATCCGGACAAGCGCAAGTTTGCGAGTGACATGAGGAACGCAAAAATGAACGCCAAACCAGAGGATGAGCCCGAGTGGAAGAAGGCTGTCATCCCCAAGAACCAGTCGCTGGGCAAACGCACGAATCTAAGCATGAAGGAGCAGCGCGAGTCGCTCCCCGTATTCGCGTTCCGAAATCAGTTGATCAAGGCTGTCCAGGAGAACCAGATCCTTATTGTCGTCGGAGAAACAGGATCCGGCAAGACGACACAGTTGACTCAGTACCTAGCTGAAGCTGGTTTTGCTAACGATGGCATCATTGGCTGTACGCAACCCCGTCGAGTGGCGGCCATGTCGGTGGCAAAGCGTGTTGCTGAGGAGGTTGGCTGCAAGCTTGGTGAAGAGGTCGGATATACTATTCGATTTGAGGATTGCACCAGTCCTGCCACAAAGATCAAATACATGACGGATGGTATGCTTCAACGAGAAATCCTCATTGACCCCGACATGAAGCGTTATTCTTGCATTATGCTTGACGAGGCCCACGAGAGAACCGTCTCGACCGACGTCCTCTTTGCATTGCTCAAGAAATCCCTCAAGCGACGACCTGACATGAAGATCATTGTCACATCGGCTACTCTTGATGCCGACAAGTTCTCCTCCTACTTCAACGAATGCCCCATCTTTACCATTCCGGGCCGAACGTTCCCCGTTGAGATTCTCTACTCGAGAGAGCCCGAGTCTGACTACCTGGATGCTGCCCTCGTCACCATCATGCAGATTCATCTGACTGAACCCAAGGGCGACATTCTATTGTTCTTGACTGGAAAAGAGGAAATTGACACCGCGTGCGAGATTTTATATGAGCGGATGAAGGCGTTAGGACCCAAGGTCCCAGAACTCATTATTCTGCCAGTCTATGCTCAGCTTCCCACGGAGATGCAGAGCCGTATCTTCGAGCCCGCGCCTCCAGGCAGTCGCAAGGTCGTCATCGCTACCAACATTGCCGAGACGTCCATCACGATTGACGAAATCTTTTACGTCGTGGACCCTGGTTTCGTGAAGCAGAACGCATACGATCCTAAGCTAGGAATGGACTCATTAATTGTCACCCCCATCTCTCAGGCGCAGGCCAACCAGCGAGCGGGAAGAGCTGGCCGGACGGGGCCTGGAAAGTGTTTCCGTCTTTACACCGAAGCTGCCTATCAGTCGGAAATGTTGCCATCCACAATACCCGAGATCCAGCGTTTGAACCTGGCCTCCACTATCCTTATGCTGAAGGCCATGGGAATCAACGACTTGCTGCATTTTGACTTTATGGACCCGCCGCCCATCAACACCATGTTGACGGCATTGGAGGAGCTGTATGCTCTCAGCGCCTTGGATGATGAAGGACTTCTTACACGTTTAGGAAGGAAGATGGCCGACTTCCCAACAGATCCCTCCTTGGCCAAGGCCTTGATCGTTGCCGTGGACCTGCAATGCTCAGACGAGGTTCTCAGCATTGTTGCCATGCTTAACATTCCCAACATCTTCTACCGCCCCAAGGAGAAGCAGACACAGGCCGACCAGAAGAAGGCAAAGTTCCACGATCCCCACGGAGATCATCTCACACTTCTGAACATCTACAACTCGTGGAAGCAAAACGGATACTCTAAGCCCTGGTGCTTCGAAAACTTTATCCAGGCGAGATCGATGCAGCGAGCAAAGGATGTTCGCGACCAGCTGGTCAAGATCATGGATCGCCACAAGCACGCTGTCATATCGTGCGGCCGCAGCACTGAAAAGGTGCGACGCGCATTGTGTGCTGGATTCTTCCGCAATGCAGCCCGGAAGGATCCGCAGGAGGGCTACAAGACGCTGATCGAGGGGACTCCGGTCTACCTGCACCCCAGCTCGGCGCTGTTTGGCAAGCAGGCTGAATGGGTCATCTACCACGAGTTGGTGCTGACGACCAAGGAGTACATGCAGTGCACGACGAGTATCGAGCCCAAGTGGTTGGTCGAGGCGGCTCCAACCTTCTTCAAGGTTGCGCCAACTGACCGCCTCAGCAAGCGCAAGCAAGCCGAGCGGATCCAGCCCCTGTACAACAAGTTTGCCGGCGAGGACGATTGGCGACTGAGCGCGCAGAGAAGAGGCGGGCGTGGCGGCGGCGGCGGAACCTGGGGATAGTTAATGGGGAGGCAGGGGAAGGGTTTGTTATTTTGTACGGATATAGCCAGGTTAGATTATCACGGATATCAACACGATATGAAACGAACAAGTAAATAGCAAGCATAGTAGCAAGGAGGGCTGCCAACTGCCATCTGGGTACCTGCCCAGACCTTGATGTGCCTTGTGAATAGCCGGCTTCGGCTAGAGCTGAGATATCCGAACATTGGCCAAGTTGTCCTGATGGGCTGGTAGGTAATTGTTAGCGGACCCGGTGAGGCTGAATCAGAACCCTTTCTACGAACAGGCGGCTTCTTCCGCGCTATTTCTGGATCATTTATTCGTGTCACTTTTCCGTCGTAGTTTAGTAGTCTATGGCCAGGCTGCAGCAACGTCACGTGCATGGCTTCTCTACCATTGACATTTATTTATTATCCATCACTTATCATGTCGCTCGTCATGAGCTTGGGCTGCCCCTCTCTTCAAGCTTCAACCCCTCTCTGTCTGCATTGAGCTGAGCAGCCATGTCGTCCCCAAGCCACCAGTCCCCGGCCGCCGCGCCGGAAGCGCCCAGCGACAGAGATGCCCACGAGCCGGAGGTCCAGACGGATGCGACTACCGAGGTGGTCTTGGCCTGGGTCGACCTGCTCAACTCCCCGGAGCTGGATAGGGAGCCCGAGGAGTACTTCGAGGAGGAGATGCGCCTGCGGCAGTTCCGCAAAAAGGAGCCGCGCTTCGCCATGGCAGCCAGCACGTGGCCGCAGTATGCCGAGGACCTGTGGCCCACGGTCAAGGAGCCGCTTTGTCGCCTGTTTGCCTCGCCGGCCCCGTACAACTTTGTCCAATGTGTCCTCGAGTATGTGCGCAGGAGGTGGCCTGAGATGGCTGGTAGCACGCCCTCGGTGGAGTTCCTCGACCTCAGCGACGCCTTGTGCGCAGGCAGCATTGTCCCGCTGCAGTTTGCTGCCGCGCTGGCACTGCCTAGCCTCTGCAGGGAGCTGCTATCCCGCGGTGCCAGTCTCAATGCTGGCGGCTACATGGGGCCGCCCCTGTTTTGCGCTCTCGTGGGCCCCAATGCTCTGCTCTGGGGGCGGAGACCGCAGTCGTGGGAGAACCTCCTGCAGAAGTACAGAGAACCGGCCCAACGCAAGGCTACCATCTCCATCTTTCTCGACGCCGACTGCGACAGTGACTACACGTTCAGGTTCAAGGATCTCAAAGAGTCACACATGCTTCCCCTAGCCCTGTGGTCGGCGATGGAGACGTCGGATCACACGATTCTCGAGTGGTTCTTGGATCGCCAGGCTGTCATAGACTTGGGTCTTCTCCCTGTTATAGAGAAGTACTTGATCCCCGGCCAGGACTGCAGCGACAAAGCAAGCCCCATACTTGCCCGCATCCTTCTTAACGTCTTTGACGCAGCGATTGCTCCCCTCGACGCTTATTCTTTCGAGGAGTCAGCTGAACAGGATCAGCTTATAACCAAAGTAATCGCCATAATCGAGTCTTGCGGCATCGATCTCTCCCAGCTCGAGGGAAATCACAGAATCAAGTACGTGACGGACTCCGAGTACCCGGAGTTTCTCCAGGGCATGATGACTGTGATGACGGATCACATCGTGGCCATCCAGCGGCTGTCAAAGGATGACCGGTTTGACCCCAACCACAAATTTACAGAGAGCTCATTCCAGGAGACGATTCTGCACGCAGCAGTCAGTGGAGGTCAAGTGGATGTGGTTGATTTCCTCATCGAGCATGGTGCCAGTTTGGATGCCAGAGACTTCAAGGGCCGCACGCCTGTCATGGTCGTGGAAAGCATGGAGATGCTGGCGAGGCTTGTCAAGAAACATGGAGCGATTACAACACACGTGGACCAGGAAGGGCTCACAATCTGGCACTACTTGGCGGCGACCAATGACGCCCCTTTGCTGGCATGGCTAGTCTACAACGACCCAGACCGCGATGCATGCTTGCAGATGCGCTCGCCTAGCGGGACACCCATGGTCGAAGCCATCAACTACATCAACTGGCTCGCCAAGGAATTTGGGGATGCTTTAAGCTTCGGTGTCATGCAGCCCACGGCTGCCCATGTCTTGATTCCCAATTGCGATCACCTCCGCTTCATTGATTGCGACACGATTCAGATTGCTCACCTTGCCGTGGAGTGGAGTGATAGACATCTCATCAGCGCTCTTAAACAAGCCGGCGTGGACTTTGGGGTCTATCACGAGGAACTGGGCAGCCCACTCCACCGTATCAACGTGTCGGCATCCTCCAGCTTTGTTGACTACATGCTAAGTATATGTACGGCAACGCCGCTCTTCGACCCAAAGGGATTCTCACCAGCCGAGACCATGCTTTTGAATTTTAGACTTCTCGTTGGTGACATGTTCCATAGCCGGAAAGGCAACGTCTTGTCTACGAAACATCCGTCTTGCCAAGCCGTGCTCAACCCCTTGACCTATCGTCGGATGTTGACACCGGCAGTGCTGGAATCATTGAATGACGACGGACAAGACGTGTGGACACGTACGTGCGATGTGGTTACCATATGGGAGAAGAGGTTGGAGAAGAGCGGCACGGTGGTCGACTTCATCTGGTGCTCCCTGATCACGGCACTCGACGTGCTACTTGATACCGATGCCCTCCATTCACACGAGCAGCGCACAGGGAATTCGGGCATCTATTGCATTCATCAGCCGGGGCGTAAGGACATCAAATGGAGCCCCATTCGTGAAGATCTTCTGCTGAGGATACTGCGCACTTCTAAAGGGGGAGCCACGGAAGAGTTCTTGCAGACAGAAGATGCGCAGGAACTCTATGGCATGGCCCTCGGCGCTGCCAAATATGAGCTGGCCAACTACCTAAATCTCAAAAGGCGCCGGCTCAGGTGAGCTGGCCCAGGTGGTTTTTGTTGTTTGATTTTGAAGGATGTTGGCCTGGTGGATAGGGATACGGACGAATTTGCACGGAATGGACAGAACTGAATGGGCAATGGACACGGACGGGTGTGGTTGGATATGGCGAAACAAAGCGTATTGGATCATGCTTGCTTGCTTGTTAAAATTGTTGTATTACTGAACAGCACTTTGTTGTGTCTTGAGCGACTAATGACTATGATATATGCACTGATAACGTTTCATACTATCTCTTTGAAATTACAAGGGACATATTAGGGGAAGATTTGGTCCCAGGCTCCTTGATAGTGTTGGAATGCTTTTATATTCAATTAAGGAATTGTCGTTAGGATGAAACAAAAGAAACTGGCTACTTAGTATACAATGCGGTGGTTATCATATCATAACTTCATGCTTTCCATGTCGTCGATTCATTATTCAAATCAAAGAGGGCGACAGGATCAGCAGCACGAGCTGGTCCTCGCCCTCGGCGCCCTTCATCGGTGCCCAGTGGCTCATTAACCTCTCAAAGTCGTTCCTCTCGCCCCCCTTGGCCGCGGCCTTGGATTTGGTGATGCGCGACATCTCCGAGCTGTCCGTGTGAGAGCCCCGGCGGTCGAAGCCGGCCCTCCGCTGGCACACCTTGCTGATGGACAGCTCTATGGATATCGACTTGCCGTCGCGGAGTACGGCGTTGCGCACGGAGCTGCGGAACGTCTTGTTTATGGAGGGCGAGTTGCCGTATTCGTAGAGGAGCTGGAAAATGTCCTTTTGCATGACGGCGTCGCGCGTGACGCCGAGGCCAAAGATGTCGATGGCCTCCTGGGTGCAGTAGCTGACTGTCAGCTTTCCGAGGAAGCCCTCGCTCGTGGACATGTCCTTCTCGAAGGAGGAGCTGGATGGGGAGGAGAGAGCGGTGGCGGAAAGGTTGAGAAGCATGAAGCGGTTATACGGCTTCAGCATCTCCTCGCCTACGTTGAGGCCTAGTGGGACGGTGCGCATGGTGGTTTTGTCAGTGTCGTGGCGGCTGCCAAAGTCGAACTTGTCGAAGCTGCGGTCGGTGAGCGAGGCTCCGCTCGACGTCTTCTTGAACTGCTTGAAGAAGTTCATCTTGGACCCCTTTTCTGCGGCGTTCTGGAATTTGAAGAGGTCTTCGCGCTCCTGGTCTTGGTCCTGCTCGCCCCGTACGCGCTCTCGTTTCCTGGCTGCTGCGATGGGATCGTAGGTGAATAGCCGCTGGAGATCCTTGTGACCCCTGATGAAAGATGAGACGTCCATCTGCGCGCCCAGGACATGCCGTAGCCGGCCGTTGGGATCTACCAGCGGCAGCAGGTACAGCATGTTCCAGAATGCGCTGCCGTCTTTGCGGTAGTTGAGGATGATCTCGAGGCACTCCTCCCTCTTCTCGACGGCTTGGCGGATCCTTGAAATGGTCATCTCATCCGTGGCAGGGCCCTGGAGGAAGGAACATGCCCTGCCGAGCATGTCTTGGCGGGAGTAGCCGGTGATTTGCTCGAAGCCGTCCGACATGAAGGTGAGGGGACAGCCCGGCAGGCTCGGGTCAGCGAGGCAGAAGGCGGTCCCCAGGCCGCCAAAGTGCGACGCTGGGTTTTCGGGGTCTGCGTCCAAGATGAGCCCCATGGCGGCGCAGGACGTCAGCTGCTGCTTCACAAAGGCCGGGAAGATGTCTCTGGCGAGCCGCTGCTCGATGTACTCCTTTGGCTCGAGGAACAGGTTTTCCAGACCCGGCAGCAGCGAGGAGGCGAGGTGCTTGAGGTTAGTGTTGAGGGAGCGGGATAGCTGAGCGGGAAGACCCAGAGGCGTGGTTGCTGCGACTGATGTGTGTGTCGTCGAGATGTCTGAGAGTTGAGCGACTACCGTCTCTAATGACTGAGCGTACTCATGAACCTGACAGCCTTAGCTTCTCGACTCACTTTTACTCTCACTCTCATCTCATCTCATCTCACTTAGGGTGCCTTACCTTCATCAAGAACTCAACTTTATCCTCACTGCCCTGACTGGCAGCCAACCTCCACAGCTTGTTGGCCGTGTCGGGGTTCTTCATGGCCGCATCAAGCGCCTCCCTTCCCTGGATGTCCTGGATAGGCAGCTCCGACTCCGAGACGGTCTGAACAAAGGAGGGAGTGAGATGGACCGACTCGGTGCTCGTGTCGGTTAGGCTATGAGACGAGCTGCCGCTCAGGCCGTACATGGGAGACTTGGGACTTCCATCGGGTAGGTATTCCGTGTACTGCTTGAGATCCAGGGCCTGCAGGTGATGCGACAGGCCAGAGTTGCTCCGGATGCGTGCTGATGTGAACTTTGCGCTCTTGGGCCGCGAGGAAGACTTGGGCTCAGCGCTGTTGGTGACAGGGAGCGTGATCCGGGGAACGAAGGATGAGTTGCGGCGCTGGACGCCATTCTCCACGGTAGCATTGCCCGGGTCGAAGGTCCCAAAGGGACTCGTGGCGGAGGGCATGTAGACGGATCGGGTAGAGGTAGACATGTTGGCCAAACAACTCCAGGATCAAGGTGGTTTGAGACGAGGACGTCATACACTACGACGTGGGGATCGCGGCCAGAAGCTTCACACCACGGCTGGCTCTCTCCGGATCATGACACTCGAGACGAAAAGAGCGGGTTCAAAAACAAAGAAACAAAGCCTCGACGATGCAGTCATATGACGGGTTAGAGATGGGAAAAAGGGAAAGCACCCCGTTAGAAGGCCCAAGGAGGAAAAAGGAGAGTGCAGTTCCAATGTTCCCTGGCACATGACCCCCCTGACTCGCGTAGATTAGAAGGCGATATTGACCACCGGAAACTAAGTCGTCTCCCGACCTCGAGAGCGGCCCGCTGTCTCCAAGCTAAGAGAACGCTATGGATGGTGGGAAGCCCCTCCTGCCTTGTTGCTTGCTTCTTGATGGCAAGGCGGGCTGGCTGAAGCTACTACGTAAACGGCGACCCTTGCGGAGGAGGGTTCACCAAGTGATTGATTGTCCTGTTCCTGGCTTGCGATGCCGCACCAGTGGCAGTATCCTAATATCCCTCTTGCAGTAGTCCATATCTACGTCTTGATCCATGCAGGTTGGGATGGAGCCCAGGGCGGAGGGTCTGGATACCGAGCCTCTGCGCAAGGGAACCACGGTTATGCTTGCAATGCCGCGCGCCGGACGTCATTGTGATTTGAGGAGGGGGATCAGGGCGACGTGGTGACAGGCATATCCCTCCCTTCCTTGGGGTTCGACGGAGTGTTCCGTGATGGGCGCTCGTTGAGCTGAGCGTTTAGAAGATTCCAAGGATCTTCGGTGTGGCCCCCCTGTGGCATTGTTTAGTATTGTTGGGTCGTCGACGGGGTCATTTGCCACACGCCTTATCAACGCATTGGCAGCGGGCGATTTGTCTTGGTGTGTCTTGGTATGTCTTGGTGTATCTTGGTGTATCTTGGTTTGTCTTGGTTTGTCTTGGTTAGTATTGTATCGTGGTGCTGGGGATCTGCCGACATGGCCGCCAGCCAGCGAGGCATGATATGAGGGCCCTTCTAGCTCGTCTCTTTGCGTCAGAACGGCTCGTTGACATGTCCAACGTCGTCGGGTGGATAAATTCCAAATTTTTGCTGCCCCTTTTTGGCATTCGCCGCCCCAGACGCCCTCCGCAGAAGCGATTGAAGCGACTACGGGGCTCAAATTTCTCGCCTCATCCCTGCTAACCACGCAGCTGCCTGCACGTACGATTCAGGGCCCCCTTCCGTTGCTAGTTAGAATGGCCGAGGATGCAAGCATGGCAATGCATGTGAAGCTTGGTACGGAGGGCGGGAACCGAGCGCACGGTCGAGAGGACCCGAGACGGGTGCACGCATTCTTTGCTTTTGAGTTGGAGAAACGGCCGCATCGCGATCCAAGCTGCTCTCATCCATCTCCATACATAGGTATGTAGGTACTTACCTCTATGTAAGTATGTATTCAGGTACCTATGTATGGTGAGGGACTAGCCTGGAACAGACCCCCTAAAGCGGTTCCCTGGCACCGTTTACGTGATTCATGGCGTGCGCCAGGGCCTGGAAACCACATGGCAAGGCCGCCACAGCAAGGCTAGGCGGGCGCTACAGAAGTGCATTCTTGCTGCTCTGACTCAATGTGATCAATCAACTGCATACGCACGCACGAGTTGTGATATACAGGAATAAAAGGAAGAAGGCGGTCTGGCTGTCGCAAAATCCCTCGAGTTTATTCGTTTATTCCCCTGGAGCTAGCTCCAAAGAATTTCCCAGGTTGTTCCTGGAGCCCTTGAGCCCTTGAGCCCTTGAAGCCCCTCGGGTTCTTGGCCCTCCCTTGCAATTACGATAAGGGCTCTTGAAGGCCCGAATTTCCGACTTGATGGCGATTGGTCTCCGTAGTTCCTCCCTGGTTTGAAACCTGCCAGAAAGAGTGCTGCCATGGTTGACCATGACATGGTATTCATAAAATGCAGCATCGGTCATTAAATAAGAATTCCTTAATAACAATTGGAACCCTTCTCGTTCAATGTAGGAAAAAAAAAAAAAAGAAAAGAAAAGGAAAAGGAAAGACAGAAAAGTAACTCGTAGAAACGGTGTGGCCTGGCATCATCTGTTAATGACAAGGCCTGATTAAGATCGCCTTAACTGCTCATGATATGACATGGAAACCGCCCCTAATAGAATTAAACTTTTGCTTTATTGCCATGCAATGCAACCCTTTCCTTGGGTCCCAGCTATTCCTTTTCCTTCCCCGTTGGAGTATGCGGAATCTTCTCCACCTTGCCCTCGATGGCTTCTGTCACGCCGGCACCCGTCTTGATACCAACGATGCCCTTTGCCACCCGCACCATGCTGTGGCGGCCCTCCCACAGCGGGAAGACACCGACGGCGCCCGCGCTACAGAAGATCCAGATGATGCCCACCGTCACCCAGCCCGTGAAGAAGGGCTTGGAGAAGACGTAGCCGGATCCATACATGGGCATGGGCCAGAGAACCAGCAGCGAGACGGCCATGACGACGGTGAGCCACTTTGCCAGCCTTGATGCTTTGTTGAGCTTGACCATGTCCTGCTCCGGCGCAACGAGGGTGACGTTTTGGCCTCGGTCGCTCCCCGTCTCCGTGTCGCCCTCGAGAGCCGACGTGTTTGCGTCGTCGCCTTGCTTGATGGCTGCCATGGACAGCCAGTTGTAGTCATCAGCCCCAAAGGCAAAGGTGAGCACCGGCACGAAGATGATGGGACTCAGAAGAGCCACCACATTGCCTGCCAGCATCGGGTTGTTCGACCCCAGGTTGTCGATGGAGAGCACGCCGTCGAACTCCTGGGAGCAGGTCACGGTCCAGGCGATAAGCGCGCAGATGAGGCCGAGGATGGGCGAACCTGCCGCCGCGATCCAGTTCTGGCGTCTCCAGAACAGCGTCAAGGTGGCCGGGATAACGGCAGCGCTGATCATGACACCCATCCACAGCTGCGGGATATGTCAGCCACAGGCGAATTGCCAACAAATTTTGCAGACAAGTACTCACATAAAGCCAGCCCATGGAGATGCCCGCATGGTAAAGCCCGACCGAGAAACCAGCCATGATGAGGCCGTAGATGCAGACACTAGTGTGAGAAACGGTGATCAATCGCTTGCCCGATGCCGAGGGGTTGATGTAGGTCCTAAAAGCTTGGTGAGTCCTCTGGTGACAATATCCATCGGTAAGAAAGGGCACTCACTGGTAGACATCATATGTAACAATGGACGAGACGGCGATGAGCTGCGCCGAGAACGCAGAGGTCACAGCCACTGATTCGTGTCAGCCATTCGTCATCATCACCAAGCTTCGACATGCTGCTCTTACTGAATATCATGATGAGTGTGCAGATGGCACCCGAGCGCCCGAGAAGTCCGACAGCGGCATAGGGCAACACCAAGCCGGCGCTGATATCAGCGGGCAGCATTCGGTCAGGGTACGTCGGGAAAGCAGGCGTGCCCTCGAGAGCCAGAGCAGCCAGCCCCATCGTGGTCGCGCACAGCCAGGGAATTGCGAACCATGCCAGACCGCCGATGATGTATCCGGGAAGAGCGTGAACAGGAGACGCAGCAATGGCCTTGTTGTAGTATCCTGAGGGGGGGGGGGATTAGCGACTTGAGCGCTCTGTGTAGCCAAAGGAAGCCTACCGTTGTCCATAAAGACTGTTCCAAAGTTGCCCACGATGTTGATGACGAAGAAGATAGCGCCTTCTCTGGACTGCATGGTGAGATAGGAGCCCTGGGCGTTTCCTTCAACGGGGTGTGCGGCCGAGGCGACGACGAGACGATCGTACACGGCAGAAGGCGATCCCAGCTCACTGCCTGTCGCATAGGCAGTGAGGGCAAAGATGAGAATAATGACAAGGATAATGACAGTGTGGACATAATCAGTGAGGAATGTGGCTTTGATACTGGTTGACGAGGTTAGTCGGGTTGAGCTTATGTGGGAAAGGCAGACTCACCCGCCAAACATGGTATATATGACGACTCCGATGGGTATGAGGAAGCAAGCTGCTTCAGTCGCCATACCTGTGAGCGAAGTTACGACGGCCGAACCTCCGACCACAAGCATCAGGGTGACGAGGATGTTGGTGAAGAGGCAGAAGCAGATGTAGACGCAGTGAGTGATGCGGCCTTGGCTATATTAATAGTTGTACACTGCTCCCTTGGGAATGGGGACTTACCATATCTCGCGCGGATGACCTCGAGAACAGTATGCGCATTCGGTGCTCGTCTCTTCAGCTCAATCGCCAGTGTGGCAAAGAGAATGATCTGAACAGTTGCACCGGAGGCATACTATGGACGTATGTAAGTGACTGTTTGGTAAGCAGGAAAGAGGACGGGGCTCACCCAGAAAGGACCAGAGACGCCGTATCGGTAGGCGACACCTGAAGACTGAAGAAGAGTGGCAGCCCACGTCCAGGACGAGACGACCGCGGAAGCGACGAGGCCAGACTTGACGGTTCTGCCAGCCGTGTTGAACATTTCCGAGGTCTGAGACTCATTGTTGTACCTTTGTGTGGTCGTTAGACAGTGTTCAAACACCTGCGTAGAGTGAGGAACTTACTTCTTGAGAACCCAAGTGGTCAGGATCATGCCCAGGGCGAACAAGAAGCCGAGGCCGAGAATGATGCCGTAGCCATAGGCTTGGGAGAGGGGGGGTCTACGGCGCCCGAAGCTGGGCCACCACCGCCTGCCATGGTGAAGATACTAATAAGAGGTGATGAGAAAGAAGAGGATGCCAACAATAGTAAAACGGCGGCTGCGCAGGAATTGAGGCCGGTCTGGGGAGCTTGCGGCGTCGATGGCAGCGGGAGTTCCACGCTTTATATATCAACATTCCTGCGCCAGCCATGCCGTTCATAGGCTGTATATCCCGGACGACGCAAATATTTTCCATTACCACCTCTCTATCTACAAGGAAGTATCCGTGTTATCTGTTGCTCGAGGGCAATGTGATTGGCCAGCCCTACCACGGGCAGTGAGGACGGCATTGTCCAGCCATTGACTAATGAATATGGAGTATGGCCAAAGCGAATTAAGCATCGATAAGCGACTCAAGTTAGGCTTCTGAGGGCGGCCGGCGGCGTGTGATTGAATCGATATGACAAATGAGAAGAGACGTGAGAGGCCAGAAGCGCCCAAATCTTGGTGCCTCTGCGAGATAAGATAGGCAAGATAAGCTTCGATCCACAGCAAACAAGCCCGGCGGCCAGCTTTTTCATCTCCCCCCCCCTCCAACCAACTCTGGGGTAGCGGCATCCACACCAGATAGAGCTATGCATGCACCATGGCATGGGCCGTCGGCAATGTCCTCGACCTGCTCGGCAACCCAGTCGCTGCCATGCACCGACCAACCGGCCTGAGGCGGAGGACCCGGCGGGCCGCACCGCCATGCACCGCCATGGGGAATCGAGAGCATCGCGAGCATCGAGAGAGGCACGCCGTGGCCGCCGGGCTGCGTACGGGCTTCCGGATTGGCATTCATTCATCTGATTAGGGCTGCTTCTAATCGATGGCCATCTCCTCATCTGCTGGCAGGTAGACAGGCCGGAGCATCTTTAAGGACCCAGGAGCCTTGCTTGCTCTCCTGTCTCGTCTCTCTTCTCTTGCCACTCCTCTCCAAATACACGGGCCGAAGCACCCTCGTCGTTGCTGCTATCATTCTCACGAAATGTCTTCTTCAAATGAAGATCCAATACAAGTCCACAATGTGCTTCCATTGACCATACCAGAGTGGGTAGAAGCCAACCTCGTTGGCCAAGGCTTGGAGCGCCTCCTGTCACTGCTGGATACAGAGCGCAACACCAAATCCAATGCCTGGATCGCCCTGGCAGACCAAGATGATATCCGCCAGCAATGGGAGGCTGTCGTGGCCGCAAAGAACAACGGCGCTCCCCTCCCCCTGTTTGGCGTTCCCTTCGCCGCCAAGGACAACATTGATGCCGTTGGGTTTCCTACCACCGCGGCATGCCCGGCATTTCCTGACGGCCCTGCCACGGCCGATGCCACCGTCATTGCACGCCTCAAGGCCGCCGGCGCCATATTGATCGGCAAGACCAACCTCGACCAGTTCGCTACTGGCCTCGTCGGCACACGCTCCCCCCACGGCGCTGTGCCAAACAGCTTCGACCCCCAGCGTGTCAGTGGCGGATCGAGCTCAGGCAGCGCCGTCGTTGTCGCCCGCGGTACCGTGCCTTTCTCTCTGGGAACCGATACCGCCGGCTCCGGGAGGGTGCCGGCGGGCCTGAACAACATTGTCGGCTTGAAGCCAACTAGAGGTGCCATCAGCACCGCCGGCGTGTTACCTGCCTGCCGCACGCTGGACTGCGTCTCCATCTTTGCCCTGACCATCAGCGATGCTCATCAGGTTCTCTCCATCGCCGAGGGCTACGATTCAGCAGACCCCTACTCACGGCCACGGCCGCTCCCTACTCTCCTTCCTGAGCCAACCCTCCCACCCTCGTCCCTCACCTTTGCCATATGCAAAGATCCGGAATGGTTTGGAAATGCAGAGAGGAAAGCTGCCTACGAGGCCGCACTCACCAGCGTGCGAGCTGCGGGCGTCACCTTGGAGCCCGTCGACTTCTCAGACCTTTTCGAGCTCGCAAGCCTGCTCTACGAGGGACCCTGGGTGGCGGAACGATACGCTGCCATCCGCTCCTTTATCGAGAAGAGCAGCGCAGAGATGGACCCGACGGTTCGCGGCATCATTCTCAAGGCGCAAAACTTCAGTGCCGCCGACCTGTTTGAAGCGCAATATCGGCGCCAACGCCTGACCGAGAAGATAAGCCAAGAGTATGCCAGGTTTCACGCCGTTCTCGTGCCGACGGCGCCCACTTTCCCGCTGCTCCAGGACGTCGCTCGTGATCCCGTCGGCCAGAACTCGCTTCTGGGCACTTATACCAACTTTGTCAACTTCATGGACTGGTCAGCTCTGTCCATCCCCACCGACCTCTGCCCCAAGGGCCTACCCTTTGGCGTCACGCTCATTTCTACGGCTTGGCAAGAAAGCAAACTGATAGCCCTAGCCAAGCTGATTCGCCCAGCTATCAAGAGGCGTTTGGGTGCTACAAGCGCTCTATACCAAGAATCCGAGGGCAAAGTCAGCCGCCTCACGGATAACAATCCTCTTGCTCAAACAGTGCCCATCGCTGTTGTTGGAGCCCACCTGCGCGGGTTCCCACTCAATAAGGATCTGATTTCGCGGGGAGCGGCTTTTCTAGAAGCCACCAAGACGGCGCCGCACTACCGACTCTTTGCTCTGGCTTCTGAAGGCGGCGCTGTTCGGAAGCCCGGTCTGCAGCGTGCCGGACAGCATCTCGCGGGAGAGTCTATAGAGGTGGAAGTTTGGCAGCTGCCAACGTCCGAATTTGCGAGTTTCTTCAGCACCATCCCAAGCCCGCTAGGGCTGGGCTCTGTGGAGCTCGTGTCGGGTGCATGGGTCTGTGGTTTCATTTGTGAGCCCGTCGGGTTGGAGACTGCGGTCGACATCACACATTATGGAGGTTGGCGAAGATACATGGCGGCCGAGTCTCCCCAAAAATCGGCCGCGCAGGCAGAGAGTTGCCTTCCGGCACCCGAATCTTCGCCGCGGCCAGTCAAGTCGGTTCTGATCGCTAATAGGGGGGAGATAGCGGTTCGCATCATCCAGACACTGCAGCAGATGGGAATCAAGTCTATCGCCATCTACTCCACCCTCGATGCCGCGGCCGAGCATGTCCGAATTGCTGACATAGCTTTCCCACTGACTGGCAAGACGGTGGGAGAGACGTACCTATCTGCCAGTCAAATATTAGACATCGCCAAGAAGGCCGGTGCGGACGCGGTCATACCAGGCTACGGATTCCTCGCCGAGAATGCTGCCTTTGCTAGCCAGGTTGAGGCGTCAGGCCTGACTTGGATCGGCCCAACGCCAGAGCAAATGCGCGATATGGGCTTGAAACACCGCGCGCGCAATATCGCCCAAGCTGCTGGCGTCCCCACGGTTCCCGGCACAGCGCTGCTCAGCGATAGCTCGCAGGCAGTGGCTGAAGCACAGAAGATTGGCTTCCCCGTCATTGTCAAGAGTACCGCAGGCGGTGGCGGTATTGGTCTGCGAGTGTCACCTAATGCCGAATCCCTCAAGGAGGACTACGAGAGTGTCCAGAGGCTGGCCACTTCCAATTTTGGCGATAGCGGTGTCTTCCTCGAGCGCTTCGTCGAGAGAGCTCGCCATATTGAGGTCCAGATACTGGGTGATGGAAAAGGATCGGTTGTCGCGGTCGGCGAGAGAGACTGCTCGCTCCAGCGACGCAACCAAAAGGTCGTTGAGGAATGTCCCGCCTCCTTTGTGCCCCGGGAGGTGCGGCAGAAGATGCGCAAGGCAGCTATTGATCTTGCCACAGCTGTCAACTACCGTAATGTCGGCACGGTAGAGTTCATCTACGATATTGACCGGGCCGACTTCTTCTTTCTTGAGATGAATACGCGCCTGCAAGTTGAGCACCCAGTGACGGAAGAAATGATGGGGCTAGATCTGGTCCAGTGGATGGTCCAGATCGCCGGAGACGAGGGTGATATCCGTGAGCTCCAGTTGCGTGATTCAGATGACAAGTTCTCCATCGAGGTACGCTTGTACGCCGAGTCACCCCTGCAGAACTTTCGTCCGTCTTCTGGCAAACTCATCGACGTTAAATTCCCGACTGAAGTCCGCGTTGATACGTGGGTTCGGCCTGGAACCGAGCTGTCGTCTTCGTACGACCCGCTGATTGCGAAGATTATCGCCACAGGCAGCTCGAGAAGTGAAGCCATCTCAAAGTTGAAGGAGGGTTTACAATCGACGTCCATCACTGGGGTCGAGACAAACCTGGAATACCTAGCTGAAATCATTGTATCCGAAGAATTCCAGTCTGGAGAGTTCACCACCAAGACCTTGGACACCTTTCATCACCAGACTGCGGCCATAGAGGTCCTCGAACCCGGACCGGGAACCACAGTTCAAAGCTGTGCTGGCCGGATTGGCTACTGGCAGGTCGGAATCCCTCCTTCAGGCCCCTTGGATAGCTACTCCCTTGGATTGGCGAACAGGCTCGTTGGCAACCACGTAAGTGCCGCGGGGCTTGAATGCACCCTCCAGGGGCCTACTTTACTCTTCCACTGCGATAGTCTTGTTGCTGTAGCTGGGGCTGTGGCAGACGTGACCGTTGACGGGCGCATAGTCGACTCTACCAAGACCATTCACATTAGAAAGGGTGAATCGCTGTCTGTAGGTCAATCATCCTCCGGGTGTCGATCCTACATTGCCTTTCAAGGCGGCCTTCGCGTGCCCGAGGTTCTGGGTAGCCGATCTACATTTCCATTGGGGCAGTTTGGAGGCCACAATGGCCGCGCCCTGCAATGTGGAGACCTCTTGCGTTTGGAACATCACAGCAGCGAGTCCACGACTCCTTCATCGGCTATTCTTCCCAGACTTCCCATCCCCAGTGGCGATGAGCCCCAATGGCAAATTGCCGTCATGCCTGGCCCGCACGGGTCTCCCGACTTCTTTACCCCGGAGAGCTACGCCAGACTTTTTACCGAATACTGGACTGTACACTACAACAGTAATCGCTCGGGAATCCGCCTCAAGGGCCCCAAGCCATCATGGGCACGCGCCGACGGTGGGAGCGCCGGCTTACACCCGTCGAACATCCATGACAGCCCATACACGATCGGCAGCATCAGCTTCACCGGAGACGAGGCAGTGGTGTTGACAGGAGACGGACCCAGTCTCGGCGGGTTCGTCGTGTTCGCCACTGTCATCACGGCTGATATGTGGAAGTTTGGACAAATGCGAGCAGGCGACAGGATCCAGCTGGTGCCGGTACGACGCAGTTGGGCGCTTGACCAGTCAGTCGCCTTGAGTCGAGCCGTAGAAGACCTTTCGGTACCTGCGGTGCAATCTTTATCTGATCTGTCCAGCACTGCAGCACAAGATTACCTATCCGCTGAGATGGTCGCACTTGCTGATGGAGAGGATGCAGTCTTGTGTCGACCATTTGGCGACAGGGCGCTTTTGCTCGAATTTGGACAGCATGATGGATTCAACCTGAGGCAAACCTTCCGGATCGTGGCAATCATCCAGCAACATGAGACATCGCCAATACCCAAAGTCGAAGAGCTGGTTCCGGGCGTCCGCACCCTGCTTGTCTTGTACGGTGCCTGCCTGAACCACAGAGAAGCCATCGAAGATTTGAGGCAGCGGGTAGAGGCTGTGAAACATGGCCTTCCCAGTGTGCTCCCATCTCGACGAGTCAGGCTGCCCTTTGCCTTTGATGACAGAGTCAGCCAGGCAGCCGTGGACCGATACATCGCCACAATTCGCAGCACAGCGCCGTACCTTCCAAACAACGTAGAGTTCCTGCGACAGCTCAACTTCCCCAACTGCGGGCCCGAGGCCGTCCAGCAGACATTGGAAGGTGGTGATTTCTTAGTTCTTGGGCTAGGTGACGTCTATCTGGGATCACCCTGCGCAGTGCCTCTGGATCCGCGAAATCGGCTCTTTGGCACCAAGTACAACCCCTCGCGGTCGTATACGCCTCGAAACTCTGTCGGTATTGGCGGGCAGTACATGTGCATATACGCTACAGACTCCCCGGGCGGATACCAGCTTGTGGGCAGGACTACCCCCATCTGGGACGCAGGACGGATTGCTGGCGGGTCAGGAGAGCCAGCTTGGGCTTTCAGACTGATTGATCGGATTTCTTTCTACGCGGTATCCGAGGAGGCACTCGACAATGCCATCGCTTCTGGTACGTGGCATGACCTCATGTCATATGAGGAGGACACACTTAACCTAGACGAGTACGAGGGATGGCTGGTGGAAAGAAGCAAAGAGATCCAGGGCGCACTGCAACGACAGGTACAAGCGGTACAGAATGCGCCCTTCTACGGCGAGTTGATGAAACCATATGAGGCCAAGCCTGACTCTGCTGCACCCGGACCCCGAGCAGATGATTTCCCTGACGCGGAGAAGGTGAAAGCCAACATCCCAGGGCGATGCTTCCGCGTTGAGGTCAAGGAAGGCCAAGATGTCGAGGTGGGGGATGTGCTGGTAAGTTTCTCCGACAGTGGAGATGCCGCAACCAAGACTGACTAGCTGTAGGCGTGGATCGAGGCGAATAAGATGGAGATGAAGATTCAATCGCCGGTCCGGGGGCGATGTGTCAAGGTTTGTGCGACGGCAGGAAGCATTGTCGATGCCATGGATGATCTTTTCATTATTGCTCCGTCGTGAGATGTGCCAGATGTATTGGCTGTGCACACACATATACAGATGTATATATGAAATGACTTGTAAAGAATATTATCGCTCCATATTTGATCTGTGATGCGATGAAGCCATCACGGCTCGATAGTCGGGCCGGGCGTGCGCTTGAATTGCAACAACTCATCTTCTGCCTCCCCCACGTCGCGCGAACAATCTTCAACTCTTCCCCACACTTCCTCCCGAGTTATGATGAACTTGCGGGCCGTGGGGCGGTCGTGCAGCTTGCTACCAGCCCGTCCCCAACCAACCGCCCGTCTCGAACCATGAGCGCTTTGCACGACAATGCTGTCCACACAATAGGCGAAGACACGCCAAGTCTACCCACTCCATCCAACAACCCTCCCGAGAACCCGCGCGCTGCTGCTCAACAGCCGACTACGGCGGCCGCTGCGTCCTCCTCCTCCACGTCCTCGTCGCGAAACGCTCCCGACTCGCAGCGCCCGTGCGATACCTGCCGGAGGCGCAAGCTGCGATGCGCACGAGAGCCCGGCAGCGACAAGTGCTTTCTGTGCACCTTCCATCGGCGGCCATGTACCTTCGTCGAAGGGCCGCAGCAACGGAGACGCCAGCGACGCCAGAACGACGCCAGCGCAACCGATCCGACGTCTACCCAGAGAGAGGAAGATCAATCGAATAGCAGGAGAGAGGGTTCGGCTAGCAATGGCGATAGAGCGTCGCAGGGCGGTGACCCTTTCGACAACGCGTTGGTGTCGCCGGCGTCGCCAACCTCGCTGCTCAACAGGACGCTGGGTCTACACAAGACGACGCACGCCTTGTACGTAGGCCCCAGCTCGCTGCAGGAGCCTCGTCTGCTCAACCACCAGCCGACGGCGCCAGGTGCTTCCCAGGAGGAGCTCACATCGTATCGGCGGATGGATTCCTCTACAGTGTTTGTCCTGCGTGCGGATCATTCTTCAGACGAGGACAAGGACATTCTCGACAGCATCGAGGCTCTGGTACACCCGTATGGGCCGGCCCTTGTTGCGCTATACTTCCGCATCGTCCATCCAACGTACCCCATCCTTCACAAAGGCGTCTGGCTCGAAAAGTACCAGCGAAGCTACCGGGAGTTCTCGCCACCTCTCCTCGCCGCCGTATACGCCCTCGCCACGGACTGGTGGGAGTACGACCCTGCCTTGACATCCAAGGAGAAACCGCCCGTGGACCGCTTAGTGGCCATCGCGACGCGGACCCTCAACGCAGCCATGGAACAGCCCAAGCTCTCCGCGGTGCAGGCCGGCCTGCTGCTGCTCCAGCGCTCGGGCGGCGACTCGTGGATTCTGAGCAGCCAGATGGTCGCCCTGTCCGAGGAGCTTGGCCTGCACGTCGACTGCTCGCCGTGGGACATACCCGAGTGGGAGAAGGGTGTTCGCCGCCGCCTGACGTGGGCTGTCTTTATGCAGGACAAATGGGGCGCATTGATCCACGGTCGGCCTTCTCACATCTCGCCGCTCCACTGGCGTGCGCCGCATCTTGAAGCGAGTGACTTTCCGGAATCAGCGGCTGATGAGGATGACGCAGAGGGCAGCACCGAGGTCGAGAAGGGGCGATCTCTATTCATGCACCTGGCGAGGCTGACGGAGATTATGTCCGAAGCGCACTCGACTCTGTACACACCAAGCCAAGACTCGTACGAGCAGAGCACGAGCTCCGAAGCGGTACTTGGGCTGTTGGAGCAGGTAAAGCCCATCGCGCTGCGCCTCAAGCACTGGGCAAGTACCCTCCCGCCCGAGCTGGGAATGGACGACGTGAGGACCCGAAAGCTGTGCTCCAACGGATACCTCCATCTATCCTACTACGCCACCGAGATCATGATACACCGCCAGATCGTCCGACGCCTGGGGGGCGACATCTCGGAGCACCTGCGGAGCATCTGCCGCGACGCTGCGCAGACGAGGCTGGAGCACGCCATGGCATTCGTGGAAAAGCTGCGCCCGGAGCACCTGCAGAGCTTCTGGTGGTTCGCGGCGCCAAAGAGCCTGGCGCTCATTGGGGTGTTTGCCGCGACGCTGTCGATTACGAGCGCGAGCGACGAGGAGGCCGTGGCGTTTAAGCAGAAGCTAGATGACTTCCACTGGAGGTTAAAGGTTCGCTCCCGAGGGTCTAATTTTATTGTGATAGCGCTCGATGAGATGGAGAAGAGCTTGTTACGGTTGAGTATGTGAGATGGGTAGAGCTGTATTAAATAACGTCGATGAGACCACGAATTTCACTACTAGTCAGCACTTGGGAAGCTTTGGTCAAGCGCTGCATCCTAGATACAATAAATGTATATATAAGCCCGTCGCGAACTGAGCCATCACATATGTACATGCTCAAGAATAGCCAAACTGATCAATCGAATAAATGAAGAGCATGCCGGATAAAATGGTTGAGACATTCAGAGCACCCTGGCCATCTATCTGACTAAGGCGCTTTCAGCTCTCCTCCTCCGCGTTTCATCCATCCAACTCTCTCTGCCTGACTCGCGCAGCCAACAAAGAGACAGCACCCCCCCCCCCCCTCTCTTCTTCCTCTCCAAGAGCAGGCGCAATGTTATTCTCCTCCTCGAGACGCTCGAGATCGCCAGATACCGTCCGGCCGCTGCTCGACCCGGACTCGGCGGTATCGACGCCATGGCAGCGTCCCAGCTCACCCGCGCCCGTCGAGCAGGACGACGACAGCAGCAGGAATCTCATGATTGCGGCGTCCATGTTCTCCTTTGCCGTCATTGGCGTCTTTGTGTCGACGATTGGTGTTATCTTGCCCTTTATCCAGGATTATTATCAATTAAATGATACGCAGGTGTCGCTCGTTTTCCTCGCTGGACCCGTGGGATATGTCATGGCCGCGCGCCTCAACCATGCTATCCACGTGAACCTGGGCCAGAGGGGAATCGCCGTTATAGGTCCCCTTGTTGAGGTGGTTGCGGCTCTCATCACAGCCCTCCACCCTCCGTTTCCTGCGCTGCTCATGTCCTTTGCCCTGGGAGGCTTCGGATACGGCCTGCTCGACGGCTCGTGGTGTGCCTGGGCCGCCGTCATGGACCGTGCCAACTTTGTCTCTGGCCTTCTCCATGGATCATTCTCTGCTGGCGCTGGGTTTGGGCCCATCATGGCTGCTCAGCTCCTGGAGGGGGGAGGAGTCAATGGTACATCTGGTACTTCATCTTGGTAGGCTTCGTCGGTCGGTATCTATTCGCGTGACAGGGTGCTGACTGCCATCTTCTGTAGGCGGGCGTGTCTCTTGTTGAGGCGGTGTGCCTGTCGTATGCCTTTAGAAACGAAGACGCTGAGCGATACATCAAGCACGAACGTCTTCAGCAGGTAGGAGCGTCGCCAGCAACCAAAATGTCGAAAATCTTTGTCTACGGCGCCACCTGGCTTTGCGCGGCCTATCTCCTGGTCGACGTCGGCACAGAATCAGCCGTGTCCGGATGGATAGTTTCCTTCATGATGAGGATCAGACATGCTTCCCCCAGTCTTTCGAGTGTCTGCTCGTCGGGTTTCTGGGGTGGCATGGCCCTAGGAAGAGTTGTGCTCGGAGGCTTAACGGACAGGATCGGGCTGAGACGAGGCATCATCATATACCTGCTCTGCGCCATCGTTCTTCAGTGCTTATTTGTCCTGGTCGAGGGACTGGTTCTGTCCGCTGTCATCATTACTTCCATCGGATTCTTCTGCGGTCCATTATTCCCTTCCTGTATCGTCCAGCTGACCAAAGCCCTGCCGCCGCAGCTTCACGTGGCAGCCGTCTCCTACGTGGCATCGATTGGGCAGGTAGGAGGAGCCTTGCTCCCCTTTGGCCTGGGGGCGCTGAGCCAGTGGCTTGGACTGCAGGTCTTTGGAACAATGATCGCCGTACAGCTGGGCGTGTGCTTGTTGCTTTGGATAATGCTTACAAGCCCGCGGCTAACAGCACCATCTAACATGCCAGACGGTGATGACGAGGAAGAGGAGTGGAACTAGGGGCCTGATAGACACTCTAGAAGAGAGAACCGACTTGATGTTGGTGCTGGCCCGAGAAGAAGACTACTCTCGGCTACTATCTACGTCATTCTCAGCGAGTGTCCTCCCGACTTCATACGCCTTTGCTGCCGCTGCTGCAGCCCCCTCATTGTTCTCTGGCTCCGGCCAACGGGTGATGTCATCTGATGATCCCTTCATTGTTTGACTCTGTTCTTTGGTCCTGCGGGTAGCAAGGCCACTGTTGTTCGTATATACTATTGTTCTCTTTTCTACACTGCACGTTCCTACTACATCATTCTCAGCGAGTAGGCATTGGCGAGCAACGTTCCTACTACATCATTCTCAGCGAGTAGGCATTGGCGAGCAATGCTGCTTCGTGCAGCAGTAATATGAATTATTCCCACCATCCATTCAGCTGCATTAGATTTTGTACTTTTCTCGACTCCCTCCTCCATACCGTTGCTCTAGAGGGGTAGCTGTTCGCCTATTTATCTGCTATGCTGTTATACTGGAGGGGGTCTGTTTCCCCTTGCCATTCATATCTTCATAGAGGTGCATATACTTGTGCCGTACCAGAAGGGCCCATCCGATGCCCCATCTACAGCCAATATTCCCGAGACAATCCAAGGCCCAGGTTCTGATTTCCAAGGAAAGCTCGGACGTGAGAACGAGAGATTCCAAAAAGTATATTGAAAAGTACGATCCGAGGGCTGTTTCTGTCCCGCTCGCCGTCCACCGGCCGAGCGAGTCAATTTCACCGAGCATGAAAGGGACTAAACGCGCCACCGAGTGCGCCGCTTCTATCAAGTCGGCCCGTAGCGCTGCAGCAGACCTCGGTGGGTTGTAGGAGATGCCGGCGTGTATGAGCGAAGCGAGACCGGTAAGGATGGCTCTCAATAAGACGACGCGGCTCGACCAGCATATCATCCAGTAGCAAGCTCTATGTACGTCGCTATGCACGTACAATCTGGTTGCACGCTTGGGCCTTCCCGCCAGGGAGATTATGACATCCTTCTCCTCGGGCGGATCTACCCACGCGAACTCTCGACAAATACGCACAAGCTCAGAGTCCAGACGGAGAGCCTCATCCAGCTTTTTACAAAGCTGAGCGCCACCGTCTGTGCAGGCATTTGATAGAAAACGAACCTGCCTGGGTATAGAAGAAGCCTGGCTGAGAACAGCCCAGAAGGAAGCTAGGCGAGATGGTATGTTGAGGCTGAGTTTGGAGAGACTCGGCGTCGACATCCAGGAATCGTTATCAGTACCCGGCCTGTCGTTGATGCTGTACAGGTGTATCTGGGCGTGAAAAGCGTAAAGCACTTGAGTCTCCCATGTACTCAAGGGTGCTTGGTTGGCTTGAGTGCGAGCTTGCAGCAGCCGGCTTAGGCCTAGATTGTGAGTCGAGGACAAGGATGTTATCCCGCATAGATACTGTGACCTGGTCAGACGACATGCACGCACGCCTCACGAGAAGAAAGCTATTGGGTTTGAGACTTGCCTCGCGCTTCTGTAGGAGATACATGGAAACCATGATGGCAGAGCTGTCTTCCACCGTGTATGACACGATGGCATCTCTTATGGATCGCAGCGCCTGGCCATACAGCTGATGCGAATAGGTTTGAAGAGCCGAGCTCCGGGATGCATTGGCGAGGCTCGCCATGGAAACAGAACGCATGGCATCTCGCAAAACCGGCAAATGGCCGTTCGTCTTGAGCAAGGCTGGAAGGAAATGCAGGTGGCCAGGCACGGTTCCCACGAGCTCGGTGCCGACATAGTTGGAGAAGAAGAAGGCCTTGGCCTGCTCCTCCCAGTCGTTGGAGGGCCTCAGTATGGATGCAGGGCCATGGAGAAGAGGCAGCTTGGCAAAGGGCGCGTCGGCATGCCGCGCGAAGAGGGGTACGGAGCCCTGCTCGAAGTCCGAGTTCATGGACAGGAAGTTGCTGATTTCTGGGAAGCCGGGACACTTGCGGCCGCCCCTGATGCAGCGCTTACACTGCGGTTTCTGCTCATCGCACTGCGACATGGCGATGAAGCCCTGGGTCAGCCGTCTTTGCCGTGTGGTTTGGCAGCACGAGACCATGACGTGATTCAAAGCTAAACCCGGCATACCTTGACTTTCATGCGGCGGCAGGCGTGGCAGCCGCGGCTATACCTGGGGCGCGGGGTCATTGATCTGGGGTCTTGAACGGTGACTCTTGGAGTCGTTGTGTGTGTTGGACATTTCTCAGACGCGACAACGTCTCCCGGATCAACTGGACCGACTGGTTTAAACGACGGAATTCTTGCGAGCAGCCCCCCTCAGCGATTTTCCCAATAAGCGCGCCCGGCTAGCGTCCGCCAGTTCTCGGGGCCCCAAGCAGAGCAGGGCTGGGCTGCTAATGTATGGTATGGGTATGGGTTCGCCTGTCAGAATCAAGCTTTCCCCAATACAGGCACCTGACCCTTTGTATTATACCTCTCGTACGTAGCTTGTAGGGTCGGAAGCTCGGGGGAGGGGGGAGCGCCATCGGATGATCCTGCCAGTAGGCTTGCACCAAGATGACGTCCCCCGCGATTCGCATGCCAGCGATATGGGAGGAAGCCCCGTCATTTGCCAGGCGAGTACATGTTGCTCCGTCCGGATACATAGTATGTACAGCTGCACAGTGGTCAAGCGAGGCCCGCGGAGGCATCCTTGCCGCCACCATCACCTGCTCAGCCTCAAGTGCCCCTCGCTTGCCAAAGTCTAGACCAGTCGATCAGTATCCGAAAACAGAAGTCAAATGGCCGATCTCCATCAGTCACGGGCGGTGAGGACTGCCGCATCCCAGCTCGTATTTATGTAATAATAATATTGACATGGTTTGACATCAGCAACCGTCTGCCAACCATAGATAGCATCTATACAAAACGAGGCCGAAGTCCGCGGCTGACTAGGTACTCTGCAGCACTGCAGAAGCGGCACTTCACTTGTGGGACAAGAGCTCCGAAAGCAACCCGAATGGAATGGGGTCAACTGTATCGTTGAGTGGGGGAACGTAGATAGGATCTGATCCGTGAATCCAGTTGCCAGGAAACGTTACCAGCAAGTCGGGGTCATGTGGGGAGACGATGAGGAGTTGATAGCATCGCTTTGTGATCTCCCCTGACCTCCACCTGTCCAAATATCTAACCGGATTTCAGCATTGACTGCCGATCCTCCCCAGCAGTCCAGGATGCTAAACCTTGTCCCAATTATCGGGACTTGCCCCGACCTCTGTCCAAATCAACGGCTGATAAGAGCATGTTAGACTATAAACCCGAAGCCAAGTCCTTGGCCCCTAGTATGCGGTTGGACTCGCCAAACTTTCGTCTCGGCGCAACTTGCTCAATATGAAGCTGGGCCGTCTCACCCGACATGCATTATCCGCATCGTTGGTTGCTGCGGGTTTGGCCCAAGGCCGCAGCGTGCACGTTCCTCTCGACAACTACTTCAACAACAAGGCTTTTGGCTCATACCCTGGTGAGGCATCACTAGATGCTCTGGGCCAGTCATACCCTTCAGATGCAGTAGGAACCAATGGCATCTTCACGTCAACTACGAGCGGAGTTTCCTATCTCTTTCCCGGATACAACCCCGATCCACAGTCCCCCGACAATGTCATCTGCTCCGGTCAGACTATTCCCGTGCCCCCTTCTACTGATTACTTCTCGGCTTCGGTGCTTCTCGTATCCGATGTTCGGTCGACCACTGTCTCTGGGAACTTGACCTTCTTATACACTGACAACACAACCTCCACTGCCGAGGTCCGCGCACATGCCTTTTGGTGGTTCCTGGCTATTCGGCGAGGAGAGATTGCGTTTCCGTACTTCTTCACTCACAACGGCACCAATCACAATGCCTCACATATATATGAGCGTCAAGGGCCAATTGAGATAGGAAAGACTCTGAGTGGAATTGTCCTCCCTAATACAACAAACTCGACAACCGGGCGATTGCATCTCTTTTCTTTGTCATTGTGGGAGGTTGACAACGCTGGTGTCGAAGCTCAGACACTTCGCCCGACTCAAAATCTCGACCCAGCTGGCAATCAAGTTGTTGAGGTGGTGGTTAACCATGCAGGATCCAGTTGTGCATCTAACATGAGAGTGTGGATAGAGGCTGAAGGTATTGAGACAGCAAAACCAACCGTCGTCAGGAGATTGTGTCCAGGAGACCAGAAGCGAGTTCACGTATCAGTAATAGGGCAGTCCTCCGGACAAGCAAGTGTGCACTTGGATGTCCCCGGACGCAGACCAGTGGTTCAGATCTTTGAAGATGTGGATATCAAGATTGAGGACTGGTCCTCTGATGCTAGCAGCCTGGTCAAACACGAGGTACCAGACTGGTATGACGGGGCCAAGTTTGGAATCTTCATACACTGGGGTCCCTACTCTGTCCCAGCATGGGGAAACTCAACACCCCATGAAAGCTACTCGGAATGGTTTTGGTGGTATTCAACCCGAGTCAACGAGCATGCTGCGGCTGATCGGTCCGGGTTCAACAACTACCGGTTGCGAACCTTCGGTCCTGAGCTCAACTACGACGACTTCTTTGAAAACTTCACTGCTTCGGCGTTTGATCCCAAGGAGTGGGTAGACTTGTTCGCAGATGCCGGTGCCCAATACTTTGTTTTTACCACCAAGCACCACGATGGATTCAGTATGTTTGATACGGGCGTCACGACAAATCGCTCCTCAATTCACTATGGGCCAAAACGAGATTTGCTTGGTGAGCTGTTTGATGCAGCTGCCGAGCACCAGCCTCAGCTGAAGCGAGGCACCTACTTCTCGCTCCCTGAATGGTTCAACCCAGACTGGGGCAAATACGGCTTCACCCAGTTTGACAGGGTGACTTCGACATCCCACCCTGGGATCATCGCACGAAATCCCTACACGGGTCTCGAGGAGCCGTACACAGGCCGCCTTCCCATCGGCGACTTCATCTCAGACCTGATGGTGCCTCAGATGGAGACACTCGTATACACGTATGGAAGCGATATTATCTGGTGTGACGCTGGAGCATCCAATGGCACCGACGTCTTCGCAGCCGAATGGTTTAACTGGGCACGAAGGCAAGGGAGACAAGTTACCATCAATGATCGATGCGGTAGCCCATGGGCATCGGACTTTGATACGCCCGAGTATGCCACTTTCAGCGTGGCACAGCGCAGGAAATGGGAGTCTAATCAAGGCATGGATCCTTACAGCTACGGTTTCAACCGTGCCACAAAGGACGACGAGTACATGAATGCCACATCTTTGGTTCACAACCTGGTCGACATGGTCAGCAAGAACGGCAACCTTCTGCTGAATATTGGGCCAAGAGCAGACGGAACCATTCACCACACAATGATGGACAACTTACGGGAAGCTGGAATATGGATTCACGCGCACGAAGAAGCGCTTTTCAATACCACGTACTGGTACCCGACTCCAGAGGAAGGAAATCTACGTTTTACGCAGACAAATGATGCCTTCTACATCCTGAGCATTGAGAAACCAACAACTGGACGTCTCGATATCCAGGCGCAGATTCCGGTCTTGAAGAGCGACGAGGTCGTTGCTCTCACACTGGATGGTGAAGTCGAGGTAAATTGGGGCATCAGCCAAGAAGGCAGGTTGTGGATCGATATAACCGAGGAACTTCTTGCTGCAGACAAGTATTGCTGGGTATTTAAGCTTGGATATGAATGCAATGGACCATGCTGCTGAGGCAGTTCATGTTCCCAGTAACTTCTCTGTATCAGATTAATATACGCATTTGTTTTTTTTCCTGAAGCCTTTTGAAAAGATTCCTAGCCACCTCCAGTGAATTCAAAAAGTATCATCTCAGAGAAGACCAAACTCCCATGAACTCTCCCAGGTGTAAGTCTCGCCAGGGCCGGTGAGCTGCGCCTCCTTACGACCCCATTCGGGGCTTTTTAATACGTTAGTCACACATAACTGCTCGTAATGGTTGCTGATAAACTCACTGGTTGATTCCATCTACGTAGTCATGGGCCTCAATAGCAACGCAAGAGCTCCGAGTGACGGTGGTTCTGTTCTTGAGGCCCTGCGTTTTCTTCAGGGGACCAGAGCCATCGAACCAGTTGCAAGAATAGATGACAACGCCGACTTGGTCAGTTCGGAGATCGGCCTTGATACCGGAGAAAGGGCTGGCCAGCGAGACGACGACGGCATCCTCGGGGGCGTCGTCGATGAGGAAATATCCGTTGTATCCCTCACAGGCGCCGCCGGCTCCGCAGTTGCCGGGGAACTCGGGGGTGCCGGAAGCGTGGCCGAGCTGAATGCCCTCGGCGCTGGCAAAGTCGTTGATGCTTCCGGGCTCGGCGACGCCAATCTCACCAGTGGGCAGAGCGCCGTCGTCGGCGACAAGGTAGCGCTGCGAGTAGGGCATGTACAAGGTGTGGTTCCAGATCCTCTCCGTCTTGGGATCCCTGTACGCATCCAGGTTGAAATAGGTGTGCTGGGTCAGCATGATGGCTGCACAAGAGTCAGCTGAGGTGCATAATGTTGCAGAGTAAGACGCAGAGCTTACGCGTCAGAGCCTCTGGGGAGCTTGCTTCCATGTGGATCTTCCAGGTGCTGCCGGCGACGCTGTAGGTGACCTTGGCATCGACGTCCCCAATCATTCCCTGAGAGGAGTTGGAAGCGTCATGAATAGCAAAGGTAATGGAGTCCTTGGTGTAACCGACAACCTCAAAGTCCCGGAACGACCAGTTGTTTGTGCCGCTGTGGAGAGTGTTGTTTCCATCATTCTGCTCAGTCAAGAAAGTCTGACTGTCGATAGTGTATCTGCCATGACCAATGCGGTTGACATAGCGGCCAGGAATTGCGTTGTACACTGGGTGTCCAGGGTCGATGGCTGCCTAGTGTTAGTAGTTCAAAACATGCTCGAATGTGATAACATACGGTAATAGTCCACATCGTCGTATCCAAGTACAACGTCGACCTCTTTTCCCTTCTTGTCCTTGACAAAGAGGTTCGTTAAAGTAGCTCCATAGGGAATGAACTAAAAACATTAGCCATTATGGACCATAACTTGTCTTTAAATTTTCTCCCACCTGCGCCTTGATTCCGGGTGCAGAGATGGTGTATCTGCCATCCTTATCAGGCTGGTGGCCAACGGCAGCCGCCGCTGCTACTGCTGCGAGAACCGAGACAACTGCAGGAGTGTACATTCTAATGCTCAGATTGTGCAGATTGGGGTCTGTCGATCAACTCTGGACCAAGGGGCTCGGTCTAGATACTTATTCGCTTCTTGTTTGCTCCCACTCGGTAAGGATTACGCCGACTACCAGGATGCTTCCCAGGTTCCTGCGCAGCAACATGCTGTAAATTGTGGCTCGAATCCGTTTCCTCGAGGAAAACAGACTCTGCGGAAGGAAGCCAGCCGTCCCGAATCAGGGTCCTGGGTCAGCGAGTCAGATTACGGTGTGGGACAAGCTGCGCTCTGGAGATGCAGTTTTACCATCAAGGTATGGAGTATATTACTTGGCTGTGTCTCTCACTTGCCGGAATCAGCACGGCCGGAGCCAAACCTCTTGACAGAAAGTCTCCTTGTTCCGCCAAGCTGGTTACTGCATGTGGAATTCTGGACCGGATGCTGCGGGGGTGAGATGGCAGGGGGAGGCCATCGACTCAGTTGCCGACATGAGTTGGAATCTGGGGTGCCATGCGACATGACGTTGCGCGCGAAGTGGAAAATTTCCCTATTTATTACAGCCAAGGCGGCGAACCAGCGATGGATATGGCAACGGCTGACGGTGCCACACTTATTTGCTACTTATGCCCTATTCCGGCTATTGTCGTGGAGCTTCTCGGTTAAGTTGAGAATCTGTATGATTGGTTATTTGTAGACTTGGTCGAGCACACATACGGTTCAGCGAGGTTCACATGAAGTTGCCGTGCCCAATCTGGCAGGCATATGGCAGCAGGCAATCACTATTGGCGGTAATTCATCGTTCCCAGATAATATGATGGAGCACAATCCAAGAACCAGATGAAATTCCAATTCTTAATAAAGAGTAAATCTCCGGAAGCCTCTTTTCATACTTGTGAATCAAATCAATTTATAAGATTAAAGTGAGTTTCTCGATAATCGTCGACAAATTGATATCACCAACTGTAGAGACTCTCTTTTGAACACCAACACCGCGAGCAAGTTGCACCCACCTGACTTGACTGGGTTCTTGGAAGCCTTTTCTACTCCTTGTTGTGTAAGTATATGTCCCTCAGCATCTCGTACCGTTTCTCTGACATGTGCAAGTGAAATTAGCAATGGCTGCGGAAGCTAGGAGTGTGTTGAGATTAAGTTGTATGCGGAGAACAGACATAAATGTTCACCTCACTTTCTATAACCACCCTAAAAAGAATAGGCGTTACTTTGCCGAACTTAGGAGCGTCTGGAGGACTGTCGGGAATGCGATTTTCACCAGCATCTTGCGCAGCAAGACCTGCATATCAGCCATGATGCGTGGAGGGATGAAGAAAGTAGAGAGTGTACCCAAATTCAAAATTCAATACGGAGTACATACAAGACAGAAAGAAAGAAGACTCTATGGCCGAAAACAGGTCCATCTTTCATGGAAACTAGTGCAACTCGTTGGAGAGAGAAGGAGGTGTATTTGCTGACATTGCTTCCGCGGTTCAAGATATTCTCTTTTCAGCAGAATGCCACGATATCAGTGAACCCCTTTCCCAAATTTACCAACACAAATCCGAAAGTCCAAGGGATGCAAAAAGAGTAGCTTCTGGGGCTAAGAGTGCGACTCGTTGCGGTGGCGACAATATCACCAAGATACTTCTGAACGTCAAGATGGAAGTTGCGAGATTAGAGTTGATACTATCGAGGAGGTATGGATATGGCCTTATGTTGTTATTGCGTTGTCGGTCGAGAATAACGTAAACACCCATGTGTAGATCCCACATTATGTATGTCAAGGTATGTTGTTGATTCGTCGGGCCTGCTACTTAAATAATTGAGTCTTGGGAATTAATGAAGCACATCTTAGTTTGACTCAGGAACCAAGGCTATTTTAACTTCCATTATGCTGAGACTGTGCATTCCTGACAGTAGCCAAGCCGCGATAAGAGGATATGGTCCGTCTGAACGAGCCTGCACGCCTCCTGGTTGATAGGCGTAAACCCAACAATGGAAACAACATGCCAAGATGACGGCGACAGCAGTATGCCGCCAAGGTGTCTGTGAAAACAGTCACCGCAAAATAGCCAATAGTCTTGTCAGGCTTTGCCAGCCTCTGGAGATGCGGTCCAAAATAGGTGAGCTTATCTGCTTTCAGCGGCTTGGCAGCGGCGGCTCCCCCGTAAGGATGCTGTAGGCTGCTTAATAAATGACCTATTCACGGCGACTCCCCGTTGCCTCTGCGGCACATCAAACAGATCTGATCCTACAGATCACCCCGTAGATGATTTTGCAGGGGAAGCCTAGAGAGCGGCACAGATCGATTCGCTAGGCGGGTCGCCCGTTATCTCCTTGGAAGCTTGAAGAGCTAACTTCGAGTCTCCCAAGAGACTGGGGAGGCAGCGTTTCAGATTCTGGCACTTGTGCGCTCCTGCAATTGACTCTGCCGCAATCTGCTGACAGATGCTTCTGGGCTGCGCCAAAGCAGACGGCACGGCCCATGAGTAAGTTATCTACCGCGATTATGGTTATTGGAGAATGCCATTGCTCTCCCAGCCTTGCAAGGGTAACATTCTGACCTACCAATCGCATTACAGTGTTTGGTTTCAAAATACCTTTGGCTCTTTTCTGCGCCGTGCGGCGCCACGAGATATAGGAGGTTTAGAAGATGGATAAAGTTTAGAAGATGGATAAAAGGGTTGAAGAATCCCGCCCATCTAGACGATGTGATCTTGAGCAGCGATAGCACTCTGTCCCGAACAAAGCCACTCCCATACTTTAATCCCATCATCTCATCTTATCTTTCTCCCTCCCTTCCACATGTCTATGTCGCTGAAGAGAAGTGCCCTCGGGGCATTCCTAAGTCTTGTGGCGGTAGGCCCGACAGTGGCCGAGTATACATCGTCGCATGGCTGGACTCCCGGCCATGCCCAATGGCAGCAGGTGTATTATCCACCCGGTGCGCAATGCCGAGAGTTTATGATCCCCGTCGAGGTTTCTTCAGAGGTTGTTCAGTTCAACTTCCCGCAATGGGGAAACGACTTTGAGCTCGTCGACTTCCTCGCCATCGCCACTACCCGTCAAACACCCGAGACGCCATCTCCCATCGGCGACTCTGCTGTCCAAACAAACACTTTCAGAATCGCGGCGTCATTTTGCTCACCTAGAGAGCCTACCGAGAAGTCAAAAACAGTCATTGTCGCTACGCACGGCATTGGTCAGGCCAGGTCTCACTGGAACTCGCCGCTTGTCCCCGATGAGTACAACTTTGTACAGTTTGCCATTTCGCAAGGCTACTCGGTCTTCTTCTATGACCGGTTAGGCCAAGGTTTCAGTGAGAGGATCTCGGGATTCGTCAACCAGATCAACATCCAAGTCGAGATCCTCAAGGAACTCACGCGAATTGTCAAGACCGGCGCGGTTACGGAAGCCATCGGCGTGCCAGAGAAGGTAGCATTGATGGGCTACAGCTTCGGCAGCTACATTACACACGCGGCCATCAGCACGGTGCCTGACTTGGCTGATGCTGTGGTCCTGACTGCTGTCGGCTTCAACCCAGAAGGCCTCAACATCAATGGCCTCGTAAGAAGCTTCGTTCCAAGAATCGCGAACATGCAGAGCAGCAAGTTCTCGTCATGGGACACTGGTTATCTGACGTGGGTGGACAAGTTTACCCAGATGAACACGTGAGTCTACATGTGGCAATTGAAGAGAAATGACTGGGAGATTTGCTAACAAGATGTGTAGCTACTTCAAGCTTCCCTTCTTCGACGAGGCGACGGCGAATTTCGTCGAACAGGAAAAGCAGCCATTTGCCTGGACCGAGTTCTTCACCATCAACATGGGCAATGGAGGTGATTTTGGTATGTTCCCACCATCTTGAGAAACCGGCACGGGTCCTGACTATATGCGATAGATGCGAGTGCGTTTACAGGCGCGGCGCTGGCTATTACCGGACAGAACGACTACATTGTGTGCGATGGTGACTGCGTCGGCATCTTCGAGGAGCCGGCCAGCACCTTGTACCAGAACGCGCAGCCATTTGTGCCCTACTTGCACCCGAACGCGAGCCACAACTTCAACTTTCACTACAACGCGACCGGAGCGTATGCAGTGATCACCAAGTTCCTGGACGACAACATCTGAGCCAAGGGAGGACCTGTACGATAGTGTGACGGTCGATTCTTATGATACCATAGCGCGACGGGTAGGGTTGGGGAAAAGCTTTGGAATGATTATATCATCGCATTTTATTTTTCTTCTTATATATCTCTTTAATGAAAAACTTCTTCACTTTGCATTTCGGTCACCAGAGCTTTGTGGTTCGTCTCAGGAGATAGTAATCACAGACGTGAATTGTGGGTGCTGGGCACTTAGTCCCAGTGTAGAGTCAACTCACAGCCTACGGACTACGGGCAGCTGGCTTTTCATTGCACTTCTCTTGGAGTTGCAGTTGGTGTGTAGCAATCGTGCGCGCGGAGTATGTACCATGGAGGCTGGTTGCATTGCAGGATCGCCTTGCAGAACGTTTATCCATCCACCTGTAGGGCTGTGCATTTCCGCGCGCCACACAGCACCTGTTTGGTGCCCTGGGATGGATGCCCTGTGGCAAAAGTCCCATGCCTCCTCCCCACATAGTTACCACGGTTGAAGGATGGAGATGAGGCAGCCGCTAGCGAGTGCGGAATGTGGAAACATAATATTAAACCCGGCACGCGACTGGCAATTGTCTCCAGAGCTTACAGAAGGCTCAGCCGCCCTGGAGGGGTCCTTCGGGGGGTGTGGGGTCCACTGGCTAGGCCGTTTACTGGCCACTGAAAGATGAGATCACCAATTGTGGACATTATTGGCTGGGCTCTGAGACCTGATAAGAATTGATTCAGATGGACCGACCACCTTGGCCTTTCCATCCATCCATGGCTGTTTGCTCGGCTTTGCTCTGCCATCACCTCACTTGACCAACGCCGCCTGTCTTGACCATGCCCAGCTAGCTTCCTCTTGCTGAATTGCGATGGTAAAGAGGCTGGCACGAGGACGGCCGGCGCGCCGCTACGCCACCCTCTTCATCGTCCTCGCCCTCCTGGTGCTTCTCTGGCGCAACTACGGCTTCTGGGTCCTGCCGCCGCGCAGCCTGACGTCTTCCAGAACGTATCTCCTTGACGGCGTCACCTATCGCACAGGCAGCTACGATTGGAGCCAAGCCCCCATCTTCCACAGCGTTGACAGTCCCCGCAAGCCGCCCTCGGGGCCATCCATCAAGTTCCCCCGCGTCCAGGCCAGATCCTCTGCCGCTGAGCAAGACCCGTCCGCCGAGACGCGCAAGGAAATCATCAAGGCCAAGTTTGCCAAGAGCTGGGATGCCTACAGAGAGCACGCCTGGCCTCAGGATGAGCTGAAGCCATTGTCGGCGCGAAAAGCCCAGAGTCTGCATGGATGGTCCGCCCAGATTGTCGATGCGCTCGACACTCTGTGGATTATGGGCATGAAGGACGAGTTCCACAAAGCCGTCGAGCACGTCGCCCTGATTGACTGGTCCAGGACCAACGACTGGAGCATTAATGTCTTTGAGGTCGCCATTCGCTACCTCGGCGGCCTCCTCGCTGCATATGACCTGTCTGGGGAAGCTGCGCTCCTAGCCAAAGCGGTCGAGCTCGGCGACGTGCTCTATGCTGCATTCGACACCCCCAACCGGATGCCCCTGCGATGGTTCAGCTACGGCAGCGCCATGCGCGGGAGAAACGTGGCCGCCGAGAGGATGTCGGGCGCTGCCGGTGGAACCATGAGCCTCGAGTTCACACGTCTCACCCAGCTTACTAGCGACCCCAAGTATTACGATGCGGCAGAGCGCGTCAAGCAGTTCTTCTACAAGTGGCAGAAGAAGACCAAGATCCCTGGCATCTGGCCCACCACCATCAACTGGCGAGATGGTCTCATGGAGGGCGAGCGCTTCTCCTTGGGAGCCGGCATGGACTCCATGTACGAGTACTTGCCCAAAATGGCCGCTCTACTCGGCGGTTTGGATGACGAGTACAAGCAGATGACCCTGGACTCGTTTAATGTCCTCAAGAGGAGAGCCTTATTCCGTCCCATGACACCAAACAAGGAGAACATTCTCCTGACCGGCATCGCCGTCTGGCGCGAGGGCAAGATCCTCATCAACCCCGAGGTGCAGCACTTGGCGTGCCATACTGGAGGCATGTATGCGCTCGCCGGCAAGCTCTTTTCTCGCAAAGACTACATGGACGTGGCCGCTCGCGTCACACGCGGCTGCGTCTGGGCGTACAAGTCCTTCCCGACGGGCATTATGCCAGAAAAGTCTCGAGTGGCCACCTGCCCGATGCAGGAAGCGCCCTGCAAGTACGACACGCGCCGTTTCGAGAACCCCGAGAGCGAGAATCTTCCCGGTGGCTTCTTGAGTGTGAGGGACTCTCGCTATCTGCTGCGACCGGAGGCGATTGAGAGCGTGTTTTATATGTGGCGTACCACCGGGGACCAAGTCTGGCGTGATGTCGCCTGGGACATGTGGGAGGCGATTGTCAAAGAGACGGAAACGGACCTGGCGTTTGCATCCATTGAAGATGTCATGGTGCAGTCAGGACCCAAGATTGACTCCATGGAGGTAAGTATATCCCATCTTCACATTTGCGTCTTGGATAGAGGGCATATCCTAACTTTTGGCAGACATTCTGGATGGGGGAGACGCTCAAATATTTTTACCTCATCTTCGAGGATGAGAGTGTTATCGACTTGGACGAGTGGATTTTGAACACAGAAGCGCATCCCATTCGACGCCCTGCATGAATGATTAGGATAATGATTGGATCCAGTTTCCTTATTTAGTTTATATACCAGCATTTTATTGGATCTTGCGAGGGTTGCTCTCCGGGTGCCTTTGAAGCCATTGAGCGTTGTACGTTTACAGTCATCAGGCTGCCAACACCTGCCCTACGACGGGAGCAAGTTGACCGATGATGACCTGTGTTTCGAATTATCGATATCGATCGATCACTGTGCAATTCATCCTAATTTCCTGTGCACGCTATGCGCGTGATGCTAGTGGCCAAAGTGTTGACGTAGCCATGATGAAGTCATTCATTCAGACAATTGACATCATCCATCGACCTCATATGACAGAGCTTTATATTCGACCTAGCTCGGCACTCTCAGATTCATCATCTTTCCTACTCGCAATCTCCTCTAGTCTAACCCATTCATACAAACACCTACAAAATGTCAAACTCCGGCGATCTCAGCGCAATGGCCAAGGACGGCACTACTAGTACGTCTCGCACCACCTGTACATCTCGCCTGTAGCTAACCTCTTTCACAGTCCCTGGTGATGCCGGAAAGTATAACATTGTTCCCTCTGTGGCCGACAAGTATCAGAAGGCGGGCGATACAGACGGAGGCCTGGGTGTATCTGACCTTCAGAAGGCTGCTGATAACGCCTTCTCGGGCTCTGGGGGTCTAGGAGAGGGCGTCACGGGAACTGGAGACTCGCTTCCTGATTTCACTACGAGTAAGCACAGCGGACACGGCGGGAAGGAAGACACATCTCACCGCTCGGGCCGAGGAGCTGTTCCTGCGTCAAAAGTCAACAGGGAAGCCAAGGAGAGTGATGACCCTGGACGAGTGTTGTAGAAGATATCATGTTAAAATCTCGGTGGACGTCGATGAATCTTAATGAGTACTTATTCTGAAATTTGACCAGTTCTCGAATAGTGTCACTCCCTTTGCTTTTAACATGTCAACGTCGTGTTAAGATGCGACAGAAATAGAGAGTGGTGCGTAGTAGTCAGCACATCTAAGCTGTGAGATCTAAGCGATATCAAGAGATACAACATATTCTGGGAACATCCAAACGAGAAGTCTAGAAGCCAACTTGACGGTGAATGAGGTGCAATATTGTTTAGTGGCGGCTTCCCGCTTTCCAAAAACCTTTGTTATTCACCTATGCTAACTATAAAACATAACTAGGTCTTTCTGGACAGGGGCAGCATTTAATGATTAGCATAGTCTCGAAGAATTCGTTAGTAGGAGATCTGTCCGAACATCCCTCGTCTTCTACAGCAATCTTAGACGCGAAGGGTGGTGCCCAGCACTCTGACTCAAGAACAGTTATAAACATAGAGGTAGATAGAGAATGCTGTGAGTATCTGTCGGGCGAATTCCGAAAGATGTGTGGGCGCTTCACTGCAATATTTGACCTCGCCGAGGGGATGTTGCCAAGCCGGACGTGATTCGTGCCAGTCACGTAAACAGGCAGAACTTGAGATTCGTGCGGCGAGAATCTCAATAGCTAAAGCAAGCACAAATAAGAACAATGCTACAGTGTAGAAAACATTGGAATAGGAAAGGACAGACGTCCTCATTTGTTACATCGTTGGATGCAGTTCGTTAGAATTATTAGGATGTCTTTAATTTTCATATACTAGCACGCAAAAGCGTGGAATCTCGCTGCAAGAGCCAATGCTCGCATCGAATTCAAGGGCTTAGGCCTAAAAGGCTATCGATTTAAAGATTTTGCAAATTGTCGCCTCGTTAGGTTGAATTAGCGAAGAAGAGCGGATTCGTCAAAGGCGCAAGGATAGACCCTAACGAGGCCTCAGCAGAGGATGGTTATTCGAATGCCAACTTCGAGGTTGAACTGGGTAATATCGCAGCGTCATAGACATAGTTACTCTCTTTGCAAAACCTGTCACAGTACTCCGCTTCCTCCAGTTTATTGGTTATCCAGACTCCTAGCCTTACAACGTCACTGAAGGTCTGATCCAATCCACTCTCCGACAAGTAGAAGTGCATAGAATTGTTTATAAATGCGAATCCTTTGAAACGTCCAGACAGGGTGACTCCATTCCATCCACCAAAGCCTGCAGCTCTACCATTAATATCTCCCTGAATCTTGCATCGTGCGTGTATAGAATAGAGAGAAGGGTATGGTATTTGATGGCGTAGAGATGATTTCTCCCAGCAAAATCTTGTGCAGGTTGAGATATCGGGATCTTCTTGAAATATTCGCGCATAAACGGTGGACCTAATCGATATCTCGGGTTTCGGCAGATGGCCAGGTCGGCTACAGACGCATCAGTTTTGAACTCTGCATGCGGCCCAGAGGTATCTACCTTCATTATGACCCCAGTAAGAGCATGCGTCAAACATACACAGTTCTTCTGAAGACGCCCTGACTTTGATGTTTCCCGGCCATAAATCCGAGTGTATCAAGCAAGGTTTGACAGATCGACCATCATTCTCCAGTGGCCCTAGGTATCTAGGGATAGCCCGATCAAGATACGCAGTTTTTAGATCTGCGAGCCGCTGGCTTGGTTCGTAAAGCGACTCCTCATGGTCGAATAGCCCTTCCATTTGTTGCCTCCAAAGCGCCTGCCAGCTGGATTGCCAAGCATTGTTCACCGGTACGTTGGCAAGATGTGTGTTGACATGGAAACCGAATTCTCCTGTAGGCGACTTTCCCATGCTGTTCAAATGAAGGCTCGAGACTGCAGATGCCCAGTCTTTTGCGTTGATAATCTCATCGTACATGTCGACAAACTCAGCGAGATAGAAATGAATGTCTGGTTTGGCGACGTATGTACCCCAGGCAATTGGTCTCGGCACAAGCTCAGGGATGAACTGGTGTGCTGCTCGCTCAGCTTCAAAGGATCCCCTGATCAGGGCCGAGCCGGCTTCCCCGACGGCGCCCTAGGTGAAGTTGAGGACTCCGCACAAATTGATTTGGACATAGTACCAACCTTCTTGAAGTATTCCTCAGTATGGCCATCATTCAGCTGAACCAGTATCTTGACGGTTGTCACCCACAAACTTTGACCTGCTGGTAGCACAGACAGCACTTTACATCCTGGGGGAAATTCTGAGAAAGAGTTATCAAATATCCGATCTATCGTGGCGAGAGTCAAGGTGGCGTCACATACCATTCAAGACAGCCTCATCAAGCTGCACATTTTCCCCGATGGAATCGGTAGGCTGGGGCTTCCGACTGGCCATGGCTTGAAATAGCTACCAAGCCAACGCCAGGGAGAGACGTCGACCCGGAATGTTACGGCTCATGTATCCTCTTGGTGAACCAACATACGCAATCTTCATGGCGGGGTACTTTGGGCTTCCTCTTCTCGCCCAAGAAAGGGGTTTGTTGGTTGGTGGCGCTCCAAAGGCGGCAATGATCCCTCTGGTCAACCAGTCAGGGTCTGTGTCTTACCGCCCGGCAAGAAGCCATGCAGCACCCTGACCAACCCAATTCGCCCACAGCCGCTGCAGCTAAATTGGGTGTCCACATCAGGGAGATGTTGCTGAAAGACATTAAATAAAGTGTTGGGTTTGGGGTCTTCTCACCATCCCTATTGTTTCTGTCTGCATGGCAAGAATTGTTGCTGAGATGGTTGAGCATACGACTGATTTGCCAGTGAGCTACAGCTTGTCTTCCGATTCCTCCAGATGTATTGCTAATCAACGCATCCAGAGTACTGACGAGGTTACTAGTCGAGGCTCGTCGGAAAGTACGAAGGCAAGGAATCTATTAGGAAATCCACGACTAGCTTTCGCACTCGATAAATTGCGATGGCCGAGCAAGGCTTTCCGGAAAAGGAGACCTCCGTTTGATGGAACAGCAAAAAGTGCCCCTGATGAAACAGGGCCAATTGGTTTGAGCCTCCTTCATGAGCCGCCCCAACCTCGCTTCGACCTCGTATTTGTATGCATTCACGCACCGATGCCATGGTAATACTCTCAACTCCCTCTAATAGAAGACACAAATAGGTACACAGTCTTTGTGGGGGATCGCGCAAGACGTGGAGCTACCCGTCCAAACCAGGCACGTTCTGGCCGCAGGATTGGCTGCCTCATGAGGATGGATTCAACCATGTTCGAATTCATAGCTTTGGTTACAGATGGAACAAGACGAGCAGAGAAAGAAGTCCATCGGCCATCTTTTATTTTGCTCAGGATCTTCTATCTGACCTGTACAACTCGCCTTCCCTACGTGGGGGTAACGCGGATGTGCGTGACCGACATCCCATCCTACGCGATCTGCTCGTAACTAACACTCCAGACTCGGATAATTCTCATCACTCATGGGATTGGTGGTCTCATTGCCAAGAGGGTAAGCGAATCCTCACCATACAACCACGGCTATGTCTCACATTCATAGGCATACCTCTTGGCAACAGGAAACCCGACGTATCACAGAATTGGACAACGAATTGCTGCTATGCACTTTCTTGCCACACCTCATAGAGGACTTGATTCCAAACAACTATGTAAACTTGCTCGTAAGCAATGCGGGAGTAACCCACGTCGATTCGTTGACGACCTTGGGCCGTACTCCAAGATTCTCGATGTATGGGGAAAAGCAGTATGTTGCTCAAATCTGCACAGTTACTAACAGTAAAACAGCAAATCAACGAGGAGTTCCGTCATGTCTGCCACAATATAGACATGTTCTCCTTCCCAGAGACCGTGCCTATAACGGTTGGGCGAAGGACAGCTTTTGTGGTGGAGCAGTATCTGGGAGCAGCAAGTACGTTGTCTTCATGCTGAGCACTCTGCTCGTGATGCTCATCATCTATTTATACAGACCTTCCGAAAGAGCGCGTTCACTACCTCAACGCTAATCATTTGGAAATATGCAAATTTGGAAACCGAACTGACTCCAATTATCGCATCCTAAAACAAGCCATCTTGACAACTCTGGAAGAGCTATCAAAAGGAAGAAACGAACCAGTCTCTAGCAGCTGGGCCGGTTCATCCTTCAGTCAACACGAAAGCCTCAAATCCAGTATACAAGATATATCGTCACTTCTGAACATCAATCACAGCTTGGAATCAGCCCTCTTGTCCATAACAGAGAAGCAACACCCTGAAACCTGCCAATGGCTTACAGACGATCCCATCTTTCAAGAATGGAGCGCAACAAGTCCCCCTATCCCAGACCAACGTAACCTTCAGGTTTTGTGGCTGAAAGGACGTCCTGGAACGGGGAAGTCTGTCACTGCAGGACACGTCATACGGCATTTCCGCTCCATCAACGCCAAGGTCAGCTTTTATTTCTTCAACAAACAAGACGAAGTCGGCTCAAACGCGTCCGCCTTTATCCCTTCTTTGATCTACCAAATGGCACAGCTCAACCCTGAATTTCGACATGCTGTTGCATCCATAACCACGGAAAAGACAGTCACTCGCCGTGACCATCAGCTTTTGTGGACAGACCTCTTCATGAAGAGGCGACCTGGGCTGGATCAACTTGAGCCTCAGGTTTGGGTGCTGGATGGAATAGATGACTGCTCCAAGAACAGCATCCAGCAGTTGATATCCATGATTTCACGCATTGGCTCCTGGTTTCCCATCCGCCTTCTCATCACCAGCCGTCCTGGGTGCCAGCTGGAGCAGCTTCTCTCCGTCGATCAGATTGGAATGTTCGAGATGAGCACTGGCCAAAAAGGTTCCATAAGAGATATCGAGCTTCTCCTGAGGCAAAGATGTTTCTGGGAGGGGCATGACCAGAAATATGAAGATCTTGTGACCGATTCTTTGACCAAGTCGAACGGCATTTTCTTCTGGGCGGCTCTTGTGGCGGCCAAGATCGAAAATGCTCATAGTATCGAAGACAAACAAGAGGTCCTTGGTCAAATTCATCCAGAGATGGACGAGTTCTATTTGGGCCCTCTCGCAACCATATCTGCATCGCCCAACGCCGAGTTGGCTAAATGCATACTGGAATGGGTGATATGCTCCCCCAAACCGATGCACACGAGCGAACTTGCGGAAGCTGTTCAGCTCGACATTGGTCGGACACTTACTGCATCTCCACGTCAACTTGAAACCTTGACACAATATCTCATCTTTGTGGACGAGTTGTCCTACATACATATTACGCATCACACTGCTACCGATTTCTTAACAGTACAACGCCCGGACTTCTATGTCAACGAGGAGGAGTCACACAAACGAATATTCGAGGTATGCCTGAATATCCTTCGTGGACCGGATTTTGTACGCCCACTGCCGCGAGGTCGAGGTTCTGCGTTGAAGACCTCTACAACCACACCAATGGCCAACTACGCTGCATGCAATTTCGCACATCACTTACTCCACGGGAATATGCCTTTGTCGAATATAATCTCCGTGCAGCTGGAGAAGTTTCTGACAAAGAATGTCCTTGCGTGGATCGAGCGATTTGCAATATCTGGTGACCTATCAACGGTACGTATCAACTTGCGGCACGTCAATTCATATCTTGATCGCCAGGTCAGACACCATGGATGCTCTGATAGTAAGGTTATGAGAATCAGAAGCTTGGTTGCGGATCTGAGCCGCATTCTATCCAGGTTCCACACGATATTACTTACATCGCCGTCTTCCATTCATGCTCTTATTCCACAACTGTGTCCCCAAGAGTCTACAATTCGGCAGGTATTCTCCAAGCCTTCACAGAGATTGAGAATCTCCGGCCCTATTGAAGAAACCTGGAGTGAGAGGATTGCATGCCAAATTCTACCGAAGCAAGCAGCCGTGATGGCTTGCGGTAGTCGCCTCATGGCAGTTGGATTTGCAAACGGAGAGGTTGATATCTTCCACACCAGCGAGATGGATGCGTTTCGCCCTGCAGGGACTCTACAGCATGGTGACAGGGTCCACAATTTGGCTTTCAACCGGTCCTGCTCTCTCTTGGCGACTTGCAGCACCAGGAAGCTGATGCTCTGGGATATGTGTACACCACCTGTCACCTCAGCCCTCTGCCTTTGGACTGAGGACATTGACTTCGCACCTTGCTCCGTATCCTTCAACTCTGACGAGAGCTCCATAGTTCTTACTGATCCCCAGGGCAGTGCAATCGTCTCGTTCTCTACTTCGGATCACCAAAGAAACAAAACGCTATTATTGCATTCCGATCCAGACTGGGACTCTCCCGATGAAGATGACATACAACGGGATTCTTTGACTCCAGCTGAGCGAATCTTCCTGGACCCGGAACACAGACTTGCGGCCGTTATATACCGCAATGCATCCATGTCAGTGTGGGATGCATTGCTTGCTGAAAAGATTGGCGACTTTGACAGGGCAGACCTCAAAGATATGAAACCCACACCACAGGCGCTCGACATGGTCTTCAATCCAATCGCGGAGCTTGAATTACTTGCCGTTTCTTACAAGGACGGGGAAGTTGTTACTTGCAATCCTTGGACTCTGGAACAGACACGCGAAATCAACCTCAGCGTCTTAATTCATGCCTTGAACGCCACATCTGATGGCCGGATTCTTGCGGGAGCGGCAGACGATGGGGGTATCTACATGTTCTTGTTCGAGACCTTGCAATCATTGTATGTGATACCTAGGCCAGACGACCAGCTACGGATATACGATGTTTGCTTTTCATTTGACAACGTTCGAATTTTCGACATTCGAGGACAAACTTGCAATATTTGGGAGCCTTACGTTCTTCTTACGAAAGAAGGGTCGGACGATGCGTCCTCTGAGCACCATAGCGAGGAGCTGGTGCTGCCAGTCACAACAAGTCCACCTGCCCATGTTTTCCAATGGGGTGATGCCATCACCGCAATGGAATCATCGTTCAATGGCAGCACCATCTTCGTTGGACGACAGGATGGCATGATTGACCTTTGTGATTTAAGCACTGGCGATACGCTTAGTCGCTTCCGAATGCACGAACCTTTTACAGAAATTCAGTCTATGGAGTGGTATGAACAAGCCAACGCTCTTCTCAGTGTCGATGTGTCAGGTCGATGCATCATCTCACGGTTTGCACCCTTGAGCAAAGGTCGAAGCAAAGACTCTAAAGTTGACACCGAGTGTCTGTTCGACTATCGCCCAGGAGAACCGGTATCCCAATCCATGTTCAATCCTGGGAAAAATTCGATCCTTCTTCGTACACAGAGTTTTACGAGGCTCGTGGGAATTGATGGCAGTACTATCAAGGAAGAAGTTGATGGGCCAGAGTGCCGGTGGACAAGGCATTCATCCGATTCCTCATACTTTCTCGGCATTCAAGGAGATAGCCTACAGCTTCGGTCATCTTCGTCTCTCGAGACGATCTCGGAAGTCAAATTCATTTCGGAGTTTCAAAACTTCCAGGGAAGGTTTTACTGGGCTCAAGGTGCGGTAGCCACCCACTTGGCTTATCTATCTTTCCAGACTGAGCCAACAGGAGAGTATATCACTGCCATGGACGTCTCCAAGACTACCACGGATACACAGGAGCTTATCCTTCAACACAAGAAATCAGAGACACTCAATATTCAGTCGTTGCTTGGCTGCTTGAAGTCCACACTCTTTTTCCTGGATAAAGGTGGCTGGGTCTGTTCCATTGGCCTCAAGAACTTGAACCAAGCCACGCATTATACGCGACATTTCTTCATCCCTCTCACGTGGCGTACGGGTCCTGACTGCATGATAAAGATTGTGTCAAAGTCTATAGTGGCTTTTGGGAGAGGGGAGCAACTGGTTGTCTTCCACGGGTTTCTTGAGTTTGAGGAAAGAGTTGCAATCTAAGCAAATGGGGAGCAACTGTTTGATTTGCCTATATCTCTGGACTGGTTGAATGAATGGAATGGCGAGTCTTATGCTCGAGTCGAATCTTATGATAGGAATTTCCTGAATACTAAGTACGCACTTGTCTCCATCCCATTCCATATTTTTTCAGCAGTAAGCCCATCGGCGCAGCAGTCAACATGACGAGGCCAAAGAAACCGAAACCCCACCCCAAGCCGGCTGCATCTGTAAGTGGCTGCTGAATGCCAATAGCGGCCCCGGCCATTAGACATCGCACAATATTGTAAGACGCTTGTACCGTAGCTGACGCACTCGGGTTCAGGTCCGTCAGTAGAGTTCCGCACATCTGAGAGAACCGCCGTCTCGATTAGTTTGATTGAGAACTATTGCCATTTTAAGGATAGAACGTACTGTAAATATGCCTGAAGTTGCGCCTCCGCTGATAAACTGCATTACAAGAGGAACGGTGATGTGCTGGAGAGTAAGCATAGGCCGTAATAGCGGTGCTTTCATGACTTACTGCCCGTGTCATCAGACTGACACCATAGCCTACAGTGCTCACTGCACTGAGAATGACCAAGGTATATAAACCCTCGAAGCGGGCCTTTTCGATGGGAAATTCAGATATATCATCACCTCGACGATAAGTCCAATCTGTCCCAAGCTCCGAAGTCCGGCGCTTCAAGGCTTTATCAAGCAGTTTGCCTGGGGCGTGGTGAGCCCAATAACTGAGATGTTTCATTTACTTCAGCAATTACTTACCGGTGTAATATGAACCAATCGCTCCGCCAACTCCAGATGGGAGGTAAATCAGCCCAGCTTGGAGGTAGTCTAAGCCATAGACCGCGATACAGGTAGGCGCCAGAGATGTTTGCAGTGTCATCTTAACGGTATAGGTGACAGAACCTGCCATTATGACGGCGATGTTGCCCTTTGAGAAAAGCATTTGAATGCACTTGAAGGGGTTCGGGATGTGGTGCTTTCTCTTGACGCCCGCGTCTCTTGGGTTTATACCAGACTTGCGATCTTTGGTCAAGTAATCGAACAAGCTGCGGTAGATGCCTCTGGTTTGGATACTTCCGTTACCGACTACCTTTCTTTGCGTTTCCGGTAAACCGAGGAGGAGGATGACAAAGTAGCTACCAGTCAGAATGACCAGAAACCAGAAGATCCATCTCCAACCCAGCTGTTGAGCGAGTGCACCGGCTATCACGGGGCCGAAGCTAGGGGCGCTATTCATGCTATGCATTGTTAGAGTATGAGACGGTTGACTTGCTGATGATATCCTCACAAGACGAGCATAATGCCAACAAACGAGCCACGCTCGCTAATGGTGGTAATATCCGCAAGCACTCCATATGCTGCGCCGTAGGAGCCTACGTACGAGCGGCTCAATTAGCACGGGAATCATGTTTAAAAGGCATGTATTACCTGAGATACCGGCACTCTGTATCATTCGAAGCACGAACAGAGCTGGATACGAGGTTTGCAATGCCAATCCAATGTTCGAGCCCACAGCCAGCGCAAACATGATGATGTACGCAGGCCGGCGCCCGCCTTGATCTGCAATATCGCCCATGAAGGCCGGAGCTATACCTGCGACAACCATGTAAGATGTGACGGTCAAATTGATAAGCGATACAGAGACACCGAGCTCACGAGCCATGGGCTCTAGGGCGGGGAAGTAGATGTAGCTGCTCAGCGTTGAGAACATGGCGCCGAAGGACGCGACGGAGCCGATCCATCGCTTCTCAGCGGAGGAAAATATTGTAAACGGCTCCTGGGGGGTTGGCGACGAGCTCTTTTCACAGAGCTGTGCTTCCAGAGGACCAGGTTCTACATTTACGGGGGCGGCGTCTTTTGTTGTCTGTGTGGCTGGGTTTGCTGTTGTCCGTGCATCTGGTTTGCCCATCATTATGACAGCGAAATTGTAGTGCTGGCGATACTTTCATGGGGAGTATACGGATCTTGACAAAGCTGGCCCTCAAAATTTGTGTTCAAATTGTGATTGAGGGGATGAGCGCTGTGGTAACCGAGGCTTGCAGCGCCGATCAGGTGATGAACTTGCCTCCCTGTCAATATTCCGTGAAGCACACGTTCGGTTACTCCGTTGGTTCGTGCTGCTTCTGCAATCTAGACTCCAGCAACAACAAACCACAATTGCCTACATCACCGTGATGCCGAAGTTTGGTGATCTGCCTCTAGTGTGTCCGTAGAGTGATTGAGCCTTGTCAATCGGCTATCCAAGGTTCGGGTATGCTGCCGATCAAAGGATTACCATTACTGATTAAATAGCCCATGACGTACGTGCAATGAGACGTCGATATTATTATCAACCTCAACTCCGAACTAGTGCTCTCGGCACCCATAAGTTCCAAAATTTGCCGGATGATAACCGAGCTCTTTGACGCTGTTCGGTACCGGAGAACGAGGAGCAGCAAGAGGGCAGATAGCACAGTGGGCGCCCAGCGCTTGGCAACGAATCTCAAAGAGGCAGTTGGAGATGCTGGTTAGAGGGGAAGCGGGGGGTTTGGAGAGCTTGGCATGTCGATGCGGAGTAGGAAGCTGCGATAACGCTCCCTGTGCCAGCCACTCGGCTTGCAACGGTCCTGCTTGGGCGATTAAATGAATGCTCTTACGCAAGAGACACTGGCGGGCTCCGACGAGGGTTCGGGGAGGTATATAAAGGGGGGTTGCCTGCGTCTCAATTGGTCCCAGGATTGGCCAGGCACTCACCGGGTTCCTTTCTTTGCCTCAACCTTGCTGTTCTACCATTGATTCGGGCAAGATGAAGTTTGTGGCATACACCAGCGCCGCGTTGGGCTTCGCCGGCTTCGCCAGCGCTCAGCAGTATGGCTACAACCACGTCACTGTTCGAAGAGACACGGAGATTGTCGCCAGTGCTTTCCCGGACGTCGACATTGAGCTGCTCTCCCCAGCCTTCATCACGCCCGAGATCAGGCTGCCCGGCTTCTCCGATGGCACCCAGGGCCCTACTTCTCATGAAGATATGGGTATGTCTTCCTCCCTCCTTCCCTCCCTCTGAGGGGCTCGGTCCGCATGGTAGATGAAGTGGTAGCTAACTCCCTACGCCCACAGAGGAGTTCCTGGTAAACATTGCAAGCAGGAACCGATACATGACGTACGGCGAAGCCAGCTTCACCTCCGAGGAGGGCCGCTCGTTCCCCTACGTCCGGCTCGCCAACAATTGCACCCGTCGAGGCGACAAGGTGCGCGTCTGGATCCAGGGCGCCACGCACGGCAACGAGCCTGCAGCCGACGAGGCCACGCAAGCCCTGCTCGGCAAATTCGACGCCGACCCGGCCTGGGCGCGCTCCATCCTCGACAAGGTCGAGATCGTCGTGCTGCCCCGGTACAACGCCGACGGCGCCTACTACTTCCAGCGACGCCTGGCGACCAACTTCGACCCCAACCGCGACCACATCAAGCTGGCGCGCCGGCAGACGCGCGACATTAAGATGCTGCTCAACGAGTTCAGCCCGCACGTCATCGTCGACATGCACGAGTACGGGTCGAGCGCGCGCTTCGGCGGCGGGCGCTACGGCCACGCCTCGGACGGTCTCTTCTCGGCGGCCAAGAACCTCAACATCAACGCCGACATCCGCCGCTTGTCCGAGGAGCTCTTCGCGGCCAAGATTGGCGAGGACATGGACGCCGCCGGCCTGCGCTGGGAGCCCTACATCACGGGCTCCTCGGCCAACGGGCCCGAGTACGTCGCCAACTTTGCCGAGGCCGGCACCGACGCCAAGATCGGCCGCAACGCCATGGGGCTGACCCAGGCCGTCACGTTCCTGCTTGAGATGCGCGGCATTGGGCTCGCGGACCAGCAGTTCCAGCGGCGTACAGCTTCGGGTCTGACCATGGTGACGAGCATCGTGCAGACGGCCGCCGACAACGCCGCCGAGGTGTTCGCCACGATCGAGGGCGGCATCGCCGACTTCGTCTCGTCGACCGAGGACATCACCGTGACCGACTACAGCGAGGTGGACATCCGGCCCTTTACCATGCTCGACGTCAACAACGGCAGCATCGTGCAGGTGCCCGTGCGTTTCGCCTCGACGACGCCCGCCGTCGCCAACCTCACGCGCTCGCGCCCGGAGGCCTACCTCATCCCCGTGGCGTGGCCCGACATTGCGGAGCGTCTGCGCGCGTACGGCCTCGAGGTGGAGACGCTATCGGAGCCGTGGACGGGCACCGTCGAGGCGCTGACGGTTACTTCGACGAGCCTCGGCCGCAGCTACTACGAGGGCGTCGTCCTCGTCGAGGCCACTACCGAGACCAACGAGCGCGAGCTGACGCTGCCGGCGGGCAGCTTCCTCGTCAGCACGCGCCAGAAGAATGCAGGCCTGGCCTTGATCGCCCTCGAGCCCGAGAACATTGACTCGTATGTCTCGTTTAACGTCGTGCCCGTGGTGCCGGGCGATGAGTATCCCATTTTCAGGGTCATGGCCTAGATAGAACCGTACCGTCACTGCAAATAGAATAATCCTTGATAACGACCCAGCGTTGCTTTTGTTTAGATCGAGCCCGCATACCCATACTGACTGGGCATGTCCATCTGATCTTGATGACGCAGGCGATTGTCGAGGCGTCCAATCTCTTCCCCGCATGCATCCTGCCAATGAACCCTTCCTCCACTGCCAGTGGACGGATAGAACTGCAAATGGAAACGGCGCTAAAGTCACCACCCGTTTTCCATTGTCATCGCTGTATTTGCGGGCTTTTCTTTCCACGCCCTGTCCTATTGGAACTGTGGGCGGCACTCGATTGTGCTATATCCGGACCGTTAGAGTATATCCCACGCGACGGGGCTGCCACCATGGCTCTTCTGGCTCGTATCTTCTCGTTGCGGACGCAAGCGCCGTTGACAGCCGTCGTGTCTTTGCTTGCTGGGAAATACCTCCCACGACACTTGGGTAGTGGCAGTTCTTGGAGGTATTCCACATATGTTTGGCTTGTTTCGTCCCTCGTTTACATCATATTTTGGTGCCAGGTGTATCCAAGATATGTCAGTCCTCTCAGGCATGTTCCTGGGCCCAAGGTAGGTCACCCGCAGCCTCTTCGTCCCAGCCATATGCGCCAAGCACTCGCTCACCATGCCTTCCCTAGTCTATAATCAGTCTGGGTTACCGAGGCATGTTGAAGAGGGAAAAGCCCATGGGCGACTTATATCTTGAACTGGTCAAAAAGTACCCAGGAGAGGATCTTCTGAGCATGGCAGCATTCGACGAACGCCTCCTCGTCACGAACCCCCAGCTTCTGGCTGATCTGTTCGTCCATCGGTCCTACGACTATGTGAAGCCGCCAAATGTTAGCAATTTCCTCCGGTTGGTGCTTGGCAATGGGCTCATCCTCTCGGAGGGCGACCAGCACAAGTTCCAGCGCAAAAACATCGCGCCCGCCTTCAACTTCCGGCACATAAAGAATCTGTATCCCATGATGTGGACAAAGGCAGTGGAAATGACCAATCTTCTGAGGAGCCAAATTACCCAGAGAGAGGCCAAAGACTCCAATGTCGTTGAGCTGCGCAGTTGGGGCAGCAAAATCGCCATGGACATTATTGGAGTCGCTGGTCTGGGCAGAGAGTTCAACATGCTGAACAATGCAGACGATCCTCTGCTCCAAGTATACCACGAATTGCTGGAGCCGTCTCAGCAAAACGTCGCTTATGCCATGGCATGCTTCATGTTCGGTCTGGGCTTCGTGCGATTGCTGCCCTGGCGAATGAACCAAATCTTCAATGGCCTCACCAACTCTCTAGGCGAACACTGTAGAGCCATGGTCAGGGAAAAGAGGGAAGCCATCGAAAAGAGAAGCGACGAACATTTCGACATCCTATCGCTGTTGATCAAGTCTGATAACTTCTCTGATGACGACTTGAAGGACCAGTTGCTAACATTTCTGGCTGCTGGGTAAGTACCGACGATGTTGTATATATTGAACCCCAGCGCTGATTCGAGAAGACACGAGACGACGGCTGGCTCCATAACTTGGATATGCTACCTGCTTTCGAAGCACCAGGATGCACAGCAGAAACTCCGAACTGAGCTACAGAAGAATCTGTCCCCAGGCATACTGCAAGGCGACACGACCGACATAGCTACCATCTTGGAACAGCTGCCCTACCTCAATGGGGTCATGAACGAGTCGCTGCGGCTCTATCCAACTATCCCGCTCACCAGCCGAAGCGCTATCCGCGACACGCAACTGGGCCCGCAGTTTATCGCCAAGGGCACAAGAGTCCTCGTAATGCCGTGGCTCCTCAACCGGTCGCCCTCTGTCTGGGGCGCCGACGCCGTCGAGTTCCGGCCAGAACGATGGATCTCAGAGAACGGCAAGCCGAACCAGACGGGCGGGGCGTCGAGCAACTACGACATGGTAACGTTTATGCACGGCGCGCGGAGCTGCATCGGTCAAGGGTTCGCCAAAGCCGAGCTTCGGTGTATCCTCGCTGCCCTTGCCGGGTCGTTCTCGTGGGAGCTGGCCATGGACGATGCGCTTGTGGTTCCCAAGGGTGTCATCACCATAAAACCTGCCAATGGCCTGTATTTGAGGCTTACACCACTAGAGGCCTAGAAATTGGGGTGTAGTCTTGCGCTCAGGTCTTGTGGTGGCTGGGCTGACATCTCATTGTATATTAGTCGTTGGGTTCTTTACCCAAGTTTAGGAAGAGACATGATTCAAACTTCCTCCCGACTTCAGAGTCCAGCCGCGTCGACGCTCATGATCCATGGAGCGAACACGGTTTTACCCTTGGGGCTGCCAAAGCGTGGCCACGAGTGGAGGCAGTATGAGTAACGGGATGCCCCATGATGTCGCTTATTCTCGAAGCCCCTCGACTGACTCCGATCTCAGTAAGGCGGAACCACGGGGCTCCTCTTGTCTGTCCCCATGGGTGCGGCTGATCTCCTGATGTTTGCCAGAAACCCCAGCACGTTTGCCCGGCTAAGTTCTTCTGTCCCGGAAGAATTTTTCCTATGAAAGACGCGTCGATTTGCCAAGCAGCGAGCTCTTGCACCCGGTTAGCATGGAAACAGTCCTTGAAATCGCCACATGCTTCTCAACGCATCATTGACAAAATGAATCGCCAACCTGAGGAAGCAGCCGGTGGGCAGGGTTGTCCGGCAGCACACCGCTTCCGATCCTACGGCTCGATCAAGCCGTCCAATCCTGTCTCGAGTCCGAGTCGTCGTCATCCACCCAATTGAGTAGGTCCATACCGAATACCACTGCCACGACTATCCCTCCATTTCCACGCTGTCGGCTCCGCATCCTGATCGTTCCAGGGTGACGATTGGAACAGCCCAGCCGGTTAAGCTACACCAGCCTTCCCCGCAGGAGGCAGGGCAGGATTTCTTGGGGTTCTGACTTCTGGGGGAGGGATCGCTTCAACCCAGCCAATCGGGGCCGCTGCCACGCCCAGATGCCCAGGAACCATCGCGCATTGCCCCAAAGACGACATCTCGGCTAAATGGTATTTCGCCCCGGCAACAGGTCTGAACGGCTAATGTAACCTCATTTCTCTTGGTGATGAGGGGAAGCTGGGGAAACTATGGAGGTGCGTCGTGCATTTGCGCGTGGTGATAGGCCGAGCCCTCAGTGGACGTCTGGATGGCTTCGGGATGGAGGTGAGCAAAGCCGGTCCCACTGCCAATGTAGCCAATGTGGCCGACAATATATAGCCAGGCGTTGAGCCTGCTCCGAGTGTCTGTTTCTGCTCCAGGCTGTCCACCATTGACCAGTCTCTTGCGGTGTGCCATTGATTGTTGCTGCTCCCTGCTCTCTCTTACACACATCACGATGCGCGTCCAGTCAGTCTCCACGGCGCTGCTCGCGGCTTCAGCGCCTCTGGCCTCGGCCCAGCTCCACCGCTATGCTAAGAAGGCTGGCCTGTTGTACTTTGGCTCGGCCACGGATTCTCCCGGCCAGCGAGAGCGTGCCGGCCTCGAGGCTGCCTACCCCCAGTACGATGCCATCTTTGCCGACAATGACCAGTTCGGCCAGACGACGCCAACCAATGGACAAAAGGTGACCTCCTCCAATCCATGACGAGTCGAAGAAAGGATACGGACTGACCTTTGTCCCAGTGGCTCTTTACTGAACCCGAGCGTGGCGTCTTCAACTTCACCGAGGGTGAGATCACGTCGGACCTCGCGGCCAAGCAGGGCAAGCTGCTGCGCTGCCACGCCCTCGTGTGGCACTCGCAGCTGGCTCCCTGGGTTGAGACGACTGAATGGACGCCCGAGGAGCTGCGCGAGGTCATTGTAGAGCACATCACGCAGGTGGCAGGCCACTGGAAGGGCCAGTGCTACGCGTGGGATGTGGTCAACGAGGCGCTCAACGAGGACGGCACCTGGCGCGAAAGCGTCTTCTACACCGTCCTGGGCGAGGAATACATCAACCTGGCGTTCAAGACGGCGGCCGAGATCGACCCGGAGGCCAAGCTCTACTACAACGACTACAACCTCGAGTGGCCCGGCCCCAAGGCCGACGGCGCCATCCGCATCGTCAAGATGCTGCAGGAAGCCGGCATCAAGATTGACGGTGTCGGCCTCCAGGCACACCACGTTGCCTCGCGCGCGCCCACCCTGGATCAGCAGATTGCTGTGCTCGAGTCGTACACGGCGCTCGGCGTCGAGGCTGCCTACACAGAGCTGGATATCCGTCTGGATGTCCCCTCCAACGAGACGAGCCTGCAGTGGCAGAAGGGAGCCTACATCAACGTGAGTAATCCAAGGGCATGCCGTGCTGCTTCTAGAGTCACATACTGACATGTCTGTCCAGGCCACCGGTGCTTGCGCACAGGTCGAGGGCTGCGTTGGAATTGTAAGTTCCTCCTTGGTCGGCACTTGAGAGCTCTGCTGACATATGAACCAGACCCTGTGGGATTTCTATGACCCCTTCTCATGGATCCCCTACGTCTTCCCCGGCGAGGGCGAGGCTCACCTGTGGTTCGCGGACTTCACCGTCCACCCTGCCTACTATGGTGTCCTGGCGGCTCTGAAGAACGCGACCGGCGCTTGCGACAAGAAAGTTCGTGGCCTAGCCAAGCTGTTCCGCTCATAAGTAGCGGCCATTTTCGATTGTTTTGTCGTCAATGAGGATCATCAGCAGTCGGGAATTTTTTATTTTTTTTGTTCAGGTCGAAGGTGGTTCTCATATGCACCTTCCTCGTCAACTTGGTTCAAGACTCCTTCCCGACTTGGGTGGCGGATACATTAGTACCAAAATGGATGTTAGACCACGGCAAATTTCAACTGTAGACATTGCTACATATCCAGAGCGACTTTGTGAGTTCTCTTTGGCGCGTCCAGAAGCGTAAGCGATACGATGGCCGTCTTCGTGGCGATGGAGTTGGCCATCTATGTTTGGGACATGTTGGTGGTTGGATAAGTTTGCCGTCCACCGGCCCTAGAGCACTTGACAACGCCACCAGTGCCTGATACTAGCAAGCGTCATGACAGACCGGGGCTGCTATTTCGGGCCTAGGCGTAGAGCGGCACAGCGAGCTGCAACCTCGTGACCGTTCAAGACAAGCTGCCGGACAACTTCCACCAGCTTACACCGAGCACTGCCCAAGATGCTATTATTGTTATTCGGCAATTACAGAAGACGTAAAGTTAGATGTACGTACAGTCTTACTTTAGCCCAGTTCTGGTCTTGGTCTTCTGCCCTTGCGGTACCCATTTGCTCAGACCCGCCTCGTCGTTCGGTTATGGCAGCGCCATGTGGCAGCATCGGTAAGCACGCTGCCAATATCGGTTCATCTTATAAGGCCATGGTCCCTATTTTAAAGAACGAACGACCCTGTATGCTGGGTGCGCCCGCTTACTTTGACCGCCGAACTCATCTCCAGGAAATGAGAAGCAGGACAACCAGCCATGCTCTCTCCTTGTCCGAGAGTCAGTGCAGATGCTGTCAATGCGGTCAGCCGGAAGGCATGGCTGCTGCGGACGCTGATCGGCAGTGACGTGGTAATTATTCACCTGCTGTCAGCAGCACCGAGCAACACAGCATGCCGTTGGTTGTACAGCGGGCGGCGTACCGACCCCGGGTCGCACTGCATATGAGCGGACAGTATTGACTGCCAAGGGCCTTCCTGGAGCCCGTGCAGCACCCATTGCGGCGTGGCACAGAAAATCAGCTGAGGATGCGCTCCTCCCACCCCTACGGTGAGTGAATGAGCATGCCAAGGCTCGATCCGACGGTGATCCAAGATGTTGGATTCCTTCACACGCAACACCGCACCGCACCACACACCAAGAAGTGCACAATACCTCAAATGGTTTGAACTTGTTTGTTTTACTCATGGATAAGAATTACATACAGTAGTCACAAAGAAAAACGGCAAATGCCAACAAAAGGAAATAGATATCCCTCTAACAACGCCTGGCTGGTTGCGTGAATCGCAGGTAGAAATGATCAAGGGAAAATGACGAGGGGGAAAAAATAGACTGGAAGAAAGGAATACACGCCACACAATGCAATGCCACCTTTGCATCACACTGCTCTTTTTCGCTGTTTTTCTTTTTTTTTCCTTCTTCTCCCTGGTCAATCTGAGACCTCGGGATTTAAAACATGTTGCTCCTGTCGTTGTGGCCTTGATACCTCCCGTCCTTGGCCGGAGGAGATGGCGCCGGCGTTCGAGGCAGTGGTATCCGCGGCGGCGCTGGCGTCGTTCTCGTCACTGGCGGCGGCGCCGGCACGGGCGCCGACTCGAGCTCTGCGACGGGCGGCTGCCACGGCTCGGGCATGGGCGCCGACGACGATACGCCCGAGACATAGCTCGCCCGCAGCGTGCGCTTGGACTGCTCGCGCGACACCATCGACGCCCCCGTGTTGGATCCGCGGCGGTCCGATTCCGAGGTGGCGGGCAGCTCGGCGGCCATCATGGCCATCTCCTTGTACCCGATGGTGGGCGAGCTGATGCTGCCGGGAGACATGACGCCGCCATTGTTGGCATAGGGAGAGGCGGGCGACGGTACTGGCGGGACGGGCGGCGAGATGTTGGCTTGGTAGTAGGGGGACTGGGCGGCGAGGCCGGTCTGGGTGGGCGAGTAGACGGTGGGCGGCTTGTCAGGTATGTAGACAGAGGGCTCGTGGCCGCTGCCGTAGACCTCGGCCGGCAGGTTCTCGTTGATCTGGGCGTGGTGGTCGTCGGTGGCGACGATTTTCCTCCTCATCAGCCACCAAAAGACGGCTCCGGCGATCAAGATGACGGCGGCCAGCACTCCAATGACGATGCCGGCAATGGCGCCCCCGTCCAGCCCGCTGTCCGTGTCGAGGCCGTCGAGGAAGACGGCGGAAGCCTCCCTATCGTCGCTCAGCTTGGCGGCTCGCAGCGAGCGCAGCGGACAGGAGCCCGTGGCGCAAGGGTTGATGGTGCAGCAGCCAAAGAAGGGCGGGTTCGTGGCGGCGCAGGTGAACCACTGGGCATCGCTGTCGAAGCAGGTCTGGGGCTCAATCATGTTGTACGAGTACTGGTCGAACGAGGTGGCCTCCATGCGGTCCTGGGGACACCGGCCGTCGGGCTCGGCGCAGGCATCTGTCGCGCAGCAGCCGACGAAGCCCGAGTCCGGGCAGACGTAGAACCTGCTGCGGGCCGGGCAGGAGACGCCGAGCCTCTCAATGGTTCTGTCGGACATGGCGAGTGGTTCAGCTGGTTATCCTTCTTTTCTTCTTCTTCTCTTGTTGTTCGGGGTTGTCTTTTTCGTGTGAAAAGACGTGCGTTGGGGATGAAGCTCGTGTAAGTCTGGCGTTGACGGTGTAAGTGGTCAAGCACGATATAGAGACACCATACTTTGACAAATATCTCGCTCAATGAGCCTGTTAGAAAGTAATATGCTGTTGTTTGTTTATTTTCCTCTTCTTTTCTTTTCTTGTATGCGTATGTAGGGAGAAGAAGAAGAATAGGAAAAGGATGGACAGGAGTGAAAGGCACAGCGGCATGGCATGGTAATAGCATAAGAGAAAGCTTGGCCCAAGCCATGTGCCGACTCGTAAGGGACACAAGATTCCAGACAAGCGAGAGGCACACACACACACACACCCATGTACCATGTCTCGATCCTTCTGGCCCCCTTCTTCACACCACCCATAACCGCAGCAGCGGCTGCACCGCACCGCACCCCTTGCATTGCCTTTGCCTTTGCGCAACAGCGCCGCACAAACCGGGAGGGGGTAGTCAGCAGCGAGCCCGGGTAACAGCAGCAGAGGGCCTGGGCCTGGGCCTTGGCCTTGGCTGCGTGAGAGACGGCTGAATGTGGTAGCCTCCTGTAACTCATACGGGGTCACCCCGAAATCGAAAGGATTCGCCGCGGGGAGTCCATCTGCTTCGCCCTGCACCACGTCCGCGACATCGTCATCGTCATCGTCAAAAGCCCGAGATCGACGCGGGAGGGAGACATGGCGATGCGCGCTTCTTCCTAGTGCTGATGTAGTAAGGTAACACCAAGACCGCAATACGGGCCTCCAAGCCACCAGCCAAGACAAACAAAAATAAAATAAATAAAGATCAAAATAAAGACCAAAAGATTACACGCCGGATGGGCGTCTCGGAATCTGTCATCTCATCTGTATTATCGAAAAGAGAAGGTAGCGAGCGGGTCGTCTCCCCAGTGTCAGGCAGACAAACCATGTGGCAGAAGGGAGCAGCTCGTGTCAAGTTAACTGCTGGGACACGCCTAGATAGTTCCTGATGAGGAAGCTGGCCAGCGGGTTGATGCAAAAGACGAGAGAAGGGTAGAAGATGGTACAGGGAGATTGGTAGTAGATAGTTCAAGACCCTGGGCAGACCGGGCCGGGACGGGGCCAAACACGCGCTGAAGCCCGGGTGTGTCGCAGAACCCGGGTGCGAGATGACGCTCCTTTCCCCCTCCCCTCCCCTCATACTAAGCGAGACAGATGAGCTGTCAATACGATGGATAAATAAATAAATAATAGTGTGTGACTGTGACTGTGACACGGTGATGCTGCATGTTGCCGACTGTGTCCAAGACTCGTCCCTCGGGCGAAATAAAAATGGAATGGAAAAGACGGCTTCCGATCTTCTCCATGCGTCCGTCTTGCTATCAAGAAGAGAGAAAGACTCATGGGGATTGGAGTGTCTTCTTCAGGATTGGCATGTGAGTACCAACTTGTAACCACTGGCGTGTCACCGAACCAACCAACCCCTGCCGCCTTGCTTCCCAGCTGCCCTGCCCAGCCTGTCCAGCCTGTCCAGCCTGTCCTTCTCGCCGCAAAGTGCATGTCATGTCGCCCTGCGGCAAAAATAGAAAGCTCGTCCCCTCTCTCCTGGCCCACAGACAGCCAAAAAGATCAGACCTTGATCGCCCACTAAACCTAAACTCTGCCAATCTGCCCAGCCGTCGCGGCTCCTCGACTCGTCAATTCCATGTCAAGCTTGAACCATGTAAATGCCCCCTCGTGGTGATCCTCCGCAGTCCCATTTATCAGTTTCTCGCTCTCCACAGAGCCCGCTGCCAGCTGTCAGTCACGGCCCAGACGTCGAGTTTCATCGCCCATCGCTTCGACGGTGAGACTACCACGTTCGTCAAAAGATCAATCTCGCTGTCCCAATTGATGCGAATAAGCAAGAGATAATTAGATGATAATTAGCAAGTCAGCAATCAATTCAACTATCAGCAATTATGCAAACCCGTCTCCTCTCATCAAACTGTCTGCCTCATCCCCCTGTAAATGGTTAAAATCGCCGTGTTTCAGCAACCCATCTCACCCTCCTCTGTCTCCGTGTATCTTCATATCTTCCTCGGGCCAATAGATCAGTTCCCACGTGGACCTAGATGGCAATCCTTCCACCAAGCAAAGAAAACACTTCTGTGACGCTTTGGCGCACCCAAACGCCCTTGGTCATCTCGCATATATGCATCGGCTCTCCTTGTCAATCGTCACCCTCGGCCGCCTCTTCCGCTATTCCTTCGGGACTCGTCGTTTCTTTCGTCGCCCACCATCCGCCGCCTCCGCGCGCACCTCTCGGTCGTCTTGAAGTGCAGAGCTGATATCCGCAGACTTCATGTCTTGCAAGTTCTGTAGGCGATTGTCGATGGTATCCTCGGCCATAATCCGGACGAGATGGCATTCCTTTGTCTGGCCGCGTCGGAGCACTCTTCCGTACGCCTGTTGCTCAACCGTGTCGTTCCACCACGAGTCGAGCGTGATGACGCGATTGGCTTCCACCACGTTGAGTGACTGTCCTCCAACCTTGACAGACGCAATCTACAGTAAGATCCGGTTAGTTTCGTGTCAATTATGTCGACACACGATGAGTGAGCCAGCTGTCATACTTACCAGAATGTTTTGCTTCGGGTCGTTTTTGAATGAGTGGAGGGCTGCGTTCCTCTGCAAACCGTTCATGCAGCCGAAGAGGTACAAAAAGTTCATCTTTGCCTTCCCAAGCATCGTGCCCAAAACCTTGCCTGTCATGACAAACCACGTAAAGACAATGATTTTGTCGTTGGGGTGCGTCTTTTGCCAGCACAAGATGGTGGCCATGGCCACTGACAGCTTGCTGCTAGGGGCGAGGTCTGCGTCATTGAGGTCCATAGCAGCGTAGAGCAATCCGTTCTCATCCATCTCCCGGCTAAGCGTGATACCATTCGAGTCCAAACCGTAGTCTTTTACTCTGCCATCCCTCAACGCCTGCTCCTGTACAGACGTGAGGGTTTTGACATCCTGACCCATGCGGAGGATTTTACCACATCCCTCCACCTTGCAAGTGGCCAACTTGGACCTCTGGACTACTGGAAAGAGGCAATCCGTGCAGAAAATATGCTCGCACTAAACAGTGGGTGGTCAGTTGCACTCCTGGTAGTGAGACAAGTGGTAGAGCGTTCTTACCGCTATGGAGGCAATTGGCTCCTTGGGAAACCCTTGGCACAAACCACAGGGATTCCTTCTGACTTTCCGCTCATTCAGAACAAGTTGAAGCAGTACTTTCATGTCGAAGGTGCCTCCAAAAGCTGAGCAGCTGGTTCTGAGCTTTTTCAGCTTCTCGAAGCCATAGCTGTACCGCTGCAGGAAGTCCTTTGGCTTCTCCCCGTGCGTCAAATTCTCTAGCTGCTCCAGGATGGGAACCTTGCCGCCCTGTTCCTCTAGCTCATCCCGGAGGGCCGATACGTCGTCTACTCGAAGGTTTTCACGCAGAAATGCCTCGAGACCAAATGGATGAGAAATAGCCAGGCGAAGCCTCATCCCGTATGCATGACGCGCCGCTTCCGCGTCCCCATTCTTCTCGTCTTTCGTACCACCATCCTCCGGAGCTTTCTTCGTGGATTCTCCTTTGGGTTTCGGGTTGGATTGACCCTCCGTGGCCGTCGATTTGCTTGCAGATTTTGGGTCCTCATCTTGGTTTACTGGTCCTCTTGACCTTCTCTCATAATAGTCATGCACGGATCTAATGAAGTCAGTATCCATATCATGTACGCTTGGCTTTATTAATGACTCACTGCACCAGGATGGATTCTTCTATAGAGAGTGGCACCCAGATCTCTTCGACAGTGCTGTCTGGAAGGTCAAGCATCTTGTCCCCAAGAAACTCGTCCTTGTGAGTCCTGTCAAACATCAGTACTTCCATAGATCAAGTTTGGCAAGGCGCAGAGCAACACACCGTCGAAATAAGATCTGTGAGGAGAGCGCGTCAAAATTTTCCTTGGCACCAGGCTTTGGACGCAGGAGAGTCAGTGACAACATCGCTACCTTCCGACCATATCACTTACCCCCGTGATGTAAGTTTTCACAAAATCGTCATGAGACCCCGTGGAATCGCAACCTAGAAACTTGAGATATGGGAAGAGTTCTACCATGTCAGCGTGACCCAACACTGCCAGCGAGTTTGCGCCTACCTTTGCGACTATTGTGATATGGCGTGCCACTTAGAGCCCATCGATACTTGGCAATCAGCATATTAGCCGCACCCGCAGCTATTAGGTCAATGATGTGTCCAACTAGAAACTCGAGCCTCTCAACTTACTTCGGCTGGTATAGTTCTTTATTGCGTGAGCTTCATCCAGGATAATCCGGTACCATTTTATCATGAAGAGGTCCCCGAGCTTCCGATTGAACTTTCGGTCGAACAGCTTTCTGTTTCCATTGTGCTTCTTGTTGAGCTCATCGATAAGATCGCTAGGTGGACACTGGGACATTACTTGATTGTATGTGGTGATCCTGTCTCCGTTAGAATATAGAGGAATAGTGGGATTGTTTCACTCACACAAACAGGCACTGCTCGTAGTCCTGCCTTCGGGAGTCTTTGCCACCTCTGTATATCGCAACCGCTGCGAACTTGCCTGTTCCGAATCTCTGAATCTCGCCCCTCCACTGCTCCGCTGTCGTCTGGTTGGGAACCACAATCAATGTCGCAGTAGAATAGCCCTTCTCGAGGGTTTCGTCGGGAGGGTTTCCGATGGCGCAGGCAATGCTAACCACCGTCTTTCCTAGACCCATGACATCTGCGAGGATCCCTCCAAAAGGAGGCTCTTGGGCAAACTCACGAGCAAGCTCACTCTGGACCATCCAACTTGCTGCTACGAGCTGGTGGCTCTTGAGGAAGCAATTCATCCCTTTCAGGGTCCACGCAAGTGTGCCGTCGGGTGCCGTTTCATTCTTCACCTTCTTGTAGCCAAAGATTGTTGCCGCTTCGTCAAGATCTCGCCTCTGCCCCGTGCTTCGCCTATTGTCATGTCCCTCTGGCGCATTCTTCATGATTCTTTCCATGATTTCTTTGCGTGTCATACCAGTGGAGTCGAAGCTCAAGCTTGCCATGCTCGGCAATGTCCCTTCGGCGCGGCTCAAGGCCATGTCGTTGACTGAGGAGAGAATCTCAGTCCTATCCTCAAACGAATGGTTTGTCTTGAGCCGTTTCGGCCCACTGCGCTTCCCAGTCTCAACTTCCTTTGCGTGACGATTTCCTATGTATTCTCGTGCGGTCTTGGCGCGCTTTTGTCCTTGCTTTCGAGCTTTCTTGGTCGACGTTTTCTTCTCATCATCGGAGCGCTCATCGGCTTCATTCGGTTTGCCAGTGTCTTCCGATGGGTTCGCTTTAACCTGAGCAGAATCAACAGGTTTGTCTGCGCTTGCCTCAACCTGAGCGGTATCAACAGGTTGGTCCGAGACACCGTTTTCGTTGTGGGTTGCGACAGGATCTGTATTCTCAGGTTGACTCGGAATATCTGTGACCATTTGCTCAGATGCTTCGAGTTCCGGCTGCTCGTCTGAAATAAAGAGACTTCCCTCGGGGTTTATTTGCTCCGTAGATCGACCTGCACCTTCTGACTCTGGGTCGGGATGGTCACAGTCCATTTGCATCTCTGAATCAAGCACAGGATCGTCACTCGAACCATGAAGTTCATTGGCAGATTGAACCTGATGCTCAATATTCGCCGCTGTGTCGTCATCGCGTTGTTGGGCTTGGTGTTCTTGGGTCACATCAGCAGCCTCAGCTTCGCGTAACAGGCCAGCATCTGGAATCCCATGGTCGCCCTTGCCAGCAATTTCGTGATTGCCAGGCTCAGTTGCCTCTTGTTCTGTACCAATAATGTTGGTGTCTGCTGGCTCAGGCTCATTTTGCTGGTCGTTATCTTCCATCAGCCCTTTCCCTTGGCAGTCTTTGTCGTGCATCAGGCCATTCTTTTCGGTGCTACGATCTGGCTCAGAGTCGTTCTGAATTGTGTGCTCATCATCAGAGCAATCGCCCATAAGCCAGCCAAATTCAGCTGCCGGTGCATCTGCGGTCGCCGTGGCTTCGGTAGCAAGCTTGTTAGTGTCTTTCGATACAATAGCAGAGTTGTCGCTTTCCCCAAGGTGATTACCCTCCATGGTGTCATTTGTCTGGAGGTCCATCATTGGCAAGTCCCCGTCTCCCGGCACAGGGGTGACAACGTTATGGGTAGTTGGAAGATTCGTGTTGTCTGTAAGGGCGCTGCACTTCTTTGCATCATCTTCAAGTTGGAGGTGTATCTCGTGGAGAGAGTTGTTTCTGCGCGGCGAGCCGGGTTTTGGTGCTTGATCGGCTTCTTTCTCAAGAGGTTGGGGGATAGCCAGTACGTCCTCGAACTCAACATCGTCCTCCTCGTCGGCAGTAGTGTGACTGGATGGCGAGAGAGGTATGATGGCATCTTGTTTTGCCGCCTTATCTGCGTCCGGGATATTGGTATCCGATGCCATGGCTGAAGAGGGTTGCGTGTAACAGAGAAGAGAGAGCCTGGTGACAGGTTAGCCTTTGTTGGAGGAGCATTACAGACTGCTTACCGTGTCCCTGTCGGGAGATAGCAAGACAAATGAGAAGGAAAGGGAAAGGTTCTCTTGAGTTTGACTGTAGGTAATGGAATTGAGGCGATGTGACGAATTGAGTTGTAACTATTTGCTGCGTCAGTGTCATGTCTCTAGGGGAGGGTGGTAGCGTCCATACATCGCTGAGTTCCAGGCCCAGTGTCGGAGAGGCAGTGGCCGGCTCTAGGGTTTACCTTCTGAATGGGATTGAAGTAATGATGAAGTAACTAGATTGAGCTGTCGACGATGTGATCAGATGATACGCCGCTCCGACGTGAACGGCGATACTTGCAGAGGGTGGTAGTTGGAGGTTGATGCGGTGGGTAGAGGGAAAGATGTGTAGGCAGTGAGGATGTTGGAAAGTGAAGGTGGAGGGTAAATTCGGTGAGCCCAGATGGGAGATTTGATGAAGGGTTGGAGGGATATAAGGAAGGGTAGGAGGAGAGCGTGTGTGGGAGAGAAGAGTGAAGAGGTGGATAGGATAGAAGAGGTAGGTAGAGGTGCGCAGCGGGTGGGGGTGGAAGGGGTTGAGTAAGTTAGTAGGTAGGTAAAAGATGGAAATTTCTGTTCAAATTGATGCTGCGAGAAATAGAGAAATGTGAGCTGCAGAGGCAGAAGCAGGAGGTCGCACACCAGAGGGAGGTAAGTGAACACGGCCGGCAGCTGGCAACCGGCGGGTGCTACGACACAACTTCCAGTGGGTATGAGGATGGTGGAAGGATTCTATTACCAATCCTGCTGTTTGGTATTGGGATAGAATTTATTGACGACAATACAAACCTCCAAATGTATGAGTCCAGATCCGTATTGGTAGGGTCGTTCTCATCCCGGGCCTGGGTTAACCTACTCTGACAATATGGCCTTGATTGGTGGATGTCTGGACGCCCGTAGAGAATTGCTAATTACAATAAATTCATCACATAGTTAGGTGTCATTATTCTATTAAATCCGCAGCTAGAATTGTTGGTCAAAGATTTGAGCCATGGCAGCCATCATGACACTGCTTGTCCTCTAGGGTAGGCTGATGGGTTGGTGGTTTATTTGGCAGAAGCAGACCCAGGTCAGCTGGGAGACGACACGGTCAAGATTGCTAATGTGACAGATGGTGCCGATTCCCGACGGCACATGGATATCCATCTGCAGCTGGGCGGACCGTGGGCCTGCCTTGCATACTAGTACCTTGTTCCGTCCACGGGTGTGCCGAGGCGACTGAATCATGTACGTTACGCCACTTGCAGAGGCAGGGACAAGGACGGGAGATGGAAAATAAAATGAAGAGAAATGAAAATAAATAAAAGAGGGAAATCGCTGCAGCGTGGCAGCCACAGGAAGCCACCTCGACATCGCCCAGCTACGTGGTTAAGCTTCGGTGTCGCGTTGTCGATCTCACGTCGTCGGCATGGCTATCGAGAAGCCATGCCAGAAGGACTATTAACATTTCTACATATCGATCAGTGGCGGGCTAGGCTATGCAACGCCCGCGTGGCATACCGAGCGGGCAGCATCTTGGGTGAAGGTGAAGGTGAAGGCGAAGGCGAAGCAAATTGGTGGCTTGACGTAGCCGCCGATCTGGGAAGCTCCAGCCCCCCCAAGCGCAGAGAACCAACGTGTGCTTTATCAACAAGTGGAAATGGAAAAGTAGATTAACGGGAAAGCTGGGCGCCACCGGCTCCAATGACCTCCGTCCTATCATGGCACGGCTGTGACGGGCTGGCTGCCGGATGCGTCGACAAGAGTCGACAAGAGCGACAAGAACAGCCTTGCCTGGCGCCGACGATCTGGCACACCAGCGCATGGCCAATGTCCGCCAATGCCGACGGAAACACGGTTAATGGCACGGGGGACTCCCAGGTCGTCTGGGGGTTTGCCCCTTCTGGGATTTTGACTTTGGGCTAAGCTTTCTCCAACACAACTAGATCCCTGACCGCTCCTCTCCTTGAGCTCGTGAGAATCGCCACGACTGGCCATGAATAAGGCATGCCGGTCCAGACTCCAAGACTTTGATTCATCTCATCCATCCCGTCCCGTTCATGGTGTCCCTGCATCCATGTATGTGCCTTCGGCCTACTAACCTATCTGAACTGGGCCCGGCTCGAGGCAGGAAAGCGCCTTCGTGCCTATACAGCATGTAACCTTGTGATTTGTCCCGTAGCCGTGGTTGCATGAGGTAAGTAAGTACCTACTTGTACTAGTGAACCTACAGTTTTGCTGCCCACGTCACATTTCTCCTCTTTACCTCACCTCTCTCTACCTCCTTTTCCTACATGGCACCCGTATCTCCTAGTAGCTGGCCCTGGTTTCCGTTTCCCGCCGTATCATTAGCTCTGGTGTCTACTCTTTATTGCCACACGGGGAATCTCCTGGCGTCTCATACTCCGGCACCCTACCTAGTCATCATAATCATCACTCTCCTCCCTCTCCCTCCCATCCATAACTACCCACCCCCGAGGCCTCCATCCCCAAGACGCCTTTGTACGAAGCATCCATCCCCAACGACTCCTCAGTCTCTACCCCCCTCACAGCATGTTCCTTGTCCGGTGACATCTGCGGCCATGATTTACCCTGTCGATCGCCTGGTGCAAAACATATTGTCAAGGCCTTTGCATCACGCTTCCCGCCTCGCCTTGCCGGCTCTTCGATATGGATAACCCCGGGCGGGTTAGGTCGTCCGAAGAAATCCGTATTCTGAGGATCGTGGCCTTGGCCACAAGTCCCATCACACTCATTCTCGGTATTGTCACCATCTACTGGTTTCTGCGCATGAGGAGAAGCTTCCGCCATGAGTTCGTCATGCCTTCTTCTTCTTCCTCCTCTTCCTCCTCTTCCTCTTCCTTCTCCATTGGCATATCCATAGCCTCTAACCTTGCAGCAGCTTGATTATGATACTGGTACAGTCGGATGTCTGCGAAGCCATCTGGTTCTTCATCTTTCCGCTCATCGCTTTCAGCCAGGGGGCACCGAGTACGGGCTCGGTATACTGCAAGATTAGCGGCTTCCTGCTGACGCTCAGTGTTGAATGCGCCGACTTGAGCGTCCTCCTCATCGCCCTCCATACCGCCTTGTACATATTCCGTGGCAGTGACGGTCTGTATCCGTTTCGACGCTGGGCGTACACCGTATGGTTTCTCGTCGCCCTCGTACTGTCCACCCTAGTCTTCGTCAGCGATCCATCCTTTGTCAATCAGGGCGACGTCTGTTATCTGACCTACGACCCCTTGTGGCCCAGGCAAGCCCTCAGCTGGATCCCTCGATACGTCGTCTTCGGCTGCGTCGTCGTGTCATACGCCTATATTTACATTCACGTCCTAGTCGTTACAAGACGACCGCGCTCGGGGGGTGGGAGTGGGAGCGGAGGCGGTAGCGGAGGCGGCAGCGGTAGCAGTAACAGCGGGCGAGGCAGGCTGCCATTGCGTCGAAGCGAAGTGAGACTCGGCGATCTCGAACTTAGCCTCACCAACACGACGCCTCCGATGTCGAGCCACCGGCTCTTGCCTCCAACACCACCCGCCGCCCTTTCGCCAAGTCAATTCCACACCGGACATCAGTCAGATGCCTGGATCACAGACACATCAAGGACGAGCCGTCGCTTTCCCAGCATGGCCGGCCTGGTAGCCTCGCCTCCGGACGCATCCAGAGAAGATGGTAGTCAGATGTTGCCGACGCATCACGAGCGAAGATTTTCGCACACCAGCGACGATAACCCTTCGTCCCTGGCGCGGCGGGGGGACAAGGCGGCTGCCATGGGCTCTCGGTGCGACAAAGACCAACTGCCAGGATCGATGGCCTCCCACAATCCTCCCCTCGAACCAATTCAGGAAGCGGCCGTGAAAACAGGGCCTAATTCCTCTGGCTCAGCCGGTGGGTGGATGAGAGCTTGGTGGAACGCTTGTCCCCATACCTCCTTTGCCTACAGCAGCCGTGATCGCTCTCCAAGCCCGACCTCGCCCGTCGGTCTGTCTCCTGCAGCCATCAAATCAGCGGGCACAGCCGAGGGGCGCAACCGAATTCGAAGGCAGATGCGTTTTCTCTTCATCTACCCGATGGTGTACCTCGCATTCTGGGTCGCTCCGTTCATCGCCAATATCTATCTCACCACCAACAGGCGCATCCCTTTTGCTGTGCAGGCAGTAACTACGGCAAGCTTCTGTCTCCAGGGCGCAGCCGACGCAGCCGTCTTCATAATATGGGAGAAGCCCTGGATGAGCCCAGCGGACAAGACGCGGGCGTCGCGAATCAGGTCGTGGAGGCCACGGCTACCGACCACGGTCCACAAGCACCGCGTTGGTCGAACCCGCGAGGAGATGATGGTGGACGGGAAAAACGCCAGAAGCCGGAGAGCGAGGGAGATTGCTGAGCGGCGAGACAACATGCACGTCCGGCCCCCGCTGGCGCCGAGAGCAGATTGGTGGGAGTCATATCAAACCGAGCTGGACGAGATGGACCAGAGCCGGGCGTCGGAGGCATGACCTTCAGCGAGTGGTCCAGGCGACTTGTCTTGCCATTGTGTAATAATAAGAGTGTTTTCATTATCCGGAGGTCACAGCGAAACCATGGAGCAAGGTGTTGGCGGAGCAGAGAGGAGTTTCGGGTAGAAAAAGATGGTCATGCGTGGGAACAGATCAGACAACGATATCCAGTTCGCGCCAATAGACTTAAAAAGTAATGTCATTCGCGATGTCTATGCCAATGCGACGTCTATCTCTGGGCGAGCAAACAGGGTGAAAGCAATATGCCGGCATGTCATAAATCTTTATCGTGCTACGCTTAGCCCTCGGCGAAAAACTTGAGGAACGCCTTGCCGACGGCGACACCATCGTGATGAATGGGGGCGCGGCTCATGGCGTCAGTGAAGACGTCGTCGGGGAAGATGCCGGCTCTGTGGCGATTTACCAGGATCTCAGAGATGATGTCCTCGCTGAACTCGGGGTGGCCCTGCACCGTGAGGTATTTGCCCGGCGCGTAGAGACCTTGTACTTCGCAGATGGCGTTGGAGCAGAGGAGCGTTGCGCCCTCGGGGACTTCGTACACAATATCGCGGTGCATCTGCTGGAGAGACTGTAGGAGGCAGCAAGGGTTAGCAGGAAGGGGGTCTGGATACTAAGATTGGACCAGGGGGACGAAGGGACGAAACACGTGCCATTTTGGTCTTTCCCTCGCCGAGCTGGAACAGCTCCTTGCCCTTGTCCGTTAGGGTGACGTCGGTGACGGCAACCTCCCAGCCCTTGTCATTGACGCCGACCTTTGCATCCATGGCGCGACCGATAATCTGGTGGCCGAAGCAGACTCCAACGACTCGAACACGGCCCGAGTCGATGGCACGACGGGTGTAGGCGACAAGGTCTCGGATCCACGGCTCGTCGTCGTAGGCGTTGTGGCGCGAGCCCGTGAGGAGCAGGGCGTCAACGTCGTCGAGGTCCGGGTAGGAGCCCGTCTCGCGGACGACGTCGTGCGCCGTGACGGAGAAGCGGCTGGCGAGGGCGTCGCCGTCGCCCGCAGACGCGGCCAGCAGCGCGCGGAAGACGCCACCGTACCCGCCGAACTTGGCGTTGGTCTTGGGCTGGGGCGTGTCGGTCTCGAGGACGGCCAGGCGGATGGGTTGCGAGGGGGCCGCGGAGCCCATTGTGATGCGGTCGTGACGGCGGTACAATGACGGAGGGGTTTGGACGAGGATAAGAGATAAGGAAGGAAGGTGGGAGGGAGGGAGGGAGGGTCGTGGCTAAGGGGGCCCGGTTACGGCCAAGGTCGCATTTTATGACGACGGCCTCCTCCCCTCCTCCATTGCGACGAACCGGTCCCCCCTCTCCCCTCTCCCCTTCCCGTGCGCCCTTATCACACGGGGCCCATCCGTGGATACGACGCTAATTGTTGAAAGGGCGCAGGCTCCGGAAAGTGCCGTGGCGGAGGACGCGCTCGGCTCGTGGTCCGCGCCGGTTTTGCCAAGCTCGGCATCCGGCCTCGGGACACCCTGCCGTCGCGGTTCGTGTGTGGATATCCAGATGCGCGTTAGGTCTCAGTCTCGGCCGAAATCTTGTCTCTTCCATGTATATGGAATTCGCGGCCCGTGTGGCAGGTCATCTCCGTCGCCATGAATAAACTGCTCTTCTGATTTCCTCCTTGCTATTTTCTTTAGTTTTTCTTGCTTCATCGTGTACCTCCTCGCTCAACCCTCTGCTTGAGAGATTTTGGCAATGGCAACATCGAATCAGACTTATGCGGTGATGTTGATCCACCAACCAACGGCACATGCTATATCCTGGCCGGGCAGCAATATTACCTCGTTGCCAAGACTTTAAGCATGCCTCTAGGCAATCGAATGCGAGAGTCGTCTCTGCTTGACACATGGATGAGCAATATCCACTTACTATATACGGGCCTGGGAGGGGAGGGTTGGCCAAGTAGCAGCTGACTGCATGATGAGGCTTTAAGAGCTTTAAGTCCGGGAGGTTCGGATTTTCGAACAGACAGAGGAGAAGATGATCAACAGTAAAATATGCTCGTCTGCTCCATGGAGTTGAATCCAGCTCCGTAGACTATACGCTTCTGTCGCCCGACGTCTCCCATCAACCATCATGCAGCCAATTGAAATCTACATGGCGCCAAAGGGCACTGGCCCAAACCCTTGGAAGGTCATCCTGGTCCTTGCCGAGCTTGACATCGCCTTCAAGATCAACTGGATATCATATCTGGACATCAAGTCAGAGCCTTACATCTCGCTCAACGCCAACGGACGCCTCCCATCCATGGTCGACCCCAACACCAACATCACCTTGTTCGAGTCTGGCGCCATCATAGAGTACATAGTTGACCTCTATGATACGCAGCACAAGATTAGCTACGGCGCGGACAGACCACAAGACAAATGGCTTGCGCATAGCTGGCTAATGCTCCAGATGAGCGGTCAAGGTCCCATGTTCGGTCAACGGATGTGGTTTGTGCACTTTCACAAAGAAAAGGGTCTTCAAAGCGCAATCGATCGATACGGAGACGAAGTCAAGAGGATTGTCGCTGTCATTGACAGCCATTTGAGGAAGAGAGCGGCCGAAGCAGATGCAGAGCATGGGAGGGACCTCTGGCTCGTTGGAGACAAATGCACCTTTGCCGACCTCTCGTTTGTCTTGTGGGATGTCCTTCTTATGACTTCGCTTTTCCCTGGTGAGGACATTGGGATTGGAGAGACATTCCCGTACTTCTACAAATGGCATGAGAGTCTCGTGGCTCGCCCGGCGGTTCGAGAAATGCTGGAAATGAGGGAGAGACTGATGAAGGAACTGGAGGACCAAGACAGAGCTGGTGAGATGATTGCACGGCAAAACAAGGGTCAATAGGCTTCTGGATATAGCGCGAGAATAACATCTCAAAGATCCACGGCAGTCTCCTGCCGTGGGTAGCTTTGAACTTGGTCAGATTTCTCACTTGTAAAAACACCGCCGAGTACGCTTGACTCCATGTACATACATCTCGTCACGGACATTGCCAGTCGGACTTTGTCGTTATTCCCGGGAAGACATGCCGTCATGGACGCAAACTCCGTCTTGGCTGCCCTAAATCTCGTTTGCCCAGGGAGCCCAAGCAGCAGCGGGTGCTCCCGGGCCAGAACAGCTCGAGATGATGCGACTGTTCAACCCCGTGGTAGGGCTCAGAAGATTGCTTCCTCGGGGGTCGCTGATGGAGGCTCGGAACGCGCCAGGGCCGCCGTAATTGAGCCACAGGAAGCGGAATGGTATAGGCGTGCCAAGCTCCCTGTCTCTCACATCAAATATCCATGTTTCCAAGCCCCCGGTATGAGGCCAGAAGCGGCGGATAGAGGCGTTGCTCGCCGTCCAGCCCCTGACAGCACGGTCACCCACCCACGCGTAGACAGCATTGTCGGACGACTCGAGCCATATCATGTGGAAGCCGGCAATCTGAGGTACAATGTAACCCCGATGATCTATAACCGTGCGTCCAAGCGTCGACCCAGGAGGTCCAGAGACGCCGTAGATGTCGATGGGCAGATCTGGGTTGCTTTGCTGCGAGACTCCGCCAAGGGTGCTTGTTATGCCTGTAAGGTTGGGTTCCACGCCAGAGAACTGCAGCGTAAAATTGACCCAGGCGTGCCCATAATCTATCGCATCCTCCAAGTTATCCCAGCGCGTGGTGTTCAGGTCGTAGTTGTACATGGCAAACTCCACCCCTTGCGTACATGTCGGGCCCGGCAGAGTCTCAGTCGGTGTGGCAGCTGTCGCCGTCACGGTACTTGGCGTGATGTCAGCAAAGCACTGGCAGGCGCTCTCGTAGGCTGCATCATCGGTACAGGCAGAGGCATAGCCGGGCTTTCCCGACTGCGCCAGCTCCGTGCTTCCGGTGGTTTGGGAGTCGAGGGCGTGGCGGATGTAGGTGATAGGAGCAGTGACTGTGGCCGCTCTGCACAAGATTCTTGTTAGACGAGATGTTTCCTTTAAGGCTTGGAGCTGTGACTCACGGAGGGGTGATGGTTGATGTTCTTATGAGAGCTGTTGAACACATGGACCATCGCTCAGAGAGAGGCGGGTGAAGTCGTGCTGTTCCGGCCACGGCACGACCGCAGTTGTTCTGACAAACATCCACGGCACAAGCCGCAAGAGCTTGAAGAAGGAACAGAGTCAAGGTCTTCATTGCCCAAGACTTTGATAAGACAGATATGAGATGGCAAGAAGAGGTCTGTGGTCTGGCCACTCGATGGTTGTCTGCCACACGGGAAATTCCCCTGCGAAAGCAGCAGCTTTATACTTTTCCCACCACCATCAAAGACGAGTTCAGCTGTGTTTTGGTAGAGATAAAGGAGACATTGTTCATGGACTCGGCCGAGCGCCGTTTCGTCTGGCAAACGCCCGATTCAACAACATGGTGCTGCTTTGTCCAGGGGAGGCAGCTTGCTTCTTTCAGCTCTCAGCCTGTGCTGCGAGTACGCACCACAAATTGCCGTATCTGGGGGCGCCACAGGGCGATATATGCAGGCCAAGTTGAATATTGATGCAGGCACCGTGTCAGTGAACTGAATATTGATCCCAGAACATGTGAATGGGATCAGGGCTGCTTGGATAAAGGCCCGAGGCGGCTGACACGATGCGAATTTCTATTTATTGTCGATGCACATCCAGCTGCAACTACCGGTCTGCAACATTCCACTTGCCCTATCGAGTAACAATTCCCAGGCCGGATACCAAGTTCGACATACCATTTTGCTGTTGTTGCTGGCAAGCGACATTTAGATGGTGGGGTAGATTCGAGGATTCAGGTTGTCTAACGATAGCAGGAAGTAATCGTGAATCGTGGGGCACGTCATACGCCTAAATCATCATACAACATACTACGTCGATCGTGCCTGGATCATTTCCCCGTCGTTATCGGTGGTGAGAACACATCATTCGCTACCTACTATTCAGCACCCAATATCTTATTTTCCGACCAGCGGAGCCCCGTCGTATTCGCTCACAAAACAACCTCCAAGTCTCTAGGGTAGGAACCAAAGACGACTTGGCATCAGCAAAGATGCCGCCACGACCAACCCTCAAGAGCTTCCTCGCCTCGGCCAGGTCATGTCTGGCCGCCCCGACCGCCCAGCGGAAAGGCCCGATAACCTTTGTGGTGGGCAATGAAGCAGCAGGTAAGTTGGCCGTCTGTCTGCGGCCGAAGACAAGGAAGACGCCTGGGCCATGCTGACGATTCCAGACCTCGACTCGCTCTGCTCGGCCGTGGTGCTGGCCTACATCCGCTCCAACAGCGCGCCTCACACCCTGCATGTACCGCTGTCCAACATCCCCCGCGCGGATCTCGCCCTCCGCACCGAGATGGCCGCCGTCTTGCGCCACGCCGGCCTCGCCCCCGCCGACTTGCTCACCCTCTCCGACTTGCCCTCCAGCCTCGGCCCCGAGGATGCCCGCTGGCTGCTCGTCGACCATAACGCGCTGACGGGCCCTCTCGCCCGCTTCGCCGATGAGGTCGTCGGCTGCATCGACCACCACGTCGACGAGGGTGTCATCGCATCCGACGCGCAGCCCCGTATTATCGAGCCCTGCGGGAGCTGCATCAGCCTCATCGTGCACGAGAACCGCGAGACTTGGGATGAGATTTCTGCCATGGACGTGGAGGACGGCGATGCCGTAGCCGAGGATAACAAGCTCGTCAAGCTGGCGCTGGCCCCCATCCTCATTGACACCGTCAACCTGACGGTCGCTAGCAAGGTCAAGGACAAGGATGTCTCCTCCCTCAAGTATCTACAAGGTAAGCTGCAGGGCGAGGCTTTCGACCTCAACGCCTACTTCGAGGAAATTGCAAAGGTGCAGCAGGACATCTCCCAGCTCTCCCTTCGCGACATCCTGCGCAAGGACTACAAGGAGTGGGACGAGTCCGGCATCAAGCTCGGCATCAGCTCCGTGCCCCAGCTGCTCGACTATCTCGTGTCCCGCGACGGTGGCGCCGAGGCTCTTCTCGACGCCCTCAAGAGCTGGGCCGAGGAGAGGAGCCTCGACGTTGTCAGCATCATGACGGCGTCGTACCGCGACAATGATTTCTACCGTGAGCTCCTCGTCTGGGGTCTCTCCGCCGATGGAAAGGCTGCCGTCGAGGAGTTTGTGAATGTCGGCCAGTCTCTCAACCTTCAGCCGTGGCAAGACGGCAATCTGAACCACCAGGGCGACCGCATGGCTTGGCATCAGGGAGACCGCTCCTCTAGCAGGAAGCAGGTTGCCCCTCTGCTCCGTAAGGCCATGGCTAATGTCAAAGGACGTGCCTCGCCCGAGTAATTCTTTTACAGACTTGATCCATCGGTCAAAGCATGCCCTGCTTGTAAACTAGAACTACCTAAACAGTAAGACATAGAAACTTATGTGGGAATACAGAGAGTTCATATAATAGACCGTCAACCCATACATTTCATGCGTCCCACACAGTAAAGTTTTACTGCTCTTGTGCTATCGACCAAGTCTGACATCTTGTACATTTGCTTCTGCTTCCTTATATTGTACACTAAATTCTATTTTACACAGGTAATTTACAACAGCATCTACCACAGTTCCGCCCACCTCATACCCCAACCGAATTCAACAGCTGTTCTCGGTGCAAGGCAGCGCCTTCAGAAACTGCGTGAGAGCGCAGCTCTTCCACCTCTCTTAGTACATTCTTGAATTCCCTCGTGGCGTGTTGCCGTTGTTCGATGATGCCAGCATCTGGTGGCGGTGGGCTCCTTGCCATTTCCTCGGCAGCAGGATCCGCGACGAGGATGCAGGCCTTGAGAGCAGTGTATAGAGGTCCGACCGGGAGAATAGGCGAGCTTCCTCTGACCATCTCCGGGTATACCCATCGCAATGCCTCCGCGCACAGTTTCGAATCCCCAGTGGCGGCCATGGTCGAATATGCCAATCTGTACTGCTCCGGTGAAGGCATCTGCTGAAACCGCGCAGGATGTCGGAAGATATCCCAAAACCGGTCCCAGTCGTGGCGTGCAGCATAGGCCTTCATCAGTCGCAGAACGTGGGTGGACTCTAGCGCCACGTCCATATCTCGGAGAAGCAGCTCTACATTCTCCTGGGCACGCTGAAGCTCAGGACCGTAAGCGCGTGATGTAGCAAGGCTTTCGATAATGGTTACTAACAGGTTTGTCGTCATGATGGGCATGCCGCGTTCCTCGGCTGTCAGCAGAAGTTTGTCCAGCAGGTTCATTCGCTCTGCCACACTATGCCCGTCGCCTTCTACATGGAGTATCGATGAGACCAAGCCCTCTAGCACTTCTTCGCTAAAGGACACCCCTTCGACGTTGATTTCTTCAAGGTGTTTCTCAACAACGTCCAAGTTGAAGGATGAGTTTTCTGAGTTGGTGTTGTTTCGACCTTCTGGCGCCACATCGTTGGTTCGCTGCACGCCAGATCCTTGTGGGCGGAAGGCGAGGCGTCTGGCTGAGGTAGAGAAGAATCGACGTTGTGAGGCCTGCTGGAGAGCATCCCACTGGGCCGCCGATGGGTTGTTGGGCATCTGAACACGAGCCTTGACCAGCTTCTCAATTTCGGCCCTGTTGATGTTTCTCTCGCCCTTGATCTTCATGCCGTTCTCCAGGTTTCTTCGAAGGATGCCACGCCAAAGGCTTTCCAGGTCAAGCTCGTTGCGTCGCGCTTCCGTGAGGACCTGGATCACAATCGTGGTACCAGTTTGAGGAGTGCCAAATCCGGAGAAGCGTCCATCGTCATCAACATTGGCGACTTCACTGGGTAGCCCAGAATCGTTGGTTGAAAAGTTGACACAAACCCATCCTGTAGATATCCCATGATCCCCACCAGGCACAATGGCAGTATTGTTGCCCATGAGCTTTGCTTTTCTCTTGAGTCGCGCTAGTTTGGTCTTCAGTTCACCTGGACCTATGAGGCCATCGGCTCTGGCGTAGACTTTGTAATTCCGGCCGAGCCATCTCACGAAGCGGCCGCTGCAAATGTGCAGATGCCTCTCACTTCGAGCCGTTCCAAACATCATGATCAGATTGGGACCAAGCGCTGCTGGGGGATCAAGACTTCGCAAGTCAAGGAGCGCCAAGTCATCCAAGCCCATGTCTTCGTGTATGTATTTGATCATCGGCTTCACGAGCTCGGGTGCATCTTCCGGCACCTCGGGGAGCTTGGGCGTGAAATGGCTGCTTGCGTGGCGAGGGGCTTCGACTTGGAGAAACCATGGGGTAGCTTCGGTATCCTTCCCTGCAACATCCTTGGCTTCCGAATTATCAGGTTGCGCAATCTGTTCATCGGCGACAGGCGGCTTCTGTTCAGTCGAGAGAAATCTGGATGTTGCCACGCGGGTGGTGCTAGATCGAAGGAATCGCGGCTGGGACAAGCCTCGGAGACTGGGTGTAGCTGCTGAAGACACTGCTCTGATCATCATGTTCTGGCAGCTGCGGCAGCTCAGCGCCGCCATGGCTGGGCGCGCAATCATGGTTAAGCAGCGTCTTTCGATGTATGGATATTGGCAGCGACCATGGATGCTGCTGATATTTGTTGTCGCTTTTTCCTTGGGCACGCCTATCGCCTATCGATACTGGGCATACCCACATCGGCTAGTCCTGTCGGCGTTAACCAGTGGCATGCCCAGCTGTCTTGTAAGGCACCGGGGAGGGTCTTCCTAGCTCCCTAGCTCCTAAACTGAACGCAGCTAGGCGCGCCCTCACGTGATTCCCCTGACATGGCAATTTTCTGCTGGGAAAGGTGGAGCATCTTTTATGGGCGAAATTTTCAGAGCTCCGCCTGCCTCTGCTTTATTACTTAGATGCGCGCCCCCAGGCATATTTCGCTGCCTGTATTCAATGGCATTGATCTCTGCGGAGGATTGACATTAATGCAAATCCAGATCTCCTTACTCTACTTTCTTTAATACTATTCCCTCCCTTGTACCATATTAAATGTTTTAATACTCAGCGCGCGTCGACGGTTTCCATCCCGCCGAATCCTCGCCAATCGTGGCAACATACGACCTTTGCGTGAGCTGCATCCGACATCATGCTCCCACGACAAGCCAGGCGCAGCGTCTCGCTGCACAGAGCCTTGAACCTAAGGTCGACGAACATCTCGATAAGAGCGGCAGATCTACCAGCCTCTGCGGCCCCATGCGTACGTCGGTATGTGACTTCTCGTCAGGTTTGGCCTGGTCAGCGTCCCGCCCCAGCCGACTCGAGACGATTGGGACATCTTCTCCACGAACGCAGCTTGGCCACGGCCGTCGATGACTACAAGTTTGCTTCATCGCCGTACGGTCCGGCGGGTGGTCACAATGCTCCAATGTTCTCTTCGGCGCCCCCCCGATCTTACGACTTCCAGATATACGACAACGACGTACCACTGGTAGTTGAAACGGGCCCCCCTTCCATGATCGGCCAACGTACCAGCGCCTCGGGCATCCCTCCAGAGAAGGGAGATATGCTTCAAGTGTTCGACATCTGCCTCAAAGTTGGAAAGATCGACCGTGCGGCCCTCATCCTCAAGCGCGCATTGAACACCGACCTTCTGTCCCCCGAGGAGAACATTGTTCTCAACAACCGATACCTACGAGCGGCATTGCTTCATTTACGGAAGAATCCTGATCGTCGTGAAGCAGAATCTCTCCACAAGTGGTATGAGCTCCATGTCCGAACTCGAGGCGTGCCCCAGACGGCCGAGACAGTGGCATGTATGCTCAAGATATCTCTGCTCTCCGAGAGGGGAGTGAGATTGAAGCGGCTTATCACGAGATACATGGGCATGGCTCCTGGCGAAGCCGGTCTCCAAGTTCTTCGGATGGATGATATCCTAACCGACCAGGATCTTGCTGTCATCACAGAAATCTGCCCTACTTACAACTTCGTCGCCGATGTGGAAGAGGACATGATGGACGAATTCGAGACGGGAGAAGAGGCCGAGGTACTTTCTGCGACCGAGTCTCAGAGCAACGAAACCCTCAACCACTCGGCAGCAACCTTGCTGCCTACGCCGCAGCGTGGTTATGGACTCGAAACACTACGACAAGGCATGGATCTCATGGCTGAGCTGCAAAATGTGGACCTCAGCCAGATGTCTGAGAGTGACCGCCAAAATATTCAAATGCGACTGGAGGAGGACTCGATCAGCTCGGCCATCAACAAATGGCGACGCGACAACGAGAAGCTGCAGAAAGTCGGCATCAACTCAGCCCTGAGTTCCTCGTCCAACCCCGATTCTCTGTCTCAGCACATTGCTGGATTCTTACCGGCGCTAGAGGCTAAGATTGTTGAGGAGCTTGAGCTTGCGCAGCAGGCCGAGGCGAAAGTCAAGAAAACCCCGCTCGAACTTGATAGATGTGTTTACGGGCCCTTCCTCAGGCGCTGCGATCCCAGCCGTCTTGCGGCCATGACAATTCTTGGGGTCCTGAACCACGGCACAACAACTCAAACGGATTCGGGCCTGGTTCTCATCCGGGTAGTCAAAAGCGTTGCAAAATTGGTCCACGAGGATATTCTGGCCATGGATAAAGAGAAGGAGGCCAAGGAGAAGAAGAAGAGAAGGAAGATGCGACAGGTCAACTACAATGCGTCAGCCGAGCAACCAGAGGGCTCCGCTGAAGCCACCCCCGGCCTCGTTCCGGAGCCAGACGCGAGCGTCCTGGATTTGGCTTCGGAGACGACGAACTACGGCTGGTCCCTTCCGCTGGAGCTGCGCATCGGCTCCATCCTCGTAAAGATGCTCATTGAAACGGCTCGGATCAAAGTCACGCGGAGGCACCCTGTCACAAAGGAGATGGTCGCTCAGTACCAGCCCGCTTTTACGCACAAACTTTCCCCTAGGAAAGGCAAGAAGGTCGGTGTCATTCTGTTGAATCCGCACCTCGTGGAGTTGATGACCAAGGAGCCCCCTGGCGATTACCTTGCCAAGCATCTTCCTATGATTGTCGAGCCGAAGCCGTGGAAAGCCTTCGACAGTGGCGGCTTTCTAAACAGCAAGACCTCTGTCGTTCGAATCAAATCTGGCGATGTCGAGCAGCGACTTTACACCAAGGAAGCGATCAAACGCGGTGATATGGATCAGATCTTCAAGGCTCTTGACGTGTTGGGGAAAACCGCCTGGAGGATCAACAACAACGTTTTGAATGTCATGATTGAGGCCTGGAATACCGGAGAAGAGATTGCCAACTTCCCTCCTCTTCACCCCGATCTCCCCATGCCACCGGAACCCGAATCATCGGATGACCCTGTTATTCGCATGCGCTGGGTACGAGAGGTTGCTTCGATCGAGAACCAGCGCGCTGCCTATCACTCGCAGCGATGTTTTACGAACCTGCAACTGGAGGTTGCTCGGACTTTCCGAAATCAGGTCATCTACTTCCCGCATAACCTCGACTACCGCGGCCGCGCGTATCCCATCCCCGTATACTTGAACCACATGGGCTCCGATCATTGCCGAGGTATTCTCAAGTTTGCTAATGGAAAGATGCTTGGCGCTAGGGGACTCAGGTGGCTCAAGATTCACTTGTCCAACCTTTACGGTCTTGATAAGGCAAGCTTTGACGAAAGAGAAGCATTTGCGACCCAGAACATGGACAATATTATCGACTCGGCCACCAATCCTATGACGGGCACCAGGTGGTGGCTTGAGGCTGAAGACCCATGGCAATGTCTGGCAGCGTGTTTCGAACTCAAGGCTGCCCACGAGCTTGCCGATCCCACGCAGTATGTCTGCAGTCTTCCTATACACCAGGATGGAACCTGCAATGGATTGCAGCATTATGCCGCCCTTGGTGGTGACAGCGCGGGTGCACGTCAAGTCAACCTCGAGCCTGCGTCCAGACCTGCCGACGTGTACAGCGCCGTTGCTGAGCTGGTGCGTGCTGCCATCAAGCGAGATATGGAGACTGGCCATTCAATTGCCGAGGCTTTGGATGGCAAGGTCACTCGCAAGGTTGTCAAGCAGACCGTCATGACCAACGTCTATGGCGTGACGTTTGCCGGCGCTAAGAAGCAAGTTGCTCGTCAGCTTGATGATTTATACCCTGATTTGCCCAAGCAGGCTGGCGTTAGCAACATCCTTCTCGCCACGTATGTTGCTAAGCACATCTTTGCTGCACTGGCAAGCATGTTCGGTGGTGCCCACGATATCCAGAACTGGCTGGGTGAAGTTGGTGGGCGTGTGTGCCGCGCTCTGACATCCTCCCAAATTGAGGAGATCGAGAAGGACACGGACAACACAGTGGTGCAGGTGCCTAAGGGTAAGGGCACAGGCTTTGGTCCCCTCGTCGAGCAATTTTCTTCCTCGATTGTCTGGACGACACCGTTGCGAATGACGATTGCTCAGCCTTACCGCAAAGACGACGTCAAGGAGATCAAGACTCCCCTGCAGATTTTCAGGTACAGCTTGTCAGACTCAACATGCCCCGTCAACAAGAGAAAGCAGCTGCAAGGCTTCCCACCAAACTTCATTCACTCCCTGGACGCCAGTCACATGCTCTTGTCTGCGCTCAAGTGCAATGAGCTTGGGCTGGATTTCGCCGCCGTCCACGACTCATTCTGGACGCACGCGTCTGACATCGACACTATGAACCGGGTTTTGCGCGACGCATTCATTCGCATTCACGAAGAGGATGTGGTTGGCCGCCTGGCATCTGAGTTCAAGGCCCGTCACGGCTCTTCCTTGTACTTGGAGACGATCAAGGGTGATTCCGATGTGGCCATGAAGATCAAGCAGCTGCGTTCTGCGAGTAAGCTTACCCCCAAGCAAGAGCTTCTTCTGGAACACAAGCGCCAGACACTTCTGCGATCCGGTAATCCATGGGACATCGAGGCAGCCAAGAAGATTGTCACCCCGGCCTCCATCTTCGAGGATATGTCCGCAAGGGAGAAACAACTGGTCATCAAAGAGCCAACCCCCGCCGAGGGCCTGGGCGTGACAGGATCGACTTCTGAATCCCTGTCAACGAACGACGGCATCGACTTGGCAGAGCACAACAACCATGCAGCCGATGCCGATTTGGCCGCGTATGAACCAGTGGATGAGAGCTTGGACGAAGATGAAGAACGTACTGTCATCAAAGACGGTACTCAGTTCTTGGAGGATATGCAGCGAAAGGGTTCCACGTCGGTTTTCGAGATGAAGCTCGACTACGAACCGAAGGCAAAGTACACGACCACACCGATCCACCTTTGGTTGCCGATGTCAATCCCACCAATCCCCGCGAAGGTCAGTATTCGCTCTTTTGTCATACCATTGAGCCTCACGCTAACGTATATATTTAGGGTGGATTTGATGTATCTCGGCTCCGTGATAGCAAGTACTTCTTCTCCTAAGGACTGGTCTGACCCTTGTATGATTCATTGCATGGAAAAGGTGACGATTCTCTCAATTGGTACGATTAGAGTCTAGTGCGCGGCGTTCGATCGGGACTTTTATTTATTCTGGAGTCGGGTTAAGAAAAGAGCCAGCTTGTTGGACCTCGATTTGAGGACAAGTAGTGGATTCTCATTGGGATGATCATGCCAAAAGAGCCCGCTACATTTGTATATTTAGATATATGTATGATAAAAGTCACAAAAAGACACTTGCTATGCAAATTACATGTATACATCAATTCAGAAGCACATGTATTTATGAAGCGGACACGATCAGACAGAAATCTGTGTACTTTCATACGGAGGTACGAGTACGTATTGAGTGACGTCTATTCTGATTGGTGTTTACCGAACAACAGCATTCTTCAGCGTCTTAACGGTGCAGACACCACCACTCTCAGTAACGAGCTTACCAACGTCCGTCTTGCCCAGGGACTCTACGGCAGCAGCGTCAAAGGCAACCTCAAGGTTGTCGGTGGTGGTGAAGCCAGGCTGGAACGTCTCCCAGATCTTCTTCTTGGGGTTGAGCTGACCCTCGGCCTTACCGTTCCAGCCTTCGAAGTAGACCTTCTCTCCAGCCTTGGCGCCCTCGGGGGGAGTAACCAGCTCGACGGGTCCCTTGTGGTCGTCGACCTCGCCCTCCTTGAGCTTGGGAGAAGCAGCCAGAACCATAGCGCACGACTTGATGCCACGCATCTTGACGGGCTTCAGGTTGCACACGACCACCACCTTGCGGCCCTGCATCTCCTCGAGGGGAATGAGGCCGTTGAGGCCGGAGCAGACAGTACGGCAAATCTGGCCCTCGTACTCGACGGTGTCCTCGCCGGCAGCATCACCGACGGCGATGGTGGAGACGAAGAGGGAGTCGGCGTCGGGGTGGGTGATGGCCTTGAGAATGTGTCCAACACGGAGATCGATGAGAGCGGGGGATGGAGGGGCAGCGGGGGCGGCGGGAGCCTTGGGCTGCTTGGGGGCCTTCTCCTTCTTTTCCTTCTTGGGCTTGTCACCGGCAGCAGCAGCGACAGTCTCCTTGACCTCGGCAACCTTCTCCTTGACCTTCTCCTTGGTGCGGTCGACGAGCGAAGCATCACCAGAAGCAGCAGCGGCGGCCTTCTCCTTCTTGAGGCGCTCCTTCTCGGCCTTGGCATCGACGGGAGGCTTCACGTAGCGGACGTCATCCTGGTCGACGGCCACCTTCTGGTCATCCTTGAAATCGAGGCCAAAGATGGAAGAGTTCTGAACAAAGTCGACATGGCGGACGATGTGGGGGTGTCCCTGCTCGCCGGTTCGCTCGTCGGGCGTCCACTTGGAGACAATAGGAGCGAGGGACTCGTAGATGGCGACGTCAGCCTTGCTGGGCTTGGTGCCGAGGAGGGTGGTGCGACTGGAGAGGTGTGAGTTGAGGGTTTCGAGGATGGAGGCGCGGTCCTTGTCGTCGCGGAGGCGCTCCGAGGTGGTGAGCCACTGCTGGATCTCAGCCTCCTCGGTGGGAGTGTAGGTCTGGGCGGCGAAGGCGGCCATGCGGGGCAGATTGTGTAGCTGGCGGAAGGGGGAGAGACTGCGGACAGCCGGGCGGGCGACTCGAAGGGAGAACAGCTTGGAGTTTGGGAACTGGCACGGAGAGCCAACTAGAGTCAGGTGGCTGCTTGCGTGCGGTGGTGCTGGTGAAAAGGTGGGATGGTGTTTATGACTTGATTTTTTTTTCTTCCCAAGGAGAATTGATGGCGGGGTAAAGGTGGCGGCGGCATGGAGGGACTGCCAGCTGCCTCGTGTGGCTGCAGCTGTATCGCTGTGGCGGTGGCATGTTGCGAAACCAGGCAACGGTGGGGCAGGCACCCGTGTGGCATGGACGCGTGCAATTAAGACAAACCCGTGACTGCGCGCTCCCTGTTCGCGTCGTTCAGATGATTTTTTGGTGCTTGACGCGCTGCGCCCTTGCGACAAGCTGGAGATCCAACAGCTGGTTTGCAGTGCTTCTTGACGGCTCCTCAACTGCTGCACGTTGGCTTGCAGCTATTGTTTGCTCCCATTCTTCAATTGTTCCGCGAATCCCCTGGCTCTCGGCATTCTTAGTCAAGTTTGCACATTTTTTTCTTGCTCGCTCCCTTTGCTTTTTCTGTGCTTCAATTAGGGGAGCTGAAGTGAGCCGTCACTGCGCTAGCGGGCTTCCTGACGACACCACTTTCTCCCTCGCACGAAATTCACTGCCCTCAGTGTGAATGCCTGCTTCATCGTTTCTGTGCTTGTATTTTTCATAATTCTTTTCTCGTCGCTTTCCCTCAAATCCGACATGGGCACGACTTCATCGTCCGACAGCGAGTCGGCCAATACGAAATCACGACAGCCTACGAGCGCAGCAAGCTCACCACCCCCCAAGCTGGACCTCAACGAAGACACAATCTTTGAGGCCGAGGAAAAGGCCCGTCTCGAAAATGAAAAGGTCGAAGACAAGAGGCGCGCTGCGCTGATGCGTAAAAAGAAAAAGAAGAAGGCCGAAACCAAGGCTGAGCGTGAGGCGAAGGCCCAGGAGCTTGACGCGCTGCTGCAGAAGAGCGCTGCCTTCTCAGATATATTAACCAAGAAGACGCAAGTGCTTGGCCGTGTTGGAAGCAGTCTTGACGGCCAGACTTTAGGGGAGCATAACTTGGAGATGGCCAAGCAGCCAAAGTGCATGGTTGGTGGCACCATGCGTGACTACCAGCTTGAAGGTCTGACGTGGATGTACGAAATATGCTCACAGGGCATGAGCGGAATCCTGGCAGATGAGATGGGCCTGGGTATGGTTTCTCACCCCAAGCCATTCGACGTCAATCGCTGACCGTTTCAAGGAAAAACCGTCCAGACCATCTCTCTCATTGCTCTTCTACGCGAGCAGGAGAACTACCTCGGACCACATCTGATTGTCGCTCCACTTAGTACTTTGTCAAACTGGATGGATGAGTTTGACAAATGGACTCCGTCTATCCCAGTTGTCATGTACCATGGTCTGAAAGAGCAGCGCGATGAAATCTTTCAGACGAAGATGATGCGTAATCTGAAGGGCGGGCGGCCCACGGACAAGTTCCCCGTCGTCTGCACATCGTACGAAATGGTTCTTCGAGACCAGAGCAATCTTTCCAGAATTAACTGGGAGTTCATCATCATTGTGAGTGCTTCCCGGTCTTCTCGTGGATACAAGGTGGATTGACCGTATTTTCAGGATGAAGGACATCGCATGAAGAACGCCGATGCGAAGCTATTCCAGCAACTGAGGCAGTTTTCCTCCGCCACCAGGCTGCTCATAACGGGCACGCCACTCCAGAATAACCTGAAGGAACTATGGTCGCTCCTGCATTTTCTACTACCCAATATTTTCACTGATTGGGAGGCCTTTGAGTCGTGGTTTGACTTTTCGGATCTGGAGGACGAGAAACTGACAGAAGAATTCATTGCCGATCAAAGAAAGCATGATCTCATCAAGAAAATGCATCTCATCCTCCAGCCTCTTCTGTTACGAAGGATCAAGCAAGATGTTGCGGCTTATCTCCCCCGGAAGCGCGAATACGTCTTGTTCGCACCGATGACCAGAGACCAGACAGATTTGTACAATGCTCTCAGCAACAAGTCTATCGATATGCGATCGTATCTTGAAGACATGGTGGTAGAGAAGATCAAGAAGGCCGCCCATGCCAAACAGTCTGCGTTGGCGACGAAAAAGCCAGCGACTACTAGGGGTCGTACGCTGCCAATCCGCGAAAGCCCTAGAAAGGCTCCAACAGACAACAGGCCCAATGCATTCAGTCTCATGATGGCTGGTAGGAAGGCTGTCAAGGAAGTCAAAGCTGAGAGCCCATCAGCAAAACCGCCCAAGGCGACTCCGAAGAGAAAGGCCCCCCCTGTCTCCAAGGTGTCCCAGTCTAAAAGCACCAAGTCGAGCCGCCAATCGACACCTAGTGGTAGTCGAAGAACCATGACAAGAAGAAGGTACAAGGATGCGGACTCAGACGAGGAGAAAATGTCGGATGATGAGTTTGAGGCCAAACTCGCGGAAGAGATGGCTCCAGCTGAACAAAGCTCAGACGAGGAGGAGGAGGACATGTCCCCCGAAGATAAAAAGCTTGCTGAGACGATCGAACTGGCCAGTAAGTTTCCGCCGACTCTGCAACACTGATGCGTATACTCACTCCGGCTTTACAGAGAAGCAAGTCCAGCAGAAGAAGCTGGGAAACCCCCTCGCGCAACTTCGATTAGTTTGTAACAGCCCGCACAACTTTTACAATCCATGGGCTATCGCTACGGACCTTCCTGTGGACGAGACAATCGTGACCTCGTCCGGAAAGATGATGCTACTGGATACCCTCCTCCCTGCGCTTTTCAAAAAGGGCCACAAAGTCCTGATCTTTTCCCAGTTTACGACCCAGCTAGACATCCTCGAGGACTACTGCCGGGAGCTGCGAGGGTGGAAGGTCTGTCGGATTGACGGTAGTGTGTCTCAGGAGAGTCGACGAGAACAAATTAAGGAATTCAACAGTAACGATGAGTTCAAGGTCTTCCTATTGTCCACTCGTGCCGGTGGACAAGGAATCAACCTGGCATCGGCCGACACTGTTATACTCTTCGATTCCGACTTTAACCCACAGCAGGATTTGCAGGCGCAGGATCGGTGCCATCGCATTGGGCAAGAGCGCCCGGTCATCGTCTATCGTCTGGCGACCAAGGACACAGTAGAAGAGTCACTTCTCATGTCGGCCGATGCCAAGCGACGATTGGAGAAACTCGTCATCAAGAAGGGTGGCTTTAAGACCATGGGTCAAAAGATGGACAAAAACGAAGACCTCGACGCTGAAATGCTTCGCGCGTTGCTTCTCAAGGATGGGCAGGTGTTCAATACTACGGGGGGTGCTCAGTTGCTGAGCACAGATGACCTTCGAGTCCTGTGCGACAGAAGTGATGAGGCGTACGATCGCGCTGCAAGTGGCGATGGTGACGCGGATGGTTACCGGGTGGTGGAAACCGGAGCCGATTCGATACAGATGGCAAAGAAGGAATAGTTTGTTCGGTTACTTTGTCCGAGCAAGGGTTTGGCGTAAATGGTTGGATTGCTTTGAGAGGGCGGAAGCTGGGGTGGAGGGACAGCCCAATGCTCAGATAACCCAACGATTATCTAGATATTGCCCGATAGCTTACATTGTGTTTCCAATGAAATGATGACGTCTTACAGTGCAATACACGGCTACGCAAAGCCGTTATGCTGAAGCTGCGATATAACAAATGGCTGTCGTTTACAGATACCGACGGTGGACTATTTTTTGTCGTTTGACATCTGATATTGCTGGCATGTTACGACGCAAGGGGAAAGCATGGAAAGTTTCTTGCTGAATGGCTGCGTAGGCCCTGGTGGCTGTTCCAGAGGCCGCGCAACCACCCTCTTGGTCTCTGTACCAGCGGGGTGGCAGTGCAGGCAGGGAGGGAACGATAGCCCTGTGCGTCCCCAGTCAAGGCGCCAGAGAGAGTTGGAGACGGAGGGGCAGTTTGGGCGATCAAGCTCTCTTGGTCTCCTCGTGGCATCGCTGTCGTGTGCGCCAAGACGGAAGCTGGGGATTGGCACGAGGACTCGTGTTGATGAAACGGCACTGCTTTTGAATGAAAATTGTGGAGGACCTACAGTACTTATTGGATGTCCGCGGCACGGTACCTAAGTATGATACCTTGTGCGTAAATTCAGGCAACTCGGTACTTGGTACCTTGCAGGTCGGTGAATCATCGATTTCCTCAGGCAGTGGCTGAAATCAGCTGCCGAAGGATTCCTCGTCTTCCACCACAAATTATCATGGCATGATGCTACACCTTTTACACCAATAGGTATACTAGCAATTGGGTTGAGTTGGTTTGGGGCGCAGCAACCTTCAGTGGGAGATGGAGTCATGGAAGGTTTCCACAGGGCAATAAAAATGCTTAGTGGACAGGAGTGGGTGTGGCAGATCAATGGATGGTACCTGGATGCAGTGAGTGTGGTTGGTGCACAGCCGCTCCGCAATTGCTCCTCGCCCGTTCATATCCCGATTGGGCCTTGGCTCCTGCCGCAGCCGGCACCTGCCTACCTTCCTCCAACATCAGCTCGAGTTTCTCTCAGCCTCTTTTGTTTCAAAAGTTTCCCTTTATCATCTCCAGCGCCGCCTGCACTCTCTCCCATTGACCACTTTCTGTTTTGTTTGTTGTTCGCATATTTTGTTCCTAGCTACTGATACCCCATTACTTGGTCATGCTACCATCACAATAGCAAGGTATCCCCAATCATGCCGTCTGCCACAACACCTACAGAGCCGCAGCGGCGAATCATCCAGCTTTCTCAAGAATGGGGGATAAATTTCCCCCCAGCCGGCCAACGGGCGTTGCATCCTCCTCCTCCTCCCGCCTTCCAGGTGCTTGGTGACGAGAAGATCGCCGAAGACCTTCTGGTAAGAAGAGCCCACGATATCGCACAATTCAAGCCAAAGAAGAGCGGCCTGAGTCGAGCTTTCTCATCCAATGCTCTCAGGAGAGGCGGTAATTCTTGGGAACCCATAGACATTTTCGAGGTTCTTTGTGCTTGCATTTCCAATGGCGCATCGCCCGGTGTTGCCCAGGCCTTGATTGCCAAACTATCCGAAGCTGGAGTCGACATCAGCGGCATCCCAAAGCAAAAGTCAAGCGTTCTAAACCGCAGGAGGAGTCTCGATACCTCAATCGATAGGACAAGGCTCTTGAAGCTTGCGGTGGAAGGCAACCACTCCGACATGGTCATGGTGCTTTTACCCCACACCGATCCCATTGCCCTCGATACCTGCCTTCCCACAGCCATTCGAAATGGGAATACCCCCATCGTCGAGCTATTGCTTCGAGCTGGGGCCAATGTTTCTCAGACACCAGAAGGACAGGACGCCTTCCGCCAAGCATGTGTCCAACCAGACAAGTCTCAAATGGTCAGCCTGCTTCTACAATCAGATGGTCGACCTTCCCCAGCCTTGCTTACGCAGGCTTTGAGTGACGCTGCCAGGCGTGGCTCCTTGGAGGCTGTTATTCAGCTCAGTCGATCAGCTGCCGATGGCAACTACAATTCGGCCGAGGCCCTCAAAGCCGCCATCGAGAGAGGTCGTCGAGACATGGCTCTTGTCATAATCATGGGTAACAAGCCGCCGCAAAGCCCTGGCCTGGATGAAGCATTCGGGCTCCTCTTTCAAAACACACAGATCGAGCCAGCCGCCAAGGTCGCCATGGCAGAGCTGCTGATCTGTGCCGGCGCACGAGGCGAGATCCTCTCCCAGTGCCTCGCTCGTGCTTGTGAAACACACTACTACGATATGATCAACCTTCTCATAGCCTATGGCATCTCGGCAGATTTCAACGGCGGCGAGGTTCTGCGAAGCGCTATACAGCAGGTACAAATGGATCTTGTACGTTCCTTGCTGAGCGAGAGATCTTTCATAAAGCCGGATCTTGCATCTGCCTGCCTGGCCTCTATCCCGAAGCAAGTACCGCACGAGACACGATATATCCTCCTCGCTCTGCTTCTTCGCAAAGGAGCTAATGGCATACTCTTGAGCCACTGTCTGGTGGACGCCGTGAGGGCTGGTGATGTCCGGTCTGCAGATCTTCTTGTGAAGCCTTTCTTCCCTGACCAGCGACCAGTGCGCCCTGAAGGTAGGCCGAGGGCATACACCCAGCATCCGGTTGCTTCGGTTGACCACAATTCCGGTGAGGCTCTGAAGACAGCCGTTGTTCGCGGGGACGCTGTCTTGACAAAGATACTGCTATCTGGGCAGCCCTCCTCTGAAACGATATCAAGCGTCTTTGCTCTCACCAAACAACTTTCTGCGGAAGATCGCTACGAGATGGTTAAGCTCTTCCTCCAGGGTCCTCTTCCAGGTTCTTGTTTGCACGAGGCTCTCCAAGACGCCATTAAAGACGAGTCCACTAACACCGCCCTCATCGACTTGCTCCTACAATACAACGCCGATGTCAACTATAACAAGGGAGCTGCGTTGAAGCACTTGATAGAACAGATGAATGTACCTCCGTTCAGCAAACTTATTCAGAAAGCGTCTCCCCAGACAGCATCGGCCAGAATATCCGACGTGATGAGAATAGCGCATTCCCGTTCCCGGCTCGAAATGATGACTATCCTCATGCGTGCCGGTGCTTCTATCGATACAGCAGAGACAGCCAAGGCTTTGTCCGATACACTTGCGGAGAAACCTGTCGATATGCCCCTCCTCCAGCTCATATTAGACCATGGTCATGCTGCTCAAGCAGCTGTTGAGGCATGCCGCGGTGGGTCAATGGAAGTCTTGGATCTCCTGGTAAAGAACCATCAGAAAGATTTGGATACCAAGACACTGGAGAAGTCATTTCAGGCAGCCACCGAGGTACGCGATCTGGACAAGCGCGCCAGCATTTTCCAGCGACTGCTGCAGATGGGCGTCTCGGGTGACATTGTCCATGCGCAACTATCATCCGCCGCTCGTTACGGGGAGAGTGGCCAAGTGTTGCTGCGGGTGCTACTAGCAGCAGGCGCTGATCCGAACTATAACAATGGTGAAGCTGTTATATACGCGATACGCAGTGCTTTTATTGGAAACTTCCAGCTGCTTCTGGGTACCTGGGAAGGCAAAAACCAGGTAGGTCAAGCTACGTTATATGTAAGACCCCGCTGACAGAGACAGATGAGGGTATCACCCTCGACTCTCACACGAGGCCTCAAGGCCAGTTGGGGCTTGGCTCGAGACACCCGTTATGCCGTCATCCAAGACCTCATGAAGGCGGGGCTTCCAGTCAATGGGGAATTGCACAGCGCCTTGAACGATGCCATCAACGAAGAAGATCCCGAAGAAAGACTCATCAAAATGCTAATGGGGCATGGCGCTTCTGCTGGAGCAAACGGTGCCAAAACACTGATTGATGCCACCAAAAATAACGCAGCTTCAATACTCCCTATTCTTCTCAGCCAGACCACCGGTTCTGAAGAGATCAAAGAAGCTTTCAAGCAGAGTTTTGCGGCCGAAAACTTCGAAGGCTGGTTCACGGAAACGGGTTTGGACACGGCGATCATGTTGTTGGAGAAGGGTGCCAGAGGGGAGGCCATTAGCAATGCTCTCGTCTTGGCCATGTCCAAGTCTCCTCCAAGTGAGAGAGCATTGGCAGATCAGTTCGTCGAAGTTCTTGTGTCGTATGAACCCGACGTCAACTTTGCAGACGGCGAGCCTCTGAAACAAGCCGCTTCCATGGCCAACGTCAAGTGGACAAGGCAGCTTCTATCGTGCCATCCTTCGGCCAACACGCTGCTTGTAGCTTTTCACCATATATTCGATACTGCACTTTCTCAGGACGAGGCTTTGGAGCTATTTCGACTGTTCACCGAACATGACGAGGACGGCGTTCGGATCGACGTCATGACTTCGCCATCAGGGTCGAAGCCTGTCTTGGTTCAGGCCATGATGCAGTTTCCAAGATCTCTTACCATATTGGAGACTCTGCTGAATGCGGGATACTATCATGATCAGGCGACAAGATGCCAACTCCATCCCGACGTCGAAGAAGAAGAGGTGACTTTGCTCACGTGGGCTATCGCACAACCACAGAAGCGCATCAGTAGTGCGCTGATTCAGTTATTGCTCGACCGTGGCTGTAAGTACAGTCTCCCGATTTTCGCGCTTTCAGCTAATTCTCTATGCAGGTAAAGTGAATGTAGAGACCAGTTTGAGTCGTACAACCCCACTGATGCTCGCTGTACGCGAACGCCGAGCCGATATAGTTAAGATGCTTTTACTGGACGGAGCCGATGCAGATGTTGTCGATTACAAGGGCCGCACTCCTCTATCACTGGCTACAGAAATCGGAGGAGAAACCGCAATACAGATGATGGGAAATCTGTTGGCCGTTGAGCCTTCCAAGGACGACGGCTCTCTACACAATGCTGCACGGGAGCTCAGCCTGTCGGCAGTCAGAGTACTCATTCAAGCAGGCCATGACCCCGATTTCCCTAGCCCTCTCCATAACGGACGTAGCGCTCTCGCAGAGCTATGTCTGCACGGGTCGGATGGGGCAGAGATAACTGCTGAACGCGAGAGGGCGATATTCAAGATCATGACGGTGCTTATCGAATCAGGCTCCGACCTTTCCATCAAATCGCACGGCAAATCGGTACTTCACCTCTGCTTCGAGGCCCATGAGCCAGTGGCAACCACTCGGGCCCTTCTCAAAGCAGGCATGTGGAAGCTCATAAATAAGCTTTTCAATAATTACACGGATGGAGAGTACACGTATTCTTCCACTATGTACTTGAGCAAAGTTGTCAAGGCATCGGACTCTCGCAACGAACTCCTGGATTTGCTGCACGCCAACCGTGCTATCGACGTATTCTATGCCAACGAGGGGCCACAACCAAAAGAAGCTGTCGGGTTACCTGAAGATATGGAGGTCCAGGAGCGCTCGAGAAAAGCCCGTCTGCAGCGCCTAAACGAGGAGACAGAGGACCACGCCATCTCGATCGCAAGGCGTCGTGAGATTGCCAATGTGGAGCAGCAGATTTGGAATCAGAAGGCCGAGATGGAGGAAGCACGCCGTCGCAGAATGCACAACGATGACCTGATGGCCATCAAGTCTCGAGCTCAGTTGGAGGAGTCGTTGTCTAAGGCAGCAACGCAGCGTCATCTGAGCGAGCAGCGTGTACTCACAGAGGCGTCTCTTGCACGAACACGAGCCATAGCAGCAGCAGAGCAGGAAACCCAGGATATTCGTCAACGACGCGCACTGGAATGGGAGACAAAATTGAACACAGAAAAGGTTGAAAACGCGCGTGCACTGAGTGCTATGCGTCTCAGCGAGCGCGAGGAGCTGGAGCGCATCGAGGACAAGTCGGATAGCCGCATCGCGATGCGCCTAGAGCGACAACAGCGGCTTGTTGAAAGCCAAGAGAAGTTAGCTCGCACTCTGGCCGATGGACCGCGAGCAGGAGATCAGCGACGGCAGATTGGATACGTGACTGAGCTGAACTAGAATGAGTGAACAGGACAGCATATGGCGCTGGAGTTGACAGGACAGCATTATCTCAACAACTTGTTGCTGAACATGAATGAATGAAATGTATATATTTGGGCAGACCCTGTGCAGCTATAGAATCATAAACCGTATACCCGATATAATCGCAAAATCATATTTGCATCAGCGCGTATGTAATGAATGAGCTTAGCTATCATTTGTTAGCTATATAGAGGCTTCGCTTCGTCATGTTATCGTCCTCAAAGAAATGGGTATTCTACAACGGTAATGCACATCTTGAGCCTCAAACACCAAGACTCCTTGTGGCCCTGCTTCTGCCTTTTTGTTTCTCCTTCTCAATCAAACCAAGCAAAATCAGAAAACCAAGTAAATGCGGCTCCCCATGCGTCCTTCCCTCTCCCTCTCATCCAATCCCTCCGCCTACGCTTGCCGACCGCGTGGTATAGAGAGGGGCTCGCCAAAGAGCCGCACGCGGTAGAAGCAAGTGTGGTCCGGGGCGCCGTAGTTGGAGACGGCGCGTAGGACAATCTGGTCAGTCTCGGCGCCCAGGGCGAGCAGCTCGCGGCTGAGGTGGTGGATGTGGACGCCGCCGTGGCGCTCGGCGCCCTCGTAGACGAACTCGCCAATCTTGACAAACTCGTCGGGCAGGTGCGGCGCGGCGACGTTCCACTCCCACTTGTCGTTGGGGTGGTGGGCGGCGCCGAAGTCGAGGATCTTTGCGCGGACGGCTGGGTGCATGATTTGCGCGTAGACCTCGATCTCGCGCGGGCGGGCGTCCGGGTCCGAGGTCGCCTCGGGGACAATATGCTCGACGACAATATCCTGTGGGACGATGGGGCGGCCGAGGAGGAGAGACAGCGTGGTGCCGCGCGGGAGGCCCCTTTCGTCGCGCGTGAAGGCGCCGCACCAGCACTCGCCATCGTCGGTCCACGGTTGGAAGACGACGTCGGGCGGGAAGACGCGCTGGCGGCGCGCCCAGGCAGGTGACGACTGCTTGGGGTCGAAGGTGCCGCCAGTGGCGTAGGACAGGTAGTTGACGTGGTGGCGCAGGTCCGACTTCCAGTGGGCCTGGATGCGGCCCTCGGCGAGGGCCTCGAGATTAAGGTCGCCGATAGCGCGGGAGACGGCGGTCTTGACAGCCTGCGTCACCTCGGCGCTCGTCATGCCTTTCGGTATGTTGCGCACGGCGTGCTGCACGGTTTCCGTGGCGAGGGCCTTGAGGTGCGGCCCAAGGCTGTCGATCTCGGCCTTTATCTCAGCGCGGTGCGTGGCGAATTCGTTCTGCAGGTAGTGGAGGAACTCGTCGCGCGTGACGACCTTGCTGTTAGGTAGGGTGTTGTGCATCTGCTCCTTGACAAGCTCCTGTACGCGGGACTCGAGCTGGGCATCGCTGGGCATGGATTCCATCCGGACGAGGTACGGTCGAAGCGTCTCGAGGACTTTTTCCTCGTTTCCCTTGACCCATGACTCCCACGACTTGGTGAGTTGAGAGCTGAGTCGCGTTTCGGCCGCCTGCACGCTGGAGGAGAGCTTGGCGTCAAGAGCAGGGTCGCTGAGGATCGAGGTGGACACTGAGGCCCATCCATCCTCGGGTATTGGGACCCAGGAGTTGCCTTGGCGATCGAACTTGGCTATCGAGTCGTCGGCGCGGAGGAGGTTGCGCAGGGCGTGCCAGAAGTCTTGTCCGATAACAGGTTTGCCGTTTTCGAGATCCATGTGAACGATCCTAGGCACGACACTCTGAAGCTTGTTCAGTGAGGCGTCGTGAAGCGTTCGAGCCTCGCGTAGCTTCTTCAACTCCTTGTCGTGTGCCTGTAGAATGTTGCTAATCTGGAACCTCTCATTGTCATCCAGGTCATCCCACAAAGAGGGGACATCGTCCCAGGGGCTCGACCATGTCACAGTGGGAATGAATCGTCCAAGCTTGCTGACGATATTCCCTACTCCCGGCCAGTGCATATCTTGCCAGGACGTCGAGGGGACATGCGGCACCCAGAAGCTAGAATCAGTATCGGCACCTCCCATGAGCAGATGTGGCAGCGTTATTGCGGCAACTGCGATGGCGAATGCCGTGAGGATATATGTTATAGCGGCCAGCGGGGTGGAAAGGTAGGAAGCCAGCTGAGGAGGCAACAAGAAGTTTGCGACACGAACTTGCGCAGCAATGATCTCCTCAAACAACCACCCGATGAATTCGATATACGTCCATGGGTTGAGAAACTGCCACCAATCGGTGTTTGAGTTGACTGGTGGGATGTAGTCGAGGGGGTCATTGGGAGTGGCTTGGCGGAAGCGCGGTGCGCGAAGATACGAAAAGGGCCGGGCGTGTGAGATGCGGCTGCACCATTGCGTCCACCATGGCAGCGTGTCCACGCCTTCTCGCTGGTTTGCGACGGGGGCAGTGGGCGGAGCGCTTCTCCTCTGCGATTGCCGTGATCTTAGTCCTGACTCGGCTACCTTTCCATTGGTCGCGTTTCGATTTGAATTTACGGCACCTCGTGCGGAAGGCTGTGTCTGGTTCTGTCTTTGACCAGTAGTTGGCCTATCTTGAGTGGGTTCAGGCCGCTCTCGAAGGCGTCTTCTAGCGGGAGGTTCCGCAATAGGTTCTTCCTCAGTCTCCTCCTCCTCCTCCTCCTCCTCCTCTTCTTCTTCTTCCTCTGCCTCTTCCTCTTCCTCGTCTTCCTCTTCCTCCGGCTCTTCGACCCGCACCACAGGCGGTTGCGGCCGCTTAACGGGCGGCTGCATTGGTAATTTGACCGGTGGCCTGGAGGGCTTTGGTAGCGCTGGAGGTGGCATCAGTATCGACGGCGAACCAATAGTTGCGTCGCCATAAAAGTCGCTTTCCATCGCAAAGCTGCGGGCGTCATCGGTTTCGCTGCCTTCGAAGACCTGCGTCTGGAGATTGGAGGCGCGCGGTGTTTGTGGCTCCGACTCTGGTTCTGGTTCTGCCTCTGCCTCTGGCCGGAAATCAGATTCGGATCCCGCGAGCTCGTCCACCTCGGAGGCATGTGAGGAGAGGTAGGAGGGTTGGCGAGCGGCTCTGGCGGCACGCTCATCGTCGAGCTCCTGCTGCTGCTTAGAGACGGCCGATTTGACGGCGTCGCCCAGGTCAATCATGGCAGGCTGCCTGGATGATGCGCGGCTGCCGTGGCCACGGGCTCCTGGGACTTCTCGACGAGGTCGCGTAGGCTCCGGCTCAGCTTGGGAGCCATAGGAATATTGCCTGCGGGAGCTTGGGGTTCCCTGGAGCTTGGGGAGGTTGGGTCTGTGGAGGTTCATGTCGATGGCGTCTTGGACGACATCATTCTGTCTTCTTGAGGCAGCCCGCGTCGGGCGAGCGCCGGAGGCTCTAGGCGGCATCTTGGTCTGAATTGCCCGCGATTTTCAAAAGTTGAAGAATGGAGGTGCTAGATGCGTGCGAAGGGCGCGTAAATGCACCGTGGTTGAGCATCAACAAAGACCATCTTGCGGCTCGGCGTGAAGGAGCGTGTTCATGTGCCTCGTGCACCTGGCGAGGCCGACGTGGCGTGGTACGATACAATGACGTGGCTGTTCGCGGTTCAGCCTCTCAGCTGCAGCGAGAGCAAACAACGGAAATCGGAGGTGCGATTGAGCCGACGAGGGAGATATCGCGACGGGCTTCACTCAAAGCTTCCTTGGTGTTTGCGCGATGAATGACCAAAGTACGTACCTGAACACGGGTGGCTGGTAAGGGCCGGAGTTTAAGCGGGGACACGATTTTGGGCGCCATGGATGGTGACTCGCGTGTACCGGAATATCGTATCGTGCCTACCCTGTACTACAGATGCTGCCAAACAAAGACGTTGGATGCATAGAATAATGGGTGCTCATTGTTGATGGAGTACTAAAATATAGAGAAAGGCCATTATAATTCTGTAATGACACCACAAAGCGAATTTACCTATGGTATATAGGCTCTAATTTGTAGCATTTTGTATCTACTTAGCTACCTACCCAGATAGGAGAGTAATGTATTTGGTACCTTCCAGTAATCGGGTTCTGGCCATGAACTAAATATTGGTACAAAAAGCCAATTGGATGAGAGCTTAATGCTCGTAACATGATTGGCCTATCATGCAACGCCCTTAGAAACGTGTCTTCTGTGATATCGTGGACTTGCCAGTAGCCCTGATCCTGACCTTCGTCAGCAGCAGCGGCAGCCTTCTTCCAAAGCTAGAGCTCAGGCCTTCATCCGGAGCAGTCTCAAGCTTCAGTTCGCGTCTCACAGGTTGAAATTTGGCTAGTTGTGTGGCGCTGATACTAAGATTTCTATTCAGGGAACCTTCTCTGTAGGGTGCTCGTCGATGACTGAGCTTCATGGTCTTCCGATAAAAGAAGAAGAGAAATACCAAACAATACATCATAATCCGGAAATCTGGGATGCAAGGCTGAAAGAGAGGAATGCCAGTTCACGCCCAGAGATGTTGAGACAGCCGTATATATCGCACGTTAGAGTGCAAGCAGGTACAAATTGTCTCACAGCTCGGCTACGCGTTCGCTTACCGCCATGTCAAGAACGGAGCAAACTCCGACGACACGAAGCCAAAGTGCCGGAATCACCATCGGCGCTGCAATAATAGACTGGGGGCTTGTTTGTGCGGACCACGGCCTGGCTGATCCTGTCATGCTGCCATCATAGGTTGTTGACACATTCCAGGCTACATATGCACATACATGCTTGATGCTCGATCCCCTGCACATGTATGATAAAGATCATCTGTTGACACTGACGAATGCAGCACCAAGGACTGGAAGCGGTGGAGCTTCGTAATTGGGGACCCTGGTCTGGCAGCTCCATACCGCTGCCCCTCCACGCCCCCCCAGCATGCCCCCCTCCCCTCATAATTTTACTTCAGCTGCAATATAGCGCTATAACATCACAGCAACCCCGCCATCGTCCACCAAGCTCTCCCCTTTGCTTCCTTCAGCCTCAAGTTTCTATTTAGTAGCTCCAGCTCCCTCTCTCTTCCTCGCCAACAATCGCATCGCAAAACCCCCTCCGAATACAAAATGGCTGTCGGAACTGTCCTCATCACTGGGTACTATATACACCTTGCCTTGCCTTGCCCCTCCCCCTCTTCCCCCTCGAACGACGCTCCATGACTGACAAGCGCCCGTGATAGCGGAACGGGCTACATTGGCTCCTTTACCTCGCTGGCCCTCCTCGAGCACGGCTACGATGTCGTAATTGTCGATAACCTGTACAACTCCTCCAAGGTTGCCCTCGACCGCATTGAGCTGCTCTGCGGACGTCGCCCCGCCTTCTACGAGGTCGACATTACCGACGAGGCCGCCCTCAACGACGTCTTTGCCAAGCACCCTGCCATTGACAGTGTCATCCACTTTGCAGCCCTGAAGGTGAGACCAGGCGTCCGTTCGAAATGCCTTCGACATGCTGATGACCCGTCCGTAGGCCGTTGGCGAGTCTAGCGAGATCCCCCTCGAATACTACCGCGTCAACGTCGGCGGCAGCATCGCTCTCCTCCAGGCCATGTCCAAGAACAATGTCACCAACATTGTCTTCTCCTCCTCGGCCACCGTCTACGGCGATGCCACCCGCTTCCCCAACATGATTCCCATCCCTGAGCACTGCCCCATTGGTCCCACCAACACCTACGGCCGCACCAAGTCCATGATCGAGGATGTCATCACCGACCATGTCACTGCCCAGCGCAACAACCTCCAGAAGGCTGGCAAGCCCTTTGAGCAGTGGAACGGCGCCCTGCTCCGATACTTCAACCCCTGCGGTGCCCACCCCAGCGGCATCATGGGCGAGGACCCCCAGGGTATCCCCTTTAACCTGCTTCCTCTCCTCGGCCAGGTCGCCACTGGCAAGCGTGAGAAGCTGCTGGTCTTTGGTGATGGTGAGTCTTCCCGAACTCTCCAGTGGCTACTCGATGATGCTGACATGCGCAGATTACGAGTCCCGCGACGGCACTGCCATCCGTGACTACATCCACGTCGTCGACCTTGCCAAGGGCCACCTCGTCGCCCTCAACTACCTCCGCGAGAAGAAGCCTGGTGTCAAGGCCTGGAACCTGGGATCCGGCCGCGGCAGCACCGTCTTCGAGATGGTCAAGGCATTCAGCGCCGTCGTCGGCCGTGACCTCGCCTACGAGGTTGTCCCCCGCCGCACCGGTGACGTGCTGGACCTTACTGCCAACCCCACCCGCGCCAACGAGGAGCTTAAGTGGAAGACGGAGATGCCCATGGAGAAGGCCTGCGAGGATCTCTGGCGCTGGGTCAGCAACAACCCCCAGGGCTACCGCCAGGACCCTCCGGCCGAGCTGATCGCGGCCATCAAGAAGGCATAAGCGCACATCTGGCAGATTATTGGCGAATAGGTGCACAGTGTGATGAATCTCCTTTGTCAGAGCTCCATCAAAAACGAAGAAAAAGTTGGATGGACAAAATATCACTCCATGATGGGGCATATAGAAGCCTAGTGGAATTAATGGACCAAGCATTGGGGGCTATCTAATTGCATTTGATGAGAAGCTTGCCCATAGTCTTCCTGCTCTCGATGTCTGTGTGAGCGCTGGCGGCGTCGCTCAGCGCATACACCTTGTGGATGGAGATGTGAAGCTTTTCTGAGATGATCATGTCGAACAGCTGCTTGGAGTATCGTTGCCTGTCTTGCCACTCATCGACATAGGGATTCAGGACAGGTCGCATCAGCCTGATGTTCTTTGCGCCTAGGCGCAGGATGTTGACGGGGGGAACAGCACCGGACTGTGACGTGTTAGGAATAGAGCAACCCACAGGATGAAGACATATCACTTACAGCGTTGCCGAAGGAGATGAGAGTGCCCTTCACGGCGATCATTTCCAGGTCACGCTCAAACGTGTCCTTCCCTACACCGTCAAAGATGACATCGATGCCGTGCCCTCCTGTAATCTCCTTGACCTTGGCGACGATGTCGTCCTTGGAGTTGATGGTCCACTCGGCGCCATTCTTGCGAGCCAGCGCGCACTTCTCCTCGGTGCTGGCGGTGCCAATGACCTTTGCACCTATAGCACGCAGCATCTGGACCATCAGGGTGCCAACGCCGCCAGCCGCCGCGTGCACGAGGGTCCACTGGCCCGGCTGAACACCAGCGGCCTCGCGGATCAGGGTCAGAGAAGTCAAGCCCTGCAGAAAACTGGCAGCTGCGAGCTCGGTAGACAAGCCATCGGGGAGGGCGGTGGCGGTGGAAGCGGGGACGGCGCAGTACTCGGCGTAGGACTGGGTGTCGACGCCGGACATGAAGACGACGCGGGCACCCGGGGCGAAGTCGGAGATAGAGTCATGGACAGCGATGACCTCGCCGGCGCCTTCGCGGCCGAGGATCATGGGGAAACCCGGGGCCTTGTAGAGACCGGCGCGGAAGTAGGTGTCAATGTAGTTGACGCCCGAGTAGTGGTTACGGACAAGGATGTGGCCGGGAGCGAGGGTCGGCACGGGAACGTCGACGTACTCGAGGACCTCGACGCCGCCGTTGCGCTGGAACTGGACGGCCTTCATGGTGGAAGGGATGGGAGCCATGGCTGCGGGTGACTTGATGCTGCTGCTTGTGATGGTGTTGTGTGCTGTTGTGGAGGTGGTGAAGTTACGATGATAGATGTGATGGAGGGGTCGAGGGGCAATTAATGGCGGGGCATGGCGACTTGTCCTCCCACTGGAACCAAAAGCCGGAGGAGGAGCTGTGGAGATGGGGGCAGTGGAAGGCCTGGAGCTCGTGGTGGTGGTAAGGAGGATGCTGGGCCATCGACTGGCGGTGCGGGTGCTGGCTCGAAGATGCATTGTGGCTGATGGCTGTCGGGGACCAAGGAGGCTTCCACTTAACAATACAAGTCGTTAGTTTTCCCACTCGCCTGGGGAAAGATGCGACGGGCACTAGTAGTGAATGAATTGATGTTACCAAGTGGTGGAAGCTTGGATGGAGTCCATCCCCAGATACAGGTCCAAGTGGAGAAGCGCCACGCCCTTCTGTCGGCAAGTACGGAGTACGTGGATGCCGGGTTTGGCGGAGAGCGCAACTGGCTTGGCTGTCTGTTGCCTCAACTATCCTGATAGCAGATGGCGTGCTACAAGGGCCATCCTCATATGCAATCGCGAAAATAAAATAAATATGTAGATAATATTCTAGTATATCCAAACGGTAAGAGTTCTATGTGCTATACGCAAAACTCCAAGACATTGGCGACAACCTCCTCGGGCACACACTCGGGAATCCAATGCCCCGAGTCAACAGCCCATCCATCCACCGGCACGCCCTCCGCCGTGACCGCCCTCCAATCCTCCAACGGCTCAAAGAAGGCCTCGCAGACCCCCTTCTTCCCCCAGAGGATCCTCAGCGGGCACCGAATCAGCCTCCCCTGCTCCTTGTCCGCGCGCTGCTCCTCGAGGTCCAGCGACGCCGCCGCCCGGTAGTCCTGGCACATGGCGCGCACCGTGTCCGGGTCCTCCAGCGCCCTCGCGTAGCTGTCCACGGCCTGCGCGTCAAAGGCCGACAGGTCGCCTCGCGCGCCGCCCAGGAACAGCCGCAGCGCCGTCCGCGGGTCCGCCGAGATGAACGTCTCGGGCACGGGGGCCGGCTGGATCAGGAAGAACCAGTGGAAGTAGGCCGTCGCGAACCCCATGCTCGTCGCCTCGTACATGCGCAGCGTCGGGCATATGTCGAGCAGCACCGCCTTGCGCACCCGCCGCCCGTGGTCCACGCAGAGCTTGTGCGCCACGCGCGCGCCCCGGTCGTGCGCGCACACGAAGAAGCTCTCCCCCGCGAAGCCCACCTGGTCCATGACGGACACGCAGTCGCGCGCCATGGCGCTCTTTGCGTAGGCGCCCAGCTCCTGCGGCTTGGACGAGTCGCCGTACCCGCGGAGGTCGGGCATCACCACCGTGTACTTGTCCGTCAGATGCGGCGCCACGCGGTGCCACATGTGTCTTGTCTGCGGGAAGCCGTGCAGCAGAAGCAGGCCCGGCAGCGAGGCGTCATTGCGGCTCTTGAACCCGTGTATCGTGATGGGAGGATCCTGCTGCGTGGTGAGCGCAAACGTCTCAAAGGCAGCCAATTCAGACATTACGGGCGGTAGGTGCCTGGAGATGTTGTCAATGAAGCTTTGGTCGTTGCAAGTCTTATGACTTGGGTGCGGGGATCCAAGGTGGGCGATATTTTATTTATTCCGTCATCAATAGGGCGTGTTGCATATAACCAGGAAGAGTAGGTCGTGTATCGGCCGGCATTCCAAGGCACAGGCAGTTTGAGCAATCCATAAAATTCGAGCTGTTCGCTTTTGATGTCCATACAAATCCATACATCCGTCAAATACCACGAACCGCCTCGTCTCTCCCCCCAAGGGTATCGTCCACCGCCCCCCTTTAACCATCCAGCAAACCCGTGGCAAGGGCCTCGAGGTCCTCCAGAGTCTCTGGCTCCTCCGTGACTTGGAACACCTTTGCCTTCTTGCTCTTCTTCTTGCTTCTCCTGTCCTCCTCGTCTGTATCCTCTTCGTCTTTCTGGAACCACTTCTTGGCCTTCTTCTTGGGCGGCTCCTCCTCCGACTCGTCGTCTCCATCCTCGCCCGGCATGGGCAGCGATCTCATGAGAGCCAGAGGATCCTCGCCATCGTCTGCGCCAACCAGCTGAGGTGCCTCGCCATCGTCGTCCATCTCCCCCGCTCCATGGCCTCGCGTGCCTTGCGCTTCTCTCGCTTCTCGCGCTTTCTCTGTCTTGCGAGCTCCTTGTCATCCACGTCTGCCTCGCGCACCCGAGCCGCTTCGCTTTCCAAGAACTTTTGTCGCTGCTCCTCAGCCGGGCCTGCCTCCTTGAAGTCTTCTTCGTCCTGCAACTCATACACAGCGTGTGCGTTGCCGTCCTCGTCGAAGACCATTTTGGTGGGGTTACCCTTGAACTTGAGCATCTTCTTCTTGGACTTGAGGGCCTTTTCTCGTCGTTTCGAATCGACAATGAACGGCTCTGCTCCTCCGAGGCCGTCGATGACCTTTGCCGCATTGGCATGAGCATTCTTCGATGCTTCGTCCAGATCATCGTCGTTAAGACGTCTCTTTACAGCAAGGAAATCGTCGTCATCTGAATCAGCCTGGGCAGCGCCTGCACCATCTCCAACAAGTTTGGAGTAGTGGGTGGATAGGACATCCTGGTTGGTTCTCTCAAACATCCTGTCGTACTTGGTCCGGACCTCGGGCTTCTTCTTCGTCTTCTTCACTCCGTCCAAATCCATCTCCGACTCTGAGCCGCTTGACATGCCTGCGCGGGGGGCGTTCTTTATGCGCTTGACATCCTCGCCCTTCTGGAACTTGATCTGCGGGGTTCCTGGTAGACCCAAGCTTGCTGCAAACCCATCCAGGTCAAGCTTGTCAAACTGAAAGACCTCCTTGTCCCTCCGTAGATGGATGGCTTTGGCGTAACTGATAAAAGCCTTCTGCCCAAGGTACTTCAGGTCGGGGTTCTGGAAACACATATTTTGGAGAGAGTTCTTGATGTCTCGCTTCTTCTTCTCTTTGACGTGGACTTTTTGGATCGGAATCTTCTTCTGCTCCAGTCGCTTCAGCATACCCTCCTCTTCACTAGGATCCAGGAACAGAACAGCACGACCCTTGCTCTGGTATCGGGCGGTACGGCCAACTCGGTGGATGTAGGTGTCTGCGTCTTCGGGGCAGTCGGCTTGGATAACCCAGTCGACGGCAGGGAAGTCGATACCACGGGCCACAACGTCTGTGGCGAACAGACAAGAGTGCTTTGCTGATGTGAACCGGGATGTGATCTCCATCCGAGCCACCTGCTTCTGACGGCCATGCAGATGCAGAAGTGGGATACCCGGCTGCAGATGTCTTAAACTTTCGTACATGAACCGCACCTGTTTGCCGGAGCTGAGGAACACAATAATCTTGCTCTTGACATTTGACTTGATGAACCCGTAGAGCGTATCAATCTTGTCGGGCAAGGGAGTGACAATGTAATGTTGCTGCAGGGTGCTCGGTGTTGCGGAGCTCTCGGCCTCGTGAACTGACACGTACTCCGGATCCTTCAGGCTTAGACGTGCGAGATCGGAAACCTTCTTGCTCTGAGTCGCACTGAACATGAGGGTCTGTCGGGTCTTGGGGAGGTGCTCGATAAGCGCGTCAACTGCCGATTGGAAGCCCATGTCCATGATGCGATCCGCTTCGTCGAGAACCAGGATTTGCAGGTTGTCGGCGTTGAAACCGGCTGTCTGATCCAGATGCTGCAGCATGCGTCCAGGCGTACAGACAAGAATGTTCATCCTCGCGAGTCGCTCCGCCTCCTCCTTCAAATTATGGCCTCCAATGACACGTCCGGCGGAGAAGGCATGGTAGCGACCAATCTTGTGTAGGACATCGAAGATCTGGACTGCTAGCTCTCGCGTGGGTGATATTATGAGTGCGCCCAATCCGTCAAACTCCGTCCATCTTGCGCGGTGAAGCTTCTCCAATACAGGAACCAGGAAAGCCAGCGTTTTCCCGCTGCCAGTCCTTGCTGCGCCAAGAATGTCGTTGCCCTTGAGAGCCAGCGGGATCGCGTGGGCCTGGATGTCGGTCAAGGTCTGGAAATGGGAAGCCTCGAGGCCGGAGGCGGTCTTCTGTGATATCGGTAGCTGAGAAAAGTTCTTGATCTCGGTAGACTTTGGGTCCTGCAATTGGGTCAGCAATTGACGGGATAGGATGTTCAACCACCATCACCCCACTACATACGAGATTCTGGATGGCGGTCTCGAGCGCCTGCAGATCTTCCTGATCTCTCTTTCGTTTTTGCTGACGGATCTCGGTCTTGCCATGTCTTACCGGCTTGGGCGGACGCCCTGAAGACTTTGCGTTGGTAGCCATTCGTCCGTTGCGCTGCCGAGCGACCACTCAATCCAGTCGTGAGCTGTCGAGGTGGGCTCCAAACTTTTTTCTGGATGTCTGAACCGATAAGAAAATTCAGATAAGCCTCTACTTGGCTACCCTATAGCCAGACGGGTAGGTCCGGCTTACATAACGGGTTAGGCACCTCGGTACGGAGTACTCCCTAACTTAGGTACCTACCAAGTACCGCTAGAGGATTTCTTTCATAATGCAGACGGCCCATCACAGGTGTGTCAGAGAATATCATCAGCAACATTTGTTCCATGATGGTGGCACGGTTCAGCTATATTTACGTATTACTGACACAAACCCCTGGCTGGGGCGGGCCATCTCAAGAGGTTGGCGTCGTAATTTAAGACTTTATGATGAAGTCCACGCACAACATCCTTTGCATTACGATTGTGGCAGGTCTGTTTATGTTGGCTAGCATGTAGGCCAGGCAATTCAGTTGGCCATGGTTTGATACGAGTGCATGGGCAACTGAGGGAACAATGCCTACATTCCACCTCGGAATAGAAGCGGTACGCTCCGCCAAATTAAACATAGACATGGGATTACGTAGTGTATTGCAGTAGCATGACTCAAAAGTTTTCGTTCGTCTCAACCTCCCTTTGGTCTTTGACCGGAGAGTCGAATAACGTCAACAACAATGCACCCGCCTTTGCACCGAGCAAATTCGGACAAAGCATGGCAAGCCCGGCACTCTCCAGTGACCGCTGCCCTGCTCTAGAGGTTGGTTGGCCTTGGTCTCGAAACGCAAGGTGGATGCCGGGCCACGCAACCGGCTCCACATTTCATCACATTATTGACATGCGGCCAGCCCGCTCGCCAATGAACTTGGCCAACCCCTGGACACAACAGCAAAAAATCAGGGGATGGCGCATCGGCCTCAGGCACCATCCAGGAACCATGCAGCCTCCTCTCAGGCACCTCTCGTATTCCCCTGGCCTAACCCACGATCAGCACAAGGCAGTGCCACGCAATGGCCCAAGCAAGTTAGCACGCATCAATCTCGTGCCGCCACGTGATCTCGTTCCTCGAAACCCATATGAGTATCCTTACCTCACCACTCCTTTCTTCTTTTGTTTGTTCCATCACTCATCCTTTGACCTCGCGTCTCAACATCATTTTCCTCCCTTTTCTTTATTTCTAGACGCTCTTTAGCATATACACTCATTGACAAATTTCGTCGTCCCTCGTTTTCTACCGATCTACCGATTTTCAAGGTCTATACGCGACCGCCATTCATTAGCATATACATCCATCACATCTACACCCACACCCACCAAACAGTCACAATGCGAACTTCTGCTGCTGTCCTCACCGGCGCCATCGCCGCCGGCGTCTCTGCCGAGAACTACCTCGGCTTCAACTCTGGTGCCACTCTGGCCGACCGCTCTGCCAAGTTCAAGGATGACTTCCTTGCCGAGTTCCGTACCGCCCAGAACCTCCAGGGCGCCCCCGGTGACTTCAACGCCGTCCGTCTCTACACCAACATCCAGGCCTACTCCCAGACCGACCCCATTCAGGCCTTCGAGGCTGCTATTGAGACCAACACCAAGATCCTCCTCGGTATCTGGGCTTCCGGCACCGACAGCATCGACAAGGAGCTTACTGCCCTGAGGACCGCCATCAAGAACTACGGCTCCGACTTCACTGACCTCGTCATTGGTATGTCCGTCGGCAGCGAGGATCTTTACCGTGACTCCGAGACCGGTGTCAAGAACGACGCTGGTATCGGTGCCGGCCCTGAGGTCATCGTCAAGTTCATCAATGATTACAAGAAGGCCGTCCAGGGCACCCCTCTTGCCAATGTCCCCATCGGCCACGTCGACACCTGGGATGTCTGGGGCAACTCTTCCAACAAGATTGTGGTTGATGCCGTCGACTGGGTTGGTGTGGATGAGTACCCCTACTACGAGAACGACAAGGGCAACAAGATCGAGAACGCCGGTGTCCTGTTCGACCGTGCCTTCGAGGCTACCCTTGCTGCTGCCGGCGGCAAGCCCGTCTGGGTCACTGAGACTGGCTGGCCCTACGTCGGCCCCAAGTGGGATGAGGCTGTTGCCAGCGTTGAGAACGCCAAGTTCTACTGGGACGAGATTGGCTGCCGTCAGCTCTTCAACAAGGTCCCCACCTTCTGGTACAACCTCCGTGACTCCAACCCCGACAACGAGATGAAGTTTGCCATCACCCGCGACCTCAACACCAAGCCTCTCTTCAACCTGACCTGCCCCACTACCTTCGAGACTCCTGAGCTTGAGGCGTCCACTAGCACCACTGTCAGCCTCCCCTCCTCGACCTCGGGCTCTTCCAGCGGCTCCAGCTCCAGCTCTGCCGTTCCCACTTCTGGCTCTGGCTCCGGCTCCGACTCTGGTTCCGATTCTGGCTCCGACTCTGGATCTGGCTCTGGCTCCGGCTCCACCCCTGGCTCTGGCGATTCTGCCTCTGAGACCACTGGCAACAACGTCACCCCCACCGGCGATGCCGACAACGTCCAGAACACTCCTCCCTCGGCCGCCTCTGGTCTGATGCTTTCCACCATCACCTATGCCGGTCTGGCCCTGGTTGCTGGTGCCTTTGCTCTGTGCTAAGGAACCGATTGTCAAATATGATCTCTGTGAATCTTGTTGGCGGTGCTCAATGAAGCGCGCCTGCCATTTTTGGTCTATATGGGTTGCGTCAAGGATAGAATTGGGGATATGGTTATTGTAATTGTTTAGCGCATTCCACATCATCTTCACAGTCTTTGTCTGGAATGTGACATAGATGCTTTGAAAAGACACTTGTACCTACATACATGCCGATCTGCTACGTGCTATAAGTGATGCTCTGTTGAACTGGGTTCCGTGTTGGGAGCAGAGGTCAACTGGCTTAATTTATGAAACACCGACCTCCAACACGAGGGTCTTGTTCGCAATGACTGCCAAGATCAATTCCGCCAGAGCGGAGCTTGTTGTAGAGGGTCCTGAAGTGGTGATTGGCTACTGATTGGGGCGAAGCACGACCCGTGAACATTTCATTCAGCCGTAGCGATGGGGCCTGTATTAATGCAGGGCGGCCGTGGACTCTGGGCAGGCAATTAATATGCCTCGCAATAATACCCTTCAAGAAACGAGCTTGTGCATATTCCTTCTGCTTTTCTTTTCGCCGTTGCAGTAGCTGGAGCCTCTGATGAACGATGGGAACCACCACAAGAGCACTTTATGCCGCCAACCTTGGCCAACTTACCAACATCGCCCTTGGCATATGGGTCGCCCTTTGGCTTCTAGATGTCACCATGATGGTTGTCTCCATCATGGCCTACACTGGAGCTCAGAGTGAGGACGATCGGGCGATTATCAAGGAAACATACATCACCTTTCCTCCCGCAGGACATCACATACAACGGACCGAGATTGCCCTGGTAGGATATTCCTCATTATTTCCCAGAGGACAGCTCTTGACACGTATCGTAGGCATCCCTGGGCATTGTCTTGCACATCGTGCTTCCCACCTATTCGAGTGTGCGCATTGAGCCGCTTCGAAAGGTATTCTCTCTGAGTGAGGCAAAGAAGGGGCGCATTAGCCTATTGAAATACCCTGTGGCCTATTCGCTCGTTGCAACTGCAGCTTGGGCAGTTTGCATTGCTTTCCAGTCAGACTACGTGCCCATTTTGGGGACCAACAAACTGCCCGAGTGTGTTGAGTTTGGCGATGAGCTGTCACAGTGTGGCATGCTCACAGCAAGCTGGATCTTGGCCATGATATACTGGTAACCTACCCAGGAGGAATCGGCCTGAAATAAGCTGACGTGCGTTAGTGCCTTGCATTTGACCAGCCTCATCGTACATCTTGAGACTCTTCGTCGACTGACATATCCGGTCGAGATGGACACCCAGCAATTGCTTGCGATGCATAGGGAGACAAGGTCTGCACCTCCGAAGCGAGGTCGATCAAAACCATGAATCAATTTAAAGCAAGCCTCTAGAGATACAAGACTAATTTAAGAAAATTATCGTAAAGATGGTGTCGTCAGGAGGCCATTATCTTCCACCTTGAGATGTTCAAGCGCTCCCTGAATATGTGGTAGTCCGCTATTTGCACTAGCTAGAGGTGGCGTAGCGCTGTATGTGCACTACCTAAGGCTCGGCTTATCGATTGGGCAATTGACCCACCACTCTGGCAGAAAAGTGTCACCGCCAAAAATTTCCATGAGATTTCTGCCCCTCCAACAACAGCCGGACGAAGCTCACCACATCGTCCAGCACGCAAAATGAAGAACTCCAAGAAGAACAGCGGCTCGGCTGCTCCCAAAATCTCCGATGCGCGTTTCGCTAGCTTTCAGACGGACCCTCGGTTCCGTCTGCCGTCCAAGAAGCAAACCAAGACCACCATCGACAAGCGTTTCGCTGGCATGCTCAAGGATGACGAGTTCACAGCCACTGCCAAAGTAGATCGATACGGTCGCAAATTGAAATCGGACACGAAGAAGAAGGCCTTGCAGCGATTGTATCAGGAAGAAGGCGAGGAGGAAGATGAGGACAAAGACAGCGAAGAAGACCAGGAGAGTGATGATGGGCTCGAAGACGACCTCGAGGTCGATGACGACGAGATTGTGCAGAGGGAGCTTCGTGCTGCCCATGCAAAGTACGATCCGGCAAGAGGCGGAGGATTTTCTTCCTCCGAATCAGACTCCGACTCCGACTCTGATTCCGACTCGGACGAGGAAGCCGGCGTAGTCACCAAAGGCGTCATCCAGAAGCTACAAGACGAGCAGGGAGAAGTACAGACAGGAGAGGTCACGCGCCGCATAGCTGTCGTCAACCTCGATTGGGATCATGTCAGGTCGACCGATTTGATGGCTCTATTTGCCAGCTTCATCCCAGCTGATGGCGGGCGAATTGAGAAGATTTCTGTCTACCCCAGCGAATTTGGCAAGGAAAGGATGAAGCAGGAGGAGCTGGAAGGCCCCCCAAGGAGCTCTTCAAGAACGAGGCCAAGTTGGACTCGGATGAGAGCTCTGACGATGATGATGAGGATGGCGATGAGAAGATCAAGAAGCAATTGCTCCAGGAGGGCGATGACCAGGACTTCGACAGCGATGCGCTCCGAGCGTACCAACTGGACCGTCTGCGTTACTACTATGCTGTGGTTGTCTGCTCCGACAAAAAGACAGCACAGAAGATTTACGAAGCTACGGATGGAACCGAGTACCAATCCTCATCCAACTTTTTGGATCTGAGGTTCATCCCAGATGAAGTCACATTCGACGATGAAGCCAGAGATGAATGCGACAAGGTGCCCGAGTCATACAAGCCAATCGAATTCGTCACAAATGCGCTTCAGAGCTCCAAGGTCAAGTTGACTTGGGACTTGCACCCCGAGGAAGCCGCTCGCAAGGAATCCATCAACCGAGCATTCAGTGGAAGCCGCGCCGACCTGCAAGAGAATGATCTACGAGCCTATCTAGCTAGCGACAGCGAGGATGAGGATTCTCAAGAAGATGATGGAGGCGTCGATGGTGCGGCAGACGAGCCGAAGCTTTCCAAGAAGGAATTGGCACGCAAGAAAATGCGTGAGGCGCTGGGTCTGACCGACGAAGCCGCACCCAAGGCATCCAAAGATGCTGCCGTTGGCGACATGGAGATCACCTTTACACCAGCCCTGTCAGGCAACATGCCAAAGAAACCAGAGGGCGAGGAGGAGACGACGATGGAAAAGTACATGCGCAAGGAACGTGAACGCAAGGAGAAGAAGCGTCAAAAGGCCAAGGCGAAGAGGGAAGGCATCGATGTGGAGGACATGGAATCCGAAGCCGAGGGCGAGGAGCAGGCTGCAACCAATGCGGATGAGGATCTGGGCTTTGACGATCCATTCTTCACTACCGAGACACCCGCTGGAGCAGCTCCATCAAAGGCATCGATACGAAAGGAGGAGCGAAGAAAGAAGCGGGAAGCACGCGAGGCAGCCGAGCAGGAGGCGGCAGCCCAAAAAGCCCAGCTGACCAAGGTGATGGCCGAGGATGCCGACGAGAACCAGGCAGACCACCTCGACCACTTTGACATGAACGAGATTATGCGGGCGCAAAAGCACAAGGACAAGAAGTTGAAGGGCAAGAGGAAGAAGCAGCTGGAGGAGAACCGAGGCGGGCTTCAGGAGGATTTCGAGATGAAGGTAGACGATGATCGATTCAAGGCCGTGTTTGACAGCCATGAGTTCGCCATCGATCCTTCAAACCCCAAGTTCAAGGCGACGGAAGGCATGAAGCAGCTGCTAGAAGAGGGCCGAAGGAAGCGGAGAATGGGTGATGACCATGAGGATAGGGGGGTGAAACAGAAGAAGTCGAAGAAGGAGAGGCGATGAAGACTGTTAATGACAGAGGATGACTTGTTGGAATCTACTACGAGGAAAAGTACCGGTGGCGCACATGCGCTTGTAAATGGAGTTGAATGGCATCACAAGGTTGAATAGAGCATCCAAGACATATCGCAGCAGCAATTGTTGCTTCCACCCTCTCGTTTTCGGTGTAAAGTGTCTCGAGGGGCTGCGAGCTGCACGGTTCGTCATCACACATCATGCGTGTCTTGATTCCAGGAATGCTCAAGGTCGGCGGCCTTTGTGTGAGAGAGCTTGAGGCAATGGGGGCTCTGCAGGGCATGGCTTCAGGTGCCGAGACATGCCATGCTCTGCCAATGTGTTGGACCAACGGAGACATAGGAGGCGTGAGTGACCCAGAAACACCTCGCACGCACCTAGCTCAACATCAAGTCATCGGCACTTGCGTCTTTGGAGACATGCCCGGTGAGCACGTAATGCATCAGCGGTGGGAACGTGGAGTTGAAAACCCACACGCTGGGAAAGATACGGTATGCGTGTAAGTGAGAAGGAAGGTCAGACTAGCCGCCAAGGAGAGTCTCATGATGGTCCAGGTGACGCTTGGCCAGATAGCCTCACACACACCGTGTTTGACAGGTCGAGGGAGTGATTGGCCAGAGAGCACATGCAGGAGATGGGTTCCCTCCCCCCCTTCGCCTATATACGCCTCATTCCCTTGACCAGTGGGGGATGGAACGCGAAGCTGTTGATAGACCGGACGCAGCCAAGAGAGTGGGAAACCCCACCGGCCGAGAACAAGCATCGATGGTAGGTCTTGGCCGGCCGCGCATCTGCCTATCACTTACTTGATAGGCAAAGCGTGGAAACGGCAGTGCCGGTGTGTGGTTTTCTCTCGTGTTTTATTTGTGTCGGGGATTAGACACTCCATAGAAAAGAGAGGATCTCAGGGTTCTTTGGGAGGAGGAAGGGAGGGCGGAGGAGAGTGGTGATGAATATCTCCCGAATGTGGCGGAACGGCGTGAAGGAGTAAATGAAGGGTACCATCTGCACGGTGATGAGTGCAAGCACCCCGTAGGATTGCAGGCACATCACCATATTGCCCAATGTGGAAGAAGTGTCGAACTCGTGTTGCCGGCATCACCACTTTGCTCACGCGCCTGCATGCGACGGAATAACCACGACGCAGTTCTTGGGGACGCAGCTTCATGGCTATGTATATCGCTCGCATATGGGATAGATCGCTTGTATCGGTTGATTCGCAAGGCAGATAAAAGTGTCATTTGCAGCGGCGTCGGCAGCTTGAAACGGGGTGGCTGCTCTGTGGCGACAAGGTGCTGCCCATAGTTTTTTTGATAGAAGTCTAGGGCAGTTTTGGCCGTCATCCCTCCGTCAGCATGAGGTGCTCTTCACCGCCCCTCGCGTGCGTGAAGGAGGGTTGCATCGGGGGACTGTGTGTGTGTGTCGAAGAGAGAGAGAGTGTGTGAGTGGGAATACGATGGGGGTGGGGGGAGGCAAGAAGGGAAAGACGAGAGGACGTCGATTTGGGGCCGCGGCATCTGTGCTGCTTTGCATGCAGCAACGGCGTTGCATTGCATCGCACCGCATTGCAGCTGTATCGCACCCTATCACGTAGGCTCGCCCGTGTCTGTCGGTCGCAACAACTGCCTGCCGCGCATCAAGTGTGTGGATGAATGATGGCGAGAATGCCATGTCTTTCTCGATGGCAATCATCATCATCGTCAAGTTTGGGAGGGTTGTAGATTCGAGGTGGTGTGTAAATCGTCAATCTGCTCCTTCCTCTCGTCACCCTTCTCGCCTCTTCACATTCCTTCCTTCCATCTATCCATCCCACCGCGTTCTCTTACCCCGCCTCACCCATAGATTGCTTGCCCTCTTCTCTGTCACGCATACAGACTCTTCCAACTTGCAACGTCTTGACTCGCACACCATCAACCAGATCCTCGCACCACCCATTCCCAGCCACAGACGCACATCCTCCCACGCCCGCCGTCCAATCACTGCGTCCAAACTACGCTGCAGGCTGGCCCAAGCTCCCCGCCTAGAGCGCACTAGCCCCGGGCTGCCAGGGCTGCCGGGGCCTCGCAAACCTGGGAAACCTGGGTTTGGACTGCCTGACGACTCTCGATGCGACGATGCACACCACCATCTCGATACCATGACACCTTGAGCGACCAAGGCAGCCAGCCCACCCTGGCATCCCTGCACACCACCACCGTAGCGGCTCCCCGACTCCATTGTTGATAACGCCCGACCGAGATCGTCGCTCATCATGGTCAAAGAGCGGTCATGAGCCCCTGTTTTGCCTGTTTCTCTCTGCTCGTGCCGTTGCCGATTGCACCTCCAACTGCTCTAGTTTCTGACTTCCAACTCGGGCTGCCTCTTTGCCTCCTCGTTCGCCTTACGTTGACGCGGCCAGGAGAAGAAGGGGTCCTTAAAAGCCGACAAAACCACCCGACTCATCCTCGCTTCTTTCCGTACATATCGTAACGTTTCCCCCACGGACAACGGGCTCCACGAAACATCTGGATCGTGACACCTCGTCCTCGTCAAGAAGGTCAATAACGAATAATATTGCCCACCCCTGCCCTGCACACATTAGCGCCAATCCTGGCCGCCGGGGGTCACTGCATCTCTGTGTGCATGCAGCATTGCCTGCATACTTTCACCTCCGCCAAGAAACCAAGACCCGAGAGATAAAAAACCAAGCAAGCATCCCAACCACTGGGTCTCTGCCCACCAAGCGACGGGCTCTGGTCCACCTACGATTTTTTTTCTCCCTCTCTCTACACGGGGGCGAAAGGAGGCTTCTGCTCTATTTCTAAGCTGCTCTTCTTTTAATTCTTTGAACGACTTGTCGTTTCCAGAAGAGCCGGGCGTAGTGTCTCTCCCCCCATCTCTCTACGGCTTGCCACTTCTGTCGTGAGAGCAAGACAGCAACAGCAGTAAAGCTATGCCTGAACCTGCCGCGTATCCGCTGCTACAGGCCTCTGGTCTTCCGGCTCCTGCGCCGATAGTTGTCCCAGCCACTCAGCCACTGTCCGGCATACAACGCTTCGCCGTCACTACGTTCGCCGTCCTGCGCATCATCCGCGGCTTCGGCTTCGTCATCTACCCGGCTCTCAGTGTCTCCAGCTTCGAGCTACCTCCCAACGGTAACGCCTTTGTCCTCGGTAGTCTCCTTGGCGTACGCGACCTGCTGCTGGGCGGCCTGTTGTATACGGCCGACGAATACCTTGAGCGCGAGGTGCGCCGCGCCCTCGTCGTCAACTTGCTCAGCGACGCCTTCGATACCTTCATCCTCATCTTCTCTGCTGCTTGCGCCGCCAAGTGGGAGCACCACATCCTCGGCATCGTCTTCGTCGCCGTGCTGGCTTTCCTCGAGCACCTCACCCTCTTCAGCATGAATGATGACGAGGAGCTCATCGCCAGGCACGCCGCCAACGGCGTCTACGGCTACCAAACCATGGTCCATGGCGATGATGACAAGAAGATGCGCATGAACTCTTGGTTGGCCGAACTGCAATTTGCCGAGGAGGTGCGTTCAGTCACGCCGACTGAAGAACAAGGGGAGTAAAGTGATGGTGGATACTTCGCGCTACTGCTGCTCCTCTTCTTTCCTTTTGCTCTGTAATGAGCTCTGTGTTCCGTTTTGCAGGGAGTTTGAGGATATCCGGACGAGGAGTTGGGGGGCGAAGACTTGTTTTGTTTTCTCAGCATGGCGTTCACATGGCTTGCGGATTTCATGTTTAATGAAAGGCGATGAGGGTGAAAATTTCCATTATCGAGCGGTTGTAACGCAATATACCTGTTCCCATTCTCCTCTCATATGCAAATGGCCTGAACACTTGCCAGGTAGTGATATCTGTTCGGCGAACTCCCCTCTCGGCATTCCGTCATGTGGTCGGCGACTGCCATGGCTTTATCGAGTTGGTTCAGTACCACGATCCAGTTGCGGTGCTCCTACATTCGGAAATTACTTGCCGAGCGCTGAACGGCCAGGTTCAGGGCTGATGAACTCCAGGACAGGGATCCTGCCAGGTCCCACTGGACACTCGACGACGACGCTGGGATGGCCATGAGCCTCAGCTCGCGATGATGCTGATCTCTATCTCCACCTTCCATCACATACCAGGTGCGGCTGGACACAATGCCTCATGCCGGCCGGCAACAAAAGGTGTTCCAGAGAAACACCGACATTAGGTGGTTTCAATGCACCGTGAAAGCTAATGAGAAGGCCTGAGCGGCTGTGAGAACGGGCTGACAAAAGTTTCCAGCCAAGATACGGGTACAGTGCATGCATGGCAGTGTCATGCCGCATCATTGACACATAGTTGACCATGATGATAGACAAAAACGGCAATGTCGCGACAAGAGAGAACTGTGCACACGCGGTTCATACGCCACCAAGGACTGGCTGTCGGTCAGTGTCAGCGACATCCGGACGAGGTACGTGCATGCGTGAAGACCAGCGCATGCAGATGAGTGGCCTGGGGGAAATATTCGACATCTTGGCTGTCTGACAAAGTGTCAAGTTTTTGGACGGGCCGTGTCTGTCGACTGAGACACTAAATCTGGGTTGCTTCTTGGAGGCGTTGCCACGAGGCAGGCATGATTGTTTGCTGACACCTGGGGAGTTCCTTAGTGTTGCAGTGCATGACCTTGTTTGCTTTTCTTTTGCGAGAGAGATTGCGATTCTTGGTAAGCATGGGATTGTTCGGCTTGCAGATCCGGGCAGAAGACTGAGGAAGCGAGGGTGCGCCACTGTGATGCCCAATATCAACGGCTACGCCCGACATGAGATGACAGGCCTTCCCGGCAGTATGGTCCCGGCAATGGAGCTGAGACAAGGTTTATATCAGACGAGAAGGGTAGTTGGCTGAAGAGGGGAAAGCTGAAGTTCCCCATCGTCTAAAAAGATTACCCTTACATCATACTTCTTCCCGGCTCGCCCGTTCATTGCCAACTGACGCCCCGTGCACTCGGGACCATAGTTCGCGGGACAGGGTTCAGGCCACTTGATTATTGCCAAGCGATCAGGCTGATCGGTCATAATAACGGAATACGAACGAGCCGAAAAGCAGAGCTAACCAAGAAAGCGCCTGCGCTTAAGGGCCGGGGAATCTGAGACCTTGCTTGCCTGCCGGCTCGAAAGCCTGGGGGAATCTGAGACCCTTGTTTGCCTGCCGGAAGAACGAGGTGTGTACACAATCGGGCCCGGCAGTTACTTGAGAGGCGCACCATGGTATCCAGCTCTCCCGCTTTTAGGCAACGCTTTATTGTTATCTTTATTCGGGCTTCGAGGATGAGGGGGGGCTTCCTAGTCATGGCTATACGCGACCAACAGCCACGTCAACCCAATGAGGCAAAAGAGAAAAGAGATGGCATAGAGAATCGTCATTATCGTGTGTTGGCGGAGGCAGGTCAGAGACATGTCCCACGTCGGCACGGCGACCCGTCCGCCACCCAGGCTGCGATGCAGCCGCTGGGCAGGCTTTTGGCCCATTCACGTCTCGGCGGCACCTCTCATTGCGCCGGTGACGCTGTGCCAGTGCAGCCCCTTTCACACATGGACGGACGGCAGCTGTTCTACATGAAAGAGAGAGGGAAAGCGTGGCATACGCCGGCGTTGTGTCTCACTTGTTGGCCATCCTATTCATGTCTTTCCCCTTTCCCCTCTCCCCCCCTGCGATAATGGCTCCGCGAGTAAGGCCGGCTGTCCTAGGAAAGGGACTCTGACGGTGTGTTGGCGAGGGAGATAACGGTGAGCTTGTCTGAGTGGTGCAGCAAGACGCCACGCTGCTACCCTCACCGGACCCGTCTCACTGTGATGCTGTGATAACTTTGGTGCTAGAATGTGAAGACAAGGGAGCTCCGCGCTTAATCACATCCCATGCCTCTCGAGGAGCTGAGCTTTAGGAATCACGATAGCCGACGACGTGCTCATTTAGTTCCCGTCCACAGCGAGATACGGTGAGAAGAAAGATGCTGGGAACACCCGATCTTGGCACCTGGACGGTCCCATCGAGATCAGCTCCGACAGCAAGGAAAGGGCTGGGCACTTGGGGATGCATGTCTTAACATTTTTATCCCTATTCCCGCAATGGACTAGGGATCGGCATTGGACCTGAACTTCGGCTTCGATAGCATCGAGTCATCTGGGGTTGGGAAAGTCTCGTGCCACTTACGTACCGATGGCCAAAAGAAGGAAGAAGGAAACCAAAGGAGGAAAAAGAAAAAAAAAAGCAGACACGGGCTGACGGGATGCAGGGAAGCAAGGGCGAGAAGAGAAAAAAAAAAGAAACCATCCAAGCACTGTGGCGTCGGTCCAAGCTTAACTTTTGGGACAAGGACAGGGAAAGGAAGACTCAGGCTCATCACAGGTGTATCCCGTTCGAGACATGCAATAGGGATCGGCACAAGAACTATGCAAGCCTCGCCGAGCTGAACTATCCCTCCCAAAGCCACGCCTTGGCCACGATTTATTCCCGTGCTAGGCTTCCCCCGTGGTGTTGGTAGCCCATGGCGTGGTTCTTTATCTGGTAACCGATCGGTGAATAGGCTTTTCTTTTTGCGTGCTCTCTCTTTGCACATTTCTTCTTCCTGTATCGCTACCCTTATATCAGGCACGCTGCCCTGCCCGCGTGATTTTCTCGGGGGAGGAGAGCAGCTTCAACTCCCTTGTTTGCTGCCATCTAAGACCTTTCTCGGGGCGATATTTGCACGCTCGCAGCTGTCCATTCCTTAACCAGGGCTTTCTCTCTCTGGCTTTCTCTCCCTGCTACTGTCTCGTCATATTCACAGGACCGCCTATCCAGCTTCCCTACTATCTATCTCATACCCTCCTTTCCGACTTCTCGTCCCTCCTTCCATACCCGCCAACATGGCCGAAGAAGAGGCTCCTCATATCATCCTCGATGGCGTGGGCATCTTTTGGATGATATGGGGCGGCGTATGGACCATCGCCCTCATCACCGGCATGACGTATCTGTGGACGAACCGACACATGCCCCTGCTGAGGATCCGCGGCCTTCCACTGTCCTTTGCCGCCGTCATCCTGCTGCACATGTACTGGACCGGAGTGCAGTACGGCTACGTCTACGGGCCTCTCATGTCGGCCGGCGTAGAGTACTGGATCATGAACATCTGGCTGCCCTTTGGCATCGCTCTCTTCCACGCCTCCAACAGCCGTTTCCTTTACATCGCGAAAGCCCAGAAGAAGTTTGTCTCCGAGAAGCTCGAGGTCGACCGAGCCTCTATCCGACCTCGTCCGAAGACGCTCGTCGGAAAATTCCGGCAGATGGACCACACAAGTCGCGTGCTGCTGCTCGTGTGCACCGGCATGGCCTTTCAGGTATGTGGGCGAATCATCCCTCGCCTGACAAGCACGTGTAAGTGAGCATTTGCTGACTCGCGTGCAGCTGATGCTTGCCGTCTTCATGTTTCTTGTGTCTCGAAAATTCCACCCGTCCTTTGGAATACCAGGCACGGAAGTCCACGGCACGCCTTCTGAGCAGAGGGCGGCAGCCGGTCGTGGATGGGAATGGTATGTAGATTAACAAGAGGATTTGTATTGCCAAGGACTCAGCTGACTTGTCTGCTAGGTGGCCGTCAGTCTTTTGGCAGTTCTTTTGGGCCTGGCTTGTTGCACCGTTTATTCTGTGGAAGGCCCGTAAGCTCAATGACACCCAGGGCTGGAGGACCCAAACAATCGGATGCTGCCTGTCCAGGTAAGTCATTCCAATAGAGAATCACTTTTGCGCTTGGCTAACCCAGTTAGCCTTCATGCAACTCCCTTGTGGCTCATTGGCATATATGTCCCTGCCATGGCGCCCGTTAACCGCTGGTGGATTCCCCCTCAATGGTGAGTGAGTTCTTTTTGTCCGTGTAGATGTGGCCTAACATTTGTTGTAGGATCGCTCTCTCCGTCTGGCTCATCGAAATCTTCACCATATTCCTTCCCTGCTGGGAGGTGATGAAACACCAGGCTCTCTGCGAGGAGACCAGGGCATCGCTCGCGCGCTGGGAAACCAATAACAGGATGGGGGAGATGAGTGGCGTCAAGTCCATCATGTCGACTTCGACGGGAGGCTCGTGGGTGTCACGAATGACGCAGACTGCGTCTATTTCCACAAGCTCAGGAGGCAGCGTGCTGACAATGGATGCGCTTGAACTCACCTTGTCGAGGAATCCCGCGCCTCTCCAGCACTTTTCCGCCCTACGAGACTTTTCTGGAGAAAACATTGCTTTCTTGATGAGAGTGAGGGAGTGGAGGATGACCTACTTTGCTGAACAGAAGAAGGGCAAAAGGGAACCCTCTTCGAAGCCCATATCCCCAGAGTGCTTCGAGAGCGCGCTGCACATTTACCACGACTTCATCAGCGCCAAAACAGCCGAGCTTCAGGTCAACCTGGCGTCCACGGACTTCAAGAAACTCGAAAACGTCTTTGAGCCAGTCGCAGGCGTGTTGTACAGCGACGAGGCCTGTATTAACCCCATCGCGCCATTCGATGGGCCCTATCGAGCGACAAAATCAAGCCACTCCCACGAGTCACAGACGGCAATCAACCAGGAGCACGACGTCACCGAGCTGCCAGACATTTCCCTTGGCAATACTGTTCGAGTATGCGAGATTCCCGATGGGTTTGACCAGTCTATTTTTGACGACTCGGAGAAGAGCATCAAGTACCTTGTCTTGACCAATACTTGGCCCAAGTTCATCAAGGAGCGCCGGTCATTTGAGTCATGAGGATAAGCCAGGCAAATATCGAAATTCTTGTAAATGTGTGTATATCAAGTGGGTAGCATAGCGGGACCAGGGAATATAGCGAAGGATATAATTTTGGAACACTACATGATACATCATTCCCTCAGTCACCATTCTCTCTATCACCACGTGAGGTACTTGATGCCAGGGCGATTGCTTACTACATAGTCGCCATATGCCTTGTCTGCCTGTATAGATTGAAGCCCAGTCGGTCTATGGAAGATACAGGGTCAAGATATCGTCACAAACCTCACAGGCAGCCCTCGAGCAATGTGTCTGATCTCCCTTTCTGAATGAGATTTACAGGGCAATAAATCTCCGAGGCGCGATTAGGTTGGTCTTCTATCCACAAGCGCAGGCCACATGCTGGCGTGCACCGAGACATGATGCTCAACGAGCCACCACGCTTTTCCCTTTCTTCTCCTTCTCGTGGTCAGCACGCCTGTCTCGACCTTGGGCGCGTGCCGAAGCAGTGTCTTCTCGGTCACGTTGACGTGAAATATTTCAACGTTGGGGACTTGGGAGGGTGGTTCCTGGGAGACCAAGACAAGCTGTGTTTCTCATCAGCTATCGATGTAAAGGAGGTGTCTGCGCGTCTGACAAATGGCGCGAGTTGGGTGAGCACTCACCGAAGTAGTGGCTTTGGCGTGTCCCAGGGACGTGAGATAACCGGCGTATGATGCGTAAAGGGTCGCCCGATCTATAACGAATGTCATGGGGAGACGCTGATCAGAAGGGAGTTGAGGAATCATCACCGCTACCTAGTCCCGCGGCAGTGTCTCTCAAAGATTGTGTCCATCACTGTCTTGGAGAAGAATCGGCAGATTTTTCTTCTTCTTCGTCCTTTATTTCTTGTCTGCTATCTTCTCGCGCCGTCGCAGAAGCCATGGTTCCCGCGAAGTGATGAGCCGAGGAATGACAGCAACAAGACAAGAACCCGTGGATGACGCGGCAACGAGAGGGTTGGGGCGTAGGGCATTCTGCTCTCTCGCCCACTGTGCTTCGACAGAAGAAGAAAGAAGAGAGAGAGAGAAAAGCTCCGGTTATGTCGCCCCAAACGCTTGTTTCAATGCAAGATATTGCAGTGTCTTGGGGTGCGGGGATCGGACTATCTGCCGCGGTCTCGGAAGCCGCCACGCCCGGCATATACACGCCCCTTTGAAAGCTGGTCGAAGACAAGGACGTAGCAACCAAGGGAAAGGAGATTCTGAGATAGGTGAAGGGGTAACCAATGAGGACGGTGCGTAGAGGACCCGGGTTGATGGATCCCCCCGTTTTGCCTAGTTTGGCAATTTCTCGGAGGGATCTCGGCGTGGGTCCCCCGCTCTAGCCCCGGCCGGTCGGTGCTTTGTATATTATATTCGTACTTTTTTTTCTTCTTTAATTATTATTAGGGCCTTTGCTGGTGCTGGCACCGCCTACTATCGCCCGCTAGTCTTTGACCTTTTGCCTCTTGTTCACACATGTTTCAGTATCGGCAGATCAGGGCGGCTCTTTGAAATGCTCTACCGGCCTAATTCACGCGTTCCTGGCCTCATGCTGCGTCAGTGTGTTGCCCTGTCGACTGAGGTCTACCTTGAGCTTGGAGAGCACCCGTATCTTGCTGTCGGAGCAGTCTCTTGCTTGCAAGTTATAAAGAATTTCTGGGTAGGTGTTGTACGCCATACGTTGATGTCAGCGGCGTGTTTATCGCCAGTTTGTTCCCGGAGGAAGCACCATTGGCCTCGAGACGACAGCCAAGCCGCATTGTCGGTAACGTTCTTCACCGTGAAGGCTCATTCCTGAAAATGTCGCGGAACCTTTTCCGAGACTGAGGGGCGGTTCACTGACCTGATGATTCATAGTCCAGAGCCTTTCCCCTGTCTTGTCAGAACCACACCTCTGGGACGGCCCATTGTCAGGGGAAGGGATATCCAGGCCCATTGTACCCATCGTAAGACGCTGCATAGGTCAGCCCATGATTCGAAAAAGTGTTTACTGTTCAGTCTCTGCCCCTCCAGCTGCAACGGCTGACTCATTTGCTCCAGGCCGTGGCAGCGCGCGCAAACCCAGGAGCCAGGACCAAAGTACCGACTGTGTAACGCGAGACATGATGCGCCCTCCCGTTCCACCTTCGAGACATGCTGCGTTCCACCGCAGAGGTTCTAGCTTCAGTGATCTGCGTCCTAGGAGACATGGCGATAACGGCAAGGTGTGGGTGTTACGTGGCGTAAGCTACATTGAAGGGGTGTGCTGTTGATTAACCTGCCAATGACACCCGTCAAAGGTTCTCGCCAAGCAGGATTCTCTGACACTTCCTCGGGTGTTCTGGAGTGGCTGGTTCGCCAATGTAGTCACATGGGCGCTGATGGCTGACAGCATTCACGTGTGGCTCGTTGACATGGTATTGGGAGGTGATGGATGGTGTGAGTATCACATCAGTCCACATTGTTAGCTACCAGACACCGAGGGATGCCGTGGATAGCTATCTTGGCCTATTGCGGGTGACCCTGAGTCAACCTTTGTTCTAGCAGAATTAATACGCAGTGAAACTTGGCAGTCAGGATGAGGCCAAGGCAGACTATTCTGAATGAGGAGGCAATGACGAACACAGCATTGCCTAGCCTTGCACGACCGTCGGCCGTGCTGCCTGCTGGGCGAGCCTCTGATGACATGACGGCCGTCCTGCCATCATTCCCGAGGATGAATCCCGCCCAGCCAACATACGTGCCGTTCATGCTCCCAACTACCCCAACCATATATATAGACTTTGTAAACATCTCTGGCTTTGGCACAACCCCAATCGTCTTACTGTAAGAAGAAGAGCTGCCTAGCAGTTAGGGAGAGACCAAAGACCGTCTCAAAAAGATACCCTCCCTCGAAGGAATGCGGACCACAACTGACACTCTACCCTCCTCTGTTGCCGCATGCCATCCACCAATTGGCTCATTCCAAGTACTGATCGACATATTCATCATCTTGTGCACACCACAGGGCGTGTAGTGGGTGGTGGTTGAGGAGCGGCTCCGAGCCTCCCTCAACCCACTCCACGTCTCATCAGCCAAAGACTCCCAAGTGGTGAGTTGGCCCCCCCCCCTCCCCTTGGACATGGCTTCGTCTGCAACATCAGACTGGCACCAGTATGACATGCACCATGGGCGAGAAGCACCCTTTGGGCATAGGGGATTCATGGACATCCAACCTCGTTCGCTAGGGGACTGACCCCCTTAGGCATCCTGTCCATCTCTAGGCGACGGGAGCAGCCGTGCGAAGGAGGGGGCCGGAGGGGAGAGAAATAAGTATTTAAACCAGGCCCTCGCGACGATGTTGGAGCTTTCCTTGCCTACCAGAGCTCACCAGCAAACTCGCCTCACTTTTCAGTCATTCTTTCTACTTTCAGCTCGCCATGCCACACACCCAGAACAGCCCGCCGACGACCGGCACGCAGATATTCGGGCATGGAGAGTCTATACAGCTGCCCTTTACCACTCTAACGGGTGCCTTTTACCACCAGGTGTCTCAAAGACCAGACGCCTTGGCTGTGCGTGACCTATCCGGGTCAGCGCCGCGGGAATGGACATACCAGCAGCTCGCCGCCCGCGTCCAAGCCCTAGCCCTGCGGCTGCGCAAAAGTGGCGTGAAGCCTCATGATAGAGTCCCCCTCATTGTCAAGCGTGGGATGGACATGGTGGTTGGCATCTGGGCAATCTTGTCGTGCGGTGGACAGTATGTTCCACTCGATGGCAGCGTGGTTCCTGACTCAACCATTTGCCATGTTGCGCAGCAGTCGGGGGTGGGCATCGTGGTTTGTGTCTCGGCGACAGAAAAACGTGTCAGGAGCCTCTGTCCTGAGAGCCTGGCTATTGTCGTCAACGACGAAGCCATCGCGGATGAGGAGGAAGCTGCTGGTGAATGGCTGGACTTGGCCGAGCCCAGCCAAGGCTGCTATGTCATCTACACGTCCGGTTCGTCTCCCTTCTCAGCTTGTACTACCCTTCATCCTCATGCGCGTTATACTAATAACCTTTCTGCAGGCACCACCGGCAAGCCCAAGGGGGTGGATGTCTCACATCGCAACGTGGCCAACCTGGTATGTCTCTACCCGGGCAACCTGGGCATCCGGCCAAGAGATAGAGTTGGCCAGGTCCTCAACATTAGCTTCGACATGGGTAAGATTGCAGAACCAAGGCCATCTGGATCTCCGAGACTGACCGGCACAGCGGCGTGGGAGGTGTTCGCGTGCCTCTGCAACGGCGGCACGCTTGTGCTGCGTGGCTCTGACTGGGAGCAGACGCTCAGAGAAGTAAGTCATGCATGTGTCCTCAAACATACAGGACGTTCATGGCTGACTCTTCGGCACCCGTCTACTCTAGATCGATGTCCTAATTTGCACTCCCACGATACTGTCTCGATATCATCCCCGCGAGTATCCCAACATCAAGGTAGCCGCCACAGCTGGCGAGCCAACCTCACAATGGTAACCAGCGCCCATATTATCATTTCAATACGCAATTTAGCTGACATGTCGTAGTCTTGCAGATCTTTGGGCCCGTCACGCAACCTACTGGAACTGCTGTGGCCCGACCGAGACCACAATCGTCAACACCATGCAGCAACATGTTGCCGGCGATACCATCAACATTGGCAAACCGACCCCAAACAACCAAGTTTACATTCTTAACTCTGAGGGCCAGCACGTCCCTGTTGGCCAGGCGGGCATCATGTGGGCTGGCGGACAGGGCGTGTCTCGCGGCTATGTCGGCCTGGAGTCTAAGACACGAGAGGTCTACGTCCCTGACCCGTTCGCGAAAGATGGGTAAGTGCTCCGGCAACATAAGCCATGCGACGGCTCCTAACTGTTCTCTTGATAGGTCGTGCATGTACAAGACTGGAGACTTGGGACAGTGGCGGAGCGATGGATGCATTGAGATCCTTGGCCGTGTGGACGACCAAGTCAAAGTCAAGGTAATCTATATATGCCAGTTTCTCCTTTCAGGCTGTGACGCTGACTGCGGACGTTAGGGCTTCCGTATCGAGCTGGACGGCATCTCTTCTACACTTGCCTCTGCACCAGGTATCACTCGTGCAGTGGCCCTGCTCATAGATGGAGAGATTCACGGCTTCACCAGTCCCGCGGGCCAAGATGTCTACGCTATCCTTGAACATACACGAGCCCGCCAGCCATACTATGCTGTTCCATCGCACATTCACCAGGTCCAGCAATTCCCACTCACAAACAACGGAAAGATTGACAAGAAGGCGCTGGCCGCCATTGCCGCTGCACCACCAAGCATCGTCGAGAAGTGCCATTCCAGCCAGTCCGATTCGAACAGCGACGCATCTACCATTGCCGAAGTTCAGTCCTTGTCTTCGTACACAAGCTCCACACTGACTGCAGTATCCTTGCAGAAGGACTTGACTGCTGATATCGATGAGAAGCATTTGCCTCAACCCCTTCGAGGCCTCCGTCACCGGATCTTCATCGTATATCGAGTTCTGTTCAGTCTTGTGGGACTGTGCAACATCGCCGCCATCATCGCCGTTTTGGTCACTAATGCCGGTCTGGACTGGCTGGCGACTCTTACAGCGGCCAATCTTGCTGCTGCCGTGCTCGTCCGACAGGACATGGTCATCAACCTGCTATACACTATCTTCTGTTCTGTCCCCAAGAGCTCGCCCATATGGATACGCAAACGCGCTGCCAAAATCTACCACCTTGGGGGAGTCCATTCGGGTGCTGGAGTGTGTGCGACAGCCTGGCTACTGGCGTCAACCGTCACCGACACGGTAGCATACACCACACGGGCATCTGGGTCAGCATCGCTAGCTACATTGGTGATCTCTTGGATGCTGTGCTCTCTCTGCTTTCTCTTAGTTGGGTTTGCTTGGCCGGCATTCCGAAAGAGCTACCACAACCTCTTTGAGCGCCTTCATCGCTTCCTTGGCTGGACGGCACTGCTCCTCTTCTGGGTAAAGACATGCCTATCGGTCAGGGACGAGACACCTGCAGGAGATGATCTTGGTCTCGCCTTGGTAAAAAGCCCCAGCTTTTGGCTTCTGGGGCTTTCGACTTGCAGCATCGCTTCCTCGTGGCTGTTTCTGCGAAAGGTTGATGTCGATGCGGAACCACTCTCTGACCACGCCGTGCGCCTGCATTTCAACTACACAGTGCCAGTCAACGGAACCTTCACGCGGCTCTCGCGGCGACCTCTGCTCGAGTGGCACTCATTCGCCACGATTCCCGAGCCTGAAGGTTCATCCCATACGCAAAAGCCTGGGTACTCTCTTGTGGTTTCCAACGCCGGCGATTGGACAAAGGACTGCATTCGCAACCCCGGAACAAAGATTTGGGTTCGGGGACTTCCTACGTGTGGCGTGATGCGGATCGCGACTCTATTCAACCGCGTGGTTGTCATCGCCACGGGTTCAGGCATCGGTCCTTTGCTCGGCCACATTAGCCAGCCGACGTGTCCTACGCAGCTCATCTGGTCAACATCACAGCCCGAAAAGACGTTTGGAAAGGATATCCTGAAGACTATCCGCGATAATATCCCGCACGCGGTCATACACGATACAAAGACACATGGCCGACCTGACCTGGTTCGGATGGGCTTCAACCTCGTCAGAGATTTTGGAGCCGAGGCAGTGATTGTGATTGCCAACGAGAAAATTACGAAAAAGATTGTCTATGGCCTCGAAACAAGAGGCATACCCGCCTACGGAGCTATCTGGGATAGCTAGGCTTGCAAGTTGGAGAAATATTTCGTTTGTATATGTATCTATTCGGGACGGCTAGGGTTCACAGCACCAGTCCGGCACTATTTCCCCCATTTCCTATGTAAAGTGTAGCGAGTTGATAGCAGCAATGTAATAAGAATCGAATAGTACTTTGCAAGCCTCGACTGCCAACTCCTTCTATGTATGCCGTTCGTCGTTGCGACTATATGGATGTCTTAGCATGATGGTTTTGGGGCAGAAGGGAAGAGCTTACATTGTGTGCCCTTCATGTGACATGATATGCGTCTGCCATCATGGCAAAGCCGAGGCAGGATCTAGCGATTCGATCCTCGCCATCTCCAGCCCAATTCCGAACCCGTGTGCTCAGAGGTCTGTTTACTGATCGTCTCTGCATTTGCCGCAGCAGAAGCAGCAGCAGAGGATGATCCGCAGGAGGATGTAGAGCGACTTCCAATCGTGCATGATTGAAGAGAAAGTTAAGCGGAGATGCTGTTGAAGAAGAGTGCCGGTGATTAGGATGACGAGGTGCAATGTGGCGAGTGGTTTCTGTCGATGTATGCAGGTGGAGAGTGACGAAGAAGACCTCTGTGTAGATGTGGTTTTCACGGAGCGGGAGAAGAAAGTGGCAGTGAAGCTGCAACAGGTACAAAGGTAGCGGAACTGGTCTGTTATTTCGCACTGCGCATTGGAAGCATATAAGTAGCCCATGCTTCCACACTCTCCTATCAGTTCGCTTGCTTCCAGCATCTTCCTTGCCAATATGTTTACAGCGAGTCCAAACAAGATACTATCCTCCAAGCAGTAGGAATCATTAAACTAATGCCACATCACGCAAACAAACCCTACCCCTTGGGCACCCGGTTCGATCATGAGTATGCAATCGAAGGGTCTGTTTGGCAGCTTACTGTGCAACCAGTTGCCGTAGAAATCATGCTTGTCTGATTGCACATTATAATGACATAGTTATCGATTCTTATATGTAAATTATTTCCAGTGAGAAATCACGGCCAATGCAAGGCATAATGGCTGCTAATCGCCTGCATGCCTGGTCATATTGAAGGTTAATGTTGCTGGTGTTGTGCTACGCCCACCCCTCTCCGTATCGCCCCACACCCCTCCCTATCTTCCATCCCCAGATACGATACGGCCGACACGTGATTCCTCGCAAGTAACCAGAGTGGCATCTCGATACTCTATCTTCACACTCGCATTCCAGTCTCCAAGGCCACCACCATGGTCTAGCTTCTTCGGGGGTCCTTTTTCCCACGTCTTCTTCCTCCTCTTCCTTGCCTTTCCATCTAGGTTCTCCCCTGGCCATGGTTTCCCTCTCGGTGCTCCTCGCGGGAGCCAGCGCCGTCCTCGTCTCGGCCGTGCACCCGGATGCGCTTCCATCCTACCACTACGGCGCGCCGCTCCATGTCGAGTGCATGAACCGAAGCTCGTGCGTTTAACCCCCCCTCCAGTTCCATCCTCGACGTAATCGGTCTGTTCTGACGGGTCAGTGCACAGGGAAACGGGTGAACACCTAGAGAACGCGCAGCATGAGCTGGAATGGATTCCCTTCCCCGTATGCGAAGAGACCAACAAGCCGCTAGAGTTCCACTACGGCACCGAGGGCGAGGTCAACTGCACCATCGCCTTCGTTAGCGACCCCTTCTTCCATCTCCTCGAATTCTACATCCACAGCGACGCGCCGCTATCCTGCCGCCTGCCCTCCCGGCCTCCAGCCCACGTCGAGGTTGTCGGCGAGGAGGTGCCCGAGCAAGAATACATCCCTCTGGTCTTTGCTCTGGCTGGCACTCTCCAGCAGAGCCACATGCACATCAGCACGCACCTCAACGTCCTCCTCCACAGCACTCCCAAGCACCACATGCGACCCCACGACAGCGGCGTCCTCGACTCGGCGATTGCTTACAGCACCAGCCCCCTGAGCCACATGGAAGGCTCCTATACGCGCAAGCTCATCATTGGCGATGCCCTGCCCCTGAGTTTCTCGGTGCGCTGGTTCCCAACGCCGGCGCTGCCCAAGACAGAGGGCAAAGTGGAGTGGCAGGGCCTGGGCGGCCATATCTACGCAAGCACCGTCTTTTACTCCATAGTATCCTTCATTGCTGGAGTTCTCCTTTCGGGAATGTATCTCATGGGCGTGGTGATGCCGCGAAGGTTGAAGGGACGCGCCATGGGCGGAGCCACGCCTCTGGGCTATGGCCTGAACGGTGTGGGCAATGGATGGGGGTATACCAAGAGGTCCATAGACTGATCTCGCCATTCTCGATGTACAGTTTTCATTGGTTTTGACAGAGTTGGAGTCCAGAGAGAAGAAGCCTGTCGGGAGAAAGAGGTCATCATGTTGCCCAGCGGCAGCAAGGCCTATCTGTATGAGCACTGTCTCAAAACATGTACAATTACACATTTGCAGCGAATTTTGAATGCCAACCCTAGGGATGGGCTTGTCCTTCCAGTCTTCACTGCGTCTTGCTCTTGTCGCTGCCCTCCACCCTTGTGAGAAGCCTCATATACATATCCACAGCCATCAGCGTAGCTGTAGACCGGAATCAGTACTCCAAAGAACCAACGCGGTAGGATCGGAATGTGGACTCACGAATGATGGAGAAGGGCAGATATGTGCCGTATAAAATAGTAGCCTTCTTGTCCGCGCTCAGCACGTCCGGACCCATGTGCCAGACCTCAAAGCAACATGCCGCAGCTCCCATGGCGGTGACACAGCCAAACACCAGGCCGGCAAGCTCGGCGGGGCCAGACGTCGGCTTGCTAGACATGAGCTTGTACGACAGATACGCCGCCAGGGGAAACTGCACCAGGCCCTCGATGTAGAGGAAGATCTGGAACCAAGGGGCGTGCGTCTCCTCCGCGAAGAAAGGGTCCCCCGAGGAGACGAGGTACGCGTCGCGAACAGTCGCCAGGAAATGCAGCGGCGAGGACGGCGACTCCATGACGAAGGCCGGGTAGAAGGCCGACAGATCCAGGACTGAGAGCGGTTGCAACGTCAGTAAATGGGCCCGATTAAGCGAACGGCGTCACACGAACCGAGCATGCCAATTAGTTGAACGGATATGATGGCGCAGTAGATCCAATCGCGCCAGGGCTTTTGCGACGCCATGGTGATTGCTGAACGCGTATCGCAAAGGGGTTTGGGGGGACTCGCGTGCGGGCCAGAGCTTTCAATGAATCGTATACCTGCTTCTCCAAAAACAAGAAATTCGGATCGTACAATGTCCGTGTCTCCAGAGGATGGTGTTGGTGGTACAGGTGCAGGTGACAGGACAGGTTCATGAATTCGCCTACTCCATGATGGAGAGACCCTTTATTGTGCAGTGGCCGTGTCCATAAAAGCAGGGGGCGTGAGGCTAGTAATTCCTCCCAGCCAACGGGCATTAAGTTTGCCTGGAAACAAAAGTTACTAATGATATTACTTCTTAACACCTTCAACTCTTCATGTGTTTCTGTGAAGATAAACAAGGTCCGGTATTCAGTCTATCCATCCTACTCGTAGCCCTTCGCAAAAAAAAAGATTCTTTGTACCTGTAACTTAATGTGCGCGTGCATGCATCCTATTCCTAACCATGTGGACTTGTACAGAATCAAATCATTCCTCCTTTGGCGCCGTCTCATCCCTTGATCCTTCACTAGTTCTGTGAATGAAGAACCAATACATCCTCCCAGCTCAGCTCGCTCCGGGCTCGCCTATTGCTCAGTTGAAGCGAAGGCTCCCCGTAGGAGCTCGCTCGACCAGGCCTGCCACCTCTCGTCGGAGCACCTTGAGCACTCGTCGAATCTCTGCTACTTCCGCGCCTCCCGGGTTCGTCATGTGGCCCGATAGTGCAGCCTCGCATCGGCTGAGCAGCTCGCCCACGGACGTTCCGATAGCGCCAGCCTTGCCCGCACCGCCGCGTCGGCGCATCTCGGCCACCCAGTCATTAACCACGTAGACGATGAACTCGATGATGCGGTTCAGCGCAGTTCCGCTAAAGCCATAGTCCTGTGTGTCAAAGATGTCTTCGAGCACCCGCACAATCATATCGTGAGACACTCCCAACGACAGGAACAGCTGCACAGGCCACCACGAGTCGGCTCCAACGCTGTTGTCCTGCTTGAAGGCCACGGCGTAGCGGCACACCTCGGGCAGAAGCGTCTGGATAGGGAAGACGAAGCTATCCAGCGACGTCCGGTGCGCAATGTTGCGGATCTTGCTTGCAACGGCTTCAAAGGGCATAGTAGCAGGGCCTCCCTCGGGATGGTTCGCCTCCTCGGCAGCCGTCTCATCGTGAGTCTGTCGGATGAGGTTGGCCCAGGTCCCAGCAATCGTTGTGGGGTTTCGATAATCCGCTGTGTGGTAGATCAGGAGGCAGAGGTCATAGTAGCCGGCTTGGTCGGCATAGTCATTAAATAGCTAATAATGGTTAGTACTGCGAACCTCTGTTCTGTATAACATGTTTGCACTTACTTCAGACAGGTCTTGGATCTTGCCATCCAGCGTCTGCTCAATCTCCTTCACTCGAGCGGGATCAATGCGCGTATCGATCCTGAGACGCTCCAGGAGGTCGTCCTGGATATGTGCGATTTCGAGCAGCTCGGTGACTTCATGGCTCAACATCTGCTGTTGCTGTCGGCTGACACCCACTGTCGAAACACTGGCGTTGGCTTTGGCCAAGCTGAGTAGCTTGATTCGTTCCTTGATGGGAATAGGGAAATCCGAGTTGGCAAGCTGTGCCTGCACTTCGGCGGCATCAAAGAACCGGCTTCGGTTGGTGTAGAAGCGGCACAGTAGCTCGGCGTGCTCTACGTCAGTGCTTGCCAGACGTTGTAGGAAGGTGATGACGTGGGGAGAGTCTATGGCGAGGATCCTGTCGGTCCAGCCTCGCTGAATGTACCATTCGTAGAGATCAAAGTGGAAGACTTCGTCATCGGAGCTGTTAACAACGTCATAAGCCTCGAGCCTCTTGGTAGCAATCAATGTCAGCTTTCCATCAATCATCTCCGGCTCCATGGCAGAAGCGGCGTCCAGGCTTGCGAGCACATCGTGAATTAGATCGTAGCACCGCTTGCGATCGTTGAAGGTCTTGGCCCTGGGGTCGGATGCGGGCTTTCCGTAGTTAATCCATGACAGTGCTGCGTTGCCTCGATCCTTCTCTCGAGCGACTACAAGACACAGCTGGATAGCTCCAGCGTAGTACCTCAAATCGACGTACTGGGCCACAGCACTCTGCAGGTTGGCAAATGTGAGACTACCTGCCACCTTTTCGAAGAGCCGAAGACTCTCGTGCAGCAGGCTTCTTGACTGGTTTGTGTTGAGAGGCTGCTCGGAGGCACGCTTGAGCTGCTCCTGTGCCTTGAAGATGACGACGTCATCTGGGCTGCAGAAGCTACCGCAACGTCTTCGCAGAGCATCCGCGACTGTCTCCACATTCGTTCCGCTCTCGATGTTTCGGTTGACAATAGCCTTGACCAAGACCTTGGCCAGATCCCTGCCATCCGCCTGGGAGAAGAGCTTTTCGTAGGTGAGCTCTCGAAGCTGCTGGCGAGTAATCTCATCCAGCTTGACGTAGATGTCGGAAACGCGCTCATCGAACAACATCAGTACGAAAGAGATGCCTTCCGAGATATTCTCCATCAGCTTCTGCAAAGCATGAAGAGCCTGGTGTTCAGCCTGTAGAGCCACTTCCTCCTGTCGGCTCGAAACACGCTGCAAGTCGGATGGTCCTGCAAGGCCCTGGATGAGCCCCCGGTTGGCTTCCAAAAAGCGTCTCAATCGCTCCAGGTTCTCTTGGACAGTATTCAGCTTCGTCAGAGGGACCGTAGAATTTACCGCGACACCACCAACGGGTGATGGGCCAACCTGGATAACGGTGACCTTCCAGAGCTTACGGACAAGTCGTGCAAGATACATAGCAAGGGCATCATGTCGGGACGACAGCTTCACTGCATCCGTCATGAGGGCGCGGCCATCCGTCTCGGAAATGGTGGGCTGGCCACCAAAGTCAACAAAGACAGCTCGGGCGCGGTCTTCTGTGGCTTGATCAATGGCTCGCATCGTGCCGGGGCTGGCATCACCGCCGTGACCGCAGGCAACAGCTAGTGCCGTGCAGACAGTCTCTGCGCGTCCATACATCTGGATCAAGCGTCGGCACAAGAGGTCATAGCCTTCGTCACCGGCAGCCGACCTGATCGCGGACGCAAACACATCCACCAGCCTGCGGCGGCGGATGACGTGAACACCTGTGTTGGTGAGAACAGCAAACTCGCTCGCAGGCTCGTCAAACTGGACCGCCAGCTCGTTACCGAAGCCAGTGGGCTGAGGCGCGGCCGCGAATGGCTTCGTGATGAGTCCTACAGCTTCGGCGCGGCTGCCAAGGTCGATCCAGGTCGCGTTCTCAAAGTACTTGTGGGGAGCCGTCAGCGACGACTGTGACGTGTGCTTAATGCGGCCAGTCTCTGGTCCAGCGACGAAGAGGGTGTCGTTGTTAGCGTCCTTGGCTACGAAATCCAAGAAGTAGCCTGGAGAGAAGCGAGAACCCTGTCTGCTGGGCTGAAGCGTGGTCGAGTCGAGGTCGATAAAAGAGTCGCCATCACGGCGAGCCAGCTGACTAGGGGGGAACTTGACAAGCTGGACTTGCATGCTTTGGGGGGCGACGCTCGACTTCGAGTTGTATAGATAGGAGGCCGAGTTGGTTGCACTGAAGAAGAGGCGGCAGCCAGTGTTGGTCAAGGCCATGAGGTGAAGCTTCGAAGCTTCGTTCTTGGCGATTGGACTGATGGAAATTATGCTCATGCGATCGTCCAGGAGCTTAGACTGGCTCATCATGTGAGCAATGTCCCGAAGACAGTTCTCTTTCTCCTTCTCGATGACCTTGCTGAGCCGGTCGGCGCCTTCCATATAGTAAGTCCGGATAGTTGACTTGCTGGAAAGGGTGTACACTAGCTTCCTGGAATCGTCCACGACAATCTCAACCAGATGCTCCGGGAGCTTGTGACCCCAGAAACCGCCTTGCATAGAGACGACTGCAGTCCAGCCAGGATTCTCATGGTTGATCTTGCCGCATCGATTGGAAAACCACTTCTCCTCGGATTGATAATACAGCTCGTGAATGTCAACATCGTTAGCACCTCCGAAGAAGATGCGACCGTCGGCAGACCCAGTGATCACGCGGACATCGGTTCCTCGAAGAGGAAGAGACATCTTGGTCTGGTAGAGAGATACGGACTTGGTTCCAGCCGGGGTATCCGTCGTCGATACACCAAGCAAAATCATCTCGACGGACGTGGCTACAGCCAATATGTGTGTGATTGTGTTGACAAAGATGCCTGGCTTTGGAGGGATCAGAGCAACAGCATGGATCGTATGGGGTTGGTCTTCAAAGCCAATGAGCTCGGACTCGGGTCGTGTGTAGTCCCAGAGGAACAAAGAGTTGTCGATGACGACCCAGGCGTGGTTGATCTCGGCAAAGAGGCCCATGAGCGTCTGAAGCTCTCCCGCGTTGTAATGGTCAAAGACTTGATTCGGAATCGGGTACATCTGCGTCTTGTGAAAGGGAGCCCACGCAGTCTCGGTGCCGTGGACCTCATAGTCGGATGACGGGCCACCTAAAGTCGGTCAGTACAGTCAGTAGAGGGAAAGGGATGACCTGGGGCGGTTACTCACGGCCACAGTAGGTATCCAAACTAGGGAATCCTTCATCCAGCTGCAAGAAAGTGTTGATGGCCTTGGCAGCCTTGACGATGGGTGGAATATTCTCAGCGGGGGCCACGGGCAATGGAGTGTTCTGCAAGGCGAGACCTCCAGTCGAGGGCGTGGAGTTTGCGGGAGCAAGCGCAGCCGTTGACTGGACGGCAGAGGTTGCGGTGGTAGAAGCTTGGTTGTTTGCAACGGAACTCGACTGGCTTGTCTCGGTCGTAGGGAAGAGCTGCCTTCGCACGGGATCGGAGGCAGAGATGAATCTGGAGTTGACTGCGGGCGTGTTCACAAACGCGCCTGGCACCGGCCGCATGGGCGTGGACTGCGGGTATGCCATCTTGGGCAACGCGTAGACCCTCGCCTAGACCCTGGGAGCGTGGAAGCTATCGCCAATGCTGGATGGAAGCTGCGCTATAGTGAAATCATGGGCGGGCGCGAGGTGGACAAGCCCGGGCGGTGATGATACAGGCCGCAGAAGGATGGCGGCAGCGGTGGCTGTGAGCTCGAGGGGAGCTGGGCAGGGAGCTTTCGCGTCGCGGCTTGATAGCTTCTCCTGGATCAGCGAGATCGCGAGTGAGTGGCCACGGGCCAGGGTTGGGGGGTGAGGGTATCGTTCGTGGGATGCGATGCGACAAGCAAAACAGCAGAACCAGAAAAGAAATATTTCAGACGTGATGCCCTGGAGCTTTAGGAGGCTGGGTGAACTTGGGCATTTTTCGCGATTTGATAGCCTGGCGCTAGTCCCGATCGGGGGAGGAACACAGCATCGCCTTGCTTCCTACACGACGAGATGCCGTCACGCGAGATGGAACCAGCCAGACTTGTTTGAAAAGGGTCAATGCGGACCTTGCATTTTCTTTGTTCTTTTTCCTAAAATCTGCAAGGGAGAACGAAGGTGCTTCACGAGTCATTCCAGGGACGAATTTCCCATGTTAGAAAGCAATTACAAGTTTGTACGTTTCCAATTCCACCTGCAGCCAATGATATTATTGCCCTTTCTCTCCCATCCATTAGCCTCAATGACTCCATTTTCCCATTCCAACCCAACCCTCTACATGACCAACACGGACCGACAGAATCCTCCAGAACACTCCCAGCATTGTGAATGCAGGCTGTGAGTTGAAAAGTTAGGCCTTCTTGGCCTCCCTCTCCCTCTTGCGAAGGGCTCGCTTGCGGATGTCCACATGCATGCTCTTGTTAATAGAGATGACCGTCGAGTTGTTGACGCCAGGAATCTTCTCGACAGCCCAGATCATGAAAGCATGAGGCCACCACGGCGCGTACGTCTTGGGCGCGTTGATGAACCCTCCCAGACCAACCTTGCTCAGGGCGGCGCGGACAAAGCTCTTGGCGGTGGGAATGTTGAGGCTAGGGCGGCGGATCTTACTCATGGCAGTAGTGACGAGGTGGCTGAGGATAAGGTAGGAGTCAACATTGTAATCAGCCAACTCAGCAGCCATGGCCGTGTTCCAGTGCTGGAGGAATGCCTTGCTTCCGCCGTACGTAGCGAGCAGAGGGGTAGGAGCCCATCCGGCAGTAGAGCCCATGGTCAGGATCAAGCCGCGCTTCTGCTCCTTCATTATGGGAGCAATGATACGGGTCGTCTTGATGGTACCAATGCAGTTGACCGTGATGATGCTCTCAAGCTCTTCGGTATCGCACTCGGTAAAGGGGACGGGGATGCTGTGGCTCACGCCGACGTTGTTGAGCAGAATCGCGATGTCTAGGCCTCGGACCAGCTCCTCGAGCTTCTCGTAGTCGGCATCGTTATTCTGGTTGAAGTCCATGGCAAGAGTCTTGATCTCAACGCCCTTTCCGGTGTTCTTCTCTTCGATCTCCTTGGCCAGCGACTCGAGCTTGGCCTTGGTTCGGGACACGAGGACGAGGTTGAATCGCTTGGCGGCGAGCTGGAGGGCAAACTCCTTGCCCATGCCGTCCGAAGCACCGGTTATGACGACCCAGGAACCGGGCCTGCCATACTTGCGGAGCTGCAGCAAATATTAGCGCAATTGACCCCAGGAATCGGCATCTGACGGGCGGAGGTCGAGACTTACATTGGTGCCGCTGAGCACAAAGGCGTTGAGGAGGAGCTGGAGGTAGCTGAACAGCTTGGATCCCAAGAACAGAGCGCCCACGCTCGCAAGGCCCAAGAAGACGGGCTGTGGGACGGCCTCGAGGAATTTCTGTACGGAGTCCATCTTGCGCGTAAGATGTCGGTGAGGATGGTGTAGCAAAAAGAATCCCTCGAGCAGAAGGCGTGGGTGTTGGGAAGTCCAACGAGAACGGGACAAGGACCCTGTTAGACATATGCAGCAGTACGTACCTCTCCTAACGCACTAGAATTATGGGGCCAGAGCCCGACAACCCTGAGCTCCTGCAAGCAGCAGCATCCAATCCCCCTCATTGTGTGGCGCTGGAGCTCTGCCGATTAGGAGTGGCGTTAGGTGGTATTGAACTTGTTCAGGCATGGACGTTGGCTAAATTGTTGGGGTCCTTTAGGGGCTCGGGCAACGTTCGTTTGGCCAACCCGACATCACCTCCTACCAGAGAACTCAATTCTGTAACCAGTTTGGCCATCGTCTACTCGAATTCGAAATGGAAGCCCTCGCCCCCTATCTCCCCAAGTCCCAGGGCATCTTGCCTTACTACATGCTGATCGTGAGCTTTAATCCCTAATCCCCCCTGCAAAGTGTCGCCGCGTTCCTTGGGTGCTTGAGCTGAGACATGACCATAGATCTCCATTACGTCCATTGGGAACTCTATTCAGGCGTATTCGACCCTCCACTTCAGCCGTCGCGTCTACAACGGCCGCTTCATCCGAAACCCAAAGCTTCCTCCTGCATCCGCCACCTTCAACCCCGAAGATGCCACCGACAAGATCATCCCAGCCCATAACGACCCCAAGGCGACCGACCAATTGACTCCCCTCGCCGGACGTCTCTTTGGCACCTGGACTCTCATCACTTGTGTCGTTCGATGCTACGCTGCCTACAATCTTCATATTGGCCCCGTGTACGATCTGGCCATCTGGACGTACATTGTCGCCCTGGGACACTACGCCAGCGAGCTGTTCATCTTCAAGAGCATGACATTTGGGGTACCTCAAATGTTCCCTTTCGTACTGGCTTCGTGCGCATTGATCTGGATGCCCTCCGTCCGAGACAGCTACGTACAGATCAACTAAGGCTGTTGACGCGATTTTGTCGTAGGTGGCAGGCAAGTAGTAGCGTTAGGGAATCCTTAGTTTTGACCATTGTCCAGAGGGGGCGATGGGAGTAGCCTAGGCAATGCCGTTCTCTATTCCTGTACACTGTCTTGCTCTATTGCAGCTTGTTTCTGTAGAGTTCTCCGCCACAGTTGCGCAGGCGAATCGTAGCCTGCTCTGGAGTAATATCCCTCTGCGGCTCCGCCATCAGTTCGTAGCCAACCAGGAACTTCTTGACAGTGGCTGACCGCAGCAAGGGAGGATAAAAGTGCATATGGAAGTACGAGTTGTTGACCTCCTCTTCGGTGCCGCTCAGCGGTGCCTGGTGGAGACCTGAGCTGTAGGGAAAGTTGCACTCGAAGAGGTTATCGTATCGCCTCGTGACCTCCTGGATGGCTTCAGCAAAGTGCAGCCTCTCCTCGTCGCTGAAGTCCACGAGCGAGCGGATGTGCCTCTTCGGGATGATGATGACCTCAAAAGGCCAGATAGCCCACCAAGGGCAGATGATGGCAAAGGTATCGTTCTGCCACACAACACGCTCATCTTTGGCGATTTCCAGCTTGACATAGTCCTCGAGCAGGTGGCGGCCGCCATGCTGAGCGCGGTACTTGGTCATCTGCACCAGTTCTTTTCCGGGCTCCTCTGGCATAGTCGAGGTGGTCCAGACTTGACAGTGTGGATGCGGGTTGGAGCATCCCATGGCAGCGCCCTTGTTCTCAAAGATTTGCATGTATCGGTACTGATCCTTGGGTATCGGGGCGGCGTCCTTGGCAGCCGAGATATTGAGATTGGCCGCTAAGGTCGACAGCGGGTTTGACGCCGACAAATGGTTCGCATAGATGCGAGTCCAAGTCTCGACTACGGGCAGAATGTCCTTGCCTGGCATATCAGCGAGGGTAAGCTGGTGCTTGGCCGAGAAGGTCATCACATAGCAGACGCCCTTGACAGCCTGGGCCTGCAGCAGATTGGCTTCGAGGTCTAAGCAGACATGTAAGCTAATCTTTCTGGTTATTTGGCCACATGCAAAAACTTGGTACAGTACCATCAGATGCGTCCGGGGTGTAGTCGGGCTGCTGCTCCTTGACAGCGCTGTAATCATTGACAAACACATATGTTTGGTCATATTTGGGGTTATCATCACCCGAAGCCCGAGTATTCCCTGGGCATAGGTAGCACTGCGATTCTTAGGTTAAAAAAAATACTCAGAAGAGGGTGCTGCGTCGTCCTACCTTGGGGTCATACTCTGGGAGCTTGTTCACGGCAGCAGCCTCCTGCTGGCCCCTGTAGACGACTCAATAAATTTGCGTCAGGATACGGCTCTGGGAGTGTTACTCACTGCCAAGGCCGCTTCGTGCGATGAGGCGAAACTAGCAGCCAGGTATCGGTAAGGGGGTTGTATCTCCTATGAGAGATGTCGTCGAGGATTTGGTCAGGCATCTTGGAATGGCTTCGCCTCAGTGTGACTCAGGAGTTCCACGCGTCGACAAATATGGAAGGAAGTCAGCAAATATGTTTTCGAGGGTCGCGCCGTCTTCAGTGAGGTTGATCTCCTTGGCAGGATCAAGATAATTATTGTTGACGAGCCACGATGCTTCTGGATTGGTTCCCACGTGCTTGCAGCAAGGCACCGGCCACGTCCGGAGAAACCGCCGGTTACTCCAAGCCAACGAGTGACGTCTAGCCTAGCTGGATTTCAGGGCAACGCTAGGAAAGATAAGGTTGTTTTATGTTACAGGATGAATGCTCAAAAAAGGCTCACATTAAGCCGAGGCAGCGAACCATGAACCAGTTAAGTGAGCAGTTATAGCTACAGTATTACGTATGCGCACCAATGTGTGTCATCCGATCGGCGCCCATCACTATGGAATATTTGATTCTATGCACAATCGGAAATTTCCCTTTCTCATCCTGCTTGGCATACTACGTTTCTTGTCTATTTCGTGGAGGGAGTATGATAATAACAAGAGTTGAAGTCTCCTGTATGGAGGCACTAATGCCCCTCCCCCGCCTAACTGGGTATCATGTTGGCTCTCCCATGCAAATTCCAACTGGTAGCGAGGTCACGTGCTTTGCGTTGGAGCCAGCCGCTTACCAAGTTGAGACTCCAAACCGCAAGTTGCAACTGGCGCCTAGAAACATCATGTCAAGGCCCCTGATGATCAGATCTAGCTTGTGCAATTCCATCGATTTCCCCCGCCAGCAGCATCTTTTCATCAAAATAACGCGTCGCATACCATTCTCGGAGTAAACGCGATCCTATCGACACACTTGCTGGCAAACAACGCCGCTTGCCGCCCGGGTGCCCGCGACTCTACGTCAGTGATGCAAATGCGCCAGCTGTCCGCCCCGCCCAAGCCGCTTCTCCAACACTGATCAACCCAACCCAACCCAAATGGGCGTCATCCGTAAAAAGACTGCCACCCGTGGAGGCGAGGGCGGCGTCAAATATGTCTGCGATGTGTGCTCTTCAGATATAACATCAACGGTATGTCATTGGTTCAACCCATACCCGCCTTCCGTTGTTAGCCCGCGACTCGAGACTGACCGGGTGTTTGCCCATCACAGGTTCGCATTAGATGTGCGGATCCGGCATGTACCGACTTTGACCTCTGCGTATCCTGCTTCTCCAAGGGCGAGTCGCGCAATTCGCATAACCCCGCTACACATCCCTTTCGTGTGATCGAACAGAACTCCTTCCCCATCTTCGATAGCGACTGGGGCGCCGACGAGGAACTCCTCCTACTCGAAGGTGCTGAGATATACGGGTTAGGATCATGGGCCGACATTGCCGACCACATCGGCGGTTTCCGCGGCAAGGACGAAGTTCGCGATCACTACTACAAGACATATCTCGAGTCTTCCAAATTCCCATTACCCGAACGATGCAGCCCCAACGATTCCGACCTTGCTACCGAGATACCCCGCGAAGAGTTTCAGGCTCGCAAGAAGCGCAGGATAGAGGAGCGTCGGGAGGAGGCAAAGAATGCGCCAGCCCTGCAACCTAAGACGAAGCCTACAGCTAGTGTTCCCAGCTGTCACGAGATTCAGGGATACATGCCTGGACGATTGGAATTCGAGACAGAATATGCAAACGAGGCAGAAGAGGCGGTGCAACACATGCAGTTCGACCCTGGAGATGGACTCAACCCCAGAACCGGCGAGATGGAACCGGAGATGGAACTGAAAATCACCGTCATGGAGGTGTACAACTGTCGACTAACACAACGTGTCGAGCGCAAGAAGGTCATCTTCGAGCATAACCTCTTAGACTATCGCGAAAACACCAAGACCGAGAAGAAGCGAACAAAGGAAGAAAAGGATCTGCTGCAAAAGGCCAAGCCCTACGCCCGCATGATGAACCACAAGGACTTTGAGGACTTCAACCAAGGCTTGTTGGATGAGCTTAACCTTCGCCAGGCCATCGCTCAGCTCCAGGAATGGCGTAGCGTTAAGATCGGCGACCTGCGCAGCGGCCTGAAGTATGAGACAGAAAAGGTCCAGCGTGCCCAAAAGGCTATACCAATGGGCTCCATGGATCGGGAGCGTCTTGCTTCCGCACAAAGATCGAAGCAGCAGCCTGCTCCTGAGCCGCCAAGTGGAGCTGCTCTGCTTCTTGCGCCCGAACTCCCTGCCCAAGGCACTTCAATGGATGGACAAGTCAACGGCCATCCCAACGGCGAAGTGAATGGAAATGACAAGGCACTGACCAACGGACACGTACATACAAATGGTACCAGTGAGGTCAACGGGCACGCTCCAGCGAAACAGAAGCAAATGCCAGTACCCATATCAGGCGTCACTCCGCTACAGCTCAGCGAGGACAACGCACCAGACCTACACCTTCTCACGCCCGAGGAGGCTAAGCTGTGTGAGGTGGTGCGCCTTCAGCCCAAGCCATACTTGATGATCAAAGAGCAAATATTTAAGGAAGCGCTCAAAACCAACGGCACCCTTAAGAGGAAGCAGGCCAGAGAGATTTGTCGGCTGGACTCGCAAAAAGGCGGCAGGATATTTGATTTCTTCATCAACTCCGGATGGGTTGGTAAGGCGTGATTCATCACTCTTGCCTTGGATGCGGTGTAACAGGGTTGTTGGTTTTGTCGTATGCGGTTTGGGTTCACAAAGCGATCTCTCTTGTATTAGCCTTGTAGTATGAAATAGCCTGGAGTATATTATGGTCAAGATACCTGTTGTATTATGCCTGCGGAGGCCCTTGCCTACATCTCATCAGTTTTTTCTACAGAAACCGTTATTCGCGGAAGAATCCGTTGCAGAGTGTGATCATTGCCTGCTTGGCACATGAAACACAGTGCAGAAATTAGTGTAGGACGCCTTACGTACCACTTAACTCGATGCAGTGGCCTCCACCAAGATCGCCTCCTCTCATCCCTTTCTACTACCTGGCGTGGCTAGCTACCCTGAGAGCCTTCTCGGAATTTCCTTGCGGGCATACAGACTCATTTTCAGAAACTTGTTGCAGTATCACAATATGGCAAACGTGGCAAATCTCCAACGAATGACCGCTAAGGCGCTCTCTGAGAAGCTCCTCGCACAGGCCGCCACCGATAGCAGCATTGCCATCATCGACGTACGAGACGATGGTAAGCCCGCAGATACACATCCACGTCCTCACTAATATGCAGAACTTTATGCTGACTCTCTGCAGACTACATTGGTGGGCACATCAAGGGCTCAACTAACATGCCCAGCCGCCAACTGGACTACACAATGCCAACCTTGGTGCGCAGACTACATGACAAGAAGGTGGTCGTGTTCCACTGCGCGCTCAGCCAGCAGCGCGGTCCCAGTGCCGCCCTGAAGTATCTGCGAGAGCGTGACAGCATCCTAAAGGCTCTGGGCATGGAGAAGAAGGATGGCGAGCCCCAGGAGGTCTTTGTCTTGGACAGGGGCTTTGTGGGCTGGCAGGAGACGTATGGCGAGGATGAGCGGCTGACGGAGGCCTACCGAAAGGAGCTCTGGGAAGACTACTGAGGATAGGATACGTAACTTCTCAAAGAGGCGTTGTAATAGGTCGTATCCTCGGCATACTCGTCGATGTTTGGAGCACAACGAGGCTTGATATGAAGGGGTTATCTTGGTGCTTAAGGGCGTCTCCAGATAGCAAGCGTGGGTGTTTCGGCAAATTTCCACCATTAATATACATCGGTGCAACGTGACAAACGGTTTGGTCGAGATGTTTTTCCTGCACGCAGTTGACTACAGGCAAATGAGAGCAGAAGTTGGTGGCCTTAGCATTCACTTCACAAGGTCGCGCGCCCCTTCAATACAGGCCGAAATAGAAAAAAAGGAACACCCAGAAAATGACTCCTCCTTTTACATTTAAAAAGTACAAGTTTTCCCGAAATGGCTTCTCTTTTCATGGTAGCTTCCAGCATGCATATTCCGTCGCAGCGCTTCTGGACCTACCCTGTATCTTTATCTTGGATGCCTCATTACCCCTAATCTGATTGGCAGCAAAGACAGGCACTTTGGAGTGAATTGGTGGGGGTTATGGCGGGGCATCGTCACAGGTCCCAACCAGCAGCACTGCTCTACCTGCCCAAGTGGTCACAATCAGTTATTAGCGCTGCGGTGCCGGCCGGAGCACAAGGCGAAGCACAGATTATTTGTCTCGATGCATTGAATGGTTGTTTGTTTTGTACTCCGTCTGCCTCCTTCACCTGCCACCCAACTTCTGTCTGCCTAAGTTCTTCTTCACACCGACCAACTTACCATCGTCATCATCCCAGCGACCTCCACAGTTTGCAAAAAGATATAGCGACAACAATAGCAATAGAAAACATGGGATCGCACCAGGTACCAGATGATAAGGAGGATGAACGGCTCGCACGTAGGTTGCATCCACTAGTCCCCTGCCTTGCCACCGCTGACCAGCCCAGACCTGGGCTACACGCCCATGATAAAGGTTTCCGAGACCTGGACTGTTGACAAGGTTCTGGAGAATCTCGAAGGTGGCCCGCCAGCGGAGGGGTCAAGCTCGCCGGTCCCATTCTTCCACATGCTCGAACGGCTCAAGACTTCGAAGCGGGAAGGATGGCGACGGTTCGGCATCGGCAGGTGAGCCGTGTCCTTGCGTGCGACGATGCACCGACGGCATGAAATCCCCGGAGCACATGACTGACGGCATTTCACCAACAGGGGCGAGTCCATCTCCGACCACATGTACCGAATGTCGCTCATATCAATGTTTGCGCCGCCCGAGCTAGCCCCGAAACTCGACCTGCACAAGTGCATGAAGATGTGCTTGATCCATGATATGGCGGAGCTGCTGGTTGGCGACATCACACCCGTTGACGGAGTCCCCAAACCCGAAAAGAGCCGGCGCGAGGCGACGACGATGGACTACCTCACCAAGAACCTGCTGCGAAACGTGGCCAAGGGCGATACGGGGGAGCATATCCGGGCCATCTGGCAGGAGTACGAGGACTCTGAGACGCTGGACAGCAAGTACGTGCACGACGTGGACAAGATGGAACTACTGCTGCAGATGATGGAGTACGAGCGCCGCAGCCGAGGCAAGCTCGATCTCGGCGAATTCGCCTACGTCGCTCGCAAGATCGTGCTGCCCGAAGTAAGGGCGTGGGCCGACGAGGTGCTCAAGGAGCGCGAAGAGTTTTGGGGCAACGTTGAACATGTGCATGGAGAGAAGGGCGTCGAAGGAGGTGTAGCACCCGAAACACGAAAGGATCAGGACGACTACTATACCAAGCAGTAATGCGAGAAAGGGGTTGATATGCAACTCGAGTTCATCGCCATGACGCAGCCAAAGTCGCCAATTTAGTAAAGGAAGCATGGGCGTTAGTTACGGCAATAGGCTAAAGAATGGGGAAAGGAAAGGCGCATCATCGTGAAGCATACTCGAGTGTCAAATGGTATAATGGCCTTACTTTCTTTCCACTATATGCGCAAAACGAACCACGATGAAAATTAAATTCTTCCTGTTCTCTGGAAACATGTGGAGTTTGCCCCTCTATTTACAAAAAATCGCCATTGCCTGGAGCAACCCGTAGCTGACTAAATCGCCTGAGGGCCCTGCAGTGGAGGCGCAAGTGGAGTTCGTTGAACAAGATACTGCCAGCCACTTGTACCCCAACACGTCTTTTGGCTGTAATGCTACCTAACCACCTTTGTGAGTTTAGTGGGTGGAGCCCCTCAACCACCTAGGCTGCCTCCACTTGCTGCAGCTCATCTCGTCATGGGATCCGAACCTGAACCCTTCCAACTCTCTCACGGACCATCGTTGCTTTCGGGGCCCTCTGCTTGGACTCCCTTATCCCCCTCCATCTTGCTCGCGACTTGGGCTTCGAGAAACGATCTTTGCGCAGGCCATCATTGCTGCCGGGCATCCCCTTAGTGGCTACCGCCCCGAGGCGTTACACAACAACGGCTTCAAAACTTGGTTGCACTGCGTCAACACCTTCGCTTGGCATCGCCCCTTGACTGTTGGGCAATCCATTCATCAAGACAGGCGTGATCCCGTGCTCTACATTGCGCCGACGAACATCTCTCGGAGTCGCTCCCCGGAGATTCGTCTGTCTGCGGCTGTATCTCGCCCATAAACCGCCGACGCACGCGACCCATCCGACCGACAACCCACCCACACCGAATCGAAACGATCACGAGCCCATCCAGCAACCCCCGTCTATCGCACCCGAACAATCACCATCGCCTGGCTGTTGTCTGCGGCAGAGCTCTTGTCCTCGTTTTAGCTGTGACTTCAGCTGGCAAGCATGCTGCAGGGTGCTGATATCTTTTGACCTCTACGCAGAATCAGATTCCGTGGCATCCGGGCCCAGCTCATCCCCATACCATATTGTACAACCGCCGCGGAGAGATCCCCATCGTCCGAAGTATGGCATCTTCATACTTCCATATCCCGGGCGCATTCAACCCCGATACGGCCGGGGTGTATTCTGGCGTCTACCGGCCGCCCACCTCTCCGAGCTCCAGTACAACCAGCTATCTTGCCGGGTCATCCTTTGTCAACATCGAGTCCAATGCGAAGCGCAAGCGGAACCGTGACAGCAATTTATACACCCAACCACGTAACTCTGCGATTTCAGACTTTGACGTTGTTTCTACTCCCGGCGCCAACCCGTACCGCAGACCCTATGTCCTCGCTGGCCAGATAGGTACGCCAGGCGCCACACCACTCTTCGAGACTATCACACCAGTCGAGGATGTTTACACCGAGACCAACTATCGAAGTGGCCTCTGTGCCAAGCGCGTGCAAGATGAGAAGGTGAACAGCAGCCCCGAACCGACACCGCTCTTTGAACTACCAACCCAGCCTCGACCAGCCCAGGGCTGGGGCTCAACCTTTGCCAGTTTCGGAGGTGTTGTAGGGCGAGTACTGGACTTTTGTACGGCGGGAGCATTCCGAGGCTTCTACGCTGGAGGCGGCAAGGGCTATGGCATCACAGCTACAGCCACCGGGCACGATGCGATGATGGTGGACGACTACAACGACAAGCACGACGACCAGCGCATGCCGGGGTATTTCCCTAACCACTGCAGCATCGAGATTGGGTTACGGGACGACCCCGACTACTACAACGGCGAGCAGAGCAGCGGAGCCACTACCCCAACCAGGCCCGCTGCCAAACGCCGACAGACGGAGGATACTGATGACCTGGGTAGAAACTGGGTTGTCATCTCCGAGTCTGCGAGGGAGAAGAAGACAAGACCTCGTGTCCTGAACCGTAACCACAGCCCTTCTGTAACCACAGGCCGTCGCAAGAGCACACCAGCCGCCCGCCTCTCGACGACCCCGAAGCCAGCCGCAGCCCCCCCCAAACGCCCTTCGAGCCGGCTGTCTACTGCTCAGCCTGCCTCGCTCAACATCCCCCGTCCTGCTTCTTCCGCGTCGTTTGCATCGCCGCGCTCACCCTCCCCTAGCAAGATCCCCATGCCTGTCTCGAACAGTTATCACTCTCCTAGCAGCAATATGCCCCCTCGCCTGTCTTCATCCCAGTCGAGCGCATCCCGACGCCGAAGCACCATGACACCAACCACGTCGGGCGCATCCTCTTTCAGCCACCGCCGTACCAACAGCGGAGCTTCCATGGCGTCACATCGCGCGCCGCCTCCTGATGACGACGAAGTCATAGACGCTAGCCCGCGCCTGGATGCCGAAGCCAAGAAGCTCGCCAGCCGCCGCCTCATGGAGGAGCGGAACGCCGATTACCGCATCGCGGCTTTCAACAAGCAGCTCCAGGATATGATTCGCCAAGGAAAAGAAGCGCTCGGAACGACCATCGAAGTTGATTCCATGGATGGTGTATGGGAGGACGACGATTAACGTCGTTGATCAGACGCACGCACAAAGCTGAGTTTGAGCCCCTCCCCACCTCCTCCCACCCTTCTCCTTCACCATGCAAGGGGCCTGTTTTTGCATGAGAGCCACGATGAGTCACTTTCAACAACGATGGTTATGATTTGTTTCGCCTTTCTCGCTTTTTCTTCATCTCTCGCGTTTATACCACTATTCCCCATATCGCCGTTTATCCTCCGTGTGGAGTTGAAACCAGAATTGTATGTATTTGCGAGGCGCGTGGCGCTCGGTGGCCCCTCCTTCTTTTTCTCATTATACGAAGAGCAGACGTTTCAGGTCTGCGATATGGATTGTAATTTATTTACCTACCCCCACGCCTCTGCATATAATAGAGGCTCAGATTGGAACTTCCGATGAGATTGGCAGAATGTGTGAAATGGTGTTTGACCGGGGAGAGGACGCCAGGTAAGGCCGTGCGCAGTCTCGAGTGAACCGCAGCATCGAGATTGGCTGGAGTACGGAATTCATGGGTAACATAGATGCCGTATGGCAGAGCGCCTCATAGTTAACCAGTGGATATCACCGATGCAGGCCAGTATGTTCATCACCAAAGTACCATCCGTATTCGAATGATAGCGCGGCTGTAGAATCCCAATGTGTCAAATGCATTGCTCATGAAATGGTATACCTGTCCCACGCCCGGATATACTCCCTGTACCCCCGTAAATGTCGACTGAAAATGCACACCGCAACGCCATGCTGTGTTCCCACAATGCTGCTCCGGATCCTCCCAACAGGAAGAGAAGTGAATGAGACGCTGCTTGCTCGTAACAATGGGTATATGCAGCGCAGCTACCGCCTGGAAGCCTCGCCATTTATACCGCTGTCTTGTCCCTTAGTGGGACGAATTTGTGCCAACGATGCCAAAGCCTATATTGATGGCAAGCGAAAAAAACGCAGGCATCAGTCAGGATGTGGCTCCTCTTTCGGCGAATCTACCGTATGTGATTTGGGCGGTAAAGCATGATGGGACATACCTCGTCCATCTTGTGGAGTTTGGCTCTGAGAGTGTCACTAGACATAAGGGGAGCACTGGCGGCTACGCTGTATGCGGCCACGAACGAGCTGGATGCGGGTGCTTTGGATATGGGTTTCTTGTCCACAACTGCATGCCGTATTAGCGAGATTTCATTTTGCCATTGCTAGGGGCCTGGGGGGGCTCCCCAATCATTATTGCCCTCTGGCATACCTGGTCTCGAGATGGAATTCTCCATATCTCCCCAAGTGTAAGGCTTGACGGGAGAGCACGCTTGAAGGGCGGGAGGTGACGTAGAGGTAGACGAAGGGGGGTAAAGCACACTCATGGGTGATGGCTGTGACGGAAGGAAGAGGATTATTTAAAGGTAAGGAGGTGGATGAAGGGTCAGGTTGTATCCTAGATGGGAACGACGGAGGACGAGAAGCGAGGAAGTGAGCAAGCGAGCAGGTGAGTAAGAGAGTAGGAGAGTAAGAGGAGGGCAAAGAATGATGAGGTGAGAAAAGGGCCCGGCTGGTATTAGTGGTGACGAGGCGATGAGGCGATGAGGCGCACGCGTGGGCATGAGGATGTGAGTGAGCGGCATGGCTAGATTTAAGAGCCACGCCTTGGTGGTGTCTACTCCGTACATGCAGGCAAATGGCAGAAGAGTCGAGGGAGGATCCTCTTTTGCGAGGGAGAAAGCCCGTGCATTCTCTCCCATGAGGTATGGAGCACCGCCTTGCGTGTACCTTATTCAACGCTAGTCACGGTAGTCAAAGCCGTCATGCGCGTCGTTGGTTAGACACCGAGTCACCCTCAGGTACGTGACGCAGGCAGGGAGGGGAGGGTGCTGGAAGAAGCATATTATGGAGGCCCGGGGAGAAGGAGAGGCTTGGCCTGATGCGCGCATTGGTGCCTGCCAGGTCCCGTCTGACGTATCTGCCTACCTGACTATTCTGTGCTCGCATTTCACTTACATATACGAGTTAATTCAGCCTCCAGGCAGGCAACGAGCGCGAACCGGCCCTGCGTAGCTAGCGAGCGAGCGATAACGTTGGCAACGGCCTTGTTGATATGAGCCCACAATTAACCATGTGGAAGAAGTCAGTCAGGACCCCTTCAACCCTTGCATCCTTGCCATCCTTGCAGCGCTTCTCGCCCTTGTAGGGTGGCCGGAGGAAGGGAGGGAGGGAGGGAAGTGGAGACGGCATTCTGTCTTGTTTCCCCTCGGTTCACAGCTCGAGGAGGATCCTCTCTCGCGCCCATTGCATCGTATCTGAGCCACTGGGAGGCCGGGATTCGCTTGGTCCCGAGATCCCTTGCTGTGCGTATGTGTGCACGCTCCAGGCAGCCCAAGATAGGGCACAAGCTGCGCACGCGCATGCGAAGGGCGCGATGCGGTGAGGGGAGGAGGTGAGGTGAGGTGAGGTGAGGGGAGGGGAGATGAGGTCATGTAAGAAGGTGATGAGCGAGCGAGATGGAAAAATGACAGGCCCCGGTTCCTCCCAGTCCCTGGCAATCATTCGGCTGTCTCGGTATACGAGTTGCGAGCCTCACGCAGCGTTGGCGGTCGGTATGTTTACTCATCCCAACTGCCCGAGCGAGTAGCAGCTGAGTCTAGCAACGTAATTGGGCCTATCATGCAAATAGGTAGTAATAGTGTACAGCCGCACCTGGTTCAAGGATGGCTGCTGGGGCTCGCGCTGGTAAACCTTTCCCAGAGCGGGTATGCCGTAATCTTTGCCCTACAGGGGATGGTCAAATCGTCCAGAGGTTGTATGGATGCACATCTTTTTTGCGTGTAGTTGTACCCTCGGGCCCGGGATCTGCAGTCGGCTCCTTGGGGAATCTGCCACGCAGCAGCAGAAAAGAAGGCGATTAGGTGGGTTTCGAGTGGTTGCATCGTATACCCGTCTTGGGGTAGCATCCGCGCTCCTGGCCACATGGCACGCCGCCGCGCTGCTAAGCTGCAGCAGCTGGAACTCAAGCCCAGGCCTACCTACATCCGCAGACAGGACGACAGCCGGTACAATATGAAGTCCAAGGCCCGGCGGCTGCTCAAACATGCGAAGCCCCCTCAGGTGCGGCAATGTGCAGCAGCACGAGAGTGGCACAGGCCAGGGCCATGCTCATGACGGAAGTCCATCTAAGTTAGCTCACTACTAAGCTGCTCTCCATACCACAAACGGATGGGTAGACGATCTGGCATTCCCTCACGTTACGATGCCGGGCGTGGGTGGCCGTGCAGGCTTCCCGGCTGCAGCATGCAAAGCCGGCAAGCGCGCATAAGCGCATGGAATCGTCGTTTTGGTCAGTTGTCAGTTGTGATACCCGGACGAGCAGAGACTATGTCACGGAACCATCCGTGTCCACACCCTTCTCCGTCTCCGTCTCAATGGTCTCGGGGCCATTCCACAGACCATGTGGAGAGCCGCCTTGTTCGATCGATGGTCGGGAATATCAAGCAGCCGGTGATTTATCCCGACGGAATCATCTGTCGTGCTAGTCACTCTAGCATGCGCACCGCCGGGAAACACTACCTGGCTTGTTTCCATTTAATTGCTCCCATCGCGGCTAGTACTTATCGACATCAACAACTGGGCTCGCCAATCGGAGAGCGGCTTGAGGCTCGGGAGCGTTGCATGCCTTGGTCTCCGAAGCTCCTCTATCTTCTGGAATCCCTCGAGATCCATCACACCACCACCAGATCCTCTCTATTAACGCAATCTCCTCACCCGTTTCCTTTGATCAAAGTGCAAGCGGCACACGCCTTGCATGGGGCGGACCTTCCTGGGCTTACCAGGATCGGAGGCAAGCGCCTTCTTCAACTTGCTCAACTTGCTCAACAAACCCCCCACCCGGCCTCCACGGACCGGCAACTACCCGGACGAGAGGCAGGCACCTCCCAGCCTCACCCGGGATACGGGATAGCACTATCAAGTGCTTACCACAATCCAACATCGAGCCAACGTCTGCCAAAGCATCATGTCATCCCAGCAGCAGGAATAAAGACAAACACACAGCGCGGGAACATGGCTTCATGCCGATAACCCTGCCATGGTGAGCAATCACCCTCTTATCCGTCTGTGAGGTCTGGGAAGCCGCTGCTCCGCCCAACCGTCAGCTTGCTATGGCAAACCTTTGAAGTCACACAGCGGCGTTCGGCATGGCCATGCCTGCTTTCTGTTTCACTTCTCTGGTTTGCTTGCCGCTCTTCATTTATTTTGCCCATGTCCGATCATTTCACTTCGGCAAGCAGCAGCTCTGCGGCTCGTTAGATGAGCCAAGAGAATGCAGAAAGCAACCATGGCCATGCCCTCCCGTCGGGCGACCGTGCAGGTGAAGAAACTGCTTCGATGTCCTCTGTTTGTCTGGTTCATACTTTAAGACTCTTGTCAGCCTGCGCTTTTACCACCACCTAGCTTCTTGATACTTCGCCATTTGCATAGCCCAACGAAGCACCCTCTGTACTCGTCTCACTGCTTTCGCGAATTCTGCTTTGTCGTGTTCCTGGTCGACTCTCCGAGTTGAGTTCATCATATACCAAGGAGCGGGTGCGCTTCCAACCGCAATGGAGCTTGGCCAAGATTTAGGCGATCGTCGACAGCTCGACAAGATTGATGCCCTGCGTGGCTTGCAAATTCATGACATCGCACTTCCCCAGGTACAAACCCAATTTTCAACCATGATCACGAAAGAATGCTAACCAATGATGCCTAGATGGTCGTCGTGGGTGATTAGAGTTCAGGAAAGTCAAGCGTGTTGGAGTCCATTACTGGATTCAATTTTCCACGAAGTGTTGGCCTCTGTACCCGGCATGCTACAGAGATCAGATGCCGCCGCGCAGATACTGAGTCGGTGACGGTCAAAATTGCAGCTGCCACTGATTCACCTCAGCATCACAAGGATAAGCTCAACCCGTTTTGTCGCACCCTATCCAAGCTTGACCATGAAGCATTCAGCTCTATCTTCAAAGAAGTAAGGCCACTTGCTCAGCAATTGTATGACACACCTGGCTAATCATGTTTGAAGGCAGCGGAGATTATGGGCATTGGCAAAGCATCTGGCGAGGAGCGTGGATCTGCCTTCAGCGAAGACGTGCTTCAGGTCGAGATCAATGGTCCCAACGCCGATCATCTTACCATCATTGATGTCCCAGGCATGTTCGAAAACGTAACTCCTGGGGTTACAGAAGATGGCGACATCCCACTTGTCAAAAACATGGTGAAGCGGTACATCACTGATTCCCGCACCATCATTCTCGCCGTGGTACCCTGCAATGGCGATATTGCGAACCAGAAAATCCTCACTCTCGCCAAAGATGTCGACCCGGAGGGAAAACGAACTCTTGGTGTGCTTACCAAGCCGGATCTCGCAGTGGAGAGAGCCTCCCAAGACGTTATCGTCGAGCTGGTCAATGGTAAGCGACGTGACATCCAGCTCGGATACTGTGTCGTGAAAAATCGTGGAGCAGACGACTTGACCTCTACTGCCCAGCAGCGAGATGAGACAGAGCGACAATTGTTCGCCAAGGACCCTTGGAGCAAGCTGCCCAAGGATAGACTTGGAATCTCAGCCCTCAAGTCTCGTATCCAACATTTGCTGCTGGATCGCACCAAAACCGAGTTCCCCAAAGTGGTCGCTGAAGTGATGGCCAAGCTCAGGGACAACAAGCAGCAACTCAAGATGCTTGGCAAATCCCGCATCACAACTGAGGAGCAGCGTGGTTTTCTCGGCAAAGTCGCCAGCACATTCACCCAGTTTAAGATCAACAGCCTGGATGCGCGCTACAAGAGAGACAAGTTCTTGTCCAGAAAAACTGATCTACGACTCGTTACTCACATACGGGCCATGAACGAGCTGTACTCTGAGGTCATGGTGAAAAGTGGACATCGACTGGAGTTTGATGTTGGGGGAAAGGTGCTTCCCGATATGAGAATAGTAAGGGTTGACCTAGAGGAAGGCCCCGATGCCGAAGATGTGGCGCAAGGATACGTGGATGTCAAATCTCTGGCATCACTCTATGGTGGGAAGCCTGCCTTTCCTCTTCCTGGCCCCGAGATCTGCTCAGAACTCGAACACTTGCTTGCGCGGCCCTATCGTTGCTCAGCTCCACTCCCAAACGCCATCATGACCTTCATTGAGGACCAGCATTCAGCATGCCGTGGTTACGAGATTGGCACGGTGAGCACACTGGCATGCGCCCTCTCCAGCAATCCTGAGCTAACGTCTTCTCAAGTTCAATAGCGACCTCGTACGAGGCATTTTCAAGGAACAAGCCATGAAGTGGGAGCCCATCACTCTTGCCCATGTCTCCAACGTCGTCCTTGTCTTGCATCACTTTATCCGCAGCATCCTAGAGGAATCATGCCCCGACGCGGACGTTCGCGCCTCTCTCTGGAACCACCTCACGGATGATCTCGAGACTCGCTACAAAAAGGCCATCACCCACGCCGAGTTCCTTCTGGAAGTTGAACTCGAGGGCACATCTGTTAGCCACGATCCTCGATTCAATGAACTGATTGCCGACGCTGAAGCTGCACGACATGACGATACAGCTAGCGCCGATGAGAACACGGGTGCCGACGACCAAGATACCGACGTGGAGGACGATATATGCGAGCGGATCCATGATTCCGTCTATGCCTTCTACAACGTCTCGCGTTCTCGCTTCGTGGACGTGGTTTGCCAGCATGTCATTGATCACTTCTTGCTCCATTCTTCCGACGGCCCCCTGGCCGTTCTGAGTGCAGATGCCGTCCTCAGCATGTCACCAGAGACTCTCGAAATGATTGCAGGGGAAGACCTTGCTACCAGGAACAAGAGAGACCATCTGACCGGCGAAATCAGTCGCCTGAACGAGGCGCTTAAGGTCCTCAAATTCTAGAACCGCGAGGACTTATGGGGGTATTCTTTGGCTGAGGCTTCGTAAAGGGAACAGTCGCTAGGCAACGGGGTAGGGAATCATGCATCATGATGTTTTATACACGCGCAAGTCAGGTAGACAGTGTAGATCAAGAGACAATCGTTCCGGCATTATACTCCTCATAAATTGACCCTCATCCTACGCCTAGCCAATGCTTGAGACCAAAAATACAAGATCTATCAGGTATCATGTGCCAACGCATAACAACGCTGTTCCTTCGTTTGGAGGTAAGCCCATTCTCGCAACGCCGATAGAAAAAGAAAAAAAAAGTAATAAAAAGAAGAATAGCTTCAAGTAACAAAATACATGCCGGGCGCGGTGAAAGCACAACCGGCAGCACAGTGAAAGAGGGGAGAGATCAGGATTGTTGAAGCAGAGAGCCCACGTCCTGCAGTTGTGCCACGGTGAGGGGAACTCGGCTTCGTTCAACTCGACCCCAACCCGCCCCCCAACTGGGGATCTCCTGAGGGGCCGTCGCTGGCTCGACTAAATGAGCTGCCTCTGTGGCTGAGCTACGATTGCTCAAGGCTATACTGTTCGTCTCATCACCGATCATGCGGCCTTTGCTGTTTCTCCTCCAGAAGCGACGACGACTGCGGCCTTCCGTGGAAGCTGCATCATTGTCGCCTCCGATGGAGCCATTCCGGGCAAGCGAAAACCTCCCGCTGTGCGATCGTTTGTAATTGAAACCGGCAGGCTGCCCGCCATGAAACGGATTCCATTTCTTCGTTCTTGACGTATCAAGATGAATGCTTCCGTTGCAACCTGCGTTGTAGCTAGTCCTGGGCTCCCCAGAGAGCTCCTCCAACGTGATTCCTTTTGTTTCAGGAATGAGGAATGACACCAAGATGCCCAGCAACATGAAGAGGGCGAAGAGTTGAAGCAGGCGGTTAAGATGAGGAGTGCATTCGTTCCCTCTGCATTCATCTGGGGAGCCACGCCTCAATAACGGAATGCTGATGGCCTGAGCGACGATTGCTCCGATTTTTCCTGTGGCCGCGGAAATGCCGTGCCCGGTAGATCGGTAGCGTGTGGGAAAGCATTCGCCAGGAACAATGAATGTCGTTGTGTTCGGACCAGCGTTGAAAAGAAACTGAGCAAAGACGTATAGTGCCAGCAATGCGTTCTCGCTCAAGCGATGAAGCATGAAGCCAAGTATACAAAATATAACAGTAAGAAGCGTAAAACCAATTATTTGGAGCGGCTTCCGACCAATGGTGTCGATTGTAAGCACAGCGGTCCAATACCCGGGAAGGGAGCCGGCACAAGCGAGAATAATCATACCCACGGCCTGGTTGTAGAGCTTGTCAAACAGATTGTCGCCGTCTGCATATCCTATCGCGTGAAGTACAATAGTGTTGTTCAGACCAATACCGTAGAATGCAAGATCCTAGAAAGGAGCAATGTCAGTCTCAGATCGTTATGCTCTGCTGGCATGTCGTGGGACACCGCATACCAGAAAGAACCAGGACATGGCTGTCCCAATGAGGACCTTGAGATTAGACCACTGCCTGAAATAATTTGACAGATCATTCCACGACGCCTTTGGAATGCTGAGAGATGGGGTCGCGATCTTCTTTGTCTGCGTCTGCTGGTTTGCGTCTCCTTCGCCATTCGACTTGCTGGAAATGTATGCCTTGATATCCGCGTCTGCCTTTTCCACATCGTGTGCCACATCGAAAGTGTATCTGGGCGTCTCGGGTATCGTGATGCGATAGTACAGTGCGAAGCAAGCTGGCAATGCACCCATGCCCACGATGATGCGCCATGATCGATCGGCTGCCGCACGGCATTGGGCGTCGCACATGCTCTCGTTTGCCACATTCACATAAGATTCTTTGAAGCACACTGCAGTGATAAGTGCGACAATGGCGGCGAGTAGCTGTCCCATGCCTTGCATGGAGAATACGGCTGCGATCATGCCTCCGCGCCACCGAGTTGGGGCGAATCTGTCCTGGTCAATCCGGCACTCTTGCTCTGTAGAAAGGCAGTACTCACTCTGAAGTGATCACGGAACTGAGAGGGTAATCCCCTCCGATACCTATGCCCTATAACACGTCTTAATTTTGGCGTCGTGGCTGAGAAGCACCTCCTATCTTACCATAATAATTCTCCAAAATATGAGTAGACCGGTTGCGGATATGGCCGGGCTAGCAGAAACCAAGGCGCAGCTGAAAGTACTGAAAATGATGATAATGAGCTCGACCCCATACATCCTTCGACGTCCTAAGGCGCTGGCTAGGGGGTCAGCAGACAGCGATAGATGGGAGGACTGCGTTGGAACAGGCTTACTCGGCAAGCCACCCGAATAGAATCATACCAACCACAATGCCACTGCTGGTGGAGGTTTTGAGTGCTTGGCTTACGGGGTCTGGCAGATGACCATTGTTGCCTCCATAGCCCTCGCGAGAGTCCTCGCCGCTCCAGAAGACGACACCGAGGAGGGTGGTAATCAGGTTGATTGAGAATATATCGTATGAGTCAAGGAAAAAGCCAACACCAGCCACCGCGACGGCTCGGACATCTAGAGTTGTGTTAGTCCAAGCAGCGGATAAAGAAGCCGGCAGTAGCTGCAGCAGGCGAGGATCAGCGTACGGTAGAGCCCGAATGGCACCTTGTCGATCTCGGAGAGGGCAAGTCGTCGTCGTAGGTTGGGATCTGTTATATGAGAGTAGTCGTTGAAGAAGTTGTGGAAAGCTTTGTTGCCGCCATGGGTACGGTCGCGAAGGCCAGGCGTGGAGGGCTGCGGCGGAGAGATTTCGTCGACGTTAACCGAGGAAGCCATGGTGCCGGGCTCTTGATTCATCTGCATAGCGCCTTGACAATCGCCACCAAGCCCGACAACCCGGGGCACGAGCAGCCTGTTCACGGTCCGGATCAAGGTTTGATGATTGGGAACAGACACATGGGTGATTGAGAGGCGACGGTTGCGAGTTCTTCAAGAGAGAGGGAGAGGCGTAATATTGGGCAGCACATCAACATAGCTGTATGGTTGTTTGGTCCTGGTTCCGCGTCAGCAGGACGGTGAACCGACGAGCTCGAAGGACGCACACAAAACCCAAACGGTGACTGACGACTGGCGACGGGTGACTGGTGGGAGCCAAGTAGGGTATGGAAACCGAGAGGAGTGAAAGAGGGGAAGCGGTATGGGATTAGTAGTTGATTGGAGTCTGGGCGGTGCAAAATGTCGGAGTGCCAAGAGAGGGAGTGAGCAAAATGTCGGAATTCCAGAAGTATGGAAAGCAGAGGGACGGAAAGGAAGGGAAATCCTGGGGAAAGGAAGATAAGGCGAGGAAGGCAAGAGGTAAGGCAGGTACAGGAAATGCGGGAAAGAGGAACCAGCGAGCTGTTCGCTACAGATAGCTCGGTTCAGTTGCCTCCCCTCTCCCCTCCCAGAAGTAAGAGGTAAGTAAGTAAGTACCTTGGGTAGTACTAATCTATATGCAGACAGGACGGATCGGCGGGTTGGAAGGCAGCATCTGGAGCGCCCGATCTGAAGCGCAAAATGGCAGACCAAGTGGCAGACAGTGGCAGACGTCTCGTTGCTTTCCAAGGGGAATGGAGGAGGGCGCCGAGGCAGGAACCGCCAGGGTACTTAACGGATGTTAGCAAGCGGCAGCACCTCCGTGCTCCTACCTAATCTGTACGTAAGTTGATCCGGGTGAGGCACAAGGTACCGACCTCCTACCATAATCCGTAAGGTGAGGCAGGCAAGCCAAGCACCCACGCAAACCGAAAGCCGCCATTGCCCTTACCCACCTTTGCCCACCTCTGCCCACCCACTCATGGGCTTGTGCATCCACATTCTTTGTCATGGAATATTCGACGAGCCTTCTCTTCCCCTGTGCCTGCCCCTGCGCCCATCGACCCAAGGTAAGCCACGTACTCAAGTGCAGCACCAGAATCTGACCTTGCATCGGATGCCGCGTTCTTGTCTCGTCACAGACTCCTCGGCTGCCTCTCTGTGCGCTCGTGGATCCAACGACACATAGCATGACATGACATGGCGAGACAGACAAGACAAAACGAAACAATGGGCCAGACCCAGACCACCAGGCCCACGATTACGCGACCGAGGTTCCTTGCTGCCGTATACCCTGGTCTCCTCCACCGGACCAACGAGAATCGAGTACTCATACCCGGCGCACCTGGCTGGCGCACCTGACCGGCCCAACTGGGTCAAACATGGTGTGCCGCCAATCTGGCCCACGGCCAATCAAGATGGTATTCGGACCATCCCAGCCGGATGGGATGGCAGTCAACATCGGCTTCCCGTGCGCCAGGCGTTTCTGACAGGATTCTAGAAGGAAATCCAGCCCCCATCCCATCCCATCCACCAGCTTCCATTTCCCCTGGCGCCTTTCAGAATATCCCGGGCCATTAGTTCTTTTCAGCCCAATCGTCCATCGGTCCGTTCGATACATCGCCTGGCAAGAGGGCTGGGCTGACATGCCGGGTGCTCTGGACATTGGCAAAGCAAAGCCGCCCCATGCGCATGTGCTTTAGCTTTCTTTTTTCTCTTTTTCTTTTCTTTTTTTCTTTTTCTTTCTTTCTACCTCCAGAGCCCATGGATTTGCTTTTTCCCTTGGAATCTACATCCCAGATGGGCTGAAAGTGATACGTGGCTTGGCCGACTCGGCAAAGATATTCTTCACTAATTCCTGACTCGGCTAAGTCTTAAGCCAAATAAGCCACGGCACCTGCACACCGAGCGTCATTTCGTGTCAAAGCCCCTTTTCATAGCCATCGAGATGCGTTGGTTGTTGCTGTCCGTCACCAACATGGGGCCGCACGAATCAGATATTGTTAGATTGAAGCCGACCAACGTCTGTCTCTAAAACTGGCCAATCGTGCTCGATGTCGGTGCGCGTGCGACCTGGACCTTGTTCCATGACTTTGTCGATCGCTTTCCAAATATTAATAGCCATTCTAAAATGGACATGGATTTGCGCAGATGGCCAGCTGAGCACCTGGTTCGTTGTTTCATTCTTATTGCACAATGCATTCTTCTTATCTTTTCCACTTTGTCTCATGTCTTTCTTTCATCACCATCATGTCGTTACTACCTCGTCGAGAACAGGAAACCGGCCTCCATTTTACGAGCGGTGCTGCCTCGTCATGATACCTTCCAGCACAATCCCCCCGAGCATGCATTCACTTGCATGTCATTCCCTACAGAAACCATGCACTTGGATCCCCAGCCTTTACTGCGCCTTCTTGGGCAGAATCATGACCTCTGGCAGATTGGCCTTATCCCAATTATCCGACGCATGTGGGTTGCCGAAAGGCAGCAGAGCTGCGACCCTCATCCTAGGCAAGTCAGTAATCATTCGCCAGCACGGGGTACGCGGAATGTGGTGTACATACGTGTAGTTGCCGGGAGCAATATCGGTTCCGTTAGCCAACTTGCCGAGCCAGACGTAAGCGTGCAGGAACTGGCGGTTCAGACCGTGGTCTGGCATAGGGAGCACATCTTCATTGTCACCGGGGCGAACATCCACCCCTTGCCCAGAACGACGCCAGTAGGCAACGGATCCAATGTAGCCGTTTTCGCCGACGACGGGAGGGTACTGCCAATCGCGTTCACGCCAGCCAGGCTCATAGATCTGGCACCAGAGTCAGCAAATCCAAGGTCTCGTGAGCAGCCCGACTTGGTCAACGTACATCCCATCGCAATTGGCTTGATCCGAATACAAATGCAGCGTGCAGCTCCGGGTAGTCCTGGCTCGGGCTTGTCAAGTCAAAGCTCCAGCTAAAAAAAGGAGTCAGTCGTGAGGCTCCCGTATAAATGGCCAAATGGGCGAAGCTCCACTTACTATGGCTTCTTCCAGACGTCGGGAATCTCGCCCACACTGCCCGTGATGATGCGAGGATACTCAAGAGCCTTCCAAAACACATGGCTATCACGCATGTCGCGCTTCAGATCTCCTACCATGCCTATAGGAGAGGGGTTATTGTTAGCACATTTCTGCCAACATGGGGCCAGATATGACAGATGCTTGTAGAACGTACCCAAGTACGGCACTGAGAGCTGCTCTCCATTGCTTCCGGACACAATGATCTTGCCGCTTACAATGGGCATGTCTGCACCTTTGTGGCCCTCCGGCAACTCTGGGATCTTGAAGATGAACCTGTAAATGAGTTAGCAACACAGCTCAACATCGAACACCCTAAGGTGATACTTGCTCTGCCTTGCGCGTTTGTCCCGGCTTCACCCTGAAGGTCCCCGCTGGGAAGCGGACCTCGGGCTTCATCTTATACATAAAGAGACCCTGCAGCCAGTTCATGACAGGCAGCCAAGGCTCTGGGCCGGTTTCGAAGGCGTCAAAAGCACCAGCGTCCTGTACACTGAAGGTATACACAACATCCTTGTCGCCGTTGTTGGTGATGTCAACACCATGGTACCGCGAGAAATGATGAGTGTCGTTGAGCTCAAATCGCTCAAAGGAAAGCTGCGTTGTATAACTGAGAACTTTGCGAGCGTCGATGAGTCCAGTTCCGACCTGCGCCGTGGGAGCGAGGTGCTCGCCTCCATCCGCCGTGTTGCCTGGCCAAGGCAGGGAGGCGCCACTGGACGCAATGCGGGCATGGAGCATCTTTGCGAAGCCCTTTCCATGCACGGCCCGGCCTCCGTGCTGGCTGATGTAGAGCGCGGCTACACCCGCGACATACGGCGTCGCCATGGATGTACCTCCTAGCGTCGCCCATGAGCCCATCCACGTCGGCCAAGTGCTGGTGATGGCGGCGCCTGGCGCTGCGACATCCGGCTTGAGCTCGAGCTCAAACGTTGCGCCCCACGAAGTAAAGAAGCTGGGGATACCGCCACCACTGTAAGGCATATTGACGTACCCATCAATTTCGGTAAAGTCCAGAGTCACATTGCCACCGCCTGCGATAGTCTCGACGATCGCAGCACCAGCCTCTGAACTGATCATTCCAGTGGGGATTACCTCCCAAGAAGAAGGATCAAAGTAGCCCTCCTTCTCATTGACGTAGAACATGACACCGGCAGGGTTGAAGGGGTAAACATTCGCGACTTGGTCGTATTCGTAGCAGTGTTCAGAGATGCGCACAAGCGCCACCATCCCGGAAAGGTCTGGTGTGTCCTCGGGGAGTGGCAGGCAAGCATCGTCTTCTACCGATGCGTTGAGGCTGATCGGGTAGACCGGCAGACTCTTCAGTGAGGGGGGAAAGACATAGCTTCCTGGTCGGTAAGCAATCCTGGTTGTCTCTGCGCCCTCGCTGCTGGCAAAGGCGGCCACGATCGGAATGGCGATGAGTGTGGAAGGGTCTGCGGATGCTACCGATAGGACGTTTCTTCCGTTCGACCCGCTACTTGCTCGGAACGGGCCTTGTTCTCCAGAGTTCCCCGCGGCAATGGTGACGACGACGCCTTCGTCGACAAGGCGAGAAGCCAACGTTGCCCAGGCGCCATTGGCCCAGCCGTTGTCTTCTCCAACGCTGCAAGTGATGATGTCGGCCTAGCCATACTAGTGAGTTTCCAGCGGGGTCACGAGGCCAAGTCTAGGAAATAATACGTACGCCATCCTCAAATGCTTTCAAAAATGCCTCTATCAGAGTGATCTCGTCTGTGTAATCCTGGGATTGGGGTTAGAACGGAAAGTACGGTGTCTCATGCAATCAAAATTGACTCACTTCCAGGTTAAAGACTTTGTAGGATAGAATCTCGGCTTCTGGTGCGACACCAGTGTACCTAATGCAGAAGGTTAGAAACACCTCCTGCCTGTATGGGTCCCAGAGAGAGAGAGACCAATATATTCCACTTACCAGTCATTTTTGCCAGCAATGATACCCGTGACATGAGTTCCATGGCCCATCCGGTCCATTGGGTCACCATCAGGGGTCTTGTCTCCGTTTGGCCATGCTATAGAACACAAGGTAAGCATATTTGCGTTGCAGAAAGGGCTGTATGCACTTACACTCATCTCCTACGAAATCCCAGCCACCGGCTATCTTATAGCCAGGTCCAAAGCCTCCGCCAAGCTGCTCCGTGTCAGTCGATATACGAGAACAAGTAGCAACAGGCAAAATCTTACCGCAGGATGATTATAGTCAACACCCGTATCAACAACAGCAACCTTGGCCCCCTTTCCAAGGATACCAGCAGCATGCACCTTGTCGACTCCGGTCATACCGTGTACCGAGTAGTTGTGCGCCTCAATGCCATCGCTGAACTGCGTGACGTCCATGTTGGGGAGCAGCTTGATACGATGCGAGCGCCATGCCTGAACGACAGAGGGGCTCTGTTCAAGAGAGTCGGTATTTTGGTGGTAAGTCTCTATGGCTACACCAGAAAAGATGGAAGATTTGATTTTTTTCAAAACCTTGACACCGCCTTGAGATTCAATTTCCTTGATGGCGGACTCGAAGTCGACATCCTGTTTCCCATTGTCAGAAACCGGCCGTAATCGTTGTTTAATCGTAGAGGAACTCACCTTGCCAATCTCTACAATGAAGCTGTTATCCGAACCAGCAGGCGTCTCAGGTTTCCTTGATAGATCGGAAAGCCGGGAGTAGGAGGGCGAGGAGGCTGCTAAGCTAAAGCCTAGCAGGCCGAGAGCAGCGATGCTGCGAGTGATCTGCATGTTTGCAGAGTTCCCAGGAGTTTTAGAGCTACTCAGAGTGGTGACTGAATACAGAAATAGGGGCGAGGGACACTGCCTTATATACCCTGAGGATAGAATGGTGACCGCTCTTCAGCCATCGTTCATTTGATTTAGCTATTCCCAAAGTTCCGTAAACCCGTCCAAGCGCTTTGGAGAGCTAGGCATGGAATACTGGAGATTTGGGATTTTTTGACATGGATTGGGCCAGCCCTCCATCGATAAGCCATGTCCTCAGACAAGGCACATCAGTCATCAGGTGAACAGAAGCGTGAACATGGGAATAGACCCTCCTCCCATACTACCCTAAACGCAGAGATAAGCCAGCAACAAGCCAGGCTGGGCGGCATGGAGAGCAAAAGTCCCTCGTAGCGTGAGGGGATTTCCAGAAACTCCAAGGAACAACTTTGAACACCGCGTAGTTGAAGGTCGACTTCCCGGATTATGCGGCTGGGCAAGGAAGATTCGCTAAGTACGGCACTTGTTCTTGATGGCCAGCGGATATCTCCCAAGCGAGGCTATTGGAAACGAGCCATGGTTCCCAAACAAATATATGCATGCACCTGCACAAGGGCCAGCTAGCCTGGATCGATCACATGGGCCCGCTGGCATACCACGGAGGCATACGGAGCACAAGGAGCGACTTGGTCGGGAGGCTCACGAGGATGTGCAGATAAGGAGGGGATTTGGCCATGCATGAGGACATTACAGGAAACCAGGCAACAACAGGTTGGGTATTGCACATGAAAGCGAGATAGGGGAGATGAATGAGTTTCACCATGGATGCCACTAACCAGGTTCACATTCTCTGATATCTCACACACACTCTTCTCCTTTTCTCAGTGCACGCGGCAATCTGGGATCGTGATCCTTTGACATGGGCGTTGGACCCAGAGACCCAAGAGCCCGGGAAAGATAACACCACTCCGTCATCCGCAAATTGCCTCCCGCCGGGAATGCGCCATCATAGCACCACGAGCGTGAGGGAGTGGAAGCGAGCAAGCCGTCCGTCGCATGTCTTGCAGGTATGTATTAGCGAGCCTGCCAAAAGCTGGGGACTGGCCCGACCCTTGCTACGCACGGAAGCTCACCCTATTTATAGGATGGATGTAGACCCGAAGTCTCCGGAACTCGCTGTCGGCCCCATTAATTAACTAACTGTATTTTCACATCGACTCTCGCTCTTGTGGCTGATTGAAGAGGTCGTGACTGCTTTGTAGAATGGGAAGACGCTATCGGAAAATTATGTTCTCAAGTTACGAATCGCCCTTCACATTTGGTCTTGTCACGCTGCGTTTGTGGTAACGCTGTCGAAGAGATGGCGGCGGGGACGGGGGAGGCAAAAACCACCCTTGCCCGGTTATTGGCTCTTTTGGATGCAGTGGGAAAGATCCAGTTTATAAACGAGGTCTAATCGGCCCTGCAACTCCCAACCTCAATCACCAAGCTGTGATGTCCTCAACTTCTGCCTCACCGAAGGTGCTGGACTTGGTGAGCTTTCCAACCGATGCCTCCTCGATGGCCTCGCCCTTCTTGCTCATGATGTCCGGCAGCACCTCCTTGAGGAACTCGAGAATGTAGTTGTTGACTTGCTCAAACTGCAGCAGGAAAGCGTCGTGACCCTCTGGGCTGTCAATCTTCTCCAGCTTGGCGTGCTTGATGTGGCGCGCTAGCTCCTCCTGCTCCGCGAAGGTGAACAGCCCATCGCTCTCGATGCCCAGCACCAATGTGGGCTGCTCAATCATGGCAAGCGCCTCCTCAATCGAGGCGGCCCGCCCTCGCGACACGTCATGGGTGTCGAGCTTCCGCGTCATGGCGATGTAACAGTTGCTGTCAAACCGTTTGACGAACTTGTTACCTTGGTAGCGAAGGTAGGATTGGGCGGAAAAGTAGGTGGTTGTGGGAATAACTTCTCCACCGGTGAGGCCACCCTTCTGTGGGCCATGGAACTGAGGGTCAAGGGATTCCGATGGCTGTGTCGTCGACGGCTCTTCGGTGCCAGGTGTCGCCGCATCGCTGCCCTTGCTGTTCTGGCGTGAAAGTAGCGCACGCTTGACGTTGTGCCCGTCATTGTGAATGCGGAAATGTGCCTCCAGCGGTGTCGAGGGACGTGGGCGTTCTTGGATGGTCTGCACCTTTGTGGGATCAGGGATATTACGACCAAACCGCGTCTCGAAAGAGTTGCGGCTTCGGTAGGTCAGCAGAGCCGACATGCGTGCAGCGCCCAGTCCGGTGGAAGGCGGGTCATCAAAGGTGTAGTAGCCATCGTCGTACTTGGGGTCGGCGTAGATGCTCTGACGCTGTGCTTCGCCCCAACTGATTCCCCATGCGCTATGCCTGCTGCATGTCGCAATGGGGACAATGCACCGAATGTATTCCTTTCCGAGGTATGCCCATTCGAGAACAAACATGCCTCCAAGCGAGCCGCCGATAACGGCAGCAATCTGCTTCACACCCAGGTCATCCAGCAGCAGCCTGTGAAGTCTTGGTTGAACATGAGTCAGCGCCTGAGGGAGACCATCAGTAACATCAGGTGCCATTACTCACCTCACATCGTCCCGAATGGTTGTCAGAGGAAATTCTGGCCCGTAGCAGCCCTTGTCTCGGTCGCCGTCCTTTGCTGTTACAGGGCTTGCGGTGCCATACGGGCTACCCAAGCTATTCATGCAAACAATAAAGAACCGCGAGGTGTCAAAAACTCGACCAGGACCACCGAGCAACGGTCCCCACCAGTCGCTGACGTCGGCACTGCCAGTGAGTGCGTGACAGATGACCATGGCATTGTCACCGTTGGGCGAGAGCTTGCCCCTGACTGTGTATGCGACAGGGACATTGTACAGGGTAGCGCCCGACTCAAGAGTAAACTCCGGGATAATGGCAATTTGCTGATCAGGTATCAGCTCAGAGAATGGATTCTCAGGCTGTGATTGCGTTCTTTCTTGCACGTATTCAGTCATCCGTCTTGTCTAAGAGCTGTGCATGCGATGTTTGCGATTGCGAAGGATATGTTGACACAATATGAGCGGTCAGGATGGGCAAGGGTTGTACTGACCGTATTGATGAGACGCGCCGCCATTGGCAGCCGTGGTACTGCCCACCATTGTTAAGAGACAGCCGTGATTCACTTTTCCTCAGCCAGCGTCTGGGCTCGCAGTCGAATAGCGGCTGTCAATGGAACCGGCTACTTGTTTGCTCAAACAGATGATTCAGCAAAAGGAAAGGTATGAATGAATGCGAGAAGATGCGAGGGAATGCTCGTAGATTGGGTCTATGCCGTCTTATAGACTCCGTGATGCGGGACACTGTGACGAGATGTTGTGGTGGGAAAAGCCATCCCGTTCCTATATCGGCTCCTCTGATTCTCATGAGTCAGCCAATTAGCAGCGAGCTAAAATTCAATTTGATGATGACATGATAGCTGTTGAAGATCACGTGCGCTGCAGCTAGATGAGCCGGCATCAGACAATGTGGAAATAGTGGATCCCAGGCAGCCTCTCAAGATTATGTAAGGAAGGCTCCGCTGTCTTTGTGTGGAGCTCGTCAGCCATTTTGGAGAATCGTCAAACGCGTGCTGGTCAAATTCAAGCAACAGCTTCGTCACACGACGAGCAGTTGTAGAGAGGCATTACTTCCGGATCGCAGCAGGCCATCCCGACATCCATCCACCTCTTCAATTCCGAGGGACTAGGAGAACGCAGCGATCACAGCGATCCCAGCCATCCCCTTTTCTTTGTCGCCAGTCATTCCTTCCTCACGGATTTCCTTTATCCACCATCGTTGACAAGACGACCCATCCCCAAACACATCTGCGTCGCATAACGTTTATCGCAAGCCGGAACCCTTCTTAGGTGGTTACTGATGAAATAGCCAATCCATTCCATCCCCCCCCGCGCCGCGAGCTATCATCGATGCCTCCCAAACGAAAGAGAAGCGGTCCGACGTCCGGAGAAGGGAGCAGGCCTTCACCACATCGCCCAGGCGATACTCCTCTGGGACAGCACGACCGCGACGACGGAAGTGGTCGTGGTCGTGGTCGCCCTCCTCGTGGTCCCAACCGAAGAGACTCGAATCACGGCTACGGACGGAACAGCCAGAACCATACGCCGGTTCAGTCTCCCACGTCGCAGAGGCACGCCCCTGCTCCTCAATCTCGACCCCCATCCCAACCTCAGCAGCCTCCTACGCCGTCCCCGACGACCGCAAAGATGCCTTCCGACGTGGTGCAACGGCCTCCTTCGCCCGCCCGGACGAATTACCGCTATGATAACCTCACAGACGAGAAAATACGTACCTGGGCCGAACGTGGGCGCAGTGAGATCATCAAGCACGGCGTTCAGTCGCGCGAGGACTTCGATATCACTGAGCTCTCGACACTGTTCGAGGAGTTTGTTCACGCGGTAGTTGAGGGCCGACTCGACCCAGCAGATGCCGGTGCATGCGTCAAAGAGATCATAGGCGACGAAACGTCTGAGATAATTAAGGATTCCTACGCGTTCGCTCCTCACACTCTTTTCCTCGATTCGTTAGCTGTCGTTATGGACAACGATACCCAGCTCTACCGACCTTCGTTACGCGACTTCCTCATCGCGACGGGCGTTTCCTTGGCCCTCATGCGACAGATTCTCGATGCGCCACAGCTGCAACAGCTTGGTCTTATTAGGGACACCTTTGCCAGGGTTGGCGTCAGGCAAGCTACAAATCAACTCTACCGCCAAGCCAACTATAACCTTCTTCGTGAAGAGACAGAGGGATACTCGAAGCTCATCACAGAACTATTTACGACCAGCAGCACTGCTGTGCCACCTCCGGAGATGGCAGAACAAACATTCGAAAGAATCAAAGCTCTCATCGGAACTTTCGATCTCGACGTTGGGCGAGTTCTGGACGTTACACTTGATGTGGCTGCTGCTGTCCTAATCAAGCAATACAAATTCTTTGTCAAGCTGCTGCGGGTCAGTTCCTGGTGGCCACGAACTGAACAGGATCAAGACATTCCAAATTACTTCAGTGGCCTGCCGCCCTGGGCACAACCTGGGTATCCCCAGTGGACTACTACGGAAGAAGACGAAGCCTTGATCATACAGAGCAGGTCAGGACGAGACGCAGAATTTTGGCAGCGAGCTCGAGAAATCCATCTTGCAGCTTTCTTTGAGCTTGGTGGCAGACGGGCAGACGACTCCACCCTTCAGCAAGCAGCTCTGACCAACGGCGAGAGCAATGAAGACTCGGCGCCGAGCATGCGAGACCAGTGGATCAAGGAGACCAAGACACTACTTCCTCCCGGCAACCGGGTGGCGGCCCAGCTACTCGGCTTCAAGTTGCTATTCTACAACTCGGAGCATCGAGATGAGAACGACATTCTCCCTGCCAACCTTCTTTATCTGGCAGCATTGCTGATCAAGATCGGCTTCCTATCGCTCACCGACCTCTATCCTCATCTGTCACCCGTTGATGATGAGATGGACAAGGTTCGTGAACAGCAACTGAAAAAGATGGAAGAGGAGGAAAGATCCACCCGTGGTGGCCCGATGAATGCCCTGCTCATGGCCGGTGTTCTGCCTCAGGGCGACGACGATAACCCGACCATGTCCAATATGCCCCGGAAAGAACCACCGAAGAAGCTGGAGGCGGAAACGAAATCTGCTCCGACAGAGGATGACGCAAATAAGCCAAAGCTCAAGGAGCCCCTTGAACAGAAGGTTCTGCTACTCATTCAACTACTCACCATTGGCGCCATCCCTGAATCCCTCTTCATTCTTGGGCGTTTCCCTTGGATTCCAGAGACTTTCCCTGAAGTACTCAACCGAATCCACCGCATCCTTCATTTCATGCTGGAAAAGGTCTTTGCCGAAAGCCGTCCTGTACCGGTGAAGCAAGCCTCGTGTCCCACCAAGCAAATTGCCGATGTTGATCAGAGTGGCGTGCCCAAGGGCAACGTGCGTCTAAACAGACTCCCCACCAAGAAGATATGGCGCTGGCCGTACCCCGACAAGACCGACACCAACGAGAATCAGACCTACCGCTTCTACTGGGACGAATGGAATGACAACATCCCCGTATGCCAAACTGTGGATGATGTCTTCACCCTCTGCAATACCTTCCTCAACCTCTCGGGCGTCAACATTGGTAGGGATGAAGGTCTCTTGGCCAAGCTAGCCAGCATTGGCGCAAAGAGCCTTGGAGAGGACAAGTCAGAGGCCAACCTAACTCGATGGCATGATCTCCTCAAGAGACTCCTGGTACCTGCTTTAAGCCACACGAATGCAAATGCCCCGGTCGTCAACGCGATATGGGACCTGCTCAAGCTGTATCCCACCACGACTCGCTATACCATCTACGCTGAGTGGTTCGAAGGTCAAATCTCACGACTCCCTTCGATGAAGGCTGCCTTCGCGAGGGCAACCTCGGACACAAGAGGAACCATGAAGCGAGTATCGCTCACAAACCTTGGCGAAATGGCCAAGAAGCTTGCCAAGACTAGCTACTCTTCTCCTGGTATTGTCTTCAAGGTCGCTTTCGAGCAGTTGGAATCCTACCCCAATCTGATTGAGGCTTTCGTGGAGTGCGCCAAGTACTTTCCAGACCTGTCATACGATGTTCTGGTTTGGTCATTGATGAGCTCACTCGGTAAATCCCGAAGCCGTACGCAGGCGGACCATGCTCTTACAACAAGCAAGTGGCTTCAAGCGCTCTCCAGGTTCTCCGGCAAAGTCTTCCGCAGGTACCCCAGTCTGGATTCGACACCCGTGCTTCAGTATGTCAACGACCAGCTTCTTCGCGGAAACTCAACGGATCTCATCATCCTCAAGGAGTTCATCTCGACAATGGGCGGCATTGTGACTTTGACCGATTTCACCGACTACCAGATCTTGTCCATGGCAGGTGGCAGCGCTCTTCGCCGCCATACTCTCATTCGCGGGCAAGACAAACGATTCGACAACGTCAAGAGCGCTACTCGATTGATGCAAGCCCTAACGGATTCGAAACTCGCTTCACGCTTCCTCATCAACATGGCACAGTACCGACAAGCCGCCATCTACAAGGTGCCCGAGGAAGAGGCCCATATCAAGTATCTGTCAGCTGTGATTGACGATTCTCACCAAACTCTGATTCAATACCTCGATTTCTTGTGGAGCAACCTCGAACCGGAGGCCTTTGATGTTCTGGTTCCTTCAATCAACGAACTAATGAAAACATTCGGCCTCGACATCAGCTTAGCATTCCTCATTGGCCGCGCTAGCCTCGCGCACCGTATATACCCCTGGAGCAGCAGAAAATCGAACAAACCGCCACAGCAAGAGGCCGATAAGGAGGGCGATGTGCAAATGTCAGAAGCCAAGGCCTCGGAAGCGAGCGGTGCATCAGCGCCAGATGGAGGCAACGATCAGGTGTGTGCAGACAAGCCAGGACCAGCTCAAAATCCGACTAACTCTGGACATCAACCAAAGGCGAACGGCTCGTTTCTCATTCGATCTGTACTGCCTCCAATAGTCGAGGCAGTCCAAGATACCATGACGGCCGAAGTCAAGGAGAAGATCAGTCCCGAACTTTATGTGACGTTCTGGACTCTTCAACTCGGCGACATTTTCTTCCCTGAGGCGATTTACAAGCAGGAAGTCGATCGTCTGGGCGCTGAAGCAACAGCTATCGTCAACGACAAGTCTGACACATCGCCCAGAGGCATGCAGAAGAAAATTCGGCGCCACACCGAACTTCGAGATGCCGCTGTTTTGCTCGAGGAGGAATCGAGCGAACACGGCTTGAGATTCGGCAAGTGGAAAGCACATCTGACTAGGCAGTTCCAGACGTCATTTCCGAATCGAGCAGCCAAGCCAGAGAGCGTCGCGGACGTTCTGCTGGAGCAATGCTTCATTCCCAGAGTTATGCTCTCCATGTCAGATGCTGAGTACACGTTTAAATTCATCAAGGCTCTGCATGATTGGAATGCACCCGGCTTCAAGCTAATGGCCTTGTACGATCGTCTCTTCAACGCCAACCGACTGCGCTCTCTCATCTTTACCTGCACCGTTCGGGAAGCAGAGTACATGGGACGCTTCCTTAAGCTGATCCTGGAAGATTTGTCGCGATGGCACAAGAATGCTCCTGGCAACGAAATCCCACGCGTTGGCGCGTACGAGAAGGAGGGCAAAGGTCCCAAGGACCATCCACACTTTGGCTTTGCCCTCACCCTGGACGATAACGGCAATCCCCAGACCTTCGTAGAGCATGCTCAGTTCAAAGATTTACTGTTCCGTTGGCATAAGAACCTGAACACAGCACTCAAGACTTGTCTGGCCGGGACAGAATGGATGCATATCAGAAACGCCATCACAGTACTCAGGTCTGTTCTCGATTTCTTCCCTGCAGTCGATTTCATGGCCACCCAGTTTGCGAGCCAGCTTCAGAAGATCAGCAAGCAGGAGGCTGCCTCGAAGACAGCCACGGAGGGCGAAGAAGGCCACAGAGTGGATCTATCTGTGGCGGCCCAAGGAGCCATGTCCGAACTGCAGAAGCGAAAGTCGAAATGGGTCATGGTCCAAGCATTCCGACCTAATGCTGTAAGTGAATCACCTACGACTGTGCAACAGAAGTTAATAGCAAATAAGGTTGGCGGATCCCAGTCAGAAAACGACAAGTCGAACCTCCGTGCCACGGCGCCGGATTTCCAACCAAGCAGGTGAGCATCAAAGCGAATCTCAAGTGGTCTACACCGTACTAATTGTTAGACCAACGTCATCAAAACCAGGGCCGAATGAAGAGGAGGATGGGGAAGTCCATGATGGCCGAAATGGCAAGTCGCAGGCCATGGACAGCTCCTCGCAGTCCACTGGCCCCTCAAAGGAACCGCTTCCTGCCAAGCCGTCACAGAATAGGGATACGCCCCGGAAAGACGGCATGGCATCTGGACCTGCACGATCGTCAACCCCTAAACCGACACAGCCCGCCAATGGAGGCAAAGCTGATATGCGACCTATTTCTCTACCGGATCGCCCGCCTCACACTCTACCCAATAGGCCGGATGTGCCAATTCCCGGGCATTTTACGCCCGAGCGATATGCTCAAGGACGTACCCATGAGCGGCGAGATGTCAGCATCGGTCGCGACCCACGGGGGCCACGAGAATCGAGGGACCCGCGTGACCCTCGAGAGCTGAGGGACAACCGGGAGACTCGAGATGCTAGGGAAATGAGGGATGGCCGAGAGGGGCGGCTTCCAGAGGAACGGCAAAGGGACCTTCCGGAACGACGAGGACCTGAAACCATGCGTGATGGTCCACGAGCCGACTTGCCACCCAGGCCTAACCAACATGACCGCGAAAGATCAGGCAGGGATGGGCGCGGTGGGAGGACTCAAGATCGTCTCACAGATCAGCCAGCCTCATCTCTGCCACCAGCTCCACCTGCCAATCATGCCGATAGTCAAGAGCCGGCGATGAACCCTGAGAGGGCTGCGTTGTTTGCACAGGATGAGGGCCCCCGACCGAACCGAGGCCCTGACTCGGATCGCCAGACTCGGGGTCGCCGCCAAGGACCGAACGATACCATGGACATTGTCAACCCCGAGCGTGCTGCTTTGATTGGCGACCGGAATGACAACACCCCTACCCGCCCGCCAAGAGATGAAGCACGTGAAAGGGGGCCGAGAGGCCACTCTCCACGTCGCGGCGGCAGATACGGTCACGAGGCTATGCCCCCTAATGGGATGCCTGATGAACGACATGGCCGTCTCCAACCGCCCGATCATCGACCCTCTGCAAGAGGACCACGAGAACGCTCACCGAAGCCAGGATCTTATCGAGGAGAGAGACCCCAAGAGCGAGATTCTGATCGACCCGTGGACAAGCCGTTCCCCCACCAGGGTGGCCACGAAGGGGTTGATCACAGGGGGAATGCATTCCAAGACCAGAACTACGGTCGTCTGAACCAAGTCCCTCCTAATAATGAGATTCCATCTGGTCCTCGAGGCCGCGGTCGTGGCACTGCACGAGGAGGTCATGCAGCCAGCCCAGGAATGAGTGGTCGGCCAGAAAACCGCTTCCCTGGACCGGAAACTCCACGAGCGCCAACCCCAGAGAGGCATCCTCCAACTGGTCCCTCATCTGGGCGCGGGCGTCGAGGCTACGATGGCGGAGGCCCTCCTACTACGCCTTCGGCTAATATGGGAGGGCCGCATGGTGACAGACATCGCAACTTCAGCTCTGCGCAAGAGGGACCTTCTCCAGCACAGAGCATGCCGCCGCCACCGCCCAGCACAGGGGTCCATCCTGACCGTCTTGCACAGATTGGGGGTCCATCACCAGGCGGACCGCAACCTCCTTCTGGCCCCGGCTCGTCAAGCCATGGCCGCCATTCGATGCCTGCAATTACTCCAGACCGGCCTGACTTTAACTCGAGCCATGGACCTGGGCCACGCATGTCTATGGGCAGTATGACAGGATCTCCAGCAACCGACCGAGATGTACCAACTGGACCTTCCTCGACGAATGAGCGAGGCAAGTCAGGTGGTGGCCGACGCCAGATAGCCGGAATCAACAACATGCTTCAACAAGCACAGGCTACTATGCCCGAGTCTGGCCGATCCAGCAGTCAAAGGCGATCCCAGCAGCGCCAACTTCTCGGCGACTCGGACGTTCAAGTCTTGACAGGAGGATCGCCGGCTAGTACTCCTAGTCACGAGCGCGCAGATCCTATGCGACACGATCTAACAGGACGGATCGGACCTTCTAATGGAGAAGAGTCAGCATCGTTGGGTCGAGGCGAGTCGGACAGGAGCCGTCGTGACCGGGAAGGCAGAGGTGAGCGGTCGAGCCGTTCCTCGCGCCGCAGCAGCCGCGATAGAGACCGAGAGCGCAGCCCTACTCGAGACCGTGACGGCAAGGATATCCGTGAGCACCGAGATAGGCGCTCGGGTGCTATGGGCGATGGTAATGCAAGGGAGGAGCGCGAGTCCAGACGATCCAATCGAGATGCCGGTGGTAGAGAGCCGATGCCAGCGCCCCCGCCACCTCCACCCGGTGGGCGGGAACTAGTTGGAGGACGAGATGGCCGCGAAAGTCGACACCGCAGTGATAGTCAGGCAGGGCGAGAAGACTGGGTGGGCCGTGGAGGCCGCGGTGGTCACCGGGATGGAGGAGGCTCTCGTTCTGATGAGCGGCGGGAATCAAGGGAGGATCGTAATCGAAAGAGAAGAACCGAGGAAGGAAGCAGCACCGATCGCGACAAGAGAGCAAGACGATAATCAAAACGAGAACGGCGGGATCATGGCATAATTTTACTTTTCGGGTTTTCTCTTCATGTCAAGGGGACGCTGGGCGAAAGCGTCATATGGAATCCAAAGCACTTGGTTTCGAATGAGTCAGTCCGCACAGCAAGATGCTCCGCCAGAAGGAGCTCAGTCAGCATGGCCACCGCGGCGTTTATTCATTTCTTTTTTTTTTTTTCATTCATTCATGTGCAACAAGGAATATACACCAAACATTATTACAAACACCGGTTCCTGGCAGTGTGCGTGAGGCACAAGCTCGACACATTCTACGCTGCTTCAAGCGTCTCGACACATCTGATTCATACATGCATAACTATTTTGTGAGGGGAAGGTGGATGGCTTTGAGTTGGTGTTTTGATGTAAAGATAGGGGGTTTGCTATCTGGCAGTCAGCCAGGTTGGCGTGTATATCACTAGAATGAAGAGTGTGGGTAAGGATGGGATCTTCCTGTTACCGCTGTAAGATATCACAAGTCCTATTTGTAGTTTGACGACATGATAGGGCATGGATTAGCATGTAGACTTGGGACAAGGGCGCAGGTGGTTCGGAATCTTCTTCAAAGTGTATAGCTAGATATGGGGGTGGTGAAGGCATCCCAGACTGATCTGGTGACAATCTGAGCGGGTTCAACTGATGTTCTGTATCTTGTACCAAAGATAAAAGATAGTTGTAGCGCTGGCCAGCTTGAAATAATATCGTCCTGGAGCGACGGTGGGCAGAGATTAGAATTGCTACTCTAGACAAGGTTGGACGGACAAGATGTTGATGAAGCTTGACTCCGTCATACAACAATGTGATGGGGACCCCGATCTCGAGCTGCCCTAGGCTGTGGCGTCGCTAGCAAGTGTCAGCTTTGTGTAGACCTTGGTTGGGGTAGAGGTGGTGTGGACCACGGGTTCCTTGGGGTTCTCTCTCATGGTATGGGGATGAGAAGTAGTTCAAGATCTGTGTGGCTGGCTGAACCCTTGACGGCCATGAAAACCCAAAAAGAGGCCCCGAGTCGGGCCCGGGCTAGAATGGCCCATCCATTGTTTGGGCTCGGCAATCTGTTCAGATGTGGTTGCGCGGCCTCTTCGATCAAGGGCATCCATTCATGATGAATGAAGCAGCGCGATAGAAAGGGAGTACGAGGTCCCCGTGTGAGGCGAGGCAACCAATACCAACTGCCGTGCGCTGATAGCAGGAATGGCGGAGTTGCACAGATAAGAGAGATCAGCAACGGCAGGTGGTAAGATGCCGACTGCAGCTAGGAAGATAGAAAGAAGGGCGGCGGAACCCAGCCCTGGTAGATGCATGTACGAGGGGGTCCTCCGTCCTGCACGGCGACTACAGCGGCAGCAACAAGCCCGCATAGATGGCGATGCGCCATGGGTTGCGTGCATTGTTACACTCTATCAATCGGGCCCGTGACTTGTCGCCATCTTGGACTCGGCTGCTGAGGGAGGGAGGAGTGGGTTGATAGATAGGTAGTGTGACAACCTTCAGCAAGCAAGCCAGCCCCGGGGCAAGGTTGAGGATTTTATTTTCCTGTTTTCCCCCTTTGATTCCTTTTCTGTGCGCTGCACTCGATGAGCCTAGGTTGTGTGGTGGGATAGATAGGCATTGCTCAATCCCACGTGCTGAATGCTTCCTGAGGAGGAGCAAGTAGAGTTTGAAGCTCACCAGGCGTAGGGATTCTCCGTTTCGCTTCCGGGTGGCCGGAAGCGGCGTGGGTGTCTCGGCAGAGAAGAGGAGAGCTGAGACAGACATGCTGGGTTTGATGCGGTTACGCCATGTCTCGGTCGCTTGCGTGTGGGTGATGTAGGAGGAGAGGCGTCTTGCAGAAAACCCCGCTCTCTCCAGCCATCATATTACCGTAGCATATATCATATATGTAGGTCGAACGTATGTTCGTAGACGCAAGACGCAAGAGGCACCCATGGATGGCTGGCTAGATTGGTGATTGGACAATGGATGGATGGATGCGGGTGCAGAGCCACACATGCTCGGTCCATGATTGTGTCGAGAGACTAGCATGTGGGATTGCGTCCCCTACATGGATAAAAAGGTAATAATGATACTATCTAAATAGGAATCATATGACAGACAGCCCGGGTTCAGTAGGGCGGCGGTAAACGGGAACTTAGCAAGAGGTTCAACATATTGAAGAGATGGAATAACAACCTACGGATGGCGTTGGGTTTTGGGGCCGTTGACGCGAGTACCAATCATTGCACAGGTCGAGATTTAGCGCTCGGAAAGGCATCGGATGGCGGTGTTAGCCTTGGGATCAGCTCAACGATAGCCCCAGCCAAGCGCTTGCCAACGAGATGGGTGGCTGTCTTTGTACAGGTTGCCAGGCCAAGGAGGAGGCTGTGTCGATAGTCTGGATGGGGACTATGCGACAATTTGTCAATAATCTTTGACCTTTGCCCCAGCATGCTTGGTAGAAGCTATTGATGATAGGTTGCAACCCGACTAAGAGCGATGATGCAACGAGGATGGAAGGGCGTGGCCAGCTTCTGCGTTCAGGTCGTTGGTTGGGCCACGTACTACCTGTATTGTACTAGATGTATGTACTTACTCCTAAATTACTGGCGGCCGAAGTAAGAATAGGAGAGAAGGGGGAGGGGGTGGCTGGAAAGACGGGAAAACGCCCCTCCATCATCCCAGACACGCGATGGCTTTTCCCAGTGCTGATCACCATTTCGATGGGATTGTTGGCGTGGGATATTAGCGGGATCTAGGGGTAAGGAGAGGGAGAAAAAATTTAGAATAGAATAAAACAAAAACCATTGGATGGCGTCTGTGGCCTCACTTTCGCGGCGGGTAGAAGCTGTATTGCTCGCAGCATTGGAAGATGGCGCCCTGGTCATCTGCCGCTCTGTTCTCCGGTGCATGCAAGTGATGATGACGAGGACGCGTGTCTGAAAAAGAAAAAATTAGGTGCGGTGAGGAAATTGGGCGAGGATAATCAATCACAACAAGCATGCTGGGCAGACACATAATTTCCTTGCGTGCGCTGTCAGGAGAAGAAAGGGGCAATGCGGCCTACTTGCTTCTTGAATGGTTCATGGCAATTGCTGATGCCATTGAGACCTGATTGTAGCGTTTGAGAAGAAGAAGAAGAAGGAGAAGAAGACAAAGAAGAAGACGGAGAAGAAGAAGGAGACGAGAAGAAAAAGAAACAAGTGAAAGACCAGAAAGGGGTCGTCGCGGAATTCGGAAATGCCGGCCGGGACACTGGGGTGCGAGGCCCAAGCAAATTAGCCGGTGGGCGTTTGAAAGCACAGCTCGTGGTGGCTGTAGTCAGTGCCCAGGAGCAGCATGAATATCGATTCAAGACTGGCCGTCTTTGATTCTTCTGGCGATGTTCTGGTGTTCTGGTGGCTGGCCCTTGCTTTCGTATCGGCGGGACAGGGTCCCAAGATAGGACGAGAAGTGGCCAGGGGTCAGGCGAGGCCTCTCGTCCTGTCCTCGTGTTGCTGTCCTCGGTTCGCCTCGCCTCTCTTGGCTCCGGCCTCACCCTGAGTACGAAGTACTGTAAGCACACGGGTGGGGGGACTATCTCAGGGGGTTGAAGGGAAAATCCGATGAAGCTATTCCTGTTCTCGGCAGACCTGGGGCGATTACGTAGGACGAGTGCAGAAAAGTTGACGGGTGGGCCATCTGTTCCCGGGGGGAAAAAACATTCACGGCCTTTGGAAAGAAAGAGTAGGGATGGGCGCCAGCGGGCTGGATGCGCTGTGCACGTCGCGGCGGTACGGAGGAGTAGTTTGTTTGAGGATCGGGCCCGTCCCAGCGATCATCATTAAACAAACGACAAAACGACAAAAAGATCAAGGCGGTGGCGGATGCCATCGAGCCCAATCGGGCACTCCATCAGACAGCAGCATGACATGGGTGCAAAAGCAAACAAAGAGGACCAGCGAGGAGCGTGTGACGGGCAACAAACAAGCAAAACAAAACAAAACAAAACACCACTGTGCTACGTGTCAAGCGCCATTGTATCCCTGAGATGCCTTACACTGCAAGCAAGAGTGCTCGTGGATATTACGGGGGGGCGTGTGAGGCCAAGCCGACACTACCGGTTGCCGGCCTAGTCTAAACTAACAGGTGGTGCCAATACGGATACATGAACACTGGCTGTGGACGTAATTAATGGGGCGTGGCATGCCCAAAAATGTGACGACATTGATGTTTCGGGCTGGGCTGAGCTGCGCTAAATCAACTTGGCGCTATTTCCGCATTGTCGTTGTTTACATGCACCTACAGGTAGGTAGGTACTGTAAAGATATCTTGTCGCGTTTGTATCCGTAGGCATCCGTTGACGGCACCGCATGATATAAGCCGGGGATCCGCGCAGGTTGTAGGCTCGCATAGGTTGGTGCGCAAGATACAGTTTCGTATTGTCTGTCGTATTGTCGTGGTGGATGGGCAAATGGTGGGTGGGCGGATGGAGCGATACAGAGATGGATCGGCATCTCCATCGCCAAACGTAGAACCGCTCGATTCCATCTCGAGCAAGCAAGAAGCTTGCTTCTCTGTGCTTACCGCCCGGGCGGCTGCTCAGGCGGCTGCTCAGGCACGTCTCGCGCGTCCTTTGCACGTTGGCATCGACATCAACTATCCCATCTGTCGGCCCCCCGACGTTGGTTGGTTCCCGTCTGGATCATCACAGCCCATCTGTCGGCTACTGCAGTTTCCGCGCCTACTGCAGGTGCTAGCACATGATGTGTAGCCCAGGCGGTCATGATGGATGGATGGCACGGCGGTGCGGAAGTATTGTAGCGCTGGTGCGGCAATCAAGGCGGTGCGTGTGCATGGCCAGGATGGTGAGTCGTGATTGATCCGCGTACAAGCCACCATCCATCCTCCCCCGATTGGGAAGTGCTAGCTTTCAGAGCGACTGTTCAGGCACCCGTCGCACTGCACTATTCGCACTACCCGCCCGACCTGAACCATCCGCTCTTGGTGCATCCATCTATTTCATCGAGTCGTGCATCCGTTCGGCTCAGGCATCGGCATGTTCCTTGAACAAAACAGTTTTTTTTTTTTTTGCGTTGTAGTTAACATGTCGAGTGTGACCTGGACATGTTCCTTGGACGCCTGGGCCGATTGATTCGAGGCCAGATGAACCGTATAGTAGGGACTGATAATGTCTGCTGTGAGCGTAGTAGCTGTTGTCTGCCACTAATATTTGGCTGTTTGCCGGCGTTACAGTAGGTAGGAAGTCGATTTATATTTCATGGTTCGGCAAGTCACAGTCGATAGTAATCATCCATCCCGAATGAACCATCCCCCATGATTCGGCCGGTAGGCTCCTGTCCGTGTGTTGGAAAGCATTGGGTTGGCGGTTGGCGGTTGGTGGCTGGTTGTTGGTTGTCGTACCCACGCACATTCCTGTGACCCGGCCTCGTCCTGCCAGCCTCCCAAGACCAGGGAGCCCGCCTGCGCTGTGACTCTGCCTATTTCGGCGGCTTTCCTTCAGTAAGATAGATCCTTGACGTCGACGGGTCATAGATGCGGAGACCACGAGCTTGTGTGAGCTTTCCTCCATGCTTTATCCCAAGGAGACAAGCTGGCTGGGTTTGCATCTGTCGTCGACGAGATGCCTCGGGGCGTTTTTATCTTCTTCTTTCCCCTTCCGAATTAATTACAGATTCCTTGCGATCCAAAGTCGCTCGCTGTAGCCGCCGGCCGACGCCGGTGGGGTGTGATTATCATGCGCTAAGTCCCGGTAGAGTTAGGTCGGGTACATCCATACGAACTGCCTCCCACTGCAGTACAGGCAGAGAACAGCGTCGGGGACGGAGCACCCTGCTGAGAAGATCCGCAAGGAGGGTACAAGGGGGGCCCACCTGCACTCGCTAGCTAACCACTTTCCCGGCCGTCCTCCTGGCCCTTCCCTGCCTGGTCTTTCCTGGTCCTTCCTGGTCCTTCCTGGTCCTTCCTGCTCTTGGCCGCGTGCAGCGTGCGTTCCTTGTCTTTTATTTGTTTCTCCTCCGCTTTCCTCCTCCCTGCCCTCTTCCCTTCTTTTTCTCTCTGTTGCCCTTTGCTGTTCGACATCACCAGCATCCAACAGATCCAGCCGCCACCAGCATAGGCACCGGCCAAACCTTCGTCACTGCTCGCCTCCACGCCGTTGTGACATGGCCTATCCCCTCTCAACATCCGACATTTGAACATCCCAGTACGCCGTGAATCGGCCGACGAGCCTCCCACCAACCACCTACAATCGGTTGCGCAACCTTGAGCTAGCGAAGAGGCCTTCTTGGCCTTGCTCTTTGTTACCGCGCCTTCACATTACAAAGAAATCAGTTCGATCAAACCTTACCTTGCCCGATCCGATTCGACAGCATCTCTCAACCTCCCCATCTCGTTTCCCTATCTTGTCACCAGACAACATGCCTCGCCTGGATCTTGTTCCGCGGTCTGCCGGCCTTCTGCTCATCGCCCTGGCAGCTTCCTCAACCGCCCTCGACTTCGACATTTGCTCTTCTTTCAATACAGCCTCCATAGGTAGAAGTGAGTTGGCCGCTGGTCTTCTACATCATGTCATGAACCCAACTGACAGTGCTACAGATAACAGCAATCTCCAGTCCAACGGTCTCTGTCGCGACTTCTGCGTTGACGATTACGCCTACGCCATCACGCAGCGGTTCTCTTGCTGGTGCACCAATTTTGCGCCTGCAGAATCTGTCGAATTGGATGATGGTGATTGCAATACCCCGTGTCCTGGCTATCCACTGGAAGAGTGTGGTGGCAGTAATGCCTTTGGCTATCTCGAGCTCAACCAAGTTGCCCCTTCGGGAACCCGAGGCCCTGATGAACAGACGTCTTCTACCACGACCTCAGAAGTGAGTTTAAATTTCCAGTATCATCACCTCTTACACACCCAAACTCCCTGCTCCCTGCCCTCCCCTCGAATCTATCCTAGCCTTCGTATCCTTTTCTCGTCCGTGGCTCCGACTGCCTGCTAGGGCAAGTGCCCAGCAGAGATGATGTTCTGCGTCGTTCTTCTCGCCCCTTTTGCGCACAGCAGCACCTTTTATTTGTTCTATGCGCATTTGGGAAGACAGAGCAGCTCAGTTGTCGGATAAGCAGGATGTGACACATACGGTGACGGCAACGGTTACTGAGATCCATCAGACCTCAGTGACGAACACGCCGTCTCCAAGCCCCGAACCGGAACCCGAACCGGACCCCGTGACATCGGACACTTCAGTGACCTCTGCCTCCACCCCTGGTGTTTCTGTATGCCTACGACCTTTTCCTGTTTGTTCTGCACTCAAGAGGACAGAAACTATACTTTCTCGGAAGCGCTGTGTGTCCAGCTTGCTAATCCCTTCTGCAGTCGTCCACTCCCACCTCATATGTCGAAACGAACAATGGCCAAGTTACTACCGTCATCGTAACGACCTCGGGAGGAGCGCCGACGGACAGCAGTAACAACGGTGGTGATTCTACGACAGATGACAATGACGGTCTCGGAACCGGTGCTATTGTCGGCATTGTTGTCGGTGTCATTGGCGCTGTCCTCATTGCCGCAGGCTTGGTCCTCTTTTGGTTCCTCCGCCGCCGCAAGCAGAACCGAAACGAGGATGGGTTCCAACCGGACCCGAGTGTCAACCCCGTGCCCGGCTCTGCTAGTGCCAGTACCGGCCCAACGATGGCCATGACAGCAAGCACGCCCATCTCAGCCACGGGCTCTGGCACCCGAAGAAACAGCTCGTTCATTGACCCGCGTATGGATCCATTCAAGCAAGGGCTCTATGCAAGGAATCACAGCCACGAGAGTTTGAACACGATTCGTGACGACCATGACTATTCACGAAAGATACAGAACCCCCGTGTTCTCCGTGCCACGAACCCTGATCCCGATGCCGAATAGGTGTTACCTTTGCTCGGGAGACTTGAGTAGCATCAACTACCTGAAAGACAGAGACTGGGTTGGGCTGGGCTTTCTCCTTCAACATGACCCTTTTCTTGGACATATCTAGACGGTTGGGCATCATGACGCACACGACTTTCTTTTGCAGGATGAAGTGCACAGGAATTGGTTTTCCTCATTACATTTCGAGATACCAGGACGGCGTTGGATTTGTTTGTGCTTTACAATTTGGGAGCACAGGTCGGGCATACTCCCCTGTCAGGAGACAGGGGAAGAATCGCAGGAGGAGAAAAGTACATATAGCGGCTGGATGCTGTGATGGCCGAATGATCGGGGCACACGGCTACAGGATCATGTTAGTCTCTTTTTTTTTCTTCCTTCCGAGGACGATATGGGAAAGCGATTCAGCAGGGGTTTATTAGCGCAAAGTTGCCGTGGCTTTGCTGTCGCATTAACCGCAAATATGTAGACATGGCAGAGCGATATTTCAATTGTACTTTTATTCACTATCCATCCCACTTGGCCTACTGGGTGTAAATGTCTCATTCGGTATGAGTTGCGAGGTCCGGCTCCATCCTGGTTGGGTGGAGGGTGTGCCTCAATCAAGATTAATTACAAAGCCTGATCGATGCAATACTTGGTGTTCAGGGCTCAGGCTCCAGTGATGCTTACCGTGCATGCATGTCTTTACTGTGGATGCCGGTGGTTTGGTTTCCAAGGAATGTGCCCCTGTTGTCTTCTCGATCTGGGGGTATATGCGTTCCCGTCGGGGTATATCAGGATTCTTGTCCAACCTGCCAACATCAGCCGCCTACTCCGTATCTTGGAATTGGATCCCGAGCCACCGAGCAGGAGGGAGTGGAGCAGGGATGTCTCCGGAGATGGGACCCGATTCACGATGTTCGGATGCCTATCTTTCTGGATAGTTCCTCTTGATAGGCAGAGAGAAGTAGGTCGGTCTTCGAAGCAGACAAGTGCTGACATGCACAAGAGAAATAAATGCATAATATGCCTGGTATAGACGCTCGAGATACGTTGGGGAAATACAGAATAATAAATGTAAAACAGTGAGGTGTATACGGCAGCAAATTTAAGGATATCAAGTCGTATAGTGCAATTAGTCCTTGGAATGTGCTGACATTGGATGAGAGCGAGCACAGTGTCTTATCGGAGCTCTGCCGATAAGCACCTGGGCCAACACACCTTCCGTGCATAGCGAAAGAATATGAATCACATTGTCTAAGAACCACATGCTCTTTCCCTCCCTCTTTTTTTCTTTCTCTCCAATTTGAAATACCCATGGATCACATGTCGGGTTCTAAAATAAAAACCCCGTTGGTTCTGCCAGGGGTCAAAATACCATGGGCTCCCGATAACAGATAAGGATTGGCTGCGTCATCAAACCAGACATTGTCCATCATGATGACCTCGCCTCCCTCATCTCACTGCACGACAAACAACTGTCCAGCCCGCGCCATTGCTCACCCAATATGGCGGCCAGTCTCAAGACGACGATACCCCGGGCCCTGCTGCCCCCTCCCCGACGCCAGCGGCCTCTCTCGACGCTCCTCCTCCTGGTCCTCCTCGCCTCCGTCAGCGCCACGGGCCTCCTGCACCTCCTCCTATCGCTAGCACCATGCCTTGGGCGGCGTGACCACTGCTACAACTCCTACTACAGCCCCTACAGCTTCGACGCCGCGGCCGCCGACCGGTCGCGCTGGATGGAGGCACTCCCGGACGCGGCGAACCTCTCGAGCCTCAGCATCCCCGGCACGCACGACACGCTGACGCACGCGGCCATGGGTGAGCACCTGCAGTGCCAGAATTCGAATCTGTCGGCGCAGCTGCGCGCGGGCGTGCGATACATCGATGTGCGTGCCCGCCTGCGCGACGACGCCCTGCACGTGTACCACGCCGACGGCGACACGGGCGTCGCCTTTGAGGACGTCCTGCTCGACGCCTTTGCCTTCCTCGACGCCAACCCCTCCGAGGCCATAGTCATGCGGCTCAAGGAGGAGAGCGCGCCCGTCGGCCACAACAACTCGTTTACCTTTGAGGAGGCCTTCAACTGGCACCGCCTCGAGGCGCCCGCCACGGCAGCCGGTGCCGCCAAGCACCTGCGCCTCTACGACCCGGCGGCCGGCGAGCCGCTGCCGACGCTGGGAGCGCTGCGCTCCGGCGTCTTCCTGCTGCAGAACTTCAAGGCGCCCTCGGGCGCCGCCTACGGACTCGCCTGGGAGGGCCCGCAGATGGCTCTGCAGGACATGTGGATCATCCCGGACGTCTACCACCTCGCCGACAAGTGGACGGCCGTCCGCACGTCGCTGGAGCGCGCCACCACGGAGCCCGACGACAACTCCCGCCTGTACCTGTCGCACCTGTCGGCCTCGGTCGGCGTGCTGCCCATCGAGGCCGCCGCGGGCCCGCTCAACCGCACCGTCGACGGCATCAACGACCTGACGGGCCAGTGGCTGCGCGACTTTGAGCACAGCGAGGAGGCGGTGCGCACGGGCATCGTCATTATGGATTTCCCCGGCAAGGAGCTCGTCGACGCCGTGCTGGCGTGGAACGCGCCGCTATTGCAATAGTTGTTCTTCCCTTTCTTCTTCTTCTTCTTCTTCTTCTTCTTCTTCTTGCCTTGTTTTGGCGTAGGATAGATGGTATATATGAGACTGGTGATCGACACAAGATTCAGGGGGATCGGCAGAGGCGTCATGGACTTGCTTGCTTTACCCTTTTTTGCTTTTCTTCTACGGGCGTTTAATGATGTCTTCGGACTGTGATACACGGGGATCGTGATTTTGTCGGTATGGGAACACGGGCAAATCAACCTACCTGGCTGCCGATCACTAGAACAAGGCGGTCGTGAGGCGGTGGGCAGTGCTTGCTCCATGTGCAGATTCAAGGATGTAAAACTAAAAGAAGTACTTAGTTACATGCATTACACCAGACTGGGAGCTCCCAGTCATTCTTTCATTGCAGAACATTTCGTCTTGGTATAGTAAGTAGATACCCAGCTGCCCACCTTGACGGAGACGGCGGCCACCGTCTGCCCTTTGACGTGATCACACTGTTTCTGGCTCCTACACGTAGAGTATAGAGAGAGTGTGAGATGCTTGAGGCTTTTAGAGGCTGACTTTAGTTACTTGCGCAATCAAGTGCGTTGCTCGTCAAAGGTGTGAACCTGAGTATAGAGCTGAATTGGACACTGACAAAGAAACAGATACTCCAATGCACATGAACCCCGTAACACTCTCGACTAGGTTCCTGGGCCGCTCGGCAGCTATATCCAGACCGAGATACCATCCTCCCAGCCCAGTTCTGTTGCCCCAGAGACCTTCACGAGCACTGCCAGCTTCCCTAGCGACCTTGCTCTTAGACGTACAGGAAAGAAACAGCCTGCTAGTACTTTCTACTTCTTTCATAGACGCACTTTCCAGATTGTATTCATGGACGTTACTAAGTTAGACAACTTAACGCCAGGCATCATGAACCTCGACCTTGACTTTACCTCCAGTTCCAGTCTCAGTCTCAGTCACAGCACCAGAGCCGGCACCAGAGCCAGCACCAGAGCCGGCACCAGAGCCAGCACCAGAGCCAGCACCAGAGCCAGCACCAGCACCAGCACCACCAGCACTAGCACCAGCACCAGCACCAGCACCAGCATCAGCAGCAGCAGAAGCATCAGCAGCAGCAGAAGCAGAAGCAGAAGCAGAAGCAGAAGCAGAAGCAGAAGCAGAAGCAGAAGCAGAAGCAGAAGCAGAAGCAGAAGCAGAAGCAGAAGCAGAAGCAGAAGCAGAAGCAGCAGAAGCACCGCCAGCACCACCACCACCACCACTACCACTACCGCCGCCGCCACCATGAGCTTTTGGGAGGCCGTCGATGGAGTTTCCAAGGTTGCGTCAGGCCTGGGGGGGGGGTCTACGTTTTTCTCAAACGCTTGGAAGGGAGTAGAGTTTGTTTGGGAATGGCGGAAACGGAAGACCTCCTCCCCAGGCGATACTGAGGCTGCTCCCGCTGCTGCCGCCGCCGAGGCTCCGGCCGAGGCCCCCCTCCCTGACGCCGAGGCTGCTGCCGAGGCTGCCGCTGCCGCCGCCGTCACCAATGCCGTCGCCGCTGCTGCTGCCGAGGCTGCTCCCGCTGCTGCTGCCCCTGCCGCCAAAGCTGCCGCCGCCGCGGCAACGACTGCCGTCGAAGCGGCCAAGGCGGACTGAGCACCCGCCTTGGCCGCAGCTGTCAAGGAGATCGAGGGCCTGAAGGAGGAGATGAAGGAGCAGCAGGAGCTTATTGAAATGCTGTTGAGGAAGCAGCACTAGCAGAAGCAGCAGCAATAACAGCAGCAGAAGCAACAGCAATAGCAAGAGCAGCACCACCGCCACCACCACCACCACCACTACTGTTATCATGAATGGTCGGGAGATTTCTGATGCAATTAGGAAGGTTGCATTGGGCCTAGGGAGGGGATTAATGTTTATATCGAACGTTTGGAAAGGAGGAGAGTTTGTTTTGGGGTGATAGAAGTGTGTGAGGGGACTGCACCTAATGCGTGAGGGATCAAATTCAAAGGACGCGTACTACCAATGTCATTGTTTAACAGACCAATGTCAACTATTAGACCGTCTACACGACCGTCGCGCACTCACCCGTGGCCACGGCAATTGTCACCGCGCCTCACGAGCTCGCCAAGCGGTCAGAGGTCCCCGTGCCGAGCTTCTTGTCGCAGCACCCGGCTTCCAGGCTGTCCAGCGCTTGCTCGTGCTTCATGCCCAAGCCTACGACGGCGGTTGCGCCGACTGCGGCCGTTGCAGCCAGGGCAAACTCGCACTCCTCACCTTCCCTCTTACCTGTATTTCCTGCTGACAGCGAAATGACGAGGTCATCACCACTGACTCCATGATCCACGTATGCAACACACCCCATTCTATAGGATAGTCCAAGTCGGATATCTAACCATTTATATAGGAAGGCATCGTCGAGAGCGCCGTGACCCAGACCTTTACTATCACCGTCACCGGCCAGCCTAGAGTCCAGGCGACATATCCCATGACCTAGGGGTTCTTTCAATGGTGAGGACATCTAGGGCTTTATACTACCCTTGCAGCGCAGCAAGAACAACGCCGCTGTTCACCCGGTCATATTGGTACTGAACACAAGGGGGGAGGGGCGCATAGCATGTAGAGATGGGCGTGAGTAAATCTCCGTCTTTGGTCTTAGCAAATTCACCCTGGGTATAAGCCAAGCAAAACGCCATAGCCTTGCCCGCGCGCTTCGTCGCCCGCAGCGCCGGCAGGCAGTTGTCGGTATTGCAGATCATCTTCTCCAGAGGGCGCGGCATGGGAGGCCGCAGCGGGGTTCAGCGCCAGCAGAACTCGGTATAGCATCTCGAACGAACGAGTTGAGGCAAAGGAGCATTTATTCGAAAAGGGGGAAAGCCTTACTGGGGGAAGAAGGTGGTTATTGGGGATATCTGAACTGACAGTTGCCTGCTCCTGGGAATAGCGAATATAGAATATACTAAAGATATGTTAAATACGCACGTACACATCACATATACTTCAGTCACTGGTTGGATCAAAATGATCAGGTCTCGTCAGTAGCTACAAAACATCAACTATATTCCTCCGCCCTAAATGGTATAATATACTGCCTATACAAGGTGTGTTCTTGAGAGAACACAAATACATCGCTAATAGAAACACCAGATCAACTCCATCTCGTACCCATATTGGCCCTATGTTGCTTGCAGAGAAGAAGAAAAGAAGCAAAATCAAACGCCCACCGTGCTTAGCTCCGCCGCGTTGGGCTGCCTTCTCTGCTCCCTTCCTGGCTTCGGCTCTCAATCGTGTCCACCATTTGCAGCACACGACTTTTGGGCCGTGACAGCGTCTTAACAGTTATGGCCTCGGCCGTCATCAGCACCGGTGCTTTCGACTCCGTCGACATTCTGTATTCCATGGTGTCTACCCGTGAGAGCCTGTCCATGTCATGCTTGTCTGGGGTTTCGGGGAACGGGCTGTGCCGATCCTCTCTCATCTCCTGGCGGATGGGGGTCCGTGGTTCCCTCAGCTCCGGGCTCAATGGTGCGGCATCAACAACCTCCGCAATGTGAGACTCGTCCCCAAGTCCATCCACCTCATCTGCGTTGACGACTCTCAGGCGCTCCTTTGGCACCGTAAACACCACTTGGACGAGCCGCTGCTCCACGGCGCGCTCGATGTCCCAATCCGTTTCGGGCTCCTTCTCGTTCGAACCACCAGGTCCTGTGCTTTCCCAGTCATGTCGGCCCTGCTTTCGCCTAAGAAGCTCGCCACTCAGACCCACCAGAGGAGCTTCGTAGTCACCGCCGTCATGTTCATTATCCAGGGACCGTCGTGAGGGCATGTCTTCTTTCGAGGACTCTGACGAGGGTGTGCCAGAGGTTGAAAATACTCGTCGAAGCGAACCCAGCCAGTTTCTTCTAGGCTTGGACTTGGAGGGCGACCCAGGCATTGGTACGATGTCATCCTCCTCATACGTCGGACTCGTTGGATGACCCCGGCCTAGTAATGATGGCCCCTCAGCCTGCAGAGCATTAAAGGAGGATCGAGCTGTGGTGTAGCTACTGGAAGAAGAGCTTCCCGGTTTGACCTGCTCTGAGCCACCTATCAGCGTCGAGCCGCCGAGCAAGCTACTTGATCCTGCAGGGTTCGCTCTCCTGATCGAAGGCGATTGCCTCAGACTGTCCACGATGCTTCTGTTCGAATCAGACAAGGTAGATCCGCTTCGTGATTCGTCGTCTCTCAGCGCTGAACGATAGGAGCCGGGCCTTGTAGGGGACCCCCGGCCTGATCTCCCGTTCATCCTCGCCAGCAACGCGTCGGCGGCATCCACATCCGACACCCAGTCCTGCACCTCGGGGTCGTGTCGTCGCATGTTCTCCGGGCTCGACGTTCCACGGCTAGGAGCAGGTAGGACAATGGCGGGAGGGTTGGGGCCAACAGGTGTCATGAAAGGGTCGGAAGGTACATCGGATGTTGGCGTGCTGGGGTCGTGCAATCCGCTTCTGGGATGATCGCGAATGTTGTGAATATGTGTCTCCTCTTCATCGTCTTCCATAATAGGGTGGATATGTCCCGTGGCATGTGCAAACCCCCCGGGTGAGATGCTGCGGGCATGTAGCTTCCCCTCGACCCCTTGGCAGCATTCCTCCTTGCGTTTCCAAGCCCGGAAAGAGGAGGGGGGCCTCCGAAGCCATGGCCTCTGCTTCCCCTGAGGCTTTCGAAACCCAGGGAGCGCCCTCCCGATTGAAATGGATCCTCTCTGCCACCGTACCACTGCCTGGAGCTCCAGGGCAGGAAATCGGTCCTCTCGGTCATTTCATCTGTGTCGTGGATGAATTGGTTCGCATCTTGCGAAAGTGCGCGAACCATCTTCTCCCTTGATTCTCTCTGCTTCCTCTTCTGCATGTACCAGCAAGATAGAGCCATTATTGCGGCGAGTAGCAAGGCCAAGCCTATACCAAGACCCAGGCCTAGGGCGAGTGTCCTCCGACTGCTGCCTGGGGTCCCCGTGCTGGCTTCATCTGAATCTTCCCCGGCATTCCCGCCAGGATTTCCCGTAGAAGACCCAGGGCGGAAACTAGGGTTTGTATATGTTGTAGTCCATTCCATTGAGGTCAAGTTGAAGAAACGCGGTGAGCCCAAACCATTCTGTCGCTTGGTCTTGGTGTTGCTGGAGACGACAGGCCAGCCGCCATATACCACCATGACATCTCCAGGCAAGACAGCAGCTCCGTGACCATATAAGGAATCACTGTCCGGTTGCTGCTCTGGGACCATCCACCTCCACCCGCTGTACGCCTGGCTCATCTCAAGCACGGCGAGCTGCGGCTCCGCCGGCGTACCCACGTCGCCGACCCATCCGCCGTAGACGATCAACCTTGATCCATCCTCGCTCAGCACAGCTGTATGCCCAGAGCGGCTATCAATGTTTTCATGGACCAGGCGCTTGTCTTCATTCTTAACAGCGAGCTCGGTGGTGCCCTGCTCATCCGGGGATTGGATATCAACATATGTCCACGACTCCTCTGGCAGGTTCCACACGGCGGCAGTGCTCATGTTGATAAATGCGGTGCTCGTGTGGCCGCCGAGGAGCACAAAGCTAGCCTGCTGCGTCACGGTACCGGAGCGGTTGGTCATGGAGGGGGTCAGTGCCGTCAGGGTAAACCCCGCGATGGGCGTGCGCGGTCCGGAGCTCGAAGCGACACTGAGGTCGTAGTTGGTGTCGCGGTCGCTGTGGGTGGGAGCGAGGCTCATCATGGTTTTCGTATAGTTGCCGGCGGATTGCCAGCTCGTGGTATCGTCATCGGGCGAGGCGCACATGCCACCGTACGTGTATAGCGTAGGTTGGTCCATGGATGGCGACAAGGTGGAGGAAAAGGCAACGGCGCCGCCGAGAAAGTACGGCGCACTCCTCGAGCCAACAGCGCCGCCGGTCGCCGCCGTGTCCAACATTCTCTGCGTCCACTCATCATCATCGCTGTGGTACGTCCAGAGGTGTCCTGCTTCATCATCGCAAGGACCTGCGTAGGCCAGGACGGACCCATCAGCCGCCCTAGCTGCGCCAAAGGCTGTGTTACGTTGCGCGCCGTCTAGGAAGGGGAGCTGGGCGGTGACAGCAGAGAGGCTTGTATCGCCCGTCACACGACCCGAGTAGTTGAGCGCCAGAAACTGCACGGCGCCGTTGCCGTCGTCTGCTGGCTGGAAGATGTATGCAATATCCCGCCCCTCGCAGGGTAGGTCGTCGAGGCATGCGCGGGGCATGAGGATCTGCGTAGGGACGTAGGGGAAGCCGTGGGCAGCAGCCACCCGCGACCCCAGCAGGGCGGCGAGGAAGGGTGAAGCCCATCGCCAGGCATTGCGTCGGGGACGGGTCATGGCATGCGGTCGGGACATGGTGAGCGCGGGTCAAGGCGCCTCTTGTTGGCCCGAGCACGCCGTGGTCATGATGGTTCCGTACCAGTGCGCAGGCAGGGTCGAGTTCCCGACAGTTGGTGCGGATATGATATGTGCAGATGTTATGCGATGCGGATGCTGTGTTGGCAGCGCGTCAGTCGCTGGAGATGATCTGGCTGGTGGGCGACTTGGTTGGAGCGAAGAGGAAGGAAAGGGAGGGGCAGATCGACCTATTGTCCGTTGCTAGGGGTCCTAGGGGTTCGCATCGGGCCACGAGCTACGAAAGAAGAGACCAGGACCAGGACAAATGGAGATTATCTTGCCTATCGACAATGCCCTGCTGCCGACAGCCAATAGCAGCCAGTAGCAGCCAGGGAGGATGGGCGAGGGGTGATTGTTGGGTGGTTGTTCCTTCCACATGGTGTTGATTGCGCGGTGTCGCCACGGCAACCACCCAGCCACCGCCACACCTTCCCACACCACCTTCCCACCCGCCACCCAGCGCTAACAAGGTACCTACCTACCTTACTGATCATGTGAGGACCAAAACTGCGAATGCACCCGCCTTTCCACAGATCATCTAATGCAAGGCAACTTGATTTGCGCAGTGCTAAGGGAGCCTTGTCGCCCGGTTCGAGCGCATGCAGCTCAGCCGCAGTGGCTCGCAAGGGTCGCATGCAGATACTCACATGACTGAATTATCATCCATCACTACTGGCAGAAAGCCCAGCCTTGTCCGGCATGCTTCTTCTCAACTATACTTGTTCCTCGACGTCCCGTCCTCCCCTGGCCCTTGAGAGGACGAACAAGATGCTTTAGATACGAACTTGTAATGTCTGACAGCTGTCAGCGGAATTGCTCGCGGGATCCAGGTCAACTGGAAGGAGATGCAGATATTGGCGGCATCGGGGTGAGTGGCTGATTCCTCATCAGGGCCAAGACAAAAGCTAACGCAAAGCTCCAAAGGTCGTCGTTGGCTTCGTCGGCACTTCCTGGTTTGCCATAGTGCTCGTCGTTATCAACTACCTTCTCGTCTTCGAACCGGAGCAGGATCCCTTTCCCGGCGCAAATCGAGCGTCTCAGTGGAAGCAAAACCATGTCGATGCCACGCAATTCATTCGCAGAGCATGCGTCAAAGCTCGGCTGCAGAAAGGCGGCACGGGAGCTGAGATACTGAAACAGGTAAACAGAGCCAAAGTCCCCCTGCGTCCAGTGCGTATCCCAAGCTCACGGCATCTCGAATCTCGAATCTCTCAGTCTATCCTCGGCATTGGTGACCTCCAGCTCTTGACTGGGCTCGGCATCCTCCTCAGCGGATATAGCCAGTTGCGATGCTACATTTCAGCCTATCACTGGCAACTCATCGCGTACCTGGCGTGGTTCTCGAACCTCACCCACGTCGCCTGTCTCATCGTCCTTCGTAAATACTTGTACGAGAACCAATTTGAACGCCACTTTCGACTGGGGCTCATGATCATCCTATGGGTCGGTCTCATCGTAGCCTTTGTGCCCACGACCTCCTTCAACTGGGTCGTCAACAATGAGCCGACGGCCGCGCTTCCAGCATCCGACGCGCGTTGCTTCTTTGATGTGCGGTTGGCCAACACAATACATGACGAGAAAGGCTGCATTCATCTGTCGCAACTCCCTTGGTTTCTTCGAAAGGCCTGTGATGCAGAAGATGCCGTCCCGTATCCACGGACCTCGACATCCGCCTACGAGTCGGCCGTCATCACCATTGTCCTGGTTGTCTTCAGTTTTTTCACCAGAAGCATAAAATTGCTCCGCACTCTCTCGACTGGCACCAAAACGCTCGTTCGGGGGACCGTCAGCAGATGGTTCACCAGCGCATGCATTCGGTCGAGTTTGCGGTCAAAGCACCTCTTCGCATACAAAATACATGTCGCTCACTTTTGGGCCGCTGTCTATTTAACAGGGAAGCTATACGCAGACTTGCTGTCCTCGGATACATCTGACGTGAGTGATGATATTCTTCCTATTCTATTCCCCTTCCAGCCAACCATTCATTGCCAGACGCCAACGGTGACGGTGCTAATTGGGCGTATTTTTGTTGTCAGGTATACTGGCTCATCGTCTCAGCCTGTTGGGGAACATTGCGAATTTCCACTCTAAGAGGATCTTTCAGACTAGACGAGAACGGCTGGAACTTCGGCCAGATTCTCCCAGTCTTTCTACTTCTGGGGCCGGCGTTGCTCTTGTGTATATCCATCTTGTCCCACAGGAGACAAGTGAAGAGGCTTCAACAAGACCAGGAGGAGCAACAAGGTATGTGCTCTTGGTGCATCCTACCACAAGTGCCTTCCTGTGGCCGTTGTATTACCGAGCTTAACCTTTGAATAGAAGACTTGGAACTCGCATCGGTCAACTTGGAACCTGTTCCGATGGCGCAGTCGAGACAAAATGATCTACTTAGATTTGATTTTGATCCTCCGGATAGAGTCGCCGTGGATGCTTACTTTGCCACTCACCATGAGGAAGGCGAGTTGGGGACAGTCGCGGGTTCGTCCTACGATAGTAACCGTGCTTGGACCCCCTCCGTTCACAGCAGCAACTCGGCTACGGCAGGGACGGATCAGGGGACGATACGAGACGGTGAGACTTCCAGACGGCCAGGATCGGATCAGCAGCACATCACAGAGGAGTCAGAAGTCGAGCAACGGACAGCGGCAGTGGATGGGAGAGCCACAGACGATGAACGAAGAAAGAAAAAGCACACAGAATGGGTCACGCTGGTGCAAAACTTCATTCTACTGGACCCAGACACCTCACTGGAAGACATCAGAACAGTCCTCAACGAATACTACACCAACTCAGCCTGGATGGCTGATATACCCCTAAACCTCGCCCAAATCCAAATCATGGCCCTGACCATCTCCTTCTTCACCATAATTGGAGGACTCGTCAGAGCGAGACCCACCATCGTCATGGCAGCCTTCGGCACCAACATCTTGATCGTGCAGCCCTTTAACTGCGTCATCGCCATACAAGCCGACTTTTATCTCGGACCTTCCCACCTGCTGCGCGAACGTCTACCACTCCCGACCGCGCCGGTGCTACCCCCTCTTCTCTTCTGGATGCTGCTCTTGCTCAGCGTGGTCCCCGCAGCTGTGAGTATCACCGTTGGATTCGACCTCGTGATGCAAATGAGCGTTTACATCACTGGGGCGGCGTTCTTGAAGATGTGGCATGGCCGGGGTCTCCGGCGGGAGACACCCCCCCCTACGTCCCGCACTGCTTCCCCTTCTTCTGCTGATGTTTCTGCTGGTTCCGCAACTATCACTGCTCCTACGAGCACCACTGATGCTGTCGCTGATGATAGCTCAGAGCGAGAAACGCAACAACACATCCCAAACGGAGGTGTCACATGACAACAAACATCGGGATTCAGATGGCGAAATAGTGTAGTTGTCCACACAAACGGGTCGACTCATCACGGGGGGCTCATGGTCATTTGGTGTAGAAGCTCATTGGCCGCTTGCCACAAACCATTTTGCCACACAATCCCCATTGGAACCCTTAGGAGGGCCATGGAGAATCGTAGGTGGCTCTGTGGTGTGCCAGCACATGAAATTGACCGTTCATTCGGTCATGTTTATTCCAGGGCCTCTTAGTCCTGGGTACTAGTGATGGTTTGCCGCTGAACGATGTACGCTCAGGCGCCGGCCTGTAAGATACGAGGAGCGGTCGATGCCGATGCCGACGGCAGGACTGCTGTCTATCTTCATTATGCGCGCACCAGGGACGACCCTGACAATTGGTCAATAGCATTGTCTGTCAGCTTGGATCCTGCTACAGAAACAGTCTCGTCTTGACATCTACAGGTGGACGAATAATCTCCAGGCAGAACCCTTATCTGAATGTATTGCATCCGTTGCCTACATTCCCTAGCTTTGATACATCCCTTGGCGCCGCCTCCCACGTTGTGTCGGAATGGCCACCCAATTGCGCGTCTCACATGAGTGCCGGGCTGTGTATCCATCCATGCAAGCAAGTCTGCTGCAAGTACGGCGTGCTCGCGTCGTTGCATCATGTGGCGAACATGCACAGCTCGTCGGCACGTTTCGCGGCTGCTAGTCTTAAACTCTACCTGGATCCCTGTTTCTTGTCGTGGATTGCGTGGATCTTGTTCCTGTCTCCCGCACTAGCAATTGGTTCATCTGATGTCGGCCAACTTGCAGGGTCATCCCTTTCCCCAAAACATTGTTTCTCTCCCAATGCTCCTCCTTGTCTGCAATGGCTCGTAAACACACACCTAAGCACACGAGACATAGCAAGAAATCACCACTGTGGGTACAGATACTAGGATATCATTATTGTCATTAAACCCCTATCTAACTGAGGATAAGAGTAAAAAGTATTCGACGACACATTCAGTTTGCTTTCTCTAGGTTGTAGACGAGTCCACGACTCATTCGCGCTTGTCCACCCGGCTGGCCCAGACATCAACAAGGGGGTATCAGACATCCATTGCTTAGTAGTACACCTTCTCGTTCCAGATCGGGGGGCGTGCACCCTCGGTATCCCAAACGATCTTGTTCTTCTCATCCAAGGTGCATCCCTCATCCGTGATAGGGATCACCTTGCCCGTCAACGTAATCTCCTGCTTAGACACGCCGGCAGGGTCCTCGGGGATCCACAGGATGGGGACGGGCTTGGTGACCGATGGGGGCCAGTACGCATCAGCTTCAACCTCCTCCGGGTACTGATAAGCGAGGTCCATATGCTCTCCCTGTGGCACCAGGGCACGCAGCGTGGCGTAGTCGGCATAGCTCCAAGGCTTGAGCCATCTCACCAAGAAGTTGCCCTTCTTCTGCTCAGTTGCGTCGCCGCCAGGTGTCATCTTAGACAGGATGCGAGGCTTGCCATCGGCGCTGAGCAGGTTGAACTTGCGGCCGCCGCCGTTCTGGGCTCCGTTCTCAGCGTCGGCGACGGCGGTTCCGTTCTGTGCCTGGTACGCCTCTTCCTCCATGTTGAGGGTGCGCGGCAGACCGTACAGAAGAGGATCCAGAGCCTTCGAGATGGTGATGTGGAACAGAATGGTGAAGACGAGGAAGAAGCCCATCAAGACAGCGGGGCCAGGGGAGGCGGAGACGGCGAACATGCCGATCATGCAGATCTCGGCGAGGTATACTCCCACAAACAGCTGCTTAAGCGCTCGGGGGTAGATGAGACCTCGGCTGTCCACAGGGCTGTCGCTCACAAAGAGAATGTTGTAGCGGTACGCCAAGTAGAACAGGCCCAAGCCGAGGGTCGACCAGAACAGCATCAGAGGCGCAATGACAGAGTACGTAATGCCTGATAATGAGTCAGCGACACGAGCCTGGCCGAAAGACTACAGGGTGACTTACTGATAACAACAATGGCCGTGTAGACGGGGAGGGTGCTGCCCCAAGAGATGGCGCTGAGGGTGGTCCAGCGGTTGTACATGGAACGGGGAGTGCTGGAGAGGAACTTGTAGAGCAGTCGGAAGACGACCAGTCCAACAACTTGGGTCAGAACACCGACGGCAATGGTCAAACCCTGCACGATGAAGTACGAGATGTAGAAGTTGGATGAGGTGGGAATGGCAGCGGAGAGCATGCTGAAGATCTGGTCCGGGTTCTCCACAATGTCGATGATGACAGCCACCGCCGAATCAGTGACGGTTCGGATGAGGAAAACCTGGACGATCTGGAAGCAGAAGTAGGCGTTTTGCGTGAAAAGCTCAACCTGCGACAGGGAGACGGCACCCGCAAACTTGGCGCACATGCGCATGATGACGGGAACCAAAGACATCAAGATGGACAGGGCAACGGCAGGCAGCAGACCAGAGATGACGCCCAGAATCACCTATGCGAGAGCATCAGCAACAAACACAACTTACAGAATGAGAGAATTGCGCGCTTACCTGAGGAATGTCTCCAATCCAGGTCAACCCGGGAAGCCCCTGGATAACGCTGATCTGGGAAATGATACCGACGATACCAACAGGAATGGCCCAGAAGATTATCATGGCACCAATGAAGGCGTAGACAGCATAGCGGCGGAGAACCAGCTGCCACCAGGGAATGGTCAGGCTCTTCCACACAACCTCCTGGGGCTTGACACCGATGTACTTGGGAGACATCTGCAGAGCCTGGTGGTGAGTGACAACCTGGTAGGCAGCCTGGGCATCGGACTGGGTGTGGAACTCGACAAAAACCGAGTTGACCCTCTTGTAGTTGCCGGCACGCCAATCAGCCTGGGCAGTCTCCGTCTTGGGGATCAGCTTGTGCAGCTCCTCACGGCCCCATTCGATGGTATCGACCTTTCGTCCGAGAAGTCCCAGGGGACCAAGACGGTGCGAGGGGCGGTCCTTGGGGGATATCCATCGGGCGGCAATATCACCGGCCTCGGGGTCGGCGGCGGCAGGGCCTTCGGTGGCGCCGGCCTTGGTGCGGGCCTTGTTAACCGTCTTGAGAAGCTTGATCTCTGCCTTCTCCAGCTTCATAGCAACCTCCTCGCGCTCCCCAACGAGCTCGTCGAGATCATTCATGTCGCCGACGACCCAGACGTGCTTGACAGAGCCGCTAAAGATCTGGCGGATGCGGGCTTCGTCGAGATACTCGTCGGGGACGGAGGTGAAGAGAACAGTTCGGGACGAGATGCGGTTGGCGTACTGGGGCGAAAGGAGGAAAGCCTGGCGCAGGTTGATGTAGAAGATGCACTCGCGCATAATGGTGTACATGACGAAGCCATAGACGATCCATGCTACAAAAGTATGCGCGTAGAGGCGGTTCGGGCTCTCGTCGATGTTGATGTTGCTGTACGACAGAATCTCGAGCTGGGACTTGCCTCCTCCGCCGGTGATGTTGACGGGGAACAGGATGGGCCAAGTGATGCAGAGGCTGACGAAGCAGATGGTGGTGCAGATGCGGAGAAAACGGAGGAAGAGGTACGAATCGATGCTCTGATGCTGAAGGGCGTAGACGTCAGGGATCTTCCAGAAGTGAGAGATCCAGGCGAACCAGCCATCAGGCATGCTAGGAGTTCGTTCACTGGCACCAACATGGTTAGAGACATGGCCTGGGGGGATTGGTGAGGCAGGAATCGAGTCGACTCACTGTTCACGCAGCGAACCCAGATAAGTTCGAGGAGCATAGTATCTACGCTGAGATTTGCGGAAGATGAAGAAAAGGACGATGTAAACACCGGAGATGACCAAGACGGGCACCAGGGTGCTAATCATACCTGGACACAGCATGTCAGTTTGGTTCATGAAGCCGCCTCAGTCATGTTAGAGAGACTGACCAGAGAGAGAGACGGGCTCATTCTCGTCGCGAGCCTCTCCTATGGACTCATCGTTGCCCTGGGGCAGGTTTTCCTGCAGCCAGCTGATGAATTGACCCATGGTGGCAGGATCCGGCCAAGACGAAAGAGGGCGGTGTGTATGGTCGACAAAGACGTATTATAGGCGGCAGCAATATTAATTAGGTAGGCCTGTCAGTATGTCGTGTTCGGTATGAGGGTATCGCAGGTTGGTGGTATAAGGAGGCAGCGACGATGCGACGCCGTCACGTCTGTGGCTGGCCAAGCACAGGGAAAGAAGCGGCGCCACAAGGAAAAATGAGAAAAAAGAAAAGGCAATGAGGCCGTAGGGGTGTAAGGGAAGAGAACCTAAGGAGTGGATGCGGCGCCTTTAATATGAAGTGGCCGATGCGAAACAAGCAAAAAAAAAACAGGTAGGAATCGTCAATGAGGGTGAGGGTGAGTGGGTGGGGTGCCAGAGGACAGGACAGGACAAGGACGGGTGAGGTCAGGATCAGGCCCAGCGCGCCTGATGGTGAAGCAAGCAGGAGCCGCCCACGCCCACGTTGGCCTAGGCCCAAGCAGGTTGTCCTACTTACTTTAGTGGAGGCTTGCAGCTGCCCTGGCGCCAGGGGGGGCTGCTGGGGCTGCTGGGGGCCCCATCCATGCTGTCATCGCAGCCATTGACTGGCTCAATTACTGGATCGGAGCAGCCATTTGACTCGTGGTCGTGCTGCGGCGGGAGCCTAGAAGCGTCGATCCAGCGGAACAGGGATTTGCTTTGCTTTAATTTTCGCTCCCTCCTAGCCAGCGACACCTGCGCTACGCGCTGGTAGTGATGATCTATTGCAGACTAAGGCCACCACCACCACCACCTACCTTTAGCCGCGAGATGGCAGATTGCTTCCTCTCTCCTCTTCCATTCTATGTGGTGTGTGCACGTTGCACAAAGGCGTCTCAGACATAACATGAACAGCGCCCTCCCCCAGCATAATCCTCTTCGTGACCCGCCTGGTCAAAGGGTTCGTTCGACAGATGGGCTTCTCCGAGAACCCTTCTTCGGGCTTTGAGGATGATGTATGCATGCATAAACAATCCACCCGGATGCAACCCACCCCTTGAGACCTCGCCTTGTTTTGAGTGCCACACGCAACCAAGGGGCCTCCAGTGTCAGTCTTTTTATGGCCCACTCGCTACCAAATCACCTCCCCAGGGAATCAAGGAGGTCCCCTATGCCAAGCGCCCTCCAAGCTCTTGTTTCCTGTTCTTGACAGACCTGTGATGTAGTTGTAGATATAGCACGATGCCCTCAGCCTCTTATTACTGCCGTTATCATCTCGGCCGACAGAAACCGTAGATTGCGCACCAACGGTACTCTCCCGAACCGTGGGTAATTAATTCATTGCTTAAGCATGACGGGACGGGACTGGACACGGCATCCAACCACACTGGGCAAGCAAAAGCCCTAAGCGAAGGCTCCTTCGTCTGTGCCATGTATGATGTCATGTCGACCTTTGCCCCTGTTCATTCATCCCGTTTGCTCGTCCCTCCTATCATCCCACCCTCCTCTTCCCAGCATCATGATTATGTCGCCCGTTTGCATTCATCATCGATCCCCAGGAGCTTGGGCGCCCATCTGGCAGACTATCTCGCAAACTATCCGGGGCCGTCGCATCGTGATCTGCATCGTCTCCGACGCTGTCTCTGCGTGGCTGTGCTCCCCCATCCAACAGCCACTTCTGTTTCTGGAGGTTCTAGACATGCATGCTGCGTCGTGACACATCATACTCGCCTGGACGGCGATGGCGACTGGCGATCTCCAATTTAGCGCCTTCATCCCACAAGCTGATTGCACATCTCCGCGGTCACGCCACCACGCGGCCAACCGATGGCTGCCAATCTCCCTTCGGCAATTCATCATTGACGGCAGCTGGATCTGTGACCTGATCATGGACGCTGGCCACTCCGTCCTTCAGCTCGATCTGTTGTTGCATTCGGCACCCGCTCGACTGGCCGCACCAGAGAGGGCCTTTGTCTGGGACCATCAGAGACACAGTAGCGTAGACGCTCGCCACGTAGCCAGATGATGACCGCGTAAAGGTGGCGCACCTACGAGGGTGCATGCATACCCTCATGAAATGAATCTCATTACACCAACCCCTGGCCCAGCTGAAGACGCTACGACTGCCACTTGCGTCCCAGGGCCTAGACTCGCCTATCTGCACAAAGATTTAAGCACTCACACTGCATCTGGTTGTGCTGTGCAGCTCAATAACGAGAGACTGTGTAGCAGCTGAACCCTACCTTGCCGTTTCGTTTCATCAAGCAGCCACCATGTGTCTCCCTCGCAGCCACCCCGTCACCAATCGCAAAGCCTGCACCACATACGCAATCGGCCTCAGAACCACCCAAGACTAGTTGCCAGCTTGGAGAGGGCGTCCAGGACCTGGGCGCTGCCACGTGATGTACCTGCCGCGTCCATTCTGACGGGACACATTCCAGTCAATTTATTAGACAGCTAATTGAAGCTGTGCCCGTCCTTCGGTAACCGTGTTTCATTCATTCATCTCTGTCTTGCATTGCTTGGACCTCCCACTTGCTCGGTTGCAGCCTTTCCATGATTTCACATCGCTATCAACGCCCTACGATCTGCAGCAATGCGCATATCATATGATGTCAGATGCCGAGGCCAGTCTCTAGCCAGCTTCCGCTGCCTTTCCAATCTTGGGTAAGCATTTGACTCTGCTTGTTGGTAGAACTACAACTTGTACTGTGTTGCTGAGTAGCCGACCTACCCTGTACCCTGTACCATCGTCATGGAGCCGACCAACCAGTATGATTCAATGCATGGAAGTAAGGGTTCGATATTTCATCGACTATCCCTACACTTCAGACTTGCTTCTACAAGGGTCCTAATTTAGGCTTTCAAGATAGTTTCCATGTTTGTCTATACAACCCTGCGTATTCCCATGGAGACAAAGCTTCTTTGTTAAAAATATGTTGTAGCAAACTTGTAACCACGTAGCATTCCCATCAAGTTTCCGCAAACCAACATTGATTGCAACAAAGAAATAATTGTCATGGCTTCAAACTGTTGCCTCCCTTTCCCAGCATCAGACTCGACAATATCACCATCACACTCCTCCGCATACCTTCATTCACTCGGTCGAGAATCGCACCCTCATCACCCACCATGGCGCCTCCCAAGGAAAAGAAAACCCAGGATCGCAGCAAGGAGCTCGGCGATTCCCAATGGCTAGAAGCGCATATTGCCGGGAAGCCTGCAAACCCCAATGCCCCCACGATCCCGGCCACCGAGTATGCCACCGCCTACTCCTGCGCCCTGACGGACCCTCACCTGAAGCTGTTCCGCGAGAAGGATCTGGAGCTGCTTCGTCACGTCAACTGCTCTTACCTGTCGTCCGGCAAGGCTCCCACTCTGCTCGCCCTCAAGCAGCATGCGCAGGCGCTGAGCAACCTCATTCTGAAGCTCACGCCGCAGTCCACCTTTGAACTGATCAACGGCGCCAAATTCCAGGGCGCCGCACAGTTCAGGGAGATGGAGGCGTTTGACTGGCTCAGAGACCTCGGGACACCGTACAAATGTGACGACGCCGACCAGCAGCTTCCTCTCTATGCCGCTGTCAATCTCATCAAGAACGAGACCGAGACGCTGGACGGAAAAGACGGCATCCAGTATCATTGTCCTCTTGAGCCGGTCCAGGATTTTGGCCCTTCTGCCCCCAAGTCGGATGAGGAGAAGACAAAGGCCAGGCGCTGGCCCTACCAAACCCATCACAACCTCCTCATTCACGCAAACGAGTGCCTGGAGATCCTCGACAACGACTACAGCGCCACGGGCGGCTTGCTGTCCATTCTGCCAGAGTCGGACAAGGAAGATCCGGAGCAAATGGCCGGAGTGCGCAATACTCTCATCGGGCAATGGCTCCTCTACACTCAACTTTTAGTGGCGCGGATGCACGAGCTCGAGCTCAACCTCTGCCACGCTCTCGATGTGCTCCACGGAGAGGCCCTCGTGCCTCGACAGCTGCTCAACAATCTTGGCGCCCAAGGGCGACTCCAGGGCCAGCCCGTGACATACCCGCAAGACCGCTTCGTGCTGGCCAATGCCGGGGATGATGTCTTGAACCAGCTTCACAAACAGCTGGACGAGGCCGAGGAGGACGCCAGCAATAGAGAACAGGCGTGGCGCGATCAAGGCGTGAGTGGAAGCCGCATGTGGGAGAAGCAGAGGTCGGGCGAGGAGACGTCGCGCGGCTTGGTCTCGGTCGAAGCGACGTCGCGCTTCTACCGCATCCAGGGCCAAGGCAACAAGGGAACCATTTTCGTGATGCCATACGTCGAGGGCCACCCGGACCTGGAGAAGACCAGGCAGGCGGAGGTGCGGCCGAAAGTGGTCGTTGTGCCGATGCCGACGTGGCCTGAGCCTGGCAGCAGCATGCAGCAAAGATATGCGGCGGAGCTCGAGGAGGGCAGGAAGGCTGTGAAGCAGAACCGCGTCCTGCTGCAACACTGGGCCCAGAACAGGAGCCAAACCCGTCAAGCAGGCCCAGAAGCGTCCATGGCCAATGCTGAGTCTAGAGTGCCTGAAGCACAGGCTGATGAGATGGAGGTGGATGAAAGCCACTCATCTGATGAAACGGATGTGGTCAATGTGGAGGAAGAAATGGCCAAGCGGACCTAGACCTCCAAGGCTTGCCAATTCATACCTGCCTATGGCATATGTAATCGGCTGCCGTTTATTGAGTAGATCTTCTCCATGGTAATTGCTAGTTTCTGCCTCGATCTATGTTGGTTGTTGCATAAGTACTTGGGAGAAACAGAGGGTATGTGCGATTAAAGTTGTGACCCTGGTTCGCCGTTATTCCTCTAAGCGAAATCGTCTAAAGCGACACAATGACCTCACCTTTCCACCTCCTTCGACCGCCGCTCAGAGCCGCTGGAAATAAGGTGAAAGCAATCGCGGCATAGAATTACCACTGAAGAGCCATGAGGCCCCTGTTCACCTCTCTGTCTAAGGTAAGGCCGCCGACCACTGTGGCCCGTCGAAGATGGCTTCACCTTGCGCCACCCTTCCTGCTCGACGACTACATCCCACGGTATCAGCAGATTAGCTCCCGCGATGCTGCCAAGAAGCGCTCCTTGGCCTACTCTCACCTCCAGAACTGCAACCTCTGCCCCAGAAAGTGCGGCGTCAACCGGCGCGAAACGACTGGCATGTGCCTCATAGGCGATAACGTCAAGGTCAACGTTATCGCTCCCCATTTTGGCGAAGGTTAGCCATTCATATTATTCGCTCTTTTAGCGGGCGACCTTCCCTGGCCAAATTAACCAACTCTTTGGAACCGCGCTGACGGGATTGATTCCTGTGCCTAGAACCCTGTATCCAGGGCCACAATGGCAGCGGCTCCGTCTTTATGAGCGGGTGCAATATGCGCTGCATCTTCTGCCAAAACTATGACATTTCCCACCAGAGAAACGGCATGGACCTCACGCCAGAGGAACTGGGCGAATGGTACCTCAAGCTGCAAGAGGTGGGCAAGGTGCACAACATCAACATCGTGACGCCGGAGCACGTCGTCCCCCAGGTAGCCCTCAGCATCCTTCACGCTAAAGACCTTGGGCTTCGAGTGCCCATCGTGTATAATACGTCAAGCTTCGACTCCCTTGCATCCATCGAGCTGATGGATGGCCTCGTCGACATATACCTGGCCGATTTTAAGCTGTGGGAGCCTAGCTCGTCCAAGCGCCTGCTCAAGGCCGACGACTATGCAGCCACCGCCAGGGAGAGCGTCAAAGCCATGCACATGCAGGTCGGCGACCTGTGCTTTACAGGAGACGGCATAGCAAAGAGGGGCCTGCTCGTCCGCCACCTGGTCATGCCTGGAAAGCAGGAAGAGGGCGCCGAGATCATGAGGTTCCTTGCCCGAGACGTCTCCGCGGATTGCTTTGTCAACATCATGGAGCAATATCGCCCGGCTGCGCACGTGGGCAAGAAGAATACACGCGTCAAGTCCAGGGACGGCCAGCCCGAAGAGGTGCGATACGCCGAGGTCAACCGCCCCGTCTCGAGCCAAGAAGTGTCGTTTATTCGAAAAGCCGCCACCGATGCTGGTCTCTGGCGATTCAACGACCCGCCCAAACACGATGGCTTTGCCATCTGAATAGCTGCCCCAGGGCGGATTTCTGGATTGTCTTGGCCGAGGCCTATTAGGTTCTCGTCTAGGTGGTCTAGTCGACTGATAAGCTTCCAGCCCAAGCCACTCGCGCGCGTTGTGGTCAGTTTGTCTATGGGTGTCATACCTCTAGCTTCTCCGAACAATAGCAGCTGCTTTCACCAAAGTTAAGAAGCAGCAAGGTTGTAGCGATGCGTAGCACAGGCCATGTACTGCATCGTGCACCCGCGTTGATGGCGCCCCCTTGGAATCTGGATCGTTCGGTCGGGTTGGAGTGGATGAATATTGATTACTTGAATCACCTTGTCAAGGGGTGACTGGCGACCGGCCGGGCATCTCGGCAATCAAGCGTTTGGCCATACGCCGAGCATCCGTTAGGTATATCAAAGGACCGTGAGGCCCTTTGATATTTCCTATTCCCAACGCCTTCTACAACAAGTACCTTCTCTTCATATCCGAATAGAAGTCGCAATTTATCTAGATATGCGCTGCGACAGAAGCTGCCGACAAATGGATCAACCACCACACAATGTCAATAAGGCCACGGGCAGCCCCCATCGGCGCATAGACGCAGCAAGGACCACCTCGCTCAAGGCGCAATTATCAGGCTGCAGCACAATAACATCACCCCGTTCCTGCGCTGAGATAGACGCTGAAAGGAACTACCTCCAAACCTCGGCGGAGGCCCTCGTGGCCATGCGGGCGAACCTGATTGCGCAGTACTGGAGTCTCATAACGCAAGCTCAGGACTGCGCTTCGGCCAAGGAGAGGCGCAGGATACGCAAGAGGCTGAGCCTGCTTTCCGAGAGGATCAATGCCGACATGGTCCAGGAGAGGGCTGTCCAGACAAGGATCAATGAACTGTGCATGGAGATGCAGAGCCAAGAGTTGAGAGCCATTGCGTACCAGGAACTTCAGATTGCGCAGGAAATCGCCAGCTCCAGGACATCACGCTCATCCTTTTCGCACCCATCAGACGCATCACAAACCCTGACGACGAGCACCACGCCGCTCAATGGCGGCTCGCCCATCTTTATGGCGCAGGCTTTCCTTGAGACGGCTACGCCTGAGACGGAAACAAAAATGTACGAAGTCAAGTTGGAGACGGTGGAGGAAGCAGGCGAGGAGATCCCGGGCACTGCGGAGATAAAATACGAGTACCGCGACTCCGAACATGGGGAGAAGGCAACTTTATCCTGGGAAGGTCACAGTTTGAAGCTTCGAAGCAGGTGTCCGAGTCTCCCCAACCTACGGTCGTTTTGGCCGTCTGATTAACGAGGACGAATGTATTCCTCTGTATTTTTATGGTTTCTCTATGTACACATTTTTGTCGGTATTGTGGGCAGGGATGGCGATAAAAGGCTGGCGCAGGGAGGATGGGTCAAAAGGTGCTTCCATCTATCGTGGGAAGCATTATATAACGCGTTATCATCATGTAATACTGAGGTCATCAAACGCACGGGAGTGCCAATTACGAGAACGGGACCACTCCGAGATATAAGAAGGCGAGAAGTGAGAAGAGACTCTTTACAAGGTGAAGCCCGCTAAGCGAATTCACCGAATTTACCATCGTCGAACCCCAAGTCCTTGGCCGACTGCTGGCGCCGACTCCCCGGCGGCGGGGGGAGCGAGAAGCCGCCCGACGACGAGGGCGCGGCAGACAAAGAAGAAGCAGAAGAGGAAGAAAAGGAAGAGGCACCCGCTGAAGGGGGCGGCGCGAGGGCAAAGGACTGCAGATCCCCCGCAGCGGCGGGCGACGAGGTAGCCTGCTCGGGCCTCCTCCTGCCAAACTTGGAGCCGCCGAGGTTGATGGTGATGGTCTCGCCGTCCTTCAAGCTATAGTCGCGGGGGCGGTCGCCATCCTTCTTCTTGGCGTCGGCGGCGTGCGGCGGCGCCTCCCACCCGAGGCTGCGGCGGGCCTCCTGCAGCGCGACCGAGAAGTCAAAGGCCTCGGAGCGGTCCTCGAAGCCGATGCCGACGAGGGCCTTGCGGCCCGAGGGGTCGCGCACCGTGAGGGCGAAGAAGCGGCTGCTGTCGACGACGGGCTCGACGACGGCGGGGAGGACGTAGGGCGCCGCGGCGAACAGCTGGCCCGAGGAGCTGTCCTCGAGGACGAGGTCGACCTTTACGCTGCTGCTGCTATCGGTGGTTGCTGCGGAGGGGGAGTCTTGGGCTGTTTCGATGACGCGCACGCGCGCGGTGAAGATGTGGCGCGAGGGCTCGGCGGTCCACTGGGCGGCGACGTGGCCGCGCGTCGAGTTGAGCGGCGGGATGTTGTAGATGTGAACCGAGTTGGCGACGAAGAGGACGCGCTGGATGGCGTCGTTGGGGAGCGGCTGGCCCGTTGCGGGATCGAGGAGCTCCATGCTGCGTGGAGGCGGTGGGTCGGCAATGCAGACGATGGTGAAAGGGCGATTTTGCAGGGAGATGGATGTGTATGAATCTCTTCCTCACAGAAGAGTTGAGGCCAGAGTGAGAAGTGAGGGAGAGAGAGCTTGAATGGTGGAGGGGAAGTTCAGAGAAGGAGGGGCCAGATCTTGATCGACGACGGGCTTCCAATCCAGGGGTTCACGTTAGCTGTGCCCCGCTATAATTGGCAGTGCCAAGTACGGAAGCTTCCCAGCCCTATTTCCATTGACGCGGCATTTGCTACAACTGCCGGCTGTCATTGTTCCCGACATTTTCGAGTCAAGCATGTAAGGTTGAGGTTGAGGTTGTTGTTTTTATTTTATTTTATTTTATTTTACTTCTTTATTTCGTATCCCTTGTCATGACTGAAGATGGCTACCCATCCTCCTAACAGGCATTCGGCATTCATAGCAATATTCTGCAAGAGCATGAAGCAGTATGGCAGCTCTGACACCTTCCAGCCATCGGCATAGAGCCGGGCTGTCATGGCCGTGCTCCTCTAAACATTCCTTTCAAGGGTTCTGCCTGGGTATTTCTATTCTCATGCACGTTGCCGTCGACACGATGCTTCGATTCAGTTCGTTCATGAGGCCGATTGGTGCGGTCCTCAGCGACTGGCGGGTATCTCGGTGGCGCTGCTGGTCTGGGACCCGATCACCGTCTACATATCGAGGTAGTCATCCTTAATGGGAAGTAAGTTGTTGTAGATTCGAATCAGTTCCTCGGTCACGTATCCGAGGTGTTTCTCGCCATCCTCGGTAAGCAGACTCGTGATGTGCGTAGCGTCCTGCACGGAGAGTTAGTCAACAAGATAACGAGTAGGTTGCGCAAGCCAAAGTGACTAACCGTCCAATCGACGGCATCCTCCGACCCTGCCGTCATTCCCTGGCCGCCAGCTCCAAAGTCGAGCACGTCCTGGTGGAAGCCAAGATGCGACTGGTCCCATACGATGCCCCGGGAGAACTTGTGCGTCTCGACGGCGACGTGGAAAGGAATCTGCGGCCTGTTGACCTTGGCCTCCCGCGCCAAAAGGTAGGTGCCCATGCGGGACAGGATGCCGTGGTTCTGCGTGATGACCTCGGCTCCCACAATGATCTTGTTGACAGGGCGGCGCTTGGCCAGGACGTTGGCTACGGCCATGAAGCCAATGACAGCGACGGGGATGCCCGCACCCTCGAGGGTGCTGACAACGCGCCTGCACTCCTCGGCGCGCAGGGGTTCCCAGACGTATACGACCTTGAAGGTGCCGGGGCCGCGCTCTGCGGCGGCGCGCAGGAGGAGGGTGGTGACGGCACGGGAGGCGCCGTGGGTGAGGATACAGGAGCCCGGAGTGACGACGCGCCAGCACTTAGCGGCGATGCGATTCCTGGCGGCGATGGTACCGTCGGCAAAGGAACGACCGCTTTTGAGGAGGCGCTCGCGGATGGCGTCGAAGGAGCCGGCGCCGTCCTCCTTGAGGGCGGCGAGGACGGTGTGGATGAAGAGGTCGGTGCCGGCCTCGAGGGGGCGGGGGTTCTCGACCGAGGCGATGAGGTGCTTGGCCTGCTGGCGGATGATCTTGAGCGTCTCCATGATGGTGCTCGACTGGATGCTCTCGAGGAGGGCGATGAGGGCCTCGATGCCGGCGACGGGCTTGGTCAGCTCGGGGCTGGCGGCGAGGATGGATCGGTACTTGGCGACGATGCTGGGACGAGGGTTAGGCGGTCAGACAAAGAGAGGGAGAGAGCGTCAAGACGGGCGGGAGGAGGAAAAAGCCTTACTCGAAGCCTCCGATGGAATTGGCAGCAGGCTCGGCGGCACCTCCAGCAGCCGGAGCCGGAGCCGGAGCCGTGGCCGGCGCGGCGGCGTTGTCAGTCGTCATGGCTGTCCGCAGGATTGGCAGTGGTGATGACGCGACGTGACGGAGGAGGGGAAGGGGGGGAGGAGGGGAGGAAGCAATGCAATCCGAACTCGACGATGGTTCAAGGTGGGTGCTGCTGGTTGATCTTTAATAGTGGGGGCGGGGTGACGGTGACTCAACAGACCAAGACCAGACCACACAGAACCAGCAACCTTAATCTGGAGCCACGGAAAAGTATGACGAGGGGCAACCTTTGCATCATTTCAAGAGACAACATGTCATGGTAAAGTTGACGTATATTTCTCTGCCAGGTGATCAATTTCGAGGGCAGCTTATTTTTCGTGCAGTAAATGCAAACAGACAGAATTTTCATGCCATCCAACAATTCCACCATCAACAACCACACCCAGGGCATACATATATCGCACAAACGCACACGTAAAATACCCTACTGCTTGTCTCTGACCAGCCTCGCGCCAGCCCACATGTACAGGTAGTTGCGCTGGTACCAGTTGACGAAGCTGGCGCGCCCAGCCAGCCGCGGCATGGTTGCCCACGAGCCCCCGAGCACAATGTTGTGCTTCTCGTCAAAGAAGTCGGCCGAGTAGCCCGGGTACAGCGGCATGGGGGCGTAGCCCTCGTGGGCGCGCAGCGGCGAGCTGGTCCATTCCCAGACGCCGCCCATGCCGCCCTGGCCCGCCAGCTCGCCTCCCTGGGCGGTGACGGGCGTCGGGTGCCAGGCCCTGAAGCCGACGTTGGCACCCGCCAGGTCGATGAAGAGGTCCTCCCCATCGACCGTCTTATCCGAAGGCTCGTGTGGCGGCGTCTCCTCCACGCCGTTGTTGACGAGATGCCTAGAGGTCATGTTAGCCAAAGAGACAGAGGGCCATCAGGGGGCGCGGCAGGCAGTACCCGTTGACGGCTGGGACCATGTTGGCGAGCTTGTTCAGCGCCTTGAGCTTCTGCTGCCGCAGGACGTAGCTGTAGATGCTCTTGGCCTCCTCGAAGGTAGGGATGCGTCCGCCCATCCACGCGGCGCATCCCGCGAGCTCGTCGTACGACGCCCAGACGGGCCAGTCGAGCGCATACTTGAGCGGAACGGGACCGAAGACGGTGCGCACAGCCTTGCCGCGCAGAAACGATTCAGGAAGGCCGTGAGAAAACCCATTGACTCCATTGGTGCCGTTTGTGCCGTTGACACCGTTGGTGGAAGCTCCGTTGGTTGACTCGGTGCTGACTGTCGTCCATGAGGCGGGAAGGCGATCGATGTCGGAGTGATACAGATACTGGGCAAACTAGGCGCAAGTCAGATGCTAAACTCATTGCTCAACACGTAGAATACACCATCTTTACCTCCTCGTTAGTAATGGGACGGCCTTGCGCCTGGAAAGCGTGGACTGTCAGCTTCCTCGCCGGCTTTTCAATATCCCTATGCTCCATGTTAAAGACTTTTCCCACAAACCCCCCATACGACAATCACTGTAAGCTTACCAACCAAAGTGCCTGGCTTCCTGTCCCTCATCGGGATCATCCATGCCGAGCGTAATCGTCTGCTCCGGCACATCAAACCACTGGTTCAGCACCCTCGCAGCATACGCCTCGCGCGCCATGCCCTCAAAGTCGGGCCTCGGCACGTGCGGCGGCGGCAGCGTCCTGTCGCTCTGCAGCAGCATGTACAGGAACGTCTCGATGTGCATGACCTCGTGCTCGTAGCCCAGCCAGATGGTGCGCCCGACGTCGCGGGGGATCTTGTCGGCGCCGCCCTGCCCGTACAGCGCGCGGAGGCGGGCGCGCACGCGGTCCTGGTACGAGAGGATCTCCTCGACGGGCGGCCACTCGTCGGGTACCTCCGAGTGGTCGTGGCACTTCTCCGGGTTGTCCACATCCGGGTCGATGCCGCGCTCAAAGATGGAGACGTAGCTGGCCGGCTCCGTGGCGGATGCCCGGGTGCCCTTGGTGAGCTGGATGTCGAGGAAGGTCGGGATGTGGCCTAGGTAGAAGATGCAGGCGTTTCGCAGCTTGATGGGCTTCTCCTTGAGCTCCTGCTCCGGAAGCATCTTGCCCGAGATGATGTCCCACGTCTTCCATAGTTCCTCCCACTCAGCCAATGTAGGGAGGATGGTGACGGAGTCTTGGGAGGGATTGGCCACGGGAGACATGTTTGTTCTGTTGAGCATGTATAGACCTATGAGGGAATGGTATCAGCAATGTCCTGGGAAGAAGAAGAAGAAAGAATTGAAAAATGTAGAAGAAGAAGGGAAAAAAATACACTCTCCAGTACGAAGCTGTAGAGCGGGCAATGGTGTGAAAGCCGTTGACAAGCGCGGAAGGCCTCGGGGTGTGATAGGCCATCTACATCCGATGCATCGTCGCTCGACCCACGTACGCCGTGACCCTATCGTCGGATCTGGAGGCTCCATTGAGTGGACTGGCGTCAGAGAAACTGTGGGGGTAAACAGCCCGAGCTGACGTCGACCATCCCTGCCAGCCAGCGCCGAGTGGTGTGGTGTGTGGTGTGGCGTGGAGTTGGTGTGTCTACGCCATGCTATGCCATGCTATGCCATGCCATGTCATGCAGCTTGGACGTGGCCGCGATTGATAAGATGGAAACTTCAAAGAAAGGGGTGTCATCGTACCATACTGCTTCCCGCGACTCCATCTCGTCACCTCGACGAGACCCGCCTTCTTCCACAGCTTCGCGCACCCCTTCTCGGAATACTTCCTGCTCTGCTCGATCTGGATGCGCTCCGACGGCTTGATGAAGGCGCCCAGCGCCATGGTCTCGCGGACGGGCGCCACAAAGGCCTGGTGGCGGCCCCCGTCCTCGTCAAAGACGTACTCGCCGACGGCCCTCCAGTCCTGCGCGTGGAAAATCTCCTGGCCAAAGATGTCATTGACGTGGTTGAGCCCGTTGAGGATGAATCTGGTCACAAAGCCCTGGTCAGCATAAAAGGGGGTTGGCCCACGACACGTTTGCTCATAGCCTCGACAAACTTGTGAGTGACGCCCTCCTTGTCTATACGCATCCTCGTGTTAGCCAGCATGTCATCTGAGGGCTGCAAGAGGAGGACTCATGACGGACCGTTGTAAGCATGGCTGTTGGCGCGCAGATGTGGTCAGTCAAAGGGGAAAAAACGTCTTGTAAGTGGGAGTATGGCGTGCTGCTCACTAGACTTTACCCGGATCGTCGCAAGAGTCGACGCCGATGATGATGCTATCCGCAGGCTCCAGCACGTCGGCGAATCCAGCCAGGAACTCGGAAGCCTCGTCGACAGAGAAGTTGCCTATATAAAGACACACGTACGTCAACAAAACAGAGGAAGCAGAGCGCCGGAACGGATCGAGTACAGACCAATGCTAGAGCCGAGATGGAGAATCGTCTTTGGCCTCGATGCCAGAGCCGGATCCTTGAGCCACTCTCGCCCATCGTCGTAGGTGCCGAGAAGCCCATGGCAGGAAACGTACTGGAAGTCGGGGACCTGCGCCAGGGTGCGCTGCAGCTCCGTCTCGGACAGATCCAGGGCATAGTAGTCGATGGGCTTGGCTTGGTCCTCGAGAGCCTGGAGCAGCAGACAAACCTTGCGGAGGTTTCTTTGTTTGACGCGGGGTCGTCAGAGTCGCTCAGGGGGGGATGGCAGCAGAGGAAAGGCTCACCCGCTTCCAAGCTCAATGACCATGGACCCAGCGGGGATCCTGCTGGCAATATCTCCCGCCGACTGCTTCAGGACCTCAATCTCATGATTGGTCAGGTAGTACTCTTCGAGATAGGTGATCTAACACACGCAAGGTCATTACAAGTTCCTCGAACAAGACAAGGTTAGAAAGGAAAGGGGGATACATCGTACATCCTCAAACAGCTGCAGGCCCTTCTCATCATACAACAGGAGCGTCGGGAGCGTACGAGGCACGCCCGGCCCGGAGTTGAACTGGGTGACAACCTCCTTCTTGAGGTCGAGCATGCCCAAGCCATGGCGGACATCAATGATGTCGAGCGACGACGAGTGTTTAGCTGCAGGCATGATAGCGGCAACAGCGAGGAGGGCAAAAAAAGCGAATCGCCTGTCAAATGCGACGGACTGGGCTCGGCGATGGGGAAAGGAGGAATCCAAGTAGACACTGCAAGTTCCTGGGGAACTAAGGGTAGTTTTGTACTATTTCTTTTTCCCTTTGTTTTAAAAAAAAGGTTTCCACGGAGAAGCTCGAATGTAATGTGATACAGAGCAGAGAGGTAACCAAGCCACGAGCAGAGAGGTGACGGGCAAAGGGCGCGGTGCCCAGCCAAGATCTACGCGTAGGCGGGATGACCAAGCCATAGTAGCTACTACCTAGTCCATAGCTACTCGCCATCCTCCTCATTCACCCCCCTCCCCCCGGAGCCGCTGCATGCCCAGCACGCCCCCCTTGAATTCCACACGTTACTTTTCTCTTACTCGGCAGGCGAGGGGCGTCGGGGGGGGGCTTGGGCTTAGTAGCGACGAGCCGAAGGGCGAGAAAACAGTAAATGGTAGACATCGTGTACTTTGATCAATGGCTTGGGCAGGGGGACATATTGGCCAGGAACCCGCCAATTGGGAGACTCGTTGGGCCTCGGGGACGTCGCAATCAGGTAACAAGCCTGCATGGGGGCAAGGCCATAGCCGAACACGAATAAAGGACAAGAGAGAGAGGCATACAAAGAGAGAAAGAGGGGTGGAATGCTGGGTTCATGATCCGGCAGGCTGTAATAGCATCGTCATGTGGACAAGCTTGTCTCCAGCACATGCGATTGATTTTCATTAGATCCCCCCACACCTTGCCTCCTCTGCTGGGTAATATGATGATGATTATTCTATTTTCAGGAACAAGAGATCTCGGATTACTCAATCTTGGGAGGCAAAAAAACCTGGGACCCCGGAAACCTGTCGACGCCAGCGAGGGCTACCTATGTACTTGGCGGAAGCAGCGCCGGATGAGGCGGGCAGAAGAAAAAAGAGGCTTGCGGATTACGTGAACACGGAAGCCGAAGCTGAAGCTCAAGCTGAAGCTGGCGGGGGCTTTGGAATCAGGACCCCTTGCTTCTCTAGCCCTTCCATTTCCCGACTCCTCACCTCGAGTTGTACGTACAGTACACGTGTACGGTACGTGTGCGTGTAGGTAGGTGTATGTACGTTCTGGGTATGACATGCATATCTGTTGTCGGTTGTTGTTGGTTTTTTTCCCTCCCCCGCCTTTTCCTTGACTTGCCTGCCGGGTGCAGCTGCTGCGCCAGAAACCCCCTCATTCCACCCTCAGACCGGTCACCCAAACAAGGTCCCGAGGCGGTGCTGACCTGAGGTTCGCGTGGGGGGCACCAGAAACCTCAGCGCATGTGCAGCCCATGGCCCCCGCTCTCCTCCGCCCGAATCCACTCCCAACGCCCGGAGTTCCGTCCCCGCTTTCCTGCTCCCCACCCCACACCTCCGATTTATTACCGCCCATCACCATTAATCATTCATTCTTACCTTGCCTCGTGCCGCCTCAGACCTCCTCATAACTCCTCATACCTCACCTTATTATATCATCTTACATTGTTTCCAGGCTCCTCCTACTATATGCAAGCAGTCAGCCATGGTAGCATCTGCAATCAATCCTCTTCTCCGCTTACCCTTCCCGCCCAACGGTACTACCCTGTTTACCTTTACGCGCTACGTAACACTTTCAGGCTTCCAAAGTAATGGCTAGTTCGGGAACTCTAACATTCATATTACTACCCCCCTCCCCATCCCCATCCCCATCCCCATCCCCATCCCCCTCTCTCGTGTTATGTAGACTCAACCTTCCTCCTCACCCATGTGCCTGCCATTCGTCACTCCGCTTCATCCTCAGCTTCATCTTGTCCGTCCAACTCCCCAAAGCAGTCTCTTGCATCCTTAAGCCTACATAGCATCCAATATAACAACCACCGCCCCAGTATATGCCCCCCTTTCCCCTCTTCTTAGCCCATTTGGACAAGTCGTGATGTCATGGACCTCTCCTGCAAATCGCTCAGCCCATGTGAATTCATCTCCAATTTGAAGTTGTCAAGGTAGACAGACACATTCTACCCAACCAGGCAGGAATGCACACACAATCATATTCAGCAATAAACTCCGGCTCAACCAGCCTGACTCCTAGCGCCCCAAACCATTTACAAACTCGTCCATCTCAGAATGCCATCGTCTTCAACCTTTGCCCATCTAACTCCTTTGTGCCATCACTGTCAACCCCAAGCGCCTGTGGTACATACTCCTTTATGCGCCAGTCCCTCCATCCTAGATTGCCCTTTATTGTTCTTGACCACTCCTATTTAAGCACAAATCTCAGCCTCTTCCCGTTATTTGCGCTCCCAGGATTCCCACCAATCACCTCCCAAGGTGCCTGCACCTGAGAACTCCCGAATGTCATTGAGTACCACGCCAATGCGCTGGCATGCTAGCACCTTCATATCCTCCGGGCGGAGCGCAACCTGGGATTTGAGCACCGATACCAGCAAGGATCCTGCATCAATTGGCCTCTCACTCCGATCAGCGAGGTGTGATCCCCCCCTAGGCCACCAGTCTCGATCTCTTAGGCTGGGCGCCGCCCCAGGTTCGGGCTGTATCTGCGACTGATTGTTGATAGCCCTGAAATTCAGAGTCGGTGTCAGCGTCGGCCTGGGAGTGGGTATGCGTTCGGCGTGTGCCTGTGTCTCTGGGAGGCCTCGACCTGGCTCGAGCAACAAAGATGGCAAGCCTTCCACGGACTCTGGGGGGCGACCGAAATGTCTTAATGGAGGCAATCTGTCTTCCATGGGCTGGTTCCATCTCGGCAGATTATCCATCAAGCCGGTGCCTTCCTTCTCTACATCCCCACCAAGACGGGAAGTCGTTCTTTCTCCCACGTCATTCCTGTTACCAGCCTGCACCGATCCAGTGGGATCTTGGAACCCAGTCCTGGTTTTGAGACAAAGCATATCCATGGCTTTGGCAAACTTCATGTGTGCCTCAACCCGATTCAAGCATGATGACATCTTTATCATAGCTTGACCCAAGACGCCCACAAACTTTGCCCCTTCCTGTGGTGTTCCATCATACTCCAGACCACCATAGCCACGCAACCTAGAGCCCACGTCCATTGCAGGAAAGTGATGAGCATATATTGCGATCATGCCCGCGCTCCAGGCAGCAAATAAAGTGAGCGGGGACATGGGTAGTTTATCCCGACAGAGATCAACCAGATCAATAATGTCCCTCGATGCCCCAAAGATCCTGTCGGCGCTGGCATTCCAGAATCCACTCGGTGCGTAGCCTGTGCTTGATATGGATTGATCAAGAGGCCCCTCGGGCTGTCGGCACCTCAAGGGGAGCAGTGGGAGATTTTCTCTGTGAAGTACTACCTGGCAAAGCGAAGACAGCATATGTAGGGAGACGTATATGCTGTGGGCTTGATGGTTGTCGTGTCGGTAGTAGTTCTGCCGGGAGAGCGTGAATGTCGACGGAAGACTATCGTTGAAGGCGTCTAGCTCACGTTGCAGCTGCATGAGCCTAGAGTTCTGGTCCCACAATGCCAATTGCTCGCTCAGGCGGCCGCCTTCGATACTGTATCTCGTGATTCCTCTCCATATGTTGGTCAGCTGAACGAACCGGGCCAACACGTTGTCCTCGGCTACGGGGTTGCTTCTCCCATCCAAAGAAGACCTCAGATACCCAGTCTGCACATCGAGAGCGAGATCAAACGCCATTTCTGTACAAGGCAGTTGGATTTCAATATCTTCTGTGCGAATCATTGCCGGGCGCTCACTACCACACGCCAACATTCGATCCATCACCAAGCAGCTGAACATGGTCCGTCTCTTGATTTCTCTGGCTATGCCGACATCGATAGCGGCACCAGGAGGTCCCTTATCCCCAGCGTGGAGATTGGGGGATGCTTGCTCGGACCCGGCGTAGCGACCATCTCCGAGATTGAGCCTTAGACTCAGCGCCAACCGGACTGCGATTCCCGCATACATCCAAGCACCGAGGCCATTATTCGAGCGGCTTTGCCTCCACTCATGAAGGCCCAGCATCAGATACGCTTGGGCTCTTTCCACTGTCGGAGCAACTATGGTGGTGCGGATAGGGCCTAGGGCCTCGGTAAGGGCGTTGGCGAAGAACTCGCTTGCCGCAAACGGATCGGGCTTCGTCTGTGCGGAACGCTGTCGGAGGTGGGCCACGTACTTGACCAAGTCAATGTGGAAGCGGGCTGTAAGAGTCAATACCCCAAGCAGGACGAAGTTCAGCCCGGGAGATGTGGCATGTGCCCCAGTTCCATGGCGCATCCTCTCCTTGAGGGTAGGCAGGTGCAGAAATGGAAGTTCAGAGGCAAAGTGGAGCTTGTAGATGTCGAAGAGTTGATCCCAAATTTCGTTGGTCAAGAAGGGGTATGAAAGGACTTCGGAGGAATATGTCGCCGCACGGTGGTTGTCCGACGTCTCGTCGATCTTCCTTATCCGTTTCCTCTCGTGAGGCGAGTCCCTGTCCACATTTTTGCCCGGCTCACTACGCTTCAGAACATACGTCGCCGCCTCGGGGTATTGGCACAGATGGCCAACTTTGATGCACGTCTCACAAGGTCCTGTGCCGCCATTGTTGTCACACTTGATCTTTGACTTGCGACACCTCAGACAAGCAATACTCGATCGCATAGGTGCCCGCGGTTTTTGTGGAAGTCTTGAAGTCTCGAGCAATTCCGGTGCCGTGGCCGTTCTTGACTCGTCGACATACCCTCTACCCACGTCAGAGCTTGTTGTATCAGACCTGGTCGAAGTTAGGGAATGGTCATCAGGGAGTCGAGCCTGATCAAAGTCTGCGTGCCCTTTCGTCGGTGGAGGAAAGGCTTGCTGGCGCTTTCTCTTGGCTGTGAACGAGGCGGGAGAGGTCCTATGCGTTTCATTTGGCTCTGGTGAGGTGGAGGAGAGTATGGACTTTATGCTAAGGTGAGGAGCAATCGTGACGGTTGGGTTTGGAACAGGGCCGCTATGGGGTCCTGCTCCAAGTTGCACCGCAGTAAGGTAAAGTGCCGGGGATGGCGAGGGTTGCTAGCAGAGACCCAAAGGACGGTATGCACCAGACACTCCAACCAGACCCAAGGATCGCAAGCAGGGCCCGAGGCTGCACACGACCACCCGCAACAGGAGTGCGGAGAAAGCTGTCACGGCAGCGGAGGATTTGTGTAGACGGCAAGTTGCTGCAAAGCGTGTCTGGCAAGTTCCGCGCGTGACAGCACACGTAGGCGACTTGGAGCGGCGTACGGGATACCGAGACCACACTGCTCTCAGTCGAGCGTAGGGCAATGCAATGCAATGCAGCAGTCCGGGCAGCGGTTGCCCAGCCAGATTCGGATAGTCTAACAAGACGAGAACGAATAGAGAGACGAGAGGGCCACAACGATGGAAAAGAGAAGCAGGGGTTGGCTTCTACCCCTCTGGAGCGGAGCCGTCTGCAGAGTGGCCGGCGAGGGCGAGCGAAGGCGGTGATGAGAATCGTATCTGCGGCTGAGATTGCAACGGAGCAGTAGGGCCCAAACGATTTGAGCCGTGGTGCTCAGGTATATTGGGCGTCTGGGGATGGTTCAACGGCTCGCAGCGGCGATGTAACCGAGGGTCGACTCTTGAGGACCGGGGTCGTAGGCGGGCTGCACAAGCGGCAAAAATAATGAGGCAATAACAAACAACAAAACAACAAACAACAAACCGAGGGAGAACCAGGAAATCAACGCGAGCAGCTGGAAAGCTCGACGGCGTGCCGGCCGGTGTGGGCGAGATGAGTGTGGAAGAGTGAGAAAAAAAAAATCCTGGTGACGGGATCCGGCAAGGTTTTGTGTAATATTGCTGGCGGCCCGGGCATCGAGGGAATCAGGTAACCCGACTGGCCTTACGGATACCTGGCAGAGGTACCTACTTATCTCGGAAGGAAAAGAAAGGGAAAGGGAAAGGGAAAGGGAAGGCAAAAGGAAACGGAAGAAGAAGGAACAAGGGGAAATAGCAGGAGGAGGGAAGGAACCGTAGAGGTACACTGATGGCCCGCGCCTTGCCTTGCCTTGCCTTGCCTACCTCTACTTACCTGCCTCCGACCTTGCCATCCTCAACGGAGACTGACTGTTCTGTCGCAATGAAACAAATTAATGCCCAGAGTGCTATATTTACTCATGTATGCTGAGTCCCATGGCGAGTGCATGGCAAACAAGCAGCCAACTGAGGCGCTACCAAAGCCGAGCAACGGCCAGCCCAGGCCTCAGGATCGTGCAATACGCTATACGCGTGAGCCAAGCACATCATCCGTATTGGGCTGTGCAATCCAGTAAGACATGGAAGTCGCAGGTTTGTATCCATGAGCACTTGTACTGGCAGGACCCGACGAAAAGACTGCCCACGAGGCACAGTAAGCCTCCATCCCCATCCTTACCCGATGACCCTCTCTCGGCTTCTTTGAAATGGCCGTATGATGGAAATTGCCAGGCAAGGATGGGGGTAAAAAAGAAAAGAAGGAAAACGAAGGAAAGAAATAAAAAGAAGAAAATTAGTAACTAAGCCACTCTCACAGGCTGACAGCCCAGGTCTGGCCATGCAACCCTCGACCCATGCTCCTTTATCTTGTTCTGCTATACCACCTCCCGCTTGGCTTCAGGCTGGGAAGAATATGTATGTGGAATTGGTTATGGCACCCAAAGCATGTCATGATGCTGAGAATCGGATGCACGCTTGAGATGTGTTTGTGAAGCCGGCTTCCGGGGGTGACCTGTCGTGGGAGACTTGCCTGCTTGGATGGCTGGCTGGATTTCGGGTTTCTCCCCACCCACCCACACTCAAACGTTTCCTGTCTGATGCGCCCTTGACGTTTAATGAGATGCGGAATGATGGCTTGAATTTGCGAACGGTGACAATATCCCTGGTGCTTTGCTGCGGGAAACATATTGGCTACCTACCTATCGAGTGGCCCGCGGGACACCCCGACCTGCTTTGTATGGTTAAACTAGGCACTAAGAAAGAACCTGGCACACCGAGCACTGTTAGTGAGCCACACATATTCCAAATCACACCCTGTGCATACATACTTATCGCGGAAGGATGTGAGGCTGCAGCGGCCTGTACAGAGTGCATGCGAGAAAGCTCTGCAGCAGGGGCCTTGCTGCTGACCTCCCTGCCCCAACTTGGGAATGTTTTACGAATATTGTTTGTTTGTTAGTACTTTGGTGAGCCGGGGGCTGGCCCTGCGCCGGCTTGGCATTGGCAAATAAGGCCAGTCGATGAGCGGCTGGTCAAGATGACCAAGCTCCCGTTGTTTGTGCTTGCGGCCTAAGCTCCATAGACTCAAGAGAACAGGTTCCCAAGTCCCGGGCCGATCGGCCACGCTTGCTGCTTGTGTAACTCGGGAGCATCGTGTCGAGTATGACAGGTGGCTTGAGTAGGGAGGGGAGACACTGATACACCTATACACTGCATCATCGTGCGAGGTCGAGTTAGGTAGCCGGTTGGCCCACGTCGGATGCTGCCTGCGCCTCGCGCTTGCGGTGGTGGATGGGTGACGGCTAAGATCGGAGATGCAGTATGGCTGCGGGAAACGAGTTCCTAATGCCAGCAGCCTACAGCGGACGAAAGCCGCCGATGATGACTGACATCTGGTCCCGACTAGGCAATGGCCGCGTTCACGGCAGATATCACCAACAGAGCAGAATTTTCACAATTCCTATCATCATCATCATCATCGTCATCAGCAATAATCGCGGACGGGCGGGGGCTGTCAAGGTGGGTGGGTATGTCAGATGGATGATTACATGGCACAGGGCTGCCGAGAGATGGCTCACCGGATGATCGTCGAGGGTTGTCTTCGGAAAACCGCTGAACCAAAGCCCTGGCCAACAAACTCGGCCTGGAGGGCCTGGGCTGAGTGAACCCCTGAAGCGCGCGTCTTCTGGACCGTCCTCTGCAGGGGCGGCGCATCGGTCACCGCGGTTCCGGAAAGCCTCAACCCCTGTCCAGGAACGAGGCCGGATGAATAACCGTCCAACAACGGGGGTAGGGATTGATGTTTCCCCTTCCCGTCTTCTTCCTTGACCGGCAAAACCGGTAAGGGTACTGTTTGCTGCCAGCGCCGGGGTGGATGGGATAAGGCCAGAAGAAGGCATATGTTGAGACCCGACGATTCTCGTGATAGAAAACACCAAGAAGCACTCTCCTCACCAACCAGGAACATGCTTACGCATCGTTGATTGCCATGCTTACGCCCACCTGCGCGCCGAGTCTTGCCGTGCGCCCACCTTTGGGAATGCAAGCTCGCTCGGCTTACATTTGGGGCATGAAGGCTGGTACGTTGAGAGCCTGGGCAAAGCAATCATGCGCGATGGATGGATGGATTGTCGCAGAAATATTCCGTCGGTGCGCCGGTCATGGGCCAGGAAGCGGGTGCATGGTCTGGTTCGGCGTGGCCACCCAGAACGTGCAGAAAGGCACGAAGGATTCACACCGGCCGCACCACCCTTGGGATAAGGACTCTCTGTCCAGCCTCGTCAATGCCTTGGTTTGAAGGTGAACTGTGCCGCCCATGGGAACAATCTTGGCCATCGTGGCGGTGCCAAGACAAATATATTGCTCCCGAGAGCGCTATGAGGCGGTCTATCGGTGATTGACCTGTACAAATAGGGCGCTCCTCCTTTGTATTCCTTTGATTGTCTGTTTTTGGATGTCGGTCACTGACTGGTCCTTTCCGGGTGGATGCGTATCCGTGGCCACGGCTGTGGAGGTGCTAATGGTACGACTACGTGAGAAGGAATCTCGCCAAGAGCTGGGTCTTCCCGTTCATCCACGTGAGCCATGAATTGGCTTGACCTTCAGAACTTACCATCCCTCAATAGAACTCGAGGCTAGTATGGCCTCGGTACCTAATCGTGAAGGCTTCGGGAGAGCAGCGGGAGGGATCCATCCATGGGCGGTGTCGTGGAGTCATCCGCAAGTAGGCCGGGCCGATCGAGAGCCAGGAACTATGTGGTAAGCCACGGGCAGAAGGAAGCCAGGATTTACCGATTTACCTTGGGAGCTTGATGCGAAGTGGTAGGCGCCGGATCGCGCATAATGTTGGGATGATCCATCGGCCAAAGGCGCAGAAGCACTTGCCGCATCCGAAACCCGGGCCGAGGTGATGATTCCTTGGATGCTTTTTTGGAAAGCAATGCGGGATTACGTCTAGTCGTCCGAGGAAGAAGACCCTGCGGCGGATGCGCCGACGTGCACGGGCGCTTGTCCAGCCTTGCCAGCGTTTGTCCGAGGCGGGTGTGGTTATGCGCTTCGCTAAGCGACGATGCCATGCAGTACAGCAGGGGGCATCTCTGTGAGCGGATATCAAGCCGCGAACCCTAGCATGTCCTTTGTCAGCTGCAGCGCAGAGCTGACAAGCGAGGCTCGCTTGAGAATATTAACCCATGATGGCAGCCTTCTGGATGCGGCACGCTACCAACAGAGGGTGCCCATATGGGGTCGTGGCGAGTGACGAGTCGCGTGGAGGACAAGCTCACACCCAGATATTGGCCACTGGCAGGGGTGCAGTGCAAAGTTGGTCGTCGGTCGGCTCAGAGTGGTCCGTTGTGTTGGGCAGTGGGCCAAATGGCATCCCGTTACCCAGTCCCTTGTGGGTGCCGGGATGTGGACGCCATGACGCGGGTGCTGCGCTGACACGGCGACTGTGATGAATGACTGTCTTTGGTCGGAAGCGAAGCGTTCACGAGACGTTTCCCAGCCCTCTCGCAGTGGCGACCAAGAAGCCTGCCAAGCTGAGTTTTCTGCCCATCAGGATGACAAATCCCTGCTTGCCTCTATGGTCGACGACAGCACCGCCACAATTAGGACTCTTCAGCCACAGTCTAGATTTTCCTGTGGCGGCAGCTTGGCGATCCCATGACATGACGCCAATCTCCATAGAGCCAAGTTTCATCAATAGGCGCCCAGCTTATCGGCAATCACAAGTGATGACAGCAGTCACTGGACAGCCAACACCACTTTATTTGACCCAACTTTGTTATTTTTGGCATCAGATGCAGACCTGAATAATGCACCACCTGTCGCCATCCATGTGAATAATCCCCAACGCCTCGCCATGCGTCGCCATGCATCGCCATGGCCTTGTGAGCTCTACGTGCAATGACGCCCACGAAGCAGCTGGTTTTCTCTAGCTGAGACAGTACCAGCTCCAGAACCTGTTTAACCAACGTCAGTCCCACATGCCGCCCATCAAGCTCCGGAGCCGTCCTTGACATGTATGGATCTCCTTCTTGCAGTGGCAGTGGCAGTGCCCACGAACCCCTGCATCACACCGTCACCACTGGGTTGGCTTCAGCGGCTACTGGACAAAATAGAGTGGAGGGGCAACGTTTCGTCTGGAACCAACGTAACTTGAAATTCGAGGCAGTCCTTTCCCGCTTCTTTGTCCTTGTTTATTTGCTGGGCGCCTAGATTCTTTTGTCCTCAACCTCTGCCGGCAGACGTCCTCGAGGACCAAGTTGCACGAACCTCGAGAAGGCAGTATTTTTTATCTGCCCTGCACTGCGCGCATTGTAATACTCCCTACGTACGACCCCTAGCGCATCATCGCCCTATCTGGTGCCGAAACCCCGCCATCGCCAAATCCCCCGCGATTACATCGATTACCTGCTTGGCTATCTCACATCATTCCCGCTTCGATTCACCATGGCTTCGGGACACAACGTCAGTCCTCGCACTCTTGCTCCTCCCCCTGCTTACGCGCAGCATACGACCTCCTTGAACCATCGCTGAACAGACCCTCCTGCAGGACCCCAAGCTCCTCTACGCCATCGAGGGCATCAAGGCTTACTACATCTCCAATGGCGACGAGAAGCCCCTGACGCCCTCGGGGCCCCAGACCCTGTCGCTGCTCATGGTTCCCACGTCTTCGGGCTACGCTGATGCATCGGGTGCCAATACCGAGGAGGACTTCTATCTCCACCTACACCTGCCTCCCGAGCTCGACATGCCTCTTCCTGCGACCACCCAGATCTACCACCAGCCCCCCACCAGCTACCTGATCCCCCGCTGGGATCTCGGTCCGACCAGCGGTGTCTTCACGCGTATCGAGTTCCCTCCAATTGGCAGCCGCCCGGGCGTTCAGGAAGACGTTGATACCTTCGAGACCATCCTCGCCCAGTGCACCGCCTTCCTCGAGCGCGCGCCGGCGCCCAAGCCCAAGTCTGCCGCCGCTGCCGCCAAAGCTCGCGAGGCTGCTGGCGAGCAGCTGCCGGCCTATAACCCTGCCAGCTTCGGCACCGGAGAGGGCTACGTTCAAGGAAGCCACAGCTCCAATGCAGGTGGCAAGATTGTGCTGGTCGACGAGGAGGATGGTAGTGTCATTGGCGAGTTGAGCGATGGCTTTCAGGTGACAGAGAGCACCGCCGTTCGCCCAGGCTCCAAAGGTAAGCTGTCGGTCCTTGCGCAGATCCCGCCATATCAAAATACTAACTCGCGTCAAGATCCCGTTGAGATCACCTTTCCCAGCGATGGCAGTCAGCAAATTGCGGTTGCCCCCGCCAGTGGCTTGTACGAAGAACAGTCAATTCACCCGGCATACAAGAAATCAACCTTGGTTTCCCGGGCTACTCAGGCTTCTCAGCTTCTCATGACAGCATCTGATATTGTCACAAGGACGATGCAGTCACAGGCTGACAACTTTGCCAAATCCACCAAGCCCGTGGAGAAGCCTATGACCTTTGATCCCACGACCCATGAGCGCATCCGTCGCATCAACACATTCTCAACTAAGGCTGCTGGGCTGTCGGCCGCCACTGTGGGCTCCATCTCCAAGGTTGCCCAGAACTTTGGCGCCAGCATGTCTGGTCGTAAGGATGGCAAGGCGCGTGGCTACGATAAAGATGGAAATATCATCGAGACCTACAAGCCCGGCATGCTCAACAAGACCCTCATGGCCTTCAACACTGTGGTAGACGGCATGGAGCAAGCCGGTCGCAACCTGCTCACCGGCACATCGAGCAGCGTCACGACAGTGGTCGGCCATCGATGGGGCGAGGAAGCCGGCGAAGTCTCGAAACACCTGGGAGGCGGCGTTCGGAACGTTGGTCTGGTCTATATCGACGTTACCGGTGTGTCTCGGCGCGCCATCCTCAAGAGTGTGGCCAAGGGTATGGTTGTGGGCAAGGTCAAAGACGGCCGCGAGATCATTGTAGGGGGCAACACGACGATCGATGGAACAGGCTCTCCGACGGACGCTGGTTCGATCAAGGACTCCCAGAGCACGTATGGAGATTCTGCCAGTTTCGTCAGCAAGCAAGATACCCTGGGGAAGAAGCCTGCTCGTGGCCCGTATTGAGTAGATGGGAGTGGAGGCATGCGAAAATGGGTGAGCCTGGTCTGTTAGTCGATGTTTTATATCAGCCTAGGGTGGTTATACGTATGGACGGAGCATTCCTGTAGAAGATTAGCTAATTAATGCCAACCCTTTGCGTTTATGTTTATTCACGGCGGATGTATTCCGTAAAGGACTCTGGTGGCCGGTTCTTCCCAGGCAAGTTTCTCAGCTTCCTGAGCAGTATTACTACTGTCGTAAAAGACATAATAGCTCGTTATTATCTCTGTTGACCCGTATCCAGAATAAATGTAAGAAGACGAAGAAGACGAAGATAAAGAAGAAGACTAAAGGCATTGCTGTTCATTCCATGCTGTCATCGCCTGCTAGGTACAGGGTAGGCGGTTGAACCCACTTAGCACTCCAACTTGGTCACGTGCTATCGTGTCCAACCACCATCAATGATCAGACAATGTAACCGCGTCGCGATGTTTGCTCCAAGCTTCTGCACATCGACAGGCTCATCGTTATGCTTCCCGATAGCTCTTGAGCTGTCTATTAAGCACAAAGTGGGAATTTATTCTTATTCTCTCCCAAACTCGCGATCCGGGATCCGGGATCAGGGATCTGTGGGGATTCATCGTGAAACCAGCAACCTCGACACAAGCAACCCTTCATCACATCAGATGTGCCGGTACGAGCTCCTCGGCACCATCATTCTTCTTGTCCAGGATATTTCAGAAGTGATACGATCGTGGAGGAGCCAAGAGTGGCACGTCACTGCGCCGTCTCCCGCAATCCAGCCCTGCTAACCCAGCTAGGCCTCTGCGTTCTCACCCGCCATGCTCCATGAGATCCTCCTCTCCCTCTCTGGCCACCCATCACCCCTCCTCCTACGAGCTGACGGAGATGAGCGCGCCCACCATGCCGCCGGCATCACTCCGCCAGAGCGCCAGCTCATAGCCTCAGCCGCCCATCTTAGTGACCTTCACATCAAGCTCATCGCCGACACGGCGCAGATTGCCGCCCAGCACCCGTCTGTCATCTGTCGGGCGGTGGCCACGGGAATTCGTTCCGTGCATCTCTCTGCATTTCAGCGAAAAGTGCTAGAGGTGGAGGAGAGCATACTCAAGGATGACCCGGATCTGGTGGGTGCCTACAACATTGTTCCACTGACCGCTCTGATGGCCGAATTCAAAGGATGGACTAGGCGCATGGAGTGGCTCTGGGAGTTGGTTCGCTTCATGTCCCAGGAGAAGTGCCAGGGAAGCCAACTGATGAATCGACTGAGAGAAGACCTCCTGAGTGGCTACCCGGATATCGCAGAGACTGCCATGGCGCTGGTGACCATCGCTGAGACGGCTTGGTTGAAACAGGTATCAGCTTGGGTGCTTTACGGACGACTGCCCAATGTTGGCCGAGATTTCTTTGTTCGGAAGGCAGAAGAAGACTCAGATGAGGTACGTAGACAGAAATGGATCGTATGGTGCTGGCATCCCACATCCCGACATCATCCATACCACTCCCCAGATTCCAGGGAGATCCTTACCACTACTCACAGGATTACATTTGTATACCCGAACTATTGCCCTCATTTGTGGCACCGTCTACCGCTTCATCAATGCTCTTCATAGGGAAGTCCCTGAACCACAAACAAGTCAGGGTCATCCTCCAATCGGGGCTTCGCGGCTTTAGTCACGTATCCGAGAAGCTCAAGCAGCTAGCAAACCTCCAATTGCCTCTCGACAGCGTCAACTTCTCCCGGGCGATAACCGACATCCGCCTATCCCTAGCCGAGGACACCCTCCAGAAGATCCTCCCCCTATCGCGCGTAGTCTCCATCCTGCAGCTGTTGCGTGACTTCTTCCTCGTCGGGCGTGGCGAATTCGCCATGGCGCTCACGCAGGAGGCCGACGAGAAGATCCGCAACCGCTGGCGCAGGGCCGAGAACCTCGCGTATGAACACCAAGACAGCCTCAAGAACGTTGCGGTCAAGGATGGCGAGGTTGCCGCCGTCCTGGCCAGGACATGGGCTGTCTTGGCGTCGATGCAGGGCCAGCACGCAGAAGAGGACGAGCAGCTGGAACTCGCTCGCGACATCCTCAGGCTACATCTCGTCAAGCCGACGTCGGCGCCGCCCATGGTTGTCAGCTCTAGGCTCGACCGCAACGCCCTTAACATCCTGGCTGCATCGCCCTTCCGGGACCTCCTTTTCTCCGCCCCCGCCTCGCTAACCATTCAATTGCCGACACCTCTCGACATGGTGCTCTCAACTTCCGACCTACAGCTATATTCATGTATTAATGCATATCTCCTGGCCATGCGCCGGGCCCACCTGCGTCTGACAGACCTATGGAAGATCACGTCGCTGAGGAGGCACCATCCCGCAGTGGGTGGGGCAGACGAGCAGGCGGTCCTGCTCAGGCAGCGATGGTCAGCCCGATCCCTATCGATGCGGAGCACTTGGACGACAGCCAGCGCCGCCATATTCTTGCTTGGTGAGACGGAGGCCTACCTCCAGACAGAAGTCGTTGCCGGCCTATGGGAGGGCTTTCACAGCTGGCTCACGGGCCAGCAACCCCACGATGCGCATCCAGGGGTCTCGCTCGCGCGGGCATCACGGCCAGAACCAGGGATGGTGGCAAACGAGGAAGAGGGGCACGAGGATGAGGATGAGGACCTTTGGCTATCTGGCGATGCATCCGCCAACCACGGCGCAGCAGATGCAAGCGACGGCAACCCTAAGCCGCAGCCGCCACACGATCCGCAGAGCCTGTCGACGGCGCACACTCTGTATCTGGGCACCCTGATCCACCGTCTTCTCCTCACGCAGCCGAGTTTTACCAACCCCCTCTACGCGTTGCTGGTGCATATCGACCACTTGGTTACGCACGTGCACCGGCTACACTCCATCTTCACCTCGATCGACCTCGAGATGGACGCGGGCGTCGTCGACGCCTTTGTCGATCTGGAGCGCGAGGAGCGCGAGGTCAAGGCCATGCTTCGCGTCGTCGAGGGCAAGGTGAAGCGCGGCATTGAGGAAGTGGTCGAGGCGCTCCGTGTGCTGGAGAGCGACATGACCTTCATGGCCGAGTGCGAGGGTGAGGACGTGCAGAGGGACGGGGTCGAGACCGTGGGGTACACCCCGGCTCGGGTGGGAGGTGTCAACCGTCTCCTGATGAAGCTGGATTTCGGTACTTGGTTTGGGCCAGGCAACGAGTGGTCGAGGTAGGATTAGTGACTCACAATCCGCACGGAAACGGGATGTTGCCTAATAGATGATTATGAATAGCATTACTACTACCTGCAATTATCAGATACCCGCTTGGGACAGGCCAGGCTATGGCCAGGCCAGTCTCTAGAGCGCAATGCCAATTTGTTACTATCCTTTTCGTGAGTCTCCTTGCTCATAATCCATACATGTTATCCAAAACGCCGTCACCACCTGGTGACTCCAATGTGACTGTAGAGTAAGTCCTGGCCAATATGCGCCCAAAATGCAAATTCCGTCCGTTTGCTACCCAGATTTAGAAACACACTCGACAAGGGGCTCGAGCAATTCTCGGCCAGTCGTAGATAGAAAAGGAAAAAGAAAAAAAAGAAAAAATAAAGAAAGCTAAACAAAAATACTGTATAGTATCCATATTTCTGGTGAAAGCTGTATGTCATGCGAGCCTGTTTCAAAACTGGCTCAAGCCTTAATCAATGGTTTCTGTCGATGTTCAATGCGCCGTCACAGCACGACCCCAGCGGAGCGGGCTGCTGGTATGCTGCTCCGAGTGCCTCCTGTTGAAGAAGCTGTTCATGAGGGCGCGGGGGCGAGACATGTCTGCTTCAGTTGGTGCATGGAAGCTGAGGGCACGGGCGGCGCGTGTGGCAGGTTTCTTGGCAGACCAGCGCTCCCGAATATAATGGTCCACAAGGGTGATGAGGCCAGTGGCAACAATAACGCTATCAGCGTGTCAGTTTCCGATTGCGTGTTTCGAGTTTGGTTTTGAAGAGAGGCGGGACTTACTCGGCCACGTCGGTGATGGCATCAATGATGGACTGGTCGCTGATCCACATGAAACAGGGAGGAATCCAGCCACCGGCGTCCTCATCAGCCTCTAGCTGAGTTGGGCTGCGAACCTCGGGGACAATATGGGCAACGGGCGCGGCACCGTTACCATCGCGGACCAGATGGAACGAGGAAACACCCAGAGCCTTGTCAAAGTCGCGGCGCCAGGTGTAGCGGTGACCCCACCAGGAGAAGTCGTAGCCACGGGAGCCGTGGCGGGCAATGTCAACGCGGGCATAGTTGCTGAACTCGAGCTTGATGGTGTTTGTTGGCACGAGCGGCGCAACGGCCGAGGAGAACTTGGGTTCCGGGGCGGAGACGGCCGGACCTGAGCCGGAGCCAGAGGTGGAGACGGAGGGGCGGCGGCCCATGCGATGCAGAGCTGCGCCGATGGCATGGTCAGTGTCGCAGGAGCTGGCGCTGGTGGCGGCAGACGAGGAGGCAGAGTAGGCATTGTGGCGGCGGCGGAACAGCGAGGACGCGGTGCTGGTCGAACGCTGCAGGGGGCGGCGCACAGAGCGGATGACGGATGAGACGGGCGAGGGCTCGGTGTAAGCCCGTTTCGAGTTGCAGACCTCGCGCCCGGACTGGCGGCAGTAGCGGCGCAGTGAGAAGTCGCGGCGGGCCAAGTCGTGCATGCGAAGATGGAAGAGCTGGAAGGCGATGGGGCGGCGGCTCCCGTTGACGAGGGTGTCGACGCGCAGGTTCATGTTTCCATCCGGCGTGAGGTCGTCGTGGCGGATGGTCAGGCGGTCCATGGATGGGAAGAGGCGGCTGAAGTTCTGCGGCGTTGTTGGCCGGAGGCTAGGCTCTGCGAGCGTTGCGCAGCGGTAAGGGGGCAGGGCCGCGGGGATGGCATCGTCACTGCGGGAGGCGAGACGGAGCCGCTGCGACGAGGACGGACCTTGGCCTTGGTCGTCGGCGTCGTCATCGTCCTCAAACACCTCGGCGCCCTCCTCGAGCTCCGAGAGAGAGGAATCATAGGTGTTGATGGACGAGGCCGATGAGGAGGGGCTTGGCGGGGCGTACTTGGGCTCTGGATCTCGTTGCCGCAAGGGCGTTACTTGGGTCACGGGCTGACGAAACTGAAGATGCTGTCGACGGTCCTCGTCGGGGGCGTTCCTGACGAGGGCGGGGATCTTGACAGAACGGGGCGTGCTCGGGGCCGTGGAGCGGGAGTCATTGGAGGAAGAGGAGATGTTGCGGCGGTGAGAGCGTGAGGAGGACGTTGGCGAGGCCGAGGAGCTTGAGGAGATGGAGGAGCGGGTGCTATGAGAGGTATCTCGTGTATGAGATGACCTTGATGACATGTTGGTCAGGGCTTTGTGAGTCTCGACGTGTGAGTGAGCCTGACTATGTGAAGAAGACGAAGAATGAAGAGATGGGCAAGTCCAATTCGTGGGAGAGTAGGCAGGTGGAAGAATAAAGGCAGGGCTGGTATAGGATTGCTTGATTGGAAGTGGTTGTCGGCGGATTGTGTGAATTGGATTGGATTGGGGGTGCGCAGTTGCAGTTGTATATAGAATATGTACGGTAGGTAGGTCGGTAGTAGGCAGCAGGCGGGTAGAGGAGCAAGGCATATATGGATCACGAGGCGAATGAATGGATGGAGGCCAATTCAGGCAAAGTAGGGGTTCACTACGTCTGGGGGAGCAGGGCGGGCCATCTGAGGCGAGGCAAAGCAAGAGCAAAGTCAAGTCAAGCAAGACATGAGCAGCCGATGGTGGTCACAGCACAGCCAGAGGAGGGCGAGAGAGAGAGGGCGGGAGAAAGAGCAGGGGTTGGAGGTTTGGGACGAGCATCGCGAAAGCGCGGGAGGCGTGGGCGTGGGCGTGGGCGCAGGCGGAATCGGGAAGCGGAGTGTACGAGAGAGAGGGAGAGAGGGAGAGTGCGTGGTGGTGTGGTGTGTGCGTGTGGTGTGCGTGTGGTGTGTGCAGTGTGCAGGTGGTGTGGCTCTGGACGGTATTGTTCAGGCCTCTGCCGGGATGGACGAGAAAAATGGATGGTCCAGAAGCCATGGGCCAGTAGTCAGTGGCTTGTAAGGGCTTGGCGGCTTCGACCAACTGGCGCTTCCACTTTCTGGCCCCATCGGCAGGTCACCCAACCATGGCGAGACACGCTGTGAGGGGTGTGGGGGGACGACCTTTGCTTCATTCTTAAAGCTGGGTATGTATCTTGTCTTGGGCGGCATGTCTGGCTTCATGTACGATGCACCATGTACGATGCCGCCAGCCAGCTCGAAGCATTGGTTGGGCGTGGATGCGGGCGTCTGTATCATCCGCCCTCAAAAAATAAAATAAAATAAAGCAAGATTCAGTAATCACCTTGGTACGTTGTCAGCGCCCGCTACGAGCAGAAAGAAAGATGGACCCCTGTAGCATGTGCTGTATCTGTACCTAACGGTAAGCCGAGCACCGGAATTAGCAGCGGAACAGAGGGAGCAGCAGCGAGCACAGACTGGACCGTGGGGCTTAGGCCTCAGGCTTAGGCGCCGGCTCAGGCTGTTTGTCTCGCTGCCCCCTGGAAGCGCAAGGCGGCCTTCGCCTCAAGGACAGTCATACACTCGTAGAAGCGAAGAGGGCGCGCGCCGAGATGTGCACACAGATTCACAGATCGCAGATGACAAGAGTCACAGCAGTCGCACACACGTGCTCACGCGCGTGCGCCCGCTCACCTCACTGCCCGTCGAGCCGGCCCTTGTCCTGGTGATTGACTCAGTCCCGTGTCCACGCGCGCTGCTGTCTATACCGACTCGTGCGAGTGTACATACATATCCTGTATACGATGCGATGAGCGCTGCACGCTTTGCTTTGTGCAGCCACATGGGCAGCACATCTTGCGGCAGCCAGACCAAGGCCCTGGAACAGAAAACGGCATTCGCACATGCCCGTCGCCGAGGGCTCGACGTGGACGGAGTGCCCAGAGCACGTGGGCATCATGCCACCTCACGCAGCGGCCCTTTCCGGAAGCCTCTCCGAAGCTAGGCTTCTTCAGGTTCCATCTCTGTCCTCTTTTTTTTTCTTTTCTTTTTCGTCTCACTTCTTCTCTGTCCTTTCGCCCCATCGTGCAATTCAAGGCGCGGGTCGAAGAAGGAAGGCAAAGCGGTTGATTAATCGACCGCCCTGCTGAGAGAATGGTCGATGGCAGGCATCGGCAACAGAGGCAAAAGGCTGCACCACCAGACTGGGAATCACCCAACAGGCAGCAATGCAGGGCACGGGCAATAATACTACCCGGTATATGGCCAGCCAGCATCGAAGCACCATCGTGAGATTTTGTTTGGTGTTTTGATGCTGGGTGGTCACCAAACCATACATACTCATAACGAGTCCGTACGCTTCTTTTCCCACGAATTAAACGCCGGCAGCATCCCCCCCTTCCCAGCCCGAGACTGAGATAGGTCCACTGCTATTCCCATTGGTACTGTATCGCGGACTCTCCGAACAAACCATAACCAAATCCTTCGCCGATTTTGCTGAGAAGAGCGACTGAACGTACTTTACGCACTTTTTGGCAGCTACGGGGGCTTTCCTTAGGGTGTACCTGCCGTACCTGCGCAAGTGGTCGGTCCACCAGCTCTACACGTGTGGGGCCTTGCCAGCACTTCCATGTCCGCCGGCAGGCACCAAACACACCTTCTTCCTTCTACTCGCTGCTTCTACTTGTTGCCGCGATGATCGCATCCCCAAACTGAAATTTGCAGATTGGCATTGATCGTCGTCCTTGATTCATCGTCGTAATTACCACCGTCCTCGCCTTCCACCATTTCCGGCGGCCTCCAAACCTAGAACCAACACGAATCCATGCTGCATTGCTACATGCTACATGCAGCAGATGCATCCGCGTCGTTGGGCATTGTCGAATCAGCCCGACCACCCTGGCCAAATGTCTCAACCGTTCCACTCGGGGCCATCGTCGCTCGCAAAGCTTGCATTATTCATCAAACCACCAGACCTGCAGCTGCATGCTATGTAATAGTGCATGCTGCATAAGTCGTCGGTCCGGATCCTCCCATGCCCTTCTCCCGCTTCGCCAACCTCCAGGCTAGGTCCGCAATACATTCGACGATCCTCAGACGGGCATGGCCAAGGTGCCCGTGCTGGTCCCTGCTGGCTTTGATCCTCCTCGAGTTCCATCGTCGTCACATCCAGTAGTCCGTTCCCGGCTTGGTCTCTGGCCAACTGTCACGGCTATCGAGGATTTGCATCTACGATACGACCATGTCCACCAAGTCCACCAGTCCTGCCCAGCCCGTGAATCTGCCCTCAGTGATGCCCAACTCGACCTTGGTCTTCGGTGCTTTTGCCGCTTTACGTCCCCTTCTGGTCAATTGACCGCATTTGTGGGATTCTGCTCTTGTCAGACCGTGGGCCGCCTCGTACCCAGCCAGCATCTTGGGGCTGTCTGGCTTGCCATTGTGCGTCAGCATCTGCAACACATTACGTCCAATCGCTGTTGGTCAGGATAGGCCAGCCCTCGATTCGTCACGAATGGGTTGTATCGGGTAGCAGAATGCAAGCATCCAAGTCCCATGCTGAGCCGGGCCAACTCCAGAGTCAAATGATGACCGCTACGTCGGCTCGAGTGTGGCTGTTTGGCCCGGTTCGACACACTGTGTGGCATCCTGCATGTATCCCAAAACGATGCGTCCCAGAGTGTTCCCCAGACACGAGCATTTCATCATAATGGTGGCTTGCTGCAGCAGAATCATTGGTTCCTCCCCCGCAATCGCTCCTCCTTCACACAGGCTTCAACTGCGAATGACAGCATCCTCGTTTATTGCCTGTCACCCTTACCTGGACAAAGACGCCGATGGTTCCGTCAACTGCACCCTCAACCCATCAGAATTCATTTGCCTATCACTCGACGCGCAAGCACACTCTTATCCGGCACTTCCTTGCTCTCCACGCTTTACGTGTTTCCAATTACTCACGGCGCGGCACTTCAAGATGCACATCCCACACCAACACGATGCCTGCCTCACACATGGTTCACATTCAGTAGATCTGTGGGCGATTTGGGCCACGTACAGGTGGGCCGCTCCATGCTCCCCACGCTGCAGCTCTGTTGTGTGTCAGTCTTCTATTCGTCACTGCCGTGCCACCTGCCCTCCTCTGTCCCCTCTGGTTTTCCTTTGGACAACCCTCTACCCCTCTGATTCGATCCGTTCATCCTCCCAATATCTAGAAGCATCAGCCACAGCTCGGGGGCAGTCGGGTGGGAATCTCGGGCAGCTGCCCCCAATATCACCATCTCCCTGCAATGCGCCGACAAGGACAGGCCTTGGTGCAATTTGATCATCACCGTGGTACTGGAGATCACACGGCCACGCGCTTCTATCCGGACTGTCTCGGAACATAGTAGCATGAGATGGCTCCTTCGCCGGTGCCTGATGATCATTCTGAGTCGCCTTCAGCCCTAAATCGCCCTCTATCACGACCCAGCTTGACATCAAACAGGCAGTGCAATGAGCAGACGCTTCCTCTGACGTCTGCAAAAATGATAAGTCGTTTCTGCCATGGGCTCATCGTCATACCTGCGCTGATCGCTTCTACTTGCCAGAGGGCTGGCATCGGAGACTGGCTTAATCAAGTCACGTTGTATACATCACACCATTTCTCTCTACCAAAGGCCTAGAACCTGGGGTAGAGATTTTCACACACCTCCATCCTCTCGACTTGGATGCTTCGCTTGCGACCCCCCTAAACGATACAAGCCCAGACAGACGGCAGGCATGACAATATGAGCAACCAGAACACTGCCGGCCCAATCCAAGAGCGGGGGATCCCTAGGCAGGCTCTCTTACTGCTTGGTCTCGACCACCAACCATCTTACTCACCTCACCTGCCGACCCAATAGTCGCGGCCAGAAACCACTAGAAGGTGCTTTTGCTGTGCTCGCTACCGTGCGACTGGACGACGGGCATCTGCATGCAACCCAACCTTGTCTTCCGATGGTCCGGATTTGCTCGCATATGTGACCACACCCCACGGCCGCTTATTAGGACATGCATGCTCTGCACATGTCTGGATGTGTAAGTTGCCACCACAGGGAAGCCATTGTTGCTCATGGCCGTCTTTGCCATCGCCGCGTGGACTCTCCTACTCGGGTCGTCGTTTGAGCCCGGCTCACCCGCTTGCTAGCCCTCTTCCTTCTGCATATCCTACTCTGTGGAGCACAGCATACGGGCTACATGCAACGACGACCCTGAGCTGGGGGCAAACAAGGTCGGCATATTCCTTGCACCGCGCTCCCATGCATGATGCGGGTTGATTTTTGCCTCTCGTGCTGCACGGCCGGCAACATGTAAGTCGCTGTTACACTGCTCCAAGGCAATGACGCCCGCTAGTGCCCGGGCCTATTGGTGCAGTCTGCTGATAGCCAAAGACCGGCTAATGGGAGAGGTGTATTGTGCTACCTCGCAGCGCCACTCCTCTCATCCTCACTTACAACGCCAGGAGGATGAGGAGGATCTTTGCATCATATACGTCCATCATCTGACCCCACAGACGAGGTCGATCCAGTAAGTCGGTGAGTAGAGGAAGATCTTTGCGTCAGACTCTCAACAGTAGACGTCTTCGTAGAAACCAAGCCCGCAATATCAGAGCTCTTCTTGGACCGTAGAGGTAATTCGCATGACATATCAAGTCAGAAAGCGGCTTCCGCCCGGAAACGTCACTCGCCTCACGATGCCCGGCACCCCCAGGCCTTCCTCCGCATCGCTCCACGGAGGCATCTACCCGCTCAAGTCTGGCCCCCCGGTCTCTATAGCGGCAACAAACCAAGGCTCTTTGTTTGTGCGACCCGTGTTCTGCCAAGGGTTCAATCGTGACCCCTCTTCTCGTGGCGGTGTGAAGGAATGGGAAAAATCGGGATGCATCCGTCTACGTCACTCGCTCTCCGGAACTCATCCTCAACACCATAGAAGAAGAGGGGACGGAGAGGGGCTTTCTTAATTATGCATGTCTCTCTTGCTCTCCTTTCTAGACAGCCGGCCGGAGACATACATAGTCGTCACGGCATATGACGTAGGCGTTGTCACAATGAATTGTCGCGCAATTCGTCCGAAGTCGCTCGAAGCTGAGCATTACTCTCGAGGTGACGATGATGGAAAGCGCAGGAATGTGCTTGTGATTTATTGACACTCATTCGAAAGAATACATCGTTCTTGTCTGATCCAAACATCAACTTACACCCTGACAATGAACAATAAATAAAGAGGGGCACTATTCCTACCAGCACTACTGTAAACATGTCCGCCTTCGATAATAGTGCAAAACATTTATATCCTGCCTGTTTCGTAGGCTGACCAGCATGTCCCACCGTCTCCTGCTTACATGGCTTCTCTAAGGCTGCGTGTTCCAGCCGATCCAGCCGCGCGGCATTACACGCCAAATCTTGACCTCACCGCTGCGTAGGTCGTCGAGCTTGAAGCTCTCCTGTTTCACCTTGCGCGACTCCCGCCCCTGCTCCCAGGCTCGGACCTTCTTCTTGGTGCCGTCCCACTCAGCCACGATGGCGACGTGGTCCGGCTTGCCAACCTCGGTCGAGTATTTTGCGTGCATGGGGCCGTGCTTGCCCTGGAATTTAGCATTGCGTATCGAGATGATATCACCAGGGCGAATCACATCGTTGAGCTGCGTTGAAGCGTTGGCCATATTTGCGTAGACAAGAGCACCATAGGCACGAGTTCCCACGGGGAGCAGAGCATCGCGGAACGGCTTCAGCAGCTCCATTACCAGACCCTGCGGGGTACCATCGCCCACCACACTGTCCTTCTTCGACGCGACAGCCTCGGAGATGGGCCTGCCGAATTTCTCGTAGTATTCCTCCATCTGGTCCTGACGGAGAGGTCGTGGAGGAGGCTCGTGGCGCTGTTCCAGCTGCACATCTGATGCGTCATAAGGATCATAGTGGACCGTCACAACGGTTTGAGAGTAGTCTTGGAAGAGGATATAGATTTCCCTCGTGATGACCGTCTTGGAGCCTTGGTTCGTAGTCGTGTGCTCTTCACTTTCCACGAAGATGTCCTTTCTTCCCTGTAGCACCGGGGGGACTTGGTTCGCTTGTCTCCACCAACCGCTCTGTACGGCGAGGTCAATGTCGTTGGCGATGAAGCCCGACTCCATCGACATTGACGGTCGGTGAACGTCCATGGAGCGTCGCGTATTCCGCTGCACATCAAGAGATTGCCTTGGTACCGGGGCTCGGCCAGCGGGAGCAGCCGGCGGCGCTCGGCGCTCAGGGGGCGAATGGGGCGGCGGGGGTGGGCTCTGGAAAAACGGCTCCTCCTCAATCTTGGGTGTCCGCTGTGAGAAGCTTGGCCTTCCGGAGTAATTGTAACCGGAGAAGGCATCTTGGGCGCTCGACTCGGCATCCTTTGCAGGCGGCGGTGGGGGAGGGACATTTCGAGGAGAGTCAACAGAGCGGCGTGTGGCTTGAGGAGGAGGTTGAGTTGGAATTGGCGGCGGAAAAGCACGTGGAGTGTCCATGGACTGGCGCACTGGCTCTGGGGGAGGCTGGCTAGGGATAGGAGGTGGTACGGCCCGGGGAGCAGCTGCAGATGGAATGGGCGGGGGCAGCTTGGGAGGAGCCTCACTCTGAGGGGACAGCATTGCGTTGTCCTCTAGGCTAGAGTCCCGCGCATGGGATTTCAGAGCATCCTTGTGAGGAACAGACGAAGCAATGTCGGTGTCATAATCTCCCTCATACTCCGTCACTTCCTCGTCTTCCTCATCCTCGCCAGCTTGAGGCGGGGGCCTCCTGGGGGACATGGGCTGACTGTCCATAGTCGACTGATGGCTGATGCTTCCTGGCGGCGGAGGTGGAGGTGGTCTGCTTTGTCCCAGGGGTAGCATAGGTGCCGTGCCGGGAATGGGGGGAGGCGGACGGCTGGCCCTCTTGGCTGCGGTGCTGGTTGGTGATGTTGGCGATGATAGCTCTGGCCGACTTGACACCGGTGACATCTCATCCGCAATGGGGGACTGGACAGGGTGAGGTGGTAGAGGTGGAGAGCGAGCGGCTTGGGACAAGACATTCTCGCCCTGCCTTTCCCTCAACGAAAGCTCATCGTCGGATTCAGATCCATCGCTTGCTGATTTTACATCGGGAGGAGGTGGAGGTCGAGCTACAAGCCACCTGGTCAGATTACACACAATCCGATATCAGGAATTGCCATACCTTCAGTGGGTATCGGTGGTGGTACAGGTCTGCCACCGGAGATAGGCGGAGGGGATGCTGCCTGTTCACGGGCGGGGACTATTTCAAAAAGTCAGTATGCGCTTTCTTTTGTATCGCGGAGGCCATCATACGAGGAGGAGAGAAAGGTGCTGGTGTGCTCTCATTGCCATAATCCTCCTCTTCGGCTTCCTGCTGAACATCTTCCGGAGCTCGCGATGGAATTGGAGGCGGCGCTGGTCTCGAGACTGGAGCCGCGTCCTCTTCATCCGGTCGCTTCGCATCCTCTGACTTCCTGGGGCCACCCATTCCTGGCAAAGCCATCATGGTGGGAATTTGAGGCATAGGTCGAGGAACCGGGGTCGGCTCCTCTGCTTCGGGCTCTTCCGCAGTTGGCTGTTCTACCTTGGAAGGCTTTTTCTTCTTGGGCAGACCCCCTGCCATAGGAGGCATGGGTGCACCAAACATGCCATGGAAACCCATTCCACCACTCATCTTGGCCATTCTTGCACGAAGCTCCTCCCTTCGTCTGACCTCGGGATCCACCTCTTCTTCTTCCTCTTCCTCGTCTTCCTCGCCAGCCTCCTCACCAGTTTCCCTTGGCACAGCTGGTACTGTTTGCGCCGTCACTGTAGGAACACGGGCTACACGTCGTGCTGATTCGTCATTGTCCTCGCGTTCCGTAGTGTCGTCATGCCCCTCAGTTGTGTCACCAGCACCCGACATATCTGCCTCGTTGCCGTCATGTACGAGCTCGACGGGCGCGCCTCTGGAAGACTTGCGCCGAGGAGGTGGATTGCGGGCCACCGGGCCCTCATCTGTTGAGGTCCTAGCATTATACTCCTCAGCTTCATGGCTCTCGGTGGGAATGGGTGGGACGCCTGGGGTCGCGGGTGATTCAGCTGCCTCAGCAGGCTCCGAAGATGCAACCTCAATAGGCTTCTTCATCGGTCGTTTGGGCTTCTCCTTCTTCGCTGCAGCGTCGGCATGGCGCTGAGCTTGTTCCATCTGCTGCTTTTGGAGTAAGGCAATGCGCTCCTTCAAGCTGGTGGGCTTGGGTTGGTTCTCGTTCTCGCCCTCAGGTTTGCTATCTGTAGATGACAGGCCAGCCCTCTGGGCAAGTTCTTGGCTCTCAGCTTCAGCTTCCTTGATCTCTGGATCCTCCTCCCGACGGTACACCTTGGTGGGGGAGGTATATCTCGAGGTGGTGGAACGTAAGCATTGCGACTGGGAGGGGCAGCAACAAATGGCTTCTTGATGAAGCTAGTACCGCTTCCACCTAGCCCGCTAGGTTTAAAAGGAGCAACAGGAGGCGCGGCGGGCTTATTGAATGCGGCGATTCGGTCCCTGAAGGAACTGCTGGCGGGCTTTTCGCTGACGGGAGGAGGTCCAGGCTTGGCCTTGGGTTGAGCCGAGGCGGCCGGTGCAGGAGCAGGTTCAGCAGGTTTAGGAGGCGCCGGGGCTGAGACCTGAGCGGGAGGTGATGCAACAGGGAGCGGAACAGGTGCAGCGGCGGGGATGGGAGCAGGTGCCGAGACTGGCTGAGCAACAGGAGGGCCTCTGGTGACAGGCTCGGGAGTGGTCTCAGGCTCAGGCTCAGGCTCGGACTCTTGCTCGGGCTCCGGTTCAGGTTCAGGTTCAGGTTCGGGCTCGCGCTGAGCAGATATGGGATCCGGTTGTACTATCGGGGGAGGGGAGGCAACAGGAACAGGAGCGAGGTCTTCAGAGGTGCGCGCAGATTCTGAGTCCCTCTTGGTTCGGGTTCTCGCAGGTCTCGGGGGCGCAGTAGGCTCGAACTTCTCGACAAAGTTGCGAGGGAAGATGCCCTGGTGCTTGACACCGCCGTCGTCGAAGTACTCGCCGCCATACCAATCGTCGTCCTCGACCTCAGTGACGGTGATGATCTGGCCAGCGTCGAAGTTGAGGTCGTCCTCATGGGGCGAGGAGTACTCGTAGAGGGCCTTGACCCTGAACGGGGCAGCCATGGTCACAGGCAGTGCGTCGGTTCGGCGTCGTGTCGTGCAGTATGCAGGCGATTGTGGGATGCACGAGCGGAATCGGGATGGTCAGCGTGGAGAAGAGACGAGGGCGAGGCAACGACAGCCGGGCCGCGGCGGAAGGACCCGGTCGAGTGACGGAAGCTCAGCCTGGGGAGCAAGACGGTATCAGCGGACGGCGAGGCACAGGATTGACGTGATGGTGACAAGCAGATGGCCCGAGTGATGCGAATTAAAGGGTGCGCAAGGCAACGAGGTGAGGCGGGGATGTGAGAGAAATGGGCAACCCAGTCGAGATGGGGAACGAACCAGCTCCAGAGCCCAGCTAGAGTGGACAGGGGAGGCAAGGCAGTAGCTTATGCCGAAAGAAGAACAAGTCAAAACAAAAAGCAGACAATGTGTGCGAGTAGCGATGTCAAGGAATATTCGCTTGTTGGTGATGTTGAATTTGTTGTTGATCTTTTTTCTTTACCCTCCCTCCAGCGATGCCACGGGTTCCGGAGGGTTGCGCGTTTCAAGGACGGGAAAGTGGTCGAGGAACTTTGGGCTGCTGTTGCTTGCTGGCAGCTGATGGGTAAGTTGCTGCTCGGGATGGAAGGAGGGGATGACGGAGAGCAGGCAGGAAGGGTGGAGGGGGCCTGCTTGGAGCAAGGTACCTGGAGCTTCCACGCACGAGCCCAGCTAACACACAGTCCAGCGGAGGTGGCTGTGAAGCTGTTAGGGCGTTACGGAGGGGTAACCTCCTCCACCTGGCGATCGTGGTCCTTCAATTGGAGCGTTGGGCGGGTTCTTGGGCTAGCGGATGGAGGCTACGTCAGCGCTGAAACGGGCCACCCCCAATTGGCCCTAGGTCCAGACAGTACAAGGTGATACTTTTGATGCCGCGATACACGTGCGGATGGTCCTTGTACTGTGAATGTACCTGGTTTCGTCAGTCCTCTGAGGCAGTAGGCAGATAGCTCGCTCCTTCTTTCCTTCCAAGCTTCAAGAAGAATGACACCTTGTAACAATTCGACTCGTGCACGCATCTGCATCCGATACTGCTGAGCGTTGTTCGCTGTTCGCTGATCGCTGACTGTCTCTGATATGTGCACGTGAATATTGCTACTGACTACTTATGCAGACCATTCTCAGTTCACGCCTATGACGGTTAGGCAGCGCGGAAATGGCTGCCGGTCAGCGTTGCCACATCCCGTTTATGCGCGTCATGACGCCTTCGTGTCAACAAAATAGATGGATACAATTGGCGTTTTGTCAAAGATAGCAGAAACGCGCACACGGTAGATATCAGCGATCCTCCCGTTACTGAAAAGGCTAACCCATACATGCAGTGCACTGTACACCCAACGGTCCATTGACACGACCAACAAAAGTAGCGCTCACCTCCAAAAATTCATGCGCAAAATCAGAAACGCCGAATGCTTCCCATTTGTGACCTAAACTCCTCTCCGTGAATCCTGGTTTTCCGAACCTGCCTGGCATGTGCGGCTTTGAGGCTGTCATCTCCGCTTGTCAACCGTTACGCCTATGCTCCCGACGAATATGTTATATAAGTTGTCGTCTATCGACCTAGTGTCCACAATGTCACTGTCGCAACGTCTCCGTCAGTCACTTGTATACTCGGGTGCGGCGTGCGAGAGACACTTACTATTCCGAATCTTTTCCCATCTCGTCAAGGTGGTCCAGATACCTCATGCCGTCTTGGTCGTTGCCCAGCCTCAGGAACTGAAGCATGATCTTTGTGCGCGCCACCTTGTGGTAGATCGCCTCCTCCATTATTCTTTTAATCGACTTTTCCACGCCTGCTGCCTTTTGTGCATTATCTCCCCAACAACCAGTTGTTAAGATCAGGATGCTGAGAGGGTTTTTGTTGGAGATGACGGGTATGCCTGTCCAGCTCGTCTTCGACAACGGCTCGATTCGCTGGAGGATGTTCTGTTCAACAAACATGTCCATTCTGCTCTCTGTCATTACCGGGTCGTGGTTGAACGCATGCGGCTCCACAACCTTCATGATACTCCGGCTCCAACTTGCTTTCCGTATCGTGTGGCTGCTTTTGGGATTTGATAGGAAGAACAGCTCAACATAGCCAGGGTCAAGCTCCGTTGCTATGGGAAGCAACCTGTGCAAGCCTTCCTTCAGTTGGTTGAAATGCGCTTTCGTTTGCGGCGAATCATCGATGAGTATGATGTGCTCTCGATCCTTCAGCGTCTTCAAGCGTTCTGCTGAGATGTCTTGTTCCCCGGTGCTAGGCATGACTCCCGAAGTCGGCGATGCGTTCATGTTTGTACGAGAGTCAGTTGGACTCTGACTCGGCCGGTTCGCCGGAGGGAGCATAGCACCCATATTGACACTGGACCTCACAGGGGATATCATCCTCTTCAGATCGCTGTCGCTGCCCCATGTAGGCGGGTGCCTGTCGAGGAGGTTCTTCAATTTGCTTTGCAACGTGCGGGCTGAAGCACGCCTCTCAGGAGGTTGAAGCATGTCTCCATCAATGATGTCCAGGATGCCAAGCGTGACCTCGTCTTTCCGTCCCCGCCCCTCGAGCTCGGTCTTGGCTAGCTTGATGGCGTTGCGAACGCTGAGTAACGCATCGTACCCGTTCTGGTATCCTCCTTCATAGCCACTTCCACGGAACGTTGCATAGGACATCGACTCTTCAAAGCGCATCTCGGTCGTTGTGTCGACCAGGTCAAGGCCATCCACAACCCAGAAAGCAAGCCGAAGCAAGCAGCAACCCATTTGCCAGACGTCCGAGGCAGGGGTTATCATTTGGGGATCATCCTCCAGCTCCAAGTCATGATTGCTTGCCTCTGGCGCCGAGTTGGTTGCATTTCCGTGGTTATTGACGCCCAGCAACTGTCCATTCCGAGTCTCAGTAGTAGCCATGGAGCTATGCTCAAAGTCCACAAGCTTTAGTACAAAGGCATAGGGCCCCTTGTCCGGTTCCTTTTGCAACACCATGTTGCTCAGCTTCATGTCCTGGTGGATGAGTGCTCGATGCTGCGTCACTCCTTCCTCGTCGAGTTGACTGAGCTTGAGCAGGCCTGTCGGGAGACCGAGGATGCTTGTCCAGAATTGATGGACATCCTTAGCACCTTGGGGCGGGTTCTCGCTCTTGACATATTCCTCAAGATTGATGCCATCGACGAACTCCATGACTAGAAATAGCTTGTAGTCTTGCTCAAATGATGAGTACATCCTAACGATATTCTCGGGCGCTCGTTCATTTAGTGCATGATATGCCTCGGCCTCACGTTCATGGGCAAGTTCTTGGTCTGGATCCGCCTTGTTGTAAACTTTGAGGACGAACTTGTTCTGCGTGCTGTCGTCAACAAGTCTATTGCATAACTTGTTAACTTCGATCTGGAACAGCTTAGATCTGTTGTCGTCCCTCTCGGGGCCAAAGGGGCGCTTGGCATCCAGGGGCAGGATTCGTCGAAGTGGCAACGTGTAACCAAGCGCTTCGTCTGCTCGATCAAAAACATAAGGGAAGAAGGTCCAGTATTCCTCGCAGAATCTTTTGAAAAGTTTCTCTCGAAGAAACTCGGGCCACTTTGAAGGGAATTCATCTTGTCGCCATTGGGCATCCGTGAGACCATGCTTGACGAAGAACATGAGCTGCTCCAGTTCCCCGATTGAAGCCAGTGTTGAGACCACTCTTAGATAATTGTTCAAGATATTGGTCGATGAAAAGATTCCAGGGATACCGGTGAGGACCTGATGTATCCTCGGCGCCCACCAGGCCTCGAGCGACTGTCGAGGTATGTATCCCCTGCGTTCGCCACTGCCATCGAGTCCATGGACCATGTACCGCTCCTTGAAATCATGGAAACTGCTCAAGATCTCTGTGTGCTGCTGTAGAGTCGGGTGATGATTGCCGTTGCCGTAACTAGCCATGATGTGGGTGGAAGGTCGTGGTGTGGGAATGAAGTGCCTGTCTGCGCGTTGTGTCTTTGAGGTGGGAGAGGCCGCCGCCGCACTGCTCTTTCCTGCCACAGCTGTACTGTCTGACATGAGCAGCAAAAGGAAAAAGAAAAGAAGACGAACAAGAGGGGAATAAGGATTAAATATAGGAGGGGGGAGCCTGCCGAGCCCCCAGTCTCGATGGTGGTTAGTGGGTGGTTGGATCGCTCAAAGTGCAGTTTTGGGGCAAGACGTCACCCAAATGTTGAATTGGTGGGAGCCGTTGGCTAGCAGGAAAGAAAGAATAAAAGAAAAAATGAGGAGAGGATATGGAAAAAGGCAGTGAGACCGGGTGGCTTCTGGCGGTTTTTGCTGCTTGTTCATGGTAAGGCTGCCGGCCAAGATGGTATATACACCGACACCAAGACCCCTCCTATGGTCATCTACCCAGATCAAACACAATCATAAATAGTCAAGACGGTATAGCTGATAGCAGGGTACGGTAATCACGGGTGACTGGTACAGCCGGCTGCCCCGCTCCTTCATCGTTAAGATGTGGAAGCTGCTTGTCTTATGGGCCGCCGTGGTCGCCAGGGGAGCCTTACGTTCAGCCCTCCAACCAGGCTGCGCATAAGCCTCCACTCAATACCAGGATATACATGGACTCAGCTGGAATAGGAGCTGTAAGAGTAAGGCATTCAGGTAGTGTGCTTGTATCCCTCTGTGACAGCTGCCTAGCCAGGGTAGAGTCTTGCTGACCTTTTCGTTCCCATAGTAAAGTCTACAAAGGCTGCCTTCTCAGCCACCACATCTCTGAATCAGTCGATAGCCCCAGTTGTTCGGCAGGTTCTCGCGTTGATGCCGCCCTGCTCCATGAGTTTTGGCCTAGAAAGCCGCACCTCTACCTCTCATCCCCTCTCCTCTTGGTCTTGGTCTTGGTCTCATCTCCGATGCAATGAAGATGAAAGATCGAGTGAAAGAAAATAACCGTAAAAGCGATAAAGATGACCACCCCCACCATCTATACCGGAGGATTGGCTACCTTGTTCATTCGCCGTCGCTTCGTAATACAATAGATTGCCGACCATAGGCATAAAACAAGGGCAGTAAGAATGCCACAAATCAACCCAAAGAGCGATAAACCTGCCCACTTCGTCTTCCAGCCCTTGGGGTCCAGCCCCGTCCCTTCCTCGGTAAACTCGACGATGTCGCTGCCGAAGAATGTCTGATAACAGAATGTCAGGCCCCAGAGCATGGCGTTATAGAGATGGGGCAGGCTGCATCTTACAGCTACGAAGGTCGCTGGTAGGAAGAATAGCGTCAGCACCGTGATGACGTGGATGGAGACCGTCTCTTGCTTCGTCTTGATGGTCAGTATCTCCATGTTGTCGGTCGAGACCTTGGCGTGGCGAGCAAAGTATTCTCCAATGCGCATGTTCTTGTACTCCAGAATCGAATTGAACTGTGTTTTGGGGTCAGCAAGTAGCGTTCAAATGCTTATAGCGCGCATACCTGCGAGATGTATCTCTCAATTGTGACTTGTAGAGCGCTGAACTGTCTCTGATGGTGCTCAATTTTACGCACGCATCGTTGCGCACCGAGGATAAAGTCGTCCAGGTGATGTTTTCCCACAGTCAAGTGGTGCTTGAAAGGAGGGGAAGAGCTAAGACTCTTGAATCGTTCTACGATATCCTGGATGACGGCTCGGTTCTGTGCCAGAATCGAGTCCGCATCATGCAGCTGCGAGGCGAGCTTGTTAAGGTTCTGCAAATGCTCGTACTTGAAGATCATGTTGAACCCATCATTGTCGGGGCTGCTGAATGTGAATCGGCGCTGGAGGGTGGCTGGTGAATGCGAGTCCGGCTGCCTAGCCGGCGTTCTACGTTTCGACGGAAGAATGGAGCCCAACCCCGACATTTGCTGCTGCACTGGTTGTTGGGGTTGCTCGGAGGGGAAAGTAGACCTTTTTTCAAGCTCTCCGGCGATGTTTATATCATTTGTCAGGTCGTCAACCGGCATACGGGTTGTGTAAGTGCCTGCTTTGGAGATCTTGGCCGCGAGGAAGCCTAGGAACAGTGCCCAGTCGGAGATGCTCCATTCCATGATAAGCAGATGAGTCTGCAGCCCATTTGCAAGTACAGCCTCCGGGGTAAGCTGGTCTCCAGAAGTATTGGGTGCTCCTGCCATAGCCTCAATGGTATCCCGGATGATCTTATTGGCCTTGAGAATGAGCCATGAAGACCGACCTTCCTTGGGGTCCATAGACCAGTGTGCAGCCGTCTGTCGGTAATTATATTTCGGGGTTTTGTTTTGACTATCCTGCTCAAACTCAACACCTATGAGGTTGAAGCAGTGCTGTGCCACCAGGCCTGACCTCCCGAGCTGAGGTGCCGCGAGTGCCACATCTGCTGGAGACAGCCAGTCCTCGGTCTGGAAGAATGCTTGGATGTGAGGATGCTCTCGCTCATGGAATGTAAAGACGTGCTCTAGGAAAGACGGCATAACACGATTGTGATGCATGACGTTCTGAAGCTGTTCCAGGGAACAATCGAGGGGCGCTCGGGAAGATTCAGCGTGAACGAAGCTGCCTCTGTCAGCTGGGACGTGCTTGAAGGGGATATTGTTACTGTACCTGTATCTCAAGATGGGGTCTTTGGCATCTTTATGCATGACAGCACGTACCTGCCTTACGTCTCTGAGTTCTTTGGTGGGTTCGAAGGCTGCGACACGGCTCAATTAAACACTCGTTTTGTATTTAAGTGATGCAAGACTCACTCTTAGTATCTTCAGAATAATCCAGAACAGCAATTGAATGGTAGTCCTTGTACTCTCCAAACATTTCAAGGATGCCATAGGGCGATGACGATGAACCTTGTAGTGTTTGGAGATACTCTTCCCGTCTCCGCATGTTGAGCCGCGTCCTGGGTAGACTGCATGGGTACTTGGTTGCTTCATCCTGACACGACGGAGATGGCAGAGATACGAGAGGATAGCTGGAATTCGTGGTCGCCATCTCGGATGCTTTTTCGGTTGAACGGTGGAATGAAGTGAAGGCTTATCGATCTATCCCATCGACTGGGCTCTGAAGCTATTATACAGACATACCTACTTGGCTGAATAGCCAATGTGTTCAAAAATGCAGCAAGGTTGACTTCGAATGGGTAAGGCTCTCAAGGAAAGAGTCCGACGCTGTTGATGGGTGTTTCATTGCCGATGCTCAGCCTCAGGTCAGCCTCAGGGGCAAATGTTGTGCGGCTGACGGGGGACGCCTGACATGAAAGACAAATAGTAGTACCGAGGTATAGATAGACACTTATCCCACCCACTCAGACATCAGTGCGCAGGCGGTATGCATACAATGCCCCGTGCGGCGCAAAGCCCGAATTACACGAGGCATATTCGCTCTAGTAGCAGATGACCGAGGGTAGTATTTTCACTTTCACTTTATGTTGGGGGACTTTGGTTATATCTTGGACATTGGCTACTGCTGCCTTCTGCGCCTTACTATGGGGCGTCACCTTAAAAGACTTGAAATAACTGGTGGAAAACAGGACACGAGTACAGACCCCAAATCGACCGCTGCCTATGCCCGAGTTAAGTACGACCACGTCGACTGTGCCTAAGTTTATTGATCTCCTGCCTCTCGGTCTTCGCGCCATCGTTCTAATGTTAATATTGCAAACACTCCGGGGTAACGTGTTGGGGTCAGTTACTTGCCTCCTCAAGCATGCGCGGGAGCACCATGCGGTAGTCGTCTTCAGACACCTTTCGACATTTCAGCCGTGAAACCAGCATCACCGGATGAAAGAATCAAGGTCACATACCTGGATTTGAATCATGTCATGGTGGTCAGGGAAACGGTGACGGAGGTAGCTCATCAGCTTCTCGGAGCGGAGACGGTAGGTGCTCACGTAGTCGAACACGCTCATGCTGTTTCAGCTGATCAGGGTCTTGGTCTTGGAGGGGCTTCGCCTGGTATAGTGGCAATGGCAATATCCGGGCACGCGTTGTGTATAGTATGTACGGACTAGATGGCTATGGACAGCCCACGTGTATTCTTCCTGTGCCGGGATGGGTGAGGTGGAAAAGGCAGTGCAAGTGTCGCGGCCAACGCCGGCTACCTATATACCTGACAGGACACAGAACCATTCAGCAGCCCTGCAAGGTGACTCCCGATGGTGACACGGGAGAAGCGAAAGAGGGGTCGGTTGAGCCTCACTTATCTCAACCAGAGGAGAGGCTGTACATACATGTGTGTCTATCTAATATATAGGTAGCAGCAGGATAATGGGGCGGCGGTGGATGCTACTGGACGAGGAGCAGTCTGTGAGACGCCTCCCCTCCCTCATTTACGTACGGGCGCGCCATGACTGGCCAGAGATGCATAGCCTGGTGAGCAGCCAGTTCATGCAGGATACATGATTCGACGAGGCATGTTGGCATGCATCTGAGCGCAGATGTGTGGCGCGCCCCATGACAGCGTCGCACAAATCAACAGGCCACTTCGAGTGAGACATTGACCCTCTTTCCCTCCCCGACAGTACTGTCTTCCCTGCTGGGGGGGCCAGCTGACACTCTGCGGCTCTGCAGGCGTCCCAGTCGCTCATGTCGAGATAAGGCCAGCGAGAGTGAGGCGGACGTCCTCGGGCTCCTCCGACACTTCTCGGGAAGTAGAAAATTAACAAGCCGAAGAGGGAGTTTAACGAATTCACAGTCAGACCAGCTGTTGAACGTAGCGGATTACCATGATGTCAAAAAATGGATGGATGGAATTGAAGGACGGCAATGCCCTGGGGGTGGATCTGGGGGCTGCGATCCGCCCCGGCGGCTTCTGTGGAAACCCGTTCGGCCCGCCGCCTACCCTAAATTGTCAGCGCTGGGACTTGGCTCGCCGTACTGATTAAAATAGGCACCCAGGGCAACAATAGATGAATGTCGAATTCCCAAGTAAATTTGCTTTCCTCCCTCTCCTCCTTTGTCTCCTTTCCCCTTCTCTTCTCCTTAAATTCCTTTGGCACGACTGCGTTGCTCATTCACCCCTCTAGAAAGGCGTGGTTGGGGAAGGAAATAGACGGATTCAATGACATTCTCCGCATTCAAGAAGAGTCTTGATTCGTTTTCCTGGTGCAGAACATGATCTAATTTTTATGGAAAATTCGCAAAATGATTTGAATTAAATGAAGTTGATATTATTTAAAACACTGGTGAATCAAATAGAAGCCAGAAAAACCAGTCCTCTCGTTAAGGACGAGAGCATCCTTCTAACCTTCCAGCCCATTCCACCTAATCGTTAGCGCACTAGGCCACAGGTGGGGAGCTCTGATTTGCCCCTCTCATGATTAGCGATAACCAATTCCATCAAGAAGGACCTTGACCTCATTCAACTCCAACCATCGAGGAAGTCGTCCCATCAGATAAACCAGCCCTTTTCCAGAGTACCCGTCAACATCCATGACCATGGCGAGCGGATCGGCGCAGCCACCCAAGGGTATCCTAAAGACGCGACCGTCGCCCGCCTCCCAGATGTTCTCACGAGGCCTCGATCCTCGCCAGGTCGCCATCCAACACGCCCAGATTCTCCAGCACCGCAAGGACCTCGAGGCCCAGATCCTCGACAGCCTCATCCTCCTCTCCGAATACCCCATGCAGCGCTCGCCCTCCTTCTCAGCCGCCGACCCCGCCGCCTCCGACGTAGCCGACTTCAAGCACCACGTCCGCCTCTTTCAGCCCTCCGACTACGACGACCTCATCATCGAGCGCAACGTCAACGAGCTCTGTGGCTACACCTTGTGCCCTAACGCGAGGCGTCAGACCGGCCCCGGCGGCGAGTGGAAGATTATGCCCAACGGCAACATCGTCCGGCGCAAGGATGTCGAGATGTGGTGTTCCAACATGTGCGCCAAGCGCGCCCTCTACGTCAAGGTCCAGCTGAACGAGACGGCGGCCTGGGAACGAGCCGGCATACCCGATATCGAGATTGACCTTTTCGAGGAGACCAGACCCTCCGAGTCCGAAGCCGACTGTGCTGTCCGACAGCTCGAGAAGCTAAGGCTCGAGGACGAGCGCCAGGCAGCCCTCGACTCTGCGGCCCTCGCGCTAGAGCGGGGAGACTCGGTCACTGGGCTCAGCAGAAACATGGCCAATATAACCCTCAAAGAAAAGGATGTGGCACCGCCCCAGGGCGGCAACGTTGCATTTACAGAGGATCAAGACGGCCACCTACTAGTCGAGGGCTACAAGAGCAGGCAGGGCGCAGCCCCCAAACAGTCGTAAATAAGATGGCTGCGGGCCAATAATGGCGTTGCTTGTTTTGACGCCGTGTACTTTTCACGTCAGCAACATGGAATTGGTTGATATTATAGGGGAAAACAGGGAGTGATACCCGGGGAAATGGTATATGACTTCACGAGTACAGCTTCCTTCCCACCCGGTTCTCATTGGACCATATCCAGTGCCCGGCTAACAGTCACAGAAGAATCTGCGTGGCAAGGTACGGGAGCTTGGTGAATCAACCGCCGTCTAAAGATCCCGAGATCTCGGCACCTTGTTCATGGGCATGGTATGGTCTGTTGCCAAGATCTACGTACCCGCTGCTAGCTCGAGACAACCATGCTGTGCAATCATGAACTATTCGTTCTGTCGCCGCGAGAGTGGCTTCCGAGCCGCTCACACTTGTCCTGCTGAGGCATTGGCGCGATACCCAGGACAGGACAGCGCGGGTGCGCAGCCAGTGATATGCATACAAAGGCTAGGCAGCCGACGTGGACCTTGGTGGAAGCCTTTTCCTGGATCATGGTGCGTCGAGCTTTACAGGTTAAGGAGAAGACAGCTGTCGTCCTTCCTGCGCGGGTACTGGGACGCAAAGCATGGCATATGGATCACGAGTTAGATAACACTGCTCTACATTTAACTTGGGTGTGTTGTAGAGAGAGGGATTACACAGGGCTGGTTGCACCATGTAATCTAGACATGCATAATCCATGTCGAAGGGCTGTGCAGCAACCAGCTCTAGATACAATAATGACGTAACTGGGAAGTCGCCTGTTCGTCATTATTTAAAGGCAGATTTCTGTCATCAACTTCCACCGCTTTGCATTCTTTAATAGTAAAGTACCGAGCCCGCTGTGACATGTGCAAAGGTGAATGAATGACTTGCATACATCCTTCTGGGTCTACACCAACACTCCCTGCAATTGCATATGGTTCTTGTGCACGGATGCCGCGTTCATTCCATGTGCCCTGCTGTTATCGGAACGGTCGCCGTGTGCCTAACACCCACCCCACTAGTTCCAGGGCTTCATCAAAAGCTCGGAGGCTGTGGCTGCCAAACAAGCCGTTGCGAACCGGCAATATTCGGCTTCATTTCCTTTAGTTGGCATCGCATACGATAGATTAGACGTCCAACCCGGTTGGCTTGGTCTTAGAGCAACCACATGATCATTTGTTGACGCATGCCTGGGGCTTCATGCGGTATTTCCGATATTTGCCCCAGCTTTCACCCGGCTGTTAGTGTCTTGTGGCCTCAGGCATACCAAAATCTCCAAGGCCATCCACAGTGGGGAAGTTTCTCCGAGAGACCTCATGCAGTGTGGGTAAAATGCGGTCTCAACCATCGATAACCGAGTTGAGGGAAATGCATCGCATTCCAAATACTTAGATGCGGCTCTGATACTCATGCATGAGGTGAGCGTGATAAGCAGGCGAATGGGCTTCCAAGATAGGGCAGCGTGGGAGGTGGCGGTTTCCATATGCGGTAAGGCTGTTAGTGCCTCTAACAGTGGGGTCTGCACAAACGGGTGTGGAGCGAATGAGGCCAAAAGCGAGGCGCCCTCAAAATTTTCGACTGTCCTAATGCCCATGCTTGAAACAACACATAATCCTGCACAAAAAGAGAGATAGTCGTCTCTGTTACACCCGCTGCGTGAATAAGTAACTTCGTCATCCCGAACCGCGTTCCCTGCGTTTGAAACAATTCAGCAAAAATGTGCGGTGTCGCCGGTGTGCTGGTCCGTCGGTCCCTTGCTTGCTTGCCCTTGTTTTGGTTTTTTTTTGTTGGTTTTTTTTGCTTGGTTGCTTTCTAGGGTCGACACCCTTGCGATGAACCCTTTCACGGCTGACATGGCTTTACCAGTTGGGCGATTCGAAAGCCACTACAGCTGCAGTTGACCTACACGAGTCTCTGTACTACTTGCAGCACGTCAGTTGTCCTCTCTCTCCTCTCACCAACGGGGCTACTATCATTGGATAGAGTCGTTTCGTTGCAGAAAATGCCGCGACCATCACTCAGCCCGGTCCTGTGGGACGCGATGCTAACCGTCGTGGCAGCGAGGACAAGATGCCGCCGGTATCTCTGTATGCCATGGCGCCAGGATATACCAGTGCAAGGGCAACGGCATGGCTGCGTCCGTCTTTGACAACGGAGCCAAGATCCCTCTGCTCCCAGGATTCCAAGGTATCGCTCACTTGAGATACCCAACCGCTGGAACTTCGTCCGCGTACGTGTCATCCTGCTTCTAGGTGGTCACTCTACTTACATGACCGGCGTATCCAGATCGGAGGCACAGCCATTCTACGTAAACTCCCCCTTCGGCCTGTCCATGAGCGTCAACGGAAACCTCGTAAACTCCGAAGAACTCATCACCTTTTTGGATCAAGAAGCTCGTCGCCACGTGAATACCGACTCCGACTCGGAGCTTCTGTAAGTTGAGCACAGCCACTCCTCTCGTAAAGTAAATATATGCCGAGATGTTGCCTGCTAACCATGGTTTATAGGCTCAACGTTTTCGCCCATGCTTTGAATGAACTCAACAAGACTCGTGCTAATGTGCAGGATGTCTTCACTGCGTTGCGCGAGGTCTACACGCGATGCAACGGTGCATTCGCCTGCACCGCCATGATCACAGGCTTTGGTATCTTGGGCTTCCGGTAAGCCACTCCTGATTTATTTTCGTCTTTTTTTCATCATACTAACAAGACCGTCCACCAGTGACCAAAACGGTATCCGACCCCTGTGCCTGGGATCTCGGCCATCTGACACCCTCGAGGGTGCCACTGATTACTTCATGGCATCCGAATCTGTTGCTCTCACTCAGCTCGGATACAGCAACATCGTCGATATCTTGCCCGGCCAAGCCGTTTTTTGCCAAAAGGGCGGTGGCATCCAGTTCTGCCAAGTCGTTGAGCCCAAGTCCTACACTCCTGATGTCTGGGAGTTCTTTTACTTTGCACGACCTGACACATACATGGACGGAATCTCGGTGCATCGCAGCCGCGAGTACATGGGTCGCAAGCTTGGAAAGAAGATGCGGCGCATTCTCGGTGAAGAGAAGATTCGCGAAATCGACGTCAGTAAGTACTCAGAGAACATTCATTCCCCAGATGCTTTATTGGTTGTGTACTGACAATTCCTCTAGTTGTCCCTGTTCCGGAGGTGAGCCATATTCTCCTGATTCTCTATCCGCGGATTTTGCAAAACTGGCTGGTTCGACGCTGACACTTTGCATCAGACGAGTAACACGGCAGCGGCCATCCTCGCACAGGAACTCGACAAGCCCTTTTCTAACGCATTCGTAAAATGCCGCTACATCCACCGCACTTTCATCCTCCCTGGTCAAAAGATGCGACAAAGCGCTGTTCGACGAAAGCTCAGCCCAATTGCTTCCGAGTTCAAGGGCAAAGTCGTTTGCATCGTGGATGATTCCTTAGTAAGAGGCACAACTTCGCGCGAGATTGTACGTATCTGCCAGCTATGGTTCTCTTCGGAGATTGCATATCGACACAACCTCCTTCCGATTCACATTGCTGACGACCTGCAGGTTCACATGGCAAAGGAGTCCGGCGCCACCAGGGTTCTGTTCGTCTCCTGCAGCCCCGGTGTCATCCACCCTCATGTTGTAAGTGAAAAAAGTCGATTGCCCATTTATGCGCCGTGCTAATCAGTTAATCTTTCAGTACGGCATTGATCTTGCCGACCCAGCTCGTATGATTGAACGAATGCCTCCTCTCCAGAAAACAACTAACTTTGTATCTTTCAGAGCTCATCGCACGGGGAAAGACTCCTCAAGAGGTGGCTAGTCTCATCCATGCTGACGAACTCATCTACCAGGATCTCCAGGACCTCAAGGATGCTTGCACCGAGGCTGTCAGCGAGGAGAGGGAGATCAAGGTCTCAGACTTTGAGGTCAGCACCTTCACGGGCCAGTACAGGACAGAAGTGCCTGAGAGCTATTTCGAGCAACGGCCTCGGGACCCTGGTGAGGTGATTCCGCCTTACGCGAACAGCACAAGTGTAGGCGGCGCCTCGGACGTGGTCTTGGTTGCTAGCAGCAGCCCTTCAAACGTAGCGAGAAAGTCGTAATCTGAGCTGCATAAACATGACAAAGGATGAGGTTCCTATAGATTTGCTGAGTTTCGGATTACTTAGCTCAATCGTGATAACCTAATTCTCGGATAGAAATAGACTTGACATGCGAGGCTTCACAGCAAGAACATGTGATATTGAAGAGCTAATAAAACAAGGAACTTTCTGTACAGATAAGTCATCTACAAGCTACCAATTACAACCTCTTTGGGTTAAAATATACCATGACCTCGTTAAAGGCTTTCTGAAACAAGCGACCCAAAGCCGCAGCAATACTCCCAAGTTTCTTGGGAACGTACCGAAGTATATAAAGGAAAATAGCAGCCAAACCCCAAAGTGCTTGGCCACAGAGCCCGAACAGGCCACCCAGAACTTTCCAAGCCATGTCCCCGAACGACTTGAGGAACGACCACACAGCTTGTGGCGTTTCTACAAATACAGCCCTGGCCAGGACACAAAGCCCGTTCCAGACGTCTTTGAGGGTAATAGAGCGGAAGAAAGATACAACCGCAGAGACAGCTGTGTGGATGAGGGAGAGGAGCTTTGTGGCTATTGAAAGAGCCGAGTTGCCAATCGTTGCCAACCCGCGACCAACCCAGCCGAGGAATGCCTTGACTGCAGCTGGCCAGGCCTTGACGAACCTAACGAGAGCAATCGAAGCCTCTTTGATGAATTTTGGAATCTTCTTCACAAAGGCGGCTGTTTCCTTGGCTGCCGTCTTCATGCGATGCGGCATCTTGGTTACTTCCTCCGCGATCCGTGAAGGCAAGCGTTTACACCACGAGGCAATCTTGTGGCGCTTCTTCCATACGGCTTCGTTTGGTATGGTGAAGAGGAAGAACTTGGGTATTTCCCAGATCAATACCCTGAAGAACATGTAGATGCCGCGTATAGACCTTCTTATTATCTTCATCTCCCGTCGATGCGCCGCCTTCCACCGCAGCAGTGCGCCGCCGCGCCGAGAAGGCAGGTAGGTGACGATGTCACGGTGCCCGTTCTCAGCAGCGAGCCGGAGAGCGAGCGCTCCGTCGGGGGCGATCAGACTGTCATCGGCGCCGTAGTCCTCCATCAGTACCTTGACGATGGCGAGGTTGCCTTGCTGGGCCGCGAGCTGCAAGGGTGTGCGCTCCCAGTCCGGGGTCTTGCGGCCGTAGTTGACGGGAGGAGTGGACGGCTTGCCGAAGGTGTTGACCGTGGCGCCCAGCGCGACGAGCGTGCTTATCATGGGGAGACGGCCGGCGGCGACGGCGGCGAGGAGGGGCGTCTCCTGCACGAGGCTCCTCACGTCGGGTGAGACGAGGCCACGGGAGACAAATTGGGATACGACGTCATCTTGACCCGCTCTGACAGCATCAAAGAAGCCGTTGACAATGTCGCGTTCCAGCTCAAAAATCTGTCGGCTTGGTGCAGTTGGCTCTGGGGCTGGTAGTTTGGCTAGGAGGTGTGCCGGGATGCTGGGCTTCGAGGGAAAGCCGCGGGCTTGAGTGATGGGAAGCTCCAGATCCGGTGTCTGCTCCACTAGAGCAAAGAGAGAATCATCGTTGGCTGCGCTATACGTTGGGACGAATTGACGCCCGTCAATGCTCGACCTGGCGATCGGGGGAGGGCTTGGTGGAGAGGGTAATGTTTGAGAGCTCATGGTGGGAGGATGGAATGAGGCAAGCTTTAGGCCTAGAGCAAGTCGATGCGGATGGTTGATGTATATATATAACGTCCATCGCACATATGCCTTGCTGTTTGCCTAGAGATAACCAGCGATGATCTGTTGGAGCAGGGTGGGAGGGAAATGAGCCCCGTTGGTGCGGCTGAAGCTAGGCAGCCTTATGAGTGGCTGAGTCGAAATTGGGCCTCGGCATTACCCTCGAGTATCATATGAATGGGGATAAGAACAAGAAACACGATCAGGCCCATTTTCTCTCTCGATTCAATAACTGTCTCATGCTGAAGATGTATGCAAGTTCTTTTCCCCTCCGTTCAGACGAGCCGTACTCGAGATTTTTCAGTCTCTTGAAAGAGCTCCCGAAACTTGATATGGACGTCAGGATCCGGATCCGGAAAATTAGTGAATGCGAGACCGGTACGTTTAAACGTCGAGCCCTCACCCTCAACTTCTTCCAGACTCATTGCCACGCCTGAAGCAGAGGTAAACATGCCAATATACAAGAGGGAAATTTCACATTCTTGAAAGTCCTCGGTGCTGAAAACATCGGGCGCAAACGATGCTACGATTGAGAATTCTGGACCCTTCGAAAGAACGTAAAGTGAAAGGCGATCATCATCGAAGAGATCGGGTTTTTGTTGTACCAAAAAGGTTCGTATTCTGCCAGAACCTTCAATATACCCATCCTTGACCATGCCGAATGGGTCAAGCCCAGTAGGTCGCACTGCTGCATCCAGTATATCAAAATCATGTTGAAACTGATCACCGTAGGTATCCTCCAAGTAACGGACGCCAAACTTTGCAGCCGCCCAGGACCAAGATGGTGCCACGTAGTCCGTCAATGAACCGGTCGCCGGGATGGCTTTGCCTTCACCCCAGGGAGGGACAAACCAAATAAGTCCTCTGGGTAAGTCATCGTGCCAAATGCCCGCAAGGTACTGGGAGGTTGGGGCGGCCTGAAAGGCGGATGCCAGACCGGAAAGCGCGGGGAGCCTGTCCGTTATCTTGGTCAGAGCGAGCCTAGAATAAGTTTCGACCAAGGTTTTCCAGAATCCGAGAAAGCTCCGACGACTCCAGAAAGTGTCCATGGGCAACTTTGTGGTTATGCCGATAACTGCATGGTCCCACTCAATTGGATAGTGGAAGCTTTCGAATCGAACATTTGTGAAGCATTCCAAGTACATCTGTTTAGTCCCGAAGTAAAGGACCCGTGTATAAAGAAGTCTTTCCTGCAAAGCCCAGGCCCGGTTAGACAGAGGTGCGTTTGGTTCCGGGACGAATTCCATTGGAAATTCATCAATGCCCTGGTACCAGAATATAAGTTCATCAGAGGTGCCCCACCATGATATTGGAAGAGTGGTTTCGTAGGAACGGGGTCGAGGGTTCAGAAACCCAGAGTCGCAACTAGACGCAGCTGGCCCAGCGATTGTCACGAATGAATTCCTGTATATTTGTCGCATTTTCGTGCATTGCTCTTCCCAGTCGTGTTCTGAGTCTTGGATAATGCAAAGAGAGTCTATCCAAAGATACCTAAGACCCAAGGCTCGTGTAGCGGCAACGGCATCCTGAAAAGTTCTCGGGAGTTCATCGTAAAGAATTCTGTTCTGAAAATCACCGTAATTTCCTTTCAGGAGTTTCAGTGGTTGTGAGGTTCCCCAGCAATGGCTCAAGGCCACATAGGGAGCGCGATGGTCGGGATTAGCTGATAGACGCAAGTCAAGAGTTGAGCCACAGGAAGGCGGCCGCAGATCTAGAATACGTGTGGGCATCTTCGAGAATAATGCATTTTGGCAGTCTTTATGGCTTGTAGCGCAGCTCTGGAGCCAACTTTTGGCCAATTCCATGTCGGCTTTTGGTGTTGTCCGTCTACCAAAAACATGCCATTTGTGCAGAGCCACGCTCTCTTGAGTGTTCATGGTCAGCAACTTGCAGCCCGGTCCTAATCATTCGTTTAGTTACGCACCAGGTGTAGTTGAGACTTCGATGCAAGCATATACGTCGTCAATAGGGTCAAGATCTCCTTGGCCTAAACGTAGATACATGAGTCGATGAAGGCCTCTGAACAGCAGTGTATATCCGCTTCCGCATGTTCTGACAGGCTGCACGATAAACCCAGATTTGGCGTAAATGGGCCCCTTTGAATTTTGGTCCGAGGAATTTTGGCAGTCGAAATCTTCATCGTCTCTTGATGTCGGTGGTGCTGCTTTGTCTAACTGCTTCTGATCCAGTTCCGCCTCAATAATCGAGCACGAATAATGACGAGCATAAGATTCAAGAAGCGCCATTCTGAATAATACACAAAGTTGGCACCCACGCTGTGCTGAAAGATCTAGCTCCGCAAAGCTGGGGTGATGTTGTATTTGATCAGACCATTCCCACTTCGGATCATAGAAGGGTAGCTTAGAACACTTGTCGCATCTTAGGCTTTCGAGGGGCATGGTTGCCGGGAAAGGAGAGAGGAAAAATACAACAAACAAATCAAGTCGTCGCTTAATATAATGGCAATAATAAGCCTTCATAAGCCATTGCGTAGGGTATTTGCATGAGAATAAAGAAGATGGCGCCGATGGCTCACTCATCAAAGGTTGGTCAAGATATTAACCCAGGTTTTAGGCAGCAGCGGCTTCCACGAGTCTTGGGCTGGCCTATTGGGTACCAGTCTGGATTTTGGGCTACCCTGCAGTTTGGGCTGGTACATGTCTTGTCAGCATCGTCAGAGGAGCCGTCCTCGAAGTCACTGATCTCTATCCCATTGAGGCACACAGGATCAGGAACCCCCTTATCAATCCTTTCATGTAAGAAGCTTCTTCAGTAGGCCAGCCAAGATGCTCCATACTCGTCTGTGTCCAACCGCTTCGAGTCAACCCCGGAGAGGTTCTCGATCAAATCGACACAGCCCATATGGCCATTCTCCCTTGCAAAACTCATAGCCCTCAAGCAATGCCGCTCCGTAAACCCGTCGCAATGCACGCCTCCCGCCCTCGCTTCCTCGCTGAAACTCCACAAGAAACGTATCATATCCAGCCGTCCATGCTCTGCCGCTCCCTCAAGCGGCCAACGCCCATCCACCCTCGATGGCAGCGCATCTATAGTCGCCCCGCGATCCAAGAGCTCGGAGGCTAGGGGGCAGCTCCCAGCAATGGCAGCAAGCTGCAGCGCGGTACCGCCAGCAGTCGCATGGGGGAGGCTGTTGACGTCGGCACCGTGCTTGAGCAGAAGGCGTACCATGTCGAGACGGCCAAGCTGCGCGGCGTACTGTAGCGGAGACCGCGACGTGTGAAAGTTTGGCTGCAGATTGACATTGGCACCGTGGGCAATCAGAAGCTCCACAAGCTCTTCGGTTCCAAACTCGATTGCCAGCATGAGGGCGGTCTTACTGCTCCCTCCCGTGACCCGCGCGCTGGCATTAGGGTCGGAGCCAGCTTCAAGAAACATCTTGATGGCTTTCAAGTTGGTGCCGCATGCTGTAGATGGAACCTTTGTTATGGCGGGATCCTTATACGCGGCCTCCCTAACACTGTCTGGAATCTCGGGCACACCCACGATAGCCAGCCCAAGTGGTGTGAAACCTCCTTCTAGGACCTTAGACAGACCGTATTCGTTTACCCAATGCATTTCTCCCTCTGGCTTGCGCAGAGCGTTGAGATTGACCACTCCAGCGTCGAGCAGCGCCTTGATCATCTCTATATTTCCAGGACGGTCCGGCAGGAGATATTTCAATGTGGCAACGCCGACATTCCGCTCTACCTTTGGTGGCTGCCGTCTGATTTCCAGGAGCCGCCCCAGAAATTCGGGGCGATTTTGGATGACATAGCTGAGCAAATCGTCAGTCCTGCAATTGGCGCCCGCGTGCAGAAGCATCTGGACCATCTCCTCGTGGTCAGACTCGATAGCTATCCCAAGACAATGATAGAGAGTGTCTTTGTCGCCTACAGCCACGTTTTCAATATAGTATTTGAATAACGGAACATTGTTCATTTCTATGCAACGCTTGCAAAGAGTCATGAGGCTGTCGCTGTAGGTGAGGGAGAACCGTTGAAACAGAGGCATCAAGTCTCTCAAAATATCGGCGTCGAACCACTCTGCAGCCTTGCCGAGAACACTGAAATCCAGGATTTCAAGTCCAGGCGTCCCGTTGAGGATAGCGTAGACTAGGCCGCGATCACGTTTCTCGATGGCACTCAAAAGGGCTGCGTCTGGTATGGCCCCGGCATCTAAGAGGGTCCAGGCGATAGCCATGTGTCCGTCCTTGACGGCCGCGAGCATCGCCAGGCCGGTATCTCGGTAAGGGCTTCTCGAGGTTGTGGCGCGAGCGGTCAAAGCCCTAGCATAATTCTCATTTCCAGCCTCAGCTACCGCCATGAAAAGCGGTCTATAGCGTCCGCCTTTGGCCAAGTTGTCGAGAGCGCCGGCTGCCTCAAGCATAGCGATAAGACGTTCATTGCCGGTCATGACGGCTTCAGCGAGGGGTGTCGTCTCCTCTTCAAAATCCTCCAAGGCAGCAGCGGGAGGATCGAGGTCAGGCTTGTACGAGAGCATGTAGTCGATCAACAGGTCGTTGCCCGAGGAGATGGCTGCAGTGAAGGCTTTGTTGACCAAATCAGCCTCGGCATCTCGGTTCTCGAGAAGAAGCTTGACAAAATTGAAGAGACCCTTCCTTGATCCTTCCAGGACGGATGCCTTAAAGATTGGCGTGTTGAACAAGCATTTTCCACAACTGGTCTGTCTGCAGGCGCTGAGCATACGGCTGGTGATATTCGTCAAAGTCTCATCATCGCCAACGGTAGCAAGGGAGGCAGTGCTATGTGAGTGGGAGTACTCCAAGAACTCCCGATGGTCTTCTGGTTTGACATGCGAAGCAATTTTAAACGCAACTGCTTGTGTTTTAGGACCACATAAAGCAAACTGAACGTCCTTCCAATGGGGCTTTACCCCGGCTTCTAGCAGTAACGAGATTGCTGTGATCACGTCAACGCTTGACATTCTTGTGCGCTCCATTTTCTTTCTCTTTGCCTTTAGCACATTGATAAGCAAATCGGGGCGGCTTTCATTGAGATCTAGCGAGGAATCGTGCGAAGAAACATCGGCACCGGCCGCCAACAGAATCTGGATGAGGTCCAAATCTCCCAGTTTGCAAGCTCGCTGGAGAGGAGTGGTCTTATGGGTGCACACAACCTCGTTGACCCGAACCAAACTCTGGTTGAGCAGCAGTTTTACAATTTCGAGGTCCCCAGCCTCGATTGCGGCCCGGAAAATGTTGTCGGATAACGTCCGGGAGATATGACGCGGACTCTCCTTGAGTAGGCGAAAGAATACCGAGTTGATGACCACGCGGCGGAGGAACCTCAGAACGTTGTCTAAAGGGATATCGTTCAGCCCAGCGAACCCGTTCAGCATGGACAGAACCAAGATTCTGATGAAGTTGGTCTCGAATATTTGGTCGTCTGTAATCAAGGCTCCATTTCCCTTTCCCTGTGGGAAGAACCCGGTCAGCGTACCAAGCCGATCCAGGGATTGCGCCGTCTGAGGGGTCGTATGCTGATGCTTTGGTGAAAGCAAGGACTTGACAACCTCGCGATTGAGCCCACTGGAGGAAGCAGTTTTGTTTGGGTCCAAGCCCAGGGATCGAAGTTTTTCCTCAAGCTGATCTGATGGCAGTGTGGCCCAGTTCTGGATGCCAGCATGAAACAGAATATTGCTATCCTGAGGAATCCCTAACTTCGAGAAGGTGGAAATCATGATCCAATCGGGATCATCGGGTAAGCCCCTCTGCTTTAGAGACGGTGCTGGAGAGTCACCTTGCTCCCAGTAACCCCATATCTTGAGCTGCGCTTCGTATTCTGTAATGCTGCGCTGACGCATCAGCTATGAGAAGTGATGCATTGTAAATCGCATACCTCGCTTCGAAATTGTGTTCATCTCTCATCTCTTGCCGTAAATAATCGAGCAGCCTCCCATCCCGAATAGCCGGTCCATCGTCACTCGGATTGCTTCTGGCCGACTGGAGAGATTGTCCTTGTTTGTAAATCCGTGCAATCACCTCCCTGCGCCCCTCCCAGTCTTCGATCGCCTTCATGGAGACGTGGAATTCGTTTTGCAATTCAAGAGTTGGTTGCCGGAGGTGACAATTCTCGATCTCGTGCCCCAATTGTGTGGAGTGTAGCGACTGTCGATTTGGTTACCAATGTTTCAAAGGTGAAAGTATGAGATTAGTACTTTGGCGTGTTGTGTGTGCCTAGCTGATCATGGAGCCATGGCTGCCTTAGTAGTGAAGCAGGGGTCCAATCAAGGCGATTCGTTGGAACCGTGCAAGTGAGAGCAGGGGATGTCGTCGTTTGTAGGAAGGTCCTATGGTGCTTAGTGGGCTCATTGATCCATATCAGAGGCCTACAGGGCAGTTCATACCATGTTCTGAAAAGTTTCAGCATTTGCTTTATTATTAAAATCCAGAGTTGACACTCGTTTGAATGACCACCATATAAGATAGGAAGGGTAAGTATTGCTACGAGTTTCTAGCATAGGACTTGATCCCCCTTATAATTATATAAGAGTATTTCTATATTGTATTTAGTAGAAGCTATTAGATTAGTAGAAAAAAGAAGAAGAAGAAGAAGAAGAAGAAGAAGAAGAAAAAGAAGAAAAAGAAGATAGATAGTATACGATTCTCTGTTTGTGTATCCTCATGTGATACTAGCCAGTGACTTCGAGAAGGCACTCTCCGACAATAAAGACAATATCAAATCAACAGATGGCGCTTGGCAAGAAAATGCACTTGGCTGTGAAAAGAGATAGATAGATAGTGAAAATGATAGCGAAACCCATCCCCCTATACAAGTGCATCATGACATGAAATAGGAAAAAGGAGAAAGGATGCTATGCCCGATCCATGAGCGATAGCCTCTGCCTACTTTACAGAATTCCATAGTCGATTAAATGCTGAATAGCCTCGTCATCGGCATGGGCAAATATCGAATTAAGACCACCCAACCGTGGATCACAGGCCGGGCGATGCATGAACCTCGTCGATCTTGTTTTGGGTTTTTTGTTCCTTGGAGTGTCCAATTCAGCTGCTTCGTTCTTTCTTCGACGTGTGGATTTAGGCGCGGCGATGCCTGCTACGGACTCGCACGGCTTCAGACTCCATTGGAGTCTCCAGGTGATGATGCGCGGAGGCTGGTACTCTTCGCTTACGTGGCTTTTTGGGATGGCTGGACGTCGCCACGAGCTGGTCGTGGGCTCTGACTGCACAGCCAAGACGCGGTCCTCGTTGAAGGATGGAAACTGCCAGTCCTTGGCCCAGTCGACGAGCGACTGAAGCTGCTCCTCTCTCTCCTCGCTGTCTTCCATTTCAATGGTCAAGGTTTGCAACTTTGGGAGACTTGTGAATGCCCCCGCCCAGCCTGTCTTTGGCATGGGGCAATTCTTGTTTGCATCGTAAAAGCTGATCTTGGAGCTGGCCATAGCCGTGCGAGTAGCCGATCCTAGCCGGAAAGGGTTCAAAAGCATGGGTCTGTCGGGCGCGCCGCCAAGATGACGAAAAGTGATTGTGAGATGCTTGAGGCTTTGAGAGACTGGCTTCAGTTGGTCGCGCAACCAGGAGCGCTGCTTGTCGAAGGTGTGAACCTGAGTGTAGAGCTGAAGCTGGGTGGCTTGGGACAAGGCTGCGTTGCCAAAGGGTTCGAAATACTGCGCTGGGGTTTCCCCTGGACCATAGCCATGGTAGCATTTGTGGAGTGAGTTTGCCAAGAGGACAGGCAACGCCTCTTGATAGACCAACTGACAAGTGCGCAGAAGCTCTGTTGCGATTTTGGTGCGGCTTGTGCATCCAGGCCGGATCCAATTAGGCACGCTTGCGCGCCAATCGTCGTAGACAGACGACTCGAGGGACGTGTCGATGAGGTGCTTGTCTTCCAGGCCGGGGGCATAATGGCTACCAGGGATCTGCTCCTCGACAAAACAAAAGGCGTATATCATGTGTCGAATCTCAAGGGACAATCGCCACAATGGGCTTTGATCTTGCCGCACGGCAACTGTTGTAGAATCCGAGGGAGGCGACATGATGATAGCGTGGGTTGGAAGCACAAGGGTGCTGGACAAGATAGAGGAGTAGTTTATCTGTGGCAAACTTGGGTGTCGATTGAAGTCCGGGCAGTCTTGTGAGACGAGGTGCAATATATGCCATCTATGCCTGCAAAGTCACATGGCGTAGTATTGCCATTTCTACTGGGGCACTTTTCGAGGCTTTCTGGATAGTGGCTGAGCAAACCAACAACTCTTCTTAGAGCACCAGCTGTGCCGTGGCGCAGACGCTGGTTGCCTAGCCATGGCATATTGTCTGTATTGTTTCGCGATAAGGAGGAAGCCGAGAGGACGCTGCAGCATGGAAGCCTGGGCTGGTCTTGATGGTGCTGGGAGGACCAGTGGGCCCTGGAGTTGAAGGCCCAAATATTCTATAGACAGCGCTTGTGGCGGTAAATAATGCACACGTGGTATACTAGCACAACAGAGGTGCGGTTTTAGTGATGGTAAGAAGACGAGATAAAGTCAGCAAAAGCCCTTTGTGGCATTCAGTATGAGACAGGGAGAGCAACATTGGCGTCAATGACGAATAGCCAAGCAATAAGGCAGCTACACTGGGAGCGGGAGGTGATGCATCGTTTTCCCTTGTATTAATGCGAGAGAGGTAATAATTACAACGGCGCGCGTGCACCGGGCTGGGTACCGACCGCCCGCTTCTAAGAGGCGATTTTCGGCTCATCCAAACACACCATCAGCATCTACGTCAACAACTCACTTTATCCAACCCCCAAGTCTTCGGCAAAGGCAGCACCAGGCAAGCCATGGCCTTCACGATGCATTCCCACTCGGGCCAGTTCTGCCCCGGCCACGCCGTCGACCAGCTCGAGGACATCATCAAGCACGCCATCAAGATCGGCTACAAGACCATGGGCTTGACGGAGCACATGCCGCGCTACGAGGAGCAGGATCTGTATCCCGAAGAGGTGAGATGTGCTGCTGCTCGAGCGCGTCACCACCAGTCGCCCTAAGCCCGTGACAGAGAACCGTCCCGCCCGAGGAGGCCCTCGCCGTGCTGCCCCCGCGCCACGCCGCCTACCTCGCCGAGGCCAAGCGCCTGCAGGCCGCCTACGCAGACCAGATCCATCTCATCGTCGGCTTCGAGGCCGAGTTCATCCGCCCCAGCTACGGCCCCCGCGTCCTCGACCTCGCCGCCGACCCCTGCGTCGACTACTTCATCGGCTCCGTCCACCACGTCCACAGCATCCCCATCGACTTTGACGCCGCCACCTATGCCTCGGCTGTCGCCGCCTCGGGCGGCTCCGAGGAGCGCCTCTACGAGGACTACTACGACCTGCAGCACGCCATGCTCCAGGCCCTCAAGCCGCGCATCGTCGGCCACTTTGACCTCATTCGCCTCATGAGCGCTGAGCCTGGCCGGGATGTGCGCAAGTGGGCGGGCGTCTGGGACCGCATCACGCGCAACCTCGCTCTTATCAAGGAGCAGGGAGGCTGGCTGGAGTGCAACAGCGCTGCGCTACGAAAGGGTCTCGCTGAGCCTTATCCTTGCCGCGAGATTGCAGAAGTGAGTCATTTTCTTCTTCTCCTTCTCCTTCTTCTTCTTCTTCTTCTTCTCTCAAACGTCTTGTTACTCATGATTGCATAGGAGTGGTTGAGCATGGGCGGCAAGTTCACCATGAGCGACGATAGCCACGGCATCGTACAGGTCGCTACAAACTACGGTCGGGCCCTCACTTATCTGGACAGTCTCGGCGTCGACACCCTCTGGACCTTTAGCCGCACCCCGTCAGCCAGCACAGAGGGCGACCAGCGCGCCTCACTCGAGGAGACGACCGTGCCGGTATCGACCTTTCGCGAGGGATTCCCAGCATAGACCAGGTTAATGGTTAGCCCAGAGGATTAAATGGGAATAGATGCGCGTAGGAGCGCCAAGTTTCTACGCGTTTAAGTCATCACTGATTCAATCTCGCTTGGTAGTAGATGCGCATAGGTAGTGAAAAATATGCTACTAATACATGTTTGGTACATGGATGTATACAACGTCTCAAGCCGTTTATTGCGTCTTGTCCTCTGGGGCATTGGGTTTCTCCTGGCCCAGTATCGCTTCTGCTACACGATCCATCCGCTGCATACCCCCCTGGACGGGGCTCCTATCAGCCTGTGGCTTCGGCATACGACGAGCCATCGAGCCATCGTTGTAGGCCCTGGCAAGCCCCTTGGCTTCCCTGGCAACGAGCGAAGCCTCTGCACTGGTTTCCCGGACCCGCAGAAGAACCTTTCCGCTGGGGTCGATGCTGGCCGTCACCGGCTCGACATAGGCTTTGGCTCCGCCCGAGGTCGTTGTGTCTAGGTGCTGGACGCCAGTGAGCTGCGCCTCGCTGGCGCTGGCTCGCATGCGGCCGTGCCTCCAGTTGAACTCGTTGTCGCCCGCGGGCGCGTCAGCGACAAAACCTCCCACGCCCAGCTTGGCTGGAGTAGCTCCTTGTCGAGGATAAACGACGCGGGCCAGCGTGGGCGTCCTACGAGCCTGGGGTCCGTACACGGGGTGGTTTTCCATGACGTTGCTCGTTCGGAGGTAACTGATACCGCCAGAGGGGTGGCTTGGGGGTGGTCCAGCCTTGCCGTACGGGCTGTCAGGGTTGGACGGGCCCTTGTTGGCCAGGATGGTGTTGACCATCCCAACGGGTTGGCCTAGGGGAGCGAGGTCCAGCAGCCGGGAAACCAAGTCGTAGAGAGTGACGCGGTCATGACGCAGGGAGCGCAGGTAGTCGCTGAACTGCGTGTCGGTTATGTGGCGAGGCTCGACGGGCACGGGCTCTTTGCCTGCCTCTCGGGCCGCCAGGGCCTGGCGGGTGGTCATCTCGTCTGCCAGCCTCTGCTTCAGAATTTGGCGGAATTCGGCGCGCCTCGGGCGGACACTCTTCTCGAGATATCTGAGGAACTCGCCCTCGGTAAGCCTGGCCAGCCAGGGACCGGCAAACTTCCATCGACGGTTGTTCTGCCCCGGCCTGTCGGTCGTGAAATCCATCTCGTCCTCGAAGACGGACTGTTGTTCCTCGGAAGAGGCAATCGAGCCTCTACTCAGATCGCGCGGTATGGACATGGCGATGCGCATCTCCTGGAACTTCTCTAGCGACAGGGTGTGGTCGGCCGCCGAGGCGAAGTCGGTCACGCTCTCCTGGGTATCAACGCCCATGACTCGGATCAATGGCGTCGATGAGGTCATGGTCGACTTGAGGGGGAACGGCCTCTTCAGGCCCCAGTCTCCCTTCTCACGCGAGGACAACGGCGACGTGATGGACTGGTACTGAGGATACGGCTTCGTCATGGTGGGCGATTTGTAGTTGGAGAGATGCAGGTTGACGGCAGGCGGTTCGGGCAGGGGCTTGGGCAGGGAAAACATTCGCGACTTCCGCAGGAGGGCGCCCCCGGGGGACATAGCGCGAGCCCCCATTGTAGCGAGTGTCGAGGACTCAATTGGCTTGGGTTTGGTGATGGCTTCAGCCTCGAGGAAGAGAAATTTCCATCCAGATACTAAACTGAAGCTCCAAAGGGGATGGCTTCCGATTAGCCGACGATACGCCGGCCTCAGGTACCTTGTACCTTTCCCAGACCCACCAAGCCAAGTGCTGCCGGATGAGTCTGTGAATGGAACATTTTTCTGAGCCTGAAAAGGCAAGCTAAAATAAGGCACGGAGAGGAAATAGGGAATAGGCGGCAGTTCTGAGGATGAACTTAGGGGCAACTGTCATCCTTCACATTACCTGCATCATTTGATTAAGGAGCCAAAAGCAGCTCGTTGGGGACTCGTGGCACTGCTTGGGCAGAGAGGATGCTGGCTGCAGCAAAAATGGCGGCGTCCAATGTCTTCTCGTCTCCGGCCCTGACTTTTGAGCTCGTCGCACGATGCTCTGTGAGTCTTCCTTGGCCGTGACACGCTCGCCCTCTCAACGCTGACATGTCTGACCAAGATAGACGACGCGAGCTCGCGCCTCCATATTGACGCTGCCTCATGGGCCTGTTCAGCTGCCCATGTTCATGCCTGTGGCTACCCAGGCTTCCCTCAAGGGCTTGACGCCTGAGCAACTCGAGGAGACTGGGTGTCGGCTGTGCTTGAACAACACATATCACCTGGGCTTGAAGCCCGGCCAAGATGTTCTTGATGCCATCGGCGGAGCGCACAAGCTCCAAGGGTGGAGGCATAATATCCTGACTGACAGTGGAGGGTAGGTGAGGCAGAGGACACTCTTTACACCATGGCGTGATTTATTTTTCATGCGTGCATGACTGACGCCTTTGAAGATTCCAGATGGTGAGCTTGTTGAAGCTTGCCAACATCACCGAAGAGGGCGTGCGCTTCCTCAGCCCGCACGATGGTTCCCCCATGCTCCTGACGCCAGAGCACTCCATGTCTCTGCAGAACACGATTGGCAGCGACATCATGATGCAGCTCGATGATGTCCTCGTCACCACGTCGCCCGACAAGGCGCGCATGCGCGAGGCCATGGAGCGTAGCGTGAGATGGCTGGACCGATGCATCGCAGCGCACAAGAACCCGGACAGGCAGAACCTATTCTGCATCATCCAGGGCGGCCTCGACCTCGACATGCGCCGTGAGTGCTGCGAGCAGATGCTTGCGAGGGACACCCCGGGCATCGCCATTGGAGGACTGAGCGGCGGAGAGGCCAAGGACGACTACTGCAAAGTCGTCGCAACCTGCACCGCGCTTCTACCGGACCTGAAGCCCCGATACGTCATGGGCATCGGCTACCCAGAGGATCTCGTTGTCAGCGTTGCCCTGGGCGCCGACATGTTTGACTGCGTGTGGCCTACGAGGACGGCCAGATTCGGCAACGCCATCACGAAGCGTGGTATGGTGAACATACGCAACGCCCAATATGCCAAGGACTTCAACCCGATTGAGCCCGGCTGCGGCTGCATGTGCTGCCGACCTGAAGGCGGGATGGGCATCACGAGGGCTTTTGTCCACCATAATGCCTCCAAAGAGACGGTGGCTGCTCATCTCTTGACCATCCACAATGTATGGTATCAGCTCAACCTGATGCGAGAGGTCCGAGAGTCCATCATTGAGGATCGTTTCCCTCAATATGTCAAGCAATTCTTTGCAGGACTGCATGAGGATAAGACCAAGTACCCCGAATGGGCGGTAACTGCGCTTCGGGGCGTCGGCGTAGATTTGTTATCAGATTGAAAGTCACATTTTTCACACGCTGGTTTTCGCATCACTCATAGACTTGCAACTCGATAAATAAATCTCATCAAAACCTTTACATTCGCTATCTAGTCATCAAACACGGCACTGAACCATGGCTTGGCATGGTGAGCATTAATGCTCCTATAGGATAGCAGCCACCGCTACTACCACCATCACACCAGCCATGTACACGGAAGGTATGAGGCCAGCAGCGGCATCGGGAGTGACGGTTACGGTGACGCGGTTGTCCTCCTCTTCAGTCGGGTTGGGGGTGTCGGTGTTGGAAGGACTCTGTTCTGCCGTCTCCGTAGCAGGGCTGCTACCCTCGCACACATCGCTAAAGTTGTCGCAGAAGACAGCGAAAGTGGATGCGACTGGTGTCATGTTAGTAGGCGCCTGAGATGATTGCATGGCTGTTACTTACCAGGGAAGATGGTGTCCGGCTCGCCTGTACGGGCCCAGTCGCGGCAGGTCTGGGCGTACTCGTCGAGCTCATCGGTCCAGGTGACTACTCCTCGGGTTGTCCGGCAGCTGTAAGTCAAAGTTAGCCAATGTTATCCGGCTTTGACAATTGATATGGCGCGCCGATTCTCGAGTCGCCGAGTGCGATACATACCAGTAGCATGAAGCTTGCTCGCCATAAGGTAGATCAGAGAAGCCGTCAATTTCGGCAACGCAGGACGTGAAGAGGCCAACCATGGACTGGCACTCGGTTGGGATGCTATCGATGGTACCAGTGGCGGTGATGCTGATCGACAGGCTGTCAAGAGCACTTTCAGTGGTTGACTCAGGCGCGGCGGTTACGGTAATGGAGGAACTTGTGAGTGAGGGCGCTGCTGTGGCAGTGGCAGTGGCAGATGCCGAGCAGAACACGCCAAGACCGGAGCAGACCGAGTATATGTTGGCATACACTGCAACCCGCGTTATGATGTGCTACATATCGGCAAAGGAGTTTGATGGGCTTACGGGAAGCTTCCGACGTCATGGAGGGTTCCTCGTCAAAAATATACGTCGCGCATGTGGAAAAGGACTCGGAGATGGGAGATCCTCCACCGCAGCAGGCACATTCAAACAAGCCGGTCGGGTCTGCGGTCGCGGCATCGCTGCCGCCGAGCTCGTTAACGCAAGAGACGAGAACTTCATCAAGAGAGGTGCAGATAGAGAACTCGGGGTCGTTGGGGTTCAAAGGTGCGTTGACGATACCCTCGGGCAGGGCGGGAAACGCTGTGATCTGCTGAGCTGCCGCACCGCCAGCAGCGAGGACGGACAGGAGGAGACGAGCCATTGCGAACAAGACGTAGGCTGCGGCTTTGGGAGAAGTGCGTGGCAAGCAACAGAAGGAGCAGATTATTTGCGCAGAGACTAATAAACAAAACAGCACGTCCGACGACGGCGCTGGGCACAAGGGCAGCTAGTCATCATTTTGATGGCCAGCTGCTGTGGATGCCCATTCATGTCGAGCCAACGACCGAAGGGGCCAGCAAGGGGACCAGGCACAGCTAGCATGCGGCTAGGCATCACAAGGCAGAACGCGGACACGTTGACCAATGGGAAGGGGGCTTTCCCCAGTGCGGCTGAAGCATTATCGACTGGCAGGACGTGAATTAGCCAGGGCGGGAAATGGTGATGCAGGCCGTCGTATGTGGCGGTCTGAGTGGGCACGGGAATCAAGCTGCCCAACCCACGAGAGATGCGACGGCTTCCGAGCAACGTGCGAAATATTGCTAGTCTCGGGTTCTGATGATGGCTTCAGTTCACATTTTGCTCTTGAGCCTCAGTGACTGAAAGCGTAGATTGACAACGAGGAGTGGGCGGCGAAATACGGAGAAATAGCTGATCGATCCTCCTGGGTAGCATCAGGCGATTCCGTGTGCGGCTGATTTCTCTTGGCACTTTGTGGAGATTGCCGAGCTGGCTGTGCAACCTTCATTTCTAACGTCCAGGTAAATTGGAGGGTCAGGATGAAGTTGGATGGTTCCCCAATTTGCTGCGACACCTGCCACGGTGACGGCTAACCGGTTCTAGCATAAACGCGAAGGCACGTGATGGAGGTAGCATCAATTCAAAGTACATCCATGGGCGGTGTATCGAAACTCGTGCGGCAAAGACACTTCTGCAGGCTTACCAATAGGTCGCCAGGGTGAAACATGGCGAGCGACTGCCTCTTTTCCAATTCTTCAAGCATCCCCCAATGCTGCTCCCGCTGCACAGTCGGTTTGCTGCCCCTCGGTGCTGAATGGAATGCATCATTCTGCGTTTGCTTTGCCCATCACGTGACGCGCCTCCCCATGACGCGCGCGCCCGCTCGCTTGGAACGCGACAATCAAACGAGGGCCTTCAGGAGGGCCGTTAATGTACATCTTCCTCCATAATAATAAACAACGACGTCTGCGCTGCAGGTCTGTTCGACCTTGCGCACATGCTCCGCAGCCGTCTCACTTCTCTCCGATACCAAGAAGCAATTTATTCATCGCTGTTCCATGTGTAAAGACGCTGCGCAATGTCCTCCAACGCTCTCGAGCCAACACGGCTTCACCTAACGACGAATGACTCGACGTCGAATAGGGATGACGATGCCGACTTGACAAAGTCCCTCCAGCAGCTCTCGATATCCACCTCGCCTGCAATCAAGTCGCCTCGGTCTCCGACATATGTGGCGCCACTGAAACCGCCGTCAAGACATTCCTCTCCCTCGCAGTCTCCCGTCCGCCGAAACTCGTCCAGGAGCTCCTCCAAGGAGCCGCATGCCACCTCCCCCACCCTCGTCCGCAAAGCATCGACGACCTCGCTCCACTCCAGCAATGGCTTTGGACCACATAGGCCCTCGTCGAGGCGCTCGAGTACTACTCAGATGATGCCTCTGACGTCAAAGTCCTCCTTTGGCTCTCTGCGTCCCACAGAAGAAAAGCCACCCCTGACACCAAACCAAGTCGCCAAGCAGCACTTCGAAGCCGAGCTCGAGGCCCTTCACAAGCCAGGCTCAGTTGTTGCGACCGACACCATCGTGGTCCTTCATGATGCCGTGTACGGCCATCGCTTCTCCCGCCCGCGCACCTCTCGCAATGCGCTTAGCACTATCGTGGAACGACCAGAACGTATCAAGGCCAGTGTCTTAGGTATCTCTGCTGCCTATGTGCGTCTCGGTGAACGCCACTGTGATGGTACTTTGCCGCCGCATCCCCAACCCGACTTGGGTGCTGTCAAGCAGATCCCCTTCCGTATTCACAAGACGGAGCGAACAGTGCCTCTCATGTCGCCAGCTGTCACAAATGTGCACGGCACAAAGTGGATGGAAGAGTTGGCAATCATGTGCGACTCGGCCGAGGCGAAGCTCGCCATGGGTGGCAAGGAACTCCAGCGGCCGGACATTATCAGAGGACCTGATCATGCAGCCCCTCAGAAACTGCATGAGGGTGATCTGTATCTCTGCTCCGAATCCCGCAACGCCATGGAGGGTGCCCTAGGAGCTGTGTGCGAGGCAGTGGATTCTGTGCTTGCCGGGGGACCCAAGCGGGCTTTCGTAGGCGTTCGACCACCAGGACACCACTGCTCTGCCTCGTATCCCTCGGGATTCTGCTGGGTGAACAACGTGCACGTGGGTATCATGCATGGGATTCTCACCCATGGGCTGACCCATGCCGCCATTATTGATTTTGATCTGCATCATGGCGATGGATCCCAGGACATTGTTTGGCAGCACAACACACGATCAGTCGGTGCACCCAAAAACGCAGCCGCTTGGAAGAAGACATCTATTGGATACTTCAGCTTACACGATATCAACTCATACCCCTGCGAGATGGGCGATGCAGAAAAGGTCAAGAACGCTAGTCTCTGCATCGATAACGCCCACGGCCAGACTGTTTGGAACGTCCACCTACAGAACTGGGATTCGGAAGAAGAGTTTTGGCGACTCTACGAATCCAAGTACTCAGTCCTCTTGGAAAAGACGCGCAGCTATCTCAAGGTGGAATCGGAGCGATTACGTCAAGCACGACAGGTTCCCAAGGCCATCATTTTCCTCTCCGCTGGCTTCGATGCAAGCGAGTGGGAGAGTGGTGGTATGCAACGACATCAGGTGAATGTGCCTACCGAGTTCTATGCCCGACTCACCCAAGATGTGGTAAAAATCGCTGCTGAAGAAGGCCTGGGTGTCGAAGGCCGAGTCATCAGTGTCCTCGAGGGTGGTTACAGCGACCGAGCTCTGTTTTCAGGTGTCCTCAGCCACTTGAGCGGCCTGGTAAGCGATCAATCCACGGCTCGTATCTCCCAAATGTCAGGAGGGCTTGGCTCGGAAATGGGAAGTAAAATCGGAACCCTCACTGAGGAGGGGCCAGCTGCTGAAACCGCGGAACTCAACCCTCTGATTCATCGATACGATCCATCTTGGTGGTCCAGTACAGAGCTTGATAAGCTGGAGGGGACTCCCAGTGTTCCAACGCCACCCCGAAAACCCCGTACCACTGTGGCTCCGACATATTCCTCGCCTACACAGGCCTCTACCGCCAAATGTATCGACCCGGCCAAGATGCGCCGCAGCTTATCAGGTCTATCAACGGGTGTTGCCAAACCTGTATCACGACCTTCGACGCCGCCCCCTCCTGATGTCTCGTGGGAGATGGCCGCGCATGAGCTCTGCAACTTGCTCGTTCCGTCTCATCGACAAACCGACAGCTGCAAAGCCGAGGACCTGAATGCTGAGGCAACCAGAGCACGTCGGGATCGACAGTCAATGCTTGCAGGAATCCCAGCTGCGCCGCCTGCCCCGGCATCTGAGCGGCCAACTTCGAGAATGGCCCTCCGTGAGAGGAGAGCCAAGGCTGTGGTACCCTCGGAGGATGCAAAGGCTGAAGAGTTGGCCAAGAACCGGAGGAAAACAGTAGCCACCTCCACCATATTCCCAGACAAGGTTGGTTTCACCATCATCACGTTACTCATCGCATCTGACACCTATATAGGCAGTTTCCCGTGGAGTATCCTCTGACGGAAGTGACTCTCAACCCGGGCGTAGAGCCAGCCGTCGCCTTAGCGGGGCATCAGTGTTGCTCAGCGCTCCGACAGATCCCCCTACATATGATCAGACCGGTACCACGCGTCCCCTGACTGCCCAATCTGTGCGCCCAGAATCTGTGGCAAGCGTACGAGCTCCGGGCGGCACCAGACCAGGCGCAAAGCCCAGGCAACCAGCAGGAGCACGCAAAGAGGCAGCCCCACGAGCTCCGCGTGGCACGAAGAAGTCGGCGGCAGCAGCTGCAAGCGCAAAGCCAGGGCCGCCCGCGAGGTCGCCGGCCAGCGTACCCGCAGTAGGCGCTTCGGCTGACGATGATATTGACAAAATCACGACGGGTATGAAGAAGATTAAGATCAACCTGATTACCCAGTCGCAGCGAGAAGCCAGGGAGAAGGCACGATTGGAGGCCGAGAGGACTGCTTCAAGCCCCGTCGCGCAGGCGCCTCGGACTTTTGACGGGTTGCCAACCTCAATGAGCTCACCTCTCGAGCCGCATGCCGAGTTTGGTCTCATTTCTCCAACGGATACTCAGCCTTCACCCATTCCAGTCCTCGCGCCGGATGCCCAGATTCCGCCCCAGGAAGCAGGGATGCAAACACAGGCCAGCCTAGCTGCTACGGAGCTCCCTGGGCGGTCGACACCGATACAAGACCCCTTTGGGGCCGACGTTGTCTCGCCCGAGCTGCCGCCAGCGGTGCGCTACACGCCTCGCAATATCCCATCAGTTTCGGTGCAGCCGAGCAGCGACCCTGCCGATGTCTTCATCCCCTACCAGCCCGATGGACCCGCCCCAGTCGCGGTTGGCCAGACGGATGCGCTGACATGGCTTCCCCCCAACGCTCCGCCATCAACCACGGCGACGCCAGCAGCGACACCGAGCCCTGTTAAGAAGAATAACCTGTTCCAGTACACGGCGGGTATTCCATTTGCGCCACGCCTGCAGAAGGCGGAAGCCGTCAAGACGGATGATGGTGTGGAGAAAGGGGCCGGTGATCATAATCAGCCGGCTGGAGACGCAGGTGGCTCCGTCTGGGATATCCCGGAGACTCCACAGAAGCAGCCGTGATATTGCCAGTGGAAGAACGGCACCTTTTGTCGGGCCGTTTAGGGAGAAGGATTTGCTTTGGACTCATCCCCTAAGGATGCTGGTTGGTTGGCTGCGTTGTTTGCAAGATACCCAGACCTGTACATCTATGCAGTTGCTCTTCGTTTTAATACACTTGGTTGGTTCATCACCTCGAGATGGATGTGCTGTAATAGGGAGGGTTACAAGTCATTAATGTGTGTCACCGGAATTCCACACCACAAGGTAAGGTAAGTCATGGACTCTATTGAGAGATCTCTACTCTGCATAAGCTAAAGAGAGAGCAAAAAGTAGTCATGCGCGGCAGAAATGGTTGCCGAACAATTGTCCTGAAAGTCTTGAGTTGAAGCCCGATTCGCCGCCAATGCTATATGTGCCGATTCCCCGTGCTAGATATTCCCCTGTATGAAAACAGTAGATGTAGATATACATGGACGTGTGGAAAAGAAAAGAAGAAAGAAAAAAAGACAAAGAAAACCCATGGTATAGAAAGTAAAAGATGACGGGTGGTGGGAGCGCTGACATGATGTAGATAGGTATATAAAGAAGAACAAGGAGGGAGAAAGCGGTACTCGGTGGTACATATATGCGTGTCTCCTCCCATGGGGTATCATCAGTAGTAGGTGGCGTCCGCCATGCCCTTGCGCCGTTGTCTGCTGTGGCCGCCGGTGCTGTATCCCGACTCGCTGGCGTCAGGTACGTAGGGGACTTCACGCCGCCTGCCGTCTTGGACGATGCCGATGCCGTAGTTGCGCTCGACGACGCCTGTGCGGGTGGAGTGGACGCTGAACCAGCCCATGCGGAAGACCTTCTTGCGCAGGCGGTGCGCCAGCCGTTCGTCGGAGAGCCACTCGACGCCCTTGGGGAGATGCCACCAGATGGTCGAGTCGGCCACGAGACTGGCCCTTGCGGCGATGCTGCCCGGGTTCTTGGGCAGTGCCGCCCGCGGCCGGATCAGCAGCCATATGCCCATCAGGCCCGTGATGACGCCCAACAGCACCGTCAGCGCGTACGTCTGGCCCCGCGACTGGATAACGGCGCGCTGCCGCATAACGAGCTCTGTCTCGATCGCGGCTGGTCTCGACGGCGAGTCCTCAGTGAAGGGCCGCCGAACGGCGCTCCCCGTTAGGGTCTGGGCGCGGATGATGCCGTGTTGCCTTGTGATGCCCGTGAGCACAGAGTTGACGCGGGCCATGGATCTCAGTCGCTGCAAGGGCACATCGAGCCGCGACCGTGTCAGCGTGGCGAAGAACCTGTCGAGCCCCTCCGCGCCCTCGGCGTCTGAACTCATGTTGCCTAGGAGGTCGTAGGCGCCGTCGATGGGGAGAGAGAGGTCCGAGGGGCCCTGGGTGAGCCGATCGGGCACTGGAGTAGCCCATCTACTGATGGCGAGCTCGTCGCCGTCCAACGTCGTCACCGCGTCGGTTGCGAGATACGTCTCCTCGCACATGTAGGCGATAAGAGTCAGCGACTCACATGAGCCCCATACATAGTTGATGGTCGAGTTTCGACGCAGATTCGTGCATGACGAGACTACCCTGCCGACGAGGTCATGGTTGCCGCACATGTCGACGTGATCGTCCTCGCCGAATGGTTGGCATCGCAAGTCATCGACATCGTCGCCCTGGAATGACTGAGAATCACAATTCAATGTGATGTACATGGCCGGGATGGAGGCTGTCACGCGCTTGCCCGCTGCCCTCCACTCCTCGCCACGGGGGGTGATGTCAAGCGCCTGAAATGCCAACTCATCCCACGTCCAGGGCGGGAAGTCCGGTGTTGGCTTCAAGAGAATATCATCCACCAGCCGGTTGTCGGGCTGGACATTGATAGAATCGACACTTTGAAAGTAGGTCTGCTGCAGCAGCTGGGCCGGCGCCATGTGCTCGACATAGGACGACGTAAAGAGACCAGCCGTGCATATAGGCAACACCCACGCCACGAACGCTACGAGGCTCGTGATGAAGACACTCCAGTCGCCGTATCGCAACGACTTGAAGAGCGTCTTGCCGGCCACTTCGTTGGTATAAGCCAAGCCCATGGATTCGTCGAAGGAGCAGTCTCTCGATACCAGCTTGAGAAAGGGGGTGAGTCGACGCGAGTCAAAATCGATGCAGGCCAGAAAGATGGCCAGCATCATGAATACCATGGTCACAAAGGAGCTCCATAGGAAGTAGTAGGTCTCGGAAGGGCTGAAGCGGTCGTCGACACCTCCGCCAAACATGTATGTCAACCACAAGCCTACAATTAGTATGATCGACACTGCCATGATGGTAATGGCGGTAAAGGCGCGCATGGTCCAGGGTCGATAGGGGGCCGGAAGCTCCTCGGGAAGCCGGTCCCTGTGGTCATACGAGTGGTTCATTTCCGATTCGAAGAGCTCGAGGCGGAACTCGTATGAGGGATGCACATGTGGGTGATGCAGCAGGGTCGTACACCACGGGCCGCGCATCTTGGTGCTTACATCGAGGATATCAAGACTGCCGGTCCCAGAGAGCTTCGACAGCGCCTGGGAGCTGTTGGCCAGGAGAGCTGCTGTGCCGGCCATGGTCGTAGGATCGCGGGGCGTGATTCCGCTTGACGGCGGAGCGCACAGAACGAGATGTAAGGCGAAAAGTGCCGAGACACCAAACAAGGCAATCATGGTGTAGAGGTTCCCAGGTCGGATGCCAAGGTATGTCTGTGATAGATAACCATCGACGCGGAAGAGACCAGTGGAAAGAAAGATTTGGGCGCGGAGAAGGACTGAGACGATGAGTGATGAAAAGGGGAAGAAGTGGCGGTACTTGAGGGACGTGTAGATGGCGCCCGGATATCCCATGCTAGGATAATCGAGCATGACTGTGCGCGCTGCTTGCCTGCCCCTGGTGTCGAGGGTTTGGGTGCGCTGCCGGTTGTCCAAGTCGAGGATGGTCCAAGGGATGTAGTTGCAGGCTTGGAATTCGACTCTTGACCACAACGCAGCCAGGATGGATGTGACTAGTGGGAGTTAGTACTGCTCATCAAGAGCGCGAGATGGCGCTCCACGACGACGACGACAACATGATGCTGAGGCATAACGACTTACTGATGACGGGCACAAAGGTCCAAGCGCCCTCGAAGTCCATATTAACGATTCCCTCCGCCATGACAGCCACAATTGCACCGGCAGCGCCCAGCAAGACGAACAAAAGAAGAAAGGAGGCCAGCACGGCACGATGCAACCACAGCGGCTTCCAACTGTTTCCCGGCGTGGCCTGGATGGCCGAGGTGACAGTAGCGGTGGTGAAGGAGGTGTCGCGCTTTGGCAGGCCGGTGAGGGGGCCATGGAATGATCGCTCATTGGCGGCGGGCTGAGGGTGGTGTAGCGCGAGAGGCTGGAGCCATCCTTGGTGTTCTTGTGCTGGAGCGAGGAGAGCGGTTCGGGGAGATTGGAGGCATGGTCGAGGAGGGTGGGCGAGGGCGAAGGGGCGGGAGCGGGTATGTAGGAAGGAAAGGCGCGATACTGGACGCGGTTCTTGCGCGGCGACGTCTCTGCGGTGTTGTTGGAGGTGTAGGTGGCCGAGGTGGGCGTCTGGACGTTGACGTTGACGTCTAGCTCGGCGACGGCCATCTCGTCGACATTGAAGCGCCCGGTGTGCGATGCCGTCGGAATGTCTCAGTGCGCGAGACGGACGGGTTTCTCCTTGGTGTTGAGACAGAGGAGGGCGACCCTGGCGATCCAGCGACGAACAGCTGGAGTCCCAAGTCACAACGGACGCGAGCCTCGAGGCAGGTCACCTCATGAGATGGGCGGATTTCTGTCGTTTTCCAAGCTCTTTTTTTTTCTTCCTTTCCGTATCCCCAAATGTCTCCTGGCGTCGATACAGAGAGGTGTATGTACAGTACAGACAGGTCAAGAACGACAACAGCGGAGATGGAGACTCGGAGAGAAGGGTAGGAGGATGGGACCCGCCGCCAAGTGGGATTGGATCAAGACGTCAAGGACAAGGACAAGCAGGGGAGAGGTGCCGTGGCAGGGATATGGGAGGGACCCCATGTTGGACACACTCCTCCTCTGCCGCCCGTCCCTCTCATCCCTCTCATGTCATGTGAGTGCCTGTGCCCTTGTTGGTGCCTGAAGGCAGGAACGAAAGAACGAGCATGAATATGGGTAATTACGGTGCGTCAAATTAGATGGCGCACGCATTCTCACATATACACAACCCGCTTCACGACTCTTTTTCATTGTTTTTATCTTAATTTTTTACTTTATTTTCCACCTTTTTCTCTTCTTCTCCTTAGCCAACACACCCCCTTCCCCTCACTTCCCGAAATACACACACAAAGGGGATGGGCTGAGCAGCCGTGGAGCCGCCACCAACGGCTCTAGTGGGAAAAAGGGCTCTACATGCATGTGGTGAGATATTGGCACGTTTCCCTTTTTATGGCATTTCGTGTCTGTACTGTGTGTCACTATTTTCTGGGTCTTTTGTTGGCCCTCTCGTGTGCCTGTGCCTGTGCCTGGCCCCCAAGTAGTATGTATGGCTTGCTGATTGAAGACAACCAGAGAGGGAGCGAGCGAGAACCGCCGTTCTTAGGCTCCAGACAGGGGGCAGGGCTCCCTTGCGTCGCTTGGCCTGAGCTTCTTTTTCATCTCTAGCAGAGGCACGACGAGGCGGGGGAGGAATGCGAAGGGAGGCCCCCCTGACAGGACCGAGAGCTGAACCATCCAGCACCACGTCATGGCGGTAGCTGCATTACTTGTTTAGCGTCTCGCCTCAGCGTGCGGTGTGCGGTGAAAACCCAATAGCTTCGGGTCAGTACCAAGCAAACACCACGGCGGGCGCATCGCGGGAGTTGATGCCGGGCCTAGACCATAGACCGATGTCCGCCCACGGGTTATTCAGATGGCGCCATCTCGTTGCAAGCGAGGGGGGGGGGGTTTGCTGGGTTCGCGTCTGATCGCGGAGCCAGTCAACTGCCTAGCCTACCGGTTTGCTGCTCGCCGTGGCTCGACAGGACACTGACAGGCGAGAACGAGAGCACGCAAAGAGCCCAGGTTGGGCCGTGCTGCCATGACCGAGTTGAGAGATATTAATGGGTACGGACGGACATTAAACAACTTTTGACGAGATGGCCGCCGCCAATCTTCAGTGGCGCTCGTTAGGCCCGGAGGCCAGAGAAGATCCATTCCTCTTCATCATCAGATGAATCACATCAAATAGCACAATGCATGCACGAGTTAGCGCCGCCCATGCCGGCCACATGGACGGGACAGAGCTGCCGCGTGGCCTGGAAACAAACACCTGTGCCTGCCCTGAACCAACTGGGATTTTCTAGTTAGCGGCAGAACGGTGAAGCTGATGAACCGACGGTGGGCGGGGTAAAAGGGACACAGGAGGGATGGGCAAAGGGCATTTTTCTTCGTCCCGGGACGACCTGGCATCGCTTGTCTAGTCGAGGGAGATCCTTATTAAACAGGGATGGACTGTTATAGCCGGTCCTCTTCCCCTGCCCTTCCCCCCCGGCTTCTCGGTCAGTTCAGCGTCTGGATCCCCTCTTCGCCTGCGGGAATAAAATAAAAATAAAAATGAATAAATAAATAAATAAACTAACCAACTCGTCCCAGGGCACAGGCCAGCCGACCCGACAGAAGCTCACAGAACAGACAGAGAAAAGAGAGGAAATGTTTCACCCAACGCCTGGTGTCGGCGGCGGCGGAGGCGGCGGCGGCGAAACAGGAAACGACACAGAGGCATAAACAGAGAAAGATAAAAAAGACGGCCGTGCCTCGCTGTGCCGCTCCGCTGCTCCCGTAAACCTGGGAACACGGTGCTCGTGTGTGTGTGTGTGTGCGTCTGTGCCTGGGGGAAATATTGCATTGTGCAGCGTCTGTTATGCAGCCACCCCTGGATTGTCACCCTGCCATTCATTCGCCTGGGCCGCTTGGCCGTCCAGTCCAGCTGCCCATAGCAGAAGAATGGATTGGTTAATTACCTGATGGATGGACGGGCACATCATCGATGGCGAAGCGCTCTCTCTTTCTCTCTGTCTCTGTCGATCTTGTCTCGTGGCTACCTTGTTGGCTTACACAGTCTCACGGCATTCAGCTTCTTCTCTGCCTTGCTCTCTGATCTGTGAGATCGGCCGGCCACGGCTAGTTTGTGCATCAATGCAAGCACTTTCTTTGTTCTATTTCCGTCCCCGCTCCCAGGGCTGGCGAGACCAAAACAAACACGTCCCCTCGTCCCTATATCACCCTGTGTTATTACCTTACTAACACTTCTTTCCACGTTGCGAGCTTATTTTGTCTGTTCATCATCGTCACGACACATCAATACTTCATTCTCTATCTGGCGTTATTGATTTGTTTTGTCATCGTCGCTTCTCGCCAATGCTACCTCACCATCACCTCTCCCTGCCCCCCCCCCCCCCCCTTCACCACTACCCCTTTGCACACAATTTGGGCAAATCTGGTTCCTTTTCCAGCCTCATGCACGGCACAGATACGCCACCGCTACTCTGAAGGATCCGACAAACACGCACGCTCTTGCACCTTTGTAGAAAAACTCACCGCCCCTCGCCAACACCCTCGCCTCGCCTGCAGCCATTTCCCCCTCATTTGCGCGTCCATTCCCACTCCCACACCTGCGTAGTTTTCTTGTCCTGCTACCTGTTGCAGGTATGCAAGCGAGTCAAGCTGCGTCCTCACAGCGACGCCATCATGCAGCCCCCCTGTCTATCCATCTATCGTGTGGTGACATCTCGGCCTTGTTGGAGCAAAGTCCCTCCTTGCCAATCTTTGTAGTCGCGTCCCTGAAAACTCTGCAGGATTGGCCTGCCTGCTTCGTAAATCTGTCTTTTGTGCCAATCGCCATCGAATCTCAGTCACCCTCACGCCGCCTCCTTGGGATGATCGGCGCAATCCTAACCACGGGAGTTTTTCCAATTTTGATCTTCACACAATTCATCCTTCGATCCCACTCCTCGCCCAGTTGGGTCCTCTAGACCCTCCTCCCCTGTCTCCCAATCCCATGGCTCCCAGCCATGATGCCGTAATCTGCCGAGGCTATCTGAATGAACCACACTAGAGTACCCTGGAGTCGATCGTGAGTCAAACTTGGTTCTTGGGAATCCCCCATGTAGGGACATGGCACTATCAAGGAGGCAAGAAATGAATTAGCATATCGTCAAAGCAGCTGAGAATGAACTTTGTCAAGTGCCCACCCCAGAGTATCTAAGTTTAACATACCGTTTCTCGCGAGAGGGACGCGATAGCTAAAATGCCTATTTACTAGCTGTTATTATATTCATTTGCGCTGTGAACAAAGAACATCGTGTCGAATTTAAGAAACAAAATCTTATAAATAAATTAAATGAAGAAGAGTGCTAGGCAGTAATTGCGAAAATCTATTCCTTCGCCGGACACCTGACTGTCACGACTTATCGAACATTGAAAGCGACATGATTTGTTATTAGAAGGCGACTCAATATTCATATACGTCGGCCAGAAGTGTAAGCGGCTAGGAGAACCCGGATGATTCTGCTTTGAAGTCCCAAAGGCACATACTGGGGAGGAGACAACGTGGCCATCGTTGTGAAACATATCAGACTGGGAATCTAGAGACAAAAGGCGTCTATGAAACTTCAACCAAGGCCGTCATACCTGAACACCTCTGCTATATATGTATGTTTTGGAATATTATTGCTTTTTCTTCCTGATTTCTTTCCTTCTATATCCAAGTTCTTTTGAGTCTTTCCCTGTAGATACTGCCGACAAGATCGTTGAACCGTTCGTTCTCACCCGTGGTTGTTGGCGAACAGATCACAAGGTCAGACACAAAAGTCTGTTGAAGGGCACGAATTTAGACAGAATTACCAGCAACATATACTCAACGTCTTCGTATTAAGTCACGATTTGGAATTTGGAGCTCCATGGTACTCATAAACATGTCCATTAATAGGAAAGGAATAACTACAAGAAAGCAAGACAAAGAGGAGAACGAAAACAAGGACGGAGAAGAGGACGAAGAAGACCAAGACGAAGAAAAAGAAGAAGAAATGGTATAACAAGGTTCAATTCTAATAAATACGAAAGGCTAAATAAAAAATTCTAGTGGAAAAGGGGTATCATCGTCCAAATAACTCAGGCAAGGTCTTCTTGTACCAAGGTTTCTTCTCCGAGGACCTGTAGCCCTCCTCCTGGACATCATGCTGACCGACAATCGTGAGGAATACTTGGTTCAGCGTGGTTGGGCTGACGCTGTGGTGCGCAATTCCCAGGGCCTCCTTGTTCTCTTCCAAAATCAGCAGCAACTGACCAATGGCGCTTCCCTCGGTTTCAGAAGCAGGCCGTGACCTGCTAACCAAAGCCTGGCTCTCGAATACGGAGCTGGTAGGGATGGAGAATCGCATCTGACCATGGTAGGTATCCTTCTCGACTTCAGCTCCGGTAAACGTTTCCATTACCCAGCGGCGCATTTGCTCCATTTCTTCCACCGTCGAGTAGGGTGCCGTCTTGGCTACGAGGTGCACGTGAAGAGTATCGCCAAACTGACGGCACAGGCCTTCCGTGGTCCCCAGAGCCAACATGTGACGGGCCATGATACCAGCTCGGGTTGCCAACGCGTCTGCCTCCTCCATGCTATGCGTGGTAAGGAGGATGGATCGTCCAGGGACAATCGTTTGAAGCGTTCGCCACATGATGCGCTTGGCCGCCGCATCGAGACCCGACGATGGCTCATCGAGCAGAATGACAGAGGGGTTTCCAGTCAGGGCGATGGCGAGGGAGAGCTTCCTCTTGTTTCCGCCAGACAGAGTATGGGCCATGACATCCATGTAGGCGCCTAGCCCAACAGCCTCGACAACAGCGCGAACTTGACCCTTGACATCATCAATGCCCCGCAGACGAGCATAGTGTTCAAGGTGCTCTCGCACGGTCATGGAGTCAATTGCATCAAATTGAGGACAGACACCAAGGTTCTGGCGTGCCTGGGCGCGGTTCTTGGATACCGAGATGTCCTCGATGAAGACATCACCGCCATTGCGGCTTGGGCGCTGGTCTCCGCGGATGAGGGAGATGGTGGTGGATTTACCAGCGCCGTTAGGTCCCAACAGCGCAAAGACTTCTCCATGGTCCACGCCGAAGCTGACATTGTCGACGGCAGTGTTGCTGCCGAAGGCCTTGGTCAGGTGTTTGACGCGGAGACCGCCTTCGTTGTCCAGGGCGCCGACACGAAGCAGTTCCTCAGCCCTCTCGGCATCATCGTTAGCGGCGCGTGGCTTGGCTGTTCCTCTATTGAAGGTTCCTACGCCGCTGTCAAACACCAGGATAAGTGCAAAGAGGATGATGGACTGCACCACGAGGTACAGAATCGGTCCACCATAGGCAGTTATAGCCCCAGGGTTGGGCTGCAGCTCTTCATCGGCACAGCTAATGTTGAATGCATTGGTTGCGACAAGCATGGCTCGCATCAAGGAAGCGATGGGGAAGAATATTGAGATGACCCAGTGACCGATCAGAATATCCCTGTCGACAACGGTGCTGTCAGAGAAGGTGAGGATGAAGAGGAACGCAATGAGGTATGCCGCGAATCCCACACCCTGCACTGCCGAAGCGATGGCATACGTGGACAACGCACTGTTGGTCCACAGAGAGATGAGATATGTCAACAAGATGGAGGCCAATGCATAGAGGATGAAGACGGGGAATAAGAGCCCTCCGTTATACCAGACGTCAGAGGCTCCGACATAGATGGCGGCTGCGATGATGACGGCAACCAGGGCAATGCCAAAGTCGAAGGCAAGGTGGGCAACCCAGAGAGGAAGTGACCGGGCACCACTCGAATATTGAAGGCTCCTCACGCTCATGCGGCGTTCGTTGTTGATGTAGAACCCAAAGAGACCGGGGAAAATGGCAAATGCTAGTCCTAGATAGACAACCATCTGCAGATAGTCCCCAGTGTCAAGGTTGATGGATGCGTCAAATGGTCGGTAGGATGCCACGATTGATGTGTTGGTGAGTATCGTGTTCATCATGTTTTGAACAACGACCGAAGTGAACATGGAGTACTGATCGGCTCTGTAGGCAATAGTGGGAGGCGTGCCTCGACTGCCCAGATACCATCCTCCTGGTGTGACATCTCGACGGTTATCCTCGATGAATCTCTGGAAGTCGGAGAAGGAGTTGACCAGCGTGACGTTGCTGGCGGGCAGGGAGATATCGCGGCCTGTTCCCCCAGTGGAGCTTCCAATCAGAGATTCCAGGTTTAGGTTGGAGTACTCATCGCGAGGACCGGTGACAGTGTAGATGCTGCTGATGACATCGTTGAACCGTTCGTTCTCACTCACAACGCGGTTGGCGGGCGAGCAGGTTACAGGGTCTGCGTCGGACACAAGCATCTGCGTAAGGGCGGCGGCAATGATGGGGATGAGAAAGGCAGCGACATAAGGGATCCAGTTTGTTTTGAAGATGATGAAGCGCTTGCGGATAAGTACCCAGGTCTGTTGAGCGAAGCTGATTTGGCGACCGGAATGCAGACCAGCGAGACTCTGGCCTGGTCCTTTGAAGCCTTGCGAGCTGGACCTCTCCTTGGAGAAACCGGCGTCACCATCAACGGGGTCTGGTAGTAGACCCGATTCATTCTGGACTTCCTCGGCGACATTGAGAAAAACGTCCTCAATCGTGGGACCAGAGAATTGGTAGCGAATGCCAGCAGCTTCAAGGGCGCGGATGACTTGAGCGGCAAGATCGGAGGACGGAGCGACATAGACAATGGTGTTGGAGTTTACCTTCTTGGTGACGCCGGCGATATCAGGTGAATCGTGAACATGGCGTGCGTCCAAGACGTGAACTCGGTACCCAGCACCCAGGTTGTTCTTGAGCTCGACCGACGAACCTTGTGCCCGCAGGGTGCCCTTGGACAAGATGGCAATGTTGTCAGCCAGCAGGTCAGCCTCATCCAGGAAATGCGTCGTCATGATAATGGTCCTGGAGCCACGCTCGGCGAGGAGGATATCCCAGATCTTCTTGCGAGAAAGAGGGTCAATGCCAGACGAGACCTCATCGACGCAGCAGATGGAGCTGCCGCCAGTCAGCATCATGCCGAGCTGGAGCTTGCGTTTTTGGCCGCCAGAGAGCGTCTTTGACTGCGCTTTGGTCTTCTGTTCCAAGCCAATCGCCTTGATGAGAGCATGGATTTCCTCCTTGGAGGCGGGGTTCCGGGGACACTTGATCTGGTTGAAGATCTGGATGTGCTCTTCGACTGTGAGCTCATCCCATAGAACGTTCTTCTGGGGAGCTATGCCGAGGCCGCCAGTGGTGTCAAGCGCCAGGTCGCCGCTGGTGAACCGGCTGATGCCTGCGATGGCATCCAGAGTGGTACTTTTCCCGCTACCATTGGCACCAAGAAGAGCCAGAATCTGGCCCTTTTTCGCCGAGATGGTCAGGTCCTTGACCGCGATAACCTCGGGACGGGGAGGAGAAACGAAGGAGAAGAAGCGGCGCAAGGTGCTGGGCCGGTAGATCTTGGTAGCGTTCTGCAATCGAACAGCATCGCCTGAGCTTTCTGAGGCTACGAGGGCCTTCTGGGCACCAGCATGCGCGCCGTGGAATAAACGCTCTAGGTATGCTGCGAGGAGAGGATAAAGGAGGGTCTGTGCGAGCAAGAAGCACCAAAAGGCGATGCCGGGAACTCTGTAGGAACTGCCCGGGGCGGATTCCAACAAGTTCATGGCATGACCCTCACGCTCGTATCGAGCGATGGAGATGATGAAATAGACGAAGCTAAAGGGAGTGAATAGCAAACCCAGCACAGCCGCGGCGCCGGTGCTTGCGTCGTTGGTGACCTGGGCGATGATGCCGAAGACGATCCAGACAATGGCAGTGACGGGGCCAGAAAGCTGGGCTTTCCGGAAGAGGGCGCCGCCGATGAGCGACATGGAGGTCATGGCGAGGCCGCTGAGGATGAAGAAGGGGACAACGATGCCGTAGCTTGTGTTGGTCCAGATCATGGCTCTGCACATGATGGAGGCGACGACCCAGCCAGGCATGTAGGCAGACGTAAAGGCGTAGTGGAGAGACCAGAGGCGGGCGGCCTGACGATCCCAGCTGCTGCGGCCGGGCATCATGGCGTCGATGAGCTGGCTCAGACCCTTTTCGCGCTCGGTGGCCATGAAGCCCGATAGGTGGTAGCTGACGCCCACGAGGGCGAGGATGAAGGCTGCACTCAGGAAGTTGATGAAGGTGTCCTGGTACTGGCGACGGATGCGGCGCTCGCGCTCGTCCTCGGTTTCATCGGTGAAGCCATATTGCTGCGTCTGGGGAAGTTCTCGGCCGTCGGATTCGACCTGGGCGATGGCAGCGTCGACGGCGCGCTGCAGAGGAAGGACGTATAGCTCGGCGTCGTTGTCGCGCTCGTCGTATTGAAAGCTCGTGCCCAGGGCGATGTCGGCTCGAAGGGTGTAGTTCCAGACGGAGCGGTCGCCGTCGCCGCCCTCGCTGGGGGACGAGTGGAAGACGACGGCGCCGAAGCAGTTGGATGCGCCGCGGAAGGAGACGTCACAGACAGAGGCCAGGTCGATTTCTTCCTCGAGGGTTCTTGGCGTTTTGCCTGCGTCGGTCACCACGCGGGAGAGGCTGTCGATGACTTGCTGGATATCGCCACGGCTGCGGCCGCCGTGGACGAATGCGACGGTGTCGCGACTGCTCTGGGCGTTGGCCAGCGCATCGGAAAGGGAGCGGATGTTGGTAGGGTCGGCGATGCCAAAGGTGTCTGTGGGAGTGTTGAGACGCTGGCCGGCGCCGAGATAGAGGGCTGCGAGGATGGGCAGGACGAGAGCACTGTAGATTGTGCTGGTGAAGTGGCGGAAGAGGATGATCTTGAGGGTCTTGTTGGCGAGGGTGTTGACCTGGCGGTAGAAGTCCATGGCGGGCAAGCCCTGGGTGGGAGGATTTCCCTCGAGGATGCTCAACAAAGACTCAGTTGTAATGGTCGTGAGGCGTAAAGGAATAATGAGTGCGATGTCTGTGTTTGTTTGCCTCGAAGGGCAAGACGCAAAGGACTTGATATAGAGAAGGTGATTTGAAGCAATATGAAATATGAAATACGAAATAAAGGAGGAAAGGTTGGCCGACTATATACACCAAGACCAAGGTAACGGGCAATGACTCCATCGTGCCCACATACATACATGCACACCAAGACCCTGAAGATTGGCATTGGCAGGGATCCAGCATGGCTGAGGCAGCCCTACGCCATTCCGGGCGTCAGGGACCATCCACATGCGCTGCAAAGGACCGAAAAGCGTAAAGCGCAGCTGTCGAGACGTTGAGAAGGATTCGATAATTTAGTGTAGGGAGAGTTGGGCCCATGGACAAGCCGCTAATTGCAGGGCTTATCATAGTTAGAGACAGGGAAGAGTAGAGATCGCTGAGTAAGTTGTACCGCGATTATCGATAGCTACAGTGCAAGCTATGGAGACAATACTGGACTCGAAGGAAAGCACGCCGGTTCTTCTTGGCGAGGTCCCATCATTCCATACCGATACCATATGAGAGGGGGACACACTGCCCAGTATGAAATGTGTTGTGAGCACCAAATGAAAAGAATCTCAGCCTCAAAACCGTGGAGTTACTGTTGCCTATGATGTGCAAGATGACAACAGCCTGTCTCGGAGCCTCTCAGCCCAGCGCTGCGTATTGCCGAAATAGGAAATCATGGTACGTGGGAACGGCGGGGTGGCCCGGCTGGTGGGTCCGATCTCCTAACCCTCTGTAACAATTGGCCTATGCCGTCGCTCAGCCCCAATCACAGATCTTAGCGACCCTTACCACACAGACGGGGGAGGAAGAGGAAGAAGAGGAAGAAGAAATATCTTATCTATTTTAATATCTCCAGGAGCCTATTTACAAATAACGGTATTGTACATCTGACGCAACCTTCCAGCTGCCCATGACGTGATTAAACCGTTCGCTCTCACCCACAACGCGGCACAGGGTCTAGCCTCCCCAATGACTGCCGCTTAAGAATGATGGCATCCCGAGTTGATGGTCTATGCACTCGGCCGAGAGTATATTTTGGAAATGAATGGAGGAATGAATGTACAGGGTAGCCAACTAGCCAAGCCATGGTGGCAGCAAGCATCGTCACCAGCCAGCGCCACATTCCTGGCCTCATTCACAGGTATATGATGAATTGGGACATTGAGTCAGCCCGTATCCAAGAGAATTTATACACATAAAGAGGGCTGCGGCGGCTGGGCGGCTGGGCGGCTTGCCTTCACTTCATCCATACTCACCTTCGACCAAATGCCCGGCCTAGGTATACTCGTGGACTCGGCGACTACCTCAGCAAGTGTTGCCGAGAACAGTGTGATCCTACAGACCTTCACGCGCATTTTAGCACTTGCCGCCGTCGTAGTTTTGTCTGGGTACGCATATAATGGAAGGCAGAAGCAAAAGAAGGTAAGTGTTTATGGCCGACACTTTTCCGCACCTCTACTCGATCCATGCAACATGGTATCTAACCAAGAGATCCTGGTCTTAGCTTGAGATGGCAATCGTGGAGCAGTTCGATTGCAAGCCAGTCGTCCCTTTCGTGCCCTACAAATGGCCGCTTGCCCTCGATCTCCTAAAGCGACAGTATGACATCCTCGTGAGCAGTCACACCTTCGAAGGGTTTACACCATACTTCGACATCGCAGGGACTGTCTGCGTACACTTTTTCGGGCAAAAGGGATATTTTACAACCGACCCTGACAATGTCGAAGCGATTCTCAATACCAAGTTCGAAGACTATGTCCTGGGCAGTCGTCGCCTGGCCGGTCTCCCGCTCTTAGGTGAAGGCATATTCACTCAAGACGGAGCGCCTTGGAAACACTCCCGAGGGCTCATTAGACGGCAATTCGCCCGTGTTCTGAAACAGACCCCCCAAGCCTTTACGGGCCATGTCCAGGCACTTGTCTCACGCATCGCTGAAAATGCGGTTGATGGACGAGTCGATTTGCGGCCGCTAATGTTCGAATACACGCTCAACACTACGACGATGCTTCTCTTTGGCGAGCCGCACAATAGCATGCATCCGAGAGAGCGCGAGGCTGTACGGGAAAACTTCGACTATGCCGCTGCGGGATTCAGCATCCGCATTCGGCTGGCTGACGCTGCGTTTCTGTATAACCCTCCCAAATTTAGGAAGAGCTGCCAGGCTGTCCGCGATTGGGCCACATTCTTTGCAGCCAAAGCAATCAAGTACATGGACGATTTTGGAGAGGAGGCGGCAGCAGAGAAGTACACCTTCATCATTGATCTGTGGAAGGAAATGCGGGATTTTGATCTTGTTCGGGATCAGCTTCTGCATGTCCTGGTTGCGGGGAGGGACTCGACCGCAAGCCTGCTGTGCTGGACCATGTCAGTCAATATCCTTGCCTGCGATGCCCCTACTGATTCAGCAGATTTCATTTGGTTCGTAACCCCGATAGCTTGAAGCGACTCCACGACGAAGTAGCTTTGCTCCCCAAAGAGGGAGACATCACTCGGGACCAGATCCAAAAGCTTCCTTTCCTTCGCTGCTGCTTGAACGAGAGTATGTCGCATTAAACGCCCGCTCCGTATGTCGCTGACATGGAAAGCCCTGCGACTATACCCGACCCTACCCATGAATCTTCGGTTTGCCAACAAGCCCACTGTACTCCCGCGAGGTGGCGGAGCAGATGGCAAATCACCCGTTATGTTGCCAAAGGGATCGGGCATTGTCTTCTCAGCCTACCACCTGCACCGGCTCCAGTCTATATACGGGCCAGACTCCAGGGTCTATCGCCCTGAGAGATGGGAGGACGGGGAATTGATTAAGAGGGCCCGCCCAGGCGCCGGCTACGTTGACTTTAACGCTGGTCCGAGATTGTGCCTAGGAAGTAAGTCAAGATGCAGCATGTAATTGTCTAATTGGTTGCTGAAAACTTTTGCAGAGGACTTTGCACTGATGGAAGCAAGCTACGCAATTATCAGAGTGCTGCAAGCATATCCAGGAATCAGGCTTGCGCCTGGTGTAGCAAATGAAGCTGTTGGACTGGAAAGGCAGACATATACGATCGGCTTGACTCCTGCGGATGGTGTACATGTAGCTCTTAGATAGCCTGTAGAGAAGGTAGCTGAAGAATGCACGCCTTGTGCTTCAGATCCATCATCTAGCGGCGGTACGTGGGCGGCAGTGGCACGAACTATATCAGCGTCACATCTATATTAAGAGTAGTAGTAGTAAAAGAAGATTACATTCCTGGGTTGGTCTTTGTACTTGTACTTGTTGGCTTTGGCTCAAAAGTAACCGTCGTCTCAGCTTCTTTCAGTCTCCCCCCAATATCACCGCGCCCGCCCTCGAACGTGTACCGCAAACAGCCAACCTGGCATGAGCCGCCAACACGGCCATTGCTGCCTACGCTGAGAGTCAGTCGTCCATCTCGAATATAAGCACCAAGGGAGAGGCGGTGGTGGCCACTTACACATGGTATAATCCTCTCGGACGAGCAAGTAGGCCGTGATCAAACTCGGCGAACCGAGCGGGAGGCCAAAGCTCTGCCTGCTCACCTCAGTGACGCAGCCAGCAATCCACTCGCACGAGTAATAGTAGTTGACCCCCAAGTGTCTACGCCCCATTGCGTCCGTGGCGGGTCGCCCGGCCCGATGGTGTCGTCCTCGACACCTCCTCGGAGGTTGCTGAAGAGCCGCGACCCAGTGTCCTGGTCATCCGGCTGAATGTCACCATGGCCCGGAAAGTCTGACTCGTCGAAACAGTTGATAGGGCCCCGTCTTAATGGCGTGATTACTTGGGTGGGCGTGCTGCTCGTCGTCGTTCTCGTTGTCGTCGTCCTCGTCGTCGTCACCGGGCCCGTGATGGTTGTCGTCGGCGCCGTGTAGTCGCTTGAGCTGGGGTCCTTGGGGTCCTGGTAGCCCGGGGGGAAGCCGGTCGGCGTCGCACCGCACCAGTAGCCGGAGCAAACAGAACCGCCGCACCCGTTGGCATTGGCGCACGTCGGCCCCACGGTCGGCCCCGTGGTGAAGCTGATCTGGGTCCCTCCGCCGCCGTTCGGGGGCAGCGTGCAAAACTCGCCGCCCTGGCGCTCGAAGAGCAGTGCGGCGTTGTCGGCGCTTCTTCTCGCCATCATGGGGACATCTGCAAACTCCGCCATGGACACCCGGCCACACAGAGGGGGCGGGCTGTAGTCGGTGATTGTCTCAGGGAGGTCCGGGCATACCTTGTTCGGGTCGTCGCCATCGGAGCGGACCAGGCAGTTGGTTACCTGGTCCATTCCGTTCCATATCATGGGAACGACAGGGTCACCCACCTGAATGGCGTTCGGGGCTGGCACAATGTTGCGCTGCAAGGCGAGGATCATGGCCTTGACGGCTGCTGGTCCTGAGCTCGACGGGTGATTTACTGGAAGCAAGCACGGGTCAGCAGAAGCAACAAACGAGAAAGGAACCTTCAAATACACTGATCACGCCACGGCGACGGCAAGGCCTTGAAGTACGCAGCGAGTCCCGCCACCTGCGGTGCTGCAAAGGAACTGCCCCGTTCGAACGGGTATCCGTTGTTGCCTGTGCCAATTGTGAATAAATCGTGAGCAAATGCGTAGATATTTACAAACGAGGCCGCCTGAGAGTACGGCGCCCTCTTGCCTCCCAGGGTGGCTGCGCCCACGAGGATCATGCTTTTGATCTGACCATAGGGATTGTCCGCGACTGCGAAGCGCTGGGGGTATGTGTCGACAGCTTCGCGAAATGGGCGATTCGGATTGTTGCCTTCGACTTGCGTCGCAGCCCAGTTTCCGGCTGATACGACCAGCGTCACGCCGGCCGCGTCCATTCTCTGGAGTATGTCGTGCAGTCTCCTGGGAAAGGCCGGCGTCCAGAAGTTGGCCTGGGAGCCCCACGAAATATTGATGACCGAACTTGCCGGGCTTCTTCCCTGCTGGTTCATGTCGTCCCAGGCCTCGAGCAAATCCTCCAAGTACCAGTCGCGAGGATCGTCGCTCACGGTGGGCGAGTCCGGGGCATGCGTCAGGCAGCCCGAGTAGACTACGTTGCAGAGCTTGCAGACTCCCAGATCAATACCATTGATGACGGCTGCCACGTTGGAGCCGTGTGCTCTGCCGACCAAGTCGTCTCCGGGCGTATCACTGCCGTATTGGGGCCTCAGTGGTCTGGGCTGTTGGCCAGGCCTGTTCCGCCACTCCAGATGGTCGACATTGACACGGACGTCGCCTATCGTGTAAACCGTTATTCCGGACCCGGCGTTGTCGTCGTAATAGTACTGGAAGTTCTCTGTACCAAGCAGTTCTCCCCTTCCACCGGTGTTTCGTTGTCTGAATTGCTGGCCCGGGGGTAGCGATATCAAGGCATCGTTCAGCAACCCTCTGGACACGGCCGTCGTCGGAGCCCTCTTCCAGGGCCCCGTCTTGCCTGGAGCCACGTCGGAGCCATCCAGCGTGTCGCTTGTTTTATTGAGTGCGTCCGCTTCCTCTTCTAGTAGCTGCAGGTCGCTGGACCTACTTGCAAGCAGCATTCGTTCCTCGTATGGCAGCTGAGGGCTGACCTGTTGGATGTTGTTGACGTTCCATTCTCGGTAGTGATATACCTCTTCAACATCATCGCGGCTCTCCAGTGTGGGTTTAAGGTCCCTGGGGAGCTACTCTACCCAGATGAATGCCGTATAATGGCCCCCGCCCAGGGCGTTGCTGGAGGTTACCTCTCGGTGAACAAGGCTTTGTCCATCTCCCCCACGTAGCGCCTCCCTGATGGCGTTGGCCTCATTTTGGTTCGTAGGGTTCCGTAGATAGATAATGGCAGATAGCGCACATGCTGCGCGCTTGTATAAGCTGCATGGGCTGTCTTTGCTTGTCCCTCCTTTGTCGCTTCTCTCGTCGACGGACCCAGTCCGCTCAGCGACAAGGCTGCTCAGGGTCGGAGAAGTATCCGTCTCATTGCTCGATGTGGTTACTAGTGCTGCGCGCCCGAATTTAAATGTGCACGACTCGATGCTGCTCGTGTGCGCAGACGAGTAGCTGACGGAGCAATCCGAGATGGTTTCGCACTCGGTCTCGGAGGCGGTAGGTCTTGTCAATGTCGCCGAGACGGTGAAGAAAGTCGTCGTCGTACATATAGATGCCTTCTGGGTGCTTGAGCATTCCTTGGTCGGCTCTGACGAGTATTCAAGCTAACCACCGGGTCCTATAGTGATGGGCGGCCACGGCGCCAAGCTGCCGCTCAACGTGAAACCAGGTGGCCATGTGATGCCCGGAGGAGGTCCCGGCGGGTAGATGCCAGGAGGATAGGACCAAAACCTGCCTCCGATTACAAGATCATCGCGGTTGATGCAAACAAAGAAGAACCACAGATCGCAGGGCTGATTGGAGCCGCCGTCAGTGGGCTCTGCGCTTTACACCACCGAGCTGATAGGGGATACCATGCCAGGAGGCCACGTTGTCCAGATTGGAAGAGGTGTAGTTGTCGTCTCACCAGTGCGCGTTGGCTGTGTCGTGGGCTCCTCTGTGGGAGTCGGGAAGCTCGTCACAACACTGCAATCAGCGGACACAATTCCTGTCGTAGAGCCAAGGAAGCCAACAACCTTTGTGGTCGGGCACATGAAACCAATGGCAAACGAGGTTGGATTAGTGCGCTCTGTGTAAGTGGTTGTCGCCGGTGTTGCACAAACGATGGAGTCATCGGGCGGGCACTCGACAGTAATGGGCGATATGACGGTAGGAAGGGTGATAGTGGTGACTGTGGCGCCGGTAACTCTCAACGTAGATGTGATGCCGGTATAATAGTTCCCGCTGCCGTCTGCGTTGCCGCCACCAGGTACAGTAATGGTGTTGGAGTTTGCCGGGCCCTCATTGATCTGTGGCCACGGGGGAAGCGGGACGATGCGAGCCGTAGTGCCGCTCGCGCCGTCGGGCAAACTGATGGTGACTAGGGGAACGTTGACGCTTGGCGAGGCAATAATGCTTGACTGTCCCGAGATAATGTTGTAGTTGGAGAAGGGTATACCGTCGATGGGTATGCCCGGAATGTTAAGCACCGTGGTGATGGTCGTCGTGACAAACGTTACTCCAACCACGCCGGTGGTGGTGACTGTCATCGTACCGCCGTATTGGAAGGATGTTGTGTACGGGCTGGGGGATATCGTCGTTTCAATGGCAGCGAGCTTGTCGGGAGCACCAGGAGGCAGCTAGCAACTAAGCACGTTACCGTGGCTGACGTCCGGATCTCGGTGCCGACGAAGATGGTATTGATGTTGTCGAACCCGTCGAGTGGAAGCCATATGCTAATCTCGGTCGTGAATCCGCGTTGGTTCTCATCCTTGGAGACGACGGTACCGTCAATCCCCACGGCCATGTCAGAGATTGCAACGGTGAAGAGGTTCAGGAACACCACGTCGGTAGACCCGACGACTCTGAGGATGCGCTGCTGGCACTCATTTGTTTCGAGGCAGTCCTGCCAGTAGTCCTGGAAGAAGCTGTACAGACCTGCGCCGTGGACCGTTACGGAGCTTGAGCCAGAGATGACCAGCCAAGGCGCGAGCCGTGTCGCCCCTGCAGCTGCTAAAATCGGGATCGCTGGGGAAGCTCACAGCGACAGTGAAGGGCCCCGGGGCAATGGGATTGGGCTGGTATTAGGGTGTCTCGGTGTGAATGTGGCCCAAGTAGACGTTGCTGGCCCCGTACACGAGGTAATTGTACATGACCGAATGCTCACTTCAGCCACCGTAGAACCACGAGTCCTCTCCCTCGATGAGCAGACCGCGAGCGCAGTAAATGCTAATCTGGCTCGACAGCTTGTCCGGGCTATCGTAGATGCTCACGTCATTGTCATGGTCGGCCGTCCAGACCCAGACATTCTCAAAGTAGCCCGAAGCCTGCTTGGTAACATGCATCATCAGAGAGGCCGCGATGCCAATCTCGCCGGGGTTGCCAGCCCTGACCACCACCTTAGGTTCCGTCATGTCAGAGAAGTAGTAGCCTGTGCCTTGGGTCTGGGACTAGCTGGCGCCCACAACCCGAGACCCGGTAGGGATCAAGACTGTACCGCCGATTTGATAGACACCGGCAGGGAAGTAAGCGATTCGTCCAGACGCCGCCGCTCTCTGGGGGAAGCCGTTGACACACACTGTCTGGTCCCCGGTGCCGTCGTTCCTGCAACCGCCATCTGTGGTTGCTATGGAGAACCCGGACGGAGGAACATTCGCATACTGGGGTCGCGGTCGGACAAATAACTTGCCATCTTGTAGCAGGCTCTCGCCCTTGGACGGTCCCTTCACAGAGCCCGTAACGCCCGAGCCCTCATCGCCCCTGTAGACAGTGCTTGTCGTTCAGAGCTCGATGGTACCCGAAGTGTCCAGCAAGGTACTCCCGCCGTCGACCTGGACGACCCGGCCGACATTGTTGACATCAACATTATCGAGCACAATGTGCAGCGACGTAGACCTCCCGTTGGTCAATATACCCACAGGCACGTTGCGGAGGGTGCTGTCAACGATAGAGATGGATCCGACGCCTTGGCCAGTGCTGCCGCCCACGCCACTGGTGTTGAAGGCGATCGCACCACCACTGACCTCGATGCGTTGTCAACCCAGCCCCAGTCCCAGATCATCTGAACTGCAGTCAGATAGTCGTTCAACTTGAGGTTGTGGGTAGTATACTTCTGCGAGCTAGCACGCCAGCCGAGATGTAAGGTAATAACTATATGTAGTAGTGTTGCACGATACGTCATGGAAGGTGCGTCCGGGTGGTCAGAAGCAGAAGCAGAAGCAGAAGCAGAAGCAGGCTTTTAAACCTTACAGGGAGCAGCGGTAATAACAACAGCAATAGTTGCAGGAGAGGTAACCACAACTGCAATATATGGAGTTGCTTGCGTTACAGCTGTAGCAAGCTGCCTACTCCCTCCGAACTGGGAGGATGGCGAGGATGACAACGAAGAGGACGAAGAAGAGGACGAGGACAACGATCAGGATGACGAGAAGCCAGATGGGCTCATTCTGGGAGACCTCGGTACCCCCCGATCAATGAGAATCTTGCGAAAATCCTTGCTAATTGGCACAATGATGCCAACCCCTCCCCCTGGATTCGACGACGACGATGACATGAACGGCTATTTTTAATCAAGGGTCATCTATTCATACCTGGTTGTTGGCAAACTGTAATCATAGAGTCACATTTCCTGCACCAATATCAAGACATTTCAGTTAGCCATATTATCCATCCACATAAGACCAAAACTGTGTTTCTGTTCATCAACATTCATGCTGAGCTTTCCAAAGGGGTCTTGATGTTTTCTTGTGACTGGTCGACAAGGAATCCCGTAGGAGTAGACTCCAGCTTCTCAGAATGACAGATGGATCCCCTTTCCAGTAAAGGAGACCCAGACTCTCCGGATGTCTGGGTGGCCATTTCATCTGCCTTGGAGGAACTGGGCATCTCCGAATCGCAAATAGTCGCTTCCCCCTTTGAAGGCGAATCATGCCCTTGAGAACCAAAACTGGATCCGTCTTCAGATAAAGGAGATTCGGCCTGTTCGGGCTGACAAACTACTTCTTTCTCTAGTGAATCGGCTTCGGGTGTGTCAAACTGGCTGTTATCACCCCCGCTCAATGGAAACGACTCAGCCACTTCAAGGTCAGCACCGGCTTCCTCCTTGAGCTCAGAAGAACCATCTTTCTCAAGTCGAGATATAGGCCCTTCATCGAGGTCAAGAGACTCAAGCTTCTCAGGATCGAAAGCGACTTCCTTGAGTACAGGAGATGCAGGCTTCTTGGATTGAGACGTGTCTGCTATCTCCAATGATGGATGTTCATGCTTTTCAGGGCTACAGACTGCCCCTTCCTCGGATACTGGAGATTTGGGCTTCTCGGGTTGAGAAGTAGACTCTTCGTCGAACGAAGGAGGCTCAGGCTTTTCAGAATGAGGAGTGAGTGCTTCCTCTAGCAATGAAGACTCCGTGCTCGCTACTTCTTCAAACTTCATCTCTGTATCTTCATGGGTTGGTAGGGCAGATGTCTCAACAAAGTCATCGATTCCATTGGGATATTTTTCAAGCAACAGTAACATATCTTCCTTGACTCTGCCAAGTTGAGAATGTTAGAGCTCGGATGTACCAAGGTGTTTCAGAGTACTCACGTTTGACGTAGATATGCTCGGTGTTCATGTAAACCGGAGTTGATAAGATTGTCGCGCCTGATGCTGGTCAACTTCGCACAACGAAAACAAACATCATATGAAGACCAACATTGCATAAAGAGTCAGACGGTCGTCAAAGTCAGCCAACGGTTCTGAGGCATCAACACATTTCTTGTAGTAGGCAATGTGATCGTTGGAGAAGATGTAACGTGTCTCGCGCATCATGAAAAGTTCCACTAGAAGATCCGTCAGCGAGTGTTGGTGGCAAGCCAGGGCCTAGGTTGGGCTTTGGGTGCAATGACATACTTTCGCTGTGCCCGTAGCAGCAGCAAGCATCGAACAATATGACCTTGTTGGTTACAGAATCGATATCGGTGTTCCCGTGCCAGAGATCCCCATGGATCAATACCGGGTTGATGCTCCTTCCCCCTGTTTCGAGCGGTCGAAGCAGTCGGGGAACAACCTTTTCAATGAATCTGCCTGCAATTTCGTTGAACTCATCATCTTGCCCGCGTATGCTCTGTTCCCACTCGATGTCTGATTTCAGCTGGCGGGCAAACCATTCTTCCCATGTATCGCACCAGTCGTTGATCAAAGGGACATAGCCGTTGAACGTCGGTACATGAAAGCCGAACTTGCCATTTGGGGAGATTCCCGAAGTCTGTAGCGTCCTGAGGACGTCTACCAGTGGGGCGGCCTCGGGAACTCGATCTTTAAAGTCCCGGTACAAAGCAAGATAGAATGACCTGGAGTCGTCGTCCTTCAGTGTTCCATGTGCGACGGGAACCACGACGTTGTCGGGTATATGTTTCCACATGGCCAACTGGCTCTCGTACTCTCCTCGTGCCATTTCAGCATGGCGATCCCGTTGCAAAATCTGTAAAGACATCACAAATGAGGCTTCAGAAGCTTGTACTAGAGGCCTATTAGATAAACACCCCTTACCTTCAAAAAGTATGCTTTCTCGTCGCCATCGACTTCCACTTCCACCTTGTATCCATTCGCCCAGCTCGGAGTTCCATGGCGCTCCACATAGACGACTTCACAGCCAGCAGGAAGCGCTCGAAGCCAGTTAGTCCGGTGCAAAAGGGCTAATCTTAGGTGCAAGCACTACCTTCGATGATGGCGGGATCGAGCACCTCATCCATGGTGAGTTGAATACTGCGTCCAAGACGGTTGAAACATCAAGGTATGAAATGATCAGCAAACCCCTCTTTGGAACCCCTCCTGACGGTGGTGTCACAAACCAACATCGGTATCTGGGGCGGTTAAGCCTGCCATCTGGTTGGTGTTTGACCCCTGTATTGCCCGTCCCAATCCGTTGCCGTCTGTCAGCCTCTTATCGCTGCCTCTGACACACGGACGACGACATCCGAGGGAACAGGGAATCTTCTAGAGAAAATGGATATACTGGCTTTGAAAGAATGAACCGCAGCCTGCCCGAGCAAGTAACTGATTTTGTGGTTGCACACCTTGAGGCAGATGGGCACATTTCCAGAGCTGTATCCATAGAGAGACGGGAGTCGCCGACCCAGCGCTTATTACATCTGACCATGTCCCTTGTCTCTTGCAGGGGTTGGCTGCCTGTGTGTGCTGAATGCGACCTTACAACTCCGACACAGCAATTCTCCCACCTTCACCTCAGTTGCCTCGTGGTTGAGCCAAATGGGACGTCAGCGGCTCTATGATGGCCGTAAGTAGCGACAATCACGAGACACTCATGACTCCCCGTGCAACAATCTCGATATGGCGTCTAACCATACTTCACAGGGCCGCATCTTCAAGCTACCCCACCGAGCACCGAACGATGAGCCCGGCGAGGGCGATTTCGACGCGAGGTCCAATCCTCTCTCCGCTACCACGACTCTTATACACGCAGGGAACCCGAGCCGCCCATCTCGAGATACACCCCAAGATGACAGGGACGATCAGCGGCGGTCGTCGTTCCTCAGTCGCCGTTTCAGCTCCATCTGGACAGAGAGTGCGACCGAGGAGGGCACGCGGGGGCCGCTAGGTCTGCGGCTGCTGTTCGCGTCACCAGAGCCCATGGTTGAGATCATTTTTGTGCATGGCTTGTGCGGAGGATCCGTAAAGACATGGCAAAAGGGTCAAGATCCTAGGTTGTTCTGGCCGCAACACTGGCTTCCAAGTGAGGCTGAATTCCGCAGAGCCAACATCCACAGCTTTGGCTACGATGCGGATTGGAAGAAATCGCAGCCCAGCATTCTCGGAATTCATGACTTCGGGCAAGCTCTATATGAGGAGATCAGGTCATCGCCTGCATTGAGGCGCAACCCTAAAGTATATGGTCCGGTCACAATGTTGAGCAAGTGAGGCGGCTAACCAGCTCTGCCTGCATAGAGCCCCATCGTTCTCGTGGGACATTCCATGGGCGGACTTGTCATCAAGAAGGTACATGCCAGCAGAGTACTCCAATTAATCCTTGCAATCATATTCTCATCACTTCTTGTACCAGGCACATATATTAGCCCATCGCAATCGGGACCAATGCGATGTCTCTGGACGAATCCGAGGCATTTTCTTCCTCGCCACTCCGCACAAGGGATCAGACTACGCTGCGCTCTTGAATAACATTCTTAAAGTTTCCGGGATTGCCGGTCTGTCTTCATCTCGAGAGTACATCGACGGTCTCAAAGTCGGATCCAAGTCGACGCAATTCATCAATGATGAGTTTGGGAGTTGCATCGCAGATCTTACCATCTTTTCGTTCTTTGAGACCTTGCCGACCAATATTGGCATCTCTTCGACCATAGTCGTAGATAAGGAATCAGCAGTCTTGGGTGAGTGTGAATTGACGACAAATGGGCTTCACGGAGCCGAGGCAGTTGCAATTAACACTCCCGTTTTCGCAGGCCCCGGATACCACAATGAAAGAGTCACTTACCTCAACGCGAATCATCCAAATATGTGCAAGTTCTGTGATCCCAACGATCCCAATTATTTGACACTGAAGAACGCGCTCGGGTCATTTATTGAAGATATCCTAGAGGATGGTAAGTGGACTTGGTCAAGGGCTAAGGTCTACGAAGCACTAACATGCCGTTGTTTAGACATGGCACAAAACGAAAGACGCTCGTCCTCTGATCTCCTGGCCGTACGATCATACCTAGGTACCCACGATTACCCTGAAAATCGCCAAGACAGGCTGAAGGGGTCTTGCCAATGGATAGACGAGCGCGAGGACTATAAAGACTGGAGGGATGGTACACCCAGATGCGACAAGAGCAGAAAATACAGGCCGTCCATCTATTGGGTGACTGCGAATCCTGGGGCCGGAAAGACGGTATTGGTGACTCACGTCGAGTCCCAACTTGAAGAGTTCGGGCTTGAGAATAGCGCATACTACTTCAACTTCGGAAAGAAGGAGTCTCGTTCACTAGCCGGCTTGCTGCGCTCCATCGCGTATCAAATGGCTCGGTCGAATGCAGCTGTCCGCGAGACACTCATGAAATTCCACGATGAGGCTTCAACGCTCGACCTCGACGATGCTCGAGCTATATGGTCCAAGATATTTCGAACCGGAATTTTCCAGGTCAGTCTTTCCGTGTTCTACGCGAGGCAACGAGTCTCGCGAATTGACGCCTCTCTCCATCCAGTGCTTACATGCAAGTCACCATTAGACCTCTATATTAGCAGCGCAATACTGGCTTCTAGATGCCATCGACGAGTGTGTTGCGTATGCCGAATTCTTCACTTTATTGAGAGGGACGCCCATCTCATTTCCACTGAAGGTGTTCATCACCAGTCGCAAGCTAGCAGACATGCCAAAGCTAGTTCGACAGCTTAACGACATCGACCTGAATGTAGTGGAAATACCTATTCAAGACACAATGAGCGACATTGAGCTCTACATAGCCAGTCGAATGGCTGATTTGCCGGTCGAGAATGAGGAACAGGCAGCCGAGCTGACCAACCAGATCATCGCCAAGTCAAATGCCTCCTTCCTCTGGGTACGCCTCGTCATGGACGAGCTGGAGGGTGTATACGGACACGAGAGCATTGTGGAAGTTCTGCGTGGCATTCCAGAAGGCATGGTGTCGTACTACCGGCGCACTGTGACGGAGATGGCAGAGAACAAGAGGGAACGACACATTGCTAGGGCCATCTTACAGTGGGTTGCCCTGGCCTCCCGACCCCTTTCGACCCTTGAGATCGCCTACGCAGTCTCTGTCGATGTCAAGACACAGTTATCTAGCCCTAAACCCGCTATTGAGGGTCTATGTGGTCACCTCGTTGCTATCGATGCCGAGTCCGACCATGTCCGCATCATCCACAGCACCGCCCGGGCGTTCCTCTCTTCCGAAGATGCAGGAGAGTTCCGAATTTCTACAGCGGAGGCACATGAGCGGATAGCGCTCGTGTGCTTGAAGTTACTCTGTGGCCCTGAAATGCAACCCCCAAGACACAGGCGAATGCTGGACCAGAAGCGGCCAGCAGCAAAGGCCCCCGCCCTCCTTGACTACGCAATCAGCCATTTCTCAGACCATGTCTTCAGCGCTTCAGCAAGCAGCGATGAGCTTCTTGCTGCGGTAGTCAAGTTCCTCTCGTCGACAACCCTTACTTGGATTGACAAGGTTGCGACGAAGGGAGATATGCACAGTCTTGTGAGAGCTGCCAGAAATTTAAAGGCCTATTCGCTTCGGAGATCCAAGTACAGCTCGCCTCTAGATCGACATGTCGTATGTGTGGATTCCTGGGCCACTGATCTCGGCAGGATAGCTATCAAGTTTCACTTTGCTCTTTCGACGTACCCACAGTCTATATACTTCTTGATTCCTCCTTTATGTCCGACAAATTCCGCCATCCATCGCCAGTTCCGACGGATGCCGGACAGTCTTACTCTGCTTGGCCCAACTGACCAGCACTGGAACGATTGCGTGGCGACCTTGGACTTTGGCGACAAGACCGCGACTGCTGTATCATGCGGCGAAAGCCTAATCGCGGTCGCGTTTGAATCGGGAGACATTTGCTTCTATAATACCAGAAACCAGGAGACAGAGTTGGTCGTACATGAGGATCTCGCTGTAGATCTATTGCAGTTCGACCCGCAGGGCTTGTTCATTGTCGGGTCGAACAGACGTTTCCTGATGCTGTGGGACTTACAGGGAAACCTGCTATGGAAGACCCGAGTCCGAGTTCGTTTCTGGCTGCTTGCCTTTTCCCCGACCTACGTGCTCGGTGTCGCGAAACAAGGCAAGGTCCTGAAATGGGACATCGAGACGGGGGAGCCGATCGACGAACTCGCCTTGACTTACGAACCGCCGGAGGATGCTACCGTAGCCCACAGCATATCCTCCAGAGCACCCTGCACCGCTTCAATCTCACCAAATCAGGAACTTATCGCGCTGGCCTATAGAAATGGACCAGTGTGCCTATTCGACCTGGAGACTACAGGTTTCGTTTGTTGGGCACCCGACGCCAAGAACCGCTGCCCGCAGTATCTCATCTTTCACCCAAATGCCGACGTGAACCTGCTGCTTGTCATATACAATGAGTCGCACATGTCCTTGTTTGACCCATGGACAGGAGTGGTGGTAAATGAATACGAGCCGGAAGAGCACATCATCTCCATCTCTGCCACATGTTCGCCCAGCGGAAACACCTTCGCGACCGTTGACATCCAGGGCACTCTGCGAATATGGGATTTCGAGTCCCTTGCTGTGCTTTATCATGTCCTAACGCCGAACCAATCCTTCCGGATGCTCGAGTTTACTTCGGATAACTTCAGTCTCCTGGATGTGACGGACCACGAGATGAAGGTTTGGTCGCCCGCGGCATTGATGCGGAAGACCGTCGAGGAGGAGGCCAGCATCAGCGACCAGCCCGAAAATATCGTGGTTCCAGAGGGACAATTTGAGACGCTTCAGTCGTCGAGAGTCAGAGCGTTCGCAGCACACACAAGCGATCCGATATTTTTTGTCGGCAAGAACAACGGTGACGTTGCTTTCTATAGCCTGACTGACGGCAAGGAGGTGGGCGTTCTATACACTCATCAAGATTCGGTCGGCTATCTTGCCTCGTGTAAAGGAACTGTCATTGCGTCGAGCGACCTCTTCAACATAATTCAGGTTTGGACTCTAACCATACGGAAGCCCAACATAGTCCAGACCAATGAGCTGAAGCTGAAGACTCGCGCTGCTTCATCCATCCGTCAATTACTTCTCGACGATAGCGGAGAGTTCTTGCTGGTCTCTACAACACGAGCAGATATTGTCTACCGAACATCCGATGGCACCATGATTGGGTCCATGGATTGGGCTGATGACGAGAGAGTATCATGGAAGTGGGTTGCCATCCCCGACAATGGTCAAGGTCCGGTATTTGCACTCGTCCACGACCATATCCTGTCTCATTATACGGCCTCCAGCTTCCCCAGGTCCAGTCCCGTGCCACCAATTCGTCTCGACCATGTTACCGATGCAAGACTCGAAAACTGTCGCACAGACGCTGTGTTTTTTAACGCCTCTACTAGACACCTTACACTGCAGTACTCCCAGAGGTCTTCGACTAAGACACACTGCTCAATTGCTATCTTCCAGCTGCCCCAAGCTGGTGTTTCAACACCACCCCAATTGTCGCCTCTCCAGAACTCGTTGGGAGCAACTCCATCCGCATTCTCATCATTCAAGTTTTCCCTAGGTTTCAACGCACTCGACAACAGATTTATGTTCCTGCGCAAGGACTCCTGGGTCTGCTCCATTCCCATTGACGGCAGCAATTCTCAGTACGCGCGACACTTTTTCGTGCCCAATGAGTATGCGACTATGAACAATGAGTTGCTGCCCATACAAGCTCCTGGTGGCATATTTATATTCTGTCTCTTCGACAGGATAGTCATCATCAAAAATGGGCTAAAGTTCCACGATCATGTTCAGATAAAAATGACATAGATGTACCTAGAAGGCTGATATATCTTGCCGTCCAGAGGTGAATGACCTCAATATACTACCTATTCATCCAGTTATCTTCAAGGTCTCATTCGTCCTCTCTTCCCAAGTGTTTTGTGATCCGTAGATTACAACAAGAAGGTGCAAGATACACAGCCCCAATTCACGTCATCCTCCATGTCCTCTGTTACAGCTTCTAGCTTTGTACTGGGAAGGAGCCTCAATCAGTTCCAAGCGTAGAACTCATTCGCCTCAAAGACCATGCTCTCCGACCGCTGCCCTCCGGTATACCGGACCATTGAGATACCCGACTTGCGTTGGACCTTCTCAATCACCTCACTGGGTACGAGCGCCGATATCCGCGCAGCAGCGGCTTCAGCATGGCTGTCAGGGCTCCAAATGGACACAGCCGACAGGTTCCAAGCTGATGCTTCAATTCTTGCATCCAATAGCAAGCTTGCAATCGCCTCGATGTCCTTCTCATCATTCCCGGGGCGTGATATCCTCTGGATGACCAACTGGTTACGGCGGAAGTCGTGATGCCAGTATATCCATACACCAGCTACTTCGTCAATTGATCCCTTGAACTCCGTGACCCTGCCATGGAGCTCGGAAGCGTAAAAGTCACCTCTACCATGAAGCCAGCCAACTATCTCAGCAGTCGGTAGCACGGCAATGGTTGTCATATCAGACGCAAAGTCTCGGTTCTCTGTACTCTCGACAAGCCTCTCCGTGTCGCGGTGGCAAAGTGGTGGTACATCTGAAGCCTTCAACAGCCTTGTGGGAGGCAGGTTGGTCTTCTCGGTCGGTTCCTTCGTCTTGGTAGTGATGAGAAGTTCCCAAGATGGATGTACATTCCACCCTCTCGACTCGTAGTACTGGATACGAAAGCTTTCAGTACAAACTCATCCTCTTCTGCTCATTTGCCAATCACTTACTGAGCTGAGACGACTGTATACGAAGCTAGCGCTTCCCTCACCTGGACCGTCCATCCATTCGGCGACCTTCTTCAACATGAATGAAGCCAGTCCTTGGCCGCGATGTGTCTCGTCGCTGACGACTGATGCGATACAATAACCGCGCCGGCGCTTAGTCCCAGACGCATCCCGAACAATGAGGTCCCTGTGTATGGTCTTGCATGTAGCCAGAACCTGCTTCGGCTGCTCCTTGTTATATAAACACCAGAATCGCCATCCCCCATTACGGGTCAATGGGAGCGTGTCTATAAACATCTCCCTCCTAATATACTGCTCAGTTGTGAGAGGCGTGCGGAAGGCCGTGGCGCCAAGCTTGTAGCATTCGAGCTTCTGGTCTCCGGTCGCCTCGCCGAAGAGGGCTGTAATCGGCTGCGGCGAGGACTGGATGTCGATGGATGGTGGGAGCGGCATCCTTACAACGGTCGTGAAGCACGTCAATATGGGCAGTATGGAATCTCTGGTCTTGGATGAAGAAGGGGCAAATTCTTCCCCGCCAGATTAGGCCAATACGACAACAGCCAACAGCCAGCTTCCCCTCATCTACGGATTCGACATGATGAATGCAGCAATACCAATTGCGACCGTGCGGGCGACCGCTTGAATGGATGTTATGGGGAGCCAGTTCACCTCAACTACTCTGTCTGCATATAAGACAATAATTTAGAATGCTCAGTGTCGAGTCCGGATATGACTTGTCTTCTCAATTGTCATAGCAGGCGAGTTGCTCTAATCTCCTTCACCCCGCAATTCACGACCCAGGGCCTACAGGTCGTGTCCCGGCTCCGACATAAATTCGGCTCAGAGAGTTGCTCCAGATGGCCATGCAGGTGTACACTGCACAACGTGTTTCAAGACTCCCAGCTAGGTAAAGAGAAAAGAGCAGTGCGTTGCGACAAGCGAAATTGCGCCCGCAATCTTGCATCAACCTGCTGCATCCTGACAATTGACACTCCTACAATTGACGGACGCAATCAGGAGCGAATTGGCCGACACACCCCCTCCGATCCTTTGCAAGGCAGGCATTCTTCCCACTCTCAACGTGGCTTTGAGCCCAGCAGACCGGCTTGCTCCATCAAAATGTCCCTCCCCGTGCACAGCCAAGTTGCATCTGCTATTGTACTTGAAACGCCCTGAGAACGTGGCTCGGAGGGTTGCTGACGAGCACCCGGCGCGGCTATGCCCGGCAACTCATGGCATGACGTATCCCACAATACGAGGAGAAGCGTTGCTTATTTCCTTGGTGGATAGGTTCGTATAGATAGCCCTGATAGCGCAGCGGTGCTCAGTTTAGAAACGTGCCAGGGAAGTAAAGTGCGAGGGCGGAACTTGTCCGTCTTGTTGTAGCTCAAACACCATGCCACCTGGGTGCGTTTTCATGGTCCTATTGCAGACAGAGAACATGTAAATGCTCTCATTTAGTCATCACTATCATCGTCATAGCCAAGCTCCGGTGAGCCTAAATGAAGCTGCAAGCTGCTGCAGTAACTGACAATCATCAAAGTTCCCTCATAGTCTCATTGTCCGTCCCAGGCGGCGCCTCCCCGAATTTCTCACCACAGGGCCGAGACTCGCCCAAACCAAGATGTCGTGTGGACCGATGGATTTAGGCAGCCAGATAAACTGTGCGATCTGCAACCTAGGTGTGCATGTTGTACGCGCAAGGCTCCCCGGCCATCCTCCTGGAGGCCCATGTGGGCAATTGACAGCGCTCGAATGGGCCATGGCGGGCGGACTCGGTGAGCTTGCAAGGCTCAGTGTCGATCCTGGTAGCGACCGATGCCTCTCTAGGCAGTTGGTTGGCAAATCACCAATCCTCCGCATTCAAGTCGACGGTTGATGGAGGCTGCCAGGCTGGCACTCGACGGTTCTCATTGATAGGGCCGAGTCTGACGAGTTCCGATACGCTGCCTCCAGATTCATCATGAGTGGTTACTTACGATGCAGGTTCGGCCGCAAGGGCAGAACATGGCAGCAACTGTTGGTGGCAAAACGGGCCAGGCGGTCGTCTTGTCGATGGTACGAGTGAGCAGGGATATCATCGTCCATCATCGCCATTACACATTTATTTGTCATTTTTTTGGTCGCCGATGATACGATCAATCTCACTCCCGGCTCGACGGACTGCTCGGACGGACAGGGCGTGCGATCAATCCAAGATGAAGACCAACACCCCAACGACCAAACAGGGACGGTTTTTTCGAGCATGGGTGTACATCTCCATTTTCTCAATTACCTGGGGAGGGGAAGAGCTGGATTGCGCAACTGAGCGCGAGCAATTTGTCGATCTTGCTGGGCTCTAGGCTCGGAGATGCAGATTCCAAATCCTGGCGCCCGTTGCAAGCGTCCACCCATCTCACCCCGCCTGACAGCCGGGCTGTCCATTGGCACCGTTGATCTGCGGAAAGGGCTGCTGGTCCTGAAGCTATCGCTGACGTGGGGGAGCCTGGAAATAGGCACAGATAAGATGGCTTGGCAGAAAGGAGGGGAGGGCTCTGCCTTCTAACCCCGACGGTGTTTTGGTCCGTCGATTATCCATTACCACATGTCATGACAAGCACGAGCAGCATGGTGAAAAAGCCGTCGTCACTTGGCTAGAATGCGGTGAGCACGGGTCCCTTTGTTCCCGTTGATGGTCGAAATCTTAATGCCAGCCAGGCGGACCAGCAAGGGCTTGTTGGACCTCTGCCCCTCCGCCACCATCGTCATCACTGCTCCGTGTGCCTGAATGGGTGAAGGGGGGCGCTGTCTGCAAAGGGTCCAACATTGCGCTTGTTATGTGCGATTTGGGCTGGCTGGCTGTCATTCTATCCGAGCTGACACACTCGACGTACCACGCAACCCTTTGCCACGACATGTCCGGCTTACCGTCCGCCCTCTTCAATGCAACGAAAGTGCAATTGCACGGCGAATGGGAGCGGTCCCTCTACCGGTCAAGCACGAGGGTGGAGAGAGTGTGACACGCAACGGGGCATTGAAGAAGAGGCCCGGCACAGCAACCCGCTCGCGCGACCTGTAAACTCTCCAGTTGGTCGCCTTGTGGTGATTGATCCATCTCAAAGTGCAACTTTACGTCGATAAAACCGAAGTTCTGCATATATTGTTTTGATTGACGTTATTCATCCTGCATTGTCAGCACACCAGCGGCGCATGCGCCGGTGACCTGCTGGAGACATGATGCAGCGATGCCTGTAATGTTTCTTCTTCTTCTCATACGAGCAGCCGGCCACATTGACTTTCGCCCCCAGTTGCTTCCACGGCCTTTCGCCGTCACCGCTCATCCATTCCAATTTTCCCGCCAATGGCAATTGCAATTTCCCGCCTCTGAGACAAGCGTCGGGCAGGGGAGTCTCTGTATCCTTTTGCCGCCTGCTGTAAAAGACTCTCACCGACCCGTTGGACTGGGTGAATCATAGCCCTGTACCGGGTCATTAGCTACTAAGCTATGTACATTCTAGTACTGTCTCAAACGCTGTACACTCTCAGTGCCGTTTTGGGAGGAGGGGGACCATGCTTCCATACATAGGTAGATGCCAACCACAGCTGCAACCCCTCTTGCCTGGTGTTGAGGGTCGGTGATGTGATTGCTGCCATCCTGCTGCAGACGCAGGACAAGAGATTTCCGTCACATCCCAATTTTCTCAGTGTTTCATTCGCGCAGGCAATGCCTTGCCATCCCAACCAACTGGACACATTCAGATCCAGGTTATACGATTGTCCAGTTGCAGCATGGTGACCCTTTTCTTGTTTCATTCGCCTTGTGGTCCGTCTGGAATCCTCATTGGCGGCAGGTGGCGGCTAAAACTTCCGAGGAATGTGGGCAATGATCGACCGGCCCCCAAGTACCCTCATCCTTTCCACCTTTTTGCGCTCCAGCAATCATGTCCTGGCAAATGGCTTCGCACGGAGAAGCCTCCCAGCTTCAGCTCCACCGCGTGTCTTGTCTCTACCGTGCAAAAAAAAAAAAAGCATCCTGGGCCCTCCCCCCGAGCCATCGCCGAGACAAAGGGTCGGCTCGCAGTCCCAAACATGAGCTGACCTGTATCCAAGACACTGCTAGTCCAATTGCAGATCCCACGGTCTCACACGCCCTCGCCCTCGTGACGTTTCATCAATTTACATTTACACTGGGCGTGTCAGTCACTTGTTCCCTTTCGCGACTGCTGCCAAGGGAGTCCCTAGCCTTTGAGATATCGTACGAGTTGCATTCGTGGTTAATGCCAGTGAAACAACTCCACAGGGCTACGCCGTGCTGACGATCGAATCACGACGTCAGTGTCGGAGGTCGCGGTATGCTTGGATTTCGCCTGTAATCTTGTACGACCCTATCAGAGGTGCTCGAGGCCGATGGCGTCTGCCACTGTTTCTCGTATGGATCTTAAATCTCTTCTTGGGTCCTCCCTGTGCAACGTTATCTCATCTCTGGTTCGTGATGGCTGCTCCCTGCCACGAAATCGCTCATTAGATCCGGCAGGTCTTCGGTCCAACCAGAGCAAAACTGTCACTATTGCCTCCAGCCGACCTTTCCATTTCCAAAGTGTGATGGGATCAACCCACAATGCTTTTATAGGGGGCTGTCTTTGGTAATGTCGCCACATTGCTTTAACTAGCTGGATCTTGCTCTGGTAGCACAGATACTGCCCAACGTCTGTGTTCACTACGTCAAAAGGGCATCATGATGAGTCGGTGAAGTTTCTCACGGTTCCTCGTCACACCCTGTTGTATCGTGGGTAACACGAGAAAATGCTACCCTAAAAATGACACCCCTAGGCGTTGGATGGAATTTTACGATATTCGAAATGGAATTTGTTGATACATACGCCTTGTGTCGGCAATGCTTCCGCTTTTGAAATATATGCAGGCTGGGCCGTCTGCTTAGGACCACGCCTGTTGGTCCCCTTATGCTTGGCCAGAAACCTGCAATATGGATACGACCTTCCCAATATCAAGACAATTCGGAATGGGTAATTTGATGTCAGATTCACGCTGGAATACTGCTGTAACTCCGATAATCAATGTCATTGTTGCATTACAGACGCCACCGATGACATAGTGCTCAGGGGTGAAAGATATCTGTCTCCAATGGACACTTCTGCAATTCAACAGTTGATCCTACGCTGTTCTGGTACAGTTGGAGTATACTCCGACGTCGCAACCAATGCAACCTCTTCGATGGGGACGGGATTGAAATTCGGCCGAGAGGGAGGTTACTGCAGCTCGGCCCCCAATTCCGATCCCTTGATGGTCAGCAAGGCGGTCAGTGTGCGTGAAGGACGCAAAAATTGATCCGAACCCAAAACGCAGCCCTGGGGAGATGGATTTTCCAGTTTTAATAGATTATGCGGTTGCAGTAGAACTGGGTTGGCCAAGCACAACCTCGCCGCCTTGCATGGTAGCACGCCGATCTCTGCAACCTTGGGATATCTGCAAAGTAACCTCAGCCTCAGCTCAACTTGGCGGGCAAGAAGAGGGTTTCATTGTCGTCCCGAACGACGTCAATGGCTTGGAGGGAGTTGTGTTTCATCCAAAGAATTTGGTGCACTGGCCTCAGCGTAGCCTTCAGTTTGCGGTGAGCACGGATGATGGTCCGGAGGCATGATTACATCACGTCCGGACCAACTGAGGTGAATCTTATGGAGGCACTGACCATTATACCCTTGTAAGGCTGATATAGAAGCCCCCAATGTCGAATCGAGACGCGGTGGAGTGGCAGGCAAGCCAGCGTAACAGCCAAAGAGGACCCTATGCACGAGGAGATGCACATCGGAAGTCGGAGGGCTGCGGCTTTGTGTAGGGTGTAGGGCTAGTGTAAGCGCTGAAGTGAAGCATACCAGTGCGTAATGCACAGCAGACCCGGTGGCATGGAACAACGTAGGTGGTAGCTCTGAAAATAGTTACAATCCGTGCTGGTAAGGTTGGTAAGGTTGGAAAGGTTCCGTAATTGGTGCATTCTTCTTGCACTTCCCAAGTTGGGCACTTGATGGACGATATCGGGAACTGACTACGGTATCACAGATGGAGGTTGCTTCGAGCTCCTCCGCTGGAATCACGGATCAAATTTGTCTTTCTTTATGGCTAACCTGGCCTGGAGAATGAAGACATATAGCATCGAATCCCCTACTTGCGCTTCAATAAGCACAAACATTAGGAACCACTGATTGATACAGCGACCACATTCGATAGACTTGGGCTCATCATAATCTCAAATGGGTTCATCAACTAATTAGCATAAAGGAAGGCATCAAGCCAAGAGCTTCATAATCTGTGCCCAATAAACCTGCAAGCTCTGATGATGGAATACAGGGTAGATACGACACATGTGCTCACATCGTATCCAGCGATTCCTCTGCTCTTCCACCGGAAACGAGGCCAACTAACCCAGATGGGATGCCGGCGACGCCGTACTCTACAGGAACTTTCGTAAGCACATGGAACAGAGCTGGCAACCATATTCGGCCCGCCCACTCTCCCACCATCTTTGCTTGCAGGGCTACAGCGGGATTCCGCCGAAACAACCAACAAAAGCGTAAGAGGAGGGGCACGAGGTGTGGTGTGAATTAGCACGGAGGGTCTGGCAGGGTTTGGCGGCATAAGGGACCCCGGGAGGACGTGCTCTGGCGCCATGCGAGCAATGGGAAAATACGCACAAAAGTGGCATCTTGGGGGAAAAGAGCATGCGAGAACGGCGCGCCCTTCCCAGGATCTTTTTGCAGCACCCCCAGCATGGCTAAATCCTGATCCCTGAGGCGTATCAAATCCCTCCCCCCATGGTCTGGGTTGATGCTGGCCCTGGCCTGCCCGCGACGCAACGTTGTCGCCATGAGAAACCTAGGATGGCTTGGGCCATGGACGGTTCAGTGCAGCAACTGCTTGCTCCGTCTCTGGGCGCGCGCCATGTGGCATCGAGGTGGGCTTCGCTTGTGCTCACGGCGCATAGCACAGACTCTTGGGCCCGCGCCGATCCCATGGACCGAAAGCATCAACCTGCTGGGCTAGCTCCTGCAGGAACTTGTTGCAAGCTTGGCTCTGCGCCAATATCGCGATCGTAGCCCTCATTCTCCCCGCCACGACCCAAGGTTTTGCGGTCAGCACGCACATCTTGCGCCCGCAGCCTTATGATAAGTGATCTAGATGGTGGGGAAGAGATTTCGAGTTCCTGGATACGGATAATTTGACTTCAAACGATCCACCCGTACCGCATCTCTGCTCTGGAAACAGGAGGGGCTGCTCTCTAACTGGAGTTGGGGTTTGCCGGTAGGATCATGAGATGAGGATGAAAAGGGTCTGCCCAGATCTTGGTGCAGTACAGTACCTGCGTGCCATTAGGGTCGTCGTAGAGATCGTCGGTCTCACCAATACACCGCACTCCCAACACCCAGCCCATACATATGCACCCTTCATCACACACGTCAGTGGGCCAGCGTCAGCGCCGCCGTTGTCCACACCTAGACACCGCCTAAATATTGTCTTGCCCGCCGTCCCTCTCGAGCCTTACCCGTAGCCTCAGTGCTTCCCGAGAACCGGTAGTCCGCCCAATGAGCCCTTGCCGTGTCAGCCGTGTCACCCGTGGACCCCACCGTCTTGCCCAGCTCAGCGAATGGAGCATGCAGAACGTCGTTCCGTCACAGCACATGCTCCTCGGCAGAGGCAAAGCCATTGCTTTGCCATCCTTGGTTTGTTTCCAGCAGCGCTTATTAGGAAGAGTTTCTCCCACAGAGGCAATGGGGCCAGCTGGCCTCATTGACCCACTGGACACTAGCCTGATCAAAAGTGAGACCGTCCAGAGTCTGGAATCCGCGTACCCGCTTGCCCGCCCACCTAAATAGCCCTGTGTCTGATCTTTGTCGTGTTGGGACATCGGGGACATGGCCCTGAATGCTGAAGGCCATCTCCTCAGCCCAGTAGGAAGAGATTGAGGACGTGTTGGGGGTGGGGAATCGTGGTTCTTGATGGTGCGCGTGGACAGCTTGCAAGGTGCTGTTCTGTTTCTCCCCGCTCGCCGTCTTTAGCTTGCCCGAGCTCTCCTTGTCAGTAGCGAAACGAACTGAACATGTTTGGTAAGATAACTGGCTTCGGCATACGACTACCGTGAGCTGTGCCGTATCTCTGCCGGGGGTGGCTGCGAATTGCTAGTTTTTCAGGGCAGGCTAATGGCAGCTTGGCTTGCGGTCGGCGACGGAGCCAGAGACATCTGAGCTCCCTGGCGCCTGTGACGTTTTGGGGGAGAGGGGCGCGCGCCGAGCCTGACCGATGGAGAGTGCGCGATGCCCGTGCTTGAGGGACGTGGTTTGTGATGCAATTGAACACTTCAATCGGTGGCTAAAACTGTCAACCATCCTGCTAGCGCAGCGCTCATGACAGGATGAATGAAGCATGTACACGTGTTGACATGGTATCCAAGTGAAGTAAGCTGATCGACATAGCCTACGGGGGACTCGGACTGATGGTTTTGTCTTCGTAAGCGGAAAACCGGAACTCAGCCAGGCTGGTCACAAGCTGCATCGACTGGCTGCGGGTCAATTGGCTCTCCCCTAAAAATAAAAATAACGGAGGAAGCCCTGGCTGAAAGCCGCGCTGTCAACGTCACCTAGGTGGGTGGTGATCGGCTCGGGCTCAGAGCTAATGAGCGCAACTGTCTAGTTTGTGAAAGCCACGATGGCGGCCTCGGCTAATAATAGAGAAGCGCACCGAAGCTGGGAGCCAGGTGGCTGGGGCGCCCGCCAAGATGCACGATGCTGGTCTGTGGAAAGAGGCATCATCTCTGCTCTGTTGCAACAATGAGCGAAGCTGTCATCACTTCTCTGCGGGGCAGACTGTGACCATTTGTCTGACTCCGATCTCCGGCCGTCACCACTGTCATCACTTCTGCATGATAGCCGACAGCAGCAGAAAGCTGGGAGCCACAAGCATGCAGGCCGGACGTGTGAGTAAAGGGTCGGCCGCGGTTAAGCTTGAGCTTGAATGGCATACTTTGTTGTATGCCATCTACCATCCGTCATAGATGTTTCCCTTGAGGGGGCAATGTGAAGCGGTCTCACCAGATTTCAGTGCGTCAAGACATAGCTCATTGCACCTCCCGAGTCATGCATGCTGATGTCTCCTGTCGACGCCATTGTCTAGGTGCCTTGAGGTTTGTGATCAGGGTAGGCGTGGAATGGAGCTTCCCCATATCAGAACCACCAGAAGAGGGCAAGTTTACGGTCTGGCCGGTGCGAGAGATTATGTAGCACAAGTCCTTGACGTAACCATTCGCTGAGCTGCTTTACTCGACTCTGCTCTCATAGCGGCGTCAAAACCTTGAGGGGCGGGCTTGGCGAGCTCAGTGACTGCCCTTTCGCTTAGCCTGAATGTCTGGCAATGCTTGGGGTCAAACCCGAGGGCGTGGCAGTAAGAAGAGGCCCGAGATTATCCCAATCAGCGGGAGGAAGGGCCATGTCTTGAACACGCATCTGTCAGGCAGGTTGATACGAGTCCAGCCATGTGTGAGCAAGGCAGCTGGGCTCAAGCGGGAAGAAGCAGAGATCGATGGGCGATCAGCTACACCCTGCGTCGAGGCAAGAGGTGGCAAGGATGGGCTAGCCCCCCTTCCTCTTTGCACAGTGACTGGGGTTTGGTGTTCTGCAGAGGTCGTATATTATAATCCAGGAGGTCACGGAAACTCCCAGCACATGTAGCATCAGGGTCCTTGAAAGTAGAACACGCAAGCAGAGACTCGGCACAGACCAGGCCAAATCCACGGAATAATAAGGATGAAACATGATGCGATTTGTATATCCATGAACCGCTATAGTGGCTGCAGGCCACTGCTAGCCCACCAGCCTCGCGTTGATCGACTATGCCGCCACACGGGATTGATGCGATATTAGGTTTGAGCTCCTGATGCTTATCGACCGCAAGGCCTATAAAATCGGTACCAGGAGTCGACCGCCAATAGCGAAGGGATTAAAATAACACAGTAAATATGGATTCATGTCCGAAAAGGCATTTCTGTCACCAATAAGCAGGCGAGTAGGCTATCCGGGGAGGAATCCCACCGGTGGAGCTGCTGCGACGAAGGATGAGCAAAGTGGTGGTGAGGAGGTTGCAAGCCCAACTGAACACGCGTAATTGCAGGGACGAGTGTTCTGCAGATGGACGGGGATTTGGAGACAGCCAGTACCTGCATTGCTGACCATGCGAATCGAGTTTCGAACCCGTCAACATGGCACTATGGCCCATCGAGGGTGTGTGTACCGCGTCCTCGTCCTGTAAGTGAGACTTCGCATTTTCCTCCGCCTACCCCTCCAGGCTGGCATGTATGAGGTGCGCATCCTTGCGAAACCAAGAATTTGTCGGAAACGCGGAAGTAGCCATGAGCAAGGACCACGCCCTAGGGGGCAGGAGCAGACCGAGAAGAGAGAATGGCTGATAAGGTGTCGCAGTACTCGGTAGCTTCTGAATGCATCTGTGCTGTGGGCAAGACGAAGCAAGGATGCCTATCATGACCGAGTGCGAACGAGAGGTGGGGGTGGGGGAGCCAGCACCAATGTCTTCTCTGCTGCTGCAGGGAAGATGTGCAAAGGCGTCGCACGGCCATTGGCAGGACGGGGACGGACGGGGACGGACGGGGACGGAGACGAGGGCGAATGAGGGGATGAATGGATGGGGGCATGATCCAGAGGTCGCAGTTGAAGTCAAGGTGGGCGTTGTTAGGGTAGGGCATCCAGGGCAGCGATGGGCTGCAGACGGGGACGGACGGGCGGAGGGATGGATGTGCTTCGAAGGATGGGCGAGTAGGTGTGTGGATGGAACGCTGGTTGGTTGACTGCCTTCTTCTTTTTCTTGGGTTGCCACGGAGGTTGATGAATACTAAGTTAGTGTGGCATCAAACCCTCCGAAGGAAAAAGTCCCGATCATTGGTGGAGGGAAGACTGGCCAGAGCCTACTAAGTAGGCCATGCCTGCAAGATCGAGTCTCGCCACGAAGCAAATCGGTCACGTCGTAGAGGGCCTTGTCGCATCGCGATCATTTGTTAGAGGGACCCAGCGGACGGACGGAGGGGAGGGAAACCACTCACCATGCATTCATTCCAAGAGACGAGGATAGGCGGGCGCATCGAGGCTGCGAGGTACCTGGACAATTTATGAAGCGGGCGTTGTTTGCATCCAGTGGTGTTGAGGCTGCGCTACACGCTAATTACAATGTCATCCAGGCGCCTGCACTTGCCCATAATTCAGGTGCCTTCCCCAACTCAAACTCGAAGGCAAGTGCAGACGTTGTGGAGGCAGGAGGCAGGAGGCAGGAGACAGGATTTGCACACGCACAAACTTCTTCCAGCCTCCGTTTTCACCACAATCACGGCTTCACTAGATGCTAGGTACCACCTCACATCATGGCGTATCGCAACCCCCCACTTCGCTTTCCCTTGGCTGGCTTCTCATGATCAACGAGAACCAGGCCAAGCCAGCATCGAGCTCGCATCACCGCCACCCTGGTCCCTCGAACCTGGATAGCCCCTGTGCTCTCCTTCGACCACCGAGGATAAGACCTACCTCCCTGGCTCGTACATGAGAGCATCGCCGAGCTACGCTGTCTTGAGCTAGACCCAGAACGCTGACGGCAGGGCTAGCAGGGACACTGTCCATCACTCCTCAGCTTGCGATGTGCGCACCAATCTTCTTCAATCACGTCTCGCACGTCTTTTATCCAGACCCCCCGGCCACCCCCTCCCTTGCCGACTACGTTATGTGTGCCCGTGGCTGTTCCATCATTCGTCCCTTCTCCAGCCTGACCAGGGCTGTTCCGGTTCCTCCTGGGCAGACTCAGAGCAGAGTCCCCGTTGCCAGCAACCGTGGGCGGGCACAGCAATGATGACTGGCTGCCCACACGTCCCGGCTATCTACAGACGCCTCCCTTGGGGACCCCCCTCTGGTCTCTCGCCCATCATACCCCGGTTGAGGATGATCCAGCAAAACACAGCACAGCACAGTGCAGAGCAGACCACGCATGGGGTTGCTCGGCGTGTCCCAGTCTACGTACACGCCCGGCGCCCGGCGCCTCTGACCTCTCACGGCCTTGAACGATGGGCTTGTGGGGGACACCCGCCTTGATCTTGCCCAGGGTTCCAACACCCACATGTTCCTCTTGGAATCCTATTTTATACCATAAAGTAGCACCCTTCCTGTGCCCCTACATGGCCCGTCGCATATAGATCTTCCATCTGCTCGTCGATATCCCAATAGTCGCGTACCTTGCCTCTTTCCATCATCCGCCCTCCCAGTCTACGAAGAAGAGTGCCTACTCCAAGCGACTTCTCTACACCCGCGCATCTACTTGGTATACGACCTTCCAGCCCAGCCAGTGATGCCTCATCGTCGCATGCTTGCGTTACAGATTCTGCGATAACTCCTCCGCCCCCTCCCTTCACCACTGTCTTACGGCACCGGCAATCCTGCCCTCGCTCCTTGTCCTCAACCTGCAACATGTCCTTTGCTACGGAGGCTTGGACGCCCGTTCCCAAGGCTCGCACTACACCATCCACCACCCGCGGCCCGTCCACCATTCTCCGACAGGAAGATGACTGGACACGAGTAAAAGATCCCAAGGAGAAGAAGAGGATACAGAATCGTGTGGCGCAAAGAACCTACCGTAAGTCATCCACAGACTTGGTCGCGACTGTTGGACATGATCGTCGTTGCTTGGGAGACTTACTGACTCGGATGATCGCGCTCAGGTCACCGTATGAAGGCTCGTCTGGGCGAATTGCAGGCCAGGCTCGACAGCCATGAAGGCAAAAACTCGAGCGCAGGCGCCAATCCCACCGCTACCTCTCCTCATACTACCCCCAGTATGGCCCAAAGTACTTCAGCAAAGAGCAACAATAACACCCACGCCAATTCCAAGAACACTGCGGACACATCTTCATATCGAGCTTCATCTTCAGCTCCCATTTCTCAATCCTACAACGGAAACCCGACGCCACCTGGCCATGGCGGTGCAGAGGAATCCCCATCACCTATCGATCTCAGCTCTCAGTCACAAGTGAGCCAGATGTCAATCTTGCAACCTGGTATTTATGATCACCAGCCAGTCATGGATACCGAATCGGCCATGTTCTCAAGTAGCGCACACTTTCTCAACAGCCCTCCACATTCACGGTCGTCTCCCCAAGCCCATGGTCTACTTTCTCCCCCCGGACACTCGGGTACAGACCGCAATGGCCACGTTCCCCAGGATTTTATGATGGACCTACATTTCCAGACGCCACTGCTAACGCGGCTACATACAATTGAGCCGGATAACGGGTTCTCGGGTCTCGCTGGCCAAAGCGACGGGGCCGTGGCAAGTACGTGGACACAATCCCCCACCCTTCATGTACGACGTTGCATTGACACTTTTTGGTTCCAGATAACATGAACCAAGCAGACCAGCAAAGCTGTGTACCTACTGCATTTACGCCATCCACCTCTGAAGGGATGGACCTGGCTTTCGAAACGGCAGCCCCGGTCGACGTGTGGAAGACGGAACCTCTTGATCCATCACCCCTCAGCCATGCTATCTGCCAAGACTCCTCACCCGCAGAGATGCACTTTCATGCTCTACCTTCCCACGTCGGCCCCGCCATCGACCCTGGTCACGACATGAATTCCCGCTCCAAGGCACAACAGTGCTCTCTGGAAGAGCGCTTCGAGCCCATCATGCAGCAGGTGGAGGCTTCGGGATTCGAAAGCTTCGATGCGCTTGTCACGGCATATTATAGCGAGAACTTTGGCGACGCTTCTCCCCTGGCCAACGAGCAGCGGCTTAGTCGGAACAGGCGGCTCCCCAAGGTCGTCTCCGAGGTATTCCAGGCTGCATCTGGCTGGAGCTCCTGGGAGAAGACTGGCTTTCATGAAGAGCTTCTCAAATCTACCGAGGCTATGTTGATGGGCGAAGGATCGGCAGCCCGCGCAAATCTCATGTCGACGATGGGACCACTGGTTGATGCTCAAGACACCATGGGAACGCCCCGCACTGCCGAAGCCTTGCACTCGATGAAGCGCACGATTCAGAATGAGGTGAGTGAATCTTCACCCTTGCCTGCAGTCCACTGTTTCCTCGGCCCCAGGTGGAGAATTTGATCCTTCCATCCCCCTGCCCTGACCTGACTCCTTTCGCTATCAACCACAGATTCGCTAATTCTACCAATTAGGTGCCGAATTCTTGGGCATTATGCATGGCGCTCGCCACGGATCAACGAGCTTCTTGGCAACGCGATCGCTCCAATACGGCCCTGGCGACTATCCTGCTGCTGAATTTCTCTGGCCGCATCCCAAATGACCAGCTACTGAGACTGATCGGAGCCTGTCTATGATCTGAATCTGCAAGTCAACTTTGCTTCCCCTTGCCTCCCCGGCTGCTGGGGATTCCTATCAGGGTTCCTGAACGCACAGGCCTGCCCCGGAGGAGCATGTGGTGAGTGGCTCCAACCGAACAATGAATGACCGAAGTGGCAGCCCGCTAATGTGGAAAATTCATGACAGAAGACTGCATCTCTCCTCCAGCAGAGGCAACGACAGCCCCTGTCGATATGTGCGAGCTGCATATATACCCAGCGGCACGTAACGCGAGTCGTATCTCGCATCACCTCCAGAACAAGGCACGAAGAATCGCGAAGGCCGAGAGCAAGAATTCACTCCCGCCAGCAGCAGAACCCTTACAGATTATGCGGATTGAAAGCGGCTCCAGCTGCAAGGGAGCAGAAGTGTGACAGCCTAGAAGATAAGATCCGCCGGCGACCCCGGGTTTTGGGGCGGGCGGAGTTACCCGATGACGCACAATGTTGTATAAAGATACCACGGACTGGCGGTTCGAAAGGGCTGGATGGTGTAACGGACTGCTTGGACATGACACACTACTTGGATTGGAGTTTGCGGGTAAGGATACGGATACCATACCATGTTTTCCATTTTCCAATGAGATCAAGCGAGGCTTTGAAGCTACACCTACACCGTCCACGTGCTTCGTTGCGTTTCCTTGCCCGTGTTCGCTAAACATGTCGGATGCGGGCAACCGACATGGACACCTGATCCGGACAACAGTTGGATACCAAACTCTGGGTGAGGTTGCAGTGGACCAACCAGTTCACCCAATCCCGAGGCAAGCTGCGCGCGCATGGTCGGATCGCGACCGTCCACTGCTAACTGTCGACACAGCGCCCGTAGCCGTGCTCGTAACCCGGAGACCCCCGGTTAATGGGAAGGACAGGGGTTCGGTCGCGCGCCCAGCATCGCTGAGGCATGCTCGCCAGGAACCAAGGAGATCATGTGGTACTTTGGTTGGCATGCATTTAATCCACACATACCAGCTATGGGGAAGATGTCTCGTCGACCCCTGCCTTGCAGGACGAACGGGTGACAGATAGGCAAACCTGTTCAATCTTCATCCCCTGCTCTACTCCGTAACCACCGACGGTTTGCACTCTTTCTTGGCCACGTGCATGGGGTGCGGGATCGTCCGTTGTTTCCGGCCGGATAGCAAGTTGATCTCTTTGACATTGTTTGCCGTCGCAACGCCACCCCCCGAAGCCACGGCCCCTGCTTTTGCACTTTTCACCTGGGCTATCGCGCAGAACCAAATCTTCGAACCCTGCTCCTGCAGAAAGAGGGCACCGCGGCGCACATCTTGGCAAAGTTATCAATCAGCGTCGAGGACGGGCGCTGCCCTTTGCAGCCAGGTCGGCGACATATCTTTGCCAACGTACATTCGCGAGGTGACAAGGAAAGAAAGACTTTGGTGTGGCAGAGTGCATGGATGTGCTGGATTGTTGCGGAGAGATGCAGGTGCCTGGAAATGGCTCGGCTGGTGATGATCTGGGGATAGGTGCACATTCACTGGCTGCGTAACACTGTTTTACGTCCGCATGTCACTCCCTCCCCCCTTTTCATCCCTTTCGGATTCGGTATCCCAGAGCGTGGGTGTGGCTCATGTACTGTGCCGCAGGAGGGGTGTTTATGCAATGCTACGTTGGGGATTTTTTTTTCTTTCAGGGCGTGTTGAACGAATGCGACACTGTGCGCTGCGATTCGTTTAGCTCCGAGCATCGAGGTCTTGGCTGCTTGATAACAGCAGTCCATTGTTTTGTGTCTTTTTATGCCCACATTTGCGCCTCTCTCGCTACCCTCTTGGAAAGAGCATGGCGTGATTGTACGCCGTGGAGCCCAGGGGCCAAAAGGATTTGGGAGGCCAAGGTGCCGCGTCCAAGGATTATCCCGTGTGGTGGAGGCAGCGCTGCGGCCAGCTGCTGTATTGGGACTGTGCCTGTCCTTCTTGTCGATAACTATTGCTCCTAACAGGCAGGGTGCAGCCTGTGGGCATGGTTGGACAGGGTAGCCTTGAACTATTCAACTCCGAGGAGTTGAAGCAGGCTCGGGCCAGCAGGGCAGGGAATTCGGACTCACGCCGAGTTTTTGACTTGTTTCACAATCACCTCATGGACAAACATTAGTCCTGGGATTGACAACCGACTACATAGTACTGCGTATATGGGGGAGTATGAGGCCTGCCTGCCAGTGGTGGTTGGCTGTGACAAAAATAGAAATATATTGCCCGGAAGGATGCTTATCTTTATATGACTAGTTTTGGGGAATATAGGTCAGTTATGAACTAAGGTGGTATATTAAATCGTCGCCGGCACTTGTTCCTGAGCCGCCAGCTCTATTATTATTCGTCGATATTGCCCGCGTAAATGTTGCGGCTCCGTGTATAGCTGGGCCACCAGCAACCCTGTCATCGGACCTCTTGGAAGGACTCACTCTGCGGATGAGTACCACGGTGGTATAGGTGTTGGCAGCAGCTGGGGCTGCCACAGCTGCTTGGCAACTTCAGCAGGGTGGCTTCACTGAAGCGTCGTTTGCGTTTGTCCATTTTTGTGGTGATGGTTGCACACAAAGGAGTGATGGTCGCGACTCTTAGTTCTTCTGTCTTGAACCGGGGGTCAAGGGTTTTTTGTACTGGAATAAGCTATTTGATGGACTAGACTAAGGTCTTTGCCATGTTATTTGGATGTCTATCTGCTCTTTTAGAGGTAGCTAATATAATATCCTAATGCATCCCCAAGATATTCTCTAATATATAGTAAGTAGCTATGGCTAGGTTTTCTTCTTCTTCTAGCCTTCTCTATTCTAGCTACTTAGAGCCGCTGCTAGCAACTGCAACTTCTATTATATGTAGTTCAAGGCCTGCCTGCTTTCCCCTAATTAATTCCCGGCTTGCTTTGACAGGATTCACTCCGGGCTTGAAAATCAGATCGATCTCTTCGAGGCTGAGGTTGCTTGTCTCGGCTGAAACTCATCAGCTGAGGTTACGCTGCTAGTTGCAATACGCCACTTACGATAGAGGAAGTACACCATAGGGATGAACATGATGTTGGTGGCCGTAAATATGAGGTAAGCCTTCCACTCAAGCCTGTTGATGATGATGGGCGTGATCATGGCGACTGTAAAGTTCCATAACCAGTTGCTGCTGACACCGATGGCCGTCCCTTGCGTACGTGCATTGAGAGGCAGGAGCTCAGGGACGTAGACCCAAGGAACGCTGTTTACGCTGAGGACGCCAGTATTAGTTTTTATCTGGCAGGGTTAAGTCAATACTCACCTAGCTCCGAATATGAGCATGTAAAGAAAGAAGAATGCGACTGATGCGGAAGCAAAGTTGGTCCCGCGCGTTGTTTCACCACCGTCGGCTTGGGATAGCAACGCAGCGACCATTAGCATAGAGAAACCGAGCCCAGCGCAGCCCCAGACCATAGTTTTCCTCCGGCCAAGGGTGTCAAGAGTGAAGGTAGGGAGAAGACTGCCAAACATGAACATCATCTGGATGAACCCGCCTAGGATCTTGCTCAGCTCGCGTTCCATGCCTACGTTTGTTCTCAGAACGGTAGGGATGTAGTAGACAACGAGATTGATACCGCACATTTGGTTCATGAACTGTGCGAGCCACGCAAGGAATACGCGGTAGCCCGTCCTCATCTCATCGTTGCGGAAGGCGGCCCAGAATGACTTGTCAATCTCCAGCTCCATGGCGACCGCCTGGCGAATGGCGGCCGCTTCTGCAACGATTACTGGATCTTCGGGGTGCATGTCATAGATGTCGCAGAGAACTTGGATTGCTTCCTGCTCGCGCCCGTGGTTGTAGAGCCACCTCGGGGATTCAGGGAGTCCGAAGACGAGGCCGATGACACCGACCGCAAACACTGCCTGCATTGATACGGGCAGACGCCAAGCAATAGACCCTCCTACGAAGCTCATGCCGTAATCGAACCAATATGCGACAACAATTCCGACCTTGGAATGGATCAGCACGGATTACTGAGACAGCACCTTGATCATCGGGTGGACTTACGCCAACAAACAGGGTTTCTGCACTGATGAGGCGACCTCGGAGGTTTGGGGCGCATAGCTCGGATTGATAGCTGGGTCCGATGTTAGCTGGAGGGGAGGAGGGAGTGCCGGAGTGCGTGACTGACGCCGGAACGGTCGACGTCTTGAGGCCCGTGCCAAGGCCGGTAATGATTCGGCCGACGACGAGGTGTGCCACATTGTAGGATGAGATCTGCAGTGTAGTTCCCACGAGGACGAAGCTCATGGCGAGCCATATGACCTTCCGTCGGCCGAGCCATTCCCCAATGACGAAGTTCACTATGGCATTGTATCAGCGAGCCCTGCTACTGGCCACCAAAGGAAGGCTTCGCACATATACATCCCAGCAAGCAGCCGAGATTGTAGGAGGATACAATGATGCCTGTATGTGTATCCGACGGGTGATTGAACTGGTCCAACCAGTCTTCGTTCTCGATAATGGGGCCGAAGACGCCCTGCTCATACCCGAAGAGGATGAAGGCCGAGAGACAACACAGCGTGATGCCCGCCTGCAGTTTCTTGCCGCGCCAGCCCATTGTGTCGATCGTATCTTATTTGCACTGAGTGATATGACGCGTTAGATCGACTGTTGACAGAGCAAAGATGCCCAGTGGGCTGTTGATGTAGGCATGCCAGAGGAATGCTGCCCGTCGCTCAGGGCGATTGGCACGGGTTTATATTCGGATAAGACATTATTTCGCGAATATAAACATTAATTGCTCTGGCTCCGGCCAACGCGAGATGTCAATTGTATGCTACCGTCTGACGATCCCTTCATTGTTTGACACTGTTCTTTGGTCTTGCGGGTAGCAAGGCTACTTTTGTTCGCATATAGATACTATTGTTCTTTTTCCCACACTGCACGCACCTACTAAATCACAAACATTAATTGAGGAACTCACGATGCGGCATCATTCATGGTAGTGGTTTTCAGCATACAGACGTAGAAGCCGCTCGTATATCGTGTGTTGCCAAGTCTTGCCATGGCCCCAACGTGAGAGATCATCGACATGCCTCGAGCTCTACCCCGTATTCGACCTACTCGGCACCTCAACATCTTTGCCGCACCGGCGCTGGACGCTGCTAGTTAGGGTTCCCATTATTCGTGTATTGGGTTGGCGAGTCCCTCTGACATGTTGGAGCCATGGGTTATTCTCTGTAAGCCCGAGCCCCTGGTCCTTCAGGATGGCGGGGTCAAAGGAACCCCGCCATCGGCCACAGCACCTTGAGTGACTCGAGCCTCAACACCATCACCATCACCATCAAAAGCAATGTACGAGGACGGCCCCAACCCGACGCAGCTCCAGTCGCTGCCGCCCGGCAAGAAGCCCGGCTCCGTGCCGCCGCTGGTCCTGCTGCACGACGGCGGCGGCACCACCTTCAGCTATTTCCTGCTCGGCTCGCTGCAGCGCGACGTCTGGGCCATCCACAACCCCAAGTTCTGGGACGCCGGCGTCTGGGAAGGCGGTGTCGACGAGATGGCCCGTCACTACATCAAGCTGATGAGGGAGGCCGGCATCACCGGCGAAGTCTACTTGGGAGGTAGGTTCGAGGCGCGACAATAACAGCAGGGCTGACTCGGAGTTTGCTGGGTCTTTAGGCTGGTCTCTCGGCGGTTTCCTCTCCCTCACAATCTCCCGGTTCCTCGCCGACGATCCCTCGCACGACATCAAGGTCGTCGGTATCCTCATCATCGACTCGCCTCGCCAGATCCCGCGCAAAGACGTCCGATCGCTCACCGTCGGCCCGCAGCTGTCCGACATCCCCGACCTCGTGCGCAAGTCCTTCGACAACTGCGACAAGATGCTCGAGGACTGGGAGGTTCCCTCCTGGGACGCCCCCGCCTGCGAGGACAAGCCTGTCCGCATCGCCCTCGGCGGCAAGTTCATGACTATCGAGCCCGGCACTGTGCTCTACAAGCCGCTCCAGGGCGGCTGGGGACTCCGGCCGACGAAGAAATACGCCTTCCCGCAGACGACGGAGTCGCCCAAGGCTCCTCCGCCGGCCGTGCTCATCAGGTGTACAGAGCGATCGCCCAAGGCCGTTGCCGACTCGGACAAGCCGGCCGTCGTCGATTTTTTCCGAGACGAGGTGCTGCTGGGGTGGGAAGCAGCGTATCCCGACTTCATCAAGGGCGTGATTGACATTGAGGCCAACCACTACAATGTGTTTGAGAAGATGAACTTTGCCAGGGTATTGCATCTCCTCTCCTATCTGCCCCACCGTCTATTGACTGGGCACGCGCTGACATTACTTACTAGACGGATCTTGTCACGAGCTTCCTCATGGAAGGGCTGGAGATACTGGAAAGCATACGGGAACCGCATAGGGTTGCGGCCATGGAGTTTTTCTAGTTTCGGCATTGTTAGACATAGACCATAGTAACTTTTTAGATAGAGTGTATTGGAAGTGGCGTGTATTGCTGAAGCTTCCAACCCCACATGCAGAAGCCATCGTCGATTGAGGGGAATGCATCGTCCAGCTATTTGTACTGTGATCATAAGGTCAATTAATTATGTGAGTACCGAGTAGATCAGACATAATGCTAGCAATGAATCCTCCCGGACATAAGGATTATTTGTCCATTGCGCGCCCGGCATCTACCCGGTCTTGGACATGTCGACAATAGGGCGCTGGGAGAGCTCGTGGGGTATAAAGATGGGCATCCATCCCGACTTGGCTCCTCACAATTCTTCCCAAAGCACATACATATCGTCCATCTCCCTCAACCTACACAATGCTCACAGACCGCCCCATCAACTCCTTCAGGTGCCTCACCTTTGACTGCTACGGCACGCTCGTCGACTGGGAGAGCGGCATCTACCACGCCCTGCAGCCCCTCATCCAGCAGCTTCCCACATCCCACCCCCTGCGCGAGGACCGCCTCGCCACCCTCAGGGCCTTTGTCAAGCACGAGGGCATCGTCCAGACGGCCCGTCCAAAGGACCTGTATAGCTCCGTCCTTGCCGCGGCCTACGGCGGCCTGGCCGAGGAGCTGGGTCTCCAGGCCTCTGAGGAAGCCAAGACCGCCTTCGGTGCCAGTGTCGGCGACTGGCCTGCCTTTCCCGACACTGTCGAGGCCCTCAAGCGCCTCAAGAAGCACTACAAGCTTGTCATTCTATCCAATGTTGACATTAACTCCTTCTCTGGAACGCTCAGCCGCCAATTGACGGGTGTCGAGTTTGACGCCATCTACACGGCGCAGGACATTGGCTCCTACAAGCCGAGCCTCAACAACTTCCACTACCTCATCGAGCATGTGGAGAAGGATCTCGGTGTTGAAAAGAAGGACATTCTGCACACGGCGCAGAGCCTGCACCACGACCATGTGCCCGCGCACCAGGTCGACCTCGTGAGTGCCTGGATTGAGCGCGGGGACGAGGTGGAGAGTGTCATGGGAGGCGATCCCAAAGACTTCGAGGGCAGGGTATCGTACACATGGCATTTCAGAGATATGGTCAGCATGGCAGATATTGTTGACGCTGCTGCCTCTCAATGAAGCTGCGCTTTTATGCGGAAGGAGCTTCAATTGGCATGACAGTAGCATGGTATCGGCTTGGCATGATAATGACATATTTTTTTCTGAGAACATGTAGTTTTCGTCGATCTAATGATACATAAGTGCGAAACATTTGAAGTGATAAGATGATGAACAATTGGATGAAGGTAGTTGTCTAGGAAATGGCCCTCTCCTCTCCCCTCTCGCCAATCTTGGTCGTAATTCGTTATTAGTGATGTATTCCCTATCTATGAGCGCCGAGAAACATCAGCTCGAAAGCATCTCGTGGCCAGAGGATGAATGCATCAGCCGGACACGGCAGCGGCCGCGCCGGCACTGGCAGCACTCGTTGAGGCGACGATGGTATTGTTCGCCACCTGCTTCTGGTAGAGGCGCACAAACGTGACGACGGCCATTAGCGCCCACATGATGCCCAGCTGGCCCGTGGCGCCCGAGTTGACAAACATGAAGCGGGCAGCCTTGGTCATCGAGGACAGCATCTTGGCGTCGGCCCAGAGAGCGACCGTCTCGCCGTTGTAGACGAGCTTCCAGCCGTGGGAGCTCACGCCCAGCGGCGCGAGCTCCTCCTTGCTGGCGCGGTGCCACTCAAACTTCTGCGGCATAGCGGCGCTGCCGACGGGCATGGCAAACGTGTGCACCTCGTGCAGCACACCGCTGCGGCGCATCTCCTCCTGCACGGGGCGGGCGCCGGCGACGGGCGGGGGCAGCGTGATGAGATTGTCGCCGCCTAGGGTGCCCGTGGACCGGACGGTGGCGAGGGCGGCCGTCTCATCGGTGTTGGGGCCGTTGTACAGGACGAGGTCGCCTTGCCAGCCGCCCGAGAGGGCCGCCGAGTACAGCGTGTTGGACTCGTGCTCGCCCAGGCGGAACTTGAGGCCCCATGACTTTTGATAGTACAGATTGAAAGCTATAGGCAGGTTGACGCCGTGTGGCAGGGGAGCGATCTCCGTCTTGGATGCCGAGGAGCCCATATTGATGATTGGAGTTTGGTGGTGGTGAGAGAGCGAAGTTGGAGGATGCGACGGTGGCTGGGGAGTGTTGTTTTTTCGAACCCGTGGCGCTGCTTGTGGCGCTGTCTTGGCCTTGGCAGTACTCGGTGCGACAGGTATGCAGGTAGAGGTCTGTAATGAATTACTTCTAAGACACAAAAGTTGAAGAAAAGTAGTGATGATGGAGGCGGTCGGAAGGCTCGGGAGTGTCAAGGACGGGGCCGTTATATATCTCGTTGGACAGTGATTGGGTCCGAAGCTTTGGCGACAAGCTGGAATCTGAGTGGGAGGCCTGTCGATGAGCCCCGGAGCCTTTGGAGCATCACCGCCCTCAGGCGCTAAATTCAGAACACAATTGGATCCTCCAGGGCTCTTGATGGGGCGTGAAGTAGCCTGATCAGGCAATACGCACCGCTCTCGGGCCTATGATGACGGCTTCCCTGCAGCGGGTCCGGCGCTGACAGCCCTGTGGTGGCTGTGAGACGACAACTGAAGTCATCGTCGTCAGCATACCTACATATACATTAACGAATTGCAATTCCCACGCAAGGGCTGGGTCGAGCAGCGGGTTCGGCCCTTGCAGTCAGGACATGGATTAGACAATCCCGTGCCTGTGAATATCACACCCTGGTTGCGAGAACTGGGGATGGCCATCGGAAAACCCATATCCACGTCTATCCTCGCCTCACCGTCGTCGAATGCATTAAGATTTCGCAATGCACTTGGGAACTTTAACATGAAGCTTTGTACAATGCGTGAGTTTCTCAACAAAGTTAATATCTATTTACACAATATATAAATGAGACGTCTCCCAGAAAAACTTCTAGCAGTACACACTTACTTCCTCTTCGTTGTACCATTTCCCGGCTCCCGATTGACCTACTTCCTTCCTTTGCACCACTATATCTTCCCCAAAGCAAGCCACCAGGCAACATGATGAACGAGTGTTTCTGCCGCCCTTCCTCGGGCAAACCCTACGATCAAAAATTCGTCTGGATCACCATACCGCCACCCGAATTGACTGATAGAGACACTAAGTTTGGCACATCGTTCTTGTGGAGATTTAGGGAAAAGTGCGACGATCAAACAATCTGCCCTATCGACAGTGCTGTTAAGGCGAAAAATGGCATCAACAACTATCAGCAGTGGAATAACTATACACCTTGTGTATGCGAGACGCAAATGGAGTTCAAGCTTGATGTTCCGCCACCGCTGCCGCTACCTCCCCTCCCTCCTCCCCTCCCTCCTGTTTCTCCTCCTCCTCATTCTTCTTCTTCTCCTTCTTCTCCTTATACCCGATCTTCCAGTCTATTACCATCCATTATCAGACCTCAAAGAGTGACGCTAGGCGATCAAAGGTCTGTGAATGACCAGGGATTATGTGGAAGCAAAGGCTTTAGAACAGTCCGAGAGAAAACGGGGTCCGTCGAGCGCCATGTGGCCTACGATTCAAAGCCGAAATCTGCGCTCCGCCTTCGCCCTATCAAATCTCTCTGCCGCCGGGTCTTTCGTCTCTTGTCGAACCCACAAAACTACGAAAGGATTCCAGATCTCGAAAAACTACCATTGCTCTCGGATCACCAGGCCGGGGAACCCAACTCCCATTCTGACGATATAATTCCGGCTTTAGAGAAATATCCTGAGTCACCCAGCCTCAGCCCTGCATCCCAAGAAATCGAAAATCCATTTCTCGATAGCGCCTACAGGCTTGATGAATCAAACTCATCTGATCTATCCGATGAGCCTGATGATTTATCCAAGAAGCTTCATGGAACAGAAATTCCTGATAATGCGCCCGACTGTATAGAAGCCCACGACTTGAAGGAGTCTACCTCGGACAGTACAGACGAGGATCCCTATGATCTACCCTTGGCTTTTCCGGGTGCATCACCACTTGATCTGAAGAAAAGTCATACGCCTGCAATATGTCCCGACTTCCCTCTTGGAAATCTATCCCTGCACCAACTACGCCACGTACGGGAACAGATAAATCCAAGAATACGGATGGCAGGCATCCAAGATTTATCGGCTCTTGGGTTCTTGACGCGCGATGATTCTGGAGGGTTGCGTGGCACCTGGTTCAGCGAGGTATATTTTAGGGACGGCATCTTCTTTCAGAGGCAAGAAGTGAAGTTGCATGTTCGAAAGGAGTCCCCATTGGAGGGGACAACATTTAGTAGTTGCCCTCATCACTGTCTTAAATTACAAGCATATTTCAACAAGAGAGGCAAAAGAAAAGGAGGAGGGAACGGAGGGAGAGGCAGAGGCAGAGGCGGAGGCGGAGGTATGTCTGGTAGAGGACCCTGGGAATGAAAGCAAGCACTGGAAGAGCAGTTTGGGTACTTGCGTTAATATCCGGGCCTGTACAGTGTGTCATTCGGACGCTGAGTACGAGCTGAAACTTGAGAAAGAGTTCCTCAGCATCACATACGCCTGCTACAGAGATCTTGGTCCAGCCACAGATCCAAATCACCCCAAGTGGGTTGCCTTGGTCACGGGCGCCGGATTTCATCACCGAAGCAAGTTTGATCTTGGGACTTCGAGTTATGCTCGCAGCACAGCCGCCTTGCTATGCCGGCTTCCTTCTTTGTACATACACACCACACCTTTTGGACGATTCGATATGTCCAAGAGCCTTACATACAAGCTACCTAGTAGTTAGTGGCATAGAATAAATTGGCCACTCACCCAGCCAGCTTACAATACTGAACATGATGAACTTTCACTTCAGAAATAAGTGCATTCCAACTACAAGCTGATCAATTTAGGACCTACTGCTGCAGAATCCTCGCTTCCCCCCTCTTGGGGCTGCGGCTGAAATATTAGCACCAGCATACGCAACGACAAAACTTTTATCCTTTCTCTTCCCCCCCCCCTTCCCAAGTACCAATATCCAAAGCAGAGCTGAGAGATCTGGCCTGCGCAAGCCCGAAACGAGAGGAAGGCCTACTGTAAGTTAGTAGCCTCCTACTTCGTTGGACAGCACCTAGGTACCTAGTAGAAAAGAGAGCATTGTTTTAGGGTCATGCTACCTCAGTACTAACTGTATTGCGGCGATTTGTAGCTTCCAAGGCTGTTGTTGCCGATTCCAAGAAGGACATGGAGGAGAAGATGCGTAATCTGAAGAAGCAATCCAGCAACAGCTTCCCTAGCGATCCTGACTTTATCACCTACAGGGGAGACACGGCTTACGAGCACTTTCCTTTTTTTCGTGGACGCCCCATTCTCCACCTGCACCTTCCATTTATTGTTCATGGAAGTTACAACTTCCCCTGAGAGTCCTATCATGGGCGGTCATAAAGGTCTCACGCATCCCGGCCATTGCTGTCAGATCTTCTCCCGAGTGTTCGTCACTGTACTGGGCAACTTAACGCCAGGCATCATGAACCTCAACCTTGACTTTACCTCCAGTCTCAGTCACAGTCACAGTCCCAGCGCCAGCAGCAGAAGCACCAGCACCGCCAGCACCATCATGAATGCTTGGGAGATCCTCGATGTGGTTGGGAAGGCTACGTCAGGCCTGAGGGAGGGGTCAACGTTTATATCAAACGTTCGGAAAGGAGGAGAGTTTATTTGGGGGTAGTGGAAAGTGAGGACCACTCCCCTCTGGCAATGCTACCGCTGTTGAGGCTGGGGCGCTGCTCATGCCCATGCCGAGGCTCCCGCTTCCGCCGCCGAAGCTGCTTCTGTTGCTGCCCCTCCCGCCCCCGTAAAGACTACTGTTGAAGCGGCCAAGGCGGACTGGGCACCCGCCTTGGCTGCAGCCGTTAAGGAGATTGAGGGTCTGAAGGAGGATATAAAGTAGCAGCAGGAGCTCATTGATATGCTGTTGAGGAAGCAGCGGCGTATCGGGGAGCTCGAGGAGCTTTAAGAGCTGCATCGCCGACAACCACCCCCCCTCCTAACAATGTGCAGAAGGGACCCGGGTACTTTGAGCGTACCCAGGCCAGCCGAAACAGGCACCTCTAGAATGAGAGGCGGTGGCAGCAGAACGAGCAATAACAATGATCATAACCACGACCCACAATGACGAATACGACGCAAGGGCATCTCTATGGCAAGTGTTGGCTATAGTGACGATGGCCTCGCTGTTGTTTCTCTATACAGCTTACGACTGCATTGGTTGCCAGAATACTAGGCATTACCACCACTGTATATTTGCTACCTACCGCTTCCCCCTCAGACTGTACACTCTCTTCATCATATTAGGTTCAGCAAAGACTGTGGCTGTAGTGGTGACGATATCAAAGTTTCCCCAGCCACCACAAGAACATAGCAATATATCCAAGACTCGATACCAATTCAAGCATGTGTTTCATTTGTGCTATCAACACGGTGGCTAACTGATTTCTCTTCCTCTTCTTCACTCAAGCTAAGCAACCTTGACAGTCAGAGCGTAGGAAAGGGCAGAGGTAGTACGATCCTCATCCTTAATCCAGTACTGCACATGAGTGATGGCCTTGCCTTCAAACGCCTTCTTGCGGGACCCAACTTGGTGGCCATTGATGAGCACCCGGTATTCGCTCTCATCATCTTTGACTTCCAGATTGAAGGCATTGGAGTCGAACCATTCAAAATTGATGTCAAGATCTTGCTGGGTATGCCAGCCTCCCCAGGCAGGCCTGTTGTTGAGTCGCAGCGTGCCATCGCCGCGACGGAGATCAACACTCAAGAGTACATCATAGTTGCTCTCTTCATGTTTGTTGGCGTCAGTAGAGTCGTCAAAATACATGAAGGAGATACCTGTGCCATCATCGGCGACATCGGCAGGGTTGAGATCCAGAGCAGCCGATTGAACAATGACGGAACCGCCCTCCGGAACGGCCTTCTTGAGCTTGATGATCTTGTCGAGGGCAAGGTACTGAATATCGGACGACCTGTGCCAGAAATTAGCGGCCGGGAGAATATACAAGTGATGCTACCTACACCTGTGTTTGGCTTTCTTCGGGCGCAGCTGTAGGCGCGGCCTCCGGCTCTTCCTGTGGGTTGGCTCCCAGGGAAGGCATGACGGCAAAGTTCTCGAAGCCGGAGGACTCTGTGGGGTCTTCGAAGTGGGTTGCAGTATTTACGGAGACGATGATCTGAAGATCAAGAGCAGTCAACTGATCCTCTGGGACCTCTTTACCATACTGAGAACTTGGTTAGCACAGTGAACGCAACTTCCTGACAAGCGCTTACCTTGATCACACGCCAGTAAAGTCGCTTGAGAACCGCCTCAACGTCCTCCTTCTCAAGCGACTTCAGGGACTCTTCCTTGAGGAGCTTGTTGAGCAGGATGTTGACGGGAAGGTAGGAAGACATTCTGGTGTTTCCGCGCTGAAGAGTCGAGCAATTGCTGCACACTTCCTGTCCGTCAACAGCAGCCGGCTGGCTGAAGTTGTAGACGCTGCCGATGTAGTCCCTCTCCGGATCACGAGCCTGCGACTCATCGGCAGGAGCCAAGCATACGTTGATGCTGAAAGGGTGCCCAGCAAAGGCGAAACGAGAGAAGCGGACACTGAGAGCAAAGTCGTTGGACTCAATAGCCTTTCCGTCCTTGACAACCTTCATGCCACCAGGAACTGGCGGGGCAGGTGGAGGACCGCCGCTGGAGAAGGCTCGGGCAATTGCCGTCGCTGGGCTCCCAGGATGGGTCGACGTAGCGATTGCAACAGCCATCGCTGGTCCAGCCTGACCCGAGCTTGGAGGAGCGGGCTTCGTAGCCTCAGCCAGGACCTCAATTGCCTGGCCTCGAACTCTGCCGTATTTCTCATTGACCGTTCCTTTGAGGCTCTTGGTGAGCTTCTCGCTGTCCAGAGCACCACCTGTCTGGAATTCCTTCTTCCAAGGCTGGATTTCCTTGTAAGAGTAGCCCAGGTCGAGATGGTTCCGCACTTCGTCAGGGGTCCAGACATTGCCCTCCTTGTCCTTGTGGAAAGGCCTCAGGGGAGTCTTGTGCGTGACCAAGTCAGTATCTGCCAAGCCGATGACCTTTTGGTCGAATTCGCCCTGCTTGGCTTCGGTGAACCATTTATCGGGGTTCAGGGCTTGCCAGATGGCAAAGATTCGATCGATGTTACTGCTTCATGTTAGTCTCTCGCAGCGCTTGATTGTGGGGGGCGAAATACCAATGATGTAGCCAGAAGAGACCGTCAAAGGTGGCGACGGGAATCTGCGACATGTGTCCTCCGTCGCCGCCCACCCAGTAGTGGATGTTGTTGTGAATGAACTCAATGTTGACATCCGTCTGAACATCGGCTTTCGACTCATCTAGGGCCACAGTGGCAAACTGGGGATAGGTGAGAGGGTAGGTCAAAAGGCGGTAGACCATCTCAGCGGCAGCGCCGTAGTTCTTGTCGTCGTAGGCGAGGTGATCAGTCATGCGTTTGCCGACCTCTTCGTTGTTGACTGTGCCCTCTGCCCAAGCCTTGCTCTTGGGATTAGTATCCTCCTGGGCAGGGCACCGACTTGTTGCGTAGCAGTTTCCATACTGCCCTGGTCAGTACTAACTCTTATTCTTGCAAGTGGGAGCCGACTTACAGCCAGAACCATGTCTTCGTCTCCCTTGATTGTACCAACGCCACTAGATCCCATGGTCTTGTCGTTTGGCATCTTGAACTGATACAGAGGGTTCTCAATGGCAGTCAAAATTCCGTTGGGCATCATGACGGTAATCTCTGGATCATAGGCCAGCTTTGGAACCTGCGGGTTGACTGCCCAATCCCAATAAGGCAGACGCCAGGTGTCGGCCGCCTCCCGCCACACATCTTGCTGATCCTTGGGAAACATTGGGATAATTTCCTTGATCATGATGTCGTAAAGTTGGTTCTGTATGAGGTGTAAGTCATACGTGCCACATCAACTGGTTGGTTTTTCATACTTCAAGGAGCAGCAGGTAGGGTCTATGCCAGGCTGGGAAGAGAGGGTTGGCGTGAACACAATAACCTTTCTGCTTTGCATCTTCGAATGTTGTATCGGGCTCATCCCACGCTTGGTATGGCATGCCATGGATACCTGCTTGGTGTCAGTCTATCCAGGACGAACAAGTCATCAATGAATTCGACGAAAAACGCATACCAGCAATTTGAAACCAAGAGTCCCTCTCCGTCGGGGGTACGTCTTGAAGACGCCGAAGTGCTAGCAGGTAGAGATTGACTTGCTTGCTGTTCTCTGGCTTGGAAGACCACTCGGTAATCTCCTGACGAAGAGGAACCGAGCCATCCGGGCCCCGTCCTGTCTGGATACCAGTGATAGGGTAATACTCATAGGGCTTGCTGGGAGGAGGATCTGGGGGGTCCAGCTTTTGAGTCTTGTCAAAAACTTCAACCACTTGCGGTTGTTCAACATTGACGGACTCTGACGACTCCGCCTCAATGGTTGATGTTGTAGTCTCCTCAACATGGGAAGAAGTGTGCACTTCCGTAGAAGTAGTAGTCTCTCCCCCAGAGGAAATGACCACCTGGGTTCTGTGAATCGCCCACTCCATACTGAGAAGATCTTCTGGGTCGAGCTTCTTAGAGAGTTTGCAACAGGTCTGCAGAATGCTCTGTGGCTGTTGTCGCTGTTTATGAACTTCATTCCTTCAGTATGATATCCTGCAACCCACAACATCACCAGCCCCTCCTCGACTTGCTGCTCGTCATCTACCGAAGCTGTATGCACATGCAGGCTGCCCAAAACGATTGCTTGCAGCTAGCTGAGGGATTCGCATAATTCAGCTGGGTTAAGTTCGTGCATTGACGTTTTGGGAACCCAGCCTTGACCAGAAGCGCCAACGGCTGTCGATCATATATCGGTACCAAACATTTGATAGGCTTCAGCTGGCTCCTTGTCGTCCAGTTGCGACATTAGGTTGGCTCGGCACCGTTGCGGCCAAATTGAGTTTACGTGGCATGCAACCCTCAAGGCCTAAACGGGCGCAGCTGAGAAGAGGCGAGGCCTCGGACAACCATCCATTCTGTATGTTTGGTCGCCGAGCAGTGAAGTCGCCGACTCCTCGATTGACGAGACGCTGCCGGCATGTTGAGGCATCTCGGTCCTACTGTCCTCAGGGTTTTAGAATGGGAGCCTTGCGTAATGCCTATTGCTACCATGGTTGACAAACATTTGCATGAGCGGCAGGGCACCATTACAGCGTCGCTTTGCCAGTGGCTTGAGTCAGGGAAAAGTGCAGGATGCCAAAAGAAGATATAAATCGGCTCTTTGAGAGGACAGCCTTCTTTCATAGTCCATGTATCAGAAATCACCATCTTATTCTTCGGCAATGGATTGCAAACAGGCGATTGCCACCATCTCTTTGGGCCAGCCAAAGCTCCATGATATTCGCACAAAGCTCTATGAGATAGCCGGATGTGGTATCAAAGCCATTGAACTCTTCTACGATGACCTGGAGACACTGGCTTGCACAATATCCCAAGAATCAAGCCAGCCATCGTCTCGTGAATCATGCCTCAAAGCCGCTGAAGTAATCCGTGACCTCTGTCACGAACTTCAACTCACGGTGCTGAACCTCCAACCCTTCCGCTTCTACGAAGGGCTTCTGGATAGACAAGAAACAGACCGTCTCCAGAGCGAGGTTCTACCTCTTTGGATCGAGATTCTTCAAATTCTGGGTGCAGATACCATCTTGGTCGCCTCAAACTTTCTCGGACCCGACCCTCAAACCGGTCAGCCTCGAACAACAGGCGATATCAGAGTCATCGTCGATGATCTTCGAGTCATGGCGGTAAAGGGACTGGCCTGCTCTCCACCAGTTCGAATTGCATACGAGGCCTTAGCTTGGGGCGACCATGTGAAGACGTGGGAAAAGGCCTGGGAGATTGTGCAGAAGGTCGACCTTCCCAACTTCGGGCTTGTGCTGGATACTTTCAATCTCGCCGCGATCGCATATGCCGATCCTGCTACAGAGAATGGGAGACTGTACAACGATGAGAAGTTGGCAGCATTTCATCTTCGATCATCGCTCGAGAAGATGCTATCAGACATCGACATGAGCCGTGTTTTTGTGGTACAGATTGCGGATGCAGAGCGGTTGTGCAGCCCCTTACAAGAGGGGCACCCGTTCTATGTCGCCGGACAGCCTTCGCGCATGAGCTGGTCTAGAAACGCGAGGCTCTTTTTGTGTGAGAGCGATCGCGGCGGATACCTCCCCGTTCTTGATATTGTCCATATCCTGATCAAGCTTGGATGGACTGGACACCTGTCGCACGAAGTCTTCTCTCGTACGCTGTCTGATGCAGCTCCAGAGACACCGCTGAACCATGCCGCGCGTGCCTCGCGATCATGGAACGCCATGTTGGCTGCGCTGATGCAAAAGGACGAGCTGGAATACAAGGGAGGATACCATGAGAAGGAAACAGTTTTGAGTCCAGAAATTGGTTTCAGAGTTGAGCTGGAGCTGTAAGGCTGCAGAATGTAGAGTGTGTTTATCATTACAATAATATTCGAAATTGAGTCTGTTCTAGCTAGACCTTGCTTCCTGAACTGAAGGTTCTACAACCCCCCACAGAGCGATATGCGTGTCACCTTCATTTCGGTCCTTTCTATGTATGTCACCTGGAGCGAGACCGCATATCCGTCTTCATGATCAGACTTTTGATCCCAGCATAAGCGCAATGGTGGCAAAGTTGACGATGCCTTCAAGTGTTAGCAGTGTTCTCTTCGCGGCATCAACTAAGATGAACTCACCGGCTATAAGGGTTAGGCCAGACCACCCGTACTCTGTCTTCAACCACCCAGCTGTGTTGGCGGAGATTAGCCACGTCTAAGAAAAGTCGCTTGTGAATCATTTACCCAGAATAGGTCCCAGCAAAACTCCTCCAGCGTATGAAAACTCGAACAATCCATACTAAAGAGTGTTAATGTATGGATTCTCCAGTCCACGGTCATCTGTAGGTTGACCTACTGCTTGTGCAAACGCTCCGTATTCTCCGAAGCGACCAGGCTTTTCGTTCTCAAGCTCCTCAACAGCATCGAAGATATCGCTTAGAACCGGGGTCATGATCATGCACATGGCTATGCCAATCAAGGCAAGGCCTGTGAAGATACCTATGGTCTCAAGCGTGTCGTCGCCCTGATGAAGACGGAGGAGAATCATAAAGACTCCGCAGATCACGTAGCCCGACGATGCAACAGGTCTGTTGCCAACTTTATTGCACATCCAGCCTGAGACTAGGGGTTAATGCCCGTAGAGAAAATAAACGGGAATCACTCACCGATTAGAGGAGACAAGAAGGCTGGAAGCATCAGTGGTATGAAGACCAAAGCCGTGCTGAACGGCTCATAACCGGCAACCTCCTTGAGGTGAATCGGCAAAGTGACCTCGAGAGAGCTCATGGTGACTGCCTGAACAAAGGCACAGACAAGGTTGATGAGTAGACGAGCGGAACTGATGAGGGTTCGATAGGCAACCTCGGTCTCTTCGCTCGCTTGCGACTCTCCACAGCTATCAGTCTCGTTGTCACGAGGCTGATCGCGAAGCAATGGAGTTCGCGCAGCCTGAGCAGATTCTGAGCCGTCATCGTCGATGTTGGCCAAGATGGCGGGGAGGTCCTTCTTCTCAACCAGCAGCAGCCGCAGTACAACATCGAAAATAAGTAGCCCAACAGCGAAGGCCATGACTCCATCAAACCCAGCAAGCGAATACATCATTCCCCCTACGATAGGGCCAATGACTGTTCCGCAGCTGAAGCCTATGTTAACGTAGCCCATAGCCACGGGCACCTCATCCTTTCCCACAGTGTCGGCAAGAAGAGCGAGGCCGACACTCCAAACTGCCGCAGAGGCAAACCCTTGTAGAAATCGGCCGACACACATAAGGGCTACATGGTGGACAACCCATATCATCACTGTCGCCCCGATGAAGGTGGCAAGCCCGAGGAGCAGGGACGTTCGGCGGCTGCGGATATGGTCTGTGAATACAAGTCAATCATGTGTTGGGTGGATGATGCGGTCGGACGGGGTGCTACTCGCCGGCGAGGTAACCGAAAAGACCTAAACACACTTGGTATCAGCATCTCAGTAGGATTGAGGGATGGGAAATGTTTCTTACATGCTCCGATCAAGTTTCCGGCACCGGAGAGGCCAACAGCAAGGGACGTGAAGGCTTGGACTGTAATTGGAGTTAGCGAAGCCTCCATAGCACTCCAAGCACTCCAAGCCACACACCCTTCTCCTCTGGAATAGAGCATCTGTTCTCTAGGACAGTCGGAAAAACTGGTATCAGAAGCCTGTACATCCCCAATGAGCACTTGTCGCACAACTGTCAGGCGGCTGCATTTACCCGTAGAGAAACGTATCCTTTTCCCTGCATCAGCACGCACATAAACCGATTAGTTCCTTCCGTCGCGAGAACTCACAGTAAAGATTGCAATAGTCACCGAGGCAATCACAAAAGCATCACTGGACCGCCAGCGCAGCGTCCATGGCAGGCTGTCGGGTGCCTGGCCAGTCATTTCGGGTAGCAACGAAGTCAGCTGAGGGTGATATGCAAGGGAGTCTGGGTCATCCAGAAGTCGCCTCACGGATACGTGCATGAAGAAGGGAGGAAATGAGGGGAGCTGAAAACATTTAACAGTACCGGCGTCAAACGGTCACGAACAACGTCCACTTTTACCCTTTTCATCATGACGCTATCCCCCAGCTGACTCCGGGGACCTGAACCAGACAGCACTCAATTTAGGTAGGCCCAATCGGGCAGTAAGTGCTGGTCAGCTCCACCAGAGAGAACTGCATATGCGCTGTCAGCTCTCCCTTGATGGTGATCCTAACCCGAGTGAGCTTGCAGCATCCATGCAGGGCAACGGCTGTTGGCCTTAGGGCCGCGCATGGTGCGACCTCAGCTGTGCATTTCAGGTGAGCCGAGGGGATCAGGGAGGGGCTTGGCCAAGAGGCTCTGTATTCAGGCGCTAGACTTTGTACGCCCCTTGCCGAGAGCATCGGCAGTGGGAGTCGAGATGTGCCATAGCCGTTACGCGTCTGGAAGCGAGGGAGACCTGGGGAAAGGAGGATTACATGTCTATATAAACCCATACGAGATGGAGTCGTTGGTCTACGTAACCCCCTCCACGAACTACCGTCTTCAATCATGGCTACTCAGGTTGTCCAAGATTTGTCTATTCTCTCTGCAAATAAGCACGCTTTTGGTGTCAGCCAGCTTCCCTTAGCCCAGATGAAGATTGATCTTCTCGAGGCGGCAGCAAGGCCTACGCCTCGTCTCCCCCCTTGTCTGATTCCAACATCAGCCAAGCCACTTGCGTCGAGCAACGAGTCGTCAACTGTTGCCTTCAACACCATTTCCACCCCAATCAGTGGCCGATGGAACTCCATTGAGTCCTGGTTCAAAGGCCAGGGTGTCGCCCTGCCTGCCGTTCTGAAGGCAGCATGGGCACTGACTCTCCAGTGCTACGTCTCTTCGGAAGTCATCTGCTTTGAGTACCATGGCCTTGGTCGTGAGCATCACAAGTTCAATGGCCATGGTGCACATGATGGAGTATGGTGCACTAATGGCGTTGACGAGACCCCAGACTCAATGCTTTGTCTCTTCCGGATGGACGAGTCGGAGAACGTTCTCTCTTTCTTCCAACGCATGACCAATGGCCGCTCAACCAGCGTTGCCTTTGTGCCTACTCGAGACGAGATCATCTTCGCCTCCCCAATCCCATCTTCTCGAACCTGGAACACATCCATAACTTACCACAATGCTTCTCAAGAGAACCTCAATTCATCCCACCAATCCGTAAGTCTTTCCCTGACACTCGGCCATTTCCCCTCCTGTAAACAAAATACTGCCTTATTTGTCTTCTTCGCTCACACTCATCATAGACTACTGTGTCCGTCACAATCAACAAGTCATCTACCGGCCGGTTCTCAACCAACATCAGCTACCCACCAGAGCTGATAGGCCGAGACCTGGCCAGTAGTATTCTCAGCACATTCAACTATATCCTCACGGATATGCTGACCGAGCCACAACTTTCCATCCGTGAGATCGAGACTTGCTCACCTCATGACCGGAAGTTCATCCAGGATTTTACACAAAAGGTGGCTCTCCTGGAGAACTCATTGGTTCATGACTTGATTGTCAAGCAATGCCGGGCAACTCCTGGCCGAACAGCAGTCTGCAGCTGGGAAGGCGACCTGACCTACGGCGAGCTTGATGACCTCTCCTGCCGCCTGGCACACCATCTCATAAGCCTGGGCGTCTCCACCGAGACGTACGTCTTTAGCTGCTTTGAGAAGTCAATGTGGGCTGTTGTTGCCCGGCTGGCAGTCCTGAGGGCTGGCGGTGCCTACGTCTCGATACATGCCTTGAGCCCGCCAGGATATCTCGACGCTGTGGTGATGAGAACCAAGTCAAAACTTCTCATTACTACGCCCAAGTTTGAAGAGCAATTCAGACCCTACGTCGAGAATGTACTGGCAATAACACCAGAATTCATTTACTCGCTGCCCAGATACGACACAGGCCCTGCCACCTTAGTTCAACCTGACAATGCCTGCCTTGTCCTCTTCACGTCTGGGAGCACGGGAGAGCCAAAGGGTATCATTCAGACTCACCAATCATATACAACCTCCATCCTGAACTACGCCGAGAACCTTGGGCTTGGGCCGCATACTCGATTCCTCCATTTCGATGATTACAGCTTCGATATCAGCAACCTCGAGTTCATGACACCCCTGCTCATTGGTGGGTGTTGCTGTGTCCCTCGCTCCACGAAGACGCTTCAAGACATAGTGGAAGGGATCAATGCGCTGAAGCCCAACATTTCCTTCCTCACCCCAACCGTGGCCATCAAGCTAAATCCTGCGCTTGTTCCGAGTCTGGATATTCTGTGCGTTGGTGGCGAGCCAATGTCGAGCGATCTCATAACCAAATGGACGGCCAGCCGAACCAAACTCATTAATCAGTATGGGATGGGCGAGGTGGCAGTATGCTGTGCATACAATGACAACGTCAGCCCTGATCGCTGCGACAGCATCGGTCGCCCCGCTAGTGGTGCCATCTGGATTGTCGATCCCGTTTCGCCGGACCGTTTGATGCCTGTCGGTGCAGTTGGTGAACTTCTCATGGAAGGCCACCACTTATCGCGACGGTATCTTGATCAAATATCTAGGCGCTCTGAGGCTGTCTTTGTCGACAAGGTCCCGGGATGGATGCACGACCTGCATCCGGACCGCGTGTCTGCCAGGCTTTATCGATCGGGTGACCTGGGTCGACTACTCCATGACGGAACCATCCAGTACATTGGACGAAAGGACACAATGCTCAAACTGGACGGCTGTCGTGTGGAAGCTCTCGAAGTAGAGTACCATATAAGGAAGTGTCTTGGGCCAAATGACTCAGTCGTCGTTGACCTCTTGGGTGTAATTGATGGCGTCGCCAATCCCATTCTCTCTGCCTACGTGTATTTGCACGACCACCCTTGCAGCATCAGCCCCATATTGAAGGGCGAGCCGATTTTGAGCAATGCGGAGGAGGACGTCTTTGCTCTTCCCAGGATCCAAGAGATCAAGCGGTCGATCAGCAACATGCTGCCAGTGCATATGGTGCCTAAAAATTGGGTGCTAGCAAACTGGATTCCACGCACCCCCTCGAATAAGACGGATAGGAAGAAACTTCATATGGTGGGACAGAAGATGTTTATGCAAACTCGTGAGCGAGATGCTGATGCATCGAACTGAGTCATGGCACTTGGATGGGAATGAGATGTGTGTAATGAGAATTTCGCTGCAATACTATGAATGGCGTGAGCCTGAGAAAAATGTTCGCAATGTACTTTACGCCTGTGGCTTGCCCCCATCTATATTCAACATCGGCTCGCCTTCGCCCTCGTTGCCTTCAGGCTGGGGTTTTTCAGTTACTTCTTCTGAAGCTTGAGGAGGTAGAGGCTGGGCTTCTCTGTTCGGTGTATCCCTTCTTCGCAGCCTCCAGGTAGCCGTGGCTGACTTTTCTGCGCCGCTGGCCGCTGGCCCACGTTTTGGGCGGTTGAGGGCAAGCATCCTCTGACTGGGCGATGGTGACCGTTCCCGTGGCTCCGTCTCGGAATCCGTCGACGGGCCATATCGCCTGTTGATGACATTGTCGATCCGTAGCCGTGGTGGACCAGCATTGAGACTGGGAACATCATTCTTGGGGGGCCAGATATGATGAGATCGATAAGCTTCACAATGACCGGTCCCCAAACTGTCATTGCAATGATCTGGCCATATGTCCACTTGGAGCCTCCAAAACTATTGGCATTGACAACTTTGAGCAGTGAGACCAGATACAGGATACTTGTGACGACGTAGGAAATCTCCACAAATCGCCAGAACCATGTCTTGAGCAGCAACCAGACCTTCTTGAGGGGTCCATCCGGCCATCGTCCCAGTCGATGACGGCCGATGCGTACATGCCGAGTGCGATGATGACTGCGCAAAGTCCAGGCGAGCTGGTCTATGCACAGAGCGACAATGGTGATGGTGTTCAAGGTCAGAAACACAAGTTTGTAGAACAAAGGATGTGGGAAAAAGGTAAGCTGATAGCCGTCGGCTCCGTTCGTAGTTGCACAGTAGGTTCGGGGACTAGGATTGCCACCACAAGAGTCGAGACTACCTTGGGTTCGGAAAAGCTCAAAGGCAGCTCTCCAAGAGACGCGCTGGCTCGTGGCCACGGCCGCCAGGAGGTACTCGACGAAGAAGCCCAGAAAGGTATGCCAATTGCGGATACCTTCATTGTGCAGGCACACCTGTATCAAGAAGATGCATAACACGCCATTAAGACTGACGTGATATGCAGTTGCGGCGTTCATGATGAGTTCGCCCCAATGGGCGCCACTGTCCTCGGAGTTGACCACAATGGCGAGAATGGATGAGATCTGGACAGCAAAGACGAACCAGCACTGTGCCTCTTGAAACTCTACCAGGGTTGTAGCTATGGCGATACTTGTGCGGGAAAGGGCAGAAGAGTCGCGCCAGATAATACTCTCTATGCGGTTGAGTGTCATGGCCCTTCTTCCCGGTTTGAACTCAGAGCTCTTTTGGGTATAGCTGACGAAGATGTTGAAGGCCTTGAGCAGGGCATACAGCATGCCAGAAAAGCACACTTGGAGGCAGTATGAGATTAGTACCTAGTTTCTGTCTTAGCAAGACACGCAAAGGAGACGAAGGGGACGAGGGGACGATGTCTGCTTACACCTGGGCCGAATATATCGGGATTAATCTCTGCGGATAGGACAGGGCAGAACTGCTCCATTGCAAAAAAGACCTGCTCGGGCGTTGAGCTAGCATTGGACAGCGAGGTGATGGAGCGATCGCAAGGCTCCGACAGCCCGTCATCGGCACACGCTTCTCTCGCACATGAAATGAAAGATTGCAAAACAGGGCGGTTGTCGAAGTCGGCAAGGGATCCATCGCCCATAATAGTGCTTGCATTGCGCTCCGCTTCATCGCTGATGGCGTATGCATGCTGATCGGCGTTCCAGTAGGCAACGGCAGCAAGAGCGGCACAGTTGTAGAAGGACTCCAATGAGCTGAACATCAGCGCAGGATCTGCGCAGGCACGAGTGCAATCATGCTGGCCGTCGACGAGACAGCCAGAACGAAAGAGGACAATGTCCTGGTCATCGTCGACACCGTCGCTGATCAACTCCCGGAAACTGAATCTCTGGTCACTCGTGAGACTGGATAGGTCGCGAAAGGGATAGAAGTCGGAGGCCCCATCTATATGTGATTGGAGAGTGATGATGAGCGGAAGGATTGACGCCGTGGGTGTGGCGCTCGTGGTGGTTGAAGCGACCAGGCTGCTAGCCATTGTTTGGTGGCGTCACAGGCGAGTGCCTTATCAGGAAGGGAACCCAAACTTAATTCCTCTGGTCAACGTAGAAGCAACATGAGAGCTTCAGAGGATGCGCGTCGCTGCCTACTGTCTGAGAGCAGCTGTTGAGTCGGCTCCTCACCGTCGGTCTAGTCACCGAGATGTGTTCAGTCTCGCACTTTTCCGACCGTTATCTAGGAATACCGTGACTTCTGCGACCAATACCAGGTGCAATGGCCAGACCTCCTCTCTCTCAGTATGCGTCGACGCAACAAGTCCTGGAGGGAGATAGCTGCGTATACATCACCCCCACGTTGGCAATTGACAGTTCAAGTTCTCCAGATGAGGCTGCTCTTGAGATTCGATCCTTGTCCATACCATCCAATCTAATAATCTCACGTGATGATTAGCGTCACGCCAAGACGGGGGTTCCGAACGAAGTCCGGAGAAAGTCCTTTTACTCCACCATTACTCACGGGCAGCAACATTGACAAGGAACCCTTAATGACCTATCGTCATTAGGGTGTAAGGGTTGGTATGGTGTTGAATGAAACAAATTGAGCAGGGAAAACTTGCAGTCTTACAAAACGCTTCTCTGCGTAAAGCTCCCGAGTTGCAAGTGAGCACTCAGGGATATCTCAACAGCAGCAACCCAATGCAAGACATACGAGATTCCCGCCACGTCATAATAATCTGGACTCCATCAATTTTCATGATACATTTACTAGGAAATTCGTGTATATCCAATGAGAGTTTCATCCCATATAAGCCTCTTTTAGTCTCATTGTAGATCTCTATCCACTGTTCAGATAGCCCGCCGAATTGGTGCCACCACGGCATGTCGCCCCATACCCGCCTGGATGCAGAGCCCAAGTTATCCGGCTGATTGCAGAGGATCTCCAGGTCGATGGCCGGCTGGACGTATTCATCCTCTTTCCCCTCGGACTCCATGTCTCAAGTCAGGCGGTTATGAAATAATATTCCTAGTAATCTTGCCGCATGGCTGTCTTCCGCTGGTGTCCTTCGTCGCGATCAGCTTGGTCACCTCTCGATCTTGCCCTCGTGCACCGAATACAATATGGCTGACATTTTCGAGCAATAGGAGGGACATACGTTTTCTGAGGTTAGTCGAGGCAGAGCACCCCTCGGAAGATTACCGAATAGGAACGACCAAGAGAGGCGGCCATCGTGGTGGGCAAGCAGGTCGCAGTAAACAAGCAGGAGATATTTATTTATAGAACATGGCTATCAGGCGGGTTGTAATATTGCTATTATATTACAGTTTCTGGCTTATTTGCTGCTCACATTGAAAAGTCTAATATTGCATTTTCCAATGATTATGTGGGATTTCCTGTTCGTGTGCCCCAATGGGATACAGACCAGCGACTTCGAGGAGACCCCCTCTGAGCGATGATGCCGGGTTGACTGTACAATAAGACTGATGTGGTTCTAGACTAAATTGTGCAATTCTGTTACCTTGGTTCACATTTTCACCGCCCCCCCTCAGTACTTACTGCCACACCACCATCGAATGCAATATTGAAAGTGCAATATTGGTAATAGGGAGAGAGGGTATTCCCACACCTCATATCTCGACTTTTTGGGTCGAAAAGGGATTCCGCGGGAAGGTGGCAAAGGCCAGAGTTATTTTGAAGATCGGGGATCTCTTGACGATTGAACAGGTGATAGACTTCCATACTACAAGATGTGGAGATATGTTTTGAAATGCAAAATTCTTGATGACAGGGATTCTGGGCGTGACGCTTTGGGACAGAGGAAAGGGCGTCTGGATGTGCGACCAAGTAGATGGCTGCTAACACATACCAACTTGTCAGCACACGGTTCGATTGGCAATCCACTGGCTACAATCTTTGGGTCCGCATGGGCAGTATTCCAATAGCAGGTGCAAAGATACTTCCCACAGAGCGTATGCGGTCTCGACTAAAGCGAGTGTCTATCTGCATTTCTGACGGGAGCACTGACTCATGAGCCTAATGCTTCTTCTCCGGTGGCGTTTCTACAGTCTTACGCCACTAATATTACTCGTTCCGAGGGACCTTTCCAAACTTATGCCCCCAATACAACTTCTTCAGCTGACTTTCTGCAGACTTGCGCCCCCAGAATTACTCGTTCTGACAGGCCTTTACAACTTACGCCCCCCATGCAACTTCTCTAAGAATAGTACGGAAATGGTTAGAAAGAAGTATTTAAGGGAAGTCATATTTCCCCTTAAAATTCTACTTTCACTACCTCTCATCTCAACCGCCGTTCTAAAGATCTCGCTCACAATCTTCTGCGCTTCAGTAATCGTCGCAATGGTCTCCTTTAAGGTTTTCCTTACCACCTTGGCCCTTCAAGGTCTTATTGCTTCCGCAACTCCTACCAAGGCCGTGTCTGCGACTGGTGGTGCTGGGACCCTAGCTGAAGAGGGTCAAATCCGATATTGCGATGAAAAGAACTGGAATGGTGAATGCCGTACCGTTGCTGTGCCTCTCAACAGATGCCGTACGTTTTTTTCTATTGCTTCTGAGCGTGTTCATGGATCAGCCTGGCTGCTCTCGAGTAGCATTGCTAATGCTTGAGTCCCCAGACAACCTCCCAAGCCGATGGAACAACAGAATCGGCTCCATCCGAAACCAGATTAATTCGCACAAGTGCTGGTGGTATTTGTAAGTCTCTCTAATTTGTGATTGGCTGATTTTTCTCGTTTGAACACTGCTTTGATTATGTGCTAATTTTAATTTTGTTTAGACAAAACAACTGCGAGGGCAAGAATTATGACAACCAGAAGGACGCCAACTTAAGTGACGGGGACGGGCTATTCGACAATTCCATTAGCAGCTACATTTGCGTCCGCAAGTGAGCAGTATTTGACTTAACCGTTTCCAATCCTTTGATGGATGGTCTAGCTTCTTCTTCTCTACTGAGTGGTTTTACTAAAGGGGTAAATACATATTATTTCATGAAAGGTCTCACTAAATCTCTGCTTGTTTTCAAGGCTTATCCTGCTTAAACCTCTTCCTTCACTTAAGTGAAAGCCTTTATCATTAGCCAACACCCTCCCATATTAGCTCTGCCACAGCAATATGTTGCGTCTATTCTTTAGCTGTGACATGATCAAATGGCCACACTTTATCCAGCTTTATATTGACAGCTTCAATTATCTGACTCATGGCCTTTTAGTTACATGAGCCTGTTGGATGGATCGGTAAACCTGTGAAGCATTTCATGCCTTTTGGTTCCATCATCCCCCATCCCGCAATACAAACTCGTTCGAAAACCGCATGTTTTTGTCTACGTCACAACCGTTCATGTGTTTCAATGACACAACGTCAGATTGGTCAGCCCGATCCCTTGCCGTGTAACCAACCCAAAATTACTGCTTATCCCCAATGGACATAGTACGCATTGAGCCTCTAGACCCCAGTCAAAAATCGGTCATGAGGTTAAAATTTTGGTGGCGGCTCGTGAAGTATGGTCATCCACTTTGTAGTCTGCAGGGCTCCGCGAGAAGCTTTGCCTCTAAGCCACGTCTTTCTATACATTGCAGCGCTATTGCTGACGGGCAATCCAGAGCAGACCTCTCGTGACAGTCTCGGACATCCGGTGACCGTCCAATCCTTGACCGACTCGAGCAGCCACTAATACAATCTGGGCCATCTCACCGAGCGCAATTCCATGATACTACACATTACGAAGCAACACGACATCTCATTCGGCGAGTTGCCCGAGCCTACGTACTACGTGAAACCAGATTTCTGTATCTGATGAGTAAGTTACACAGACTACGGCCTACAGGGAGCGCTTCCGGACTGTAGCTCAGTGGCATTCCACTCAGCTCAGCTGACATTCTTGCTCACACACACGCTCGCCAAGGACTCGGTAGAAAATCATTACGTGAAACTGGCATCTCATTCCACTGGGCTTAGCAGTCACGTTGCGTTGTGTTTTATGATGACGGCGTATCCAGTAGCGTGTGCATCGCGATGAGGCAGGGATTCGAGTAGTGTTCGTGTATGCCGTACGCGTCGATTGTCTAAGTCTCTGTGTCGCCCTGGTGCTCATAAAAGTATAAAGATCTTCATCTCTGCTGGCCCTTTGATGCCAATTCTAACAGAAGCAACAGCACACATTACAATTCATTTACCCAGAAAGCTGCCCTTCCCAACACCATCATCATGTATTCTCTCGCAAGCATCTTTACTGTCACCCTTGCAGCCGCTGGTGTCATTGCCTCTCCCAACCTTCAGGCGCGCCAGGAGGGTGTTGTCTACGTCCAGTTCTTCACTGAGGAGGGGTGCCAAGGAAACTTTAGGGAGGACACTGTCTACTTCGATAACGGCGAAGGCGCCTGCGACATCGAGACTTATCAAGGCCCTTACGCGAGCTGGAGGGTCGTTCGCAACGGAGCCGTCAACTCCTGTAAGTCTAACGCGTGTTTGCGTAATGGTATGAGAGTGGATGTTTGGCTGATCGACCTTGCTAGTGAGCGTCTACAGTAACGACGATTGCACAACTAACAACAGTGGGAATGTGATCACTGTCCCCGCGGGTGGGTGGACTGCTACACCCAGCCCATTGGATCTACTCAGTTCAACGTCTAGGGAGTGTGACCCTATACGGCAATGCTTAGATGGCTCCATAACGGCAAGGATTGGGCCTGGGAAACCAGCCTTGGTCTCATTACATTTGTGTATCTCCTTATCACACTCCTTTAGCGTGTCAGAATAAGAAGAATTTCCCAGCAAGGTTGGCTCGTTCCGTGGGCCATTATGAGTGCTCACCCTCGCCACTCTTTTCTCTAGCGGACCCGAACCTTCGCTGCCAAGGAAAGGCGCATCGATTTATGCACTCGTCCCCTGCTTTACCCATCACCTAACGTCGACAGAAGCGTCGTGAAGGCCCAACCTGTGCTTGAAATATCCTTCGGTGCTTCAAGCTTGGAACCGAGCCCCTTGGCCTGTGCTGCAAAGCGATGATAGCCGCACGCTCTTGAGGCTTGATTGGCTCGACACACCATCTGCACGGCAAAGAATGGGGCTTCAGGAGGCTCCAGCGGCAGCGACCGGGCAGCGGGTCCGGGAGTCCGAGAATTATTCGGGCCTTTGGCTGGCAAAGAGCTCTTGTTCGTAGCCAATGGCTTTAATTAATCGGGGCATCCGGTGGGTTAAAAGTTTTCAGCCCCATTCTCGCCCAGCGTTTCGGATCCTTCTTATCGAACCAGTGCGGATCTCGCGGTTTTTGTCGGCTTTCCCGGGCCTTTCATCCTGTCGTCGATGGCCCTTGGCATCTTATCGACATTTGTGGTACTCAATAAGCCACGATCGAGGTCTTATCAAAGGTGAAATCAGATGTTCGATACGAATATGGGCCCAGCTCGATCTTATCTTGCTTTGAGCTCGGCTTTTCGCGGCTTTCGCTTCCCGTTATCATTCTTGGATTCACCGCAAATTTTTGCATGTGGATATCCTTACGAGTATTGATGCTCCATTCCATGACGAGTTCTTGCTTCATCCATTTGGACCCATGACGGGTTTCGTCGGTGTTTGACACATGGTTCTTCGGCTAGCCACAAAGAATCGGGTTGGGGGTTCTCGTAAAAGGATCAAAAGGAGGACAGAGGGACCCGGCGCGATGGAAGACGGACTTTGAAGTATAGACTCTGGTTTAGACGCTTTAATATTAGACATTCTTGCATTTTCATAAAAGCTTCCATTTCTTGTGTTTCATTAATAACGGAGAAGAGACAAAGGGGAACACGCCATTCAAGGAGGCTGCAGGTACATCTGGTCAGACACCTAACAGTGAGAATCAGTCGCTAATTCATACAGTGGAAGAATACCTAATCATGCTTTCGGACCCAACGAAATCCGGAGCTACGTCTTCAGCTTCATCCATCCTCGAGAAACAAGAGCCAACCTCAGAACCATCCCCCGTCCCGCTCGTACTGCCGACTCATGGTTTCGATCACAATGATCCACGCAACCCTTATAACTTTAGCAAGGTAGGCTCGCCTGTTTTCTTGTTTACATTGAGATACTCGTGCTCACTTATTATAGGCGAAGAAAGGACTCATCGTCTTGGTTGGTGTAGCTACCGTCATCAACAACACCTTCACCTCTGCCCTACCTGCAAACGCCTCGCCTCACATAGCCAAAGACTTTGGTATATCGACAGATCCGTCAAATGTCCAGCTTATCCTCCCAGTCTCGATCTACTTGGTTGGGTTTATATTCGGTCCGCTACTTTTCGGCCCTCTTTCCGAGGTCTATGGGCGTCAATACCCCATGCTTGCTACCTTTGGCGGATACACCCTCTCCATTCTTGGTTGCGTGCTGGCTCCTGAGTGGACTATTTTTCTTATTTTCCGCTTCCTCGGAGGCATGTTTGGAAGCGCCCCATTGACCATCGTCGGGGGCCTGTTTGCAGACATCTACAACGATCCCATAACACGAGGTCGCATTATGTCGATGTTCACTTCAGCGGTCGTGTGCGGCCCTCTCCTGGCGCCCACACTCTCTGGCTTCGTATCAGAGTCCACTTCGTGGCGATGGTCCTTTTGGGCCGCCCTCATTCTTGCTGGAGTCACTTGGGTCCCTCTCATGTTCCTGCCCGAGACATATGCACCTGTTCTTCTTGCTCGTTATGGGGGCAATGTCTCCAAGGCAGTAGAAAAGTCAGGGACAGTCGGTAAGACCAAAGGAACGGACTGGAAGCACTTGGCTGGTGTCGTTCTCATGCGTCCCCTACACATGTTGTGTAGCGAGATGATCGTCGCCGCCTCCTGCTTGTACCTGGCGATGGTATATGCCATCTTCTACATGTATTTCCAGGCGTATCCTTTGGTGTTCAAAGGAATTTACAAGCTCTCCCCTGGAGTGTCCGGCCTCATGTTCCTGCCCATTGTCGCCGGCGTTTTCATTGGTTTGGCAGTAGCTCTGCTATACGACGCATACCTCAACCGTTGCCGCAAAGCGGGCATGGAATGGACTCTCAACGAAGAGAACAGGCGTTTGCCCATAGTATGTCTGGGCGGTCCTCTGTACGTCATAGCGCTTCTCTGGCTCGGTTGGGCATCCAGAAGTGATGTGCCATGGGTCGTCCCAGCATTGGCCGGCATTCCCGCCGGTATGGGGACGCTGCTCATCTTCATCGGTCTCTTCAACTACCTTGGCGACGCCTACAAGAGCTTTTCTGCCTCCGCAATGGCAGCCTCCGGATGTACGCGCAGTATTTTTGGAGCCATTCTCCCACTGGCCACAACACCGATGTACCAGAACCTGGGGATTGGATGGGCAAGCACCCTTCTGGCAGGCATGACTCTGCCAATGTGTGCTGTGCCGTTTTTGCTTTTGAGATATGGCGATGCTATCCGGGCAAATAGTCCGTTTTGCCAAATGTTGAAGGAAACGCAGCTTGACTCAAGTCGAGTAAGTGATGATAGCGATGCTTAACTGTTCCACTGGGTGGGATCACGATGAGACGAATTCCGGAATACAGCACACTTAACATAGACATAGACAATATAAATATAATACCGCTTGACCGTATGGTCGAAACAGACTTAATATCACCGTTCTACTGTACATGGTGTACCAGACGCTAGCTGGCCCAGGATGAAAGCAGCCGCACGAGTACATCATGTGCAGCTTGAATGGTGTCCCTAAGAGCTTTAGAAGATGGATGAATGGACCAAGGCGCTGGGGCCGGCTCTACGTCAGCAGAACCACAATCCGAGAGGCCTCTCTCTCTCTCTCTCTCTCTTGGTCAGAGCTCCAGAGGGATTTCCAACCTTCCCCCTAGCTGTGAATCGTGGGCCCCTCCTCGGCCCTCATTCATCAGTATACATAAGCCCCATCTCTCCATTGGTGTTTTGTAGAATTACCACCACAGTCCTTCAAAATGCCACAGGTAGCCCATTATTGTCTCCCACAGGCCCCATATTCTCGCCTTTATTCCTATTGAAACTCCTTCGCCTGCAACTATATCCGAGAGCGGCTCTAACATAATGTGTGCCGAATTGAAACAGTCGTGTGGGTTGATGCCTGGGATCTCATCATCATCATTGGTGAATACAATGCCAACGCACTAAAAGGGCACCATGGGTCAGCAAATGCCGTTGATCAATCAGCGATCTACTGGGCTCACGTTATGCGCTGCGTTGCCAGTCTGGTGAACTTGGATGACCTGGATTGTGGCGTAATCGCCATCTCTGGGCCGTTTACCATCAGGCAGAAAGATATCCGGTAAGCAAAACGTGCCAGGGAACGGTCGATTGCTGGGCCCGTATACTCGGAATGGCGCGACCAGGGGGACATCAAATGTTTCTGGGTCCTCACCAAATCCAATATTGATGAAGAACTCTGTCTGCATGTTGCCAGCGAACCAACCAGGCTGGATTGCGATCGCGCCAGGTCCATCGATGGGCCAAGCGCTCATGTTTTGAGTAAGGCCAATGCCGCCACCTGGGATTTCCAAGCATCAGTGGAGGAATTACCAACTTGTCACAGCGGTACGCATACAAGGAGCGGCAGATTGCATTCCATTGGGAAACGTTGCGTTGGTAATGAGTGTCTGTCCTCGCCACCCCGGCAGAGTGATATAAAGTGCCCTTGAGCAATAGCTGCACATACAAGAAATTGCACGAGGGGGGTGAATCTTTTGTAGGAACACATAGTGAAGCTGGACAAGGAGTCCCTGGACATCTGGGGCCTCCTCGAAGTCACTGGTCTGTATCCCATTGGGGCACACGAACGGGAAATCCCACATACATAGACCTGCATCATCTGAGGCATCTCTTCCTCGAAGAGTTTGGGTTTCTGATCAACACCGCAACTGACCTGTCGGAATTGAAGAAACGGTTGCCAAGATGCTTAGGAGCGCTGCTGTGGTAGACTTCATGATATCTTCGGTGCGCGATATATCTCTCGACTTTTGCCATCCACAATCAGGTTTGGTCAAGGAATTCCCATTCGATGAAGAGGGTAGGAAGATAGAGTCATTTCACCCCCTTGGATTTGACCCCCCCTCCTGGCCACTCTACCAACGTCCCGTTGACTTTATTGTCAAGCCCATCGTTCGCTACTATGGGTTCGCCGTAATTGACAGTCCAGGTGTGAATCTTAATCGGAAGGGTTCAAGCTTCCGGGACATTCCATTCGCTCGACTCTTTGGGGATCTATACAATCGCAGCGGCAACTCTGACCATTGCGAGGAGCCCCTCTTGGTAGCTGTTTCTCAGCCACAGGACGAGATGGAAGGGGAGACGGAGGGAGAATTAGAAGAAAGGTGGCTTGAAGGATATACTCGCACAAATACTAGGTAGCAAAAACTGCACCATTCAGTGTCCACCTGCTGCGGCTGCGCTCCAGTTGACTGTTGCACATTGGGCTACGGCCAAATACACTACTGTACGAAACATAGCGGGGCTCAAACTTTAGGATCATTGCAGCTGGCAACGGTCTACGGGGCATAAGGTCCAGATGGGTTTTGAGCAGGTGGATAGCATGCAAGATCTAAGAGTGCCGTTTGGGTGGTTCGCAATGTCATTCCAATGAATAATAGATAGATGGCGATAATTAGAGGTCAAAGTTCACATTACATAGCATCCACACTCAGATCCTCTAGCCCGTCCGAGATCCGGCTACCAGCCAGTTCAATCTCCAGCTCAATGTCCGGCTGACCCTCCATGTAAAGCCAGTTCTTCTCACCCGCCATCTTGAAGTTGTTGAGCGCCAGCTCGTGAGGGATGATCTTCTTCTTGAGCTCCGGGTTTCCGGCGCACGCAGCTTCGACGCGCAGCTGGATGTCACAGCTGCGGTCGACGAGGCCCAGGAGGAAGGAGGCTTCGTCGACTGTGGTGCCGACGGTGACGATGCCGTGGTTCATCAGCAGCGCTGCCCTTCCCTTGGTTCCCAGGGCTCGGGCAATCTGCTGGCCCTCTTGCTGGGCTGTGGCGAGCGCCGTGTACTCGGAGTCGACGGTCAGGACGCCGTAGAGATCGCAGACATCCTGAGTGATCATGTCGAGAGGCTTGCCAAAGGCACACCAGGCGCGGCCGGCAATGGTATGGGCGTGGCAGATTGCGTGCACGTCAGGACGGGCCTTGTGAATCTCAGAGTGGATATAGTAGCCAGCGTTGTTGATGGGCCTAGTCTGTAGGACGTCTTGTGTCAGATAGTGCCGCGAGAGGTGCCAAGAGATGGAGTAACCTACACGGTTGCCACCGACGAACTCTCCGTCGGAGATCCTAATGCACACCATATCCTTGCCATCTAGAAGGGCAAAGTGCTTGCCGATGGGGTTCATCCAGATGTAGTCTGAGTATTCGGGGTCGCGGACGCTGATGTGGCCAGAAATGCCTTCGGTGTAGCCCTGGCGAGCCCAGTTGCGAAACACAGCCGCCATGTGAACCACAATATGCTTTCGGTGTTCGTGAAAGGAGGTGAAGGAGGGGATAACTGGAACGAAGGGGTTGTTGTTAGCGACAAGGCTATTGTGTTGGTGGTGTTGGGAATTGTATCTTACGCAGTGACATGTTGCCGCCGCGGCAGATGCTTTCAACATGGCACTCCATCTCCTTGCCATCATCTTCAATAACATAGTTTGAGGAGGCCAACTTCTTCATGTTGACAGTAGGTAGGGTCGCCTCTTGAGTTGGTGATACTGCAGAGGGTGCCATGTTCAGAAGAGGGTGGTCACGAAGGCTTGAGGAAATATTTTCTGTTTATTTGCCCGGTTTAGGAAGAAGATGACTATTGAATGGAGTTAGAGAACAGGACAGAGAACTGACAGAGTCTTCCTTAGTATTTATACGTTTGCTCAACGAGGATTCTCAATGTCATATGAAGGGCGAGAGGCGGGGAATAAGATAAAAGGGTAGGAAAAGCGGGACCTACAGCGATGAAGAAGAGGCGATGCTCCTGTGGCAGCGCCCAAGGACAAAGGCGCTGTCAGTGACAGAGGTGGGCCGGTAAGTTGCCGGTCCCGCAGCCACCTGCCCGTCCGGCTGTCGAAGAACCAAAACGCCGATAACACCCAAGCGAGATGCCGGGCATTGAGATGGTAATCCAAGAGTACTGATTGGTGGAACGCGAGGGGAATCCGAACTACATTATGACCATTTCTGTTTACATACCCCGTACAGAACTTGTTGCTAGATGCGTTGTGAGTGGATATGGCCCAAACCGGGGATGCTTCCACCTCGCCCACCATCGCAGAGGATTCTATTACTCAATAGCAAGCCCACACAGCAACCAATCAAACTACATCCTCTGTGGCGCAATTGGCTAGCGCGTCTGACTGTTATTCAAACGCAATCAGGAGGTTGACAGTTCAAGCCTGTCCGGAGGAGGGTGTTAACCTTTTGCCTCTCGTGCTGGGGCGGTAGCCTTTTTGTCTCTACATTCTTTGTGCGTGTCACTTTTGCCACTGTCTACTTTACCCCATGAGTTAACCTGCCTCTTTTCGAAGACCATTGGCGTGCGGATGACGGCGCAGATGGGCGCAGATTGTGTAGCATGGTGATGTTGGACTTGGTACCCCAGTCGGGTGACCAGTAATGACAGTGCATCAATTGGCAATCAGTGCATGGGAAACCCATTACGCCAACAGAGCACAACTATGGCATTTATTATGACCCATCCCAATCGTATGGGTGCTCGTCGAAAAATTATGCTGTTTTCCCTCCGCGGTCTTCTCTTTTACTGTCGATGATGGGGAAGAAGCTACCCGAATCCAGAGCCAACTAGGGTGGGTGGTCACTGCTCTAGGGAAGAAAGCCCAGTCACGGCTACAGCGCTGCCAGATCCAATCGACAGGCGCCGGTGCATTTCATTTCGCCAGGATATGGTCCTATATGTGGCAAGTTCATGGATGCAGTGCAGAGCAAGATGTATTTTGAGCCGAGAATCGCCTGCCCGGGCCCTACCCTAAACATGCTCAAGCCAAGCATCCTGATGCTTGCAACCCCGCTACATTATTTCGCACAGGAAGGGAAAGGAGATTTGAGTGACCGAGTGAATGGACTGTATTTATGGAAGTAGCCTGTCGTCTTCCTCTATATTTGATGCAAGTCGTGTCAAATCTTGCTGTATGAATGTATGCGTTTGCACAGCATTGATCGCATCGCGATGTCAACCCAGGAATGGCATCATTTGCAATAACGAAGACATGATTACTCATCCGGGTAGATACGCTATTCAAGACATTGCAGAATTCATTTCTCAACCATAGAGTATTCAGATTCAAGCCAATGGCAAAGAGACGCTTGAACTTCTTCCAGAATGAATATACCACTAGCATATAATGAATATTAAGATCAACCCCGACATGAGCAAGTCCTCTGTGGCGCAATTGGCTAGCGCGTCTGACTGTTATTCATCGAATGTCATCAGGAGGTTGACAGTTCAAGCCTGTCCGGAGGAGGATTATTTTTGTCTGGCGGAGTGCCGGGATTTCCCACATTTTTGGTCCCCACGATGGCATTCGGCAACATAAAGCAGAGTAGCCAGATGCCCTTTCATCAAGCAGTCCTCTGTGGCGCAATTGGCTAGCGCGTCTGACTGTTATTCAGTGAATTCCATCAGGAGGTTGACAGTTCAAGCCTGTCCGGAGGAGGACGAGCTCATTGGCTCTCTTTTTGCCAATTGCGAATGCCATGGCGAGTTTGATAGTGCTTTTTGGCCTCTGTGATGATGCTGCCGTGTGGTGCCGGCGGGCGCTGACTGCTCCCATCTGCACTAGAGCACATCTGGAATTACTCGACTGCCTATGTACATAGGTCGGTAGTAGCGACCAATCCGCCCTGCGCTGGTGGGTGTCTTCCAGCCTGCTACAGTCGGGCTACAGCGTTCCCGGCCTACAACGAAAGCGGACCCTGTGTAAGGCACTGACGGTAAGTAAGCACGGATTTAGTAGGAAAACTGGAAGGGCCCAGACATCTGTTCGTACAAGCTAAAATACTTAGACTCAACCTATTGTTCACCGCCCGACTTATCAGTGTACGTGGCAGCTGATCACTGGGTGCTGATACTGATAGGCTTCTAATACCTATCCTCCAGGCATTCAAACTGGACACATACAATAGGCCTTCTCTGCAAAGCAACAAGTGAGTATTGACCTTTCTCATCGCCCCTACTGCATTGGCTGTAGTGGACCAACTCAGTGTGATAACGGGACGGGACTTTTTCTTAACCAAAAAGCCATACAATGGACCGATGGCCATTTCCATTCGACCTCAATCCCCCAATACCCGGGCTCTTCGATGAAGAGTCGGAGTGGGATGGCCCATATTTCGATAACGCCGACTTTAGCGACCCAGCCACTGTGGCCTCGTTTTCGGGCATGCTGGCTCCTCCGCCTACAATGAGTCCAGAACACCTGCGCGCCAAGGCACGAGATCTGTCGCAGGCCATCTTCGCCCATTATGACATGCTGAAGGCAATCGTGGCTCGGCACGAGGCTGCCATCCAGAAGCGCTGGACCAAGAAGAAGAAGCAACAGAAGCTCGCAATACTCGAAGAGGCATGGCCCGGCATGGCAAAAACCCATCGACTTTGCCATCTGGAGGCGCAAGTCCGCGACGCGACAACCCGGCGAATCGGCACAATCCCAAAGGACGCATTTCATGTGTCCCTACATCAACCAGGAGGATTTGCTCAAGCCGAGGACTCTCCTCCTGCTGCTTAATGCGCGAGGTCGTCACCCCCCTACCAGCTTTGCTGGCGCCGATTCCGATGCTATGCACTTCGGGCGTGTGTCGCAGAATGTGGTGCCTGTATTCCTAAACTTGTATACCATGGTTCTCAACCTTCTAAAGGACCACTACAAGTACGGGGACTTGGTGTCGTGGGATGATGATGAGGATGCTTTTTCTTGGTATGCGAATCGAATGCAGTTTATGCCGGGAGAAGGCCTCCTCGTGCTTGAAGCCTAGAACCTGGTTATGGAATTCCTTGTCACCTTCTGTCAGAAGATGCTCCATGATATACCCCCTGATGTTCTTCTTACGGATGCATATCCGGTGGAACTGGAGCCATTGTTGAAGACCGAGATGGAAATAGATGGGTTTGACTCGATGGCTATCATGGCGCTGGAAGCCCCCTACCGTGTTCCTGCCTGTCTGGATTTCGCTTGAATGGAGGCAATCCTCCGTGTGCAGATGGAGTCTGCAGATGATTATATCTGGCAGCTATGGGAGGACCTAGGATACTTTGCTGAGCAGCTACATGAGGCCATGGAGCATTGCCAAGAGATGCTCAAGGACACCAAGGGCGACGTACATCCTGTCCTGAGCTCAAGATTCCAGAACCTATTTTGGACCCGCGTTATGTGCGACACTGTGTCGGGCGCTTACATGGAGTTTGAGCTTTTTGCCGGGCTACACAAGCAAGCGCTTCACTTGTAGCAGACGCATGCCAAATACGTGCCTGTTATATCCCCAGGGAAGAGCCTACTGGAGGAGTTCCTGATGGCCTTGCTGAAATTTCGACACTACCTCTACCAAGCAGCTAAAGGCCACTAGAGCCAGCTTAAGCAGAGCGTGGTTGCATCGCCACCCATGCGCAAGTTTTTCGTGCGGGAGCCTCCTGCTGACCCGACCTCTACCATGATTTCTATCAGGAGCAAACCCGGTATCAAGAAAGACAAAAATGAAGCTGAGCCCATCTGGCTACTCCAAACGCTCTGGGAGGATAGCCAAAATATCCTTTTGATGGGCTTGCCATTTGTCCTCGATGAGCTGGAACGTCTGTTGGCAAACGAGCCGCAGTTGAAGCATCTTATATCGGCCCGCATTGCCGCGCACATAGGAAGTCTTTCCAGCATTGGGCACTGTCTCCGACAGCTCGAGATGTACCAGCCATGGGCGCGTGGCTTTATGGATGCATTGGTTGACAGAGATGACGCATTGAAGAAGGAGTTTGCTAGAGCAACCAGCCCCTGGGGTCAGCTACTCCAGGCATTGAACGAGAGAAACCCCAAGATGCAACAAGCCGCAAAGTTTTGCAAGGGTACTAACAGATTTGCATACCCCTCGACAAAGCGCAGGACAAGGGAGACAACTGCAGCGATAATCCAGGCGGAAAGAAATCTAGATCAATTCTGGGCCAGCATCGATCGATCATTGCAGGATGACGCTGGAGGCCTCAGGGGCATGAGCGTAAAACAAGCACTGTCCCGACCACGCCCGATACAGCGTACTTCAGAATGGGTTAAGCCCAAGCCAGTAGCCAAGGACCAACCCAAAGTCGCGAAATCTAATGTTAAGGTCCTCTACAAGCCGCTATCAACACTCTACTTTGGGCACAACAGTGGAGGTTCTGCAGCACTTATGGATTCTTCACCAACAACAAAGATGAAGACGAAGACAAGGAAGAAGACAACGGCAGAGGCAAGCGAGGCACCTGTAGCAGCCACTGAAACGGCTCCAGACCCAGCAGAGGAAAAACCTGAGCAGATCAAGGTAGACACGCGTGCGCTAAAGGTCTTCCGGATACTGTTTTACGACCCAGCCATAACTTCGACACCTGGCGAGGTGTCTTGGAGAGACTTTATATATGCGCTCACATCTACTGGAAAGTTCACCGCTGAGAAGCTGTACGGCTCAGTCTGGCAGTTTTCTCGGATTGGTGCATCCGATCAGAGCAGGATCCAGTTTCACGAGCCTCACCCACATGGCAAGGTTCCGTTCGTCGTCGCGCGGCGCCATGGCAGGCGTTTAAGTAGGGCGTACGGGTGGACAGGAGAGACATTTATTCTCAAGTCATAGTACATCATTTTGCTATCATAACATCGAGCCCTATATATTGTGATATGCTCTCCCTCGCTAACGAACCGGTAATGCCTCCCGACTTGGATAGTTGCACGACTTCCGGGATGATGCAGCAGCCGACAACCGTGCCCTGAGAATTTGACGCCAAATAATGACAGAAAACAACAATTATCGTCATATTTGTGGTTGTGTCATGGCCATGGCTGTCTTGTCGTCGTTGTCTTCGTCGTCTTTGTCGTCTTCATTGTCGTCCTCGGTTTCGTCCTCGGTTTCGTCCGAGTTGCACGGGTCCTACTCATCTCGTCCATGTGCATTACGGGGCCGAGGTCGCTGGCTCAGATGATGTTCATTGCTCTCAAACTAACATAAACTCGTTTTCCTATCCACTGAAGACGTTTCATGCCTCACCCAGCTCAAAGACCGTTCAGTATACGCTGAGCTTCAATGACCTGACCCTCGCTGACAAAATCCAACTGTTTTTAAATGTCAGTATCAGTTAGAAACAGCCGCGTCATTGACTAAGACTCACCATGACAACGTGAGGGTTTCGGCCATGCCTGGCCACGCATATCTCCGTCTGTTGGCGAATGTTGTTCACGGAGTTTGTCTGGGCAGCTTGACTTTGAGCAGGGATAACAACACCAAAGATGTCCACGTTCAGGTTGTGATTGGCCCAGATCATGCGGTTCGAGGCGCTCCCACCAGAGACTGGCCTGTCAACGTCGCAATTAAAGAAGTTGCGGCTCGTCGGGCTGAAGGGGGTTTCGACGTAGTGGTCAAACTGAGGAAGAATGTAGGGGACTCTGTTTGTGTCGGCATTGTAGTCTTGCATCAAGCCTCGTCAGCAACCGCTTTTAGTTCAGGCGTAGAGCGCAACTTACCCATGAAAACAACAAAACGCTGGCCAGAATCGATGAGTTGTCCGAGGGTAGGCCAGTTGCCAAGTCCCAGTGGTCCTGAAGGCCTGAAGACCATGTTTGCGGCCCCAGCAGCTTCGAACACTGGGGCGAACTCCGTGACAGGTATGTTGTCCGCACCATTGGTGATAAGCAGTGTGACGACTTCACGAGGGTGTGCATCCAGCCATCTCTTTATAGAGACCACAATCTCCGAGAATGTCCCCACGTTGAGCAGCAGGCAGCTCGAGTGGCATTGCCTGATCTCTCCATTCCATTCGTGCACCTGGGTGGTGAAGTATCGTATGCCCATATCCATGCCATTTTCCGGGTACTGGAACTGGTTATGCGACGGTGTTCGGCCTACAAAGGCAGCATTGTGAGAGGCGGCAAAGGTGATGTCGCTGTATCGACGATTGCAAAGTTGTGTGAACCCGTTGCACGCCTGTGCCACTGCACCGGTTACCAGGGCAAGCCCAAAGAGTCCAAGGTTGCGCATGGCGACTAGAATTGAATCAATGGAATCTGGGCTGTTTTCTCTCAAAGAGAAGATGGCGATAGGGCAAGCCTCGACTCGGGGTTGAGGGAAACGAAGGTACCAACCGATAGCAGTCAGAGACACAGATCATGGTAGGGACGTCGGACATCTTATAGCTTCCCATGCCCCCGCGCTTAGCCACCAATAAGACGCATTAACAATGCAATGTGGGAGGATTAATATCATGCCCCAGTGGGTTCCGTGATTGGGTAACCCGTGATGGGATGAGCAACGGGTCTACCCAAAGTACTTGACATGGGACCAAGTGCTTGGCGGTTATTTAGCTGCCAAATTTGGCTGGTTGGAGGATCACGCTTGATCCCCGTCCGGCATGTGGATTTTTTTTCCTTCTGTATTGATCGGCTGGGTGCATAAGGAACCACCGCCGTGCTGGTAGAGATCACAGGGTTAAGGCACGGGGCCGAGGATAGATTCACTGCAAAGCTGCTTCATAGATGATGACCAGCCACGGTTGGGAATGCGGCTATTGGTAGGATAGGAATGTTTTACCAGCCAACACTGCCTCCTTAGGCGGCTTCTGCGGCGTTAACCAGACAAGTATATGCAAGGAGGAATGGAAACATCCGGTTAATGCATGAAACATCAGAGCCCAAAAAATGGAGACCGCCTCCCATTGGAGATAGCAGCTGGTTTCCAGCCACACGGTTTGCAGACATGGATGCTCAATTTGTGTATGTGAGTTCTTGTGCATCTCAATAAATTTTACTGGTACGTAGTGCACCGGTTATGAAAAGCACAATCAGACGATTCCAACTATCGTATATATCGTATCGGTGTAAAGGATTCAACCTGCCATAAAGAGGGATTAGCTTCTGAAGGAAGGCGGTAACTCCGACCAGCTACCGAGGAAGAAGTCGGGCATCCCGTGGCATGTGCTAATGGCTGTTAATGAGGAGATGGTTTTGATTGGCCCCTGCAGTAAGAATTTCTGAGTTGCTGTCACATTGCTTTGAGTAATTAATGTTGTACACTTTGGACCAAGAGTCGTAAAGGTATACTGGAGACTCGCAACGTGGTGCGCAAGTGTCATAGTTTCGGGTAGTATGGCAACTATGAGGGTAAATTTACAGGAAATCAGGTCTTTCAATATGTCTTTGAGTCATACCGTAAGGAAAATAGGCATCAAGTCAAACGTCAGCCATGTGTATTGCTTTACGATATTGCTCGTACCACCTGCATCCTCCGTGAAAAGAATGGCGCAGTTGCTCTGCTATATGTATGTTATTCGGGCCTCCAGTACGCCATTGTTTGGCTGGGCAACCTGGTTGACATAGAAACCATCAAGAGTGAAACCGGCATGCATGATCTGCTTGGCTGAACTAGCGGTGTCGTGGCTCAAGTTTGCCGAGTTCTGAAACTGAAACGTCACTGCGAACCCGTGCGATAGTACCATGCGACTCTATTGCTGGGCTCGGAAGTGTTTCCACTGATTTCATCATTGTTTGACCCACCGCCCAAGTGGCACGATTAGCCCTACGGCAGCATCAGTTCAACAACATCTTACCACCTCTTCTGATGATTTCTTGAGTGTGGCCTTATCGTCTAAGGTGAAGCATGTCATTGGAATCAGGATACCATCTCATAGCCGAAGTACACCAAGTCCATATACCCGAAATTTTTGGGAATATTGGCATATTGATCAATTGAGCTGCCTCATATTACGTCCTATTGGTTGATGAATTGCAAAGAACGAATAATTTCACCCGCTTCCCTTCTGACTTCGTCGAGGATCAACCCAGCACCTTTCACCTCGTGAATCAGTCCAATATTCGCTCCGGCATACGTAGCCGTTCTGCCTTGATCCCCCCAAGCCTCATCGCCCTTTTTTAGCAACTCATCGTGACGTTTCTTGAGCTTCTCAAACGGAACCCCCTCCTGATGCTCTTCCCAGCTCTTGTTCGTAATTGTGCGAGGACTGAACTGCTCCGGCCAGTCAAATGTGCCCCGAAGGTGGTTGTATAGCTGTGTACGGGCTGTAGACGATGCGCCGTCTTTGGCTCGAAGTATTTCATCTTGGTAGCCCTTGGAGATGCGCGCCTCGGTTGAAGCGAGGAAGCGTGTGCCCATGACAACGCCGGCAGCACCCAAGCCTAGAGCTGCAGTGACTCCCCTGCCGTCCGCAATGCCTCCCGCTGCAAATAGTGGTATTCCCTTGCTGCGGAGTGCATCCTGGATTTCCGGCAGCAATGTTATGAGGCCGATTGCGTCGTTTGCACGCCCATGTCCTCCAGCTTCGGCGCCTTGTATGACCAGCACGTCTGGTGAATCACTGCTCTCTGCCGCGTCAATGGCCTCGCGAAGGGTACCGACTTGGATCCAGATCCGGGTAGCTGGAGAAACCTTGCGGATTCCCCGGGTCCAATCATCCAGCTCTCTTTGGCCATGCCGAGGCGCAAAGAGCCATGCGGCGCTGGGCCGATGTTTCTCAATGGCCAAAGAGGCAACGTCCAAGTTGCCGTTCCACGTCTGGAAGCCGACGCCCACCGGAAGAAGATCGAGGGCTGTCGGAGTCTTTAGCGGGTCTTTGTCCAGCAAGTCCCGTGCCTTGTCCAGTTCCGTCATCGTATCTTTTGGGTCAGCGCCCGGGCCGATGAATCCCAATCCACCCGCTCGTGAGACAGCAACGGCTAGATGCGCGCCCGACAAGACCCGCATGGGGGCTGAGACAATGAACGGCGCCCTGGCCCATGTGTAGAATTGGGTCAGGCTCTGGAGTTGTACCATACGGGACGAAGCGGCTGCCATAGCGTCGATGTCTGATTTTATGCTATTACGTCGTTTGAGAACACAATGCGGAGCTGTCAATCGTCATTTGCCGTAGTTCCGCGGAGATGGCGTTCTCTCGTCATCGCTGCACGACCATCACGTGAAACACCAGTTGCCGGGAATAATGCAATGCGCAAGAGGGATATCTTTTTAAAAAATTATAGTCTGGTTTTTATTTTCTTACTTGAGCTCCGCGGGCCACGATATGCCAAAGATCCCTGATTGGAAAATATGCCAATATCTCTAGACTGCTGCGTCCATAAAGGACCGTTGCAAAATCGCTGCAGACGGCTGACTTGGTCAAGCAAGCTGGCAGAAGGTTGTTAACAAGTGAAGGACATTTACAACTGTAGCCTGTTGGACAAAGGAAAATAAAAGAAGAGAGCAGCACAAGCAGCAGAGCGAGACTGCTGTGACCAGCGGCGGAGATCATGGCAAAAAGTCAAAGCAGAGCTCAGTACTTATCCCGTTGCCAACCGCTCATTCACACGTTACATCAAAGTTCAGAAGTACTTTGGTTGGCTTGAAGCGAAAATAGACAGCATCGTTGGGCGACGATACGGGAGAAACGTGGGCATGATGGTTATGCGGACTCAGCGAGGCGCAGGATACATGGCAAGGATGGAATACGATTGTTGTGCCCCTCGTATTTAAACAGTTCTTTGGTTGGTGTAGTTGGCGCGGCGGGGATCTCGAGGTGGGCCTGAACAGAGCAACTTGGAGTATATTTGTTATGAGAATGGGGTTATCATCGCTGTTGGCTTTTGCGAGATATGCACAGCTGTTGGCGTGAGACTGCGGAGATTTGGTAGATTAGAATACAGCTTGATGCTTCAAGCACTTGCCTCCAGATTACTCGGAGGCTATCAGCGTGGAAATGTGCTGTCAATTATTTGTTCTCCGAAGCTTCGATGGAAAAAGTCGTCCGCATTAATTACAGGGATCGAAGGACTTTGTTCGACCTGGTGCTTACACATTGTGCATGTATTCTAGCGGTGGAAGGGAGGCTGAGCATGCTGTGCTGTGCGTCGCCCAATAGCGAGGCTTCTACATGCTACGTGGGAATTCGTGATCGAGATCGTGATGCACCTTTCTCTTTGTCTGTAGAAAAAATATGGCATTCGCATTATCGTTCTTTGAGTATATAAGTGAAGAATGATCCCGTAGCAGTGCAGCTTCTTCTCCCAGCATCACAATAACAAAAGCCAGAATCATTCCATCAACACCACCAACAGCTCTCTAGCTCTCCAAATCTCTAACTCTCTCACTACCACCATGAAGTACTCTGCCCTCCTTCAGCTTGCCTCGGCCGCTCTCGTTAGCGCCATGACGCTCGAGAGCCGCCAGAGCAGCCTTGTCGTCTTCAAGACGTACACCGACCTTGCCAACTGCTCTCCCAGCCCGTCCCAGGACAACTACATCGGCCTCTTCCTTGGAACGACGGCCGATGCAGAGAGCGGCGAATGCCACCGCTTCTCCCGCCCGGACTACAATGCGGTGAAGCTGGAGGTCAAGTTCCCCAACCCAGACTTCAACTTTACGAGTGCGTATCCACTGCGAAGCCCGGTTCGGGCCAGGCGAATGACGAGCTAATTACGCACCGGTCTTCTCTAGCCTATGTCTACACCTCGGAGGACTGTGACGCGAGTTCCGAGACTGCTACCTTGTCCGACCGAGTCTGCCAGGGAGTGGCTGCCGGCCCGTACAAGAGCTGGAAGGTGGTTGTCCAATAGATGGAGGGTGAATGATGTTGGAGACAGCTTGGGGAAGGCTGTCAAGATCTTGTGAGCTGTAGGGAAATGACGTATTGCAAAGGCTAGTTATAATGTTTAGAATTATTGAATCAATCGAACCCTACCCACGGATACGGCGCCATTAGTCTGCATGTGGCGTGGGAGCGTGAGACCAGAAGCCAAAAGAGGACAGCGACGGTGAAATAATTGCCAGATCTGTTGGTCAATGTAATGAGGCGCCGCGCTGGTTGACTCGGTTGCACACATTACCTGCACGCAATTTTAAATTTATACGAGGGTAGGGTCCTTATCGCAGCCTTCCAGGCCAATGGCAGGCATCCCTGCATCCCACCTCGCAACCAAATGTGACCATGATAGCGTTTGCTAGTGCTGCTGCTACGCCACATGGTTATCTCGGAACCGTCTTGTTGGCTACATCTGGTGGCTGCGCTCGCTACCTAATTCTAGATACATGCTCCGTGCAAGAGCCAGCATCTTGGCGTGGCGTGGCGTGTCGAGTTGCGTTTCATCGTCGCTGCCAGCACACAGAAGCGTCAGCAAAACGACCCAAGAATGTATGGTCTTGCGGTGCGGTCTTCGCCGTGAGACTGGGCAAAGACGGCACGGATCTGGAGGCACCTCCTGGTTTGAAACAGACCGGCATTGCAAACACCCGAAGAGGGGAGGAAAGGAGCAAATCATCAGCAGCTCGACCTGCCCATCGTGGAGGACGACCCAGTAACCCCTGACCCTGTTCGCCCCCTTCGACGGCGCAAGGAACCCAACCCACAGGGGCTCCGTAGCAGCCTAGGGAATTCGTGAGCCTGTGGGGCAATGTTGATGCTTCGAATCGCGAATCACGCCCGTCCAAATGGGCCGTGTGGATGCACTGCCCTCATCTCGCACACATGTATAATGGGTCCTGGAAGCCCTGTCTGTTCGCCGTCGTCTTCTCCTCTTTCGTTGTCGTTTTCCATTTTATCTTTATTGTCTGTACAGTTGAAGTCGGGCCGTCGTTGTCGTTGTTAATCATGAAGTCCGAAGCCATTCTTTTCCCCGCGCTGTTCGCGCTCACAGCCTCGGCCGACGAGGCGGCCACCCTCGAGGCTCGCCAATCCTCCTGCCGCGATGTCCACGTTTTCCTTGCCAAGGGCAACAACGAGCCCTTCCCCGGCCGACAGGGCGTGCTCGCCGCCGCCATCTGCGACGGTCTCTCCAGCTGCGACTACGAGGATATCCAGATGAACAACATGCTCGAGGACGAGTACTGCGGTGCCGTCGCCCAGGGCCAGGCCAATGGTGTCCAGCAAATCACCGACTACAGCGAGCGATGCCCAGACTCGAAGCTGGTTTTGTCGGGTTACTCACAGGGTGCACACGTTATTGGCGATATCCTCGGCGGAGGAGGTGGTGTCTTCTTCCAGGACTGCGTCCAGCCGCCTGGCCCCAGGCTTAGTGCCAACACCGAACCTGGCAGCAAGAGTATGTTCCTGGCTTGCTCGGCGTATTGCCACTCCATTTACTAACATGCTACAGTCGTTGCTGCTCTAATGTTCGGTTCTACCCGTCACACTTCCAACCAACCCTACAACGTTCTGTCTGGCGCCTCCGGCCAGGGCCTCTTCCCTCGCAACGCCCAGCAGCTCGCCAACATGCGTGCCTACGGCAACCGTCTCCAAGACTGGTGCGCCGGCACAGACCCGATCTGCGCCGGTGGTGACGTTGTGGAGGACCATCTCAACTACTTCCAGGTCCACACCCAGCGAGCCGCTGATTGGGTCCAAGAGATGGTTGCCGCTGCTGGCGGCGACGAGCCGGAGTCCTCAGCCCCTGCGCCTACCACTACCACCACTACCACCCGCAGCCTTTCTACCCTGCGACCCTCCTCGACCACCACTACCACCACCACTACCACCAGCGCGGATGAGGAGGAGGAGACGACGTCCAGCGCCCCCGAGACCACCTCGAGCGCCGAGGAGGACGAGGCCTCCACGACTGCCGCCTCTAGCGATGAGCCCAGCACCACTGCTGCTTCTACCACCACCACCCAAACTCGGGCTTCTCCCTCGACTACGGGTCCTGATGATTCTGAAAACACCTCGTCTGCCTCGGAGGACGGTAACGCCGACGGCGCCGAGGATGACGGCAGCAGCGCTGCCTCCTTCAGCCTCAACATGACTCTTCTTGTTGGAATCTCTGCACTGGTAGCTTTCATGGGGATGTAAATAGCTTGAAATCACGACTAGACATGTACAGCACTGTTTCCTTTCTACGAGATATACCAAGTAATGCCTAATACCTCGACACATTACATACACGAACATTGAAATATAGACATTCATTATATCCTTGGTGCACCAGAACTGTGAACTCAACGACGCCATGCCCTAGTTTTCGACATTTGTGACTACCTTTCCCCTCTACGCTTTTACTCATAACTCTCCCAATTACTTTTTTTTCTCGCCATGACGGCCCCAGGTGCCACTGTATTCGACGATCTCTTCGTCCCATCTCGTACCCGCGGATACAAAGTTACATCATCGGTGCCACGTGAAAGGGCTTTGGCAACGGACGCAGGGTTCTGGGATCGGCTCAATCCCCCTAGAAACCCACAACGAAACAACCGGTGCGTCTTTCATCCCTTCTATCCGCACAATACGAAGGAGAAGGGGCAGAGACCAGCGCACCACCCGACCCACGGAGCATTTTCTAGCGGCCGCCATGTGCGATGCTACTCGTCAGCCCAAAATGGGACCGACAAGACTACTGTTCGCATCTTGCCCCTGCAGCAGGTCATGCAAGCTGAAAATGGTTCCTGCCTTAGCTTCTTGACCACGGTGGATCGAGTCCATACCGAAGCGGGACATCGGGCCTCCAGCTGGCCGAGAGATCTGCATCCGCATGGCTGAGAAGAGTCGGCGGGCCAAGGGTATTTCAGGGCGTACGCATTTCTGAAAAAAATTCTCCGCATTGGATTTTCTTTCCGAGTAGCCGTCTGATATCATACACCAAATGGAAATCCGAGGATTCAGGATCTCCATCTGTCTGTCCGTAGATGAGGCTGACGGTGTGAATGCGCTGCCAGAACTGACTCAGGTTCGATCTCGCCAAGCGTTATTCCAGAGTCGTTACCTACAGAGACAGAAAAAGACTCATGTTGTGTTGCCCTAAGAAACCTCATCCTGAATGTCACCGTCCCCTGTGCCTAGATAAGGATAGCCACAACAGTAATGAAGATGGTCAACAGCCACATCTTCAAATGCTATCGGTCCTACTAAGATCTAAAACTGGCCAAATCATTCAATACTTAATGTGCTATCGGCCCGAACCATCTTGACACTATGGTAGAGTAGGTGCATACAGTGAGGGAAAAAGAACAATAGTGTATGCGAACAATGATGGTGGCCCTGCTGCCCTCAGGACCAAAGAACAGAGTCAAACAATGAAGGGATCGTTAGACTACTTATATCACCCGTTGGCCGGAGACAGACAACAATAAGGGGCTGCAGCTGCGGCAGCAAAAGCGTATGTAGTCGGGGGGTTATTATATTAATAATATTTCAGACATAAATCCTAATCCCTATATATGAATTCCATAAAATGCAAGCACTATGCTAGCAAAATTTCCTTCCATTGTGGTCCTGGATAGAAGCTGTATTGTGTCATAGATACAGGAATCCAGCCCATACCACGCCTCTCAGCAACACCATCGGCCCATTCCACAAGCATAGCATAAAACCTGTCATCAGTATTTTCTAAGTAGGACAAAATAACAAACTCTAGCGGCTGTGTTTCAGAGAAAAACGTTGATTCTTCGAAACCGTCCAGGAACAGTTCGCCGCCTATGGCACCGTTCTGGCCACAGACTGAGCATGTGGCGCTAAAGGCATCAACGCTGGATAACTTGAGCCATAACGCAAGGGTCCAAAACTGGAGAAGGGGATAATCCATTGCTATAGGAGGAGGGTCCAGTTGTTCAGTCGGTGCTGTCCGTACCGTAGATATCCCTAGCGGAACGAAGGAGTGAAACGGCCGTCGTTGCCGATAGCCTACGTGATTCTGGTCGTGAACAGGAAACGATTCATTGGCAGCGATGTCCCAAACAAGATTGGTGACACCCGAAGCGCTCCTCTTGTACCAGATAATCCACGTCTTATAAGCGAGCCAGGAGTTGGCATCTCCCAAATCGATGCAGTCGATACAGCCGCGCCAGCCGACCCAAGAATAGCTGGGGAAACCCCGTCGACGGCGGAGCATGGACCCTTGGAAGGTGATGAAAGCATCCAATGCGGCCGGCGGTAGACCTTGGAAGAATCGGTACTTAACCATCTCGGACACACGCCGGATGATTCCCGCCATAGCCATCAGCACGTCTCCCTCGTTAGTCAACAGCCTCTTTGTGTAGTACAGGAGCATTATGGCGTAGTCATTTATTGGGTCGGTCAACAAAGCAGCATCTGGCAACATCGATGTGTAAGTGATGCGCAGCTGTTCTGTCCGTGGGTGGTCAAGATAGACCTCCGAGTATTCTGCAAGTCGACAACGAAAGAAGACTTTTTGGTCCACAAAGTAGAGGGCTCTCCGAGACAGGACGTCTTCCTGAAACCTGCCATACCTCATTAATAAACCAACGACTGGTGTGGAGGTTTGTGGGAGCGTAACCCACGTCCAAGCTCTCGAGTTGTATACCGACGACCGGACCAGGTGGTCCAGACCAATATATAGCCCAAGCGTTACTCCGTCAGTGACCTCTACAGAATTCTTGAGAGCAAATCGGCTTCCTGGCTCGAGACCTGGAAGACCTGCGTTTGCGTTGTGGCCGCAGGCCGCAATAATTGTGAGCCATGAGTTCTCGTAGATACGATCCATGACACGGACGCCTCTCTGGACGTCGTCCGGGACATTCTGCAGCAAGCACAAAGCGTCTATCCACAAGTAACGGATTCCAAGCTTCCGAGTGAGATTGAGTGCGTCGCGTAGAGTTGTCGGCAGCGAGGACATCAACCTCTTCAGACTACCTGGGAGAAGTAGCTGGGTCCTATTTGCTGTACTAAGTCTGAAGTTGGATACGCCGCCCCATATGTAGCTGAGTGCTGCGTACTGCGTGATGCGTTGAGTCTCGACGAGGCAGTCTTGTTCGACATCTAGCAGCCTGAGAGTCTCGAGGCCAGGATACACGGAGGTAAAGCTGTGCGCAGTGGTGGCGACGCACGAAGCCCCATGCGTGGTATCACAAGTTTGAATCCATTTCCTGACACGGAGGATATCCACATGAGAGTCTATCAACGGCTGCAAATATCGACAATCATCGACGAGGCATTGGCTGGGCCTGTTAGATCCGAAGCAGAGCCAGACATCTCCAATCCCGTCACCGATAAGATGGAAGCCGCCGCGATGGCCGGGACCGGAGGCGCCTACCCACAGCAGTTTAATCGACTGATTTAGGTCTGGCCCATATTTAACGCTTTCAAAGGCTCCGTTGCGATAGCCTTCGTGGACAGCAAAAGAGATTAGCTCACAGAGAGGGCAGACACTTGCTTGGATATATGACCAAGTGCCCACTATCCAGGTCTCAATATCAGCAAGTCTAGCCATCGCGAGGGGATCTAGAGGGACCCTAGAGCAATATTCGCAGAGTGGCTTCATTAGAGGACAAGGAGCTGTTAGCCTTGTTCGATGCGTGTATCTAGTTCAACTGAACTCCCTTGGCTAGCAAATCCATGTAACAAAAAACAACAATGCAGATGAAGCTGACAGGTGCCTAATATGCCTCAGCAGCAGCTCAGTTTGGGCACCAATCACGTGATGCGGTAGAGTCGCACTGAAAATCTCATCCAGCCATTCTTATACTTCTTCACCCCGTTGAGATAACTTCAGCACCTTGACCTGGAGCATTAACTCATGGTAGTATGGCAGGCAAAAAGGCTACGAGTGGGTGGCCTTTTGGACCCAGCCGATTGGCTCTATCCTGATCCTTGGAGCCTTGATCCTGGCGGTGGTGTTGGCTCCGATGTAAATGACTATGCACTACAGGCAAACGACCTACAGAACTGACTCGGGCTTGATCTCGCCAAGCGTTATATCAGATTTATTGTCTATAGGGATAGAAAAAGACTTATATTACTCTAAGAAATCTTATCCTGAATATTGCTATTCCCTGTACCTAGATATAAATACTTATAATAGTAATAAAGATAGTTAATAGCTATATTCTTAAATGCTATTAGTCCTACAAAGATCTAAAACTGACCAAATCATCCAATGCTTAATGTGGCATCGGCCCGGGCCATCTTGACACTATCGCTGACGGAGACTCTTAGTACCGTTACGACTGTTCCGCATCAACGGTTTCCCTTCAGAACCTGTACGTTACGGAGTATGTGACCATGCACGGTCGTCTTTGCTATACATCAAGCCTGGAAGGTGTCTGGATTACGTGCCCATTATTCGATCAAGATTCCCCTTGGATCTGTTACTGCATTATCCTCCCTGAAATTTGACAAACCGTCAGGAGATATCTGGAGTAGTAATGTTTGGCATCAAGTATTTCGACTAACCAATCCCGCAAGGGGGACCAGAACCTTGGCCATCATGGCACGAGCCACTTCATGATCAGTCGTTTCCTTCGTCAAAGAAACCAGTGCCCTGGCTGTAAGGAGATACTCGGGATCCAACCATTCCCCGTGTGCCTTCCACTGTGCTTCATTTTCTTCACGAAGCAAGCGTTCCTCGTCTTCATTGATATGTTTCCAGTGCCCAATTTCGAGTAATACAATACCTAAACTCCCAAATACTTCGGACTTCCGTCTCCGTCGTGCGAAGAAGGATTCCGGGTGAAAGAACGGGTATGAGAGCTTAAGTATTCCTCTGACCCCACCAGTGCCCTTTGAAAATAGAAGCATGACTTCGTCGCTCCGGAAGTCCTGAAGATCGTAATCTGCACCATGCAAGAGGCTCAAGGCCAGTGAAAGTCTGTACGCCAGCTTGTAGATGTCGGCCCGCGTCGGCGATGGCCGTCGATCAGATCCGTCGCTTTTTGCTTCGGATATGAGACTTGCCAGGGAACAAATTTTGTAGCCATCGTGCCATCTGTCAGTAGCACCCTCAAACCCGGCGAAAACCATATCCCAGCCGGTTCTGTTGTCAACTACACCATATAAACGTGGAAAACAGAACTCCCGAGGCAATGCCAGAGATGAAATCGAAACCAACAACTTGACTGCCCCGTAGCTAGTCGTTGACCATTCCAATTTCGGAAGCATGGTATCATCAGCCTCTGAATATCCATCTCTCACATATGTGTCCCCGCTACCGGCTTCCTCGCTGTGGAGCTTACACTTTATCAAGAGCCGCGCGCATTTCACTAACAGCGAGGACCTGAGACCCTCTATGTTCTGTAGCAGTCCAACCTCAGGGTATTCCAGCGTTGGGAGCACATATGATGGCAGTGCGCAGGCCATTGCATTAGCCAGCGGAGCTGATGGTTGTTGTTGGTACAGAACGTCAATGAGGTTTCGTAGTTTCATCTCGTTAGCCTTTATAGTTGCTTGAAGAGGCTCGTTCAACGTGAAGGTGCCCGAGTGAGTGTCGGCGCCAGACATGGGGACGTTCGCCCCGATTTGTCGCTTGTGAAAGATGTCGGATCTGGTTTTTGGGACCAAATGGAGGTCGCGGATACGAATCAAGATTGACATCGTATACTCATCTGATCCTCGTAATACGGGGCTTGCCTGTGGGCTGTCCGCGAGACTGACCACATCTCCCCATAACACAAGCCGCTGCTTTTCGATCTTCAGTCGAAGAAGCACTTGCTGCATTTCTCTATCCTCGAGGCTCCGATTACGCCTGTGGGTCTCAATGTACGTATCAACGCTGCTGCATGCGCCCTGAAGTGTAGTAGTAAAATCTCTTGGCAGGTCTTCTGTGCTTGTTTTGGTCGAAGGTTTGGGCAATTCCTCTGAGAAAGATGTCTCAGAATAACATACGACTTGGAACTCTCCACGGCCTCTCCCCAAAATCCCGCTTTTCTTCAACTTTTTCCCTAAAGCTTTTGCATAGGGTAGGGAGTTTGAGACGATAATGTATGTGGGTTTGTGGTCGACCTCATAGCCGTGAAAGCTAACATTGGGGCTGGAGTGAACGGATCGAGGGCTGCTCGAAGCAACGAGCTCCGCACAGACTCGCTCAATCTGCAGGAATCTCTCCGTTGCATCTTCGTCCAGCTTATTATATCTGTGAAAACACCATAGGTCAGTTCAGTCGACTATATACTGATGAATGAGCTTACTTGGTCAGACCAGACGTCTTTGTGTTTTCCAGGTCCGGTTTCACAGATGAAAACGAGGGTACACGAAGTAAATTTCCCAGTGCCGAACGAATCGCGGTCATGGTTGGGAACTCTGCTGGTGAGTGGGCATGGATCGCTGCAAAGACACTGGTGCCTGGGATTTTGGAGGTTGATGACCGGGATATCAGAGGGAGATGCACATGGCGCAAATGAGGAGACCATTGCAACCCTGGTGACGTGGCTCTGCAGGCTATTATATCCGAGGTCACGAGACGTTGGACGCTGCCCTATCACACAACCTGCAGTATGGCATGGCCAATACTATTGGACTGAGAGACTTAGAAGACTCCACGGGTAAGGCAACTCACTCTCCCAATTGGTGAATGCGACAAGGATCTAGTGCTGAAAGTCAGCTGGAAACAGATCCGGACTCTGAGCGAGCTATCGCTTGATTGCCCCTGCACCGCTATCGGCGCCTACATTATGGGTAAGGTGCTGGTAAATCGAGAGAGATACTCTGAATATACCAAGGGTTGCGAAGTCGCCGATAAAGCCTGTGTACGTGGGCTGAACCTTGCCTCCCCACTGCCTTGGTCTCGGATACTAGGATCGAGATTCGACAAACCTGACAGCCTCTTCTGCTCGACATCAGCAAAACATGGCTGGGCAACCGGTTGTGTGGCACGCAAGACTCAGCAATAACGAATGGGATACGTTGCGGCAAAGGATTTGGGGCTGGCAGGCACCTGGACCAAACCCTCCCACCTGGCAGAGCGTGAAAAGTTCCCTCGACTCATTATTCGTCCTCAAGCCCCGCCTTGATGAGGAATTGATTGAGGATCTTGATCAACTGTACGAGTTTATCGACGTGCTCAAGTACGAGCTTCAGCAAGACCCAGATGAGTTGATTCGGTGGATTTGGGCTCGGGCATCCTACGATGCGTGGGCACTGATCGAACTACGGTTCGAATTCCTCAGAAACATGAAGGCCGCAAATAGTAACAACCCTGCCGCCGTATGGGGTGTGCTAAGGAGACGTTTGAGGATATTCGACCAACAAATTGTTCAAGACCAGGACAAGGTATATTACAAGCACCATCTTCCTCTCCTCTATACCTCCTAAACAGCTCTCAGGTCCACGGGTTCCTACGCTCGGTCGAACTAGCTCTTCGAGTCTGGCTCATGATGTACCACGGGGGTGCAGGCGGCGTTCTCCCGGAAGGCGAGGTACCTCATGATTGGCCTCCGCCCGGAGATATGAAGGGTACTGGCTTACTGCGCGGGCTGGAGGATTTGACTGAGATCCTCTACTCGATCATCCGACAAGGCTATCGTTACCAATTCGACCCGGTCCAAAGGTTTGTTGCGCAGGTCGATGCTGCGGAGTTGGAAGAAGCCGAGAGAAGGCTTATTGGGCTGAACAATGAAAGGCCTCGTAGGGGGAGGATCGAAGATTTCGACCCTCTGTCCAAGGGTTGGTATTTGGAGTCGTTTGGTCAATATCTACACCTGTCATGTCGCCAAATCTTGGGTCAGTCAGATATGGCAACCGATGACCGTTTATTTGCCGAATACTTCACGCTGGACGACATCAGGCGAATAGGCCACTTTCGCATCATCTTCACCGACAGCCTTTTTCAGCATCTCCGGATCGTCAGGCGACGAGATCGAAGCTTCCGGCCGACGGTGTACTTCTTTAGGCATGCCAGTATTTTGGAACACCTGTCAGACCAGTAAGTTGGCGCAAAGCCTGGACACAGCCCTCTTACTGGAGTCGACTTTGCCCGTTGGCTAACCGCATTTGCGTGCAACAAGCGGTCCTACGGAATGGTATAGGAAGCTCGCCAGAGAAACATTGTTGACTATGGCGCTGCTTGTTCCAGGCGATCCTGCGTTTGGGCAATCTGTGTGGTTCAAGCGTGTGATTAAAGAATCCTCTGCAAACGAGAATGACCTGCCCGTGGATGCCGCAATCGGAGAACAGCTCAGACGCTTTCAGTCTTGGCAAGCGCGCCGCGTCTCCAACTTTGACTATTGGAAGAAGCGTCTCCTCATCCTCGAGGAGGAATTCCAGAGCACCTCGACCTGGAGCATCACTTCGTGGTGGTACGACAGGCGAAAAGGCCGCGAGTGGGTGGCCTTTTGGATCCAGCTTATCGGCTTCATCCTGGCTCTCGTAGCCTTGATCCTGGCGGTGGTTTCCGCTCTTGTTGCGGCCCTCCAAGCCATCGATGCAAATGACTATGCACGACAGGCAAACGGCCTGGCTTCACTGGCAAATGAGTATGCCAGCAATGCCAGCACTTCGGATTCAGCCGATGTAAACGCGACTACCACGGTGTTTACATTCACCACAATACAATTGGCGGGAACGACGACGTTTATCGGCACAAACATTAATCAAATTAATAATGTAAACTCATTTCCTACTATCGGGGGAAATGGGGGAGCAGAAATTATGCCAGCGACGGCTACCCCTTCCCTCTAGATTAAGGAATCCCGAACCTTGGACAAGCTGGAAGGGAGGGTGACGCATACCAGAATTATGCAAGGCCTTCGATTTCCGCTTTTAAAGCAGCACACAACTCGTCGACAAACTCGGCTTCATCATTTTGAACCCCGAGTGCCCCCGGCTGCCAAGTGACGGTGCACACCAGGCTTCCTTGCTTGACGCTCGCAAAATTAAAGCAGATGGGCGGGCCGCCAACGTGTCCTGGCTGTCCAAACACCATTTTAGTGATCTTGGCATTGGTTGGAGCCTCGATACTGGCGCCTGATCCGCCGTCAAAGCTGCCGATATTGCTCATCTCGAACGAGCAGTCCCTTCTCTCGCCAATCTTGCCAAGAGTCCAGCTCCTTATGCTGGACAAGTACCTGAGCAAGCCAATCGCTTGATCTTGGAGAGTTACAGAGGCTCGGGTGAGCTTATCGGTACAGGCTGCTACTTCTGTCCACTCTGCCTGGGTGAGGGCCCCCGAGTTGTTGTTTCGCGGATGCATGAGGTAGCAGCCCGAAACAAACCCACCCATCTCTACATTTGACATACCCAGGGCGCGTCGCAGATTAATGGCAGTTTGAGAAATGAAATTCGTAATTGTCGGCGAGGGCAGTGCGCGGCTAAGCACCCGGGCGATGAGGTGGTTCAATAGACCAGTGAGTCTGACTTGATGCTCCCTCGAGAGACGTAGGACACGGTTCAGCGCTGCAGACTCAACTTCAATCATCCTGAGCTTGGTTTTCTTTTCGGGATCAAAGAACATGGGCTGCGCCGTCCATGTACCCTCGTTGATGCCCGAGGCACTTGCTTGAACTCCTAAAAGGTTTGCGATGAACTGTGGGAGAAGAAAAGCAAAAAGGGGTGCGAGCAAGAATGACCACGAGATAGTTAATCTATCTGGAGTATCAAATGGTGGAGGGAGCGGCTTTTTCGGAGTCTCCATGGTAGGCGAGACGGCGGTATTAGGCCGCATCGTCCGAAGGCCTTGGAGAAAGGCTCGGTGGAAGGCAGAGCCGGACATGCCATCACCAATCATGTGGCTGTAGACGAAGCCAACGAAGCATTCGCCCGTAGAAAGCGGCATAACCAGTATTCTCCAGGGCGGAATACCAGCTGGGTGCGGCTTGTCCAGGTTGTCCTCGACCAGCCTTGCTATAGCAGCCGAGTCGGTATCATGGGCGGCTCTGCTACAGAGGTCGATGTGTTGGCTAAAGCGGATCGTCTGGACGCTTTCATAGAAGGATTTATCCGTATGTCTATCCCCGACGGCAACGTATAGCCACGGGCTCTGCTTGATGCAATGGGCGAGTGGATGGTAGAATGTTTCCTTGGCCTCCAGGTCGAACTGCGGGCCCAAGTCATAGACGGCCCCGATAATGACTGCGTGGTAGAAACCGGCATCTTCGCGTGCGATTGTACGCTGCTCTGCAGGACCTGATCAGGTTAGGGTCTGTGTCAGGGGCTCAATATGGGATTCGAGGCCTTACTTGCAGCCCTCTGGAAGTATGTTTTCGAAGCCATTGGGAGAGGGGGATTTTGAAGATGGTAGTCGTTTCGTTTATTTTCCTTCTCGTGTTTTAGAGATTAATGAATAAGTACAGAAAGGAGCAAACTGTGAGATTCAACAGGAGATATACTGAAACTCGCGAGCAGAGTTTGTGCTACATTCATGAGAACGATGCTCCGATCAACCCGACGCTTGCCTAAAAGGGAAATATGTCGCCGGCTCCGTTTACGCTCAGCCCCGCTGGTCCGGCCAGCCCCCAGCAAGCAATTGCGCCAGGGCATCAGCTTGGCCGTTCTTCAGGCGATGAATGTTGCGGGAAACCTGGTGCTGTCGACGGCATCGAACCACAACTTCTGGCTCCCTGCCTCCTTCTCTTCCCGGAGGAAGCGAGGGAAATCACACAGCGCCTTCTCATCCTGCTCCAGTCTGAATCTTATGGGATTAAACGCTTTGTACATGGCTATCCCTTCCTCCATTCGTTCAATCATGGCTACTAGAACGGGGAGATCCAGGCAAAGCCCTGTCGCTTCATGTAGGGGCACCATGGTGAAGGGACGGAGCTTGTCCAGGATCTCGTCGGCTAGGGCTTGCGCAGCCTCATCTTCTACCCCAAGCGGATACCGTAGGCGGTGGATGATGAGGAGCGCGGCCAGTCGGAACAAACGTGCCTGGCCCATCAGGCGGGTGGTTTCGTCCTCGGAAAAGCGATCGCGGAGCTCGGGAGGCATGCAGGGCTTCCAGAGTCTGATGCTGCGCTCAATGTCGGCGTAAGGGTCACGCTGGCCACTCGAAGCGTAGCGAAACCCGCGCATCTTGCACCTGTAACTCACAACGCAGAGGTCGTACAGCAGCGGCTGCAAGGGCAGTGCGAGCCCTGTATATGTGTCCACAATGGGTCGGTCCGTGTGGTGCATCCTGATTATAGGGACCTCTCTTCGGAGGAGACACTCTGACGTGTCCATCTGAACAAGACTCAAAGGCAGGCATTGGACGTCTGACTCGGCAACGAGCGCAGGGAACCACGGCTTAATGCCCAGAAGCGAGGCTCTGGTGATGGAACGCGACTGGCCGGGGAACGCGTACATCATGGAGTTGTAGATGGCCATGATAATCCCCATCAGGGACACGGCGAGGGCTTCTCGGGCATCTCCAATGTTGGAAACGGCATGCGACAGCCTCTGGAGGCAGCGGGCCGCGAGACTGATGGTTGCCGGGGCAAGGTCGTGCAGCTTATTTGACGGGCCTCGCACCCATTCGAAGATTGCCAGCATAGCGACATAGCCATCGCTCAGCAAGAGAGGCGCCACCTCGACGGAGAGGCGGACGGCGATGCGGAGCTGGTTCGAGAAGCTATTGCTGAGTATGAAGAAGCGATGGACGGCGTAGAAGCCCTCGGCCGTGTGGAGGAAGGACGCCACTTGGCCGTAACGCGGGGCTTTGAGCTTGGGGTCGTTTGGACTACGAGGGACAATGCTGCTGCCCACATGCTCCGGATTGGGTTGCCCCAGGTGTGCTGGCTGCCACACCTGGACAACGCCGCCGTGGCCATGACTACCATCCCGGGGCCGGGCGTGCCGACGGGGTCTCTGGTCGGCTACCAAGACGGAGAATGTGCCGTGGCGCCCGTCGCTGCTTCGGACGACGGGAGGCCGCCCCATGCGCCGCGGAGTCCTGCGCGGCTCGCACTGCCTCCCCAGCCTGGCGCACCGGTTGCACGAGGCGTGCGGGGAGCTGTAGGTGCACTTTTGCTTCAACTGGTGACACTGCTCGCAGGCCAACCGGCCGACACTCGGGCTCGCGGACATGATGGCTGGAGCACGCAGAAAATGGAAGGGCCTGCAGCGATTGTGGAGTCGAAGAGAAGAGGGCTTCTCCTTTCAGAGAGAGACAACTAGGCTGGCTGATTGACTCCTGACAACGGGCGGTGGAGCTTCAGCATCCTTGCTTCGGCCGTTGAATAATCGACCGTTTATTTTCAGCCAGCCCGTGTATCTACACCCTGTCATTACCTTAATTATCTTAGGCGCCACACCTTGTTCGCTGGGACTAGAGGATCGTGATAGCGTGAGTTGGTGAATAAACCCAGAGTCTCGGGGCAGCCATGAGCGTGCAGCCCTTCAAAGGACGTGCCGGGATTCCGGAAACCTGCCTCGAGGGCTTGGCAGCGGGAGCATGAATGGAGCATTCACCGTTTGTCAAAAGAACCAGAGCCCATGGCCTGATGCCCTCCATCGTATGCATGCGTTGGAGATGCTGCATGCAACCCTACGTCCCATTGTTTACCACATTCGCAGGCAAAAGCCGTCGGGAACTTTTGCCAAGCTGTATTAAATGGTTCGCCGTTGCACACACGTCGGCATGGATTGAGGGCCACGACTGGACGGGCTCTGCTTACCTCTTGCCTATTCCTTTCTAGATCCATGCCGTGAGGATGCATACAAGTGCCGAAGTATTGGATCGACTCCACTGATAAGACTCAATCCCGTTCAGAACGCTCTTCTTGTCGGGATTCTTGGAGACAGACACTTTATCCCGAGCCATGCAGCTTGCCCTGGTCAATCACCACAGCATGCTTTGTATCACCGGAGAGGAGGAGGAGGAGGAGGATGAAGAAGCAACGGTCGGCAGAATGCATAAATACGAGAGTTTATCCCCAAAATTCCTCTGCTCTTCAGGTGTCTGGGCCATATCGTCAATCCCGCATAACCTGACCGACATTGTTCTTTGCCGCAATGCGTTTCACCACCGTGACCGGCGCCGTGCTCTCGGCTGCCGTCGCCCCCGCCTGGGGAAGGGAGGTTCCCGTCGACGAGGAGAGGGCTGCCCGCCTCTACGACTCTGGCGTCATTCACGATGAGCTGATGGCCATGAAGATGGTTCGTAAACGCAGGCTGCCACGGGTACAAGTGCAACGGATTTGTTAATATTTTGTAGAACCACTGGCAGTCCGAAGCCAACATGGGATTGATGGATGCGTCTGCCTTCCCTCGTCTCAACTACACCAGATGTGTCAACGGTATTGCCGAGGCGATCCCCGGCGATCCTCTCCACACCTTCCGATGCAAGAACGTATGAAGAATACGTAGCGGTGCTCACCGTAATAATGCTGATGCTGATACTGGTGTAGTTTGACCTCTATGACTTCATCAACCACGAGGAGCTCGGCTCGACTGGCTACAACAACGGCATCCGATCCGGTAGCTCCGCCTGGGGCTGGACCGACCCTGAGTCCGGGCGCGAGTTCATCGGTGAGCACCCTAGAATGGACGCCGCATTCTGGTTCCCACTGACGCGTAGCTCCTAGCTTCTGGTGTGTTTGACGGTGTCAGCTTCATCGAGATTCTTCCCGAGGGCAAGCTGCTCCCCCTCGGCTTCCTGTAATACCGTGATGCCCAAGCTTCTGGATCAACAGATGCTGACTTGGACAGGCCCAAGTTTGCCAGGCTCGATGTCGGTGCTTGGTGGACAGAGATCCGACCGTACAAGAACTACATGGTGATTGGCAGCGAGCTCATCGGCAACGGCGTGCAAATCTTTGACATGACCAAGGTAAGCTGTCTCAATGCTGTACATGTGGTAGCATGGTGGCTGACGCGGGATATTAGCTGCTCCCTCTTGATGGTGCGGGCGGCATTCACTTCTTCAACAATGAGGAGGACCTGACGGGCCACTGGAACGAATCGCTCCCCATCGGCCGAAGCCACAACGTCGTGGTCAACGAAGAGCTCAACTACGGTATTGCAGTCGGCGTGCAGCCTCGTGCCCAGTACTGCATGGGAGGTCTTCACTTCTTTAGCCTCGACGACCCTTCGAACCCTGTATCCCTGGGCTGCGACGGCCAGGACGGCTACACCCACGATGTATGCGATTCATCCTTAGGCTGCCGTGCAAGACTGACCCTTTATATAGGCCCAATGTCTCGTCTACCGTGGTCCTCACGAGAAGTACGTCGGCACGGAGGTTTGCTACGGCTACAACGAGGATACTCTGACCATGTAAGGGGCCCAGGCTGCCTGTCTGCGAGATGGAGATTGGCTCTGCTGACACTGGGGTGATTAGTTTCGACGTGACCAACAAGAGCGACGTGACCATCATCTCGCGCACATCCTACGAGGGCGCCACCTTTACGCACCAAGGCTGGGTCAACGACGTCAACAACCAGGAGTGGATCTTCATGGACGACGAGTACGACGAGGTCTCGCTGGCCGGCCCGGCTGCCGACGGGTATCCCGTGACGTACATCTGGGACATCCGCGACCTGGAGAACCCCAAGCAGACGGGGCTGTTCAAGGCGGCGAACCGCGGCATCGACCACAACCAGTACGTCTGGGGCAACTACGTCTACCAGTCGAGCTACGGGGCCGGGGTGCGCGTGTACGACGTGTCGTCTGTGCCCTCGGACCCGACGGGCAACAGCGTGTGCGAGATTGCCTTCTTCGACACGTACCCGGAGGACGACGCGCAGGAGGGCCACGGCACGATCCAGTTCTCGGGGTCGTGGCACTCGTACGCCGGGTTCAAGTCGGGCTTCGTCTTCATCAACACCATCGAGCGCGGCGGCTTCCTCGTCAAGCCGGGCCGCTTCGGGGCGTGCCCGGCCAAGACGTGCAGCGCCGACAACTGCCTCCGGGCGCTGCGGTCGACGGGCATCGGGGGCAGGCTCGAGGAGAGCCAGGAGTTCTGTGCTGATTTCACCAACGGGTGGAACGCGCAGGTGACGGAGGTGCCTGCGTTTGCGACGGCGGCGTGCGGCGGCAACATCATCAGCCGCGTGTCTTCGGCGTGCTCGTGTCTGCCTACTCCGACAGGAGTGTGATGACTCAAGGAGAGTAGCAGCGTATATATACAAATGTAGATCACGTTGGTGGCCTCGTCATGCTGGACTCGTACCCGCGTATACATGTTTTTGGCAAGGAACCAGTGACCATCTATAGGGCAGCCGTGAGATTAATATAACTAATTCATGCTCGGCCGAGACTATTCCCCCTTGGGCCCCCCTGGACTCAACTCGCCCACTTCTCGCGCATTTCTCGGTCCCGTTTCGCCAGCGACACGCACGCATTGAGCTCGGCCATGATTAACCCAGGCTGCTTGGCTGCTACCAACGCTTTATACTCAAGCCTGGCATTTTGTCTACGTCTTCACATGTCCAAAATGCAAGGCAGCTGTCATAATGCGCGGCTGGTCGGAAGGATCGGGCCGGTAATGCGCGAGTCAACCCTGTCCATATTCTAATCGCATCGCCAACAGTAAGGTTATCGTGCTGCCTGGCTCCTAGCGCCAGTCAGTAATTAGCGATAGTGTCGAGTCAGAGCCAGAAGCTCGCTCGCAACTCGGAGATGGGCATCGTGGTGTTTATCATGCTCACCCCGAGACATCACGAACCACAAATACACACAGACACACACATATATATATATCATTACCCATATTCCATCATCAGTGTCTGAATAGATAACTCATCGCACATCATTCCTCACATCACCATCTCATCAATCAGCCTTGACAAGTACCAGCAATCTCTTCCCTCATCCACATCTACACAATCATCACCACCACCATGCCCACCAAGACCATCGCATTCATCGGCGCAAGCACCGGCGTCGGCCTCTCGGCCCTCAAGCACACCCTCGCCGCCGGCCACCACGCCATCGCCCTCTGCCGCACGCCCTCCAAGCTCGCCGACCTGCTCCCGGCCTCGTCCCACCCCAACCTGCGCATCATCCAGGGCAACGCAAAGGACGCCGAGTCCGTCGCCCAGTGCCTCGTCAAGCCCGACGGCTCGCTCGTCGACGCCGTCGTCAGCACCGTCGGCGGCAAGTTCATCCCCTCGAGGCTCACCATCGACGATCCCCAGGTCTGCCGCCTCGCCATGCGCGCCCTGCTCGACGCCATCGCCCAGCTCCGCCGCCAGGGCGCCGCCGGCAGGCCCCTCGTCGTCGTCTGCAGCACCACGGGCATTAGCTGCGCCGGCCGCGACGTCCCGCTGCTCCTGGTTCCGCTCTACCACGTCGGCCTCAAGGTGCCCCACGAGGACAAGAGGATCATGGAGGACGACCTGGTGGCCAGCGGCGAGGACTTTGCCATTGTCCGCTGCAGCCTGCTGGTCGACGGCGCCTCGGAGACGCCCATCCGTGTCGGCATCGAGGACCCCAAGGCTGGCCTGGAGTCTGCGGCCATCGGCTACACCATCTCCAGGGAAGACGCTGGCCGCTGGTTCGCCGACAACCTGATCTTGAAGGACGCTGGTTCCTACCGCAACAAGCTTGTCACCATTACGTACTAGATGATTCCATGTCATTTCCTTTGTATTCGGAGTTGGTACCATACCTAGACCTCATGATGGCGGCACACACTCATTACGCACAAGATGCCCATGTTTTCAGTTCCTTGATCCTTTGTATGATAGTTGAAGACGACTGCATTATATAATAGACACAACTCACAAATGACTTACAACCACTACGGTGCCTACAGCTCTTTGTCTCTTTTACAGTCGTCCAATGTGTATGTATGTGTGTTAATGCTGCCTTAACCCTTTCTCGGCTGGCCGAAATTGCGCAATGCCAAGAAACACTGACGACCCAATACAAGCCACACGTGGGCTCTTTCCAAACCCGTAGGCGCAATAATAGCCAGATAGCCGGCGCTGGCCATTGGCAAGGCCAGGATGACAACTTCTTTTTATCCAGCCATGTCTCTTCCCGACATCATCGCATCTCCAACAACCACTTGTTAGCAACCGCCTAGAAGAATCAATTCCGTCTGTCTGTCTTTGCTTGTCAGAGTCGGCGAGCCATGGCCGCGACACGCAGCAATTGGCACGATGCCTTCCGCAACACCGTCAAATACAATTGGCACCTAGGATTCACCTCGTTCGGAGGCCCTCCTGTGCATTTCAAGATTGTACGCCCCGTCGCTCACAAATCAACTCAACATCTAAGCAGCACAGCCGCTGACCATCATCCAGTTTCACGATAAATTCACAAACAAGCTGCAATGGATTGAGGAGCAAGTGGTAGGCACCCGATACTGTCATGATCCATTCCAGCCACGGCTAACTCTCACCCGCAGTACCAGGAGCTCTTCAGCGTCTGTCAAGCCTTCTCCGGCCCGGGCAGCACCAAGATGCACTACTGCATCAACCTCCTCCACGACGGATTCCCCTCCGCCGTGCTCGGCTTCTTTATCTGGAGGTGAGATCTCATCATCTACTCACACCACCCTCGCGCCAATCTCCCTTCTCACCCTCTCCTTTGTCCCAGTCTCCCCGGCGCTCTGGGCATGTACGGCCTCTCGGTAGGCGTGTCCAACATCTCCGAGACGCTCCCCCGCGCCGTCTACGCCCTCCTCTCCGGCCTCAACGCCGCCACTGTCGGCATCATCGTCCTCGCCGCCGTAGAGCTGACCCGCAAGGCCGCCACGGACCAAATCACAAAGGTCGTCCTCTTCCTCTCCGGCGCTGCAGGACTCATGTATAACGCCCTGTGGTACTTCCCCGTGCTCATGGCGCTGGCCGGTCTGGCTACTGTTGTTCACGACTTTCGCTGGGTTCACGGTCCCGTCAAAAAGGTCCACGGTGCCTTCAAGAAGAAGCGGAACGCCCCGAGGGAAGAGGAAGGCATGGGGTCTAACCTTGCGCATCAGGACAGTGCGCCTCGCACATCCGTCCAAATGTCCGAGGGGCCACCTACGCCGCCGCCCGAGAGAGCTGAAGAAGCAGAGATGGATAGCCTGCCTACCTCGACTGTCGAGGAGCCGCGTGTCGTGCCTCCCGAGCGCCGCCTGGCAATGTCCTGGAAGCTCGGGGTGGCCATCATCGCCGCGTTTTTCGTCGGCTTCGTCGTCATCATGATCCTCCGCGGCGTCCTCTCCGACCAGCCGCTGCTCTACCGCCTCTTCACCAACATGTATCTGGCCGGCACCATCATATTCGGCGGTGGCCCTGTCGTCATCCCCCTGCTGCGCGAGTACGTCGTCGCCGAGGGCTGGGTCAGCCCACGCGACTTCCTCATCGGCCTCGCCATCATCCAGGCGTTTCCCGGTCCCAACTTCAACTTCGCCGTCTACCTGGGCAGTCTGACGGCGGCAAACGCCGGCTGGAGCAGCGCTGCCGGTGCGGTCCTTGGCTACCTGGGCATCTTCCTCCCCGGCATATGGCTTGTTCATGGCACGATTGGCATCTGGGGCGCCATTCGGAGCTGGCGCGTCGTCAAGTCGACGCTTAGAGGTGTCAATGCCGGCGCCGTGGGCCTCATCTACACGGCCGTGTATCGTCTCTGGCAGATCGGGTACATTGACGAAGGCTATCGCACCGGCACGAGCTTGGCTACTGAGCCCTGGTGGGTTGTCGTGACCGCCACCAGCTTTGTGGGAGGGCTCTGGTTTGGAGTTCAGCCGTGGGTAGCGATTCTGACGGGCGCAGTCATGGGCCTGATATGGTATGGGGTCGTATCGAATTAACAAATGATCATGATGAGTATAGAATCTGTCGAGCTACTATGTTTGTTCCTCATCCCCTCTCCATCTAAGCATTTACGATTTATCCATACCTCACATTCCCAGCACCCTCTTTAAACCAATCATCCGAACCCAGAGACTCCTCCATGGACGCGTAGTTGATAATCGTGCTCTTGGTCGTCGTGTAAGCATGGTACGCGTCGACGCCATTCTCGCTCCCCACGCCGCTGCCCGACTTGGCGCCTCCCCAGGGACTGCTCGGGTCGTTGCGGTGGTGCGTGTTCACCCATACGATGCCCGCCTCGATCTGCTCCGACACGCGGAAGGCCTGCGACGTGTCCTGCGTCCAGACGCTGGCGCCCAGCCCAAACTCGCTGTCGTTGGCGAGCGCAACAGCCTCCTCTTCGGTGTCGAAGCCGGCGACCACAATAACAGGTCCAAAGATCTCCTCACGCCAGGCGTTGGTCTGGGTTATGCTGTTCCCTGACGTCGAGACCAGCACAGTAGGTTCGTAGTAGTATCCCTGAGAGAGATCCGTCCCATCCAGCGGGCTTTTCCCCTCGGAGCGTCGCCCGCCGATGAGGGCCTTTGCATGACCCGACGCCAGAGAGCTCGAGACAATCTGCTCGACCCAGCCGAGTTGCTTCTCAGAGACGATCGGTCCCATCATGCACTCCGGGTTGCTCGGCGACCCCATCCGACGAGCGATGGACTCAACCTTGACCTTGAGTTGCTTGAGCACCTCGTCCATGATGCTATTCTCGACGATTATGCGCGTGCTCGCAATGCATGTCTGCCCGCTGGCGATGAAGCTCCCAAAGGCGATGCCATTCACCGCCACCTGAATATCCGCTTTCGCAAAGACAACGAGCGGCGCCTTGCCGCCAAGCTCAGCGGTAAACTTGGCCAGGTTGCCTCCCGCAATCGCTCCGATGGCCCTGCCCGCCTTGGTGCCGCCCGTGACATCCACCTTTCTGATCAACGGGTGCTCGACGAGGGCCTTGCCCGTGGCGTGGCCATATCCCGGGAGCACGCTGAACACGCCGTCGGGGATGCCCGCCTCCTTGAGGATCTGGCCCAGGAGAAGCGTCGTCAGGGGCGTCAGCTCGCTGGGCTTGACGACGACGCTGTTGCCAGCCGCGAGCGCCGGCGCAATCTTCTTGACGGCGATGAGCAGCGGGTGGTTGAAGGGTGTGATCTGCGCCACGACGCCCAGGGGGACGCGGTCCAGGAAGTTGTGCAGCTTGCCGACGGTCGGCAGCACGGGGCGCTCCTCGACGCGCAGCAGCGAGGCGTAGTACTTGAACCACTTCACCAGGGAGGGGACCTGGGCTTTGAGCTCCCGGACGGCGCGGCCCGTTTGCCTGACCTCTAGGTGGATGAGCCGGGGCAGCGCTTCGGTCAGCAGCGCTGCGCACTTGTCGAGCACGTCGGCGCGGTGGTGACGGGGTGCCTTGGACCAGACGCCGGATTTGTAGGCCGCGTGGGCTAGAGAGACGGCTTCGTCGATGTCATGGGCCGAGGCTGCGTGACATCTACGTCGGCATCAGAGATCAATGGCTCAGTGAGCGGATAGGAACAACCCCTTACTGTGCGAATATCTCCTTCGTTGCCGGGTCTTCGACGCCAATCCTGACCATGTTGTCAACATTATGACGGCTCATTTGTCTGGCACAAGCACCTACAGATCTGCCTGGCCCGGCTTCTCTTGTCCAGCCACCCACAGGTTATACACTTCGGCCATGCTGTGTCTGATCTGGTATTTGGAAATGGATGGGCATGTGTCATGTACGAGTGTTTATGCCGTGGGCCGTGGACATGTAGATATAGATGGACGAGAGATAAGCACAAGTGGAGATGATGCTAACGCCCCCTCACGGAACATATATCCATTTATAATTTAGCCAGTTTCAATGACCATCACCATCATCCCTCGCACATGCCAATCGCGCCATCTTACTCTACGGCTACAGTCGTCTCAGTCCACATCCCTCGGCTCCATGGCCGCCCACCTCTTCTCGTACTCGTCCATCGACATGGTCTGGAACTCGGTCGGCCTCGTGATGGGCAGGAAGCTCTCCTCGCGCCGGGCAAACTCCTCGAGCCTCGCCCTCGTCGCCGCGCGGCTGGCATTCACGCTGTACACCTTGACGCGGTGGCAGCTGCTCGTGACGTGAAGCCCCCAGTTCCAGCTGTCGCGCACGGCGATGGGCTGCGTGTTGAGGCTGTTGTCCCAGCACCGCACCAGCAGCTCCGTCCAGCCCTCGTGGTCGCACGGCACCGACGCTCGCCACGTCCGCCACGTGAACTTGTGCTTGGACGACATGTTCTCCAGCGGCACCGCGTACCACACGTTTCCGCCGTCGGCCGACAGCTCGACGCGCTCCGGCCAGCGTCCTCCGCCCGAGTACGCCCATCCTGTCTTGTCAGCTCCCGTCATGCTCATCCAGCCTCTGTAATTTGGAGTACTCACCGGTGCACTCAATCTTTCCGTTATGTACCACGACCTCCTTGTTCCATGGTGTCATGATGGCGCTGCTCACGGGCATCTCCTGGATCTGAATTCCCACTGCGATACGTCAGTCAACCACTCATGACACACACACACACACACATGATTGACTTACTCGTCGGGAGCTGGTTGTGCTTCCCCTGCTGCTGCTGGAAGTAGAGATACTCCTTGCTCTGCACAGGCGCCCGGCTCGGATACTCCAGCGCCTTGATCCTATACAACCACTTGACGCTCCTCGCGCCGATGTACCCCATGACGACAGCCCGCAGCGGGAACCCATGTATCTTGGGCAGCGGCTTGTCGTTCATCTCCCACGCCAGGAGCACCTCGTTGGCCTTGACCTTGGACCAGGGCACCGACACGACATAGTTCATGCACTCGCCGCCCTTGAAGTACGTCTCGGCCCCGTACAGCTCGAGGTGCTTGGTCCCGTCCTTGAGCCCGCCGCAGTACTTGATCACCTTCTTGAGACTCACCCCCGTCCACTTTGCGGTCCCGATGGCGCCCTCGGCCCACGGCGCGTTGATCATCTCGTCGCCCTCGCCTGCATACACCGAGATCTGCTCCAGCCGGCGCGTGCCGCTGCACTGTATCGTGACGAGCTTGGAGACTCGAGGGAACAGAGCTTCGTTCTGCAGATCAGCCAGGGTCAGAGTCTTGGGCTCGTTGACAAGACCATCGAGGCGGAGATCAAAGGCTTCCGCGTCGATCTCGGGGATTCCGCCGTGGTTCCGCGCAAAGTGCAATTCGTTGGGAGTGATGGGCTCCTGTGTAAGAAGGCTCTTGGGAGGCTCCCCGTTATACGGGAACTGCAGGAGATGGAGCATATCGGGGTGCTTCTCCTATTCCGGGGGAAAAATCAGAATAAACATCAGCGCTGCTTCACATCGTCTCCATCGCTCTTACGTACCTTGAGCACAATCTCCCAGCTATCTTCCGGCACATTCGTCAAATCCCCACCGATCGCCTTATGCCACAGCTTCCACCGCACGCCCTCCAGCACCGGGTTCGTCCCCGGCACAGGCTCGAGCTGGAACTCGGGAGGCGGCGGGAACTTGTAACGGGTGAAGCGCTGGTGGGCCTTTGCCTTCTTCACGGGATAGTCCTCCCACTCGACGTAGCCCTTCCATCCCGGCCGCTCGTCCTTGACGACAAAGGTGTCATCGTCGCTCGCTGCATCCGCGCGGAGCTCCGCCTCGTTCTTGCTGGCTAGGTTGGGGGTGTCGAGGGGGATCTTGAGATCGCTCTGGTTGCGGAGGCGAAGCCGATCGGGCTCCAGGCCTTGCTCGAGCTTCCACTCGTCTGGCGACTGTTTATCGACTTAGAATACGACCGGCCTGCTGCGCTGCAGATGTGACGCGGCTTACCAAGATGTGCGGGTTTGGGCCTCTGCTAGCCTGTTCACTATCCATGGTGAATACTGTTCGAGTATCTAGTCGAGTCAAGGTAATGCTTGCTTTGGCGAGATGGCACCAGTGAAGACAGTGACGCAAACGATTGTTGGTCTGGAGGAATAAATACCCATCAGCCGGCGCGGGGTTTTCAACAGCGCACAATATAGATGACGGATAGTCGGCATCATGCATGCGTAGGAGTGCTGAGGCTTCGCCTGCAGGCTTTGGGACGACGAATCACCTCACAGCCATCAATGGAGCTCGGTTGCATCGCGACCATTACATCCCAAAAAGGTATTCCACGCAGTGGACCTGCTTCTCTGCAAGTCCCCAGCGGTCAGAAGTCGGCAATGATGAAGACATGTCGGCGAGCTGAATTACATCTCGGGGTTCCATCGTCATTTCGGCATCCCGTCCCCCGAGAGCACCCTCAAAAGAAGAGAGAAAAGAAAAAAGGAAGAAAGAAAGAAAGAACAATACACCATTCAAGCCCTATCCATTGACTGACAAAAAGCACAATGTTCACATGGCGCAAGCACTGCCGGTTGTACCATCCCATCCGCTCGTCGTCGCTACTTCGCCGAGGCATACGTGGGCGCGTGGATGCCATTAACTCGTATTGGCACTGCTCCGTGCACATGACCAATCGTTGCCCGTTACATCGTCTTATCTTTGCATGCAAACTGCACGACGGTAGCATTGGCTAAACAAAGCAGTGGCCTGGGCTTGAGCCACCAGCCAACGAAGAAACCAACTCGCACGCCCCGAAGTCGAGAAAGAGCATCGCCCCGCGTGCCATATTCCCGAAAGCCCGGGGACGCCGCTATCCGTTGCCGGCTTCGTAACTTGTTTCAGCCATTGTTTGGTACCACGGTGGATGGCTTGGTCCAAGGGAAGCGTCGTGAGCACACCCAGCGTTGGTCGCACTTCCTCTGGAGATCATCACATCCTATGCAGCGATGTGCGGCATGTTGCGTTCCAGGGACGTCAATGGCGAGTACATCACACGGGAGGGGGTAAGCGGCGCGATTGGCGAGCAAGTCTTTCAGGGTGGTGACGTGACGTGCATCAATCCCGACCCCACAGATGCTAACCGAGCCGTGTTTGGTCAAGACTATCATCTTGTTGGACTATCTTGTTCAACATGAGCTCACGGAATCGTTCCCAAGGACTCGATAGCACCGAGGATCCCTCTGTGAGACTTCTACGCCCCAAATTCGCCGAATTCGACACGTGCACAACTGGAGATGAGGACGGAAAGAAAAGAATGAATAGGGTCACGTTTGGCACGCAGAGGTAGCGACGAGATGAGTAGATAGTATCCATGATTCACTCTATTGCCTTATATACATGATCATAGACAATGATAACCAACTCCAGCATGCTCGTGCAGTCGTATATCCCGGCCGGCGAGCTCCATCAGGCATGACAGTCATGCTGAACGAACAGGCGATGTGCGGAGCTGCTCGTAGCATGGATTGTTGCAGTTTGCCACCTAGATGGAGCTAGCCGGCAGTCTCGCCAGCCATGGTGCCCACCATACAACAGTGTACGCCAGGCAGCACGCGGCGGTCCCGAGATATGCCGTCAGCCATCAGCCCATGCCATCTGCCGAATTCAACATCACCATCCTCGCGTCCACATGTTCAACAAAAACACCACCAAAAAACAATACACTCTCTCATAGAGAAAAAAAGGGAAAAGATAGGTGCTGTAGATGTGGGAGAAATTATAAAAATAATATGCCCAGGTCGCCGAGACCAAATCCAAGAAGTTAAGATGAAAGGGGTCCAACCAGGACTATACCCTTGTATCGTGTCGGATGGGCTGAATAATAATGCTTTTCTGCAACGCAGCCGAGTCTATGCCAAACGCACGCCGCACTGCGATGGAGGAAAGGTTAAAAACAAAGGGAAGAGATTGCCGAGCACAGCGACTGGCTTCCGTCAGCCATGTTCAGCTCCGAGGCGACTTGCCTCAGGACCGAAAGCCATGCTTGCTCTGCAAATCTGGTTCCCAACAGTCCTCGCGAAGGGTATCCAATTGAAGAGAAGAAAAAAGAACTCGATAAAGAAAACGTTTGTAATGGTAGTGATAGTAGTTGGTGATGCTTCAGATCGCATGGAACGGAGCATGGAAATCGTCGTCATTAGTTCCAGCCCAGAGTGTTGGAGGCCGCCACAGGAGCAGAAATGCCAGCGGTGCGGACCGAGTTGTTCATGCCGCTACGGCCGCTGCCATGGCTCTCACGGCCACCAGCCACACCACCGTAGTTGGAGAACTCCTGGCTCATGAGGGCACCACCCATCAGAGCGGGGCTTCCGTTACCGCCATACTGGCTCTCAGACATCTCGCTGGTTCCCACAGAGCTGCTGCGCTGGTGAGCCTGCCTCTTGCGCTTGTAACGGCGAGCAACGATGAACATGGCGGCACCGTACATGACAGAGAGGCCAAAGGCGCCCACAGCAATAGCAGCCGTGGTGCCCTGCTGAGAGGAGGACTGCTCGCCACGGTTACCCGAGTCGAAGGCATCGTTGTTGTTGTTGCCACCTCCGTTGTTTTCATTACCGTTGCCGTTGTTGTTCTCGGCGCCTCCCAAGCCACTCTCGTCGTCACCCAGAAGGTTAATACGAGGGTTGATGATAGCAGTGAGGTCACGAACAATGCTAAGATCGTTGTTGTAGAGAGGCGAGTTGCGAGTCCACAGGTCCATCTGCAGGTTATCAATCAGGGTCTCGGGGTAGTGCAGCTTAGCAAGAGTGGTCCAGTAGCCGAGGTTCGCAACAGTGTCGAAAGGAACCAGCTTAATAACGGGAATCCTAGACCTATCGATACCGGCAGCATCGGCGAGAGCCCAAGGAAGATACTGGAAGATCTGAGCAGCAGCAGTAGGGTTTTCGGCGACAAACTGGTAGTTGAGCTGATACTCGAAGCCAATCTGGATGGGGACGGTTCCCTCGGGGGCTGTCTCATCTGTGTCGTCTTGAGGCCTAATAACCACGGGGAGGCCACTGGGGAAACCCTGGGACGTCGTGGCCGTGACAACGCGGGTAGGAGCCGTGAACGTCAGAGAGGTGGTGGGAGCGCCAATGATGGTAGTAGGGAGCCAAGCGTCAGGATCGGTGAGAGTCGAGATGGGGCGGATGCTGGTGACAGGATCAACCGGAGAGCTCGTGGTGAGAGCAGGGGGCTCGGTGGTCTCCTCGGGCTCCGAAGTAGCGGTACGAGTGCCGGTAGGAGTCGTAGTGGTACCAGGGATCAGGGTAGTAGGAGGAGTCACAGTCGTAGAGACGCCTGGGGTAGTGACGTTGGTGGTAGGCGGGTCAGGGAGCGGAGTGGTAACAGACGTGGGAGGCTCGCTGGTAGGAGGATCCACGGTCGTCGAGTTGTTGTCTCCGGGACCCGGGGTAGTGATGATGGTCGTCGTAGGAGGAGTGGGGACAGGCGTAGAAGTGATGGTAGGAGGAGACGTGACACTACCGGGATCGCTGATGGGATCGCTGGTGGGCGTGGAAACGGTGGTGCTCAAGTCCGTCTCAGAAACGGGAGGAGTCACAACAGTGTCGGTGGTGGTAGGCGTCGACACCGTGGTGATGGGCGTCGAGTCGGTGGTAATTGGAGTCGGCTCCGTGACAGGCGTCGAGTCCGTAGTGATGGGTGTCGGCTCCGTGACGGGCGTAGATTCCGTGGTGATGGGCGTCGGCTCTGTGATGGGCGTCGAGTCCGTGGTGATGGGCGTCGGCTCCGTGACGGGCGTAGAGTCCGTGGTGATGGGCGTTGGCTCCGAGGTGATGGGCGTCGAAACTGTAGTGACCGGGCTGGCGCTCGAGGAGGCAGTGGTAGTAGACTCCGAGGCAGTCGTGCTCGTCTCTGGATCAGGCAGGATGGGAGGGAGTGACAGACTCGTAGGCTCAGCAGGAGGTTCACTGGTAACGGGGGTCGAGACGGGCTCAGAGACAGGGCTGCTAGGTTCATCCGAGATAGGAGTTGAGCTGACCTCAGGAGCCGAAGTCACCTCGGTTGTCGTGGGTTCCAGGATCTCACTGATCATGGTCTCGACTCCATCCAGGAGTCCACTCGAGGTGGTTGTGGAAGGCGCCGGGACGGTAGCAGAGCCCTGGGAAGAGGGAGGAGCTGAGATGTCGCTCTCCGGATCAGATGCAGAAGAGCTGCGGGTGGAAGATGGGCCAGTCGTCGTGCTCGCGGTTGTGGAGATGAGGCCGGTAGGGCCAACAACAATTGGGCCTTCAGAAGTTGGGCCAGAGTCCTCATTGTTGCTGCTCGTGTCCGGCTCGGCAGGCGGCTCGTTGCTTGTGGTGGGAGGGCGAGCAGTGGGCTCGGTAACGGGCTGATTGCCAGTACCGACAGGCCGAGAGCTCTCAGGGTCGGAGGAGCTGCCGCTATTGCTCGGCTCGACAAAGATGGGACCAGGGTTCGTGGAAGGCTCGTCATCCGGGTTGCTATCTGCTGAGCTGGAGCTGCTGAAGATGCTGGTAAGGAAGTCGGAGAAAGTGGTCTGTCGGCTGCTGAGAGAAGACTCATCGCCAGAGGCGACTGTGGATTCGGGGGCGGGCTGAGCACTGGTGATGGTACCGTTCTGGAACAACTGACGCTTCACATTGCGAGGGTAATAGATGCGAGGTCGCTGCTGGTCGGCCGCGGCATTGGTAGCCAGAGCCACGAGGGCGGCCAAGGTGAGGGCCTTGGTCTGCATTTTTGCCGCCTTCACTCCGGTCGTTTGTGGTAAAGAATGTGGTGTATAGCCAAGCTATGGTAGAGATACAGATACTGTGGCGCGTTAGTATCGGTATCCTTCGTCACGAGCGCCGGTACGGGATGGTCGAGGTGGACGTGGTCGGCGACAGGGGGCGAGACTCACTGTCAGAATGATACTGAGCGAATGTACTTGACAATGCTGTCAACGAGTGTGTTTGATCTACAAAGCCAGGTAAGTACTGAGCCTGGTGAGAAGAACAAAGCAAAGCACGGGACGCTGTGGTGCAGGTTCTCCTTCTGCCAAGTCGCGAGGCTGTGTTGGCTAGGTCTCGACAGGTCAAGGGGTGGTGAAGGTACAATGTCTCAGATGATGCACGTCGACTTAGTCATTACTCACATTACTGAAGCAAATCAAGAGTTGATTCTCTTGATGGCTGAGCTGATATGGGGAAAAGAGCGACTTGACGAAAATCGTCAGGAGAGTGTGTGGGAATTGGTGCGCGTCGTCAGAACAGCCCGATGATTCTGTCTCGTGGGTGTCGGCGGATGAGGCGCGAGCGAGTTGCAATTAGGGAGAGTCGGGGAATCGTCAATTCAACAACATTGGGAAGGCAGAAAAACACGGGCGATCCCCTTTGGCGTCGACCGGGCAAGTTGAAGCTGAACAGGCGTCTCGTGAGGGAACGGGAGACTGACTGAGGGCGCGGGCCGTTGGTCGTAGAGTCAGGAAGACGACGTCGCTTGTCCGTGGGAAGGGGTGGGAGAAGAGAGGAGAAAGGAAAGAAGGAAGAGGAAGACAAAATGGGCGGGAAAACGAGTGACAAAGTAAGGTAGTGACAGGGACAGGGAAGGGAAAGCAATGCAGGAGGTGGGAAACGAAGGAATGGGTGGGCGAATGGAAACACGACAGCGGACAAGGGTATGTGAGGAGGGGTGGGAAGGGGAGCAGAGGACGGCAGGGAGAGTGAGCGAGAGAGGAAACGTAGACAGAAAGCTCAGAGACGGCAGGCGGACCAGCACGCCATCAAGTCAGAGAAAAGGCTGGCAGGGCCGGGGAAGACAAGGACAGTCCACAGTTGGCTCCAGTCCAATCTCTGGCTGCCAGCAAGAGAGCGAGGCCAAGAGGAGCCAACGAGGCCCAGCGTGAGCGTGAGCGACAGCGACGAGGACAAGGGAACCAGGGAAGGGGGCGTGGGAGCACGAACTAGACAGCACCAGACTGACCCGGACCAGGTACGCGCAGATTACAGGAACAGAAACAGGAAGCAGGACGGGCAGGAAGAGAGCCGAACAGAGCAGAGAGGCGCAGCCATCACTGAAGAGACGGCGGTGGGTTCTTGTCAGGCCAGGGGCAGCGAGATGGGGGTGGGGCGGGGGCCCCCCTTTACGCCCTGGCTAACAAAAACGAGGGAAAGAGAGTCCCGCCAGGCTAACGACCTGAGGTAGGTGTGAACTGCTGCCATGCGCTGCATCAATCAATCCTTGCGCGTTACTCGGTACATACATTGGCGAGGAATGACGCGGGACATGTCTTCAGAGCGAGACGAGACGATACAGGCCGTGGCAGAGGAAAGGCATCTATGCAAAAGGGGGGACGCAAGGGAGGCTGCTCCGAGTTCCTGAGGAGCGGCGCGCGGCATGCATGGCATGAGCAAACATGGCAGGCAGGCGCAAGGCACAAGCAGAGGAACACGTGCGCAAGTCACGCATGGTGCAGAGGTACGCGCCCACCATTCCACCGGCTACCTGCGTCAACAATGCAGACGCACCCGAGGGGCATGTACCTCGGAGGTAGCGTGCTAATAGGATGAACCGAAGCGCCGCCATGGCCTCCCTCGAGGCTTTACCCGTACTGGAAACGAATGGGTCCCCATCACGGCCAAGCGTCAGCAGTGTGCGCGGAAAAAGCCAGAGAGGGTGTGCGGTCAGCCAGTAGTGCAGGTTGCTGTTGGTAATAATAACAACTGAGGCGACTATTCAGGTGAGCGGCGGACGGCACAGACAAATAACGAGGTGACAAGATGCAACAATAGCAACTTTTAATTTTTATTATTTTTTTTTTCCTCTGGTGGACGTTGAGCTGGCATTAGGTACGGCACACCAGCACAGACAAACAATCCCTCAATACCTGCCACCTCGTTCTTTCCCTTTCTCCGCTCGCCCCAGAAGCCATGCCATGCTATGCCATGCCATGGAACACTCCGTCCCTCGCCGCAATGTCTGCGTTCGCCGGCGCTGGGCTAGAGCTTCTGATGGCCAAGTACACACGCACCGGCTGGCCAAGAGCTGCACCAGCACCACCTCCGCTCGTACCTGACTAACCTCTCCCTCTGGGCTGCCGATCGCTGCGTTAGGCCCATCCGTCAGGGGACCCCAGGGGCCTGCAATCTCAATTATCGCGGAGCTAGCAGGGGGGCCGTCGCTACCCCACCCCGGGCTGGGTACACACTATTGGCTGACAGAGTACCCGTCCGTAGCCCAAGGTACCCGTGCGCCGTACGACTGCCCGAGTGACGTGGGCGTGCTACCCAAGTGAACCTTCCAGTACTGCGGGAGGCGTGCCGCTGGGGGCCGCATAAAATAGCACAGTGGTGTTATGTAGCCTATGGATAATTCGGTCTCCATAATGAAAAGTCGATACCACCAACAAGCAGGTTTTGTCGCCGTCGGCTTGCGTGTCGTGTCGATTCCGTACCTCTTTCAGTATCCGTACCGGCTCTGTAATACTGGGGAGACTACGATCTTGTTTTTCCGGGAGATCGATGCTTATCGTCAAAGATCTTCTTCCACTTCAACAAGCAACCGCTGATCGTCTCTCGCTCCGCGGGTGAGGTGGCTTTTGCTTCCTCCCGCCTCAACGCTGGGCTACTAACATGCCATGACATCGCAACTACGGCCCCCGCATATTTTGCACAATTTCTCTTCCTCGGCCTTACCAACATAATAGCACCTGTGATATGATAAGCCCATGTCTAGGCTTCTTCCATAGAACATCCCTTGGCAGCCATGGCACTAATTGGAAGCCTCAACTGCCGATGACCCATCCCATCCCTATTCATAATGCAACGAAATATGGCGGCCACCACCGCTAGAGCTCCGGAAGATCGTCCATGTGCCGGCTCGTCCATCAACAGCCATTTTGTATCCAGTGAGTTTAAATCCGCTCCTTGTGGACCCGTGATTGACTTTATCGTGTAGGTTGACGGAAATTGGCACCCATCTGCCTAGTCTTCGGGCTTCAGGTGTGATCGACAAATTTTAAAGAATATGGATATAATGATCACAATCCCTCCGGCTTTCAGCTATCACATCCGAATCACACACCGAAGCAGGGTGTTGATAGCTTCGGCGATCGTCGTTCACTAGAGAATAACAGGCAACTTGCGCGAACTGACGGTCCCGGTCAAAATCCCGGGAAGCTGACGGTGCAGCCAAGTTGTTTTCCAACTCAGGTCTCCAGGCTACCGAAGCGGTGTCAAACTGGGTAGCAGAGATGTCTCTGGCGGTCCCGGCTTCTTATGTCTTGATGCCTTGGCTTCACATAGCAAGGAGAAGCAACTCAGAGACAGAAAAGGGTACATCTTGGCCCGCGTTATAAAATTTGTCAGACCAGAAAACTCTCAGTGCTCTGAAATCTCTCCACCCTCGACACAAGCATGGAGATATGCGCTGATAGTGTAGGATTCCCTGTTCGTGTGCCCCAGTGGGATACAGACCAGCGACTTCGATGAGGGCCCCTCTGATGATAGAGGATATCATGTGGTGATAGTATAAGACATGCCAGGAAATGTGACGATATATATCGGCTGAGCATGAAATACTCCAAGCTCCGTTATCAAATCATCTTGACATCCTACTCGAGTCTTAGAAGTAAAGCTCTTTAAACCTGCCCTTGATATGAAGAATGTGTGTTATTGTTTGAGGCTTCCTGTTGAGCGGTTCTTTTTGTCTTCTCAAGAAGCTCTTCTTCTTTCATTGTTCTTCTTCCCCTTTTCTCTAAAGAATAATTTCCGGATCGAAGAAGAAAACAGAGAGCAAGGCTCACGTATATCAAGGAATGCAAAGCCTATCAGTGATGCAGGCTTGCCGCCTTGTGAAGCAACTCCCAGATCTAAGAAATGACCCCAGCGAGGCCAGAGAGATGTGATGCCCAAAAGTGAAGCTTGGGCTTGCACATTGTGGCTCTGGGGAAAAGGAATTCTCGATTAATGTACGGCTGCGGTGGTGTGCTAGCAGATAGTTGATGCTAGGAGCGATGAGCACTTTCAAACTAAATGTGGATTTGAGCGGTATCCAATACAATGGACGGAACCTCCCGATAAGCATTATGCCCCTCCTTTGGTGGCTCCATTCTGCAACCGCCCATTGTTCACATCTCTTCCCATACCTGGAATGCCATGTACAACTTGACCAGCCCAGCCGGCCAGGTAGTCAACGGCCAGAAACTTTACAATGGATGGTAACTTTGGGGTCACGTTAGAATGGGGCGCGAGGCTGACGGGTCATGTTGGAAATTGCACATCTGTCCGTCGACGGACGGAACGGTGAGCTGGGCATTGGCACGGCGTTATCCATCTACCCCTGCGGCCACCAGTATCCCACTCTACGTCATGTATTGGCCTAGCAGCCACCGTCCAGCCCGTGTCACGGTCACATCATCGCCTCATCGCTGTTGAACCCAGAGGAAAGCCGAGCTATGTACCACTACCGCATCCTGCAACTCGCGTCAAACACTGGCTCGCGAAGCAGCGCATAGGCAGCGCATAGGCCAACCGCTCGCCACGGGATGACCGTCGTGGAAACGTCGCTCCTCTGCAAATGCGCAATCGACGGCTGGAGCAGGTGTCGAAAGCATCGGCATAGCCAACGGGGCATCTGCCTCCGAGCCAACCACGAGACACATTCTCAGCTTGTAACCGTGACCCAATCATTTACATTCTGCTGCCGAGCAGCCTGTAGAACTAATGTAAAACAAATAGCCGCCACCCTCACGGCCTGCAGTCCTACCCTACCACAAGCATACAAGCAAACAAGCAAACAAGAAAAAACCTTCTTTGACTCTCCCGACCCCGAAAGCTCAGCTCACGAGCCAGTTCTAGAGGCGTCTCCACGTCTCTCTTGTTCCTCTCCCTTGCGTGGACCCTCCTCGCCTAGCCAGTCCAGGAACCTCTTGGACCTGAAGCAACCAGGCTCACCGTTGCGGGCGGGGCCATTTTCTCCCCTCTCCGAGGTGCACCTAATTGCACTCGCTCTCTTCGTGGAAGCTGTGCCGCCCGGTCCCCTCTGGTGCCCCCCTTTGCAGCATTACCCGGCCAAAATGAGCAGAGCAGACCGGGGACAAAGGGGCAGAATAGAGAGCAGGGGATTTGGCCAAGCTCTGCGCGTGATTGTTCGTTGGAGTAATCGCGAGCGCTGATCACTGATCAGCATCACCGGTCCTCGCGCCGTACATTGGACTCATGGGTCCCGTGTCAGCTCGGGGCCAACCCAGACGACTTCCAAATTGCTTGATCAAGACTGCTCCACGTTGAATCATGCCGTCTCTTGGCCCACGCTGAACCTCAGTCCAGTCGCTCCATTTCCTTCGCTGTGTTATGTCTTATCCCTCGATAACATGCTGTGAAAACATACGCCTAGCGGGTGAGGCCCCGTGTCTGTTATCCGTTTGGCTCGCGCCCCGCGGAGACAGATGCACAGGAAGCGAAAATGCTCTACATTCTCGATGCGCTACGGATCGTGGCACTGCGCATGTGCCACCCAATGCTCCCTTTCTTCGTGTCGGACCAACAGACAAGGACTCATCTGCCTTCCAGGGAATGCCTTGAGCACCCCCCTCCAGACGCGGCTCGCAACGGAAGCCATTGCCTTCGTCGTCCTTTCTGTGGCCTTCCACGTGGGTCGAAGGACGAGCTAGCCTGGCTGCAAGTCAGACTTGAATCCCAATATAGCTTTGGGATTTGGGATTTGGGATCTCGGGTTGGCGTCCACCTCCGTGCGGACTCCCGTCAGCCTTATTTGGCAGCTGACATACAATCTTTCGACAGGGCACATCCAATATTGCCAAGAATCCAGTGCTCCCTGACCGTCCAGATCTAAGAAGCTCTCTGCTGTCCATCCTAGGTTCCAGAACTTGGGTTCGTAGAAACCTCCTCGTGTCATCGTGACTCGCTTGTGCGAGACCTCTCCTCTCGGATGGAACTGGCCGCATCCACCGCGCCTCGACCCTCTGGCTTCCCGAGACATGTCTGACTGCGAAGCGGGCGCGCCTCTCGCTGGAATGCCACCCATGGCGAGACTGAGCACATACGTGATTCCTATCGCGCGCCAGGCGTATCGTGACTGTGGCAGTTAATGGGATTTGCCCTGCTTGTACGCCCATGTGGATGGGCCAGGCGAGGCTCAGCACCAGCTCTCTTCAATGCCTTGGGAGGCACGTAGAGTAGCCTTCCTTCGTGTAGTTCGTGCCGTGTCATTTTACTGTGCCATGTCCGCATTGAGAAGCAGCCGTTTCCGCCATCCAGGTGGTCGTACATTGGATCCCATGATTCTTTATTTGACCTGCGGCACAGCTGGGGCACATTTTGCAGGGTGCGTCCGATGGGAACTTCTGGTGGCTTCAGCGTTACAATGATCCCGACTTGACCCTGTATCTTTGGTTGGAGCAACAGCTGATCAGTGCTTTCTTTATTCCTTCGATCTTTCCATGCAGCTTCTACATGAAGGTTCTGGCTAATTGATCTTCTGCGCCCAAAATTGATATGTCATCGCCGGGCTCGGCGTGCTCGCATGCAAGAGGTACGCCAGGGAAGGCAATTCGTTGTGTCGGTGGCAGAGGCATGATAGGAGCATGCTGTACAAACTATAACTCTTTGAGCGGAACCGTCTAGCTACCTATTTGCATTGGAGCCTTTGGGAGATGTACATTAATGCACTGTCGGCCTTCCTAAGAGTTGCCTCTACACCTTTTTACTGACTATTCGATGTGTTGCTCTGGGTTCGCCACGCCAATGTCCACTACACTCCCGGGACATGATTGGCAGGCTCTTTGTTCCTTAAATGTGTGTGTTGGTTGAATTGGCAGCCTGATTTCCCGTACATCTCAATGTAGTTCTTTAAAATAATATGATGCTTTCTTCGACCATTGATTATCTATCACTTATAGACAACATCACCACAAGCCAATGGTTGAATGGCGGATCGAATGTTCGGCAAAATGGAAGGACAGAACCCCATAAAACGCCAAACGCATACCCAAACTGATACCCAAGACAGTAAACCCCTACTGGCCTTTTATGGAGGTGAGGATCTCTGGTTGCATATCTTGAATCTCGAGAATGAAGCATCTTCACGGATTGTGGTACAGGGTAGGTGGAGTTTGATGGTGTACAAGGAGCGATCGCAATGAAAGCACCACAGACGAAGACAAAGCCTATTCGCTAGCATCCGAACCGGCCGCCCGAGATCGCCACTGCACATAATTGAATCCATTCGATGTTGTTCAGAGCCGACATGCTCGGGTTGAAAGTTGAAGCATCGCATCAGGCTCGTCCTGTGTGATTGACTAAGCCACAAGTGGAGCGACTAAGGGGCCCAGGGTCCAGCCACGATCCAATATGGGGATCTTACGTTTAATCCACAACACCTCCTATCGGCTGGCAAGTTTCAAGTGGAATGATTATGACATGAGCCGATAAGAGCCTCTTGGATCCCTCTTCAATCCAACAGCGGTCCAACGCCCACGCGGGCTTCCAGTCTTGTACCTCACCCAGCCGAAAAGATGGCGCGCCGGCAGCACCTCCTCGTCACCATCTGTCTGGTCTTTGTTGTCTTCGCGACCATTTCGTTTCTCTTCTCCGACTCCCCTACGTACGCTAGCGACTCGGTCGATCTACCTTCGAGAGATGTTTCCGAGGGCATAAGGTCGGAGTTTGCGCTGGAGCTGGACGATATCCCCCAGGGCATGCTCGAGGGCGAGTCAATCGCGCCCAAGCTGGAGAATGCGACACTGAAGTATGCCATCCAACACGGACGAGCGCACAATGTGCTTGAGTCGAGCTAACCCCTTCTTACAGAGCTGAACTCGGTCGCGCAACATGGAAGTTCATGCACACCATGGTATCCCGATTCCCCGAGACGCCGACCAAGGAGGAGCGCAACACCCTCGAGACCTTCATCTACCTGTTCGGCCGACTGTACCCGTGCGGTGACTGCGCCCGCCACTTCCGGCAGATGCTGGCCCAATATCCGCCTCAGACGAGCAGCCGTACCGCAGCCGCTGGCTGGCTGTGCTTCGTGCACAACGTCGTCAACGAGCGACTCGAGAAGCCTATATTCGACTGTAACAACATCGGCGACTTTTACGACTGCGGGTGTGGTGAGGAGGGCAAAGAGAAGAAGGAGGGAGGAGAGGAGGCCGCGGAGGATCTCAAGAAAGATAGAGTATGATAGAGCAAGGGTGTGCAGATTTAAAAAAGAGTAAATAGAAAGAGCCAAAGCCCATGTATGTGAACAGCGATGCAAATAGAGTATAAAATGTAACTGAGCATCTGTCTTTTTGCAATCTGCCAGACAACTTCTTCCAATAATGCTTGCGGATGCAGAGGCTACTCCGTGGAAGCCAGGCAGTTTATTTCGCCCACATCGGGGCCTGCAGAGTTCGAGAATTGATATTCTAGTCTGACGAAGACCCGTTTAACCAAAAAAAAGCATGAAAGCAAGTTCACTTTTAAATAAATAGCTGCACTTGCATGCTTCTAGCTCGCGGTGGAGGAATGCGATGCTGATATGTGAGCGTCATGTGATGCGTCACGTGAAATTCTAGGCACAGAGCGTCGTACTGGCTGGTGCGCGGCTGCGCGTCAGAGCTGCCTGAGCTCCATCGAGCTTCAGCCTTCCCCAGATCACCAACGACGACAACGACGCCCACCCTCACGATTCCAATCGCCTTCTACCCAGAAGAAACGACGCCTAAGAAAATCATTCATACTACGCCAAAGCACAATCATGGAGTTCGGCCGTGCTGGTGTTCTGAACGAGGGTCCGTCCCGCAGCTACCCCTCGCAGGCTTGGAACTGACGACGGTACAGATGGCATCCACGTCGACATGGATAGGCTGAAGAAGGGAGAAGTCAAGTGTGTTGTGCCGCTTCCACCATGATGAACTTTGCTAATCGAATGCAGCTTGGGTACTTCAATGTAGGCAACTCAACACTTGGAACGACGGCTAGGTCTAACCGGGACATAGTATGGCAGCGACGTTCAAGGACGGCGTTATTCTTGGTGGGCAGCCTTGTCATCTGTCGAAATATCGGGATCTGACCGCAAGATAGGTGCTGATTCAAGAACGACTACCGGCGCCTACATTGCAAACCGAGTTACCGACAAGCTCACGCGAGTACACGATACTATTTGGTGCTGCCGATCCGGGTCCGCAGCAGACACACAGGCTGTGGCAGACATTGTGCAGTACCAGCTCGGGCTCTTTGCCATGCACAGCGGCAAGCCCCCTACCACGCAGACGGCTGCCTCGATATTCCAGGAGATCTGCTACTCAAACAAGGACCGCCTGTCGTGAGTTTGCCCGATGTGTCCGGACATTCGCCAGGCCAAATCGTACTAACAACGGGTGCAGGGCGGGTCTCATCATTGCGGGCTGGGACGAGCGATACGGCGGCCAAGTCTACTCGATCCCTCTGGGCGGCTCGCTGCACAAGCAGGCGTACGCCATCGGTGGCTCTGGATCGACATACATATACGGTTACTGCGACGCCAACTGGAGGGAAGGCATGGAGGAGGAGGACGCCATCAACTTCGTCAAGGGCGCCCTACGAGAGGCCATCAAGTGGGATGGCAGCTCCGGAGGTGTCATCCGCATGGTGGTGCTGACAAAGGAGGGCGCTGATCGCCACCTGTACCTACCCGACACCAATTACGAGGTGCGGCACGAGTAGAACTCAGACATGGATACTGAGGATACATGGCTGTAATATACCCACGACAGAAGACTATTCGTCATGGCGAGGTCACTGGGTTGCATGGTAGTTTACGAAGACATGATACGTCCGACTCTGACATGTCCATGTGCGTGATGTGGTTGCTGCCCGGGATGAATGATGACGGCCAGACAAGAGCGAAGTGTTGGGCAGACATGGAGGCTGGTTGCTTTCTTGCCAGATCATTGTATGACGGTGACATGGCACATAGCGGTCGAATGGATCGACTTCGTATGGTGCGGGTGCAAAGCTTTGCATGCCGTGCTCATGCTGATCCATCCTTCAAGTACCTTTGCACCAGGCGGAGGCTTACCGGTCCTACCGTCGGAAAGTGCTCCGATGGATACCCGGGACGCGAGCGTAAGCCGTGCATATGATGGCTGCGGGCTGGTTGAGCGGTGAACGATTTTATTGCTCGACGATGGCGCAGGCGGGCAAGGATGCCATCCCTTTGCCCTCACACCGCCGATACGGGACACGATAAACGTGCGTCTGCGGCTGTCTCCCTGCGGCGCGACGGTGATGGATATGCTGGCAAGCTGATCTTGCCTTTGGATTCTGGACACGTGGGCAGGCATGGGTATGTGAGTGAGGCTGTCGAGCATAATGCGTGGGGTTTGACGAAGGATGTTGCCGAGGCTGGTGCTAATACGGATGCATTTTGTCTGAGGGTAATAAGCAATGATGAAATCCAATAACGAGCCTGAAGAAGATTGGTGCGCTGATCACTGGGTAGGGCAAACGAGATCAAGCCCATAGGCGGCTTTGCGGGCGACAGAGTTGGAGATGGGAAGTTAACCTGGACCCATGATATATCTTTACAGATATATAAGGTTGATAACATAGTAATCTCAACGAGCTCAACGACACTGATTCAGTCACATCTTGCCATGGTTGTCATTGTCCCACCACTAGCAGCATGGCGAAGCTTACTAGACGCAGCCACCCATGATTCAGCCCATCCCACGTGCGGCAAGGCTTGGCTATGAGGGCGTCCTGGCCTCTTCTTCCCGGAGGGACGGTGGAGCAGAACAAGGGTCCTGCCTTGTCCTATTCCGTGGCGTGGTGGAGGAACGAGTCGACGAAAACGGGCCCCATCGCGCCTCGTCCAGATTCAAGGGCCTCTTTTTTTCTTTTTTTATGTATGTAAGTGCCTGTTGCGCGATTTCGCCTTCAAGGTGGGAGAAGGCGAGCAAAGGGAAAGAAGAGGCGGTGGCTCAAGACCAACCCACCTGCCTAGAGGGACTGGCACTTTTTGTCGTCTTGTTCGGTGTTTGGCTGTTTTGGGGGAGGGGAAGGGCGGGCTTGGGTGGGATCTGCGGAGGGTTACGTGGAGAGAGCTTGGTGGCGAGGACTGGGGACGATAAGAGGATTATCACATCCTGTGAGTCTGTTGGCCTGCGCCTTTATCGTGAATTTGCGAGCCGGGCGAGGCGGAACCTTTCTAGAACCACTGTGTTATGTCCCTGTTCGATTTGGATCATGCTCCGTGGCTAAACAGCAAGGCACAAAGATACCGGCTGTACATGGTGATCTCTATATCTCACACACGGACAACAGGCTGCGTTTCACAGAGAGCCGCCCAACCTTTTTTTTACGAAAAGCACATGCCAACACCCGCGGCCGACTGGGATGGCCCTGAATAATGTATTCGCACTAATCAGCGGGAGCGAGGTAGAGACATGCATCCATCCATCGAGGGTGGCGGCCTGCCGAGTAAGTAACACATGCCAATCACGAGTCGGCCCCCCCCACGCGCGCGCGTTCGAAGGGGGGAGGAGAGAAGTGACGTCTAGGCGCAGGATGATAGGTGGTTTTTTGCTTTAGGCATGGGTGCGCAAGTCGCACAAGAAGGCCGGTGGTCGGTAGAAAGGTATGACGTCTCGCGGGGGGGGGGGATGATTTTGGACGATTTCACCGCCAAACGGGAAAGCCGGATGCGTCTGTGCCCTGTTTACCTATGTGGTCGGGCATTTTCCTTGGCTGGGTGCCTACATACATATATGCATGTATGTACACTGTGCATCAAATTGCCATCGAGGGAACAGGATAAGAGGATGCGCAGGCCAAAGTTCCTTTAGATCTAGGGGGGGAATAATCGCGCTTGTGCGCAGCATTGGCGTGGTTGGTCGGTTGCCTTTTTTATTTTTATTTTTTATCAGTGAGTCTTTTTCTTCTTCTTCCTCTTCTTCGTCTTTCTTTCCTTCCTGTCTGCCTTACTGCCAGATTTGTTGATGCCCGAATGTTAGTACCTCATCGTGCATCGTAGCGATAGATCTCCATGCCGCCCAAGCTCAGATAAATCAAAGATGAAATCTATCTCTATCTGGCCAGGGCTCTCCATGAAGCTTTAGGCCCAAGCTACAGGGGGAGGCTGCGCTAAGAAGGGGGCCCGGGGGGGGGCAGCCCAACGCCCAGCCAGGTCCCAGGGCGCATCCGAGCCGCTGGGCCCCGTTTGGCATGGCATGGCGAGGACCGGCTGATGCTTCTTCGTCAAGTACATACACGTTTCCGGGACATGTCTCAGAAGATTGATTTGCTTTGCATTGTATTGCTTTCGTGAAATAGTACAGCCACGACGTCAGTAGAAAAGTCGTTGCGTAAGTGGTGCCTACATCTAGGAGGTGGGTAAAACAAGAGCGGCTACAGATCGTCGTGGCAGACTGGAGGCAAGGAACATGCATCCGTCTTCGCTCCCCCCTATTATTGCTTGCTTGCTTGCTTGTTTGCTCGCGTTGGGTTTAAGCTTCTACCTAGCGGGTACTGTACATAGAGGTATCTTGTCCTTTTTCTTTCTCTCCCGTGCTCCTTTTCTTCCTTCCGTCTATTTCCGGCCAACTATTTACCCATCCCAACCTTTGCTACATATCCTCCCTCTCCCTCCCCCCCCTACAGACACTCGTCCCCGTGTTTCTGTCCGTCTTCCTCTTCACCTCCTCTGTGCTGTGCCGTGCCCTTCCTTTTGCCTTTCTTCCCCCTGTAGGTGCTGCGCAGGTAGGCTTGACATGGCTGCTGCTGTAATTGGCGACTTCATCTCCGACCCGACCCGCTTGGACCACGCCATGATAGCGAGCCCCTCCTCCCCCTCCCCCTCCGCTGCCGCTGCCGCCGTTGCCTCCCTGGCACCATCCAACCACCAAAACCACGGCGCCAGCACTGGTTACCACTCACATCATCATCCTCATCATCACCACGCCCTCAACCACCACCAACACCAAAACCACAACTACAGCCACAACCCCTTCCGCCCCGTCGCCCCCAGTGCCAGCTCAACACCTCGGGGCCTCCGCGGGCCATTTCATCGCGACCGCGTCGGCTCTTCCTGCTCTGCTGCCAGCACATGCAGCATTCCCTCTCCAACCGCCGACGCATCATCAGCCGCCACGACGCCACGCACCGCCATCTCACCCGCCCGGCATCCCCAATCCCTGTCGACGTCGACGACCTGCTCCGGCCCCGACGCGGCAAAAACCTCAGCCTGGCCGCCCGTAACCCCTAGGGCTCCCGCAACGCAGACACCTGAGCCGCAGCAACAGCAACAGCAACAGCAACAGGCGCAGGCGCTGGCGCGGGCAGAGGCACAGGCCCAGGCAGAGGCACGCGCAGGCCCGGACTCTTGTTCAACATACCGACCACAGCAATCATTGTCGCAAACATCAGCAACCCTGGCAGCCGCACCCGCTTGCTCCCACGGCGGAGCCTCCCGATTTCCCTCCCCTCCCTCCTCCTCTCCCACCGTCGCCACTGACGATGCAAACACTGTGTCTATGGCATCGCAGATCAAGAGAGACCATGTCTCTTCCTCCCTCCCTGGCCATCCTCTAGCGCAGGCTCCCCTACCTCAGCCCAGCAAGCAGCAGCCTTCACCGCCCTCGGACGACTTCAACCCCTCGTCCTCGTCTTCGGCCGTGGACCCAACTCAACCGCCTCCTCACGCCGTGCCTCCCACCAACTCCTCCTCCTCTCTGCCTCTGGCCGAATCCGTCGACGACAATGCCTCGTCCACTACCCAGACCGTCATCCACATTCGCGACCTCGCTCACGTCCAGAGCCTGGCTCGTGCCGATGTGCGCGCCGGTCTAGGTGCTGGCACCCTCAACGATCCTCCCCTTCAGCAGATGAAGTACGAGATTAGCGGCATGCCTATTGGCGATATCATCGAGATGGTCGCCGCCCTGTTGACCAAGATCACTACCACCAATGACCTACAGCACGACGCCATGCAGCGCAACGTCACCCACCAGCAGCAGGCTAGCCAGAGTGGTGACGCCTCCGGCTCCGCTTCTCACATGAGCTCTCTGAGCCACTCCGTCCTGGCATTCCACGGCAAGAACGTACCTGCCATCACCATCCTCAGCTACCTCTCCCGCATCCACCGATACTGCCCTACCACATATGAGGTCTTCCTCAGCCTCCTCGTCTACTTTGACCGCATGACGGAGCGCGTCAATGAGCGAGTCACCAGAAACGAAGAGGCCAGGCGCTCCAATGCCCAGACCAATGATGCGCCCGGCCAGTCCTCTTCGTCGGCACACAAGCGCACGCGCTCGAACCCTTCTCAGGGCGACACACGCATGCGCGACCAGGGGGAATCGGACGAGTCGGCCGATGAGACGGACTCGGATCTGGCAGACGACGACGACGACGACGACGACGAGATGGATGACTCGCCCGACGAGTCCAGCCGCTCGGGGGTCAAAATCGTGGCGCCACCACCCGAGTCGCCCCTCGCATCCGGGCCGGCAACATACTTTGTTGTCGACAGCTTCAACATCCACCGCCTAATTATTGCTGGCGTGACTTGCGCAAGCAAATTCTTTTCCGACGTTTTCTATACCAACTCGCGATACGCCAAGGTAAGCGACCCAACTTTGACCATTTTGATTTGCTCAGCGACTGATATGTGTTCTTCCAGGTGGGCGGTCTTCCTCTTGCCGAGCTCAACCATCTCGAACTGCAATTCCTCATCCTCAACGACTTTAGACTGGCTGTTCCGGTAGAGGACCTGGAGGCTTACGCCACCATGCTGGTCGAGTTTTACGCTCGCGAGGTTGTGGGAAGAGCGCCAGGTTCTAGGGATTGAAGTGACTGAAATTCAGTCAACTCGATGCAATCTGCCAACTGAGAGGTGAAGGGCGAATGCTTACCATGTGTCAGCGGCGCATGACGCGATGCATTGCCCACGGGACACCGGCCGTGCTGCGAGACGGCATGGACGCCTGAGACGACGTCGTGCTGATACTTCGATTCGCAGTGGCCTTGTGCTGGGCAGTCCTGGAGAGGTACGCTGCGCAAACATGGCTAGCTAGGCGGCTTTCCGATACAGAAGAGGTTTGAGTAGTCACAGAACCCATGGCAACGGGTGTCACGCGTCTATATCATACTGCTGATGGGAGGGATTGACCAGGCACATACCACGAGGATGGTTTGAATGCGTCTCTTGATAATGTTGCCGGGCGGCAAGGGAGACGACGGGTCATGAGCAGCAAAGAGGAGAGGTGTGTGTAAGGCTATATCTGGACGGGAGACGGATAAATCTCGCCGATGGACGTGGTTGGATGATATACATTGATGATTCCCATCAGGTGCTGGCAAGGCTGTCTGGGCTTGGGCAAGAACTCGGCGACGGATCGAGTTCTTGCAGGAATGGGTAGCCGCTTCTCTCTTGTGCGCTACCGCGTCTCCTTGTGCTGTCTTTCGGCCGCCTGTTTTGCTGTCTTTTTCTTCTTCTTCTTCTTCTGCTTTTGCTTCACGCTTCTAGACATGGACTTGCTCACGTAGGGGTCGGGCTTGGGGAGGCTGGGAACGGAGGGCACGGTTTTTATCGGGTAGGATTTCATTGCCTCGGCGTCTGTGTTGCGGTGCGTTGATACAATACGGATGCGACTGCGGCGTGTGCAGCGCGGAAGACGGGGCTTGTTATAGTCCCAGGGCGAATGCCAATATACTATCCATGATTTTGTGGAAGCGAAGTTGCACATGCCATGCCTAGCGTCGACAGAGCTGATCTCGGCGTTGCACAGTACAGTCCGAGCACACACCTGGGAGTATAATGAGGATGCTTTATCAAACTACTAAGAAGCTACTTTGATGGGGAAAGTCGTGATGGTGGCGTATGCTGATGGTGAATGATGTGATGGGATATATGGTATGAAACGAGAAATTATTTTTCTTTTTTCCCTTTTCGCACACGACCTAGAGGCTCGACTTGGGCGTGTCCCAGACGGCGAGGGGATCGCCAAACTCGATGACGGCATCCTCCATCTTGATGCCAAGCTGCCACCTACCGAGGCCGGGCCAAAAGTTGGGGCAGTCGGGAGCGGGAGGATGGTCGCCCTGAGCGAGGTCGAACCAGCCGACGGAGGTCTTGGAGGAGGACTCGAGGGGCGCGATCGACACCCACTTGTCCGAGGAGGGGAGCTCGCCGAGGGAGCCGGAGCCGGCGGGCAGCGGGGGCATGACGACCTTGGTGCTGATGCCGATGTAGTCGAGCCAGCCGGTGGAGAAGGGGAAGCGCGGGAGGTAGGGGACGGGCTTAAAGGTGGCCTGGAGGAGGGGCGTGGTCGAGGGGGAGGCCTCGGTGGCGTCGGGGGTGGTGTCGTGGGGGAAGACCTTGACGGAGGTTGAGCCGTCGGGGTTGTCGGTCCAGTCGAAGCGGGCGAGGTGCTTGGGGACGCCCCAGTCTGAGGGGTCAGCTGTCAACGGGAGTTGATGCAGAGAGGGAGAGGAGGAGGAGGAGGAGAACAAGAAGACATACTCCGACGTCCGTTGTAGCAGGTATAAGGCTGGGAGACGTAGATGCGGGTGATTCTCTGGCTGGTGCCGTGGACCCTGCGGCCGTCGTCGCCCTCGCGCTGCCAGGACCAGGGGCAGGGGGTGAAGATGAGCTCGTCGTAGGGCCCGACGGGGGAGTCGCGGTAGCGGACGAGCTGGATCATGCCGAGGCCCGGGCCGGGGCGGGAGCCGGGCGGGGCGGCAAAGTCGGAGCGGCCCTCGAGCGGGGAGAAGGTGTGCTCGGGGAGGCGCTCGGCCACGGAGCGCGGCGTCCAAAAGACCAGCGCGTACACGTCGCCGTGCAGCGTCCAGGGAGGCGGCACGTGCGTGTAGGCGACGGGGCCCGAGGGGGATGCCATGGTGAAGATGTGTTATCGGGACGATGGGGTAGGAAAGGGAAGGGAAGGGAAGGGAAGGGAAGGGAAGGGAAGGGGAGGAGGGAAAGAAGGAAAAGCAAAATGAAATAGACAGCGAGAAACACACCGCTGAAACCCAATTCCAGACGCCAAGCTTCTATTGGAGAGGTGGCTGCATTCTAGTATCTTTATCTACATGCCTACTTACATATGTACTATCTATACCTACCTATCGCGAGGCATCGAGCGGGGCTGGATAACCTCGGGAGCAGCAATCATGTTATGTTCCAAAAAGCCAAGCATTGCCTGCCTCTCCAGCTTGTCTCCTTTCCCAACTCGGACACCAGCTCATCGGCGCTGAAACCAAACCCACCCAGACAGAGACAGTACAACGACGTGCTCGAGCCATGCCTCGGCACAGGCCACTGGGGAGAGACGTTGAGGGGGAGTGCGGGGAGCCTTTTTCTTTTTCTTTTTCTTTTTCTCCACTTTTTCTTCTTTTTTCTTTTCTTGTGCTCTTTCTTCTCTCAGCTTGTATCTAGACTTCACCACACCACACCATAAAGTGGCGCTGAAAAGCCGCCTTTTTATACTCGCTTATCATCTGTGTCACGACCCCTTCACTTCGTTTCAAACACCTCAAGGACCCAATCGTAGCCGAACTCACGTCACCAGACGTGAAGACGCCCCCCTTTGTGACGCCCTCTTCCCGTTATGATGTGCTGCTTCTCCCTCCAATGCTGTTGCTCGATTCACTGCATCAAGTCATGGCCATTTTTATACCTGCTCGTAGTCGCTCCTTTGGTAATTTCTACTCCCAACCCATTCCCATTACCCGAAGCCATCAGCTACTTTGTATCTCCTTCCCTTCTCGTCATATCACCATGAAGGTAGGTCATCAGTCCACCAGCCGCCTGCCCTCTCTCGGACCTCCTTTTGACATATCCAGTCTTCCGCCTGCATCGCTCTCCTAGCCATCGCCCTCATCGCACCGGCGTGTGCTCTGCCAGGCCCCCCCGTCACCGAGCGCCTACCGCCACCCCAGTCCCTGCCCTCAGATCTGGCCTGGCCTGCGTCCATCCATGGCTGGCCCTTTCGCCCAGGCCCTCCTGTTCGCCCGACCCCCGACGTTACTCAGACGGCCTTTACTGCCTTCCCGCATATCGCTACGCCTCGAAACTGATTCGGCCTCTCCCTGGTTGGAGTCCACCGGTAGCACGTATATGCACGCGCAGAAAATGCTCTATCAATAAATTCATTACGAGCCGCCTTCCTCTTCCTCTAGCCATGTCCTGTCCCCTCTATCAAAAGTGATGTCGTGACTTCATTACTACCTGGGCCCATGCCATCGCGCCCCCAGAACAATATCCTCAGCAGCCCTCGTCCAGACGATTGTTATGGACGATGCGGCGAGATCCTGTAATACAACAAGAAAAGGCAGGGAAATCTAAGCGTGCTTCATCTATAAGATTGCGGGCAAATCGAACAAAAAGATAGGTCCCAGAACAGAGCATATTACCATAGTGTCAGCCGGCTGACGGGCTCACTCCATGACGGCAGTTCGTCCTCGGTCTCTGCCACAGTCACGTCGGCGCTGCTGATGACAATGTACAGGCCATCCACTTCTTGCGGGCTGACTTGCGTGTCGTCGCTGGCCCGCACCCCAAAGCTGAGGTTGGCTCTCAGGTACGGCTCAACCATCTCCGGCGAAAGGTCCGGAATGTCTCCCTGAGCGATGCGCTCCATGAGAGCCGTCGTCAATGGCAACGTCCCGGTAATCTTGGCATCCGATCCCGTCGACCGGTTCATGGCAAAGATGGGAACATCGCCAACTCCATTCGGCGCTGTTCTCCATTCCCAACTGTTGGGCGGAGGTTGGCCCAGAAAGAAGTGAATCGCAAATTGACCATCCAGGGCCTCCACATTGACTTGGACATTGGCAATCCACTCCGTATAATGGTTATCCTTAAAAACCTGCTCGACGTGTAAGTCGCTCAAGTCAGAATTTTCCTCCATGGCCCATCTCGAAGGCGGCCTGTGAGCGGAGGCGTCGTCGACCTGTTGCCTCGACTGCGCCTGGTTTCTGATCCCAACAGCACTCGTCTGGCCATACCAATCTATGATATTCCGCGCCAGATTTCTGCGAACTTCGTCGGCTGAGTATACCGACACATCCGTGTCCGCATACGAGTATCCGAATGCTTCAGGGACGCGAGCCAAGTCCGAGGTCCAGAAGCTCCCATCATCTGAGATGTAGAAGGGAGTGAGAGGGGTCGAGGAGTCCTGGATTGTGCCGTTGAGAGTCGTGTAGCTCGTTTCTATCGCAGCCATTGGTTCAATCCAGGCTGACGGGTTGAGGGCCTGCCACATGGCGATGATGCGGTCCGTCATGGTATGGTGTAGGTAAAAGAGCGGATCAAACGACGACAGAGGCACATATGTGAGATGGCCCCTAAGTCCTCCGTAAATGTGGATGACGTCGTGAATTGATTCGACAGAGTCCCATCGGGAAGAGCCCTGCGCGATGGCGTTGGCCTTGCTGCTAAAGGCATTGTAGTCCTTGTAGCTGGAAAAGAGAATGAAGAGACGTCTCTGGATATCGGGCAGCCTCGAGGACAGAGCCTCGCTGACTTGCCTGTTGTTAGAAGGGGGGGCCCGGATATCCTTGGTCGTGTTAGGGGCCCTCTTGGTCTCGGTCCAGTACTTCAGCTACATTTCATGTTAGTATCGGCGCGGCACGGATGGGTGTGCAACACAAACAGGAGTCCATGGGAAGGCCTTTTCATCCAGGGGATGAAATTGATAAGAGTACAGTGGGTTTTTGATCTTCTGGGTGCCGTTCGGGCCGTTCTGATCGATCTGTGCATTCCAAAATACCTCAGGGAAGTAAGTTTCGCCCTCGGGCGCGCGAGCGGCCCAGTCCCAGTAGGGCATGCGAAAGTTTCTCGCAGCGCGCTGATACCGTTGCCGCACGTCTGGAGGATAGAGCGTCGCTATCTTGTTCACCAGAAAGTACATTTGTTGCTGCCGTCGCACCATAGTCAGCACCACGCGAGCGAGCACCCCACAGCCGAACGAGGGCAACTCACCTCAAACAAAGCCAGGTACGGCCGATGCCACATGGGAAACAGCACGGAGCTGTGGGTGCAGTAGCCTGAGTTGTTGGCTCCAGCCACTGGCTGCACATCGTTCCACGGCTGGAAGGGGACGCCGTGTATGCCTGCGTGGCTCCCCATGACTCGTCAGTTTGCGTCTTGAACAGAGAAAACAGCATGGGTCACACGGTACGACGCACCAGCGATCTGGTAATACGAGAGGGGGTCGTCCTGATCGAGCGCCTGAAAGAGGTTCAGCGCCAGGATGAACATGTCCCACTGCTCTGTCAGCCGGATGAGCTCCCGGATCTCGAGACGCAGGGGAACGGTGCCATCTTCTCGGGAGGGCAGACGACCGACGACGACGCGCGAGGCGGATGAGCGACGAGGAGCAATCTCTCTGATCGGGATGCCATAATTGTAGGTTTGAGAAAGAATAAGCGGTGGCAGAAACAGGAGAGAGGCAGTGAGCAGCAGTGAGAGTCGGCCCACGGATAATAACATCTTTGTCGTCGAGTCGAGCCAAATCGAGTAGAGTGACGGGATGGAGAGTCGCAGATATGGAACCCTGGGAGAGAACTGAAGGAGACAGATGGAACAGGCGCAGACAGACAAAAAAGGGCTGTCTTATGAGACCCAGGCGATGCGCATCTTTGCCTCTACAATTTCAAGTATGAAGCAAGAAGATCAAAGGGAGTGGAACGGAACGGAAGAAGGAAAGGGGGAAGGGGGGAAAAGGACGGCGGCTGGTAAGGCTGTTCAAGCCTTCAAGAATGCAGCCGAGAGGTCCTCAAAGGCCGAGATGCCCGGGAGGGATATGGAGAAAGGGAGACAATAAGAGAGGAGATGAACCGAAGCGGAAGCTAGCCTCGCTTGAGAGTTAGGCGAGGATCCGAGGAGAATCGAGGTAGCTGCAGTGAAAACCAGCAAGGATGGCCCTTTTGCGACGAGGCAGGTAAACAGACGACTTCTTTACTACCGAGTAGGTAGTAGGTATGCAGCGAGCAAGTGCCTTCTTCCTTGCTGTTCGCGCGCGGTGAAGGGGAGAGGGGACAGAGAGAGGCTCCTTCCCCTTTATCTGCCAAACAACAAACGGGCAGTATCAAACCCCGACAATCTCGATGACGGCGCACCAAGCAAACAACCTCTTTGCTTCAATCTTTTCTTCCTTGTTGCTCTATTGCACCCCTCCCCCTTCTTCTCAATGGTGCGGGATGCGAGAAGGTAATTGAGAGACAAGAAATAAGAGGTTGGACGCGCCCGACAGGCAGGGAGCAGAGGCGGCCTGGAATGCTGAGCAATCTACAGCATCCGTCAACCAGGCTGGAAGGATGAGACACCGGACGGGCTCCCGGTGCTGTAAAACAATTGAAAGAGGAGAGGTTGACACCGGGGTTTCTGTGCCTTGGCGCATTCCTGCCCTACCTGCTCTGCAGCGAGCGCTCGAGTCTCTGCGCCGAGTTTATATCGTCGCCACGCTATGAGTCGTGTTGGAATCATGGTCCCATACTTTTCCTCATCCCTTTCTTCTTCTTATGTTATTGGTTCGCTGTTGGGTAATGTCGTTGGGATTGCTAAAAGGACGCATCGCAATTTGCTGTTGCCGTCGTGATTGTGCAACCGTGTGCCGCAGATAGAGTGAGGATGTGCATGTCTCCCTCGTCTCTCTTTCTTTGCCTCGGCATACTCATACACGCTCTCCCTGCCAAGGACAGCCACGAGTATACCCTCGTCTTCATCTCAGATCTGGATGGGTCCATCTGAAATATATCCCACTCTCTCTCTCTCTCTTCCACGTCCACACCCCCTTCGCATGTCAAATTAGCACATGTCCCGATCGCGATCAGCCTCCTACCATTCAGCGAGGAACATTCACCGCAATCTGGCCCATGCCAAATTCCCCAGCTGCTCGCCTCTCGTCTCACATGTCAGAAACATCCCCTCGGTCCCGACTAGGTTCGAGACACGGCAGCAGAAACCAGCCACGCAAGCTGCGTCGTTCCCAGCGGGCCATGCCGTGCGACGTCCTACCGTCTTCCCTTGGCCATCCTTGGCTTCCGTTGCCGTCTGCTCATCTGTCTGCGTCCACGCGCACATGACTCATTACAAACAGAAGCAGGCCGTGCGTCCCAGTCCTGGTTGAGACAGTGCGAGCGGTGCCCGCTGACAGTATCTCCACCTGCTCTATCGTCTGTCTCGGGCCGATCGCTGCCTGGTGATATCCGACTCGCATGTGCTGTTCATCGTGGCTCGAGAGTATAGCGGCCGACGGACCGCGTGCTTTTTGTGGTATTCTGATATGTTCGTGAATCTAACCCAATCAAATCGCATAAATGTACATGCCTCCCAGACCATCCGCCTTGACTTGGCTCATCTCATCCGTTCGCCCTGCGGGGTATGCCATGCTATTTTCCAACCTTGATCGCCTCAATCGGCAGCGGCCGCAGCGCTCCCTTGCGAGGCTCGTCTCCCTTACCCACCTTGTACTTGAGCTTGACTCCCATGGCTGCAAGCTCTACATCCAGGTACTTGAGAGCGCCCGGCACCACTACCATGGTCGTCTGGTCGCCGCCCACCCACGAGTTCCCTTGTCCGTCCTCCCAGATCTCGCCCTGGACCTCGGTGAGGTCCACGCCGCGTGTCTCGTCGAGCCTGATGGCGCAGCTGCGACACCTCACTACTGTGGCCGCGCGCTTCTTGCTTGTCGCGAACTGCGACACTGTCGGCTGCACAGACAGGAAGGAGCCGCACTTCCGGCAGATCCATGCCTTGGTGTAGTCGGAGCAGTTGAGCAGACGATCCTGCAGTAAGAAGGCCGTGCCGTGTGCCAGTAGAGCGTCGCGCTCCATCTCTCCCACGCGGATACCACCACCCTTCTTCCTACCCTTGATGGGCTGGCCCGTAGTGGGTACCACGGGGCCAGTGGTTCGTACCTGGTACTTGTCGTTGACCATGTGTCTCAGACGCTGGTAGTAGACCACGCCGATGTAGATGTCGGCTCCAAGCTCCTCGCCCGTGATTCCAGAGTACATGGGCTCGTTGCCGTGGTAGTTGAAGCCAGCCTTCATCAGCTGGTGGCCAAAGTAGTCGGCGGCTGTGTTTTCTTCGTCGAAGCGGAACGGCGTCGAGTCCTGGGCGAGACCGTGCAGGGCGCCGGCCTTGCCGGCCAGAGACTCGACAAACATGCCGATGGTCATGCGGGATGGGAAAGCGTGTGGGTTGATGATGACATCGGGTTGCATGCCAGACTCGGTGAAGGGCATGTCAATGGCTGGCCACTTTTGCGACGCGACACCCTTTTGTCCGTGGCGCGAGGAGAACTTGTCACCGATGATGGGTGATCGCGGAATGCGAATCTTGACCGACAGCGTCTGCAGTGGCTCGTTGCCAGTTTCGGATCCTATCAGACGGACCTCGTCAATGTATCCCTCTTCAGAGTCCTTGTACTTTTCATAGTGCGTCTGGCCGTCAAGGTTGACAAGCTTGCCGTTGTAATCCTGCGTTACCGTGTGCCAAGCACAAATAACGTCTCCCTCTCGCAGCTTGCGCCCGACGTGCGGCAGGCCGTCATCGTCCAGCATGCCTTGATAGTTTGCGCTGACGAAGCTGTGGGGGGCGAAGCCGAATGCCTTGGTGACGCTCTTGGATGCCTTGGTTCGGGAGTCATCCTTGAGAGAAATCTTCTTCGTCTTGTAGATGGTACCATAGCCGAAACCCCGCTCATGGGCAGACTTGTTGAGGATCATAGCGTCATCCATGTCGTAGCCGGTGTAGGAAATGACGGCAACCACGGCATTCGTTCCGTTGGGGAAGTTGTCGAACCCATATGTGTTGTGCAGCGGCGCACGCACTACTGGGGTCTGGCCAGTCTGGAGGAGATAGGCCTTGTTGTCGGTTCTGTACTTCATTGCCGTGCCGGGAGTTCCCATGGTTTGCTTACCCATCTGACACTGGTACATGTTTCGGGGTGACTGGTTGAAGTCGGAAAAGGGCGTCATGTTGGCGAGGATAGACAGCATGTTGGTAGGATCAAACTCGACGTGCGTCGACTTGCCAGATTCGATCTCGTTGGGGACGACGGCGATAGACATGTAAGGCTGCTCGTAGGGTCCAACGAAATCCTCCTTCTGCAGAGGGAGGTACTTGACGGGTCTAACCATGCGAGCAGGGCTCGAGCTCATGTAGATACCGGGATAAGAACCGCCCTTGGATGCGGGAACGTAGCCGACCTCAAGATGCAGAGGAACACCGTGTGAGCCTTCGACCTTCCAGTAGCGAAGGCAGTCGGCAATGCGAAGGGACTCCTTGGGGGTGCAGAATCCGAGAATCTTTCCGTCGAGCATGATAACCACATTCTCCTCAGTCGAGGCGGTGGACGTCGGCACCACACCCAGCCCAGACACAAGCTTCGGCACCTTGGAAACGTCGACATAATCCGTCATGATCTTGCACTTGTGCGCGAAATGATTCAACAGACCACAGGGAGCACCATCGGGCGTGTGGACAGGGCACATGAAGCCCCACGACTCGGGCAGAAGCTTTCGCACCGTGGTGGTCTTGAGCTGTGCGAAGAAGGCACCACGATGCACCATCCTGAAATGACTGATGAAACGAAGGAAGTTGAGCTTCTCAGCAACGACAGTGAAACCAGCCGTCTGCTGGAGATCAAGTCCAGATGGACTCTGCAAGTTGCCCGTCGACAAAAAGTATTCGAGCGCATTTCCGAGGTTCTCATTGGCCTTGCGGAAGATGGCATTGGGAAACTCCTTCTTGAACTCATCGGTAAGGAAATGTGCCGTGGGGTGCCTTCGCAGGTGCTCGCGCAGCGCCATGCGGACATTGGTGCCGAGGAACTCGTCGAGCCTCTCCTTGAGAATCTGGCCGTACAAGAAACCACCGAGAAGAATCTCCTGGTTCTGGACAGCATCAGGATTATCCACAGCGCATTCGCCAGCGGCCAGCGCGTACAGCTTGCGCATCATGAAGAGCAGCATGCGGAACTTTTGCGTATCCTGCTCCTCCGTCACGTCGACGTTGCCGAGGTGCACGAGCACAATTCGTCGCAGAAACTCGGTACCGACATCGTAATCGGACATGGTCTCGGGGACCCCAAGCACGACTCTGAACTTCTCGCCCAGATAGGCACGTGTTGCCGATTTGCTGTATAGCCCATAGCTCTTGTAACTTCGAAGCAGCAGCTCGGCTCGTCCTGTCAAGAAGGTGTTCTTGGCCGCCTCGGATCCCACAGGGCCGATCAGGCCCTCAAAGATGTTGCGGTCGTTCGTCTCCACCAGGGCCTTGAGAATCATGACCACGGGAATCAGATACTCGGCCTTGCGCCAGGAGAAACGGAAGGTGATGTTTCCGTCGTTGAGGTAGTGGAGGACGTTGGTCTGAGAAGTCTCGTCGGGACGGACGGCCCTGAGGATGATACCGTAGGAGCTGTAACCTTGGCCACGATTGGTGAAGCTGGGACGGTTGATAGCCATGGGAAAGTTGCGCTTATTCATCTGTAGAAGACGAATGATCTTTTCAATACCGTTGACAATGAAGTATCCTCCCAGCTCCTCGGATTCTTCCTTTCGACGGACCAGCTGTGAGGGCGAGTTGTTTTCGAGATGGCAGCGGTTGGACTAACAAGGTCAGCACCTCACGAATGACCAGCTGCGCAGCCATACATACCTTGAGCATAATGGGAACCTGGCCCAGCTCGCGAACAAACTCGACGGGATCGCCGCCGTTGACCTGATATTCGAATGTGGCAGAAAGCTTTCCTCGGTAGGTGACATGGCGCTCTCTGCACTCGGACGGAAGAATCTCGCGTCTTCGAGCCAGCTTGTTTGATGGTGGCACTTGAGGCTTCTGGAGCATGACATCCTTTATGCGGATAGTCAATCGGTTCTTGCCCTCAGGGCCGGATCTGTCGTCTCCATCGAGAAAAGTCTTGGTACCAATGTCGGCGAGCGCGTGGGCAAGCAGGCCAGGCTTGCCGTCGTTGCGGAACAGGCCATTGAACGACTCAATGTGAGGGTTCACAGCCTCCTGGAGGGCAGGGTAGGCGGTATGGTCTGCGGGAGGGTTGCGAAACAGCTTTTCGCGACGGAGTGTGTTGAACTCATGGTCCCAGTCGGTGTTGGTGGTGGCCGAGGGCGCCATGGCGGAGGATATGAGGCCGCAGGACAAACCGTATCTAGCCCAGAAGGACAATTAAATTGAGTCGAAGCGGCCGCGGCGTCCTCACGTAAAGTCCACGTGAGGTGGTTGGATTGTTCGCGAGACTGAAGCGCAGTCGGCACTCAAAAACCGGTAGAAAAAAAAAATTACAATCCGTCTCGTTATCGAGGGTCGGTGTAGAGACGATAAGAAAGTCACATGAGGGGCATTTATCGATAAGAGTGGGGAAGCAAGCCGCCCACCTCCAATTTACTGCCAAGCTCCATGCTTGTAGAGGGTCACGTCTTGATCATGATGCTGGAGTTGCTCATCAAATGAAATTGCGTGAGTTGCGTGAAGGGATTTTTTGGATGAAACATCCAAACCCAGAGAAGGGGTTCTGCATTCCAAAGCAATACGGCATTTTCCTTCATTCTCTGATGCAAACAACATCCGTCAACACGGGTGATGGAGGGACGGAGTTCGGGGCCTCGTGATACGAATGCCACCTTGTAGCGGTGTTAAGTCTTGCCTTGCGCCCCTCATCCACTGAAAAAGGCTCCTTGATCCACGCGATGAATTATGCTGAGATACCAGCCGCTACACTTTGCACGGAAGGCAAGCCAGCCGGTGGCTCGGCAAGCTAGGATAGAGGTGATGACGGAAGCGCGCGGGCTGTAGCCGCTGTGCCAGGTTCCCTGGTTGTGGGCACACTGCCAACACGCTTGACGCTCAATAACCCCGGCCTTTCGCTCATTCATATTCGCATCTGCTTATCGCCGTCCTCGTCGTCACCAAGAGCACAGTCTAACCGCCGCACATGTCGGTTAACTTGTAGACGGGTCATATCCTTGTCTAAGGTGACGGACCGAGGAAGTAGCGCATGGCATCACCACGACGGCTCGCGCAAACAAAGCCTGGTGGCTCGTGTCAAGGTGCAGTTCCTAGGTGGAGCAGATTGCCTGCTATGTATGCATGCACCTACGCACGCATGCATGCGGATGGCCAAAAGGGAGGGGTGCTTGACAGCGAGGAGTACAGGTGCCTGGCAGTGTCTTGCCCACAAGCACAGGCACAGGCACAGGTACAGGCACAGGGACGTGAGATGCATAGCAAGCTCCAAGGTGGGATACCGTCTGGTTGGGTGCAACGTGGGCGGTAGCTGGTGCTGGGAGAGGAGAGGGTGTCATTTTTGATCCTCTCAAAGGTCGTCTATCGCTGCCCTAGTTCGCAAGTCGACACGGGGGAGAGGTGCGGCTTGCCCGAGGAGCGATGGTCGAGTCGAGTTGGGGGACTTGACGGCTCGCGCCAGAGTCGAGAAGGTCCAAAAGGCGATGGGTGATGGATGGGCAACCCCCGGTTCATGATCGCCCTGGGTTGGCAAACGATGGCACGCTGCAAGCGGTTACCTTGCATTAGCAACATCTTCGTACCTGCTGACCTCAACCCCAAGGAACCACAGATCTGCCCACCTAGGAGCCGGCACCGGTCGTCTCCTTTGGGGCCGCTTGATGGAGCTGGTGTGGGAGGCAATCTCGCCCAGATGTGTGTGTCATGGTGAGAGAGTAGGGCCGGTATGTTGGTTGGTTTTGCTCAGAGGCTCTGCGCTGTGTAGCGTCATGGTCAGTAGGCAAGGCACCGCTGCGGAGGCAATGCAGGTGAGTTCCGTGTCTATGTATTAGCCTCTACTGCTTGATGGCTTGCTGCCCGTGACCACCAGAGGAAGCACGGATATTGCTGTGATGGACATTATTTCTCATTTTATTAGTAGCTATGCATTCTATCGCACCAAGGTATAGACAGGTATGATGGATTATTTTTGGTCTATTCTTGCCTTACCATGAAATGACGGGCGCACACATGTGCATGTGCAAAGCAAACCCTGACAAACCAGGCAGACGATGCACCTAAGCTTGGGCTCAACAAGACATCCATCCATCAACCTGTCCACCATAATCCATTCATCCATCCCTTCGAAACCAGCCATCCCGCGATCCCCAGCAATAATACTTCACGACCATCATAACCGTTCCCTCCCCTGTCCAGCATCTACCGGATTTTGCCTGGGCTGAGCACCTCTCTGGGCTTACGGCTGCCTTGAGCTACCACCCTACGGCAATCAGTACCTACCGCCTCCCCGAGCTCACCAAAAGGTGTGGTAAGGTCGGTCTCCTCACGTTGGATCTCTCTACTTTGCATCTACGCAGCCCATCTCGGCCAAAAGATCACTGCCTACGAAATATCTTACCTGACCTCGCAGTGATAGCACTGCCGCTGCCGGATCCTGTCTGGGCTTTTTGGTCAGTCCGGCCGTCATCCCGTCCCAGGTGGGGGCTTTTCGTCCCTTCCCCTCCAGCCCTCCAGCCCTCCAGGCGTCATCTCCAGGGCCGGTCACTGTGTTAGTCGCTGAGTTAGTTGGAGCTACCCGCCCGGCTGTTCTGTCTGTTGGGCTACCGACGGAACCTCTTTTTTCTCCCTCTCTTTTCGTCCTGCCGTCATTCTCCAATCCTCGTCTGCTCCCCATCTCTTCTCTGACGCAGCCCTGTCGCGCCTGTCACCGTCGCCGTCGCCGTCGCCGTCGCCTCTGTCGCTCACTGCCGCCCCCTCTCCCTCTTACCATACCTTGCCCAAGCACCCTTACCTCGCTGCCGCTGCCGCCGCCTCGCCTATCCTCCTCCACCGCCTCGCCCCCCCGCGACCAGATAAGCGCCATCCTCCCCGAGCTCCATCCCGCTGTCTCGATTTCATGTTCCGCCCGCACCGCCGTCGCCACGACTACTATATTCTTGCTGGTTTTCTTCGACAAACCTGAGCTGCGCGACATCATTCTCTGCTCCGTTCCCTTGGTCAGGTTCCCGATCGAGGCATCCCCGACGATCGCTCATCCCCAAATAACCGTCTGATATCCCCTCGACTTGACAGCAGTCCCGGCGGCGCGCCCCCCCATCGTCAACATGGCTGGGGTCTTCCGGAAGCTATATGACTGGCTGCTACGCACATTTTGGTAAGTCGCGTAACTGCGAAACGGTGCGCCCAGGGTTTGCGTAGCTTGAACAGTATCGCATGCCGGGAGCGGCGGTCCAGTGGCTGTGGTGTGCTCTGCTTGTGCTCCTATCGGCGCGTCGCGTTTCGCTGAGCTGCATGCTCCTGTTGGATCTGGCTGACCTGGGTGGTAGGGCGCTGGAGATGGAAGTGACCATGGTTGGTCTTCAGAACGCAGGCAAAACCTCGCTGCTTCGAGTGCTAGCTGTAAGCTTCCCTTTTCCTCCCAAAGCAGGCGCATCGTTAGACATGGGCTGACATTATCATGGCTGCAGGGCGGAGAGTTCACCCTTGAGTAAGCCGACTACCCCTCTCGAGCTGGCGAGCCAATGCGATGGACGAGTTGCCATCCCATCCCCATCCCCAACTCCCCAACTCCCGCACGCAGCGTGGATTACGGATCTCGACTGACTCCGGGATGTATAGCTCGATTCCGACGGTCGGGTTCAACATGAAACGAGTACAGCGAGGGCACGTCACCCTCAAGTGCTGGGACATAGGTGGGCAGCCGAGGTTTCGATCCATGTGGGAGAGGTATTGCCGTGGCGTCAATGTCATTGTCTTCATCGTGGATATCGCAGATCGACCGCTGATCCCTCAAGCCAAGGACGAGCTTCACTCGTTGATGGATCAGCCCTCGCTGGCCGGGATCCCGCTGCTGGTCTTAGGAAACAAGTCGGATCTTCCCGAGAAGCTATCGGTCGACGAGCTGATCGAGGAACTCGACCTCAAGAGCATCCGCGCGCGCGAGGTGGTATGCTATGGTATAAGCGCCAAAGCCGAGACTAATCTTGAAGCCGTGGTGCAGTTCCTGGTCAAGTGGGCGACTCGATGAAGATGAGGCGAGGACGACCGATGGCCAGAGCGCAAGAGAGACGAGTGTGAAGCGCCTGAAGAGCCCCAAGGGCTCCATGATTGATTAGGAGGAAACGGGCGGGGGGGGATAATGGTGCCACGGCTGAATCTGGATAAACTACTCCTCTCTCACGAGCACAAACGGCGCAGGGCCTCTTGGGTGGTGAGGCGACACGCCTCACTGCTGCCTTTTTATGCTTTAATGTTTCTCTCCCGCCTCTGCTTCCTCCTTTTTTGTTCCTTTTGGTCTTGTCCATTTTCTTTTTCTGTTTCTTTGTCTTTTTCTGACGTTTCTTTTGTCTCGTTGCTCTCCTGGGTTGGTGGGATGGATGCCTGCTGCATATATGGCGGGAAGAATGGGCCAGTTGAACCGTTACATCATGTTAGCAAGCGATGGCGATGAGCGCAGCGCAGCGCAGCGGGTCCTTGAAGTTATGATATAGCGGGCGATATAGTCGGGCATTGTGAGTTTGCAGGCCAGTAGGGCAAGACGAGGCGAAGGGTCGATCCAAAGGCTTTGCGCATGAATAATGACTGAATGAATGAGCGATTGCTTGGCCGATTAGACGATTGACCGATTGACCGAATGGATTAAGGGGTTGAGGAGGGGAGGGATGGTATGGTATGGTATGACATGATGGCGTTACAGAGCCGGGCTGGGCATGGGTTGGCAGGTTATCTTGGTCCTGGCGCAGCCCCTGGTAGGCGATTCGGGCGAAGAAACACACCCGGTAGATTGATTGACCGGCGGCTCGCACAAAGCATACCTAGGCAAGATGACGGCGAGAGGGGATGAGGAGTGAGTTTGGAGTGAGGGAGGGAGGGAGGGAGGGAGTCCAAAGGTGAGGCGAAGACTTCAGGGCAGCTGGTGTACTAATAATAAGGCGAAAAAGGGCGGCCACGGCAGCTCCAGGGTGGCCGGTGGCCACTGGACACTGGACACTGGAGATGGCCAGATTAGCACACGGACCACTTTTGATGCGTTGGCAGAGATGCAGAGATGCAGCCGCGATGCGCCTCGCCTCGCAGATGCAAGCAAGCATCAGGAAAGGAGAAAGCCATCTGTCTATTCTATTGGGCTGGATTGGACTCGGGACCCCTCCAGGTCAAACGCCGAAAGGGCACACCACGCGGACAAGCGAGGCTGAGGGCAAACCAGATTCCACGGGGAGACGCCACTGTGAGCCTCAGCAGCAAGTTATGTACATATGTAGTTATGTTTCTGCACTTGCAAATAATTATTTTCCCTTTTTATTTAGTTAATTAATTGCTTTTTTTTTACGCTAGATATTTCCACCTGCACCGACGGCCAATCCCTTTCCTCCTCCTCCCCTTTCCCTATGTGACTCGTCGTTTTCTCCCGCACGAACAACAGAAGGGAGGCAAGGGCGGGAGGGAACAAGCGAGCGAGTGAGATGGAGGATGTGCGTGCGTGTGTGTGCCAACGAAGGCCACACACACACACACACACCATGACAGCCTGCCAACTCATCAAGGGCGACAAGGGGTGCGACATGCGAGCTGCAATATGCAACATGGTCGACGTGTACTATGTACTATTATGTACGCTGGTGCACGTCGCTTCCAGGCACACCCTGTTTTCCATCCCACACGCTCTCCTGCTCCCCCCTCGCACTCCTCTGTCTTTTCTCTCCCTACTTCTTGTCTCCTCTCTCCTCTTTGATGAGGTCAGTATGGGGAACGAGTGGGCGGGGGAGGAGGGGTGTCGGGGGGACAGAGCACTGGCTGCGTGGAGGTAGAGTAAATGAAGGCCGAAGAGGGGTAATTCGTCGTATCGCATTGTTGGGATTTCACCATCAGCTCCAAGCTTAGTAGCCACCGTCGCTCACCGGTCGTCGGTCTGTTACTAAGGACCCTTATTACGCGAAGCCTGCTCTACATACTAAATACTACATACTTGTAGAATAAGCACGATGCACCCATCCCATCATGAGATAGGAAGGCGGCCTTTGTAGTTGCCTTCGGCTCAGCGCTGGTTGGCTCTATACGGGCTTCTCTTACGTATCGTTTAGCATATGGAATCCAACATGTTTGGTTTGCCGTCTCTTTCCGCCCGGCATTTCCCTCGAAGCCATCACACGATCCCCGAGCCGGCCTTTTAACTTCTTCTCGAACCGCACCCAGACCGGCACATGGACGTCAAACTGGAAGCATGCCTCATACAACGCACGTGCCGGTGCAAAGACGAGATAGCTCCGGAGCCGGTGGCCGGCTTGGATCGGCTGAGCCGAAGCATCACGCTCCCCGCCTCCTCGACAGGAACCCTACGATAGTGCAACGTGCTGTAAACCCCAGGGCGCGCCCCGGGGCGGGGGCTATTGCTCTCCGCAATCGAGCCCGGTTTCGCTCGGCATGGTGATAGATATTAGATAGTGCGTTATCTGAACCCCACCGATATCGCGTCGTCGGTGCGCAGGCAGGCAATTCATCTTTGTATCATTAAAGACGAGCCACTTCGCCGCCCGTGCCGTTGAGCTTCATCTCTTACCAATTGTCTCACAGCATCTACTATCAGGAGACAGCAGACAAGAAGTCTAGCAAAGCCATCACAGCCAAGGAAACCGCTTTTAAGATGCGCCGGGCAAGGGCCATGTCTCGGAGCCTGTCTCCCTCCGCCGTGCAGACCTCTGGTCCATCCACAACGAGAGCGCTCTCGACTGTCCCGGGCGCTGTGCCGGCCAAGGAGGTCCCCAATTCTTGGGTCGGACACAAGGGCCCAGGGTCGCTGGATCTCCGAAGTGAGTAGGATCTTACCTACTGCCCATCATTTTGCGTCGACTGACAGGAGACTCCTATCAAGGTGATACGCAAACCACCCCCACGGCGTCTATGCTGCAAGCCATCATCGCCTGCACACTGCGCGACGATGTCATGCGGGAGGATCAGACTACCAATGACCTCGAGGCCTATATGGCCAAGATGACGGGCAAGGAAGCCGGCCTCTTCGTCCTGTCCGGAACCATGGGCAACCAGCTCGCCCTGCGGTCCCTGTTATCCCAGCCGCCCTACGGAGTGCTGTGCGACCACCGCTCCCACATTGTCCAGTATGAAGCAGGAGGGTACGGCCACGCAACGAATCCCTCTATCCAAGCATCGACACTGGCTAACATGCTCCTGTAACAGCGTATCGAGCTTGACGGGCGCCCACGTCAAGACCGTCGTGCCGCGCAACAACATCTACCTCACGCTCGAGGACATCCAGGCCAGCGTCGTGCTGGGCGACGACGTGCACGCCTGCCCGACGCGCGTCATCTCCCTCGAGAACACGCTCAACGGCATGGTCATGCCGCTGGCCGAGGTGCGGCGCATCGCCGACTTTGCGCGCGCCCACGACATCCGCATGCACTGCGACGGCGCGCGCCTGTGGGAGGCGGCGGCCTCGGGCGCCGGCACGCTGCCCGAGTTCTGCGCCCTCTTCGACACCGTCACCATGTGCTTCTCCAAGGGCCTCGGCGCGCCCGTCGGCAGCATCCTCGTCGGCACGGCCGACACGATGAAGCGCGCGCGGTGGACGCGCAAGGCCATCGGCGGCGGGCTGCGGCAGCCGGGTCTGCTGACGGCCGCGGCGCGCGTTGCCGTCGACGAGGCGTTTGGCCCGACGCCGGATGGGCAGTCGGGCCTGCTGCGGCAGGCGCACGAGCTGGCCAAGAAGGTCGAGGAGATGTGGGCGGCCAAGGGCGGCAAGTTCATCCACCCCGTCGAGACCAACATGTGCTGGCTGGACCTCGATGCCGCCGGGTGCTCGGCGGCGCGGCTGGCGGAGCTGGGGCGGGAGGCTGGCCTGACGCTCTCCGGGAACCGCATCGTGACGCATTACCAGGTTGCCATGAACGCTGAGGAGGTCCTGAGCCGTCTGGACCGCGTCTTCACGCAGGTGTTTAGCGAGGGCTCGACGGTGACCGAGCCCAAGGTCGGGGCGTCGAGCATGTACACATGAGATGGGTGAAGGAGAAGTAAAATACAAGAAAGTAATATCGTGAGTGTGTCATTCAGCTCCGCATAAGGCTACGCACGTAAGAACCCCTGCCACAGAATTCGATCTCAGCGGCGCAGCAGCCATCCCGCGTGGCCATTTCCTATTCCCGCCTTGCCCGAGTTGCGCCAGCTTCAGCCTAAAGCAGACAACAAGGCTGTCCATTCTAGGAGGTGAGCTTACCTTCTTCATTTCGTTTAAAGGGGCCACCTCTAAGCTTGTCGATATGGCTGCAAGTGTCTTGCCTTGCTCTGTCTTCTCTTACCCCTTGGAACGGTGTCTGTATGGATTTTGCTGCTGTCTGACTTGGCAGATATTTCTAAGAGAGCCACAGCCCTCCTCTCGGGCCTCCCGCTTGTTCGATAACAGCAGTGATCAGCATCCCCAGCATGTCCAGCGGAGGGCCCAGGAAGTCCGTGTCTCTGGCCCCTGTCATGGAGCCGCCAATCTGGACTGGTAGGGCTAAGCGTCCAAGCTATAAACCGCCAAGTCTCCCGTCAGCACTACCATCCTCCAATCACGGCCTGGGTTGCGATCCTTCTATTACCAGGGATCCGTCATCATTAGCTAGTACGACCATGAAAAGTGTCAACCCATGAAACTCCAACGGACTTGTTGAAATGAGATTTGAATAACTAACCACCTCTCCGCCCACATCGAGTTCTCCGCCCCTTTCCCGTCCCCTCTCCCCGTTCTCTCTGGATTGCTGCGACTTTCTTTACACCATTACGTTTAATCTTTGGCTCGCTAGCCTAGCCGCCCGTTTCTTTTCGTCTCAAGTCTATGCTCTCGTCCCGTCGCCGGCCCGCCGCCGTCCTAATATAGCACCCGCCCGTCCAAACATCTACCCAAGCTACTTGTACTTATTGGTCGCTCTACGGCATCAGCAGGGGAGAGAAGAGCCTCCTTATTCCCAAGAGGCCATCCGGACACCTTCTCAGATACCTCTACCATTGTGCCCTTAGAATGTCTTCCTCCACGCCCAACTTCCCTCCCATCACGGACATTGATTCCAATGTCTGGTATCAGATGACGGAGCAGCGAGTCGACGAGTACGAATACGAAGAATTCACGTCCTCTTACCAAGTCATCAACCGCACCACCGGTGAGCTCGCCGTGTGGCCCGCCAACAACCACTACTGGCAGTTCCAGCCCGTCGACACCGACGAGCACGAGGGACGCTACTCGTTGCGATGCTCCGAGACGGGCATCTTCATGCAGTTGTCGGTGTGCTACGTGCCCGACGAGATTGCGCCTGGTCGAACACAGCCCTGCATGGCCGAATCCCACGGAGGCGATGAGCAGAAATGGGATGTTGCCGACTGGGGCAACTCGACGCATACATTCTACCGATTCATCAATGTCGCCAACGGCACAGACTACTGGATGGATGTTCACCGGGGAAACCCGCCCTTTATGAGCCCAGAGATCAGCACCGACGTTCGACGACCTGCTCAGCGCTGGCTAATGACCAGCGTCAGCGAAGTCAACGACGGCGATTTCTCCACGGTATTCACAAATGTATGCCACAACACGACTGTTCTATCCCATGCCTGCGATGCACTGCTGATACAGAAGCTCTAGATCCCCAGCACATCAAACCCAGCCGTCACTACCACAGACTCCGACACATCAGCACCCCCCTCCCAGTCCACTGGTGGATCAGGTGCACCCGACCCCAGCGAATCCAACAGCAGCGGCTCAGGAGGTCTCAGCGCAGGCGCTGCCGCAGGCATCGGTATAGGCGTCGGTCTCGGTGTCATCGCCCTGGCCCTCGGAGCCTTTGCTTTCTGGTGGCGGAGACGGCGACACGGGCGACAACCGTTGCCCAGTACTGCAGAGCCTGGATACTCCCCCCCTCCTCACGATAAGGGCGACGCAGTACAGATGGGTGCGTGGCAGAACCCTCAATACAACAACCAGTACGCGGGGCAACAGCAGGTGCCCTACTACGCTGAGCTGCCAAGAGACAACAATCCCACTGCCGAACTGGCGGTCACGGACAGGTATCAAACCCCGGAGCTAGAGACGAGGACAAGGGGGTAGCGGCGCGGCCATGAATACATGATGAAATGACTTTCTTGTTCTTGAATACCTTAGCGATGTATCATAAGTAGGATCATCTACTGGACGGCGGAATACTTGGCAATTGTCTTCGGCGCGGAGCATAACGGGTGGCTTATGGGCGAGCCATGGTACATGTACATTTCCTTGGGAAAAGGTTTGCACAACAAGTTTTGAAGGACTCGTCAAATATTGAATCTGTATACCCGAGACGTAGGGAGCCTGGGTGGTTAGTTGACTCTGCCTCATCCACGACTACCTGGACGATTCAGCTGCCCCCATACAGCTCCTTCTGCCGTTCAAGCACAGCCGGGTGCCTCATCTCTCCAGGCTTGATACTCCCAAAGTCGGGGTTCACGCCCTCTTCAACATCGGGATACGGCCCAAGCGGGGTAATAGCCAACGGATTGATGTCGGCGTGACTCTTGGAATACTATCTTCGGGTCAGACCAACACGCGCCGCTCAGGCAGCTCGTCGCCTAGACTTACATTTTCCTTGATGTGCGTAAAGTTTGTCGTCTCGCGGAATCCCTTGACGTTCCAGTAGAGGTTCTTTAGCCACTCGTGGATGACTGGGTAGTTCCCCCGGATGGTCCCGAGATTACACTTGAAGTGCTGCGCGTAGATGGTGTCGAATCGGACCACGGTCGTGTACGCGCGGATGTCGAGCTCCGTCAGCGACTGGCCCAGGATATACGGGCCACCGTTCTTGTGGATGATCTTCTCGAGATGGTTCAAGGCCGCAAAGACGACGGGGACGTTTGTGCTATATGTCTGCTGGTCCTTGGCAAACCCGGCCTTGTACACGCCGGTGTTTAAATCTCGCTGCATCCAGGCGCTGATGCTGTCAATCTCACCCCTCAGCGACTCGGGATATAAATCCAGGTCTCGTGCCGGCCCTTCCGGGCTCAGGCTGTTGAAGGCCGCCGGCATCCATCGGAGCATCTCTGCACTCTCATTGTTGACAATCGTGCCCTCTTTCTTATCCCAAAGCACAGGCACGCTGTAGCGCCCCTTGTAGTCAGGGTCGGCTTTAAAGTAGATCTCATGCAGGAACTTGCTACCGAACAGCTTGTCCTCGGTTGCGTCGGGGTACACGTCGTCGGGGCCGCGCTCTCCGTTAAAGCGCCACCCGGGCCAGCCTTTGTCGTCGCCCTTGGGATAGCTCTTGACGACGGATATATCGATTGCGGACTCGAGGCCTTTGAGATGACGCACAAGGTCCACTCGGTGGGCGAATGGGCAAAAGTGGCCAATGTACAGATGATAGCGCCCAGCTTCGGGTTGAAAGCGGGCGTCAGCAGCATCCCTGACGACCCCGTGCCAGGCATCGTCTGGGCCGGCATGCACTGCTTCTGTGTAGGACATGGTGAGAAACGTTCGAGTGATGGATGATACGTGAGGGGTAAGATGACAGGCGGATGCGCTCTCGCTCTTCAATGTCATATGTCATGGACAGGAACCCAATTATGGCGCTAACCCGTGTGCATAGAGAGGGGTTCAATATCTGGAATGCTTTATTGGCTCTGGGCATACCTTTGGTTTATACAGCAGCATATGTGCGCCCAGACAAAAAAAGAGGTCGCGATGTGACCCATGACGGGTCGAAAGCTGCTCTCAATCATCATCTGCATCTTCCATGGAATCATTTTCCTTCAATGCCTCCCTCCTCGTTTTATATGTAAAAGGAAGATACTGAGCCCGCCACCGCTCTATCCGCTTGCTCACCCACCCTCTTGCATTCTGGACTTGACTCTCCTGCCATGCCATCGCCAGGCAGAACGACCCGATACCTACCGTAAGGGGTGCCGCAATCTGCCAGAACAGGCTTTGCGTCTCGTTCCAGTTGTCGCCAAAGGGACCGTCGCTCATGCTCAGATACGCGGCAAGAAAGCCCAAGGGCAGGAAGATGACGGTCACGACGGTGAAGACGAATATCGCGCGGTTGTGGTCGTCCTTGGCAATCTCGGTGAGCTCGTTGATGAGGGGGATGAGCTGCGTGCTGGCTTGGAGGCTCGAGGCAATCACTTCCTGCTGCTCATGGAGCCACTCATCAGTGTCCTTTATGATGAAGCTCTCGACACCGAATGTTTTCGCTCGCATGTCTTTCAAGGGTGCCATATGTGTGTCGGGTGCCAGGACTATTCGGAGGGAGCGCAAGACTGCACGCTGCCAATCAATCACTTGATGAAGCCGCCCAAGTTCATCAATCATGGCCCCTATGGCTGATATTTGTCGTTTGCTCGCTCGGCGAATGACCTGAGACTTCTAGAAGTTTGTTAGATACACGTGAGAGCAAGGATGAGGCAGGGTGCTGACCAAGTCGGCCTCGTAGTCTCCGTAAAGCTCAGCCACATTCATGTTATTGTAGACTGGTTCTCTCAAAATGTTGCATATCGTCTGCATCGCCAGACCATGCGCGCCGCTGGACCCGAAAAACTGGACCACGTCGGCATCCTTTCTCAAGTCTTCCGAGGCAATGAGTGCTCGCTCAGCGCTTCTCATCAAAGAGCCCATGTCCAAGGCCATAGCCTTGAGAAGTTCAAACCGTTCTTGAAACTCGGAGTTCTGTGCAAGACTTTTTACTCCTTCTTGAAAGACGTCATGCCGATAAAACGCTTGCACATCCGCAAGAAGAAGTGGTACCGCACATATGAATGCTACAATGAGTTGGAACGTCTTGAGGAGAGCATACGGAACGCCTTGAGCAGGTTGCCGAAATTCTTCGCCAAAGACCACACCGTCTTGGATCTCTCGAGCCTGCGTCAACAGAGTCGTCATAGTGCTGTGACACATATCCAGAATCTTGGTTTGTTCTTCTCGGAATCTTGCTTCGGCTGCCGCAGGGAGATTGAGAAGATACTCTCTCAAGCGAGCGTCTGACACTGTTTCAGAACAATGCTTTCTGCGCAGATGGCCCATCGCTTCATCTACACCGGCATAGATTGTGCCGTTTTCGCATTCTTTGCACTCAATATGTGGGAGAGTATCGCTTGCATACTGGAACCCGAGGATGGGGATTGGCCGCCTTGAGAGGACCCATTTTGTGCCAGCTCCATCAATGGGATGATCCCTCAAGTACTAGCCATGCTCAGCCCTTCAATTTATGATCCACGAAAGAGAAGTACTTACCTGAGTACCCTTGGCGAGGGCATCATAGCACAATGAGAGTAAGGGCGAATCATGGTTCTTTGGAACAAACCCACCCAATACTCGCGTGACGACAACCAGGTAGTCTCTGTAGAGCTTCGTTGTGTCATCAACCCCAACTGGCGTGGAACCAACCTGGTTCTGTTTGCGATTTTGTGTCAAGAGGTTCTGGATATACAGCTCAATGCTTTCGATGCCCACTTGAATCTCCTTTGCATTAAAGTTGAGGCCTTTGAAACTGGCTTGGAGGTCGCTTATGCGCTCATGGTGCTGCTCGATCAATGCTGTCTCTGTACGGAGTAGACATGCTTTGATACTCTCTTTGAGATCGTCCGAGTCTTGGTTGGTCTTACTAGCCTTGGGCGTTGCCTTCCGGCTCAAAACACTCCAACTTAGGAAGGGTGGAACGTGCTCATGAAGTTCTGGTATAGCAATAGAAGCTGTGGAGGATGTCAGTCTTCGGGGAGATCCTGCAGATAATTACGTTCGAGGCATGAAATCAGAACGCGAAGGGGGGCAGAATTGTGCGTACCAGTTTCCGAGCCATCTGTACTGATCCTGTGTATGCCAAAAAAATCTCCATCATCCTCCACGATATTTCCTTTTACACTTTTCGTACTGCCCACTGAGGGAATTTCGCTTTTGTCTTCAGGGCGTATGGAGGAGCTTGAGCTCGAGGAGCTGCCGCCCCTTGAATTGCTACTGGTCGTCGAACCGTCGGAAACCCACGACGCTCGTAGCTGTATAGGGCCTCGCTGATGCTGCGAAGCCTTGACCAGTTGAGACCATGTCTTGGCCGTCAACGCTGCTCCGTTACTATCGAGCAGCTCAAAGTCCTCGCATGGTCCCAAATATTCCTCAGCGGCCGTCAGTTTGCTTCGCACGGAGGAATGCAGTTTCTGTTGCAGGTTAACACATGAACGAATATAGCGGAAACTCCAGTAACTTACAAAGAATGTTGCGCAGTCGTTCAGCGGGATTTGGAACTGAAGCAGCTCAGGAGTTGTGACGCTGACTGCTCTTTCTTCCGAGTTCCTAATGTCCATCTCCCGGACCTCCATGTTGTCCAGCAGTACAGACCTTCGGCGAGGCTCGCCATAGATAAGAACACCGACTGCCCACATATTAGAACAGGGCCATTTATAACGTAAGTGGAGGAAGACATACCAGAGTCTACAATTAGGATCCACGTCTCAGACACCCAGAGTACCTCGTCAGAGCCAGCACCATTTTGTTTTCGGAAAACTTGGTTCTTGTCTCGTTCAAAGGTCGCATCGTATCCGTTGAAGGCCTCGTGGAGTCTCCGCGGAACGCAGACTCCTTTGCGAGACTTTACACTCGTGCTCCTGCCGAAGGAACTTGCTTGAAGCCGGGGAACAGAGGCAAAGGTGGCGGAGCTGAGGGTTTTCCCACCAGAGTCTATATCGCATCGCAACACCGTTCCTGGGTTGATGAACCAGTTGTCACGACTCTTTGCGAGTTTCTTGTCGTGAAGGGTCTTGAAGACGGCCTGTATGGCAATCCGACTATTGAGGTCTGCACCTATAATCTCAGTCTGAAGAGCTACATTCTACCCTTCATCATCAGCCGCGTTCAATGTCGTACGAAAGTTTGCGCATCATACTTCAAACTCGACCAGATCCATTATGTTTCGTGAAACGCTCCTGAACAGCTCATAAGTCAGGTGTCTGGTTGTAAAGAAGTCTGGTGTGGAGTCAACTCACAACCAAGTAATGCAATTCTCTTTGTCCAAGTGAAGTGTCGTAGGTGGCTGCTTGTATGCCTGTAGCTCGAACACCATGCTGCCTGACCCCTTCTCATCCGGATAGATTCGAGCTGAGCTAAAGGTCTTTCGTTCTGGAGGGGTTGGTTTCGGTTCAAGAATCTGCATCGTCATCTGACGGATCAGAGGCTTGTGCTCCCCCGGGGACAGCTTTGTCTGGAAGATAAGGCCGGCACTGCAAGCTTGTGACCGGGACATAACGGAACCAGAACGAGAGCTGCGGCTTGCCTCCGAAGACTCTGAGCTACTTGAGCTGCTGGAGCTGCTGGAGCTGCTGCTGCCGCGTCGTGCGGGCACCGACTTCCTAAGCCATTCAAATACAGGGGGTGCGCCGTGGTCAAGCCCTAATGATGCTTAGCTGGGAACATGATGGGACAATAGAAGCGGAGGGAAATACCTGGCCGAACTCGCTTCGTTGTGCGGTGCTTCGCGGAGTGGAAGCCTAGAACCGGCGCTGAAACCGGGTTTTTTTTCGAGGCCGGCTTCCAAGCAAGCGACTGCACTGACACTGACTCGGAATCGTCTTGCAGTTTCTTCTTCTTTGAATGGTGCCCGCCGCTAAGAAACATGGATAGGGAATTGGATTGTTTGACTTTGCGTCGTGGTTTAGGTGCGACATCTATGATATCTATGTCTTTCCACCTCGGAGCAGGACGTTCAGGCTTTTGAGCAGACCCTGGAGGAGGCGAAGGAGGAATCGGAGCAGGGGCTCGGGAGTGGGCAATATTTTCTGGCTTCCGGCCAAATCTTGGAGGAGGTAAGGGAGGACCCTCAGGACGCATTCGGGCGTGTGTCGGTTGCGGTTGATCATCTATGGGCCACATAGCCATCCTGATGTGCATTCCGGGCCTGACCAGGATCTCCCAGACCGATGGGAGGATTATCTCGTCATCGGGCCCGATCAAGTCATAGCGACCTTGAGCGACTTTTGGTCCCAGCACATCGATCTGTCCGAAAGCCGAAGATATCAAATCCGACACGCCCTGCGCGACAAATCGGTCAAGTGTTAGTGACAAGGCCTGAGACTCTTGAGCCCAAGGGTACGGGACAGGAACTGACCGTCCACGTCCGTGCTACCACGAATGGCAATACTAGTTTTCGGCCGACGGCATCCTTGAGGTGGATCACCTCGGGCGAGTCTTGCTGAGTGGGATCCGATGACATGGTCCGAGAATCGAAACACGAATGCCAAGCCCGGAATGCAACATAGATCGTGAGTTGCTGCCGTCGGCTTTCTCGAATGCATCTATGAACGCGAAGAGTTTTCGATGGTCGATGGATTTTCGGTGGGAGCTGCAACCCTGGCGGAGCCCCTCGTTTGATGCAGGGCGCTGACTGCATATGAGCTGACCCCAGCCTCACTATCATCGTGAATGGAGCAAGGGACTAGCTAGAGGGTGGCGCATGCAGTCCGATACGAGGTAGGTCTATTCCTGACCACTAGTGATAGTTTTATGGTAACCAGTATTAAAAACAGCCAGATGGCTATTCTATGCTCTTATGTGAGTCTCTCAGCTCCTATCCTTACCGCCTTTCTCATCCGCCCCGCCATCTATCTCACAGTACCGCGATTACCTACATCATGTCACAGTCTCAGCCTACAAGAGAAGCCGTTCTGGCCGCCCTCGCGACATATCGCACACATGTTGCTTCTATCAATCGCCGCGCCATGGAGCAGCTGATCCCCAGAGTCGAGGCGGCTTCTGTGGATGATCCTGAAACGTGGGACTCGCCCGAAGAGGAAGAAGAGGCCCGGCTGGACTATGTACTACATATCCTGGGCGGACAAACAGAGCCTCCAATCGAGCAACCATCTGATATCCTTGCAAAATGGGATCTCATTGTGCGGCAGGCAGCCCTCGATGGTGGCCAGGTGTCCAGACTCGGAGTTGCGAGCTGAAAGACGAGGCATACCGCTCTGGTATCCTCCAAGGCCTAGAAGCATTCGATTGCCCCACCGGGGAATGGGAATTTCCTCAAGACTTTCAGGTCATCATGGATGAAGTCGATAGCCTCGAGGGTGCTGGCTGGTACCAGACACGCGACCAAGGCGCCTTCGTCTTCTGGACGGGCTGGGGAGCCCACAACTCCAGCGACGAGACGGCCGACGACTTTGCGGAAAAAGTCCAGAGTGGTGAGACCATCTTGGAAGAGACTACCGGACTCGAGGATTACAATGTTGCCGGAGGATGGGAGCTTGGAGGCGGCAACGAAGCTTCCGTTTATGCAGTTTACAGCCAGCTCAAGGAGGCTGAGGACTGTGAATGGTCTTGGCGTTACGTGGCTTCGCTGGGCCAATTTGGTGACGAGGTTTTTAACGATATGGTGGGTGTTCTTAATTGGTACAAAGACCAGAACATCCCTGGCAAGGATGAAATTGAGGTTGACGGCCGGGTTGTTTTCCAACTCTAAAAGGGCGAGGCGTTGTTTGCTGAGCTTGTATCGATATACGAAGGTTATCTAGAAGATATAGTAAAGTTTATGAACTAAAAATAACACTCGAATCCTCAGTCTATCTAATCAATCCCTAGTATTTATCTAGTTAGTGAAACTTGACCCTCTTGTCATGCCCTTGAGACCTAGGCCCCTATCAAAATCTCGGAACACTTAGTCTTTCATCATGCTTAATACCGTACTACTGAGCAAGTCCCACAGGGACCAATATCCCATAAAAACCCAAAGGAAAGTTCTATATCATTCTAGTAGTGATAGGCTATAGCCAAATACTCTTTATCTAAGCTAAAATTATTCCCTTGATCCGTCTCCCTGTGTCTTCCCGTGTTTCCTTATAAGACGGCCAGGACTGATCCATCGTCTTGAATGCAATTGTCCATTCCATATCGCTTTGACTTGAGACTCCAGTCCAGAACCCCGGTGATGAAGTACCGGCACCACATGATGAACGCCGCTGTGTCCTGATCTACCTGGGCATTGCCCTCCGCCGCTAACTTCGTCAACGTTACAGCCGCTGTCTCAAAGTTGCACATGGAGGTCTTGAGCAGCTCCATGACTTGGGCTATGACGGCGTCAGGTCTCCTTTCGTCTCCGTCCAGATTTTCGAACAGAACGGGAATCAAATTGAATAGGGATCCCTGGGCCTGGTATTGTAAGATCAGCTGAGTTAATACCAATGATGACAGTGAAAGCAAAGATATCAAACTTCTATGACCATTAAGACTTACAATTTCCTTCTGTGCAGAATAAACATCGTTGAGAATGAGGCAAATGACTACTGTCTCCTTCCAGAGCGTCTTCATGGCTGCGCTCTCCATGATGGCTTCTGGTAGCCGTACCTTGAGCATGAAACTGAAATCGGGTCAGTAAAGGTCCGGTCCTGGGCGAGGGGTTGAAGGATGCAGGACAAGAGCGGAAAACGGCAGTTAATGGGCTATCAGAACAACGAGGGATTGACTTACTCTGTGATGGCGATCTGAGGGGCACATCCAACTGACCCAGACCGGATCTCGAGATACTTGTCAACTGAAGGAATTATGCCATTGAGCCGGTAGGAATGCTCAATGCCAACCTGGATCATGAAGTACGACAGTTCATTGTAGAAGCGTCGGCGCTGCACTAGATCCGTTCCAGCCTTCAACGCGGCACCAACTTCGGCGAAGAGACGCATGTTGGGATGGATGTTGGCATGAGGCAGTGCCGAGTCCACTATCGACTGGTTACCAGCGCCATGGTTCAGACTCAGGACCTGGTGCACAAAGTTTTGGGACTGCCTCGAGTAGGCGTGGGCCAGTTTCTCATCGGTTGATACAGACGTATCCCCGGCATCGACCTCATCGTCCCAGATAAAGATCCATAACGAATAGTACGTGGCGATCTCGATCTCCTCCCATGCTGCATCGGGATACCAACTGCACAAGCGACAAGAAGACTGATATTAGTGTCCAGCCTTGGGAATGGGTAAGAAGGAGGGGTGGGAATTCGGAAAATTGGCCTTACAGAGCAATTAGCAGGGCAAAATCAGCACGCTTCAATGCTTGCAGCTTGCGCTTGTTCTTGACGACATCCTCCAAAGTCTTATCAACAAGGCACTGAAGCCGCTCCAAGTGCTGATTGATGCCTATGGGCCAGTCCGCAAACGTCTCTCTGAGATTAGGAATGTGGAAAGTTTTGCCATGGAGTTCTGCAGCTAGAGTCAAGGCATCGCCGACCAGTGTGGTGCTGGGCTGGTTCGGAACGGCTATTATGCCATTCTCTACTGGCGATAGAAGCTGGTGCTCATACTGGTGCCATGGTTCGGCCGGGTCTTGAGCTGCCTCTCCCTTGATGGGCGCCGCATTGCTGGGGGAGGGGACGAATTGCGCAGGCGGCGAGGGGAGCTGGAGGAGTATGGACGCCATGGATCTCAATATTGTTCCAGTTTGTCATCTTGAAGAATTGCAGGTGACGCTTGGTCATGTTATATAGTCAGAAGATATCTATATCTACATGGTGGCAGGGTTCCCGTGGAGAGTGTCAAGAACACAATGACATGTGCTGCCCTGTCATATCGAGCCAATTCATCGCCACTTCAAGTTTTAACTGGGCCAGCGAGCTAGAAATTCACATGGAATACGATTTTGTGTCGATGTTTGCGTATCGAATACGCTGTTGTGCACTTTGTGGCGTATAAATGCTTTTGTGCCTGGACGGCGCGTTGAATACGCTCCAAAGAGCAGGGTTCATATCTGGAGATCTTGCCTATGTGCCCAATTCTGTATTGTTTGTGGATCTAGCTTATCTACAAACAAGGCCAGGTTAAGCAACATGGCTGAATAAGTTATATGCTCAGCCTCAGAGCTGACATGACCCAACGGGTCATTGTCTAATAAGTGAGTCAAATCAGCTGATGACTAGTGATCGACAATCTGCCGATGCCTAGCATCCTGTTTGATTGGTATAACGGCAGCATTCAGAATCGGGTCAGCTCACCAAAGCTCCCAGCAATGCTGACATCATCTGCATCTTGAAGTTGATAGCCTTTTATTCTATGATGGAGTAGGTGCGTGCAGTGAGAAAAAAAGAACAATATATATATAAACAAGAGTGGCCTTACTACCCGCAGGACCAAGCAGAGTCAAACAATAAAGGGATTGTCAGACTGTAGCTCACATCACCCGTTAGCTGGAGCCAGAGAACAATGAGGGGGCTGTGGCAGTGGCAGCAAATACAAGCGGATTATTCTATATTGCTGAAGAATGCTTATAGGAATAGAGATTTCACTACCACCGGCCAACTGGCAAAGCCCAGAAAACAATGGGCAATGTGGCCAGTTTTACATTAGTTCTTCCCCCAGAGATCTCATTCGAGCAAGAAAGGTTTAATAATCGTATTCTCGGGAGGTGGCAGAAAGTCTTCTCACTGGGCGTGATGCTTGATAGCCACCCCTACAGGTCGACTGCACACTGCGCCCTGAAATACGCCTATTCTTTATATATTATGCGTTTCTTCTACCCACCTCAAAGATGTTGTCACAAGGCCCGGATCAAGCAACGAGTGACTAGTAGTACCCCTACCCTAGCCCATCATGCACTGCGATAACTCTCGGGTACCAGCAGATTGGCAGGAAACCCGACGACTCTCGACAGAGTTTTCTCTCGAAGGCAGCAGCCCGCCGAAGACATATCGAGTCACCGGAAGCCATTGTGCAGTCATCAAAAACCTTGATATCACATCATTGCGGCCTCGATCAAGCCCTCCGGAATAACCCGCCCCGTACGTTGCGCAGACCCGACTGCATCACTCGCGAAACATCCAGCTCTAATCAAGTCACCAGACAGAAGCCTTCTCGTATATTGCGCCTGACGCCACAGCAGCATCGTAACAGAAGGTCCCAACCAATCACAGTGATTGGAGAACTTTGACACCGGCATTACCCCAGTCACAAGCCTCAAGCTTTTCTCAATCGAATTTTCTAACCAATTGTCGTCTATTGATCTAATATCATCTTCATCATCAAAGGGGGCCTCCTCGAAGTCACTGACGAACGGGAAATCCCACATCCCACATAACTCTCGGGTACTATTTGGCATAATTTCTTGGTGGGGGCAGCGATGCGAAGGTGAGGGCATTGGCAAGAGAGTGAGTGCCTATACGAGAAATACGGGCTAGAATCCGAGAAAAGCGAGAAATGCAAGGCCTCGTAATGACAACCGCCTGGGCGGCACGCGGAACGTGAGATGCATTCATGTTACTAGACAGGTTAAACAATTTTCAGATTGACTCGGGGTTTGTTGTAAGATAGATCGACGAGTACTGTATTTGTGTCTTGCTTTACTCTGCTGCTCTCTCTGCTCTTCTTATCCACGACATTGCATCTGGCCTCCTCTGGAGGTTTGCGTTCGCAAGTAATAGCTGCTCACAAACCAAAAATTGTTGGGTTCACACTATCTTCAGCCTCGCTTCATGCTCTGGGACCATATCGCTCAACGCGGACGTGCCATCGTGCACAAAGCATGAACTGGTGTTCGTATGAGCTACGGCTCCTTCATAGCCGCGCAGAGACCACGAGCACCGCAATGGTACTGCTCCAATTCTTTACACACACGAATTAGTATGTCGAATGTTCTCATCATGGAGATGGGGCCATCCGTGTGGCTGTCGTCTTGAACATGCGCAGGAGGGCTGAGTTGCTAGTAACAGCTGAGCACAGATCCTGGTACTCCAAACTACTTTGCGGGCTGGCGCATTGGAAGCTTTTGGTGGTACGGATTATTGTGCCTCTTGCACTTAGGACGGCGGCGAGGTCAATTCTGTCGCGAGATCACCTTCAAGTATCCAAGCGCACAATGTACTGTTCAACCGGAAAAGTATTTTGGGTGTACGCTGCTGTAGGGTGCTGCCCTGCTTCCAGAGTGGCGTTTATTTACCATCTGCACTATCAGTACAATAAGCCACCCTGCTCGTTTAATCATTTACGTGCGCATTCTTATTTTGCAAGAGGCCTTTACTGCACTACAGTCCACCGCTACAGATTCACGGGAGTTTTGCTGGGATCTGTATACCAAAAAGCTACATACAACCATGGCCTCGTGCCAGCCACTTGACAGAAATCATGAAAGTCCATCTGCATGCTGTGGGCGGTGGGCGGGCGGGTCTGATCCTTTCCTTGACAAGTCATAATATTGTTGTTAGGCGAAGGTTCTGGACCATGATGTTTCTGGCCGTCTAGGCATGCCTACTGGCAAGCCACGCGGCAGCCGGATTCGGTGGGTGATTGACAGGACCCAAGCCAGCCACTGACATGATAAATCGCCGTGGCCAGGGCATGGACATGAACGAGGGCAAGTTCAAGGCATGCAATGGCAAGGGTGCTGCAGCAAATCCTTGACGTCACATTCGACAAGCTCCCCAATTTGTCTAGGCTAGCGGCTCTACCACGGCCAGACACTCCTCGACTAGACGGACGGGCACGCGGGGAAAAGAGGGTAAGCGGGGGAGCGAACGGGTTGGGGTTGGCAGTGGAAGCCATTGACTTTTTTACGTACATGTTAAGGTAGATGCCGACAATGGTTAGCTTTGGCTACGGCGTTGCCGAAGTGCATGCTTGACGCCAAGGGGAACAAGAGACGGGTCGCCGAGTAGGACCGAGAGGATGCAGGCTGGTTGTGGGGGATGCGGGATGAAGGTATTCCGGCTCTCCCTGCCGTTCTTTCATGGAATAAACAAGAGGCTTCGGATATAATGCTGCGCCAGCACAATAGCATGCATCCATCAGCAAGATCTTCATCAAAACAAATGACCCAACCACCCACCCGTAGGCCCGGGCAAAAGCTCAGCTGATCGGCAGAGGCGCCCCTCGTGCGGAGAAGCCATGCTTGTCCCCGGATTCTTCAAGCTTTGGCTGACCCAATCGCTACGCACGCAGACTTTTTCCCAACAGGAATTGCATGCACCGCACTCGGTCCTTCTGCCGTCCAACAAGCCGAGCATGCAGTGTACACGCAGGGCATCAACGGACAGGTACCGAGGTAATTAGCTGCTGCGTGTGACCTGCTGCATGCCACCGGCTATATGTAAGCCGGCAGCTCCCACCTTTTGCGCACATGCGCATCAAGACCATGCTGTGTTAGTAGCTTTGCCTCGTCCCGTCGAGCTCTCGCACCTCTGTCCCTCTTCACAATGGCACCGCTTTCGCGTCTCGCCGTGGCCTTGGCCGTCGCGGCACCCGCCGTCAATGCCCTCTACGTCAATGGCTCCGTCATTGCGCCTTGCGACTCGCCCATCTACTGCCACGGCGACATCCTCGAGCAGGTCGAATTGGCCCGTCCCTTCTCCGACTCCAAGACCTTTGTGGACATGTAGGTGCCCGGCTCCCAATTGATCACCACACATCACGATCCACGAGTCGCTGACAGACCGGAAACAGGCCCGCCATCAGGTCGCTTGAAGACATCCAGGAAGCGTTCGACCGCCTTGAGAAGCCGCTGCGGAACAATTCCGCCCTCAATGACTTCCTCAGCACATATTTCGCTGATGCGGGTGGCGAGTTGAGCCATGTCAACGAGGCGGAGCTTGAGATCGACGCCGCATTCCTTGACAACATCGACGACACCGTTATTCACCAGTTCACCGAGGCTGTCCTGGATATTTGGCCCGACCTCACGCGCAGCTACACTGGTTCCGCCGGCAACTGCTCCGATTGTCCCAATTCCTTCATACCCGTCAACCGCACCTTTATCGTCGCTGGCGGTCGCTTCCGAGAGCCCTACTACTGGGACTCGTACTGGATCATCGAGGGTCTTCTGCGCACCGGTGGATCCTTCATTGAGATCTCCAAGAACATCATTGAGAACTTTCTCGACTTTGTAGAGCAGTTTGGCTTCGTCCCTAATGGCGCTCGAATCTATTACCTGAACCGCTCACAGCCTCCCCTGCTGTCGCAGATGGTCAAGGCGTACGTGGAGAGTACCAATGACACGAGCATTCTTGATCGCGCGCTCCCCCTCCTCGTTAAGGAACATGAGTTCTGGATGACGAACCGAACCGTCGATGTGGAAGTCGGCAACAACACTTACTCTCTGAATCGGTAAGACGCTCGCTGCCCAGCGCCATAAATCGCTTGTTCTGACAAACGCAGCTATGCCGTCCAAAACACTCGACCTCGACCCGAGTCGTATCGCGAAGACTACATCACTGCGACCAACACATCTTACTACGCCGAGTCGGGTATAATTTACCCTCAAGTCGAGGCCCTCAATGACACTGAAATTGCCACCTTGTACTCCAACTTGGCCTCAGGCGCCGAGTCTGGCTGGGATTACACTGCGCGCTGGAACGCAAGACCTACCGATGGCGCCCGCGACGTATACTTCCCTCTGAGATATCTCAACACCATAGAGATCGTCCCAGTAGACTTGAACTCTATCCTCTACGGCAATGAGATTGCCATTTCCGAGTTCTTCAACCGCACTGGAAATGAGACGGCAGGTCGCGACTGGGCCGAGTTGGCTGCCAACCGAAGCACCGCCATGACCGCCGTCTTCTGGAACGAGACGCTGTACAGCTATTTCGACTTCAACCTCACCTCGGGCGCGCAGAACATCTACGTGCCCAACGATGACGGCATCGCCGCAGACCTGAACACAGCGCCCAAGGGACAGCAAGTATTATTTAGCGTCGCTCAGTTCTTCCCCTTCTGGCTCGGAGCCGCGCCCGATTACATCAAGAACAACCCATACGCAGTCAAGACAGCCTACAGCCGCATTGAGGACTACCTCAACACCAAGGCTGGTGGCATTCCCGCTACCAACTACCAGACCGGACAACAGTGGGATCAGCCAAATGTCTGGCCCCCGCTGATGCACGTTCTGATGCAGGGTCTACAGAATACTCCTGCTACCTTTGGTGAGAACGACCCGGCCCATCGAGACGTCCATGACCTGGCTCTTCGTCTTGGACAGCGCTATCTCGACTCCACCTTTTGCACATGGCTGGCAACTGGTGGCGAGACCACTGAAACACCCCGCCTGCCAGGGCTTCCTGAAGATGCCTTTGGCTATATCTACGAGAAGTACGCCGACAACTCCACCTCCCTGTCCGGTTATGGTGGCGAGTACCCCAACCAGTTCACCTTTGGCTGGTCTGCTGGGACCATCATCTGGACAGTCGACACCTTCGGCAACGAGCTGACGCGGCCCGACTGCGGTGACCTGGAGGCAGCGGATCTTTCTTCCCCAGAGAAGAGGGGATTGAGCAGTGCCCTTGAGATGAACCCGAGTGATTCTAGGAGGGTGAAGAAGTTTAAGAGCAGGGCTGGGCGCAAGAGAGCGTAATGGGTGAGGGATGTTGAATAAAAAGCGATGACATGAGAGACGACAAGTATTCATGACAAGTAGATGAAATACCCTAGTATTTTGCAACTCAAGCTGACCGATTATGTCTCGTGGTGAAGTTTGATGTACAAGTAACACAACTATGTTCTGCCTAAGCCTCTGATGACGTACGGATCCGTCGTTGCTGCAGTTCCATATACCAACCGGGCGCGGTGCTACTATGATTGCTTCAGTTCCGCGCGCATCTCTCCAATTCCTCCTTGAGACTTGTGAGAAACTGGCACTCATCAACGAGGAACTTCCTGCCCGCATCCCAGTCGAAGTCTCTGCCAGATTCCTTCCTCTTGCGCATGTTCTTAAGTTGGTCCCGGATCCTTGTCTCGAGATTTTGTAGCCTGTACTCGGCATACTGATAGTACAGCTCGGGGGCAGGGCTGATACCACGCAGTGTTGAGACAACGGCCTCGTCGCGGATCCACGCCGACTTTGGCCGGAAAGAAGTGACCATGCTGATGCGCTCGCGGCCGCCGAAGGCTTTGAGGGCTTGATGCTCTATGTATCGTCCCTGCATGAGGACAGCAGTGCCCTGTGGGATTGGTCAGCTTAAAATATTTGATCGTAATTATGGTCATTCGCTTACCATAGTTGGGCCACGGGCTTTGAGAAGCTCGCCGTTGCCGCAACGGATGACGGTCTCTCCACCTACCATGCCAGTACAATCCGAAAGCATGATGACACAGACGAAAGCGTAGGAGTCATAGTGCCACTCGAAAGCTGTCATGTCCTTGTTGGATTCCTCAGCGATCTCCTCACCTTCAGCTCGGACAGATACATTGCAGTGTCCAATATCCACATCCATGGCCGTGATGAGGTCGATGCCAGCAATCTTGGACAAGCTGCTGAGCACTTCGGGGCTGTTCCAGGCATCGTAGATGAACGGTGCCTCCCTAATACCAGTCAGATGAAGAAATGTAGCGGCAGTCACATACGACTTACTTTGGACAATATCCGCGGATCATGTTGCTGGCAAACGGGGAACCGCACTGGTGTTTAGCCAGAACAGCGTCGCTGAACACCTCTCTACGGAACTGTTGAATAGCCTCCTGAGTAAACAAGGGAAATGGGTCCGAGATCGCGTGGGGTGAAATGCCTGCGCCCTCCTTGCCGATATCCTTCATAGTCAAGCACTTCTTTGGGTATTCGAATTTGACATGTTTCTTCGCATCAAAAGAGACAGCGGGGATGCGTGTGCCATCAATGAGGGATTGAGGAAGCTTTGCCCGAGGCGGGCAGGGCCAAAGCTGTCCATCAGTAGTGATAATGGGAGGGGCAACAGCCGCCATGTCGAATTCCGTTTAAGGTATTATAGAGAAAAGAAGGGAAACTCTCTCGAATTTGGACTTGGAGAGTGGCCTATAGAGTTAGAGTGAGCTTAGTGTCATGGGAAGGGTGTGAAGCTGAGGGGCCACGCCAGAAGGGAGTTTATATAGCTATCTGTGAAGACTGAACTGGATACACGCTCTAAGAAGCTTCGAAGGAGCATTATCTCCTTCCAGCACACCACCTCTTTATCATGAATGCAGATCGAATCCAGCTGCCGACAAGAGAAGAATGCGATATGCCGGCAGCCCGAGGGTCCATCCTGATAGCTACAGATGCACAAGCTGCGTCCATGATAACAACCAAATGTCACCCTCCTTCAACACAACTCCACCACACCACTAGAGTCTGCCGGCCTCTCGCTTCAGACAGAGTAGCATTCGACCGTGAAACACAAGGCGCAAGTCCCCGCTCAGTAGCGCAGCCCCCGCCGTCCTTTGCTGTGACCATGGCCGTCTTGTGTCGTCGACTTTAAGTGTCATTTCTTATCTTTGACCCACCCGATTCGTCCCGCCACCTATCTCGATGCCATGATACACGACAAAGAACAGTCCAGACTCTTGGCTAACGTCGGAAGCTTGTCGTCTCCATGACATGGCTCGGGATAAATGGAGCAGCAAGGAGGGGCATGAGATTAAGTTCTGTTCAGCTCACGAGGAGCGAGTTATCACCTGCACAGAAAGGATATCGTTGCCCTGCTCGGGAAGCCAATGTCAACATGACAGCGGGTCGTCGAAGCGGCGTCGACCAGATGAGGACAATGCCTGTCTACTTCCCTCGGGTTTCGAGGCTATGATGGACCCTCTGCCTGATCACAAGATCACGTCTTTCCTAAATCATCTTTCTGCCGAAGATTCGAGGGAAATGAACTTCGACTTCTCCGGAGAGGGGTTCCTGCACCATGCACAGCGTGTGTAGTCTTTTCCAGCTTGGGATGAGGGTCCAGGGGGCATGCAAGCATGCGGGTTCTGCATTTTTCTTACCTACTCGGGAATGGCACATAACGGCTTCTCGATCTTCTGGATATCTGTTGTAGATAAGTCGATTGGGCTAGCTACAGCTATATTTAGTGGACGTAAAATACATCTTGACGAAGGAGTTATGTAGTAATAGTTTGGGCCTTGAAAATATTCTATCTAGGAGGGATATCCAGTATTAAATATAATAACAAGTCAAACTTAATGTATTGAGTGTCCTTTCAGCATCTCAACCCTCAGGCGGCCTAACGGGCCGTTTGTCTCCGCGTTCGGCTTCCACACCCCACATTTGCCGAGACTTGCCGAAGACTTTGGCTTGATGCACTACCACATCATCACTTTCGTATTGATACCGAAGCATGTTAAATCTTTTTGACGAGCCAGGATACCCACAGTGGCTTTGAGGAAGCATGGCATTCGATGCCTCGACTGGAGCAGCGCAGCCCCCATGCTCAGCTTCACCCCCCTTGCGCCCCCGTCGTCCCCCTCGCCTCCCTCGCCTCCCCGCATGCCATGCCTGCTCGCAGAAGAAGATCAAGGTAATCGGCACAACTGGCATGTCGCCATTTCTTTTTCTTTCTTTTGGAAGATAAGATAAAAGCGTTAAGGATGGACTATGCTGACAAATACGCTCATTCAGTGTGATAACCAGCGCCCATCGTGTGCTAATTGCAGTCGTGGGAAGGCCGAGTGCTTCATCTACAACTCTGCAACAAATCGAATGATATCGCGATCGTGAGTAACCATACAACCTAACGTCCCAGGCTCACATTTTCTGAATTTTTGGCCTCAGTTATATACATCGTCTTGAACAAAGGCAAGAGGCTTCGTTGTGCCGCTCAACCTCCGAGAATGCCTCTGGTGGAACCCCTGGATCTGCCCAGGGACTACCCCAGGACCCAACTTCAGTTCCGTCCATGACCAATTCATCTACAGTGATGAACCGCGGCGGACTCAGGTAAGAGTGATTGCCGAATATGGCTATTGGTTGCATGGACCCCTTGAGCACTTGGCTAAGCGCACGCAGCTTCCTCTCTATGCTATTTTCCGACGGTCGCTGGAGAAAGTCCAACGCAGGGCTGCTCCGGGAGTTGATCAAAGCAGCTGGCCAACCTGAAGCAAGTCAGAAGCCGTGCTCTTTGCCGTCGGCATCAGAGGGAAGCTCTCTCGTCGAACGATAGTATGTCGACCCCTAAAGTACGCGGATGAACGCAGCACTGACAACGTGGGCAGCCTCAGCTGGGCACATGTAATGGGTCCTTTCCTTCTTCGGCGAGAGGTATGGGAGCTTCACTCCCGCGTCTACGCAGATCACAGCAACAGCAAAGCACCCGACGCAGGAGACTTGTTCCGGATCTTCATGATCTATGCATTAGCATCTATCATCCCATACCGTAACGGTCTACACCATCAGCACCCGGAGGGGTACTACATGGCAGCTCTGCAATATCTAGACTCGAGCTTCCTGGCACGGGGCATGCGTTCGCTCGAGGACCTGTTGCTTATATGCCGGTACGGAATCTACGAAAACATCGGTAAGGATTCACAGTCACCTTTTGTACACGCCACATGAACTTTCAGATCTTGACATGATCCAGGGACATCTATATGGGATATAGTGCAATTAGGTGGCCGCCTCTGCATCGAGCTAGAGCTCCATGCCCATGATGGGCCGCCTAACTCGCCGCCAATAGAAAAGCAGCGACGACGGCGCGTGTTTTGGAAGTTTTATCTTCTTGACCGATACTGCTCCTCGACCTTGGATCGGCCATTTGCCATAGATGATCGTGACATTCGCATCGGTCTTCCTGCCGACATTGACGATCATCTTCTAGAGACGTGGGATGGGCCTTTCCAGTCACTCGATTCTGTGCCTGGCCCTCAAGATCCATCCATCCCCACTGAAACCACATTCTTTCTCCGAAATGTTACTTTGCGGCAGGTGTCATCCCATATACACACTGAATTTTCCCATCTTCGAGAGGAGTGTGCAACAGCATCTTCACAGCCTCATCTGACTATTGGTCGCATCTATATGATTCTCAACCAGCTGCTCGAGGATCTTGAAAACTGGCGTGCAGCGGCGCCCGCCATTGCAAACCCAACCTGCATATACCACTTGACGGACTGGAGCGATTTCTTGTATGCCCGAGAAAAGCTGTATCTCGTTCGGCGGGCTGTCGATCTCGTGCCTCGCAGGGACGGCGTTCTTCCCAAGCAATTCGCTGCCCTCCTCCTGCACGCCTCTCTGCAGGTTATTAAGCAGTACTCGACCCTTTGCCAGTCCTCGCTGGTGACACACACGCGAAACTACTTTCACATGATGTTCACAGCAGGCTTATCTGTTATCTACTGCGTTTCATCCAACGCTAAACTATCGTACAAAGATCTGTCAGCCTCAGCACAGGGCCTTCGCGCCTGCGAAGCTACCCTTACAGACATGGCCGTCAAGTTGGTGCACTCCAACCCGTACGTGACCGTGTACGCGGCACTTCATCGCGATGTGTCGCACAGGATCCAGCGAGCTTTGATGGATAGTATGGGGTCGTCGAGGCCGTGCAGCGTCCCTTCCTCACCTAATGGCCACCATGCGGATCGCCATGTGGATACCGTATCAGATCAGAGCGTCTTAGATGCTACGATAGGACTCCCTTTCAACCTACTGTTGCCAGAGGATGTCCAGCTGCAGGGCACTCAGCAGTATGTGCCATCGGCCGAACCTTTCAGTGACGCCCATTTCACAGGAGCGCAGCCCATGACAGGCGGCCAGCTAGGCGAACCCGCCAGTTTGCCCGCTGGATACCCTAGATACTCTAGCGATACGATGTTTCCCTTAAGCTCAAACGAGCTAAGCACCCTCGGCGACGATCTATTGCACTGGGCACGCACGGATGATTCGACGCTGCGGACCATAGACACCACACTCTTAGACTATATCTACGGAGACCCAAACTCATCTGGGGCTAGCACGAACGCCTTCATGGGTGGGTTTTGAGACTGTCCCACGGCGCACGGCTGAGGATGAACATGTATGATTAATCTTGGTCAATGCCGTGCACGACTTTGTGCCAATGCCGTTGCATCGTTCTGAATAAAGTTGAGCAGATTCTCGGCAGCCTTCAGGCCGGCGGCTCTTTGGGAGTCTGCGGTCGTGCCACCAAGATGGGGGGTGCTCACGACGCCCAGATCCCACATTGCGCCATACTTCTCTTTGCTCGGAGGCTCCTCCTCGTGACAATCAAGCCCAGCTCCTAGAATTAGCTTCTGCGAGATGGCACACTCAAGATCCTGTTCATTGATGATACCACCACGAGCGGCATTGATGAGAATAGTGGACGGCTTCATGGCCTTCATCTGCTCGTAAGAGATCATGTCTCTCGTTTCCGGCGTAAGGGGCATATGGACAGTGATGATGTCGGCCTTGGCCCACACTTCATCAAGAGTGGAGGCACGCTCGTGGGTAATGTTTGACCAAGCACCGGCGGGGACGTAGGGGTCATAGGCGATGATTGGGCAGTCGAAACCGGCCCCGAAGATCTTGGAGACGGCACAGCCGATCTTTCCCATGCCGAGGATACCGATGGTCTTGCCTCGCAACTCAAAGCCGGTGCATTTCTCCTTGGGAACAATGATGCCGTGAGCCTGCTTGGCGAAGACGGGACCTAATTGTCGTGCAACACCCAGCGCCAAGGCCAGGACGAGTTCGGCAACAGCCTGGGCGTTGATGCCGGGCGTGTTCAAGATCGGGATGTTACGCGCCCTGCAGGCGGCGGCGTCGATCTTGTCAATGCCGACTCCCTGTTTCCCGATGGCTTTGAGGTGTGGTGCCGCTGCTATATCCTCGGCGGTGACCCTGGAGCCCTGGATGAGGATGTATTGCGCATTCACGCGCCAGGTGGCCAGCTGATCTGGATTATTGTCACGGGTGATGGGGTTGAAGTTGGCTTCGCAGAAGGCCATGGCGTCCGGATGGAAGTTGTCTAGGAGGTAGACGGTCGGCTTAGACCGCGGGGCAGTCCCTTGATCATGACCAGATGAAAGGGCTGGGGCCATTGTGCAGTAGATGCGGGTATCTCTAGAGAAGGTGACGAATGGGTGTCATTGATGAAGACGGTATGTGATAAAGAGACGAGGAGGGAACAGAATATGATGTGTAGGAACCCAAACTTCAAGTATACCCGATTGATGCCAGAGCAGTCCTCGTGTTACAATGTTGGTGTGCTTCTCCTTGGGGCACTTGTCTTTATGCAGGACTTCAACAGCCATGGATACAGCCATTATCAGATTTACAACCGCATCGGCTTTGTCAGAGGGCCTTGGTCGCAATCTTGGACAGAAGTCGAGACAAGGAGCTCTTGACATGATGCTGGGGTGGACGGCGGATCGGGGCCCGTTCCTGAACAGGGGATAAGGAACGGACTGGGTAGCAGCTCGTGAAATTCAGGGCATTGTCTTTGTGCATCGATTCGTATCCTTCATCCCTTGGTGATGACTAGTCCTGACAGAAATGCCTGGATTTTGTGGGCGGCCTTTCTGATATGCGCCGACTTTCGGACACGGGCCCGAGGGACGGCCGATCCACTTTTGGGAGAGGGGGTTTCTGCTCGGGTGATGTCAAGATGGACATGGACTCTGTTGCTGCACTTTTGCCGGGCGCTCCGTTTGTCCCATGACCGCCAGGAGTATCCCAACCGAGCCTTTCCCCAACCCAAATGGCCTCCCGGCCACCGCCTGAGGCCCCCGGGCCTGGTCCGCCAATCAGAAAACGACCCCGGCAACGAACACCGTCCCCGCCAAACAAGCGGACGCAGGCCTGCGAACGCTGTTGGAAACGAAAGCAGAGAGTAAGTCAATCTTCTCGACCACGCCGAGAGGTGCTGTGAGCGATGGTGGGCGAGGCTGGCTGAGAAGATCGCTTCCCATCTACATCTTGGCCAGTCACTCGCCCGGCCTGTCTCAAATGTTGTCTCTAGATTCCTTGTCCTTGAGAGAAACCCGATGAGAACGTCGATACTGACTGTGCTTCGTGCCCTCACTTATAGTGCGATCGGATGCTCCCAAACTGCACAAATTGTCAGAGAAGCGGGTTCGAATGCCTTGCTCGGGCGGCACCCCTAAGGGAATCTTTCGAAGATGTTACCCTCACGCATGCAACTCTCCAGAGGTAAATCCTACTCGCCTTACTCTTCTTTTTTTCTTCTAGTCGATAACGTTGGTCCCATGAAGCTACCTGGAATCACTAGAACGGAACGCCATCGGCCAAGATTTCCACGTCTCCAACCCCGCAGGTCATGACGTTTCGGCTGCGGCGCCGCGCGCGTCAACAGCCTCTCCGAACAACGCCCCGGAATCAGACCCCAAGGACCCGCCTGCCGCCGCCCACCAGCCTGGGTGTCTCTCTGACGAGGAAGACCCTTCCGTGGGTGACGCTATGGGGGCCATTGGCCAATTGACTAACAGAGCCATGGCCGAGTCCCGGTCAGAGCCAGACCAGTCAATTAACAAGCTAACCTTGTTGCACATGGTCCAGGCCGCCCTCGCCATCGATGGCCACGACCCGTCAGCCTCCACGTCGAGGAGATTGGGGCAGGGTGACCCGGATAAGCTAACTCCATGCGCTCTGCCCCCGCGTCAAGAAGCCGTGGAGTACATTCGCGGCTACCTCAGCGCTGTGTATCATATCCCCTGCCTCGTCAGATCGGACGAGACCACCTTGGTATCCCACTTGAACGATGTTGCTGCCAATGCGCCTGAGCAGCAATGTAGTCAGCCTCACATCAATACCAACACCAACACCAGTGTGACTGGGTTATTTGAGATCCACATTCAAGTCGCCATCGGCATCATGGTCTCCCAGGACGCCGTTCGCCTAGCAAACTACTCCCACTCATTGCACGGTGCTGCGACCAGGTTGCTCCCTGCTGTTTTCAAATCGACGAATTATGCAGACTCGCTCCGCATCCTGTTACTCCTCATTGCATTCTCGCTCGTGCATCCCGGGGGCGGGTCAACGTGGCATCTTCTGGGGTTGGCTATACGCCTGTGTATCACTGCCGGGTTCCACAAGGAACCGACAAGCCAAGCCGGGCTGCCATCCGAGAAGATTGAGGAAGCTAGATGGTTGTTCTGGAGCGTATATGTCCTAGACCGGTACGTAAATAGCCTCTTCTCAAATTGCTAATGAAGTCCATCTGGTCCTTTCCCGGGAAAGGATGGCATCTCATTCTAACCGCTTTCGCTATAGATGCCTTTCTGTTGCCATGGATAGACCATTTGGAATCCAGGATGGCGATATTAGCATTCAGGTAAATTTTCTCCATAATAACCCTATTCTCTCCTGGCACCATCTATTCCCCTTTGACTAACTTCAGCTCGTCAAGCTTCCCAGTGAAAAATCGGAAGACTTACCATCAAGGACGCCCTTGCATGGAGATACCAAAACCAGAGAGGCCCTGGGCCTTCATTTCATTCACCACGCGCAAATTATCTCCAATATTCGGACCAACTCCCGAGCCAACCCCATGTCCCACTATGGCAACCTCACCAACTGGAGAGATTTCGACCCTCCGCTTAATTCATCCTCGGACATGGTCCGTTCATGGGAAGGCAGTGTGAATCAGCTTGAGTGCCGCGGCTTGCTTCAGATAGTAGGGCTCTTTGAGGAAGGACAAGAAGAACGAGAAAAACGCCAGGCTCGAGCCGATATCATACCTGCAAGAATTATGGACGAGATCCAGAAGGACACGAGAGCTGCATGCCGTCGATTCATCATGACATCCTACGACCGGGCAGGACAGTGGCAAACAACACGGTCCTTCTTGGACTCTTACGACCTGGTAGCCGCTACAGTGGGCTACATATGCCTAGAAGCAAAACAAGGACAAGCTTCGCCGGCAGGGCCAAGAGCACAAACCCCCAACAAAGCCGAGCTTATGGAGGTAGTTCATAAAGCGTCTGTTCTAGTAACGCAAATAGCGTCACGATTTCCGGCGCTCGACGGATTCCACAGGTTTTTTCTCACCTTGTCTGGCAAGGCAGTAGGCGAGGTGAGTTGCGAGGCGCAGCGGGACACCCTATCTGGTTTTGTGTGTTCACAAATTCACCGGAGGTTACTGATTCTGTGATTTCTAGTCTCCAGGCCTGATCAAGGACTGTCCTCAGGCTTTACCGTTCTCGCTCCGCCGGCTGATAGATGTGACCTTCTCTACGGTTCTTACTTGCCAGTAATCATGATACACTACTAACGGAAGGAGAAGGGGTATCTTAAATGATTCCTAGTTTCGCAATCCGTGTAGAAGCGTGGATGTGAAACCCTGCCTCACCTGAACGCACAGTAGGAAGCCCCTTGGGCGGCTTCTGACAGTCCCAGTGGAAATGGCCCGCGTTGTTCTGGAGGTTGTTTCCTCTCCCAACCATTTCAGGGAGGAGGGAGAATAACCTGTCTGCGGGGTTAGCAGTATGGACACAATGTTCACCTCTTCCCTAGCTTTCTTTCCATTCACTGAACTCAGGGTTGGAGCTCACAAAATGAGGAGGCCCGTGAATATGACAATAAAAGACTCTCACAAACCGTCTTCTCCTCCAACCATGATCAATTAAGCAGTATTGCAGCTTATTACCCCCACTTCTGACTTCATATTGATCTTTGAGAAAGTCACCTGGCTTGGCCATGATTACTGCATGCTCTACACTATGCAACATATGGACGCAAAAGCAACAGGAGGATCCTTAACTGACCCTCTTGATCAGCTTTCGTTCTTGCATCAGCCTTTCATGCCTACCAAGAATCACCTCATACGCTCTGTCTCCAAAGATAACTGCCTGCACAACGCTTGCGCTTGAGCCACGAAAACCAGATCTGAGCCACCTGATCAGTTTGGTTCAATTGACCGCCGTGAAGATCAATTACCAATGAATGAAATCACAGTGCATCATGAAAAGTTATGATTAAGGCTGATATTTAGCTCATCATCACGGCCAGATGGGAGGAAAGGGTAGGGAAGTCTGATCAGTTTGCCCATGTGCACGGCATCGCTTTGTCTTGCTTCTAACCTTCTTCCTCATCTTGGGCTTTACCATGTATCTCTCGGTATTTAACAAAAGAAAGTCCGCCATCCTTATCCTGCGCATTATCAAGACTTCCGATGCATGATAGTAGCAGCTCCCTGTTATGTCCTTGTCAACATATTGCAACAAACCATTTTCGTTCAGAGAAAGAGTGGAAGCGTAAGAAAGCTCTCCTGGGAGGACATACCTGGTGGCTTGGGAAGATCAAAGTGTCTGCAATGACGACATTTTGCCTGCGGGTGGCAGCAAATACGATAACCTCGGCAATATCATCCGGAGTCAGAGGCTCGCAACCACTGAAGGTTTCCAGATTAGCTTGTAAGTTGATACATATGACCAAGAGGACATGGGAAGGGCATACGAATAGACGGCATCCGCTTTAGACTTGTCACCATAGAATCGCACGACGGAAAACTCCTGGACTACTGGTAAGCCAGACTCGTACTTGAGGAGTGTAAGTCCCAAAAACTCAAGGGTCATACCGTCTCGACTTGACCAGGATCAATACCGATCACGCGGATTCGCGTGGCTATGAGTTCCTTGCGTAGGCTATCCGTAAAGCTACGGACAGCGGCCTTGGTAGCACAGTAAATGGAACCGCCGACGTATGGTTCACGCCCTGCTTCCATGTCAGGCTTCACGTGTGTTGAGACTTGTTGAAGGAAAGGATAAGCGGACGCAGAACATACCCGCAATGGAACCGATGTTAATAATATCACCCTCGCCGCCCTCAGAGCCCCTCGCCAGGAAGATGGGCAAGATAGCCTGGGTCATGTTGATCAGTCCGGTGACATTGGTTTGGAACATGACCTCCATATCCTCCTCGGCAATCTCAGGGGCCTTGGCCACACCTCTGACGAGACCGGCATTGTTGACAAGAATGTGGATATCACGAAACTCGGCGGGCAGGCCGGCGACAAAACCACGGATGGCGGCAGGGTCGCTAACATCAAGTTGGACGGCGTGAACCTTGACGTTGCTGTTAGTCTCCTTGGAGATGTCGGCGGCGATCTGCTGGAGGGTGTCGAAGCGGCGGGCCGTAAGGACGAGCTTAAGGCCGGCATTGGGGGCAGTACGAGCAAACTCAAAGGCCGTGCTCCGACCAATACCACTAGAGGCGCCGGTGATGAGCACCGTCTTGCCTTGGAGACGCTGAGCCGTGATGGAGGTCATGGTTGATGATGATCAAGGTAATGAGGGGGAATGAAGTGAAGCAAGGCTGGAGATGAGATGATGAGGGTGAGATTGGCAGGTAGGTCGGATGAACCTTGACAGCATGGATTAGGAGAAGACGAAATTATACACGCAGAGAGACAGTGAAAGAATGGGGAGATATGGGAAAGAGGGCCTTTATTAGAACTACCCTTGTAGAGACCACCATCCCTCCGACACGGCAACTTTGGTGACAAAAATCTGGAAGAATGCCACCTCTCAGAATGGAGACGATGAATGCGCGAGGCAATGGACAATCGGTGATATCATTGGCGGCTCACATTTAGCATCCCGTAACAGCAAAGTGGAAGCCAGGAAAGTGGAGGAGACCCAAAGAAAGGATCTCCTTACATGAGTCACTTTTGGAGCGATGTTCGGGGCAGATGTCGTTGCTAGAGAAAGCAATAGGAGCTGCTGCGATGCTCCAGACGGACAATGCTTGGTGCCATCGGACCTTGGCCCGTAAACCCCACACGGAGCGTGTCCGAAGGCAAGCCATCGCAGGAAAACTTATCCACCTCCACCTCCACATCCACATCCAACCCCAGAAGTTGTGCGAAAGCGGCATGGCCTTCGCCCCTTGGCCTTGGGGTAACCTAGTGAGTCGCAGTGGTGGGCCGTCGAGTCGCAATTATCGCCTCGGTGACGATGGTCACTCAGCATTCCAATAGCAGCCTACGCCTCGATAGATGCTGAGGTAGATTATCGTTCTCTCGCACTCCCGCGTCTCCGTGTCCACACTACCCATCGCGAAAAAGGATGATGAGGCATCTACAGTGTTGCTTGTTTGCGTCTCTCTGGGAAATGCCGTGACCTACAGTAAAAGTCTTAACTGAAAGCTATTCTACAAATGATGGTTATCCCTTGTATTGCAATCACATGAAAGTCGATGACAGAAGCCACTTTTGGTTGGCGTAACTGAAGAAAGTGACTTGAAAATTCAGTGTATTTACTAATGAAATCTAGGTTACTTTTTTCTTTCCCCGTCAAGCCGATTTTTCCTGGTCAACTGCCACCCGCCTTTTCTTGTATGAGCAAGAAAGGGGGTTGACAAGAATAGACTCATTGATCCCAAACACATTTGATCATTGATTGACATTGATAGTGCCGCCAAACCTTGCCGAATTTTCCCAAGCATCACCTGGAACACATCCAAAGAAAACCACGATCCGCATCTTAAGGTGGCATTACAGTGGTAGGTCTCTGTAATACGACCGGATGATAGCGTCAGTATCATCAATTCCAAGTGGGCGGACATCAGCGATGCCCTTGATTTTCTGGGTACTGCGTCGTTTGTTAGCAATCGCTGAATGTCGACGCAGGGCCAAGATAACGTACACCTCCTTGACCTGTGCGTCGGTCATGGGTAGACCGAGCTGGTCTACCCGGCTTCGTACTGCGTTCCAACCAGTCAGGCGTGAACCGATATGTACGAAGCGGGTCATGCCGAAATCTTCCGGGTTGATGATCTCGTAAGTGCTCGGGGCATTGAGGATGGCCTTGGCGTGGATGCCGGCCTTGTGATGGAAGGCCGAGTAGCCAGTAATGTAATTATTGAAAGGGACATTGACCTCGACCGCTAAAGTTCATAAGCCGACAACGGTCAGCATACGTTTATAGGAGGCTCACTGTCCGGTGATGGGGGGGACAGAAAAAGGGGGGAATATGAATAGGGAAACAGAGATGATAAGGTGCTTACCATCGGCTACCAAATCCTCGATCTCCTTGAGCTTCTTGAGGTTGTAACGCGAAGTCACATACTCCCTATCGAGGGTGATCATCCGGGCGAGGAAGCCTCCGAGAGGGGTTATGCCGTTGCGTTCGCCAATGCCTGTTCAATTGTGAGCTGGTGCCCCAGTATATCGTGTCTCATATGCATGCAAAGGTTTGCTTACCCAAGACAGACACATCAATATCTAGTTATAATAAGTTAGCAGATCTGACAGAAGGATAGAACGATTCGAGGGGGGCTTCTCACGTGTTGCACCAGCCTCCAACGCCGCAAGGGCATTTGCAATAGCACACCCAGTATCGTCGTGCTTGTATGAAGTCAGTCATAGCCATGAAGGGTGAGAAGGCATTATTCCACTACAGGAGGGCACTGACAAAATGGACCTCGATATCGCATGACACCAGACCGCGAAGGGTGCGGACAAGCTCGTAGACCTGCCGGGGCGTGGCACAGCCTACGGTATCAGCAACACCGACGCGGTCGACACCCGCAGCGTCGGCGGCCTTATAGAGAGTCATGATGTCGTCGAAATCAGACCTAAAGGAGTCCTCAGAAGAAAATCTGACCTCGCGTCCCTCGCTAGTTCACGGAAAGAGAAATCATGTGTTAGCGTCAAGGAATACTGTACTGCTGCGGTTTGTGTGGTCGGGGAGCAGGAAGAATTGGTATTACCTCTTGACGTATTCGATCACCTCGAGTGCCATGGTCTTGATCGTCTCGATATCCTTACCGTGTGAGTGCTTCTGGAGCTGCTGTGAGGTGCCGATGACAATGTCTAGGCCGTCGACACCTGTTGCGACAGCGGCTCGAGCATCGTCCATGTTGCAGCGAACATCTAAAAACCGGGCCGAGCTTGGTTAGATAACATTGCGGGGAAAGTCATGGGAAAGAGGGAATCGAGGAATACGAACGAGTCAGGATCTTAGACTTCAAACCAAGCTTGCAGATCGCAGCGCAGTCATCTCGAGACTGCGGGGAGGCCACGGGTGACGTGAGTTCTAGATATTCCACGCCAAACTCCGACAAGGCGGTCGCACTTCATCAAACACGAATCAGTATATTGTATGCATTACCAGAGTCAACGTGGAAGAGGGTAAGGGAGAGTGTGCTTCGTCAAGGCCTTACATCTTAATCTTGGTTTCTATGCGGATTCCATCCCTATGTCAGTCAAAGCCGATAACGATGTTTAGTGTGAGCTGAATAGGGGTTTACCGGTGGTGAAGAAGGCATTTGAGAATTGTTCGCCCTCTCGCAGGGTGCTTTCAATGAACTTGAAGTTGCTTATATTGGACAGGAAGTTCTGGCTCGTCTGGAACGGCCTGGGCGTGCGGGTGGCGGGTGTGCCATTGGTCGAGCCGGTGATTGCGGTCATGATTTCGGTTCGCCGCTTTTGCTTGGGCGGTTTTATGCTCCTAGAAGGCTGGGGGGGCGACTGCGTGTAGACCGTGTCTTAGTGGTGAAGAGACAGTCCTTAAGAAGGGCCTGTGAAGACAGCAGGTGGAGAATAAGAGTCTTGGTTGCGTCGATGGATGAGTTGTGATGTATGGGTGCCAGAACGTCAAATGAACCAATTTATCCAAAACCAACACTTCCGAATGACTCAGACGAATAGGGAAAAAAGGAATGAACTGGTATAGGCCAGAGAGAGCGAGGTCCTATATCGGACGTGACTCGGATCGTTCCAACAAGAATTACGGCCTACCGAGGAATTGATGAATGGGGAACATGACTTGCCACACTGCGCGCTCGGGTTTGGCCCGACTTCATCGGACTCCGCCCGACTGGACCATGCCTGGCGCGAGCTAGATCGTCCCGCCAGACAGGAAAGGACTTCTTAGTGGTACTGGAGGAGCCAAGTCCTGTCGGACAAGCTGGAGCCTCGCCCTGCCGCGCAAACAGCCGATGCGCGACTTGTTTGCTACACGGGCCACGAGTCCAGTTTAGATATATACAAAACCTACCGCACTTTGAAGTTGTGACCATTGGTCGTTCCAGCAATAGCAACATAGTTCGGGTCGTTAGTTCTCCTGTGCTCCTTAGCATTCATCTCAACAACATGGCCATCTACCACATAGGTTCGTGCATCTATACAACTAGCCAATATCCACGCGGCACCAATTAACCTTGAGGGTCTTGCACCGCAGTTCTTTTCAAGTTGAAGCCCGGTACCCCGGCAGAGGTCATCGAGCAGATGCGCGCTGCGGGCAACGCCATGCTGGGCGTCGTCCCTGGCTTGAGGTCCTTCCACCTCGGCCCTCCTCTTGCCAGCACCGCACACCGCGCGCAGGGCTACGACATGGGTCTGGTCACCACCCTGGATACCGAGGAGCAGGTGTTGGCTTACGCGACGCATCCAGCACATCTCGTGTAAGTGCTAGTTATCCATGGGAAAGACGAAGGAAAGAGGGATTTGCGTGTAAGCACAAAGATCCTTCAACATGCTAACATTCAATTGGAACAGTCTCCATAACATTCGCATTGGTGTTTGTACGGAAACGCTGGCGTACGACCTAGAGGTGCCTGAGCTTCCCTAGAAAGAAAGCTACAGGACGGTCATAGACGCAACCAACTTGGCCTGCAAAATGGGCGCAAGCGAGTGCCACTTATCTCAGGGAACAGCAGAGCATCTAATGTCAATCACACTTGGGTCCTTGTCGAACCCCCGCACATAATGTTGAAGATGCACTTAGATATATTTAAGTCTGTCAGTTCCTATTATACCAGCTCAATGGTGTTCCGATACGCCTCTAAAGAAGACATTTCGTGAGATCGTAAAGAGTTCCACACTTTGGTGTCCAGCAAACTGACTTCATCTTCTTCAATCTCATAAATGGCACAACCAACCCTCTGATATCGCACATCCTCCGCAGCATCGGCGTCTATAGCCTGCACGTAGATGCCTCCTATGCCTATGCAGGGCTCGGTGCTCACGTGTCTGCTTAGATATGCCAGCGGAAGAAAGAACAAGTCCTTGTTGAGATCGACCTTTCTCTCGCCGTCAGTTGGTTTCATATCCCATTTGCCTTTATTGAAAGGCTCATCCACTGAGGCGAGGTCAATGGAACTTCGGAAGTCGTGCAGCTGAATGACCAAACACCGAAGCTGCAAAGTGCAAGCTTCCAATTGCCCGAAGTGGTCGTGTCCCGGCAATGGAGAAATTCGATACGACATCATCTCGAAAAGAGACTCTTTGGCTGGTAAGCTACTAAAATTGCGAATACCCCCGGATGCAGATGCCCATGACCAAGATGGAGCTGTTGTATCGTCATCAGCGTGCGGGCTCAGACCTGCTTCGACACCAGCACTTACCAACATAAGTCTGAGTATGGCCATGCTCAGGACTGCCTTCTGAAAACCACAACATGCCAACTGCCATATGTTCTCCGGTGAATATGCCTGCCAGGTACTGTTCCCCAGTAATTTCTGCAAACTTTCTAGCTAGCCCGCCGATAGCTACCATCATGTCGGATGAATAAGTCAGGCTTGCCTTCCTATATTCGCGAACAATCCCAAGCCAGCGACTTATTGATTCGAATGATGTGCTACCAGGCTCAGAAGCCCAGGTTCGGTGCGATACCGACTCAATTTCTGTCCTGTTGCTCGGGTTTTGGCTGATTTCATTTTGTATTCCACAGCGGCATTCGTAAAAGGGGAATGCGCACAGCTGTAGCAGGCGGGGGCTCAGAAACCGTTCTTGAGTGACCCAACCGCGTTTATAAAGACTGCAATGCTCCCGGACTACCTCAATCCACTCAGGTACCACCTGAAATTCGATCTCACGACCTCTGAATTGCTGTTGACAGCTGAACATGGCCATCGAGGGATCCCTCTTTGTGAACAAGCCACATGTAGCGTCAGTACCATCGGAAGCAGCGATGGTGCACAGGCTATTTAGATATACCTTGTCCATGACTCTCGATTCGCTTGCCCAGTCGTCTCGGGAATTTTGTATGATGCTGATGCAGATGAGTACAAGGCTAGCAGTAACGGATGAGAATCTACTTGCCACAAGGTGTCTATCCAGATATAGCGAACTCCAAGGCGTCTTGTCAAGCTTATAGCGTCCTGGAAACGACGTGGGAGATATTCCATGGATAAGCCCTTGTGTTTGAAGTCCAATAGGGTGTCAAGCGTCAGATGAAATGGCTCCTTTGCACCCCATTGATGGCTCAATGTGAGGTATTCCATAGTCTCCAAACATTCGGGGTTCATATCCTTCTTTTCGACTAATCGAATGGTAGATCCGGAGGCTTCAGTCGGTCCAGCCATTACGTCTAATAGTCGGCTTGGGATCCATTGATCCCTGGTCGCCCGCTCTTCCTTTACACACGTCGATCTGCACGTTGACAGTGCATCACGCATGAAGCTTATACAAGACTCATCCTCTGTGTTGCTTAACGGCGGTCCATCACAGGAAGCTGGAATCGTACCTATTGACATGTTAACTCTATCTTCGCTCTGCAAGCAAATGCGGGGGCATGTCAAACACATAAAATTCCCAGTTCCAGGATTCATGCTTGCTGACACAACCATGCTTGTCCAGAAGATGATGGGCCCTAGTCTCTCATTGATAATGGAATGAATTCCTAACCGCAAATATTTCGGTCTCAAAGTTCCTTCTTCAAGGTCCCAGCGAACGATCATGTAGAATGAACTACTCAAAAGAGACGGTGAAGAATACTCAATCGCCGCCATCAATGTTTTGCACATGTTGCAATCGGGCAGAAAGGATGACTTTGAAAGGAGTGACGAGCCGCGTAAAAACATAGAGCACAATTTGACATGCTCGCTGGGATTGTTGCTATGTGGATCATGGTTGGATTCATCGTTGGGATTCAGCAGCAAAGGAAAGATATCATCCGTTTCTGCTAACGCGGCAAGCGACTCGTATCGCTTTATGTTGTCTTGTAGATGTTGAGTATGGCTTTTTGATGAGCTTTCCTCAATCTGCATTTTGAGATGATTCACGTGGAGTTCAAGCAAATCCCTCACCACTCCTGGGTGGAAGAACGTGAAATGAGATTGGCAACTCTCACAGAGCATTATGAATAGAGCCAGAGAAGTTTTATTAGAACAGCGTTGTTGGATCTTGGTGAAATGTGTTGGTCGAGATTCTCCAAGCTCAAGGGTTGTCAGATTTGCACCAAGTTGAAGTTGGAGGTGAAAATTAGGCACCAATGCACAGCCGACCAAGACTCCACAGGCTTACGGGATAGGATGCTTGGCGAGATGCACAAAGGCGGGCTCTGGCACTTGAAGGCCGATATGTCGGGAAAATCGCACGTGTGCTCCCATTCTGCATACACTCTGTGGACCAATGTACGCCAATGAGTGATGTGTTGGAGGCCCGGAGCCTGCTCTCAGGCAACGGCAAATTCTTGTCTGCTATTTCTATTTCACTACCTAAATTCCTGTCAGTCCCTTATTCAACCAGCCCGTCTATCTGTCTGTTCGTCTGTTCATCTCTCTTTACTACGATAATGAAACCTTCCCAAACACTACATGTAACTGCTCCTTTACGCCAGCTTCTTCAATCTTATCCTTTCCTTCATTTTCCCATTTCAACCAGCCTGATTCACTCTCCTCCCAAGGATACGCCTCGTATATCTCGTGCTGCGCATCTGGGTATTGGCTCGTCTGGCCAGTGATGTGCTTCGTGTCCACAGAGGCGGCTGTCGCTCGACGCTTGAGAGAAACAAAGTAGAAGTACAGCGTCCGACATAACTTGCGAACCCGCTCAAAAACTTCTTTTATCTCTCCTTGGGAGGTATTGTCGCTCTCCCCATTGTTCACTCCAAGCTCAAACAACGCCCACCAGCTCAATCTCCACCGTAGGGATAGAAGGTGTGCTCCTAATTGCTGAATAAACTCTGCGGTCGCCGAGTCAGGAGTCAGCAGCTTCTTCTGAAGATCGAGGTAGCCGGTGACTTCAAGCCTGCGTCCCATGATCCGTGCTATCTGTGCAATACCGAGGATCAATGGCCTTTCAACCTTGCGATCAGGATCTAAGGGCCGGGCATCACCTCCACATTTTGACACCAGGGAAAACGTCAATCGGCTAGGCGCGTTGTTCCACAAGGTCAACTTAGCGAGTAAGTTGTCAGCCGTGATTGGACTGTCTTTGATACAGGCCTTCCAATCATCACCAGGCCGCAATAGTTGCCCAATGAATGATTGAAAGGAATACAATGAGGGCAAAGACGACCCCACATGCGCAAGGTAGGCATGGCATTGGGCGAGGTCAATGTCGTAAAGAACCTGGTTGCCCTGAGAGACCCGCACATCGTAGTCGTTGCTGTAGGAAGCGGCAAGTCTCATCAGCTCAAACATGTTTATGGTATCCGGCATTTCCAGACGTGTGCGACGTATGAGATCCCTTTGTAGGTGGTTGACGTAGTGTTGCGCTGCAGGCCTGTTAGTTTCTTGGGTAACACCCTCAGAAGGCGATTGTTGTGTGGTAACGGGAACCTACCTAGATAGTTTGTTGGGCCAATTTGGATAAGTGGCATAAAATAGGCCTTGGTACAAACATATGGAAGTTTGCTTCCAATGGGGATGTTGCGGCACTTCACACAGATATCCGATCCGTCATCTCTTTCACACTATTGCATTTCTTGTTAGTGGGATAGGGAAATAAAAGTTTGATAGTCCATTTGGCTTACCTTGACCTTCGAATACTTGCAGCCAATACACATGGATTTATTCCTTCTCACCTCAGACATGGAACTTCTCCCGTCATCAGACATCGGTCCCTTCCGCCGACCGCGGGGAGGGCCTCGAATGGCTGTGTTCTGCTGTTTATTCTGAGTATTTGGTGAAGTTGCTCTGGACTTGGAAGGCCTCGGCATTGCATAGCTCTGAGAGCGTGGACGACGGGGTGAGGTTGGGTAGTTGTGGCGAGGTGGGGGAAGCGACCTCGGTCGATGCACAGGCCATTGCCCTGAAGGGGGAACGGATAGATGCTGGGAGTCGAGCATGGTTTGCTGGATCTCACCAATTCTCTCTGCCATGTCCGTCTGGCAAGGGTACAATTGGGAGCTGGATAGCGAATTGAGGGATGACTCTACAGTCTCGCCTTCAATTCTGTTGGATGTATGAGTGGTCCAACTGTTGTTCTGGCTTGCATAATGCATTGACATCCCAAATGCCGGGACATGCATTGGTGCGTAGTTTTGCTCGGAAGATTGGGCGGAACTCCCACTGCTAATATCAGGAAATTGCCAGAGGCAGCTGGAGTCCTCTGATGTATGGCATGCTTCCTGGGGTCGTTGAAGCAAGGGGGAAGATGCATACATAACAGATGGGCTTCCAAACTCCAGAAATGATCGTGGTTGGACAGGAGAATTGGCACTGCTAGGAGCGTTGTAGAAGGACGGGGTGCTCTCTGTTTGTCCAAGGTAGGAGTGCAGCCCATTTGTACCTACGCTGGTAGATGCTGGAGCTGGGAAGTCGCCGAAGCTGAGCAGTATGCCATCATCACTTCGTGGACTTGTACTGAAAACCATATCGCTGGGTGATTGTCCCGGCGACATGCTCAGGTAGCTCGAACCAACTGACGCGCTCTCGCAAGCAACGCCTTCAGTAAATCCCCTCAAGTCTGTACTTAATGGCAAGCTTCCTGCTTTCCACAGCATCGGGGACGGCGGAAATGAACTTGAAGCTGGACTAGCGGTGGAGCTCTCATCGTTGGTGATGGGGTCGTAGGATGGCCCCAAATCATTGGACACATCTTCGATGAAGAGTTCGGGAATGCTTCCAGCCTGGCCTTGTCGTGGTTGAGTATATCCATATGCTGTGCTGGACAGCGGGAAGCGTTGCCTGTGGCAAAATAAAGTGAGCAAAATGATTCCTGACCAGGTTTCCTCGAAATGTAAAAAGACATACCCGATATTCATTGGCTTAGGCTGGTGAATGTTCCCAGTAGCTTGCCAGATGCGAGGCTGGCTATGGATGAAGAGTGCACCATGATCGGAGAATTGCGTCCGCGGATGCAAATCCGGCTGTGCTTGCTGAGGCTGTGATTGAGAGGGGGATGACGGCGAGTCGAGGTCGCTCAAAGTATACATAGGAGCGTCATCACTACCTGCAGCGCTGCTGTCTTTTTCGAATGGTGCTTCCATGGACATATCCTCCACTCCTGGATAGCTTCGCGGAACGTGCGCCATGTGGCCGAAGTAGCAGAGGAGATGCAGTGAACTGGCTGGGAATTGGAAAGACTCTAAATAGTAGAGAGGGGAAGGATGACGCCTCGAAAATGCGGCCCTAGTGCGCAAGACATACCGCATGCACTGCTCAGCCTGATTTCATGTGAGGCGGCAGCTTGTGCAATGCATAGCAAGTACTATGGCAGCCAAATCAACCGCATGCGAGAGTCACATGAGTCGGCCACCAGGGTAATCATGTCTCTGGGAAGACGCCAGCCAGAAGACTTTGTCGGCTGGCGACCGGGAAGCCTCAACGGAGGCCAGACTTCGAAGGCCGGATGTTTGAGGCTGCTAGAGGACAGGGGGCAGGGAAGCCTCATGCAAGAGGAGCTTTGCCCGGCTTGGGTGGCGGTGAGGATGAGGCTCTCGGTGGACGTCTGACTGCATGATGCATATGGCAGCCTTACATGGGACAGGCGCCGAAGCAAGCTAGACAGACAGGAGGAAGCGGATCCAGCCGGCAGATGCGGCCATTCAAATGCCTTGTGATGCCGCCCCCAAGTGATGCTCAACGTGGCGTTGCACATTGTGTCGTGGCATCGCATCCTGGTCTTGGCCGCCTTGATACGCTGAGGATCCATAGGTAGGACGCAAGGGGACGCAAGGTCGGCCGGAAGTGGTTCGCCAGAGGTCCGCCAGGCTCCAGCAACCTACCTGCACAGCCCCTTTGATTGTTGCCTTGGACGCAAATTCCGCTGTCTAGGCTTCTGCGGCAGTCGATGGACTTCCCGATACAGAAGCTCGACGGAACTAACAAAACATGCCGATCCTCTCGGGACTTGATCAATTGCCTGTTTCAATTGGGCGCCTACGCATTACTTGCATTAGGGCAGGCCGTACTGAGCACAGCTTGGTCCAAATCACAAGGAAGAGAAGGCAAGGCGCACTTAACCAAGTTTGCCAAGCTAGGATGGATACATGACGAATGGCATAGTCGGTAGAGACAGCTATAGCCCGTTGATTGAGGCGGCGTATCTTGATGTACGCACATGCAATTGGGCATGCTGACGCGCAGTGGTTGATGCCTAACTGCTCATAGCACCGCGCCTCCGAGACAAGCTCTCGTAACCTGATCAAGCGCTAATTGTTGCAGTTGAATTGAGGGTTGAGGGTTGTTAGCATAATGAAGTCACCGCGGCAGTGTTGTTGTTAATCGCAGAGCGAAAGAGGTGCCATTGAAAGCATGAGAGCACGACATCCCACGTTAGTAGCTGAGCAGACTATGCTGGACTATGGAGTGTTAACCAACGATTCGATACAGGGCTGCGCAAATCTATCGTTGACGATTCATGGCATAGTTGCAGTGACTGCAGATTTCCTTCCATCCTCATGAGCCGCCTCGCAATACGCCCATCGGACGACAGAGGCTATCCGCAGCCCCATAACCTCATTGTGAACAGACGGGGGTGGATAACTGACTTATGCTAAGCTGAACCCCTGCTTGTCCAGCATGACTAACTAGGCTAGATCAGGGAACGGAGCGTCTCCAGATCCCTGCGTCTCAAACTTGGGCTTAGCCAATTACCGAAAGGTGGCCATTTGTCATTCCACCTTCATCAACCCTTGAATTAGGGGTTCTGATGCCATGGACAGCCAACGCCCAAGACCGAGCGACGACCTGCCCGACGATGCTCGGGCTCCTCTGTGGCCGAATCATTCCGCCGATGGAGAAGCTGCTGCTGGCCAGCCGCCCGTCGGCACGCGGGGCCGCCGCGGCTCCAGGACCAGGTTTGGCTGGGTTGTCTGGCTGAGCCTGTGCTGCATCTCCCTACTCTTGCTCTCGGGCCTTGTATTTTCCCGGATGACCACTTCGCAGACAGACCTGCAATCGGCGCCGCCCTCTGAATCCGGATCTGTCATGCCATCTGCTGGTGGTGAGGACAATGATCATGACCATGATCATGACCATGATCACGACCACGATCATGAGCACGACCATGAGGAGGGTCACGATGGCGAGGACCACGGTGATCATGATGAGGAGGAGGCCCATCACGACGATGACCATGGCGATGATGACCATGACGACCAGCACGGCGGACCGAAGACACTGGCCGAGCAGTTGGATCTCGCGACTGGCTTCGTCATCTCAGATAAACCCGCCACACGCGAGTACGTCTTCAACCTGACGCGAGGAAATTATGCACCTGATGGTTTCGAAAAGTCCATGATACTTGTGAATGGGCAGTCTCCTGGACCTCTAATTGAGGCCAACAGTGGTGACCTCATCCGCATTACCGTCCATAACATGATGCCGGAGGATGAGACGTCAATTCACTGGCATGGAATCGACCAGCGAAACACTAACTGGATGGATGGAGTTCACGGTATTACACAGTGCGCCATTCCTCCAGGCGAAAGCTTCACCTACGAGTTCAATGTAACGGGTCAACGTGGGACATTCTGGTATCATGCACACGTTTCTGTGCAGTTGGCTGATGGTTTATACGGACCTCTGGTACGGCCTACCATCCAAGAGAATGACGCGAAGGGCGCATTGCTGACAGCTACGATAGGTAATCCATGACCCTTTGGAGCAGGTGCCTCGTGTCGACGACGACAAGGTTATCATGATGGGCGACCTGTTTTACACAGATAGCAAAAAGGTATTCCTTCCTGGCAAATTTCCCTCTCACGGTCTAACATCACGTAACAGCTTGTTGCGGAATATATGAGCACTTCGCCTAGCTGGAGCAAAATGTCAGGCATGGAGCCACCTCCGAACAACGTTCTTCTTAACGGCAAACACATCTCAAACTGCACGCACAAGGCAGAGCACGGCGAGAGTTCGGAGGCCACGGATGTCAACAGAATCAGCCCGACAGATTGCGCCGGCGGCTCCATTTACACCACGCGCGTGCACAGCAATCAGGAAGCTCGTCTGCGTCTGATCAGCCACAGCACTTCGTATGCATTCTGGTTCACAATCGATAACCATACCATGGAGATTGTTGAGATTGACGGCGTGGAAGTTGAGCCTATTCCGACAACGCGCATCTTCCTAAACCCAGGCCAACGCTATTCCGTCATCATCCCTACCGACCAAAAGCCTGGCAACTACCGCATCCGTGCGAGTGCGGCAACTTACTGTTTCCACATGCCTCACAATGGCATTGACCAGTTAGAAGCCATCAACTTTGAGGCCACCGGCATTCTTTCCTATGATGATACGGATGTAAAGGCCGATCCCATCGGCACTCCCTGGAACTTGAACATTCGCAAGACCAAAACCATCAAGCACGAACCATGGAAGAGCGCATGCGGAGACCTTCCATTCGATGTCCCGAAGCCAAAACGTGGTATGGACGCGTTTGACGTGGGCGACCGAAACTACCATTACTTCAATTTCGACCGCAACAGGGAGGACGGTCTCATGCGTAGCACAATTAACGGCGTATGTTGTCAACCATTTGTTGCCGATTTCTTGACTAACTCGTTGATAGACCACGTACACTCCCCTCGCTGACGATGCGGTACTCTGGAAAGTCCCAGAGCAAAACCTCACAGCGGGAAAAGTCGACTCGGATAAGCCAACGTGGGATTTTGGTGCCAACCAGTTGGTTCTCGTCTCAAGAGATGCAGAAAAGGGAGCACAGATTGTCATCAACGCCAAAGCGATGATGATGCATCCTTTCCATTTACAGTGAGTTTCTCATGTGGATATTCGTCGATGATTCATTTACTAACGTGTGGTTAGCGGTACTATCTCGTCTCCATCTTGCATGAGGAATTATCGCATAGCCACTGACATTTATCCTAGGTCAAACCTTCCAGATTGTTGGTTGGGGACAAGGAACGTATAGCCCGAAAAAGACAACCTGGAACCTAGAGAACCCCATGAGAAGAGACACAGTCACTCTCAATGGCTTTGACTATGTGGTTCTCCGCATCAGGGCAGACAACCCAGGCATTTGGGCTCTCCATTGCCACATATCATGGCACGCAGAAGGTCAGTCTAATATCCCTTGGCCTTTATGGTGATCGGCTAGCTAACTGTTCACAGAGGGCATGTTCGTATCCATTGGTCAACGACTTGATGAGATGACCAAGATGCTTGACTCTTTGGAGAAGTCTGATAGCGCTGCACACGATGTGCGTCGAAAGTTCTGTCAGAGCAAAAGGTGAAGCATTTCTTTCAATGGCCGTCAATGGAATGGCCGGGTTCTTCTCCATAGTGTTTGTGGCAGCGATGAGCGATTGGTAGACAGAAAGCAGCTCAATACATAGTTTAGCGATTCAGCATTTTTTTTGACAACATTAAATATGCTTTTCTCTTCGATACTTCACCATACAACGCCTGTGACTTGCGCCTTCGAACACTTTCGCAGGAACGCCTACCAGCCACGCATATAAACTGCGTTGGCGTGTTAAAACAGTGTACAATTCACGTATCTATAGCTCTTCTCAGTCTGCTATTGCCATCACCTATTCACCCACCAAAGCTTCTCAACCAGTAGTCAGGTCTCATAATCACTGTTGAAGGGATGAAAATAACTGACCGTGCACACTAGCACAACGATGAGGGAAGGCGATCAATCACAGTAGGCTGATACTAACAGATCAAGGTTGTCCGTTGTTAAGTCTTTGATCCACCAATGCGTGTCGCTTCTACTGAAAGTATGCGCTCTCCCAAGACAAATGGGGAATGATGTGAGTTAAACCAAGCTAGCAACCAAAGCTGTGAGTTGGAGCGCGACCACATGGCTGAGCCAATCATGCTCTACACGTAAAGGTTTCCGGCATACTATCGCCGGAGTAAATAGACATCAATCACAGTGAACTCTCTACGGTTGTTGGCTATTTCCATGGCCACTCAAAATCACTGATGGGTTGAATTTGCAGATGTAACTCTAAATTTATATGCTATAAGAAGAGAAGTCACGCCCAAGAGTGCCAAAGCTCTGTCACGAGAAAAGGCCACTTCCGCTTGCTTTCATATCTCGGAACCGCACGCAACCTTTCTTGCACGCCTGGGAGCACCAAACAACCTACTGCTTGCTACCATTCATCATCATCATCATCATCATCTGCTTTCTTTCGACTGCTAACTTATAGACACACCACTAACTACCACCGAACATAAATATACAAGACAGCATGACCTCGCAACTTTATATTGGTGTTGGCAAAGTTCAGGACGATTGTCCGCTTGGTCCCCGTCCCTGGTTTCTCATTCTGGCTTTGCGAGGCTCAGATATCGGCACGTGGTACCAAATAAAGGGCAATCCATTAAAGGGCACGCCTTGGAGGCTTCACGTACGAGTAAAAAGTTTGCTGCACGACAGCCTTTCTAAGCTTCACCCTATTTGCCTCGTCTCGCGCAAAGCCGTCAAGAAGATTGAGTCCTCTACAGATGATTTTGCCCCAAAGCAAAGCCAGGTGTGGGTTGTCAATGTGCTCACTGATTTGGAAAGCAAATACTTGGTGCCTTCTGGAATCTCATCCGAATGGCGGGAGAGGATGGAAAACGACCCTTACGCCTCTGGTGGAGCTCCAGGTCCCTCTCTTGCCATGAGTAGCTCATCCACTGCTGGTGCATATACCACAGCCGAGTCAAATACTTCAGCTACTTCAGCATCGGCCAATTGGGCGGCAAGTTGGGTATGGGACGACATCTTAGATGAATATAGGCGTTGGGATCCCGAAACTGAGCAGTGGATTTGGGAGACTGAGGATTCTTGGTGATTTAACAGAACTTGACTGAGAGCTTCCCGCTTACTGCAATTCATCTCATAGATATTTCCAGTATTGGAGCCATGAAATCAGAACAAACTCCAAAGAGGATCCCAGATAGCTGGCGGAGTGAATATGGTCGTCTTCCTGCCCGTGAAAGTCGCGGGCTTTGTTGCTCTAATTGTCTACTCGGGAAGAAACGCTAATATACCAGCTGAGCGGGCTTTCCATACGAGTAAATCGGGAACTTCACCATGGCTCACGTTCATGATTTGAAGGCTTGGACTGCCCGCCTGGGAGAACCGAGGAAGACAATCCTCGATGCGTGGGCTATGAATAGCGAATCTTCTCCTGATTTCCAGCTCTTTTTTAACGGGACCCTGACATAAACATCCCGTTCTGAAAACATCCCAGTTCCATAGCCCTTGACAATATAACAATATCCATCATCAACCGAGAAATGTTGCGCACATGTTTATGGCGATCTTTGCCTAAAGTAGAAAATGGTCTTATCAGTGTGTGGTCCACTTCCGTTGTTGTTACTGGCTATCGTGCATGTGCGCGTAGACGGGATCATCGATTTTCTAGACCTTATCCCCCCAATTGTGGTAAGCTGAACTGGTCATTAGCAGGGATATCAGGCAACAGTGTGCCCTACATGAGAAGATACTTATAGCCATTGGAGTAACTGGGTAAACATAAGTAGTGCTCTCTACCTCTGAAGTACTCATCTTTCAGCCCCCTAACTAGGCCATCCGAGATGTAGAACCTATGTACACGGGGAGTGATGCAACGAGTGTGCCCGAATAGGAGCGTCTTGCTTACCACACCCAAGGAAGTATGACGTGGCAAGGCTTGGTATTCCCAGAACAGTCTGGTGAATCAACCCGCAGTGTAAATTGGTGATAAGGGTGTGACAGGCGGGCACGAGTTCTCTTGCATCAGAGGAGGCCTCATCGAAGTCACAGATCCTTGTCAAAACGTCACACAGGAACAGGAATTTCCATATGCTTTATTCCGGTGGCGTCCTCAAGCGGCTATATAATGTGACATATCCACCACCATCCATAGACAAGTCAAGTTCTCAAACCACGAGCCAATATAATCATCATGGAGTTCCAATGGCCACCAGGCGGCATTGCCCTTGCCGCTGCGTCTATATGCATCATCTCTATCCGATACTTTTTGGCTACACGGCGTCCTAAAAACTTCCCGCCTGGCCCTCCCACGTTACCAGGCATTGGAAACCTTCATCAGATACCCCTCAAGCAACCGTTTCTTAAATTTACAGAATGGTCCAAGACGTATGGAAACATACTCGGTCTCAAGATTGGTTCCGCCAACTTCGTCGTCATCAATGACCCTCTTCTTATGCATGAGATGTTCAGCAAGCGAGGGATTGTCTATTCTGGCCGGCAGATCGGTTACATAGCTGACGTGGTCATGCAAGAGCATAGCAAAATTCACCTCTTGAATATGCCATATGGGCCTGAACTTCGCAGATGGCGGACTGCTGCGATGGATCTATTCAATGCCCAAGGACAGAAGACAACAAAGCCCTTACTGGAAGCTACCTCGGCGACACTTTCGATGAAGATGCTGAACACATCCCCTGGAAACAACCTAGAATATCTAAAGCAGTGGGCGCTGGCTACTCCCTTGCTAGCCATCACAGGCCAGCGCCTCGTGGATCGCGGCAAAACCTTCATCGATCGATTCTTCAAGGCGCAAACTACGTGGTTGGATCTGCTCACGCCAGGCACTGCTCCGCCGGTAGACCTATTCCCGTTCCTCAAATGGCTTCCGGAAAGTCTGGCAAAGTGGAAGACCAATGCCAAGATTGTGCGCTCGTATATGATCGAGGAATATTCTTCTTACTTGAAGAGTGCCCAAAGCATTCGCGACAAAAACGCCAGCGCCGCATCCACCAAGGTGACATGCCTCATGGCAAAGGTTTTGGACAGTGAGAAAACAGAGAAGAAGGACGCCACCGCACCATTCTCCGACGACGAGGCAGCTTGGTTTGGAGGAGTCCTCCTGGATGCTGCAGTAGATACGACATGGTCTACAATAAACGCTCTGATCCTCTTCCTTGCGGCGCATCCTCATGTCCAAGAGAAGGTTTACCGAGAACTAGACTCGCTATGTAGTGACACCCCTCCACCCAGTCACAGCATTGGCGAGTTGAAGTATCTCAGAGCATGTTATCTTGAGGTACGGTATTTCCATCTCGGCTATCTCAAATATGTGTGCTTAACATTTTCGTGCTACAGTCGATTCGTCTTCGGCCTGCTGCGCCGACTGGCCTCGCTCGAATTGTTGTACAGGACGATGTTATCAACGGTTACTTCATTCCAAAAGGAACCACGGTCCTTGCAAATGTTTGGGCGCTTCAGCACAACCCCAAAGACTATGATAACCCAGCCGACTTTGTCCCCGAACGGTATATCCATCACCCTCTAGGGTTAAAGGATGGTGTGAGCTCTGAAGGACGCAAGGCGAGCTATGTGTTTGGTTCGGGTCGAAGAATGTGCACCGGCGAGCAATTTGCTGAAAGTGCCATCATACTGGCCGTGGCCAAGCTGCTTTGGGCTTACGAGATTGTTCCAGTTGATACACTCGATCTAAGAGTGGATACTGGATTCCATACCGGTATTCTTCTCGGCCCTAGGGCGTTCAAGGTCAACTTTATGCTGAGAGATGCAAAGAAGAAGGAGGGCATCCTCCAAGACTACCGCGAGACGCGAGCTCATTGGGTAGAGGTGGATACTTAGGATAGATGAGCCCGTTCATAGCGGACTTGAAGGGTATGAGGGATCAGCAAATATTACGCTAGTTGTTCGTGACGGTTTGCAAGATGAAGGTGATACAGTGTCTTGTCGTAGCTACAATATCCACTGGCATTGGCAGTGCAGACAGTAGCGCGAGTAATTGTCTATATCAGACGCGGCGTCATCCCTGGTCTTAAAGTTGCTGGGCATAACAACAATAACGCTTGTAAAGATACTACAAAATACGATGACACAAAATGATACACTTAAGATCATTCCCTACGCCCTATCATTACACACCTGCACAAGATGGGGCCAAGTAGGGCAGTCTGGAATATAAAGTCTATTTCGCAGTGGGCAGACAAACCAACCGAGACAGGGTGTTGGCCAATTTCCGACAGTATGACTACTCAAATAGGATATACTGCCATATTTGCAGAGAAGAGGGTCAGGCTAGGACTTCTCCAGCATAGCATTGATATGGCATATGCCTTCGGCCCGGGTTCCGGCCGATGGAGCAACATATAAGTGGTTCTCCAAGCTGTCGGCCATTCACACTGTGTATTACATGCTCCTGGTCACGCCGTATCACCCAAATCCATGAGGGGAAATCTGTGCAAATAATCTTCAGTCGTACTCTTCTCATCGAACAACCGACCAATAACATGGCGACCACAGCATCAGCGGCGGCTTCACAAAACAGCGGCAAGACGAGGTTACGCAAATCGCTAGAACGCGCAAAAGACCGACAAGGTCCCAGCGTTGGCCAATGGCTTGAATTTCCCGGATACTCGTTGGCAAAGACCGTGGCCGGTTTGGGGGAAGACGTACGTCCCGTCATTTACACAACGCGAATTTGGCTAAGGCATGACCCCCATAGTGGGTGTTGATAGATTGCGAACATGGCAACATCGCAGATAGCGAAATGTACCATCAAATCGGTGCTATTTCTACCTCTGGGGTGTCGCCCATTGTTCGGATTGCGGCCGATCAGCCATGGATGATCAAAAGAGCTCTCGACGCTGGAGCTCACGGAATCATGGTGCCGATGTGCGAGACGAAGGAGCAGGCGGAGGCAGTTGTCAGGGCGGCAAAATACCCTTCAAAGGATTGGCCGCAAGGTATTCGTGGTGCTGGTGCCATGTTCGCCCCGGCGGCCTTTGACCAGAACGGCCGGGAATACTATCTCACTGCCAATCAAAATGTGGTAATTTGTGTTCAGATAGAGACGCGGCTGGCTCTGCAAAATGTGGAGGAGATAGCCGGTGTTGAGGGCATCGGTCAGTGCTTTTACTTGGCCCTGGCTCGAGGATCAGACTGACCAGCTTATTACAGACATGTTGTTCATTGGTCCAAATGACTTGGCATCTTCCATGGGATATGTTGCTTTCGATCATGCGACGATCTCTGAAGTACAGGAAGCAACCCAAACAATTCTCAACGCTACCCTCAAGGCTGGTAAATATGCTGGACACTTTGCTCTCAGCGCCGAGATAGGTACTGCCCACTCTCCCTATGTTGACAATTTGCGCTGACTTGGGTGCAGCTGCGCAGCGATATGAGCAGGGCTTCCACTTTGTCAACTGCGGTGCTGATATCGTGGCTGTCACAGCATGGATGTCCACTGAAATGAGCCGTCTAAAGCAGTTGACGAAGACGTAGCCTTAGAAGCTCTGCGCTATGGGAGGTGTGGTCCATGTCACATACAGACGAGCAATCCGATAGTTGTACTCTCGAATCGTGACGGAGAGACTTGAGACTTCATCAGGTTGTCTAACCTAACAATTCTAGTTATGATCCTTCTTATCAAAGCTCTGTTCTGTGATCCGGCCGGGCGACAAGGGAAACATCCCTCACCCTAACATTGCGTCCGCGGTCGGAGGTCCGCCCCTAGGCTATCCACCCCAACCCATGATAGCAGCCCACAAATACATCCTGGCGATTTAGTTATCACAACGATATGAATGGGTCAGTGTTTGTGGGTCGTGATATGGAGTTGTTTCGGTGAAGCGAGTCAAGCGAGGAAACCGAAATGCGGAGTTGAGATACCTTGACTGTCTTGCAGTCTGCACCCACCTCGACACATCTTCTCAAGTCATCTTGTCAAGGCAGTACTCAAGAGCGGCTCTATACGGGACTGCCAAAGCTAAATTATGCCAAAAGTCCCCAGAGACGCAAATGAGCCGAACCCAACGCGGGTATGGCAGGCCTGTGTCGCCTGTCGCCGGAAGAAAGTGGGTAATGGGGATGGCCGTGCAGAATAGCTTGGTGCTGACCGCCAACAAGATAAAATGCGATGGCAATACTCCTTGCCGTAACTGCGAGTCGCGTGAGGCATCATGCGACTATCAAGGCAGCAATGACAATGCATCCAACAGCCGCAAGTAAGCTGGACCTCGCTCAGTTCTGTAGGACCATAATGACCTGTGCAAGCTTCGGAATGATGATTGAGGCGCGGTGCCAGCAGCTCAACAGCTTTTGTGAGAGGTTGGAAGGTCTGGCATCGCAGCTCACCACTGCACTAGAAACGCTGCAGAAGGTAAATGGAGCGTCTCCATCTTCTACAACAAATGACCTGCCCCGTTCACTACACCATCAACCACAGGCAACGCCGACAATCTATGTTGCGGATGATATTCTCCGGGCCATCGATAGCCAACCAGAGTTTACGGGCCATGCTGATGATGACGGCAATATGAGCAAGGAGGATGACGAAGATGAGACAGAAGACGACGAGATAGATGAGAGGGACCAAGGCAATGATGCAGCTGCTTTCAACCAAGCCACGGTGGGACGACTGGGCTCACTTGTCACAGATTCCTACGGGAGGTTGCGGTAAGTCTACTTGAATCTCCACAATCTCTGATTCATCTCACATATCTTAGGTTTCTCGGTGGCGCTACAAACAATATGCTTGTTGAAGCAGTTCAGAGCATCACACCTGGACAATCGCTTGCGTCGGACTCGCCTCTCACTACCAAAACTGCGGACGGAAATATTCCCAAGAACACCATCCAGCCCAATGAAATACCGATATTCATTCATGGACAGCAGTGGCGCTCCATACCACTCCTACCGGCACCCCAGGACCTGGGCCTCCCGCCATGGTATGTTGCTGATATGTTGGTTGGGCTCTACTTTGACCAGTTCCACTACACGTTCCCAGTCATTTACAAGCCACAATTCATGGCCCAATTTAAACAGTTGAAGTCCGCCAACAAGACAGACAATCCCAAGAATGAGAGGTTCTTGTCCGTCTTCTTTGCTGTCTGTGCATGCTCGGCCAGCCTGATTCCCTCTAACAGCAGTTCTACCAGCTTCTCTGGTCTTGAGTACTACGAAAAAGCGCTTTTAGTGCATTTCTCTCTTGTCGGTGAGGCCAGCCTAGAACGAGTTCAGTGTCTTGCTCTCCTTTCCATGTGCTGTGCCGGCTGGAACACCTTATCAACCAGCTGGAACTTCGCAGGACAAGCAGTCCGAGCAGCCCAGGATCTTGGCCTACACCTGAGTGGCTTAGTATGAAGCTCATTCCACTTATTATGTATACACGGCTCATTGAAAATAGACTCAAGGAATCGATACATCCTGCAAGAGCTCGCCGTCATTCGCGCTGAGGCGGGAAATATCGCAACGTGTTTGGTGGAGTGTTTACTGTTTAGATAGGTATTTCGGTCCTCTCTGGAGAATGGCAGCACATCTAACGGATATCAGAGTAACATCGATCTGCCTAGGAAGGCCATTGGCGGCACAGGACGCGGATTGTCACTGCAAAATGCCGCTCGCAGTCGCGGACGATGAGTTACAGCACGCCTCTGAAAACCCTGAATCCTTGAAAGATAGGTCAGCATCCAACCTGCCGCTTTCTGGTTTCTTGGCCTTTGCAAGGCTCTGCCGTATCTCAGGCAGGATACAGCGGCTTCACTCGCCCTCACGCCTGAGCAGCTTGACAGATCCCAAGAAAGCTGCTCTGATGGAACAGAACGTCGCAGCAATTGATACATCTTTGAGTGAATGGCTTGATAGCCTACCAGATGAGATACGCTTCTCGCCCAAGTATATCTCCCTGATTGACAAGCGAAGGTCAACGTCGCTAATTTGAAAACAGCCATGTAGACCGCGGGCCGAATCTTACGTTGTGTGTTATTATGTTCATTGCGCATTCCGGATTGCTGTTGAACCTATACAGGTAACAGTTCTTTCCTCTCGTGATAATCTACCTAACTTTGTTGCGTACAGAACAATCTCTGCTGATCCCAACATCATATCGGCGGACAAGGATCCCATCTCACAGTGTATAGGTGCAGCGCGTAGCTGCATCAACGCCTCAGAGCTTGTGAGAGAGGTGGTACCTCCGTCACATCACCTGGCGTTTTGCATTCACTACCTGACTATTTCGGGACTCGTGTTGTAAGAAACCCGCGCGAGCCCCGATACCTTCAGCATGCACTGACGGAACCAAGAATTCGCACTCAGGATCAGGCAGTTGCAAAAAATGACCCAGATCTGAGGAAGTGCATCCAATTCCTGAAAGACCTAGAACCCACGTGGTCAGGAGCTTCAAGAGCAAGGAAAATAATTGAACAACTCTTAGAAACGAGTAGTAAACCAAGCGCCGACCCGATTGCTCTTTGGGGAGCTTATGAAGGATCTACGATACTTCAACTTGCTGGCACCGACGGTCTTGATCTCGACATGTACACCAATATGGACTTTCCAAGCTCTTGGAACTGGTTTCCAACATGAAGCAAGTGGTGTGCTCCATCACTTGAAGGACTGTAACTGTGTTGGGAATATCTGTATTTTCTAGCTACCCAACCTGATTGCTTCTAGAGATTCTGCCCGTAACCGTAAAGTGCATTCAATTACGTTTGTACCGGCGGGATATCCACCAAATCGCCTGAAAATGGGTCATTGGCGGGATCGTGAGTACGGACGTGCTCGATGTTGTAGCTGAGCTGGTTGGCTTGGGTCTCGCCCCAGATGTCCTCAACGAACTGAAGGGTTGCATCAATACCGGCAGTGACACCACTCGAGGTGTAGACGTTTCCATCCCGCACCCAGCGTGCGTGGGCTACCCAGTAAGTCTTTGGCCCAAGAGCAGCAGTGGATACAAAAGCGCGCTTATTCGTGGTCGCATTTCGGCCATCGAGCACGCCGGCCCGAGCAAGCAGCTGGGCACCAGTGCAGACGGAGACGATGTACTTGAGCGACGGGTAGACGTCCCGAATGTACTCAAGAAGCTCAGTCAGACGGAGCTCTGGGTTCGGCGAGTTCAGAGCTCGCGTGCCGGGACCTCCTGGAACAAAGAGCACATCCAGATCTTGAGGAGGGTTGGCGAATGTGTGAGTGGGCATAACAGATTGGCCAAAGTTGGACTGGGCGACATTGTGGTTTCGGAGCTTGGTCGTGACAGGGTCCATCGTGGCCGCGATGAGGGAGAGGTTCATGTGCTGGGTCAGCGAGAAGGCGTTAAGCATGTCGAGCGGCCCGAAGACGTCCAGGGGGTAAAGGCCGGGAACAGAATCATGCCGAAGTTGACAGGCACGCTACTGTTGGTCTGGGCTGCTGCAAATGATGCAGCAGCGACCAGGGAGATGACTTGGCGACCGATAGCAACCATGGCGGCAAGAGGAGTGACTGAATTGTCAATGAGGTGACAGACGGACAAACCTACGAGGGGGCAGACCTGACAGCTTTATAGTGCAAGAGCCGCCTCATGCAGGCAAGCATCTAGATCCTAACCATACTGGATTTATTTACATCCCGCACTCGTGGCGGGTCGGTGGCATGTCACTCCCGGTTCCTATTAAAAACTTGCTCATATTGCGCAGAACGCGAACGAACGAGACGCGATTGGCTGAAACGTCTTAACCACCGATAGGACGCTGGGCACTGGGCGCGTGTCCGCTGTGACGATCCTCCAATAAAGTGGAGGTGATCCTTGACCATGACACTACAGTATGTACCCGAGGCTGGTTCGTCGCCGGGCTTAGAGAAAGGCCGCTGGAGTCTTGTTTGTTGCATTCATCGGCTATGGGAAGGTTTCAGAAAAGAACACGGAGACGTTGTCCCGTTGTCCCAAATGGTCATTGATGCAAGATGTGGGCACGGAGAATTGTGCGAACAATACACTTAGGCAATGCGAGAGAAGGTTTTGCTGACGCTACAATTGAGGAATTTCGCCTTCCGCAGCATAATCCTGTCTGCATAAAGCTCCCTCCCCTTCTTCGTGCTTGGTGCTAACTTGACATCCCTACATAGATTATTAACTAGGCATGCACAGCCAGTACGAAGCATTTAGTTAGGCGGTGGGAATATATTTATACAAAACTGTCGTATTGGTCGTATTGCGCATTCCACTGTAAGCATAATAATGGGATCGACCGCCAAGTATTGGGCCCCTTGCTGTAACGTTATCCGCACATGCCCAAGGATCAGATGGCCAGCGCAGCCAGCGCAGCAAGCGGACAGCCAGGCAAGTGAGAAGCCCGAAGTAACGAATCCGGAGATCAGCCCCCTATCTATACCGCCAAGTGCTTCACTCTTCCCTCTGGTGAACAGCTCACAAACCGCCACCTGCGCGCATGCCAGAGCGGCACGGTCCTCATTACAAACGCCCTCGCTATACCCTTGAAAGAGGGAAAGATGCCATCCCACATGCCGTCCTCAAATTCGGCCGTGTTCATGTTGAGGTAGAAGATGGGAATGATATTAAGGACCAGACTCGGTGTGATCTGGCTTCGCGCGGCCGCGTCAGCGATGGCCAGGATGTCTATCGGGCGCTCGGGAGTGCTGTGCTCGGCAAGCCCGACGATCATGGAGATCTCGGCGCGGAAATGATCATCCAGGGCGGTGCGAAACGAGTCCATGATATGGATGAGTTCGGTGGACGAGAATTTCGCTCCCTTTTCGGTGAGGTATGTCTTGAATTGTGCCAGGCCATCATGGAATAGGGCTGCAGGCCGATAAGAGTTCGTGGGTCAGCTGGCCAGTTTTCAGTTTCGGGTGATAGGGTGAGAGAGAAGACAAGAGAGAGAGCTACCGTGTTCCCGAACTGCCCCATCCATGAGACCTATTCTTCCAGCCGCCTGATCGACTTTCGGGAAGAAGGCAACTTCTTCGTACCGGTGATGTGCTTCGACGCAGTCATGCCAGGCTATGCAGTATTCAACGAAATCAGACTTGTCGATATCGGTCTGGACGCGGGGAGCTTGCTGGTAGATGCTATTAAAGCCGCGGATGAACGAGTTGTGGCTGATGGCCATTTTCGACGCCTCTAGTGTGAAAGGATCGTCCTAGGTGCGAGAGATGGCATAAGTTCATCCAATCTTGTTGCTTTGGCCCAAAACTGAAAAATGCATAATGTAAAGGAGCCACCAATCCATACCTTACCGGTCAGATACTTCGGCGTGGCCATGGGGACCAACGGCGTATCAGTGTACATAGGACCGGAGTCTGCAACCATCTTGTACGTCGCAATGTGCACGTATGTTCCTTCAAACTTTGGATGCAAGACTAAGCTAGCGATACGTGATTGTCGAAGGCGGATAGAGTGGCTTCTCAAAGACGGTAGCGACCGAAGCAATAATGAGGTCGGCAATAGCTGCTGCATTCCAGCAACCAACGTACGTGCATGGAGGAAGCGTGTATGGTGCTGGGGAGACTCCAACTGTTAGCAAAAGCGGCTGGTGCCGCACGGGTCCTGGACAGTTGTTGATTCCTCCAGACACACTTATTTGACCGTGTGTTGGTTGCGGCACGCTCGAAATGGAAAACCACATGCATGTAACTAATGGAACTTTTGTATCTAGCTGTCATAAATGACATGCCAAGAGGTTGTTGGTTGCACCAACATCTTGTAGACAGACTTTTTGGGAATCAAAGGGATGCCCCTTTGGACACCCTGCAGGTGTACAAATAACACGTTTTTAAATGGCATCCCGGACATGCGATGGAGCGTAAGCCCTTGCACATCCTCTAAGATTTCACATCGACATTCTTTGAAGAAACCTCAACTTTCCTCTACCTGCCTATACTGAGCTAGTAGCCAGTCATGCCAGAATTCGACGTGACCCCTGAGAAGCGCGCTACATTCCGTGCTTTCTTTCATCGCCAATTCTTCGTGGTCCCGCCCCAAGTGACGCGCAAAGATGTCAACATCGAGGGCAAGACGGTCATCATCACCGGCAGTAACACCGGCATCGGCTTTGAAACGGCGAAGCAGATCCTCGCCCTTGGTGCCAGTCTGCTCATCCTGGCAGTGCGCGACGAGGCGAAAGGCGAAGCCGCCAAGAAGACGCTCGCTGCGCATGTTGACACTGCTACGCAGCAGCTTGATGTTTGGTTACTGGATCTAAGCAGCGTCGACTCAGTCACCAAATTTGTGGAGCGTACCAGCAGCCTGGAGAGGCTTGACATCGTCATTAACAATGCTGGGCTTAGCAAGACGAGGTTCACGCTCAACGAAGCCACGAAGCACGAAGAAACTATACAGGTAAGTAGCATGGTGGCCCATCTGCCGCATCATTCCACGCGCTCCTCTCCGCTCTTCTGGCCTAATCATGCGTGTTCCGCATTGACACCTCAATAGGTGAACTACCTGTCCTGTGCTCTCCTCACCATCCTCCTCCTTCCGGTGCTCAAAAGCAAGAACTCGCCGGACCAGCCCGGCCGAATAGTCCTTGTCAATTCAGATACAGCATCGTGGCCCAAGTTCAAAGAACGCAACTTGACCCCTCTCCTGGCTGCCTTCGACAATGAGTCCAACTTTGATCGAGGGGACCGATACTTCACTTCTAAATTGTTATGTCAGCTTTTCCTCTCGGAATTGACCAAGCGCGTGCCAGCGACCGTCGCGATAGTGAACGCTCCGAATCCGGGACTGTGTTCAACCGGGCTGCAAAGGGACCTCGATGGCACCATAGCCGGCTTCATCTTCAACATTTTCAAGAAGCTCGTTGCCCGTACAGCTGATGTTGGGGCCCGCACCATCACCGACGCGGCTGTTAACCACGGCACTGGCTCGCATGGACAGTACTTGGAGGATGGCAAGATTCAACCGTGAGTGTTACCAAAGGATTCCGCTGATGGCTTTGTATTCTTCCTTCGGTTTTATTTCCCACACGAGTGGTGGCTAACTAAGTACTCTTACCAGGCTGGCTCCCCTTGTATACAAGCCTGAAGGACTCAAGATTGCTGAGCAGCTGTGGAAGGAGACGATGGAGGACCTTAAGTTCGCTAAGGCAGCTGAAATCATCGATAGCCTCAAGTCAAGGTAGATTTTCAACTAAAATAGAGCGCTGGAGCTGTAGGCTCAATAAACGATATATATATCCCAAGGCCGTCACTTGATGCATTACATGAAAGGAAGGCAGAAAGGGATAATGTTGGTCCTGGCTCTGTCGTGTGCAGCCCTGCCGTGGAGGCTGCATCCACCAATGCGGAGGTGGGCGAGGAGGGGGCCAAGAACTACCTAAGAGGAAACGAGATAACAAGAAGCATGGGAGCAGATGGTACAGGTACCTATTTAGTAACTTCCCCATCTTTATTGTGTACCAACATCTTGTCGCCCTCCCAACTTTGGTCAAGGTTGGCGATGCTCAAGGACTTGTCGCTGACTGCCTACTCGTTCCTCACTCACACGAATTTGTTCAAGAGTAGCCAACGTGACGACTCGTTCATAGAGGTACTATGTCGAACTCAACAGTCATTCTTGTCACTGGTGTGAGCCAAGGTAGGCATTTTCTCCCTAATGACATCCCGTGATCTATCCGTTCCTGATCAAATCATCCAGGCATCGGGAAGCGCATCGCCGAGATCTGTCTAGCCCGCCCCAACCATGTCGTTATCGGCAGCGTCCGAGACCTAGAGTCAGCTGCCACTGAGGAGCTCCGAGCTCTGATTCCCGGTGAAGGGACCAGGCTTCACCTTGTACAGATCGACAACACGTCGCCTGACGACGCCGCGAAAGCAGTTGCTGAGATCGAGGCCGCCGGCGTGGAACACATCGACACTGTCATTGCCAACGCAGGGGCCTGTCCATTTCCCGTCCTGCCAATCGAGACAATCCCGAATGCGGACCTTGTTACAGCGTTCCAAACCAACGCGGCCAGTGTGCTCGGCCTGTTCCAAGCCGTCAGCCATCTCCTCAGGAAGTCGAAGGACCCGCGCTTCGCGGCCTTTTCGAGTCCCGGCAGCTCCATCAGCCTCATTGCGCCGATGCAGTCGTGGATAGTGCCTGCCTATGGCATCTCTAAAGCGGCGCAGAACTTCATTGTGCAGTGAGTATTAGACCATCTAATCGTGCATGGACAGGCTGGTTGACAGCAGATACTTCCAGGTGCCTAGCATTCAGCCAGAAAGACTGGTTAACTGTGATTGCCACCACTCCCGGGTAATATATCATGGAGCAATTATCCCTACGATGGCCCCGCGCGGACAGCTAACATGATGATGTCACAGAAACACGCAGACGAAGCCAGGAAACTGGATCGCGAGACAGCTCGGCCACGAGCAAGCAGCCTTAACAATAGATGAGTCTGCTGTTGCTACGCTCAAAACGGTAAGTTGGATCACACCCTCTGCTGTTTACAAGACGGTGACGGCTGGGTTTAACTGTAATGGCTTGTTGATTTACTCTAGGTTGAAACAATTTCACGTGAGGACGCTCTAGGAAGACTTATCAATGCTCAGAACGGCGAAACGATACCGTGGTAGGCTGATAAACCCCGAGTTTGGAATGACAGAAGGGAGCTATGTCAGGAAGAAAGCAATAACATCAAACGCTGAAGCGACCATATAATTCTACCATGCATGGGCCAAGGCATAGTTGATTTCCGTATCGGTAACTCACGCGGCTTGCGCTAGACAGCTCGCTTCAACCTTTGCCGTCAGTGGGATTGGGAGCACCTTGCAGCTCTGAAACTATCCCCTGATTTTTGCGAAAAAGAACATTAGAAAGAATTTTCCCAGTGCAAATAAGTATTACAGATGTAAGGTTCCCTTGAGGAAAGCCTCGATGTCCAGCCACTGTAGAACGCAGGAACCTGAAAACCAACTGGTCCCTATCATTTTGGTAAAGTTGAGTCCCTAGCTACGATTAGTGAAGTATGAATCCCAATACAGAGGTACCGGCGATGCTGTGCGTCCCTCCATTTGTTGGTAGTGCCGTCCCCAAAGAATAGTGAACACCAATGCGACTTGGCAGGTTGTCGATGGCACAGGCTGGTCAGTCGGTCCGTTTCTATCCGTAGTTAGTTGCATGATCAAAAGAGCATTGCCGAAATCTTAGCTACGGACTTTAGCACCTATCCTGGTAAGTATCCCGTGATGCTGTCAGCCTTGGTGCACCGTTACGGATAAATGACAGCGACCAACAATACACCCACATCCTTTCTCAGGGATGTTGAGTAATGTTCTGCCCCCAAGTTGCAGCAAATATTACAGGCATGGACCAACGATGCTTGGCAATCTCAACATCGGATGCGGCGGTTTCTCGGGCTGTGTTGGTGCTCATTGGATAGTACGGTTGCACATGGTAAGACCACGTCACTATGGCTCTGCTCGGCATGCAGGATACAGAAAGCAGTGGGTCATGCATCTTGGACTAATGCGTACTGTATTATGTTGGCTAGGGAACTACCTAGCCACGGATTGCTCTTCATGGAATCGTTCAGGGCCGCTAGCCGCGTGAAGATTTATATTGAAGGGTGTATGTGTCAGCTCTCCTGCTCAAGCGAAGCCTCTCTCTTCCGCTACCAAATTATCCCACTGCATCCACTCGTCCATGTTGGTTTCGAAAGAAAGTAAGTCTGAGAAGTCATATGAACCCAAGGCCCCAAAGCTGTCAGCATCCATGGAATTCATGTCTTCTCCGTCCTGGCTTCTGCCATGACATATGTCCGTCTGTGAAACAGGAGCTTGGGGCCTCGACTCCCGAGCCGACTGCGGTCTAGCCGAGTTGGCCAAAAATCGCCTCATTAAACGGATCTGTTCCGGTTCCGGTGGTTCGTAGGATCCTGCCTCCCTCAGGGCAACCGTATGGCGATCCCACACCTCAACTATCCATTTGCGCAGTGTCTGGAACAGAACACCACCTGAATCGTCGAATATAGGTCTCGAATGATCCAACGCATCCCATATCAAGCCCCACGCACGGTCGACTTGTGGGCCAGTCTTCTGGTGACAGACTTCAATAAGGACAAATAGTATCATAGTCCAGATGTGGCCCTTGTTAACCTGCCACTTGTATGGCCTTAAAGATTCTGTGTTAAAAACCATCATGGACAGCTCCAAGAGTTTCGATGCGCTGGCGGAGACCATCTCTCTCTCCGATTGAGACGCATTGATCCTTGCGTCTGCTGATCGTCGTGGAGCATATGCGTGAAGTCGAAGCTTGCAGATGGCGGATCTTCCCATTACGGACGTCATCACGTGTAAGGGATTTGAAGGATCGCAATACCGTATGTATTTCTTCTCAATGAGATCCTCTAGCTCATTGATGTATTTGTTTTTTGCTGCCATTGACAGGTCGGCGCTGGCAATGAACTCTAATCGAAAATCGCCAGAGGATGTCGACGCATTTCTCAAGAAGCTAAAGATTTCGCATCGGAGCCGAGCTAATGTGGCGGCCGTGATACCTGATCGCTCTTGAGGTTCGTTTGCCATGTCGGGGTGCAGGTCATCCTCTTCTACGTTGAGAGGCATTCTTACATCGCTGCGTGCCAGGTCCATGGATGGACGAACGCCCAGGGTGTCGGAAAGTTTGTAATCATTAATGACTAAAGTCCACCAAAGTCGACGGCGAATCTCCGACTCGAAAGGACTCAGACCAAGTGCTGAGCCATCGCGATGGAGGCCCATTTTACGTGCAAGCCGGATGGCCACACCCGAGTAAATGAAGAGCGTGTCTGCTCTATGAATGTTTCTTGCACCAACCTATTATGGTGAGTTAGAAAAGACCAAAGACCTGAGCCGTCAATGAATGAGCTTACCAGGAACAAGACATAGGCTTGGAGGACCACAAGGCTAGTGGTGGATAGTAAGCCTGCGTTGGTCAAGGCCACCCGGGCTGCATGGCGGTATCGTGAGAGCAAAGGCTCTTTGGAACTGCCCAATATCCCGAGGCATTGATCTTCCTCCATTACGCTGATGGTCGCAAGATAGAAAGAAAGGACTAGTGCTTGCATGCTTCTAGATGCGCCCCTTGGGTTCTGTTGGACTTGTCGTAACGATACCCGAAACGTGGGTAGATGCAGCACTTTGGTCAGGGGATCAATCGCGTTGGAGAAGGTCGCGCATAACTTCTCCAGGACATGCTCGGATAAGCACAAAGATCCAATATCTTTGGAGCTTGTGTCTGGACCACGGTATCGGCTTTCTCTGGTGTTGTATGGGCCAAGAAGGATGTCGTCGTTCTCTTCCTCGTAGCTATCCATGATTGCCTCGGCTGAGGGATTTAGCTCATCGATGTCAGGGCGTTTGAACTGTTGGCGATGTCAGCACTGGAGAGACTGGTTGACGCTATGGGTAGATTACCTCTCTGCTCAAGTCTGACCATAGAGAGCTGCTTAGAATGAGCGATTGCGATTCTCACAGGGATGCTGGGAGTGGATTACCTCTCCATGTAGCGCGAATCCCCCCCTCGGGAAATGAGTACTGGCTTCGATCCACCCAGCCTGTAGGGCTCAGCATTGTTCCCAGTGCCAGCTGTCGTCTTGGTTGCATTGTGATGCGTCTCATAGGTGGTCTCGGGTGTAGATACTGCATCGTCGTCATTTTCGGAGCCTTCAAGTCGTACGCCGCATGATTCGAGAAGATGCTCGTATCGTCGGAGCTTGGCATGGAGTCCTTCCCGGGGAGGTTTGGTTCTTTTGCGCTTTCCGCGCACTGGCGGCACAAAACTGCATTCTTTCTGCGCTTTAATGCAGTTGGAGCATGGTGTTTGTCTGTCGCACTTCACCTTGCGCTGTCGACAAGCCAGGCAGGAGAAGGCTTCGAGCTCGTGAGACAGCTGGCCAGGTGACGACTCGGACCCAACAGCGGAGTTGGGGCTCTTGGCAGGCGACATGTCTGCAGGTATCTGTTTTGGGGTTATTTCGGGGATGGGAGGGCAGAGGAGGATTGTTGGCGGCGGTGCTCGGAGTGGCAGATTGGACGAGACGGCGCTCGGCGCTCGGCGCTCAAAAGTCAGTCTTTGAGCCCCGAGACCGACGGGTTGTAGAGGCAGAGACGGTATGGAACCAAGATTTGTTAAAAAGTATAAAGAAAGCTCTCCCTTTTCATTGCAGAGCCTTTTTCTTCTCTCTATCCCTTCGAGCTCGATTGAGGAGCCGACAGCGACGTCGCAAGTTGAGCCGACAGACAACCGAAGTCAAAGTTCCCACCCGCTTCTTTTGCACTATTTGTACTCCCCCTAATCATATCACGTGCCTCCACCAAGATGGCATCAACACCCGACGTCCCACGCGAGGGAGGGGAAAAGTCCGAAAAGCCACCGTCAGAAGACAATTCCGAGTATCCTGGAAATTCGCAGCGGATTGCCGTTATGGGGGCATTGTTTCTAACCATCTTCGTGGTGAACTTGGTGCGCCCATTGAACTACTAAGAGCATATGCCCAGCACTTATACTTACTGACCACAATGTCTAGGATACCAACATCATCGCTACAGCAATTCCTCGCATCACCGACGACTTTCATTCCTTGGCCGACTATGGCTGGTACGGAAGCGCATATTTGCTGACGATATGTGCCTTCCAGCTCATAATGGGCAAGTTGTACAAGCTGTTTCCGGCCAAGGCTCTCTTCCTCGCATGCTCTGCACTGTTTGAGCTTGGGTCGCTGTTATGCGGAGCGGCGCCAAACTCGATAGCCTTCATCTTTGGCAGAGCTATCGCCGGCGTGGGGACCGCGGGGATATTCTCGGGCGCCATGGTCATCATGGTCCACACCATTCCTTTACAGCAGCGTCCTATCTATCAGGCTCTCTTTGGCGCCACCTTTGCTGTTGCGTCCGTCATCGGTCCCCTCCTCGGCGGTGCCTTTACCGACCATGTCACCTGGCGCTGGTGCTTCTACATCAACCTACCCATCGGGGCCGTGTCTATGGCTGTCACCTTTTGGCTGGTGCAACTCAAGAACCAAGAGCTGGAGCCGTGGGCTTCAGGCTGGCTGCCCAAGGTCCTACAGTTGGACCCCGTGGGAAACTTGGTTTTCATCCCTGCCATCGTTTGTCTCATCCTGGCGCTGCAATGGGGCGGCGCACAGTACGCCTGGCAAGATGCCCATGTCGTGGTAGCCCTCGTCTTCGCTGGCGTATTGCTGGCCGCCTTTGTTGCAACCCAAATCTGGAGGCAGGAAAAGGCTACAGTGCCTCCGCGTATCGCCAAACAGCGCAGTATCGCCGCATCCCTATTTTTCACCTTCTTCAACGGCTCCGCTATGATGCTGGCACTCTACTACCTGCCCCTCTGGTTCCAGGCCGTCCAAGGTGTCAGCGCCACAAACTCTGGCATCAGGCTGCTTCCCGTGATCCTCCCGACCATCCTGGGCAGCCTCGTATCTGGCGTCATTATTTCCAAAGTTGGCTACTGCAACCCCTTCTTCTATCTCAGTTCCATACTCATGCCGATTGGTGCTGGATTACTCGCCACAATGACACCCGACTCAGGAATGGCTGAGTGGTTTGGGTACCAAGTTATCTTGGGAATAGGCATCGGTGTCGGTAGCCAGCAACCTATGACCATTGCCCAGACTGTCCTACCAAAGATTGATGTTGGCATTGGCACATCGCTCGTCATGTTCGCTCGCTTCCTCGGTCCGACCATCTTTCTTCCTGTTGGACAAAACATCTTCCTGAGCGCCCTGGTGGAGAATGTCAGAAACTTGCCAAACATTGACGCTGAGACTATTATCGATGGCGGAGCCACAGAACTTCGGAACCTCGTCTCTGAGCAAGACTTGCCGACTCTTCTTTCAGACTACAACGCTGCCTTGACTCACGTTTACTATCTAATAGCTGCATTGTCAGCGATCACCATCATAGGCAGTTTCTTTGTGGAATGGAAGAGTGTGCGATCGCCTGCTGCTCAGGAAGGCCCCATGGCCAGCAAATCAAGTGATAAGGGTTCAGGGGAGGCTTAGAGCCAGCTCATAATAAGGCTCGTGCTCATTCAAGACGAGACATCAAGTCTCTTGTAACACATATTTACCATACTTATTTTGTTCTTCTCGCTGCCTCATACGGCAGCCATCCAACTCGGATAACTATCGACTAGAAACTGGCCAGTTCCGAAGCATCCTTACTCGGAAAATATATTCTTTTTGTCAGAGGGGACTTCCATCGAAGTCGCTTGTTTGAATTCTTCTAGGAAATAGGATCAGGAATCTCTCCATTCTCATTCACCAATCAACCATAGAAGCTGGAAAATAAAACCATTGCATCCACAACAGAATAATTATGTTGATGCATTTCCACGCGCACTCTCCATCACCAGAGCATGTCTGTTTTGTCGGCCATATACAGGACTGAGTTGACAATCTTCTTGACATGTTGTGGCTCCGTCGGGACTCGATGTCCACCATCCCACTTATATACCTCGGTGGACTCTTTCTTGCAAAATCTCGTCGTCAACATGAGATGCTCATCCACATCTGGGTCCTGAAGTCCAAGGACATGCAGCGTCGGTAGAGTCAAAATATGTTCACCCTCGGTTTCAGTAGGAAACTCGTTGGCCTTCTTCCATTCCGAAGCGTAGCAGCCGGCTGTCTCGACATACTTTTCCGGTAAAGGGAGCCGTGTGTCGAAGTGCATCCAAGGCGGTAAAGCTGCCATGATGAGGCCGAATTTGAAGTTGGTCAAGGGAGGTAGACCATGCTTTGCTGCGCGTTCCTGCTCCCACAAGAGATTGGCTGCAATTTTGCCACCCTGCGAGATGCCCATAACACCAGCCCAGGGGCCCGTGCCCTCGTCCTTCTTCATGGCGTCCCGAATAGTATTCATGACTGTGTTGGCCGCAGCTTCATCATCGATAGGTTCGTGCTCAGGGAGCCAGCGCAGCCATCTATAGAACGGTCCCATGTCACCAAACAGGCCTGCAATGCTGGCATGTGGCGAGGCCGTCCATGGCCCATTGACGAAGACTAGACGGAAGTATGGCTGTAAGCCAGCAACGATACCTCGAGCTTGAAGGGCGAAAATCTCCTTATTCGTTCCACCGCCATGGATACATAGAATGCGAGGAATGCTAAGATCGTCATTCATGATGGGAAATAACGCAGACGTAACTGAGGTTGTAGAGATGAAAGAAACAGCGCCTCCTCAGTCGGGCGGAGCTCGGATGAACTGGATGAGGCACAGTTCCGAATAGGTAGTAAGCACGCTGGTATGAACAGGGGTAACGGGCGATAAAGCGGGTATGCTGTGTAAAGATGTCTCCGAGATATACGACGTTCGGAAGCGCAGCATAATGATAAGCCACTGTCTAAGAGATATCAGGATCGATATGCTTTCTCTTGAGTTTTCTTCCATAAGGCTTCGCTTGGCCAGGGTCTTCCCACGGTCTTACAGTGAAGAAGAAAATTATGTTGTTTGAAGTTTTGTGTATTTTCAGAGGACAATGATGATTATTATATACAGTATGAACAAGAGGAAAATCTGAAATATATACAAATAGACAATGTTGGTGGGAAGAGGAAATTAGTTCAAGTATCCTCCATCGATGAGAGCGCGAAGATCGGGCTGAACGCCGATTCTATCAGCAGAGCTCGTGGTGGGAGTGCCACCTGTCTTGATCAGCGATCGCAGTGCTTCCGGACCCAGCTTCGAACCACGGTTCGCATTCACCATACCCTGGATGCTGAGCGCCGCGCCGGCAACGATAGGCGCAGCCCCCGAGGTGCCACTGAAGCTGCTGTATATGTCAGTGTACTGGCCACTGCCGGGAACATCCACCTCCACGCTCGAGGTGAGGATGTTCTCGCCCCAGGCATGCACGTCAACTCGGCTTCCGTAGTTAGACCAGGGCATTCTGCTGCGTGGGAAGGCCGAGGTACCAGCACCAACCATGACAGCGCCAGAGTCGCGATAATCAGGGCTACCCGCAATCAGGAAGCCTCGGGGCACTGTCTCGCCAGGGCGGATTACAGGCTCGTCCAGATTGGTTCCAGTGTCCACCGCGTTGCCGTTGCCGGCAGGCTCAATCACAGTGATGCCCATGGATGTAGCGAGCTTGATGGCCTCGTACTCGGCGTCCATGATCTCGAGAGGCCAGAGCATGCCGTTGGCGTCTCCAGCCTGCATCTCCAGCAGCAAAACGTCTCCGAAGTTAAGAAAAGACACGGCTTCGAGGATAGCCTCAGGCGGACTCTCGATGTTCGCATAAGTTCGCTGAATTCCGACCACATCGCCGTTGGCTGATGGAGCTATGCCGACACCTCCGATGGCGTTGTCAACCATGAGCATCTCACCCAGGACCGATGTGCCGTGGTAGTAGTTCTCGTCAAATCTGCCCCTCCAGTTCAACCCTGCCAAGACAGTAATGTTTGCGGCCACCTGGATGGATTAGTTGATGTTCTCCCGGGCTGTGTGGAATTTCACTTACCAGGTCTTCATGTTCCAGTTGCCAACCACGTTCAACATCAATGACATTTGTGCCGGCACCATCGCCGCCAGGGAACCCCCAGGCATACTGAGCATTGATACCCACGCCGGATCCAGAAAGATAACCCTGTTGAGGAAAGTATGGGTCGTTTGAAGGCTGGACAGCAGGAGCCCGTGAGGCTTTAAGATGCTGGCAGCTGGCAACTTCTTTGCTCTCCGTGAGACTCGTCAGAATCTGGACAATCTCATCATCCTTTTCCTGATCCTCTGAGTCGAAATGAACCTGGTACCAAGCACCAAAGTCTGCAGGCTCATAGTCAGGGGTGACCTCCTTAGCACGCTTGATCATCTCAGCGAGCTTCTCAGAAGACAAGCTCTGGATAAGGGGATGAACAGTGAATGTTGTATCTCTCTTTGAGTTTCCAGAGCTGGCCAGAGCTGTCTGAGCGTTCAAGATCAAACTCTCCACCAACTCAGCACCGCTCGATCGAGCGCGTAGTCCTCCTGTGTTAAGCTTGACTGCAATTGCAGTCTTCATGGAGACTTCATTGCGTGGAAGGGATGCAGCCATCACGGCATTGTGGTGGGTTAGAGTTAAGAGATATTGAAGTCCCACCACCAAGGATGTCGAGATCTTGAATGATGACAGCATCTTGAAGGACAAGAGTGTGATAACGGCTATGAGCTGACGTCTCTGCGAATATGATGAGGGTGAACATCAGAATTTCCGTATGCACTCCGTCCTTATATATTTGGAATATCCCTTGTCCTGTGACCTGTCTTCAAACGCTCATGACCAGGCAGCACCTACCGACCAGGTTTCTGACCGAACAACGCGGAGACTCTGGACAATTCCGATTGGCCGGTCCCCTGGGACGGCCTTTAACGTCATTTGACCGAACGAAAGGACTTAAAAAACACCTCATGCTCTGTGAGCCTTGATGACGAGATAATGCTTACGTTCACACAACATGGGTAAGCTCACCAATGACGAGGAGGCGTAACCATGTCCCCTGTCGCTTCTTACGAGCCATGTGCATTCAGATGCAGTCCGTCTGACCACCTTCAAAAGTCTTTCACGCAATGGCTTGGCTTACAAATTAGCGAGATGATGTCGAGTGGTTTTCGTCTTAATGCCATGAGGTGTCTGACCACGCCAAGCCCGGAATACATGAAAGCATGGATGGCAAACTTAACCAAGGAGGCACAGCATGGCCTCACTTGTCAAAGGATTTAGGGTCACCTGAGAAATAAGCCCTTGTCCGTTGCAAACAACAGGCTCGTGGGTCAGATCGACAGCCTGCATTGTGTGATACGGGATGAGCTTTTGTTCCGGTACCAGGGCGTTGGGTCACCCTGCTCGTGATTCTTCCAGGCGAGAGCAAAAGGGGAACAGGTAATGAAGGGTTAGGGGATCTCGATGCCTGGTCACGCATCCTGGGCACCGAACGTTATTGTCAGCATGAGCCAGGGTTGATGAGAGCTATTGATTTCGCTTCATCCAATGGGTGTGGCAAAAGACCTACATAAAACTTTTGCGAAGGTTGATGGAAGCAATAGTCTTGTTTCAGAAACGGTAGAGCCCTGGGGAGTCTTTTGAATCCTTGGACATTCAGCCTCAGCGCCACGTTTTATGTTTCAAGGGTCGGAAGCTACGGAAGCAGACAGGAGGAACATATCCTTGTCATCCTGACCAAAGTACCTGGTCACTGACACGACCAGGAATCCGCAACAAATGGCATGTGCCAAATTTTCCGTTCCCTGGCTACTTTTGGTTCGGATAGCAGCTCATGGACTGTTGATCGAGACGACATCAGGGATGCTCGGCTGCATTCCCTCCCGATGCATGGCAAACAAGAGCGAATAAGGACGGCCATTACAAGTTGAGACTTGCTTTCCATGACTCTTGAGTTCAGCCGAGCATTAAATGAATGGCAAAAGAAACTGACAGAACAATGCATCTTCGAGTCATGAATCACTCTGTGAATGCCAAATGTAGGAAAGATGCACATCAGGGAGAGGTTGAGTATGGTATTGAAGAAACTCAATCCTGTCAACCACTTATTACCCGCTGATGGCCACAAAAGGTCCCCAAAATAGACCATGGGACTGAACTCTCGCATAACTCTAAGGTCTTTTGCCTGAAGATCGTGGCGCTGGTTACACGAGTGCGCTTGGCCGCGTGTAGGGATACGTAAACCCTGCGCATTACGGGATTCAGCCTCGAGCTCAAGGACAAGGGATATCCGTTCGGCCCGGCGGCCCGTGTCTTCCAATTCGCACGCTTAGCTCTTCGCTTCGAGTACCAGTGGACAACAGAATGGTATATACGGAGTAGCAAAATCAGCAAGACTTTCCAGGAAGAGCTTTCAATTGTATTTCACTGGCACGAATTTCCTTCTCTAAATTTCATATCTATGCTAATAAAGCCAGTTCATGAAGCCGTGTGCAGCTTGACCTTGTCATGGCGGCCACGTTCACAGCACATCCCAGGACATGTCAATCCAAAGCGCAAGCTACAATTCGTTCGAACTTCCCGGTAATCTTCAAAGCTTATCGGGCTTAGAATAGTTGGATGCTCTTTCATCAAGTGCCTTCACCCGGGTTTGGCAGAAGAGTAAATTTAAGCTATTTCTGAGCTTGGACACCATGTGGTGGATATTTATTTGTGTTCGTTGAGCTTGGGAAACATGGCATTGGTGGGTTCTACGAAGGAACATGTACTCTTCCATCTCTTGCATTGCTTGATACTGGGCGTTGAGTAGAATCACTTGGCCATCCACATTTCGGAAAACAGGTAACGTTATGAACATCGCCACAATCCGAAAGCGTAAAGGTCCACTGTCTGGACCCGCAAGAGACAACGTTGAGGACTGAGTCACTCGGCGTGCCCAATGGCTCACTATCCCAGCATCAAATATAAAGACAATCAGTTGAAGTGTGAATCTTGTTGCAAGAGATACATGATCCCGTTTCCAACTAAAAGTCTGAGTCGAATCACCATTTCCTCCCAGTTGCTGCCATCTAGCATTCATCATGGCGGATGAGACACATGTTCTCGATCTCCTAGCGATCGATCAAGACATTTTCCAAGGCAAAACTGAGGTGGCCGACTTTTCTCCACTGCTTATCCGTCGAAGATTACAAGACGAGCAAGTCAATCGCGTATGTGATGATGAATCGATGGATGAGTCGTCCAAGATCGACGCCATTGCGGAAATCCGCGGATGGTTTCGTGGCGGGTCACCCTTGGTGGATGCATATCTGACGGAGCAGATCAGCATCGCCGAAGCAGTCGTTAGGATTACTGAGCCCCTCGAAGCCTCATGGACAACTGCAAATTTTGGAACATCATACTATCACGAAGAAATGATTGCGAGAACCCAGAGAGGCTACTGGACTGAGGAGGAAGCTTTAGAAAGATGGGGTCCTGAAGAGGAGTTTCCCAAGCCGACTCCGATCAACGATGAAATCCTCGCTGAGTCCCAACTGTGGTCTTTATGGTACAACATCTTGCATGCGGCAAAGAAGCTACCGTGGACGGACAGCACGCAGCAAGAAAAACTTGTGGCTCTCGTCAAGGCCATCAAATCACGTCCTGACCCTCTTCCACCAAATCCCATGACTATACCCTTAAAAAGGAATTGGATTTGGTCCGAAGGAAAGCTCTGGAGCAATCTTCTCATGTTGGGACCAAGCGCTCGAGAGTGCTGGAACGACGACTGTGGATGCGGAGCCGGCTGGACCGTGCCGGAACAGCATGCCTGGACAAATGTCAACGCTTTTGTTGCACGCCTGGTGTCCAGTGGTACGGCAGTAACGTTTGACCGCTACGGCAGATGGGCTGTTGAGGAAGCCTTGGAAGTGCGTCCTCCTAAAGCCACCTCCCGCACGGTAGATGAAGTTACATGGCGGACTTTGCGGTTGACCGTGGCAGTCATATGGATTGAGGTTGCTGGGAGATACATGTTTAGCCAACGGGAGAAGGGGGAACCTGGACCTGACATTGACCTGAATACTCGTGGTAAACAAGTCCCGTGGTATGGAGTTGACAACACGACAAGTGCCCAGTGGAGGTTTTGGAGGCGGAGATTTGAGCAGGAGGCTGCTGATGAAATGTTATCCCTCGAGGTGCATAGGAGGGCTAAAATGGCAGCAACATTGATTGCAGCCTTTGAAGCGTCGGGGCTGTAGCATGCAGCCTGGGAGTGATGGGGTGAAGGATCTTGCATTGGCCAAAAACTCTAAACTATGAGATTCACTAAGCTCATTTCACTTAGATTTATTCGTGGTTTTTATCGTAAATGTTCATTTGAGACCATACCGATATTAGTTTAACATTCATTTACATGTCTGTACACACTTCGGGATACAGGTGTTGGTATACCTGCTCGATCTTTGACTCTGTACTTCGGGGGTCTAAATCAGCGAACCTCCGGTCTTGCTCACACAAGCACGACTTACGGGTGGTTTTTTGACGGCAAAGTGAATGGTGAAAAGGCATTTCAATAACCGTTCACTTTAAGCAACCTCTCTATGTGAGGTTTCTTGTTCGTGTGCCCCGAGTCTTGTGGCGCTCAGGAGCAAGTGCAGATCGACGTCCTGTAGGCAAAGGCGAGCTGAAGCTCTGGAGAAGTGTAATATCCGCAATAGAAGACGTTGCCATGATGGTCTGAAATAGGGAGGCAGAAAGTTGATTGAAAGATGATTGAAGCGTTGAATGGAATGATGGGCAGAAGAGACTGTGTTTTGGTTTGAGGCAGGAATCAGATGGATTATGTCGCGGATGATGAAGGTATTTATAATTTTCTTTCCCAGTGAAAGCACCACTGCGAGTTGTATGCTCTTGATTGTTGGTTGTTGGTTGTCGGGTCTTCTCATACCGGATCCAAAGATGTCAGGAGACTCCCTTGTACTTGGTAGTAAGTCGGTTGGTAGCCCAGCGCATAAGCCTATGGGAACGGCTCTGGGATAGGTAGGTTCTCATTTGTAGCTGGCCACTCTCTTTAGAACCAACACTACCCGTCAGCCCAGGGTTTCAGCGGTTACAGGTCTTGGCTGGTTCTGATTCGGTGAGCTGATGGAGATGACATGGTCTTTGTCTCCCAGACCTCTCCACTGGAGCTAAAAGGGTAGTAGGTAGTACTCCGTACTCCCCGGTAAGTTTGGAGCCATCAAGCGCTTAAGGGACAGACATGCGCCAATGCTTGGTGTTCCTCGCCGTTTCTGTTACCGAGCACTTACGTACAGACCGACATAACCGCGCGCCTGCCCAGGTCATTGTGGCCTGAGCGACCTACAAAGTAAACCAGCCTGTTACCTAGATACCTAGGTAAGGTAGCGGTGGTAAACAGGTGGGTAGTGGAGTTCGTTTACCTAGCCCGACCTCCTCTAACCTTTGTACCTGGTATCCAAACTAAGCACAAACATCAACACCACGCACGAGGACCATCATACTTCGATTTTCGACCTCAAGCGACGCTTCACGCAGACAACGACACAATATGGAGAAGCGAGAAACGTCGAGCAATGTCCCAGACTTCCCCTATCACCCGGAGCGTAGACTCACCATCAGGACTCACGTTCCTCCTGAACCATTTGGCCCAGGACACTACAAAGAAGATGCGCCTCGCCCCATGGTTCCCGCTCCAAAGTATAAGACAAACCTTGAATGGTGCTTACAGAATCCGCCCGTCGAAACACCCCCTCCAGAGGACCTCATAGTCTACACCCTTTGCATCGTCGGCGAGGTCGCTTGCAAGCCGGGCCGAAAGGTGCAGCTGGTAAGCTGCTATATTGAAGGGGCCAAGGACAATCTCTACATTGCTAAGATCTACGATGCCCTCTACTGCGAGTCCGGCGGGGAAGATATCACATGGTGGTCGGACCTGCGCTATGCACGGGAAGCTTCGGCGTACCAGGACCTTGGTGATGCTGACTTGGACGGCAAGTATACGCCCAAGTACTTTGGGTCCTGGACTTTTGACCTGCCTGCTCCTCAGCAGAGAAACCCGACCCGGCCCGTCCGTATGATCATCATCGAGTACATTCCGGGTCCTTCAATATGCGAGATCCTGGATGGAGACCTGGCCTCTCGCATCCCGCGCGAAGGACGCCTAGGGGTAATGGCTGAGATTGCTGAGATGTGGGTTCAGCTCAAAAAGGCTGGCGTGCAGCATGACGACATGGCACCAAGGAACGTCATGCTACGAGGTTTGGATCTGGAGCAGAAAGGCACTTATAAACTCAAACCTGTTCTCATTGACCTCGAGATGTCATTAGCACTTGGACGCGACTCCTGTAGGTACGGTCTGAGTCAGGATCCCTTGGCGAGCCATCCAAAATACTGGCTTGGCTTGAGGTGCCCGGAGGAATGGCATGCTTGGGTGCCAGAGCCTGAAAGCTCGAAGGATGCTTCTTGGAGAGCATGGGTTCTTAGGATATTTGAGGGCAGGGAGTTTGCAACAGACGAGATATGGGAGGAGATGTGGGAGGAGAGAATACGGGAAGACGCTGCTTCCAACACCACCACTGGCCGAATTTAGTTTACATTTTTACAAGGACTCTTGATAATGACTTTGAAGAAATCTCAGAAGACCATGAACCATACTCGATAATTTAGAGCACAGCCATCATCCTAAAAGAGCCCTGTAAGCGAGTTCCATAACATCATTTTTGTTCATCAGAGCCATGGTCCTGGCCGTGCAAGAATCGGTTGATCCAGGTCGGCCAGGCCCGAGTGCGACAAAGAGGCCAGCCGATCGCAATGAAACCTACGGTGGATGCGGTACACGACTGCCAAATGGGAGCTCTTAATTAGACGCCTTCACCAGGGCATGACTGGGCGCCTGGGGTTTCTTGGTTGGCACCTGGGCGTCCACAATGAGAAAGGTCACTGACATTGACCTTAGTACGAGCTGCCCTGGCCTGGGTCGCCTTGATCCGGGTCTGTACAGTGTGATCAATCTCCCACTGAGCGGGCCTAAACCCTCGTTCTTGGACAAACTCTGCATACAGATCTGTGAATGTATTGCAGAGGATGATATCTTCTTGTTTTTATTACACTACTTACCCACCATTGTGCCCACCCTCTGGAGCAGCGCCCTTTTCGCCATGATGACCTTGACTCATCCACCAACCATCTCTACCCACAATCTTGGTTCTGCCAAGCGTTGTTGGCTGTTGTGCGCTCCCACATTCCCTGCACAATATGCCCATCGGACCGGCCCATTTGTTTCAAGCCGCAGACCAAGACTGTTGCCTAGCGTAGCGGCACCCAAATCCTTGCTTGTCACATTGGTGGGTAGGCGCCGTGCATCGCATCACAGGCGCTGGACCAAGCAGGCAGCAACGTTGATTGCAGACTTTGAAGCGTCGGGGCTGTAGTAACGGCAGCAAAAGCAAAAGCATGCGATGTAGTCAGGGGACCTACAACTACCAGGCTGGCCTCGATGTGTGTGCGTTCATCAGCGTGTGTTCTGACAATGCGAAGATGCTGTTGTCTAGAATCAATCATTATGATGGAGTAGGTACGTGGAGCGAGGAAAAAAGAACAACAGTGTATATAAACAATAGTGGCCTTGCTACCTGCAGGGCCAAAGAACAGAGTTAAACAATAAAGGGATCATCAGGCTGTAGCATACAATTGACGTCACCCGTTAGCCAGAGCCAGAGAACAATGTGGGATTTCCCGTTCGTGTGCCCTAATGGGATACAGACCAGTGACTTCGAGGAGGCCCCCTCTGACGATAAAGACAATATCAGATCAATAGATAACAATTAGTTAGAAAATTCGATTGAGAAAAGCTTGACACTTGTGGCTGCGGCGGATGTCAAAGATTTCCAGCCACCTGTATACCGAGCCAGAGAACAATAAGTGGAATTAATCGGTATGACTTCTACGTTAAAATAACTCTAGTAGCTCTATACCTATACTCTTCTCATTCTCATTCTCCTTCTCCTTCTTCAAGCAGACAGCCTAATGGTCGCGACGCCTCTGTCGATCATAATACCTTTGATCTAAGCCATGAGTATAATATTGATGAGCTGAAGTGCTCAGAGGGGGTGCATTGGGACGGCCATACTGAGGCCGCTCTGCCTCCCTCACGATTGTTCGTGGTGTCGCAGCGTGGACCTCCTTCAGGGACAACCGACCCATACCCAAGTCATCTTGTGGGTATGTCTTGTAAGCGCCTCCTTGATAACGGTAGGCTCGGTCATCAAGGCCATAAGCCGCGCGTTGCTTCCTCAGCTCAGCGTCGTTGCCTCCGTTGCCTCCGTTACCTTCGTTGCCCCCGGCACGGTCTCTCGTACGTGGTGATCGACGTATGTCTGTCGGCGCTTTGTATCCTCCGTTTGGTGGTGGTTGCAGTTGGCCGATTGCGCTCTGTAATTTCGAACTGACGGGGGGTAGAGGGTTCCCTCCTGCAGAGAATGCTAGATAGGCGCCTTGTACAAATCCAAGGAGGGCTAGGCGCATCTCCTTGGGATTTGTGATAACTGTTAATCGGCACCACTCCCCCCCGCTGTCCCCGTCGAGGAAGACGAAGACGAAGATAAAGACGAAGACAAAGAGGAATGGAGATAGAAATTTGGCTAAAGTTGCTCAGGTGTAAAGATGGATGATCAAAAGGAAAAGAATCTACTGACTGTTGTGACAATGTGCTCGGTCAAGCTACCTATTTATACCGGAATCCCCAGCGAAAACCCTCTGTCTCTGCCTGTTAGTTTCTACTATTTCGATCTGTCATTGTTGGTTGTTGATTGTTGATAGAGGGGCTGAGGCTGTCATGAGAGCAAATGTAAAATAGCCAAGCAGCGTTCCGTGGGGCCAACGCAGCCGCCGGCCGGCCACCGACCCAGCCCACAGCCCCGGAATCAATCCGGAGCAATTAGATGGGCTTTATAGCCGCCGGAGATCCAGACACAGAGAGGAGCTGTTGGTTCTAAGAGAGAGAAGCGAGGAGTGGTAGCTTGGACAAATGGCAGGACTGAAATACCCCGGTTGAACTAGGCATACATGACCCCAACCACGACACGGGTATGGAGAGTCCCTGTGGGCTTCTGAGTCAGGCGCCCTGGTGGTAGATCATTCATTCATTCACCTTACAACCAACAGCTGCCCCATTATCAACCCCTCCCTAGTCGTCCGGCTCTTCGTTGTCCTGTCTTTGCTGCCAACTTAGAAGACAGTAAAAAGCTGTGAATATAGCCATTCTCTGCCATAGTTGAATGCTCGCCATAGAACCGACTCAATATATACAACCAATTGTTCGCTGCAATAATTCATCGCAGGTGAGCAATCATCAGCCAACTTTTTGCCCTTGAAAGCTGACACATCGCCAAGGTCGGCGGGCGCTTAGAACAACCATCCATGGCATTGCCGAGGGGGCCAAAGGGGCCTACTAAGTAGGTGGCCCATCTCCACCATCGCGCGCGCTTATGTGTACCGCTTCCGGTCAACTAATAAGGTACCTATGAAGGACCTCACCTCCTAGACGGCCGCACGCTACACTTTTCAACCTAAGTTCCATCATTCTCACACCTACTTATGCAACAAACCCATCATGGAAGAACCAGACGCTGCCGAATTTCCCTACCGCAAAGGCCTTCAGCTCACCATTAAGGCTCACGTCCCTCCGGGTCCGTTTGGTCTTGGGTTTCAACAAAAATGTGTTCCTCGCCCCGGCTTCACCCCAAAGTATGAGAAGAAGCTTGACTGGTGCCTTAAGCATTCCCCCGTCGAAACGGAGCCTCCAGAAAACACCGTTGTTCGGACGCTGCACATCACCGAAGAAATCGCCTGCAAGCCCTATCGCAGCGCACAGGTGGTAGGCTGCTACCTCGACGGGGTCACGGAGAGGCTCTTTGTCGCCAAGATCTACGATGCCCTCTGGTACAATTCTAACACTGACGATGTCACACTTTGTTCTGACTCTCGCTACTCCCGAGAGGCGGCAGCATATGAGGCGATCCAAAAAGTACGGTTGGACGGCATTTACTCACCCCAATATCATGGCTCTTGGGCCTTTGATCTGCCTGTCCCCGGCCGAGAAAACCTGACTCGGCCTGTTCGCATGACAATCACAGAAAAGATTGACGGGCTATCTCAGTACGACGTCTTGAACATGAACTTGACTTCTCGCATTCCTCCCAAAGACCGCCTCGAGATACTCGCCATTACGGCTGAGATCTGGAGTGAGCTCGAGTATTACGGCATACGACACAACGATATGGCTCCAAGAAACGTCATGTTGGAGGAGTTAAATCTCAAAGACCCAGCCATGTACAAACTTCCCAAAATTTACCTTATCGACTTTGAAACATCGCATCTCCTGTATCACAAAGACTCTGAGCGTCGCCCGGGGCTGGAGGGATCCTCTCCACGTCACCCGAAATACTGGCTCGGTAAGTATTGCCCAGAGGAATGGCTGGCATGGGTACCAGAACCTCAGCGCTCGGACCCCGATGCCTGGAAGTCATGGGTTCTTCAGTTGTGGGACGATGCCGAATATACAAAGGTCGAGTTCCTGGAGGATTCGTCGTGGAAGGACTACAAGCTAGATTCCAAGCCCGAGTCCAAGAATGCAGCTATTCCCACCGTCGAGTCGCCTCGGGCACGTTAGGCACGACAGAAATCGTCAAGGAGATGTATTGATAGGCTTCGTGACTCTCCTCCGTCTGTTTCAAAGACGGCTAGATGATGAGGGGTCTTTTGCATTCGACAGGAGTGTGCTGGATGGCTCAGGAAAGATTCGAGGACGTGAGAATGGCTGGCCAATCGCAATAACGAGAGTGTTTTAGATAGCGAATAAAGCGTCTTGGTGTCATTCCTTTAACAAATACCTTGGTACCCCCGTTCAGACGTAAACCTTCATGTCTAATAGTACGTGCGCTACTGCTGGTTAGAGGCATCTTGGGATTCTTATCATCCGCATCCACCCCTCCCCCACCATACTGATAAGTGCAAGATAAGCCACGACCATCGACTCACTTCACCTCTTCCACTCATCCTGAGTCCCCTCAAGCACTCACCGAGAAATATACCATCACCATGGCCCCTCCACCTAAGCTGAGCTTCCACCCACCCCTGCTCAATTCTGCTTGTCCCTGGGCCACCGGCATCGAGGACCTCCGCCAGCTCCTCCAATGCCCTAGCACAGGTGCCGTAACCACGCGCACCTCGCTCCTCCGCGGCTTCAAGCACGACGATGCCGCCCATCGCTACCTCTTCTTCGATCCTTCCACGGGAAAGCCTGGCTTCGGGACGTCCTCCAACTCTGAACCTCCAGAGTCCTCCCCGCTCTTTGCTTCCGCCAGCCTGAACAGCCTCGGTTACAGCCCTCATACCCTCAACGAGTACCTCGACATGATACGAGAGCTGGCGCGGGACCCTGAGCTTTCCGAAACCGGCAAGACCTTTATAATCAGTGTCACAGGAAGCGCTGCTGATGTTCGTGAATGCTACGACATCATTGTCCTTGCTGCCCCTTCTGTCCCTTTTCCGCTCGCCGTGGAGATCAACCTCAGCTGCCCAAACATTCCCGGTGCGCCGCCGCCAGCCTATGACGGCGCCGCCCTCACGCGCTACCTAGAAGCACTTCCAGAGCAACCATCTATTCCCATCGGAGTCAAGGCGCCGCCGTATACCTATCACGCGCAATTTGTCATGTTTATCGATGCGCTCAAGCCACTGGCAAGTCGCATCAGCTTTGTCACCTCCACCAACACGCTGGGCTCATGTCTGGTTCTCGACGAGTCCACGCAGCTCCCCGGGTTAGGCTTCGGTGGCATGGCCGGTCCACCTTTGCATCCTCTCGCGCTCGGAAACGCAGCTACGATTCGACGCATGCTAGACGAGGCAGAGACGCTGAATCATATCCAGGTCATTGGCGTGGGAGGCGTGGGCGATGGGGACGGCTATCGAAGATTCAAGAAAGTAGGCGCTTACGCTGTCGCTGCAGGAACTGCTCTGGGAAAGCATGGCACTGGTGTATTCCAAAAGATAGAAGAGGATTTGCAAAGTGTCTGGGAGTAGCATTCGATATCATAAATAGCTCTTGAAGTTAAATACATCAAGGGATTCTTTTCCTTCATTTAGGCCAAAATTACACTTCGAATCCGATCATTTGCACTCGTACTCATCAGTGAAAGCAAGTACGATCAGACCATCCCTAAAAATATCCCCCATTCTTCCACTTGCCCTTGGTTTCCTCAATCATAGTTATGGCGCCATGCACCAACTGACACAATTCCTCTACATCCTCCCCATCGCCAGGCGCTGCCCGTACGACCTCCTCTCCAATCCGTCGATACTCGGCAGCAAAGATGTCCCAAAGCTCCTGGTCCTCTGTGCGAGAACTACCAGGCTGTGGGAAATATGGGTCGTTTCTCCAGAAGGCCCGCGCAATCGACTCCAGACCCGATTCGTCTGCGCTGATGGGTCTACAGCAGTCGAAATCGAGCAACCACACGGCATGCTGATCAAGCGTATCCGCATCCGTATATTGAGACCTTGGGGCCCCGAGAGCGAATTCCACGTCGGCAGCGTTTGTCCGGACCTTCCAATGCAGCATGGCCAAAGCCTCGGCCATGGCTCTGGCGTATTCCTGGCGTGGGAGTCCGAGTTCCTCCACCTGATCGGCGTGAAGAGGGTAGTTGCGAAGGCTGAAGAAGCGCAGTGATCGGGACTGCTTTTGTCGCCGACGACCGAGATAAATTCGAACCAGGCAATGCTCATCACTGGTGATGTCCAGGCCATCTGGGGCGTATGATCTGATGAGGAGCTGCTGAGCTTGCGCCGACACTGGCTTGATCTTCTCGCTGACCATGGCTCTGCATCCCTGTGAGCCAGGTGGTAGAAGAGGTAGGAGGCTGCCCCATCTCTCATCCTGAACATCCACCAAGCCAAAGCAGTTGGGAACCAAGGTGCGTGAAAGGTTCATGGAACATGCCAGCGTTTGGACAGAAATCTCGTTCCCGATATCCCTGCCGGGGCTGGCGTCCTCTCGCTTGACCACAAGAGCGGTGGCTATGTTTGGTGAGGATAAAGTGCCCCAAACCGAGCCGCAGTGCCCGTACCCAATGCGCTCCAGAGATGGGGCGGACAAGGGGATGCTTTGAGAGCTCATTTCTGCTGGATCCAGCGCGATCATGTTATGGCTTTTCGTCAGAATTGCGCAAATCTGTGGGTGATGCATGCGAGATGAATGATTGTATATACGAAGGAGAGAAAAGGTAAGAAGGAAAGTACTTGAAGGCAGGGAGGAGTCAGAAATTAAATACAGGGGCCTCCTGATCTGACTTTGTTTAAATGATTTGAACCTGGGAATATCCAGAGTTTATTCCTGAAGGTTCGAACGACTTAACATATATAGACTTGACTGAATCCCAACATCCCCTTCATAGCTATGTCTCATCGAAAACAATGAAGCCAATGCGATATTCTGGTGTTGGATGCCGGTATCGATGTGACTGTATCAAATACGACGGAAATGTGGTAGAGAAGGAAAGGCCCAGACAATCTTTGACGAAAAAAATGGGCAAACTCTTAACCTGCAAAAAGCTCACCTCTACACGTGTGTAGAGGCTACGAAAAACCCCGGTGGGTTTTTGCTCCGTCGATTCGTCGGTTCGTCGATTCGTCGGTTCGTAGGTATCGTCGGTATCGTCGGGCCACGGTCGTCGATGTCGTCGGTATCCAGGGGCTATCCAGGGGGGTCCAGGTAATATCCAGGTGGTGTCCAGGTGGTATCCAGGTGGTATCCAGGGTATGGTCCAAGGGGTTCACAGTGGCGGGACTCTACTCATTTGCCAGCTCATCTCTCACACACACGAACACTCACACTCACATGCACACACACCCAGAGTCTATAGTGGCGGGGAGTATAGTGGCGGGGGGTCTACAGTGGCGGGGAGTCTACGGTGGCGGAGATCACGATAGCGGAGAGTCTACGATGGCGGGGGTCTACGGTGGCGGAGGTCTACGGTGGTGGAGGTCTAGGATATCGAGAATTTGTGTCGTCGTGTGTCGGGGTTCGAACAGAGGTGTCGTCGTTAAGGTTCGGCATCGGCGGGTGGTGTCGTCGTGTCGTTGCTATGGGGTTCGTGTCGTCGTCGTGTGGCCATTGCGTAACTCGGTCGGTTCGGTCGGTTCGATCGTATGCGGTTGTCGACGGGAGGTATGGAATTGATGTCCGCTATAAGGCTTCCTGTCTTGATCCCCTCCTGGGCGAATCCATGCTTCATGTTGAGGCCAATTTGCCCCGACTGCACATCGTAGCACTGAAGTGACGACCAACCAAGGAAAGAAACCACCCTCAGCAGCAAGGCTCGAGTGAGCCTTCCATCCCATCTGCATTCAGCATGGCAGAATGCTTGGAACGAATACAGCCATGCTGATGTCCAGGTATTCCATATTGCAGTTGGCGTGCTGATGTGAACATACGTGGATAGAGGTGAAGTTGAATGGGCAGCCCCTGTGCATTTGCTGGTGTGATGTGTGGTTGACAGAAGCCACCGAAGGCTGGCTGGCTGGCGATGTGTGTCGGAATAGAAGGGATTGTCGGTAAAAAGAGTTGCCATGGCAGAAAGCATATTGCGTTGCTGGGTGAGTCACATTCGCAAAAATGCATGTGACTTGTACGATGACAGCTCACGTGAAGAGCCTGCCTGTGTTGAAAGTATATCGTGGCGCAGGAATCATTGGAAATGATGGGCACAATGCTTCTTCCCAGAAGAAAAGGGGCTGTCATGATCGGAGACCTATCGGCGCTCTGGTCAGTACATCGTAGCATCAAGTGTCTACTAAAAATTAGACCTCACACCTCCTAAACTTAGCCAATACCCTCTAGGTAAGAGACCCTCGAAGCAGAAACAATCCTCTTTGGTCCGTAAATCAGGGAAGGTCGAGAGCATCGATGATGCCTGACTTTGGGCTCTCGTGGCTTCATGGGCGGGGAAGGCGAGGTAGTGTCGCACCTGCCTTTCGTTGCAATCCCTTCCTCTTCATAGTAGAGCAATACTCAATTGGATAAGGGCCCTATTATCGCTCGATTGAAGACACAGGAGTCGCGCAAATTTGTCTTTTTCCAGTGGGAAAAAAGGTTGAGGTTGAAAATGGAGCCGGTGGGTACCTTTTCGCGAGATGATTAGGCGGTAAAGAACGGCAGAATGGAGGGGTTGAGGGGCAGAAGAGTTGGCGGGGCAGTTTCCTCTCGACCAAGGTCGTTAACTAATACTGGGAAGTGGAAAGATGGGAAAAGGTCCTGAAAGACATCAAAGTACTATTTTGGGCTCCTATTTAGCCTGTACTCTATGAAGACAAGTTTCCTGCCAAGATGGGTATAAACGCTCCTCGAAAATATTCGCTTCCAACCAACGCCCGTGCAAATGCAAAGTTTGTAATGTAATTATACGCTTCCCCTCACACCCTCATTATGCTCCAGCCGGGGAACTGATGACGACTTCCAGTGGCCAGACGCCAACTTGGAACTTAGGCCAAGAGACAGCTTGTCCAGCACTCTGGCAGGCTTCTCCTTGGGCCTCTCTGCGAGCATCCTGTTCATGACGAGCTCTTCCATCGGTGTTTCATCATCCTTACGGCCATCGGGCGGGCCAAGCTTTCGGGGGCATGGATCCACCATGCGCCTAGCATCCCGGACGCATTCCAAGAAGACAGGGTACGTGATCATTATGACGGCTTGTAGTGCAATCACGACGATGTAAGCGGATCGGACAGTGCCGCCACTGACGATAATCCCGTACATGATGAATTGCATGAAGCCTGCGCCCGATGCGCCCATGGTGATAAATGCTGCGGCTCGTTTGGTTCGCCTTCCTTGGCCGCGCAGACCAATCGCGAATAGCAGCGGCCAGATGGGACCCTCGGCGAAGAAGAAGAGAATAATCGGGATGACGAGTAGGTCAGGATTGGAGGGTCGCAGGACCACTGGTAGCAGCGCGAAGAGGAAGCACAGGGCGACACTGGCGGTGAGTAGCGTCCGAGGCTTGGGGAGGCGAGGGTGGGAGACGGATAGGTAGCAGAGATATCCGACGAGAAATCGAGAGACGGCAAATGCCGTATGGCCAATGAGCAGGTAGTCCGGGATGGCAAGGGCGATGCCCTGTGGATGATCTTCGACCGCCGAGACACTTTCGGTGACATCAGTCGCAGTATCATGTCCTCCAATGTGGCTGTGGGGTAGGACGGAGAGCACGAGGCTTCTAAAAAAGATGCTGTTGCATTCCTGTGCACCAACATAGAGGTATTGCGCAAGCACGGCCAAAATCAGGCTGACGGTGCGAAGCTGCAAGCCGCCGATGCATCTCTTCTTCGGGTTGACAGGAAGGGTCTTTTCCAAGCGTTCGAGCTCGTCGTCGCTGACCTCGGGCAGAGGCATGTAGTAGAAGAAGAGGGCGAGGGCTACACAGAGAAGTGTGATGGCCAAGTAGGTCCACTGGACGTTGATGAGGGTGAGGCTGCTCGAGGAGCCGCTGCCGTTGATATTCCTGAACAGAACCTTTTGTGCGAGCACCCCGCTGAGCACGCTGCCTACTCCCTGAACACCCTGGGCGAACAGCAAGCGCGACTCACCATACTCGCTTGGGCCGCACAAGATGACGAAGCAGTTGGCGGCGACCTCGAGCACCGAGAGGCCAAAGCCTACGACGAAGCTACTCAGGACGAAGCCTCCGAACGAGTTGGTGACGGCTGAGGGCCAAAATATGATGGTACCGCAGCCGTAGATGCATAGGCCGGTGATGAAGGTGATCTTGAAGCCGCCGACGCTCTCCGTCTCGTCCTTCTGGTGGCGCTTTGTGCGATTGTGCTCGTCTCGGCGCAAAATCCACTCGCCCACCAACAGAGGGCCGAAGAAATAGCCACCGCCAAAGTAAGCGCTGGTCAAGCCCAAGGTCTGGGCTGTGGTCATGCCGTTGACTTGGGCGACAACCGTATTGAGGGTGTTGAGAAGGCCGTAGGAGAATCCCCAGAGCAGGAAGAGAATGGATACGATGGTGCAATATTTTAGCGACTCAGAGGCATTGGTGCGGAGCATGCTTTTGGGCTTTGCCATGTTCACGAAGCCAAAGTAGATGGCGTTTTCCTGCGTGGAGGATGTCATATTGGTGAGATTCGAGTGCGCTCGGTGAGCACGATCCATAGTGGGGCTGCTTCCGTCGGCACTGGAGGGTCCCAGCATGTCTGGGGTGGTTAGGAAGTCGATGGCGGTGATGGGAGCATTCGGGTCGCTGCTGATGTTTTCGACGACGGGGGCAGCTGAGGGCTGTACAATGGTCGAGCTTCCGCTGTTCCTGGTAGAATGAGTCTCGTCCGACTCGTTGGGTCCCTTGCTGACGGATGAAAGCACAACGGAGCCATTCGGGTCTTGCAGCATCGCAGGGAGAAGCTTGAGGAAGAGAGGTTTGAGGGTCGGGATGCATGCGCATATCATGCCCACGTTGACCTCGACGGCGCTCCACATGAAGGAGAGCGAAGCGTTCCAGGCAAAATCGGCTTGCCCGCCAAACCTGGACTCCGGATCGGTGGATGAGCCGGTGGGCACATGGGTGATGGCTTGCTGCAGATAGAAGATGCGGACGACGTCGAGAACGGTGACCATGACACCAAGACTAAAGGTGAAGACAAGGATGATCTTTTGTCTGATGGGGAGGCGCATGCCGGTAAGAACGGGAATGGGCATGGCGAGAATGGCGAGATCGGTGATGATGTTGACGGGCGCGGCGCAGATGAACTCGGTGAGCAGGGGAATGCATCGCGTACGGTCAAACGGGCCGGCCTCCCATGCGGACTGGACGGGTCGGCATTGGAAAATGTTCATAAAGGTTAGGACGGTGCCGGCGAGGTTGACGACGATGAGGGTGGCCCAGGACGTGTAGCGGAGGACGACCTGGGTATTCTTGGCGAGTCGCAAGTAGAAAATGAGCACGCTGGTCTTGGTAGCCATGAGGGCCGGGTTATAGAGGATGGAGAAGACATATTCGCAGCGGCGCAAGGTGGGCCAGTTCTCGGGGGAAATGTCTGTATCGTATCTGCCGAGGCCATGGACGACGCCGAGGTCAATAGTGAAGGAGAGGAAGAAGCTGATGATCCAGGCGAATATGATGACCTTGTCGTCGCGGCTGATGTTCTTGACTATGAAGGCGCGCGAGTAGACCCGGGCAGCCAGAAGAATGGAGGCGAGGACCAAGGTGGCGGTGGTGACGGCAAAAACAGCTGGCCCGCGGTCAGGAACATGGCGAGAGTCGGAGTCGGACGACATGGTGGTGAGACGACGACATTGGCGAGGGAGTCGTCAACGATGATGATGCGAAGCGGCTGGTCAGGACCTGGGTAGTAGTGGTAATGGACAGAGAGCCGATGCCATGGTAATTCGCGAGACGGAGCCCGGCGCGAAGAAAAAGAGAAAAGGTGTGGTGAGGGATGTTTGAGGTTAAGGTTGCGAGAGGTGAGTCGAGTTTGAGTTGGAGCGGATGGCGCGTGGAGAGTTCAAGTTGAAAGTTTCGATGATGGATGAGACAAGGGAAAACGGGCGAAGGCCATGAAACAAAAACCGGCAAATAGAAGTCAAGGGCCAAGGTCAAGGTCAGGGTCAAGGTTGGTCAAGGGCGGGAGGGAGAAAATGAATTGGCTGGGGTGCACGGAGGGTGGCTCCAATGACAGCGGCAAACAGGTAAATGGATGCAGATCGCCGGATCCCTGATCCCTGATCTTGGGCTGGTCTCGTGTGTGATTCCCCAGACTCAGCACTGAGGCTCACCCGCCTGGGTGATGAGGGCTGACCGGGCGGGCCTCGGCTTTGCCTGATCAAGTGAAGGGAACGTTGCGCGCAAATGAAAGGACCGTGCGAACTTGAGCTAGGTGAGGTTGAGACGAGGCCGGGGACTGACTCTACACCATTCGTGGCTTGCAGGCTGAAGGGCTGAGTTTGAGAATAAGTATCCGAACCAAAGTAAGTCGGTGAGGGACAATAAGAAGAATAAGAAGAAGAGGAGGAGGATAGCGTCCAACGGGCCCCGATGGCGATGCAGATGCGGTGAAGGTCACCAGCTGCTTGGTGCCTGGTGGACGATGGCCGGGCGGAGAGGCGGATAGGCGGGTAGGCGGAGAGGCAGATAGGCGATGAGGTCGCGTGAAGCTGGACCTAGCTCCCTCTGAGGTCCTGGTCCTAGTCCTAAGGCTGCTAGAATAATATGTGACAAGTGCCGAAGTGCCAGAGTGGAGGATACGGCACGGAGAAAGCAGCGATGACCTGGTCAATCAAGGTCAAGGCTACAATACTGAATACTGAATACGGCACAGGACAAAGGAAAATAGGTATGGGGAGGCCAAAATATCGCTCGGGGCGGCGATGGACCGGTCGATGCGGTGTGGGTAAATCTATGGACCTATGTGTTGGTCAAGGCGAAGTCTGTGATGCAAGTGATGTGGATGTGATGCGTGGATTGGCGGCGCTCCAAGTGGTGCCTTATTACTGCTGGGTACGTACAGCGTACAGGTAGGGTAGGTTTGGCAAATAGCGGGGTGGGCGAGGCCGACAAGACAAGACAAAGGAGCTGCCAATGAGCACAAAAGGGAGAAGAGGAGGAGGAGGAGGAGGAGAGGATGGAAGCAGAATGAAATGGAGAGGGGAAGCAGGAACGGTATGGTAGACGTCAGGCCTAGGCCGCCTTGGAAGCCGACTGGGAATCGGACTGGGCGGCACCGACAAGGCATCGCCAAGAGGGAGAAGAGAAAATTCGTGCAGGCACGGATAACCTTGGGCCGAGAAAAAAAAATCCAGATGAAATGAATAATAAGAAATGGAGGATGCCGTTTGGGAATGGCCCCGGCCCCAGCAATTGCCCTGGACGAGAGCAACGCTTTACGAAATGACCCAGTAAAAACGAGGTGAGGACGTAGACGAGGGGCTCCACAGCACCAGCACAGCCGAGACAAAGTAGAGGGCGGCTATGCGGCTCCGATTATCCTCTTCCAGCGCACACAAGCCTGCCTCCTGCCTGCCTGTGCCTGCCTGCCATGCTGTCGCGAGGGCGAGTCACATTGCCCTGGGGAGGCCGAGGCCATGTCTCAAACTCAGAAGAGCGAGCTGGAATGCCTCGTGTCTAAAAACGATGTGATGTTTTTTAAAAATAAAAAATAAAAATAAAATCTTATTTTTATTTTGGCCGACACACACGCTCTCCCCATCCACATCCCAGGTTGCTCGCCAAAACGACACCGAGCGGGCGGTTCGGCTGGTGCCAGAGTGGAATGACGTCGTAATGGGGGGAAAACTGAGCAAAAAGCAGAGCAAAGATAGAAAAAAGACGACAAGAAAAAGTGGCCTCTCCTCCACATTTGGCTCCTCTCCACTCAGCCACCAAAAGACCCAAACAAAACCTCTTGAACCCACCCACCACGACCTCTCAATGGGGTTCATCAAGGGCACACCAGTACATACGAGGGGAAGGGCGCTGCCTTAGTATGGACTGGCTGCCGACTCGGTTTGGCTCGTCAGGTATGCAGCGAGCAACTTGAAACTCGTACGCCCCCGTGACCACCTGGGCATGCTGGCAGTTCTCCCTCGCAATCCATCCGTTGCTGCTGTTTTGTATCTTTTTTTTTTTTCCTTCTGCCCGCGCAACAGCCGAAATTGGCCCTTTTACTCCTCCCCGCCTTTTTTCCAGCCCTGGTGACATGTACAAATTCCCCGTGTGCCCACCCTGTCCTCCTCCTCCTCCTCCACCGTCTACCGTCGGTCATCGCCACAAAGGACCCTGAAGAACGATTCTCCATTGCCCAAGATTAGGCGTGACTCGTTTGTTGGGAAGGCGAGCCAATTCCCCATTTGGGGGTAGAGAATGACACGGGAGGATTCGTGGGGGAAGCAAGGACCCTCTCGTGGCTCTTCCAAGCGTGTCGTCCTGGACCATCAAAACACTTGCCGTACGTAGTCCATAGGCGCCTCCGAGTCTCACCGCAAGAGTGCCATTGCTCAGACCGGCTTTTCCTTCGCTGTTATCAGACCCTCGTCGTAGTATAGGCCATCTTCATGCGACTCCCTGTGCCTCTCCCCGCGTCTGCTATGAAAAGAAGCATTTTTCTCCGGTGTCCGCGCTACCAGCCAGGCCAAGAACTCTAAGACACTACAGGGTATAGTCCAATTTGATACCCAGTCACTATCACAACGCTACCAGTCAATAATCTCGTTCCCATCCTTCGGGTCTTTGCAAAACAAACGTCGGCACGTGGGATCAACGCCGTTGGGTGGCATGCTACGCAGAGCCAAGATAGATTGATCTCTGCTTTTTTTGCTTTTTTTTCTTTCCCACCCTCCCCGCAATCCATGATGCAGCATCTTCTCAGAGCATGGACCACGTCAATACCAGCGGAGCTGACGCAGGCATGCCGACGCACTCATTCCGCTGTCGACATGGTCATGATCACCGTGCATTCAAATCTTTGGTACAGCCAAGCAAGCTTGATTTCCCTCTGCAGCCACCGCTTGGCGGCAGGGTCAAGCTGAGAAAAGGATCAGCCCATCCGTCAACCTAGCTGCCGTCGCCAACGAGCTTATCCTCCATGTCAGCATACACTCCGACGCCACCCTGGGGAAAAGTAACATGCCACCACGTTTGTGAGGGCTCACCAACACCTCTGTCGTCTACCCCGCATGGCGTTCGTGGCTGCTACATCAGCCCTGTCTGGCTTGGTGAGGCCTGCCAAAGCGCGTGCTGGCAGTATGACTGACACTTGCCAGCGTCACCTGCAGACGTCAGTTGGCCAACAATGCACGCAGTGCCAGCCGCCTTTATTTGCCCTACGCACTTAGTCCGTCATGCGTTATTACATGCGGCCAAAGAACAAAGGCGGTGACTGGAAGAGGGTGACAGTGCAGACGTCGGTAAGACGAAATGGAAATCCCCACGCCGCTCATCCTGCATCGCGCAAATGTCCCGCGCATATCGGGAGCCTTCTCGCCATCACTTTCCCAGCGCCACCAGCCCTTTGTCACCATGTATTTAGGTAGAAACGTTCATTTAGGTAGAGGTAAGCTTATCCACATCACGCCATCACCAGCATCCTCGCCTTTCCAGACCAGCCACCTACCCTAGAGCTGATAAGAATACGACTTCCATCATGAACTTCAACTATTATTCATGTATGGATGATAAGAGGTGATACAGATTGATGAAAATAGATATTTTATACCTCAATTCATCATTTGGCAGAACCATTTAGATGCTCTCAAAACATGCCACCATGAAGATGCAAGATTCTGTTGTGTACACAATGTAGGAAATGGAGGACGAGAACTCCATCTACAGATAGGGCGCAACGGGTTGGCTTTAGAAAATATACTAATTCGTCGAGACTGTACATTATTCAACGTGTGAGAATGGCTTCCAGCAGACCAGATCCCACCAATGTTGGTTTGTTCACATACCGCATCCTATCATTCAGCGCACTTTGCCTATATTTGGAGCCTTGTGTTACGTTGCCGCCGCAGTGGCAACAGCCAAAGCTTATGATTGGGCATCGAGATGCAGAGATGCATCCCCAGGCAACAATCCCCTCAGCCCAATCTTGTCTCAGCCTCAATCACGTAGCCTCAACACTCGAGTGCCTTATAGCTAGCGGATTGTGCTACACCGCCTTGCCGCCATGGATATCGTTCAACTCTACATTCTTGATAAATGGTCACTTCTTTCTACAATCATCATAGCCTTTGCTTTGGGCGGGCTGGCTCTGCGAGGTTTGCGAACGTTGTCAGATCCTTCCCGACGTAAACCCCCAAGCCCGCCGCACCGCCAGTCCGTACGGCTCTCTCAGATCCATCCTCTCAAAACCGAGGCCGACACCGATGTGGACATCATTGCCCTCCATGGACTCAACGCCAAGTCACCCAACACATGGACGTGGGAAGACCCTAGAGATCATCACAGCGCGGGGAAATGTGTCAACTGGCTGGCGCATCCAGAAATGCTTCCCAAAATTGCGGGCCGCGCTCGCATTTTCACCTGCGACTGGCCCTCCAAGCTTTTCCTCCCATCTGAACTGGTGCAGAGGACGGACAAGGAGCTGGCCTTGCTCCTCCTGGATGCGATTCAGAGAGAAATCGGAGAGACGAGCAGTATAAAACGAGAGCATCGCCCGATAGTGTTTATTGCCTCCTGCATCGGCGGTATTATCTTGATCAAGGCGCTGGTGGGAGCCGATGGCACGCCTTATAGCAGTATCAGCAGAGCAACACGTGGCGTCATCTTCCTCGGCACACCCTTTCGAGGAACCTCATTCCAGGACATCGCAGCGTGGGCCGAACCTGGCTTAGGTATCTGGGCTTGGACTCGGAACCAGCAAAAGAGCAAAATTCTTGAGGATTTAAAGTCCTCAGCCTTTCACCTCGAATCGCTCGTACGCAGATTTACGCAGTTTTGCCAGACCCCGGATCACCCTTGCCACGCCTTCACCTTCTACGAGGGACGAAAGACGCAACTTCTTCGGAAGCCCTTTCCTTGGATGCCGCGCTGGCTACAAAACTGGCTTCTGACAGAAAAACCGGTAGAGTTCCTTAACTCAGACGACCTGTTCGAGGATTGCTAACGTTTCCAGCTCGTCGATGGGACTTCTGCAACTCTGGACATTGTCCCGCATCCCATTCAACTGGATCGTGGCCATGTTCAGATGAACAAATTTGAAGGTCCTGACTGCGATGACTACAAGCAAGTAGCTGCAAAGATACATGACATTCTTAAACAGACTCGCAAAGGAACACTCCTCGCCCAAGCGGATGCCTGGATACGCAAGCAATGTTACACCAGTGCCAGGTTGAGGATCGAACGTCTCTCTGGTGATCCACTACCCATGGATCGTTGTTACATCAACCTTGCCATCATAGAGGAACCCGAAGACGAACACCCTGGGCTCTCTCCCTTCTTGCCCACGAGCCGAAAGCTGGAAGAGAAAAGAGGGAAATGTAGAAAAATTGATCTGCCTAGACTTTTTGATTACCAACCAGAGAGGACACATGCAGCCCGAAGGATTTTGATTCAAGGACATGCAGGTGTGGGAAAGACAACACTCTGTAAGAAGATTGTCTATGAGTTTTCCAGAGGCACCTGGAGTCGGTGGAATGAGCTATTCGATCGTCTTTTGTGGGTTCCTCTTCGAAACCTCAAGCTGAACGAGAGGCGCAATGTTTCTGGATACAACCTTTCCGATCTCCTCAGGCATGAATTATTTTCTCTTCCATGGGAGAGAAGCGATCTTGCCACTGTATTGCTAGACACGATTGACAAGACTGAGGGCAGCAGAACGCTCTTCCTCCTTGACGGCCTGGACGAAGTTTCCCAAGGTCTGAGTAGCGATGGCGACATGTTTCGCTTTCTAGAGCGGCTGCTCAACCAACCGAATGTCATTATCACCACGCGCCCGTCCGGATTTCCCGCAGGTTTGCTGCAGTCTCTTGACCTCAGACTGGAAACCGTAGGGTTTTATCCAAAACAGGTGGATGAGTACATTGATGTAGCATTTCCGGACCTTCAACAATCAGCTAAATTTCGCAGCTTTCTACAGCAGCGTAGCTCGATGCAAACTCTGGTCCGAACTCCCATTCAACTGGATGCAATTTGTTTTACATGGGAGATAGGAATCAAAAAGGAAACACCCGAGACAATGACGGCGATATACCAAGCAATCGAGCAGAGATTATGGAAGAAGGACATCTTGCGACTGGGAAAGAGAGACGAAGGGGAGCCGGTGACTCAATCGCAAATACAGCAGGCAGGCAAGCAACGCATCGAAAAGCTGGCCAACGACGAGATCACGTTTCTGGAAGCTCTGGCCTTTGCTGGATTTCAGAAAGACATGATTGAGTTTGAGATGGACTTTTGCAATGAGGTATTCAACCGCTTCGCCCCGCGTCTATGGGCAGACAAGGTTCTACCCTGTCTGTCCTTCTTGCGAACCTCGGATGCACTCTCGAGAGCCGGTGCCCGGACTTTCCACTTCCTACATCTGACGTACCAAGAATACTTTGCAGCGCGGTATTTTGCACGGCAGTGGAACTCAAGGGAGGAGATCCTGGACGGCTTGCTAGTCGGGAATTTGGAGTTTGGGAGTATCAAACCAAACACAGCTTCTGGAATATTGAAAATCCACAAGTACTCGGCTCGGTACCAGGTCTTTTGGCGGTTCGTCGCAGGACTACTTGATTCCCAAGGCAAGGCGCAGAGCTTCTTTGATATGCTTGAACAATCTCCGACCGACCTACTTGGCCCGATGCACCACCGGCTCGTCTTGCTCTGCTTCAGCGAAGTTACAGCATCGACTTCTGGAAGAAAATGGCTGGAAGAGAAGGCAGATCTGTGGCTCTCGCATGAACTATCATGGAGTAGAAACGCTTCTCTCGTGACGGTGGAAGGATTTCCTCAGCAACTCCTTCTCAATATGCTACAACACAGATCCCTAGAATTGAAGCGCCGTATTCTGCGCGCTATAAGCTCCGAACCAGATTTTGGGTCACAAGAGATATTGGGGTGGGTTCTTTCTCATTTGGAGGATAAGGTATTCGGGCAGGTTGCCATCGAAATTTTGGAGACACGAAATCACTTGTCTGAGGATTTTATCTCAGAAGTAGCAGAGAAGATTGGAAGTGACGATTCAGCGGTCGTTAGAGCTGCTCTGAGGGTCACAGCCCGGCTCACGACCATGCCAAGGATACCGAAGCACACCCTGAACAAGGTGCTACAGCAACTACATTTTTATGATGTAGATCGAAAAGTGTCAAGGACTGGGATGGAGGCTCTTTTTCAAATATATCGACAGTTCAGTCTGCCGAAGGATGTCATTGAGATTTGCGCTCAGAAGATTTGTCAGGATCATCGATTTTTTCGATATGTCGATCTATCCACAGAACTGCTTGGGGCGGTAGTCCCTAGACTTCGCACTATCGATACCTGCGATGAAGCCTGCAAGATCCTCTGCCGGGGAGAACTTCCCGAGGAGATCATTGACGCCGTGGTAGCAGAACTAATGCAGGACGTACCATCAACAACCAAATCGGTTCTGACCATCTTGCAAGCCCTCGATATACTACCCCAAAACGCCCTTGATGCTATCGTTCCTCTCCTGGACCACCACGATTGTCGGATCAGAAGTGAAGCCACGACTTTGCTCCTATTTCAACCCGAGCTCTCTATCAGCATGGCCTCGGCAACAGCGTCGAACCTATACAACTCAAACATTGAGCTGAAGTGGTTTTCGAGGAGGACACCAGTGGCGCCCGCATGGGAAAGACAGATTACCGGGGCTATGAGCGCACGATTGCGCCATGAAGATAGCAGTGTCCGCATTGATACACTCAGTGCTTTGAACTCTCTGCATGGATCGTCGAAACTGCCTGACGAGGTAGTGGAGAGTGTAAGACGGCTGCTATTGGAAGATGGTGCAACCCTCATAGCGTTCCTGCGCTCTTCAATTAAGCAGACCCCCTGGCTTAATTCGCCCATAGATGATGTTACCATAATGGCCACGCTGTTTCACCTAAAGCAGAAGGAGGAAAACACGATACAGGTTGCCCTCCGTTATTTCGCTACTTTCGCTACTAGATCCGCGCCAATGAGCCATGCTCTAAATCAGCAAGTCATTGAGGCTGTCACACCAATTCTGGAAAGTCAAGATTTTGATATTACATTGCACATGGCTATCCTGGAATATCTTGAATGCCAAGATGAGCTGCCCAAAAGACTCCAAGACGTGCTAGTGAATCGACTGGGCAGTGGAAATGATGCAGTCAGAGAGAGTGTACTGAATGCCCTCAGCCGCTGCTCAGACCTGCGTGGAACTACGCTCGATGCCATAGCAGACGAGCTGAAACATGGGACCGAGGCAGTCAGGGAGAGCGCACTAATGGCTCTCGGTACTTGCCCCAACCTCTCCGTAAGAATCTTGGACGCCATTGCCGAGCGTCTAGGCGAGGCTCGTCGCTTGTGTTATGGAGCCTTGGCTCACCAGCACATTCTTTCAAGAGACATGATTGTGAAAATCGGGACAACCGAGGCTCGCTTAGAGCCCACTCACGTATATCTTGAGCGATCTTTCCCAGACTTGCTATTCAAGCGATCTAATCTAACGAAGAATGATTGCGTAGCTGTCTTGGAGCAGCTGAATTTCAAACTTTTTTTCGAGCCGGGCAGGAGTAGCTTTGGTCCTTCAATCGTGAGACTACCAAGATTTCTATGTTTGCTTGATAGCAAGTACGGACACCAAATTCTTGAAGTACTCAAGTGGGAGTGCTGGGGTGGCCGTTATAGCTTGTGCATTGAAGAGAACATAGGGAGGCTTTATACAAGGACGGGTCATGTGGATTTCAAGGTTGATCATGTGAGTGTGGCAGAAGTAGTAAACAGAAAATACTAGTTAGATGTTAATCTCATTTTATCCTATGTGGGATTTCCCGTTCGTGTGCCCCAATGGGATACAGACCAGCGACTTTGAGGAGGCCCCCTCTGACGATAAAGACAATATCAAGTCAATAGATGACAATTGGTCTAGCTTGACTTAATAATATAGCACCAGAATGGATCTTCTTCCAAAGCAGGAACCACGAGAAGTGCTGTAGTAAAAGCTATACTTGCTTCTACGGTACTCTCCAATGCTGGTGGTGGCATGCTTGATCTCAGGATCAGTACACTCACCGGCAAAGTTGTATATCCTTGCTAGCTAAAGGTACTTGATATCAAGTTATATTATAGTGGAATACCCAGTATCTCTTTTTCTTTTACTTGTTATTGGCTAATATCCCCGTTAGTGACCACCTTGCTCCTCCCGTACACTTAAAGGAATAACAGAGCTTTAAGCCCCCCCCCTCCCCCTGCTTTCATGTTTGCTACTGAAATTATTACTTTTGAACATTTTTCTGCCAACTATTATCTAATGATCTAACATTATCTATCATTGTTCTCTGGCTCCGGCCAACGGGTGATGTCAGTAGTCTGATGATCCCTTCATTGTTTGACTCTGTTCTTTGGTTCTGCGGGCAGCAGGGCAACAATCACTGTTTGTATGCACTATTGTTCTTTTTTCCTCACTGTACATCTACTCTATCATAATATTATACACATCCTAGGGCCTTTGTAAAGTCACTGATCTCAGTTCAATTAGGGGCAGGACAAGGAATCCCCACATTAAGTCTAAATATTATACTAAGTGAATCATACCAAGTTTTCAAATGACCCAAACTCCATACCCAGTCTAATATCTATATCGAAATGTTAATGCTGGCCTTAATTTGGGCTCGGCTGGCCAGAATTCTCTCCGTGCCCTTCTCAGCGGCAACCATGACACCAAACTGCGGGTTCACGGTGAGCGGAGAGAGGATCGAGGCATCAATGACGTGGATGTTCTTGGTCCCGATGACCTTGGTGTCCTTGTCGACGCAGCTGCCAATCCTGCACGAGCTGGACCAGTGCTGAACCTGGCCGACGGCGTAGGCCGAGGGAGTCGTGATGTACTTCTGGATCTCGGCCACGGTCGAGCTTTGGGGAATGTTGAGTGGCGTCAGGCCGTTCTTGGCAGGCGACTGGGGCGTGGATTTCGGCAGGGCCTGGAAGATAGAGTGGATGAAGGTAGCAATGTCCTTGGCGTCGCGCTCGTGGGTGTAGTAGACGTCGGAACTGGGGCCGGCGGTGAACTTGCCGTCGTCAGAAAGAACGACGCGGCCAGCGGACAACAAGCCAGAGGTTCCGTAGACGTTGAGGGTGATGGTGTTGCCGTTGGTGAAACCACTGTATCCAGAGGAGTCGATGGTTCCCTGGACACCGGTCTTGGTACCGTCGCTGTGGGGGACGTAGCCCCAGAACACAGACGTCTGAGAGGCGAAGGTGTAAGGTCCGCTGCGCTTAGAGAGGAACAGATCGCGGTCCTGGGGCACAGGGTTGCTGTAGCTCTGAGTGTAAGCCTGAACGGAAGGGCTCGACAGCTCGATGAAGGTGTTTGGGTTGTCGAAGAGGCCGTTGCCGACTGCCGAGTTGACGACCCAGGATTTGGAGGTGTAGGGAGTGTGAGAGGCTTGGGCGAGCTTGTTGAGCACGTCCGCGGGTCCGATTCCAGAGTACATGAGGATCTTGGGGGAGAGGATGGCGCCGGCACTCAGGACGACCTTTCCGTTCGCCTTGATCTTGACGGTAGTATCCTTGCCATTCACGGTAACCACCACACCGCTGGCAGTGCCCTTGTTCTGGATGATGTGCTTGACGCGGGCGCCGGTCTGAAGGTGGAAGTTGCTACGCTTGAGCGCACTCTGCAGGTACGTCCGCGTAGGACCGCCGCGCTGGCCCCCGATGTAGTTGTAGACAGGGCGCCCAAATACCCTATCCTTTTTGTTGGGCTCGGCGCTCATGGACACGTTGGTGAAGCCGGCGGCACCGACGAGCCATTCCCGCGCCGCGTTGTAGCCGCTCTGCAGGTAGTACTTGTTGTCCTGGGAGTAGGCCGTGACAGCGGGCTGGCGCGCGAGGAGACGGCTGATGGCGGGCTGGACATCCTTGCTGTGCCAGCCCTCGGGGAAGTACGAGTCCCAGTCGTCGGCGGGGGGCTGGAAGTAGAGGCCGGCGTTGATGGCGCTGTTGCCGCCGATGGTGCATGCCTGGAATGCACTGACGACATCGCTGGGGCACAGGAGGGGGGAGCCGCCGGAGAAGATGGATTTGTCTGTCGTTGCGTTGTTAGTCTCGACTAGGGCGAGGAATGACGGTGTGGGTGAGACAGCTTACATAGACCTGGGACATCGACTCTGCTGAGATCGGTTCCCTGGAGCCAGTCTGGCCTCTCCCTTCCGCCTGTGACTCCGTAGGAAACACCACCGAGCTCGAGGAGCAGTGTGCTCATGCCCGCCTCGCTCAGGCGGTCAGCGACGATGATGCCAGCAGTACCGGCACCGACAACAATGGCATCCCATTCCGTCGTTGTCCAGTCGGTGGTCTTGTGGGTAGGTGCTGGGGCGGCTTCGCCGGAGCGCAGGAGGGCTGAGACAGCGGCAATGACAGCGATAGACTTCATCATGAGGTGGCGGGAAGGGTCCTTGGCTTGGGAAGTGTCGTCAAGGGATCGGGTAGGGCTGGCATCTATATATATAGATATGTATGAATCGGAGACAGGACATACGAGACCTAGCGATGGGCCAATGGAGCTGGAGGTATCCACGCCAGCGGAGCGGCGCCGACTAGTCAGACTTCTGGCGTCGTCCGTTACGAGATTCTAGGGCGGACAGACTCGGGCCATGACGACAGGGGCAGCGGCTAGCTTCTCGTTCAGCTCCGTAAGCCGCCTTGAGACGACACTAACACGAGTCCCAGTTTCTTCAACACCCCGGTCATGGGATCTGACGGATACGGGCGCGCCCCATCCTCAAGGCTGTGCTACCATTCCAAATGAGTTTACGATCTACGGCAGCGATTGCCGTTTTGAGGCTTGGAAGCATAGCCTTGCCGATAAACGAGGACGGAGCGCGCATGGCGTCGGATTGGGATATGTGATGGGATCGCCGGGTGAGGACCCCGAGTTCAGCTGACACGATGACGAAATGTCGGAATGGGAGGAAGAAAAGAGAGAGCTGACAGCTGACAGAAGAAACGAGGGTGTTTTTGTGGGGGTTGTCTTGGTGTGAATTTTGGCCTGCATTGCCGGCTCGCAAATTGCCGATGGACCCTGCGTCCTGCATGCTCCCAAATTAAAAACAAGACGTAGCGCTGTTCCAGGGAGCGAGGCACTGCCGATCCTAACTAAAGGACGTCGGACAGCCGCTGTCGAGGGAAAGCAAACCCGAATTTGGCCTGACTCGATGCTGGCACTTGTGCTGTAGATCAACACTGGCGACAACAAGGATGCGTCGACATCGTGAAGCATCCTCGACTGACCGACTCGGTATTAACTTTGGCAAGCAGCAAATACTCCCAGGGTCGCAAATGAGAAGCATTCATTACATAAATACCCTCGTAGATGGCCGACGTGAATTGACTTGGTTGGCTACATATTGCATGGCTGTGAAAACACCCGCCGTAGTTTATACTGCATCTCTCCCTATGAGGTCACGATCCTCAGTACCAATTGATCCTTCAGCACCCAAAATCCCTTCTAAAAAGAAGAAATCTGTCGTTACTCATTTGATCCCCAGACTTTTCCCAAAAACTCCTCAGTTGAAGTGAGCCTGTAGTCGGGAAAGAGCCGGCTCATCTCGTCCGAGGAATCCCAAGCACCCTTCGAGATACTCAGAAGTAGACCAATAGTCACCGTCCTGAGCATCGTCTTGGCTTCCTCCTCGGGTATCGCCGAGTGCCTCGCCTCCAGATGCCATGATGCCGTTAGGTCGCCGGCCTCGAGATCCTTCAACTCGACCTTTTCGACAGTAAATGGGCATCCTAGGTTCAAGATCAGCACGTCCACTTGGAACCGCAATAGCAAGGTTGTCTACCTAACACTCGTTCCCCTATATCGGCCAGCTGGCGCAACGTGAGCCTGTTGCCGCAGATTCCGCCGTTCTTGGGCCACTTCCCCTGGTAGTCCAATGCTCGAGCGACTATGGCGGCAACATCTTGGACCGTGGTGAAGGTCATTGTGGAATCCTCGTAGTCTTTGACCAAGATGGCTCGCTTGTTTTCAAAATCCACCAAAGCCTGTAGCGGCTCCAAGTGCTTAGAAGTCTTGTGAGGGAAGGCGACATAGTTGAGGAACAGCCCGGGCTGGAACAGTGTGTATTCAAGGTTCTGACAAGCTCCAGAATTAGTTTATCAAGAAAAAAGTATGCAGATGGGGCAGCAACTTACGCTTCCCTCGTTTGTCACTTTCTCCAGGTACTCCCGGATGGATTCCTTTACTTGGCACCACGGCATGCCTGTTGTTTCTTTGCTGGAAATCATTCAGTGCCAAGCTCGCAGATACATGGGATAATACTATTACCTTCCATACTCGCTCGGTGCAAATCGCTTCACACCTGCGGCAATAGAAGCGTCGATGAGATTCCTCTGGGCCACCTGACCCGGGTCGGACAAGGTCTGGACAAAGGACAAGACGGTATGGATGCCCGTGAGAGCCTGGGCCAAGCTGGTTTTGTCGCCGTAGTCCACCATCTTCCAGCCAATGGAAGGCGCAAACTCATCCTCTTGGGGCTCCTGGATTGTCTGTTAGAACTCGTCTCTGGAAACATAGGCTGTGATGCACCTTTCGACTCATAATTGTAACCTCATGCTTGCCCTCTGCCACAAGGACGTCGATAATCTCACGAGCAACTTCTAAAAATTAGTTAATAATATTGCAAGCGCCATAAAAGAACATCGACGCACGCCCTGAGCCGCCTGCGATTGCGACTTTGACCATGATGATGGTTCGTGCCAATAAGAATGGAGAGTCAAGTCTTATGAATCGAACAAAAGATGTGTAGCTTGCTGATATCTAAAGAAATTTCTATGAAAACAGCGTCCATGAATGCAATTTATAAGCTTATTTCACTCTATGTAGAAGCACTCAGACTTGATCCGGCGCTTATCTGGCTATGTCACCGGCTCCGCTCCTGATTGGACATGGGCTTCCTCCGCCGCGGCGGACGAACCAAAGTCTTGATCACCACGGCGGTGCGGTTTCAACATCACAACAAACCTACAGCAAACTTCACCTCCATGGCGGCGAAAGCAACTACTCACTTTTGAACCCGCACTCTGCCCATCACCGCCGTCCGCCGTCCGCCGTCCGAAATTGCCGTGCTGGACCACCGCCTCCACAGCATCCCTCATGCCGGACACTCGGCCAAGTTCCGCGGCGGACCAAGGCTCCATCGTGCCCCGGAAGCGCAAGCTTCGCAAGGGCACGCTGAGCTGCTGGGAGTGCAAGCGCCGCAAGACCCGATGCAGCTTCGCCGCGCCCTCGGACTCCGTCTGCGACGGGTGCAGAAGCCGCCAGACGAAGTGCACCAGCCAGGAGTTTCCCGACGAAATTCCGCGTGCTGAGCGGAGGGATAGGCTGAGTCGAGTCGAGTCCATTCTGGGTCAATTGGTCGAGCAACAGGACCCGGCACATTATCCAGTGGGAAGGCTCGAGGTGCAGACGAGCAGGCCTGATGGCAGTGAAGCACAAGTGAGTTGCTTGCACACGTCGGTCTATGTATGACGCCTAACCTCCCAAAGGATGCGACACCCCCTGGCAATAGCCAAAGAACGACCTTCTCAGCATCCAGTCACGCCCCGAGGCAGCCACTGGGAAATCCAATTGAGAACCAACTCGCTGAAAACCCAGATGACATATCCAGGGCGTTGCTCTCAGTCTGGCCGTCCAAGCATGATCTTGACTTAATCCTGAGCATCCCGTGTGATCCCTCCATCTTGTTTCATGGCATAATATGTCTCCCATACTCCAAGATCCTGAAGCAAATTCCCATCTCGCGAGATATACTCACGACAGCCCCTACGCTATCTCATCCCATATTCGTCGCCAAGAAGCTCCTTACCTTGAGCACCCTGCTGCAAAGTATCCCTCCGTCAGAATCGGAGAGACTGGCAACTCTAAGCATACCCCATCGAACTCTCGCGTCCCGTTTAAACGATGCCGTCAGCCGTCTCTTCACCAACAACGACGACATGGCCAGCTCAGTCGAGGGCATTGAGTGCATCATGATTGAGAGCATGTACCTCAACAACACAGGCGACCTGCGCCGCGCGTGGCTGCGCAACAGAAAAGCCCTGGGCATGGCGCAAATGCTGGGCATACACAAGAGCAAGAGCACGCCGCGGGCTTTTCTCGACGCGGCCACACGGGAGCGAATCGACACTGAATACATGTGGTTTCGAATAGTTTGCTCGGACCGCTACCTATCCTTAATGCTTGGTCTTCCACAGGCGTGCACCGGAGACGACTTTGCGAAGCCCCATGTCCTAGACAATCTTCCTGCCCTGGAGCGCATGGAGCGCATGGAAACGGTAGCCGTCGGGCTTATCCTCCAACGCAACAGTTCCGACCAGATGGACATCGCTCTGACACATAAGATTGATAAGATGCTCCGCGAGGCCGCTGCCCTGATGCCTCCCCAGTGGTGGCTCTCCTCTACGGATCTCTCGTCGGCCGATCGAAGCCAAGTGAGCCAATTCGAAGAGTCGATCCGCCTCACGCATCACCTCACCTACAACCACCTCCTCGTCCAGCTTCATCTCCCCTACATCTTGCAGCCGTCATCTGCGCCTTCCAACCTCGACTATCACAAGCTCTCCGCTGCTGCCGCCAGTCGCACAGCGATTTCTCAATTTGTGTCTTTTCGTACATGCAACCCTCACTCCTCGTACTGTCGTGGCATTGATTTCATTGCCTTCATCGCCAGCACCGCTCTGTGTCTTATACATATCGAGATATCTCGCCAGCAAATATCCGGGTCGAATACTGCTCTTCAATCTCTTCAGCATCAGCGATTGAGGGACCGCGGCTTGTTTCAACGCACACTCGAAATCCTCCAAGAAACGTTTCAAGCGAACCAAGATGCGATTTCCGGGAGAATAGCTGACATTCTTGAGCGAGTCCTTGCATTCGAACAGAAGGCCGCTGAGGGTGCCACGTACCATGCCAAAGCCGAACCCGCCGCCGATCAACATACATCAGAAGGTCCATCTGGCTGGGAAGAAGCGCCGAGTCGACTATTCATCCAGATTCCATACGTCGGGACGATCAAGATTGACCATAAACCTGCTCCGGACCAAGAATCGCGGTGGTCGCTTCGGGTTTCTTCGGAGTTGGATGTCAACACAGTATCGACCGGCTTAGCAGACTCGCCATATCGCCCCCATCAGCAGGTCCCAGAATCCACATACAGCTGCACAGACTTGACTGACGACACCTTGTTGGTGCTGGGCAACCTCGGTGATTCATCCGAGTTCCCCGGACTGGACGGGTCGAATATAAATGACTGGGGTTTACTAGGAATGGGTCAAATGATATTCGATAGTTTCGACTACGAACACGCACAGCGCAACCAAGAGCAATAGCCTGACTTATCAGTAGTACTTACCGGACTTTTTGCCAGACGAGATTTATCCCAACATCTATTGGAGTCACACTCAGAATGGAAAGACGTTGGGGTATAAGTGAGTGATTGATCAAGGGCTTGGTCTATAGTAGATAAAGGAAAATTATGGCATCAATCCTATCAGATCTTGACGTAGGTAATTAACTCGGTAAATAGCCATAGTAACGACGGTAGATCGGACTGAATCGGTCCACCACCACTCGCGACGCTACAAGAGTCCACCAACTAGTTAAGCATCGGGGTTGAAGCCCCAGCGAGGAGCGTTGATGATGATGCCGCAAAGGAGACCAGAGATGAGACCGGCGCAGGGGAGGGTGAGGATCCAACCACCGTAGATCCAGGCAACCATGCGCCAGTTGATAGACCTCCAGGTACCAGAGCACAGACCGACACCGACGGTAGCACCAGTGATGCACTGAGTGGTAGAGACGGGAAGGGCTACAAAAGAGATTAGTAAATGCGGCACAATTTGATGCGGAGAGGGATAACGTACCGAGCTGGGTAGCGACAACAATGGTGATGGTGGCGCCAAGCTCCATAGAGAAACCACGAGATGGCGAGTGAAGGGTGAGACGGTTGCCGAGAACCTTCATGATGTTGTAGCCGTATGTCCAGATACCGAGAGCAATGCAACCACCACCCATGCAGAGAATCCAGATAGGGACAGGAGTCTTGCTGCCAGGGAGCTCACCGCTGCGCCAAATCTGGTAGATGGTAGCGTAGGGGCCGATGGCATTGGCGACATCGTTAGCACCGTGGGTGAAGGAGGCAGCGCAAGCAGTCATGACCTGGACGAAGGTGAAGAGGTACTCGGTCTTGTTGTCGTAGTGGGGGACGTGGGCATGGATGGCCTCGAGGTCGCCGGTCAGAACGCTCTTCTTGTCCTTCTGCATGTTGATGATGTCTTGGTCAACACCGTTGAGGAAGATCTTCTTGGTCCACCAGAGAAGGACAGGGCCAGACATGAGAGGACCCTCGGGCTTGGGGCCGACAAGAGACTTGGTCTTGGGGGCTTCGGGACGGAGAGCGACGTTGTTGTCAGAGTCAGACTCGGGGGTGCCATCCTCCTTGCTGCGGGGAGACTCCTCGTCGGAAACGCGCTCGTTGCGGAGAGCATCGAGTTCCTCCTTGGTAAGGTGACCCTCGTAGAAGTCCTTGATACCACCCGCGGCACCCTCGGGCTGGGCAGGAGGCTCGGGGCGGCGGAGCAGGAGAGGGCCCAGGGCGATGTGCCACCAGCGCAGCTGCCAGTCGTTCTTGACAATGAGGCGGTACAGCCAGGGAAGGAGGAAGATGGTGATGAGAAGGGCAAAGAGAGCACCGGCACCGAAAATGATACCGCCCAGGATGGGGCCGGGGAAGTCGGCGTTGATGGAACCACCCTTCCAGATGAGCAGCATAGTAATCAGGGAGCCGGTCAGACCGAAGAAGAAAGGCACCAGGGCCAGACCCTTGAGGACGGGGTTGGAGCGCAGAAGCACAGCATACTTGGTCAGGGTGAAGAGAATGATGGCAAAGGCAGCCGACATGCCAGGGGCAATGACCCAGGCGAGGAAGACGGAGACGACACCATTGGCAATCTCGCCGCTGTCAAAGTCGACCCAGGTGATACCGGAGGCGCCGACGAGAGCAACACCCATGCCGATGACACCACCCATGATGGAGTGGGTGGTAGAGACAGTGATGGACATACGGGTGCAGAAGGTAAGCCAGATGGCAGAGCCAGCGATGGCGCACATCATTCCGATCATGAGCATGGCGGGGTTGCCCTCGAACTGGTCAGGGTCGACAATCTTGGTGCGGATAGTATCGGCGACACGGTTGCCGACACCGACGGCTCCGGCAAACTCGAGAATGGAGCCGAGAGTCATGGCCTGGAGGTAGGAGATGGAGCGGGACGAGACCGAAGTGGTCCACGAGTTGGCAACATCGTTGGCACCTGCGCGATAAGAGATGGTTAGCAGCCGCGCGGGTGTGATGAAGACCAGGCGTTTGGGCGACGGGACTTACCAATGTTCCACGCGTCGAGGACAGCGAAGAGGGTACCAATCGCCAGGATGTAATCATAACGGTGGAGAGTCGGCATGGCTGCGACTGGGTGGTTCTGTAGCAGAACCTGTTGAAACCTCTTGAACTGAGTTGTTGAGAAGATAATTGAGGGTCCCAAAACTCGATCCTCTTATGCAATCGAGGGTATTGACTGTCGACCAGACTTGGGTTGGTGAGGAGAGGATGGGGAGGGAAGAAGACCGGATGGAACGAGTGGGAAAGAAGGCTATCTTATATCAAGATGGCACGAAGAAGGTTGACCCAGCCAGCCAGAGGTGCTTCGGGAGCTATACCGTGGCATCCCGTACAGGACGTGGTATCCACGGGCTGCCCTGGGCTGGCGTGCATGGTCCTTCTTCCGCATGTATCCATACCTGTGCATCATGGTGGTCTTGGCGGGTGGCCAGGATTGACGTTTTCTTGTGGTCCATCACGCATCGCCATCGGCCGTGGCGTTGCCCAGACACTAGGAACCAACCCCCAGGAAGGAAGCAGGCCGGACAAGCCAGCGTCAAAGCTCCCACCAGATGGCCCCGGCCTCGATAGATTCGCAGATGGGCGCTTGATGATATCTTCTCTCGTCTGAGCAGGCAAAAGAGCTCAACCACTTTCCAGAGATGTCGAATCACAAGTCGCGAAGAGGGAGGCGCCTCGCGCTCGCTGTCGCCGTAGCCCCCATCGAGCCATCCACCTTCCCTAACCCATCGTTGGGTGCGCCAACCACAACCCAAAAGCCCCTACCCACTGCCCGAACCGCGTAGGGCATGGGAGCATAATTTGTTCAAGCTTGTCGAGTAAGCTTGGTCGGCTAGGTTCAGAGGAAGGAGGGCAGAACAGGGGGAGGGGTATGGATGGGTCATCCAGCTGAAAGACTGGCGAGTCCTGAGGGATGCTGGGATGAGGGTCTGGACTGTGCAGTCTGGCCACCCACATACCATTCTGGTGAGAGAATCAAGGCTCGAAGCAGGCAAAGCGGTAGGACTGGACGACGAACCGAGGGAGGGGTGCACGGGGGGTGGGATTGTGTATTGATGCATGTGCGTGGGCCAGGGCGCTGCGAGCTTCTCCATCCCAGGGACGGAACCCTTTCCCACCACCTTGACTAGCGCCCCCAGTCCGGGGAGGCTCTCAGGATCATATTCCCAAGATGGTGAACCCCTCCGGAGGCACAGAGAGCACGTGGGCTGGGAGAGAGCTGGTGAGTGGTGGCAGTGGAAACACGAGCTCGTCCTGGAGGTGCTGCATCGAACGCTTCTCGAAACAGGCCATGGCCATCACGTCCGCTGAGCTGGGGCACAGATATTGCTTCTCCAAAGGTCTTTGCGGGCGACATTGGCGTTGCTGATGGTTCAACCTGTTGGGTTCTGCAGCGGGATGATGCCCACTGCGCGCTGATCCAAGTATTGACTCCTATTCCCCCTCTTCCTCAACATCACATTTCCGCGGCCAACTGCTTGGTTCGATCTCTCTGCTCTGGAGGCACGTGTGTGGCATTCATTTCGGTGTCCAGATGCAGCGTCGAGTTGGGATAAATCAGGTCGAGCAGTCGTCGGGTCGTGGAGTCGCGCCTTGGCCCCCGTCGCACAGAGCGATTGCGGTCTCTGGGGGTGAAGGGTTGAAGTGCCTGGTGCTGGTCAATGGGAGAGCCTCGAGAGCCCACGTGTGCGGATCGAAGTTGCTTTATGGTTGCCGCAAGAAAGGCGGGTCCCGGCCATGCCTGCCTGCCAAGAATATAAGACCCATCGCCAAGCCAGTCTTCTTCCACTTTGCCAAGTTCACCTCGACCATCAGATATTGGATTCGCATTCAGCTCTCGACTACAGCGTTTCATTCTGCTGCTCTTCCCGGGCGATGCAGCGTCTGGATTCCCCGTCTAATGCCCCGATGGGCGTCGAGACACTCTACTGCAGCATGACTCAAGGGAACCGACCTCGTCCCATTCGCTCCGGTGCAACATCCTTCCGGGCATAGATAATGCTTGCCCACCACTTTGGCGATTGGACTTGGCGTGGCCAAGATGTCGATTGATCTCTGTACAGCACGGCATCATGGGTGAAACCCCTCAGCTTTGCGTCTTGGCAGCCATCTGACCAGCATTGCAGCCGACAATCGGGTCGGTATCCATGAACATGCAGCCTGGACAGTCTCGTAGGACATGGCAGCCGTGCATTATTTGCCCGCTCGCGTGATGCCATGTCGTATCCGTAGACAGAATTCGTTCACCGAGCCTGTAAGCCACCCTCCGCCAGCTATCCTACTGCTTCCTCCTTGGCAAGCCCTCGGAATGGGGAGACTGAGGTTCCATTGGCTGCAGTCTGTTATCCTGTAGAGCAAGGTCGTGCGTAGAAGATGCGTCTGGCTTGACGCGTTTGACAATCGCTTGTGCTGCGCCGTTCAGCATACCCCGTACCGTCACTTTCTCTTCCCTCCTCCTCATTTTTCGCAAAGAACAGCGAGTTATTTTCCCGCCCACTCGATGAAAGTAAAAGAGACAAGAAGCACTACAGCAGATCCCTGGTTAGGTGAGGAGACCCTCACAGCTCTCAGCGCAGCAGTGACAGGGCGCCCAGCTGTTGGTCCCGAGGGACAGGTCGACCACATCGGTTTGCAACCATGGACTCCTCCTTAGTCCCATATTGATGCAATATTGCCGTCTGTGGAACCAGAGAACGGACATACATAGTACAGATGATCCATGGGAGCTGTATGGGCGGGCCTCTGCCGCTCAAGCTTAATTGCCTACCTTCGGGTCCGGTCTACGAGACGAATACTGGTGTGACCCAGCATCGCAAGTGTACTTTGTCCAATGGCACCGCCTCGCGCCTCCCGTGGGGGACTCTGTTGTCACACCAGGCTATTGCTCGACGAACCACTTCCATCCAGTGTACCGCCCTGATACTACCGCATCTTCCTCCTCAATCTCTCACCGGAGCGCATGCAAGCCTAATGTCCAGACAGCCAACCGGTCTCACCAGCATGAGGCTCGATTCCTGAGTAGCGCCAACGAGGCCCACAACCTTTCCCTGTCCGCCCTCCTTGAATCTCTCAATCGGCCCACCACGTGCTCGTGCCGCAGCCTGCTGCTCGCTCTCCTCCTCCGGAGCCAAGACACTATGGTTGGACTACGGAGCAGACGCCTTGTGTGACAAAGACGGGCACGAGGGTATTGAGGAATAATCCTGTCATCTAACTGAACCCTGTGATCCACCGCCGAGCAAGGTGGGATTGCCAAGCAGACATTAACTGGTAATGCCCAGATTCACCATTGGTATTGACGGTTGGGATCAAATTTTCCTTGCCTCCACTGCGAATGAAAGAAGGATCCCGTTGGACGGGACATGCGCCTCTGGAATTTGGGTCTTGTGTCCACTCGCCAAGCCATGCTTCCGGAATACTTGTCACGGGCACTTTGGCGCGGCAAGTTACGTTTAATATTGACGAAACTCAGAACCTTTACTGTCGGGGCTCGAACCGATCGAGGTAGCGATCAGCTCAGATTCTCCAGCCTTGACTAACACCATTTCCTAATGAGTGACTGTCCTGATGCGTCGGTCTCCTTTGATGGTGCACAAAGTCGGATGGCATCACCATGATTAGCCGATTACAATGAGGCCTTGTTGACAAGAATTTGGACATGGTCGTTAGAGATATTTCTTGCAATTCCCTTCCGCTGCTGATATGCTTGCTTGTATATCGATTTGAGGGCTGAGAGCCTGGCGTCTGCGACCTCGATGGCGACGAAGTTCCTTCCCAGGCATATTTCAAAGCTTTTATTAACTGTTTACACATCGTTTACACGAATTGGACGTGACAAGATTCCAGCTGGCCTCTTGAACTTGATATTAAATATATATTTCGATTCCAGAGTCGCACCGTGGCATAGGATGTCTCTCCACCATGTAGTGGTGCATTTTCCCTCACATTTCATGTGTATCCTAGCGCATCTATTCACGAATCTCTGTGTTGTACTGTCAGAGCTTTGGTTTAAGAATGGGAGTGTGAGAATTCCTGATCCTGTGCCCAATGGGATAGATTATACATATCAGTGACTTCGAGGAGGCCCCTCTGACGATACAGACGATAAAGGAGGGGAGATCCTAGGTCCCAGATAGCGCTGCTCCTCCACTTTCAGCTGACTTCAATGGTATGTATGGGCGGGGCACGCGAGTTCATCCGTGGGTGACCAACCTTACCACCTACCCTATTCGCTGGGATTACGTCTGTGTACCAATCAGGGATATAAGACTTCATCGCAATATGGATAAAGATACATATGAGCTTCGCCTTATGGCAGGAAATGGACCTATTACCCGGACCATCCTTCGCACCCCCTTGAGGGACGCAACCCCGGCCGAAATCCCTATCATCGATATCGGCCCTTTGACTTCCTCCTCTTCCTCTCTTGTCGACCGACAAGACGTTGCTCGCCAGATCAAAGACGCCGCCATGAACAATGGTTTCTTCTATATAAAGAATCACGCAGTTCCTTCCTCTGTTACGGATGAGGCCTATTCAGCCTGCCTGGAGTTCTTCCGTCAGCCGCTTGAGACAAAATTGAAGGCCGACCAGGCACTGAGCACCTACTTCAATGGCTACAAGGGCCCGAATAAGCAGAGAATCAACCCCAATGAAAGTATCGATGTCCGTGAGACGCTTTCATGGACATATGATCCACGATTCGACCCGACAGTCGAGGATCCGAGCAAAATTCCCGCACAGGCGGCGGAGAACATCCACTCTGAGGAGTTTATCTGGGCAGCTACATCTCATCTTCCTCAACTAAAGGACTCCCTCATTGAGTATTTCAAAGGGTGTTTGACCGTGGCTCGTGCCCTCACTAGGTCTTTTGCCTTATCGCTGGACCTACCAGAGGACTTCTTTGACGAAAAGGTCAAGATACCTGATGCATCGTTCGCATTCAACTACTACCCTCCCATCCCCGACGCCAAGCCCAACGATGAAGAGATGCAGGTCTCCATCGGTTCGCATACGGATTTTCAGCTCTTCACAATCCTGTGGCAGGACGAGGTCGGCGGCCTCCAAGTTCTCAACCGCGAGGGGCAGTGGATTAATGCCAAGCCCATCCCGGGGACTTTCGTCGTCAACATCGGCGACTATCTGCAGCGCATCACCAATGATAAGTATGTCAGTACTGTCCATCGTGCGCAAAACATGAGCGGGTGTGAACGAATAAGCATGCCGTTCTTTTGGGGCTTTGGTCTGCATGAAAGTTGCCATGTCTTGCAAAGCTGCGTAGGACCCGAGGGCAGCAAGTATGAAGAGATTAATTGCAAGGCATGGGTGCAGAAGAGGGTCCAAGACATGCTCAAAGTTTCTAAGAGTTAAGGGCAAGCCTAGAACGTCAAGGGGTATTTAGGAAACATGACCAACAAACTTCTATATCTTTCTCTAGTTCATTCCCTCCCATGTTTAGCATGCCTCTTGCATGTAAAACGTCCTTATATAACCTGCCAAGACCCCCGGGCAGCTCAATGTGGAATTGCAAAGGTTGATCGAGGCGGACCCGAGTGCAACACAAAGTCTCCGCGACGTCTTGGCCACTGCACACGCGTCATCTGGGAAAAAGAAAGATGCTCGTAGGGCTGCATCCGAAGCAGCCGAGATGCTGCTAGGGGGGCGTGCTTCTTGCGTCTCCCACAGGGATGGTTTCGTGCACACCACCACCAGATCGAACAGCCCCAACACATCAGATTAACGACGCCTTGGCCTTCTCCCGCCCTTGGCATCGCTCACAGACACTTCTGTAGTCAGCATGGGGCAAGGGATCGGGGAATTTGTCTCCTACTGATACTACTGATAGACCACGGCTTTCGGGTTCAAGCATCCAATTTATCGGTTATCCCATAGCCATATCCATGTAGACACAACAAACCATGCCGTGAACAGAGGGGGCTTCGTCAACCCAACGTAAAACCCGGATGAAGCCAAAAGAACATCCAGTAGGGTTATTTCCAGAAAAATCGAGGGCCAGCGAGATTCTCTAGTTGGGCTCATGGTGGTAGTAATGACGGAGAGAGTCGCGGTTCTTGCGCACTGTAGACCGGATTCAGAAGGACTGAAGAGAGGCGAGAAGCTGCTTAGAAAAGACCGAGAGGAGGGCCAAGAGAAGTGGGAAATTTCATGGCGGGAGCTTAGGTGATAAATAGACTTGGTCTTGCGCGTTGAGGCGAGCGCTCTGACAGTGCCGGTCAGTAGGAAGGCTGTGAGCAGAGACAAAGCATGTTGTGCTAGAACAGGAAGGAAATGAAAGAAAAGAAGAAGAGAAGAGCGATATAAAAGAAAAATAGCATAAACAGACACAAAATGGAAGCAAGTGAGATTGTCCAGTGACATTACTTCTCACATGATATAGCAGCACACTCTCCTTGCTCTTTGACTTCGGCCACTGGGTGAACTCAGTATCCTTACGACCACTTCATTGCCTAACTCTACTCTGTCCTGTGGACAGCGAGGGAATACATTGCTGTTCGCATGAACTATTGGCACTTTTCATTGTTCTTCTCCCCTCGCTCTGCACACATCCCAGCCTTGTGTGCAGCATTAACAAAGAGAACGCATGGGTAAACTGATCATCCCCTTGAAATTAATGGGTAAAAATATTCTATCAAAAGGAGAAAAGTACCGTGTGACAACTAACTTGACTTAAATAGGCATTCCATCGTTGTCCGGGAACATTGCGCCAAGCAGCCTCAGTAGCGAGATCATGTGGGATTTCCCGTTCGTGTGCCCCAGTGGGATACAGACCAGCGCCATCGAGGAGGCCCTCTCTGACGACAAAGAGGATATCAGATCAGTAGATGACAATTGGCTAAAAATACACTCCATTGAGAAAAGCTTGTGGCTGCGGCTGGTGTCAAAGGTTTTAGCGAGATCATGTTGTGTTGTCATGACGATAGATGCTTGGACTGATATGTCTGTGTTCTGTCAACAGTGTGCGCTCCCACCTCCAAACCACACGTATTGGTTCCTGTTGATACATAGCAGCTGCGATGCTAACACGATACGCGTAGTGCAATGCGAAGAGAACGCCAGCTCGTTCGAAGTAGCGGGCTCCTTGTACTGGTCGAGAAATATAGGGGTGCTAGTTTGGCAGGAGTATTCAGCAGGCAACGAAGAACTAGCCGTATGTTGAAGTTATAAATACACCATATGTTGGCCATGTGCCACCCGTATAGCATGCTCTCTCTCATCAGCTATCCCGCCGCAACTCCTGCCCTGCATACCATTTTCAGACAACTTGGAGAAAACAGAAAGCCAGATCACCGCTCAAGCCAGTCATCAGATATAACACACCCAGGACATGCCAGTCCAAAAAGGCCACTATATACCTATGCATTTGAGGATCGTTACTTCGTTCAAGAAAAGAAAAACAGATGTGTAAACTGCTGCTGGGTAGCAGGCATGATAAAGAAGGAGAAACGAAACATGTGTTGCAGACTGTTCAGGCCTACAGGCCTCCCCTACGCCGCACCGGCCGTGCCTGCTAGGAAGAAGTCAAGCTCGCCGCCTCCGCCGTTGTTGCTGAATCGCTGCTCATTCTCAGCGAGCTGTTCTAGTAGAACAAGGAAAGGGTCCTTGTCGTCCGTCTGGACGGTGCCCGTGCTCCCGTTGTTGCTCCTGTTGTCCGGGCTAGCCGTGGCGCCTCCGGGGGTGTGCTGTGTAGCCTTCTGACTCTCCTCGGCGTGCCACGCGGCAGGACTGGTGAAGGCGTTGGTGGGTAGTGTGCCGAACATGGCATCGTAACCGCCGCTCGATTCATTGATGAGTGTATGGGTTCCGTTGGGCGTCGGTGCGCTGGCGGCGAAGGTGTAGTTCGGGCTAAAGGGCCCTCCTGCGCCCGAAGGGATGGACTGCGAGTTCTGCGAGTTCTGCGAGTTCTGCGGTGGCGATAGCTCAAAGGTAGGCTGGGCGTTACTCTGGTTCCCGGGAGGGCTGCGGGCCGAGCTGACGGGCTTGCGAATGTCGCGGGGCTCCTGGTGACTGTGCATGGAGGTCGGTGTGCTGACCATTGCTGGCGATGTCAGGGGCACAGCGCCTCCGTGCTGCGAGAAGGAGCGACGATGCTGGCCAGGGGTCGGTAGGCCTGGAGCCGGGGGTGGGTGTGGACCTAGGTTCGTGAGAGCCTTGATATCCGGCCGCTTGCGAGTGGATGGTGCCGTGTTCTTGCGCTTGAGACCGGGTCTCTCCATCAAATCGCTGCCCCTCGGCGCATAGAGGTCATGGCCAGTGTACGTGTCGGTGGTGAAATCGACAACGACGTCGGATAGGGTGACGTTGGCGGCGTTGAACGAGAAGGACAGACCGCCCTGCCCCCCGATGTTGGCGTAGCGATCAAAGAAGTCTTCGAGGTGGAAGCCAGAAGAGTAGCGCATGGCGGCACCTGAGGAGGACTTGACAAGCTCGGCATGCGCGTTATAAATGGCCTGGAGCGTCTCACGCTGGTGCTGCACGCTCGACCAGGCATACCGGAGTTCACTCAGCTGCTGCATCTCTCGGGAGAGGAAGTCGGCGGAGGAGCTAAAGGCGCTCATCTCGCTGCCGACGCCTTGCTTGTTGTAGTGAGCTCCGTGGATGTGCACGGTGCCAGCCGTGCAGATGCAGTAGCCCACAAAGGAAGGCCACTCAATGGTGCTGGCCTGCTTGCCGAGCTCGATCAGCTCGGCGATGGCGTTGGCGTGGAGGAAGCACATGTTGGTGGCCTCGATCTGCCAAGACTGGTGCTGCCCGCTTCCCGCCAGCTCGGCAAGGTCGATGGGGAGAAATGGCCGGTAGATGAGGCAGTGGATCAGATGGTAGATGAGTTTGCTGAGGACCAAGACGGTCGAGTCTGGCTGGCCGAAGAGGCTGTCGATGCTGGAAAAGACGTCGTCCGTGCCGGATGCCCAGATGTCGAGGTCTTGGCGGATCTTGGATAGGTTGGACAGCGAGTGCCAGGGGAAGTGCGTATCTCCCTTGACGCCTCCGGAAGCTAGATATCGGTTCGTGACTCCGAGGATGCGGCTGATGTCGAGCAGCATCCCGGTGCTGCCTTGCGACTTCTTGCCTCCCTGGAAGTGTTGCAGATTGGACCCGCACTGGAAGAACTCGCCCTCGATGGGTAGAGCGCCAGGGGCGAGCGACCAGCACGGGAGGCGGAGCATGATGGTCTTGTCGCTGATGAGGGAGGGCCGCCGTGAGCCGCAAGCCATATAGCGATCAAGCAAGTAGCAGGACCAGAAGAGTCGCCGCCGCATCTCCCTCTCGACAGGAGTCACCCGTGCCTGAGCGTCCAGTTCCCGGTGCAGCTCCAAAGCCATAGCCATGCCGATTGCAGAAGCTATCACATCGTTAGCGTACGGGGTAATGGGGACATTGTCTACTACGCCAGCAGTCATCCTTGGGAGGCGTACTCATCAACATGTATGCCTTCTTTCCCTTGCCTGCTGCTGTGAAGGCAATGACAAGAAGCAAGAGGGCCTGGAGGGCATCGACAGAGGGCTCATCGGTGTTGATCTCGCCTCTTGAACGCGCGGCAAACTCCTCGCTGAGCTTTACTGCTGACTGATAACCCCCTGGATGAGGCGTGTACCTAACGTCCAAGTCAGTCCTGCCACCTTGGCTTGGGTGCTGGCAATCCCACCTTGCGGCGACTGCGGAAATGGCTTGGCATAGGTAGCCCGGCAGTTGACTCAGTTGCATCCGCTGCCTCACCGACGATTCGTCGAGGATGTGGTACGGCTTGGCGTGAAATCGAGAAAAGTACGTGTCGAGCAGTGCGTCAGTTTGAACAGGAGGCGTGGAAGAGTCCCTGGACCAGGTCAGATGGGGCTCTGGCAAGGTGCCGAGACACGATTTGGCTTCAGAGGTGGGCGTAACTGACCTTGGGACGTTGGGATCCGGGGAGAAGACTGGGATTTCCCGGCTCGAAGGAGAGGATTGGCCTTCCAAGGCCGGCCTTTTCGCGCTTGGCTCTGCTGTATCACCGGACGCTGACTCTGTCTCGTTGGGGGATGCCTCGGCGACGGCGCCAGAAGATGACGATTGCTCCTGTGCGTTCTTCTCTTTGAGCTTGGCTTCGAGTCCGTCTACACGTTTGAGAAGGGCTTCCAACACGTCCGTCTTGGGGCCGCGCTTTTTGGGAACAGCATCTGTACATGGGGTTAGTTGGAGACTGGGAAATTTGAGGAATCGATCGTCCAACAACGACTTGGAGCCTCCTAAACCCCAACGGCTGGAGCTGCAGGATGGCAACACGCCAGTTTACATACCATAGATGCAGGGACACTGGAAGACTTGGCAGGCTTCGCAAGCAGGCCGAAGACGATTGCACTTGATCTACAGTCGAGTTAAACAGAGGCCCCGAAGGTCAATCCCGGCATTGGGAAGAGAGGGTGGGCGCACCTTTCTCTTTCGACATGACTTGCAGTTCATTGACTCCCTGGGCTCATTACTGAGTCGTCGGGTAGGGAGGCGTTCTATACCAACCTGTGGCCGAGATATGGCCACTGGATGGACTCCAGACATCTGAGGGGCATTCATTGGATGCGGACTCAGAGGCTCATATCGTGCCGGCCACGGATCGGCGGGGAATAGGCGAGACAGTTTGGCGGTGGGAGGGTAGACGACTTGGGAAATGAAGAGAGGCTCCAAGAGCGAGAGCTAGAGGGACGAGTTTGGCGCAGGAGTTGAGCAAAACGAATGACGCAGAGATGGAAAGAGGAAGAATGACTTTTGCGATGGACAATGGCAGGCCAAAAGCTCAAGGCGGGATGTGATGGAGGAGGCGGTTAGAGATGCAGGAGCCGCCACTGGAGAGTCATATCAGTCGCGGATTCGATGATTCAAGGGTGCCTCTCCGGCCCAGTCGTGTTTGCCACCACGGCGTTGGGGCCCTGAAGTAGCGATTTGGCCGATGCTGTCGAGGACTGCTCCACGGTACTTGATAGCGAGTGGTAGAGATGCCGACACTGGCGGGATGAGAGACAATCAACAATAAGTAGGGTGCGACAAAGACACGAGATGAGGTGACGTGAAGTGCGAGGTGAGTCCCAGATGTCGTTCCTTAGTCACGGCCAAGGTCACGGGAGAGGTCAGCAGCCTGAGACGAGGGTAATGGGGTAGAGAACGGCAGCGGCAAGTCCAGGCTTTGAGCAGAAGCGCCTGGGACGATCGAGAGAGTCTGGTAGGCTCGGTTCTGGGATTGAGGAGCAGCAGGAGGAGTGCAGCCAGAGCAGGGCCAGGGGAGGGGGGGGGGGGTGTATGGAGGAGAGTCAGAGCGAGAGAGAGAGAGAGGAAGGGGGGGGAGGGTGGGTAGAGAGAGGGACAACTCTGGAGGACTGTATAAACAGGCAAGTAAAAAGAGACGGCCGTTATGAGAGGTCTGGTGTTGTCAGGAGGGTGGTAACCATGGTAGAGCAGAGCAGAAAGGGTAGTTGCAAAAGAAGAGGCAGATATGAAGATAGGACGGATGGGTGGGACGGGGCCTGACCCCTGGAGATACGGAGCAGGCAGGATTACAGGCAGTCGATTTACAGGCGCTCCAGTATAACACAGCAGCAGACAGTGGGCAGTGGGCAGTGGACAGTAGAGACTTAGGGAGAAGGGGTGGAGGGAAGAGAGGGTAGCCGGTGGAAGCCCGTATTTTCTCCTCGCCAAGAAAAAAAAGCAAAGGAAAAAAAAATTGGAAGTCACGAAGCCAGCAAGTATTAGTGGCAGTCGCAGCAAACAGAGGAGGGAAGGAGGCAGGGAGGGTGGTGCGGGGACAAGTTCGGACAAACCCCAGTCAGTCCCCCAGAAAAGTTGTGGAGGTGGCTTGTGAGCAAACAGGCACAAGGCACAGAAATGCCGCTAATTAGGTGGTTTTAGTTAGCCACAGGCCTTATTATCATGCTTGAATGGCTGTCGTTGACTGTCAAGCCTCCCAACCACGGTTCCATACGTCCGTCCCTCTACGTGAAGGACACCTGGCAGACGCCCCCCCATCCTCCCACGACGGCACCCTCTGCCTCCTCTCTCTCTTTCTCTTTCTCTTTCTCTTTCTCTCTCTCCGTCTCTCCCTCTCACTCCAGCATCCGTATTTGTGAACACGCCTTGTCCCGTTATTACCAGCCTCGACACATGCGCGGCGCGCGCCTTTCCACTCTCCGTATGGCACGACGCTCGCTAGATATTCCCGCTTGGTTCTAGAGCAGCATGGGGTGCATGCATGACCCTTTCCCTCCTTGGTGTGGGGTTTCGCTTGTTTCTGCTGCTCTTCTGCTTCATCCCCCATCGGCCATGGAATCGGAGTAGTCGGCCAACTCGTCGGGCGCACCACCGTATGCAGCACCCCGCGGGCACAAGATATTGCGTCTGCAGTATGCGAATTGATTTCAGCGGCGGCAGATACAAAGCCTAGAACAGGCCGTCGTTTGGCGAAGCCTTCCAACCTTACCACAACACCATCTCCCCAAAACGCCTCCTCCCATTTCCCCCTTCCCCTTCCCCTTCCTCCTCCTCCTCCTCCTCCTCCTCTTCCAGGCAAAGACCCAGCTTGCCCTTTCCCCCCTCTTTCGGCTTCCGCCCTAGCTCTACCCCAAACTGGTCATGGAGCCGCTGAGACCGGACCGTGAATGGATCGACGGATGGATGCATCTACCCATTCTGGGCTAGAGACGCGAGAGTCCAAAACAGCCAACCCTGGACACAAGGCTTGTCAAAAGCTCATTGCGGGGATTGTGGAGGCGGGTGGCCTCGCTCTCTTTCCTTTCTCTCCCCTTCTCCTCCACTCGCTCGACGTGACAGGAGAACTGTTTGGGTCTCTCGTCTTGGCCCCCCTGTTGCCTCTCCGCCTTTCTTCTCCCTCCGACCCATCCATGCTCGTCTTCCCCATTTCGTGTCCCACTAAACACATGCTATGTAAACCTGCTGGGAGAGATCCGTGGTAGCTTCAGCTTCCACGAGCCTGGTAATTACATACCATGTATTTAACAGCAAGCCCTAGAGAGTGGAGTGTCCGGAGAAAAGTAGGCAGATTGTTGCATTTGCCTAGTATCACATAGGTAATGGCTTCTGCCCTCGGCCGGTGACCTCGGCATTCACCTTTGCAGCCAGCCTCCTTTCGGACAGTATTCAAGCCCCGAAAAACGTGCCACATCTTTACCGCTCTTTCCACCTTGCGGTACCCCGATAGATTGCGACTGTCAGGTCCCGCGGCACCAGCAGAGACTCGTGCGCCTACCAACTAGTATCTAGTAAATTAACGGGACGCTCTCTATACGCGGGCAGACAGATGCACGAGATACACGAGAGACAGTCCTGCCGTCGGGTTGTCCTGGCAAGGAGACCCTGCAGTTAATATCTGGCTCTCGTCTCATTTGCAGAGGAGACAAAACCACGAGGGAAATTACCCGGGCCGCTGTTGACTGCTTGACAATAAAAGGGGGCCTGGTCCGCCTGCTGTATGTGAAATATCCGACTGGCAATTTCTACGACTGCCTCTTCCATGGCCGCATTGCTGCAAGGCAGCGTCATCGCAACAGGAAAAACATATACCCCAGAAACCTCCGCAACACCACCCTGGCCCCTGCCTGAAGGCTACAAGCTGAAATCGGACACTTACATCGGGCCATTGAGTCCGGATATCCAACGCCACCATGAAATTCAAAGAACGAAGAGACAGGGGTGGTGAGTAAACGCGATGGAAGCAGCCAAGCAGGGCAATATCAAAGTCGAGGTTGCCACCGCTGGCGCTTCTTTCTACTTCTTTTCCACCACGTGTGCAAAGCGCTGGCTCGCTGCTAATTGCAGCCTGGCTTATACAAGAAATACTGGGCTGAAGGGGATTCAGTCCAGATACGGAACACCCAACGTCTATGCGTATCCCCTATTCCAAGCGAGGTTGGCCAAGGAAGACGAGGATGGCTCGGCAAGTCTCCCGTGGGCAAACCAAGGAACTCGGCAGGTCGGCGGCGCTCGCTGTGATGCACTTCTTCAGCTGAAGCCCGCAGCCTAATCCGATGCTGTCGGACGAGAGAGAGAAACAGGGATATGAGGCGTGGCACCCCCCCCCCCTTAGATGGTGGTTCGCCTTGTGTCCATGGAAGAAGAGAGAGGGTCCGTTTGCTTGCTTCTGTTGGAAGAGATGAAGGCTGTTGTTCCGTTCCTCGAGGGGTTGGCGGAACGTGTTGGATGCGAGTCAGTCGACCTATTTCAGGCTCGCCGCAGATGTGCCTTGCATACGAGAGAGCACAGAGAGGGGGAGGGAAGGGGTACCCTAGGTCATATTGGCACTTCTAATACGATGCTCGCCGCTTGGTAAAGCAGCTTCAGCCACCGGTGCTACGACAAGTCCACGCTCCCGGAGCTTGAGGTTGCGTCGATGGCGCCAGCCTTGTAAGTTGACTGGTGCGGGTCCTGTACAACCAGCGATCACAAGGGGCCATCCGGCATGAGATGGGGGGAGGGGACGGGGATGGGTAGGGGGGGAGAAGAAGGAGGAGGAATACCGTCCGTCTTGCTTACTTGTACATACGCGCCGTCTAGAATTGCGGCTCCCTGCCGGCGACTGCCTGCCGAGGGAGGAGGGGATCACGATTCCATGTTCCGACGGTACATATGGGACACGATGCAGCCAGCTCGCGCCCATGTGATATCAATTTGCTGTTGCTCGAGTGTGTTGTATCGTGGTGTATGGGTGTATCCTATCTTGCATCCAACAATCCACAGCACCGGCATGATGTCGAGAGATAGGAAGCTGGATTGATGATAAGTTATCTCTTGATAGGAGAAAAAAAAAAACGACGTGTCGGCCACCGTTGACAGCAGACGGGTACGTCCTGGGGGTTGTTTTGTGATCCTGGCTCTGATAAAATACGGAGGGGAGTGTTGATGTTGATGACGGACAAGGTTCCACAGTGCGCGCAGTATGTACCTTCCTGTTCGGAGGCCCCAAGTTGGGTTTCTGATTTCTTTGTCAGTCATTCCCAACCCAACAGCTGGTTGACGTATGCAGAGAGACCTGGAGCATGGGGGGCCCGGACAGGGTTTCTTGCAGCCAGTGTTTGGCTCTGATATACTTGGCTGCTGCTGATATTCTTTTTCTTCCAAACACCATCCTTGGCGTTCCAGAATGTCTGCTCCAGAGCCCCAGCTTCGGTCCGTTAACGCCAGGAGATAAGGGATCGATCCATGGGTCCGACTCATACTGATTCACTGTCCCGGCGGTTCTTCTTGTTCCAAACCCACCCTTGGGTTAATTAGTGCTTGTATGTAAATATGTCGGGTGCTCCGTAGTGCCCACCTTGTTAGCGCGCTCGCTCGGGAACTGGAGCTGCCGGCATTTGCTCCCTTGCATCATCATCATCATCATCATCATCATCCATCTTCAAGACTCACGAGCCATATCACAGCAGAGACGACGAAGAAGAAAAAGCAAGCTCAAACTTGATGCACCCGCCAGCAACGCATGCATGGTCCTGCCCTTACAGGAGAGTCGCAGCTCGCTTAGCACCACCTGCTGGGATTTGCAGGAGGGTGTCGACTTAATTCCCATCTCTGCAGGCGACAGACAGACACCACACACACCACTTTGCAAACGACATTTCACGCGAAGAAGTCAAGATGGAACAAGACTAAGACTAAAAATATGGACGACGAGGCTAACTCTGAGCCGAGCCATAGAGCTTCCAGGAAATGGGGAGACTAGAACGCGAAAAGGGGGGGTCGCTTTCTACTTTCGCTTGCACCCGAACCAAGATGCCATACCATCCATCCCATCCCATCCTCTAATAAATTCGACTCCATCCGGCAGACAGAGCAGAGGCCAACATGCGCCCGCCATGACAGATGCCGAACGTAACAGCAGCAGGGCGAGAAGAGGAGAGAAGGGGGGAGGGGGGGGGGGGGGGGGTGGTGCCCTTGTATGGCGGCGGACTTGACTGGTCCCTTGATTTGATCTGCCCTCCCTTGCCTAATTCTTCTTCCTAAATTTCCATTGCAACTTTTTTGCTTCCCCCTTCTTACGCGCTCGAATCAGATGTCGCGGCCTACACCCCTTCCCGGTCTGATGTAATACCTGAATCATATACATACACTCGTTCATTTTCCCTGCGCACGCATCTGAGCAAACGTGCCCGTCGGAACCAGATAGATTGGCCCTCCAAGATTGCAGTACCTGCCCAGAGGGAACACGTTTGCTCATGTCCTTTTGCCCATGCAAAACATGTTAAGAAAAATTCATCTATATGTTTTAATACTCCGTGTCAGATAAGAACGAGTGCGCGCACCCTTCCCGGAGTCGACATCCGGAACTGGCCACGGCCGCCCATATCATCTCGGACGCCATCCGAGCCGAAAGGCCAATACAGCTACCCGGCGATGCTGAATCGAAGGCGGCCAAAAGAGCAGGGGTGTGCGTGCAAAAGGATCCAGGGGAGGTAACATTCCCTCGTGGTCGTTTGCTCATGTGCCCAACATGCACCCTCGTTGTTACATGTCCATGTCCATGCATATGTCTGTCTGTCCATTTCCCTTTGGGGGCGGGGAGCTGCTGTAGCGATTGATTGACAACAGCGCGGCAAAGCGCCACCTGGGGTGCATGCCACTAGGCCTGGGTGCCTGTGTGCCTCGGTGCCTGTGGATCCATCCATTCCACGGGAAGGACAGACACTGTTAATTGTCCTGTCCTGTTCCACGGGAACAAGACATTTCCACTCGGCCACCCCGGGCCTACAACGAACGTCCTTGGAGCGGCAGACAAGCTTTGATCCCCTCTCATTCTACGAATATGATCACCCTCGTATAATAGCTATGTACTTGTACCGCGCTGCCGTTGCCGGGTCTTGGCGCACGGCTTATACATACCACCCAAACACAGCCTGTCACCTCGCTGACCGACGACAACCACCACCACCACCATCACCATCACCACACCACATCCCTCTATGAACCATGAACCTCCCCTTCTCTTTCTAAATTACATGCACCGCCCGGCTACATTCGGGATGCGCCTTGTCCACGCCCCCCTCCCGACTGCTCGAACTGTCGCTGCAAGCCCCGCCCGAACCGCCGCCTCCCTCCCTCCCTCCCTCCCTCCCTCCCTCCATCTCCCTCGCTCTCTCAAGCCAACCTCGGAACCACACATGCTCTCCCTCTGGTCCCCAGCTCACCTCTCTCGCGCCTCTCGCTTTGTCTCCCCTGCTGCTTAATTCAACTTTACACTTTTGGTAATTCGTAGGTCAGCAGGAGCTTTGTCCCCCTTCCCTGTCTCTCAGATGGATGCCTACCATCTTCCTCACGCCGCCTCCCCCTTCAGCGATTTGCCCGGCCTCTCCATCAGTGCCGTCACCAGCTGTCCCCAATGCATAATGATCTCAGCCCAGGTTTCTCCTTCGGCTATCCTCCCAGTCCCCTGTCTTGGCGATTTCGGTCTACCGGCTGCTATAACCCGCAGCAGCATAATCTCGCCACTCATCCTCTACCGGGTGTCGATCAACAAGGGGGCTTCCGCTGGTGAAGGTGCTCAGCCAAGTACACCAAGAAATCTTGATGCCACCGACTTCCGAGAGCCCTTGCTTTTAAATCTCATCCCAATCCCACCAGCTTGCAACTTTGAATGGTATCTCATGTTCGTTGAATCGCGCAATTTCGCCGTGCCTGGGTGATACAGACCTTATTCGTTAAAGAAACGCTTTATCATAACAAGCAAGATAGCAACGGTATCCATGTGATAGACGTGTACAAGACTACATCACTCACAAAATCCAGCTCGTATGTGGATTCGAGGACGTCTTGGCTCTCCAGAAACAACGGTGCGCCTTTCCAAACGGGCAAGTCATTAAAGATAACAAAACCATGTTGGATGTGAAACTCGATCCTAGCCCAACTTCCTGCACCTGCACCACTGCTGCTGTGTACTCGAGTTGCTCGACGGCAACTCCCGACCATCGCAGAGAGGAGCTCACAGAATGCTCCCATCTAGACCAACCTCTTGTTACCTCCCCTTGCAATATCGCCCAGCCTGTATGCACTCGTGCTTACCCATGAAACGCCGTTCGATGTAAGTCACAGGTATCTTGCCAGCCCCCAGAGGCAAAGATTCACCTGTCCGTCTATCACTGAGAAAGATAGAAAATTGATCAAGACATTACCCATGCTCAGACAACCCCACCATCGCGTGGCTTGCGTCAGAAGCATAAACGATGTCGATTCTGGAATCGGCCCCTCGTGCTCCGCAGTGGTCGGCGGTTACAGGCGCGCCAATTCCAGTCGTACGATGCCCTGTTCCGGTCGGCATGAGTCGTATTCGCGATCGAGAGTGAGCCTTCTACCATCTTCCGTGTTCGATCCCAAGTTCATGCTGTCTGAGAATCCCCTTCGTCTTCCCCATCATGTTGACCGCTGCGTGACGCTGACCGACAAGCGCCGTGGTTGTCCTCGCTGTCCTTGTTCCGCCATGAGTCTGCCTCATGTTCGTCTCCTCGTCTCCTCTTCTCGCTCTAAAACAGATTGCGTCCTCCCGCAAACCTGACGAAGCTGTACGGCACATTCTGACCCACAAGAAGTCGTAGGCTCTCCACTGTCGTGAACGCCGAGACATCGGCCGCGCCGAATGCCGTAAAACCGCTCTTCTCTGCCACAATGGACAGCTCGCCGCTCTGAGGTGCCGATCCGCCCGCGAGGTCAAGGAACACCTTGCGCTTGGGACCTTGAGCGCCCGCTGTTCCGAAAACCCGGAGCAGCATACCGACGAGGTTGCTCTTCTCAGGAGCCAGAGCCGACACGATGAGGTAAGGCGCCGCTGAGTCGCCAGATCCTGACCGCACACGTTGGAGGCTTTCCATACTGATGAAGGGCTCAATCGGCGGTGCGTTCCGAGCAAGCGCCGAGGGAGTCCTGAAGCCAACAGTGTATATCTTGGAGACCTTGAGGGCTTTCAGGGCATAGTATACCGGGGCGGCGTCGTCCGATGACGAGGCCAGGACGATGGCGGATCGTCCAAAGTAGGCCGAGGGTGCGAGGTCCCGGGTCAGGGTGCTGAGTATACCCTTCCACCCGGCATTGTCAAGAATCAGAGATGTGTTTGGTGGCAGGCCGTACAAAGTTCCGCCTACAAAGGAGCCGCTGTACCGTTTCGGTGGGCTGGACGGCATAGAAGGAGGCGTGGATGACGCTGTGGAGGACGATCCCGATTTGACGACAATCGTGTCTACGATGCCGATTGCTCGAGCTGCTTCGGTCAATACGGGGCCAGTTCCGCCGTTCAGGCTCGAGAAGAAGCTGCTGTTCTTGGTCAGGGCGTGGTAAGAAACGCCAGGCTCAACATAGGCGCCGCCAAACTGGCGTTGGTTGCACCAGGCCTCCATTCCCGCTACATTCCCAGCCTGACGCTCGACGAACGAAAACTGATGAGGCAACCCAAGCTCGTTGAAGCACTTCTCATAAAACGGCGCCCTGGGGGTGGAGTGGCGCGAGGCGCTGCTGCTGATGCCGTAAATATACTTCTTTGGAAGCTGGCCCAACAGAGACAGCGCAGCATGGATTTCGGCGGTGCTCATCTGGCCAGGAGCGGCAATGATAGGCAATAGAGGATGTGTGATGGGAGTGAAGACTTTGTTGAGAAGTCGAGAGAACTGGCCAGCTTCGCCCATGTTGACAGCGCAGAGTGGCGGTCCATCCGGGTGCTCTGCTTTGATCTTGGAGCGGAAGTACTCGAGCTCGAAATTCTCGTTGTGGTCGTTGATGATGGCAATCATGCGAACCATGTCGGCATACTGCTTGGAGCGAAGGTACACGTCATGAGCATAAGGAGAAGGCCACTTGAAGGTGCCGGAAAAGTCGTGGAAAGCCGATGTGATGCGTGAGTTCCCCCTCTTTTCGTACAGACTCTTGCGAATTTCCTCGGGAAGCCACAGCTCGACGTCAATGTACTCGACACCCCACTGGATAGCTCGATAGAGGTATTCGTGGTACAGCTCCGGGTTATTCATGGGGAACTTGCCGTTCTCGTGCGTGCATCGGGTGGTGAAGACGATGGGAAGCTCTGTCCTCTGGCGAAGGAGCATAAGTTGCTGACCGACATAGCTCAGACTCGGGACGCTGGAGAAATTTCCATCAGCGAGCGGCTCGCGGAGCAAATCGACTCGAATCTCAACAGCATCAGCCCCGACAGTGAGAATATCTAAGTTAGGAAGAGCAGCGAGGACGTTGGGAAAGGTGGTGGAGATGAAGAACGTCCTCGACTTAGCCATGAGCTCCTCATGGTGGTCAATCTGACCAAGAATAAATGATGTGAACCGGGCCAGATACCGTCGCAGATATGGCGAGTCTGTATACAAGAACTCATAGTCGCAGTGGGCCGAGAGGTACATATCAGGAGGCATCCCGATATCTACGCAGTGGGCATTCACCACCAAGACGAGTTGCTTGTCGCGGGTTTCGACATCCCTCTTGGCCTCCTCCGTCACAATTCCAATGACGAAGCCTTGGTCATCGCTCGAGATATCCTTCAGGCTCTGCTTCAGCCTCAGTGGGTGGCCAAGAACCTCGGCAAAGATGGAGAGGATCGGTTCCTGTCCAGGCGCATATATGATGACTACGATGCGAGTGTCGCCCGTGTTGGGAGCGCCCCTGGTGATCTTCTCCGGCGCAAGACTGGGGCTTTGGCTCGGGCGGTCGATGTCCATGGTCATGAGGTCGTCGGATGTGCCGTTGGTACCGTTACCTCGAGTGGCCGGGCTAGGCGAGGGAGAAGCGAGCAACTGTTGCACGGCTGCCATAACGCTTCATGGGAAGGTTTGACGGCTCCCGAGGCTATTTATATGCTGGCTCTCCCTGTCCCTTGGACCGCTTTCCTCTTTCCCTCCGCCTCGGTCTGTCTTGGGCAGTTTTTCTCTCTCCGTCGGCGCAAGCACAGCTTGCTATTTCAAGGCAACTGGTCTGGGTCAAGGCGGGGCTCGGTTCGCGGCTCGCGGGTCTGTATCAGCTTCGTCCCTGCTCGAGACAATATGTTTTCGATATAATGTATATCAGCCTCAGCTAAGAGTACCCGGAGTCGAAGTCACAGGCGAGTCGCGGGAGTTGTCGGTTGCCGGGAAAGGGCAGCCTTTGGTTGATGTTGGCCCTTTTCCCGGCCAGCAGCTGGATGAAGAGGAATGCGGCGGGGGCTACCCGATGCGCGATCGAGGTGAATGCGCCTGGGTCGGCGTCGGCGCAGGCGTCAGTGTCGATGACGGCTACCAGAGAGCAACAGCGGCAACTGGAACGAGTGGCTAAAGATGGCGATTGCTTTGATGTGGCTGCAACAGCGACAGGAGGGCAGCTGTAGTCGCGGCTGAATTCACCCCTGTGGGTTTGTTGCGACGGGAAGGGAAGTACGGCGCAGGCGACGGGATCGACCGACCGAACGACTCAAGGACGGAAGGGACAATACCAGAATCGGCACAGATGTGTGCTAGGAGAGGGTCAGATTGGGTGTGCTTGCTCGGCTGTTAGCCAGACATGAGATCCCATACAGCGTGTGTATATACGGGTTCGCAGGATGCTACCTTGGACCGGCAGGGTCAAGGTCTGCAAGGGAGTATAGAGGTGACTAAAGAAGGGAGGTCAGAAGCAGAAGCAATCAATGCGCATGCGCGCGCGGGAGCTTGTTAATATGGGATGTGGAAAGCGATTCGATAACCAAGAGAGCAGGACGGGCTAGAGGTGGGGAAGGGCAGAAGGGTGTGTAACCAGCTCAGCAAGCTGTATAGATGGGTATTAGGAAGTATTGGGGGCACCAAGGAGGAGGGGGGGGATACGGCAAGCAGGGGGGTATCAGGTCTCTAGGATGCGACGAGACCATCCGAGGAGAGTTGAGGTGAGGTGGAAGGGAGGCTGCCGTTGGTGGAAGCGCGCGCCAGGGATGGCAGGGGAATTGTTCCGGCCACCAACCACACGGTTGACAGCTTAATAGCAGGCAGAACTAAAACTCTTTTCGCGGTATATAAGACGACATGATACAACGGGACGGGTGGCTGGCTGTGGTTGGTTGAAGATCGGGAGTCTCTGTTTGAACAACATGATGGATGTGTCACCTGCCTTTGCACCCAAGCCGTCCCCGCGATTTGGAATCTGGGGTTGGGTGAGACAGAGGATCCAATGCCTCTTTTCTGGAGGTGAATGAGATGATGCAAGAGGAGAGGCGCTGCCCTTGATGAGGTCGAGGTGGACAAGGCTCTGTAGATGGATGACAATGGTGAAATCGAACCAAGCTCTGGCTCTAGAGGAGAAAAGACGACGGCGGCGACGGTCGCACCGGGACGCCGAGGTGGCGGCAGAAAGCTGGAGAGGAAACTAGGTCGAATCTGCAACGTCGTCGATGTGGAAATGCGATAAGAGTTGAATGCGAGGCGGGTTGATGCTTGGAGCCGTCGGACAAATCCCAGTCACGGCGGCCAATGGGAACCAAACAGGAGGATTTGCGCTGGAGTTGTCCACCTATAACATGCGAGCACCGGAAAATAGGTGAGGTAATCAGGGGAAGCCGCGGGGATTGGGAACGGCGCAGCAGCTCGGCAGAGTGCGGCGATGGGATGGATGGGACGAGGCTGGCTCTGCCTTGGAGCAGCTGGTAGTTTTGGCGATGAACCACGGATCATGGATCAGAACCGGGGCTAGGGGCTGTTTTTTTCTGGGGTGTGGCATGCGCTGGTGGCACTGGTTGGTGGGATGGATGCGCCTGCCTCGCTGCTCTCGGGTCGTGCGAATCACGCTTGCCTTAACTGAGAAGGGACGTGAGCGGGAGGAAGAAGGAAGGTGATGATGATCAAACAGCCACCTGCTGCACTTGCTCGAACAGTGTCAACAGCGCTCTCAGCGCTCTTCTGGGATTTCCTACTCCTTCCGCTTATGACGCCTTTGTGCCTACGTGACATTGTCGCGTCGCATGCTCGAAATTTCCCGAGATATGCTTACTCGCTCCCGCCAAATGTCAAGTCTGGGTCTCGATGGCAAGGCAGCGGAGGGCTGGAGCTGGCTGTGGAGGGGGGGCCAGCAGATTGAGGGGAGGCTTTGGGGACGTTTGGGGGTGGAGCTGCCCTGGGCCCGCTGAAGTCATGCCCTGAGCTGGAAATTTCCGTCGTCGAGTTGCAACAGTGGACCCAGACGGACCTACAGCGCTCCTCGTCCGTTAATTTCTCCGCCAATGGCAGCACAGCATGTCACGAGCTTTGTCCCGTCGCCATTTCCCTTCTTGTCATTTCTCGTCGTTTCTTGACGCCTCCCAACGCCCTCTGCCAACCTCTACCGACCTATATCCAAGGATGAGCTCGTTATCTCTGTCCATCTGGCCAATCCGCTGTCGCTACCAATCTACATGATTCGTGATCAGGGTCCTGAGGGGGGCAACGCCCTGAGAATAACGCCCCTTTGGCGTTGGCCGATGAGACGTTACCGTGGTCCATTGAGCATCGTGTCTCATCTCGTGATCTGGATTTCCTCGTCGCTTTGCTCTCTCTGCTACGCAATACGACCGCTGTCGGGATGATGTAACTCGGACGATGGGTAATGCGCTGCCTCAACCTCGTCAATCCACTCCCTCAATCCTTCGTCTAGCCAGCCAGCATACTGCAGTCATTGTGTCACATTACATGCGGCAAGAAATGCCATATCACGGACATCTCCAAGCCAGTTCAAGCCGTTGTTACCACCCCACGAGTGCCTCGGCTCTTGGTGGCCACCAGAGCACTATGCCAGCTCTAAGAGAAACAAGATCGTCTCCGTTCCCACCCAAAGGCTGCACGGACCGATCACCCCAGCCGAGAAGACTACACCTTGCTGATATTAGCCGAGTATTGCTTGAAGCAATATCTGATTCCGGCCAGGCGGCCATGTAACACAGCAATGCTATGGCGGTATGCATCTCGTCTGCTTCCGAGCCTTGCAAGAATACATTGCAGTATAAGTTATAAGCTCAATCCTCGTCTGGTCCTAGCCGAGTAGGACACAGCCATCTTCCAGCACCCGTGCCGCCTCTCAGCAGCAGCGCAGTGAAGTCAGCAGCGTCGCTCTACATGGGCATCGCACAGCTCCCAGTCATGTCCAGTGTATAGCGGCTCAGATATACATGCCTATACATACATCATCCCGTGCCAAGCCAGCAAAAACTCTCATCCGGCGTCACGCCTGCTTCACTTCTTCCCGTGTCATGACATCCATCTTCTGGCATTTACACTCCGCTTCCTCCAGTTGGTCATTGAAGGAGCGCTCCGAGGCCCCCCACATGACACCGGCACTTGAGGACGGTTCCGAGGCGATTTAGGCAAATACGCCCGTCAGGAATGCAGATTATCGAGGCAACATCGTTGGGGCTGCGAGCTCATACCGCCTTGGGCCTCAAGAAGATGTCCTCTCGTGTCGTGCAATAAGACCCGAGGTGCTGATGCCTGTCACTTGCCTTAACCTCGGCAGTGAGTTCCGCCTCAGAGGAATCCTCTGCTACACAGATTCGCCATGGACTCGATCCCACATGTCATGCCAGCATGCACCCCTACCACTTTTCCAATTTTCCCTCGATAAGAATGTGATCACGGATCCTCTCCACTCGATCGGCATGGCTTTGGCTGGTGTCATTTGTCTCCTCTATCGTGATCCTACTAACGAACACTTGCGGCACAGTATCCCGCCCTTGTCGGTCATTATGATCTTCTGTCCAAAGGAGGAACATGGCTCAGCTTGGAACCGGAGGCCGGAGCATCGATGATATTCAACAGTGGGTGTACTATACAAAGTCCACCAGTTATTGGTGGAGGAGGATGGGAGATCGTGTCCCAGCCATACTCGTTCCACGAATTCCCAACTTGCATCTCAGCTCATGGACCAGATTCCCATCCAGTTTCCCTCGGAGTCCATGAATTGGGCATAATAACCCATATTGTTCCCGATCTCAGTCTTTGGTCTAACCACATGTCAGCACCTGCCCTGTCACAAGACCATGCGAAGAGAATGGATGACGGAGCGTCTTGGCGTACAGTATTGTCTTCCCACCCAGCTCACTGATTAGATTCAGTGTCGCATCACAGTCCCGGACGCAGAAAGTGGCCAGCACCGGTATCGCTCTGGGCTTGGCCTCATCATAGACGCGCAGGTGGTGGTCACTTTCCACCTCGAGAAAGGCGCCGTTGAAGCCCTCCCCTTTGCGGAAGAAGTGCATGCTCTTGATGGGCGACTTGTCTGGTGGTGGTGCCTCTGCGAGCATCTCCCAGCCCATGACATCCGTGTAGAACTGCTTTGCCCTTGAAACATTGGAGACTGGTATCTCAAACCAGCAGATTTTCCCCAGAGCTTGCTGCGGGGATGTTAGTTATTGGCATTGCATGTGCGGTAACATGCCCTACAGTTATCTTGCATTCATCAGCCATGGTGGCGTGTGTGATGGGTTGCGTGAACAAAGAGGAGAGGTGGTGGTTGTGACTTTGTCGTAGAGGAATACTGTGCTCATGTGTTCAACCTCGATGGCCTTTTTATACCCTTTGCTCATGCTCCTTGCTCATTCCAATAAGACGCAGTCTAGCCAGCCCTTAGACGGCTGAACCAATTACTGCGAAGCATTTCTTAGCTACCAGCCACGTCCAAGGTTCAAATCATGGCGCGAAGGGTCGTCTCAGTGACTATTTCAAGCCTTCACCATTGTTCACACTTCTGTGTGCGTTTTGCCCTTCCCGGGGTGAATGGGCGATCAGAATTGGTGCAGCGGCTGAAGCAGGTGGCTTGCCTTAGCACAAATGCCAAGTCGTCAGCCGAATCACAAGCAAGGATGGTGGGGGAATTGATGTCACCCTATACAAATTGCAAGACAAGACTATGCGGAGTAAGGTAAATGTTCGGTTGACATGAAGTGTTCATCGCAAATTCCAGCTTGACCCTGTATTGAAAGGTAGACGTAGAGCGACTGATCACAGGACCTCATTGATAGATGGGCCTGTGAGTGGGCTGTTTCTATGGTACGATGCAGGTCACGCCTCGCCATATGGGCTGGACAGCTCATGATTGTTCAGACGAGAGCTCCGAAATTTGCTTTGGTATTTATTCCGCTTAGAACCTACTCCAGATATTTGAAACCAAGAAAACTATCCATGTCTGTTCAAGACTTTGCGTAGCCTGACTGAAAAGTGTACAGGGTAGCCGACTGTCCAAAGTGCCCTGAAGCTTGGACATTGCCTGAGCCAATCACTGCCCGTTAAGCTGACCTTTATCGATACGCGGCACCTGCCAAGCTTTCCTCGTCGCGGTTGCTGTGTAGGAGCGAGCAGCGCAATACCATTCATTACATCACTCAAAGACCAATCCATTGGCAACTTGACACAATCCAACAGCATTGCTTCGGCGCCAGAATTACGGACACGTCGGCTTTGCGCGCAACTTGACCAACCATTTTAATCATCGACCACATCGTCCCCGTCGCTGTCGCAAACATGGCAGACCAGAACGAGAAGACTGAGCAGCCCACGCAGGCCGAGCAAACCGAGCAGGTCCTCAGCGTCGACGACGTCGCCCCCGATTTCAACGATGACGACGACATCAAATCCAAAAAGGTCACCCTGGCTGACCTAAGCGCCAAGGGTACCGCTCTCTACGCGCACAAGAAGTACGAGGATGCTGCCGATGTCTTCTCTACTGCCAGTGTGCTCCAGGCTGAAATCAATGGCGAGACGGCCCCCGAGAATGCCGAGATCCTCTTCCACTACGGTCGCAGTCTTTTCAAGGTTGGCCAGAGCAAGAGCGACGTCTTGGGCGGCAATGCTCCCGCCACAGAGAAGAAAAAGTCTAATGGAAAGGCCAAACCTGCAAAGGCACCGCCTGCCGAGACAGCCAAGACCGATGCGCAACGCGTCACGGAAGAGGGGGTCGCCATCGTGGCCGGCCAATCTGATGCGGTGAAGAAGGACGACTCCAGCGCGGATGCTAACGCAAAGAAGCCTCTGTTCCAATTTACTGGCGACGAGAACTTTGTCGACTCGGACGAGGAAGAAGAGGTCCGTGCAATATATCCCTGGTCATGGTGCCACTGTTTGACGGACGGATTGCTGACGTGATGGTAGGGCGAGGGCGAGGAGGAAGAGGAAGAAGAAGATGATGAGCTGCAAACCGCATTCGAGATTCTGGATCTTGCGCGCGTTTGCTACGAGAAGCAGCTTCAGAAGCTAGAGCAAGAAGGCCAGGAGGGAGAAGGCAAAGGCAAGGAAGCAGCGCAAGAAGACTCGCCTGCTTTGAGACACGTCAAGGAGCGCCTGGCAGATACCCACGACGCCTTGTCAGAAATCTCACTTGAAAATGAGCGGTATGTTCAGGCAGAAACATCTATAGTGCCGATGCTAACTTCGCTAGATACCTGAATGCCATCGATGATGGCCGGCTTTCTCTCAAGTACAAGACGGGACTCTATCCCGAGGAATCGGAGATTATTGCTGAAGCCCACTTCAAGCTGTCCCTGGCTCTTGAGTTTGCCTCCATCACCACCACCGGCGAGGACGGTTCCAACACCAAGCGCGAGGAGCTCGACCAGGGCCTGCGCGATGAGGCCGTCAAGGAGATGGAGCTCGCCATCAAGAGCTTCAAGCTCAAGATGCAGAACAAGGAGATTGAGCTGGCCTCCATGGCCTCCCCAGAGGATAACGACCTCGCGCGCAAGGCCATTACTGAAATGAAGGAAGTCATCGCCGACATGGAGCAAAGGGTATGTCAATGCTTACGACAAGTAATTTGGGCTCGGAGGCATTTGCTAATGTATTGGAACAGCTCGTCGACCTGCGCAAAGACCCCATCGACACCAAGGAGCTCTTGGGTGCCGAGGCAAACCCTCTCGGCGGTATTCTGGGCGCTGCTCTTGGCGAGTCCGCCGCCGAGACCCAGGCACGTGTCGAGGAAGCCAAGCGCACCGCTACCGACCTGAGTGGGCTCGTTCGCAAAAAGAAGCCCGCCAATGGTGACGCATCCGCTGGTGACTCCTCCAAGCGCAAGGCTGAAGAGGAGCTCCCCGCAGGGCCCGAGTCTCCCAAGAAGGCCAAGGTCGAGGATTGAGGCCCCCAATTCTCACAAACAACAGGAGAGATACCAAACATGTAAAAAGATAACCATCAAAACAAAGGAAGGGCTGCGTGGGAAAGCGCCAGTTTGCGTAGTTGGTTTTGTAACATCAGGATATAGGGCAGACGTCGGTCCTGGGGGCTTGGCTCGGTGGAAAGGCAATGTTGGAGTTGGGGTGTTTTAAAGCATTCCAAGATGTCACGACCAATACTAGGAAGCTCTCATATTACAAGTTCACTGACAAAGTTGGGATCAAAAGCCCATCGAATGTGTGTATCGCGGATGCGAGTGAAAAAAATACAATACCAAATACGAAATACTGTAGCCGTAGCTGAAGATGATGCACCACATGCTTTCCTCTATAACCAGTTTTCCAGCCGACATAAACGATGTACACAGCACCAGTACCGCCACCAACAGCCCGCCCCATCTCACTACAGCTTGAAGCTCCCGCTCGTCGCCGCCTTGACCGCCTTGGCCTTGTTGCCCTGCAGGTCGGTGATCTCGCCCTTGCGGTTGATGACGCGCACGCCGCCCTTCTTGAGGTCCGCCATGGTGGCGGCGGCCTTGCTGACGGGCTTGCCGGAGGAGGCGTTGGTGCCGGCCTTGCGGGACCGCTCCTTGGCGCGGCGGCGGCGGCGCAGCTTCTCCTCGCGCGACATCTCGGTGCGCGCGACGGGCAGGCCCGCCGACGTGACGACCTCTCCGGCGGCGGCCGTGGCCGTCTCCGGGCGGTAGACCTCCTGCGGGGCCATGCGGCTGCTCCCGCCGGCGATGGCCTGCGCCGTGGCGGGCTGGGCGTCCTCCATGGCGATGGTGGCGACGTCGGCGATGACGGAGATGGTGGGCGCCGCGGGCTTGGGCCGGTAGTGCCAGTTGCTGAGGGCGTCGAGCTGGCCGCACACGCTGGCCCAGAGGGCGGCGACCTCGGCCTCCTCACGCTGCAGCGCGGCGTCGGACGCGCTGACGTGGGCGTCCGGGTTCGTCTTCTTGATGTGCTCCTCCTCGTACACCTCGGCGAGGCCCTTGGACGACTTGCTGTCCTCGACGGCCTCGAGCATGCCGCGCCGCGTGCCCGCGGGGACCGACTCGGCGCCGGGCCGCCGGCGGAGCACCTCGTCAAACTCCTGCGCCAGGATGCGCCGCTTGATGAGCCCCTCGATCGACTCGCTGACCTCGGGCGTGATGACGGGGACGGGCTTGCCCACGTGCTCAAAGTCGAGGTCCTCCTCGAGCAGCGAGTTGACGGGGCGCTCTACGGCCGTGGCCTCACCAGACACGGTCCAGTTGCGCTTGGCGATGGACTCTGCCTCGAGCTTGCGGATCTCGTCGGCGAGCTTGGCCTGGCGGCGCTCGTGCGCGGAGCGGCGCGATGCGGGGTCGCCGGGGTCAACGTCGGATTGTGCGCCCTCCGAGTCCTCGTCGTCCGAATCGTCCTCGAAGAGATCGCGTCGCACGTCATCCATCGCGCGCTCGACCTCGCCCTCCTTGGGCTGGAAGGAAACCTTCTTTGGTGGCTTGTTCTTGCTCCTCTTCTTGGCAGGCGGAGCAAAGAAATCCCTGTAGAATAGGTCGTTGGCATTCATACCGTCGTCGTCGTCCTCGCCGTCCGCGTTGTCGTTGAAAGCCTCGTCCTCGCTGTCGCCCTCGGGCGCATCAAGATCCATGTCTCCAAATGTCGGGCCGGCCTCGTCATCATCGTCGTCGTCGTCATCGCCTTCGTCTGATAGGGGTTCCTCCATTGTTCGCTTGCCTTTGGGCTTTTTGGAGCTGCCCTTTGGAGGCGCCATGGGGTCCGCGTCCCAGTCGATATCCTCTTCATCGCTGACTCTGTCGGTCTCAGGATCTCCCCTGGCGTCCTGCTCCTCGAACCACTGTGTCTGTCGGTTGAACTCGTCTATAGAGAAGAAGCCGTCGTTAAGACCGTTGGGGTCTTCCACGAAATCTTCCGCAACACCTTCGTCGTCATCCTCCTCCTCCTCATCTTCTCCATTCTCATCCTCCATATGCTCTGGTGCGTCTTCAAACTCCTCTTCGTAGTCGTCCTCTAGGCCATCCTCATCTTCATCCTCCTCGGCCTCTAGCTCAGCCAGTGCCGACTCATCCAGATCTTCGTCATCGTCCATATCTTCTTCGCTGGGACCCTCGCCCTCCGAATCTGATATATCCTCCTCGCCTTCAGATGAATTGATGCCATTTGTACCCTCTCCATCTACCGAGGCCAGGTTCTTTCCCTCCAGCTCGTCCAGCATGGCTGTTGAATGATCCAGTACTCCCCCGATGATCTTCTTTGCCTGCTGCCAGACCTGGCCCGTCTCGAAGCCATCCACATATACTTTTCGCATCTTGAGCACATCACTCTGGGACATGGCGCCTGTCCTTTTTCTCTTGCGGCTCTCAGCCAACTGTGCTGCCTGTTCATCGCTAACCTGGCCAGCAAAGGCCTCGAGAGTATCCTTGACGACTTGTAGAGCTTCACTGGGGATTGTAGCGTTCGGTTGAAGGAACTTATGTCGCTGGTCGGGCTGCAGTCTACCGAGAAGACCAAGATAATCGGCATTGCCATTGAGTGGCATGGCGGCGGGCGCCATTGCGAAAGGCGGTGCGGCCGTCAGAGTGTGCGAGGTGGATGTGAGACTCGGAGAGGCAGCGGTTGCCATACTCTGATTTGTATCTTCTCGCCTTCTTCGCTCGTGTGGACCGAGGGAAGAAGGATCTTTATGGTGCTGGGTGTAAAATCGCCAATGCTGGGCGCAGTTGGAAAATGTAGCGGGGAGGTTTTCGAACTTTTTTTTTTCTCCTTCAAAGGTTGGCCTATCAATCCATGTCGGGATTGGCTCGCGGCCCCGCTGTGGACCATTGTTCTAATCAGCACCCAACTTATCAATCATCAACCTCAAGACATTTCTTCTGTAAAGGGAAAAATAAAAAATAATAATAAACAAAATAATAAGAATGGATTTTGTGATCATGCGCTCACGAGCTCATGCTTTCTTGTATCTCGTTACTTTCGATTTCCTCTCTCAGAGGGCATCGTGGTGAGACCAAGATTGTTTCGGCGCTCATCTTGTGAATTGGCTTCACCAGTATTCAGGCAACGCAAATAAGACCAGTAGGTCAGATGGTAAACATGACAGTATTCAATGTTAGCTGCGAGTGCTATATTCTCTGTATATAGTGTTCATACACCCTTAACTCCAAACCGTGCTAAACACAAAACAGCCCAACTCCAACCCAACAAGGAGGAACTCGCAGCCCGGCAGGTTACAATGGCTGCCCTTTAGATTTATAATTGCTTGGGCACTCTCGCTCTAGTTGCCTCTTCGGCCTCCGGTGCTCATCAAGGTGATTTTCTGTTTCTTTTTCTTCTTACCTCCGCCATTGCCTCCAGTATGGACTCCCGCGTTGTTACTGCTCGTGCTGGGCCCGCCATTCTGCTTCTCCATGGCATCAATTGCTTCGAGCTGCACGGCCAATTCGGCGGTTCCAAAGAGGTCCTCATCCTTTAGCCAGCCGTCATCCGCCGAGTTTGCTTGTGTAGGTGCTAGCTCCGGTGATCCGGCGACAGCTCGGGTGCCCCAAACTGTTCTTTGCGTTGACGGGCTCGTCGACATCGAGGCCAGTGTTTCAAAGCCGGGCCTGGGATCTGGCGGTGTGCTTCCTGCGTGGTTGGACAAAGGCTGGAACTCCGAGAGATCCATGGGCGGCGGGCGGTCCGGCTCAATCGGCCCTTCCAGTCTCCGCGAGCTCGAGGTACTTCGCAGCGCTGCTGCTTCCAGCCGCTCTGCCTGCAGCCGCTCGCGTTCTTCCTGGGCAGCCTTGTCACGGTTGCGCTTGCGCCGCTTCTCAATCTCTCCCGTGAACGAGGCCAGTATCTCAGCTGGCACAATGTCCGTCCAGTCGCACTCGAGAAGACTGATGACACAACCGTATGGGAGGTGGCCAAGGTACTTCGCACGCCTTCGTAGATCATCATCCACCACATGGCCAGTGGAGATGTGCTCTACTCGAGGTAGGAGTGTGGATGGAAATGAAGAAAACGAGCCGTACTTGGTTTTCAGAATACGAATATCCAAGGGCGAAAGATAGAGGTGTGGTGGTGCCGTATAGAAGTAAAAGTCGGCATCTGAAGATGGCTTCGATGATGCAGAGCTAGAAAGGAGTGGTGCCGTGACTGACACGCTTTCGAGCCGTTCCTTTGAGGCCTTGACAGCCTTGATAGCTTTCTGAGTCCATTCGCCATCCTGGCCAAAGAGCATTTCGTCCTCCTTCTCCTGTTTGAGGAGCGCCTCCGTTTCCTCGTCGTACTGCTCATCCATGTAACCCTTGGTTCCTTTCATGATACGAGCATAGTCTAGGACATTGGCAGCAAAGTGCCACGGCACATCGTCACCCGAATTCAGTACTTCGACGCCTCCCTCCTTGGGCAGGGCCAGAGTGGAAGTGGCATGTCTCGCCATAAGGCGCAAAACCACGTCATGGCCCACGAGTGGCAGGGGAGATTCCTGGCCGGCATAGAAGCGGACCGGGCGCATTTCATGTAGGTAGAAACTGTCTTCGCATATCGGGCACTTCTTCCAACGAGCGCCTTTGCCGGACTTGGCCTCTTCACCAGTCGAAGAGTTCATGAATCGAATGGCGCACGGCAGGCAGAATATGTGTCCGCACTTGGCCATGCGGGGGGCGACGGGTTCAGAGAGGCAAATAGGGCACGAAGCAGCCTGCGATTCCGTCGAGGCGATGACTTGCATGACGTTTTCCCAGTCCAGGTGGAGATCGGCGTCGGCGGCATGTTTGGTATACGAGGCTTCGGGATTAACGACGAAACGGTAGTTCGCATGAACGTATCGGGCTTTGTCGGCTGCATGGTGGCCAGAGCCGGGTCCCCAGGTCGGATTTCGGCGGTAGGAACGAGAGTGGTGACCATGGTCCTGGTAGTATCGAGGCGTAGAATAGTTTAAAAGATGCGTAATTGACGTTTGGCCGCGGCGGCTTGAGGGATTCCTGACAGCGCTGAGCTCAGCCATGGCGTCGAAGTCGTCTGGTGACGTATTGGCCCTTTCACCTAGACCAGGACGTCGCTGGTTTCTGTGCTGCTTGCGGGAGGCCTGGCCCTTTCTAGGGATGGGCTGTGTATGCGATGAGCCAATCTGGTTGGGACGGCGGGAAGACTCGAAACTGGTCGGGACTGGGATCGCCTGGGCGGAGGACGAGTGGTTGGACGGGACCGAAAGGGACTTGCCCAGGTTCGAATTCGATGACATTGCCACGGCGGAGGCGAAGCAGTAGGGATCGGATTCGTCTTGCAGACAGCGACGGATTGTGAGAGAGGAAGAAGGAAGGAGTTCAGCACAACCGGTCAATCCGTTGATGGTCGAAGCATGCTCCCCGAGCGAAGGCGTGATACTCGGGCACGTCGTTAAGCAGAGAAGACGGGGAGCCCAAGCTGGCTGAGATGGCCGCGGTTCGAAAGGACCCCCCGGACCCTGGACGCCGAAATGTTAAAGATGAAGGATGATGGAAGTGGTGATGCAGATAGTACGGATGGAAAGAGGGGCGAAATGGCTGAAAGCTGTTCTGGGTTGAGGGTCCGTCCTCTGCTAAGACTGGGACGTGCGAACGCCGGGGCAATCGGAGTCACTCGCGGCGGGGCTTGCCTGGGAAAAAAGAGGTCATTGGAGTTGAGTCGAAGCACACTCACCTCATGCAGCAGCAACAAGTGGATTAGATTGGACCTGCATGCAAGCCACCCAAGGTACTTTGATTCGCCGAGCAGCTGCACCGTGGAAGCTTGTATCGCCACTAAGGTTAGTCAGAAGCTGCGCCACGTGATCTACCGATATTGCCCGCCCAGACGCTTCTGACGCAACGCATCGATGCGGCTTGATAAGCCAAAGAGGAGTCAATGTTCCGAAGCAAAGGACATGACGTGGTGATTGGACCAACGGGGGACAAGAGATGTCATGATTTACAAAGATGCTCTCGCGTCAACACGACGACATGTTGGGACACGAGACGAGACAAACGAGCATCATGGAGGGTAAATTCATCTTGATTAGATATATAACGCTGTGAACCACACTCTCCTGCTCGACCCTCGCTGTTGCACCGCGAGGGCTGGCAAATAACAACAACTGTGTGAAAGAAGAGGGGGAATCATTGACACGCAAAGGGATTCATGAAAGCCAAGAAAAACCCACGAAACGCAAAACAGACATTTCGAACTCGCCACCCAGCTCGTCCATCACATCCGACACATACACATAGCTACTTTTACTTCTTCTGCTTATGACTTGTCCGACAGCTTGTGCTTGATCTTGCTGAAGAAGGCGCTGACACGGTTCTTCTTCTTCGTAGAGGTCGAGGCCGACGTCTCAGCAGGCTTGGTTTCGGTGGCAGCAGGAGCTGAGGTGGTACCATTGGATCCGTTGGCTCCATTGGCAGCGCTGGCCCCGTTGGCCCCGTTGGCGGGAGTCTCGACAGGTTCGGCCTTGATCTCAGCAGGGTTGGTCGTCTCCACGTTGACTGGCTCAGCAGCCTTGGGCTCCTCAGCCTTCACGGGTTCCTCGACCTTGGGCTCTTCAGCCTTGACAGGCTCCTCAACCTTCACGGGCTCCTCGACCTTGGCGGGCTCGACAACGTGCTCCTCAATCTTGGGCGTCTCAATGTTGTGAACCAGCAGTGCAGGTCCGAGGCTGGGCTCCTCAACCTTGGGAGGCTCCTCGATCTTGGGAGGCTCCTCGACCTTGGGCTCCTCGGCCTTGACTTCATCTGCAGGGGGAACAGGCGTGACCTCCTTGAGCAGCTCAGCCTCAACCTCCTTCTTCTCCAGGACAGCCTCGGTATTGGCAGCAGCCTCGGGGCTCTCATGAGCGGCAGCGATGGACTCCTTGACCTCGGCGGGCACTTCGGGTGAGACCTCCTCGCGGACCGTCTCCTGCTCCTCCTTCGTCTGGGAAGCCAGGGCCTCCTGGACCGAGGCAGGGAGAGACTCCTTGACAGAGTCGGGGAGGTTCTTGTTGGCGGCTTCGGTGACGGCAGCGACGACCTGGCTGACGACGGGTGCAGCCTGCTGGGCAACGGTCTCCTGGGCGGCTGCGACAGTCTCTTGGGCGGTTGCGAGAGCAGCAGCAACGCCGCCAGTCTCCTGGCCGGCAACGCCCTCTGCAGCGGCGGGTGCCTCTGGTACCTTCTCCAGCAGCTCGGACTCAACCTTGGCCTTCTCCTCGACCTCAGCAGCGACTGCGCTAGCCTCGGGCTCGACACCAGCCTTCTCCTGGCTCTCCTTGACGACCTCGGGGACCTTGGGCTCCAGAGGGACCTCACCAGCCAGGGCAGCAGTGGTGGAGCTGGGTCCAACGCTGTTGATGGTCACATCCTGACCGAGTGGCAAGCTGGATTCGGGGATTGTGGCGTTAGTGACGGGAGGGAGCTGCGTGTCGACACCGGCCAGAGCGTCGCTCTTCTCGTAAGACTCCTTGTCAAGCTTGACGTGCTCGTTGACGCCCTGAGCAGAAACTGTCTCGGGCACAGGCTCGCCGGGTGCCAGCTTGATAGGGTTGACAGCACCATCGGCGGCGGGGAGGGGGTTCACACTGATCAACTTGTCCAGCTCGTTAGCCGGCGTGGCAGGGAACCCGCCAGGAATATCCGAGGGGGTAGCCATTGGCTCCTTGGACTCGGTCTTCTCCTCGAGAGGCTGTTCGCCAGCGAGCTGGGCGGTGGTGGAATCGGCGGTGACGTTGTTGATGATGGCAGCAGCGGGTTCGGGAGCAGCAAGATCGGCGGCGTTCAGGTAGTTGTTATCGTTACCCTTGTCGTCGGCCTCCTTGGGGGCAGAATCGCTCACAACCCAGTTGTTGTCAACGACAAACTGAAAATGGTCAGTATCATTGCATGCGGATAGAGGTGTAGTGCAATTGACGGTACTATAAGTGAACGACGAAGCAGAGGGAGTAAAGGCCGTGATGCTGAGTGAGGGGTTCAAGGGTGGTCGGCATGCGCGTGACTGGATTGCAAAGACTGCCTATGGCGGGATTCCAATGGCTGATGACACGAAAGCGGTAGATGGAGGATAGCGGGAACCTTGTGCGGCGGCTGGCGCTGAAGCAATGGCCTGCGGCGCAGACAACTAGGCAGGTTGGCGACGGGGCTTGGAGAGGTTGCGTCATGGGTTTGCGATGGCTCGGTGGGGATTAGACCAATTCGCCCGAGCCAAGCGGTAGCAGGGCGCCACCAATCGCGAGCGCGAACAAGATGGGATGGAAGCAATGATGCGCAATGGCGGCACGAGAACCAATACCGACAGCGCACCAGGTGCGGAGGCGCGGTTAATTGCAAAGCGATGCAGCCAGCCCGGTTGGCAAAGCTCCAAGCCGGTGCAAGCTGCGCAGTGACGGCAGAAATCAATGGCGACGGGAGCTGCCTGGCCAGCCCAACGAAGCAAGCCGATGTGACGGAGTGATCATGAAGTGGTGACGGCAGATGGGTGTAAATCATGCTGATGTATGTACGCAAAGATGACCGACCTTGTAGTAGACCTTGCCGGTCTCGGGGGCGTCAATGTCGACCGTCTTCTGGAAGACATCGCCCTCCTTCTCGAGCTTGACGCTCTTTGTCCAGTTGTCGAAGGTTCCGGTAACGTAGACCTCTTCAGCGGGCTTGTCCCTGTGCGGCGCGGGTGATTAGCTTCCACAATTCGGTTGTCCTTGTTCTTGTCGACCTGGGCTGGATTGCGCGCGTGCCGTAGATGACGGCGAGATGACCCGAGACAAAACACGACATACCACTTGAACGTAAACTTGCCCATGGCTGGCGGCGATGGGATGACGATAGAATGCGGATAGCGCTATGGCGAGGGAGAAGAGCAATGCCTCGAGAGAAGGGCGGCCAAGATGGAGGCGGCAACAATGAGGTTTTGTTTAAAGCCTGGCAGTAGCGCACGAGCAAGAAGAAAAAAAAAAAGCAAGAGCAAGAGAGCAGTAAGATGCAAAAGGCTGGAGGAGGCTGGACAGCTGGGCTGTTCGGTTGGCTGGTTGAGCTGGCCTGGTTGGTGGTGAGGTCAGGGCTCATGTGCGGGCGGCCAAGCTCCCTGGCAGCGCATGGAGTGCTCTGTACAGCAGTGTGCATAGCTGGCCCAGAGGAGCTTGGGAGGTCTGCTTAGGCGGCCTTGGGTGCTCTCCGGGTGCCAAAATTTGCGGAATGACGGTGGCTGGATCCATGGCGGCGACGCTGGCTGGCTGGTGCCGGGGCGAGTGCAAGGGCCCCGGTCGCCTAGTCGCCTCGTAGCGCCAGGTACCACCTCCACTGCTCCTCCACTATTCCCACTCTCCTCACCTCCATCTGCGTTTGCTGGCAGTCTCTGCTGTCCGCGTGCACACGACAGCTTCCTTTTTGTTCTACGCTTGTCCATGCCGCCCGCCTCATTCCATCGACGGAGGCTACAGACAGACTATGGGAATATTTCCTAGAAGGCAGAGCCGGCCAGTGAGTCACTCCATACGATTGATTGCCCTCGTTTCGGTCCAGGAACCACGGTACCCAACTTGGGTCTGGTTTGGCCCTCACCGCCAGAGAGGCCTTGGATGTTGGGGCGGCCGGCCAGAGAATCACGTCAACATGCAAGGCCGTTGTGGTGGTTGCTCCGTCGGTCGCTGGGTAGCAGACGTCAGATCCCATGCCAATGCCTGCGCAATCGACATGGTAGACTTCCGAGCTCCATCCATGCAGCACAGACAGTTGCCCACACAAGCAAGCAAGGACCACCACCACTACCACTCCAACTACTGCCCGCCATTTTGTTTGCCGGTGAAGACGACGTGCATGGCACGACTCGAGGCCCAGAACCGCCAGACGACTTTAGGCTGGGCAGCAAGGCCTTTATCCCAGACAGACCATCGTCGCGTCGGCGACCAGCACCAGCTGAAGTCCCCGTCGTGGCCGACCATGCCGTGCCCGAAATGGTTCGCCGCATGCATCCCATCCCATTTAATATTGCGCACACCGTATCGAGGTGCTGATGGATGGTCATGATAAGTAAAATTGACCAGTCGGCATCTTCTCGCAGCCATGTCAGCCATTGCCTGCTTGCGAGGGTGCATGACGCGGAGCCCTTTTGTGCCGAACGAACACGACGGCATCGTCCAACGGTGGGCTTCCATCCTTGGGGATCGCCCATATCCCTCCCACGGATTGTGCATTGACCGTGTTCATCCGGCTCCCCTGTTCAGTCATGTCGACAGGGGTTTGCGTCGCACATCGAGATGAGATGCACCAGCCTTGCATCACGGTCTATCTGGCGGTATCGAGCTGTGCAGCCCAAACGCATGCATGCCGGCCTGAATGGAATGCCAACGCTGCCTGACAAACCATATTCCATTGCCGCATTCCTCATTCTGACTTGCATCTGTCTGATCGTTCGGTAGCATGTGCAGGTACACGTATCTACGAGCCAAGATGTCGGCAGCGAGAAGCCGTACCCAATTCCCATGAACCCACTCAAACTGTCTTCCGCATATGCCATGCTTGGCGCATATCATGGGAAAAGCAATGTTTGGATGACCCAATCAATTTCAGCCATCTACTCCGTACAGAGATATCCGATAACATTCCCGGCATCGCCTTCCACTCAAGCGAATGCGCAAACAAAGAAAAGGGTACAAGACAGGAGAATGAACTGTCAGCTGGGTCATCTACAGCTCCTCCTTGGCTTCGTCTTGAACCACTTCGGGCTCCTCGTCTACCTCGGGTGCCATTGCCTCCGGTGAGGCCTCGGTCTTTTCTTCAGACTCGGGTGGTGTGGGCTTGCTCTTGAGCAGCTGGGACTTGACAACAAACTCCATTGTCTTGGCTTTCTTGTCGGGCTTCGAGTTCTCGACCCAGGCAATGACCTGGCCGGCGGCGGGCGTTGTCGTGTATCGGTTCAGATCAACCAGCGCGTCTGAGATGCCAGGTTAGTGATTAATTGACTCCATAAGCCTTGATGCCATGGGGGTGTAGACGCGATGCAGTGGACATGAGTAGCCTGCATAGAGATGGTAACATACCCTTGCATTCACTGGTACCTGCAGGCCATAGGGGCAGGATGTGGTAGAGAGCACCTGGCGCAAAGATGACGACCTTGTCGGCATCTTTCTCGCGCTCGACCTTGGCCGGGCTAGGGAAAGTGACAGTCTCGGTGACCTTTTCATCCTCCTCGACGGGCTTCTCGAAGACGCCAAAGAGACCCTTGCCGGGACCACCGGTACGATCCTCAGTCTCGATCCATTGGCGCACTTGGAGAGGGACCTTGCTGTATTCCATGAGGAGAATGCTGCGGTCAGACAGATGACGGTCCCAGCCGCCCCAGGAGCCTGGGTACTCGCGGTTGCCAAACAGCGTCTTCAAACCACCGGCCCAGGCCCCGAGACCCTTGGGGAAGGGGTTGTTGAGGTCGTGCAGGGTGTATTCGTAGGCTTCCATGGTGGCTACAGCCTCGCAGTCGGCCTCGAAGCTGGACAGCGAATCCAATTGGAAGGGATCAGACCAGAGGAAGTCGCCCACAACATGAGGCTTGGGCTGAGGCGGAGGCTTCCCGCCAAACATGGCATTGGCGGAGCCAGCGAGCAGCAATGTCGCCACGGGGAAAGAGGACGTCTTCATTATGGGCAGAGCTATGCGATGACGAGATGAAGCAGGAAGCACAGGTATCAGAAGCTTGGTCGGCGATACTATCAATGGCTTCGGCCAGGGTTTAGAGTCCAGAGTCTGGGGAACCAAGCACAACCCGCATCTTGGCTCTTGGACGCCTTGGAGGTTATATAGGTCACTTGTTCCAAGTCAAACAGAGGTAAATGCGTTGCTGTCCTCATCGGACGGTTGGAGCTCCGTATTTCCATATTGGACGAATGCGGGGGATGAAACTACGAGCCATGGTGTTGAAAATCAGGGGACAGGTTGGGGAAAGTTGGGGAAGAGGCAATTCCAAAGTGTGCCCCGACCCGACCTGGCTGGAAAGGACAGCAAACAGGCTGTATTTGGGAGAAAGCTGGGTGGTTCTGACCGGCAGGGAGCGGGAAGGGATGTCAAATAGATTGAGGCGGCCCAGACACTGCTATATTGCTTCTCGACTGCCGATGGAAAGAATGCTGGGTGCTGCGATGATACCAGACCTTGGAGAAGAGGACACGTTCCGGCTTGAAGTGCGAGGGTTTTTCCTTTTTTTTTTCTTCTCTCCCCCGGTGAGAGGTGGTGGGATTTTGTCTGATGGTCGTGTGGTCTGACTAGAAGGAGAATGAGGCCCGTGATGCCGCCCATCGGATGCTACTAAAAGGTTTCAACCCGAGCACTGACCGAAACCGAACAGGCCCTCTAGACCAAAACATACCCACTACGCGCTCGCCGGACCGTCCGATGAGGGAGACGTTGTGGTGTTGCGCTGTTACGTTATTGCATGCCAGCAGCTTACGGCAGCAAAAGGGGCTTGGCAACTCAAACGTCAATGCAAGAAGCCGCCTCTGCACGCGTGATCGAATCATGGCCATTTCCGCTGTTGCTATTTCCGGGCTCACTAGCCTACGGGTTGGGGGGCTGGGTTTCGACTAATCCAGGTGGAAATCCTCCCATTCAGGCCATTTTATTCGAGGCTACGAAAAAAGGGAAAGCCAGAGGATTGATCCATGCTTACTAGTTGTAGCTTCATTCAGCCTACGATGGTTTGATATTGGGTTAGTAGGGAGGCTATATATACATGCGCGTGAGGACGCACGTCCGCCATGAGCTGACTCCCTGTTGTCGAGTCTGCTTTGTCTGTCTTGTTGAGCAATTGAGCGTTGTGTTTTTCTTGCCTCGGTCTTTTCAACAGATACACCAACCTTGAACCTTCGACCCAGCGCCAGAATGAGCCGTCTATCCTGGAAACTACTCGCCGTCTCGGCCGCCGCAGTTCTCGGATCCGCACAGTCGAGTGCGCTGCCCGATGCCATAAAGCAGCTCTCCCGGTACCTTACCGTGCCCTTGCCCATCAAGCCCGCCGCCGTAGCAGACGTATGGCAGCCCGCAGTGGGCGCCTCGTGGCAGATCGTGCTGCTGGGCGCCGTCGACCTGCAGGGCCCCGAGGACATCACGCCCGACGTCGACATTTACGACCTCGACCTCTTCGACAATGACCAGGAGACGTTTGCCATGCTGCAGGCTGCCGGCAAGAAGGTGATTTGCTACTTCAGCGCCGGCTCCTGGGAGGACTGGCGGGATGACAAGGATGACTTCAACGACGAGGATTTGGGCAAGGAGCTGGATGGATGGCCTGACGAGAGGTGGCTGGACCTGACGAGTACGAATGTCCGCAACATCATGACCCGTCGTATCCAGGTCGCTGCGGACAAGGGCTGCGACGCCATCGACCCGGACAATGTAGACGGCTACGTGAGTCTCTCCCACTTACACGACACACGCAGTGAGAAAAAAGCACCTTGCTAACGAAGAGATCCCCTCTCCAGAATAACGACAACGGTCTGGGTCTCACGCACCAAGACTCCATCGACTTCGTAAAGTTCCTCTCGCGCGAGGTGCAGGCGCGCGGCATGTCCATCGGCCTCAAGAACGCGGGGGAGATCATCGGCTCGGTGCTCGGCGACGTGCATTTCTCGGTCAACGAGCAGTGCGTCCAGTACCAGGAGTGCGAGACGTTTGCCGCCTTCACCGACGCCGGCAAGCCCGTCTTCCACATCGAGTACCCGGAGGGCGCGCCGGATGTGTCTGATGAGGACCTGGCGCGCATCTGCTCGTCGAGGGGCGACGCGGCGGGCTCGGGCGAGTTCAGCAAGGTCATCAAGCTCATGGACGTGGATGGCTGGGTCAAGTACTGCGATGGCAACGAGTATACGACGCCGCAGTAGAAGGCTGGTGATGCCTCTTGTATAGTAGTAAATATGACAGCCTTTTTTTTTTCTCTTCTTTTCTTTAATGTCATCTAAAAGGATGCACATCATGGTTGCATTGAGACACATCTAGTGATCCATTCTCCGAGACATGCAGTATCTCAGATCTGATCTAGAACAAAACCCCCACCATTGAGAGGAAAATTGGAAGAAGAAAAAACATGTGGGCCACGTGGGGGATTGGATGGAAATGGATCGGCGCGCCACCAAATCTCACTCCCAAGGATATGATTTTTTTTTTTTTTTTTTTTTCCCGACGATGGCATCGCTTCTTCCAGGCTACCTGCCTGAAGTAGCGCGGCCCACTCTCGGAAGCATTGAACCCCTAACATGACCAACTGACAAAAACCCACGGCCGCCGTTATCACGATGGCGATAAGACCATCTCCCTCCTCCTTGTCCCTCCTGCCCCTCCGTCCCTCCTCCTCCTTCTCTCCTTGACCCCCCCCCTGGCACTGCCGTCTCCCTCCTCCTTGTCAGCGTGCAAATCTCACATGGGGCGGGCTCACGGCGTGCTGCCTCCTTCGAGCAGCCTGCCGCCCCTGGCGCGGCTCACCAGCCTCTCCTACGTCGATCTTGTCGCCGCCCTCCAGAGCCTCTCCGCCATCTACTGCCCCTTGGCCTTTGAGCTGGACGCTGACGTCCCCAAGCCTCTCAGCAAGGTCCTGGCGCAGTCTGCCGATTCGGGTTATGCTTCCGGCGTCGAGGAGGATCAGGAGGAGGACCAGCAGCTCGGTAACCTCCAGGACATCGCCTGTCTTCGCCACGATGCCTTTGAGCGTAACCTCTCGGAGCGCTGGTTGACGGGTTTCCTCGCCCGCGCAGAGGGTTTGCCATGCTTGGACTCGGACGACAAGCTGCAGCGTGCCCTTGACAAGGCTTCCTGTGTGCTTGAGTCCTTTTACGCTACTACCGCACCCGAGGATGACGACGACGACGAGCAAACCTACACTCGAAAGTTCTCTTTCCCGCTAGCGCTCCCTGATGGAGGTGAACCCTCTCCCGTCGAGGTCGAATTGAACGATGGTCTGGCCGGCAAGAACTCCCAGGACCCGGACGATGTAGGACTTCAGAGCTGGGGGGCTGCCATCGTCGTGTCGGGTCTCATGTGCGAGACGCCTGCGCGCTTCGGTCTCACCGAGGCATCCCTCGGCTCTCGTCCGCGCATTGTTGAGCTCGGTGCCGGCACCGGCCTCATCAGTCTCGTTCTAGCCAAGATGCTGCCACAACTCGGCATGCCAGAGGCCAAGATCATCGCGACCGACTACCACCCCGCGGTCCTCGCTAACCTGCGCGCCAACATCCTCACCAACTTCCCTGCCGCGACATGCACGCCCATTGAGGATTCTTTTCTCGATTGGTCGGCGCCTGCTCTAGAAGCGCCGCTCGACGTTCCGGCCGACATGCTCGTCGCAACCGATGTAGTCTACGCTCGAGAGCACGCCGTGTGGCTGAGGGACTGCGCAGCGCGTATGCTCAAGCCTAACGGTGTATTCTGGCTTGTGGCCACGGTACGCCAGAACGGCAGATTCGAGGGTATCAGTGAGACGGTAGAGGCGGCGTTTGCGGCCGACGACGGTGTGCAGGACGCCAGCGGGCGAAAACTGCGCATTCTGCAGGCTGAGGCCCTGGAGAAGCGCCAGAATATCGGACGTGGTGATGAGAGCGGCTATAAGATGTTTAGAATCGGATGGGTATAGATATGATAAACGATAGAAGTAGAGATAGACTAGACGCACGCTTGTAATGATGATTCATGACCATGCCAGGGAGTTCTTGCACATGCCTCTGGTGATTCGGCTTTGGCATCACTTCTTTCCAAAGTAGTTCATGAGGGTATTTGACTGCTCAGGGGCTGCGCCTTTCCTCTTCTTCGGACTCGCCTCACCCGTCTTCTTGCCAACCTCCAGCACGGCCATGAGCTCCTCAAACTCCTCCTTGGGCACGATACCACCACTCGCCTCCTTGTGGCCCCTGGCAAACGACTCTCCCATGCGCGCCCGCAGCGTCGCATCAGGCGCTGCATCCGCCACGCTCCTCAGCACCTGGATGATGTTGACGGGCGGATCACGCGACCTTGCGCACCGCGCCACACGGCACGAGAAGTTGACGAGGCCAGGCAGGTAGCCCTCGTTGGCGACGAGCACGACCTCGAGCTTCGCAGAGGAGAGGTGGCCGGCCCAGCGCGTGGCGATGACGGGGTGGACCTGAGCGGCGGAGCGGATGCGCAAGACAGCGATACGGCCGTCGGCGGAGAACCTGGGCGCTGCGTGCGTGCATCGCTCGACCTCGGCGTTGACCTGCGCTCGCGCGGCCAGCAGTTGGCGGTTCGTGAGCAGGTCGGCCGGCGACGATGCGGCCATGAGCGCTGCCCAGGCGTCGGGCACATTATAGGAGGCTGTGCGGCGCGGCGCATTGATGAGCGAGACGGCGTCGTTGACGGCCTTTTTGGTGTACGTCTTGAAGGTGGCCTTCATATCCGGGAACGGCGGCTCCCACTTGAATGCGTTGCCCAGATCGCCATGCGTACCCATGGCACACAGCCAGTCGCACGCCCGCGAAACGCCGTCGTGCAGCGGGTAGCATATGTGGTACGTGAGGAGCGAGGACGTGGCGACGGGAGGCGAATCGCAGGCCGTGACGTGCTCGGAGCCCTGGGGGAAGTCGTGCTTGAGGGCGTGGTGGTGGTCGATGACGAGGGCTCTATGGGGCGCATCAATGAGCGGAGGGGATCTGCGCGAGCCTTGGTCGAGGACGAAGATGTACGCTGGCTGGTGCGAGGCCATGGCGGTGCGCTCCGTGTCGTCGTGGACGTTGCTGCCTTTGCGGAGGAGATGGGCGGATATGAGACTCTCGTCGAGGCCCAGCAGCACCAAGGTCTTGTGCAGGATGGCGCCGGACGTGAGACCATCGGCGTCCTTGTCTGGGACGATCAAAGTCTTTTTGTTTGCTGCGGCGCTTCTCGACCATGCTCATCAGCAAATGCTTCATTCTTCCTCCAACATGACAAGGCTTCTGTACCATTCCAGGATGATGTCTCTGGCCGCCTGGATCTGCTGCCTCGGTGCAGGCCATATCACCTCGCCAGAACTATCACGGACCGAGGGCGTGAGGTGGTAGTCTGGTACTGAGGGCTTTGCTCGTTTCGCCTTGGAGGTGCTGGATGCTTGGGCAAATCGTTTCATGGGGATGCCTGCTCTCGCACGCAATGGTGGGCGAATGACGGAGCGTAGCATTTACTGGCAACGCAGGAAGCGGAGTGTATTGCATCTGTAAATTGGGGGAATCCGAATTTCGCGGCGGCGCATGTTTGCCTGCAGTGAGGATGGACAGACGGACGGATGGATGGACGATGTTTGGAGTTGAGGTTGGACCTTGGAGTAAAGCCGGACCGGATTCAATGACGTAGCTACTTCGGCGCCAGCGCCGTCCTCGCCATTTACTTACTTGTTTCAAATGGGAGTCAATGATGAGTAATATATGTAGTAATATGTACCTGAGCTCACAGCAACAAATAATAGCTTTGCTGTTTGCCAACTCGTCTCCAGAAGGCATACTATGTCGTCATGCGCATGCATGTCCTGAAAGACACGGCCAACAGCGCGTTCTCCTTGACGACTCCCGTCTGCATTCCAGCCGCATAATAGCGATGTTTGCAGGTCCGCCAGGGCGGCTCTGGCATCCAATGCCTGGTAAACAGCCCTGCGTCCTACGGTTCTTGGAATGAAGCTTCCCCGCATGCCCTTGGCTAAAGCGAAGATCCTCGGAATCTCCCTTTGCTGCAACGTGGGGTTTGGCTAATGCGTCGTCACAGTCACCTTTTCCGCCAAGTCCCCTCAGTCCCCTCGCAGCCCGGCATGCGGCCGTTCGAGGCCAATACTGGTCTGACCCGAGGACTTGGTCTCGGCACCAGGGAGCAATGCAGCGCCTCGGATCAGGCGAAGACTCCCTCCAGCGGGCCGGCGCCCCTATTATTCGGCCGCTCTCGGTTCCAGCCCGTGTCTTGCACGGCAGCTCGTGGCTCCTCCGCCTTGCCAGAGCCTCGGCCCGGCCGGGGTTGAATCGTGTCGCGGGTGACCGCGGTCCCTTTCTCTATATGCTGCTCCGCGAGCTTGTCCGTGAAGCTCGTGCGACAAAACGGGGACTATCTCCGAGGCTCGTCTTTCGTTGGCCTCCCTGCCGTGCTATTGGTGTTGGAGGAGGACGGCGACCTCCGTGAGGCATCAACGTCTCGCCCGGGGCTATGCGGACTTCGTGGGGCTAGCAGTCGCAAAACGCTCAGTTGTTCCTTGGTGGCTATCGCGAAGCGGTCTCCCATGGCCCGCAGCTCCCTGAGAATGACCTGCAACTCTTCGTCCCTCTCGCCAGAGTGTGCTGGCTCCGTCCTCACTTCCTCGGGTTTGCCTCCCGAGGCTGTGCTGTCGTCGTAGGACGGCATGAGCATGCTTCCTTGGTCGATGTCTGCTGCCAGACCTGGTGTGATCTCCTCTTCGATTCGCTATGCGGTGATACAGCCAGGGCATGGGGAGCAGGGGGTGAGTCAAGACCAGAGGGGTGAGTTGTCGATACGTGACAGGAGAGGGAGGAAGGCCGCTCACTGTAATAAACTGAAGCATCCCGTTCCCAGGCAGGTTGGTCCTCCCGACGGTCTACCTTTTGTGTTCTAGACCGGTCCCTGCATACATTCGTGTGCAGCGTCACGCGGAAGCCGCCGCTCTAGTCCTGGCTAGTGGAGGGGAGGGCTGGACGTGACATTTTGCTCCGATTGGGTCCGGTTCGAGGCCCTCGGCCCAGTCTGGTGACATTGCCGATCGGTGTGCCTCCTGTGTCTTGGGTTTCTTCCCGCCGTGGCACCGCTAGCCAGATTGACAGAGTCATGGCTGCTGGGCGCCGCGATGGCGCTATTCAAGGTTACGGTCCGCCGCGTCCGCCGCCTCCTACAATGGTGTTACGATGTCCTGCGGAATTGTGTGGGAGATAAGGCAGAGGGTCTAGAGTCTCGTCGGTGCATGATATCCCATGTCGGTGCCGCGCCTACGTGAGCATGCGTAAGACGGGTTCATGGAAGATGCCGCTTGGGTGCTCCACAAGTCTTGGTGTTTTGCTCCGGGCTGGAAGGCTGCGTCCGGAGCATCAAGCCCGTCAACCCAGCCGTAGAATCCTTTCTGGGCTGACCACAACCAGCCAACACCTACATGCATGCATGCATACACTGAGGGATGAAGGGCAACCACCCCCTGTTCCCCATCAGAAAAAGGGGTCCAGGTCCAAAGAAACCGATTGCCAGGTTTGCCACCACCGCTGCGCATCTTGCCCTTGAAAAGGCCGGGCTGGCGATCGACCTTGCTGGGATGGACAGAAGCCCATTTGGTGTCTCTGCGCGGACCATCAGTCGCGATGGCACACCATCAGCATCGGATTTCCATGCCGTGAGCAATTTTTAGGTAATTTGTTGCTTACCCCTCAGGCATCGCCTCTCTTGGTCCTAACAAAGCTCATAGACATCCGGATCTCGACGAGCCGAATTTGTGGCTGGCTGCAAGTGTCATCCGAGCAGGCGGTCTGACCATAAGTCCAAGAAGCAACCGAGCGGGTCGAGTCATGATATGTATATGCAGTTGCTTGGCATCATGTGTCCAATCAATGCGATGCATTTGAGCGGAGGGACACCCGGTGGCAAAAATCATCTGAAGCCTCCCCGCACGAATGCCAATAAATGGCCTTCAACTCGGCCATGTCTCAGGGTCTTTGTGACGCGTGAGACTCCATCCGCCAGCTTCCATTTGTTCCACCCCGCTCAGGAATTCCCCCAAATCACCAATCATTATCTCGGACCATATCGTCCGGGCGGCCGCGGGACGCTTTGCTCCAAGGATTAACCCTTGACGAAAGCTCTGAGTATCATCTACACCGACAATAATAATGTATGTACGGCGCCCCTTGCCTCCCGACCAATTACCGGAATCATCGCGCTCGTCAAGGTCACACGATGTTTCCTGGTGTTCACTGCTCAAACCACTCGGAATCCGATGGGCCAAGATCAGGGCGGACAAACTAGTCGATGCAGCTAAGCTTTGTCACTTTTACAGACACTCCACTTGACAGCTAGATTGTGGCTTCATACTTTGGTCTAGTCTATTGCTGCTCGGGAATCAGCTCGTCTTGGCGGTTCCCTGTACTTGAGTCAAACAAGCGAGATGGACGATATCGAGCTGTGATCGGACTTGAGGTAGTATGACGAAATATTAATAAACATTGTCGAATTATTTTGCGATACTTCGCCCAGCGGTGTGCTCATGACATCACACAGTTGACTGTATCATTGAGTTAAGCTGATGAAAAGACCAAGATTTGCCACATCATGATGATGAATATGGGAGGAGCAAGGTTTTAGTATTAGAAACCAGAGGGGAAAGGGTAGGAGCCAGCAGGAAAGGGAACCCCAAGTGCCTTGGCTATCGAAAGCTTAAGCGCCATGAACATGATGCTATGGTATCAACGCTCTAGGGCAAACATATCTCTGTTCAAAGTCCCACATCTTCCTTGCCTCCCGGGCTGATTGCATCAAGTTTCTCGACCAACTCTGCAAAGAACCGCTTCTGAACCTTTTGACCCCAAGTCCCCGTCACCTCCTTGGACGGACTATGCAAGTCAGCCGCGTCGCTCAAAGACCAACACGATGCACTTACCGCTGAACATGGCAGTTTGTTAGATACTGCCCGCTGCTTTCGGGCCCTGCAAGAAGACCGTGAACAAGGGCCCTGCTGCCCTCTTCCGTTGAACGTGCAAATAGTCTTTCTCCAATCGCGAACCCCGTCGATCTCTGCGCCCCGTTGACTAGGTTCGACCTGCAAAAGCTCGGGTTCGGCGTGTTGATGATTACCGATGGCGCTCCGTCCCTGGCGGCGCGGTCGGCAAATTCACGTACTGCGTAAATGACAAGCAACTTGCTCAGGTTGTACCGCCCAGCCATGTTAGCCTGCTTTGGGTCGTTGAGCCGGTCCATGATAGTCTGGCTTTTAGGTTCCAGCTCGGCCGTAGGAGCTAGATAGTGCAGCGCGCTGTTTGGGATGGTGAAGCGGCAGATGTTTCCTGTCCTGCGTCCTGACTCCTTCATTGCCGGAAGCAGAAGCAAATACAGCAAAAATGTGCCAATAATGTTGACGGTAAGCGTCTTCTCGTTTCCTTGGTTAGTAGACCATGTATTCGTCAGGATGCCTGCATTAGCAAGCACCCCATCAATACGAGACAGCTGAGAGGCTCTGCTGGCGAACATCTTGATAGACTCGTAGTCCTCCATGTCAATGGGCCACACCTCGATGGAAGTCTTGACATCCGTTTCCGAAAGGAGCTCCTCTCTAGCAGCTTTGCCTTTGGACTCGCTCCGGACCGCCATGATGAGTCTTCCGACGCCTATCTTGACTAGATGGCGGCATGACTCAAGCCCAAGACCAGTGTTGGCACCGGTAGCAATGAAAGTTTGATCGGCCAATTGCGGATTCGCGGCTGGTAGTGGCAGAGTAACAAAGAGGTTTGAGTAGAGAGTAGAGCCAGCGCCGTGAAGAGCCGAACTGATGGACATGTTGAAGAACCTTAAGCGCAGAGGGTGGCTCAGGGCTCAAGTAGAATACTGTAGATTTGATCACCTTTGTTTGGAGCTTCGAAACTACAATTACACAGCTAAAGCTCAATCTTTATAGCTATAGAGACTTGGAATAATCGGCAGTATGATATGTATCGGATTCGTTATGTCCGACAACTTGTGTGGATATTGGTACAGACTTAAAGCCGACGATATACCCCTGCGGGGAACGAGAGCAAGATACGAGGGCAACAAACACCAAGCCCAATATACAGTACTAAGACTAACTCATTTTATTTTCTGCTTTCTGGTTGCGGTATTGAATTGAGTAAAGTGGATGAAAGCCATGAACAAAGACGGATCCCCCTTCATACAACTCCCCTTTGGATACTGCGGCTTTCACCTGGATATAAATTTTTGATAGAGAATAAAACCCACGATTCGGGTTTCATGATTTTGAATTGCCTCATTATTTCTTCCTTATTAATAATGAAACTACGGAGTAGGTCCCATGAAAATTGCTTGCTGGATCCGAAAGGGCTATTGGCGTTTATCCACGACAACAACAACCCACAGCCATGTGTTAGTTGATGAGAGCCCTCATCCATTCCTACGTAAGAACTACACGATATTGGAAGAATAAGATAATCAGCTGACCCTCCTTGATTTTAAGCACCAAGTTCAGAAGCAAAGACAAAACAATAACAGAACAAATTTCAGCTGTGGAAACCTGAAGGCATTGCGATAGCAGGGATCAACCTCCCATATCCGATTTGTGGATGCCCTCACCCCATTAACACCCATGCTCTCTTTACGGAGTGATGATTCTTGGATCCTTTCTGGGACTTTCCCCTTCCGTACTAGACGAGGAGGCCACCAGAGTAAGCACGTCTGGATCTCAAATCCAGTCGCTTAAATACAGCTCAGACTTGCTAAGACTGGTAGCAGAGAGTTGCTCACAGAACACAAGAAAGAGAACAGCATGCTTGGCCGACTTGTCTTGTGGGCTTTGCCCCTTGTTGCGGCGATCGATGGCAGCATCATGTTACCCGCCCCTATGGGCGAATATCCAGGTATGAAACCCCTCCGAACCCACGATACTGCATAGTGACAAGTGAATCAGTTGGAAAGACGCAGTTCATTGTCCCGCACACAACATACAATGATCCCGTCGCACCGCCCGAGTGGAACGGCACAGGAAGCTTCGTGCTGGCTTCCATGTTCTATCCCACCGTCTCAAGCTCATGCAGCAACCGCACAATGCGCTACGTAGACGAGCACCTCGCCCGGTACTACGAAGCGAGATACGACTTGCCCGCCGGCATCATGAGCAGAGTCCGAGCTCCCATCGCACCAGAGGCGCCTCACCGCCCAAAGGCAGACCGCGAGGCTCTCCCCACGGTGCTTCTCAGCGCGGGAGCCAGCAACCCATGCGTGCTGGACTCCGTGCTGGCCATGGACCTCGCGAGCATGGGCTACACAGTCATATGTCTCGACCACCCCGGCGAGGTCCCCTACCTCCAGCTCCCCAGCGGCGAAGGCATCGCCGGGATACCCTTTGACGAGACGTGGGACTCGGCCTACGACATCTACACCAATCGCGTACCCGACACGCTCGCGCTTCTAGACTTCCTGCCCAGCTTTGCAGCAGAAAACGCCTTGCCCATTAATACATCGTGCTATGTCGCCGTCGGCCACTCCATCGGCGGCAACGCGGGCGTCGCCTCCGTCGCGTACGCAGAGTCCGTCGTGGGAGGCATCAACCTCGACGGCTCAATGGTCGGGGACAACACGACGAACATTGAGGGCCCGTTCATGATCATGGCGGGGGAGGGGCATAATACGACCACGGATCCCTCGTGGGATGCCTTTCTGGGGTTGCAGACAGGGGAGTGGCAGCTCCTGACAGTGGAGGGGACGAGACACAGTGACTTTGTCGATCTCACGGTCCTGGCCGAGGTGTTGGGCGTTGGCAAGGCCCATATGCGACTTGGTCCTCTTGATGGGTATCGCATGCGGGAGATAACGACTATCTTTGTGAAGGCTTTCTTCGACAGCATTATGGGCAGTGGTGGTGGTTTACTCGACGGCCCCCTTCCAACGGACGAATGGCCTGAAGTCCAAAGGACAAAAGCGAGCACGTAAGGTAGACAAGTCAAAGGCACCGCTAGGTTTGTATTGGAAACAGTCCGCTACATCAACTCCCCGGGGGGTTCCGCCTCTTACATCATCCAAAACGCCGAAATTGCTACAGCATGCGATACTCGTATGTCATCGAGCCCTTCTAATCAAACATCCTCATCCTCTGCGTCTTATGCTCATCAAGGCTGGCATTAATCAAGCCAGTAGCCATATACATCATTTCTTGTTGTCATCCTCATTAACTCGGGTTCATGTACTTGTCGCCCTCTTGCTTAAATAGCCAATCGCTGTTTGCGTCCACGGTGAAATTTGTAATGTTGAACTCGTTCACTGGTCCTGTCGGAGGCGCGGAGCTGTTGTTGTTTCCATCCATGTCGGCTCCTGGGGCCGGCGATGGCGTCACTGCACCTATATTCTCCCCTCCAAACGGTAGGCGGGGGACGTTGAAGAAGTCGAACACATCAAGATACTCCAAGTCGTTGGGGACCGGTGTTCGGGCCGGAGTCACGCTGGGTAGTCTACTGTGAGGACCAGCGGCGCCATGGCGAGGCTGACGAGAAATGAGAAAGTCAAGGTCAAAGGCGGTTCTGCGCATGTCTGACAAGATCTTGACAGAACTCGGTGTCACACCGTCACCTTGGCGCTCGCTGTCACGGTGCTCATCCAGCACCCGCTGCAGCAGCTCACAGTATCTCCCCGCCACGGGCCAGTACCGCGCCATCTCGCGCAGTGTGTCAACGAAGAAGGTGATTTGCGGAGACAATTTGCGCTCGACAGTCGATCCGTGAACCAGCAACAGTCGAGCCGCTACCCAGAGTGTAAAGGCAAAGGGAGGCCCCAACTTGGAGATTAGCCCGTTATTTACGGCAAATTCACCGAGTGCAGCAATATTCTCCACGGCAGCATGGCAGCGCTGGGACGCGCTATATGAGGGAGTGAAGATGGGAGAGCGCGTTGTCGGGTAGGCAGCCGAGGAGTGCAGTCGGATAACAGCAGTGTGGTAGGTTGCATGCAGCATGATCCACCCACAGTTAATGTTCCTGCTGCCGGGCTGGAAAAGCTTGGCCATGTTGCCAAACTCTCCGGGCAAGCCGAATTTCCAAGTGGTGAGCGTGCTGTCGAGTTCCTTGTAACGTAGCTGCCACTCTTCTACATCGCTCAGAGCGCTGATATCGACAGGCTTCTTGAGGAACTTGTGAATTTTGGACAGCGTGCTGAGGATCTCAATGTAATAGGCAAACGCGCCCAAATTCTCAGGCTTGTTCACGTCATACTCTGGCGCATCCTCGTGATGCTCTCTTGTCTTAAACCACCTCGTCTCCACCTTTTGGTTCTTGAACCACAAGTCGTCACGGCACGGGAGAGTCCGATCTATCTCCTTGTCGTCGAGGGCAAAGTCAAAGGCTGTGGCAATGGTGGCATACCTATCGAGCAGGTAAACCATCCAGAAGAGTCGTCGACGGGCCTCATCTTCGATAAAGTCTTTAGGCTCAGGGAGAATCATGGCGCGAAGGGTGTAGATGGAGGTGTAGTTGGGTGACACACTGAAGGATGTCGGTTCCACGGCCAACCCCAGCTGAACCACGGAGCGGGTGATGAGAGCCATGATGTTCCATCCGGGAGGCCCATTGCTGCTTCCGACCAAGTCAAGTGCCAGTATCACCAGGGCTTGCAGTGAATGGACTGACGAGTTCTCCATGCCGTAAAGTAGTACTCTCTGCTTGGAGACCTGGTGGTAATGCCGCCGCCTCTCCTCCGTGAGCCGGGCGTCGGTCGAGTAACGCATTGTGGTGGCAACGATGGCGTGGAGGAGTATGCGATCCGTCTCTTGGAGCGTGGATGGGCCGAACAGGGCATCGAGTGTGGATTTTCGGTGCAGAATTGGGCACCAAGTGTTGATGTGCTTGAAATACAAATCGACAAGTGCGTACAGGAGATCGTATGGTGGCATGTCTTGGTCTGGGGCTGGCGGGGCGCCTGGCTGAGGCATGGCTACTACTTGGTTCTGCATATTCTGGCCATTGCCAAAGTATTCCTGTGCGGCTGTCGTTGCCTGGAGGCTCGGGACGGGCGGAGGCCCCGTCATGCCCGACATGGGTAGCTGACCGTTTGTAAATCCATCGTGCAGGCCGGGCGTCGGGGGTACACCAAATTCAAGGCTCTGTGTGCTGGGAGTAAAGGTAGATGGCTTCTGCAAGAAAAGCGCCGTCTCGGCTTGAGGTGTTCGAATAGACTCGGAGGCTCTGAAGACAGGCGCCATATCCCTGGGAGTGCCATGATCGCTGGGGAGGCTCGGATTGCTATTGCGTATGCTGGTGGGCGGGTTGGTTTGGTTGGAAGAGTTGAAGGTGTGAAGAATCTCGGAATGAGACCTTAGGATGGCCTCGAGCTTGTCGAGCCGAGCCTCGAGCTCACGGCCGTAACCTGCTCTCAATCCTGGTTTTCGTCTCTCCTTGTACTCGCAGGTTGCGCCATTCCGGCTACACCACCCGCAGGATGGTTGACCACGATCGCATTTGACCTAAGGCGCAAGCAATTAGCGGTTGCGGGGCGGCAGTGGAAGTCTGGCAATATACCTTTCTCTGCTTGCAAAGCTCACATCTTCCGAACGCAGGGTTAGCTACTTCAGGCTTCTCTAGATGATCAACTGGTTGATCCGGAACATCAAGATCCAGGGTACCGTAGTCTTGGGACAAAGAAGACCGAGAGGGCGAAGGAGATGATGAGACGGATGAGACTGCTGAAGGCATGGAGGGGCAATGGAGTAATGGACAGGAGCAGGCATGGATAAGCCACGACAAGCAAGGCAGGATGGGTTGAGGAAGTCAAGGAGTGGGCAGTGGAACGGATGACGGGTGGCAGGACACGGCTTGGACGCCGGGTACGGGAGGGAAATGCAAGAGGGCTACGGCAACATACGAGACGGATATTGGGCGCTTCCGCTTCCCATTGCGAACAGTGGAGACATCGTTGTCGTCGTCGGAGTGGTAGTCGCTCTCCTGGTCGCCCAGGTTGGCGCCTGCAAAGGAGCCCGAGGGTGACGGCAGCTTGTCGTCGGAGCCACCGTTGTGCATGGCGGGCGAAGCCGGCGGGCTGGCTATCTGCCTGGCCAACGACCTGGATGTGAGGGTGGATTCGACCGAGGGCGGCCGGGCGGAGGAATCGGCAGAGAGGATGGCGAGCAGGACAATTGGGCAAAAGCGAGGCTCGGCCGGTTGTGTGTCGAGGCCGGGCTGGATGGAAGGACCTCGGGTTGCGGGACGAAGATGGCTCGGGAGACGTGGGAGCCTTAGCTCATCGAGGATCTGGGCTAGATTCGGGCCAATGTTGAGTGAGTGTGGGGAGAATCAAAGCGTCCTGAGGAGAAGCTCGCGAGCAGGTGGGTAATGGGAATGCGCAGTGAGCGGGCAGCGCTGGCAGCGAGCACGACGATCAGTGCGATTGGAAGGGTGAGGAGAGAGAAGAGAGGAGAGAGGCAGAAGTGAGGTGAGGAGTTTTGAGTTGTCGGGTTGTTTGTAGGGGTTTTGGAGTGAGTCGAAAGTCTGGTCCGTCGAGCAAAAAATGAAATGCGGAGAACCCGGCAAGCAATCAATCCAGCAGGGCAGGTGCAGCCATCAGCTCCTTCATCATCGACCGCTGAAGCAAACGCCCCCTTATCGATACGACAGTCGAGTCGCCTGAGGCCCCAACTGGAACCTTGGATTGATTGATTACCTACAAGTACAATGTAGAACAGGTAGGTTCATGTCATTTGGAAGTCATCGTCTCTCCCGTGCGCTATAAACTGGCCCTGGCCGCAGCTATGCCATTGGTAACGTCTGATGTGCCCAGAATCTTATCCCGCCCCTCTTCTTGGTTCTCCATCTGATCCGGGGCAGCTCAGGCGGGGGAGAATCGTCGCCTGTGATTGGTGAATTGGTCAACGGTTTGCCTGTTGAAGATTTGGGTTCGATGGCCCAAAACACCATGTGTCGTATTTGCGTCGTATTTCGGACGCGCATCATCGCTAACACCTGCTTTTAGAGGGATCATAGGTGCAATGGCAAAGGTTGTCATCAGGGCTGCCGGCAGAGGTCACAGTCAGGGCTGCTGGCCGAGGTATTCTAATCTTGGTTGCTAGCTATGACCTTCGCCGCCAGCCCTGGTGATAACCTTCGCCAGCACAGCGATAGCCATGTGACCTTCATTGCAGTCGCCAAACTATTGCGTTTCTGGACATCCCCATTGAGGCTGACGAGGATAGTTCGGAAACATGGAAGCATCCGTCTCCACCCATCCTTCCACGGGCTGGTCCGTCACGCTCGGCATCTCACATGCCCCGAGGAGGCTGTATAGCATCACCTGTACAAACTATGGCCAAACGGCTTTCATCTACTATTATTGGCTTGCCCGTCGTGGCAGACTCATTATGGCCAAGCAGGGACGTGCCGAGAGCGGGTACCGGCGCGGCATCTCAACGTCTTCATGCTCGGGTCATCTATGTCCGATGCCACTATTTCTCAAACAGACCGTGTCATTTCACCATTGCTGGCGTCACTATCAACTGCCCCTCCTCTCCCCGTGAGCAGCTCTGGCTGAGATATCTTGCGTCGACTCTCCTGCTCTACTCCTGCTTCCCCTCTTCTTCTCTTCTCCTCTTTCATTCTTTTCCCTAGAAAATCGCCCTTCACCTCGGTCCTGAACCTGTCACATCGTCACCATTTCCACACCCATCTGCCATATCAAGCATGAGATCCTTTCCAACCATCAAGGCCGTTCGGTCTTTTGTCATCGGAGGTGTAGGCTCCGGTAGGTGTGATTCGGATCTGTACTGCTGAATACTCTAACACGGGTTTAGGTGGCGATTACCACAATGTTAAAGGTGGTCACTGGTGAGCAGACTCTACATTCCTTGCTCATTACTGGTGTTCTGACATGCATATCCAGGCTCATCGATAGCGACATCTCGACACCTTGCTCTAGATGGGAAGAGTACCGTGGCTCCCGCACGTCGTGGGGCATCAATGTCTTGGGATCCTTCCTTGTCGAGATAGAGGCCACTGATGGCACCATCGGCTTCGCAACAGGATTTGGTGGTAGGACTCACCGGCGTCACATCATGCGGGATGCATACTAAGTTGACACACAGGTCCTCCTGCCTGCTGGCTTGTCCACAAGCACTTTGAACGATTCCTCATCGGCTCTGACCCGCGAAACACGAACCTGCTCTTCGAGAAGATGTACCGCGCCTCCATGTTCTACGGCCGCAAAGGTCTGCCCCTCGCTGTCATCTCTGTCATCGACCTTGCGCTGTGGGACCTTCTTGGCAAGCTACGCGACGAGCCCGTCTACCGTCTCATTGGCGGCGCCACCAAGGAGCGTCTCAACTTCTACTGCACTGGCCCGGCACCCGCAGCCGCCAAGGCCATGGGCTTCTGGGGCGGCAAGGTCGCTTTGCCCTTCTGCCCGGACGAGGGTCACGAGGGCCTTCGCAAAAATGTCGAGTATCTGCGCCGCATGCGTGAGTCGGTTGGGCCAGACTTCCCCCTCATGGTCGACTGCTACATGAGTCTCAACGTTCCCTACACCATCGAGCTCGCCAAGGCGTGCCTGGACCTCAACATCAACTGGTGGGAAGAGTGCCTGTCTCCCGATGACACCGAGGGCTTCGAGCAGATCAAGCGCGCTCACCCTACCCTCAAGTTCACCACTGGTGAGCACGAGTACTCTCGTTTCGGCTTCCGCAAGCTCATCGAAGGCCGCAACCTCGACATCATCCAGCCCGACGTCATGTGGCTCGGCGGCTTGACGGAGCTCCTCAAGGTGGCCGCACACGCAGCCGCCTATGACATTCCCGTTGTCCCTCACGCCAGCGGTCCTTACAGCTACCACTTTGTCATCTCGCAGCCAAACTGCCCCTTCCAGGAGTACCTTGCCAACTCCCCGGACGGCCAGTCCGTGCTGCCCGTCTTTGGTGACCTGTTCCTGGATGAACCCATCCCTACCAAGGGTTTCCTGACCACAGCCGACCTAGATAGGCCTGGGTTCGGTCTCACCATCAACCCTGCTGCACGCGCCAAGCTGATTCCCTCGACATATCTCCTCGAGATCCCAGTGCCACAGCCTCTGCCTGCTCCTGTTCAGGCGGAGGAGAAGACGGAAGCCACCGTTGTGGATACCCTCGCTTCTAAGGTGGAAGAGTTGACGACAGGCACATCGGCCTAAACGTTGAGGTCCTGGGTCCCAAGATGTCAGGGTCCGATGGTGTTAAGGGTGGCAAGTGTCTGGCCATCATTCATGACTAAACGATGCATCTTGGGCGTAACCTGGTGAGGGAAGGCCGGGTTGCTCATGACTCGCTAGATAACAGTAGGGTCACCAAACACATCCTCTGGAGATCCGATCAGATGATGGGCAAGATGTCAAACCAGATGCGCACTGTGAAGCCAGATCTTGCACATGGCTGAGCTTCTATAGCTACGTGTGATATTGATGAGATGGTCGTTGTATCGACCTGTCATGACACGATCAAGATGATCTTAGTTTGTATTCAATACGTCTAGTAATCTAGTCGAACTTTATTCTAGAATGAAATGAGACATGTCAAACACTTGTAGTTGTCATGAGGTCCAGGGGGGTGCAAGAAAATGGGCAGACCCAAGAACCAATCCCTAGGATTAAAGACGGATTCTTTCGGCTCGAGGGAATGACTGTTAAACTGGTTTATTTGCGGATCACTCATCCACAAGGCAGGCAAGCAGGTATAGCCATAGTCCAAGAATGTGAGTAGGCGCCCTCTCGACATGCTAGGAAATTTTTAACATTCCACGATCATAAGTTTGAATGTGCTCCTTCACGACGGTTCTAGCATTTTAACATGTGACAACATGTGCCCTGGACATCAAAGTAGTACAGGCTCTATCGGCCTCGCGGTAAAGAGCACCGAGTTATCGGGCTAAGATGGAAGATATTGCCCCGCCATGTGGGCGAAACCCCTCCAAGACATGCTACTAAGACAGGTCTGGGCCACACGATGAGGCTGCTCGGCTTGACTACATGAGGCTTTGGTCCATTGATAGCGAGAGCATTATTTTTCTTTGGTAGACAGGTATGTCCTGGTACTGAGAAGCAGCCGGCCGACAATAAAACACAGCCCATAGTGGACGCTACAGGAGGCTCAACAATCACAGTCACAGAGGCGGATCAATAATAAATTGAGAGCTCACATATCCGGCCATCATGTCCATCACGGGGATCCTCGCCAACAAGACGGCCATCATCACGGGCGGAACTACAGGGATTGGCAGGGCCATCTGCCTTGAGTACCTGAGGCAGGGCTGCAATGTGGTCGTCAACCACCTGGGCCTGGAGAAGGACCAGGTACACCTCGACTCGCTCGTGGCCGAGGCAGAGAAGCTCCGCGAGGCATCGCCATCGGCAGGACGGCTCGCCCACCAGCAGGGCGACGTGCGGGAACCGGAGACGGCGGCTCAGCTTGTAGCGCGGGCCGTGGAGCACTCGGGCAACGGGCGGCTGGACGTGTGCGTGTCCAACGCGGGCATCTGCACGTTTGCCGACTTCCTGACGCTGTCGCCGGACCTGTTCAGCAAGACGGTGCGGACGAACCTGGACGGGGCGTTCTACGTGACGCAGGCGGCGGCGCGGCAGATGGCGCAGCACCAGAGCCCGCCGGGGGGCAGCATCATCGGCATGTCGAGCATCTCGGCGCTGGTGGGCGGCGGCGGGCAGACGCACTACACGCCGACCAAGGCGGGCGTGCTGAGCCTGATGCAGAGCACGGCGGTGGCGCTGGGCCAGTACGGGATCCGGTGCAACTCGCTGCTGCCGGGGACGATCCGCACGCAGCTCAACGACGAGGACCTGGCCGACGATGCGAAGCGCACGTACATGGAGAGCCGGATCCCGCTGGGCAGGACGGGCGCGCCGGCAGACCTGGCTGGGCCGGCCGTGTTCCTGGCGTCGGAGCAGCTGAGCGGCTACGTCACGGGAGCGCAGCTGCTGGTCGACGGAGGCCTGTTTGTGAATCTGCAGTAGGCAGGCAGGCAGGCAGGCAGCGTGTGAGAGAGCGAAAAGGGAGGGTTGCAGTGGAGGAGGGTGTTTCGCAACGTGTACTCGGGAGCAAATCTGATTAGCTGGCTGAGAGCGATCGCCATACGCTTTCATACTGGTCGTTTCTGCTTGTCCCGTCCTTTAATTTCTTTAGCATGTGCTAAAGGACCTGGTATGTGACAATGTCGTCACTGTCACTTTTTTTTTGTGATGAGCAGCGCGAGGCAGACTACATATGTCAGCTTGCATGTGTAAGCGGCAAGGCGCATGCAACATGAGGGCGCACACGTATGACATGATGCCGATCGGCGGCAGACAACCAGCACAACATGACAACATTACAAGAGAGAGAGAGACAAGCAAAAGATAAGGAAGTGCGACCAGGCTGAAAACAGCAAAGAGGGCGACAAGGTTGCAGGCACAAAAGAAATTTGACTAAAAATTCTCCAAAAGAATTAAAAGACGCATGTGAGAGTGATAGAGGTGATCAGTCGGAGATTTCAGTCGGCAGCCGTCTCGCGTCCATCACAGCTCCTCTTGCTCCGGATTGTTTGTTTGTTTTGGCTGGTCGGGTATGACTGATCGCCCTCGCAGCAGATACCGCAGCCAACCAAAAGGAAGAAGCCGGTGAGACAAGGGTTTTCGTCTTCTCGACAAGCAGGTTTCGGGGACTCAGTCGATTGCTGGAAGCGGTCTTGATGTGCAACTGGCCAGGGAGGAGAACTGCAGGGATCGGGAGGGAAATTTTGTGCCAAGCAATACCGTTCCTTTGCAAACAGGTTCCGATCGTCCAGGGGGGGAGGCGATGATCTTCTTTTCTTTTGTCGGGTGAGTCAAGAATCCCGCCATGGCCGCCGGAAAAAAAGGACAGGGAGGAGGAGTTCACAATGGCAATGAAGAGACAAGAGCCGAGCCTCCCAGGATCCTTACCTTACTCAGGGTTCCTTGTAAGCGGTTGGCCATGTCAAGAAGCGAGTCGGAAGCCTGGGGGCGATGACATCAAAACGGCAATCTCCATCTTGGTCTTTTTGTTTAATTGCTTGGTACTATTATCAGGGAAACGAGGCCATCGAGATTAGAGTTCGCTAGAGACGCTAGAAAATTCAGAGGGAAAAAAAGAAGAAAACCGTTCGGTGCTTGCTATTCATTATTCTTCTTGCTGGTTGGGAGGAGGATGCAGGCAGATCAGAGGCCCTTGAACATGACACGGACAAGCAACCAGTACAAAGTCACTACTTGAATGTAGAGGTTGCAACCACAACATACTCGAAACAGCCCAGTCCAGGAACCTGACATGGTCCCTCCCACAGCAGAAAAGACGCCGGGCCGTAGCAGATCAAACGGCGGGAAAGGAAAGCATGGGTTCAGTTGGACGGCACCGACTACCGAGATGCCGTCGACTTCTCCCCCTTCATCTCCTTGCCTCCCCGATAGTTCCCGGAACACAAGTCAATCAAAAACAAAGTACCTCGTTGTCTTTCTACAGTGCAAGTAACCAAGGCAAAAAAAAAACCGGGGATGAACGAGTTTTCATGAGGCGATCAGGTACAGGGACCCCCCTCATGATTGGCAATGAGGAGGAGGAGCCAAGAGATTGTCTTAGTACTTTGAGGTCTTTTCCCCCTCCCCCGCCGGGTCCTTGTTTTCCCAAGCAACACAAGGGCAATGAAAGGGCCAGGCGCGGCAGATGGGCGAAAAGGAAATGGGAAAGCAGAAGGGAACAAGGGGAAATGCATGAATCCAGCTCGCGGTCCACCGGCATGCAAGAGTACCTACAGGTAAGGTAGGTACATATGTAGGTATGAGGAGAGGTACTACTAAGATTGTGGCGATTGGCGGAGGGTACTGATAAGCAACAAGCACGGCTGCGATACGCTGTGTCTGCCTACCTCGGAGAATGCCATTGGGCTAGTATCTCGGCCGTACTTTGTCTATGTACCTAGGTAAAGGAAGTATTATTATTATTGTGGTTTTTTCTTTTCTTCTGTTTTCGGACCGTCTCGGTACATGGAGCCGTCGACGTCACTGTGGACTCGGTGCCATGGAACCCGTGGAACCGAGCCCGAAACGTAGGTAGGGCCCCTAGAAAATCTCGGGCCCTGCGAGCCCTGCAAGCCCTGGAGGTGCCCTGTAGAGAGGCGCCTTTGCAGGAACCGACCCCACTGGATTCCCCTCCCTGGTGGTCCCTGTGGATCTCGCGTGCATCCCTGGCCTGGCCTGACTGTTGCAGGACTGCCCCTCCATGCACCATAATCAGCATCAGCATCAGCATCATCATCATCATCATCGTCCCGCAACCGCTTCATGGCGAGCTAGCTATGCTTGCATACCAGCCGCGGGCTTGTCCACCGTTCCACCGTCTTTCTTTCGATGCCCACCACCGTACCGCTACCGTTCTGCCACCGTTCCCGACAATTTCTTTCTTTATTTCTTCTCATCTGTCGGACGTCCGGCCCATGGCGTCACCGTGCAGAGCCTGCGGGCACGCACTATGTGATCGACCTTCGAGGTAACCCCACCGATTTATCCAGCCGCTCGATGTTGCTGCTCCTTCTCGCCAGCTTGGCCAGGGCCCCCCGTGGTCGATGCTCACTTGCTTGTGTGCTGATTCGCTGGTGCTTTGTCTGAAAGTAATGCCCTTATCCTCGGCTTTGGTTGGTTTTGCGTGTCTCACTAGCCCCGAGGCAGGACCCTTTCCTGGTCAGAGGCGATTCGCCCGCCATATCTCGACCCCTGGCTGCATGGTCGGTGAGAGAAGAGGAGAGTCAGTGACCCGCAGCGGCTGGTCTTATCGAATGCATCCCTTCCTGGTTGCCTGACGTTGCGGCGTTGCGATTCGCTCTGTGCCCTGGCCGGTGCGTATCAGAGAGTGTTGGCGACATGTGTGTCTGTGTCTGTGTTCGGCCCCTGGCATCGGATCGCCTTTGCCATCGTCGGCCCAGAGCCTCAGGGTCCCACACCATCCTGCCTCCCAGGGCTCGCCAAGACAGATAGCGAGACGGTAGGCCGCTGAGGGATGGCATGATGTGACAGTGCATTCTAGCACATTACTCGGATCACCGTGACATGCATGCTGGATGCGCTGCACCGTGTCCCTGCACTGTCAATCATGCTGCCTGCCAGCCTGTCCGCTTGTGATAGAGCAGATGGCGGTGACGGCCATGTGCGTCTGCCGTCATTGTGACTTGTTGCGTCTCCCCTTCGTCATACCTCCAAGACGGAGACCCCTTCTGTGGCGCCCCCTTCCGGCAAAGACCCTGCATACCTGGCTCGCTGGCTGGCTGGCTGGCTGGCTGGCTGGCTGGCTGGCTGGCTTGCTTGTTCGTTTGCCGGCGCGGGCAAAAGGGAAGCAGGCCACGATGTTGCCCACGTCACAAACAGACCCAAAATAGAGCAGCCCAATTACTCTACCATGAGCAACAACTGCTGTAACTATTACCACAGCTGCGACTGTAGACGGCCAGCCAAGCCCCTGCAACCCCCGTCCGCCTCCTGCGGAAACACCTACATGTACAATGGACTTGAATTAATTCGCATCCGCCGCCGCAGCCGCAGCCCAAACCGCACGCGCGCGCCCCCTTGGCTTCGGAAGTAGCCCGTAGTCGCGCCGTGTCCGAGTCCGTACTGTGTGCCTGCTTGCGCCCTTTGCATGTGCGGGTCGCGGGTACCTCCGGCCAAGGCAGCGCTGGGGCGCGGCAGGGAGTATCCTGTACAAGTGGCGTATCCACTTTCGGCCGGGCGGACGGCCGGCCGGGACGGGCGTCAGACACAGAAGAGACAAAGCAATGAATAGGCTGTGTTTGAGTGTGTGCGTGCGCGCGCATGCTGTGTGATGTAGACACGGTATCACCTCAGCTTGCATTTCCGTGTAAAGCGTAAAGCAAGACCCCCCCCCCTCTCCACCATTATTCAAGCCGCACGTAACTGCGCTGTGTCGATTGTGTCAAGGCGGTTTCTTAGCAGAGGCGAAAGAAGGGCCAAGAATGGATGGCAACGGCCGGGCAGCCAAAGGGTCTGGCGGCTAGGCAGATGCAGGGCAGGGGGGGTGTTTGCAGTAATAGATAGGGAGACGCTTGGGTAAAGGCTGAAATGGAGGGGAGGGTGGCTGGCACAAGTTTTGGCCTGGCCGGGCCACAGCATTATTCACACACTCTCTCTCTTCTGACAGCAATTGCCGGCCTGTAATGCACATGTACACCGGAGTGTAGGAAAGAGTCATTTTGGCAGTCGTCATAGTCTCCTTGGTAGTCCCGAAAACCCCCCCTGGTCACTCCGGTTTCGTTGCCTCTTCGGCCCTCTTGGAATATCTCTCTCTCCGTCACCTCTTGTGCTCTGCGAGCTGCGCCTGCGCCTATCCCGTCATCTCACGCTCCACATGGTGTCCTGGAGCCCCTGTGGAACCGCCATGTGGGTTTTTTCTTCCCCTTCCTCCCTGCGCATCAAACTCTCTCCCTCTGCCTGTTTCTATCGCCACGGCCCGAAGCCCACCAGGCATGTACGCAGCATGTACTGCAACGCACTGTCCTGTTGTGCCTTGCCCCTGGGGCGATGGCGTACATGGCGCATCCAAGGTACATGATTAGGAGGGGGATCCGCTTGGCAGGTACTCGGCCCAGTACATCCTGGGGACCTCTAGCGCCCGCACGTCGTCTGGAGGTCATCGATGCCATCACCCATCACCCATCACCGAGGCCAGAGAAAGATGCTCGACTCTCGCTCAAGACTTCTATAAAGACCCGGCCTCTTCCCACCGTTCTTGACGGTAGAATATCTCATCAATCACCATCCTCTCTACTTCACCATCAACACACTTCTATTCTCTCTCCTCTCCCCTCTCTTTCTCATACATTTCTTTTCTTCTTCATCTGCAAGACCAGAAAATATAACAACAACACACACACATCTACCCATCATGTCGTCACAAACGCAACAGGACGCGGCCTATTTCCAGCAGGTCGCCGACGCCCGCCAGGAGCTCGACAACATGAACCTCGGCACCCCAGAGTTCAGCTCCGGCTCCTCTTCACCCTCTCTCGACGCCGACGACAGCGTCCGCGGCAGCGTCGCCAGCCTCGAGTCTCCCTTCACGCCTTCCCAGCAGCCCGTGGCCGACTCCTTCGTCTACGCCTTCGACATTGACGGCGTCCTCGTCCGCGGCGGCAAGGCCATCCCCGAGGCCATCCAGGCCATGAAGGTCCTCAACGGCGAGAACGAATATGGTATTCGAGTGTAAGTTGTTTATCCCTATCCTATCCTATCCTATCCTTTCCCCAGATCGTTCTGGACCACTGCCCCTCCGGATGCCGGCCACGATCGTGGGGGATCCACCGACTGGCTTGTCACCCCCACGATCGTGGCCCATGTTTTGCCCTCTTTTTTTTTCACGATACAACAACCCCCTCCCAACCAATCCCGTACCGCCCTTTTGCCATTTCAGTCCCGAATAGGCGCTAACTCGCATTCCCTCAGACCTCACATCTTCCTCACCAACGGCGGCGGAAAGACCGAGGAGGAGCGCTGCGGCGACCTCTCCCGTCAGCTGGAATGCGACATCAAGCCCGGCCAGTTCATCTGCGGCCACACGCCCATGCGCGAGATGGCTGAGCGCTACAACACGGTCCTCGTCATTGGCGGCGAGGGCGAGAAGTGCCGCCAGGTCGCCGAGGGCTACGGCTTCAAAGACGTCGTCACCCCCGGAGATATCATCAAGCACAACGCCGCCACCACCCCCTTCCGCAAGCTCACCCCCAAGGAGCACGCCGACTCCCGCGAGCGCGACTTTGACGAGGTTGTCATTGACGCCGTCTTCGTCTTTGCCGACTCGCGCGACTGGGCTGGCGACATCCAGATCATGCTCGACGTCGCCATGTCCCAGGGCGGCCGCCTCGGCCAGCGCAGCACCACCTTCGACCAGGGCCCTCCCTTCTACTTCTCCCACAACGACGTCGTCTGGTCTGCCGCCCACGAGCACGTCCGCCTCGGCATGGGTGCTCTGCGCCGCATGTTCGAGGTCACCTTCAAGGACCTCACCGGCGGCAAGGGCAAGCTGCACACCCACGCCTTTGGCAAGCCCCAGGTCTCTACCTTTGAGTTCGCCTCGCGTCTCATGAGCCAGTGGCGCAACACCGAGCACGGCCTCGTCGCCCCTCCCGAGACTGTCTACTTTGTCGGTGACACTCCCGAGAGCGACATCCGCGGCACCAACGCCGTCAACGAGAAGGCTCCCAACGACTGGTACAGCATCCTCGTCAAGACGGGCGTCTACGAGGACGGCACCGAGCCTGCCTACAAGCCCCGCGTCATTGTCAACAACGTCCTCGACGCCGTCAACCACGGCATCCAGCGCGAGCTCCGCAAGAAGGTCGTCCACTCTCTCAAGAACGACGTCCTCGGCGCCGCCAAGTGCATCGAGGCCCAGGACACGAGCGCCATCGACCTCGACGAGCTCGTCCCCCAGCAGGGTACTCAGCTCATGCCCGGCGACGCCATGGCCGCATAAGGACCCCGATGCATTCTGAGGGTTTTCGGGTTTTTTTTTCAGGATTCAAGGTTTTTTCCTTTGTTCAAAGGCGTTGTCGTGGAATTCGTTACAAATCATTGGGATCGGAGCCATCGAGATTGCTTTCTAACGATTATGAAACTGTCTTTTCCTTTTCATCTCATACAGATAAGTCCGTCCAACAGAACGGCACTTCTCCCGAACTGGATCATAGAGCACGATGTGCCATGTTCTTTGCAGACGTATCGTCTTTCCATGCTGCTTGATGCGCAGCACCACGCTTTCCACCATATACCCTGATGGGCATCACATCATAGATAGAAATAGAGCATCTTCAAGAATTCGAGTTTCAATAAGTGATCTTCTACATGAACCACCATAATCTCATTCGCAGCAGTGAGTGTCAACTTTACCATAATCTCGGTTGTAGCCCTGGGTGTCAGCTTTGCCATAATCTCAGTCGTATCTTACCAACACCAACCTGACTGTTCTGGCACATCAACCGTCATTCCCGCCATAACATGCTCTGCCTGTCTTCATCTCATCTTGGCAACATCTTACCTCGCCTTCCCATTTAATTTCCCTCAGCCGCCTCTCCCGACAAAATGATGCCGCTAGACACAGAAGAACCGGGTCTCCTTCACCAGGGTTCCACAACGGTGAGGCAGAGTAGCACCAGCTCACTCTCTGGATATTCCCGGAGGAGAGACACTGAATGGGGTACACCGCCAGCCCCCTTGTGGGGAATGGAGAAGGATGCAGCACACTTTTGTCATTCTCCTGTCACAACACCAAAGCCTCACGCAGGGAACCTGTAGGGAAGGGGGGGCGAAAGTTGGATATACTGCATACAGTCCCGTTCCAAATGGTCCAACGCCCGGCCCTACAAAAAGTCCCGCATCCAGCGCTCTTGGCAGTCACTATTGCCTTCCCGACTTCCTCTCTGCCTTGCCTCCTCGGTTCCAGCTTTTGATACACACACCTCACCCCCCTCCCCCCCTTCATTCCCCGCGGTGGACATGATAATGCGAAGAGCAACAAGACGTCGACGATGATGGATAGATGGCATTGCCGAAGCACGCGCCAACACATGGGACACGAAAGGCATGCCGGGCGCGGTGGATAAACCACATTCGCCATAGCCTAGGCTGATCAAGAACCCATCGAGATGACGGCATATGCGTGGTGGGAGAGGTTTACGCCGAGCACGGACCGAATCACCTTTCGTCCTCTCGTCCCGTCCTTCCCAGCGTCTGGGACGGCGCTCTGCCGCTTCCGCTACCGTTACGACGGCTCCTCTTCCCGAAACTCCTGTTCTTCCTCTTCCTCCTTCTGCTCCTGCGTTGGTGTCCCGGCGCTGTCCGCGAAGACAAAGCTCCCCCATTCGGAGGTAGCCGTCCACCCTCCCTCGTCGACGGTCTGCTGGCGTGCCTCTCGGCTAGCCAGGGCTCCGGCGACGTTGGAACCCTGGGGGAATGCGGGAACGGCGGTCGGCTCGACGCGCAGCCAGCCCCTCCACGAGGCAGCGATATCTATACCCGCGGCAGCAGCGCCCTCGCCGCTGCCGCCCACAAGCACGGAGCCCCAGAGACACCGGGCTGCTGAGGCTGAGCCGGACCCGCGGCCATAGACTAACCAGTCGCGAGCATTGGCAACCACGGCACGCAGGTCGGCGCCCTGAGGTGGCCGTAGGACGTAGACGTGCCCAAGGTCCTCGGGCAGACAGTCCAACCGCGTGGCATCGAAACGCGCGTCAATGTCGATGACGAGCACGGCGTGCCGATGTGGCGGAGAGACGAGCCCCGCGATGAGCTTGTACAGTAGCGGTAGGGCGCGGCCACAGATGGTGGCCGTGGAAGCCTGCGGCGCCGAGGCGTGGCGCGCAGTGATGAGGGTGTCGAGGGCTTCGATGTGCGTGAGTCGCAGGGCTCGCTTGGAGGAGCTGGTGCGGATGGCGCGGGGGTCAAAGGCTGTTCGTATGGCATCAAGGATCTGGTAAGTTAGCCATCTTGTAAGTCCTGGATTGGATGCGAGCGCTATGTCTGAATGTGATGGGTATTTCAATGAATGTGCTGTGAAGGCGTGAGGATGTAGCATTCACAAGCCTCCTCTTCCTCTCACGCCATTCTTTCCCATTAAACTCCGATTCATCGCTTTCCCACGGTTAAAATGAAATAAAATTATTAAAACAAAGGGCAAATTGGAGCTTGTTCGGCCGGTGCATGAAGCGCTCACTCCCATCACCAACTCGCACCGACGTCGAAAGAGGGGCAAGGAAACTTCAAAATCACAAACTCACCTCTTCCAAGCTCATCTCCTCCACCTCCGCCAGCAACCTCCTCCCGTTCACCGGATCCATCCCTTTCTCTCCCTCTGCGGTATCCTCTGAAGACAAGTTCGAGCCTCACTCAATCCTCGCGATGACGCCTCCCTGCCCGTCCTTCCCGGCCTCCGAGCTGCCCGCCAAAGTCCAGCTCCTCGCCGACGGGCGCCGCCGCAAACTCGAGCCCGGCCAGGCGCGCGTCGACCTCACCGCCTGCGAGCTCCTCCGTATCGTCCAGTACCGCTGCGAGGTGCTGGATCCTGCGCTGCCCGAGAGCCCCGTGCAGTGTTTTCCCGTGGAGCGGCTGTTTCGAAGGTACGTTGGTTGCCGAAAGTCTACCTACCTACCCTATGGCAGATCCGGATATATCGTCACTGCCACAGAACATCCGTTTTCTTAAAACCAGCCCTTCTTTTTTTCTTGGTCTTGGTCGTTGAATTGGCGAGAGAAGTATCACTGACAGATATGAATGCAGATGCAGAGACAGAAATGGTCCCTTTACGGTGGAAACAACGGCATTAGAGGGAGCCACGCCACCTATTGTCAGTCACGACAACCACCCAAAGCCACCTGCAAAACCCTTCCAATGGTCCTCCGTCTGGAGTCAATCAGACCATACGCCATAGGGTGAGCTGAATCAGATCTGTCGTTTCACCACTGGAGTTCTGGACCAGCCATCAATTTCTTTCCTTCACATGTACAGTATCAATGTAAAATACTCGAGGTTATGAGCAAATGCCAACTTCCCTCCACCAGCATGCACACTCGCAGACACATGTAAGCACAAAGGAGATTCAATCAAAGCGTCGCGTCGACGTGGTTGCCCTGGTCTATAGTACAGAATTGCCCGCCGACCATGTCATCGCAACCTTGGTATGTATGACTTCATCCGCTCGAAATCTCCCCCGTCTATGAGGCGCACTGCCCGTCTGCTGCCTGTCACCTCCCTCGGTTGCGATTCATCTATATCAACGAGGTGTTTTCTTTTTCGTCGCTGCTGAATTGTCCATTTCCTTTACTCGGCGCGCTCGGCAGCCTCCTTCTGGGACTGCTTGATGTAGAAGGCATCGCGAGCGTTGGTTCGGGGAACGTGGAAGCCGTACCTGCGTGTGCGTTAGTATTGTTGTTTGCAAGGCCCCATCGATGCGTATGCCGAGCTGTTCAAAAGAGGGTTGCGTACCACCACACGTTAGCCATGGCGAAGCCAATTCCTACGTATCGCTGGTTAGCCGAGTCAATTCCCGAGCACCATCAAAGTCCGCGTGACAAGCCCAAACTCCCATCAAACAGCCCAAGATCCCCCAAAACCACACAAAAGAAAAGATAGAGCATACCCAGTCCAATGCCGAGATCCAGGATGAGCTGGCGGCGGACCATCTGCAAATCACATCGGTCAGCCCACAAAAAGCTCTCCTTCAACCCGAGGGAATCCCCTTCGCCCCGAGCGCCCGCGCGCGGCTCGGGCCATTGGGTCGCATGCGACGTACGCCGGTGATGGGTTTGATGGCCATTTTGAAGATTGGGTGGTTTTCGGTGCGTCGAAGGCGTTGGGGTGGAGTGGTGAAAGGGTCGGTACAGCGAGGTTCAAGTCGAAAGATTGACTGCTCCACGATAATGACCTGATGTCGCTCAACGCTAGTAGCATGTGGAGTCACGTGATAAGGAGCTCCGGGCCAGCCAGCCGGCAGATTCTCGGCAGGGTCTGAGAATCCTTTTACTTTGGTGATGGGAAGCCGGTTCCAAAAATGTTGCATGGCATCTCGATAGTCCTGTGATTTGGCAACACTCTCAACACAGGGCCTGGCCATGAGTCTACGCGTGGCAACCCGGCGGCTGGCAGTGCCAGGTTCGTGTCATCCTCACGCATCATGTCCCCTCCACCGACCCCCAATGGCTAACAATTCTGCTCCCGTGCAGCCGCATCCTCTCCTTTGTCCAGCAGAACCGTCTGTTTGACGATGCAGCAGCGCCGCCACAAATGGACCGACCGATTCTTCGGCCGCAGCAGCGAATCCGACGTGGCCAAGGAGCTCGACGACCCCAGCAAACGCAAGGAGCTCATGCAGCGCAAGATGCTGGCGACGGGCGGCGACAGCAGCATCTTTGGCGACGAGATCAAGCAGGCCGCCGCGGAGACCAAGACCGACAGCGGCGCAATGCCCGCGCCAACCAAGACGGCCGAGACGACAGCCCTCGTCACCGACCCCAACCCCCGAGCCCGCGTCCGCTGGCAGCGCAAAAAGGTCATCCAGATGGTCCGCAACGGCGGCCGCCTCACCAAGGAGGAGCGCATCAAGATGACGGAGCGCGAGCTGCTGCACAAGAGCGAGTTCCTGCCCACCAGTCTCAAGAAGCTCGTCATGCTGGCCCGCCAGATCGCAGGCAAGCCCATCGACGACGCCATCACCCAGATGAAGTGGTCTAAGAAGAAGATGGCCGCCGAGGTCCGCTACTACCTCGAGGAGGCCCGCGACCTTGCCATTGCTCAGCGCGGCATGGGCCTGGGTGCCGTCAACGGCGAGACGCTCGCTCAGCCTCGCAAGATTAAGACGCGTGACGGCAAATGGCTCGAGATTTCCGACCCGACTCGCATCTACATCGCTCAGTCGTGGATCGGACGTGGACCCTGGCGTGGCAAGGAGCTCGAGTACAAGGGACGTGGAAGGACGGGTATCATCAAGCACCCAAGCACAAGTGCGTACTTTCTCCCATTCTGACGTTGTGCTTTCACCATTCACCTTCTCCAACCCCAACTCTCAAGGCCCTCCCCCTCACGGAGCCTGCAACTCCGAATCGATCCAACCAGCCCCTCCTCATCCCCCAAACCCCTAAGCGAGCTGCATTACTGACGTGTCTCTCTGATAGGCTTCACTGTTATTCTGAAAGAGGAGAAGACGAGGATACGGGAGTACGATGAGCGTCAGGCTGTCAAGGCAAAGCGAGGACCCTGGGTGCATCTGCCCAACCGACCCATCTACGGTCAACGACCATACTACTCGTGGTAAATAGAAGAAAGAGCAGGATAGCCACGAATGGCTTAATTCGTGGGCCAGGCATGTAAATCTAGAAAGCGACGTCACATCACCAGCTTCGGCTTGTAGTTATAGCAGACTTGTACTTGTACCAAAGGATATGGATATCTTTAGTGGTCGCCATTGTTTCTCATCCAAGTCTTGAACATCTCACATCACTAATCACAAGAGAGGACAAGAAGTGGCAATGGCTGAGAACTGCCTACATGTTTCAAAATATGTATAGCAGAAGTGTGAGGATACACCATATGGGGCCCTTCTCCCCAAGAAAAACACCGAAAATTGACATGTCTTGCCCGCTAGACAGTTTTAACTACCACGCAGTGAATTCGTTCTGTTTCACGCGTCTGAAGAAATGAGAATACGCTTGTAAATCACAATATTTCGGAGAAGACACCCAAGGGCAGATTGAAAAGGGAAACCCAACTTTTTGTAGAGCCGAGGGCTGTTGGCCCTGGGGATCGACCCGTCATGGTTTCAGTAGACGTTCATCTGCACTCATGGCTGCTCATCTCCATATGTCTTGAACTCATCTCGAGCTTCTGAGAAACAGCAGCCGCCTCACAACATGGTCCTTGGCTGTGTACGCGGCACCATCTCCTCGTACCTGGTCGTCATTTCGATGTCGCCATATTTCTCGAAGGAAGCGTGATCAGGGGTAGTGTAGGCCCGTCCGGCGCCGGGGAGCGGCTTGGAGATCTCAAAGACGGGGCGGTTCTTGTGGCGGGCAGCACCGCGTCGTCGCCAGAGGAAGAATGCCACGGCCAGAGCACCCAGAACAGCGGCGCCAATACCAACGCCGATTCCAATGATGGCAGCCTGGGGAAGTCCGTTGTCTTCATCATCCTGGTCGTCGTCGCCTTCCTCAGAGCTATCGCTATCGCCGTCGGCAGAAGAGCTGGAGGTGTTGGTGGGAGCAGCTGCGGATGAGGTGCCGGACGCCGTGGGTTCGGTGCTGGCAGCAGCTGCGCTGCTTTCCGTAGAAGAGGGGGCTTCGGAGGCCTGCGTCAACGTTAGCTACAGCCCTGCGGTTTGTGGATCGAATGATTACGCACAGAAGTCTCTTCAGGAGCAGCCGAGGTGGCAGGGGTTTCGGTAGGAGCTGGTGCGGCCTCCGTGGTCTGAGGAGCTTCAGAAGTTGGCGCGGGTGGTGGTGCAGAGGTTTCTGCAGCAGGAGGAGCCTCGGTGGTGGCCGGTGGTGCTGGCTCTTCGGGTGCAGAGGGTGCTGGTGCTGGTGCTGCAGCGAGATCTGGCGTTGCATTAGTGCTGGCACGTTCGTATGCGAGCTGGGTATTGGCTTACTGGGACAGAAGCTGGATTGGAGGTAAGCCCTGACGTTGTCCTCGGTTCCGCCGCAGCCAGGGTTGGAGCAGTCGCGAATGGCAAAAACGAAGTTAGGCGATGCGCATAGACAGCCAGCATCGCCAGCGCTGCCGCAACCGATTTCACCAAATCTCTCGTTCCTGACCTGATCCGAGCAGGTTCTCTGGGATAGCCGTCAGCATTGGGATTAGCCTTGCGCAAGAGGGAAAATGAATCTTACCACACAGGCGGGAACACCATCTTGAGCAGAAACACCGAGGATACTAGCGGCGATGAGTGCGCCGAGCAGCGAGAAAGAGGTTCGCATGGCGACGGATTTCGGCCCAACAACGAGTCGTCGATTACAAAGATGGAGAATTCAGAAGAAAACGATGCGCCGTTGGGAGAGCGTGTCGCGAGGAATGTCCCGAAATCGATGATTGAGAAGCCCGAGGGTATGACGATTGTATTGAACTGAGTCGGTCACCTGGAGGTGTGATTCGGGGTGAGACGTAGCGAGGTGAGGAGGGTCCCGGTACGTGTAATAGGCCGTTTGAGTAGATATGGCCGATAAACAAGGCGATATGCTTCTTTGCTTTTGCCCAGATGATTACCTGGTTGGGTAATGGGAGCAGCAAACGCCGATGTATAAAATGGGGGGGTGTGGTATGCAGGTATGTGCGTTGTGCTTTAGTCGAGCAGTCCAAATCAAGGCGAGACTGTAGATTTGCACCAAAAGGGAGCGGAGGCAGAAGAATTGGCGGAGAAAACAGTTAAGAGAGCGGATCTCACGAACGGAGCTGGCGTTGGTTGGATGAAAAAGTCGGTAAGGAACGACGACGGTAAGGAGTGAAAAGAAAGTATCGAATCAACGAATGCAAGGGCGACAAGTCGTCCAGGAATCAATAGTGCAGAGACGCAAGGGGGGAGGAGGGAAAAAGTAAAGAGAGGAAGGGAGGGAAGGATAGAAAAAGAGAAGGACGGGAGAAGGAGAGGGGAGGCATATACGAAAGAAGCAGCGACCCTGACCCTTGCTTGAGGCAGGAGAGCCGGATGGAGCTGAGGACTAGGTTCCTTCCCTCCCAGCAAAGCCACTAGGAGCACGGTATTAGATAGTGGAGGATCGGCGGCAGCTGCAGCAACGACGACACACAACAGCGCCTACAGTTCCCTACAATTCCAGCGGGTTAATTGCCCGCCCACCACACCTTCAGCGTGCTGGCTACAGTGGAGGCCCGCGGGACAGTCCTTGCAAAGGACGAGCCCCGGGGGGATTTAGGCCAAAATGCTCCCACGCTTCATCTGGTAGGGAATTTGTCCTCGAGCGGACCTGTGGAGAGCAGTAATAGCATGATGGCGTTACTGTGTCTGGCATAGGCTCAGGGGCACGCCTCTGTCATTGGGCGGCCTCTAAGGCGTCGCGGACCCTTCAGCTTTAGCCCAGAGCTTTCCATTATTAGGTCTAAACAGCTGTTGGCGGCGTCCCTTGCGCCGACTGCTGAGACGCCGATGCAGAATCGCATTTGACGCCATCGAACCAAGACGAGCAGAGATGCCTCCGTGGATCGATGGGTCCGGCACAAGCCCCAATCAGAGATGAGAAAGGGAGGGCACAGCCATGATGTTCTTGTTCTCCAGTTCGAAATAGGGAGCTCGGGAAGAGGGACAGGGGCAAGATCCGCCAGCGGGGGGAAGGGTGGATTCGCCGAGCAAGAGGATAACAGTTCGAATGAGTGCAGCGAGCGATGACGGGCGGAGAAGGAATACGGCATGCGCAGGCAGATGGATTCAAGTTATCTGGCCGAGGTGTTGATCTGATGGTATGGAAGGATGGTGCTACTATGTAAGTACTGTAGGTACTATGTAATTGCAAGATCCGCCCTCCATGCCAGGAGCTTGTGCCGCAGAGGCGCGTGATGGGTGGGAGGAATCCCATCTGAAACTCACCCGCTCCCTGGGAATTATGCAAGGTCGCAGCAGTTGCACGGCTTCTCAAACCACGAGATGAGCGGATCACGGAAGCCAGAGCAGCCTGTTGCGAGTAGACAGGTCCTGCATTACAGACGGGCTTCTGCATAATGCAACGTCTGGCGAACGGCCATCTTTGTTACATCTTCTTTTCTGCCTTAGTAGGTAGGTAGTCACGTTATCTAGAGGGCTCCCTATCGGGGCAGGTGGACGGGCGGTTTCCCCGCGAAATTCCAGGTGCGCATTGATGTTCGGTATGCGATTCTGCGGCGCGCGCGCATGATGACGGGACCGTCCCCCCTTTCCACCTTCACGCGACCCCGATTCTCGTTGGCTTGGCGGTGGTGTTTCCACGGCGCAGGCGGTTACACAACCAATCTACAAACACCGTGGCCCGAGGCCGCTCGCCTCCTCAAACGGCTGCCCTGCGCCGACGTCCGATGAGGACGGACAACAGCCAGTCCATCCCAACCGTTGGCCCCCTTATCTCGCTTGCCCCTGCCCTCCAACCTCTGACGAGACAAGGCAAGACTTGGTGCGCACTAATCCCATTTTTAATGTCCGGATCGACAGCCAGGCTCCTCAGGTGCCCCTCCCAGCCTGCCAGGACGAAGCCACAGAAACAGGTCGACGTCAGAGAACCAGACTTGGGATGGCCAGTGCTTGCGACCTAGGGTCCTTGTTGAGTCAGTCACTGGCTTGCTTTCCACTGACTCGACGGCAGCTGACAGCTTGGAGCGAGGGTGCAGGATCATGGTGGTTCATGCAGGCGTGGGAAGCACTTTTGTCCCCTGTCTCATGGTGATGTGCAGAAACCAAGCAGCCCCTGGATTGGGGGCTGGTGGTGTGGCCGAGGTGCGCACATCATCACTCAGCTGTTGATGATAAAGTGTCCGTTCGCTGTTCGCCCTTCTCGTCGTTCTTCATTCTCTACAGGCATTCCCTGTGAGCTGAAGGCGCCTTGCCTCGTGCCGCACCTGTACTGCGCCTGTGCTGGTACCGTGCATACGGCCGCCCCTGCCAAGCGTGGCTGCGTGGCTCTGCATCATCCATGAATGACATTTATTTGGTGGGCTTGGTCATGTTTCAGATGTTATTGCCCAAATTTTCTGTCCACTTTGTGGCGCCGGTGTCTGACATCTACCCTATAGCTTCACTTACTCTACAGATCGCCTCAGTCATAGGTGCTTGTTTGACCTGTGCGGATGGTGATGACATATGCTGTTGCGTTGGCGAACCCCTACGGTTCGGTGCTGATCATTGTCAGTCCACTACGGTAATGGATGTGTAAATATGACACCTACTTACCTATCTACCAGACGTGACCAAGTGCTCAGCCGAGCCCTACCACTATGTCTATACCAGATTCCCTGGTGGGAATAGCGTGATTAGGGTTGTATAAGCATACGAAGAATGAACAAACTTTATCTCATGTAGGCACACACAAAGAATGATCAAAGTCTACTCCGTATGTGGATATACAGTGCTAGGTACGTTCGAAAATTTTGTCAACCCTTCCATATTCTGAATCACAATTTCATCACTGGGTGCAACAACAGTCGATAATCGTAAGATGACTCAGAAAGGCGAAGCCATATGGAGAAACATGACTGGCTAGTCCCCTATGACGACAAGACGGGGCATCCCGCAACTGGCAGCTTTGAGTTGGCCAATGAAAGCGGCCGGGTCGAAATGATGGAATTCCAGCTTAAATCCCATCCGTGGCGGCCGGATGGGATTCTGACACTGGGATCAACCGAGTGAGACATGATGGGCATGGCCTATAGCATTTCCCGGAGATTCTGGCACGACATTCCCCATCGTCCATTGATGCCCAACAATCCACAATCCGTGATCGACAACTGGCCGTTTGTGGTGTCGCGGACCCGAGTTGACACGGGACGCCATCCGAGCTGGTTTCCTGATTGCTGCTTCTCCTACCTACAACGTTACCTCTGGTTGGGCCAAAGACAGGCTGCCGGGGCGTCCGGTCTGGAACCGATCGCCAGTGCCCATGACCAGAATTGGATGCGACGGGCCCTTCTAGCCCTTGGTGGTAGCGTGACGGGAGCCTCCGGCCTCACCACTCACAGGCCTCGCAGGGCCTCGGACGACCCACTGGCGATATCGCGCCGCTGGAGCGTTGCCCATCCACGTCTAGAGCACGTCGAATACTGTATCCGTATGTACGTGCCTGATATTTTCTCTCTCTTCTTTTCCAGCGCAACGGCTGCATGCGATCCACCATTAGTAATAGTAATCCTGCCAGCCATCTGATCCGACGGTAATGCGTCCGAACTCTGTGATACTTCTGTGTGCCACCTGCCCAGCTCTTGGTACGCTATTTGCGTGCAGGCAGGCATGGCAAGTAAGCAGTAATTAGTCGATCGCCATATGCCAGAGTCCATCTCCTGACTCTTTCGCCTCCTCACCTGACCTCACCTCCTCTTCCCCTTCTTCGCTGTCCTACCAAAATCCCGGATGCTGGATGACTCTGCAAGGTAGTAGCTCAGTGACCCCGGTTTTCCCATTTCTTTGTGCTTACATATGTGCTTCCAGCTAGCTCCTTCCCTGCCTACCGATTTCATTAAATTTTTTTTTCCCCATCTGGGATCCATCGTACACAAAGGCCCATAGCTTGGCCTTCTTATGCAGGCAGCATCCAGCCACACATTCAACTTCAACTCTGTCATACAAGTGCCTTGACCTGTTCGCGGCCTCGCCTCAATTTTCGTGATACACCACCCGACTCTCCTGCGAACCGCTCGTTCCAGCTTCCCCGTCCCTCGCATGCGACCGACCCCCCCGCGCCTCGTTTGCAAGCTTGCCCTTGCTCGTGTGATGCGCCGCCATCGTTGCGCCCGATAACCGTTCACCCACCCAGTCCATGAGGCCGGCGACAACGAGAGCCACGCCCATCACCACCATGGCCAACCCCATCGGTGAGGATAGCTGGCTGGCCTACCTCGAGGAGACGGCTCGCACGGCATCCGATCTTGAGCAGCGGGTCAATGTCGTCGAGGTCTACAAGCGTGCCGTCAGCGCTGAGCCCGATAGCTTGCGTGTGTGGCTCGCATACTGCAACTACTTCTGGTCGTTATGGGCTGCTAGTCAGTCTCCCGAGGCCGGCTGGTCCGAAGAGGACCGCATGATGGGCCGCGAGCTCTTCTCCTTTGGATCCGCCCTCGATCTCTGGCAGCAGGCCTACGAAGCCATCAAGTATCGCATCGACGACAGCCACCTCCTGTGGGACCGCTGGATCTCCCTCGAGATGGAATTACTCGCCAAGACTCGCACGCCCGACGGTGTGAAGCGCATCACCCATCTGTACCGTAACCGTCTCGCTACCCCTCACATGACATGGGACGACACCTCCTCAGCCTTCTCGACCTTTTTGAACGAATACAACCGCGCTTCTTGGGAGGACGAAATGAAGGACGTCACAGTGCGCGCCCAGGACGCCAAGAGGCTCATTGCCGCGCGCGACTCGTACGAAATGCGCCTCAAAAAGGCTGCCAGCTCTGGAGACACCGAGGCTCAGAAGGAGGTCTTGAAGGAATACCTCGAATGGGAGATGATGCAGAGCAAGAGGAACAATGACAAGCCCGAGATTGGAATCGATCTCTGCCGCGGACTCTACGCCCGAGCCTTGACCGGCATCCTGGCCACCGACGAGACCACCTGGCACGACTACGTCGTCTTCCTGTCCTCCTCGTATGGAGAGCTCCAGACACCTGATAACCTAATAGACGTGGTGCGCAGAGCGGTGCAGCACTGCCCTTGGTCAGGGAAGCTCTGGAGCCGATGCATACTTTGCGCAGAAGAGGCCAGGCTCCCGTTTTCCGACATCGAATCTCTGAAGCACGCTGCCACCAGCGAGAACCAGCTCTACAGGGACGGCATGGATAGCATGATCGAAATGTATACCGCATGGTGTAATTTTCTGAAGCGCACGGCCATGGATGCCACCGCCACCGATGAAGCTGTTGACTTGGCCGACGTCGGACTCACTGCTGCTCTCGAAGATGTCGACGTTGTCGGGAAGCGTCTTTATGGCAAAGACTTCCAGGGCGACCCCAAGTTCCGTCTCCAAAGAATTTATATCCAATATTTGACCGAAAAGAAGAACGCCATCGACGAGGCCAGGATACTGTGGAACAAGCTTGCCAGCATCCCGATCCATGCCGACAGTTATGACTTCTGGTGTCGCTACTACATGTGGGAGATGTCCATTTTCACCATGACACCGGCAAACAACCGAAGCCCGACACCAGCTTCCACAGGGGCGGGCTATCGAGTTCCCACCCTCGCGACCGATGTTCTATATCGCGCGAGCAAGCGAAGGACAGTGGACTGGCCGGAGAAGATTTTCGAGGTGTACCTGCAGCACTGTCACGACTACGAACCAGCCTCGAACGTGCGAAGAGCGCTTGACCTTGTCCACAAACTCGAGAAGGGCCTGCAGAGACGTCGCGCCAAGGAGGAGCAGGACAAGGCTGCGGCGTATGCTGCCTACTACCAGACCCAAGAAGCTCAGCAGCCGGAAGAGCAGCCAGTCGCTGCAGCTGATTCGCCCGGAGGATCCAAACGAAAGCGAGATGACACCTCCGAGGTCGACAATGATGCAGAGGGCGCGAGCAAGCGGCAAAAGAGCGAAGTCAAGGAGCAACAGAGCTCTACAGACCAAACTCCCAAGAGAGACCGCGAGCACTCTACCATCCTGGTGGAGAACCTTCCAGCCCAGGTTGAGCAGACCAAGGTCAAGCAGTACTTCAAAGATTATGGACACATCAAGAATATCACGGCGCTCGTCCACGAGGCCGATGGCAAGTCATCCACTGCCTTGATCGAGTTCAGCTCCCAGGAGGAAGCACAGTCAGCTCTACTCCGCGACAAGAAGTATTTCGGTGAATCCCAGCTTAGCGTCCGCCTTGGTATCAACCTGACCGTATACGTCGCCAACTTTCCCCCAACAGCCGATGAAAAGTACACGCGGAACCTGTTTTCCGACTGCGGTGAGATTCTCAGCATACGATGGCCCAGTCTCAAGGCCAACACGCACCGCCGCTTCTGCTACATCTCTTTCCGTGACAGCGAAGCATCCGCCAAGGCCACCAAGAAGGACGGTCTTGTCCTCGAGGGGCGCTTCCGGCTACTATCAAAGTACTCAGACCCAAACAACAAGAAGCATCGTGAAGGTGCTCTCGCCGAGGGCAGGGAGATCCACATCTCGAGCCTGCACACTGCGGTCAATGAGGATGAGCTGCGCAACGTCTTCTCTAAGATGGGCACCATTTCTCGTATCAACATGCCGCGAAACCTGTCGGGGCGGAACCGCGGCTTCGCATACATGGACTTCTCAACAGCGGACGAGGCTAAGAAGGCAGTAGCCGAGCTCAACAACGTCAATCTGCGAGGCCAGATTATCCGTGTTGAGCTCTCTAAGGACTCCAAATTCAAGCCTTCGGCCAAGAACGTCGTACGCGACTCGGCCTCTCCTGCACCTTCTCCACGCGATACCGAGGGCGACGAGGCCATGGCCGATGCAGACCAGTCAGTCTCTAAGCCCACACCCGCCGAGATAGCCGCCCGCACCATGGTGCTCTTGGGCCTGCCGGACACAGTCAACGATGCCCGTGTCCGTGCTCTTGTTGAGCCATTGGGTGAGATCGTACAACTGGTGCTGCATCCCGGCCGCGGCGCTGCCAAGATCGAATTCGCCGATGCCGCTGCAGCTGGCAAAGCTGGCCTCCAGCTTGAGTCGATGGAGCTCGAGGGCCACAAGCTGCACATCGGCAGCGTGGACGACCTGCGCCGCGCCAAGCCCGCCAACGAGAAGCCCGCGCCGCCTGCGAAGCAAAACGGTCTCGCAATGCCCCAGCCCTTCCGCCGCCCTCTTATGGGCAAATCCGGCCCCAAACGAGGCCTCGGCTTTGCGCCAACAAGGAAGCCCCCCTCACAAGCCTCTGCTCCCACCGGCGATTCTAAGCCTGAGCCCAACGGTAAACCGGCACCCAAGTCCAACGCAGACTTTAAAGCCATGTTCCTCGCTGGTAAGGGGGAGGCGCCCAAGAAGAACGGAGTATCGGAATCTGGCTGAGGCGGTGCACGCTGCTGTGTCTCGCGATGCACTTCAATATTGCCTTGTCGCTGGCAGAAGAGGGAAAAGAAGGATCATGTACTTATATAACTTTGATGGACGAGGAGTTTTGATGCATTTACATTGGCTTGCGGCAACGGGTGTTCTTTTGTCGCATCTATAGGGAAACCGGCTTGCCCCTACTAGGCTGCAGGTCTTCCTTTTATGTCTACATACGTTGATAGTGAGGAAAAAAGGAGAAAAATAGTTCGGACATTCACACCTCCCGTTGATACTTCGCTCCACCGTGTATATTCCAGCCTGTTATGTACCAACTCTAGCAGGCCGCAAAGAAGGGATTTTTGAATCCGCTCACTTACATCTACAGCACACCTGTTCTTTTGATGCCCGGATAAGTCACCTCTAAGATATGCCCATGGTGTTGCAAAAGCACCACCATCTTTGGTCCGTTGGTTCCCTCTCGCCGGACCTCAAAAATATTTGGAAACCGTGAAGTGCATAAAATCGTTCTTGCTTCGGAGCCACCTATCCGGGTAGCACCTCTTGAAAGTTGCCAGCGAATGGATAGTCGCCCGAGGCGGCGGTCGTGATGCGATGCAGGTGGGCGCTCTACGCCTTGCTTATGGCGCCGACATACGGTCTGTCCTGATTAAAGTCCTGGGTGAAGATGCGCTGCCAGACATCCAGCCACTTCTCCTGCTGCGCAGTGGGGAGGCGGCCCGGGTTGCGGAAGTTCTTGGTGAGCAGCTCGCGGAGACGCGTGCGCAGCACCTTGATGACGAGCATCGTCTTCCAGTCTGCGATGGAGAAGCGTCCGCGGTTATTGTCGAGCACGATGATGCCCGAGAACATCTACGGGATCGCAGGTCAGTGAGGTGCAGTACGGAGGGGCTGTGGCTGAGTACTTACGTCGCAGCGGACGTCGCCGCACAGCAAAGCAATGGGGAAGGGCTCGACGGCAGTGGTTTCATGGGCGTGGGAAACTCTGCGAAGCTTGTTAGAAGATGGGGGTTTGTGGCGGAGAATGCTGCTTACGTCTTTGACTGCATAAGGTTGTAGTATGACAGCCACTTGAGGTCGAGATGGCCTCGGTTGACAGAAGAGGGGTGAATGCTGATGGGCTGGCTGTTGCCGATGTTGCGCAGGCCCTTGCTGCCGGGCTGATCTCGCACGAGGAGCTTGGGATAGAAGCTCCACGCAATAACCGAAGCCGCCACGACGTCGTTGTCGCTGTTGACATTGACACGGCGAGGCACCTCGAAGAACTGTTGGTGCCTTCGGCGACCGCCCTGCGCGAAGCGCAGACGCGAGAGAGCGCGGCGCTCCTCCTCTGTGAGGGATAGGATGCCTGCATCAGCCAGAGACACGAGCAGCTGGCCCTTGAGGTCCTCGATGTTGGCCAGAGTCTGCGGACTCAAGAAGTTCTTGCGGCAGAACTGGAACTCGCCGCCGGAGTTGCTGTTGGCCTGGCATACGCGCTTCCAGGAAGTGTAGGCGTTGTAGACGGTGAGAACATCCGAGTCTGCGCGGCGGAAGAGCATCCTGGCGTTGTCGGCTTGTGCTCGTTGACCGAAGGGCGCTGTGAAGGGGGACTTGGAGGAGAGTATGGCAGCAACGGTGATGGCCATGTCAAGGCACTTGAAGATGGTACCGAGAAGAATCAGCTTGCCAAGGAAGACGTCGAGCGGCAGCCTGGCTAGCTGATGTCCCAGAGGAGTGAGCTCCTCAGTCGACGTCAACGCTCGAACATCGACAAGCGCATCAATGGCTCGGCGGATGTTCTTGGCCGAAGGAGGGTCCAACGCGTCGCCCAGAGTTTCTTCAATGCCTCCGATCTTGCAAATCTTGACCCTGATGGCCAAGTCCTGAAGCGAGAGACGGAGCATTTCGGGTGTTTGCTGGTCATTCATGAGACTGTCGTGACGGTATTTGGTAAACATGTGAAAGCATAAGCCCTCTTGCACACGACCGGCACGGCCTCTTCTCTGCTTGGCGTTGGCTCGGGAGATGAATGTATCGATGAGTCTCGACAGCTGCCTCCTCTCGTCGAAGCGCATCTCTCTATGCTTACCAGTGTCGATGACACATGTAACATCTGGAATGGTGATGCCGGTTTCAGCAATGTTGGTTGCGAGGACGATCTTGCGAATGCCCGGCGGAGGGACCAGGAAAGCCGACTCCTGATCCTCGGTGGCAATCGAGGAATGGAGCGGATATACAAGCCACTCTTTGTAGAAACGGGGATCTCCCAGCAAGAGGTCGTTGAGTGTGCGGATTTCGGCGATACCAGGTAGGAAAACGAGGATGGCTTTGCTGTAGGGCTGCAGCTCTGCGCTGCTGGCAATTTGAGCAATGAGCTGGACAATCAGATCGAACTCAATCTGATATTCATCAAGCTGTGCGAGGGTGGATCGTGTCTTTGGAGAATACTTGGCCAGGCTCTGTGTCTCGCTCTTGAGGCCATTCTCTTCGCCTTCAGCACCGTCTTCATCGAGATCGACGAGCTTGTCGGCAGGCGAGTTGGTAGGAACATACCCAGTGAGCTCAATGGCGTCCTCCAGATACTTGACTTGCACGGGGAATGTACGCCCCGGAACGTTGAGAACGGGTGCACCTCCCAGGTAGTTGGAGAAGCGTTCGGCGTCCACGGTGGCGGACATGAGAACAACTTTCAGATCCTTGCGGTTGGTGAGGAGACGCTTCAGTACAATCAAGAGGAAATCACTGTCAATAGAACGTTCGTGGACTTCGTCAAGGACCAGGTGCGTCACTTCTCGGAGGTCGTTGGAGCCCTCAAGCATGCGCATGACGATACCCGTGGTGGCATATACCAATCGTGTTTCCTTGGAAGTGTTTGCTTCGAGTCGAATCGAGTAGCCGATCAAGGATCGATTAGTTCCCAGGTCGCCCTTGTTCTCACCCAGCTCTTCACTCACGCGTCGAGCCAGTGAGATGGCAGAGATTCGTCGGGGCTCTGTGCAGTAAATCTTGCAAGGCTTGCCTTGGGCAAGCTCGTGCTCCAAAAGAAAAGACGGAACCTGAGTACTCTTACCACTGTGAATGGTTAGCCATTTGTGCCTGTTTTGAATCAGCAAACGTACCATCCCGTCTCACCGCAGACGATAACTACTTGGTTGTTGTCCACGGCTGAGAGGACCTGCTCCCTAAAGTGCCACATTGGCAACTGCATACGGGATTGCTGAGCAAGGTTAGCCAACTGTTCTTCTGCCGGATTTGAGTTTCTCACTGACCAGCATAGCCTGGAACTTGGGAGTACTCGACTTATCCGTCCAGATTTTCCGATACAGCTCAGCATTTGCGCCGTTCGGCTTGGCTCTGTCCTGGCCTCGGGCGTCGGCACTGTCCTGCTGTGCCTTAGCGGCGTTGCGTCCACGGAAAGCGCCCTGAAGGATGACGCCGTCTTCGAGCTCTTGATCCTGCCTGAGCTGCACCATGCTTCTCAGGTCCTTGACGACAGCTCGGTCCTGGGCAAAAGCCTTTTCCTTCTTGGTCTCGGCCATTTCCTGCCAAAAGTCTCTCCAGACTGGCGGTAGTCGGAGACCGACCTTTTCCTCTTTCGAATTTCCACTGAAGATGTGAAAGAGAGCGGCAGTAGCGGCAAAGGCCTCTGATTGCTTCGAGTCTGGCGTCGCAATACCGGCCATTCTCAGAGTGAAGCGCAGGGGATCTGAAGATATTTCCAGCCCAGTTGTTGACACAGAAGAAGATATATCTTGTGGCTTTGTCCAAGTAATGGCTACTTCGTGTTGACTGGCATAAGACGCCTGAGAGATGACGCGGTAGTTAATCTTGACCGAAGCATCCCTGGACCTAGTTAGTACCCAATTTTATTGCTGTGCGAGTGCGAACTTGCCTGGAGCGACAGGCCTCTTCGAGAGCACGTCGTGGACTGATTCCAGACCACGTGCCAAAGTCTCGAATCACCAGCTTTACTCCATCTGAAGAGTTCACAACAGTCTGTGATTTCCCCGTCTCAGGGTCCACCTCGTTCTGCGGAAGTGAGTCAAAAAGTCCCCCAATGTCATCATCCTCGGCCAAGATCTCGGCAGCGATGCGCTCGGCTTCCGCGTTCAGATCATCATCATCAGGCTTGTCTTGAGCCTCTGCTTGGGCTTCAGGGTTCTCAGAGTCCTCAGTGTTCTCAGATTTAGCAGATTCTTTCCTCTCTGTAGCCATCCTCTTCTCAACTTCCAGCTTCTTAGTCTTCCACTGCTGCTCGGCCACAAAATTATCGAATAGGACGTCAGTCTCTATGCGTTTGAGCTTTGCCTCAAGCTTGGCTCTGGCCTGCTCGTCCTCATCGCTCAGGCCCTGGCGACCCTTGCCCTTTGCGGGGGGTGGCTGGCTCCGCTCGAGCTCAAGGAGCTTGGTTTTGGTGTCGATGTATTGAGGGACGAGCTCGTCGGGTTCAATGTCGCTGTCATATGTCACCGCGACCTTCTTCTTGCTTGAGGGTCCATTGGAGCCAGGCTTGTCCTTGCGGCCATTTGCTTTGTTAGGACGAGGCGTGTTGTTGCGAGTTGGTATGGGACTCTCGCTAGGAGTTCCTTCACAAGCATTAGAAAACGGCAGGGTGGGCAGTTTTGAGAGATGGGGGGAGTTCTACCTTTGGAAACAGGCTTGGTCTTGGGCTCATAGGAGGGAAGCTCTTCAAGCGTGCACTCTCGTGCCAGCCAATCGAGGGCTTCCTCCAACCCCCAGATGGTATCCTTGGGAGCACTGGATACGGTAGGCGCTATGTCCAGAATGTACTGTATGACGGCCTTGACGCGCTCAGCTGGGAAGGCGACGGCCTCGAGAGTATGTTGCAGAGTCCACAGACGGGCAATCATGTCTTCTTCGCTGGGCATCCTCCCAGCGCCCGTATTCTCCGAGGCCAAGCCAGAGGTGGCAAAGCGACCTTCAGCTTTGATCATGTCAAGGATATGATCCATAAGCTCCTGGGGTAGCCATTTGGGGCTATTGATGGGATCTGCCGGGCCGCGAAGCATGCGGCGATCCGTCTCGAGCCTGGAGCGCTGGCGCTGAGCATCTCGCTTTACTTTTTGCGAGTATTTCTCTACAAGGAGCTGAAGTTCAGATTCCTGGAGCTGTCTTTCAAACTCCTCGGGGCTGAGCTCCTTCTCCTTGGTGGCAGGCTGGTTAGCGGATGGAGGGGCATCGGCGGTACCTGGCGATGTGGATGGAGGGGCATCCGATTTGCCAGGATTTGCGGGAGCCGATTCCGCCTCGACAGCCTCGGGCCTGGGCTTGGAGGCGATAGATGTAGTAGCGAAGCCACGGGCCGGGTTGGCGGCGGGCTTCTTCTTCTTCTTGTTGCCTCCAGCCATGGGGAAGAAGGGACGAGAAACAAGGTGCGATGAGAGGAAGAAGAGCTAAGATATGAAGGCAAACGATACAACACCCTGCTCTGATATCAGGGATTGGAAGAATAAATACGGAGAAAAAATTTCCTGGGATCCGATAGAAGAAGAATACCAGAAGGAAGGGAGGGAGGGAGGGAGGGGACGCGTCAACCAAGGTTTGTTGAATGTGTTGCTCTTGATGCGCGTCTTTGTGGGAGTAGATGGAAAAAAGCCTTGTTTGGCCAGTCGATATGGCTAGGCTTGGAGGCTGCAACCAATGACGCAGCAGCAGCCGCAACGCACAGCAGCCAGCAGCTAGCAGTCTTGAGGTCCCGTCGGTAGGCCTACCTCATGCAGCCAGGCCAACGGGTCGGGCGAGAAGGCCGTTCGATGGATTTGAGTCAGGGCCCAGCCCAGGCGGAGGCTGCTGGTGAAGGAAGAGGCGACTGGGTGTCGGTGACGGAGCAAATCAGGGTCGACCATGCGCAAGGGAGATTGGATGAGAAGAAATAGGATAAAAGGTGAGCGAGTTGTTGTTGAAGGATATGGTAAGTATCCAAGGTTGACGCATGCAGGGAATGACGACGGGAGGTTCCATTACCTCAACGTACCAGGTTACAGGTAGTAGGGCGGCATTAGGTACCTGCCCATGTCATAATCGTCCCGACTGGTGGGTTTGACCCCGCGGTACTTTGTTTTCCACTGTTTGCACGCCTGCCTACCAAGTACCTAGCAGGCGGCCCCAATTTTCACCTTGGACTCATACGATTACCGCCAAGTTGCTGTGGCTATCCCTTTGAGTGTGGTAAGGTGCCCTCAATGTTATAGATAGGGATATTAGCCCAAACCAATAAAAAGAAATAATATGTTTTTAGGTAATTCTAGCTCCCTTGAGTCTGCCTCCCAGCCCCCTCCCGCCGTTTCGTGGCATAGCACAGTGGCCCACCGAGCTAATTATCAGCATTGGCTGATGACTCAACCGCTATACTTTGTACTGTACTGTACATGATGTATTTCTTAACTCATGCCATGTCTTTGGTGCACCCGTTGAGTTATTAAACACTATAGACAATATCTCAACCTCACTTGCTCCTTGGCCCAGCAGACCAGCCATGGAATTCATCACGGTCGCCGCAGCCTCGCTGCCAAGTGTCCCGCTGGACTTCCGAGGCAATCGGGACCGCATCCTTGAGTCCATTCGCATCGCCAAGGATAAGGGAGCCACGCTGCGTACTGGTCCCGAGCTGGAAATCCCAGGCTATGGTATGCCCAGATGGATCGCACGTTGGCCAGTCGTGCTTTGGCTAACCGCTTGACAGGATGTCTTGATCACCACTTGGAGGTAATTAATCGCCTTGGCCCTCCGCCATCGGCCAGAGGTCGCTAACGCTTTCGTTCCAAGAGTGATACCGAGTTTCACAGCTGGGAAGTCCTCGCGGAGATTATCGCGGATCCCGTTTGCCAGGACATGCTGATTGATCTTGGCATGGGCGTCCGGCACAGAAATGTCCAGTTCAACTGCAGAGTGCTCTGCACCTATCGACGGGTATTCGGTATCAGAGCAAAGCAGGGTTTGTCTATAGATACCGGATCATCATCTCATTTGCCCTGCTGACCTAGAACCCAGCAATGGCTGGAGATGGACTATATCGAGAGCCCCGTCACTTCACCCCGTGGACCAAGGAGAGACAGGTCGAGTCGTACAAGCTCATTCCTGTTGTCGTCAAAGTCACCTCGCAAAAGTCTGTCCCCATTGGGGACTTTATTCTGGAGACGCCAGATACGTCTGTTACTTGCGAGACTTGCGAAGAGCTGGTGAGCATCTGGTTGCACTCGGATGCTGCAGCAAACTCGACATGGCTGATGCTCTTCTTGTAGTTCGTCCCAAGGAACCCATCCATCTTCTCTGGCCGTATGTACTCGCAATCTTACTCTGAGTTCCTTGCCTTACTGACCCTCTGTTTTTCTAGTCAACGGTGCCGAGATTATCCTGGTACAGCCTCTCCTAACCTGAAGTAACCCATCCCGTCTAACCCTTGGTTCAGAATTCAAGCGCCTCTCACGCAGAGCTGCGCAAGCTGGGCAAAAAGCTCGATCTCATTGTCAACTCTACCAGAAGCAATGGTGGACTTTACATCTATGCCAACGCCACGGTAAGCGGGTGCTGCGAAAATCTCTCCCCAATCCAGACGGATATTGACGAGTCAGGGTCTTGATGGCGAGGCTCGCATGATGTAGTATGTACCACACAGTCCGAGCATACAAAAATGTTGTCGCTGACACATCCCAGCGATGGAAGCAGCATGATCATCCAAAACGGCGAAGTCCTGGCCCAGTCTTCCCAGTTCTCCCTCCTACCAGTCGAGGTGACGGTCGCAACCGTCGACCTCGGTCGCGTGCGCAGCTACCGCTCCAGCCATAGCCGCAACCTCCAGGCTGCTCAGCAGCTGGAGTATCCTCGTATCGAGTGCGATGTCACCCTCAGCCGGCCGAGCTCGGAGATCTACCTCTCCAACGCTGAGATTGCCACCGAACGGCCCATTCAGCTGCTGGAGCCCATGGAGGAAATTCAACTCGCGACTGCTGTGTATCTGTTCCAGTACCTTACTCGTACATCCAGTCCTGGCTTCTTCTTGGCGCTGTCTGGTGGTGCAGACAGCTCGACCGTGGCACTCTTCGTCTATGGCATGTGCAAGCTGGTCTACAAGTCGATTCAGAAGGGAGAGGAGAGCACACTCAAGGATTTGCGACGCGTCGTTGGCATCCCTGACTACACCCCCGAATCTCCCAAGGAGATTGTCTCCAAGATCCTGCACACATGCTACATGGGCACAGTCAACAGCTCCGAAGAGACGCGCTCAAGTATGCTTAACACTGAGGGCTTCTTATAAAGAACAGTGCTGACACCTCCCAGGGGCCAAGAGATTGTCTGCCGAGATAGGGGCATACCACACAGACCTCGATATCGACAAGGTCGTCATAGCACACGAGTCTCTGATCGCGGACGCTTTCGGAGGGTTCCAGCCCAAATTCGAGGTCGAAGGAGGAACCGCTGGCGAAAGTCTTGCCAAGCAGAACATCCAGGCCCGAAACCGATTGGTCGTCTCCTACGAGCTTGCTCAGTTGTCGACTCAGGCCAGAGGTCTACCCAGAGCCGGCTCTGCACTCCTAGTGTTGGGCTCCGGCAATGTAGACGGTATGTGAACACGTGTGCTATGGTGCATGATACCTTGTTAACCAGATGGTAGAGAACCTACGGGGATACTACACAAAGGTAAATTGTTGTCATCATTGGACGTAAATCGAAGAAAAGCTGACATGCGCGCGCACATAGTACGACGCCAGCTCCGCCGACCTTTCGCCCTTGGGCTCCATTTCCAAGACGGACGCACTCAACTTCCAGAGATGGGCTCGCGAGAAGTGGGATATGCCAATCATGACGGAGTTCATCGAGGCGACTCCGACAGCTGAGCTGCTCCCACTTTCGGCCGGCATTCAGTCCGATGAGGAAGAGATGGGCCTGACATACAAGGAGCTGTCAGACTTTGGGTATGATAAGCGTTCTTCTTCTTCCTTGCCCTTAGTTCCTGCTAATGACATGAATGTAGTATCTTGAGGAAGGTCCACAAGCTGGGACCGTGGTCCTGCTACCTGCGGCTGCTGTCTGAGTGGAAAAACAGACCAGGATTCGGACCACGAGAGATCGCAGACAAGGTCTTTAAATTCTTCCGATTTTAGTGAGTGCATCGGCCGGTCTAGGTGATGCGAGCAGCGCACTGACATGGGATTAGTGCCATCTCCCGCCACAAGAGTACCATTCTGACCCCAAGCGTGTAAGTCATGAGAAATTGGATTGGGAGAATGTAAGGCCGCTGACTGTATTGGATAGGCACCTCGAATCATACAATCCAGACGACAACCGACACGAGTAAGAACATGCCAGCATGCTACAGTGGTGCAGTTACTAACCCTTTCATCTAGTCTACGGCCTTTCCTGTACGTAGTCAATTGGCCTTGGCAGTTTGACAAGATTCGAGCGCATGTCGAGGAGATGGAGGAGAAGCTGAAGAGCAGGTCGTAGACGGCAACATGATCCAGACGAAGTTCCGAGATTTACTCGGGTGGTATTAGTTAGATGAACCCCTGGGGCTTGGTGTAGAAGGCTTGATAGATGCACAGAAACCTTGGCGTTGAGGTCTTGTCATGATGATGAAAAGAGTGTGCAGTAGAGAGCAGCTAGCATGCTGTAACTTTGGTTGTACGCGCACTCATGATGAGTCAAAATGAGGCATACCTACCTGTACCTTAGGCAGCCCGTGGCCGTGCTCAAAGCTGGCAGCCAAAGTTGTGCGCTGAGAAATGTACTGATTGGCTGCTACCGGAGGTGCTGTTCACAGGTAGGTATTCGAGTTTTTGGTGGGCGGTGAAAACCTAACTGCGGGGCAATAATTCTGTCGAATCTTGATGTGGGGTGCTTCGATCCTGCTGTCGAGATGCCTGCATTTGTACTATACTTACCCAAGCCACCGCGACGACATTCCGCCCTCCGAACCACGTCGCCTGGGTCCCTTCGTTCAAGACGGGCCCGTTTCATGCGTCGGCCGGCAGGTTAGAATATTGTAGCCCCCGATGATTTCGTCAATACCAGCAATATCCTGCACCGACTCCCTCCGCCGCAGCCATGACTGAATCCGAGGTCAACGGAGCTTCCGCCAGCTTCGACCTGGCTGCCGCCCAGAAAGCACTCGCCGCCTCCTCCACCGTCCTGCGAATCGCCCAGCTGCATTCCATTGAGGAGGGCGTCAGAAACAACTGTATGGTCCCCCCGTGTCCGCCCTCGCTGGCGCCGCAACTGTGGCTGACCTGTCTCTAGCCATTGACCAGAGCTACACTCCCAAGATCCTGCAACTCCTCTTCGGCACCCACGCCTACTACCAGGATCGCGAATCTCGAACAGCCGTGCAGAAATGTCTCACCGTCCTCATCACCCGTGGCATCGAGCCCAAGACCCTTGCCTCTCTCGTCAAGGTCCTGCGACAAGAATCCGCCAAACCCGCCATCGCTGTTTCCAGTGCCTTTGTTTTGATGGAGTGGTGCAGCTTGCTCATGCAGAACCTCGCAACCTCTGATCTGTGGGAGCAGGTCGGATCCGACATTCTCCTAAGCGACGCCGATTGCCTCGACAAATGCCTACAAACGACCACGCGAGGCAACATTGCCCACTCGTCACTGGTTGTCACGAGACGAGGCTTCCGAAAGCTCTTCACGGCCTCTGAATCGGGTCCCAAGAGGGTTGAGGCTGCTGTAGCGGCCCTGACCACCAAGTCTGCCAACCCTTCTCCCAAGAACGGCCTTATTCTTGGCATCATCGCAGGGGTTTGCTCCCGCCAACCCGAACTTAAGACGACACTGGAGTTACTGAAGCCCAAGTACTACGATTTCTACACCCGAGAGATTATCGGATCGAGGACTCAACTGCCCGAACATATCGCTTCTGGCCTCGCCGATTTCTTCTCCGATTTTGCCAGCCTGTCTGAGATCGAGAAAGATGTGATACCCCCCATCGAGAAGGGTCTTTTGCGCGCCCCAGAGGTTATACTCAGCAACGTTCTACACCGATTTATCACTTCCCTGCCCGATTCCCTGGATCTCTCCGTCATCCTTGACAAGAAACTGCTGAAGCCTTTGCTATCCAGCATCAAATCCAGCAATGCCACAGTCCGCAATGGTGCTGTCTCAGCCTTCCGCATCATCGTGACGCGGTGCCACGATTCCGCAGCTCTCGACCATGTTGTTGAGGAAATTGCTAACCCTCTCAAGTCGGGCAAGCTCACCTCTCCCGACCACCGAGTCCTTCATTCCGAGATGCTCGAGGCGATTCCCATGTCCCTGCCCAGCGCCGAGAGGGCGGCATCTGCTGTTGCAACAGTTGCATCCAAAGAGGGCAACGAGGGTGCCCTCGCAGCCGAAACCCTGGTTTGCGCAAGGGCCATTACTCGCATATTTGAGCTCAAAGGAGAAGTGGCCAAGCCCGTGCTGGATGTGATAACGAAAGGACTGGCGGACAAGAAACCCGCTTCGCGCAGGCTGTGGCTCCTGCGCGTTGGTCAGATCTTGCATACTTTAGATACAGACGAGCCTAACACTGCAGCGATCTCCTTCGTTGACGCTGTGACGCCTAAACTTGTCGATGTTCTGAATGAAGTCACTTCCAATGCCCCTTCAGCAGCTCAGAATGGCCTGGTTGTCGGTGCATACATCGTCACAGCCGAGTCCGCAATCATCACGCGCCAATACCCCGACTCGTCCGCGGCTATAGCGTTGTCAAAGGCCGCCATTCCCAAGCAAGCCTTGTCCCTTGCACAAAAGCAGGCCTTCCTCCTGAATTCTCGGATCTACACAAAGCTCACAGCTGAAGAGGATCTTCAATGGCTCTGTAGAGCGCTTGCCTTCATTGCCCAGCACGTGGATAGCAAAGATGAGGAGGCTGTGACTGCTTGGGCAGAGGCCATGATTTACCTTATTGCCTCCATGGCTGTGCCTCCCAAGATCCAGCAAGAGTCCACAAAGACGCTCTCGCATCTCTACGCGCGATTGCCAGCCGACATTCCTCATTTTATATTTGAAGGGCTATGGCAGTACACCGACCAGAAAGACGTCAAGGAGAAGGAGTCGAAGATTAATAGCAAGAATCTCATCCAAGTTCTCAAGGCTATCTGCTTGCCACCTAAAGAGCTACAGCAACTTGGTGGCCAAGCAACACAAGATCAACTGGAAGCACAAGCCTGCTCTATGCTTGTCATCACGCGCACGGAGCTTGTTCCCCGCTCAAGCTGGATTGATTTGTGCTTGCGGATGGAGCTTGATCCTGGTGATCTGGCCCGGAGACATGAGAAGGACCTTCTGGCCGAGGTTGGCCGTAGAACAACTCTTGACCAACAGGTATGGCCCCAACACATACGAAACGTCAGTGAAGAGACGATGCTAACATACAAAGCAGAACCAAGCAATCAAGAAAGCAGCGTACAACGCCGCTGCTGATCTTGCCTTCGTTGCCCCTGAGACCATGGTTCCTCGTATTATGGAGCTCGTCAGCCGCGATCTGGATGCTCAGCAGCTCAAGGGCATCGGTCCTGTTGAGGCCGCAATCTACCGGACACCAGAGGGCACCTGCTTTGTAGACGTGCTGTCGAAGAAGTCCCAGAACACGGTGCCGAATAAAAACACCAAGGATTATGATATCCTCAAGTGGGAGGAAGAGCTCAGGAGCCAGATCCAACAGAAGAAGGGCCAACAGCGCAAGTTGACCGCTGAAGAGAATGCCAAGGTCAATGCTCAGCTCAAGAAAGAAGCTCAGATCAGAGAGTCGGTCAGAGAGCTCGAGGCCAGGCTCCTCCGGGGTGTTGGCATCATCGAAGCTCTCGCTACAGGCCCACCAACCGAAGCCACTCTTTGGCTCGGTGACGCCGTTCGACTTCTCCTGGAAATAACAGACGCCGGGGCAAGCCTCATTATCGGAGACGTCACGTCTCTGGCCTACATTACCTGTTCGGAGAAGGTGGCCGCAAGGCTCGGCCCGATCAGACAATTCATCGGTGTTGCTACTTTGCGGCTGCGCGGCGTAACTCTCCCAGAAAACTTCAGTCAGGAGCCCCTCGAGGATCTCGTCACCCGAGTTCTATATCGTCTGCGGTTCGCTGGCGAGCAGAGACCGTTTGACGCCGTCTCCCTGATATATGCGGTCCCACTGCTGTTTGATGTTCTCAGGAAAGGAGGTACCGGAGAAAACGCTGATGACCGAGACGCGCAGCTCGTCTTGGCTGTGGAAATCCTGTCCTTCCATACCGATGTTTGCGCCGACGAGGCAGTCCCCCGTGCCGAACTCTTGACGATCCTCATCGAGTCGATGCAAACTCATGGCCAACACTACAAGATTATCAAGGATTGTTTCGCAGACATGTGCCGATGCATCGCGCCCAACATGAACCGCGACGAAATCAACGTGCTAGCCAAGGGAGCCATCGTTCCTCACGGCAGTGTTCGGACTACAGTGCTTCAGTCAATCAGCGCTGAAGTTGACATGAGTGACCTTGAGTACCTCGATGAGATCTGGCTGGCATGTCACGATGATATCGAGGAGAACCAAGAGCTCGGAAAAGAAGTCTGGGAGGAGGGTGAATTCACCGTCGGACCTGACGTTCCTATGAGAATGCTGTCATTCCTCAGCAGCAAGGATGGCCAGCTTCGTCGGGCGGCTGCGCGGTCGCTGGCTGAGGCAGCTTCTTTGCATCGCGAGAAATTAAACGAGGTGCTGCCCGAGCTGAAGTCATCGTACCATGAGCTGGCGAAGCCCAGAGTCCAGCAGCTTGATGAATACGGCATGCCAAAGAAGATGGATCTTTCCGATCCCTGGGAAGCTCGGCATGGTATTGCAACTGCCTTCAAGGAGCTCGGCCCTGTCATCAACGTGAATCAACTGGATGACCTTTTTGACTTCCTGATCCAATCCGGCCCATTGGGCGATAAGAACGGGTCGGTCAGGGATGAAATGCTGGATGCAGCCGTCAAGGCTATCGAGATTCAAGGCAAATCCATGGTTGAGACACTCATGAAGAAGTTTGAGCACACTCTGGAGCAGCCCGATAAGAACAGCGACGCAGCCGATCGCGTCAACGAGGCCGTCATCATCATGTATGGTGCCCTGGCCCGCCATCTGAAGCCTGGAGACTCCAAGATTCCTGTGGTCATTGAGCGACTATTGGCAACACTCAGCACGCCTTCAGAGACGGTACAATACGCGATTGCGGAATGCCTGCCACCTCTGATACAGGCATACCCGGAAAACTCGTCCAAGTACTTCCAGCAAGTGATGGATGAGCTTCTCAATTCTAAGAAATATGCCACTCAGCGAGGTGCTGCGTATGGCTTGGCTGGACTTGTTCACGGTCGAGGTATTCGGGCCCTTCGGGAATACCGAATCCTGTCAACGCTCAAGGACGCCATGGAGAACAAGAAGGAAGCAAACAAGCGCGAGGCTGCTCTTGTTGCCTTCGAGCTCCTGGCCACAATTCTGGGACGTCTGTTCGAGCCTTATGTTATCCAGATTGTGCCTCAACTACTTCAAGGTTTTGGCGATACCAACGCCGATGTTCGCGATGCTTGTCTGGCTGCGGCGAGAGCTTGTTTCGGAAAGCTCAGCTCCTATGGTGTCAAGAAGATCATGCCTGTACTCTTGGAGGGTCTCGACGATCAGCAGTGGCGAAGCAAGCGAGGTGCCTGCGACCTGCTGGGAGCTATGGCCTACCTCGATCCCCAGCAGCTGGCTAGCAGTCTGCCTGAGATCATCCCTCCCCTGACTGGAGTGCTCAACGACAGCCACAAGGAAGTTAGGGCGGCCGCCAACAGAAGCTTGAAGCGATTCGGTGATGTTATTACGAACCCCGAAATCAAGAGCCTCGTGGACATTCTCCTCAAGGCTCTCAGCGATCCAACGAAGTACACCGATGAAGCATTGGATTCCCTCATCAAAGTGCAGTTTGTACACTACCTCGATGCGCCTTCATTGGCACTCGTCACTCGAATCCTGCAGCGCGGTCTGGGCGACCGATCAAACACGAAGCGCAAAGCAGCTCAGGTCATCGGCAGTTTGGCACACCTTACCGAGAAGAAGGACCTCATCACTCATCTCCCCATCCTGGTGGCAGGACTCAAGATTGCCGCCGTGGATCCCGTACCTACGACTCGTGCCACCGCTTCCAGGGCACTTGGATCACTGGTTGAGAAGCTGGGAGAGGACGCACTGCCTGATCTCATTCCCGGCCTCATGGAGACTCTCAAGTCAGACACCGGAGCTGGCGACCGTCTTGGATCTGCTCAGGCCCTCAGTGAGGTGCTTGCCGGTCTCGGAACGACGAGGCTGGAGGAGACCCTCCCTACTATCCTGCAAAACGTCGACTCCTCGAAGCCTTCGGTTCGCGAAGGATTCATGTCCCTCTTCATTTTCCTGCCAGTTTGCTTCGGAAACAGCTTTGCCAATTATCTCGGCCGTATTGTGCCGCCTATCTTGGCTGGTCTGGCAGATGATGTCGAGTCGATTCGCGATACTGCTCTCCGAGCTGGTCGCCTACTCGTCAAGAACTTTGCCATTCGTTCCGTCGATCTCCTGCTGCCCGAGCTAGAACGTGGTCTTGCCGACGACAGCTATCGCATCCGTCTCAGCTCCGTCGAGCTTGTTGGTGACCTCTTGTTCAACCTTACAGGTGTCAAGGCCAGCGACGAAGGAGAAGAGGACGAGGAGGAAGAGAATCTCAAGGAGGCAAGCGTATCGCTCAAGGAGGTCCTCGGAGAGGAGAAGCGCAATAAGATTCTCTCAGCTCTCTACGTCTGCCGATGCGATACTTCAGGCGCTGTCCGTGCCGCAGCCATCGCTGTCTGGAAGGTTCTCGTATCAACCCCCAGGACTCTCAAGGAACTGGTTCCTACCCTCACACAGCTGCTCATCCGAAGACTTGGCAGCTCCAACATGGAGCACAAGGTCATTGCCAGCAATGCCCTCGGCGAGCTCATCCGCAAGGCCGGAGACAGTATCCTTGCGAGCCTGCTCCCCAGTCTGGAAGAGGGACTACAAACCTCGACCGATTCCGACTCCAAGCAAGGTATTTGTCTCGCCCTGCGCGAGCTCATTGGATCAGCTGCGCCCGAGTCGTTGGAGGAGCACGAAAAGACGCTCATCTCTGTCGTCCGCACTGCTCTTACCGACTCGGATGCAGAGGTCAGAGAAGCTGCTGCAGAGGCTTTCGATTCCTTGCAGCAAATCCTTGGCAAGCGTGCTGTCGACCAGGTTCTTCCCTTCCTGCTCAACCTTCTTCGCTCCGAGGAAGATGCAGACAACGCATTGCAGGCACTCCTCACTCTCCTCACGGAGACAACCCGGTCGAATATTATCCTGCCGAATCTTATCCCTACTCTCATCACGCCGCCTATCTCTGCCTTCAATGCCAAGGCTCTGGCGTCTCTATCCCAGGTGGCTGGCGCTGCTATGAACAGACGACTGCCAAACATCATCAACTCGCTTATGGATAACGAGATCAACTGCCCCGAAGACGAGCTTCGCGCCGAGCTGGAGACGTCTTTTGACACCGTGATCCAGTCGATCGACGAGTACGATGGCTTGAACACAGTCATGAACGTGCTACTTGGACTGCTCAAGCACGACGACCACCGCAGAAGAGCAGCTACGGCGAGACATTTGGGCAACTTCTTCAGCTCTGCCTCCGTTGACTACTCGCGATACAACCAGGATATCATTCGATCTCTCCTCAATTCATTCGACGATGGTGATATGAATGTTGTCAAGGCAGCATGGGCCGCGCTCACCGAGTTCACCAAGAAGCTCAAGAAGGAAGAGATGGAGGCGCTCGTCATCTCAACACGCCAGACTCTCCAGCGAGTCGGCGTGGCAGGTGCCAGCTTGCGCGGATTCGAGCTGCCAAAGGGTATCAATGCCATCCTCCCTATATTTTTGCAGGGTTTGATGAATGGTACCGCCGACCAGAGGGTGCAGGCCGCGTTGGGTATCTCGGATATTGTGGACAGAACCAGCGAGGCTTCGCTCAAGCCTTTCGTTACGCAAATCACTGGTCCCCTCATTCGTGTGGTGTCGGAACGAGCTACCGAAGTCAAGGCTGCCATTCTGCTTACGCTCAACAACCTCTTGGAGAAGATGCCTACGGCTCTCAAGCCTTTCTTGCCACAATTGCAGCGAACCTTCGCCAAGTCGCTCGCGGATACCTCTAGCGAGGTGCTCCGAAGCAGAGCTGCCAAGGCCCTGGGAACCCTCATCAAGTACACTCCTCGTGTCGACCCCTTGATCGCGGAGCTCGTTACTGGTTCCAAGACATCTGACCCGGGCGTCAAGACCGCTATGCTCAAGGCGCTCTACGAGGTCATCAGCAAGGCAGGCGCCAACATGGGCGAAGCATCGCGAACGGCTGTCCTGTCATTGATCGATATGGAGACGGATGAACAGGACGGCACGATGACAGTCACCAATGCCAAACTCTTGGGAGCTCTTATTAAGAATGTTCCCGAGGAGGCCGCGATGGGACTGTTGAAGAACCGAGTGGTAACTACGCACTTTAGCAATTCGTCTGTTCTGGCCCTCAATGCTGTGCTTGTTGAGTCATCGGATGTTTTGCTCAACAGCTCGTTGGCGGAGGAGCTGCCCGACATTCTGTGCCAGGGCATGTACAACAAGACTGTAAGTTCACTTGACGAAGTCACAACGAAGCTTACTGACCTTTCACCAGCCTTTTATTGCCGACAACTATATTCTTGCGACCGGAAAGCTTCTGCTCTCATCGCCGCCCAAGAACTTCGATGATTCCAAGAAAATATTCGAGACCCTAGCCAACATCATCCAGCCAGGCAACTCGGTGGACTCACGACGATTGGCGCTGGTGGTTGTGCGCACGCTTAGCCGCACCGACATGGACCTGGTGCGCCCCCATCTTCCGCTGCTGGCTCCTCCCATCTTCGCCAGCGTGCGAGATCCCGTCATTCCAGTCAAGCTGTCGGCCGAGGCGGCGTTTGTGGAGCTGTTCAGCGTAGCCGACGAGGAGAGCCGTATCTTTGACAAGTACATGGCAGGCCCTGGCGCCGACTTGCCAGCCATGACCAAGCGCAGCATGGGCGACTATTTCAAGCGCGTCGCGATGAGGCTCGGTGCGCAGGCCAGGGAGAGGAGGGAAGCGGAGGGTGGTCAGGGAGGACTGGGCCTGTCCAACGACGAAGCCGACGACGAGAAGGAGATCTGGAGTGTGGGAAGGCTGGATTTGGGAGAGGAGGTTTTTACGTAGGATTTGCTATGCATTTGTAGCCGTGGTAAAAAGAAATAGATGTCATGAATGATGTATGCCACAAAGAGCCAAGTGCCGCTGGACATGATCTCCGTCAGTCTCACCAGATGTTTAAAGAGAGATGATCCCGCGTTGACTCGGTGCTGCTCATCATCGTCATCGTCGTCAGTCACTGTGGAGCGGAGAGATGCGAGAAGGCCGGCTACGGATCAATCCGTCTGTGGGGATAGCTTGTGTTTTAACATCCTTTCTTTTAATGACTATATGCTCGTGGCCTGGATCCTTTGCTTATTCCAAAAGGCGGTTGATTGTTCCTGAACTTATGGATGTCAGTTAGCGGAGGATCGCACACAGCAGGATCATCGTCTACAGGCACTGCCATTTTCGTCAGAGAGAAATAGTAGTCCAACACTTCTGGGAAATGTTGACGGCTTTCTTCCCAAGCTTGCGTGGTTTTTGCCTTTGTATCCGCTTCACTGTCCAGGCTTGTACCTTCATTGCCGTACCGTTGTTTTACCTGCTGCTGGAATTGTGCCCGGATATAATTTTCTGCGTGCTCTTTGACCCAATCTTTCACCGTGGCTTTTACTTCACCCATCATCCTTTCTTCGGCCTGTAACACGGCCGCCTCTAACCCTCTTGCTTCACAGTCGCATTCCAGAGACGCCGGTCCATGACAGATGGCACAGTCAGGATCAAGGCGTATTAGTGGTTTGCCATACTGTATTCGCTTGTTTTTAGGAAGAATCCCCAACAGTAACCTCGAAAGATCAAGATCGAAATCCTCATCATGGGGCAAGCAAGAAAGTTCTCTGGCTAAACGATAATCTTGGTCGGAGTCCCAGCCAAAGCCTTCGGGTTCGGGTTTGTCTCCCAGCAGATCTTCTCGGAAATTGTCTGGGATATTTCGATATTCAGTCTGGTCAGATAAAAGCTCCAAGAGATCATCCTCGTTCCGCCACCGCTCAATGTCGTAAGGCTCTTCCACAGCAAGCCCCTTGAGAGTTGATTCCATTGCATCTCCGTTAACTCCAGTACGTAATTCTCCAACGAGAGGTCGAAGATTGAATGAATCAGAGCGAGACTCATTTCGACGAGTGCGTTGAGTAGAGGAAAGCAAGGCTTCAACTTGCGTGGACACAATCCCATCATTGCGTGCCAAAATGTGCACGTTTCGTGTGCCATTACCCCTAAGAAAATCATTACACTGCACAAATTTCGCCGAACCCGTGACGCGAATGAAGAAGTTCAAGGTTGGTTTCTGCCACAGGGATATGGTGAGAAGGCCAAGTGAAGTTGAAAGATTGGTGATGTTGTTGAAGGGATATGTGATTTTGTATTCGGCGGCCGAAGTCTGGACGTAGTAGGTCACTGTTGAACGGTTGAGCGAGTAAAACACGAGCATTTTGACGGTCTTCCGTGGCAAAAAACAGTCCCCAATCTGGACTGTGTCGCAAGATATTTGGAAAACGTCTGCAGTCGTTAGTTGAAAGGAACTCGCAATGCTCTTCAATGCTAAACTCACCATCCTCTTGCATAAAGTCCTCCAAGATGGACTTCTGGCGTCCCCGCATCTGAACCTCATGGCTATCTTCTGATCTGACCGATGCGTCGTCATCACCTCCCTCATACTGAGGAGGTAGTGCAAGAAGCGCAAGTCGCTCAAGATGAAATATGATATGTTTCTGCATCTCAGCAACGTCTGGAAGAGAGGTCGGGCAGAAAGGACAATCACGACGAGATTGGTTTGATGGGCCGACCACGCTGCTGATAAGTTCCTCGGAGAGCTTTTCACCTGCCGCTTGGTGCTTTTGTCCAATGTGTTCAAGATATTCTGGTTGCGTCTCAAACTCCTCATGGTGCTCAAAGCAGTGCCACACACGAGTATGTTGGCTCTCGTGGTTGATCCATTCCTGCCTTGATCCATAGAGCCTGTTCGGATCCTGGCAGTCCTCGTACGTGCAGTGGTATGGTTGTAAATCATGAATCAGATGCGACCTTGCGAGCATTAGAGCCTGCTTCAGGTCAATTAACAAAGATGACAACTCACCTCCACGATGCGTCCTCCAAGTATCTGTTGGGGCACAGAATCTTACAATATGGGCATTCGAAGTGATGAGAGTGGTTTGCACTCCGGCTCGGGGGAGCAGGCCACTCCAGGGCCTCGCCTTTCAGACCAACGGCAATAGAGACACGGCTTTGCTGAGATATTACCGATTTCAGATCATCAGGCTTCAGGAGGTTTGCGGGCAGTTGAGTTGCTGAGGTTGCAAGTGAAGGAGCAGCCGGCTGGAGCTCCAGTTTGGTATTGACGCTGTGGTCTCTGGGCTTGACAACGGCCTTGACTCTCTGTATGGAATTCTTTGGCTCGACATTCTGGCCTAGTTTGATGGCGTGGTGTTTCCAATAGATAAACTGCTGCTTCCGACGTGCGTTGGCAATTCCCGACCGGACGAGGAGCCAGTTCTCCGGAGAAGCATACTGCAAAGCAATGTCTGATGCTTCGGAAGAAACACCCGATTCATTACTCTTCAGGCCATCGAGTAAATACTGTCGCATAACGTATGCTACTATATGAGTTTCGGTCTTTTCTTGCTCTTTAAGGTAGGCAGCTCGCTCGTGTTCGGGCACGTTCTTATACAGCTGCTCAATTGTTCTCTGCGGGCGATTCTTGGGGTTTCTAATCTTGGTAGCCAAACTGTACAGCGAATCCAGGTTTTCGGATAGGCTACGAAGCCGAAAATCAGCCTCGTGGAATGAGCCTGTCTCGCTGACAGAATTGGCATCATCGCTGCTGCTTCTGCTGCTGCCAGCTGAGCTACTGTCGTCGGAAATCGCGTTGTCTTGCTCATACGGGAGCCGGGAGCCGCTGGAAATGTCGAGCAAGTTTTGAAGGTGTTCGAGTAGTTCTCCCAGGAGTTCTGCTAAACGATCTCTCACTATGATGCTGTCTCTGACCCGGTAGTCAAGGGATGCGTGTCCTTGCTGTTGTAGTCCGAGGCTATGAGCCCATAATCGGAATCTTTCTTCTTCCACAACCAGTTGGTGTTGTTTGACCAATATGCTCGACGGTTCGATCTCTTGGAGCTGCGTGAAGGCCTCAAATATCGCCGCACCTGTGGTATGAAGTAACGGAGTATGATCCATTGGAAGATGGAAGGACGGAGGCAGTGTGCTTCCTGGGTACGCCAGCTGTCTCCCTAGGCTTGATATTTGATGCTCACATAGGCTTAAACATACAAGATGAATCCATCGAAGAATGGTCTCATAGCATGTTTTTTAGTATGGTGTCAAATCCAGGCGCTTCAGCAGTGGATGGGCAAAAGTCGATGCTCACTTGTTACACTGCACAGTGAGGGGTAACAGTGAGGCTCTGTGGTACCCCTCATTACAATTTTCTCCGAAAAAATCTCGTCGCCCGAATTCAGATGAGAGAAGCTCAGCCGGGAACCGAACGTGATGAGTACTAATGTCCGGACTTGAGATTGCAGGCTTGGTCCTTGGGGCCATACCTCTCGTGATATGTGCTCTTGAACATTACAAATCTGGGAAAAGCACAGGTGCTCTGATGCTCAAATGGCGTGGGCAGCTAGATGTCTTAATATCCCGACTCAAGGCACAAAGGCTGCGGTTCTATTTCGATATCATGGAGCTCTTAAGACTCGCAGAAGTGTCCCAGGTTGTCGACAGAGTCGATTTAACAGAAGAAGAATGTTTAATCATACTTCAAGATGCCAAGAAAGGCGAGAAGGTCCAGCAATATCTCGGCTTTCTTCATGCTCAGTTTCTCGAGGTACTGGGGCGGTACGAGGATTGTCTAAAGACAATCGCCAAAGAGCTCAGACATATCCGAAGGCTCTCGAGTGTAGGCTCCACGCCAATTTTAATGCTAAAATTGCTAACTTTTATAGGCCGACAAAGACGACATAAGTGCCCTTCTTGCTGCTAATCCACGCGTGGACGGCCGATTCGAATTCAAGGAGCGGCTTTCCTTCTCCATACGTCGCAGCAAATTGGAAGAACTCGTCGAGGGGCTTAGAGAGGACCAGCTGTCTCTAGGGGTCATAATCAAGGGGATGAGGACCCAGCGAGACTTTACTGTGAATCAAGTCTCGCACGATTCCCGAAGACTCTCGACTATACTTGGTCAGGTGCAGACTTACGCAAGATCCTTATTCAAGGCCATTTGCCAGAGCCAGCCGTGCAAGTGTCACAGTGCACACAAGGTCATGCTGCAACTGCATAACAGGATCCCATCATCTAGGAGAGAGGGAAGTCTTGGGAAGGAATCCGGCAGTGTCGGCACGTTTAATCTCGTGTTTCACATACAGGATCATTTTCAAGAAGCCTCCGTCCAAGTCAGTGACTCTGCTTTCACCAGAGACTTATATGTCTGTGGAAAAGGGTTGGTGGAAATATTAAAATTGGCGAAGAGATGTTAATCAGTCAATAGGCCTCAGGTCACTGTGACATTTTCGGACCCGGCCGGAGTCGAAGGTCTACAAGACAGTCCTCGCTCGCCAAGAAAGACTTCCCAAATATGTGATCTAGCCACCAAAGCACGACTCGCTGGTCATGTCCTGAATTTCGTTCTGAAAGAGGGCTATCTGGATCTTGCGGAGGGTTCTCTTGAATCACAACGAAAGCTTGGGGCATCCATGACGCTTGAAAGGTTCCTTCAGGCCGGCGCAGTGGATGAGGATTCAAGAATGACCCCAAAACAACAAACCTTGTTGGCTCTTACCATTGCTTCCTCCATCATTCAACTGCGGCAGACGTCTTGGTTCAGCATCCCCTTCACTAGCAAAATGCTCAAGTTGCTCGGTGAAACACGGGAACAAGGAAACCATGCATTTATGCCGTCTATTCCATTCGTGGAACAAGTTACTGATCCCGGCTCGGAGGGCTTGCCGGGACCGGATCCAAAGCCCGCCCTGCTTGAGCTTGCCATCCTCCTGCTCGAGATATGGAATCATAAGCCCCTCGAGATGTGGTGTGCCAAATGCGGGTTTCAGGAAATGGAAACGCCAGAATCGCGGACAACAGCTGCGATACGATGGTTGGAAATGACATCCGAGAGGCTGCCGCCGCATTATCTTACAGCCATTGAGCAATGCCTAGCAATGTACTGTGGGAGGCTTCGATTGTGGAGCGATAGCGACTTTTTAAAGGTTTATTGTGAAAACATACTCAAGCCTCTGCAGGAGAGTTGCCGGGCTTGGTAAAAAGATAGTGTCAAACCCTGATATCTCTAAGCGAGAACGTTATGTTGTATTGATCTCTCTGTTCCTGCCCGGCCCCTCCAAGCAGGGCTTGGCTGACCTTGCTGCTCAAGGCGGTACAGGCTCGAGCCACTGAAATATGATGGACCAGGTGCGTGCGACAACAATGAGGCGGCAGCGGCAGCAAAAGCATCCATGCGTGTGTAGGTAGTCGGGCGACCTACCCTACGGTTAGCAGACAGCGAGCCGCTGAAATATGGGGCGGGCACGAGTAGTTTCTAAATTTCTGGACCATTAATTCTGTCTTTTCCATCTGGGCGATGGTGCACATCACGTGATGATAACAGTACAATGACTCAGCAGAGCCCTCGCTTAGCGCCCTCGAGATGGGGCCTGCGCACGTGAACCCACAAACCGTAGCGGAATGTGCGTGACCTGAGAAATTCTGGCATCCCAAACCCCTCTCAACCCTCAACCTAATTCCAACACCCACCGAGGACCGACCATCCACGCCCAACGACAGACAAGATGTAAGTAGCATCGAGACATGAGTGTGCCTTCAGATACGAGGACTCGGGACTATATCGTGGAGAGGAAGAGATGGATTCGATGAAGCCGGGGCGAGCCGGGCGGCGCCGAACAAGTCCAGCCAAATATTTTTTTCCCATGAAGAAATTACACAACCATGAGGTAGACCCAATGGCTAATCGGTGTCTCTCATCAGGGTCAATCTGCGAACTCAGAAGCGCCTGGCCGCGTCGGTCATTGGCTGCGGCAAGCGCAAGATCTGGCTCGACCCCAACGAGCAGAACGAGATCTCCAACGCCAACTCTCGCCAGACGGTCCGAAAGCTCATCTCCGATGGCCTCATCATCCGAAAGCCCGTGACGATGCACTCCCGATCCCGTGCTCGCGAGCTGAACCTTGCCCGCCGGGAGGGTCGCCACCGTGGCTACGGTAAGCGCAAGGGTACCGCCGATGCCCGTATGCCCGAGCAGGTCCTCTGGATGCGCCGCCTGCGTGTCCTCCGCCGCCTCCTGGTCAAGTACCGTGCCAGCGGCAAGATCGACAAGCACCTGTACCACGAGCTGTACCACAGCAGCAAGGGTAACGCCTTCAAGCACAAGCGCGCCCTGGTTGAGCACGTACGTTGTCCCATGCGAATGAAATGGGGGGGAGAAGGGGGAGGCTTCTTCTGGAGATGCATTGCATGCTGACATTCGGTTTGACAGATTCACCGTGCCAAGGCTGAGAAGGCCCGTGAGAAGGCTCTCAAGGAGGAGATGGACGCCAAGCGTGCGAAGACCAAGGCCGCCCGCGAGCGCAAGCAGGAGAGGCAGGCAGCAAAGAGGAACGCCCTGATGGGAGAGGACGAGGAATAGACCACACATACGATGACGACGACACTTCGGTCTTGAGAGGAGGCTGCATTCGGAGTCTACGGGTTGGGTCTTTTTTTACGCCCTTGTGGTTTCTTCAGTCGTACCGGCGGGGGCTTCTGGCATGTAGCATTGAAATGGAAAACATGATGCTCGCATGCCGATACTGGTCAACCAAAATACTTGGAGGGTTCTGATTTTCACCATCTGGAAAAAGCATCGGCAGACGTGGCACGGGATCATGACTTTAGATGTGCTTGACTACAGCTAGTGCTCATTAGAAAATGGGCTGTGCGAGCTCTCTCGCGCAGGTGATACAGCAGATACTCTCAAGGCCAAACAAAGCATTGACATTGACAAGACTCTTTATCAAATTATGAATACGTTGTGTCTGCCTGCCCGAATGAGGGGATGGACATGTCATCATAGATTTGTGGGTAAGGAGCCGAGTGCAAGCCTGACGGCCTTAGTCGGAGATCTACGTCTAGGGCCAGCATTGCACGAGTCGCGCGTCTTGGGGAACACAGAAACGTGAGCCCATTGCACGCATTTACGCGACGCCCTTTAAAACTACGAGGCTTTTGGCAATGCCATTCTGGACGAATTCGACCTAAGTCCAGCAATAGAGAGAAAAATACGTAAGGAAAAGGGCTAGGAAAAGAAAGAAGTGAAACGGGGAGCAAAGATGACGGGAAAATAGAGAAAAGAAGACCTAAAGATTGGATCAGATGATTTCACACTGCCCTGAAAATATAAGGTGGTGAGGGATGTGCCAGGACATATCAGCATGCTCCCGCCGAAGCGGAATTCCAATATGTTGTGCAGCAAGCGGTCTCGTCACTTCCAATTTTAGTTCTTGAAGAGAAAAAGAAGAAAAAGAAGAGGAAAAATTGCCGCTGGCTGGGGGCGTAATTTATTTGGCCCTGGTGCGCACCAGCCACAGAAACGGGTTTAGGTAGCTCAAGCTCCGATGCGGATCTGGTTCTCCACGCACGGATACGACTATGCTGTGGCTGCGTGCAGCGCCGTGGCTAAGTGGTTTTCGACAGGATGGCCAGGGCGGCTAGGCGGGAGTTCCTAGCGCTCCAAATGGGTTCTGGCTCAGTGGCTTTCCCCCCACTGAAGGTCTGCTTGCGCCTGAGAGAGTCCATGACCTCGACTCCACTGACGTCGGATGCTCTCCCCACAACCTTTGAGATCTGCCCACCTTTCGCAGCATCATCACCTTTACCGTTGGTTGGTGTATTTTGCTCCCGTCGATTGCTGCATGGTGATGGCATTCTGAGCCAAGTTGAGGGCAATATTGAATCGACTTTGGATTCCCCACGGTTTTATCGTCCCCAGAGATTGCTCTTCCGCCGACCACTCGTGGTTCCTCCACGTTCCCTCCTCCTCCAATCCTCCGTCGACGACAATGTCGCTTCCTAGCTTGCGCGGCACCTCGCGTATCTTTGGACGGGCCGCCCGGAATGCGGTTAGACCTGCCGCCGTGTGCCATGGGTCCAGGAGGTGCAAGTCGTCCATTTCGCAGGATAGCCAGCAGCAAGTTCGTAGCCGCCTCGCCCGAGCCTTTGGCGCATCGCCGTCGCACGATCCACTGACTGACCCGGCATGGCAGCTCCTCACCTCACATCTCGATAAAGCCGACCCCGCTGTCTTCGATATCATTGAGAAGGTCCGTGAAAAGCTGTGCTGGTATATATCTGGCTTATTGATGCTGATACGCCGTATCTGTGCAGGAGAAGCGACGACAGAAACATTTCATAAACCTGATTCCGTCCGAGAACTTCACTTCTCAAGCTGTCCTCGATGCTCTTGGGAGTGTTATGCAGAGTAAGACCGAGTGTGCGCATGGAACTCAAGGATCACGGAAGGCTGACGGCAACCGCCAGACAAGTACTCAGAAGGTTATCCCGGAGCTCGGTACTACGGCGGCAATGAGTTTATCGATCAGGCTGAGCGTCTTTGCCAGAAGCGAGCTCTCGAGGCATTCGGATTGGACCCCAAGGAATGGGGAGTGAATGTGCAGCGTATGTTTCTGCTCTTGTTGAACCGCACTTGGTAAAGCTAACTTCTCTGCCGTGTAGCTCTTTCTGGAGCACCAGCCAACCTTTACGTCTACTCCGCCCTCATGGAGAACCACGACCGACTCATGGGCCTTGATCTGCCCCATGGAGGCCATCTATCGCATGGCTACCAAACCCCGACGAAGAAGATTTCTGCCATCTCCAAATATTTCGAGACCTTCCCGTACCGACTAGACGAGACGACCGGATATATCGATTATGATAAGCTTGAGGAGAATGCTATCATGTATAGGCCCAAGATTATCGTCGGCGGTGCTAGCGCATACAGCCGGTTGGTAGATTACAAGCGCATGCGTGAAATCTGCGACAAGGTCAATGCCTACCTTTTGGCTGATATCGCCCACATCTCGGGTCTTGTCGCTGCCAAGGTTCTCCCTGGGCCTTTCTCGTTTGCCGATGTCGTCACAACTACAAGCCACAAGAGTCTCCGAGGGCCCAGAGGAGCCATGATCTTTTACAGGAAAGGAGTCCGACGACAAAATCCCAAGACCAAGGAAGACGAGATGTACAACCTCGAAGGCCCCATCAACAGCTCAGTGTTCCCCGGCCACCAGGGAGAACCTCACAACCACACCATCACCGCTCTGGCCGTCGCGCTGAAGCAGGCGCAGACATCCGATTTCCACGCATATCAGACGCAGGTGCTCGCCAACGCCAAGGCATTCGCGAAGCGGCTGAGCGAGGACAAGGGCAAGGGCGGTCTTGGATACCGCCTCGTCAGCGGCGGCACCGACAACCACCTGGTGCTGGCCGACCTGAAGCCTCAGGGTATTGACGGCAGCCGAGTCGAGCGGGTGCTGGAGCTCGTCGGTGTGGCGGCGAACAAGAACACTGTTCCCGGAGATCGGTCCGCGCTGGTCCCAGGTGGTCTCCGCATGGGAACCCCCGCAATGACAACGCGCGGCTTCACCGAGGACGACTTTGTGCGCGTGGCTGACGTGGTAGACCGAGCCGTCTCCATTGCCATCCGCATCGACAAAGCCGCTCGAGCAGCCGCCACCGACCGTGGCGAGAAGAGCCCGGGCAAGCTCAAGGTCTTCTTGGATCACCTCGGCAACGGCGAGACCAACTCGGAGATTGTGCAGCTGCGCAGCGAAGTGGAGGATTGGGTCGGCACGTACCCGCTTCCCTGGAGTTCATGATGCAACCCGCGCCAACGAGTCGCTTCCCTCTGCAGTCCGGGAGCTGCTAGAACTGAGACTGCTTTGGTTGTCATGGGTTTCTCCTTTTTGCCTTTCGAATTTGCCGTGGTTGGCTGGGCTAACTTGTTCGTTCGGATTGTAATGGATTGATATGTTTGTTACCTGGGAGCATTTGCCCCGTCTTCGGCCTTGAGTTGCTCTTTCGTTTGCACATACATATACCAATATTGTAAGAGAGAAACCATGCCAACAGTTCATGACAATGCTTTGCATCCAATCACGATTGCAATGAGCCTTTTGGATTGCGTTCCAAGAACAATTTCCACCCGCTATGTACCGTGATATTCCTTGCCGATGTGCTATGCCCAAAACATGGTCTACCTTGCGATATGTGAACCCATTTATATCCTCCCATGCTAAATCCCAGTTGTTCGTTAAGCCTTTCCCTTCTTTCCCTTCTTTTCCTCTTTCCTACTACTTCCTGCCTTGTCCTCTTGGCCCTTTTTGATGTCCATTTCCGGGGTCTGCGTCTCTGCGTTCCCCTTTCCAGTCCCGCTATCCTCTCCAGGCTGTGCGTTTTCCACAGCATCTGGCTCCTTGATCTTCGCTAGTGCATCACTTGATGCCGGCTCTTTCTTGCTCTCGACTTCCCCAACTTTCAAGGCCTTATCCTGATCTTCTATCTTTGCATCGTCTTGTACCTTCTCTGCGTCCTTCTCACCTTTCTTTTCCTCCCTCTTCTCCTTCTCTCCCTCGTCCTCCTTTCCTCCTCTGAGTCTCCTCCACCTCGTCAGTTTTGCCCAGAACCTTTTGCACACTTGCTACCGCAGCTACCCTCTCGTAATATTTACGAAGACCGTCCAATCGGTCGAAAACACCCAAGCCACGCTTCTCCACCATGTCATGAAGAACAGGCCATACGGCAAAATCGACTAGACACAGCTTGCTGCTGACCATAAATCCCCCCTCGGCCGAGGCAGCGATGCCATCCCAAAAGATAAGCTCCGGCTTGGCTGACGCGACTCGATCAGAATCGCGTTGGATTTTGCGCCACTGCCTAAGTAAATCCAGTGCTTGCTGGAAGCGCGAGAAGCGAGAAGCCAATTCGGGGGGTGTGGAAGGGGTGGCTTGCGTCTGAGCGCGGCGAGCGTCGAGATATAGCATGATGGCAATATCGCCATGGACAACAGATTTGGCGGAGTCATTATCGACGAGCTTGACGGCCACTGAAGACTCATCGAACTGGTCCACAGGCTGTGTTTCTTTTGAACCACCACTTCCTGCAGCGGGTCCCATACTTCCCTTGGCGTAGCCAATGCCAAACTCGGCCAGCATCATGGCGATGCGCATATTGACGATGGGGTCGCTTGAGGCAAAGAATCGAGGCGAGCTGCTCATATGCAGAACGTCAAATCCCTTTCCATAATGCTTTTCCCAGTCGAACGTGGAAGAATGGTTCTCGGTGCCAAAGGCCTGTAGCATCCTGACTGCCTCGGCACTCTGGCCATTGATGACTGGCTGCGCCTCGGCGCGAGTCTTGCCGGTCGCGCCCTGTCCCCAGATAATCTTCTCATCTGCGGAGAGGAAAGTGCCAATTTGTCGAAAGGTTAGAGAGATGCGGCCGCCGGCAAAGGCGAGCTCAGCTGGAGTCTTGTCGCGGTCGGCGCGCTTATCTTGGCGGATGGCATGTAGCCATTGCATGTTTGTGCGGAGACCCATACGACACAGTGAGTTGTGAGGAAGTAGGGCGCGCTGCGTCTGGCGTTTATTCGAGGTTGGTCGTTCAGCATTGTCAGTTCCAGTTGTGGTATCGTCGGTGCGTACAAGAGACGGGTCCTTATCCAGCCTCTTGGTTCGTAGGACCATGGTTCGCCGGGCACCGAGGCTGACATTGGCAATGTAGGAGCCTCGGACAATGTCGAGCGTCTTGTCGCTGTGCTCAGAGATGTAGTCCATACCGTCGCGATAGTACTGTATCAAGACATGGTTGAGAGGGTGGCCAAGGTGCTTCTCAGCCTCTGACTTAATTGCCAGTACGGTAGGCGAGAAGGGCAGCAGAGGCGGCGACTCGTCTGATGGATGGCGGTAAACGGGCATGCTACCGTCATCGCTGATGGCTCCCTGCACGGCAACAAGGCGTGGAACATCGCCGCCTTGGTGCGACATGCGCTGCCAACGGACTTCGTCCTTGAGTATGTCAAAAGCTTTCTCCTCAAGAGACGGAGGGAGCAGGTTTTCGATGATGTCAGTGTCCCCGGCGCAGAGGCCTTTTTGCTGGAAAGGTAGCGACTGCTCGTCGCTCGCGTCATCTCTTACAGCGGCTTGCTTGTCCATGGTTTTCTCGGGTTTGCTGGGTGTCGCTTGGTCAGGCTCAGGCGGGGCGGGTATTATGGCGTCGTCTGATGGTTCGATAGCGGCAGCTTCGTCATTTTTATCCTGGGCATTTTCTCCTGGAACAGATTGCTGAGCTGGCATCACGGCAGTATCTTTGTCATTGACGCCCTTGCCGGTGTTTTCTGGGGAGCTAGTGACGCCCTGTGTCAACTCAGGCGTGGGTGTAGCGGGCTCAGCCTCGATTCTATCCGCTTCTATTGCCTTGGCCGCTTCTTTTGGCTTCTCTTGCGATGTGGCCTTAACATTGGCAGGTTGCGACGATGGCGATGTTGATTTTGCAGAAGACGCGGGGCCAGGGGATTCAGGTTCCAGTTTCAGTTTGCTCATGGATTGCGTAATGTCCACCGCACTGGGTACTGCATCGCGCGTTGCAGGCGTGGAGGACTCCTTTTTCTTCTTAGGGCGCCTGGCGACTTTGGTGGGCGGCTTAGGCTGGATCATGTCGAGGACCTGGGCAGCCGAGATAATTTCACAACCAGTCACTTCTGTCAAGCTGTTGACCATGTACATCTGCCTGGCGTCGCTGCGGTAGCCACAGCAGTCCTCAATGACGGTGATGGACATGCCGTGGCCAGCAGCGTCGAGGGCCGTGGCATAGACGCCGACATTGGCGAGCGAGCCGCATATGAAGACCTCCATGACCATCTTTGCGCGGAGGTTGCGAAGCAGGTTCGTGCCCTGGAAGGCGGAGTAGTGAGTCTTGGTCAGCGTCATATCAGACCTGGTCATGGCATCTTGGATGACAGTCGGAGCTTTGGTGCCTGGAGAGTCCGGCTGGAGACACTGAGGTTTGGCGTGGCTGAGAAAGGCCTCGGGATCGATGGGAGCGTCGGGTTGCTGGGCCGGAGAAGGGGGCGGGCGACGACGGCCACGAGCAGAAGAGCCGAGAGCAGTGGGCGGAGGCATATCACTGACGAGAATCTGCTCGTCTACGGGCCTCGGCTTGTCAAAGGCCGAGCAAACCCAGACGACGTCGCCGCCAGCCTCGCGGAAGGCGGCGGCTAGACTGGCTGCGCGGTCCAGGAAGCCTTCAGGCTCAGGGACAGGCAAGGCTCCATCGGGGCCGACGAAGTCGTTCTGGAAGTCAACGGCGATGAGGGCCCTCCGGGAGCTGATCTGGGGAAGCGAGACGGGGTCGAAAGGAAACATGGCGGAGGCGAGCCTAAACCCAAGCCATAAGAGGCCACTGGCTAACGATGCTGGTGATGATTAGGTATGGTGAGAAAAGCTGGTAGGCGTGGGATGGCATGACCGAGGCTCAGCGGCAAGGCGTGTACTTGAAACAAACATGAAAAGAAGAAGAGCAACAAGAGACAAGAGACGAGAGGGTAGGAGGGTAGGAGGAGGAGGAGGCGGAGGAGGAGAATGAGGAGATGCGGGTGGTTGTTGGTTCGAGGTGGAAATAAATATTAAATGCTTAATTATTCGGTCTGGTTATTATGGCTGTCCTGCAGAAACAGGAAAGAGCTGAGGGGCTACGGAAAGAAGGTAGGCGGACTGGCGGACAAGAGGAAACGGGGTGGAAAGATGGTGCATCAAGTGCCGAGATGGACGTCTTAATGAATCATCTAGTTTGAGCAATTTGCGATAAATGTAAGCACGGTTTTGGCAGCGTTTATTTCATTTTATTTTTATTTCAATTTTTTCTTTCCTGTCTTCCTGATGACCTTACATGGGTGGGCATCGGCGACGGGCGGATTTTGGCCCCAGCAGACAAAATCAAGCATGGAAAAAAAGGCCGGACGGACACGGAACTTGTGCGGGCTGCATGGATGGTGTGCTCGGACCCTGATCGCCATCCGTTTTGACAGCAGCAGCATGATAGATGATAGGTCCTGCGCAGCTCGCCCCGGAGCTGCTCCCGGTGGAGGACGAGGAGGAATAACCTGCTCGCACGCGCGGCCACGTATCACGCCTGCATGCCTGCTGCAGCTTGTGCAGTATCTTGCCCGCAATCGGCTGCAGCCTTTTGTCATCGCCGGACTTTGCCGCGCTGCCATCCATCTGCCGGTGCTCTCTGCCCGTGCTCACTGACGTCTCACCGTCTTCGGCTGTCACCTGCTTAACCGAAGTTCCGAGCGTCCTTGGAAGATGAGGCCGCCCCGGATTCCTTCGGTCTAGACTCCTGTAGAACCTGCTTGGCGTTGCGAGAGGGCTGATGATCACCGTGATTGCTGTCACGGATCCTGCAGAGCCAAGGTGAATGGACTCGTCGGTGTCATGTTGCCATGGAATGAAGGGCGTGGTCAATAAGCAGGGGAGGTTATCACAATATCCCGTATATTTACCAGTTGCCCCTTCGGACTATCCTTTACCTGAAGAGCAAGCACACTTGTCTATCCAGAGCATTGTCATTGTGTCAATAGCATGAATCCCGTCTGCCGGCCGTTGTCAATGATGAATACACCCTCTAAAATCAAATTGATCAATCATGAATGCAAAGCAAATGCAGGGCTGGCGCATTTTCCAAATACAGCGCCCATGCCACTAACATTTAGTGCAGACTGGCCATGACACTGGGTCTGCCGTAGATCTGCCGGCGCTTTTGCCTTCCAACCATCCCAAGTCAATCTTGAAAACCATCGTCCAGCATCTCCATGTTTCCATGCTCATTCACTGCGCACCATCCGCTCTCATCTTGCGCATACGCTTTCTCCGCATATCCATCGCCGTAGCCTCCTCGATGCACAATTAGGACATACTCTGCGGCCCAGGCTCTGCCTACGTCTCCCACGCCGCGTCGCTTCGCAACCTACAGTTCCCAGCACCTGCTCACCATGACGGAGAAGCACAGCCTCTCGCCCAGCGAGCACGCCGACTCGGACCCGGACCCGAAGCGACTGAAGAGCGCCAAAGGCGATGCTATAGACGGACTCTTTGATGAGCTACCAGCGACCAAGGAAGAGGTCGACGACTGCACTCGCGAGTCCTGCGAACCAACGCAGCACCACTTGGCGCGGCGCGGCATTCAACGCGCCATCGCCATGGTCTTGAAATACGATGGCTTCGCCTCCGCCACTCCAGAAGCTATGGAGGACTTCACCTCGACGGTGGAAGCTTGTCGGTTCCCCTCACGGCGTTTCGAGCCCGCTGCCTGATTAACACAGAGACAGACCTAGAATCTTTGATTGAGGAGACCAAGACCTTCGCCATTGCTTCGCGACGCGAGCATCCGATTCCTACCGACTTTGAGATTACCATGCGACGTTTCAATCTTCCCATGTCCTCTCTAAAACCACACCTAAAACACCCAATACCTAAACAAGACGTCCTGCCCGAGTTTGCGAACCTCGTCATTGACGACCAAGACGCCCATGCCACCCTCCCGCTGCTGGGCCAAGAGCTCAGCGGCCAGCCCGACAAGGACGACAAGCAATACATTCCCGCCTCCTTCCCCGACTTCCCCAGCCGACACACGTACCGATTCACGCCGCAGGAAGACACGAGCGTGCGCGACCCCAAGCAGATCCGAGAAGATGCCGCGCGCACAGCCGCCCAGGGCGAGGAGGCGCTGCGAGGACTCGTCCGAGCATCAAAGATGCGCAAGCAAAAGGAGGCCAAGACCCTCGTCGAGACGGATACCCACGGAAAGGAGCGATTCCGCCTCTGGGAGTCCACCATGAAACGACTTATGAGCAAGGACGGTAGAACAGACCATGCCGACCAAGTCGAGATTGCGGACCACAGCATGATTGTGAATGGCGAGGGTACTTTTGCCCGCAAGGAAGTCTCACGCCACGCGAAGCGAGCCGTGGCGGCGTCGGGAGGCAAATGAAGCACAGCATAGGAAGGGCATATTTATATCGGGAAACAAGGCTGGAAGGGCATTAAAGGCGTCGGGGTTTTTATCATGTTCGTGGGCAGTCTGGGATTCAGAACAAAGCGAATGGGCGTTACGGGGCCTTGGGAACATAGAATGACCTTGAGGACGCGAAGCATATTAATGATAGTAAGAAACGGCGTCTGGGCACAAGTTCCAATATCTACCAAAGAAAGCATTTCATATGGGTCAAATTGACTTGTTTAATTTAAGACAATCGATGGGTCAACGAGGTGGCCGAGTTGCGCATGTGGGAGAGAATTGGCATGCACCTGGAGGCTGCCGTAGTCCTCCCTGGCCTCCGCTGGCACCTACAACCTTTATCCTTCATGAGAGCGGGCCATGCTATGTGGACTTCAGCGATGAATGCTAACATGTCCACATGTATTTCCAACTTAATGATTTGAGGTAGAGGTGTTGTCACAAGGACTACGAGAGGACCGCAGGCCAGCAAAAAGGGACGCCCCGCCACTCAAAGTTGCACTTGGGCAAAAAGTCACCAACACATGGCATCGACAACAACCACAACAAAAAGAAAAGCGAATCTCCCCGACCAGAATTGAACTGGTGACCTTCAGGTGAACAATCTTAACAATTACAGCCCGACGTGATAGCCAACTACACCACAAGGAGATGGGAGGCGGCGATGGAATTACGCTCTATGACGGGGAACAGACGCGATGGCGTAACCCACAAAAAGATGGACCAAAAAGATGGGTTGTTCTCCCCTGGGTTGATCTCCCCGACCAGAATTGAACTGGTGACCTTCAGGTAATGAATTTGATTCAATTACAGCCCGACGTGATAGCCAACTACACCACAAGGAGAGATGTCTGCCGAGTTTCTTATTTCGCATTACGGAGGGATGAGTGGGAGTCGATGACTTGTGCGCAGCCCTCCCGTCACGATCTTGAATGAGTATCCTGTAGGGTAGTTATGCATGATTCAGGTATTCCTCTGATTGCAAAATTTCTGTGTGGTGCAGGTCTTGACGAAATTGCAGTCGTGTGCTGCGAATGGTCGTTCTGTTCTTAACTGTATGTGAAGTTGACGTATCACAGCCATTCACTATTGGCCTATTGGATAAAAGCTTCAACACATGCCCATGCAAACACCCCGCCAGGACACTTCATACAGTTGCTGGGCATATTTCTTTCTTCCGCACGAAAATAAATCTGCATGCTCAGTGAACCTTGTGTTTGTATGACAGCCACATCGTCTAGGGTAGCCACAAGGTGGTGAGACAAGACCAGCCGTACCTGGAAAGAATCCCTCGCATATATAACAAAATGAATCAGCTCCCTTCAACACTCAATGAACTTCCCGGAGGTTATAAATCTCCTTGTGGTGTAGTTGGCTATCACGTCGGGCTGTAATTGAGTAATTTCAAACCTGAAGGTCACCAGTTCAATTCTGGTCGGGGAGAGAGTTCTATTTTTGCCTCAGATGGCTCCGGTGCTTTTTTGTCCCGCCCGTCCCACACACAAAACTACGGCTCTAAAGTGGCACTGTAACGATGATCGGCGATGAGTCGCCGCAGCGCTGTTCTATACATTGGGTAGATACATCCATGAAGCATGGCTAAACCTCTACTTTTGACGTCCGGGAATCCTCCCTCCACATGATATCTGTCCTTACGCTGATTGACCTCAATGGCAAATCCTCCCGGTGGTCATCGGCTGAAGGCCTCCATACCGCGCTGCGCGGCTTGAAACGGTATCCGTCGGGCCACAGGCGAAGCTTCTGGGGCTCTTGGACGCTTCCGTGGGAAGATTCGGCCCTCTTGGCCGAGCTGGACACGAAGAAGCTCTTCTCACGCAGGCCATCCAAGAAGGAGCCGCTCTTGGTGACCGATGGCCCTGAGCCTCCGATGGTAGCGACGCGGTTGCTCCTCGAGGCGCTGGCATCTCTTGTCTTTGCGAAACCCAACTTGTGCCAGATCTGTATGGCGACCGGCCGGAGGGCGGGCAGGCAGGCCGCGATGAAGCCTGTGCAGACTTCTATGTGACACCACATGACCACGTTGGCCATTCCCACTTGTAGGTTGTTAGAGACTCATCATATACGAGGGCTGGCAGGGGCAAGAATGGATCACGTACGGGTTGCATCAGGCATCAAGCCTGTCAGCGTGTGTATGTATTCGTATGCGTACACAAATCTCATGATGCTCGCAATGACGGTGAGACTGCACAAGAAGAAGACGGCGCTGATGGCCAGCTTGGTGCTTCTCGAGGTGTGGAGCCGACTGACTTCGTACAGGGGCAGGCAGTATATCATGATGGTGGTCGCAATCTCCGGGATGCCGTCTTGCCACGCGAGCCATGCGCCGATGGCCAAGTTGCAGGAGTCTGTCCGAACCGTGAATCTCCACGCGTCCTCGATGGGGTTGCACCGGAAGATGGTAGGGAAGACAACTGCCAGGCACCAAGCGAGCTGCAGGCCGCCGACAATCATGCAGCTTCGTCGTGTAAAGGGCGTGGGGAAGAAGCGCCAGTACATGGCGAGGTAGCTAAACTTGGTGACGGTGATGGCGATCGGGCTCACGATGCATTGCACGAAGAGTATCTGAGGCGTCGTGAGTTGGCTGATACGGGGCGCTGGGGATTGACAGAAGGACCAAATGAAATGTCAAATACCCTCAGGAAGTCGGCCAGAGTACTTCGGTTGCTCAATAAGTTGACGATGAGAGGAACACCAAGCCCTCCCATAATCACCTCTAGAGTGATGACCACGAAATGAACCCATAGTAAGCACTGCAAGCTGGGAGTTAGCAGACTGCCAAAGGAGAAGAGGAATTGGAATAACTGACAAATGATACCAAGATCCATCCATCATCTATGCCAAATTCCACACCGCGACGCACCCGCGTCCACGCCCGAACAAGCATAGTAATCGTGGCCAGCGCCGACATCATGGACGAGACACCAATTACAAGAGGCCCCCGATCCTCATCCGACATGGCGGACGCGAAAGAGGCCATGGCTGCTTCCAGGTGACGACCGGCCTCTTACAACACAAAATGCAGGTGTGTAAGACAGCGTGCGCATGCAGCAGTGCGTCAGGGGCGGGGCGGAAGAAGGGCGAGGAGAGGGAGATTCGTGTAAGAGAAGGAGGGTGGCAGAACACCTCTGGCATTTATCAGTGATTCCCGTGCATCTGCGGGGGGCTGCAGCAAGGCAATAACGCTTATATCGAAGCTGGCGCATTGTGAGGCACGGAGGAATCGCTTATGCATAAGAGGATGAGCCCTTTCGATAACGGCGCCGCAGCCACGAACCTGTAAAGAGGCATTTTCCGGCCCATCCCTCTGAGAACTGGGAACTTTGGCGGCGTGACAGCATCGTGCCAAGCAAGCGAAATCTCCGCCGGGAGGCCGTCAGTCAGCCACCGGAGAGAGGGAGAGAGGGCCAAGGCAGCGCTCCGGGGTTAATCGTAGTGAATGCAGCCGTCGCCGAGGTCTACACACCCTTATCGTGGGAGGAGGGATTGACGATCCTATAATTAGAAAGGGGGGAGTGGGCGGGCTGCGCTGGGCCTGCAATTCTGGTAGGTTGAGCCAACGCAACCTCCCTTTCTGAGTTCGCCGCCTGCGGCACAGGCACAGATGAGGGCGGGCACAAACGTGTCGATTTGATGAGCTGGGATCTGCACGTGGTGCGGTGCGGCGGTGCCCGACTCAGCGTAGGATTTCGCCTCTTCAGCTGAACCGCCTGACCTGCATAAAGGCATCGTACAGGGAGCATGTTTCCACGTTTCTTTCTCCATCATGGTTGGTACCGATGCATGGAGGACCAGCAAATGTTGGACTCAATATAAATAGTCACGGTCCGCACTGACACTGTTGGTTCATCGACAACGTTCAATTCTGCATTGGGATAAATGCTTTATGACCGCCCCCATGTAACTACCACTGCAGGAGTCCCTCCTCAATAGCCTTGATCTGCAGGGCAAGCAGCCTCGAGTAGTGTCGGCACAAGGCCAAGTTGCCGCCGTGGAACCAGAAGCCCGGGTGGCCGCTCTTCTGCCAGATGGTGTTAAACTCGCCCTCCTCGTTGAGGCCCCAGACCTCGCCGATCCTGTCCGCCACCTTGTCCCCAAAGATGGACCTCGTCATCGTCTTCATGCTCTGGTACCCCGTCGCAAACACGACCTCGTCGGCCTCGAGCTCCGACCCGTCGGCGAACTTGACCCCGCGCGGGAGGAGCCCCGTCACCTCCTGGCCCTGCTTGATCTTGATGTCGCCGTTGGCGATGAGCTTGGAGGCTCCCACGTCGATGTAGTAGCCTCCTCCGCGCTGGTAGTACTTGATGTGGTGGCCCGAGTCGTCGGCCCCGCTGTCGAGCTTGAAGCCTGCCTTCTCGAGGCCGGCGCGCATCTCGGCCTCGAGCAAGTTCTGCACCGGGACCACAGACGTGTGTATGGCCTTGAGCAGCGGAGTCGGCACGCTTTCGCCGAAGAGATCGGCGTCCTCAACGGGCGGTCCGCCTTCCTCGTAGACGTTCTTGAGGTAAATATTGAGGATGCTGTCGGACGTCACGACGCAGGTCGATGAGCGCTGCACCATGGTGACGTCGTAGCCCTTCTCGAAGTAGTCTTGGGCAATGTCGTGGGCAGAGTTGCACGAGCCGACGACCACCGCCTTCTTCCCGCTGGCTCCCTCCTTGGCCCCCTTGAACTCGGAAGAGTGGCACAGAGTATCTCCTTGGAAGCTCTGAATGCCGGGAATAGACGGCATATTCTTCTTGCCCGAGTGTCCCGTAGCTTGGATGACGTGCGTAGGATGGAAGACTCTCTTGTCCATCGATCCATCCTCGAGCTTTCTCTCTACGGTGACGGTCCAGATCTTCTTATCGTCGTCATACTGGGCATCCTTGAGAGTAGAGCTCATCCAGACGTTCAGCTCCATCAGCTTCGCGTACGACTCGAAGAAATCGGCCAATTTGTCCTTTGGCGTAAACACAGGCCATGATGCCGGGAACTGGATGTACGGGAAGTGGTCGTACCAGACGGGATCGTGGAGAACGAGCTGGGCATATCGCTTTCGCCAATTGTCGCCGATACGCTCATTCTGGTCAATGACGAGGGACTGCACGCCCAAAGCCTTGAGACGAACGGCGATGGTGAGGCCGGCTTGACCGGCACCTGTGATGTCGAGTGAGACTTGATTAACTTATATGGAGAGCATAGAGATGGACTCACCTAGGACAATGACTTTGGGCTCATAGTCACCCCTGCACTCGACTTCATCTTTTCTTCTCGCGGCCCAGTTCTTTCGGTCTTTGTTGATACCATGCTCAGCACCCAGAGGGCGTCGACCCCCAATTGACTCTGGGTAGTCCTTCAGCGATTCCAGCAGAGTGTAAAAGGTGTAGATTTTCCAATTGCCGTTCTCAGGGATGAGACGCACCGCTCCCCGTCCGGTACCCAGCGTCGATTCGAATGTGAAGAAGGCCAGGACACACTTGGCCGTCCCCTCGACATCCAATGGGATCACATTCGGAGCACGGAAGGGTGACCCGTCATCTATCTGTATCTTTCTGAGGGGCAGGCTGCCCGTGGGCTTCTTACAATCCTCCAGGAAGGTCTTGACCTTCTGCGGGCCTAGGAGGGTCCGGAAGCTCCAAGACAGAGCAAGGTGGTCACGCAAATATCCGATATCGGCAAACAATTGGGAGATGGCAGACACATCGGAGCTCTCGAGAGCAGCATTGAAGGCATTGACAAAGTTCTGGACGACTTCATTCCTCTCGTCGGGGTTCACATCGGGCGAGTTGGGCAGAGTCGCAGCCGTGATGTTGACGCCCCCAGGAGCAACACGCATGTGCGAAGGGGTGGCTTCAACAGCTGCCATGATGAATAAGCGCGACAAGCGGTTCAGCTGAGCAAGTGTGCAGTGAAATACTGGAGAAGAAAGGGAAGAAGAAGGAAGGATTTCGGCAAGAAGAGGGGGATTTATAGTTCTCCACAGACTATACACCATGGCAGCCATCCAACGAGAATGGCCATCATGGCCAGCCTCAGCCCCGCATTGGGCTTGCAAATTAATAGGTCAAGTTGCCTAATAAGGTTACGTCCCGCATGTCGCCAGTCTCGCAGGGCGTTGAGGCGTGGAATTCGCAGCTGTATCAGCCTGATATCTTGCGAAGAGCAGACAGACTGATGGCGGCGGTGTGGGCCGTTGTGGAACGAAGCCCGACAAGGCGACCCGTTTCCGTAGCCCAGCATTCCACTATCCCTCTCCGGAACGAGCAGGATTTTATAGACTTCTAGCAGGCGTGACACCCCGCTTGGCAGGGCATACACTAGCCGGTATTTGCACCGCAAGCTGCTTTACGGCTTCGTCGGCAGAGCAACTGGCAAAGCGCCAGCGCCGGGATTGCCACATGGGCACCAGAGACATCAGGATGGTTCGTATAAGCCCCTACAGAGGAGCGAACAACTCATGCCGCATGCCATTCTCGAAATGTGCCGTCTCCATATTGAGGAATAAGACGGGCAGAGTGTTGAATACAATATGCAGCGTGAGCTGCTTCTTCCCTGGAGCCTGCCTCTCAGACTTAAACATGGGCATATGGGCACTTAGCTGCAGCTCCGGCGATACTGGGAATATCGATGGGATGCTCAGGAGTCTTGTACTTGGCCAAGGCCAGAATAACAGGAGGCCCAGACGTGAGACGCGAGTGCAAGGCGTCTTTGAACGAGTCCATAATGCTGATCAACTCATCAGCCGAGAAGTCTTGGCCTAGATCCTGGAGGTAGGCTTCCATGAGGCCCATGCCTCCATAAAATGCTTCGTGCTCATAGACGGCGTCTTGCATGAGATCGATCCTGCCAGCAGCCTTGTTGATATCGGGAAGAGTTCACCGGTACACCTTGAAACTTTGGCGTAGGAATCAAGGACAGGGGCGTGTCTGTGTAGAGAGGAGGCGTGATGTTGGCCATGATGAAGCCAGATGCTGATCACAAGTGAGAATCAAGAGTCGACTTGAACCTGCACGAGGACAATTGAAGAGTTCATAAATGATTTAAGACAAGCGGGACAGCCTCTCCAACCCATCGTCTTGGTGTTGGATGCTATCCTGTGTAAGCACCATGCTTGAGTGGACTGCTTACGTCTGTGACTGGCTCACCCAATGCTCGGAAATGCCACAAGATACAGAGCCAATAAACGTGCTAACCGGCTTCCCGTCCTAGCATTTGCTAGTGCAGCAACGATTGAATTGCGGGCTCCATCGTTGATGACAGTTGTTAGTTTCAGGGGACTTGACTCCACTCAACATCGTCGTTCATTACATCACCGTCACCATCGTTGCTCAACTCGTTCTGCATGCTGTTCCATATTTCTTTCTATCTATATATGTCCAGAGAGGCGTAGTATTATTACCACCTGATATTGCCTCCAAACTGTCCGAATCAGATCCTGCTACCAGTGCTTTGGGTAAGCTCCGCCTCAGAGCGGATTCCGCGCCTCAGTCCCCTGAGCTCCTCCTGCTTCAGGTCTCCCAGAGTGGACCCTTTATAAATGGGCTACGTTGTTCTGCCCTCCTTGTCCTGCCCTGCCCAAAACGCTGGACAACCCCGCCAAACCTCGCAAACCCTTCTCTCTCCTCCTCGCTCTCCTTCTCCACACCGGCAACATTGGACAGAGAAAATCGAACGATATAATTACCAAAATGGCTAGCCAAAAGTTTACCCTCTACGATCTCCCCAGCAAGGACAAGGACTGTGCATGCTGGTCCCTGAACCCATGGAAGAGTGAGTGCGCGAAAAAGAGGAACATGGACGGGGCGTTCCGTGACACCCAGGCTAACGGTAACCACTTGCAGTCCGTTCTGCCCTCAACTACAAGGGCATTGAGTATGAGACCGTCTGGCTCGAGTACCCCATCATTGCTTCCACCCTCAAGGCCTTCGGCATCCCTCCCGGCCAGGACCCGGACACGCCCTACACCATCCCGGCATGCAAATTCCCCGGCGGAGCCTATGCCATGGATTCCAAGAAGATTATCAAGGAGATTGAGGAGCGCTACCCTGCCCCCGACTATCCCTCCCTCCATCTTGACGACAGCATGACGGATCGCGCCTATGCCCTGACTGGAGACTGCTGGGGCAAGATCTACGGCGTCATCCTTCCCATCGTCCCCCGCAAGGTTCTGAACCCCCTCAGCGCCGAGTACTTCTGGAGGACGAGGAAGGAGTGGTTCGGCATGAGCCTCGGCGAGCTCGAGGACCAGCAGGGAGGCGAGAAGGCCTGGGAAACCGCCAAGGAGCCTTTCTCCAAGGTTGCCGAGACTCTCAAGGAGAACGAGGGGCCCTTCTTCCTGGGCAACTCTGGTAAGCAACCGATCTCACTCTCAGATAAGCGAGTCGTGCACTGCTGACATAGCTGATGGTAGTTTCCTACTCCGATTTTGTGTTTGTTGGCTTCATGCACTTCATCCGCAGAATGATTGGAGACGAGGAGTTTAAGCGCTTTGAGCAGTGGCCTGAGATCATGGCCCAGTACAAGGCGTGCGAGAAGTGGTTCGAGCGGGACACATACTGATCTAGACATTTCTCAATGCAGATGCTGATAGAGGCACGCACTATAGAATAGGTAGCAGGCATATACACGTAATTACATTCTCTCCATGAAATAGACAGGCTAGCTGGACCAGTGACAGGAGGCATTGAAGCATCCGACGATGCTATCCATCTCATAACAGCCGATACCCTGTTGAGAGTCAAAACCTGGGTTTGATAGAAATGACCTTGAAACTTGATGAGCCACAAATACCTTCAGCATTGACTATCCAGAGCGAATGCATACTATGAGATATATACCATTTCACAACCACGTCAGACTGTAAGCTCATACATGCAGGACCAACGGACTCAGCCTTTTCGTCGTCTGTGGCTTATTCCTCCTGCACGATTCAGGGGAAAGAGCGTAAGCATGGCCCCCAACAAAGACCATTTCTGCTTACTATATCTTCATGCATGCAGCAATATGCAGCCATAGGCGCCTTTGGTTGGTGAACGTGCCCGAGGCGAGGGCGCATGCACTATCAACCTGCATTATCAATATGCACAATTGTTTGATGCGTGGTTCCCCTGAGTCTGCTTGGCAATGGTAGCTGAGAATATAAATAGGGCAGAGTGCTCGCTTCGCCATACCGAGGCTTCATTTCTTCCCAACTCCGCCATCGTACACATCTATAATCGGTTTCATCTCGCTGCCGACATAATGCCATCGTCACCGTTTAGTGTCAGGAAGCCTTTGCTATTCTTCACAAACGCCTCCGCTGTACCAATCACCCCTTCTTCATCTTCAAACCAGGCCAAGGAGCACCAGTTATCAGCTGCACTGTCAGATATCTCATCATTGTATGACGGCCACTGGCGAATGATTGCCAGCTCTAGCACAATGTGGCAAGATCGCAAGCGGAATATTGACATGGTCTACGCCCCTGTCAAGGGCGATCCTGTCGCATTCACCTCCGAGACAACCTGGTGCGCCGAAGGCTCTGATAAACGAACCACCACCAAAGGCGTCAACCGACCGCGGTCAACCGATGCTGGTGTAATGTATGATTGGCGAGGCCTAGGCTGGCTGAGGCTCATCACTACCCAGTGGGAATTAATCGCTTTGGGCCAAATACCCCATGGCAGCTCGAGAGATACCGGCGACCAGGAAGAGACCAAGCAGCTTCCCACCCAGGGGAGTGAAATAGTCGCACTGGTCACATTTGTGCAGAAAACTCTTTTTTCACCCACTGCACTCTCGGTATTGGTGCCAGAGTCATCCTTGGACGGCATCGATGAAGCGGCGGTGTTGGAATATATCTCGGCAGCGTTAAGGGCCATGGGGATCGAGTCACTAACAGCTGAGGCGAACAGAATGAAGTTACTTTAATACACGTGTGAAATGAATGAGATAGTTGAACATCTAAGGAGCCGCCCTCATAGTGAATCAGTCGTGGAAGAAGGAGATGAAAGCCTAAATACAGCATGCCATCACTGCTGTCGACCAGATGAGCATCTGAAGCAAAATGGTTTCCCCGCTTGTCAAACCTCCCCGACTGATATTCTGATTGCATCGCGAGCTCCAGGCTGCAACGGCGATGCAGGCGCCCGAGTTCGAAGAGCCGCACGGGAAACACTGTCAGATCGCGGCGATGTTGCTTGTCAAGGCTCTTGATCCGTGAATCATCGAACGAACCACACGCTTACACACAAATAGCCAAGCCACAGAACCACGGCAGAGTATTTCTGTAAGCCAAAAGTAGGATAAATTGAGAACGTTAGGCCGGCGAGGCTGGGTGGGCAAATGTTATATTGCATGGAGGGTCGCAACGACATGAAAGACATGCCCCTGCCAATCGAGTCTGCAGCTGATCATATGATAACGTTAGTATGATAGAATCGGACACTTGGACATGATCTTCGGTAAGCTGTTTATTGCCAAGATCGAATCACGTCTTGCATTCCCTCGGGCAAGGGCTCAACCCACGGCAATAAATGCAAGGGGGCCCTATCGCAAAATAAGCGGTCTGTTCGTACGGGCGTAGCCGCCGCCTGTCCCCCGATCGGATGCTACGTAACGTGGCCAGTGTCCTTGTTCCGTGCCTCTACCACGGTAGCATCGACCCTGGGAGACTCGAGGAAATGTAACAACCGCCCAATCCCCCACCTTGTCGCTTCCTTCTGCGGGGCTGGCGAAGTCTACGGGGTTGGGGAGCGAGGGGCGACCCTGGAGATTAGAAGCCGGGGTCGTGAGCTAGTTCACGTCGAATCGGATCGCTGTATCTGCTCCAGCTTGATTATCCGGTCATGACAAGTTATGGAAGGAAGATTGGGCGGCTGTAGCCGTAAACTATAAAGTACCCTCTCTCTGCCTTTGCCGATCTTTGCCTGGGCATTGTTGTCTCAGTTCTTGGACACAGTCAGCAACTGAGGCGAAGCAGTCTCACCGATAAAACAACCCCTCAAGCCAGCAGGACAGGAACAAAAAAAGTCAACTTCATCTTCTGACAATCATCATGTACCGCGGACTAGCTTTTGCTGCCATCGCCAGCCTCACTGGCTCGGTGTTGGCGTCTTCGCTCAAAGTTCCCAAGCTCCAAGCTCCGGCCTGCCCTCATAAGGGCACCATCAGCTACTCTCGCTCTGTCCCTGATCTAGACCCCTTCCCCCTTACGCAGGTCGACCTCTGCTACACCGACACTTCTATTGAGATCACCTTCACGGCGTACAATGAGACCAACTTCTTCTTCGACCCGGCCCAGGGCACCAACGACGACATCTGGGCGTACGAGGTCATGGAGGCCTTCATCTACCGCGGCACGGATGACCCTCAGATGTACTTTGAGTACGAAGTGAACCCCAACAACGTCACCTACCAGGCCTTCATCTACAACCCGTCCAAGACCCGCGAGCCCGACGCTCCCTTTGACCACATGTTTGTCTCGGACCCGACCGCCGATGGCTTCACTGCGACAACGGAGCTCGACCGCGAGGCAGAGACCTGGACCAGCCACGCATCCATCCCTCTAGGCTTCTTCAACGTGGATGTGGGCAAGGCTCGAGGCACCAACTGGCGCTTCAACTTCTTCCGAACGGTTACCAGCCCAGAGACGTACCCTAACCAGGAGTTGGGCGGCTGGAGTCCTCCTAATGAGGCCAGCTTCCACGAAACTCCTTACTTCGGCCATGTCAAGTTCATCTAAGTTGAGTACATTGGGAGAAGGTATTTGGAGTGAGATATACTTTTGCATAGGCCAACACCTATGTAAGGACAAAGCTAGAGATACAAGTGCTTATGAAAGTAGATTGAGAATGAAATGAAAAGGTTATTCGACCTATTCAAGCTTACGAATGACGCAATAATGACCCAGGTGCCATATAAGGAAATCGCTAGGGAGTAGGAACATATATCTGACCACATTCCACGGTCCAAGTGAAGTACGACACCAGTCTAGTCTGTTTCTATTGCATACTGGAAAAGCTATCGGAACTCTCATTTGGGAGGAGCTGCTGTACGTTTGGAGACGTGTTCTATCCAGCTCTTATAGGAACTGTAGAGCACATGAGTAGTCTATACCATGTATCACATGTCCTGCTTTCAGAGCCCAACTAACTCCAGAGACTTGGCCCACAGCTTAGCCATCTTCTCCTCGTCATAGGCCCAGGGGGCAGACCCGGGAGCCCATTGGCCACCAGAAGGGTCCCACTGCTTGGAGATCTGGCAGTCTTCAAGGTACTTTCCGCCCTGGCCCTCTAGAGCAGCGGCGGTAGCACCCCAGACAGTAGTGGCGGCACCTTGCTCCAGAGTCTTGAAGATCCTGCCAAGAGCAGGGTCCGAGGCGCTTGCTGCCACTTCAGCCTCTGATACGTGCTTGTACAGACCAGTTGCGGTAGGCCCTGGCTGAATGCTCCATGCATGCAGACCCTGGGGCCCATAGAGACGCTCAATCTGGCTGGCAGTCCAGACATTGGCCGTCTTGCTTGCGCCGTAACCCATCCAGGGGTGGTAATTCTCGGCGTAGTTTAAGTCTTCAAAGTTAACTTCGGCAGAACGATGCCCAATGGAAGCTAGAATGATGACACGAGAGTTGAACTCGGCAGTGCTGGATGCCAGCAAGGTCGGCTTGAGCAGCTCGAACAGCAAGAGGTGTGCAAGATGGTTGATGCCAAAATGAGTCTCAAACCCATCGACAGTGCGGCCCTCTGGTGCCATCATGACGCCAGCATTCTCGATGAGGACGTTGAGCTTGGAGCTTCGCTTATTGAACTCGGCAGCACAAGCGCGAACGCTGGCCAGGGAGTTCAGATCGAGCTCGAGGAGATGGACACGGTCGCTCTGGGCAAGATCGCCGAGAGCCGTCTTTGCCTTGTCAAGGTCGCGGGCCGTGAGGTAAAGGGTGCAGCCGGTAGTTGACAATACACGTGCAGTCTCGACACCAAGACCGGAAGAGCAGCCGGTAATCATGACTACTCTTTCTTGCCATTTCCCTGCAAGCCCTTCGTCTTGGAGGATCTGGGAGGCAGTGGGACGAGCATCGCCAGGGCCGGCAGGTGTCTCGTGAACTTTTGCGTAGCGCGTAGCCATGTCGACTTAGAAACGGTAATGGTGGGAATGGGAGATGATGGAGAAAGTGATGGTTGCTGTGATGATGGTATTGATGAGATGGGCATGGTAGTTTTTATATACAAAAGGATGGGCTACGATGCTGAATGACTGACTTACAAGGGTTTAGGCTATGTACATGCATTGTGGTGTTGGTCGTGCACAGCGCAAATCACACTTACACAAATGCGGCTCCAAGAAGAGGAAGAGACAGAGGGAAAACGGCCAAGTTTGGTGTGGGGGAGAGCCAGTATTTCGCAAATCCAGTGCTTATGCTGACCCCTATTCTAACAACGGGTGGAGAGTATGGAGTAAGCCGACAGAAGAAACCCCTGAATTGAGAAGGTCTGATTAATAAGTATCCGCAGTGGCTGGGTAGGCTCTCGGTATGTTTGAGCTCTTCGATGGCATTCCAAGGCATAATAGAAGGAATCTGATGCCTGTTCTTAGCAGCCCGTCTCATTGAGAGAATTACAAATCAGACTTTCCTCACTATCGGATGAAAAATGCAGAGCAAGCCTCTTTATTGTCTAGTTATGCTTATTCTTACCCCCAGCGTCTCTGCTGTATGCTCTATCAACTTGAATCCATCTTCCTGGCTAACATTCCATATGCCTCTGCGAGGGCATCTCGTGATAGTTGATGGTTTGAGGGTGGTTTTGGCAACCCGCTTTCAACTGTCACGACATGCTCTAGCAGCTTGATTGCTTCAGGAATCTGGCCGTTGTTCAGGTATGCCCGTCCAAGCTCGTGCTGCGAGACCAATTGCTCTGGGTGATCTTGTGGCAATAGCCGAACTTGTACTGCCACCACATGCTCTAGCAGCTTGATTGCTTCAGGAATCTGGCCGGTGTCTAGGTATGCCTGCCCGAGCATGCGCTGTGATGCCAATCGATTTAGGTGTTCCTGTGGCAATACCCGATCTTGTATTGCCACTATATGCTCTAGCAGCTTCATAGCTTCAGGGTGCTGACAGTTATCGTGATATGCCCTTGCGAGTTCATGCTGTGATGCCAATCGACCTGGCTCTTCCTCAGATAATAACCGACCTTCTACTTCCACGACATGTTCTAGCAGCTTGATAGCTTTAGGGGTCTGGCGGTTCTCCACGTATGCCCTTCCAAGCGTATGTTGCCATAGCAGTCGATCTGAGTCTTCCTCGGGCAATCTATTCGTCGCCTCCACCGCAGGCTCTAGAAGATTGACTGCTTCCTGATAACGCCCATCTTGAAATAAACATCCTGCCACCTCACATCCAAGTCCACCCGCGTCGTGGCCGCCTTCTTCAGGTTCGTATATCCCATCCACGGCGAGGAGTTTGAGCGCATGAGGCATTTTGGGGCGCCATCTTTCACGGTTCTCCCACACAGGTTCTGGGAATACCTCCGCTAAATGCAAGACGGCAGCATGTCTTATGTCTGACAGGCTCAGTTTCTCAGTAACCCAGATCCGCGCTCCCAAGTGCACAAGGCGGTGCATATCGTATAGGCATTCGCCTCCGTATTCCTCGGGGTTGTTTTCACGTTTTTGGATAAAGGCATAGCCCAGCAGTGTGCCAATCGCGCGACGTAACTCTGCTTCTGTCGTTGGCTTGGGGAGTATGTCGTGCGGAATTGCCCTCGGTTCAATCAGTGACAGGAACGACAATAGATCCGCAGCGGCTTTGTCCGTATCACGGATCTGCTCAAACGAGATAGTCCATGTTCTCGCCACTGCTGACGGGGTCTTCCTATATGGCGTCGGGTCGTTGAATTGACTGCTCAGAGCGCTGACCATTTCATCTTCTGTAGTCACCAGAAGCGAGAGATATTTGGAGACTGTAATGGGATTCCTGTTGATAAACGCGGCAGCCTGTTGGATGGCAAGTGGAAGGTAGGCGAGCTCCCTTAAGATCTCTTTCACGCTTGGCATATCTTCAGCCGGGGTCGTTGGTGCCAGTCTGTCCCATAATAGCTGGGACTCCTTGGTGCTCATGCTCTCGAGAACAACAACATTGCCATCTTCGTCGCCAACAGCCTCGAAAGCCACATCCCGAAATCGCGTGGTGAAGAGAATGGGAACGTTTTCCTCGGGCAGATAACCAACTACAGCCTCCAGCATATTCATGTCATCGGCGTTGTCGACGATGATCAAACATCGACCCAGCTCTGCCGAACGCAGGTATCTCTTCACTGTTTCCTTGGGATCTTCCTTGGGATCTCGGATATTGAGCTCCCCAGCCAGGGCCATGCACGCCTGATCAAAAGCCGCCATGCTTAACGCTGGTAACCAAAAAACGGACCAATTTGGCTTGTTTTCTTTCACCCAGACCGCCATCTGCAGGGCGACCTGAGTTTTGCCCACGCCACCAAGTCCGGTAACCGCCACCAGTTGGGCACTCCGTGGATCCTCGCGGATGAGTTTCTTTTTCAAAGTCTCAAGCACCTCTTCTCTTCCCACAAACTGCTGTTTTTTCCATCGTGGGATGAAATATGTCGAACCTTTTCTCCTGGTCGACGGTTCCTCCAAAGGCATTTGCTCGCTGCCAATTTGATCTGGTTGTGGTACAGACACATGTGAGTATGTTCCCATAGAAGAGAGAGTCTCAGAAACGTCGACATGCTTGTGTAGTTGAGTCCTCTCGTTCCTACTTTGAATCGGCAACGCTGGTGGTACAAGACGGAGGAGCTCCTTTGCATACGCCGATGCTGTGGCTGCAGCATATTTCTGCCATCTTTTGTTCTTGTGCGAATCAGAGTAGTCGCTAACACCTCGGATCACCAATGCCTGATGACTTCCTATCACTCCAGCAGACTCCATCTCAAAGCAGATTACTTGGCTGTGGTTGTGAAGTTTGTTCCGCAGCTCACTGGACATCATCAGCGCATTGGCCGAGCCGATATTGCCATAATGTATTCGAGGCGTATCTTGACTTCGCTTGGCTTTAATACCGCGGTCGGCCCGTGAAATCCTCTTTGCGGTGTCACAAAGCCCCTCACACAACTTTTGGTCATCCTGGTGAAGGTAATCGTCCGGGTAAAGGTGGTCTTCATCGTATCCCGGATCACTGAATTCTGACACTTCGAGATCCGAGAGGTTTTTTCGAATTTCTTGCAGAAATAGAGGCATCTGTGTTCCTTGTCGTGTCATATGCACGGCTCTAAGATTGTTCACCGCCATCAAGAGCGCATCGGATGGATGAAGCGTATGGCCGCTGTGAGAGAAGCCATCTGCCTGCCAGGCCCCGAATTCATAGTGCTTCACTCCACCTTCGCTGCCCTGTGGGAAGCTCACAACGACGTCTCCTAGAACAATCTGATTGCAGTCCAAGCCGTAAGAAGGCACACCTCCTGCTATCCCAACGACAAGAATGTGCCGGAGGTTTGGGAAGTGATTCTTGGCGTTGGCAAGGACGGTAGCGGCAGGATGAGTGCCTATTCTTGGGCAAACAACCATAGTAACCCAGTGATCTCCAATTCGTCCTATGTTGTAGCCGGTGTTGTCCACAAAAAGATACTTCCGCTCTTCCAGCAATGCAATAGCAGGCGTGAGTTCCAATGCCATGGGGGCGATCCAGGCCACTGTGACCTTCCCCTTGTCACCACTGGAAGGCATCTTGGAGAAGTAGTAACGCGCGAGAATGTAGCGCTGTGGAACCAGTCTCTGTTCTTGTCATTAAGATTGGCGATGGATGCATGAGCCCTTCCTGCAGTCGGGCTCTCAGTGTGTTGTGCAGGAAGATATTGAGTTTAGCCAGAACGTATGTACGCTCGAACAACAGGGGTTGCATTGATGCCTAACACCCCGCTGCCCATCAGCCTCAATGTAACCTCATCAAGGCTGCACTCATCAGACCGTAAGCACTAGGACTATGCAGTCCTGCTGCTTCCTCAGCCTTAAATAACCGATGGAGCCCAGTTGGTTTTTGGCTACATGGTTGTGGGTTATGAGCGGGAAATAATCGTCACATCATTCTCTCACTCGAATGAGCAGTCATAATGAGGAAAGATGTTAGCACATTCTACTTAGGTATGACATTGGCAAAGCCAGGGCCAATACTACTATTTCGATGAGAGGCTATACTAAGACTGACCAACCCCTTCCTCAGTCGCCGGGAATTGGCAGGCATGCAATCTCACATGGGCTGAAATCTTGGAGGCACGTCTATCCGCGCCTATTGAAATCATGGTACTAACTTGGTCATAGGGTAGCCATTGCCTACAATCACAGATTATGTACGCGGATGAATTACTAGCTGATTTCTAGACTGACAGACCTGGTAGCTTCACGTCATTGAGAGACATATCGAGTGCCCCAGAATTGTTGAAAAGTCAAATCTTAAGCAAGTTTGGTATCCCGCGTGTTCTGCTTAGCAGAGTATGCCTCGAGTCGAACGGTTTCGCTGGCTGCGAGGCTGTGCTTAATGAGGATGGCAGTCTCGAGTTTTACAGTAAATCCATGCTCCTAGCTTTTATTCGTATTACCTGTAAGTGTCTCTAACTTTGGTAATCTAGATCACTGGTCTCGCTTCCTAGTGAAGCAAGTATACAGAAACTTGCGACCTAAGCCGAGCTTCACGTGGCACAGCTCAGCAGACCCAAACACGCCAGGTGGTTCGAGTCCCATTCATGGCTCTACCTCATTGCCAAATGGCTGGGAATGGTACGAAATGGGGTTCCTCGTTCACTGGGTGCCTCCATCTAGCTCAACAATACTATGCTTTGATCTTCCCCAGCCTTTGCAGCAATCAATCCTGAAAGGCTTGACATCTAGCAAGACGTCGTTCTACGATCCGTACACCGTATTTTCTAACATTCCTTTTGAGGTCATTTCGCTGTTAGATGCTTCGGTCTGGTCTATTCGAGATCATATCTGCAACTGGGAAGCAGTACGTTGCGCCTTAACGACAACACAGACCTCTTATATTAACCAATTTAGGCGCGGTATGATGTCCCGGACTACTCCCTACTACACGAGCTCGCAAGACATGCCATCCATGTAAGCGAAACGCTCTCTGTGGCGCTCCGGTCCCTTCAAGATATCCAACAGCAGCGCCGGGATTTCATGGCCACCTACGCTCAGACGAGCAGCGACTGGCACAGTGTACACGATCCTTTCCAGTTCCAACTGCGACTAGTCGAGTCAATTCTATCACGATCGAGCTCTAACAAAGAGCGGCTCCAGAACGAGATCCAGCTGGTAAGTTTCCATCAATACTACTTCGAAAACTAGACACTCAGGTTTTCAGGCATTTCACAGCGCTGCACAGCGAGACAGCAAAATCCAAGTCCGCATCGGCGAAAGAGCAAAGGCGGAGACTGCAGCAATGAAGACAATTGCCATCATTACCATGGTCTTCCTGCCTGGGACCTTTCTAGCCGTAGGATACATCAAATGCTTATATTCTGCTCAATACTTACACGAATTGTAGACGATCTTCAGTATGCCATTCTTTCAGCTCGAGTCAGCTGGCCTACAAATCTCGAGCCAGTTTTGGATCTATTGGGTACTCACCACGCCTCTCACACTTCTGACGCTTAGTCTCTGGGTTTTCTGGGATATGCTTCCATTCGGGAAACAGGCAGATAACTAGCTATCGCAGAGTTCACCTGGTCAGCCGTGTACATATTCTGCACTAGAAGATAAGATATGTGACCAAGCCTTTCCGTGGAAAGTAGCGGGAATTCCTGATTCGTGCTTGGTGAAATGGGGACCAGTTCGAGGAGGGCTCCCTCTGACAGCATAGACAGTGCAAATAAATTTCATTAACATAATAGACTACGGGTATCGTGCTAAACTCCGCCAACTACCTCTATTCCACCACCATGAATATCGAACCGTGAACTGCAAAAGACTAGCTCGAAGGGTCATAAGATGTGCCCCTGTCTTGGACAGAAATCAACACAAATTTGGCTAGCCATGCTGACTGTGCCTCGACCCTTTCAACCTGCCCTTCTCTTGCTCATTTATTGGGACGCCACGTTCCATTGATACCGTAGGTAATTGCATTAGCGAAACCCACAAACTGAGTCGAGGTTTGCAGGATAGCCAGTGGTCTGCTTGCTGTGCTGCCCGATGCCTCCATGATTCGGTTCACGATCCCAGGGATCCAGAGCAGCACATAAAGCATCGGATAGCCGTTTAGAATGAGCATGCGTCGAACGTCACGCAGGTTCTGATTCGACCTGTCGCGTAGCTGGTTGCTGGCCACTGTCGGCTGACTACTCTGGGTTTCTGAGACGTTCCGCATCTCCCCTGGCTTGGCCCCTGGAGTGGGCTTTGAAGAGTGGAAAGGATCAGCCCGAGCTTGATTGTTGGTCTCGATGAGTTCGTGGTCATCTTCTTGATCGTTGGTGGATTCCATGTCGACGTAGCTTCGGCTTCGACTCCGAAGTGCGGAAGGGCCGAATCGAGCTTTTCGTGATGATGATGAAACTGGGTCACTGATGGCCGCCATGCTCTTGAAGTGACGAGCCAAGTACCACCATACATAGCTGTAGATGCCAATGGTGGTAGCCACGATAGCAAAGCGCCATCCGTGGGTCAGACCGTAGCGGAGGTCGGTGCGATCTCTGGATATCCAACACCAGTTGCCGCTCACTGGGTCCATTTCGCCCATGGCAAGTGCAGTCGTGCTGGTGATGAGCGGCATCAACCAGACCGACAAGCATATCAATACTGTTCTCTTGGTCGAAAAGGTGGACAAACGGGCCTGCCGTGTGACAATAAGCAGTGTCGCCACGCTGATGGCGAGGATGGAGAAGTCGGTGGCTTGCACCGACAGCTGTCCTAGCCATCCGTTGAATTCGCAGGCAGGAGAGTCGTAAAGCTCGTGATCTCGTATGTATATTATGCCAGAGACGGTGTTATTCGTCGCATTGAGGAAATCTGTCCATTCATGGCTGGTTAGCCGTGGCAGGGGGAACAGTGATTGTTCGGCGACATACCAGCAATGGTCAGACCCAGCACCAGGCTGTGTCGAAATGTGCGGTGATTTTCTCGAAATACAATAAAACAGACAAGCACGCAGCTCGTGGCCAGAGCCGAGAGGGCGCTGCCTGTGAGCGTGATGGATGCGATGACTGGGTCGAAAGCCATGGCGACAGATGAAGGACGGGTTCCCTTGTGCTGCCAACGAAGAGTGATGTTGGACCCATTGGAAAGGAACGGAAGCCTTATGGTTTTAATAATGCCCGATGGGTGACATAGATCAGACGGCCATTGACCATTGGGGATTTGGAAGCAGATGGGACATAAGCATCCCGCAGAAGCCCTAACCACTTACAGCAGCCCTTTCAGGCCCATGGCCGTTTGACGGCAACCACCGAGCCCCAGAGACAGGTGAATGCGCTCTGTGAGTGGTGGCCTTGTGTGCATGTGTCTGTGCGTGTGTGTCAAGGATTCGTCTGAGGCAAGCTGACACGAGGCCGGCCACCCCTGCCGCTCCTAGTCGAAACTCCGTTCTCTAGCGGCACGGCTTCGCCCAAGCGAGTCGGCGTGTGACGAAATTGCTGACACGCCATCTGGGGTGCCCGCCTTGAACTGGCTGTCCGCTAGGGCTTGGCCTGGTTCCCTGTGGTGTGCTTACGTTCTGACTGCATACAAGATGCTAGGATGGATGGATTTGGAGAGAACTTTCACATTCTCCTTCCTTTTACCATGTCTATTCTCGCAGGGAGGAGGGTATGCGAAGGTTTAGATAAGATATTGATGAGGCAAAGCGGAACTTTTGATCAATATTCAAGATCGCCGATAGTCGCCCCCAGGCGTTCATCGACATTCTCATCCTAACATCCTTGTCCTATGCCGTAACTAGGACAAGAAGCGCACATACATACTCTATCGACAAGCCAGAAGTCTAGACTCGGTGGTACCATCCCTTTGGCGCCGCGGAGGTGCCTCTAGTGCTATGGACAGGAATCTCATCCAATGAAATCCGCTAAAGATTCTGTGACATGTCTTTTCCACTATTTTCCCCAGAGATAGATGTACTAGCATTCTACAAACCGTTACATTAGACACCGTCCCCCACGTGGGCCTAGCCTACCAATTGAGGATAGCAATTGTAGATTGGTGTATACACATTGATCAGGGTACCATGACGCCAGAGGCACCTGTGAGGCGTCAAAGGGATATTGCAATTCACATGTAGGGCCAGGAAGCGTAACCGGATACCCCGAGCGCGAGGCTGGACATCCCAAGAGGTAGCGCAACGATATTTCCTCGGACCTTTCATTGCCGACGTGCTCGAGTCACTATGGAGAAATCTTTCGAGCAAATGTGCCCCAAGAAAAGTAGCGGCCGAACCCAAGGGCAAATCATTTCCTTAGTCTCTTGAGAATATGTGGCGAAACAGATCATACGATGAGCGTGCCGATCTCCCGCTTGTATTCATATTATAACAGTAAAGCCCCGAATTGCGATGCCCTAACGCGGTCCATGTTCTATGAGACTTTTAGATGAGCCTTCTACAATGAAGCTCTTGCTGACGTCAGTTAAGCCGTCGGCCCGTTTTCACGATCCAAGGCCGTAGCCACCCGCAGCCCTCCCTCCTTGTGGCTTGACTCGACAGGTTGGGATGATGTCCTTAGATCAGCGGCGGAAACGCCTGTGTAGAGGAGCCAAGTATCGCTCACGCCGATGTACTCAGTTGTGTTCCTCAATGTCTCTGTTCTCTTATCCGAGTTTCCTAACCACGTTCGAGGGTTGTTGGGACCTTGAGCGTACTTTTCGCTTTCCCAATCGCTCCTCTCACTGTCATCCGGACTCCATGAGGGCCGCATGCGTTTGAATAAGCGCGATCCCATCCCTTCGACTCTTACAAATCTGGAAAAGGCGGGAATGGTGCAAACCATCAGTGTTGCACTTGTCTCGGATAGGCTGAGGGTTGGTGAGCATTACTGTGTGTCTCGTAGGAAATGAGCCTCGCGAGTGCCGATGACTTACTTGCAGAGCAGAATAATGCCATCGTTGTAGAGGGTATCCGGGCGGGAGCCTGGCTTGGATAGTACTCGATACGCAAGTGATATGATACTCGCAATCACTCCTCTGTGCGACATTAGCCCACCATCTCAAACAAACAGTTGGTTGGTATCAGGCTCACAGAAAGGCCACAGGAAAGAGATCTGCAATCTGTAGTTTCTTGTTTGGAGACAAGGTCAATCGATAAATAAACGGGAGCGGCAGGATCAAGAGGTATAGATCGAACGTGGTGTTGACCGTAGCCTGCGCAATGCCCCAGTACCATCTAATATTGCAGGAGAGTGAAAGCGCGTGAGGGCAAGTGAATGATTCAAAAATCAACTCATCCCAGTTCGAGCCAGTATGAGGCGCCAAGTAGTATGAAGACATAGCAAGGCCTGTGGAGTAGAGAACGAAGGCAAAGGCAATGCCTCCTCGGATAGCCCACCGCATGGTGTTTGAGACAGTGAAGAATTCATAAAACCATAGGAGGATAGCCGTTTTGGTAAGGAATTGATTCAAAAAGTAAATCACCTGCCAGACATACGAGACCTGGGTTGAGTGAGTATGCCGCAAAAGATTGGAAAACAGCAAGTCGGTCACATACCATCATGAATTCGCCAGTGATCCAGCATAAGGGAGCGTTCCATGTGTGACGGAAGTATTTGACATCTAGGCGCATCGATGTCAGTCAAGCGAAGAGCAGCGGTGTATTGATAGACTTACATGCGATCATCAAGCTGCCATGGGCAATGTTTAGAATCGTGGCCAGTAGCACAAGTACTGGTCAATGTCATCAGCTCTATCAGCCATGATATAGGAGCCGTAACGCTTACCATCGCTTAGACCAAGCCTTCTGATATTTGCATAGACCCTTCCCAGGGTAAAAATGGTTGTAATGGCCATCATAATGACACACAAGGCTATGGTGGGACCTCGCAGGCCTGGGTCGTCGAAGCCATAGACTACATTTGATGAAATTGTAGCCGGGAAAAGGCACAGGTCCAATCTTGTAAGGTACCTATCACTTATAGCCCTTGGATGCTGATTTGAAGATAAGTGATTCATTATCAAACCCTGTCCGACTGAGGAGGAAGAAGGGCTTGGGGTCCTTCGAATACCACTTGACTTGGTGTAGGATGGTAAATCCAGACGCGGATGGGAGACACAAAGGGTCGATTAATGGCCGGAAATCATCCACGGTTGGGAGAAAAAAATCACATTTTACTAAGGAAGTCCAATATCTTTATCTTGACCGTAGGGCTACAGCCGCCCCCAAACAGCCCCCAAACCCGTCAGTCCCATACCACGGGATAGTGCCCAGATTGGGATAATATGCCTGCGCAAGCTCAACCTAGTGTACCTTTTCTTGCCAAGTGTCATCTAGTGATTCGGTATCGTCTTTATCGCCAGAGGGGCCTCCTTGAGGTCGCCGGTCGGTATCCCATTGAGGCATACGAGCAGGAAGTCCCCCACCACATGAGCCTGTGTAGGATTCGGTCTGCCTGGTTGCATAGAAGATGACAGATTTCTTATAATATGGACTAGATCTAGGCCAGTTTGCTTTAACCCAATGATGGAGCTTCCGAAGCTCAGTTCTCTTTCTTCATCTTCATCCCCCTTGCAAGCCAGTAGATCCCAAAGATGGCAAGCGTATTGAAGATCACGTAGACAGTCAAGTAACCCACATTGTGCCATGCATTCTCCGTCTCCATTCCCGTTTGCCGAAGAACGTCATTGGTCTGGTCGAAGGGGCAATAGAGACACCTTGTAGTATCATTCGGGTTCATGAGCCGACCGCCAGCGTATTGCATGAATGGCCCCAGATACTCTCCGCATGTAGAAGCAGAGGATGCTGAGGGAATCTCGATACGCAACAGCTGCACATCCGCGCACTCGATGCGGGTGTTGGCTAGACCACCTAAGACTATGCCGTTGACAAAGTATGTAAGCGGCGAGGCTCGGTAGACAAAGAACCAGAACTCGGGAAGCTGGTTCGGAGTTACAAGCACACTATGTGTCGTCTAGTTAGCACTTGCAGAGATTTCAGTGATTCAGAGCAACTTACCCGCAAAATACCAGGGAGAGCCAGAAGCAAAGAGTAGCTATCTGAACGGCTTGCTCATCGTGCTCGAACCCAATGCCAACGGCTTGTGAGAATGTTGTGAGCCAGAGGCAGAACAGCCAGATAAGAACGAAGACCAATGCTCCCCTCTCGGCCGTTCCGAAGCTCTCGTCGCCGTTCTGCCACAGCAGGGTAAGGTAGTACCACGAGGCAAAGACCACCACGGAAGCAACCGTCTGCCACCACAGCTCTACGATGACGTTTGAGGAGAGGAAGACGATCCAGGAGTAAGATTTAGATCTCCTCTCGCGGGCCTCGAACAGACTCCGTCCAGCGACGAGACGCGGGATGATCTGCTGATCAAGGGTGCTAAAGAGCTGCGTAATGAGGAATATGGAGAAAAGGAAGTTGGTGAAGCCTTGAATGTCGAGATCAGTATCATAAAATGACAAGCCATTGAGAAAGCACTAGGCACAGTTAGCAACTGGTCATCAGCTCACGCGCAATCGATGGGGTGCGTCATACCACGCCTGCACAGAGGCCCAGCTTCGAGTACAGATACGAAGGATCCCTCCAATAGTCCTTGAATAGGCGCCTCGTTACCACCGACATTTGTTGAGCATAGGACGCAGAGAATTCGCCTTCACTTTGCTCAACGCCTGGCGTATTCGCCGGCTCTGGTCGCACGGCTTTCACATGCTGCATGATGGAAGCTTTTGCCTCTTCATGCTGCTTGCTCTTCTCCCACTGCGACCCCCAGTAAGAGCGTTCTGTCTCCTGAGACTGGGCCACAGATACTGATTCTGCTGAGGTCTCTTCCTGTGGCCCGTCGTTCGTGTTACTGCGAGTCACGACATTTAGAATCCATTCGGCGGGATTTGCTCCAGGAGGGCACTTGGTCGCCCCCCTATTTTCGAAGTAGCCGACCAAGGTTGAAGCATCTGGTCCAATGTCGCCAAAATAAGCCGTTTCGCCCTTGTTAGTGAGAAGTAGCAGCCGGTCAAACATCTGGAACAACTGGGATGATGGCTGGTGAATTGTGCAAAGAATAGCTTGGCCATGATCGGCCAAGCGACGGAGAAGCACGCAGATCGACCACGCTGTTTGACTGTCGAGGCCTGACGTGGGCTCATCTAGGTAGGCAGTGTTAGAACCTCGTGATTGCACCATCTCTGATAAGAGCAGACTCACCCAAAAAGAGCAGCAACTCTGGCTTGGCCACTAGCTCTACTCCAATGCTCAACCTCTTTCGCTGCTCGATGTTCAACCCTACGGGACCGTTAGTCCGTGACCTGATGGTAGGCACTATTCCACTCACCGTTGCCAGGTGTGCCGACCACAGCCTCAGCATAGAGGTCCATGTCTAGCATCCTGATGACGTTGTTTACATAGTCTAGCTTCTCTGCTCTAGAGCCTGGGCCAGGTTGCCTGAGCAGAGCGCTAAACTCCAGCGCTTCGCGCACCGTTGCGGTAGGAAGGTGTATATCTTCTTGCTGAACGTAGCCGATCTTGCGTTGAAAGCTGAGGTCTCTGGGCGAGCCATCAACGTAGATCCCGCCTGATGCTGTGCCAAAGGAAGCTCGGTTTGCAAGAACATCAAGCAACGTTGTCTTGCCAGCGCCAGTCACGCCCTGTCCTTGCACTGTCAGCATCAAGCCAAACAAGATGACCTAGTCAAGTCCTGAGAATCTTACCATCAAGGCCGTCATTGTACCTGGCTTCACCCAACCGTTGATATTGCTTAGAATCTTCTTGGTTCCATTTTTGACTTTTACCTCGTAGCTCAAATTTTCCCAGTGGAAGACTGAGGAGTGTCGGAAGAGAGTTGGTAGCGCTGGATCTTGCACATTATCCTGTCCAGGGAGCTCTTGTTTAATGATTTCCTGAGCAAAAGCTGGAGATGGTGCAGCTTCTTCTGAGTCTGAACGGATGCGCGGCTGGCTCTGCTGGTGGTTTCGTTGGAAGAGCAGAACTTCTCCCTTGGATCGTTGGGCTGGAATGTACTCGGTTGCCAAAAGATGAATGCAGCAGAATGCGACCATCATGGCAATTAGGATTCCGAAATTTCTCCAGAGATGGTTCGGATCATATCCGTAGCTGAGGCGTAGAAACGATGCTCCTTCGACATTCTCCTCTCCGGGTTCGGCACCCACCACAGGGCAGACCTTCCCACTCAATCCCTGTTGATCCGTGTAGCCAGGTCCGGATGGGACTGTGCTGGAGCAGGGAAACTGTCTGTTATTGAACTGTTTATTGATATGAGCACGGCAAATCCACAAACAACCAGACTATCAGGATCGACATACCTCGTTGATCATCAGGCTTTCGTATACGTACGCCATCGGATTGAGCCATCTGAACCACGAGAGCCAAGGCTTCATGTAAGGAACAGGTATGACGAAGCCCGTGTAAACGATGCAAAGGAGCACCACGACCGATGCGGGGGCCATGGTCTGCTCCAGAGTGCGTGACATGGACCCGAGGGTTCGGAACACCATTGACATGGTCAAAACAACGAAGAACATGAAGAGCAGGTGAGTGAAGAAGGCTGAGGCAGTGCGGCGAAGGTTGGTCATGAAATACAGGGTGACGTGAAACAAGATGGAAGTGGCAAGTTTGGTTGGGAGGTCACATATCATAGAAGCCATTGCCTCAGCAAAAGGATGGTAAAGGGCATAGCGGTGATGTTTCTCGACAATAGGACGCTGTGCCCACATGGTCAAGACCTGGGCATGGCCTGCGTCAGTCATATGGACATGGGGAGCGAGCCGAGAAAGGGAAGCATTATTACCTCAAAGGCTGGTGAAAAGGCACATATCATCAAGGAAAAGAAGATCAAGACAGATCGCCGGCTCATGCTATCGGTCGTCTCAGGTAGGTCATAGTATACACTCCCCACGACGATGGCAAGAATTCCGTTGGCGAAGACGGTCGAAACAGCAGGGACGTAATTATTACGGAGGCGATCAAAGCCTCTTTGGACACAGACTCTGATTTGTTGGTGAACGGGGAGCAAGTAGGACGACGAATCCATTCTGGTTCATCCAAGTTAGGGCCACGAAGCGTGGACGACGGCTTCGGTATTGCTTAAACTTACTCGGATAGGAGCCTGTCGGCGGCGTGCGGTTTGGGCGCGGCCTGGGCGGAGTTGAAGGCAGCGATGTCTTCGGCAAGCCTCGCAGCATCCGGGCTGTGCTTCCACGCGTCGGCAAACTCAGAGGGGGACCTGGGAGCGCGATGTTCGAACCCTGGACGGACAATTCTCTCGGCAGGGTTGGTGAGTGATGTCAAGAAGTCGGCGACGGTTGCCCTCTCGGGTTTCGCGAATCCTAGTTCATGGAAGTATTGCGCGGCCGAGGCAGTTGGGCCAAAGTAGATCTGTCGACCTTGGTACAGGAGCATGACCTTGTCGAATCTCTGTGGCACGCATAAGTCCTGGATGGGGAATCTATGGGCATGGCAGACTCACATTGTACATGGCGTCGGAGGCCTGGTAGAGACTCATAATGGCAGTGGAACGGACAGCATCCGTCGACATGCGCAGTAGGTCAATGAAGCGCTGCGCAGTCGCGCTGTCTAGCCCGCGAGTGCTGTTGTCCCAGCATTGGAACTGCGCACCGCCCATGAGCGCCTCTGCTATGCTGGTCCTCCGGGTCTCGCCTCCACTGACGCCCCGGATCACGGCGTTGCCCATCTTGGTGTCGTAGGCGCCCGACAGGCCGAACAAGGCGGCGACGTCTCGGGCGTTTGCTTGCGATTGCGCGCGGCTGCCCGAGCCGAGCTCCCGCGTCGAGGCGGCAAAGGTGAGTGTCTCGCCGAGGGTCAGTTCGGGGAAGTGCGCATCCAGCTCTGCGAGATAGAGACTCTCAGCGGGGAACTTGGCGTGCATTCGGCCGTACGAGATGCCTCCGTAGCTGATCTTGGACTCCTCCCCAACGTATATGCCGTGGGTATAGCCGGACAGAACCTTGAGGAGTGAAGAGCAGCCGCTGCCGGGTCGGCCCAGAACGAGGACCATCTCCCCGGGCTTTGCGAGGCCATCAAAGTCGCGCAGGATCTGGACTCTGGTGGGACGCTGGCCTTTGAGGTATCTTGCGATGTAGTGCGGAATGGCCAGGGCATACGACGTGACGGTATGCTGAAATGTCGCAGAAGATTGGAAACCATGGCACGCGAGATGCTGAAAGGAGACGCCCGCCAGAGGACGTCTCTTGTCCTGTTGCCTCTGAACCCAGTCCCTAAAGACTGCATCGTGACGGTGGCTCTCCATGATGCCCTGGGACACGGCGATGTAAAGGCAGTCGGATCAGAGGAAGAGAGCTGGAGGGAGCTGGGCTACAGGCGACGATATGGTGTGCCGCGCGCTCTGGACGCCTTTGTCTCGCAATCTGGCGAGAGGGATGCATATTCGGCACTCAGCCACCAGCGGATTCTGCGAGCCGCCCGCACCCGGTTGGTGTTACATTGGGGGCCATGTGTGCTTACAGCCTTTTGTACTGCCTGGCCCATCCCATTGCCATTGCCATTGCCGATAGGTAGGTGTTGTTGGCAGTCACAGGTGCCAAGGCCAGGAAATTTGACCGACCTTAACCCCTGAAGGTTCCGTATCTGGGCAGTAGAGTAGGTCGCTTACAGGGATCTAACCAATCTACACACGACACACGACACACGTACAGGCGGTACTGGCGAGCCGACAGTAGGGGAGTGGTTGGTCTCCCACCACAGGCTGCAGACGCCCATTGCTGGCCATACAGAGGCTTCATATCGGTTTAATTACATTAACGTACGCATTGGTTTAATGGAAATACTACATGCAGAACCCGTAGCCATGTCCTCTACCCCCGTACCTCGAAAGGTATTCGTAGACTCCTCACGGCTTCGTAGTATTACCCTCAACAGTCGTGTTTGGCTCCTTACTGGATATAGAAAATCCAATCTTCCATTTGCGATCATCCCTCGGGATAAGGCGCACCTTGAGATTGTCCTTTGGGGTGGGTATGGACGTCGTCATGGGCAGAAACTTCCTCGGCTCCGACCACGTACCGTCCTTGCTCAGACACTCTATGTCGAAGCGGAGGACCATGAGCGCCGCAAACGTCATGATGAAGGCGCTGGAAAAGTGGCGTCCAGGGCACAGCACATGGCCACCCCCAAAGGCGCGGAGCGAGGCGGCATTCGCCCGCTTCTGGCCCGGCTGCCGCAGGAAGCGACGGTGGTCGAAATTGCCGACCGTCGAGCCCCAGAGTGCCGGATCCGTGTGTTGGATGGGCGCTGCCGTCATGACCGTCGAGCCCTTCTTCAAGAGGTACTTGTTATCCAGCATGACATCCTCCATGACCAACCTGGCCGAGATGCCAATGTGCACATAGCGCAACATCTCCTGCCACGTCGAGTTCAGGATGGGTGCCGACGTCTTGATCTTGGCCATGTCAATGGTTGACACGCCATTCTCGTCGACATGAGCCATCTCGTACAGCTCCTGACGAACCTCGCCGAGGACCACAGGATCAGAGAAGATGTAGTACACCATCCAGTAGGCGCTTGCCATGGTGTTGGTCAAGAAGGCAACCATGTGGCCAATCTCGGTAGCCGCGACGTCTCTCCCCCGCAGACCGTGGTGTATGTTGTGGTTGTATTGGCACTGGACGAGAAGCGAGGCCTTGAGATGATGCTCGTCATCGTAGTACTTCTCAAACGCGGGGATGAGGAGCTTGTCTCGTGCGTGAAGACTCTTTCGCGCGAGCACGCTCGGCCAAGCCTTGATCATGTGAAACACGATGCCCGGTTCAAAGTCACTGGCCACGCCTGTTAGATGCTGCTGCTGTGACGGGATCTGGGGAGGGCATGGTTTTGACTCACTACCACGCAGCCTCGAGAGCAGGGTCGCGCAAAGGGTTCCCCTCGCCGTACATGGCAGCCGTCTCGGCCTCGAACACCTGATGGCGAACCCATTCGAACAGCTCGACATTTACGGGGCCTTTGCGACTAATCTTGTCAATAGAATCGGCCGCGATACGGGTAGCTTCGGCCGTCATGGTATCGAGCCCAGGACCAGGAGACATGGCCGGGGCGATAAATGGCACAAAGGTCGCTAGGTACGAATCGTCTTCGAACATGCGGTCGGACCCGATGATTGCGTTGCCGGCTTTGCCAACATTCATGACGTTTGCTGCTGCCATGGCTGCCATGGGCTGGAATGCGATCGTCTTGTACTGCTTCTGCACCTGAGGGACCAAGGAGGTCGAATTGACAACGTAGATGCGTGACCCTGGCATACGAAGCGTATAGATTGGGAGGTTGTACTTGTCCCTGTGCGTGCACAGCATGAGTAAAGAGAGCCCAACGTCGCCATATTGCTTAGACTGACCTCATCTCGACCATGAACTTTGGCATTCCCTTCAAGGAGCCCAACACCGGACCGATGAAGGGTATCGACGTCTTGAGCATGGGGGGCTCCTTGGGATCCTGCGTCAAGTGCAGCAGTGCTGCGAGGAACATGTAGACGGCGCCCGCCGAGCCCAAGACGACAGCAATTGTGGAAGGCATCGCTACCCGAACGTGTTTGTGTTGGTGTAATTGATGTCTCGGTGGCTCGCTGCCTCGCTGCTACAGCGTGTAAAGGTTCTCTGGACGGGTACGCGAAGTATTCTGTAGGATATCGGTAGTAAGAGAAGGGAGCAACTACTCGCTCTCCTCGCCGCATCCACTGGATCGATCGTCGCAGGGTCGGGAGCGGAAGGGAAACGCACTGGCCTGGCGGGAGTCTGGGGGCCTGGGGGGAGCCTGGACCCCAAGGCACAGCCTCGCAGGGGATGGGATCAGTTCAGGGGCTTCGGATTTCCAGGCCTACCCCGCTGCTCGGACGAAAGCTCCTGCTGTTGGTGGTGGTGTTGGTGTTGGTGATGATGCAGTTGGCCAGTTATCACGTAGGCTGGCGGCGGCCAATCGCATCACTGTTGCTGCGCCAGAAATCAGCCGTAATAGCCGAATCCCTGGCAGGTAAGATGAGGAGGCGATGAGGCAGTAAGCAGCCGACATTCTTCATGTTTTGGAGAGCCAGCAGCTGGACAGTAAGTCATCAGCACAGTGTTACATTGCATCGATAGGGAGGGATCAGACCATACCCATTGAGCAAGCAATCGCCCCATTCGTATTGCAACCTACTTATTTGCCTGATTGCAGAGATAACTAGGTGGTATTTGCATTTGGCCCCCAATATGTAATATTTATGTACGCCGAAGAGGCCCCCCACCATGAAAGGTGTGACAGCCTCATCCGTCCGCCCCTGAACCAAGCCCTACCAGGCTCGCCTCTACTGGTAATCATACTGTATTTCGCGTAAGTGCTTTGTCTTTCTGCGTGTGGGCATCAAATGGTGGCGTCGTCGCATCCTTGCTCAAGCAGTGGTGAGGCGGCGGCGCAAGGTTGAACAGTTCCATTCAACCCTGCCAATCGGACACGTGAAGGCTTCGGTCCAGGGCCGATCCAAAGTTCCATGGCTGCCTGTCAATGTGCCACACTACCTGTTGCTATGGACGGATGCTCGACGAGAAGCACACGGGCATGCTGCCTCAATATCCTTGTCTTGGACAGAGATATTCTTAGCGAGGCTCCGTCAAATTTTTGACATGGTTACCAGCTTCATTCAGGGATGAATGGACGCCTGCGCATCCACTGCGTTTGCTTGTGGTTGTCAGCGAGCCTGTCCAACGTGTGAGAGATGCCACCCGATGTCAACCTAGCTGAGCATATACTGCAAGTCAAAGTGTTAAATAAGGGGCGCTGGTCATCCACGCGAGAGCTCTTTGTGGTGATAGTTCGCTCTCCTTGGGTCCCTGCTGTCGCTGCAATTTCTGCCATCTATCTACTAGTAACCATGGGTGTTCAGGCGACATCTAACGGGAAGACTGTCCCGCTCGGCTATCTCTGCGTGCCAGCAACCCTGTACGTTATGCTTGACAAGCAGACCAGCGTCTCGGGCCTGGTCGCCACATGCCTTGTTGTCTATGCCCTTGTCAGGTACCTTCAAACTGCCGGTACCTGGCATTTGGTCAATCGATTCACAAAGCTCCAAGGCACTGAGATCAAACATCCGCCGCATTATCCATCGCTCATCCCATGGGTCGGCAATGCGCTTTCATTCGCGTGGGACAACAACAATTTCCTTCGCCGGGCAACGTGAGTTCCAGTTCGCATCCGCCGTTTTCTACCAACCGGCCATTCACAAGCATTGCAGGACATACGCTGGTAGATTGACAGCATCGAGGATCTCGTTCCTCGGCTTCGAGCTCTATTGCTTCCAGGACCGGCAGACCATTGCCAAGATCTGGAAGCAGTCCACCACCTTGTCCAGTCCAAGCACCATCTATGTCTATGTCTTCAAGTACTTCTTTGGGATTGCAGAATACTGCCTCCGCGTGTACCGCGCCGACAACTCGGGTCCTTTCCCCAAGCCTTGGGCAGGGAGCGACGTACCTCCCGACGGGCGTGTCGACCATGTCACGCACAGCAGCTTCCTTCAAGCCTTGGGCGGCCCAGGCCTCTTGCCGACGACGAAGCGATACATGAAGTCGCTGACGGCAAGGCTCGAGGCCCAAAACATTGGTCACGAGTGGACCGAAATGCCAGACTTGTCCGCCTTCTTCAGGGAACTGGCTGGTTCCGCTCTGGTCGAGTCCCTCTTCGGCCCGGCCATGCTCAAGTTCAGCCCTGAGTTCATTGAGAATCTGTGGGGGTTTGACGACAATGTCCCCTGGCTGGCAAGAGGCATTCCATCCTTCATCATGCCCTCGGCGCACAAACACCGAGAACGTGCTGTTGCCCAGATGAAGGAGTGGTACATCTATGCCCGAAGGCACTTTGATGAAGCCAACATCAGCTCCGATGGGGATGCCGATCCCATCTGGGGCTCGTGGCTCATGAGATTCCGGCAGAAGAACCTGCTAGCGCTGAGAGACCACGACGATGAGGCCCTCGCCCGGATGGATCTCGGTCTCGCATGGGGGTAAGTAATGCAGCGCTCCGGCAGGACCCCAATTTGCTACAGCGGCTGACTGAGATTGTGTTAATAGAGCCGTCGGTAACACTATTCCCTGCACTATGCTTTCTGCATACTACATCTTCAAGGATCCAGAGCTCCTCCAGCGAGTCCGTGCAAACGTCGACAATTTCCTGGGGCACCAGCACTTGCACGAAGTTGACCCCAACAAGCTCGCCAAAGAGCCTCTTCTCTCCTCCATCTATGCCGAGGTCCTCCGTCTTCACGTCAAGACATACTTCATGGTCAGCTCGCCTCATGCCGATGTCAACCTAGGCAAGTGGATTCTGCCACAAGGACGCATTGGTCTCATGAATGCTGGGATTTCGCATCTCGACGAGTCCTTCTGGAACCAATACGGTGGCCAGCATCCCGTCACCTCTTTCTGGGCAGACCGCTTCATCATTGATCCTGAGGACCATCAGAGTGGTCCTGTAGCACCACACGTCCGTGAGTCTGCCGACTTTCCCCAATCGGCCACAAGAGATGATGGAAAGCCGCATGACGCTCCCTACTTCTCAATGGAAGGAACCGAAGGCTCTTGGTATCCCTACGGAGGTAAGTCCGGAAAACAAAAAGTGCCAAGTTCCGTTATAGAAAGGAGGGTAAACTAACACGTAGTTTGCAATAGGAAATCACGGAATCTGTCCCGGTCGCTTCTTGGCCAAGAGTGTGATTCTCTTCACCTGCGCTCAGCTCTCCAGGGATTACGATATTGAAGTCCTCTCGGACAAGCTGGAAATGAGCTCATGGAGGTTCGGACTTGGCGTCGGAGGCTTGACGCATGAGCTTCCCTTCCGAATCAGAAAGCGAAAGGCCTAGGATTGTTGTATGTTGTGAGATGGACAATTTGTATTCTTTTGACTTGTACCATTGTGGTCTGTTCTGTCTCTTCTAGAAACTATGTTGTAGTGATAAACGGAACTGTGCTTCCCTGCCATCTCATAGAGCTGTATCAAACCTTCTCCCAAGCACGCGCATCAATGAATCCTAACGGAGGACATGCGGTATAATCTGAGCTGCGGATAGCCCCTATACTAGATCATCCACCGTTAGGCTCCGTGATGACATGCACCCTTCCCCTTACAGAGCATGCTAGGCATTTACTGCCGCACAGTCATTCAGCACGCCGAGAATGCTGCGGCAAGTCGCCGAACCATCATCCCTTAGTACGGCACGGCTAGACTTTGCAGCTGCATATGCATCTCGTAAGCCTATGCCTTGTTTCTGCTCCCACACATTTCTTATCTGCGGAACCATTGTGTTGCACATTTAGCCAATACAGAGGGCTGCCTTGCATTACTAGTATGCGCTCTGAAAATTCTATAAGTAGGACACGTGTGGGAGGGTGAGAAACCGCCTCCAATGCGACGTTGTGGCGGCTTACCAGTGCTGCATAGTATTCCACATTCACACCAAAGTACCCTTTCGTAGCCAAAGACTGGTCTAGATTGCCAGAGCTGGGTAACACGACACCATCCAATAAGAGTTTGGGGGCAGACGCGTTCCTGCGCCCGGTTGGACAACAGGATCCGGTGTGGCTTACCCATCTGCGTGCAACGCTGACTGCAGCCTTGTTGGGGGGACACGAGGGAAACATGTGCCTCAAGCGTGCACAGTTGCAGATTAGGGTCTATTTTGAATATATTGCGTGGAGTGGAAATCAGGAGTCGTGGCCATGGTGTTCGTCTAAGCTTCCCCCTCCTCCAGCATTTATTAGGCTTCGTAGAAGCACCGCTCTGATCCGGCCTCTATCCTCTCTGCGTTCTCGGAGATACCACAGGCCCAGCCTACGCCTCCCCCAGACAATAGGCATCCAGCACTGAAAACCCAGTACACCATGGATCTGTGCATGTTCCCCGCGGGTTTTTCGCCCGATGGCAGCATCTCGGATTTTGTCAACGTCGAGACCTTGGTGCCTGTGCTCATCTCAGTCTCTGTCATCTTGCTCGTCTTCGCTATTATCTTTACCGCTTGTAGGCTCATCGCCAATAGGCGCAAGCTCTGGTGGAGCGATCGTAAGAACCCCCTACCAATCTCTTGCTGAGTACCTGTTCGGGCATCTTGAAGACATCGACAGCTGACGCCACCATGTTGACAGACTTTGCCGCTGTTGGGCTGTTGACATCACTTGCTCATACTGGCCTCATGTTCGCCCAAACCAGATATGCCCGCCATCAATGGGATGTAAGGGCATGTTGGTACGATGGAGAGTACACAAAGGTAAGGCTCTAAGACGCTTTGCTGCCATCCCTGACATGCTCACACTGTTGGCAGATACTGTTCTCCCAGCAAGTAATCCTCGTGTTCTCTCTATTCTTCTCAAAGGCATCCATCTTTTTGCTCTTCCAGCAGATCTTTGAGGTTCAGCGGCCCATGCTCATGGCTATACGAGGCGGTATTGTATTTACCGGCTTGATATACTTCACCAGCCTCCCTGTGGCTGCCATTCTTTCGGCCCCCCATGTCGGAGAAAGCTGGGCCAGTGTTCTGACTAGCGGAAGACCAGAGCAAGCGTTGATTTGGGGTGTTGTCCAAGCTTCTTTGGCCATTCTGCTGGATCTTTTCATTTTCGTCCTGCCGCTGCCGTCAATTTTGAGGCTCAATCTATCCACAAAGAGAAAGATTCAGCTCGTGTGCGTCTTCCTGACTGCCCTCGTGTAAGTGCTGCCTCGCTCTCAGAATGCTTCTCCCCTAATCTCAATGCAACAGAGGAGTGGTTGCCAGTGTGTTATCACTGGTGTATCGAGTTGAAGCCATCGACACCAATGACGGAACATGGCAATACACGTCTCTTGTCATCTGCAACGTTGTTGAGAACGATGTCGCCCTCATTGTGAGCAGTACGCCTGGCTTTGCCAACTTTGCAAGGCTCTATCTCTCTGAACTTGGCATCATCCGAACCATCTCCTCAACCTTCAGTGGAAGCGGCAGCAGAACAAGAATGTACAAGCCGTCGCGGGACAGGGAGGATCCGAACAGACCGAGAACAAAGAAAGACTCCAACAACGTGGGCTACCGTGAATTTGATTCAACCAGCGATACCATTGCGCTCAAGACCAATGCTTCCGCTGAAGACACCGAGAGGATCGTGCGCACCGTGGACTTCTCCCAAGAGAGTCATCACACGGCTGAGGACAAGAAGGATGCAACTCGGAGCTTTCCGAGTAGTATGTATCCTTATGGGCCCAATACTCACAATGAGTCTACTCCACCATTGGGTCTTCGCTCTCACGCAGAATTCAAGAGTTCTTCCACGGCGGAGCTTGTTTCTGGTAACCATCGCGCTTCCTAGGAGGTATATGGCTCTTCTTTGGTATCTGTGGGTACATTTGGCTGCTTTGTGGCCTGCAGATGGGCTTCGATGACAAGGTTTGAAACCTGTATTCCTGTAGTATCTATTGCATATTGTAAACGGATTTAAAATACGAGTGTTTTGGTGATCTTCGCCCTCTAACTTGGCTGCTGGCGGGACTCGTCGCGAGAAGATATTCTCAGTAGGAACGCCATGTGATGGTTGACGTAGTGAAACCTGATAAAGTTGAGTTGACATAGGAAGTGATCTTGCATAATCTAAATTTAATGGTCATCAAACAAGAGTGTCATCCTCCAAGTCGCTGGCTCCTCTCCCATCCTCGGGAATTCCCATAATCATTCTGGAATAATAACCAGGGGGCTGCTTTCGTCCCAGAGGCCCAGCTCCTTGACTCCATCCAAGCCTCGTCCAATATTCTCCGCTTCTTCCCTGATCGTTTTCCATGATGAATAATCGGTTGGTACTCGATCAGGTATCGCCTTGCCCCGAGATACAGTCCGATACATGGCTTCAGCCGCGCTCTCAGCGGAGACAAACGTCTCTCGGGTCCCGGGTGCCTTGAGCCAGGCTTCTATGAATCGAGCGGGAGTATCGGGGGCTTTATACGCAGGATGCGGCGAAAGTAAACCCAGACCTTCGCCGAGGAAGTCCGTCTTGGTGCCACCCGGCTGCATGATGCAGAGATGGACTAAGGAAAGCCGTTAGTCGCTGTATGACGCCGTACGGCAAGAAAAACTCGAGCTTACTATTCCAGTCAGGTCGGACGTCTTTGCTGATGCCCAAGGTAAACCCTTCTACGGCAAACTTGGCGGCATGATAAAACGCGTTACCAGGATAGGCGGAGAATCCGCCAACCGATGTCACGTTGAGGATCACGCCTCCTTGCTGGCCGGTCTTTGGGTTTTCATCGCGGAGAACTCGAAGCGCCTGGAGGGTTACATTGACAGTTCCCCAGTAGTTTGTTTCCATCACTGAGCGTGCCTTGGCCTTGTCCTCGGGTTGCAGGGCTGACTCTGCATCGCCAAGGAGACCAAAACCAGCGTTGTTTACAAAAACGTCGATGCGGCCAAAGGTTTTCAGTGCCGAGTCAAGCGCAGAGGCGATGGATTCCTCGTCGGTCACATCAAGGGCGACGGTGAGCACCCGCGGGCTGTCAATTGGCAGGACCTGGGCCAGCTTCGATAAGTTGCGAGCCGTCGCCACGAGGCGGTTGGTAGGGTGAGCTGCAATGAGCTTTGCCAAGGCGAGACCCATACCAGCAGAAGAGCCAGTGACTAGTTTTGTCTGTTCTTAGCAAATACGTATCGATACGAGCCGTGTCAGGGGAGATGCATACTCAGCCAGACGGCATCGGAAGGCAGGTTGTAAGGACCCTTGGACGTCATTTTTTTATCAGTCTCTGCTTTGGAGGATGAAATAGGCGATGTGCGTTTTCTTGCTCTTTGGAGTACATTGTGGGCTGAAGAGGATCCTTATATACAATGAACAGCACAAAGCCATCGGAGATATGATCATATTGTCCATGGCGGCAGGTTGATGACGCCACGGACTACCATAACCAACGATTACAAGAGTAAGAACCATGGTGGATCTGGCATGGACTTAACAGACCAAGTCCGTGTATGGCGTCAGCCACTCTAACTTATGAGACTAGTCTAAACTACCAGGACAAGGCCGATTCGATGGTTGGTCGTCCACCTTGTTTACATTTTGCGTAATGTTGCTCTGTTCGCTCCTCTTCGCATCGCAAAGACTGGAAAGAGGGTGGAGTAGATCCCGCTGAGCCAGAGAAGGGCCCTGTTTCGTCTCACATTGCTTCCCAACTGTCTCAGGTAGAAGGGGGGGTTCTCCTAATCATGAATCAACATACTCATCATTTTCGCATTCTCCGCTGCGTAAATTTTTTTCTCGTTCTTCTTTAGTTAAATTCAGTGTAATTTTCTTTGGAGGACTCACAATGAACACTGACTGGTGGTACAACGACTGCGGCTGGTACGACGACTGCGACAGCGCTCTCCGCAAATTGCATGCCGCATCCGACGAGAATAGACCTGTCGTCGCTCATGCGAAACACGTCATTCGCGAATTCTCACAATTGCAGGATGAGAATGATGAATTGGATTTCGAAAACCCCATATTCTTTACTCTGCTTAGCCCGGACTATACGGAGCGAAGCATTGCACAGGGTCTCGATGGGCTTAATCCCGCTGACCGGAGGTTTGCCCAACTCCTAAGGGATATATCGATCGATTTGTCTTTTGAGGCTTTCCTCTGTACTGCGGATATGACCGCGGATGACCCGGACGATGCCATCGAACAACTTTACTCTTTTGGGGGCCACCTGATGTGGCAGAGGAATCATTTGCCACACCACGCGAGTCGAAAGACGGGCCATGCAGTAAGTGCAAAGCACCTCCAGATACGAACCATCTCAGATTCTGACGGTGCTTGGCTATTCAGGCAATCATAATGCTTCCTACCAATTTCTTGAGCCAAATACCTTGCAAAGACGCTGAAGACCAATTGCGCTTTCTAGTCATGGCATACCATGATACTGCTAACGAAGACATCTATGATCAATTTGCACAATGTGCCCGTCAATTTTGGGGACTTGAAGAGGAAGATCGGCGGGAGAACCCAGCGGAATGCAACGCCACGGGATTGACCAAGCCACCACTCTCGCGAGAGACGGGAGGATGCGTTATCACGGCCACCACCGCCCAACGTGACTGGCGCTTACTTAGAGAGGCCATCAGCCGAGTTCCCGGGATCGTGGATCCTTGCTGTTTCGACTCGTTCCGATCCGTGGTTGTCGAACACCCAGACCCGGCTGCCCTTGGTGCCCTTGATTCCATGTAAGGAGGGTTCAGACTGATTGAATGAGCAAGTGGGCGGCTAACATTGGACAGGCTTGCCGGTGCTGTTTCATCCTTTCCCAAGGCATCCCCCATGATTGCGTCTTTCAAGATCAAGTTTGCCGGACTTGCCATGGGTTCTGACGCCCACCTCGACCCAGCAACGTATACAAGCGCACATCCCCCTTTGGTAGACTGGGCTACCACTACGATCCGCTCCGTACTTGCTAATGGCGAAGTTCCGGACCCAAAACAAGAGATTCCATGCTCAATCGTCCAGCTGGCGCTCGGCTTTAAGGACCCCAGAGCCATAATCGACAAAATGTAAGCAATGAAAGCCCGCGTGTAAGCCAGATGATGGTGAGAGTGCTAACCACCAGACTGGTTATTAGTCTCCTTCCTGGTCATGATTATGCACCGGACGTTGGATTCCTTATCAAAGTCTTGGGTGCACTCCGAGGCATCGGTTTGGAAAACCAAGTGACCCCGGCAGCATGGACCGACATGTATCATCACATAGCCGACGTTTTCTTGTCGGTGCTCACCCTCGAACTTGGTCAACGGTCTCCCCTAAATTACAAGCGTATGTTGAATGGCACGGCGGCTCGGGTCATGGCCAAGAATCTGGTGGAATATCTGCAGCCTGCAGGCTTGGTTGAGATTCTAATGACACTTCTACATATGGGTGGCGCCGCAGATTATCAGGTGGCATTCCTGCTGGATTCCATCAACATGGTCGCTCACACCTTCAGTGGTGATGAGCTCGGTACATTCTGGATACCGTTTGTTGCCCAGCTGGCGCCCCGTCTTGAATTCCTGGGGACCTTGGTCAGAACCTCTCGCTACTAGCAGCTCTATCTGACTATATTTCAGTCGTTTATCAGGGAGGAATTCAACTGACTACACCTCAACTACAAGATGTAGTGTCCCGCCTGCAGCTTGAGCTTGTTGAGTATCAGTCACCGGCAGGTTCCGCTGTGTTGCACAAGGCGCGGGGCAGGTTCGAAAACTCTTCTGCCCAGGCTGAACCGAGAGGGCAAAAGCGGAAGGCGAGTGGCTCTCCAGAGGGCACAAAGAGCAGGGCTTCAATTAGGGTGGCAGGATAAAGGCTCATGGAGGTCTTTCAAGCCCTTCAGAAAGTGTGGAACAATGCCCGCTGGACGGTCGTTCCTCGGACATTAACAAGATATTTTTGGACTCAGCAAGGCATCAACATTAAAAGGAATCAGGTCTTTGGCGCATTAAACATGTGTGATATGTGAAGATGTAGGAATGACGCAGGCTATACTTTACAGGAATTATCATTCGGTTACTGCGCTTAACTCTCAGTTCATACATGGCGTATATTCGCGTTGAGGCTACTGGGTTGCTGGTGAGCAAGTTGGCATCGCTTGCAATGACGCCGTGGAAGTTGCATGGTATCCAGGTTGCAGGCGCAGTCACCGAAACCATGGCCGGTGTTGGAAGGCCTCGCCACGATATCGGCCCGTCTTGTAAGTGCGCCGGGGACGACTAGACGAGATTCGGGAGAATGGAGTGGAAGATCCGTAGTCAAAGATGGAAACGACGATGGACAGATGAGAAGCTATTCGAGGACTAGCGGAGTCTCCTGTAGGAATGGGATGGATGTTGAGGGTCCAAGAATCCGGGGTCGATGGTGCCGGGCCGATCGGTTCGGCATATACCTGGCATCATCGTCACACCATGACAAGGAGAATGCCGAGAGGGAAGAAGCACAGCGAATCACATGCCTGATGCTTTGGTGCGTGGCATCCGAGGAGACTTGGGTCTGAAGGGCCGAATCCTACGCTGAAATGGGGCGGTGCCGATGCAGGTGCAGGCGCGACAGGGCAGGAAATTTGGCAGATGGGAGCTGGGCTAAGCTGTAGGTAGCAGGTAGATCGACTAGGCCGGGCGGTCTTTGCATGTTTGGGGGTTGGGCTTCGGTTATGGCGCGTGTTTGTTTGTGCGTGTGCGTGGTGCGTGTCGTGGTAGAATGGAGATTGGACATTACCTGTACTCCGTAGACGTTGGGCCAAATGTAGGTGGGCAGGTAACCCCGTGGGGCAGGCAGCTGGTGGTGCAGGTGCTACGCGAGGCAGCTGCTTCCCTCGGCTCTGCCCTGTCACGGGCCATGTCCAATCTCCACTCGATCCTCATGCCCTCAAGGTGCCTGAACCATTCACTGTCAATTCTCCTTCCCACCCCAGACGCTCACCAACCAGTTGCAGACAACTTTGACCACGCAGCGAATCGCCAGCTTCAATGGCACGCGGCCATCTCTCTAGAGACGGGCCGATCTCGACACAGCCAGCCAATCATAATTCGCCCTCCATGCCCGCCGCCTCCAGCTCGTCTCTCGTGTCGCGCAGCTTAATTTCTTCAGGCCTCGGCGGGCAACGCCACGCCATCATCTCCCTTCCACAAGATTGCCAGTCGAGCCAGTCGGCCACCACCAAGGCTCTTTGCCCCTGGCTATGACGACCTTCCCTAGCTAGCTTCGACCTCACACTCCTCCGCCTCTAGCCTTGATGCCATGATGCGCCAGGGTCCCGATTCGGCCCCATTGTCTGTCTAGGTCATCTTGCCATCGTGGGGATCTTGTCCCCGAGTGCGGGGAACTATTCTCGTCGGTAGGATGTGAAGAAGTATATAAAATGAAGCTGTCGCCGGAGCTTCGAATCACCATCATCAGCATCATCCTCCTCATCCTCGTCCTCTCTCTTCAGTCCGCCGGTCTATCCTTTGGCATTCACAACGCCGCTATGATTGCGAAGTCCTTCCTCGGTACCGCCACCGCCGCGCTTGCGCTTGTCCTTGGCCTTGGCCAGGCCGAGCCTATCAACCGCTTGCGAGGCCGTGCCGATCTTGAGGACTTCATCGCCGCGCAGAGCGACATCTCCATCGCAGGCGTTCTCGCCAACATTGGCGCTGACGGATCCAAGGCCCCAGGTGTTCCTCCTGGCGTTGTTGTTGCCAGTCCCTCCCGCTCCGATCCTGACTGTAAGATCCTAATATCCGCCCCCCAGCGAGCCGATCCTAACCGGTAAACAGACTGGTACACTTGGACCCGAGATGCTGCCTTGACCTACAAGGCCCTCGTTGAGCGCTTCATCGCTGGCGACTCGTCCCTGCAGAGAAAGATTGATGAATATGTTTCAGCTCAGGCTCAACTGCAACAGCTCGACAACCCATCAGGTGCTGCAAGGGGCGCTGGCCTCGGCGAGCCCAAGTTCCTAGTTGACCTTACACAGTTCACTGGCTCTTGGGGCAGGCCCCAGCGTGACGGCCCTCCTCTGCGTGCCACCGCCCTGATCCTCTATGCCAACTGGCTCATCCAGAACGGTCAGCGCGACAAGGCTGCTCAGCAAGTCTGGCCCGTCATCTCTCTTGATCTGGCCTACACGGTGCGCTTCTGGAACTCTACCGGCTACGACTTGTGGGAGGAAGTCAATGGCTCCTCTTTCTTCACCATTGCCGCCTCCCACCGTGCTCTGGTTGAGGGCGCTGCTCTTGCTGCGGAACTCGGCCAGACCTGTGACGGGTGTGCCAGCAACGCACCGCGAGTCCTGTGCTTCGCGCAGAGCTTCTGGGTCGGCAGCTACATCGACTCCAACATCAACGTCAACGATGGGCGAACTGGTCTTGATGCAAACTCGCTACTCTCCTCTCTGCACACTTTCGACCCCGAAGCCAACTGCACAGATGCCACCTTCCAGCCATGCTCAGCTCGGGCCCTCTCCAACCACAAGGCTGTCGTCGACTCATTCCGCGCTGAGTATGCCATCAACCGCGGCATTCCTCAGGGTCGGGCTCCTGCTATTGGTCGATACAACGAGGATGTCTACTACAACGGCAACCCATGGTACCTCACCACCCTGGCGGCCGCCGAGCAGCTGTACTCTGCCGTCTACCAATGGGATCGTATTGGTTCGATCACTGTGAACCAGCTCTCTCTGCCCTTCTTCCGCGACTTGGTGCCGTCCGTGTCAACAGGCACTTATGCCAGTGGCAGCAGCACCTACAACTCGCTCGTCAATGCTGTTCGCACGTATGCCGACGACTTCATCGCCAAGGTTCAGCAATACACGCCATCCAACGGCGCCTTGGCTGAGCAATACGACCGCAACACTGGTGCTCCCCTCTCTGCTAGGGACTTGACCTGGTCGTACGCCGCCTTCTTGACAGCTATCGAGCGTCGCAACGGCACCGTGCCTCCCACCTGGGGTGAGGGCTCAGCGAACACGGTCCCCAGTGTCTGCACTGGTACGCCCTCCTGCAACTCGCGTATCACATTCAACGTGCGTGTTACTACTGTTCCGGGTGAGGACATTTATGTTGTCGGCGGCCTTACTCAGCTCGGCAACTGGAGTCCCTCGAATGGAGTGGCTCTGAGCGCTTCGCGGTACACTGCCAACGACCCCCTGTGGTATGTCGAGGTTAACATTCCTGCTGAGACTGCCTTTGAGTACAAGTACATCAAGGTGAGGGGGAACACCGTGTCGTGGGAGAGCGATCCTAACAGGCGCTATACTACGAGCCAGGGATGCAGCAGCAGCGGAACTGTCAACGACGTGTGGAGGTAGATGATAAAAAGGGTGGGCTTTTAGCAGCGCAAGGTTAGAAAAGTGGCAGATTTAGTGGTCAATGTCAACATTCACACAGATGCTTCACGATTATGCATCGTAAATAGTCGATCCTGTTGTGCTCGAGATTCTATGATCATCTTCAAGGAGATGATGTATTGACGTTTGATGAAAGCCCAGCCAAACCGAGGCGCGGCGCATGAAACATGCTACCTTCAGAATAAGCTATTTCTTTCATCAATATTGTCCAATTTTCTTCTTCTTTTTTACCATATCCTTCATCGCAACTGGTCCTGCAGCAGTCCTACATGAAGGGGAGCCACGCTTCAGCCACAGGAAGCTCAGGATGAGGTCAGTAGGGCAGGGTACGTACATTCATAGAACCATTGGAAGTGGGCTGCGGTACATTTGGAACAGGTTCTCCGAGCTGATATTTCCTTCAACGGCCATTTCCCATGTACTCCTGCACAGAGCCCCGCCGCAGAGGTACAGCTCGCTCCCAAACACGCACATAGGGTACCTCCCCCCAAGTACCGCCTAGTAGAGCCCCCCATGACAAGCGCGGCCCTAACTTTTTTCGCCCACACAAAAAAATTATCCCAATTTTTGCCGGTGAGCGCTTCACACGGTTCCCCAAGCTGGGCTTTAGGTTTTCGCAGCCAAAGTCGTAGCGCCTAGCCACCCCTCGAGACCTCTCTTGAACCTCTTTTCCGCTTTTTTCTTCCCTCTCCCTTCACTTCTTCGCATCCGCGCCTCGACTCCCGTCCCCTGCATCACCCGCGTCGCTAGTTGTTGCCGCAATGTCTGAGCAATTGATCCTCAAGGGCACCCTCGAGGGCCACGTACGTTCTGCTGCCCGCCTCCTACCCCCCCTCCCTCTCGCGAAGAATCGCCTATCCCACACAGACGACGTCGGCCGTGATGCAGATGCTGCTGCTGGTGGGACGGGCACTTTGCAGATAGCAACACACACACACTTTGGCATAGGAGACCGTGAGACTGACTGTCGGCACAGAATGGCTGGGTCACCAGCTTGGCTACCTCCATGGAGAAGTACGTTGTCGACTTATCCCCCTCCTGCCGCCCCCCCCCCCCCCAGCTTGGATGCCTCAGTCCTCGCTGGCTGGTGGCCTGGCGGCAACACGGACGTCGAGAAAAAAACTAATAAATTTGCAGCCCCAACATGCTCCTGTCCGGCTCCCGCGACAAGACTCTGATCATCTGGAACCTCACCCGCGACGAGACCCAGTACGGCTACCCCAAGCGATCTCTGCACGGCCACTCCCACATCGTGTCGGACTGTGTCATCTCCTCTGATGGCGCCTACGCCCTGTCCGCCTCTTGGGACAAGACCCTGCGTCTGTGGGAGCTCGCCACCGGCACCACCACCCGCAGCTTCGTCGGCCACACCAACGACGTCCTCTCCGTCTCCTTCTCCGCCGACAACCGTCAGATCGTCTCCGGCTCCCGCGACCGCACCATCAAGCTGTGGAACACCCTCGGTGACTGCAAGTACACCATCACCGACAAGGGCCACACCGAGTGGGTTTCCTGCGTCCGCTTCAGCCCCAACCCCCAGAACCCCGTCATCGTCTCCAGCGGCTGGGACAAGCTGGTCAAGGTACGTGAAAAATCTGCTACTGGAGAATCCCGGCCCCATGGAGAGAGTCACCCACATGATGTTTTGCAACACAAGTATTTGCTACTTCAGAGCCCTCTGGGCCATGAGACAAACCATTTCACCATTGCCCTGATTCCATAACGACTCTCTCCATGCTTTGGCCATTGCCTCCAGCAACCGCTCTTCTAAGCAAAAAGCAACACAAAAAAAGAAGAAGAAAATTGTTCTAACGACACAATAGGTATGGGAGCTCTCCACCTGCAAGCTCCAGACCGACCACATCGGCCACACCGGCTACATCAACACCGTCACCATCTCCCCTGACGGCTCCCTCTGCGCCTCCGGTGGCAAGGATGGTACCACCATGCTCTGGGACCTGAACGAGTCCAAGCACCTCTACTCGCTCAACGCCAACGACGAGATCCACTCCCTCGTCTTCTCCCCCAACCGATACTGGCTGTGCGCTGCCACCGCCAGCAGCATCATCATCTTCGATCTTGAGAAGAAGTCCAAGGTTGATGAGCTCAAGCCCGAGTTCACCTCGGTCGGCAAGAAGAGCCGCGACCCCGAGTGTGTCAGCCTGGCCTGGTCCGCCGATGGCCAGACCCTCTTCGCCGGTTACACCGACAACATCATCCGCGCTTGGGGTGTCATGTCCAGGGCATAAAGAACCCATCTGCATGAAACCTTTTGCAACGGGAGATGGCTGGGTCGCCCACAGGTTGCTGAAAAAGAAACGTGCGGTGCGATCCGGGGGGAAAAGGAGGCCGATAGGGATGAATGATGACCTCCTGGTGAAGCGACTGCAAGGAAGTGGTAGATCATGGTGGGGCGTCAAATGGCTGGCTTCCTCGTTTTGGTCTTTATCGATGCAATGAAACCCCGGGGGGACAAATCATCAAATGTGACGAGGGCATGACGCATTGCTGGCTTATAGGTAGCCTGCCTGGGCACTGGGCATCATGCTCTGTTCCAACACAAAAGGACACTTTTTTTTCCAATGACTCGTGGTGCCATGGTGATTGATCCAAGTGAATGTAAACGGCTCTACCGCGCAAGTCAGGCCGCGGGTATCTGAATGAGATCTAGAAACTGTTGCCGGTTCATGGCATGCTTAGCTAGATGCTAGCAAGTCCCGAACCTACTGAGCTTCTATGTATCAACCGACATTGCTCTCCTAACCAGCTCTGTCAACCCAGAGTATTGCTGGCCCAACTACGATCACTTGCACGAAACACTTGCAGCGTGCTGTGTAAGCAAAGGACGAAGCAAAATCATTGTATTCAATAGCATCTAAATCAACCTGTCTCCATGTCTTTCCAAGAAACGATACCCAGAGCCGCCCTTAGATGGGAGGGTTGGCGTTCTCGATGAGCATCTCGAAGTAAGCCTGGTTCCACTGGCCAGCCTCGGGAGAAGGCTTAAAGGCATCCTCCAGACCGCAGAAAGAGTCGTAGCGGACCGCAGATGTGTCGCTTGTGCCGTCAGACTCACCGCCGGGCTTGACCCAGACAAAGGCGTCAGTGAGGCTATCGCCTGTCTCGCTTGTGGGACGGGGACCGAAGCCAGCATCAACAACGTTGCACCAGTCACCCCACTCAAGACGACCGCCTGGGTTGCCGGAGCGGCCAGTGTCGACAATGGCGTGGTTGGGCATACCGGCAGTCGCGAGGGCAGCGCCGAAGAGCGTCACGTACTTCTGCTCGTTCTGGGCCGCGTTATACTGACCATCCGGGTCATTGGCGAACTCGCCAGGCTCGGCGTCCCTGCGTATAGACAAGCGTTAATTGCGATTCTTCTTCCACAACGAAGTGGAAAGAGGTGGCGTGGAAGAGGGTATACGCACCACTGGTTCCAGCCAGCAACGTTGGTGGCAAAACCACGGAGCTGCGAGGGGCTACCGGCAGCCTTGTAGACGTCGGCAAGCTCCTCAGCGCCGGGCCGAAGGTTGTCATTCCAGCCAAGCCAGCCGCCGTGCCCGGCGTCGACATACATGACGACATTAGGGAGGTTGAGCTTCTTAAAGGCGTAGGCGACTCCCTCGCGGTATCCAGCGGCAGCTTGCTGGCAGTTGGTCTGGTCAATGTTGGTGACAAGGTTAGGGAGCGAGTCGGGCTCGATGACAAGCGCAAAGGCTGTGTTGGAGTATCTGGTGATGAGCTCGGCGAGGACTGGTTGCTTCATGTTAGCAATCTGGCCTTCCGTCCGGAGGTGAGAGGTGTTTGCATACCATCGATGTACTCGGTCTTGTAGCGATCGATCTCGCCGACGGCGAGCTCACCGTTGGAGGCCTTAGCAGCACAGTCACGACCGGGAAGGTCATAGACGACAAGACCAAAGATATGGTCGCAAGGCACACCCTCCAGCGCGGGCTCGATACGCTCAATGTTGGCAATAGTATCGCTACACACAAGTCAGCGTCACAACAACCCGTATTTACGGGTCACAACGTACGCCCAGAGGAACGTTCCAATATCAGCAACGCGCAGAGCAGCCTCTGCAGCCTCGCCGCTCATCTCGGCAGCGGCGGCCTCGACCTCGGCGCGATAGAAGGAGTTGGGGTGCAGCGTATACTGCGTCCAGACGTTGGTCGAGGCGTCGAGCTCGACGGGCGACTCACAGGCGCCGGGGGCCTGGCGAGGCGTGCCGGCCTTCTTGATGGTGTCGGCGGGGGCGCCAATGGCACCGGCCGCAAAGGCCACGAGGGTAGCAGCAGACAGCTTCATGGTGTCAATGAGGGAAAAGAAGGAGGGTGATGAGGATGGGTTGGCGCTGGTCGAGTTGCTTGCTGAGTTCCTGTCTTACACCTCGTGGATATTAACGAGGTTTATATACTCTCCACAACTCCTCAGGGAGGCCCTACTTCCCGTGGGATTCGGAGAATGAGCCCAATATCGGCCATCCTTGATTCTCGAGGTTGTAACGCATCGTCAATCCGGGCAGGAGATCCCGTCTTCCCTTGGATGCCAGGAGATTGAGCCTCCGAGGTTAGCAACACAGCCAATATCATTGCTTCTCCTCACCTGGGCCTTCTCCTCTTCTCCTCGTCTTGCCGCATGCCGTTGGGGATATTACAACCTCCCCTAGCTTCCGAGACAACCCTGTCCAATGGCCTTGTCCGGGCGGTAGGAAGAAAGCAAGGTAGGAATCTGCCAGCGGGTGGCCAGCCTCACCTCCTCATTTGCCAATGACGATGACCACCAACGGACTCAAGCGATGGTTAGCCGCCTCCCCTCCCCCTCTGCTTCTCCTCCCCAGGGAGGCGAGAGGTACTTCGGTGCGGAGAAGACTAGTGGCGCGGGATCTCTTCCTTGACTTATTCGGGCGTGGCCTGAGTCGACAATGGCGGTTCGCAACGAGGAGGTTGTTTAAACTGCATATAGTACCATGTAACTGCCGGGTCTGAAGGTGGGATTGGAGGTCCTGGTGTTGTGGAGGATCGGGTTGTCTGAGTGGTTGGCGTGCCTTGGTCTGGCATACTTCGGTTCATAGTTCGGGTTCTGGGATGGTGTCAATCTGCCTTGTTGTCGACCCAACGTCGGCGTTTCCCTGCCTGCAATCAAGTTGCTCGGAGACTACCCGGACATAGTCCTCCTCTGTTGCTCTTCTCCTCCATGGACTTCTCCTCCTCCCCGGCGACTCCCATGATTGGGCTGCGCTCAATTCGGTGTTGTCACTCTGTGACAAATGCAACTTGGAGGAAGCAATCAGCGTCAAGGGCAAGCACACATTCTTGCCGCAACTGCAACTCAAAAGTTCTCGTGAGACCTCCAGCGTCGAAAAAAGGGTAAGCGTGGGAGCGGCTGTTGGAGACTGGGCAGCCCTTCTTTATTAGCCGTACCGGATGACAGAGTAGAAATAATCTACTCTGGCTGATCATTGCTTCTTATATCGGCCTATGCCCCCCTCCGCGAATTGCAAGTGACATGCCCGGAAATGGTAGATGTGAGCCTGCGCGTCCAATGGCAAGTTGCAGGCTAAATGACATTCCGTCATGCCTCCTCATATAAGCGTGAGCAGCCAAGGCGTATTTGAAGACGGCCAAGACCCTTTCCAGTGAGGCCAAGAATTGATGTTCCTTCGAGAGATAAGCCAAGCGTCGAACAAGGGAAATGTGAAAGAGTTGCGTCCTGACCGTTTGCCCATCTCATGGCATCATCCCGCGGCCTATGCAGCTCCGCCGAGTCAAGCCCGCTCAAGTCGATCAGCAACACATCATTGCCTTGTTCAGACCGGAATCAACTTTCAGTGCGACACTAACAACAGCTCATCACAGCTTACATGAAACGGCTCAATATCTCGACGGTATGCGCCTGCTCGGAGCACTCTCTGTCGTCGGGCTCCGTCCGTTCAAAAAGGAGCATGCGATTCCGCCGTCGGGACGAATATGCGAGACGATACAATTGCGTCATTCATGAGGCGGGGGGCGCGTCGGGCAGCATCACCATGGCCTCTGGTGATGAGCGTGTAGCAGGGTGTGCAAAGGGCAGTTTCAATTTTGTCGCTTAGTCTTGCAGCCGTGAGCCGATCCTCCAACCTCCAGCCCGCCCAGCAAAGAAATTCCCGTATCATACATGCATCCCCGGTCTATACACAGATCTGCATTTTGGCATTTCGCCGAGCCATATGGGCGTGTGTAGCTCCAGGAGCCGTCACGACCGCTTTTCTGTACTCGTCCTTCTCAAGTCTTGGCTTACCACTTTTGTGCCCGAATGGCATAATCCCACTTTGCGAGGCCCAGAGTTTACATGAAGGGAGGCAGCGCGAAGGGGTAGCCAGAGTTCTTAATCTTGAAGATGCTCAGCAGGAAGCTGTACAGCAGGAAGATCAAAACACTCCAGCCGATAACAGCAGCCTGCTGAGACTTGGCGTCGGCAATGCGAGACACCTTGGCCGCGAGGGAGATGGCGCAAAAGGACAGGATACCGTCTAGAAACCGTTAGTCGCTCGCACCCAAGCATCATCAGCCCGGAATACATACAGATAGCAGCCACCACCTGGGTCTCAAGTCCGTACTGGCTCTGGAAGTTCCCAGAAAAGTAGCTGATGCCACCCTTGCCGTCGCCAGCGACGTACGGCACCTTGCGAATGTGGTTGAACATGTGGCCGCTGGTGAAGAGGAGGATCGAGATCAAGCTGACCGAGGCCCAGACGTTGCGGCTCTGAACAATCGGCAGCACATAGGGCCAGGCCGTCGCGCCCACGGTGATGGCACCGAGGAAGAGTGTCATGCCGGTAGCCCAACGCATCCAGTTGATCGGTCGCTTAACGGAGGGGTGGGGACGGTCGGGCAGGTTTCTAGCGAGCCAGTCGTGAATCTGCTCAGCAGAGGCCGGTCTTATTTCAATTAGAAAGGTCCCATGTTCTTGTGGCATGTATGGAAGCTTACCCTCCAGTGAAGTCGTATCGAATGGGCTCTGCGGAGGCAGCAGCGTGAGGGCCGTGGGTGGGTGGGAAGAAGAAGAGGACGGGAGCCGTTTGCAGTCCGAACTGTCGTCGCTGTTAGTCCCGATTCACGTGCACTATAGGCGTGTAGAAGAGCTTACAGAGAGGAAGACTTCCCTGCCATCCGAGAAATCCAGTGTGCCGAAGAGCAGTCTTGATTCACCCTTCTTGTCGCCCCGGTGCCAGCTGTTGGCGAGCAGGTCCCACTCTGGCTTGAACTGCTGGCACAGCACACAGCCGAAGCGTGCCTCCTGGGCAGTCAGCAGTACAGCGGCCGAGTAGTCTCGAGGAGTGGACGTCAAGGACTTGTAAGTGGTCTCGCTGAGCTTTAAAGGCCCCGTGGCCTTGGACTTGGTGAAGAAGTCATCGAATCGCTCGGCCGAGTTCTTCTTGGCGGCCAGCGAGCCAGCAAAGAGCAATGAGACTGATAGGAGAGTCGAAAGAAAGCGCATTGTGGCGTCGGGCGAGCTCTCGTTACGCCAATTGACAGCTTGAAGTTGAGGGTGCTGGAGAGTATCAAGGAAGCCACAAATGGACAGTGTCTTGAAGCTGAGGTGGCCTTCCCAGATAGGTACTTAGACAGATGTACTGTTGCTACTAAATTTCTGCAGAAAGGTACTATGCCCCTGTGCCGCATAAGTACCGCAAGCTCCACGTCAACCGTCCAGCATCGCCAGGTAAGCTCTGGGGTAGAGGAGCGATTATGTAACCCAGCCTGCCAACAGTATCACGTGGAGAGGATGACGCCGGAACGTGCGCTATACTTTAATGGGTATTCTGTTTATCTGTGTACCAATGTGGGTGGGCAAAACACACCCTCGTCCCATCCCACCATACAACACTCACATATAGCATCATTCTCTTAGCAGAAGGGATTGTCCGGATTCCGCTCAACAACAGAGGCATAGTCGGGCATCACCAACTATCATTGCAGTGCCAATTACTGTAGCCTTACGACCTCTACTAACCCACAGCACGCGTCCCGACACGCTATCATGGCGCTCGACTCTAGCGAGGTGCGCGGCTCCACGTGAAAGCATCGACCCAGGCATGTTTGCATCGCTGACAGCTTCCATAGCGCGTATCGCTCATCCACGATCTCGACATGAAGCATCAGAAGGGTCTGCACAAAACCGACCTGGTCGCTCGCGATGAAGAAGCCCGCCGCATTAAGATCCGCGCCTTGACTCTACGGGACGAGAACCAGCGACTCAAGGACAAGCTTCTCCAGAACGAATCTCGATGCAAGTTTCTAGAGAAGAAGCTGGTACGGGAGAGGACGGCGTCGGAAGAGAAGAGCACAGCCGCATCTTCGCAGGAAGCTCGACTCAAGAAGCAGGCTACAGAGCTGGCCAACCTCAAGGTCAGCGGGATCGCCGATTGAGGCTTCGCTGGGCCGTAGCTAACTCATCTCTAGGCCGAGGTTGAATCTCTGAACAACGCCGTGCAGGACTCTGGCAAGGCGCTGCAAGAAAAATTTGCCCTTTCCCGGGAGCTAAACCGGTTAAAACCTGAGATGGAACACCTGCAGTCCCAAATGGCAACTTATCAAGCCGTCATCGCCGAAAAGAACGATTTGCGCCGCCAGCTCGACTCGCTTGAGGTCGAGCTCGAAAACGAGAAGCGATCGAAGCAAAGAGCACGAAACAAAGAAGAGAGCGCTGCTCTTGAGGAGCTCAGGTCTCAGCTGGATGACGCTGAAAAGCGCCTGGCCACGGAGAAACGAGAGCGCGAGAAGATGGCAAAGGAACACGCCAAGGAGCTTGCTGAAGTCACAGGACAGAATGAGAGGCTAGACGAGCGCATCTCAACGCTCAAGTCGAAGCTCAAAAATACCCAGACCGACCTCAAGGAGTCGCAGGCTGAGCTGGAAAAGTGCCGTGCAGAGCTCCGCGCCGCGCAGTCCTCTCTACGAGGAGCGGAGACTAAGACGACCAAGTCAGTCGCGATCAAGCCGCCGAGTAAAAAGCGCGGCGCGCAGGAGATCAGCATCGCCGACATGACAATCGGCACACCCGGAGTCGATGATAACAAGCGAGCCGCTGCTAAGAAGAGAGGAAACGACCTTTTCCTAGGAGAGAAGTCCACCTTTTCCATCACACCTTTCCTGAACCGCACCAAGAATATGGCGGACGACAGCCTCGATCCTAGGTCTCCCATAGACTCCACAATGGCGAGCAACGAGCCCGTTGTAGAGGCTGAAGAGGCTGAGACTACCGCCGAGTCAGTAGAACCTGCAGAGGAAGCTGATTTTCAACCCATGCACGCGAAGCTCAAGGCGGCGGCGACGCAGGAGACAGCAAAGCCTCGAGGAAGGCCGCGCAAGGCTCTGGGTGAATCAGTATCCAAGAAGAAGAACATGGCTGCGCAACGTGCACAGTCTGCGGTCAGTAGTGCTCTTGAAAAGGTTGCCGAAGAGCCGTCGACGGAAGGGCAGGAGAACCAGTCAAGTTCATCCATTGCCAAAGAAGTTCAGCCATCCTCCAAGAAGACGGCAATGCCCCCTCCTCCTCTGCCAGTCAAGGCTCTTGCCGCTGACGCCGATGGAAAGAAGAAGCGACGCAAGCTGCTTGGTGGCGCCAATAAGACGATCTTGGAGGAGGACGAGGGCGATGCTGCTCCTCGCCCTGTCAAGGCCCAGCTTGGGCCAGGTCGGAAACTCAAGGCACCTCTGGGTGGTCTGAATAACGCTTTTGCTGGTAAGACGTTCTCGCCACTCAAGCGTGACAGACGTGGAATTGGCGCAAGTTTCCTCGTGTAAATTCGCGTTGAAAGCGACCAATGTGTCAATTTCGTACGTGGATATGTTGTACATTTAAAGCATTGCTGGTGTTGGGGATATCATGTTTGGGATATTGGCGTTTGGTTATTCATTTTTGCATGGTTAGACGATTGCCGCGTGGTCAATGACAGAACAGGATTGACGAATTACTAAATGTCGGTGAACTGAATATCTCTGGTTGTATTCAATTGAATTGATTCGATTCCAACTTCTGGGCGAAACATTCTGCTCCTAATCACTTGGTGGTCGTTTGAAGACGTACTCTGGCGATTGAGGCCATCCAGGGTAGCTGGTGTGGAGCACAAGATGTATGTAGATGCAACCATCCCTGCAAAAAGCTAGCTTTTCCGTGCGTTAAACCTCCAAGCCGTAAAACACCTAAACATGACATTGCTTGACTGAAAGATTTATTATTCACTTTCTCTTTTTTTCTTAGTAGGAAATCTTCTAATCCTTAGCTTGGGCCCTAGATGGGCTTCTCACGAGCGATGCCTTCCATATACAGCAACCCCCTCTGTCTCCTCCTGTCAAGCCTGTCGCACTCTCAAACCCCTTTATTAAGACCGACGATATGGTGTCGCGCAGCCTCTGGTTCCACGAGATGGAAGATGCGGCAGAAAGGGGACCCTTACGCGCGCGAGGCCAAGGTCCAGGGACTGAAAAGCAGAGCGGCTTTCAAGCTTCTAGAAGTACTCAACCAAGCCTCACTATGATGAATGATGCGCTGACACTTCCTTTTCTCCCAGATGGATTCCAAATACAGGCTGTTCAGGCCGGGACAGACTGTCATTGATCTGGCATGTTTGACAAAGGGCAATTTTCATGACGGCAGCGCTGGCTAACACCATCCTAGGGCTATGCTCCTGGAAGCTGGTCTCAAGTTGGTCCCGCAGCTCATCAGAATGCGGCTCATGCGCTGATGCTTCATAGGTCGCCTTGAGCAAGACGAAGCCTCGAGGCCGCGTGATTGGAATCGATCTTATCCCGGCGCAACCGCCCCGCGGCGTGGCGACATTTCAAGGCGACTTCCTCTCACCATCCGTGCAAAAAATGGTCAAGAACTTCATCGTCGAGTCTCACCGGCAGCGACCTCGCGTCCAAGATTCCGCAGAGACACCAGACTCCCAGGAACCCACCGAAGAGTCCGAGGCACTTGACCAGCCTAGTTACATCGACATGGAGCGTCAGGAGACGCACACAGAAGAGGTGTCGGCCGCAGAGCAGGTCGATTCGCCATTGGTAGATGTATGCTTCTGTTGGCCCATGCCCATCTCAGAGCCCACTGCTGACGGAGCTGACGCGCTGCAAGGTCGTTCTAAGTGACATGTCAGAACCCTGGGTGCAAACATCGTTCGGGTCGAGCAGCTTGAGTAATATGTATAACAGGCTGATGAACACGAGCGGCCACGCTTTTCGCGACCACGCCGGCAGCATGGTGAGTTTCGCACTTGTCCATGAGACTCGGAGATGATCCACAGTGTGCTAAAATGTTTGCGTGCTAGGATCTCTGCAATGCCGCCCTGCAGTTTGCGAGCGACACGCTGCGTCCTGGCGGACACTTTGTGTGCAAGTTCTACCAGGGCGCCGAGGATAAGAAGCTGGAGCTTAAGCTCAAGAAACTGTTTGGCAAAGTTCACAGGGAGAAGCCGGATGCTTCCAGAAGTGTAAGTTGTTGATATCCTAACTGCCGTGTAGAGGTGTTGACACTGGGACAGGAAAGCAAGGAAGCATATCTCATAGGACTCCGGCGAAAGGAGGGCGTCTTCATAGAGGAATCTTAATTTTTGTAATCTATTGTATTGGTTTCCTTCATGTGTTCACGGGTGGGGGAGTGAGGGACAAGTCACAGATGGGAAAGCGTTGGGTTGTGCTCGGTCCGTTGATCATTTGCCAGAAGTCATGAAGAAATTTTTTTGATTCCCTGTCACGCCAGTCCCATGCAAGACCTATCCCGCAAAGTAGCAGGCAGGTATCAATTGCCCAATCCGTGACCGTAACAACCGTGGCAGACCGCTCATAAACACATTCCAGCACCTTAGACCTTGAAACCACGAGACCTTCTGCGACCACGGGCACGCTCGAACTTGCGGCCCTTGGACTCGACGTAGGGTTTCTGCAGGTAGACACGTTAGATGCTGGCGCGCCAAGAATAGAGGGAAGCTGAGGGGGAGGATCCCGACGTACCTTGTGCTTGTGGGGACCGAAGCCGAAGTGCTTGACGGCCTCACGGGCGTTCTTGGGGCCACGGAGGATCAGGGTGTTGCTGCCGGTGGGGGCACGCAGGGCAAGCTGATCGAGGGTGATGGCCTCGCCGCCGGCGGCAACAATGCGGGCACGGGCGGTGGCGGTGAATCGCAGGGCAGCGACGGTCAGCTTGGGGAAGACAAGCAGACGGTTGTCGTCGGTGACGGTGCCGACAATGACGACGGTGCGCTTCTCGTCCTCGACGGTGTTGGCCACGATGCGGGACAGCGACACGGGGGGTCGGTTGATCTTCGACATGAACAGGCGTCGCAGGACGACCTTGTTGAAGGAAGACTCAGTGCGGCCTACACATATCGAAGAAAAAATATCGTGTCAGAAATTTGCCAACTCGCACCATTGAGATGGGCTTTCGGGGAGGGAGCAACGTACGAGCCAGGAAGCGGTAGAGCTTCACCAGGAGCTTGAGGTAGACATTGTCGCTCTTGGGGGCCTGGCGGTGGGTGGCCTTAACGTGGTGGCGGTCGAGATCGATACCTACAGGGTGAAAGCTCATCGTCAGCCACTAATTCAGGCATGCTCAAGTAGGGTATTCGTCTCATGGCAGACGCCCTTTTGTCATATCTCAGAGCAAAAGGGCGAGGCCGAGAACGAATCGCCTAGGCCGCAGGAAGTTTGCAACACGGCGATGGATGCCACACACACCATCTCTCTCTCCCCCTCGTCCAAATTTCTCTCTGCACTCTTTCGAGAAATCGCAGCGAGAGGACGACGAGGATCGACGAGAGAAGGTGCCGCGTTTCCATCTACCGTGTTGCAATCTTCCCACTCGCACACAGCAGGCTGGGCTTTTCACGTACCCATGGCGGCGGTGGTCGCTCGGAATTCGTTGGGCGATGGTTGGTGATGGTCGGGTTGGTGGTTGTCGACTGGGGAGGCCGAGAAAACTGATCTCGAGAAAATTCCTAGGGCTTTGGTAGCCGCGCCACTCGTGGTTGGTGGAGCGTGCGAGCACAAAAAGGCGGTCAATGTGGGCAATTAGGGCAGAATAAAGAAATCCACTCAAAGGTGGAGAAGTGTGGAAATGCTGGAGGCTGACTCAGCGATTCTTTACTGGAGCCGCTAGAAACTGGGGAGGATTCTTATCGGCGTTATCAATGCTTCTCAGCGAAGGCAGAGCAGCAAAAGCGATACAAGACTGATGGCAGTGCGCCTCGACGCGATATGGGTTTGGTCATGACATGGTCTTACTGTATAACCCAGACGAGATGAATGACAGGAAGAGCTGTTATCGTAATAATCTTCATACAGCATTCGAAGTAAACGACCAACCGCACTTGGTACAACTGTATTCTCATGAGAGTATCTCACAGTACTATCTGCTATGGGCCTGTCCGCCCAAGAGTAACAAGGTTCGAGCTTCAACATAGTCCGGCCCAGCCGCTCGCCGTATCTCTCTCGTCTATCATTCGGCTTCCTCGGAGCCTTCCTGTCTGTGATTGTAAGTGGGCATGATGCCAGCCCAGAATCCCTCCCCATTTTATATCTGCATCATCCATTACGGGGAAGACGACACGGCCTGGCGTTTGGTAGGCCAAGTCTCAGGAAGCACCCCTCTGCTTTTTCTAATAACCAACCACCCAATGCCGATGCGAGTGATACACAGAGAACAAAGGGAACGCAAGATAAAAAGAAGATGGGGTTGATTGTAATATTGGAGGTAAGGATAATGCAGCGTCCCTGGAGGGTTGATATCAATGTTAGGTTGCCGTTGGTACATGGTGTCTTGAGGACTGCCGCGGTCTTCAGAAGGAGTCAGGCTTAGCGTCGGGGTTTAGGTTGAGGAGGAAGTCGCGGGTAAGCTCAAAGCTCAGCCAGCTCGAGGCCATGCTGGGTGCCACCTTGAGCAGGTTAGGGACAATGCCCTTGTACAGGCCTCGGATGCCTTCTTGGCCGACAATGACACGGACGGCGTCGAATATTCCCTTGTACTGGTAGCCCATGCCAGACATGGTGTTGATCTGGAATCGTCGTCGCAAGACGTCGCTAACCATGAATGTCAGTGTCAGGACCGAGGAGAATCCATGATGATGAGACTCACAATGGGTATGTACACGTCTGCGCAACAGCACCAGAGATGGCACCGGCAAGCAGTTTCCTCATGGGTCCAGGGTTCTTCTCGCCCTCCCGCGTCAGATATTGACGGACCGATTCATACACCATGAAGTTCAGTCCGACCTATTTTCGTCAGTTCACCGGCCATGGCATATTTCTGACCCGGAGCCACTTACGTAGGGCGCCACGCCGGCAACAGTAGGGACGATTCCTCGGTATAGCGCACTGACGCCACCCTCGGTCTTGTACATACGGACAAGGGTCGCCCACATGCCAGGGAGTTCTTTCGGTCTATCTCCAAGCTCTGCAAAACTGGCGGATTGGATCGACAGGCGCGTCCGTACAATGTCCAGGGGGTATGTAAGGAACACGGATGTGACACCGGCAAGACCGCCGCAGACGAGCCGCGTCATGGGCGTTAGCTCAGCGCCGGTGTATTGTTCGAATATGCTCTGGACACCGATTAGCCATGCTTTAGACTCGATGAGACTTTCGGGGGCGCATACTCTCTTGTAAAAGTTGTAACTGCTGAACTGAACGGCCGAGTAGGGCACGATGCGGATGCAGTTGGTGCCGTTTCCGCGCATGAAGCCCCTCCAGCCCTCTTCCCTCCACATCTTGGCCAGGGCCTGGCCAACAGACAACTTATAAGCATCGCGGCCGGCGCTCTGTATCTGCATGAGGATCTTGAGGCGCTCGAGCGGGGAGACGACGGTTCGCGAGACGGCACCAGCCACGCCGCCGGCGCAGAAGGCCGCGATGACGGGTTTGGAGAGCTGGTCGCGCAGCTGAGCCATTCGTGTGTCCTCCATATCGGGTGGTTGTACAATTGGTTTGGCCTGTATTCAAGGGAAGAGAAGAGAAAACGCCGGTTAGCAGCCGTATCACGACTGACGACCCATGGGTTGCGCGACGGGGGGCGGGAGCGAGCTTACAGCACTCATGTTTTCCAGACTGCTACCGGACGACAATCAAACTGTCAATTGACTCTGGACAACCCGTCCCCGGTTGACTGGCCCTGTTCGGAGGATCGGTCTCGCCTGATAGCATCTATCGTCGCAACGGGAAATATTCGCTCGGGCTGACAGGGGCGAAGGCCTGGAGGGCGGCGATCAGGACAGCGGGTCTTTCAGGGTCGCATGCGTGGCTTTAGGTTCCGCGAGGCTCGAAGGGAGATGGAGGAACGGAGACAGAGCGAGGGAAAGGAGCGGCTGCCGCCTTGGAGGGGGACGTCGACGGGGGGTATGCCGTTGTCTCGTGGGCCGAAGGTTGCTGCTTTCCTAGGAAGTGCTCCGTCCAAGGTTTGTCGTTGGCGGGTGAGCAGGGTCGAAGATCGGGACCGGCTAGGAAAACGTGCCGACAAGGCCCAGTAGCCGAGCGCTACGGCAAGGTTCGTACCGCGCAGGAGGCAGTGCGGCAGCGGGAACAAGACAAGACGGGCAAAAAAAATTAAAACAATGATAAATAAGACAATCCTGATGAAAGATCTTACAAGTGACAAACATGAGACGTATGCAAAGTGGTGATTACGTTCAATCTATGCGACTACATGTTGCGGAAATATACGTATCGGTCAAGGACGGGATTCTCGAAGTAGAACAGAAAGAAATAGAGTGACCTTTGTTGGCTGGTAAATATGCTCACCCCAGAAGTATCCTCATCAGGGACGACATGATTGGCCAATTTTTATCTTTAAGAGCCCCTGGCCCCACGCCAGTAGAAAACGACTGTGTAAGTGACCAGAATGTATAACGGGGTGGAAGATCAATTCGCCGAGCGCCACAGTGGCTATATGTGGCTAATGCAGGATGGCTGTATGTAGCGCCTAGTATATGATATAAATCATCAGATAAAGACAATATTAGATCAATCGACAGCAATTAGAAAATCCAATTGAGCAAAGCTTAATAATTATGGCTGCGCCTACTATTGAGATTTTTATGATGAGAAAAAGAGCTTGCAGTGTGAGGTATAAGGAGTACAGAGCAAATAAACAGTAAGCGCAGTGCCTGGCAATCAAATGCAGTTGCAAACAGTAGAGAGAAACAATACCAGGTGATATCATCTGACAATCCTTCCATTGTTTGGCTCTGTTCTTTGGTTCTGCGGCAGAGCAACTATCATTGTTCGCATACACTACTAGGAGGTATGTATGTAGGTATTGTTCTCTTTCCCTCAGGCAGTACTTCCAAAGATTCCAGTGGCCTTTTTCATGTCAGCCGGCGCAAGGCAAAGCAGCATGTAGGATCAGTGGCTCCAGGTGCCTAATTTGACCCCTAGCAGCGCTGAATTAAAAGGAGTGGGGCTTATATCTAGTCCTTCTATAACTGACAGGTTACGGCGGATGCAAACAGACCCTAAGTCATCCAGCTCCATACTCGTACCAATAGGGGTGCTTCTTCTTGGTGTAGCTAAGGGGACTCGTGCAGCAACCTGCAGCAACCTGCATCACGTCACGCTCCTCCTCCCTTCGCCCCCCTCCCCATTCACAATGGCACCTCTTACGCCGCGCCTCGCTTCCCTCAGCCTGCGTGCTGCCAGCCGCCTGGCCCGCCCCGTCGCACACTCGCCCGCCATCCGCACCACGCCGTCCTTGTCCACCCTCGGCCCTCGATCCCTCCTCCGCCAGCGCCGCGCCTACTCGTCTGAACCGCCGCGCCGAAGCTCCAACCAGATCAAGTTCTGGCCCTTCCTCGTCCTCATCGGCATCGGCAGCTTGGGCTACGCAGGCCTCGTCAAGCAGCGCGTCGGTACGTCATAGACTTTGAGTCGTCTATCCCCCCTGTGATGATGATGATCTTTTTGTCTGACTTGTGGATGGTGGATTGTAGAACTCAACAACAGCATGTCTCAGCAGCCCCAGCTCTCGCAGCCGGCTAAGCCCGTGCCTACCTTCTCCCCCGACGATGTCACCGTCCTTTTCGTCCTGGGCGGCCCCGGTGCCGGCAAGGGCACGCAATGCGCCAAGCTCGTCTCCGAACACGGCTTCATCCACCTGTCTGCCGGCGACCTCCTGCGCGCCGAGCAGGAGCGCCCCGGCTCTCAGTTTGGCGACCTGATCCGCGACTACATCAAGAACGGCCTCATCGTCCCCATGGAGGTGACGATCCAGCTGCTCGAGAACGCCATGACCGAGGCCCTCCAGAAGAGCGGCTCCAGCAAGGGCCGCTTCCTCATTGACGGCTTCCCCCGCAAGCTCGACCAGGCTCACAAGTTTGAGGACTCGGTCTGCCCCGCCAAGCTCGTCCTCTTCTTCGACTGCCCCGAGGAGACGATGGAGAAGCGTCTGTTGGAGCGCGGCAAGACCAGTGGCCGCGCTGACGACAACGCCGAGAGTATCCGCAAGCGCTTCCGCACCTTTATCGAGACCAGCATGCCTGTCGTTGACTACTTTGAGTCCAAGGGCAAGGTCGTCAAGGTCGATGCCACGCCCCCTCCCGACAGCGTCTACAAGACCACTGAGAAGCGTCTTGCGGAGCGTCTGGGCTCATCCTTTTAAGGACTGTTTGGTTATAAGTTAGAATGTGTATTTAGACCTCCTAAGCCTAGGGAATTTCCTACTGTACTAAGTATTTGTATAACAAGACCTCCGGCCAGTCGGCTACCCTGTACGGGCAGCCTGACGATGGCCTCGTTATTGTTTCTCTATAATAACTGTATTGGTTGCTAGAGCACCAGACACTACCCCTATTATTTATTTGCTCTCTACTGCTTCCACCTGGGTCTATACAAGGAGACAGACTCAAGGGACGACGAGGTACAGTACAGAGTCCACCGTGAAGACATTCTTTATTTTGAACATTCGACCAAATATAATACTAACTCGAGTAGGATTCCATACAGCGTACAAGCCCATCAAAGCAATGACCGAGAATGAAATGGCATACCGAACCGAACCGAACCAGACAGGACCGGACCAAACTGGTCACATGGATAACGACCCCTTTGCCTCGGGGAAATGTCAAGTCACATCTACGCCGCCAGTCCAATCGCGTCCAGCCGGGATGGGGTGCTAGAAACCTTTTGCGCATTAAGTGAGAAATCAGAAAAGAGTCCTGTATTCCCTGTCAGGAACCCGTCCTGATGTGAGTCTGCGTCGGTGGCATCCTCATGTGACCGTTCCAGTTGCCTTGATCACTACTCGGCAACATCAAGGTCTTCGTGAGCGGGGGGAGGAGGGCTGTCGAGAGCTGTAATTACAATGTCAGCTGTTGTCTCTTGCATACGCACAGGGCATCTTGACAAACCCTTTCGGTCATCCCCGTTAGTGCCATTCTCCCGGCGGTCGCGGTCATCGCGGTCGTCCTTGGCGTCACGGTCGCGGTCGCTGTCCGTCATGTTAGCAACACTTCCATTCCATACTGACGGCTAAAAGATTGTCGTTGGCACGTACCGAGTATCAGGGCTGCGAGAGCGGTCGCGGTCACGGCGGCTATCGCGATCGTAGTCTCGGTCACGGTCACGGCGATCGTCCTTGCGAGGAGAGTACTCGCGGGTGCTGCGACGAGGGGAGGGCGAACGTCCACGTCGAGGGGAGCGGGTGCCACGGCGATCGCGATCGCGACCTGACTCGAATCGCCACGAGGCCGAAGGAGGGGTTCTCGCCCACTGATGGAACGTCAGCAAAGTTCCTCGGATTTGCGTGTTACCAGCATACCTCAATCTTCAGCATATCGTCACGGCCGATACGCTTGTTGTGCATCTCGTGGTAGGCATCGTCGGCGTCGCGGCGATCCTCATACTCAACGAAAGCGAAGCTGTGCGACGGGTTAGCGATTTGGGGGCCGCAGACGGAAAACTTTTTGTCGGCGCTACTTACAGTCGGCTGGAGGTAGAACGGGGAGCAGGAATATCGCAACGGACAAGACGGCCGTACCTATCGCGCGTCGATGGTTAGATTCGTAGCAATCGAGGTGAGTAGATGGAGGTGAATGGGAGGCAACAAGGGAAAACAGTCAAGTCATGTCGCACCATGCTCCGTCGTAGTTCACGAGAAAACGTGACCACAACCACTCGTGCAGAGCCCTAGGCATTGGATGCGCAGGGGCAGCGGCTCAAGCAACACCCATCGCGAGTATGCCGACGCAGCGCATCGATCGGGGCTGGGGAGGCAGGAGGAGGGTATTGGAGAGGGTAGGGCGGCAACGGCAACGGCAACGACGAGGGCGCAGACGAGACGATTGCGACGAGGATTGGAGACGTGGACGAGGGCGAGGGCGGTGAGAAAGTAGTGAGGCATCACGAGAGCATGATCGAGCTGTCTAGGTGATGTTTCATGATATCATCTCGTCGCGACGGCAAGGATTGACGGGGAGGACGTGGGCGAGGGCGAGAGCGAGGACGAGAACGAGGACGGGGGCGGAGGCGGAGGCGGAGAGGACGAGGAGGGCGAGGCGAAGACGTGAGCGTGAGCCTGGGCGTAGTTGACATACCGTTCGAATTCGTAGGCAAGATCGCGGGCGCGGGTACCGTGGCTGAAGCCAGTCACGTAGAGGGTGGTGCCGCCGCGAGACATGATGGCTTCTGTGTACAGGGAGGGATTGCGAAGATGGGGTGTGAGAGGAGAAGGAGGGGAAGGTTCCTGGAATGCAAGAGCGACAAGGCAATGTCGGGGAGAAGAAGCAGGCAGGGCAGACAAGGAGGGTGATGGGAGGTTGATAATGGGTTTCGTTTCACCGAAGGTGGTGGAAAAGCTGAACAGCTCACGGAACCTTGCCAATGGCAGCAACTTGGACTGGACGGACGGGCCAAAGATTTTTTGCTCCACTGCTGACATAACCACGTCACCCAGCATCACCCAGCAGGCAAGTCCCAGCCCCATCGCGCTTTGCTGGACCCGGTGCTCCCCGGCAGATTACCCTAGACCTAGTCTGGGAAGCGCAGCGCTGGACGGCATGGGGGGACCCGGGAGTTCTCCTCCGGCGTGTCGTCTGACAGGAGTTTGCTTTTTGTTTGGGCAATATTGCAATTTGTTTGCGCGGCTAGCGGCCAGCTGAAAGCGAAAAAGAAAAGAAGAAGAGAGGAAAAAGGATGGCGTTGCGAATTATTGCCAGCGGATAAGCCCTTGCCGATGCAAGTACCTACCTACGGATTCTTATGTACCTAGCATTAGTGGCTGTTGATGACGGTTTGGCGATTTATTTGCTTCACATCCATGACAACATAACCAACACAGCCTATCGTATCCATTGCCAAGCCTGGAACAGACACAGGAGGTAAGGAGACGCTGGAGGGTTTCCCGTTGTTTCTCATTGTTATTTTTGGAACCAGCACCATGCAATTATTCATCCATCACAGTCATGACAGCCTTACACTCGGCATCTTACCTGATCCCGTTGCGGCCGACAGGCAACGGCTAGCACGCCCGGCACCGTCGGGGCGCTACTGATCGCTATCAGAGCCGCCACCACACCTTATACACCGGAATGCAAAGCAGCCACTCAGCAGGCAGGCCTACTCTACTTTACGGTATAAGATGGATGGACCGCCCGTCTAGCATGCGCTTGTTATTGCTCACATGTCTACGGATGGATCCTCGCAGGCGGCAATACTGGCAGCATCAAATCCACAACCCTGCTTGTCCGCCCATCGAGCATCCGCAGCCTTTTCTCCGCCGACGTCATCCCGGAATAGCTTTTGCGTGCGTGGGATACGCCGCTGTCGTCCGCCACAGCGCCGAGCCCTGACATCCGTCCTAGCCGTGTGCAACTCGTAATAAATATCACCAGTTCACCATCGACTTCTCTTCCGGGCTGGTTACCTTCTTCGCAGAATCAATTCGTGCACTTCTTTTGCTCCCTCCCATTTCCCCCAGCCATGAAGGCCCCTGCTCTCGAAACCCCAGGCGACCTGCCAGACGGCAACGCTGCCGCTCCGGCCCCCAGCAGCAGCGCTACTGCACCGAGACCCCGGTCTCTCGGCGAAGCCCTCCGCATCGCCGGCATCGACTCCAACGGCGCCCGCACAGCAGGCTCCGAGACGCCCAGCGAGGAGGACTACGAGCAGAATGTCCGCCCAACCTTGACCAACACTGCCGTCCGCCCGCGCAACCAGTCCCCGCTCTCTAAACAACCCAACGTTGTCCGCAGGGACTCGGGCGTGCACATCTACCCGGACGACGAAAAGGCCCTTCAGGACCTGATCCAGAGGTCGTCCACAGGTGCCCCTCAAGAGCCCCGTAAGCCTGGTGCTTTCGTCTTCACACGCCAGTTCTCAGCCTTTGATCGCTATAACCCCGAGTCGGTCAAGAGTCCCTTTCACGGCTTTTATACCCTCTTCTGGCTCGGCGTTGGCCTGTACGTCTTCAAGATTTTTGCCGAGAATTGGCGGCTGTACGGACATCCTCTCGGATCCAACGATATCATGAGGACCATGTTCCATCGCGACGGTAACGCCGCTCCCTTGTTCTAGTTGCGTCTCGGATGCTCATATATCGTGTTAGTCCTCGTTCTCTTGATATCCGACGGCGTCATGTGTGCCTTGACTGGCGTCACATGGTCGCTGCAGAAACTTGTCCTCGATAAGTATCTTACTTGGGACAAGGGAGGCTGGATAATACAGCATGTGAGTTGCTCCCATCTGCCGGGAGTTCCCCAGCTGACCGAGTAGATCTGGCAAACGAGCTTCATAGGCGGTGTAATCGGCTGGACACTTATCCGCGACTGGCCGTGGACACACACTGTCTTCTTCGTCATGCATGGTCTCATCATGCTCATGAAGCAGCACTCCTACGCCTTCTACAATGGCCACCTCTCCACCGTCTACCGGCGACGACTCTTCCTGCTGTCCAAGCTCAGGCAGCTCGAGAGCGTCGACCCTGTGCATAATCCCTCGTCCTCCGCCCCCGCAGCTTCCACTCTGACGACATCGTACCTGAGCGTGACGCCTTCTGCTGAGCAGCGCAGGAAGTCTCTTACAGGTGCCGAAATGGCCAACATTGACAAGATTGCCACAGCCATCGCCTCCGGCGAGGCCCTAGACGACGAACAGATCCTGCTATTCGAACGCATCATCAAGTGGGAGGTTGACGCCCTAGCAGATGAGCTCAAAGGCACAGCAACAGACGCCACCAAAGCGTACCCCAATAACCTCACCTGGATCAACCACTACAAATGGATTCCCCTGCCCACCGTTGTCTACGAGATTGAGTACCCGCGGTCTGACTCCATTGACTGGTCCTACGTCGCCGAGAAGCTCGTGGCCATGGTTGGCGTCATATTCGTCATGATACAGATTTCTCAGCATCATATCTGTGAGCACCACATGATGCCAGTTGCCGTCACTCTCACATGCTGACCTTAACCCGCAGACCCCATCGTTATGAAGACGGTGGCGATGAAGGAGACAAACGTACCAATGGCGAGGCGCTTCCAGGAATTTCCCTGGATGTTTATGGACCTCATGTTTCCTTTCATGATGGAATATCTTGTGCGTCCATGTCCCAGACCCAACTCTTACCCGGTTCGCTGACGATAGCCATCGCAGCTTTCCTGGTACCTCATCTGGGAGACCATTTTGAACATCCTCGCCGAGCTCACCTACTTTGCTGACCGCAGCTTCTATGATGCATGGTGGAATAGCGGTTCGTTCCCAACTTGCCCTCACCCAGTCTGCTGCTAACACTGTTCAAGTATCTTGGGATCAATTCGCCCGTGATTGGAACCGCCCAGTTCACGTCTTCCTTCTTCGCCATGTCTACCACAGCTCCATCTCTTCCATGAAGATCAACAAGCACACAGCTACCATCGTCACCTTCTTCCTCTCCGCCTGCGTGCATGAGCTGGTCATGTGGTGCATCTTCAAGAAGCTCCGAGGCTATCTTCTCCTCCTCCAGATGTCCCAGCTGCCGGTGAGTCGCACCTCTACCTCGAGGATCGCATCTTTGCTGACGTTCGTAACTCGTAGTTGGTGAGGCTGAGCCGTACCAAGTGGTTGCGAGGTCGCTCGACTCTCGGAAACCTCATCTTCTGGCTGGGCATGTTTACAGGACCGAGCTTGCTATGCAGCCTGTACCTAATCCTTTAAGTGGAAGCGCGTGTCGGGAGTAATCGCCATTGTACTACATAAATAGCTATAAAAGCATCGCCACGCGATTGAAGAATAATTTACCTTCGCATTGTTAACCTTCGACGTAATCCACCCAGACCCTGTGTCCATCCAAACATCTAGCCATTGGAATTTTTATCCTCTCTCAGGTCAACTCCTCTCAATAAAAACGAGCAGTATCCAGCAGGGCAGCTACCTGGCAGCCATCTACATCTTCTCGTAGGTAGCCATCAGCGAGCCTGCGCCGTGTTAGTATGTGCGAGAAGAAAAAAGAAAGAGCGATTGGGAAACAAGGACTAACCGATAAAGGTGGTGACCAGACGGCTGCGGACCTGGCAAATATCCTCTGGAACCAGCCAAATGGTGGCACCTAGCTTTCGTGCGATACTGATACTGAGCTTGGCGTTCAGGTAGGCATCCTCATCTGTCTGACCGGGCGTCACGAGGTCGTAGTCGACGTAGCTGCTCTTCATACCGTTAAGGACGTCAAGCAGGAAGATACCCGAACCAATGGCAGGATCTTTGAATGATCTGATGGCAGAGTTTCGGCCTCCCTTCCTGGACATGTCATTTGCCCATCTCACCATCTCCGAGTCAGTGATTTCTCGCTTTCCTAGCTTTTGAGCCAGCGAGTGGAGGGTGAGGGTGATGTCCTTTCGCATGAGCTGCCACACAAGGCCAAGAGTGAGGGTTCTCTGTCCGTCTGTGATATCCGCACCCTGGATTCCCACAAGAGAGAAGCCATTCTGCTTGCCGAGCTCAATCGCATAGTTGGTGTTCTCTACAGCCTTAAATCTCGACATTTCTCCGCCGTGGGCAGGAGCCTTGTTGACATGTCTCCAATTGACGGATCCCTTGATAACCTTGTCGTAGGCCTGGAGGAGGACAGTGCCGTCTCTCAGATCGTCAAAGAAGGACACGACGGCAGGCTGAACGTCCAAACTGTTGAGCCACAGCGTGAAAACTCTGGCCTCACGCTCGCCCTCAGCATCAAAGTCCTCCACCTCGAGCTTCTCCTCTTCCGTAATGGGATCAAGAGCAGGATGGGTGTTGAACAGGTTGGCAACGAAAGCGAGGTTGAGCTTGGGGTTTCCGGCCACCAGGGACTTGGGGGTCAGGAACTTGCGGCAGCCGAGCTTGTCGGCCTCCTGAAGAACGAGCTCAGCACGCTGCAACAGGTCATTGGCTTGTAGAGGCGATCGCGAGCATCCGTATTCAGAGCCAATCTGTGCCATTAGAACAGCGTAGTTCTCTCCATCCTTGACATCGCTCGAGAAGTTGGTCACCCTGCTAGGAGTTAGTATCCTGAAGATTTAAACGCAAGGGGCGGCAACAGCATACCTGCGTGGCCAGTTGGCGGCCTTGAGGTGGTAGTTGAACCAGCGCAGAAGGATCTGCTCGGGAGGGAGTCGCAGGAACTGCTCCAGCGTCTCGTCCTCCTCCAGCAGTCGGTAAAGCTCAGGGTGGAGCTTGATATCAATCTTTCCGAGCAGACCACGGCGGATAATTTGCCAGATGAGACCAAGAATAAGATGCTCTCGAACCTCAATGATATCTCCAGCACCGATGTTGACAACGGAGCAGCCAATCCCCTTGGCGGACTCGATGACAATGTTGTTGTTCTCGCTCATGTGGAAGGCGTTGAGGTTCTTGATCTTCCTGCCGGGCATGTTCAGGACTCGCTCGTCAATGGTATCCGGAACGCTATCGTTGATGAGCTTGGCGAGGACGAGACCGTCCTTGCACTCGTCAAACATCTCAAAGGTATCGGTGGGGAAGGGGAGGCGGCTGGCGATGTCAGGGTCACCGGCCAGAACGGCGTTGATGTGACGGGTGAACTCGGTACGCTCATCCTCGTTGATGGTGTGGGTGGTGTTGGTGTTGGAGCCTTGCACCTGGATCTTGCCACCTACACTTCCCTTGGAAACATGGCTGCTGGGCCGCGGAGCACCGGCAGCTATAGTTGGAGTTGGCGCGACCCCTCCTCGGCTCTGAGGTCTAGATGCATCGCGGAGCTTGGCAATGAGCTGTTGGTGGTATTAGCAAGATACATGCAATCGGCGGACCGAGAGGTTGAGCTGACCGTAACGTAATCCTCCAGCTCTACGCGGCGCGAGGAATCGAGCTCGACCTCCTTCAGGGCCTGACGAACAACGTCGTAGGGCTGGTTCTCGCTCTGCTGCGTGGCCTTGATAGCAGTCGCTTCGTCAAGGTAGCCTCGGTCGTCGACATCGAGGCGCTGGAAGGCATCGGATAGGGAGAAGATTTCATTCTGCTGGAACTGAGGGAACTTCCTGTTACCGCACAAGGTCAGCAATGTAGCGTCCGGAGGGGGCGGAAGGGCGCGGACCTCTGCAGCTTGAGAACATTCATGGCGAAGAGGGGATTGCAGCTGAGCTAGCTGCTGGCTGTGTGGTAAATCAAGGGAGCACAAGGGAAAGCGAGCGCAGCTTGGGAAGATTGTGCGCGATGAGCAGGCCTCTAGGGGACTGTGGTGAGTTGAAGTGAGGATCTGACGAGCTGGGAGAACTGGGGGAGGGAATAGAAAGCCAGTGGAGTTTTGAACTGCGCCCCTCGCGGCTTCAAAAGGATGGATGCGCTGATGACGATGCTAGGAATAGCACTTGATGGATGCCTGACAGGGGGGTTGAGGTACCAACAGGCAGGAATTGGGACGCAAGGTACAAGCCGCTTGGGTTTTCTGCCAGGTACTGGAAGTGAGAAAGGTACCTCACCATAGCCTTGAGATACATTCATGGCAGCAAATGATAGGCAGCTAAATAAGTACTGTGAGCTTGACCACAAGTCTCGCTGTCTGAAAAGGAGCTTGGTGGGGGCGGGGTACCATCGCTGGGCGCTGAGGAGTTGATGTCATTCATGATCGAGGGGCTTCCTTGCTGTCCATTTTAATCCCCGTGGCAATCTCACAGATTGCCATGCCATTACCAGCTCCTGGACACCTCACTGCTATCCTTGGTATTGCCGAGTCACCGTGCCAATTCGGAAATTTGGCGTCTATTTGAAGCGTCAGCACAAGAAACACGAGCTTTAGTGGCCGTCGAGAGTACGGTTGGGCATAAACCGGATTTTCCACGTTAGCTACCTCCTAGCTGGCATTGACGACGGAAGCTGGGGCCTGTTGCAGAGCCACGCTAGATGGTTGTGTAGGCGCCACGAAAAATCCTGACGGGCACCTTGCCAGGCACCGCCGAAAAAAAGGAAACCCGAAGAAGAGAAGCGTCGTAACACGCCTGACACGACCAGGATACCATACGCGTCAGAGCCATTGTCGCGCCGTCTGACATAATGTCTCTCTGCAAGGCTTGCGAAGAGCCCCTCGTCATCCGTATCGACGAGGACGAAGCAGGCGACGCGGCCGCTGACACTGTTCCCGACGATCTTGAGCTGCCTTGTGGCTGCCACTTCCACTGGTTAGCGGCTACAAACACCCCGGAATCCTTTGAATGTCGTTGGCACAGTACTGATCAGGCTTCCATCCCTCAGGCAATGTCTGCTCGACGAGTCCGCCGCCATATCGATATCTCTGAAATGCCCGAGCTGCGACAAGTATCTCCCAACTAACGAAGCAGGTCCGTCCACTTCGAACCAATTCCTCCACGCAAGCTCCGGGGTGGCCATCTTGGCCCAGTACACCAACGAGGGCGGTTTCCAGAAAGACTTGGATATCCTGCCGTCCATCACCGAGGAGGCCTACCTAGAGAGCCATCCCGAGGCACGACCTGCGCGAGCGATGCACATTATGTGTTCCGAAGGCGACGTGGTGGGCATAGTCGAGCTGTTGCGGGATGCGAGCGACGAGGTGGGTGATATGGCGTCGTTTGTGCGCTACCAAGACCCTCTGTCTGAAATGAAGAGCGGACTTCACGTCGCTGTTGAAAAGGGCCAGGAGGAAGCTGTATGGCTGCTCCTCTGGCTCTGCTCAACCATCCCTACCGCCGCCTTTCCAGGCCCTGCTCGTCAAGCTGCGGAAGCCATGGGTGTCGGCCGTCTGGGCGTAGCTGCGGATGGAGACATCCGTGCTTTGCGAGATTCACAAGGCCGCACTGCCGAGGACACTGCCAGACAGTCGGGAGCGTGGACGGCTCTGCTGGATGCTGGAGTATTTACTCCATGACGAATCCAAGAGGAGGTTCCTGCGGTACGAGCATAGTTCTACAGATGGCATAGATTTCCCTATATCCACCAAGTAGCCCTTCACATTGGCATCCCCGAGACCCTTTCAGGCATGGGCAATTCAGATACCTCGGCATGAAAGGGACTGGCCTTGGTGGTCCAGGTCCTTGGCTGAACTCTCTGGGCGGCAGGCCCTGACGATTCCTGCCTAATTATCCTGTACCTTACCTAAGTGTGGAGTTCCCGTTCCCGTTTTGGCGGCACAAAAAGTGTTGATGTCACTCCCCGCAGCCTCTCACATGCGTTTTCTCCGGCGCCACACATGATGTAGCTCTGACAGTTCGTCTGCCTCCCTCCCTCCCGCCGCACGCCCAGGAGCCATTGCGTGCATTAGACCCGACCGGGATCAGCGGCTGTCGACTTGTCATCCAAGGCAATCCTAGTGGGAAACTCATCCTCGATCTGCCATTTCCATCATCCTAGTCGATGCGTCGCGTGACCGCAACAAACGAGACCGACAAGCTATATATTCCTCCTTCCCACACGAACCGCTCAACTTTCACTCCAATTCGTCGTCTTGCCGCCTCCAACACTTGGCTATCGATCGTATAAACTTCAAGTTGGCGCCTCTTCGTCCCGCGCCGCCAGGCCTCCCTGCCTGTCGTGTTGTTGTCCGTTTGCACCCACGATCCGCTTCACACCGCTTCATACCCCGCCGTCAAGCGCGCAGCTTCATCATGGCGTCCGGAAATCCCGAGCCGAAGGCGGAGAAGTCCTACCTGGCATCTGCGGTCGATTCTATAAACCCTTGGAGCGGTAGCCGAACATCTACCCCCACCACCTCCAGGAACGAGTCCATCGACGCGGTTAGCGATGAAGCAATGGTTTCGGAACACCACGGTAGCAGCCATTTATACGGACAGAGTATTCGGACATACCCTTCGGATTGTCCTCCATTGAATGTCCAATGGTTTCATGCTGTCGATGTATGCGCAATCCATATCCGTCAGTGGCCCTAGTACTGACTCCTACAGGTGCCGAAACGAAAGCCAAAGCTTCTTCAGAAGAAGGATGTTCTAGCCGAACCTCCGAAACCGCTTGGACAGGCAAAGAAGTTTATCGCCTTCTCCGTCTCCGACTCGACCGCCTTGGAAGCCAGCTACCAAAAACTCCTAGAAGCCTCAGAGGATGCTTCTAATAAGAGGTCAAAAAGAAAGCGGACGTCGACATTGGGGAAGCAAGACAACATGTCAAACACGAATATGTCAAGAGAAGGCTCTGAAGTGTCTGGTACAAGCACACGTGTCCCTGTGAACGAGGATTACCTCTTTGACGTGGATATTGAGCAAAGGGAACTGGCACCGGTCTACTGGCCTGGCCCAATCTACGAAGGTAGGAGAGTCTATCATGCTTGGAGATTTCACTGACAGTTCCAGTGCGCCGAGGTACCTGGTTCTATCAAGAAGGATCAACTCTGCGGCCTTGCGAGGAGAGCCTTGCCGCACAGCTTGAGGAGGTATGTCTTGTATGTGAAGAGCACCTCACCAGACGCTGATATGTTTAGGGCTATCTCGAGACAAAGCCTTGGGCCAATCCTGGTGAATATACCGACCGACCTTGAGACGAGCGGCATAGCTGACGAGTACTCTAGTGCGGTCACGAAGCCAATCCACGGTAACCCCCAAAGCCTCGCACGACAACCTCAATGCCGAGACAGCACAGCCCCCTCCACCGGTACCGCAGTCTCATAGACTGGCTGGATCATATTCGAACAGTGCGGTAACATATCAAGACGGCACGGTGGCCTGGCTTGGATATGATGGCGTGATTTCGTGGGTTACTTCGTCGGTGTATGAGCGATTTGCAGGTGGCGGATTCATGAGCGGAGTAAAGTTGATTCGGGGCTTCTTGGAACCAAGTAAAGCCAAAGACAAGGAAGAAACAGCCCCCGCGACCGCATTGGATTCCTCGTCTCAGAAGGATGAGCGGCAACAAAAGCTGCTGAAGAGGAGGTCCGCACCTCCATCGTCAACAAACCTTGGGGTGGAGCAGCCGAAACCCCGAGATGCACCCAGAGGAGTCGAGACACGTCGCGCCCGGCTAGAACGTCAGCTATCGTCTCTCATTGAGAGCGATGGAAGAAACAGAGGCGACACCGATGAAGATATCAGAAAACGCGAGGAGGAAGAGATACAGAGCGACTACCAAGCACAGGCGGGCGAAACACAGGAACGAGAGATCCAGCATCTTGTCCTAGTCACACACGGAATTGGCCAACTCATCAGCATGCGGTATGTGCTATTCCTTGGCCAGTAGTGGCGTCCTCGCTAACGCAATCCAGCGCCGACACCGTCAACTTCGTCCATGATGTGAACGTGATGCGCAAGACGCTCAAGTCTGTGTACACCAACTCAGCAGATCTGAAGGCTCTCAATTCAGAGTCGGGAGAAGGTCCCGGAAACTGTCGTGTTCAGGTTCTCCCTGTGTGCTGGAGGCACTTGCTGGAGTTCCCAAAGCAGCGTGGCAAGAAGACTGAGCGCGATTTGGGTGACGACGATGGGGAAGAAGACGCCTGTAAGCGACATCTCCCATTACTACCGCTCATGCTAATTCCTCCAAAGATCCATCATTGGAAGACATCACGATTGAAGGTGTGGCCTTTGCGAGATCGCTCATCTCCGATCTGGCCTTGGACGTGCTTCTTTACCAGAGTGCGTACCGAGAAGACATAATTCGCATTGTTCTAGGGGAATGCAACCGAATCGTGAAGCTGTTCCGGAAAAGAAACCCTAACTTCCAGGGCAAAATCCACATCATGGGCCATTCTCTGGGCTCAGCCATCTTCTTCGACATCGCTTGTCGCCAGCGAGAGGACGCGCCATCCCAAGGCAAGAACAACAATAAGCTACGAGTTTGGCCGTCACATAACGAGCGACCAACCTCCTCCAAGGACAAAGAGCTCAGCTTCGAGTTTGATGTTGAGCACTTTTACTGTCTTGGGTCACCTGTTGGCCTCTTTCAGTTGGTCAAAGGACGGTCAGTCGTGCTGCCATTCCCAGCTACTACCATTACTGACGCAGACTCAGCACAATCGCAGCTAGGCATTCCCCCAACGCAAGACCTTCTGAGAGCCCGCTCAATCCCGAGCTGGCAGCCGATCCTTTTCTGTCAGTGCCATTGGCAAAGGGAAGAGAAGGGATATCTTCTGTAACAAAGCTACCCATGTCGGTATCGTCGCCGAAGTGTGCCCAACTATACAACATCTTCCACCCATCAGACCCTATCAGCTACCGACTCGAGCCATTGGTTTCAAAGGCGATGGCATCATTGAAGCCGCAAGCGCTACCGTATACCAAGAAGAGTATCTTCAGCAATGTGGCACCATCCAGCCTCACGGGAATAGGATATGCGGTCGGCCAGGGTGTTAGTGGACTGTGGTCACTGCTGAGCTCAGGGCTGACGTCTAACGTCCTGGGCCGCTCTCTTGGGCTAAGCCACGAGGAAGTCGTGAGGCTGGCGTCCGAAGCCAACACTCCCATCTCTGAAACCCCGCCTGGGGCTGGTACTAACATCACGGCTGGTGGTGTGCTTACAGACGTGAACAAGCTGGGGGAGAAGAGGGAGAAGTCGAACAAGCGCAAGAAGCAGCTGGCTGACTCCTCGTCTTCGACCAGCGCTGCAAACAATGCGAGCAAAAATGCTACTCTCATCGATGATGACCTAGAGACGCTGTTCTCCAATTTCCAGAAGCGTCGGACAGACATGTCGGACGGCAAGTCGAAGCCGACCGAGGAGGAGAGGAACGAGTACAAAATGCGGATAGAGGAGACGAAAGTCAGGGCTCTGAACCGAAATGGACGCGTGGACTACAGCATACAAGAGTAAGCGCTTCCGGTTGTACATACAAGTTTGATGCTGACAATCATTGCAGAAGTGTGCTGGATTACAATCCTATCAACACCATCGCGTCTCATCTTGGATACTGGGCAGACGAAGATGTAAATCACTTCATCCTTTCTCAAATCCTGTCGGATAAATCAAGGATTCGGAGGTGAGATTCAGGGGTTAGTTTGCTATAGGTTGCCAAGGACATTGTGATGGGACATCTGTTATACATGCAAAAGGGCATATACGGAAAGATAAAACATGATACACATTTCTCGAGACTGGTATGTTTGAGTTGGGACGCAATTAGTCGCAGAATAAACATCCGGCGGCAAAGATTCTTGTAGATTTACAGTCGCTGCAAGCGCCACCAACTTTGCAACCTCGGTGGTTATATCGTTACGATGCTGTTGCTTTAGCCATTCATACCACACTTATTCATTCTGCAATATTACCTTTTTCTCATCCTCGTAGACGTACTTTCCCGTCTGCTAAGTAGCTCACTCCCTCCGTCTCTTTGGAGACCGGAAAACCAGAGCAATGCGATCCGGCCTCTCACCCTCGCCAACGAGTAGCTCCCACAGGTCTCTGTGCTTGATATGAATGGTAGCATGCTACCTTTGTACCGTACTAGTCCTCTCTCGGTGGCATATTATCCAATTCTTCACTCACTGCCTCGCTCCATCAACAATGGACTCGGAGTGAGTGGATATGACAACTTTCCACAGGGTATGATGGATTTCAGTACGCGGAACGCTGAGGAATTGCAAATGACGATGCTCAAGAAAATTATTTTGACTAGTCTAAGAAGTGAAAATGAACCCAAGCTTCCTCAGGGTGTTGATACGTGGCGGGCACGAGTCCAGGGCTACGTTATTCTTTTCATCCAAATGAATTGAGAAGATACCCTCAGCCAGTGCTGGAATCATGTCCCTGTCCTCGCTATCCCCTACATAAATCATGTCACCAGGAGGGATGTTCAGATACTTCAAGACTTTTCGGAAAAGCCCTGTCGACTTCGTAGCCCGAAAGTGGTTTGTTGTAGCCAAGAAGTCGACGTGTTCCTTGATCCCAAGATCTTCAATGGCCCTCTCTTGAGCATCCTGGGGACCCTCAGTTATGACAACCAGGTTTTTGTTCATTTTCTTGAGGAGTAAAAGCAAATCCAAAGCACCAGCCTTAAGCTGTAGTGATTTCTTCAGCGTCGCCTCGTAGAGACTGAGGTATTTGCCAATTTGGGTAGTTGGGAGGCCAAACTTATCAAGAACTGATGTAAAGCGTTCTCGACGGTATTCGAAAGATGTTCTTCCGTCTGAGAAAGCGCTTGAGGTTTTGTCTTTAAGAACCCTTGCGTACTCCTCGGCGAGATCGGAAATAGGCGGTCCATAATCTTGTGACATGCTGTGCAGAACTGCATCAATGGCAGCCTTGGATGATCGACGATACTCATGAAGAGTGTCATCGAGGTCGAATCCGAACCAAGTCTTCTCTACGATAGTGTCTCGTAGTCTGATAACATCATCTCTCCAGCACCGAAGGTATGCGCGGCCCAGGCTTTCTTCCAGGATGCCCTTCTCCTCGTTGGAGAGAAGACCATGGCAAGGCACGTCATTCTTGATAGAAGAGCTGGCCTCGACCGTGGTAAATAGACCCGGGGGTCGCTCATCGCAGGAGATGCTATTTTCTCGACTATTGGCGAAGATAAAATAATGACCGAAAGGTTGTTCAAAGCGAAGCATCGTCTCCGAAAAGGGCACTCCCCAGTGAGAGCATATGCGATTGATCTCAGTGCGGGGTTCTCGGACGAGTCGCTCATAGAGAACAAACGAGATAGAGGATGAAGACGCTTCGTGCATCATGTTGAACATGCTGCTGTAGCAGTCAACCAGGCTTTTGATGTCTGTCCAGCCAACCTTCTTCCAACTGTCAAACACTCTAATTGGATCGCGGATGAGGAAGACAGGCCGGACTAAGTCGTAGAGATGGGGGCCTGGAAACTGCTTATATTGGCATTCACCCTTCTGAGCATTTCTTCCAATTTCTCCCTTGCATATGAGAAAAGGCTTGCCTAGTTCTCGAGCCTCAACGAGAACATTGCGGGAAGAGTGCCCTTCGACAATCGAGTAGCCTGGGCCAAATGGCTCGCCGGATTGGGTATTTCCCATGAAAGTTAGCCTGCTAGTGACGGCACAAACGGACGATTCTGCAAATATTCTCATGAGAAGCGTAGAACCGCTTCTAGGGCATGCGACGAAGAAGCGAACCTGCGGCATTTGCATGTGAGCCCCTGGATCGTCCATGGCGAGTGTAAGTGGCGATCGAAATCTTCGAGTTGGGTACTACAGTCTCGGGATTTGGGCCCCCACACGGCATTTAGCATTGGCTTCGAGCGTGTCGTGAGGTTTGTGGCCAAGGCATGATTCCTTTCCCCTGAATGTCCACTGCTCGGCAGCCTATCTTCTGTATGCAATCTTATTGTGCAGCCTAATATACCGAACGATACTGACCATAAAGTGTGTAACGCGATTCAGACGAATTGTGGCATAGGATCAGGAATCCCCGCATCTTTGGCACTTCTATGTCGCCCTTTGTGCAGTGGATCCTGCCTCGTATCTATCAGTATTCAAATTGCGTTGGGTCGAGCACAAAGATGATTGACGACGACTCCAAGTTTTTCTCGTTAAGTGGCAGCATCCCAATCGGCGGCCCTAGTACCTGGCATATTACCAACTGGGACCAGAGACGAGTGGTCTCGGTCACTATGGACGGTGAACAAGACGACGAGAGCCTCGCTATCGAACATCTTAGCCGTTACAGCGACCAGCTATCTTCCGAGATTCACAGGATCTATGTCTCACAAAGCGGCGAGATCATTTCGACCTACACTGAAGAGAAGGACAACCAGAACTATTGTGTACACTACCCCTTCCTTCACGAGTCCTCTTTTCCGGCCGGGGTCCTGACAGTACGGCGTGATGAACTTGAAGAGCTTTCTAGACTTGGCCCGGATGTTGATCTGGTCAAGTACCCCGTATGCTCAGTGCACTCTGCCAGAAAGGTACATATCGACCAAGATCATTGCAGCCTGCTCGTTGTATGAAGGCGCTAACATCGGCGTAGGTTGTCTTTAAATACTACTTCTTGTGGCAGTACGCACATGCGTCATGGAAGGAGTTGAATTTATGGATGCGTTTACCTGCTCACCCAAATATCGTCCCATTTGACCGAGTTGTTGTTGATGAGCTTTATGACCGTGTAGTTGGATTTACCAACATCTATGTGCCCGGTGGAAACCTCGAGGAGAACGACTCTCGAATTTTCAGGCTGGAGTGGCTAAAGCAGCTCACTGAGGTTGTTGACGAGTTGAATCTACAGCTCGGTATCTCTCATCAAGATATCGCTCCCCGAAACCTCGTAATTAACGAGTCAACAAACCGTATCATGCTCTTTGACTTCAACTTTGCGGCACGAATTAGCCGCAGCCACAATCCTACAGAGGGCGAGGCATACAGGGAGGAAAGGAACGACATCAAGGGCGTCATCTTTACAGCTTACGAGATCATCACAAAAGACAATGCTCCCAGGAGCAAGCCACACAAGGAGCAGGACCTTGGCTATCTTGAAAAGGAATGGGTAAAGCATCCAGATGTGAAGCTCGATCACCCCATGGCATCATACCAGCTACTTCTGAAGGAGTGGAGGGACCAGAGGACTAAAGACCTCTCAACTGCCCAGCCCGGCGACTTCCCGAAGGCGATAGATTGGCCTTCTAGACCAGAGCCTCCGTCAAGAACCACAACTCACCTCAGTGTGTATGGCGAGCCGTTTGTCACCACTATGGAGGCATTGTACGAGCGGCGGCAGGACGTGCGTGATAGGAACGAAAAGGTCTTGACTTGGGGGCGGCCGCCTCAGAGAGTGGTAGATACTGGAATTCGGCTACTGGCCACTGGCAAAGTAATCGAATGTTAAGAGGAATTTGCACTATGTGGTCATCCATCATAGAAACATGATATTATAATTAAAGCAGCAGTTATTCAAAGGTTTCACATGTCCAAAGGTGGATTAAGATATAAAACAAAAGGCAAGTCTGTACTCATATCCGAACCACCACTCGATCATGCATCACGTACTTGAAGCTGCACTGTTATTGGCCATAGTGTTCACCGTCCACTGCTGCCTGGCTCAATTAAGAGCTAAAGGGCCAACACACAGGGGATAAACCACTCATGAGTCCGCAGGTGCTCGAAGGAGGGCAATCGCACGTATACTTATCACCGTCAGCAAAAGAATGGCGTGGAAATCTTGGCCAAGTGACTACATACCACATATTGCCCCTCCTGGTTGCAGGTCGTCCAGCCCGACACCCCCGTGCTGGGGTTCGTCGAGCACGCGTAGCTGCCAGGCTTGCACTGGCTGCCAATCTCGTAGATGTTGACCTGGATAAAGATGTTCTCGATCTCGTAGATGGTGACGTCCTGGGGCTGAGGCGGAGGAGGAGGAGGAGGATAGCTGTACTTGGAGGGAGGAGGCGGAGCTTGCTTGGGCTTGTAGTTGTTTTGCCAGTACGATGGTGCAGGCCGATAGCTTTGTCCAGGTCCATTGGAGTAGTAATTCTCTCTCATGCTTCTTTCCATGTTTTCGTTGAGCCCATCTCCCTGGCTGGGGGCAGCGGCAGCGATCGAGGCCAATGCTGCAACAAGGAGAGTAATTGGCTTCATGGTGTAGAGTAAAATTAGAGAGTCTTGTAATTTATTAGCTGGATGATTGCTGGGTCTTTGTACCTTGTCTTGGGTCAGAAACTGATGCTGAAGAGTCATATTTGGCGACATGGTCACTCTTTTATACACAGTTTGAACCCATATAGAACCTCGCCCCTCTGTGGCCATCTCTCTTGGAGATTTGGCCACCTCGTCATGAGTAGATGTGACTATTCGAATACGAGAAACTCAAATGAGCTGATGCAAGCATATTGAACAAAATTTCCACCACCATCTGACAAGTTGCTCCGAATCACACGCTCTCTCATAACATCATCACCGGGACAGTGGATAATTGGTCAGCATAGAAACTTGCCATGGCCCGAGTATTCCGCTTGCCGGAGCCGCGGATGTCAGCCGAGGGATGGCAAAATACAGACGCCGCGCCTCCCGGCTTTGCTCATGCTGCCAAGCGCAAAGGCAGTTTATGGGCTGTCTAGTTTGGAAGTCTTGACTTGTAGCATAAGGGAATGTGGTAATCATGCGCATCATATGCCTCGTCATGGATGCCCGAGTCTAGAAACGGGAGTTCTGTGAAGCGCTAAACTAATCGCCCGGGTCAACAGAATAGATTCTGTGGGCTGTAGGTCGGTGTAGCTTAGTCCAAAGTCAAGTCTGACCTGGCGAATTAGAAGGATACGTTGATGGCGGTCCCTGGGCTGGGTTCGACATTTTGTGCTACCTTGGTCTAGAGATACACAAGTCAGGACGGGTTCAGGGGCGTCGTATGGCGATTGACGAGGAGCTAACCATTGGAGACACAAAAATCACAAAAGCTGTGCTCACTGCATCATATTACCAGCCAGACAGAATATAAGCGTCACCGTTCAGGTCATGCAGTGTTGGATCGAGTCTCTTGTTAAGCCACGAGAGCCATCCGAATGCTCGATGCAATGGGACTGGCCCGTAAAAGACTCATGGAAAGATTTGGTGACCAGGGGAAAAAAGGTTTCGGAAGCTGGATGGCCGAGGATAGTAACCCTCCTACAAGGGAAACCATGATCTCGTAATCACAGCCACCCAAGTTCGAGACTCAATGCACCGTAACAGGAAGTTGCAAGAACAGAGGGGCCAGTGAATTAACTTTGATGGGTGATATATTGGGATGCGGGGAGGAGGCTAGGATAAATTAACCCAGCCTGCCCGAACTACTCGGTAGTGTCACACTTCTCATCACATCCAGGCCGACCATGTCCGATTACTGTAAGCTGATGCTAGAAATCACTTCCGACAGCCCGAGAGCGTGAGGATTCGCCACATGGTCGTGGGACAATGGATGTTGAACGAGCACCCGTTGTTGGCAGAAGCAGAGACAAGGATAGCCCATCTCGTACCTCTCAAATTAGTTATTGGGATCCCCTATGCAGTACGGCCCGTCAAGAGGTTATGAGAGAGTGAGGCTCTACACGGACATCTCTGCTTGGCCGTGTTTTGTCTTTCAAGGTAAATCCGCCATGTTCCCGGTAGTCGAGCCTGCGGATCTCGGATCGCTACTATTCTTACATGCCCCAGCCAAGAAACGGCCCGTCTTGAACTCTCCCTCCCAAAACGTTGTCTCGCGTTGGTCCCCCAGGCGGCCACGTGACACCGCCCTTTAGCGCGTGCATCCAGCTCAAGTCGATGGACGTGAATTTAGAAGGGTGCCTGATTGTTTCATGACATCATCCAACCAACTACAGCCCATTCAACAGCTCATCATCGATCAAGCTTAATATTGCCAGCAAGTTGCGTCGAGCAGAGATGTGTGGACGCTATGCATTGGCCTTGGTACGTTCCAAATCTATTCGATGCAACGCCAACGCTCACGCATCTACTACAGAGGCCTTCACAGATCCGTCGCTTGTTGGAGCAAGACAATATGCCTATGGCTGAGTGGCCTGAAGACGATGGTGGCGAGGAGCCTCGGCAGAGCTACAACTTTGCTCCTGGCTACCATGGGGTCGTATACCGAGCCGACACCCCAGATTGGGGCGCAGGGCCGAGGCGCGACGAGCACGGCGATGCAACCACCACGGCGAGTGATAAGAGTGACACACAAACGCCGACGTATAAGATGCAAACGATGAAGTGGGGTTTGGTACCCTTCTGGACTAAGCGCCGACCGGACTATGGATCCTTGATGAAGACGATCAACTGTAGAGATGATTCACTAAGCAGCCCTGGGGGCATGTGGGCGTCCATGAAGGGGCGAAAGAGATGCATCGTCATTGCCCAAGGCTTCTTTGAGTGGCTGAAAGCAGGCCCAAAGGACAAAGTCCCGCATTACATCAAGAGAAAAGATGGCCGTCTGATGTGCATGGCTGGGCTGTGGGACTGCGCCCAGTATGAAGGCCCCAACCAAGGTGCGGAAGAGTCCTCGGTACACTCACTTCCGGTGCTGACTGGCACAGATACGACCGACAAGGTTTACACATACACCATTATCACGACCGATTCCAACAGCCAACTCAGGTTTCTCCATGATCGTATGCCAGTCATCCTCGAGCCCGGTTCAAAGGCCATGCAAACCTGGCTTGATCCGGCAAGATACGACTGGTCTCCCGAACTGCAGTCCTTGTTGAAGCCCTGGGACGGCGAATTGGAAATTTACCCCGTGACCAAAGATGTCAGCAAAGTCGGGAACAGTTCGCCGTCCTTTATTATTCCCATCGACAGCAAGGAGAACAGATCCAACATTGCCAACTTCTTCTCCAATGCTGCCAAGAAGCAACAAGCCAAGAAGTCGGAAGTCAAAACCGAGGAAACAAGTGCTAAAGGCATTGTGCCAAAGACAGAGCCTGTAGAGACCACGCTTATCTCGCCAATGAAACGCAAGCTCGAGGAAAACCACGAAGAGCTCTTATCCAAGACTCCGAAAGCTACCAAACGGGAACAACCGCGCTCAGGCAAGATCAGTGCTACCAAAAACGTCGGAAAGAGTCCCGTGAAATCCAAGGATACGTCCGGATCCCACAAAATCACCAAGTTTTTCGCCAACAGCGCGTAGGCTCGGCTGGCTGTACTTTTTCGCCAACTTTGGGCGGCCTCACGATGTGAGCTTACCTGTGCCATGCCGCAATCGACGGTCAGGATGACTCCTTGCTGTCTGCAGCCGCGAGCTCCCAACATGACCGAAAATACCAAGACGACTCAGTGTCTTCGCGCCCACAAACTGCGAAACCTCGTTTGCACCTCTATTCCATATCTACCAACCCACTCCATACTGGCTCCATGACAGGCTTTCCCTCCGCCATGGCATCATACCCGGTTCCCATCACAAGTCTCTCCAATTCATCTTCATTCGCAGCTCTGACTCGTTCCACACTCTTACGAAGCTCCACCGGCCAGCTGAGGTATACGAATAGATTTTTCAGCGGCCGTTCTCTTTTGCGCCCCGACGCCTGCGCGCATGTTTGTGGTTGTAGATCGACCAGCTCCTCCACGATGCGGTGGTACAGGAGCCGCATCCGCGTCGCGGCCGCATCTACCTCTGCCGCGGGCATGTACACCGTGTCCAGGAAGTCGAAGCGCTGGCTCGACATATCTAGGATCAGTGTCATCTCGGGGAGCATCGCACCGTGCGACAGGAGCAGTTCGGCACCACGACCCCACCACCAAGCGGAGCTCCTTGCGTCGGCGGCGACGCCCGGAGACGCAAAGAAGCCTTCATCCATGGCCGGGAACTCGACCTTGAGCGAACGCAGGTGGCGGACGCAGTGGCCGGGGATGGCGCTGAGGAACGCGTGTAGGGATGGAGGCGCGTTGCGCTCCGTCAAGTAGAGGAAGCGTAGACAGGTTCCCAGGGGCAGAAGCGTAAAGTCGTTTCGCCCGTAGAAGAGGCGTTCGGCCTCGGACCGGAGACTGCGGCTGACGAGGAAGAGTTCTGTTGGCAGCTTCCAACAGGACGTGGTGCAGGGCGATGAGGAGAAAGCGGCATGGTTGGCGGGGCAGCAGCACGCCTCGGGTGCATCGGTACAGTGCCCGTTGCAACGGAAAGGCATGAAGCCCTGCGACGCTTCCCAACTTAGGTCCTGCGGCGCGATGAGGTCTGTGAAGTACCAGACCCGGCGGAGGATCTCGAGGGGGAGCTGGGTGGGCGACTCACGCCCGACCGGGGCCTTTGGGAGAGGCTGAGCGGTGAGCCGACGGACGGTCGTCTCGGCTAGGCGTCGCAGCCGCTCGTCAGGGACTTGGCCCAGGCGAATAGCGCATGCAGCGAGAGCTGGGAATCCCGAGAGAGGCTCGACTACCCGCTGGGCCACCTCGTAGCTTGCAGTATCGCATATGACAAATAGACGGAGCTGCGAAGGCCGGATGCTGGCGGAGAGTTTTATGCAGACGGTCGACCAGTCCTCGAGGACAGATTTGTCGCTGCGGAATATCCCGGCCAGTGCTGTATCGCCATCAAGCGCGCTGCCGCCTTTGCAATCTGGGTGCTCATCAGCTAGTTTGTTCGTCGGACGACATGGACATCTGTTTAGTCGTGTGGCAAGGGAAGCAAGATCATGCGCGCTGCCGCCATTGCAGTCTGGGTGCTCATCAGCTAGCTTGCCCGTCGGAGAAGGGCGACAGGGACATCTGTTAAGTCGTATGGTAAGGGAAACAAGAGAGGCTAAAGCCACATGACTGAGGCCATGGAGAGGTAGGAAGCCTCGGCGCCTGCTCCAGGATATCTTGAACTTGTTCTCTGAATACAGGATCTGGACACATTCTCTCGAAACCACACGAGACACGTATAAGAGTGCAGTTGGCAGCGGAGGGCAAACACAGTCGATGTCGTCTTGGTTCCAAATTACCATTGGCTCGTACGGCAGGTGCCGACGGCGGCACCTTGAGGGCCGGGGCCGGGGGGCTTCCCCGTCGCCGTCGCCGTCGCCGTCACTGCCGTCGTCATCGTCGTCGTACTGGTCAGCCCGATCCTGGGCTCTGTAGTTGAAATCTATGGGGCACTCAGCCCGAACGAGCCCGGCCAGAATATAAATGCGATGGCGCACACTGTAAAGGAGGTCGAGAAACGAGGGGCCGGTCGGCGGAGGCTTAGGAGGATAGTGGAAATATCGTCTCAGCAACGTTTGACGCAGGGGTTTGCGGGAGCTTTTGGCCGGCAAAGATGAAGGTGTCATTTCAACAAGTGTCGGCCTGGGCCGGATGCGGTTGTATGGGGTTGTATGGATGGCGGTCTACATAGAAGTTATGTGTACAATCATGGCCTCGTTGTTGTTTCCCCCGTTTACGAATACTCTGGTTGCGGGGGTATTAGGCAGCACCCCTACTGGGCTTTATGATAACCCTTGTTAGCATGACTATAGGCATACAGAATCTCTCTCTTGATAGTCAATCTAGTGTCAATGCTTAAACGCTATTTTTATCTTGAGTTTATATCTAGGCCTGGTAGGAGATTACCATTAAGAGTAGGATCTCTATTTGTTTCTATTAGTCTCCTGCCCAAGAACTTGTTAATAATGGTAGCAGCCGCCTGGATCCTTGCCGCTTGCCGCTCCACCAGATTCGCCCAGGATGAAGGACGGGAGAAGTCGGATTCTCCTTGCCTGCTAATTACATGCCGCCAAGCCGGACCACGAGCCGCGAGGCTACCTGAAGAAGCACGTCAACGCATGCCTCAATTTGCCCATCTTGAGAGGTTCCCATGACGCATACAGCCTTTCTCAGGGTGCATTTACAAAAGCAATCCAATGACGTGCTAGACGATGCACATAATGCGCCAGGAGAACGACCACCTGCTTGGATCTTCTGGCCGGCTTGTGTCGGCGCAATCGCCCCTTTGATAACGGTCACTGGCTGCCGTCGTCCTATGACCACGACCAGGCCGCTCCTCCACGGCATGCCATGACACGGGAGATTGGAGTTGACCATCCGTGACTGAAATGGCAAGCACATCATGACCCACCTGTTCATTCATTGTGGAATCGTCAGCGGCTCGACGGCACAAGATGTTTGGCCGAGTCGTGGACTCTGCCATGAACTTGTTTGAGCAGAGGCCTGAGCCTACACAACGGCTGTCATATCCAGCCGCGACTTTCACAACCGCTTCCCAGTTTTTACTGAGAAACATCTACCGGATGACGTCTTTGTTTTCTGGCTACAACCGCCATCTCGCCGTGTATGCCGGCGGTCAATCCCCACCCCCACGCCTGCAATGGCAGCTTGTTGGGCGAGCTTCATATCTTGTCCCGCAGCACCCAGGCATTTTTTCTCATTAAGTACCCGCGTTTCTGACCAATCCGAGCCCTGAAACAATCTATCTTTGACCCTACCGTTGCATTCCAAGGCCCCAGCGCGGTTTAGCTACCGTAGCATCGGAGCCTCCAACATGCTCCGTGGCTGAAAGGGGCAATCGGAGTACAGACAAAAAAACGCTTGATGGGGCAAATGCGCACCGCCGGCCCTCCAATACTGTGGGCGCCTGGAAAGCTGTTGGAAAGGCAGAGCCATTCTCGGGTTGCCGTCACGCTGTGTCGTCTCTACCCTAGGACGGGTTGGTCGGGCCGCTGTCGAGCAGGCCCCTGGGCATCTTTTCACGGCACACTGAGCTCCGGTTCTTGCGGGGACTTGCCGGGCGGCTCGAGGTGTTGGAGGTGGCTGTATAAGAACCCATTGTTATCCTTCCCTGGCTTCTGGCGGAAAAGATCATCACCCTCTCCCTTCGACTTCTTCACCAACCACCTCTCCCTCCCTCTCCCAAACAGCCAAGATGCAGCTTCTGTCCACTCTCCTTGCCGCCCTCGCTGCCAGCGAGGTCTCGGCCCACTACATCTTCCAGCGCCTTGACATTGGTGGCACCACCGGCGGCGTGTACGAGGGTATCCGTCAGAACTCCAACTACAACTCCCCCGTCACTGGTACGATGACTCCCTGCCGATCCTCTCTTGGCATCACGCAGCTGTGCTGATCACGTCTATAGATCTCACCTCCACCGATCTCCGATGCAACGTTGGCGCCACCAACAACGGTGCCTCGACTGCTGTCCGCAGCGCTCGCGCCGGTGACCGCTTCACCTTCTACTTGGACACTGTATGCTAGCCATATACACCCTGGCTACTTACCATTACTTACATTTCACTAGGCTGTCTACCACCAGGGTCCCGTCTCCGTCTTCGTCTCCAAGGCCCCCAGCTCTGTCCAGAGCTACACTGGTGACGGCACCTGGGCAAAGATTGCTGACATTGGCCCTACCTTCAACGGTGGCTCGGCCAGCTGGAACTTGGCTCGTGAGTGCTTCAAGTTTGATATGGAAATGCCGGCATCTACTAACACCTTGCAGAGAGCTACAGCTTCACCCTCCCCTCTTGTCTGCCCGACGGAGAGTACCTCCTGAAGATCTCTCAGCTGGGCATCCACAACCCCTGGCCCGCTGGCATTCCCCAGTTCTACACCTCTTGCGCCCAGATCCGCGTCACTGGAGGAACCAACACTGGCCGATTCAACCCTACCCTCCGCATCCCCGGTGCTTTCTCTTCCTCCGAATCGGGCTACACCGCCAACGTGAGTATCCACACCACCGCACTGCCATCGACACTTGCTGACATTATCATACAGATCTACAGCCCCGACTTCCGCTCCTACACCGTCCCCGGTGGCGCTGTCGTATGTATCTCCTTGCGCTTTTCTGTGACGGCATCTAACGACTTCATAGTTCACCTGCTAAGGTTTGAGCGATCTCCGATACACCACTCGAAGTTTTATTATTGGAGGAGCCGACGTGGGTATTATCTCCGCCGTGATATCGTAGACAGCGAGGTTGTGTGGAAGACCGCAGTTTTCTATCAATGGCTCGAAAGACGTCGTGGTTCTCAAGTGGCAACGCCAAAATCCTTTGCATATAGTGTATATATCTCTGTCACCCAATCGATATCGTACATATCAACTTTTCTTGTTAAGGGGCAACCAAGTGAATATTGTCTTGTATTAACTCGGGGTATGAGCTAACGCCAATTTATCTATTCAGTAGAATATCTTTGTATCATAGACTTAATGAGCGAATCTAAAGTCGAGTCGCTTCATTCCTTCATCAGTGGTGTTTAGCCTGTAATGATCTTGTTCCTCCTTTGTCATCGAGTTCCATTTCTCATCCCGGAGCTTGTTTCTCCAAATGTAGAAAGCCTTGACCAAATAGAACTGGATAATGTTCCAACTGCAGATGGCCACCAATATGGTATTTCCCCTCCTGTAAAGAGGCCTATCATCCTCTCTGTAAATGTTGGCAGCGACGATGTTGCCTGACTGGACAAGCATGTTGTACAAAGCGGCCGACACCGCCCTAGTCTTGACAGAGTTGCTGTTCTTGGCGTTCCATCCGACGAGAACTGCATGGCAGTAAGGGTAACTCAGCAAACCAGTAAGCAGAGCGTATCGTATCCAAGGCGATGCGCTGGCTGGAATTGTGATGAGTGCTATGAGCCAAGGGAAGATCCAAATGTTGGAAATGGATGAGATGATGGCTCTTTCGTTGAAGCGCTCCGAGATCCAAGTGATGATAAGGAGGTTGACTGCAAACAGGAATTGAGATGGTATTGCCAGTAAGTTCGCCTCAAAGACGGAGAACCCGATCTCACGGAGAATGAAGGAGAGGTAGGTGGTGACTGGACTGGGAGGGATGTATGTGGTGAGGCCAATCAGGTAGAGCGGCCACTGCTCCCAGTCTTTGACGGCCTTCCAGAGAAGGACAAGACCAACACCTTGGCTGGGAAAGAGTTAGTATTTGAAAGTGTGTAAATGAAGAGCAGGACCTACCGGTTGTTCATGTCTCCCTTGCTTGGGTCGTCACGAAGGAGGCGGTTTACCATGATGTTCTCCTCGTGCTCTGAGAACCAACCGTCCTTGCCCCGGAACCAGTTGCGAGTCTGACAGGGGCCAGGAGGCATAAGGCCCCAGGAAAAGATTCCCACCAGAAGAGTGATGATACCTTCCAGAAGGAACCTAGATTAGTTAGCCCTGTTCCGCCAGCTGACATGGTGAGTAACCCCAACTTACAGCCATCTCCAGCCGCCCCATCCTAGAATTCCTCTCATTTGTAGCACACCTGCGGCAATGAGCGATCCGACAATGTTGACAGTGCTAAGTGCAGTCCAGAACCAGGACAGCCTGATGGGAAGCTCGTTGGACTTGTAGAAGTAGGTGAGCCAAAGAACAATGTCCCTGCTATGGTCAGTTCATCATCTAGTATCCAGCATGAGAAAACATACGGGATGAACCCTCCCATCAATAGACCCAGTAGAGCCTTAATGGCGAAGAAAGAAGCGCGGGTATGGATGAATGCTTGCGATCCGGCGACAATGGACCAGCTGACCATGAGGAAAGGGATCCAGACATCGGCTCCAAGACGCTTGCTAACGAGACCACTGGGGAGCTCGGCGGAAAGGAAGCATACGAGAAAGATCTTTTACATGTCAGTTTGATCCGGGTATAGAAAACCAGCTTGACTAACCGTCTGTCCGTAGTTGAAGTCATTGGTAGTCATGCCCAGCTCAGGCAGCTAATTCACGTCAGAGACAAGTTCAAAAAGGTAACGGCAGGGACATACCATGTTGTCGGAAATGGCTCTGTTGATGTTCCTGCGGTGAAGATCCAGAGCACAGAACATTATCCACGCCCAGAGCATAATCCTCAAGTCAATCTGAGAGACAAGTCAGCTACGTCGGCCTGGCCGGATGCGTGGATTCTACCTTTCGAAGCAACTTCTTTTCCTCCTGTGCCGTCCACGTGTACTGAGGATCGAAACGATGGCGATTTTCATAGTTGGCTTGATCATAGACCTTTCGCCAATGATCCGCATTGACAGGGTCGCTGAAGGCGTGGTCTGAAGAAGACCCGTAGCCATCCTCGGATTGAACGGAGGGAGCGACTACGGGAGGTTCATCTCGGACGGATGCAGAGTCCGAGTTGTCCTTGAAGTTCCCCATGATTGGTCGAGCGGAGACTCCGCGACGGTAGAATCTCGAAGACTTGGGTCAAATATAGAAGAGAGTGTCTTGGATCGCCAGTGAAAAGACCGGAGTGCATGAGACAGCGGAGAAGACGGCACGTCAGCGGAGTGCTCTGAGACGGCATTGGACATTGAAATGCACGAGCGACCTATATAGCTACCACGGGACGACCATGATCAATTCTACTACGTAGTATCATGTAGCATTGACCAATAACAGGAGTGTTGGTGCAGGACCGGGATGGACCCCCGTTCTTATCAATGGTGCAATCGCCCAAGAAAATGGCGATGGCTTGTGTCAAGCGAGGGGGGGTTGCGTGCCTGGCCTATGAGACGGCGCCTGGTTCAATAGATTTACCAGCGATGCATAAAAATTCCCAAGAGAGCAGATAATTCGCAGGTGGCGATCTTGAAATGGGGAATTACGTGCTTGAGGCTACTAGGTGACACCATTCGCCCAGGTTCTTTGCTCAACCAGCATATTACCCTCTCCCTCTCCAATCATGACCACTTTGAGCATTGTTTCTCCAGGAGCAGGGTGAAACGCTTCGGCCCGGTTTCTTGGGCCACGGTCTCGGCTCGCTTTGCATCCCAGGTTGGAAGCCAGACTACGGAGTAGAGGCAAAACAGTATTCATGTGAAACGAACAAGAAGCTCGACATGATGATGGAAGAGGCTTGGGATCACCCTCACTAGACAAAAGAACGAAACAACTTTCTGCGCGTTTTGTTTTATTTATTCTCGCAAGAGTCTGGCAGTCAAAGAGCATACAATTTGCCCTCGCACTTCCTCAAGATCCTCATTCCCCTGCTCCATCAAACAGACACCTGGTAGCCACAGATGACCCTGCGTATCCAGTGGGCTGGGTGCGACAAGTCATGGATCGAGGAGCAGGCATCACGATCGCTCATATCCGAGGTGAGGATGAGGCCGGCGCTGGGTCAGCCGCATCTCTTGTTGGCCCCGAATCCTCAATAACTGTTCGGCGCGACATCCCAACGGAGGATAGATGGTCTAGATTAACATGTCGGATGAGGATTTTGAGTTGCGGCCGGTCCAAAAGACCCGAGAACCTTAATTTCCTCACAAAATGCTCCCGCGGGCACAGCATCCTTGAGGTATTGGCCAAGATAGCCGAGTGCGATGTAACCGTCAGGAGCCACGAGGCGCAAGAGGGATCCATCTACGTGAGAACCACTGGCTGTATCCCTTCGGACAAGAGTGTAGCTCCCCGGGTCTTGGCGTTGGATCGTTCTCAGTCTAGTCTCCACTAATCAGCATACCAGGGGCACGGCTTGCTGGTAGCACTCGCTGTCACCGACGGTGCTTCGAGGCCGAGACTCATCGGGGCTGGCTTTGGTGATATTGGCGAGTCAGATATCAACGGCGCCATTTGCGCCACTGCCACGCCATTCCGTGTGGCTTGGTAGAGATTGGTCGACTTGTTTAAAGCTTTGTTTTCGGCGTTGATGCCTGCGGTTGGAAAATAGACTTCGTCGTGTGAATGTGCCCAGCATTTACTGAAGCCCCAGCACCTATGATGGTGAAATAAGTAAGCAAAATCTGAGGTGGACGAAGCAGCAGCGACAAGAGCTAAAAGTTCCAATAAAATAATTAGCAAGGGTGCTACCTTGGGGCCATGAACTGAAGCAAATATAAACAGCAGAGGAAAACAAGAATGAGGCTATCGTCAAGTTCTGTACAGGGTAGCTGACTACTGGCTGGAAGCACGAGCCAGCACCACATTCACCAACGGCCCGGACACGTATGTCTCGCAGTTTTGAAGACCTAGGGTTTGTTGGTAGCTTCCAAAGCTCGCACTGCAACAGAAACCGGGGGCGGTTGACTGCCAATGAAGGGACGCGGCCCATCTAGTATATACATGCTTCATCGAATGTCTCACTCTCCGCCAACCTGGCACGTATCAGATAGCCTTTATTGCCCCTGAACCGCCAGCAGCGGTGTTTAGACCTAGGGCGATATGATAAGCGCGGCTGGCGTAAGGGCGTCTTATCCCCGACGAGGGGGACGCTCGTCAATGTCATATTTAGCTCCGATCTAAGCCATTTATTCCACCAAGGCACAGAATCAGGAATTCCCACATTCGTCCTGGCCTCAGTAGACTTACGGCATCTGCTTGCCAGCCGGGTTTCGGGCATTTGGGCTATCGGGCAATAGACTCTCCAGCTGTAGGTAGAGAGACTCGGTACCTTACGACGTATATACAATTGACAGCACCATATTTGTTGTACTCTGTGTCTTGAAGGGATATTCCGAAATGTCTGAACTACGAGTGCTCGTTTCTGGCGCGTCCATCGCTGGCCCATCAGTAGCAGATTGGCTAGCCAAAGCTGGAGCAAGTGTGACAGTCGTCGAACGTTTCCCACAGTTACGCGGTGGACTCGTCTCCGAATACGAGATTTTCTGAGATGATTTGTCTCAGATACTCTTTGACATGACCAAGGAGAGCGCAAAGATCAAATACGCTTTTGGCGAGCAGATATCCTCAATCTAGCAAGATAAGACCCCCGACGAGGCTGTCATGGTCACCTTTGCCAACGGACTGCCAGACGCAGAATTTGATCTTGTCGTTGCCTGCGACGGTGCAAGCTCGAGAACCCGCGCGTTGGGCCTGAGGTGTGATGTGAAGGACCACATCGGACCGGAAAACCACTGGGCAGCCTTCTTCAACATAGAAGGGGATCTTTTGGACGGAAGCCTGATAGGACAGGCGTTCTGTGCTCCCGGCGGTCGTTTTATTGCCATGGGACTTGACCACCAAGGCAGCACCCGAGTTACACTCATGAGATTCCCCCTCGTGAATATGTCTCTGCCATGGATGCCTTTCGGGAGGCCATCGAGCAGGGAGACATGCCGCGGAGGCGTTTCATTGCGAGTGAGTTCGAGGGCGGCGGTTGGAAGTGCGGGGAAGCCGTGCGCGCAATGATGCATGCAAAGTACTTTTACGCCAACGAACACGTCCAAGTCAAGGTCCCTCATCTCTACAAAGGGCGCTTTGTTCTAGTCGGAGACGCGGGCTATGGGCCAGGCGCGACAGGAGTCGGGACAAGCCTCGCCCTTGCTGGCGCCTACGTCTTGGCTGGTGACGTGCAAGTCAATCAAGGAAATATTGCGGCGGCGCTCCAAGGGTACGAGAGCCGCATGAGACCTACGATCGATGACTTGTGGAAAGCTCCCCCCTTTCTATCCTCGATCATCGCACCACAGACGCGATGGGGATTATGGGTGCGCAACACCATTTTTTCTCTTGTCACACGTACAGGTATCATCGATTTAGGGCAACGTTACGTCGCTCCCGCCTTTGGCAATGCCAAAAACTATCCGCTGCCCGATTATGAGGGGTTGGGCTCCAAAACAGCGTCAGCAATGTCTCAGAAGTGAGACTCAGCCCAACCAAAATTGCACTGTGTACAGAAGCCATGTATGAAGCTGTCCTGGCCAGATCCACGGGAAATGTGATGTTGTCAGTAATATATAGTGTTGAATATATATATATATATATATATAGCGGCATCCCATCTCAGGTTGGCCTTGACTGTATGGAGTGCTCAATTCGCGATACGACATTGCAAAGCCGTGCCGCCGAAAAGGCTGGTGCCTGTGGTCTCTTCTGAAACACCCGTCAGCCCTGTTTCTTGGCGACCTAGGCAGCCATTGTTACTCTGCCCTGTCAGATCAACCGTGGGGTTGATTTTTTCCTCCTCCATAAGCCAGCCGTCAAAGACGTCATCCATCAACCGCCTTCCTACACACCAAGCAGAGATCAATCATGGCGAACGTGGCGGCGAACGTGGCAAGAAGATGGAAATATGGTAACCATTGCTCCTTGTGCGGTGTTGTTATTACCGATGCTTCCCATCCTCACAGGCCGCTGGGATGGAAGGGCCGTGTCCGTGTCTGCAAGTCCTACCAAATCCCGCTCTCGTGGTCAATCCACCAAAATGCTGACATGAACTGTTTAACAAAGTATATCTTGGCCCGTCCCAAAACGAGGCCAAGATATCCGGCCTAGGCTTCCTGTCCAACAACGAGATGCGTGTCGACGATGATGCCAACGTATCCTACCGTGACCCAGGCGCCACATTGCAACGTCGCCGCCTCAGCCCTCCATTCACTCTCCAGTCCGCACTGCTCACGCCGCCCACCTTTGGTGTCCATGAAAACTGCTGGATCCTCCTTCAAGCGCGGGTTCTGCCTGGCATAGCCCTACAAGACCCAGCAAAGCTTGCGGCGCGTCTCTATGATGTTCTGGTGTGTACTACTGGGGACTACCACCGATTCTTAGGTCCAAACCACGACCAGGAAGGTGCAGGGAGAAACGACAATGATTCCGGTGAAAGGTATAATCAACAGCATGGGCCTCTTACTCCATACCGTGGGACTATCGATGAACCTGAGTGGGAATATATTTATGCAGACCCTCTCAAGCAGTCCTTTGACACTCTGGAGATGGCTTCACCGCCCCTACGTCCAACTTTGGCAAGGTTCACACAGCCCTTCAATTTCTCCAACGACCAAGACACTTTGACAAAGTTCCCCTCCGAAATTATCGTCGCGATACTTTCAGAGCTGCCGTCTCCCGACATCTGCAACCTAAGGTTGGCTTCACCGGCCGTAGCCACAGTCTCAGTGCCAGAGGTTCTTCCAAATGCTTTCTGGCAAAGCCGGTTCAGGCGTGAATTCGAGATGGGGTTCTACGTCGCTGGCAATCTTCCGGCCCTCGCCTCTAGAGACTGGCGCCTCTTGTACGATCAGGTCCAGAACTTTTTAGCCCATCCGCGGAGCCATGACTCCCTCTACAATCGGCATCGGATATGGAATAGTCTCCATCCCGTTTACAGCACCCTGGAGGCTATGCAGACGAAAGAGACCCCCAGCCAGCAGAATAGCGCAGGTGCAGATAAGCTGGCAGCTCTTGAGGTGGGTATGACAGTGAGAGTCAGTCACCAGCCAGGGTCCGGATGCCCGTCTGTGAGCTCTCGTTTCTCTTGGGACCACGACATCATACCACACACCACTGAAAACCCCAAGAATGTCGAAATATTCGTCTCCTTCCTTCCTTTAAATGGCCAAGTGTTGATGTGTGGCATCCGTGCTGTCTCCTCCACGCCAACAGCCACTGTCACAATTTCACAGGCAGGAATTGTCTTACCGGCGAGAGAGCTGTCATTTTCCCTGCAGACAGGGCATGATGTTACCCAAGTTAGAGCCATCTGCTCATCTATGGGAATTGTCGGCATAGAGTTCTTCTTGGAAGAGGCCTCCGGGGAAATTGACCAGAGAGGGGAGTGGCAACGTCTAGGAACCACAAACATGGTACAAGGTGACGGTCTGGGCGTTGCCATCCTCACCGGTGGAAAGATCAGAGGACTGGACTTGCTATTCGACGTAAGACGCTCCTCTGGGATTCCTTTTTGTCAATATCTTTTGGACTGTTTCACTAAAACTAGTGTTAGGCCTGCAAATGCGTCTCCATCGGAACCCTCATGTCCCACGAGGAGAACAACCGAGACTCTGGGTCAACTCTAGCACGCATTTGGTCCCCAGATGTTCCGCAAGACTCAGAGTTACCTAGCCATATGCTTGAAGAAACCTATCTCGAAAGCTCCCGCGAGAAGGGAGTATCGAAGCAATGCTTCGATGTGAATTTTGGAGGAGCGCGAGGAGAGCGCCTCTCTCTCCTTAACCGAGTCACGCCATACTTGAATGCCAGAGGTCTCCTGCAAGGCATGTCGTTCTTTTACGATGACGGCACCGAGCTGTCCTTCGGTTCCCGCGGGGTGTTCGAGAACAAACCGTCAAGCACAGCGGCCACTGAACCGTCTCTTGTCATTCGCGGTGCGGCAGGTGAGCGCATCGTGCGAATCTACTATATGACAAGCCGTGCTCCGGATTTGGGCGCCACTCAGAAAAGTCCCTGCTTTGAGGTTCGACCCCATGAAAGTTCTTCTCTTTTTAAACTCAAACACTAAGAAAAGCAATGGGAATAGATTGAGACAAATATGGCCTTGAGATCTCCTCTCAAGGCTAGCCGTAAAGTCAAGTCGTTTGATGGCTATGCATCCAGCGTCGGTGTTCCAGGGCGGGCCATGACTAGACTATTTGCTCAGATGGAGGTAACTATACCCCCGCGCTTTGTTTCTTGCCGCTTGAAACGAATTAACGATATCTTCGCAGAGTTTCGATGGCCATGTCAAAAGCCTGGATGCCCAGCACATGCGCGATGAGTTGGAGGCTGTGCCCATGGATGATGAGAATACAGTTGTCATTACAGGCGAGCATCTTGATCTTTCTTGGCATGTCCACGATTACTATGCAGTATCATTTGCTTTGGGCGCCAATATTGGCCAGGTCCGCTCCATGCATTTCTCGCAAGGCCGCCCAGGCCACTGCCGCTCCCGAGACAACATTACCGGCATGCTCATCAGATTCTGGAACTCGGACCAGACCCTGGTACTTGGCCAGTGGATTGAGCCCATCAAGGATGGCTTCATTCAACTTCAGAAGTCAGAGAAACTCATAGGGATTTCCATTGCATACTACGAAGCATGGCCTCACAGCCTGGTACCAGGCGACGGGAGCGACAGCCGTGGCAGAATTATGGGAATACGACTCGTCACCTCGCAAGGCCGGGCGAAGAGGATTAAAATCGTCAACGAAGCATATCTGCGTTGGATTCCGTACCTGGATTCGCCCTATGAAACCATCGTGAGTCCAAAACTTTGTGTTTGCTTTCCACGTTGCATTCTCTCGTTCATATCCGCTCATGTGCACCTAGACCGGACTTTTGTGGAACTTTAACCACCAATGGGACTTTATTCAGGTGCTTCGGGCTCCCAATCCGGCACGTACGGGGATTGAAATCCTGCCTGTTGGGCTCCGAAGGTTTAAATATCCCTATGATAAACTCGACTACAGCCGAGATGTTCACGACATTGCCAAGTTCTTTTGGGAGGAGACAAATCCCAAGACTGGCGTAACGAGCAGGCTCGCGGCCATAGATGCATTCTCTTGCCAAATCAATGATCCACAAGATGAGTTCCATTTCAATCGTTACGAGCTGGTCGGGATGCGTTTTCGGTATATGGACGGCATGGAGCGGGCTGTTGGACGCTGCGAGATGACCCCACGGATGACCATAGACTCCGTCAATATTGGAGATGAGGAGATCGCGTACTTTGGACGTTCTGAAGTATTCTGTCTCGAGTCCGCCCCGGGTGGACTCGACGATGAGTATAAGATGATCTTGGTTGTGAGTATCATCCAGCCCACCCTCAAAAACGTCTCAAGCCTCCTGCTAGTCAGCTCCAGTTGTACAGCAGGCTTCTATATGATGAAACATAAAAAAAAGAAGAAAGAAAGAAAACGGCCACAATTCTAACATTTTTACAGATTGAGTTTACCTCTGGTCGTAGAGTGACACTGCCGGCCCGAGCGGAGGGATTGATAGCGCAGTGCAGCGGCGATTCTTTCTACCTGGGCACGGAAAAGAAGTCATTCGAAGGGACTACGCCGTTCGAGGGTGGCAATTGGAAAGCGAAAAAACAGCCGCCCAAATCACGCGGCTGCGTTGGGCTATGGATACAGGATTATGAACCTTTGCATTTCGGACCTTCCAGCGCAGGACCACTATTTGAATCCGACAAATAAGGCGGGGTTGGATTCCCTCTGTCAAAAGATGAAGGCATATTCTAATTCAACGGCTGAGGTATACGCTGCTTCTCTTTGATGATTTACGAATTGCAGACAGAGGGAAAGCTCACAGAGTGTATGGGAGTCTCAACATGCTGGTAGAGGGGACTGCTAGAGGGGCGTCATGCTGCCGATATCTATCCCTTTGGGCACAGAAGCAGAATTCCCGCAGCTTTCTGTCAGTTCTCTTTTAGTATTTATTTCAAAGAACATTTATTATTATTCTTACCGGGTGTCATCTATTGCTTTGATGTCGTCTTTGTCAGAGGGGGCCTCCTCGAAGTCCCAGGTCCATAGCCCATTTTGGGTGCAGAGGCATGAAATTCTACATAGATCCTATCAGCCCAGCCTCGGTAGCGAACCTAGCCATATCATCGTCAATCTGAAGCATGATATTATTTATATGGTCTGGGGCATGTCAGAGACTGACCCGCCTGGGCGACTTCCTAATATAAAGGAACAAACTCAGCTCGGCTGATACTGCTGCTGTCAACGTATGCGCGTCATCGAGTTGACCCTCATCACTGACACAAAGACCAGCTCTACCTTGACGCTTTCCCCACTTCATATTGTTGCCTGTTGAACATAAAATCCCCTGTCTGGTCTGAAATAGGGCGTCATTTCGGATTGCTCGTCTTGAACGGTCGGCTTCACCCCGCCGGAGAAGCTTTTGCTTTATACGCTCTGGAACAACCCAGACATCGCAGAACACACCCGAAACCCGAGAGCTATATCCGAACATAATCAAAACCCAAGGGTTTATATCTGAGCTGTCCAGAACTGTGCCCCAACCAGCGACACTCAAGAGGCGCATGTCGGAATATTGGGCGTTAAAGAGGGAAAACTGGCTAGAAGAAAAGACTATCGGAGTGAATGTATCCGTACCCTGTTCCAAGTAGCCAAGTCTGGGTGTTTTCCAGATTGCGGATCTCTTCATAGGTATATCAACGGCATGATAGACATCGTGGAAATAGCAAGTTAACATCGACCATGCCTCGACTTCCTTTCTAGGCACGGGGATGTAGTAATGGCCGCATATTAACCAATCTGCCCCAATGGCAGTAAGGGGGTTCCTGGGACGTATGATGATTGCCACTACTTCATCAGCTGCATCTGATTCAGGGCTCTGACTTTGCTGATTAGAGTCGATCGAACAGCAGAGGCTCATGGCCATGGCACCCGACCCATATAACGGAATTGCCGTTTCATTGGATGTGTGCATGAAGAATGTCTTGAGAGCCATGGCTTTTGCGGTGATTCTCATACCACGCTGTCCTGATGCGAGTTTAATATCCGGATCAAAGTCAGAACGAAAAGGGCGAAAGTGAATGCTGCCTTCATAATCGCTCGGTGATCTGGCAATACATGCTCGTTTGAATCGACAGCTAGCAGGCGCATTTCCGTCTTTCAAGAGCTTCTGAACGCCCCAGAGGAAGACGGTCTGATCCTCGGTATTCGTTATGATTTCATTCAGAAGTCGCCGAAATGCTTTCTCCCCCTCGCCGTAAATGAGGGGCATGTTGATACCGAAGATACCAAGAAGGCAGTATGCCTCGTCTTCTTTTCGTGCCGTCCTTCTTCTGGATGCCCACGACATACGGGTTGCAACTGAAACGTCGTCAAGACCGAGACTCTTATCCAATATGCCTTCTGTAATCCCAGTTAGACCCACAATGAAGGTCTTGTGTTCTGAGAGTGTGCCAAGAAACTGCCAATCTGCTGTGTAGAACTCAACGCGCAGAGGGGCGATGAGCTCCTGCAATGTCCAGCCTCTGGTGAACCACCGGGGTGTTTTCGATTGGGACAACATATCTTCCACGGTATTCACGTCCTCTAGAAACGCATAACACGTTGCTGAGCTCGAGTACCAAGAGAACATGGAGTTGATGGCTTCTGACAGCTCTGCGCTTGATGTTTTATCGATGCAGCATGTGTCGACCCAAGCCCATGATAGTCCCTCCCTCAGAGCTTGTTGGCAGCAGTATTCGATTTTCCTGAAGCCTTTCTTGGTGCGGGCATGGCTGAGCCGTTTAATGTCTTGAAATGAGACTTCTTCATCACCCCAAGTGTGTGACAAGATGGCGTATCCTGGTATCTCCTCAAGATTGAGGAATGCCTTGAGTTCATAGGAGGTTGTGTCAAGAAGCCACATGACGTGTAGTATGTAGAAGATGCGTACGTGAAATCAGCTAGACAGTGATGGCTGAATATATGGAAGTCAAAGTTTCCGAAAAACACCGAGCTCAATTGATCTCCAAGTATTCAGGCGACGACTTGCTGCCTAAATCAATATGCATATTGCAGTCAACCCCGCTTTTGTGTAGGAGCCCAGCCAACAAGAGCAATCTACGAAGTGAGGCTGAGCTGATGTTAGGGACAATGGACCCAACCTGTGACTTCAATGGGTAATACTCTTGGTCAAATAGATACAATCTCAAGGTAATTTATGATAGGATGCGTCCTATTGTTGAACAGCCACCCACCGCCGATTGGTAATGCTGGCGAAGTAGAGCATATCTTTCTGGAGATGTCTCTTCACATTGTCGGGGTCAGCCCGCCGCTAACAGAGATCCATTCAGCCGTGATCCAGCGACTCTTTTCGGAAACCAGCAAAAGCACCGCGTCAGCCAGATCTTCAGGAGTCCCGAGACGTGCAGCAGCACGCGTCGCAGCAACAATGGCTGCTTGAGCGCCTGAAGGGACACCTTCGGAGGTTTCGAGCAGAGGCTTGGACATGTCTGTCGGGACCAAACCCGGCGCGAGCGTGTTGATGGTAATTCCGCGGTTACGCCCAAGCTTTTCACGGTCAGCAGCTGAGGGGAGTTGAAGGATCGGGGTGTTTTACCTCGCCGGCCCAAGCCACCGCTATGCAGTCCTGGGCCGCCTTTGCAGCGACATAGACGGGAGCACCGTAGGGACCTTGCTTGGTGGCAGTCGAACCGATGTTGATGATGCGACCGCCAACCGGCATGCCGCCAACTTCGAGGGCAGCCTGGATCATGTAAATCGTGCCGAAAGCAATGACGCTAAACTCATGCTGAATCTGCTCGGGCGTAACTTCACTCAAAGACTTTGGATAGCCCGCAGCAGCATTATTGACTTTAGACGCGTCAGTTCATACTGTACAGCAAGAGGGCAAGGACTTACCGAGAATGTCAAGATGAGGAGCAGAGAACGCTGTCAGCGTCTCTTTGACCATTCGCCGGGCCGCACCAGGATCCTGGACGGCCCCTTGAACGACGACAGTCTTCGTTCCATAGTCCTTGGCGAGGCTCTCTGCCACCTTCTCTGCCCTTACTTTCGACTCTTGGGAGACGTAGTGGATGGCAACATGTGCACCGTTTCGCGCCAAGGCCCGAGCAATGGCAGCGCCAATGCCGTTTTCTCTTCCTGAGCCAGTCACCAGAGCGACTTTGCCAGCAAGAGAGAGAGAATCTGGGGACATTTTGGCTTTTCAGAATCGGTTATGTGACTGGAATGGTAATGGGGATGGTGCTGATGGGTGAATTTGCGAAGACCCAAGGCATAAATGGCCGTTTATATGTCTTTCCTCCCATAAGTGTCAAGTGATTCGAAGCTCCCATTTCTAAGCAGCATACGTAACATGCGGAGCATGGCTGGCCATGGTCTTTTCACCTGTCTAAACCGTTCAACAACTCCGGAAGTTCCTGTTGGAGGTGCATGCAAGGATGCTAGACCCGGTTATGGGACACTCTTCACGGAAATCCGCGTAAAGAAAGAGGAAACCAGCAAATAGTGTATTGGCCCTGAAATTTCGTGAACTCCGTTTCTCTAAGTCCAAAGGACAACCTCTTGGCATAGGATTACGTACAGTGCTAAGTATACATAGTTTGAGATGATTCAGAGTCTCCAACACAAGGAAACGAGTTCTTACTCTCCAACAAAGTCCCTGCAATCATCACAATGGAAGCTAGTTCACCAGCAGCAGCATTCCAATCCTCCCACTTGGCAATACTAGTTTGCACCCCCGTCGGGGTTTGTTGGAGCTTCGTCAGCTGCCCTGTCTCTGAGAGGCCATATATTATGCGCTCCTCGTAGCACACGCTGAACTCAGCCTGCCACAGTTCGAGGCTCTGGGCCCCCCAAACTGTCGCGTTGCTCGGAAGAGGCATGATGGCGAAACCGGGCACAGGGTTACATGCGAGTCCCTCAGAAATGTCGACTACCATGTCGAGAATGCGCATCACGAGCAGCGTGCTGTGCAGCGTCAGTATCCACGGCGATAGTTTAGATGAGCCTCCTCACCGTCGTAGGGATTCGTTAAAGACCCAGTCCTGCCACGCCAACTTGACATCGTTGGAAAAGTTTGCAGTGTGGTTATCCCCAAGAGATGCAGCAAGGGCCCTAGAGACGACCTTTATGATGTTAGAGGGGAGAAATGGTGATACGCATGTCACTGGCTCACATTGAGTGTCAATAGAAGAGGCCCATCAAGCTCTTTGCGTCCCGATTGGTCAGATAGGCGTAGTAAACAGTAGACAACCAGCGCCTGTATAGAAGACAGCATTCCCCAGCGGTCCCAACTTGGGTGCTAGCAGCACGTTAGTGGCGCATCGAGACCTGCATCAGGACATCTGACCTCCAAGAGAATTCTCTCTTGCTCAAGTTTGATGACTGACCACACAAACATCTTGTTCGGTTCTGCTTCTGCTTTGAACATGTGCACCAGACTCACGCAATTGACCAAGGGCTGTCCGACCGGATTAGTATGACAATGAAGGCCGTCAAGACTGGCTCACTAACATGCTGTGGAGGAGTTTGTCCCGTTTCTGCCCACGAATACAGCAAGGGGCTCACGAATGGTGGAAACGTCTCTCTTCTCAGGAGCATAAGCGGGTACGACTGTAGTATCCGTATCAGTATGGATGAGAGGACCTGCGCATTTCCCGCCCCGGTTCTGGGCGCGAAGGCAACCGAGGTAGTTGGCTGTATCATTTCCACGAGATATGGGCAGCCTTGAACAACAGGGTCCTCATAGTCCCTGAACCGCTCAGAAGAACCCAGAGTTAGTGTATGCAAGAGGTCATGCACGGCGGTCCAGGCGGCAGGCGGTGACGTAGAAGTGCTCGATGCTGAATCGATGTCCGCAAGGAGACCAAGAGACACCGACGCTGAATCAAGATCTGCGGCAAGATCAATAGACCCCAGGGCCGGTGCCTCAGCCGAAGACACATTCCACACCTGTTGAGCGCCATCACGCTCACACTCTAACCCGCGCTCATTACATCGCACACAGTACGCCGTGCAAAGCCAAGCACAGCGCGCTTTCGCGCGGACACATGCCGCACACGACTTCTGCCGCGGAACGCTAGGCCTGCCCAGCTTGCTGCGGCAATAATACCCGTGCCTCTTGTACGTCGACTCTTTACCCCCAGGGTCAGCATGCTCCTCCCAGCATGAGGGTTAGTGGACGTACCCGCCGCGAAGGCTTTATTGCACAGGGAGCAGCGATAGCCTGCGTTGCGGTGCGCTTCCTTGCCGTGCATGGCGTGGATGTTTTGTTGCATAATTTACGAAGAGAGTTTGCGCCGAATCCCCCTTTAACACGGCCTTCACGGGATTCCGTGAACTCGGTGGAGACGGCCGTCTTTATATGTCATTTGGTCCGGAGACTAGGAGTAATGGTCAGCAGGAATCCTTGCGAATTCGGGTTTTGCCCAAATAGGCATTAAATGCTGACTGCCAAGGGACGCTCTGTAAGCTCATTTTAGAGGCCCCGACCATCATCACTGTCTCCTGCTTTCTTCTCGGCCTTGACAGTAAAATGAAGTTCTATGTCTATTGAATTGGCTCTATTCTCAAGTTTCACCTCACCACCGACTCTAGACACTCCCTATCACTATCCCACGAGATCTACTAGATCTCACTCGCACTGGCAGCCTCGGCTTCCGGGTCAGGCAGTCCCGTCCCCAGCTCAACCTCCTCATCCCACGACAGACCTAAGCCGCCCTTTATCGTCTCGTCCGACTGGTGAAGTCTCTTGAGGGGCTCGTCGGTCCCCTCGGCAAACGTAAAGATGCGGTAGTCGCTGTTGAAGAACCACCAGCCCACGACACCGACGCGCATGAACCCGGAGTGCGATACAACAAAGATGACGTCCTCGGACCTATTTACAAGGTCACTGATACCAAGCCTGCCACGCCCCAGGATGGCCTGCTTTGTGTAGGCGTACCTCTGTCCCTGGGGCGATGTCTTGTCGGGCCACACCTTGTCGAGGGAGCTAAAATCGACCTGAGGGAATTCTTTGGCCATGGCTTCAGCGGGTGATCCCGTGTCACACGGTTTTGCCGAGGTCTCTACACACACCGACACTGTTAAATCACAGCCTCATTACAGAATTGGGCAATTTGCAAACCTTGCCAATCAGCATTCGCCTCAATCTTGGCACCGCGCTCTATCAGCCAGTCGAGGGACAGGCAAGCCGTCTGGAGAGTGCGACGCATAGGGCTGACCACAATGGCAGCATTCTTCACCGATGAGAACCGGTCGAGAAGGTTCTGGCGCAGAGTCACACACTGCTCGAGTCCTTCCTCGGAGAGCTCCGGGTCATGAATGGACCAGTCTCGTGTGCGAGTGTTAGTTAGGTACGGTCAGTGTCATTGGACTGATGGTGACTTATTGGATACGTTGTGAAGCGCCTGAGCGTGGCGGATGAGCACAATCTGTGGTGCCATGGTGAAATAAAGTGAGTGATTTGAGGGAAAAGTTTGGTGCAAAATTCCAGGAAGGGCTCTTATGAGTCGAGATTGCGGCCGTGGATAAGGAGGCAGTGTAGTGGCTCGAAGTATGTGTTGAGTGACATTCAGGTGAGGGAGTTTGTTGAGAGAAGGCAAGTACCTTTCGTAGACCATGAGTCAGTGGTTGTCTCACGTGATTGCTGCCACAATGACCTCGACTACACGGATAGAACATCGAGGCAAGGCTTGTATGGGCGCGCTACCAATGCCCGGCCCCGATTTCACCATGCCGGATGGGAATCGCACGATCCAATATGTCCCTAAATTTCTCTATCAATACCCCGCCCCCGTCCCTCAAAAGTTCGTTTCCGTGCAATAGTACAGGGTGGTGATGATACAAATGTTACAAACGCCGCGGTTCGACCTTATTTCGCCAGGAAGTTTTGGAACGCAGATTGGTCAATCATGACGTTGCCCACAGCCCGAAGTCGCTTCCGGCCCGCCTTTTGCTTCTCGAGCAGCTTCCTCCTTCGCGTGATGTCGCTGGCGTGCAGCTTTGCAAGCACGTCTTTGCGGAACGGCTTGATGGTCTCGCGAGCGACGACGCGGTTGCCGACTGCTGCTTGAATGACGACCTCTGCGCAAGCGTCAGTGAATTATCCCTCGCTAGGGTTGTAGGGGAAGATACGTACCAAACATCTGGCGATCAACATGTTCTTTGAACTTTGTGACCCAGTGTCGTCCGAGGCGATCTACCTGCGACGTATGCACCACGCGACAGATGGCGTCAACGGGCTGCTTATTGACCAAGAGCTGGATCTTGGCGAGTTTGCTTTCTCGCCAGCCAGCATCCTCGTAATCTAGCGTAGCATAACCTTTGCTGTTCCAACTGTTAGTTTCCATGAGGACCTATGACATGATTGCACGGCTTACGTGGCGCCCTTGAGCTTTCCAAACAGGTCATCTACAAGCTGTGCGGCGGGGATCTCGTATACCACAATGACCTGGGTAGTGTGGAAGAACTCGATGCTCTTCTGGGTGCCGCGATTCGCTTCGCACAGCTCGATAACACGTCCGAGATACTCCTCGGGAAGCGTCATGGTTGCCAATACATAACTGTTACATGTGAGATGCTGCCAACGCAAGTTGTGGGGTCTACTTACGGCTCGAGAACCTGGGAGCCTCGCAAACGCGCATCACCTTGGTCGGGGAAGAGGGCCGGGTTCTTGATAATCTCCTCGGACCCATCAGCCCAAATGACCTTGGTAGGCACGGTAGGTTCGGTAATGATTAGATCACGTCCGTGCTCTTGACGCAGACGATCCTGGAAGACGGAGCAGTGCAAGCTGCCCAAGAACCCCAGACGCCAACCGGCGCCGAGGGCCTCGGAGTGATCCTTCTGCAGCGTCACACTTCGGTCGTTGAGTACGAGCTGATTGATGCTATCTGCCAGGCGGTGGTAGTCGCCTTGATCGGTCGGGAATGCTGCCACAAAGACCATGGGCTTGGGCTCCTCAAAGCCCGGGCACGGCTCAACAATGTCCTCGTGGGCAACAGTCGTGAAGGTATCTCCGAGCTTGGCATCCTGTATCCTCTTCATTCCGGGGTTGAAGTAGACATAGCCCACCTGGCCAGCACGAAGGACGCTCTGGGGCGTTGCATCCGGGTATTGGATGCCGACCTGCCCGACTGTATACTTCATGCCAGTTCCCATGGACACGACATTGTCCCCAGGCCGCACGGCTCCATCAAAAACACGGACCAGCAAGATGACACCACGAAAGTTGTCGTACCAAGAGTCCACGAGGAGCATTTTGAGAGGCTGGGTCTCGTCGCCAATGGGATGGGGCATGTTCTCAATCACGGAGGGCAGGACATCGGCGATTCCTTTGCCTGTCTTTGCACTGACGAGAAGAGCGTTTTTCGGATCCAGCTCGAAGCTGGTTTGCATCTGGTCCAGAACTCGAGGGACGTCGGCCGAGGGCATGTCGATCTTGTTGATGACGGGGACGAGCGCGAGATCCTGCGCAAAGGCAAGGTGGAAGTTGGAGACTGTCTGGGCTTGGATTCCTTGACTGGCGTCGATAAGAAGCAGGGCGCCGCCGCAGCTGGCGTATGATCTCGTCACTTCGGCGCGGAAATCGACGTGGCCCGGGGTATCAACGAGGTGAAGGAGGTAGTCTAGGCCCTTGTATTTGTATATCATGGTACAGGTCTGAGCCTTGACGGTGATGCCTCGCTCGCGCTCTACATCAAGCTTATCCTGAAATGATATCAATTACCATACTCTCGCTTATCTTCCACGTCCGAGGCGGCGGCGTACCAGAATCTGCTTATTGCTATCGCTTGCCGAAATGGTGCCAGTGTGCTCCAGCAAGCGGTCGCTGAGCGTGCTCTTGCCATGATCGATGTGGGCGACGATGCAAAAGTTCCGGTAGCGCTCGATGGGAATGGCGGCGATGCGGGATTCGAGCTCGGTTGGCGAGGGTTTCGAGGAGAAGGCTCTGCGCGGCAAGTTTTGGGCGATGCGAAAGGTGAAGAAGCTATGCAGCGGCGGCGGTGCGGCGCGACATGTTCGGGTCCAGGCTCGCCCGACCGTCCAAGCCCGGCTCATCGAAGCGTTATAAGTGGCGAAGCGGCATTGACCGAATCATGCCGCTGCTGAGAATCGTCGACAGATTGAGCTTGAGGGGAAGAGATGTTGGAGCTTCAACATCGAAGACGGAATTGGATGGTCCCGCCCATGACAAAATAATCCAGCCCCACTTGGAAGACCCTTGGATAATTTGCACAGGGAATGACAGCATAAATTACACAAATTACATAAATAATTCTCAGGTCTCGACACAATAAAGGTGATTGTGATTGCTATGTACTGCTTGAGTTTAAATATACACTCAACTCTGATGCGCTCAGAATCTATACGAAAAATCATTACCAAAGGGGTATAAACAAATTGTGGTAGGCCGAGCCATATCCCTACACGCCCAAAGACACCGGATCCCATGCATCATCATCTATGCTTGCAGTTCTATGTTGTTCTTGGTGCCCTCGAGGCCCTTGGAAGAGCCGGCAGTCAGCGTTCTCTTGGGCGTCGCCAGCGCAGCACCCTTCTTCTCTACTTCGGCCCGGGTTAGGCTCAGCTTCTCCTCATCCAAGCCCATGGACTTGAAGAACTGAACCGTCTCGGTCCACTCATGCGCCTTGCGCTTCTCGCTCCAGCCGAGCTCCTCGCCCATGACGTCGATGACGCGAGGCAGGGCCATCAGAGCACTGTCGACGTCGAGGAATGACAGGCGAGTGCGGCGCGAGATGAGATCGGCGGCGGTGCATGCCGCCTCTTGTCGGGCGGCATGGCGAACCTCGGCCTCGATGAAGGGGAAGGAGGGTAGCAGGCGAGTGGTGGCCGAGGGAGACTCGTTGGCCAGGACGGTCCAGGATCGGTCTCCGTAGCTGTGAGCGAGGTGGTCGGCAATGTCGGCGTCAATCTTGTGCAGCTCCATGAGTTCGGCGGGCAGGCGGGTAGAGAAGCCATGAGCACCGACCAGGGGAACATTGCGAGTGCGGCAGGTGCCGTTGGTGATGAAGCCAGGAAGCTCGGTTCCGCTGATATCGGGCTGAGTCATGGCGCGGGGGGTGAGCTTGAAGGTCTTGACGGCTTCGTCGACGGCGTCCTCGGCCATCTGGCGGTAGGTAGTCCACTTTCCACCAGCGCAAGTGAGGAGACCCGAGGGGGAGACGGTGACGAGATGGCTGCGAACGAGGGACTCGGTGTTCTTGGCCTTGGGATCCTTGACCAGAGGGCGGATACCTGGATGACGTTAGCATGTGACGATGAATTGATGCATGAAGGGAGTCTACATACCAGACCAGGTAGAGAGGACATCGGCTTCGGTAAGAGTAGCCTCGGGGGTCAGGAGCTTGTTGACTTCCTTTAGGACGAACTTGACCTCCTCCTTGCGCGCAACGGGGTGCTGCTCGATATCACAGGCGGTGTCGGTGGTACCAGCGACAGTGTAGCCTTGCCAGGGGAGAACAAAGATGACTCGGCCGTCGGAGGAAGCGTCGAGAAGACCCATGCGGTTGGGGCAGATGTTGCCGGGGAGCATGACGTGGACACCAGAGGCGGGAGCAACGATAGGCGGGCGGGAGGCATCATCCATGCGCTCAACGGCATCGGCAAACGGGCCGGTAGCGTTGATGACACCCTTGGCGCGAACAGTGAACTCGGTAGCACCAGCAGAATCGTTGTTGAGCGAGGCCAGGGTATCGCGAACCTTGGCGCCACAAATCCTACCGTTGGCATCCTTCTCCAGACCAGTGACCTCGACGTGGTTCACGACAGTAGCGCCGTAGAGAGCAGCCGTGAGAGCGAGGGAGAAGTTCATGCGGGCGTCGTTGTGCTGACCGTCGTAGTAAACCAGAGCGCCGACAAGATTGCTGCGGCGCAGAAGAGGGAACGAGGCGAGGGCCTTGCTCTTGGGCATATAGTAGGAAGACTCGAGACCCTGAGAACCGGCGAGGAAGTCGTAGGCCTTGGTGCCAGCCCAGAAGTAGGGAGCCTCCCACCAGCGCTGGATGGGGAGCAGAATGGGAACCGAGTTGGAGAGGTGAGGAGCAATGGTCAGGAAGGTCTTGCGCTCGTGCAGAGCCTCCATGACGAGCTCCAGCTGGGGGTAGTCGAGGTTCATGACGGCCTTTTCGAGGTATCGCACACCACCGTGGACGAGCTTGGTGCTCTTGGAGCTGGTGCCGGCAGCAAAGTCATCGCGCTCGACGAGGGCGACCTTGAGGCCGCGGGTAGCCGCATCGAGGGCGATGCCGGTACCAGTTGCGCCTCCGCCAATGATGAGCAGGTCGTACTCGTCCTGGGAACCCTTGTTGGCAGCTCCGTGACGGCGCAGGTCGGCCAAGTGCTCGGCGCGGCTCTTGACGGCGGGAAAGCTGGGCGGGACAATGCGACCCGAGGCGTCGCGCTTGACGGGCGCAAGAGGCTCGTCGACGATGTGACTCTTGCTGGAGAAGGATCTGTAGACTACGGCACCGCCCAGGGTGGCAGTGACAGCGGCGGCGGTGGCTGCGACGAGGGGACGCCGGAGCGTCGAGAAGCGCGACGACGCCATGGGCCTCGCGGGCGGGTTTGGGCCGAAGGAGGGAGAGTGGTGTCGTGCGTCGCCAATAGGTGGTATACGGCCAAGACAGCTTAGACGAGAAGCTGGAGGAGGGAGGTGGTGATGATGCTTGTAGAGTGAGAGGGAGAGGGGGCGAGGAGACAATGGTTCAGGGTGACGGAGAGGACAAGATTAAAAGGAAGAGAAGAAGAAGAAGAAAAAAAGTAGGAGCGTTGGGCAAGTGAGATGGGCAGAGAGTGAGGCTTGCTTATCCGAGCTGGCATGACCATGTGCTTTGGCTGTCTGGGGATGGATGGGACACGAGTGGGGGTTCGTTTTCTCCACGGCCAACTGCAGTGCAAGACGATGGGATGGATGGATAGCTAAAAACCAAAAACTGACCCGTTTTCGCGGGAACCGCCTTTGTCCGTCCGTGAATGGGTTGCATGGAAGTTGGCGCGGACGCAATATGCCGAAGTGAAACAAGACGACGACGATGCAGCCAACAAGGCAAAGCCACCGGCAGTCAACCGAAGCATGCTCTACACAGTCCATACGTACGGGGGAGAAGGCCGAAGTACCGCGCCACTGGTGGACCCTGCCATTTCCCCCTTCTCAGCTTTCTCTCTCTCTCTCCATCATGTCGTCGGGGTTCAAGGACGAGGAAGCTGACGATGTCATTATGGAGAGTCGTGATGGAGCCCCCCGGCCAAATAACAATGGGAAGCGTGACGAAGCTTGGGACAGCTCCGAGCTGAACCCCGGCAAGCGACAGGGATGTGTAGATCCCATGCGGTAGCTCGGTATTGACTCGGGGTTTCTAGGGGGGTAAAGTATGAGGAGTGCAGTGTGGGTGTCTCGGTAGACTCGGGCTTCCCACCCGAGTTTCTGGTTTTAGGTTGTTAAAGGGGGAATCCACCTGGTGCATGTTCCTCGGCTCAGCAAAATTCCAGTCCTCGTACTGTGTGGCGCTAGAAGATTAGAATTTTCCAAGAGGCTTCCCGCCAGTGCAGAACTTTGTGAAGGGACAACTCATATAAAAGACAGCCACCATCACCAACAACAACACGGTCGGTCCTCGTCGCCAGCCTGCATAGACCAGGCTCCGACGCCCGTCAGGTCAGATGGCTTGCAGGTAGCTGGTCCTACCACAAGGCTCGCTTCCGCACGTGCCGCATAGGATTGGCCGTCATAGCACCTTGAATATTGACGCTCAGCCGTCGCACAAATGTCCCCATCACGATATGCAATACACTAAAATAATTAAGCCAGCCTGAACCGATATTGCTCCCTTGCTCTACACATTTGTCTCAAGCCACCAATTCCACCGTCCTGTCACACCCTGGTCTCGCCGATGCTCTTCCATTGAATCCACGACCCTTATTGTCGTCTCTCAATCAGCCGCACCGGAGAAATTAGTTCCACCAATGTCGGGCATCGTTGCAAATGGCGCCCGACAGCTACTCTTGACACACACAAGACAGCACGGAATAGCTTTTGTAAATTTAGCTTTAGGCGTATTTTCCCTTCATTCTTCTCACTCTACACTCTCGCTACCCGAAGTCTGGCATCTTCCTCGCGAAGGGGTTTTCTGTATTCTTTCTTGCTGTTGCTTGCACATGCTTGCGCCGTCTTGCCATACCGAGCCAAACTACTCGCCCGGGCCAGACTAGCACTGCGTGGCGTTTTCTGTTGATCTCGGGTCTCCTTTCCCTCAGGTATCATCTGTCCAACATCTCTTCTTCGTTGCGCAGAAGAAGAGGAAAGAAGAAAACAAAAAGCACATAACGCCCGCTCCTCAACATTCCGGTACTCCGACTCCCAGTACTCCATGAGATCGTCTCACCACCTCCGCCTCTCTTATTTTTTTTTATGACGTCTCCCCTACTGCTCATTCAGATGGCCGCTCCCGAGCTCATGTTACATTACGTTGGACATAGGATGAGCGGCCGTCTCTTGAACCCAGGATGAGGACGGCCCTGCTTCATTATTTTGCAGAAGAACTTTCTTTTTTTATACCGACGACTTGGCATACGTGTTGGACCACACGCTGCGGCGAGGCTGGAACAATCGCTGGAGGCCCATCATGGGCGTGTTGATGGGGCTCTTGCCCTCATACAGGAACACGTCGTACAGGAAGCCGCCAAAGGTGCAGCCGAAGAAGGGAGCAACCATGGGGATCTATCGCGCATCTCGCATCAGCAACACGTCGGCCAGCATATAGGGATCGGCATTCTCATCACTCACCCAGAAGTAATATCCACCAGTGGACCAGACCTCGTGGCCGTATCCGAGCATATAGGACACCAGGCGGGGGCCAAAGTCACGGGCCAGGTTGATGGCATAGCCCGTCTCCCATCCGAAGCAGGCGCCAATTCCGAAGATGAGGAAGAAAAGACCTAGAGGCATAAAGGGACCGGCTCCAATGTTTCCGGGATCGGCCATGGCATAGATGACAAACTGGAGGATGGTGCTGGCCACAAACTCGGAGAAGAACATTCCAGTACGGGTCATGAAGGGCTGGGGGTATGTGCAGAAGATTCCGGCGGTCGACGTTTCACCTCCAACGGTTCGGATATCCGGGCCTCCCTCAAACTGGTCAATGGCCGACTTGTAGTTTCCATATACGACGGCGGAAGCGGCCATGGCTCCGAGGATCTGGGCAAGGGCGTAAACGGGGAACTTGCGCCACGGGTGGCCGCGGAAGATGCAGTTGGCAAAGGTCACGGCCGGGTTGAGGTGGCCTCCGGACTTGCCACCGACATAGACGCCGAGCATGACACCGAGACTGGTCACGTATACATGTCAATACCATCAAACTTGGGTAGGAGGCCAGTTCCTTCCCCGCAATGCAGCACGACGGAGGGGAGGGAAGAAACAGACGAAGAGGAAGACGACTTACCCCCATCCCCAGGAGATGCTCTGGTAGTTACCGGCCTCGCCTCCGCTAAGAACCACCTGAGCGACAACACCGTCGCCAAAGAGGAGCAGGACAAAGGTGCCAAAGAACTCGGAGAAGGCATCCTGGCAGGTGGCTCGGAATCGAGACCACGCCAGCTGCGCGCGCTCCTCCTCCTCGGATGGTCCCAGGTCGGCGCTGGACGAAGGCTCGTCGTGGGAGAAGGACCCGGCCATCTCGACCTTCTGCACCGAAGTCTCGCTGTGGATGTCCTGCTGAGCAGGAACGGGAACCTGCGCCTTGTTGTCCGACATGGCTACCAGGTTGTGTGGTATGCTATGGATGGGTGAAGGGAGGAAGGGAGGAAGATGGGATGGCAGATGAAGACAAGACGATGGACAGGGACGGGCAAAGTCAGACCTGGAGGTTCCAACCATGCACAAGTCGCGGGGGAACGGCGTGGTTTATAAGATGCAACGTGCCACAACCCCACGGGGACATGCAAGATGCAACGAGGACGAACCCGAACGCCTGGGGAGGATGGGGGAAGATTGAGGGGCCTGGGAATGCTTGCGATGGCCCGGGCAGACGGGGGAAGACGTGGATGGTCAGATGTCGTGAGATGAATCTAGCCGTTGGTGCTTATTGCGAGCTGGGCGGAGGAGAAGGAGGAGCAAGCAAGCAAGAGTTACTACGCCCCCTCCCCGGGTGTGGGCCAGACCGAGCAAGGTGCCCGTCGATTCGATGATGGAAGGATGGATATTGAGCGGAGCGGGAGGACAAGGAGTCGGACGATGGACACGCCCCCCCTCCCCTGGGAAATGGCTTGCGTCTTGGTGCCGCACGTCAAGTCCAGCCACACACAAACCGACGAGCCCGGTAAGCAAGCCAATAATCCAACGGCCAACTATCGATCATGGGTCGACGACCGATCCCCTCATTGGATGGGTGACTATGTACCTGGGCAGAGGCAGGGGGCGTTTCAGGGTGATGATGGTCTGAATGCACGTCGGTGGATGAACCGAGATTTGAAGATGGGAAAATTGAGCCTCGTGACGGGTTTACGAGATGGGGATTGTGCAGAAGGGAGACGGCAACAACCGAGAGCCGAGGACAAACTCGACAGGTGATGATGGAGAATGAGGAGGAGAGAAACAAAGACGAAGCAAAGTGGATGTCGCAACGTTGGCTGATGTTCCGATATAATAGCCTGACTCAGGGAACTAGAGCGAAAGAGACAAAGACGGCATACTTTCGGAGCATTGACGGGCAGACCAGACTGGAGCTGGACATGATGGAGCTCGCCACCACCTGCCGATTGCGAAAGAGAGTTGCAATGGTAAGTCCATGGTGGAGGCTGGAGCCAAGCTGAGGTATGATGGGTTCGCTGACGAACAAATGACCAGAGAGGAAAAAAGAGAGCAACAATGACAAGTGCCGCGGCATTCCATGGCTCAAGAGTCGAGTGTTACCCTACCTTACGTCTTTCCCTGTCTTGGCGTTTTCCCTTTTCTACCACGACATCCTTGCTTTTTTTTTTGTTGCCGATCTGCCCCAGGTTTCCTTTTGCCCCTCCCCTCCTTTTGACGAACCAGACCTTTTTGCGAGAGGCAGGATGACGAAGAGAAGTCTACAGCTGGAACGCAAGCCACAGGCCATTCCACAGCTCCCATCCCAAACCACAAACCACTTGATGACCACTCGTCGGACAAGCTCCGATGCCAAGTGGAATAAAGGCAATACAACCACGAAAAGAGGAATCAAGAACCATTAGAGTTCCCACTTGCAGTTCCAGAGGGGCCCTGCCGACGGAACCGTTCGCGGTGGCTTCGGAGGGGGCGTTCTGGGGACCTTGTGGGTAAGAATGGAGCGCAGGCCCATGCACTTGTCGTCGTCGATTGCCTAGTTGTGGTGAGCAGACGAGGTTTCCGTGCCTCTCCAATCTGCTGTCCCAGGAGCATGTCATGTGGAGCGGATCAACCGGTCAAGTCCGCAGGGACCTTTTGACGTCTTCCACTACGTAGTATGTAGTTCCCCTTGTCCCCATTATCCGATTGAGTCCATTGCATCAAGCGTTAGTAGACAATCCTGCGGGCGCGCGCACGCGGAAGTGGATGAATTGAGTTCATAGCGCAAACCAAGCGCATTCTCTCTTTTTTTCCTTCTTTGTGCCTCGGTTCGCTGCAGCAGTTCTTTGGTCTTGGCCCCTCTCCGTGCTGCAAGTATCGCCGACATGGGGCCTAAAAGTCTAAAAGCGGAATGAAGGTAGGGGGGGAGGGGGGTGTATGACATGATGTCTGTAACCCCACTATCAAGGCAGCAGCGAAAAGGCCGGAGAGGACGAGAGACGGGCGATGGCGATGGCTGAGAGGAGGGCAATGGCGGAGGTGCTGCCGGTGTCTTCCTAGGCGACTTCGATGGTGTAAAGGTTGACTTGAGTTGTCCGAGGTGCCGACAGCTGAGAAAACGGCTATGCAGGACAGGCACCTTCGGTCTATTGAATGTGTGTTGAAGCTCCGCAAAGGCCGAGACCAGAGGCGGGGAACGGGTTGGTGATCTCGGTCGGCGCTCGTGAAAGAGCTCGGTCAAGGCAAGCCGAGATGGCATCGACAGCGTCTCGGCTGCCACAAGTTGTCTGTAATAAGAAGTAAGCAACGAGAGCGAAGCCATCGCATCCATCTTGCCATCCATGCTACGCCCCCACAAGCAGCGCATCCCAGCCACACACCCTTCCCCATCTCCATCTCCGAACCAGCCAACCAACTAACCATGGTGCTTCAACCATTCCATTCTTTCGTCTGTTGCTTCTCGATCCTGCGAGCCGGGGCCGCGTCGTGTGACCGCAAGAACCATGCCCCTTGAATCCGGGGTGGAGGAGAAGCAGAAGAAAAGGTGGGGTGTCAGCGAAGGTCGCAAGAACCAAAGCACCAAGCAAGACACATGCATGGAAAAATAATATACAACAAAAAACGTGGCAGTAACCATCGCTAGGCATGGGGCAAGCGAGGGGAAACGTGGAGAGGCGAGGGGGGCCCGTTTTGCTGGGTTCATGCTCGCTGTCTAGGCACTGTAGCTGTTAGGCGGCTACAGGCTAGTGCTTCCCCATAACTTGGTCTTGCTTTAGTGAGGGGAAAACGGAGAGGCAGGCTGGAGAAGCTCCAGGTGATCCAGCTCCGTAGACGAGGATGAGGAACGAAGGACGAGCGAAGGGCATGTGAAACCCAATGGTACATAAATCGCATCGCCAACTTGCGCATCGTTGAATCCGGGGCAGCTCTTCCAAGCTTCTTCTCCTTCTTCTCCTTCTTCCTCCTTGTCTCTCCCCAGATTCATCCTCCTTCTCCTCCTCCTCCCCCGCATCTCCATCCCCCTCTTACGTACTTACACTCACACAAAACCCTCCACACACAAGCAGCTTCCTCCCTCCCCTCGCACATGCTCTCGTCCCTCCTCCCCTTCCGCCCCAAGACCACCACCACCACAATGTCTCCCGCCGCCTCCTTTGTCGGCGCCATCGACCAGGGCACCACAAGCTCGCGGTTCCTCATCTTCAACCACCGTGGCGAGGTCGTGGCCTCGCACCAGACCGAGTTCAAGCAAATCTACCCCCAGCCCGGCTGGCACGAGCACGACCCGGAGGAGCTCGTCAGCTCCGTCGAGCTGTGCATCGACGAGGCCGTCAAGGCCTTTGAGACGCAGGGCCACGCCAAGGAGCACATCAAGGCCGTCGGCATCACCAACCAGCGCGAGACCACCGTCGTCTGGGACAAGACGACCGGCAAGGCCCTGCACAACGCCATCGTCTGGACCGACACCCGCGCCCAGGAGCTCGTCCGCCGCCTCAAGCACCGCCTCGGCGCCGGCGAGCTCACCTCGCGCTGCGGCCTGCCCCTCTCCACCTACCCCTCCGTCAGCAAGCTGCTGTGGCTGCTCGACAACGTCCCCGAGGTCAAGGACGCCTACGAGCGCGGCGTCCTGGCCTTTGGCACCGTCGACACCTGGCTGACGTACAAGCTCAACGGCGGCAAGGACCGCGACGTCTACGTCTCGGACCCCACCAACGCCTCGCGCACCATGTTTATGAACATCCAGACGCTCGACTACGACGAAGAGCTCATCGACTGGTTCCGCATCGACCGCGCCAAGGTCCTGCTGCCCAAGATTGTCCGCTCCTCCGACACAAAGGCATACGGCTCCCTCGCCGGCACCCTGCTGGCCGGCACCAAGATCACCGGCTGCCTGGGCGACCAGTCGGCCGCCCTCGTCGGCCAAAAGGGCTTCTACCCCGGCCTGGCCAAGAACACGTACGGCACCGGCTGCTTCCTGCTGTACAACGTCGGCGAGAAGCCCGTCATCTCCACGCACGGCCTGCTGACGACGGTGGCCTTTGACTTTGGCGAGGGCAAGACCATGTACGCCCTCGAGGGCAGCATCGCCGTCGCCGGCTCCAGCATCAAGTTCCTCGTCGACAACCTGGGCTTCATCGACTCCTCCTCCAAGCTGAGCGCCCTGGCCGAGACGGTCGACGACAACGGCGGCTGCACCTTTGTCACGGCCTTTAGCGGCCTCTTCGCGCCCTACTGGATCGACGACGCCCGCGGCACCATCTTTGGCATCACCGCCTACACCCAGCGCGGCCACATTGCCCGCGCCACCCTCGAGGCCACGTGCTTCCAGACAAAGGCAATCCTCGACTCCATGGAGAAGGACAGCGGCAAGGCCCTGACGGAGCTAGCTGTCGACGGCGGCATGTGCAACTCGGATCTGATTATGCAGGTACGTTTTTTTTTTTCTTTCCCCTTGCTGCCCTGGATTCTTCCCACGTAATGTCTCCACTACCGCAATTCTTCCCCCTCCCTCTACTGCATCAGAGGGGAGGAATATGGGGGAGGGGGGTTGTTCGTGTGACTTATGACGTAACAAAAGGGAAAAAAAGAGAGTAATTGTAACTGACGTGTGTGTGGCGCGGCAGACCCAGTCCGATCTTATTGGCATTCCCGTCAACCGCCCTGGCATGCGCGAGACGACGGCGCTGGGCGCCGCCATCGCTGCTGGTCTGGCCGTGGGCGTGTGGAAGGACTTTGACGAGCTCAAGGAGGTCAACATGGACGGGCGCACCATTTTCAAGCCCAGCATCTCGGCCGAGCAGGCTGACGGCCGCTTCGCCAAGTGGGAAAAGGCCGTCCAGATGAGCAAGGGCTGGCTGTAAGCGTTATTTCTGCTCTTTGGGAGGGATGTTTCTTGGGCATATTTGATGTGATTCCTTGTCTTGTTTTTTTTTCTTTCCTGGTGTGCCCGGCAGACATCCCTGTGTGCTTGTTTTCTTGAATTGGGAGGAGGGGATTGGAGACAGCCTTGGCGCATTTGATGCATGGGGAGGACAAGGAAAGGGACATTCGGGCGGCGCGCGAGCGTGTGTTGGCGAGGCTAAGCCAAAGATCCCTAGTGATACCATGTTGTACAATCTGACGCTATCAATGAAATATTCTCACAAGACTCTTCTTTTTGTTCCCCTCCCTTGTCGCTTGTCCTCGCATGTCTGTGACTTGCCTGTTGGTTACTGCCAAGCTTTGGCGAAGATGGAGGAGCCGAGATTGGAAGCCGGGGAGGGGGTTCAGCGGCTGTGCACCCTGGCATGCAAGTCGGGGTCTTGTGATGGATGAAATGGTTGGTTTCTTCGTCGGTGTACTCCGTATGTATGTATGTGTCCGAGGAGGGTAGCCATTGCAACGCTGAGGGGAAGCTATTTGGGGTAAGAGGTTGACATAGCTCGGTGTAGGGAGGACGGGTGAGGGGAAATAGATGTATAACACAGCAGATATGCCGTGTGGTTTAAGACGGATGGGATGGACATGGATATCTCCTCCAATGGCACGGCATGGCATGGCATGGTTCTCTCTGCTGCGATAGCTTCACAACCGACTCACGAACTGCGGGGTCGCGCATCAGATACATACAGCTCGCAACATGCAACGGCGGCCATCCCCGGAGGAACAGGCCAGGCGTGATGAAATGCCCGGCCATGCATGAGATCACCAACACCCACGACGAGCATCCGCCGCCACCCGCTCGTCCGCTGCAAGCCACAGCTTGAATGCGCTCGCGCTTTGCTACCTGCACCCCCCTCCCCCTCCTCTCCTCTTCCCCCCCAGCGCAGGGGGATCGGTAGCTAGTGCTGAAGAGAGGGTCCGGCGTCGAGGACCGGACAGGAGACAGAGAGCGAAGGAGTCTGTTCCCTTGCGAGGCTCAAAAAAAGCGTCCTATGGGTTCATGGCTAGGCCCGCCAGGGCAAGTAGGCCCGATGAACTGTAGCCACGAGGACAGCTTGTTCAAAGAGACGAGGAGAAGAAGTCCGGGGGAGCAGACTTATTCCGACCGTAATGGAGATGCAGAGGATGAGGATGACAGCTTGGCTCGCTCAACTTCCGAAATGCCCCTTGCCAATTGATTCCCCACGGCCATTCTACAAAACCGTGTCATGGAGAAGAAGAAGAAAAAAAGAGTCGTTCCATCTTGTTCCCGTCGAATATCCCTCTGACGGATGAATTAGGTAGTGCAGTTAGTAAGTGCTGGAACTTGGTGCAGCTGGTGGGTGCTCATTGGCCAAGCGTCAGGTGTTTGCTGGAGCGAGAAAATTTCCAGCTCCATCCGAACCTCCATCCATCCATTCAACCCTCCACGTCCAGCCCACATTGCGCCAACCAGCCACGCGATCCGTCGCCACGCTCTCGCCCTCGCCCACCTCACCTCTGGCAGGGCCCTGTAAGCGACTCGCTGGGCCGCCGCCTTGTGGGCTTCCTGGGCGCTCGGTCGTCGTCTACCGGCCCGCCACCGAGATGCTTCCAACCTCAGAAGTCCGAAAGATGCCACAGAAGTCCGGATCCTTCGCATCCTGACCTATCGCTGGCCCTCGCTCCAATCTTCTCAATCTTACAACTAGACTTCTCGGTATTCCTTCGCCATCCCGACTGCACGGAACCCCCATACCCATCCACCATCAATCAATCCCTCAGCCTTCCGACAGTTCCCCTCGTCCGTCTCGTCTCATCGCCTGCACCACGCCCTGTCCAGCTCGTTCCAGACCGACGGCCAATTCTCCTCCATGCTCATGTGAAGGTCCGGCAGTGGAGTCGTCCTTCTGCTCTTCCCCTGCGTGCTCCGAGAAATGCGATGCATGGCCCACGATAACACTCCCACTACTCAAGCAGCACCCTCTCTCTGGCCCCGTAACCCGTAACACACCCCTTCCTGCCCCCAAGCCGCTCGCTATCAATGGCCGAGGACGACCCCAACTCGGGCCTCAGCCATGATGAGGCCTCGAGCGTCGAGGATCACGAGCCTGGACTCAACGACTCAGGTGCCTCCCAATCGAGGAAGCGCAAAAGAGTCAGAGAGAAGCATGCAAAGACATCGTAAGCAAACTCCCAATTCCTCTATTCTCGCCCGTATCAATTGTGGTCCCTCCCATCCCTTGCCTTCTGCATCTTGATCTGCTGACTTGGGTCCCCTCAGATGCGAGCTCTGCAAGGCCCGCAAGGTCAAGTGTGACCGTGCCGAGCCTGCATGCTCCTGGTGTGCCGGGCACAACCGTACCTGTGTCTATCTCGAGAGGCAGAAGCCAGGCAGTCGCATTGGTTTCACTCTCGAACTCGAGGCCAAGGTCAACCGCATTGATGCCCTCCTTCAGGCCCTCGGTCGCCGTGTCGAGGAGCACATTTCGCAGGACCAAAACTCTCACACCCACATCCACTCTCCCTCCGTCAACAGCGCCCATACGCCCTCTCAACTGGAAGGCTTGAGGCAGCATGAAGCTCCTACGTCCTCCACCCCAGCAAAGTCTGCTGTTGGATCTACTTCGTACATCCACGGCAGCGATGGTTTCTCTGCGCTTCATGATGGCGCTCGACCTCTATCACAGCCCTCCTTAGGCTTCACCGCGGCCAACGGGCTCGACAAGCAGTCAACGCCATCACCAAGTATTTCGATACCCCAGCGTCCATCGTCTCATCTCCCGCCTCTCGCCGAGTTTCCACCGCACGACATGGTGTACACCCTCGTCGACCTGTACTTTAAGCACTGCAACACATGGTGCCCTATCCTAGACCGCAAAACCACCTTTGCCGTCTTCTTTGGCTCCACGTCCATGGAAGAGGCCGATCGAATCCTGCTGCACGCCATCGTGGCTACGACTTTGAGGTTTTTCAAGGACCCTCGTTTGCCACCAGACATGCGAGCACACTATCACGCAGTGTCGCGGCAAGCGGTTCAGGTATACTGTTTGGAGCGCGTCAGTGTACCCGCATTGAGAGCCCTCGTGATTCTGTGTCTAGATGAGCTGGGTACTTCGAACGGGCCCCGGAGCTGGAATCTGTTGGCTCTATCGGCTCAGAACGTGAGGCAGCTTGGCCTATGCGACGAGAGCAGCGTGTACCTGACTCCCGAGCTGTCGGATCCATCCTCGAGCGACCCATTGCAGAGAGTGGTGCCTGGCCAGCCAGACTCTTGGATAGAAGATGAAGGTCGGCGGCGCCTCTGTTGGATGGTCTACCTCCTCGATCGATATGCCACGCTCGGCACCACGTCGTTTGATTTTTTTATTGACGACACCCGCATGAAGCGTCTGCTTCCCTGCTCCTACGACCTCTTCTCGCGCAATGTGCCCGTCGACACGCGCTCCTCGACAGCCACCAACGGCTCGCACGGCGTTGCTGAGTATGCTGTCAACAGGCCAGACAATCTAGGCAGCTTCTCCTACCACTGCGAGATGCTCAAGATAGTCAGCCGCGTCCACGATTTTCTCAAAACGCCCATCGACATCACATCGGCTCCCGACATGGCCGCATGGCGAAACACGTATAGAATGCTCGACGCCTCGCTCGACAGCTGGCTTCAGAGCCTGCCAAGCGAGTACAGCAGGATCTCTGCTCTTTGTCACTCTGACCCTGCCAGCCGCGTGGCCAACTGGTTTATGCTGCACAGCGCCTATGTTGTGGCTGTCGTTCGTTTGCACTCCTCCGCCGCGTATCCCACTGTTCGGTCCGACATCTTCGTGCCCTCGCACTACGCTATGCAGAGATGTCTCTCAGCCGTGCAGAGTCTCGGCGACATTGCCCAAGATGTATCTGAGGCTAACGGTCTGGATCTTCTTGGGCCGCCTTTTGCATTTTCACTTTGGGTTGCTGCTAGGTTGCTCCTTGTCCACGCTGCGACCACGGGAGGCCCTGTCGATCCGCGCATCGAGTTCTTTATCGAGACACTGACATACGTTGGTCAGTACTGGGATGTGGCCAACAGGTATGCCAAAATCCTCGTTCGTGTTGTCCAAAGGGCACGCCAGGGAGAGTTAGACTTGACCGCTATGAGAAAGTGGGTGTCCCTTTTATGAATGCTTCCGAGTGCTGCTAACAGTTCGTTCACCAGGAGCGCCTACGATCTCGCCACCCTCACATCATCAGCCCGACAATCAGGAACAGAGCCCACATCGTCACAGACGGCGAGCCCAAGCGAGCTGCACCACATCGATGTTTTCGACTTCTTCAACTATCCAAAGGTGGCACAGCCCCTGTCAAGAACCACGGGCAGCCAGGCCTACCTCGCTTTGCCACATCATATGCCGGCTATGAACGACGGTATAAGTAGAAGCGGCGTGCCCGATCCGGAATCAGACTGGCTACGGTTCGGAGGGACATATGGTTCATAAGGATTAAAAGGAGTGGCTCGGCTCGTGTAGCTCTGGGAGATATGGAATACCCTGGTGTTAAGTTGGATGGCAAATATGGTTATTAGGTGACCTTTAAATGTATGCATTTGGCTAACGTTTATGTACTGCCATAACGAAATGAAACGAATCTCCCATCAAGCTTTGCAAACAATTGATTGCTCTTCCAAGAAACCCAGAGACAAGGTTAAACAGCGTCAGAAGATACAGGGTAGTAGGTATAAGCAATCATAACTCGGGACAGCTGCGAATAGGAAGATATCGGAATCTAGTTTGTTCAAGTATAGCAGCTAACCAAAGACCTCGATCCTACATGTAGGCAATTCAATGTATTGACTTTAATATAGGTAGCTCTCGAAGTGCGCAGGGTGGATAATTTAGTGCCTCGTATCTGCACATTACAACGTCATAAGATCCTACGCGGGGCGGACTTGGAGGAAATTTTACCAGAGAGGCATGAAGCGAGATGCCTGTTTTCTATCGGCTACGGCGATGCTGGTGGTAACATGAACCATCCGAGGTAGTATTAATGTTCTTGCGGCCTACTCTGATGGAGCACATGCGGGGAAAGAAGGCAAATGAAACATTGTGACGCAAATGTCCTACAGTTGAAAAGCAGTCCTAGATATACCGGCTTCCTAAACCATGACCGACCATTCCATTTGTAGACGGTCGACTTCAGCACAATATATGAAACATCGTGGAGATAAGAGTAAAGTTGCAGATCCCCTGACGCGTTGCCCAGATCAAGAAACCCCTAAAGCTCCAGAGTTTCTCCTATGGCCGGTTCACATTTCGCCGATAGCCTTTTCAGCTTACGGGTGATCGACAGAATGTCAAGCGATCATTCCTACGCTAAAAAGACAAATCGGAAGTTGGGTATATCCAACTGCCGTTTCTGGAAGACGGCAGTAGCACGAAGGAAAACCTCAGCTGCGACGAATCGGTATGATGATCGGTCGGTGTGAGGGGAAATGGCCTCCATTGGAGTACCGTGCTGGAAACGCAACGCACTGGTCCATAAGGACATAATGGCCAAAGAAAAGTATAAAAGCACCTCCTGCTTCTTGTGCTTTCAAGTGTCTGCTTTGTTGCTCTCCGCCCTGCACCATTCTTGGGACACTCACAGTTCTCCGCGATGCATTTCTTATCCCTGCTTGCTCTACTCCCCGCCGCCCTGGCTGCTCCCACAGAGAGCCATACACTGGTTGGTCGACAGACTGCCGTGACGGATGAGCTTCTCTTCGGCATGTCGTTGCCTGCCTTCATAGCTCGCCGCAGTGCCCAGGACCCTCCCACCCTGGACTGGTCTTCCGACAGCTGCTCCTCCTCTCCCGACAACCCGCTCGGCTTCCCCTTTGATGTGAGTACTACAGCGAGCACGGATTTGGTCAAATTCTAATGGATTGATGGTTATGCAGCCTGCCTGCCAGCGCCACGATTTTGGATACCGCAACTACCGGGCTCAGAGCCGCTTCACCGATGCAAACAAGCTGGCCATTGACGACAACTTCCTTGCGGAGTAAGTTGTTCCCAGTCCCTTCCACGGAGGAATTTCAGTGGTTAATTATTGAAAACAATAGTCTGAACTATCAGTGCTCCGGAGAGTCTCAGCAGGGTGCTTGTGAAGCTCTTGCGCGCGTGTACTACCAGGCTGTGAGATGGTTCGGCCGTGAGACGCCGGCTGTCACCACGGAGGAGCTGCCAGAGGAGTATCTTGATGCCATTGCCGAGTATGAGGCTGAACTAGAGAAGGCGCGTGCTGCTGGAAAGCTGTGAGGAGGTATAGAGTAAAGTGAGTCACAGTGTAGGAGATCGCGATACTTGCCATGTGGCTAGGAAAACCTTGACATTGCCCTTGCCATTGCCGCAGCCACAAGCCTTACGCTTTCTCAACCTAATTTTCTTGCCAAGTGTCATCTATCAATTTGATTTCATCTTTATCGCCAGAGGGGGCCTCTTCGAATTCGCTGGTTGTAGCCCATTGGGGCACACAAATGGGAACTCTCACCACACCTAATCGGGAAAAAAAAGGCAATTTCCGCTTAATTGATCTTGGCAGTGCCTCTTTGATCTGGATTGGATTGAATCCGGTTAGGCGAGGTTGTTGCCTGGAAGCCATCACCGGCCCCTCGTTTGTTGCCTGGAGCGGCCCGCTTTTGCCAGCTCATGTGACAGCGCGTTTGCATCTCCCTTCAAGTGTAATTCCCAACGTGTCGGTCGTACCACCAACACGCGTGTTTGTCCAGAGCAAGTATTTAAGGGCTTTTGCTCCTCCTCTCACAGCTGGAATTCACTGGCCTTCCGCACTCATCAGTCTCTTTACCCCCAGCTCAACAGTCATTTATCCTTTCCGTCCTTCCCTCTTCCACGCAGCTATAAAATGCAACAATATCCTGGCCTCGGCCTACCCCTCCGCCAATATGACCAGCCAGGTCAGATACGCGAGAAGGGTGAAATCTACCCAATTGGGATTCACCCCGATTGTGACGGCTCTAACTCTGCTATGCTCCTCGTCCGCGAGGTTGCTATGATGATGGTCATGAACAACCTCACCGACAAGCCCAACTGGGAGGACAAGGTGTTTGACGATGTCATTGCCGAAAAGTGGATTGAGGAAGCGCTTGCTATCCCTGTCAACCCTTTATATGACTCGATTGCCCGAGGCAAACAGGAAGTCGAACCAGAGAAAATAGGCTGGGTGTATCCCCAGCGGCTGCGCACCGTGCTGGACCGCTCATGTCTCGAATATGCGAGTATGACCTTTATCAATAACCATGGAAAAGGTACTAACTAGTCACCCAAGTGCATCAAGGAGCTCCGAGCCAAAGCAGAATTCTTCAAGGTGACTGGACTGATACTCACGTTGGATGCTTCGGCGAGCATTGTTAAGTCGGATACACTTGTGGACGAGACACTCAAGCAACAGTTGCGTCAAGCCTTCGCTAAGATCCAAGCCGACCAGACCGCCAACCCAGATTGGCACCCAGGATCAGATGGCAAAGTCCTGGACCTGGTTCACCCTTCCTTGTATCCTCTAATTTACGGCAAATCTCCTGTCTTCCAAGATGAAGTTGTCGGTGTGGATGACGCTGTCGACAATTGGGCCGGCAAGGGCGAAACAATTTCCGCGCAAACCCCGCAAACCCATCAAAGTCTCATGGATAGGTTTATGCATGTAGGTACGCAGATGCCTCAGAACCTGTGGTCCAATAGCTATCAATGGCTTCCGTCGAATGTCCAGCTTGTTGAAGACGGCACGGTCCGCTTCACAAGCTACATCAACAATCTCCACCCTACCAAGTACCGTCCTATTTATCGAGTCATTGAACGGCTCATTGAAAAGGCTCTGCCTGCCTGGGAGAACTGCGTAATCCCATACAACTACAACAGAGGGGGGAGAGGTCCCAGAGATGAGTCAAAAGCATCCTCAAGAACACGGCCGCGTTACCCTATCCCAGAAAATCCCGAGTAAGTTACGCAGGCAGTTTTCTTGCTCCTCGATTCACTGACAGTTTGCTGCTTGTTATCAACAGTGATGAAAACGATGAAAACTGGGACCCTCCGCTGCGGAAGGTAAAATTGCCCGAGGCTGCACAAGTCGAGAGCAAGCGGGATGACGAAGATTCATTGTCTGAGTCGGATACCGAAAGCGAGGACGAAGAGGATTCAGAAGGACACCGCTACTCAGGGACCAGGAAGATGATCCATTGGTGTAGAACCCGTGTTCCAGTCCAGCCCGAAACGCCTACTTTCCAGCCATGGAAGTATGGGGTAGAACCAGGCCAGTCGCTACGGGATAAGTTCAAGGACCTCCAGGTTATTGTCAAGATGGCCTCCATTGAACTGACACCAGAAAAGCCAGTGTTCCCTCAGGGAAGCTGGCATGTCGAGGGCATGCTGAACGAGAAGATTGTCGGCACAGCTTTATACTACCTCGATTCGGAGAACGTCACATCAAGCTATTTGGACTTTCGGATGCAAACCACCTATGACCAGTACGAACTCCAGGATGTGGTCGGGCAAGACTCTTTCGGCTGGCTTGAGCTGGTCTACGGTACGACACTGAGGGGTGGTTCATGCCTACAGAATTACGGCAGCGTGGAGACGAAGGAGGGCAGACTGATTGCGTTCCCCAATACCTTTCAGCATCGCGTTTCATCCTTCGAGCTCCAGGACAGGACCAAGCCAGGTCACCGCCGCTTCATTGCCATTTGGCTTGTCGATCCCCACAATCGCATCATCAGTACAGCCAACGTCCCCCCGCAGCAGCGAGACTGGTGGCTTGAGAAGACGTTCAGCGGGCTCGACAAGGCGGAGGCGGAAAAGATTCCACAGACTATCGCAAGACTAATCTTGGAAAGAGCTGCCGACGATTGCCCAGAGGCACTGCGCGACGTGGCAAATCGAAGTGACGACTTGCCGCCCGAAATTTTCGCCATGGTGCGCGCCGAGCTCGGAGATTATGACCTGCCTATGAGCCTGGAGGAGGCAAAGGAGCATAGGCTCAAGTTGATGGAGGAGAGAACACACCACCACCAAGAGTCGAGGACAGAATGGGGGAGGATGGAGTACAACTTTTGCGAGCACTAGACCGTGGCCGTTGTAAATGCCTAGTCGGCATGGGGAGGAGGGCTCAGCGCCTTTTTTCCAAGAAGACAGAAAGAAGCCCAGACGAGGGGACTTGTGGATCTGATATATCTCTGGTGATATTGGTTGGGTGAAATGTCATGAAAGATTTCTTACGTGAATTTGCGCGCAATCAACTGGGGACATCGAGCGCCCAACACAGCCTCAACATCCGTTTTAAATTGTCAAAGGCATAATTCAGGATTGCGCAGGAAGGTCCAAAATAGGCGCAGGCGGCGAAGTGGGGAACAGGCATGGCCAGGTTAAAATGCTTCGCCACGAACCTCTCCTGCAGCTCACGTTAATTGTCAGCAACATCAATGTCCTTATGCTACTACATGGTAATGGTTGCGAGAGATTTTTGGACCATTGCATAAAGAACTCGGCTCCCGGAGAAGATTCTTATTCAACCAACCGCTGTATCATCCTCCTATCCCATCAACTCGTCGACTCACCATGCCGGACTCGATGTACGATGTTTTGGACTCGTCCGTCCCTCAAATACGACTCTTTACCCTGCTTCCAGCCTCAGACCCCGAAGCGCCCATTCAAGGACATCTACATACCGTGTCCTTACATTCGGCGCCGGCTTATGAAGGACTGTCATACGCCTGGGGAAATGCCGCCATCCAAAAGGACATCGCCGTCAATGGCCACTCGTTGACTGTGACGGCCAATCTTGAACTAGCCCTCCGTGGCTTACGCTCATCCACAGACGCTCGCGTTATATGGGTTGACAACATCTGCATCAACCAGGCGTCGACCGCAGAACGCAATCACCAGGTCACGCTGATGAGGACCATCTATTCCAAGTGTACGCAGGATCTGCTGTGGATAGGGCCTCTCGACAATTGCCCCGGACCCAAGAACAAAACCCAGAGCGAAAGAGATATTGAGGTCTGGGAAGGGATGAAACTCCTGAGCAACATGGTGCAGAGGGACCAACAGACACTGCAAACGATGCAAGCCCGGTATCAAGAGAAACGCTCCAACTGGGGAAGCTATATTGACCACCGCGATGATGCTCCCGAGCGAGCCCTGCTAAGTTACAAAGAGCAGGACAACCTGTATGCTTTTCTCAAACAACCCGTTGTCTGGCATCGACTGTGGGTGATGCAGGAAATATCCATCGCTCCCAAAGTCCTGCTGGTATTTGGTCCACACACCCTCGAATGGGATGTAGTCTCCAACTTCCTCGGCGATGAACCATACGCAGATGCTTTTCATGGTACTTTTGGACACGGCACTCTTCAAAGTATCACCAGGTACTTCGACTTGGTCCAGACAATCGACCACCAGCGTCGCGTCATGAAGGACATTGCGAAGGGAGAGGGAGAGTCTACACTCATCGACGTACTAGCGCGCTTCCGACACACAGATTCATCGGACCCTCGCGACAAGATCTACGGCTTGCTTGGTCTTGTAAGCGAAAAGGTTGGCTTCAATGTTGACTACAGCAAGCCATATCAGCAAGTGTACATGGAAGTCACAGAGTGGCTCATCAACAACTCCGGAAATCTCGATATAATATGTCAAAGTCCATGGCAATCTTTCCACGATCCATCAGCCGACGCCAACGAGTCCAGCTTGCCAGGACCTGCTGATACGAAGAGCGATCCACTTCCGTCATGGGTAGCCAACTTCATGCAAGACGGAGAAGTCAAGTTGTTCGCACAAAGAAATATCTACAATGCTGGGAGACCGTCTTGTGAGGTTCCCTGCCGCATCATTTCAAGCAGCACCTTGCAGACAAAAGGGACCATCCTTGGTCACATCGGGCCCATCAAACAGGCGAAAATAAGAAATACTTATCTAGAAAGGGACGCCTTGCCATACAAATGGTTCAAGAGCTATCTGGACGAGCGCTGGCTTGATGCATCAGAAAGCCCCCATGCATATGTGACCGGGGAGTCGGTTGTCACAGCATATTGGCGGACCCTTGTGATGGACACTGAGAGTTTTCCAAAGCGCCGGCTCACCCCCGAAATGGTGGACGAGGAAGACAAGTACGTACGGGATCGCTACCTCGAACTGCTGCACAAACCTCCCACCCGCAACGAATATGGGTTTTACGCTGTCGAGTCTTGTTTCTCCCAGCGCAGCATTTGCAGGTCCTGGGAGTCAGTGTATCAAAAATGGATCTTCTGCCTGACCGACAACAACCTGTACACGATGATTACGCCACCGACGAGGGAGGGCGACGTGGTTGCTTGTGTGGACGGGGCAAAAGTGCCGCTGGTGCTGCGGCCTGTTGGGAGCGGAAGTCAAATCCAGTACCAGCTCGTTTCCGTCGCCTATGTCCATGGTTTTATGGACATGGAGGCTATTGAGTCGAACGAGATGCGCGAGAAGCTCGGGTTGAAGGAACAGGATATATTTCTGGTATAATGACCTAGTCTTCATAGTCACGCGTTTTGCACTAGATTCAGCCCCAATTCGTCCTCTTTTGCAGCATCTTTACCAAGTGAATTCCACAGGACCTCTTATTTCGTTGACCTGGCTATGCTTCGAGCTCTTCGAGGCTGAATCTGTCAAATTAATCACCTGGAGGTGTATGAGAGACGCTCAGGCGTTGCTTGATTTGCGCGAACTTGGAACGCCACTGATTCACCTTATCGGTTGGGTAAGGGACACCACGGCCACTGGGACGCTGTAACAGAAGCTGGTGGATAGCCTCCTTCTGTACCGGGTCGTCTGCCACCGATAGACACAGAGAGAGGCACCATGTCATGAATCCGGTCCCGATGGGCCTGTAAACCACGGCTTGGTTTCCACTCCAAATAATTCTATCAAGGTGCATGTATAGTTCACTTCGAAGAGCAGAATCGCCGGGAAAGAATGCCTCGAGAACCCTGTTGAGAATAATAGCAATCGAAAGCATCAGAGAGACGGCAGCCAGCCCATCTCGATATGGTCGAGCCTTTGGATGGTCAGGTTGTGGTGGCTTGCTGCAGGGAACGTATACTCGTTGCCACATAAGTGAAATATCCGTCTTTGAGGTTGTGTACCAAGAGCGTATCTCTTTGTAATATATCTCGGGTTCATTCAGGTAGTACTGAAGCCGGGCGATTACTTGGAGCCGTAGAGCGTGGGGTATGCGATTGTCGTCCTTCTCGGAGGGATTGCTATTGTCCCCGGTTGTTCCCTGAGTGGTGGGCTTCTGAGAAGAGAGACGTTTCAGGAGTTGCCACACACGAGGGCTCAGCCTGACTCTCTGGTCTGTGATGCTGGCGACTACCTGCAAGATTGTCAGTAGACAAATGCGGAATATGTGGCTTGAGCAGCTCATACCACGGGTGTGCATAGATCCAAGATGATGCGTCTTTGCATCTCGTCTGACGTTTCCTGTTGAGCTAATACCTCAACCAGGTGCGCGAGACCTTGGTGGTGTGAGTTGACTGGAGGTACCAGCTGGCCCATCCATATCTAGAGCAGATTCAGTACTGTTTTCTCCAAGAAGGTGCAAAGTGCAATACCTGGGTGAGCAAGAGCAGGAATATGGAACATGACAAGTTGACGAGCTGGGATTCTGCGTTGAATTGCAGATCATGTCTGACGGAACTTAAAGCTTGACCGTACTTTCTCAATAACGTAGGCGATTTCTGCTCACAATCCATCTCCCGAAACGCAGTGGTGAATGCGTCAACTGCTATCTCCAATGTCGTGTTTGTCTCTACACGTTGAGGAAGAAATCGTAAGAACTCGCCAAAAGAGATAATGGTATAACGCACGTCGGTGACCTCAAGGTAGTGAATCAAGTCACATGCAATGCGTGTCGACTGGCTTGATGGAACCGAAACCGTCATCTCAGGAGCCTTAGCCACAGGAACCACGGTCCTATTGGGCTTGGCTGCATGACGAGCCCTTTTATGAGCTTTATGGCCAACAACTGGCTTCTTGAAAATCCATTGATTTCCCTCGGAGGTTGGGCAGACGTAGCCTAAGCGCACGCATCGGGTACAATGCGGCTTCTTTCTATCGCACTGTTGCTGAGTTAGCCTCTTGACTGTGTCACGATGAGACAACAGGGTCTTTCCGACCGCCTTTCTCGCCGCGCGGCAGTTAGCGCAAGAGCGACTGGATGTTGTAGTTGTAGACATTATTCCAACGGACGCCGTCTGATCATAGCGCCAGGACCGATGAGATAATTAATTGCCAGGCCAAGTGTCTGAACAAGTCGTGGCAAATTGCGAAGTTTAAGAAGGCAGATTCGCTTACGTGTTTATATGGAGCCCCTAGCTGGGCGACTGATAGGTGGGCGCCCGGGCGCCCATTTATCCTCGGGCGCCAGGGCGCGCCCACTAACTAATCACTACTAAATACCTCCTCCCATTGGTGCGTGCAAGACGCGCTCTTAAGCAGCAATCAGTTACCAAGCTGTAGGCTAGAAATGGCCTAAACATTTGTGGAAGATGTTCTCCTGCTGGAAGGCATATATAAATTATGTAAAGCTCTTCTTGTAGCTATTAATTCCTGGGCAAAGCCTTAAGGATATGCTTTTACTACTGGTAAGTCTATAAAGACCCTAAACGGGCGGGTCAAGGTGGTATATGTGTGTAACTAAAATAAACAACCGCCAAGCTTATCTGCCAAATGAGTTTGCCATACCTTAAGCTAAAGGACTGGTTGTAAGTTTTCTATTCTTGCTAAAGAATTGCAGGATGGGAGTATATGGGTCCTAAGCCATTATCTGGATAAAGAATGCACTAAGCACAATTACCTACTAAGCGAGTATCTATCTATATACCCAGCACATTGACAATTTGAAGAGTAAGATACTGCGACTGTTTCTAATCTTGTAATGTCTGGAACTACTCCGCGAGATATAAGAACTTATCTCTATAATTATTTAGAGACACTAGCAACCCAATGAGATATATATAATTAGATTGTAGAGATGAGAAGAGACCTATATAAAGGCCAGAGTAGCATCCAAGCGCTAGTTAATCAATTGTATAAAGAAGCCTTTTGGTGCTAAGTCTATCTGGACTTAAATAATTAACTAATAGCAATCTTTTTTACTTATCTAGATTCTGTGGCATACTTATAGTATAACCTAGATATTTTATTATTGGATTGTATATATAAGATGAATAAGTATTATATACTACTCCTTGATATAGTTGGAGTTAATTCCTACTAGCGTTCTTTCTATATAGCATTTGCCTTTCTATTGGGTAAATTAAAAAAGGATTACTTATAGGTACTAGAGCACCTTAGATCGCTCTATTAACATGAGCTTCCCTTAGTTATTCTAACTAACAGATACCTTATAGCCATGAATGCTATAGCAATCTGGTTTCCTTCCTCTAAAGCACTACTTTGCCTCTGGTATGTTAATAAAACAATCTTCTAGTACTACTAACCATTCTTTGTCTCTAAGGACAATTAGGGAATAGACTAGGCCAAAGGCAAAGTGTGGGATAAATTCTATACGTTTTGGCACTTAATTGTTGCCTCCCTGAATAAAAAGATATTCAAAGAGCGATTAGCCAAGTTTGAACTCAAATATAGCAGCAAATACCTTAAGTCTATGGGGTATATTAAAATGTACTAGCTCGAGCTATATAAAGAGAAAATTGTTAAAGTGTGGGTGGACAAGCACTTGCACTTCGGCAATATAGCAACCTTAAGGCAGGTAACTTATGGCATTTAGCATAAGAAACAAACTACTAATGTGTATATTTTAGGGCTAAAGGTATTTATTTACTAATTAAGTTATATATTAAGACTTTAACATTTAACCTCTTTAACGTTTGGCAGGCAATAAAACACACTATTATAAACTAACTAAAGGAACTTAAATATATACAGGCTACTCAGAAATTGCAAATGCCTCTAGAAGTTTCTAGAGTATTATTTGAGGCAGTGTGAGGCTGGGTTTTATACCAAGCTCTATGCAAGGTGTAAGAGCAATGGCAGCTACTTTAAAAACTATATAAGGCTTGCTACAGTTATACTTTTATAACTTTACATAGGCTCCTATACTTATATACCTTGAAAAAGCTTGAAGAGAAAAGGAGAGTTCTTTTACTTAATGATTTCCATTCCTACTAGTACTTAAAGCGAGATATAGTGTAGCCACAATCTATGCTAGAGCTAATACAAGCTAGAGACTAACTTGAGGTACAGTGCACTTAGCCAAAGATGACTACTAAACATAGGCCCTCTGGATTTAAAATGGTCAAGCATAGCAAGAGAGCTCCCAGTATCTATAGTAGATATCACACAGTTAGTCATAAAATAACCTCCAAAAATTGCCCACTAAGATTCCATAAAATGCCAAGACAGGCAGGTTACATTTTAAGTCCAATCCTACAGCTGGGCATAACCTTGGGCCTAGTTTTAGCTCCTATTTTAGCTAACTAAATGGAAATACATTTAGGGCCAGAGTATATACCTTCTCTAGATGTAGTTATAGAAGTTACTAAGGAAGCCAGTTAGTGCTTTCCCTGTGCTAAGCCTATAGCACTTAGCCACTCTCCTTCTCTATTGTCCATATATATTATTTCTTAGCCCCTTGCTATACTAGATAGCCTAGCTCTAGTCTTACCAAGCGTTGCTACTAAAGTATCTTAGACTAAAGAGGTATCTATTATCTACAATCCTTTGGTTCAGTTGCCACTATGTTATAATTCTCTGGAGGCTATTTATTTGAGATATGTCACTATAAGAAGTATATAATACACTATGTAGCCCCATGGCAGTATTAAAACCAATTAGTAATATTACAAGGCAAAGGGGCTTCTGTAAAGGTATAATAAAAAGAGCTATAAATAGTACCTAGATTTTAAGTAGATATTAAAGCATTGTGTAACTTAAATAGGGTCCTGAGAATGGACGAAGGAGGAAATAATAGTATATCTAGATTGGTATAGTATAGAAGATAAATGTATTGAAGCCTAAGTTACAAGAGAGATAAGTGATAATCCACTAGGAATTAAGAGAAGAGGTATAAAAGAGATCTAGGAAAGTGTAGAAAAGGATAGCCGGGAATAGTAAGCCTTACACTCTATAAGCAGTTAGGTTAAACAGTGTATAATAGTAAAGATGTAAATATCTACAATTAATTTTTTTTTTTTACTAGGAGTTGCTATAGGCATGGCATAAAGTAAAAACCCTAACTATATAAATGAAGTTTGTTATGCATGGGAGGAAATGCCTTAGGGCTTGCATGCTTTAGAGCGTGTCTTACACGTACCAATGGGAGGAGGTATTTGGTAGTGATTAGTTAGTGGGCGCACCCTGGTGCCTAAGGATAAATGGGCGCCCGGGCACCCACCTATCAGTCGCCCCCTAGCTGCACTGCCCGGTATATGTTTGGGGAATTTTTCTGTATGGGTTTTAGACCTAGCAGGGATCATGGTAGGCTATGTTCGAAGAAAGAGCGGCGAGTTGGCTTCAGAGGCTTAAGGCGGTACTCGGGGTTTATATACAAACCTATGTTGCCTCTAGTATATCCTCTTCTGCATTCGTTTATGGTATAGTATCTGTATCACCACTCTCATACCATGTGCTTCCTTTCGTCTCTGAAGTGAGCAATCAACGTATGTAAATGCGGGATTTACTGTCCGTGTGCCCCAATGAGATACAGCCCCCCTCTGGCGATAAAGACGGCATCCAAACAATCGAGGACACTTGGCAAGAAATCCGTGTATGAATCGATGGCGATGTCAAAGTTTGCCCCGACTGTTGGTACATTCTTGCAAGTCTACACAATTGGAAGGGACCTTGTAGCGCGAAGTTGATCTTCTTTACTAACCCGTAGGTAGATAATAATATTTATTAAAGCGCAAACCCTCATGATTGTCCGGACAGTTTATGGTTTATGGTTGTTAGCTCAACTATCTTAGGCAAAGTGAAGTCTTCTTGATATCCGCCATAGACTCACCAAGCCTCATCGGTTAGATAAAGATTGTCAGCAATGCTAGCTACTGTGCACAAAGAAGTCATTTTCTCCATTTTGGACTGAATGGTTGTAAGCTTCCATTTGGCTACAGTTCGGCTGCTACTGAAGCACTCCGAGGCTTAAACATAAACTTGATCGAGTGCAGCGTTATGAACCGCTTGATCATAGTTGTCGAAGAAATAATGCATACTTTGAACTCCGAGCCTCAGCCAACGAACGGGTCAGCGAATACGTCTGCTATTACAGCTGTGCAGCGCCCGTTTTTAAGCTGCTTGAATGATTCCCATCGACTGGTAGTGTCCTGGACAGTGAACAGTTGTGAAAGCTGCTCATATAAGATATACCACGCGAGATGATGTTTCTCAAGATTCTCTACATACTCATGATGTGGCTTGGCCACTTGGCTACCCAGTACGTAAGGGTAGCTTAACGATAGCCTCATTCTTGTTTCCCCCTATTGTTGACGACTGCATTGGCTGCTAGAACACTAGGCACCGCCCGTACCTCTCTCTATTACTTCTTCCACCTCGAACTGCATACCTCTGTCCATCCTGATATGGGTGTTGGATCAATTTCATATCATCCCACAGTCAGAGAGTCTGCTGGTAATTTGTTTACTGATTCTCTAAAGCTGTATTCGCTCAGCCGAGGTACCGCGCTTTATTGGATCGGACCAACGAGTTCTGCACGGCCTTGGGCAGTCCCCCAAATATGCATACTCCATCCTAATGGAACACCTCTACTCTCCCTTGGAACTATCAGCTATCACAGGACACTTGGTTGTGGGTCTAAAAGTCAACCCATTAACGCACCCTATGGCCAATTAGGTCAGAAATAATCGACACTAATATACTGAAGCAACTACTTGGTGTGTAGCCTGTCTCTAGTGAGTTAAGAATGGTAGGAGCTGGCCAGCTGCTGGTAGGTATTGTTTCGGGAATGGTTGTCCAAGTAGACCGGAATCGAGGATAGAACCAACATGTCAAATGCTCCGCCCAAGCTATTTGTATTGGGATGTGATGACCGTATTAACGCGACAGTGCTAATAAGTATTCGCTACCTTGATGGTGAGGAGAGATAGCTACCAGGTATTTTTTATCAGCCACATTGCATTTGAGCTGCTTCGCAAAGAGGCCAATATGGGCACCAATCTCGACTCAGAAGAACACAAACCCTCGTCATGGATGGTGATCAATCAGACCAAAGGACAAAATCTTTCATTTCCCATGCGCAAGGGTCGGGGATGGAGCACATTTATTGGCTGGATTGGCAACGAGCTGACTTTGATGCTATTGGTTAGAAGCTGGAAGTGCCTGATACTGTGCCGCATGGAGAGAAGGTGGTCTGGAATGACCCCGCTTGCACAATTAATGCAACCTGCCCGGAAGGGTGAGTCCAAAGGTACCAACGGAACCAGGGGACAGAAGCCAGAGATACAAGAGAAGAGGCGGTCTTGAGTCTCCAGAGAAGCTCTCGACAACGGCAGAACGGAAGGAAATGCCGCCTACAATCGCATGATACACATCAGACCAAGGAAGCTCGCTCTGTCGGGATTTCTCCGCTGCGCAGGAGAAAAGACGGAGAATGGCTTGTGGCGTGATCAAGTACAGGCCACAGCTCCTTTAGTCGAGCAGCGTAGCAGTCCTGCAGCTGGGTTACATCATAAGTGAGCCGAGCTTACGAGTCTCACAGTGCGATTGATACTGGGCGTAACTCAGGCCCAATAATGCCATTACCTTACCCAGCCAACCGACGAAATCTGGACAGAAGAAGCTCGCTGAAGCCGCATGATGCTCTAGATCTTGAGGCTCGACTTGGAGGCGTAGAAATAGAAATTAAGAAGCGCGGGTTGCGGTCGATTGTTGAGTGGCTGCAGGAACAGGGCCAATGATCACAGTGCTGCTACACAGTGAGGGTGTGAAGGACTGGTCTGTCTCATGCTGAGAAGGAGGGGAAGCAGCGGTCTACCCTTCAAGTGCGTTGGCGGGCGGCGGCGATACGGTGTAGGTACCTGGAGGTACTTTTGGAGAGATGATACGATGATACAACCTGATAGACAACGGAGGGTGAGAGAGAGGCTGTGTTCAAAATTCAGTGGCATTTCTGGGGCATTTGAGGTCAATTCTCGCAGATGAGGAAGAGCGAGTCTCAAGTTCTTGGAACTGATATGCAGAGGCTTATTGAGAGGTGAGCATTGCCTGATTTTCATGCCCAACGCGCTCGTGGTAAATGACAATGACAGAGCGGGACAGTATTTGTGTCGATTCGCCACGGGCTGTTTGGATGCCTGGAGGAGGCGGCGAGACGAGACGGGGACGCGCTGTCTGTCTTGTGAAAATCAGATCATCAACAGACATCCCCGCACGGCGACGCGGGTAGCGGTACACTGACGGGGCCAAGGAGGCCCAAAACAAGGTACCTGATGATTTGCGCGCAGGGCCGGGTCCGCTCGAGGTCGCGACGGCGTTGGCCGAAGGCAGACCCTTGTACCGTGTACCTGCCGACTACTTCCGTAGCTCGCCTAGCGCCCTGGCCGTCGTCTGGGGAAGTGGGCACTGGGCCCCTGGAAAGTCTGGAGATCAGCCCTGGAAAAGCTGGAGGAAGAGGGGCGCCCGTCTGGGGCCGTTTCTGGGGCTGCGCCAGGCAGTGGAGCGGACGTCCTTCCCATTCTTAGGGCGCTCCTGGTATCCGCGTAGTGAGTGTACATAGGTAGGGAGACATGGACCCTTTGGCTGATTAAGAATCGTCCACGTCGACAACAAACAAGCAAAGGGGATGGGGAGGAGGGCATGAGACCTCGTGGGGATGGCTTCATCACACACACCGCGTAAAAGAGAGGGAATCGGGGTCCATCGGCTAGTGATGCTGCTGTCGCATGCCCTGCAAGCACGCTGCAACCGTGGCCAGTCGCCAGCCACCACTACCCTACCGAACCTTGTTTCTTTGCTGCCTGGGTAAATTGCAATATTGCCCTGCCCATCCATCCTTCTGTAAACGGCACCAATCTGCTTATGTCTGTGTCTGCGTCTGTGTGTCTGTGTGTCTGAAGAGGTACAGCCCCAATACGATAGAGGTACATACATACATACATTCCTAGCTGCTACCGGCAGTACCTAGTAGCTGGGTGCTTCATTTCCATTCTGCTCGTGGTCCTGCCTCTTAGGAATGTCACCAACGGCATCGCGTGGCGTAGCGGCAAATCTGTGTCGGCAATCCTCATTGCCCTCCCCTCCAGATGCCGTTTCTTCTGTTTGTCCATCAAGCACAGTCATCTCGACGCTCGTCAATAGCTCTTTGCATCGTATAGCCACCCATTCCTTTCCGAAGTCTCATCACCAGATCTAACAAAAGCGGCGATGCTTGCCGCAATTCATGGCCAAGCATCATCACCAGCATCAGCATTACTCGTTCCGCCATCCTCCCCGTGACTGCACACTAGGATCACTAACGTGGTGATGGACATTACACATACGCGGGAGTTACCATGGCCACGTCCTCCTCCAGCGTCTTCAGCGAATGGCCGCCTTCCTTGTCCCCTCCTCAGGGCCACAGAGTTTCGCGCTGTCTCATCGCTCGCTCCCCCGGCCTTCCTTGTACCACTGCCACCACTACCACCCCCTCCTTCACGGCTTGTCTGTCCCCGTGCCGCCCAATGCTACCTGAGCTAGACTCGAGCAGGTCGAGGGCGCACAGGCGCGCATGCCCATGATGACACCACCGTCGCTTTGCCAGCCAGTCATCATCCTCGACCTGTCGCCCTAGCAGGCAAGTTCCAGTCGGCTCGAGCCCTACCCCGCATCCCCAGACATTGGACATTCCCATTCCACTCCCCGTATAAAGTAGGACGTCCGCCTCCCCAGCTCCTTCTTCCTCAGACCAGTCCTACCTTCTCTGGCAACTCAACACGTTCGATACCCATCGCTTCCATCTCCTTCATCCATATCTTCATCTTTCTTCATCACAACGCCTCCGTTTGACACGTTCTGAGCTGTGCTCCCAATACCAAATCATCCCTGATACCCAAGCAAGACCGACCTCTGTAAGTACCACATACCACACAACGAGCTCCTCACCCCCATCGCCCCCTTCCCATTTCCATCAGTTCTAACCCTTACATCATCAGTTCCATCAACTAAACCCTCCATAACCGCCAAAATGGTCCACCGCGTGCCTCGTCTCCCCAAGGCCAACATGTCCGAGATCTTCTTCATGGGCGCTGCCGGCGTTGGCGTCCTCGCCCCCATCTACCTCGTCCTGCCTGGTGCAGACAAGCAACTGGCCAACCAGACCGAGAAGTGGGCACCACGCTGGGAGAAGAACATCTCCTACTTCGCCCCTCCGGTCGAGCGCGGCGTTCAACGCCTCGAGCCACCTGTATCCCGTATCGTCCAACGAGTCGACGAGCGCCTCCCACTCGAGAAGATGGCCAAGGGCCTAGAGAAGGGAATCAGGGGCAGCATTGAGCGCTTCGGCCCCAAGTCTTCATAGTCTTGGCTGTATTCCTTCCGCTATCTTCACCCTGCCTACCTTTGCTCCTACATATGTATATATAAATGGCAGGACACAACAAGAGAAAGGACAGCAGCCTGTCCTATGATTAACGTATCAAAGCATGTCAAGGTGCATGCATCTTACATTGTGTTGGTGTATATACGATATTGATTCTCCCGTGATGGTGCACTTGGTCTCAACGATGCGGCCCTTGAAAGGCGGTACCTACCCAACGCTCTCCCCATGGTGGAACTACTAGCTAGATAGTTCTATCAGTCACTGACTGCACCATAGCCTGTCTTCGTATAGCAAAGATTCCCAAGGCAAGAGTATGGCTACTCCCTAAAAGAGGCAACGTAAACGGGATCAAGAAAGCTTTTGAGAGTGTAACGAACTATCCAGCCATGAAATATCATGGCGTGTTTCTGATCATTGCTGCCTGGAGATACATTACGCACAACTTGCTGGATATTGAATCAATAAATCCAGGTCCACAAGAATCCCGAACTTCCATTTCCTGTGATCAACCATTCGGAATATCCAAGTATCTGCGCTCCTTTCAGGCTTTTTAACCGCGCCCCCACCAGCTGACAAGCTACAACTCGCCCACCAAGGTTCGTCCAGTTGTCTCTGACCCTGCTCTGGATCTGGCCAGGCTCAGACGCGTCATGTAATCATACGTTGGATTCTTCTTGTAACCAAAATGAGAAGCATGTCAGCTGGATAGATTTATAGGAATGAGGGAAAATATGGAGCGGACCTGGTTGGCGGAAGCGTTGTTTGATCCAACGGATCGATCTCCATAACACGGAGTTCTCCGTTAACAGGGTAGCGAGAAGGGTGGTGGCCCCAAGAGCCACCTCGATGTATTGGCCATTCATGGCTATTGGTAGTACGTTATACGATATAGGTGTTACGTTTCGTGAGTATAAGGCGAGTCAACGCAGCGAAAAATGGTGGAGGAAGAGAAAGGAAGGATCTTACTCTCGCCAGTTGGACCCCATTTTATACCCAGTTGACCATCGCTCTCCTGTTACTTCTTCCATGGAATCAAGAAGCATTGATTCACTCATGGAAGCCATTTGACTTCGATGTATCATAAAAACCCGTCGAACAAGGATACCTTGTAGCGCCCCCGATTGGTTGAGGGTAAGGCATCTAACCGACTGGAGCGTCAAAAGCTCGGATTAGCGGCAGAGGCACCCAAGAGTTTGGGGATCGGGGCAAATTTTGTCAGTCGAGCACCTCCTTTGCCCAACGGGCCACTTGCAGACGTCTTACAAGCCTGCCGTGTAACGCGCCTAACGCTCGCCTTGCTTCCAAATCTCGGCCCATGTCAAACTGGCTGAGGCTGATGGGGGGGCATTCCTTGGTTGCTGCCAGATGTATCATTCTCAAAATCCACGGGATACCATTGGAAACACTTCTTGACTTCTTCTTACACAGATCCAGATTGGCTTGTGAAATGAGATATGTCCTCACATCCACGACAGGCTGAAGATGGCCTGGATAAGTCGGATAGGTCCATGAGTGAATCACCCCAAGATATATTTTGGGTATTGTTGAATGATTCCTCAGGCTCTGGAAGATAGGGGCTGTGTATGGGCGTGCGTCGGGAACAGGCATTAGGAATGTTACGTTGCCCTCTATCAAAATGCTATACGGCAAAGCTTAACCGTTGCCAGGACTTAGGCGGACCTTCCCGCTTCTTATGAAGGTGTAAAATTGCAGCATGTCCCCTGATTGAACATCTTGATACCCACTCGTCGTTCCCGGATATGACGGCACGCAAACACTGGTACATTCTCCCCGTGTCAGAATACATGAAGGGCAGCGGAGGGTGATAGCAGCGTCACATAGAACCACCCCTCCTGCCCACTGTTGGTGGATCGGATAACGATTTTCCAAGCCTAATCAAAGGGGTACAAACGGAACAAGCACTTTTCATGTTCTGGGTAGATGTAAGTTGTCTTTGTGATTCGTGATCTCGAAGTATGGCTCGCTTCCGCCATACTTGATGGGCGGACCACATGCCCCGACCCTTCCGACTCCGAGCAGGCCTATCAATCTTCCTCTAGCGTCTGTCGCCAGCATTTTAACTGAGAGAGACCCTGGATCTGTAATGTTGGCTGTGCTAAGAGTTCATGTATGACTGTGACTAACAGTAACACGGACGGCTGCCCCTCTCGTAAAAATTACTGCCGTGGAAACCACATCGGATACATCTGGGCCGCAGATGAGCTATAGATTACCATCTCGCCACAACTATTATTCTCTTCTTGGGTAATAATCATGACGTGATAGTCAAGAATGTGGCAAGGTGCGAACCCTCGAGGACCAAGAAGAAGAATAACAAGCACACAATGATCACGAAGGTAGTGTAGTTGCACCGTCGGACTTGTTTCCAAGTTTTGGGGCTAGGAAAAAACTACAGCCAGAAGTACAGTGAGGTATCTTCCCTATAACCCTTCGGGTTCGCCACCTTGGTTACGCCGGCCAGTCCTCTACCCACTTGGACGTCCAGTCTGTGTGAATAGCTGGCATATTCTGAAGGGTGTCACTCGCTTCGACCGCACACTCTACAGACATCAAATCGAGAACTGTTTCATCTGCCCACAGCCCATCGCGGTAGAACAATGACAGCTTGAGCGCCGGGTTTGTCGTGACATGAGGTTGACGTCTACACCCTCGCCGCGTTTTTGCAGCAGGCTGAGCCACTCGGGTGGTGTGACAATGCTAATTTCTCTTCCGAGGTACTTTTCTACAACGCGACGAACTGCAAGCGCCAGTTCACCTCAGGTCGTGGTGCTGGGGTTCCGAAGTTTAAAGATGGCAATATTGTATTCTTGGGCGGCATTTGAACTCGCCTGCGTCGATGGCATATCAGCCATGGCAGTATCGACAATGACCTCAGCAATGGGATCCGAAGGCATCCAATCGACGCTGGAGAAACGTAGCCCCAGGCTGTCAGGCAGACAGCCCAGGTGAAAGGAGCTCTTAACGAAGCTGGGCAGCCATTCGGAGCGGTTCCAGACATCTCCCGCACACGCGGGCCTCTCAACCCCGCCCACGCGTGCAATGACCACCGGAATTTCAAGGAGCTGGCTGGCCGTCTCGCAAAGAAGCTCCGCAAGGAGTTTGCTTTGGGAGTAGCCATTGGCATGTGCTGCATCCAAAGTGCGGATGTTAGACTCCGAAGTCGGTCCTAACTCGCCACCCGAATTGCCGGCCACCGCGCCCACGGAGGAAATGAAGACGATCTGAGCCGCGGGATACACGGAGGCTGCGAGCGAGAAAAGATTAAGCATGCCTGCCAGTTGTGGCCTGAAAGCCGAAAGTGGCAGATTGAAGTTGACCGACCAGGCACCCTGGATGGTGAGACCAACACGAGCTTGCAGCGTCTCAGAGGTCGCATGATCCAACCCCAGTTGGGGACAATAGAGGTCAGCTCAGATAAATCTGACGCTTGTTTCCAAGTTATCGGTTGAAAAATCGGCGGTTTTGTTGTTAGACGTTGCCTGTACTTCTTTTTGAACAGAACGTCCACCATCTGGGGCTCGGTTTAGACAAAAGACGTGACTCATATTTGGGCGATTGAGCAAGGAGCGCAAAAACATGGAGCCCAGAGTGCCGGTAGACCCTGTCAGAAGAACATTAACAGCACCGACAACATGGGCTGACGAAGCTGTCTTATCGGGGATGGGAGTCTCGGGAATGAGTTGACGATATGTGTCCAGCAAGGACGCCATGATATTGCAGGTTTGAGTAATGACGACAGTAGTTTCTGTCCTGGATATTGCCCCCGCCAGTTCCAAAACAATAGGGCTCTGGTAGATGGTTAAGAGACCAAGTTGTGTGAGGCGGAAGACCCATCGAAGAGCCCTCGCCAGTCTAAGTGCCAGTAAAAAGTCCATACCCACCTCGAAGAAGCTATCAGAGTCTTATTCTACTGAATGATTGCTATCCATCTCCTACGTATCGTCTCGCGTTACCTTCGCCCAAAATCTCACCTCTTCACCCAGAAAACCATGCATGGCATCCCATGACTGTGGCCAGTGCAGTCGGTAGATAAAAGTATGTATGATAGAGGCAACGAAGTAAATTATAAAGAAGGACATGTATTCAAACCGAGCAAACCTTATACTGCAGGTATACTGCAGGTCTGTATAACCTTCTGGCCTTCAGAATTCGTCAGATCCGACATGTAGGGTAACGGGTCACGTGAGCCAAGACCCAGTACCACGTGATGGTGCTAAGCCTTGGTGCCTACATCCAGGCACTTTTTGCCTTGCATTTGTTCATCCTCTGTCTCAACCATCATCTATCGACGCGTTCCTTTACGACATCGCGGCCCGTCGCGCAAGGGCCTTCAGAAAGCCATGACTATAACATCCGCGTGCTGTTGCCTCTGTGGACGCTCGGTGATTGATGATGGCGGTCAACCCCAGTGGATGGCTCGATTCTATGCCGGTAAGCAAGATTCGGACAGAAACAGCCTGACGGTTTGCCGAAACCGACTGATATCCTTGATCCAATAGTCTACTACCTGCACGACGATCGAAACAAATGGTATGTGTCTGGGCTAGGACAGCGCCTTCAGTTCGAGGACCGCGTCAATGTGGACGACATTACAGACAAACGGCCCTTGAAGATCAATCTAAATCCGCTTGTTATTTACCCGTCATCTACACCGCTCCCACAGCCAAATCTCTCCCCAAACGCTTCTGGATACTCCTTTCATGCTGCGTGTTGGGGCTTGTTTTCTGCATCTGGTTCAACCGAGACCTCGGACATTCTACTGCTCGCCAACCTTTGCCGCTCAACCCCCATTAAACATGGCCTTATGCACTGGGGCCACGACTACGGTGGCATCCTCGACATCTCAGCTCACGATGTCGGCGGAGCACTAGAAGCCCAAACTAAACGCGCGCCTGGAGAAGAACCCCAGCTTTTCAGGTTTCCAGCGCCATTGAACTCCGGCCCAGACCCGTGGGACATCCCAGGACTTGCTCGCTTGTTTAATCGACCAACCTATCTACCAACCTCTGCCCCCTTGCCGGCTGGGATTCTGCTCAGCGAGGTACTCCCTCGTGAGCGAGGTCAGGAGGATCCTTTCCAGAAACTCCCCGAGGAAGTTCTATGCATGATTCTGGTCTACCTTCCATCAGTGGACGTCGCTCGACTGAGGCTTGCGTCGCCGGCGTTTGCCAACACGCCTTTGACGGACGACTTCTGGAGATCCCGCTTCGGGCCACAACGAGAATTCCATCACGTTTTTGAGGCACATCAATCATCCAAATTGCACAGAGGAAGATGGAGGTCCATTTTCGCCGCTGTCAAATGTCTTGAGACTACCGACGCCATGCTCGAGAGGAGGCGGATCTGGGACCTTGGACTATCACTACATGGCATTTTAAGGATGATGAGAGATATAAAGTGTGAAGGAACTCCCATTCAAACAATTTGCGAACCACATGCGCCCTCAGAATCTAGCAACACCGTATGGGTCACTGCAAGCAGGGCTTTGATAGGCCAGCATACATGCACATCCGATATTTTCAGTCTAGGCTCGAGGTCTCTCTTTGAACGCAAGTTGAAGATGCCTCCACAGAACCAAAAGATAGCCCTATTTGTCTCAATCGTTGACCTCTTTGGGCGGAGACATATATCAGGTATTAGGATTCTGGATTCAAATAAAGAGTCGCGCTCTCTTGGCTACGTCAATCGAAAAAGTGAGACGCTAGTCTCGCAGATGGACTCGCAGCAATTCATTGGCTTCTGTCTGGCCCAAGACCAGCGCGGGGTCCGAGGGCTTGCCATGATGTCCAAGGGTGGAAGCATGTCTCCTTGGGTTGGAGACCATCATGATTTTCCGAAACGACAGCTTCTGACACAGAACGTGGGCATGGAGCCAGTCGATTCTCTCAAGGGTGGTTTTGATGTTTGTGACAAGTCCATGGCCAAAACCAAGAGAAGCGCTGACGAGCAACGATTCAGGCCACGAAACTTGTGTTCCTTGCCGTAGCATCACTTGGTGCCAATCATCAACAGCTGGGTCCTGACCAATCTTCTCCGAGTCTAATCAACACAGCGCTATGGTATCCGCAAATTCCCAACACTAGACTTCGATTTTTGGGCATGACGAGTAGTGTTACCGAGCGTAACCAACCAGAAGACCTTCCAATCTGCTACACCATATTTGGCGGGTCCAGCGGCGAGAACCTAGACGGCATTTCGGGTCTCACTGTTCGGGGTCACGATGAAACTGGGGAAGGTTTCCTCTCAATTGCCGTCGACTTCACAGATCCAAACCGCAGGGTCGTTTTCGGCTCAAATAAGACCCGGTCTTCCGAAGAATGGCCTTTTGTCATCCATGGCTCTCGTGGAGAGCGCATTACTGGCGTCGACATATTTCGGTCTTTGACCGGTTTAAAGGTCAGTCTGGAATCTACCTCTGCCGCTGCCTCTTCCGTTGTCTCTGGAAAGCTGTGTCTGACATTTGATGGTCGGACATGAAAGATATTCACTAGCTTTGGCCGTGTTGCTAATTTCCCCCCCGAAATATCCCGGTTTTCCACTTCGGACGCATCTAGTTCTCTGCGAATAGACAGAGATGAACTTGCTGTTGGCTTCTGGGGGAGCATGGTACGTTTGAAACTTGAAACCTGATGAATTCGAGGCACTGATTTTGCTACTGCTGTGATAGACCACCCATCATGGGCTTCTCGATTTCGGGTTAGTGTGCATACCATTGGCCTGATGCATGGAGATTTCATCAACGAAAACCAGTGACGGAAGTGGTAGATGTATGTGAACCCATGGGACTAGGGCGACAAGCTATTGATCATCAAGGCCTTCATAGAGAGTTTTGTCTCAATCCCCTTGGAGCCTTCTTGTATTGCCGGCCTGCCGTGTATTGAGTCAGGTGGAGTTTCAAAAAGTCAGATGATCTTAAACCTTGCAAGAATCATTATCATAATGAAAGACAAACGCGGCGTGTATGGTGAACTCATGGCGAGCGACGATGGCTTCGGCGGCTGCAAGATTGTACCATGGCTACCTGGGATGACTCTTCGCAAACGACTGCACCACTAACGGTGGACAGGTACGGGACAGTGGCCAATGAGCCACAGCGAGCTTCGCTGGACCCAGTCATAGTCGCGTAAGTAAGTTTGGCGACAGCCAATGGTTATCCGCCCCTCTGTCGCGTCTCAATTGCGTTCGCAGTTATGTTGGACGAAACGAGCGACGTCGCGCCTCGCAGTTCGCAGCTCACAGCAAGCCTTTGCCGTCGTCGGCCAGCCTGAGCGCCACCACAAACCTCAACGACTTACTGCTCTCAAGTACGGTTGAGGAGAATTCAGAGACATGAGGAGGGTCTGCTCTACGAGTAAAAACAGTGATGTATGGATAAAAACTGATGAGGTATTAGAGTCTAGAGGCACTATGGAATTAGGTTCCAGCAAACAGATTCTTGACGACGACAGGCTACAAGCTCATGGCAATCTTGTCACCAACGATTCAGCCAGCATGTTGGTGATAGGATCCTAGAGGGATTGCCAAGGAGCACCCTCATAGGCTGTGAGATGGCATGTTTCTTTTTTAGTCTTGATCTTCCTTGCGCGCTTGTTGAATACCCAATAAAGGGAAGACAAATCGGTCCACTTGACGCGCGCGCGTAAAAGCTGCATTCCGGCCAAGGTGGCTAAGCCCCCTGGAGGCATTGCCGACATCAACAATCTTGGCGCGTAATCTGTAAAGCCGCAGTGTGGAATGTTTCAGGGGTTATTCAAGGCTAAGGTGGCATAATCCTAGCTACTAGGGGAGGTTGTGGCCAGCGGGTTTTCCCGGCAAGTTTCATCAAAATCTGGGCGGCAAGAATTGATTGGTTCTCGGCTCACGGACAAGGCTCTCTTCGACGGGGTTTGCTTTTTCCACTATTTCCTAGCCGCCGATGAGCGACGGGCCGCGCTGGGTGGCCTAGATGAGCGGGCGCTTTCTGTAATTAGACCATCTGTTTGAGGAAGCGGCAAAGCATGAGAACTACAAATAAAGCCCTTCTCCGTAGCCTGTATCAACCCAGAAAACCATCAAACATATTCAGTCTATTCTTTCACTTCATTCTCTACTTGATTCGACGTTGTTCATTTGTCATGTCTTACCGATTGCCTGAGCAGGAAGCCACTGATGGCACTGTGAGTACCTCGTCTCATCCCCTTCTGCGCCCTATCCTAATATGTTTTGCTTCGATTAGTACATGGCAATTTCGACCATTGCATGGTACATCAAGAATAGGCTTGTCCCGGGGAGGCCTGAAGGAGAAACAAGTCGTGTTTGGAATACTATTTTAAATCACCTGTTCAAGCCGGAAGATGGGTACACTACTGGCCCGGAGATGTCATTTGGGCCTGGCAGAGCCGATCTCTTTACAGCGCATCTGGTTTTAGATGTGAGATTCACCGAGAAGAAATTTCTGATTGTTGAATGCAAGAAGCCAGGAGACGAATCCCAGGACAGCACCTGGTCGGAAGCCAAAGGCCAGTTACAAGACTACCTTGGGAATATCACATCGAAAAACCGAAAATTTGGCGCTATTGCCATTGGAAAGGTTGTGCGGTTCTTTGAGATGACTGGGTCTGGTCTCGTTGCCTTCGAAGGCGACGACAAGTACTATTATATTGATCGTCAGTGTCAGTCAGTGACCAGAAAGCTGTTGTATTTTCGGGAAAATCATGCCTAGGTAATAGTGCTATATAGAATCCTAGGACAGGAATAAGACGAAGGCCTTCTCCGAGTTCCTATATTTCTCTATTAAAGTATCTAATGATTTACTCTAAATATATACTGAATAGAGAAAAAGACAGCTCCAATTTCTGTCGCTTCACTCCTGGTTCTGCGTTACAACGCGTTGCTTTTAGGAGCTGCTTGGGCTCGGCGTCGAGGGACCCGAGGATTGTGGTGGACTGATTAAGTGCGGGAGGTTCATACCCACCTATGTACTTATGCGCCTGCGTACCTCCTCTGTCTAGGTTTTGTTCTACATGTACCCCAGCAGTACTAGACTCGTTACTTTAGTGAAATAATATCCATGGATCTAATTTAACATAAAGTCAACGGCTGCCTGTTTTCTCATTGAATGACCTAATTATAGACTAGGCTGTATAATACTTATATAAGAATCATGACAAGCTAACATGATTTATGATATATTCAACCCCCAACGTACACCACCCAGACGCCAGGGTTATGGACTAGCTTGATGATAATACCCTTGTTGGTGTAGGATCCATCCGTTGACTGAGGCTGCTGGTAGCGCGGGTCGGTTATGTTCGGCTTGACGCCTATCTATCCGCCAGCCGTGTTGCAGCCGTACAGCGCCTGCTTTTGGGCAACCGTGGAACCCATGCCACCGACAATGGTGTTGGCAAGGTCATCAAACGTGACTGAAGCCTGGTCATCACCCACGAGGTTAGCCAGGACCCATGTACTGCCCTTGGTCATCACCTGCCACTGGACGTAGTTGTCGGCCTCGACAAGCTCTTTACCAAGTCCCGACCGCATTCCATTGCTCTAAATTTCTATTAATAATATAACTTTTATGATCACCGTCTTGTTATAGTCGCGAGCTTTAACGATGCTCTGTTGTCGATATATTGAGTACAGTGCACCCCGCATTGTCAGCCTCATTCAAATGAGTTGATGTCGATGGCTCCGTGCGTACAGAAACTATGCAACAGTTCCCTCGCTTAAATAAATATCTCCGATTACTGCTTTCGGATCTGTGAGGACCAATCATTGCAGATGCATCCGCTATTAGCAGAGCACTTATTCGGGCTGATATCCTTTCCCACAGAATTTCGAGTCGCAGCAAGACACACCCACCAAACCCCGGATCATGAAATCACTGCTATATAAAAACTTACCTAGTCAGAAAACCTGAAAAGTAAAGGTCTGTAGCAGCTAGCGAGTTACATATACAAGAATAGCTGGGGCTCGCTATCTACGGCACGGGCGCCAAAACGATTATATGGATTTACAGAGCAGGATATTGCACCGTTTAAGGATATCTTTATAAGCTCTTCCAAGGTTCCTAGCATCGAAAGTCCCATCAACATATCTTTGTCTACCTGCGGCGAGCCTATCAGTCACTTTCACAAATGTGACAGTAGGTAGCACAGGTAAATCAAAGTCTCATGGCTTTTGAAACAAAACCATCTGTGAAGTCGAACGAGCTTTCCCTGGCGAGATGCACTTCATATCGTAGTGCCGGATTATCCCGAACCGTGGGATAGATATCGGATAGCGCCGACATCGCTCGGTGATGACCCAGCGCCTTGCGATAGTTGACCCGAGGGGCCTTTGGCTTATCAGAAAATCGAAATGCCGGATATAACCGAGCTATCAGAGATATCGGAGGCGGGGTGACGTTTGCGTTGCCGACTTATCTCATGATTGCCCAACTCGGTAGATTCCGCCACGTTGAAGCAGCAACCACGTTTCAGCGAGTTGTATCTTTCCAAGAAGCATTTAGCTGCTCCTTCCTACGCAAGTTTTCTGACAGCGCTCCTCAATATTCAACCCTAATATCCAAGGAATCTACGATCTCTTCTTCTATACTAGCTAGCAGCAATGTCTCCAATGATACAAAGCATGCATGCGTCGGAAGCGAACCGCCTCGCGCCCGAGCATAATGCCGGCCTTGTCGACTCGGATGACCTCCGAACCGCCTTCGCAATTGCCATGTCACAAATGTACAAGAATGAGGTTCCTCTGTACGGCGATCTCATCCGAATCGTGCAGGGCGTCAACAAGGAGGCATACTCGGGGTCTCTCAGCCCAGATAGCCTGGACCGCCTGACTCTAGAGCGTCACGGCGCCATCCGCCTTGGCTTGCCCGAAGAGCTCCGTACTGTTCGCCGCCTTTTTTCTATCCTCGGCATGAAGCCCGTTGGATACTATGATCTTTCCACTGCTGGTCTGCCAATGCATGCAACCTGCTTCAGACCTACTGCAGTCACCTCCCTGGCGCGCAACCCTTTCCGTGTCTTTACAACTCTATTGCGGCCGGAGATGATTCGATCCGAAGAAGCTCGAGATCTGGCCATGGGATTGTTGAGGCGAAGATCGATCTTTAGCGACGAACTGATGCAGGTGATGGGTATCGCTGAGAGCCAAGGTGGACTCTATGCCGATGAAGCCGAGGTTTTCATCCGCGAGGCTATCAAGACGTTCTGCTGGGCACCTGTTGCGGCGGCAACAGCTCAGGAATATCAGGTGCTTAAAGCACAGCACCCAATTCTGGCCGACATTGCCTGCTTCAAGACGGCACATATCAACCACCTCACGCCACGGACCCTCAACATAACGGCGGCACAGAAAGCCATGGGAGAGGAAGGCATGGCCGTGAAGGATAGGATCGAAGGACCCCCCGCACGACGCTGGCCGGTTCTTCTGCGACAGACGAGTTTTCTCGCCCTGGAAGAGGCAATCAAGTTCCAGACGTGCGAGGCGGAGTCCTCGGTACTTGTGCCAGGCTCTCACAAGGCTCGGTTTGGCGAGATCGAGGAGCGCGGTGCGGCCGTTACACCTTCTGGACGAAAGCTGTACGATGAGCTGCTTGTCGAAGCCATGAAGAGCGCCCAGGGACATGGTCCTGAGGCGTTTGATGAGATTCTGGAGTCGACATTCAAACAGTTCCCCGATGACTGGGACAGGCTACGGAAGCAGGGCCTCGTTTACTGCGAGTATCAACACACCGGTAAACCGATCCCGGACAACATCATCCAGGAGGAAAGCAACAGCCCATCGACCATCGAGAAGCTGGTGGAAGCCGGAGTCCTGAGGACGGTGCCAATCACGTACGAGGACTTTTTGCCCTTCTCTGCGGCTGGCATCTTTCAGTCAAATCTGAGTGGCAAGTCGAACAGCAGTGAGTTGGGTCTTAATGAGGCAGCGCCGGATCAGGAGGGAATGGAGACGGCATTGGGGGTTAGAATTGTCGATCCCGATGATTTGTATTCGGCTGCGCAGCAGAGCAGCCTGCAGACATGTCTCTCTCGCTTGGGTGTGTCTATGTAATCGTGCGACATTCAGTGTCAGTGGGATACTTCCCCCTTAATTTTAATCGCCCTCTCTTGGTAGCAATTTACGTATGGTAATTCGCGTTGATTTAAACCACAGCATGCGTTTGACTGAGATGCTTCATATACTACGTTACTTTCACAAGGCAACAGGGCTCGACTTGGCTGACCTCCAAGTTTCGATGCACCTCCCTGCTGTATCGCAGATTCCTTTAGCAGCGGGCGCCGCGTCACTCCTCGGTCCCGCCATCAACTTGTTGACCGGTGATTGCCCCCTGGGAAGAGACCTCCAACGCCATACCTGCATAGCCGGGCGCGACATATCCACGCCCTCTATGATGTGGGATTTCCCGTTCGTGTGCCCCAATGGGATATAGACCAGTGACTTCGAGGAGGCCCCCTCTGACGATAAAGACGATATCAGATCAATAGATAACAATTGGTTAGAAAATACACTCGATTAAGAAAAGCTTAACGCTTGTGGCTGCGGCGGATGCCAAAGTTTTCCAGCCACCGCAATTGCCTAGAAGATGCCGCCGTGGCGTCGGGCGCCTGAACATAACGCCCTCTATGATGTCTACCGCCCAATTGCCAATGTTGGACAGATACTTGAAGGCGTGCCCGCTTCCACCGGTGGTGACCATGAGTCCCTGCATCTGCGGCATGCGATCGACGACAAAGTGGTTGTGGAAAGAGTCCGTGTGCCAGCAGATCCTAGTCTTGGTGATGCCGATGCCCGCCCCGCCGATCTCAGGCAGGTTCTCGGCGAGAAACTTTGTGATGGCCGCGTGCGCTTGCTTGGGAAAATCTGTCAACTTGTCGTCCACGGGGTCGCGCCCGTCGCGATGTGCGGCGGACCACCGCGTGCCCGGGGTACTCCTCTCCTTGCCATCTGCGTGCTTCATTGGGTTCGTGTATTTGATCCCGCGATAACCAATCTTGAACCACCCGTTCTCGTCAACAAGAAAGCCGTAGAGGCCGCCCTCGGCGCCTTCGCGGAAGTTCCACATCCATGCCAGGGAGTTGTCTGGTCCCAGGCGTGCCCGGAGCGGTGATTCGGTCGGGGTCTTGAACAGGGCCACGTTTCCTGCCGTGGCTTCGCAGAGCCCGTCGAGCCGGGGTAGTAGGACGGGAGTCCATCCGCCACACGCCATGGTTGTCATCGCTGCTGGGTGTATCTTACCGTCGCCCGTCTTGATGCCTGCGACGGTTGTGCTGCCGTCTCTGTAGATGAGGGAACTGAAGTTGCCAGCCTCGGACCCAAACAAAAATTTGGCACCAAGCTTCTCTGCTTTATGCTGCGCGAATCGGCACGCCTTGTCGGCAATGGCCATGCCCCCCGTGCTGTCCAGAACGCCCACATTGTTCAGGCCTCGTGCGCTCCGTCGAGAAGGCTCAATGGCGTATCCAATGCCCATGGAGGCTGACAGCTCCCGATGCCTCGGGCTGGTTATGTCCAGCATCTTTCCCGCATGACCAGCCTTCTGCATACCTTGGACTCATGCGACCTTCCACGGAGGCAGTTCTGTATGTACAGATAAAGAGACGCTGCCGTTGGCGATAACCACGCGGTCGCTTTTATTCATGCCAGGCGGAATAGTGACACCCGTTGAGATATCCTCGTTCCAACTCTTCCATTCAGGGATGGCTTCCTCGGATAGCATCTGGTACTCAATCCGCGCTCCATAGGCTGATCGGACAATCTTGTTCATATCTGCTGAGGCTCCATCGGCGCCATCCAAATATGAGTATAGCAGCTCATCACAGGTCTGCCGATCAAAGACGGTTACGTTGGTATAGCCGCGACGGGCCAGATGCAGGGCGGTGCTCAGACTGAAGATGCCCGCTCAACGATGACGATGAGGTCGTTTCCCCGTGGTGATTTCGATGCCATTATGGTCTATTAGTAGAGATGTATGCTGTATGCTACCAATGGCTGGTAATGTTTTGAATGTATTCGGACGTGTTGCCTTCGGCATGGAAGCGCTACCGGATGCCCCTCGGGCATCACCTCACCGAGCTCCAGCAGCGATAAGTAGTGGGCAGGGGGGTCAGAGCAGCAGTCGACCGGGTGGGAGGGTCTCTCGCAGGTGGAGAGGACCTGTTCGGTGGTGTGAGGGTAGAGCTTGCACGGCGGGAAGGACAGAGGATTGGGTGGCAGTTGGGATGCCTGAGACAGCGCCAGTACCTCCAACAGAGCCATCGTCACTCGAAGAGTCACTGCCCTCGTCCATGACATCACCACCAAAGGGGTCATCTGCCCGACTTCCAGTCCCTGGGCCCAGGCGACTCGTAGAGCTCCAAAATCTGAGACCGCGCGAGACTCCATGTGGTCAAGCCCATCGGCGCTGAGTACCTAGAAATACAGAGACACTTTCCCGAAATACAGAGAGATCTTGGCATGGGCCTAAGGCAGTAAATTTCACTGTGGCGCTCCCAGGGCTGTGCCTGGCAGCCTTTCTATTTGTTATCTAGAAGGCTGACTATCGCAAGCCACTGTGAGGCCTAGGTTAGCGAGGGCTGTGAGGCCTAGGTCAGCGAGGGCTGCGAGGCCTAGGCCAGTGAGGGCTGTGAGGCCTAGGCTAGCAAGAGCTGCGAGGCCTAGGCCAGCGAGAGCTCTGATAGCTAGGTTGATGAAGGTTGCGAGGCCTAGGTCTGCAAAGGTCAATGAAGGTTATAAGGGCTGTGAGGGAAAAGGGGGGTCACGTGACATAGGCTCCTAAGGCCTCACGGCCCTCATCAACCTAGCTATCACAGCACTCACTGACCTAGATTCTGCAACCTTCATCAACCTAGCTATTAGAGCTCTCGCTGGCCTAGGCCTCGTAGCTCTTGCTAGCCTAGGCCTCACAGCCCTCACTGGCCTAGGCCTCGCAGCCCTCGCTGACCTAGGCCTCACAGCCCTCGCTAACCTAGGCCTCACAGTGGCTTGCGATAGTCAGCCTTCTAGATAACAAATAGAAAGGCTGCCAGGCACAGCCCTGGGAGCGCCACAGCGAAACTGGCTGTGCAGACCCCATAACGAATTTGGAATAGCTTTTCTCTGTATTTCAGGAAAGTGTCTCTGTATTTCGGGATACTCATCGGCGCTCCAGAGTCCAGACTGTCACATGGCAGTAATGGAGCGCCATATCCACCTTGGATTTGCACATGCTTTCTCAACTCAAAGATTTCCAGCGCGCCCGGCACCGGGACTGATACGGTATCCAAAGCGCATGGGCAAGTCTTCTCTACGGTCAACCAGTGTTATCTGTCAACCTCCTGCATCGGCCGCCTGTGGTCTCTTCGTCTATATATGGTCATCTGGGTCAGGCTAGATGATTACCACTTCCGCGCCCAACCTCAATGCTCTCTATGCCGCACGTATTGTCTGCGGGCTTGGAATTGGTCCGTTGTCCGTCCTGTGAACCATGTGATCGCGCCCACACAGACTCGCGGTTTGCTAGCCTCGTATTTCAGCGGCTATGCCTTTGCCTCTCTGTCTTGATTTTCACTGTTCACGGTTCCTACACTAACATTTCCCCCAGCTGTCGGGCGCAAATTCTGTTGCCTCGTACACTCAGCCTTCAAGCCACACTAATTCAGCTCAAAAACTCAGCTACGCGGTGAGGCTGTACATTTCCTGCACAGGCTCAACTATCTGGCCCAAGCCGCTCTGGAAATGCATTTCTTTCCTTCACGATGCCAGTACATTCTCCCAGAAAAAGTATATAATAAAGGGTATCTCCCATGGTTTTTAAACAGCGCAACACCGGACTTTCTCAAACTATCATATCATCTTCTTCAAACCCCAGGCTCCTGATTCTCGACTTATACCCCAGCTATCGCCAGGGTCGGCCATATTATACCTACCAGGTCGCCAATCAAAAACATGCCTTTCGATTTCGAGGCCTACGACGAGAAGTGCAATGGGCTTACACAAGAACAACTCCAGCGGGAATGGAACCACTACACTCGGCTTATTACTGGCGCAGCCACGTCGACTACTATTTCGAGCATCGCTATCGTTCCCACGTTGGGTGTATCAATCATCGGCGTTGCCCTAGCCGCACCCTCAATTCACAATGCGAGAAAGAAGCGAGAAATTTTGGACAGACACCTGCAACGCTTGGGAACAAGGCACGAAACTCGAACTCGAGATGTACTCGGTAGCATGGCATTCACTAGTGCCATCAACGTGTTGACGCTCGGATTCAGTACCATGGGCGCGTCCCAGATCTCCGAAATAGGAGCAGAATATGCCATTTCGGCTATTATCGAGAATGAGGTGGCTACCAAAGCAGTCACGCACGCTGCTTTTGACGGCGCTGGCATGCTGGTTGAGAAGGCACATACGGATCATAAAAAAGGAGGACCATGAGCTATTGTAGATACGTACCTACAAGCTTTTCTCAGTCAAATTTTCTTGCTAAGTGTTATCTATAGATTTAATACTGTCTTTATTATTAGAGAGAGCCTCCTCTAAGTCACTGGTCCATATCCCATTGGGCCACATGAACAGGAAATCCCACATTGGATAGTGAGCATCATTATTTAATTCCCTACTTCAAGAAGCTACCCCGGGTCTCTTCTAGTATCAACTTGTACTCGGGATCAAACTGCATGTACAACCTCTGGTGTTCCAGTGCCAGCCTTTGTGTACTTGGCCTCCTCATCCGAAACAAACGTCTTGGTCAGCCCGGTTACAGCACCAACAGTTCCGGGGGCAATCACCGACTCGATTAGCAGCTGCGTCTGACACGCGCGCTCCAACCCAACGAAGAACGCTGCGGCCTCGGCCACCGTCTCGCCGCACGTCAGCAGGCCATGGTTCTGCAGAATGACATTCTTTTTTCGAGGGCCGAGCGCGTCGGCAATCTTGCGGCCTTCCTCCGGGGCGAAGACGACGCCGCCAAACGAGGCATACACGGAGAGGTCGTCGTAGAACATGCAGCTGTCTTGGTTGAGCATGTCGATTGGCCGGCCGAAGGTGCTCCAAGCGCGTCCGTAGGGGCTGTGGAGATGGCATGCCGCGTTGATGTCGGGTCGCGCTGCATGGATGGACGAGTGAATAATAAAGCCTGCCTTGTTGACGCCCAGGTCGGCGCCGCCGATACGCTCGCCCTTGTCGTCGACGTGGACCATGTCGGAGACCTTGAGCAGACCGAAGTGCACGCCGTAGGGGTTGATCCAGAAAGTATCAGGCTGAACGGGGTCTATATGGAACGGTCAGTCGGCACAGGGATAGGAAGGCCCCGAGGATCTTCGCTGGAGGAGGGGGCTACCTCGTAGACTGATATGGCCGCTTGCTCCATCCGCATAGCCAAACTTGGCGAACATGCGAAAGGCGCCGGCCATCTGCTCCAGCTGCCATTGCCGCTGCGCTTCAAGGCTCTCTGGACGTGGGATATGGTGGATGCGCTTCACCTCTGCCTTCTTCTTCTCGTCAAGACCAGCGCTGACCGCGATATGCGTTGCTGAAGAAGCCATTCTGGATTCGTTTCCCAAATGATGTGATAAATGATGGGTTTTATAGACGGGCCTGTGGCTTTGCTCTCTATCTTCACGGTTGATAAGATCCATCTACTCTGCTATTCGCATGTATCTGAGCCTTTGTTGCCACCCCTCGGAAGCCCGCGAAGCCAATGGCGACAGACTCTCCGCACGGATTCCCCCGAGATAGTGCCCCACGTGTATTCACAGTTCATTGGCAAAGATGGCGGGTATTCGGTTCAATGGAACCATCGTGTTAAGGATACGCTCAATGCAAATTATATCCTGTGCCAAGCTATCTCATCCCATCAAACAGCCCCTATCCCAACCATTAGGAATCTCCTGACGCCTCTATGTTGTCTAGCCCCATAATCCAGTCCTGGAGTGGTATAGAAGCCTCCATGGAGCCGAGGCTGGCACATGCAGCATTCGGCGTGTTGGATGCGTCTCTTGTAGATTCCGTGCACGCCATGCATGTGGTCATGACGGCCGTGGGTCGGGCCTTCTGACGCACGCAAGGTGACCGCCGCAAGCAGCAAAGATAGGTAAGTCCTGCAAGGAAGAGGATATGCAGGCTACCCCAGGTGAACTGAATGTGTGCGCCTTGTGTCTGGTATAGATGGCGATAGATTAGGCAAATCACCCGAGCATCGGCGCGGGCCTCATGGGCGTGGTCCCTCGCTCCCACGGCACCAACGCTCGCTGGAGAGAAGGCATCTTGAGTTGATGTCTACCCTTGGCGCGGCTACCATTGAGTAGGTGTTACACATGATTCGCGGTAACTAAGGAACAGCAAACTGTGTTGCCAGCTCTATGGCCCATCATCCTCACCCAATGGAGTGACTCGCTCTAGATAATTCTGAACCGCGTTGGCTCAGATGCACGCAATAATCTATTGTGTCTTGATATACTATTATTGAAAATACATTAACTTTTCTTGAAATAACCCCTCTTTAAAACCCCTTTGAATCTTGACAGCGACATCTTGGTGAAGCCAAACCTTTCCCACAACCATCATTATATCACCACCACCGCAGCGCCGCGCTATCAAGGCAACTTCAATTCCGCTCAATACCACAATATAATCCCCTGGACAGGTGTTCATTGGTCCGATTCCAACCAAGTCAGTATCCGTAGTGAACGCTGAGTGATTCAGAATAGCGTGGTTCAGCTCTGCCTTCGCTTTCGGTCCCAAGCAGTCTCTTGGTGGAGGTCCAGACGCGAAGTTGCTTTGCCGAAGGTCTTCCTGATACTGTTGTACCATATTTTCTTTCTCCGGCCGATGCATATTTGGGCGGTACCTACTTATCCATAGACCTCTTCTTGGCACGCGGTCCGTCCACCTTTCAAACGAGGTTTTTCTCTCTTTCCATAGTTCAGATCTCAGGGCGGCTACGAGTTTGTCCTCGCTATAGCCTGCGATATTGGAGGACGACAACATCTTCGCGAACCTATCTGGGTAGGCCCGTCCCGGACGAGTCAAGTGAGCTACTCGGGTCATGTACCTCTTCAGTTCATCCCTGGTGAAGAAAGAGCTCCCACTCGATGACCTCGTGGCCAGATAAAGTTGTCGCAGAGGGTCAGAATCATTGTTCGGTTTCCCGTTGGAAAAGATAGTCAAGGTCGACCATAAGAGATTGAGTAATGGCTCCTGGACTTTGCTCGCCAAACCACACGAAAACTTGCGCTCCCCATCAATTTCCAGAACAGCACTGGCATTAATTTCTCCACAGATTGCACCGCGAATGGTAAGCATCGTGTTATTCACCACCGCTTAGAGGTCTCCAACTCCTAGTGGCGGAGTATCAGCCCAAAGAACATCATACATATCGTTATGATGAGTTTTTGAGAAATCTGGAACCCATGATGGTCGGGCTAGGGATTCCTTATCAGAAAGGATAGGGAAGATACTGTATAATTTGCTCCACCTCTCAATGCATAGGAGATAAGTTGTTACCCGGGTGTACACTGAAGCTGTTGATTTCCCGTAGTCAGGGGCGAAAGCTGATCGTATTGGCTCCATGATAAGCGACTGAAAGGCGAATATCCTATCTCGCGGGTCCGTGGCCTGCTGACCACGCGTAGCTTGCAGCAGATCGGCAAGTGAATGCATTTCCAGGTGAAATCGGGAACGCCAGAGAAGAACTGACTGACCCTTTTCGAGCAGTTCTACCACAGTTCCATACTCTCTGCTCTCTGAATTTTGAGGGTTAAGGTCGTGATGTAAACGGTCGTGGAAATGCTTGCAAACACGGTAAAATGTACGAGCTGGAACTGACTCTCGGCCAATCATAATCAAGGGGTCTGATTTGGCGTAGGCAATCTCTTGGACGATCCAAGCCCGTGACCACCAGTGACTTTTAAGTAACTTTACCATTTGGATTAGACACGCCTTGGCGTTCGCCTGCGTGGAAATATGCTCAAAAGTTTCGTCAAGGCGGTAGTCGTCACACGCATCGTCCGTGCCGAGCATGTGGCAGGCGTTGAGAAACTCAGTGCAGTCAACACTTATCCCGAGGAAGACGATGACGACCTCCGCTTCTTGATAAATTTCCGACATTGCCGCCACAAGGTAGTTCTTTTCAACAACATCGGATTGGTTAATGCATATAGCATCAGCCCATAATACGAGCTGCTTTTTTCTAAGGCGGATATAGCGCAATGCCGTCTCTAGGTTCTTGCCAATTTCCAAGGACTGGCCATTGACTGTGATGGAAGCCTTTTCTGTTCCATCACCCCAGGTATATGACAAAGCAGCATACTTGCCTTGACCCAGAGGACGAACGACCAAGTGGCATACTATGGGCGCATTATATCGGGCTAGTTCAACGATCAGGAGACGGAAATAACCCGCTGAATGAATTGAATGATCGTATAAATCTGAGAACCCATATCCAAGCTGGGGCTGTTGGCTTTTAGGCATATAGGCCGGATTCGTATCGCTACGCCGGATTTTAGCTAATGGTTCAAGAGATCTGGGGGAGTTGGCAAATACATACTCTTGTTTCGGGAGTTCTGCATGGTCTAAGAAACTGCAGAGGCGCCTGGTGGCATTGCGGTTATGTGTGGGTAGCATGTCCGAGTCAAATAACTTCCAGCCAGACCAAGGCCATAATCTGGCCACATAGTCCTGGAACTGGCCTTGACGAAAGACGTGAAATGCTAAAACCCCGCATAGCAATAGGCACCCCCCAAGAAGTGCTGTTCCTACCATCTGGCCAAATCTTTGGTAAAAAAACCAGATACTGGCGAGCAATCCCAAAGATATAAGAAGGTAAAGGAGGCGCTTCTCATAGACAGATATTTGCTTGGCCGTTGTAAGCCTAGAGCGACGAATCAGCATGCTTTCGGCATGGTGCTCAAAGATGCGGTCCAAGTGTAGTTGCTCCCTCAGGTCAGATGTCTCTCCAAGTCTGTGGTAGAATGCCTCTTCCATAGAGGCATCCCCTGAGGCGTGATGACTAGCAGCCTGCATATTGGATTTGGCAAGGCACTCTGGCAGGTAGGTTTAATCATAAGAGATATTGGATATCATGGCAATCAGGATGCGGGGTAAGCCTCAGTTGGGTACAGCAGGATATTATCTTGTTGCGACTCAGCCGCATTCACTGGAAGCAAGACACCTGGTAAATGGCCTGGACCATTTATATTGGATAAAACAAAACCCTTGTGGATTCAATGAAACACTATTACACAAAGTAGGCTGCCTGGATTGATACATTCAAGACATCCTCTTCGCGATTGTAGTAATGGGGCAAGCGGTCCGCATGTTTAACAGTATTTCGAATCTTATGTCGCATCTCGACCATGTGCTCAGTAGCTGACCGCTCCCACTTTTCAGGGTATAGCCCTGACCACGGATCGAACTCCTTGAAATCAGCAGTGATAGTAAGGGCAGATAGCTGATCTTGTGTAAACTCGCGTAGGATCGGGTGAACCAATTGCTCCTTTGAGAGCTTTACGCGAGTGACAACATCCGCCACGCCGCCTGTCACTGGAAAGACCAGGTAGATAGTTTGAAGCTTGGGAAGACCGATCCAGCTGGGTGTAATACAGTACATGGCGTAGTCGCCAACGGCTGTCTCGATGGCGATTTGTTGCACTTCAGCAGCCCATCCGGGTGAGGCGGAGCTTTGGGCAAGGGATCCGATGAACTCGTACCAGAACCCAACGGGAACAAATAAGATATCGTCTTTGGGTTCAAAGGGCCGCTGATTGCTGACTGTAGAGGCAACAGCGCGAGACTCTGCATTGACTTGGGCAAGCACACTGGGTCGCCGATGCACAACAAGAGGGTCGTGGGTGCGTGTCTCTTTGTTGTAGGAGTAAATACAAACTCCAGCCTCGCCATTGATGGCGTCATTCGCCGCGGTTTCCCATACTTTCAGACGTAATTCGGGAGCGAGATTCGAAAAGCTGTGAAAGGTGTCCATGACTAGTGGCATTTGGCGGGAGTGTGTGGGATTTCGCGTTCGTGTGCCCCAATGGGATACAGACCAGTGACTTCGAGGAGCTTGGCGGGAGTATTTGGAGCAGAAAGTGACGAGTTTATTCACGGATCGTGTGACGACGAACATGTCAAGTGGTTTGGTTTGAATTGCTTGTGGAAAGTGCCAGCAGCTTGAATCGTTCCCGGCTGGTATATATATGTAACGAAAGTCCTACGCGTATCTGCTTTTCTAACCCTGTGATTGCCTAACGAGGCGTAGGGGGTGGCGCAGAGGTGAAATGGACAATAAGTGGAGTTTAGGCGATTTCCGGGGCTGACTTGCTGCTCAGCTCACCTACCCTATACGCGAAACTGCAAGAGTTGATGGGCTCTATGGCTTGATGACCAGCCCTCCTAGGTACAGGCATAAACATATGTAAAAGAGCCCAGTCGAAGTAACTAGAACTCTCCGGATGCAAAGTGTGAAGCCACCGCTTCAAATGAAGACCTACTAATCCACGTGTATTTCCTAGCTAAATGTTAAATTGCAGAAATCACAACCGCCTGCTATATAATACACGCCTCCCTGCTACTTACATAGCTTCCACAAACCAAAGCTTCCAATATATTACAATTTTATTAATATGGATCCAGATCTATCTTGGTGGGTGCGATTAGGTTAGAGTAGATGCTGTCGTTGAACCTAGACCAGAGCCGATGGAGCTTGAAGAACGCCACGCAGTCAGTGTCATATGCGACCCAGAAGCATCTCTTGGACGTCTCTTTATCAGGCCATCGGACATGACATGATATGTTTTCGTGCTGCGATGGTATCCCAGCTCTACGCAATGTCGCATGGCCATCCCGGACAGTTTTCTAGGATTGGATGTCAGCAAACAGCCAGGCGGAAGTGAGTCTACACCACTGGGAGAACGAACCAGAGGCTAACACCCGTCGGTGATCTGATGGAGCATACCGCGCAGCATTAAATAGCTTGTATTGATTGTAGGTTGTCCATTTCTAATATTGGGCCGATATATTCGAGAGCAATTGAACAGTAGCTGTACACGTCAGGAATTCGGGAATGCATGGATATTTGCCGAGATGAATCTACCTCGGCCAGGCCAATTTCGCTTTTCCCGAGGACCAGAGAGCCAATCGCATAAACCTGCAGATGCACATAAGATATTAAGATACGGTCGTTCTGGGTTATACAACTGTACCATGAGCATGAAGAACAGGACATTGTCGTCGATCTTGACCGGTTCGCCTTCGAGATTTGCATCCAGGCACCTTGGACAGTGCGCGGAAGGTAGTCTTGTTTTTTCTGAATTTGTTAGATAAATATAGGTTCTTTTGCTTGTTCTATGACACAGTGCTTTTCAGAATGGCGAGTGATACATTTTGAGTCGTCAGTAACTCGGGACCTCCCCTCAGCCTGTCTCGAAGGACAAGAGAAATATTCCATCCACCTAGACTTGTAGTATGTTTGCCCATCATGCCACTCTTTATTACTCAGTGAATGAATGTTTTCTTCTCCGTATCCTAGCTGGAATCGACCCCATTGGGTGCATTACACCAAACATAAAGTAGCGCTTGTCATCCTGAATCCAACCATCCCGAGGCATCAGTTGGATGTCGAACTCGGTCAGAAACATGGCCATAGAGACAATTAACTCCTTTTTGGCAAAGTGACGGCCTGGACACATGCGCGTCCCTCCCCCGTATGGCACCCAAGATCCAAGCGTACCGTCAAGCGAGAATCGTGGTTGTGGTGGCGCATTGCTAGGGTCAAGCGGACGCTCCTCGCAGTTGGCTTGTGGTGCTACAGGCCCACTCGAGGGATCGTTGGGGTCAAGGATAAAACGTTCTGGCCAGAATTCATCCACGGGATGAGGGTTCTCGGGCGTCCCCTGGTTCCAAATGTATGGGGACCGGGCTGTGTCATATGTTGAGACCATGATGGCTTCGTCCTTTGGGAATCTCCAGCCTGCAATGGAGAAGTTTGTCGTCTGAGGGACACGAGCGACGACCGTGCCATTATGAACGCGCAGCACCTCTGCGTATATAGACTGAATTAATGGCTCTTGACAAAGTCCATCGATGTCAATACTTGGGGGGCCTGTGCCCGCTGTCGATCGGAAATGAGGCGTGATTTCGACTCGGACCTGTTCTAAGAGCTTTGGTCGTTGCAAAACCTCCAACACCATCCATCCAATTGCTGGAATCGCATTCGCGGTAGCACTTAGAAGGGTTCAGAGTTAGAAGTCGTTCATGCACATCATGGTAAGTGAGCCGCAACTTACGCCCATAGGAGTCCAAGATCATCAGCCGCGACGCTGTCCTTGCTCAGTGGCATTTTTGAGAAGAAGGCATGCCGGCATCTCATGAGCTTGGATCCAAAATGCTCTTCCCAATTCCGCCTATCCTGATCACTTTGGCTAACATCATATCCTTGGTGCGCAAGCTCATGCCATCTTTTGAGGTTGTCCTTCATCTTGTCCCGGGCTTTGTATGCGGAAGGGAATAACCATTGCGGCATCTCTTTGAATAAGTTGGGCAAATGACCATCAAAGTCCCAGAAATCCGCGGTGATGTTTGGAGCAGCCTCAAAAATTCGTGGCCCACAGAGCGAGGTAGTTGAGGCTGCAAAGCAAATGTTGCGAATGAAGGATCCGTAAATATCTGGAATATCTGTCCACGCATTGGAGTTGACGTCAAGAGCGGCGAACTGGGCATATAAGTTACGAATCATTTGGTTCTGCATCTCTTCGAGCCTCGCTCCACTGAGGCCGTCGTGTACATTTTGATACACGAGATGGAAAATCCGGTGCTCGCGTGGGACCTGGTTGCTTCCAGGGAGAGGCTGCTGTCCAATCCCGGTATTATCTGCGTGATAGAATGGTACATCAGCAGTGTTGACACCGAAGGCGGTGACAAGCACCTGTACCAGCCATCGCTCGCTGCTTAGCCCGCGAGAGCCCTTGAACAGCGTGGCGACATTACTCGCGCCATTCAAGATTGTGACGCGCCGATTGAGCAGTTTTAGCCGGACAGGCGTAGTTGGGTCGAAGCAGGTCCTGGTGATTGAGTTTGTAAGAAACGGTCGTCGTGCAGGACGTGTTGAGTAAGATGTCTTACGCCGCCTTTCCAAGAAGCCTTTCCGTGTTCCACAGAAATTGAAGTAGGTGCCCAACGAGTGGGAGGGCAAAGGGCAGGGTTGGGGGTGTGCGTTGGTGCTTATCACCAGAGGCAGGCGCGTGTCGAGCAAAGAAAAGGAAACATGTAACTATAGCTGGGAGCAGGAAGGGCGCTATAGAGACGATGGATGAATGAGAGTCCATCTTGGTAACGTGAGTTGCAATGTTTTGTGAGATGAAGACGTAGGCTTACTTTAAGCCCGGAAAGACAGGTCGCCGATTCCTATACGCGTCATGACTCGTGTGTTATATTAAAGCGTGGGGGCATCACGGCAGAAGAAGCTCATTCGCTCTGAGTGGGATCGCCAGACGCTGAATGGAATGTTGGATGTTATTGCCATTACAATGTCTCACATACGAGCAATACGCCTGTCGAACCTTGGATAAAAGGGATAAAATCTATGATAAACAATTGTCGAATAATTGTCTTGATGAGCGGTACGCCGTCCGCTTAATGATAAAAGACGGTAAGGGATGGTTCAGCTACCATTTGCCGTGATGGACCAGTCCCAGCCAAAGCCACACCCATCGCATCCGGACCTTTTGCTCCCCACCACATCTGGCCCAAGGCACCCAAATGCAAATCATCCACCAGATCAACAATGGTCTGGAGATGGCCATAAGGGGCCCCTTCGGCCTGCTTCGAAGCAGGTAATCCCCTGTAGTAGTAGCAAGGAGAGAGCAACAGCAGCCAACAGGAACAGGGGAAGCGGGTTGAACACGATGCGAATTCTGGGCTCGGCTTCTCGGTCGAGGAAGGCGTACATCCCTACCGTGCCAGATAGCCAATGCGCAAGCGGTTTCATCAATAGGAGGGCCAGCCAATGCCAGTTGCGCAAAGCAGGCAATAGCCCTCCAGCTTGCAAAAAGCACCATTCTCTCTTCCCTGCATCCAATTCCCTGCGTCTCGCCAGCACGCCATCAAGGTGGATGTTGATCAAGAGTTCGGCGGCATGCAACGCCAGTGTCATTATTGGCTGAAGGCTGGTAACGAAAATGAGCGCCAGTACTAACTGGACTTGATAGTCCATGTCGAGAACGGCGTCGATATTAAAGCCCACACCCAGCCGGTCCAGGCCATCTGTCTGAAAAAACCGACAGTCTGTCCAAAGTCACCTGGCTGTACTGAACCATGATGGCGATAGCGTAGATCAGGGCGACGGCAAAGATAGCGTACAAGAGCCGCACAATGCGTCGTACCGCCTGGTAGATGCCTAGAGTTTGCTGTTGCTTCGGTTCTGGTCGCTGAGGTCGTGCGGAAAGTCCGCTCTCGTGCACCGACATCATGCCTCGTCCGGCACGGTGACTCAAGTGACCCGAATGCAGCACAAACAGTGCGAGACCGTTGAGCACGAAACCATCATCTGTCTCGCTGAAAAACACCGTGGCAGTTGCTGTGTAGGCCACCACCAATGCGACAGCGCATCTTATTCTGCCCTCTCCGGCGGGATTTTGTGGCCTTTTCTCAGCCATGATGTATTAATCGTGGACTTTAAGTCAGCTAACTCCCGACAGGGCTCTCATGTCAGCGGCACGCTCAGCCTCACCGCTGGCCGTTGCTTGATTTGGACAGCCTGGGAAGAACCCCGCAGCTGATATTACCGCCGCCTGCGCAGCTCAAAGATTCATCCCATTTTCCCGTCCGACCTACTTCGAATCGCTCCCGTCGCAAGCGGCGCGCTATGCACTGTGGGAGAGTGCCTGTCGCCTGCGAGAATGGACCCTCTCTCTATCATCTCCGGTTGCGCAGGTCTCATCACGGCCCTCGGCTCAGCTTCCGTGGCCATCCACAACTTCATCCGGACCTGTCGTGACGCTAGGGCCGACCTCGATAAGGTGTCGCGTGAGCTTCACTCGCTACGCACTGTCCTTGAATTGGTCCGAGACGATGCGAAAGATGACGCTCGACCCTTCCCTCCACCCATAGCACATCACATCGTTGGCATCGTTGCCAACTGCAACGGAGTGGTCGCCGAGATCCGTGTCTGCATCAACAAGTACTCCGATGGCCGCGTCCGAAGTAAGGCAGCCTGGGCGCTCTCTGGGCAAGGAGATATGGACAAGCTTCGGTCCAGTATCGAGGCGCATAAGTCGGCTCTCGAGCTCGCCCTCGATATGCTCAATCTGTACGTCTGATGTAGTCTAGCTAGACAGCCGTACGCTGGATGCCGGCTTCATGGCTTACTGACGAGCAATCTGCACCAGACAACTTACAAGGGAAGTCAAAAACGACACGACAGCGATCCTAGGCGATACCACAGCGATCAAGGACGACACGGGGCGAATTCTAGAAGAAATTGCAAGACTTCAAGCAAGGCTACCTCAAGACACGCAGTCCGAAGCGACTGATTTCCTGCTGCAGAAATACTTGGAGGAAATGACTACATACACCGAAATGGCTCTGGAGCCTACATCGCCCGTTCAAGCTCATGACTCTATAAGCTTGGGTGATTTCGAACCGAGATCATCGAATTTGCATGGAGTTGAACCATTACCTGGTTCAACAAGGAATAGAGAAGAACATGAGGTGAACAACTTGCGGTCGCATCCAAATAGGTCTTCGCCGCGCACGCCAGAGTCCTCGCAGGAGGCCACTGAGCTTGTTGGTATGAGTGCCTTGCCATGGAACGATGTGTCGCAGATAGTTTGGCCACTACCGGCTGAACCCCCAGACTCAAGAAGAGCAACGCCATCTCCCAAGCTGGAGCATGGCATCCAGGAGCCGGAGACGCCATCCCAATTCTCTCTTTACCAAAGTGACCTCATACAGCGAACCGGAGCACCTACTCCCGGTCGTCGGCATCGAAGACAGCAGTCTGACTGGACCGATCAGGAAGCAGAACCCTACAACCGACAAATTCTCGGTCAGCATGAGGCTGACTGGGACTGGACTACCCAGGAAGCAGGATCGCACTACCAAGCAAATCCTGGTGTAGGTGGATCAGAACGCCGTGGAGCGATCGCTTTACCGCGTCAGAAGGAGACGGGCCTGAGTCTCATGACGTGGAGAGGAAATCTCATAATAGATCTAGAGATGCCCGCTGAAATCCTCTCCATGATCCCCCATGGAGAGCGCGATGAGTTCACTCATTGGCGCCATACCCCTCTAACTTGCAATCCCCTTTTGATGCGCCAGAGGCGGTTTAGCCTACGCCAAAGCTTGTTTGCCAAGCCAAGGCAGACATTTATACTTCTCTTCTTTACACTCAAACCAGACGACAAACGAGGAGAATTCGCATTGAAATGGAGAGAACTGAGGTTGAGACTCGCGTATCTCACCGAGAAGATTGGTGGGGAAGCTGCTTTCACAGGTTGGAAGCGTATTGTTGTACACGTTCACTCTGAGAGTCCAATTGAGGACCTGGGTCCTCCACTTCTTGACCTGCTCGCGAATTTAGGAATCAAGCGAACCATGGATACCGAGGTCGATATGCTAGACGAGCAGCTGCTCCCGTGTCCTTATACCGAAAAAACAGACACTATACTCAATAAATCGATAGAAGGAATCATTTCTGAGGTGTGTTGAGTCGTTGTTGACCAATCATCCGTGCTTGACATCTAACAGCTACTGACAGTACACTACCCAACTTCAAGTCGACATTGACTATCAGACCGGTCTTCAAGTTGCATCTGTGCGTCAGCCAATCCAGGTCATCTTCACTTACCCAAAGCGTGGATTTAAGTGGGATGATACCACCCAACAGTGGTCGCTTGCCATCGCCGGATTGTTAGATGCGCAATGCAAAATAGATGTCTCGTCATGGTACTGGGGTTCAGACAAGACATTTCCCATGACTCTCTTGGTTGACGCGTGGGAAGCGCTGGAAAAAGACAAAGTCGACACCGTGCGATTCTTCACCCTGGCTACTCTGAAAGAGCACCTGGGCAGGGGCGCCATCACACCTCTCTCGGCGCTCAAGGGAATGAAACGGCTTTTCCAGTAATTCAAATCGAAACAGTTCAGATATCACATCTTTGTCGAAATGCATCCATGGAAGCTGACGTCACACAATCTCCCGCGCTTGCATATCAGCCGCTTGGATAAAGTTCGTGACACATGATATATACGCGGACTTGGCTCCCAAACATTCTCTCGGACGTCTCAAAGTTAGCGTACTGCGCCATCCCATGTATGTTAAAGTAGGAGCTGATTGGGGGCTCGATCTCAGCCGCGCTCATCACTCTTACAACACCCCATTAATTGTTGCTCTTTTTCATGGCATCTGCTCTACTCAATAGGAAGGCACGGTAAGCCTGGAGATAAATACGTAAGGTCCGGGGCGGGAAGGGATAGACTCTTTCAATTAAGTCGGTTTGATAGTGGTGCCGGCCAGACGGTCAGTGATATACACATTGGTCTGCACCGATGTGCCGAAACAGTGTCCAGTAAAATTTCATAACGCTATATCAAGCATGCAGTGGGAACAGTGACCACAAATTCAAGGGAGTATAGGATCTCGGATGTTACTTAGGTAGGATAGTCATGGTACACGATAAGATATTTGTGGGAACCGCAGTCACCTCCAATGAGTTTCTTCTCTCCTTTTAGCGCCCATGTATACAGAGGCTTCAGTTGCTAGCCTACCGAGGGGGCTCAGGGCATATCAAGGCAGTATCTGAAGTACTTAGTCCTGGGGTAAGATATAGCGAAAAGAACAAGTATCTCTTTTTATTCTGTTGGCTGTCAGTCAGTATCCCCTCTTTCTCTTCTGTTGGTTGTTGGCTAGTATCCCTGTTGCTGACCAGCCTACTCCCTTCGCATACTTAAGGGGATCTCATGCCCATCTTACTCAAGCTTTTTTTGTTTCTCTCAAACTATTCCCTTGAGGCTCCATAACAATTATCTTTGCTCGTCTCTTCCTGAACATGGCTTCCCCATTTTTGCCCAAACAAGCAGTTAAGTTTGACGGAGCTCTTCTGCAAGAGCTGCAGGGCAATGTTAGCGACACCATTGCCAGTAGCTTGTTGGAGGATCTCCCCCCTCTGTCTGGCAATTCTGTTGTTCATGACAACGGATGTGGCTACGGAGCTGTAACCATGGCTATCATGGCTTCCGAGCCGGCTGAAGGGATTCGAATTCACGCTACCGACGTCAACCCTATGTTCATGGCACAACTTCAGGCAATACTGGATAAAAACCCGTCCTGGCCTGTTACGGTCGATCAACAAGACGCTTCTAAGCTCACTTTTGAGGATAGCACCTTCACTCATTCTTTTACGACGTTTGTTTTCGCCGGCCTCGATGATGATGTCGGAGCTGCTCGTCATATACTGCGCACACTAAAGCCCGGAGGGACTGGTGCTGTTGCGGTCTGGAAGGACATGCCCTGGCACGTAGCCTTGGAAAATGCACACCACAAGACGCGAGGTGCAGATGAGCCCATGGCGCCATTTCTCAGCAAGAGCTGGTACAGGAAGGAAAGGCTCATTCAGGTGGCAAGAGATGCAGGATGGGGGGATATGGATGTCAAATTTATCGAGAAGTCAGCTTGGATCGATCTAGGGGCCGACCTGAGAAGATGGGTCACCATCGCATGGTCATTTCTAGCCACGCCGGTGGGCGGTTGGAAGCAGCAGGACGAAGACAGGTGGGAAGAAGCTGTTGACCTCATCGTGCAGGAGCTTCAGAGTGGCAGCTGGCACAAGGTTGAATCTGGTGTTCACAAGATTCGCATGGTAGCCGACGTTGCGATTGTGACAAAACAGTAAGCGTATGCAGCAGTCCCTCCATTGGAGACGAAGTTTAACTTCGATACAGCTCTACATGAGTTCAACAAGCTAGAAAAATTCCTGGCTATATATACCTGCATCGCTCTCAGACCCATTGATATGTGACACAAAGGCTTTCCACGTCAATCCCAGCCTCGGACTCCGAGACACCACCCAAGCCGTGAATTTTGCTCGTCGTGTGCCCCGAAACATCCGAGGACACGACCTCATGACTGGCCAGACCGTGCCTAGATTCGCACCGGGATCTGCAACGTGCAGACCCTAACGTGTTAAAGATGCAGCCATGGAAATTCTCAGAACCCCGATTGGCGCGCGATTACATGGACAACGGAAGTCAAGCTCCCGATGTTACATCGCCCGAGGGCACATGGTCGCAACACCAATAGAGTGACCAGTAAATCCGATAGGCACCAAACGCCAAAGTATCTATGATCATCTCCTGCATTCAGCCGTGGCCAATTTCTTTCCCTGTTCTTTCAAGGCTAGATGACTCGCTGGCAGCTCCTCTCAGGTCACCTGATGCTATTGTCGACATGCCCCGAGCCGAAACCTTGCACGGTATACATCATATATCGTAACGGCTACTCGCATTTCTTCTAGTCTATGGTAACGAGTCTCAGTACTGGGCCAAGGCTAATACGTCGTCCCCGAGCCCCGTTGCAGCTCCTCTTGGATGCGGTGCCATAACCCCTTGCGCAGAGTCCCGGTAAGCCAGTACCCTTCGTCAGCGTCCTTGCCCAAAATGACAAACGTGTCTCGCATAGGCCACATACGACTGGAGATGTGATGGCTCACAAACGTCGGGAGGACGGGCCCGTCGTCTGTATGTTCCGCCCCGTCACCGTATCCAACTACAGCTGGGGCGAGGTCTATCTGGAACAGCTGCGCTTGAGTCCAATTGGTGAAGACGACCATGTGCATCCCAGGGTCCCCACAGATGCGGAACGTCGAGACTCGTCGCGGGTCCGGCATGAACAGGGACAGCATGCTCTCGATCTGCGAACGTGTACCGCACTCGACAATAGCCCGCCGGACCTGCGCCGCCATCCAGCTCAGTGGCCGCCGCTCAAAGACGTCCCTTATCGTGGTGAAGACGGAGATGCTCCCGACGCAGTTGCCCAGGTAGATATGGCCAGCGGGCAGAGGGTCGCCCGCCAAGATGCGTCGTAGGTTGTACGAGTTGGCTACGACCAGCGTCTTTCCCGGTCGATCCGCGAGGTGCAGCGCGGCATATCGGGTCCACCAGGCTACCAGGACGTCGCCATCGCTAACCCAAGGCTTTTGCTGGCTGGGGATGGCGCCATCAGCACCTAGGCTTCCTGCTTCTAGCTCGGCTAACACATCCTGTCTCATCTGCTGGATAAAGGTTCTGGGCACCCAAACGATACGCGCCTCCTCATCCCTATGCCGTATCACCTCCCACGCCCGGCGCCCGGCCCAGCACAGCATCCTAAACGGGCCCATAAGTCGGTCCGCGTGCTGAAAAGGCTCCGTCTCTCCTGCAGTGTCCCGGCCCAGCCCAGCAAGGAGATCCCGCTCGATACCACATAAGGGTGGGATCTCGCTCTCTCGCCCCTGAAGAACCAGTGTCCATGCTCCCAGTAGACCATGCCGGCCTAGGCCCATGCCATCAAGCAGGGAGTGGAGGCAGCTTATTCCGACTATCGTTGCGTTGCGGAACGTGACTACATGAAGCTCAAGCTGAGGCAGTCCTCTCCGGATAAAGTCGTCTACGTCGCGAGGAGCGCCCGGGCGCCGGGCTAGAGCGCCAAATTCGTTCGGATCAGCCATAACGACCGGCCTGCCATCGTGCTGTGTTGGCGGAGGCGGTATGTTAGAAGCTACAGAATGTTTTTCGATATCGACATCGTAGGCTAGGCAGGAGAATGTCAAAGCAGGGTGGCTTTTGTCGATGGTAGCCGGCATTCGGTAAACGAGCTGCGCTTTAGGCTAAGTGTTGTTAGCGATGGGCACGGGGGAACGGGAGCATGTTGCAAATAAGTACATCTCTTTCGATGGTTGATGCCAGCTTTCGCCACCCATCTCGTTTGACAAGTTTGATCATGGCATCTCTGAGTACGTGCGGGTCGAGGGCGTGATTGTACTTCAACATGACTGTAATTATCATGTTCACGTGCACGGGCATTGCGTCTTGTGAATGCAGTGGAATTAATGTGTCGGACATGTTGTTGGTTTAGATGAGGCAGACGACGATGATCCTAGGCTTGAGAAGGGGTAATATGGAACGTATTATTTGTCACGATGCTTCACAACTTAGGCATTCAATTTATAGCAAGACAGCAGCGTAAATGGGAAAGCTAAATAAGTCAAATAAGTCTACCTGTCTCGCACTACATGATAGAAACTCCCAAAACGAGTGTCGAACAGCATGGTCAACCAACAGATCATCCTCGGAAGTCTTAGAGGAACGGGGTCAGCGGTTGATGCCAGGAAGCAAGTTAGCTTGAGTATTGATGAGGTGAGAATGTGATGCGAGATGGAGGCGTAGTCTGGCACCACGAAGCAAGCCAGCTTGAGGATTGGTGAAGTGAGATTGAGACACGAGACAAAGGCGTGGCTTTGGATATCACTGAGGCGTGATCTTTCTCGGAAGTCTTGGAGGAAGGGGGTTAGCAGTTGGCACCAGGAAGCAAGCCACTTGAGGATTGATGAGGTGAGAATGAGACGCGAGATGGAGGCGTGGCTCTCGATGTCACTGAGGCGTGACTCTGATTATTACTGAGGCGTGACTCTGGTTATTACCGAGACGCGACTTTAGTTCTGGCACCGTCCACATGTCATGAATCATCGGCGAGCTGCTTATCTCCCTTGCAGAAGTGATGAAGCCCGATTGGCGAGTGTCTGTCCGAGAAGCTCTGCGTAAGCTGCACTGTTCCATCTCCGATTGGACAGCACCTACTCACCCGGACGTATCCCCATTGGTCGCAGCACAATAGAAGCAGAATAGCCGGCGATACCCTAACCCCGTGTAACCCCGTGGATGGCATACCCCTTCTCTTTTCTTCACCATAACCCTGTGGTATCGAGTCAAGCATCATGCGGTTTCAGGAAGACAAAAGAGGCTTACAGACACGCAAACGACAAATTCTCTACACTAGCCCAGAGGCTTATCATCTTCGACCATTGCATCATGGCTATTGTTGATATTTTTCATAGATTTCCCGTCCCCAGTAAGGTTGTCGGCTTCTCTTTGCTGGGGCTGCTGATATTGCCGGTGGCTCGATTCCTTCAACAGGGATTCCAAGCGAGGTCAAAAATAAGGAGGCTACAAGCTGACGGAATTGTGAGTGGGCGCAGAAGTTCCCCTCCCCTTTTAAACGATTGCTGACGTCCATGGTCAAACTCAAACAGCCTATTCTTCCACACTCATGGCTATGGGGGCATCTTCCATTATTTTTCCGCTATCGTCGCTCATACCCAGATGATGTCCACTGGATCTCCGTGTTCCAGGCATGGATCATGGATAATGGCGCCGAGCTGTTCGGGGGACAGGTGTTTCCGGGAGGTAGGCAGTATCCAGCCATTGTGTACATGGACATCTGGCCGCTATCTACGCCATTCTTGGTCATTATGAACCACGGGCTGGCAGGCCAAGTCAAGGCGCTGCCCGTCTCAAACGTGCTGAAGCACTTCATGGCCCCCATTGAGTGGAACTTGAGCATAGGCGCCCTCGAGGGAGAGCAGTGGAAGCTGTGGCGCTCCCGGTTCAACCCGGGCTTTAGCGTGCGCAGCATCCTGGGTCTTATGCCGCTCATGGTCGAGGAGATTGAGGTATTCGGGAGCCTGCTACGCAAGAAATGTCGCGGCAAAGAGGGTCGTGAGTGGAGTTCCGCCTTTCCCATCGAAGAGGCCCTCATCAACCTCACATTTGACATCATCGGTCGAACTGTGCTGTGAGTCCTCTCCCGTCCCCGGCCTCCATTGGAGAGAAGCTAATGATTGCGGTGGACGGAATTGATAGTGATGTCCAGTTCGGCGAGCAAAGCGAGACACCAAGTGGCTTCAAAGACGCTCTTCTGGGACAAATCGCACTCCAGGGATTCGGGCTCGAGTTTATCAGCAAACTCAAGAAGATATCCCCATGGTGGTACGCGGCTGTACGGCGACAGGACCAACGCATGAACCGCATACTCGAGCCTCATATCATCAAGCGGGCAGATGAGATGGTCGCCGCCTCTTCGTCGTCGTCGTCCTCTATCGGAAACAATGGCGGCGTACAAACGGTGGTAGACCTAGCCCTCAAGCAGTGGGCAGTCGAGCAGGAGGAGCGCGCAAAAAGCGGACTGGGGCGCGAGACACGGCCCAGCCGTGAGTTTATACGTGTTGTGGAGAGCAACGTGCGACTGTTCGTCATGGCCGGCTATGACAGCTCGGCCTCGAGCCTTTGCTTCATCCTGGGCGACCTGGCACGCAACCCTGGAGCTCTCGCCGCCATGCGCGCCGAGCACGACGCCGTGTTCGGGCCAGACCCGGCGGCGGCGGCGGCGACTCTGCGCAAGACGCCGGCCTTGATCAACCAGATCCCCTATACTCTGGCCGTAGTACGAGAGTCGATGCGGCTGCACCCCAACATTGGCGCCGTGCGTGATGGCGCCCCTGGCACCACGATGAGCGTCCCGGGGTATGAGGGCGTGCCGTGGCCTACGGATGGCTACTCGGTGTGGGAGGGCCTTGTCAGCATGCACCGCGAGGAGGCCATCTGGCCCCGGGCCACAGAGTTTCTCCCCGAGCGTTGGCTGGCCGACAGCGATATTCATAAAACGACTACACCCCTGCCAGGTGAAATGCTGCGCACATTTGCCTACAGGCCGAGAAACTGCATCGGCCAAGACCTCATCTTGATCGAGCTGCGAGTGCTGCTGGTTATGCTGGGAAGAACATTCGACTTTACGGATGGATGGGATGAATGGGAAGCGTAAGCACCCCTATTTTACACTTCTTTTCGGACCGTCCGCGATACTGATGCAAACACGGCAGGAAAACTGGCATTTCTGTCACACCAGTTCTCGGTAGTAAGCTGTATCCGGCTGGAGACGGTGTGATGCACCCTAGTAAAGGATTCCCAATGCGTGTTCGCCTGGCCCAGCGCTGAAAGACATGAGGGTAGCAAGTGGTGCATGTACGTGATATCTGAGTATCAACGTGCTTTGGTCATCTGGAGAGGGGGGTTGCTGGAATATTCTTAGTATCGAATTTTGGACATTGAGTGTTTCAAGATGACGCCACTCATCTACAGTCCTAATGCCTATTCAATGAAGTGTACTAAGATATCTCGTGAATGCTATTTTATGGTGTAGTGTACGTCTCCCACAAGCACGCCTGCGTCATCTTTGATGGGCAGCGGTGCATTTCAACCTCGCAACATCACACACAGCTGTCATAGCTCCGGGCTTGTGCTAACCCTGTGCCAATGGATAGAATATCAAAGCCTTGAACACAAGCAGGGTCTTTCTGGACACTATTCCAGCCTATGGCACCTCATCATCGCCCTGCTCATAACAATAGCTGTATATCTACAACTAAGCATACTTGTAGATCCAGCACATATTCTCGGCTTCCACGGACGGCACTTCATTCAACTTCAAAAGCGATACCTATTCCACAAGCATCCCATCGCCTGCTAACTATTAGCTGCAATTCATAGCTGCAACATGGATTGCTGGCCTAGAGGAGTCAAATGCTGGCGCACGTTGGTCTGTAATGTGCAAACCACGTGATTATGTATACTCAAATCCATTTTAATAGTTCTGTACTCGTAAATACTTCCTATTCGTCCAGAAAGACTGTTCTCTGTCATCTAGCCTCCTCTTTTACGCTCGGAGCAGGCGCGGAAAGATAATGTCCCGTTCTTCCAGCATCTCAATGAGCGACGCAACTGCCGGATGCAAGCCCTCGACAGTCGAAGCATCTACCCAGTCATCCATCTTCATGACACGATATTGCGTCTTTCCCTTACCCCCCACGCCCGTTTCACTGTCGTCCAGCAGATGAATGCTTTCCTGCAGAGTCTGAAGCGACATGACCACATCTCCCACGTTATGAAAGTACCGCGGCTTCTTGGCATCCACAGGGCCCTGGAGTACCGCTCCGTTGATATCGCGAACAATACTCTTGATGGTCACAAAGTCCAGCGACCCCACGGTTCTCGTGACTCGTGGTACAGCCTGCAGTCGGCGCGAGTAATCGATCAGGGCATTGATCCAATCCATCTGCGCCTCCACACCCTCAGCATCGGCGCCCTCACGCAGAATAGTGGACGGCCGGTGCACGCAGACAGGCAGGCCGTGCTGGAGGCTTAGAGTCTCGAGGAAATGCTCGCACACCCATTTGCTAGCCGCGTAGCCGTGCGACCCGTCGGCCGGCGGCGGCGCCTCGCCCGTGGGCCCAGGGCGGAAGTCGTCCTTCCTGCCACCGGGCGATAGCATACCGACACCCACGGTGGACACGTAGTGGATAGGGATCCTCCGCGGGAGACATGCGCGCGCCAAAAACTGCGTCGAGAGGACGTTGGGCGCGAGCATGGCCGCGTAGTACTTGAGGTGCGAGGTGTCGGCGCCGTTGTGTATCACGGCGTCGGCCTCGGCGAAGATGGACTCGGCTGAGGCTTCGCTGAGGCCTAGGCCGGGCAGGGATAGCTCTCCCTCGTAGTATTCAACACGAGAGGATGGCGCCGGTAGACGGCCCGATGCAAGCCGTGAGGGAAGGCGTCGAACGGCGAGACAGATGACCTTCTTGACGCTAGGAAGCGAAAGGAGATGGGACAGGAGGTGATGGCCAAGCAGACCGGTAGCACCCGTGAGCACAATGACTTCCGGCTGCGACTTGGGCGGTGGCAAGCCGTGAGCCGCGTCAGCAAGGTAGGCAAAGTCGGCGGGCGGTGCGCACTCCTGGGCGTAGTCAATGGATCCATCGTGAAGAAGGTATACCTTGTTCCTCCTGTAGGACTGCTCGCTGTCAATCGTACCGGAGAGAGGTGTCCTGGGGGTACTGCCTTCTGACTGTGCGTCTTCGACAGACGAGGTGGCCGTGGCCGATGGAAGGGTGTCTTTCGAAACAGAACCGTCCGGGGCAATGGGAGAATCCGCCTCTTCACTTGGCTGGTCTTCCAGTCCGGGAAGCAACTCGGCCGACATACTCTCCGCGGCGTGCTGCACCAATGACGACATGGCCTCGTTGCCCATGATCTTCAGCACCGGTATTCCCACCTTGAAGTTCTTGAGGAACCATCCGCGGATGTCGACAGAGACAAGCGAATCCAGGCCAATCTCGCTGCTGCGCATGCCCATCAGCTCCTCGTCTGGCGTAGTCATCTGGAGCATCTTGCGGAGCTGCACGGCGAAGCGCTCCTGGATGAGGTCGAACAGCTGCGACCGGTTCTTGCAGGCCTTGAGCTGGTCCTGGAGCGAGGCCGCAGATGCCTGCGCCCCATCGTCGTCTCCATTGTCTCCATTCGAGTGTACCAGCAGGCTTCCGAACTTGGGATCGGCCACCCACGGGGGCCCTCCCGCAGCATTCATGGGCACATCGAGCAAACCCGTCGTCAGCTCGGGTCCGTACGTGGAATCGGCCGGAGCAGCCGCCACGCCCTCGACGAAGATCTGATGGTAGTCCTCTTCGCTTAGATGCATCATGGCCATCTTGGCCACGGCCAGGTCCAGCGTCTTGCTGCTCTCTCTCTCCATGTATCCCGCGCCGATGATGGCGCCAATGTTCAACGCCACGCCCGGGAGTCCCTCGCGGCGCCGTTTCGCAGCCAATGCGCACATGAAGCTGTTGGCGGCTGCGTAGTTGGCCTGTCCCGTGTTTCCGATGATGCAGTTGACGGAGCTGAACATGATGAACCAGTCTAGGGTGTGAGGATGCGAGCGGAAGATGCGGTCGAGGTACGTGCTGCCAAGGACCTTTGGCCGGGTGACTGTTACTAGATCGGTAAAGGACATGTTGGCAATGGTCACGTCACGCAGGACCATGGCGCCGTTAAGAACTCCCTGGATCGGCGGCATCGAGTCGACAATCTGCTGGTACAGAGCCTTGAGGCGCGGCTCATCCGTGACGTCGCAGGCCATGGCGCTGACCACGACGCCGTTTTTGGCATGATTGTCAATCCCTTTTCGTGTCTGGTTAGCAAGGATACCGGCCTATACGCTTGGGGGCTATGGAACGTACATTCAGAAGAAATGTGAGGATTTCTACTCGTCACAACTAGGTACCGGGCTCCACGAGTGATGGCCCAGTCTACCAAGGATATGCCGAGGGCACCGGATAAGCCGACCATCCAGTATGTCTTGTCAGGCAGGAACATGGGTGACGAGTCGAGGCGGCTGACGCGAGCTGACAACTGAGATGGGGCACTGGACCAATCGATGACGGTGGCCGGGTCCAACTCGTCCTTGTTCCCGCCATCGAGCAGATCTAGTAGCTGGATAGTCGACGGCGGAGCCGTCGACGAAGCAGCAGCGACAAAGCGGACGGCCTTTTCGAGCGTGTCTTTTAGTACCGAAGCCGACGACGAAGCGTCCACGGCGCAATGGCCGGTTCGTGAAAACAGCGTTTCAGAAGACTCTCGCCTTACATGGCCAGGAAGGGAAGCCAGAAGCGTCTTCTCATTGAAAGATGGCCGGAGAACGTGGTTTGACAGCCCTGTAACGCTTCCCAATGACGACAAAGGTGGCAGGACGTTCTCTATGTCGACGTGGCTGATATAAGGCGGCAGCTTGATGCACGTCAGGCCATTAGGAACTGCAAGCTCTCCATCTTCGTCCATGGTGTACAGTACACGGCCCACTGCATTGCCCCCGGACGAGAACTCGATGGCCTGGGCCACTAGGCTTGGTGCGTTGTGCACCAGAAGGGTCTGGCCGCTCGCAACCGTGCTGATGATGGCTTCAGCAACGATGTAGGCCGCAGCGAGGTTTAGGAGCACATCTGTGTCGGCTGTCTCGCTTGGTAATTTGACTGCTGAACCAGGCGCCACATCCAAAAGCGACAACAGGCGATCTGTAAAGGCGAGATACTTTGCCCCAGGCTCATTCTTGTCCTCTCCCACCACGAGAAACAGGTGGCCCACACGCGTCTTGATGGCAGAAACCAGGGATTTCTCGACACGAAGCTCAAGTGAGCCAGTAGCAGCGGCGGCGAATCCCGGGATTTCCTTGGCGGCATATTCGCCAGCCGACGTCCGGAGAAGCGAAGTGCGCGTCTCTCTGATGTCCACATCCCGCGTGATGGGACGACTCTTGGAGTTGTATCTGTCATTGAGCTCGGTAGCCGGCCGAAGTCGGGGAACCAGCAACCGCCCACCCTTGTCAACGATGAGTTCCGTCTCCACGGGCCACAGTAGACCTTTCTTCTTGTCTTCTGGGATTTTGGAGGCGGCATGGAGCCGGACCAACGACGAAGCGATGATCTCCAAGGCTGTTGAAGGCTCAGGAACATCAATGAACTGAAGGTGAAGATCGTCTGTCTCGTAGCGGGCGGCACGTCCAAAGCCTATTGTCATGTCCGTGTGTGGGAGCTGGTTGATATCCTCGCGACCAGTCGTCACCCACAGGAGCGTTTTGCCACTGGTAAACATGGCTTTGATGTGTGACCAGGACTCGGGCGTCGGGTCTCTCAGAATAGGCTCGTCCAGGTCCACGAGAGAGATGACGGCCGTCTCTTCATTCATGAGGCTGTAATCGACGTCCGCCAAAGATTTGTAGGTAGAAGTCGTGGGCGCTATCTTATCCAACATCGACTTGAGGCCCTGAACAAGACCCGCAGTTTCACTGGTCTTTCCACCAACAATGACGGCGTGTTTCATCGTGCCGATGCTGGGGATCGTAGATGCCCCAAGCGGCTCGCGGAGGAAGGAGATTTGATCGTCGACGGCTTGCGCGGCCCAGCACATGACTCCATATACAGTCTCCTGGTCGTACGGGGTAACCGAGTCAACACCCGAGAATCCAGTCTTGCGTAGAATACGATCCCAGTGCTCCCGTGGGACCATGGGCGTCAGCTCGCGTCCTTCGGGGAAGCCCAACCACCACCCTGAAAGCGGACCGAAGATGAAACCACCCGTCGAACAAGTATCACTGCCTTCGCTGATAACCAGCCAGCCACCCGGCTTGAGTAGACGTCGGATATTACGCATCGTCTTCTCCAGCTCGGCTGTGGCGTGGACGACGAGAGATCCCACCACGACGTCGTAGCTGCCCTCGACATAGCCTTGCTCCAGCGGATCACGCTCGAGGTCGAAGACCTTGTATCGCATGCGCTCCTTCCACTCCGCAAAGACACCCTCGGCGTTCTCGAAGAAAGCAGAGGATACATCTGTGAAGGTGTATGTCTGGAAGTCGTTCGCCAGCGCAGGAAGGATGCTCCGAGTGGCTCCGCCAGTACCAGCACCCACCTCGAGGATGTTCATATGAGGGTCTTTCAGAGCCAGCTCTGCCAGCACGTTGCTCATCCACTTTGTCATGTGAGTAAACCCATAGCCATTGGCATAGTACCCGTCCAGGAGTCCACTTTCTCGAAACTCCTGAATCATGGTCGTCTCGCCGCGGAAGACGCGGGGCATCTGCTGGCCAACAAGGTGCATGATCTTGATATCGGGAGTCAGGAGCGGATACTTCTGCTCATGCTCGTCGCTAGCCCGCATCAATTCCTCCGGGCTATCGTCGAGCCACTCCTTCTTCACCCAGGGATGCTCTCCACGCTTCACCATCTCCGTAGTGTGCCGTGCAAAGTTGAGATAGTAACCAAAGGCATCATTGTCAGGATCGCCGATGACTCGGAAGGGTGATTCATCTGGGACCAGTGCGTCGAACTTGGCCAAGTAAAAGGTTGAGATGCGCTCAAGCATAGAAACCATCTCGCGGTGCTCCTGTCGTGTACGAGTCGCGGCTGAGGCCGCATCTAGATCGGGGGAAGACTTGACCCAATGCGTCGTCGTAAACACCTTGCGGTCGTCCTTGGACGTGAGAGCTCCCAGTGGGAGCATGGTCACGCCCTGCACCTGGATGGCAGCATGTGGACTGGCGGGGAAATAGACTGTGCAGTCGCCTGTGTAGCCGCCCTGTCCCTCCTGGTCGGGGTGGCCTGTGGAGGTTCTGAGAGAGGCATCCACGGCCGCATACTGCGTGCTATCAGCCGCCCGGGACGATGCCAGCACGGCCGGGTTGAAGCGGATGCGCTCGATGCTGGTCGGCAGGTGGATGGTGCGCAGCATGTCGTCGTAAGGATATGCGGCTGCCAGGATCATAGCCTGGAACGAGGCATCGAGTTCTGCCGGGTGAATCAGAAGCTCAGACGCATCTTTTACGTCTTCTTCCGTCAACAACCTGGCCGCTACGGTGGAAAAGTTGTGCTTGCGGCGTAGATTCGTCAAGGACTGGAACGGCCCCGTGAACTCGTAACCCAGATCCGCCAGAGACGTGTAGAATCTCTCCGAGTCGAGGGCAATTGTATGGGGAGCCATGGGCGGACGCTGCGCAAACAAGGAGGGCGACTCCTTGCCCAGCAAGATGGTGACGCTGGCACTTGCGGCGAGAGTCAGATTGTCGCTGTCATCGGCGTGCGCCGAGTACGTGAATGACGCTGTAATCTTTCCGGGAAGACTGCGGTCAATGTTGTGCAGGCTCACCAAGACCTCGATGCCAGCTTCACTCTCATTAAACGCCACGGCCTGGTGGATATAGAAATTCTCGACTTCCACCAGCGCCACCGTCTTGCCCGCCCCTCGTGCTACCGCCATCGCCGCTTCGAGAGCCGTGGCCATGTAGCCCGCGGCTGGGAAGACTGTTTGGTCCTGAACACGATGGCCCGAAAGCCATTCCATCTCGGATATACGAAGAAGGTTGCGCCATCGATACGCATGCGGTGAGCTGTCGGCGTCAGCGTCGCCCAAGAGGTGGTGTGGCAGCTCGTCACGGAGGCGCATCTTTCGCGAGCGCCGCGATTCATGCCAGTGCCTGGCTTCGTGGCTCCACTGATACGAGGGGAGGCCTTTCAAGAGCGTGTTGAAGCGAGGGGAGGCCGCGTTGCTGTACGCTTCTAGGTCGATTGACTGCTTATCAAGGCGCGTCCACAGGAAACCTAGGCACGACGCCATGCTTCGAACCGAGCTGTTACCGCGAGCGAGTGTACCAGTGTATGGAATCTCCTTTTGCAACACCTCCTGTATGGTCTGCGATGCTGGACCCTTGAGTGCTGCATGAGGGCCAACCTCTATGGCAACGTCAAAGGCTGTCCCAGACAAGAGTGCGGTTGTGATAGCCTGCGAGAACAGGACGGGCCGTGTCATATTCTCGGCCCAGTACACATCACTCAGGCCAAGGGAGTCAATATTGTCCTGGCTGACTGGCTTGTTGTATACACTAGAAAACCATGTACAGTTCGAGGAGGAAGGCTGGAGGGCTTTGACACCACTGGCTCGGATGGAATCGATGTAGCTGTCGCGACACGGGAGCATGTGAGCAGAGTGGTAGGCACGATCAACGCGGAGCTTGCGGTTGAACATGTTTTCTTCCTCCGCAATGACCTGTAGTTGGTCGATGGCATCTTCGTCGCCTGAGACAGTCACGCTCGAGGGCGAGTTGCTCGCAGCGACCGCAACCCGGCCAGCGAACTCGTCCATGGAGCATAAATCTTCGGCGTCTTCCATCGACGTGCCCAGGGCCATCATGGCACCCTTGATCTCGGCGCCGTTGGGGCTCGCAGCCAGCCCTACGCGAAGACCACGGTAGTAGGCAATGACGATAGCATCGCGTGCCGTCAGATATCCAGCAGCGTACGCAGCCGCAATCTCTCCGCTAGAATGGCCGACGACGGCGCTGAAGCCCACGCCTGCTGCCTTGAGAAGGTCAACCACGACAATTTGTACGGCCGTGCACAAGGGCTGTGCGATGGCTGCTTCCGCTACCCTCGATGTCTTGGCATCGGCCAGGATCTCGGCTTGCAACGACCATCTTGGGCGGTCAGCGCCCGGCAAGCCCGCAAGATGGGACTCGAGCTCCTGAATGACCTTCCTCGCCGCACTCGATTTCTCAATCAGCTCTGCCCCCATTCGTCCGTACTGGGCTCCTTGGCCTGTAAAGACGCCCAGGAGCTTGGGAGACTCCCTCTTGGACGCCGCCAGAGCGCGTGTGGCGAAGTCGCCTCTTTCCAAGCTGGACAAGATCTGGCTCTGCAGGTCGCCCAGTGAATCGACGCTGAACTGAGCACGGATAGGGAAGACAGTACGACGGTGACGAAGGGTATACGCCAAGTCCTGGGCGCTGGTGTCCGGGTGCTTGTCGAGGAACTCAGCGTACGCCGCAAGGGTTTCACGGAGGGATCTTTCCGACGTGGCGGAGAACACAAAGGGACTGAAGATGGCCTCGCCAGACAGGGGATAGGCCGCTCCGCTGTCAGAGTTGTAGTTCTCGATAATGGCATGGGCATTCGCTCCTCCAAACCCAAAGCTGTTGACACTGGCGCGCCGGACCGCAGTGGCGGGCCAGGGCTTTGCGATTGTGGCGATCTCTAGGTTGCTGTAAAAGGGAGCCACGCTTTCGCTCAGACGGTTGAACAGCAGGTTGGGGGGGATGGTGGAGTTCTGCAAAGCCAAAGACGCCTTCAACAGGGCGGCGATACCAGCAGTGCCCTCGGTATGACCAAGCACCGTCTTGATGGATCCCACGTATAGCGGGTGGGAAATATCTGGACGAGGTGTCATTTCATCGCCGAAGAAGGCTTTTGCGATAGCTTCAGCCTCGATTGGGTCGCCGGCTGGCGTGCCCGTGCCGTGCGCCTCGAAGAATTGAGGTCGATCCTCGGTCACATTGAGATCCAGGCCCGCCCGAGCATAGGTGCTGTGAATTAGAGCCTTCTGGGCCACAGAGCTCGGCATTGTGATGCCCGTAGTAGCTCCATCCTGGTTGAGGCCTGTCTCACGGATGAGACACTCGATGTGGTCCCCATCAGCGATGGCCTGGCTCAGGGTCTTGAGCACTACAGCAGCCACGCCGTCACCACGCGCATACCCATTAGCGTCGGCATCCCACATGCGGCTCCGGCCATCGGGCGAGAGCATCTTCAGCTTGCTCTCCAAGATGAAGTTCTCGGGACCTAGCTGCAAGTTGGAACCACATGCCACAGCGACTTTCGAATCTCCCGCACGGAGGGTTTGGACCGCCATATGGACGGCCACAAGGCTTGAGGAGCAGGCCGTATCAAGGGTGATGGAGGGCCCGTGCCAGTCAAAGATATAGGAGAGTCGGTTGGATAGAATACTGTGACCGGTACCCGTGGCCATGTAGGTTGGAGTCTCTTGCAAATCTCGCAGCTGCAGGGCCTCATAATCATAACACATGACACCAACATACACACTTGTATCAGAGCCTCGCAAGCTCTCTAGGCTCAGTCCTGCGGATTCCAGTGACTCGTAGACCGTCTCCATGAGTAGCCGTTGCTGAGGGTCGATGGCTTGGGCCTCGATGGGCTTGATGCCAAAAAACTCAGCATCAAACGCTGCCACATCGTCCTGCAAGAGATAAGAATGTTTAACATTGGCGTGCCCATGGTGAGCGTTGTTCTCGTGGTAGAAACTGCGTGCGTTGAAGCGCTCACGCGGGATCTCGGACTGCACATCTTTTGGGTTTCGAAGCAGGTCCCATAGCGCAGATGGTGTCGAGACGTCACCTGCGAATCGACAGCCACTACCAACAACGGCGATGGGCTCTTTTGGTGACGATACAGTTTTGGCCATGATGAGTCGCGACGTTGAATCGCAAAGATGAATATACTAGATGCTGGGGTCGTTCAAATGTTCCTTGGACAGGTAGTTCTTGACACGAGAAGTTGAGTTGCGCTCATTGGGTTATGTATACAGTGTTGCTATCAGTGTTGTACATAGCAGCCACAATGCTATTGACCATCTCTATCCAAACTGCCTTCCTGTGTAGATGATTTCGATTCTCAGAGATTGCTCACTGTCGCAACCGGCCGGACGGACGGCATGAACAGGTTGACGAAAGGACGAATCACAAGAGGGCAATAACTCGGAACTCGTAGGAGATTCGGAGTGGCAAGACGGCAGAGAGATAAGACACATGAAAGAAAAGTGCCCGAGGGAACCAATCGGAGTTCTGACGAATCTCGGCCATTGCTTACTTGGCCATATCAGACACCATCCGTGATGCACGCAAAGGTGCCAGGCAGGTTGCACGTCTGACAGCACTCGGACATCGCAACAACAGAAACCGGAAACGCATTGGAAAGAGCGGCAGAATCTAGACCGCGGGGGGAAAGATAAGCATTTATCCGACGAATTAGCCAGAGATCGGTGCAGACGTTGACTGGATTGCTGCCGGTGGAGTGTACGCGCAAGGTATTGGGCGTTTTGCTAACTATGCGTATTGTTTTGGGCCGCCTGTTCTTGTCAGAGTGATCTGCACTTTCCTGCTCGCTCTGGTTATCCTTGTTCCTGTTCTTGGTCGTGCACTGCATCTGTGTAACAATAATGCACCATTGACCAAGAATTTACCCAAGGTCAAGTAAACGTTACGATTGTAGCCGCGTTGTGAGCAAATGCTAGGAAATCAATATCTTAGTAGTGCACGACCTTTAATCGATTCCATGCTTGTCCTGATATCCCGATACAAGCAATGTGGAGGGAACAGGAGACACAGTTCGTACAGAAGGGGGGAATTTATCAGGAAAATGCATGTGTGAAGCACGGATGATGGTTGTCACATTGCATTGGTATATCATTGATGTAATACGAGGTCTTCTGGTGGACGCTTCATTTAACCAACTCCCTTTCGACGGGTTATATACGCACAACACCATGTATAGGTATCCAGGCGATATTCATGCGGTCTGCATGGACAGTAGTCTTCCCGCCTCGCCAATTCTCCTACGTAGACTACTCCTACTTCCTGGAGCAACGAAATCTCCGGTCAGAATGGCATCCAGAATCATTCGCTGACGCTCTTCTGTCTTGCCGCCGTGGCCAAAGAGGCCCTGACTGCCGACTAGGTTCGTAGGCTTGGTGACTCGGAACTCGGCTGTGAGGCCAAGCGCATTCTCAATCATCTCGAGCTGATGTAGAATGGCTTGCAGTAAGATCTGGGCCTGCAGCTTTCCGTGGTCCACCGAGAAGCCGCCGAGATTGAGGTCAGGAAGGATCTGAAGGCTACCGATACCAGCTCCTGCGCCTGTCATAGTGGACAAGTTCGGCAGGGCAGCATCGCTTCCGACCCTTTGGCGCTTCTTGGGAGAACCCTGACTCAGAAGCGCAGCGTGCGGGTAGCCGGACATGCTGTCACTTGGCATGCTTTGTGTACTCGTCTGCACGCCTTCGAGCAGTGCGTGAACCAGCCTGTCGAACAGAGCGACAATCTGCAGGTAGGCGGAGAGCGTGCTCAAGATGGTAGTTGAGCTTGCTTCCGACGCAGAGGAGTTGACAGTGCGAAGGACACCTAGGAATTCAGACGCGACACTCAACGCTTGCACGAAGAGGTTGTCGCCCGCACCCACCTCGGTGATACTGGATGGCGCGTTCATCGCAGACGTGCCTGGTGCGGCTGCCGTCGACAGGTTGACATCGTCTTGGTCACTGTGGCATGACGCCGAGCGGGTAGGTTCAACGTAAGCCTGCCGTAGTTGCAATGAGAGATGGAATACGAGGCGTGTAAGGCTCGCGTCGAGAGCAGTATTGAAAGAGTCACGTCTCTCGTGCCCGGGTGCCTTGTAGTCTATATCCAAGAACGTGGCGCGCCGCGCGGAATAGTCCAATGTTGAATGGTGATCAGGTATGATGATCGATGGAAAATGAACAGGCGAAGTTCTACCCATGATGGAGTCAAACCCCGCCGTCGTGTCGATGTCCGAGGCTACTAGAGTGGAGTCGTCAATGAAAGATGGCCTGCCGGTGTTCAATTCTAGTTCATGCTCGAATCCCTGGCTGGCATCCGATGCCGTGGTGGGAAACAGGTCCTGAGCCGATTCTGATCCTAGGATGGACCAGGACCATGCATCCAGCTCATCCGTCGAGAAGGGCACGGTCTCATCTGGGGAGATGGAAAGATGGACTTCCAATCCGCTGCCACTGGAGGGGTCCAATGCCCATGTCGAACCTGTCTCTGACCGCTCGGTGCTACTGGCGATGCTTGGGCGAGGTTGGATGCGCCGCAAGCCACCACGGGCCTGCTTGGAGTCTGGCGTTGACGCTGTGCTGCCGGCAGCAACGCTGTCGACATTTCCGACGCTGTCTCTCCGTTTATCGCCATTGTTCGTAGGCGCCTTGCGCATCAATGGTCTCTGACGGGGTCTCGAGTGCGCGCCTGACGAGGGACTAGTCTGGCTCGGGTCCTGAACCGCCGGAGCAGTGTAGGTGGTGACGCACTGCGACTTGAATGATACGCAAGGCGAGCAAGCCTCGTTGATGGTGTCGCGCCCGAAACAGCGCATTTTGGAGGTGCGGCAGCGGTCACAGGCACCTAAGGAGCGAATAAGTCAGAAACGAAGACACACATTGTCGAACGGGAGGCACAGCAAAAGGAACATGGTCTGGGGCAGTGGATGCTACAAGGGCGTACGGTGATGGGGTCGCACAGGATTGTCAGGCATGGCTGGGAGGATGCTGATGCGAAAGTCGGGCTGTGAGAGGGCTCAAATGAAAGAAAACGTACGCCGCCTGGTGCTCGGAAACGCCATATAGCTGATGCCGTGTCTGCTGATGTTCGACGGGCGGATAATCTCCTGTATCGTGATTCTATTGCCAGGTTGTCCAGGCTAGCACAAATGCGTCGTTTAAAAAGCTCTTTATTGCCAGGTTGTCCAGGCTAGCACAAATGCGTCGTTTAAAAAGCTCTTTATTGCTATGAGACCCGCGGCAAAGGGGTGGTGTCATATGGGAGCTTCCCGAGCACTTGTGGCTTATGGATCCATGAGGTAGATATTGCCAGGAAGAGATGTTTACCTTGAAGATCACGGTGTGCTGACTGAACCACCTCGCACAATGGAGCCCTTCTCAATGAAATTGCATTGCATATACATCATGCATATAATCCTTCTTGCATTCAGTGGTCGCTCACATGATTAACTCAAGAGAAAGCAACGAGCCGTACAACAGTACGTTGTTGTGTTTCTCAGAGGTTTTCTCTCCTTCTGTGCTGGCAGTGTTCGTATTGTCACACAGGATGTATCAAAGACATCAAAGCCTGTTCCTATTCTCGGTCCAACAGTACCCTCCCACTGGTGCTAGCTCCCGTCGGACTGAACGCCGTGAGGGGGATGATGAAAAGATAGCAGACATGACGTAGAATCATTCTTCCTCTATCTCTTATCAGGCATCGCCGGGGAAAGGGAGGGTGAATGTCACGTAGAGGAGACGCTGACTGCATTGGATGCTGGGGGTTGGTTCCTGGGGCCTGCAAATGCAGTTGGCCATATACCAGACTGTCGCTGGCTTTTCCGGCTCGGGCGCCATCCTCCGGGCTTCAGCCAACAGAGCGACTCGCTCTTGAGCTCGGATTGTTGCTGTTGCGCCCTTCTGACCCACCACAAATAACATGGCGTGATGGCTGACGGCTGGCCGGCCGAGTCGCGGCTATTGAGGCAATGCCATATCAAGCACAGCGTAGGGTGTGGCTCGGACTCGGGCTCTTGCTGCAATCCGACATGCAAGTGAGACACAGTGGCCGTAGCTACTGGCTCGGCACTGCGTCGGGAAGGGTCGGATTGAGTGACGGCTTGCATGGGATGGCACTCTGCTTACTCCAATGTAACACAGCAGGGTGGTGCCGTTTTGCTCATCTCACCGACTGCTCAAGCGGTGCTATTTCCCAAAGCGTAAAGGCTGTACGACCTGAGAACGGGTGGGTGTAGTGTGTGCTCCATAGCTTCTATATACCGTCCTATCATGCTGGACGTGTAGACAGCGCGGTAGGTTGATTGGCGTACGCCTCCCAGCCTTCTCGCGACCAGCCTGTACGCACGCTGCGAATAGAAGCCCTGGAGCATATCTGGGTGAAGGACGGAGTTAGGGAATGCGCGGGGTGCCGTCACCCATGTCCATATATTCAGACGTATCCGGCTGCTTTATCAACCCAACATGGCAGGCCTATCAGTCAGGCCTCTTCGCCTGGCCTCTTCTCGTTTCCCGTCAGCAACACACAACTACTTTATCTGCACGCTTACACGCCGGCACTTCCTACACTTGCTGCATACCCGCCCCTCCGCGCAGAGAGTACAGCCGCCCTGCATTGGCGTCCGTCGAGAAACCGTCCCAGCCAGACCCTTCACCACAACCTTGGCCACAATGGCTCCCACTTTGACACAGATGTTCCCTCCCAAGCCGTCGTTTACGGAGAAAAACCTACCTGACCTTGGGGGGAAGGTGTACATCGTGACGGGTGCCAACACCGGCGTTGGAAAGGAGCTCTCACGCATGCTCTACTCGAAAAATGCCCGCGTCTACATCATGGCCCGCTCCCAGGCCAAGGCCGAGGAGGCCATTGTCGATATCAAGAGAGCCGAGCCAAAGTCGCGTGGCGCCTTGGCTTTTATTCCTCTCGATTTGTCCGACCTGAGTACCATCAAGGCCACCGTCGACAAGTTCCTCGCCGCCGAGACCAAGCTCCATGTTCTCTTCAACAACGCCGGTGTACTCAACACCAAGACGCCAAAGAATGAGGTCGTGCGCACTGCCCAGGGCCACGAGCAGCACATTGGCGTCAACGTCATCGGACCTTTCTTGCTTACCCAGCTTCTGACGCCGACGCTCATTAGCACCGCAAAGACAGAGCCTAGCAGCACGGTTCGCGTCGTCTGGGTTGGGTCGTCCGCTTCCGAGGGCTTTGCGCAGAATCGCGTCGGCATTACTCCCGAGATGGTGGCCGATTTGCCCAACAAGTCGCCGTCCGTACGATACTGGGTCAGTAAAGTCGGCAACTGGGCCCACGGCGTGGAATACGCGCGTCGACACAAGGCCGACGGTATTGTCAGCGTGCCCTTGAACCCAGGAAACCTGTTGTCCGATCTCTATCGTGATTCCGGCTTTCCATTGACCCTCATGTTCAAGCTGCTTATGTGTAAGAGACTACCGACGAAACAGGGCCAACGGCTCGGATCCCTTTCCTTTATCGTATCCCCCATGACTGACTTGCTGTTGCTTCTAGACCCCCCTATCAACGGCGCCTACACGGAACTGTTTGCCGGCCTATCCCCCGAGGTGAACATTGAGACTACTGGGAAATGGGGTAAGTCGACTTCTATTTTCCGCCTTTTACCCGTGCAATTGTCTGACACCTTTCTCTCCACAGTCATTCCATTCGGCCGTGTTTCCTACATCAAAGAACATATGGAGTTCGCGGCCAAGACCGAGGCGGAGGGTGGCACGGGAGGGACGCAGAAATTTTGGGAGTGGACACAAGATCAAGTCAAGGCATATCTGTAATAAGCCCCTCTTGTATCCCCATGTGGGGATGGGCTCTTCGGCTCCGATAATTACCATCTTCCTCGCTGAGGCTCAGGAGCTTCGAGTCGATTGGAGATGATACAGCGGGTCCAGGATGGTCTCTCGTGTGGAACTACATATGCGGGAGAGGTGCACAAGGGTAGCAAGGGTGGAACGCAGTGGCTGTCAGAGCGAAGTGCAAGGCAGTGTCAAATCCTTATTTGCCTAAGATAAATGCGCCCTCTACCGGGATGGGATGGATGCCAAGATCATCCCTTATTCTAGAACAGGCTTTATCCATGATATATGAACCCGTCAGGATTGCCATATGCGTTTGATGCAAGCACCAGATGAGGTCGGAGCCGTCTCGAGAACCTAGGTAGTGTTCCGTCATGTAGCTCTCTTTCTGCACTCTTCCTGCGGCCCTCCTGCAGCCCGTTTAACAGGGCGTTTGGCAGGAGCTTCAGTAGGTGGTCAGACGCGGTAAGCAAGTGGCACACAGGGCTATCAGAGTAATTTCACTGGCCCAAGTCGATGTGAGTGTGGCCATGCTTACCACACTTGACGGGCGCGCTCGTTTAATGATTCGTATATCCGACACGGGCAGGATCCCGGAGACGGATTCCCCAATCCAATGGGAACGTAGCCCCGAGAGTCGAGGCACACAACCAATCGGACTCACGGGGGAGGCGTATCCTTCCTATGGAGCTGGCTTGATCGGTCCGCCGGCCAGCCTCGAACCATTGGCCATACATTGTAACCGAGCGTCGAGGAGTATTCTGTATGAATCACCCGGATAGAGATAAGAAGGACGAGTAGCTGTGGCCCGTAGAGCACCCAACCAAGTGCCCCAAGACAACCCATCCACAACTGACCAACATGACAGTCCCAACGCGAACGCAATCAGCACTAATCCTCAACGGCACACCTGGGACGACACCCCCTGCGGGCTCACTCCCTCTCGAGGTGTCCTCTTCGCACCCTATCCCTGGCTTTCCCAGTGACCACCATGTCTTGGTCCGTGTCTTGGCTGTAGGGCTCAACCCGAGCGACCACAAGATGGCGGTACACTTCCCTTTCCCCGGAACAGCTGGTGGATGCGACTTCTGTGGGATTGTCGACCAGGTTGCCCCCGGAACGGCTGTCATGCCCCATCCACCTGGCACTCGCGTCCTTGGCGGCGTCTTCCCCTATCGCCCCAACAGCACGGGCGGCTCCTTTGCTGAGTACGTTGTGGTTGATGCCAACCAGCTCGTTCGTGTTCCAGACCACTGGTCCGACCTCGAAGCGGCCGCTCTAGGCGGCATTGGATTTGGCACCGTCGGCATGGCCATGTCCGACCCGGGCGCGCTTGCTCTTACGGGCCTTCCGTCCAAGCCCAGTCTCAAGCACGAGCCTGTCCTCGTGTATGGAGGAGGTACGGCTACCGGCACTCTGGCTTGTCAGCTGCTCAAAGAGTAAGTGTCCCACCTGCACCCACGTGTCTCCTGAAGGGTCCAAGGCCCGTATGTAAATATCTGACTGGAGCCGACACCCGATAGAAGCGGATACGATCCCATTGCCGTGGCCTCAAATGCTTCAGCCGCCATGGCCAAGTCGTATGGCGCCGTCGGCACGGTATCCTACACTTCAGCGAACCCCTTGGAAGAAATCCGCGCCGCGGCGGACAAGCGCGTTATTCGACACGTATTGGACTGCATCACGGACCAGGAATCTGCATCCATCTGCATGGGCGCCATCGGCAGGGCGGGGGGCCGATATGCCTGCCTGGAGAAATGCCCTGAATCCTACCGCACTCGCCGCACTGTTCACATCTCGGAAGTGATGGGTTTTGAGCCCATGGGGGTCGACGTCGATCTCGGCACCGACACCACGTACACTCGCCATGTCAACGAGGAGGCATACAAGATTGGCTGCGACTGGTGCCACGAGCTTCAGACCTTGGTCGACACCGGGCGAGTACGTCCACACCCGGTCAAGGAGATTCCCGGGCGGTGGGATGGCATACTCGAGGGTCTCGGTAGACTGATGAAAGGGCAGGTCAGAGGTGAGAAGCTTGTAGTCAGACTCGCAAAGGCCTAAACAGACTCACCTAGATAACGCCGCTCTCTTGAAGAAACTAGCCCCCGGCTCTGGGTTTATAAATAACGATGTGATCTTTGGTTCCTTGCATTCCTGCTGTGCCATGAGTTATACCACTCCCCCGGTATAGCCGAAGATGAATGCCAATGCGCCCGGGTCAGCGAAGGAGCTGAGTTATTGTGATCTACAGTATCTGCAGTTGAGTAAGTAGAACAATGTAAGCCATAAGCCCCTGAAATGGGCAATGTCACCATTCTCGCCAGGACATCAAAACACCTGACTCTCATGTCAGATGCAAGCGGGAAGGAAGAGGAACTGCCATTCCGTACTGGCAAGCACGTCCCTCATCCTAGCCGATGGAAATCCTTGGCCCCCTCGGGCTCTTATGCCTGTCCGAGAATCCGGATACAAGAGCTGCGAAGTATGTCTCGACCACAAGCCGAGCTGAGTCAGACCTCCTTTACGACCGAAATAGCCTTCCACGTGGCTGTTCATCAAGATTGCCCGCGCATATATCTCAGCTGAATAGATGGGCTGAGCCTCACGTTCCGAGTGCGCGGCCTGCTAAAATAGGCTATGCACCCCGGGTGTAACGGACCAAAACCTGCACATGGCTCGAATCCTTCAGCCTCATGATCACGGATTGCTCACTCACTCACCCTAGTAGTTGGTTGACCATCGATCCGTCTTACCAACTTGACTCATAGCCTTTCACTGTCGATGAAGAGATTTTATGCCATAATGTCAGATGGCAAAATGGCCGAGAATAAGGGGCAAAGGATGAGAGGCACGGGGGCATCAATACGCAAACCAGGACTACCATTGCAAGTATATAAGAGGGGGGTTTCTTGAAATTGGGACCAACAGACCAGACAGCCTACACCAAGCCGCATCCTCCAGGTTGTGACCAGATTTGAAGGGGAAACGAAAAAGACTACGCTTCGTTCCACCCACTTCAGCCGACTTCAGGATGAAGCTAGCTATTCTGTCCATCGCTCTTGGTACAGCCTCGGCCTTGATTATTCCCCATCCCAGAGCCAGTCACCGAGGCAACGACACTCTTCCTGGCCGATGCAAGCCCATTCCTGGGGATTCCAATTGGCCTAGCCGTTGTGAATGGGCTTCGCTGAACGCGACGGTCGGCGGAAGACTCATTGCAACTGTACCGCAAGGCTCCGTTTGTCACAACGGTGGGTTGGGCCGCTTCAACCTTGAGGAATGCACTAGTCTCCAGGCCGTGTATGACTTGGCCGTTACCCAGTAAGTACTACCCATTTGAATGTCGCATGCCGACCATACGCCCTGCTTCGGAAAGCATGTGCTGACAACAAGCCAACTACTAGGGAGAGTAGGCCGGCCGAGATCATCAATCCTTACTTCCAAAACCAGTCATGCAATGCTTTCTATGGAGTTCCCGATACTCCTTGTGAGCTGGGTAACCTTGCCAGCTACTCGATCAACGTGACGAGTGCCGAGGACGTCATTGCGGGCGTCCAGTTTGCTCGGGAGAAGGACATCAGGCTTGTCGTCAAGAACACGGGACACGAGTAAGTCGAGAGCCAATCATCTCCCTTGGCAACTGTTACCTTGTTTATGGCAATGGTCTCTCACACTTTGCTTAGCTACTCGGGTCGTTCTACGGGCAAGGGTGCCCTGTCTCTCTGGACACATAATCTGCAAAACTACACCATCTATGACAGCTATCATAGTGCCGACAGCAACTACACTGGCCCGGCCGTCAAGCTCGGTGCCGGAATCATCGGAGGCCACGCATACGAGTACGTGGCTCAAGCAGGCTACCGCATAGTCGGCGGCGAGTGCCCGTCCGTGGGCATCGCCGGCGGATACACCACCGGTGGTGGCCACTCTCTCCTCAGCTCCAAGTACGGCATGGGAGCTGACGGCGTGCTCGAGTGGGAAGTCGTGACGCCCAACGGCACACTGGTGACGGCAACGCCGACGCGCAACTCGGATCTGTACTGGGCCCTCAGCGGCGGCGGCGGCAGCACTTGGGGTGTGACGCTTAGCATGACGACGCGGCTGTACCCCGAGGGCAAAATTGGTGCGGGCTCGCTCACGTTCAGCGCATCTACATCCAACGGCACGGATCAGGCCTACTGGGACGCCACGGCGGCCCTATACTCCTGGCTTGTCGACTTCACCGCAGCTGGCAACACCATGGTCTGGGTTCAAAGCAATACAACCTTCTTCTCGCAAAGTATCACTGTTCCAGACCAGGACGCGGCGGCAGTGGATGCCCTCTTCGCACCGCTGCTGCAGAGGTTCGAGGCCCTCGGCGTGGCCTATACCTGGGAGTCGCGCACCATGCCGACTTACTATGACCATTTCGGCCGCGACTTTGGCCCGCTCCCGTACGGGCAGTCGGCATCCGGGCTGGCCATTTTCACGTCGCGGCTGATCCCGCGGGCGGTCGTGGCCGACGCCCGAGGTGAGCAGTCGCGGAAGCTCATGCAGGCGCTCCGGCACAGCGTTAATCATCGGGATGGACTCTGGGTTGTCGGTTGCGTCGCGCTCGACGTGAGCGGGTTCGGCAGTAGCACGCAGAACGCCGTCTTCCCCCGCTGGCGCGACGCCGTGGCCGGCTGCGTTCTAGTTTCGGCCTTTGACCGAACCATTCCCTGGGAGGACATGCTGGATCGCAAGCTCGACACTGTGGACAATCTTATCCCGGCCCTCGAAGAGGCCACTCCGGGTGGCGGCGTGTACGCCAACGAGGTCGACCCGCTGTACCGTGGCGATATAGCCATGAACCTCTACGGAGAGACCTACCCTCGCCTGCTCGAGGTGCAGCAAAAGTACGACCCGGACCGCGTCTTCTGGGGAAGTGTCTCGGTCGGTTACGAGCATTACGAGCCAGATGCAGAGGGCCGATTGTGCCGTACCACTTAAATGAGTCTGTCTTGGACCACGGGTTTAGGTTTCGTTCAAAGATATTGGAGGAGTAAAATAGGGAGGCTTGGATATATGTATATGATCTGCTTGGATCCACATCTCCTTTGTTGGGTTGTAATTGTGATAGAGGAAACATTAGACATTGGTACTCAACAAGACCGCTCTTGGACTTTTCATGGCACGAGTCTAAGTTATTCCGTATACCTCAACTGCTAAGGCTCGTTACGAGAGATGATTGACGTGTCCAAGGTTATATCGGCTTCACGTATCTGTTCAAAACTCTCTGAATACTACGCAACAAGCAGATAGAACCCCATGTTGGAAGTGTTAGGTGGGTCAGTTTGGAGCATTCGTCTAACGTGACAATCCCCATCTACCACATGTTTGAACGCAGGTTATCTTTGTCGAGCTCAAATGGGGTTCCTTTGGACAAAAAGACCGCCCCAGCCCGACTTTCAGCCTCCTGCGTTAGCTGGCGACGCGTGTGATCTGGTATCCAGAATTCGCCAACTCTATGAACACTGGTCTAGGCTGCTCATGACTTTTATGATTAAAAGGCCACGAAACTCGCTTAAAAGCCAAGGATCTAGACCAAGCTCTTCATTTCTCGGGGCTCGGCACCAGCGAGTATAGCATCGATGGTAGCAATAGCAAAAATCACACCATCTGACAAAAAGAACATACAACAGCCGGTGTTCGCTGGTCGTCACCGACCCAACTACTAATCTGCCCCTTACCAGTTTGACTCTGGGGGAGCGGACGGGACCCCGTATTTTCTGGTAGGTATGGTCGTATGTAGCAGAAGGATATCACAATGTGGTAGATAATGACGGACAAGAGGGCGCAGTATCGCAAGAGGTAGGGTGGAACATGGAACAGGCGTACTCTATGCTCTCGAGAAAGGCTCTAGCTGGACAACGAAGGATTATCTCATACATACCCCAGACATGGCAGCCTGACGATGGCCTCGTTGTTGTTCTTCTCTACTGTTTACGACTGCATTGGTTGCCGGGGCACTAGGCACCACCTCTACTGTTTATTTGCTCTCTACTGCTTACACCCTACACTGCACACTCTTTTCCTCATCATACCCCAGACATGGGCATGGATATGGTACACATCTAATCTTTCGGCGTGGCAAAGGCCGCTGGCGCATATGCTTGAATAGTATTCTGAGCTTCAGTGTCAGGGAAGTCCAAGCCCTCTCCTTGTGCAGAGCCCCGATATTGATTCAAGTGGTAGATGCAGCCATCACTTTCGAGGTGCAGACTGCTCCCTTTTCCGTGGATCATACCTCTTTCAGGAACTGCGTCTCTCGATACGGAGACTAAAGAGAGAGTTGGCGGCCGGAAGTATTTCGTGTTTTTACTAACCGGCCGGGTTAATCTTCTTTCTTTCAATACAATTAGCTTCCATAACGGCCCACTCTGGCATGCGCAATGTCGTTGCGTGGAAGACAACCTTGTCTTCATCCCCTCCACATATGCCGGCCGCCACCCATCGTCTCCCCCGATCTCCAAACCTTACCATAGGGCTCGGATATAGGTTGGTGACTTGAGACAGTTGAACAAAGAAACCCAGGTTTCCTGCAACCTCATATTTATCCATAAAGCCAACAACTTCATGTCGATGGCATTGAGCTACGGGCACCCTATATCTACGTCCACATATCACCACTCTAGCTCACAGCACGTTGATTGTGTCAAGTATTGGAACAACCAAATTCTAACGTCGTTTTCAACGTCATATGAAGTCCCCACGAATGAAACTTGTCATATCTTTCTGATAAAATAAATGCGCCGGTTTGAACGACGACTTGTCTTCACATGCCGTCAGCAGCACATTGCTTACTCTTGGCCTGTTCGATGCCATTGGCCAAATAGACGCCCGGCTTGTGTGGGCACAGATAAGCGGCCCGATCCACGTCACATCGCTCGGATACCAACAACCAATCTCACCACAGGGCTGAGTTTGCCCTTCGGTATATTACCCACTTCTATCATCCATACAGGCGACACACCTTCCTATCCGCTGGCAGGCCAAGTAATCCTTCAGGACCTCCTAACTCAACTCAGTCAAGCCGTCTTCAAAGGATGCAGTAAATAGAGTAGCTCTGCTCCACACGTGCCCAACGTGGTCACACTGCCCCAGAACTTATGTAGTTGCGCTTATGGCAGCCTGCTCAGCTGAAAGTGCCCACCATTGACCTCTGTCTGCCATGATTTCATCCTCCCCCCTCCTGAGTCTTTCCAACATAACACGTAACTTTGTGCTCGAACCATACTGTGCCGCTTAGATATTATCTGGCCATCCGACCAGGGATTCCCCTCATACCGACGATGCCACAAAGGAAGTTTAGTTGACGTTGTTCTTTTGCAACGTTCGTCGCCAATACTGGCGATCGAGGGATTCCTGCCCAAACATGGCCTCGCATTTCGATCTCTGCAGGATTCCTGTTGCCATCTCCCCGGACGGCTCCATATCCGACTTCAGGAATGTTGAGACGCTCGCACCGGTCCTCATCTCGGTATGCGTTGTTTTGGCAGCACTTGTTGTCATCACAACGGGCTGTAGGCTGTTTGCCAATAGACACAAGCCATGGTGGAGCGACTGTGCGACAGCCCTACCCTTTGTTACTAGTCTGCGAAAGTAAGAGATGCAGCTACTAATGGGTGAATTGCTAGATTTCGTGGCGGTTGCATTGATCCTATCCCTTGCACACACGGGTCTTGTACTCGCTCAGACCCGATATGCCCGTCATCAGTGGGATGTTAGAGCTTGCTGGTATGGTGGCTCCTACATGAAGGTAACAATCAGCAGCTGAGAGTCCTGGATTCTTAGACCATTATTTACAGAGATCTTAGCTTTTGTTTGCGCAACACATCATCTTGTCTTTTGCGCCATTCTTCTCCAAGAGCTCCATCTTCTTGCTCTACCAGCAAATTTTCGGCGTACAGAACTCTATGCGCATATCAGTCCGCTGTGGTATCATCTTTACGGCCTTGCTGTACTTCACCAATGTTCCTGTGGCCGCCGCCCTATCAGCTCCTCATGCAGGCGAGACCTGGTCGAGTCTGTTGACCAACGGACGCCCACAGAGGCATTTGATCTGGGCAATCACACAAGCCGCACTTGGAGTGCTTCTCGATTTGGTCATCTTTATGTTGCCGATTCCATCTATTCTCAGACTAAATCTTTCGCACAAGAGAAGGGTTCAACTCTTGGTGATCTTTTGTACCGCTCTCGTGTAAGTGACACGTCCATCTCTACCAACTTCCTGCTAACCAAAGACAAGCGGAGTAGCAGCGGGTCTTTTATCATTAGTATACAGAGTTCAGGCCCTTGACACTCAGGACGGCAGTTGGAACTACACAGCTATCATCATTTGCACAGTTGTGGAGAACGACGTGGCCATCATTATAAGCAGCACGCCTGGATTCGCCAATTTCATGAGAGTTTACATGCCTCAGCTTGGCGTCTTCAAGTCAATATCGTCAATGTTCAGCATACGCAGCGAACCGAAATATCATGGGCGCTTGCCTGACAGCGAGGAGGGCCAAGGAGAGTTACAATCACCAGGGGAGTCGTATGATCTGGCCCCCAGTGCCCACGCCACAAACACAAACGATACCCAAACATCCCCCAATTCGAGAGGGTTTCAATACGCCAGCTCTCCCCAAATACATAACCACAAAAGGGGTCGGATTTTGGATTACGATGATCCCTCCTTAGCTGGCTATATGTCTTAGCTCAAATTTTGCATTTTAAAATATTTCCATATCTCTGTCCAGTCCAGTTCTAAGATCACCATTGGTGGGCTCCCTCTAGCTTTCGTTCCATCCTTGCATTTAATTGCTAGTCGTGTGTAGCTGCTTGGCTGTAGAGGCCCCTCCGGCGATGAAGACGATATCATATCAATAGATAACACCTGGCAAAAAGGTAGAGTCGCAGTCATCCAATATACGGCCGTAAAACGAACAAATTTGGGGGCTGAAATATCAAGGCGCGGTGGGAGCAAACGTGGCTGCTACCTAAAAGCTCTCACCGACCCCTCTTTTCACAATATTTCCCTGCCACACTCTCACAATCCTCATCCTCCCACCCTTTCATCAACGGTCCAGAATTCAAGATGCGCTTCTACAAGCCCTTCATCGTGGTACTGACAGCGAGCAGCGCAAGCACCCGTGTACTACCAGACTCGGAAGGTCCTCTTGGTGAATACGGTTGCTTAGACTCAGGAGATCGTCTTGATGAACATCCTTGCTTGAATTCAGAAGGACCTCTTGATGAATGGGGTTTATTACAAATCCCCAAGTGTCCTGAGGGATATGAAACGTATTGCTGTGTCAGCGTTGTTCCATATCTCGAAGAGTGCCAGGAGGGCACTTGCTTCGACGAACAGGGCTGGACCTGCCTCGCGGGTCCCGGAAAGGTCGAATCGATCAATTACTGTGATGCCGAGTTTCGCGATAATACGGCTTATTGCAAGAAGCCTGGACGGGAGTAAGAAGCCTTATTAGGCCATCCAATCTGCCCTTCCTGCCACCTTCCAGTTTCTGACATGAATACACAGATATTTTGCCTCACTTATCGAATGGAATGGCAAGCGATTCGAGTCAGTGCTGAAGCCTGAGGATCATGAACAGTTTCTACAAGCTGGGATGGAGGAACCTTCAGTCCCCCTTATGGATAGCATTCAGTGGCAGCAGGCTTCTATGATGGCGAGGTCGCGCGAAGAACTAGCTCAGATGGCTGAATATCGGAGACGTGTTCTTGGCTTCAAAACCAAGATGGATTAGCTCTGAAACATTTATACATCTGTCAGCAATGTTGTTCATCCAAGTATCCCTCTCAATGCCCTCATCATCTCGAAGGAGTTCCATCTTGGTGTGTGCTCTTTGGGCGATGGGATCGATCAACGTTTTTTGCACAACACACGAGGGTCTGTAGATGGGGTTGCTCAAAGCACATGAGCGTTTTTGTTTGTGTACTTAAAAGCCTAAGCCCTCATTCTTCTTCTTTTTCCCTATCCTGTGATGTCTCATCGGTCAAATTGGAGCGCAAGTGGGCGACTTTCTTCCAATGGGCTAGCTCCTCTTCAAGTTTCTTGATCCTTTCCTCTGCCTCCTCAAGCTGTTGCGCTTTGCGTTCTCGGGACTTTCGAGCCGCCAGAGTGTTGCGGGCTCGTTTCAATGCGGCATCCAAAATGAGCGACGATGACGGATCGTCCTCCTTCTGAAGGATCTCTGGTTTGCTAGCGCGGGCAGTGGCCGGAGCCAACGCAGACGGGAGATCATGTGAAGGTGAGGCTGGTCTAGTATCTGCCCCTGAACGCAAGTCGACGTCTGGTGTCTTGGATCTAGGTTGAGTAAAAGTTAGGGCTTTCCGTTCCGCTTTCTTGGGGCTGGACGGCCTTATTTCCGCTTCCTCGTGCTGCACGGCTTGGTCGGATGTCTGTTCGAGATTATGCGTAGCTCTTATGTGTTGCTTCAAGGCTTCGGGAGAACTAAATTCCCTGAAGCAGCCATGCTGGGCGCACACATGCCGGTTTAAGGGTGGCGTGGAAGAGTTTGTCGGAGCATTTTTGCTTTGATATTTTGATATGCCCCTTGGGTATGTCATCAGTGACAACATAAAAATTTCTGCCAAATGTCTGGATAAGTGGTTGACTACGTTCCCCCTTCCTGTCTTGACGTTTTCATGGCAGAGTTGACAAGTGAAGTCTTGCCAATAGCTCGACGGCTTGTGTTCGATTTCGAGATGCTCTATCCAAGTCTCTTGGCACTCAAATTCCGAAGGACACTCGAGGCAAACGTAGGGTTCAATGTCTGAAAGGATATGATGTCTGTTTCAAGTCAGTAGTTGTTTTGGTTGCTTCACCGCTGGGGAAAATCTCACCTCCAAGTCATCTCTTCCGTAATCCATAATCTTTTGCCGCAAGCGATGCATGTGAAATCATTTCCGTGCGGCGCTAAATCCTCAAGCGTTGGGAACCCGAGCCACGAGCTTTTTGATCCCGGAAGCGTGATGAGCAACGGCGCGTACTTTCCCGACCCATAGACACTTTTCGTGTAAGTCGACGTGCCAATCCCAGAATCACGGTATTGTGAGGATTTGGAATTTCCGCTAGGTATCTTTTCGGGGTCAATCAATGTTTCGTCCCCTGCAGTTTGGACATCTTCATGATTGAGTTGGTTTCGGCGTTTATGGTGCTTTAGCACGCGTTCCCACACTGCCTTCCCCAGACGACTTGATAATGCTGGGTCGCAAAGCGGAAAACGGCTTTGTATCTGCTTCACAAAGCGCTCCGCTGGGTCCCATCCTTCCACAGTTCTAGGATCAGCAGCGTCTTCGCTAATAACAGGGTTGATGACCTGCTCTTCAAACCTCGACGCCAGGTCAAGCAGGCATTCCATATCCGCCTGCAGGTCAGACGCAATTAGAGACAGTTTTCGAGCTCTCTTCTCTTTTTCGGCTGCAATAATCGCGTCTGGGTTTGGTGGTTGCATGGCCTCGTTGTCACTGGAGTCATCTTCGGTACTAAACCCATCGTTCGAATCATCACTCTGCAGCAGAACAGATAGTTTCTCTGCAAGAATCCAGACGTTGGCTGCCTCTAGATACCGGGCCTTGTTTGTCCCTTCATCCTCTTCTATAATGGGGACAATTTCTATAATTATGCAAGTATAAGCGGTGAATAGTTACCCGGGCAATTTACTTACTCATTGTGAGAGTTCGGCATATGCTCTTGAGAGTCCGGATCGTGAAATCGCCCATTCTTTGTGATCTCTTGAGCTTCTCCTCCAGGCTGCCTTTGCTGACGCCATAGCCATTATCCCAGAGGAGGAACTGATGATAACTCCTCTCAAATCTGCGGAGCGTATCCTTTTTGATCTTTAGCCTAGACAGATCATCAAGCAGGTGAAGAAAAAGCTCCGAGCTAGCGTCGAAAAGCAACGCAACCAGTGGCTTCTCGATGGCCTCTTCTTGTGAACTCGAGATCGTTTGTTGCCATTCGTGTATATGGTAGTTAGTGACTTCCATCTTGTTTGCGAATACCGGGATTTGATGTGGTGAGGGCTTTTTCCTCTCAGTTGAACAAATAATCCAGCCTGACTTTGAACAGCGAGAGGCCAGGTTGAACGGTTCTATTGCAGAAGTGAAATAATGTTGATCCTGCCTTCAAATGAGGCAAAGCGGGGTTGTATTGATGGGTAAGTTGGCATGTCACATGGGGCGAAGCAGAGTATGGCTGTGTCTGCCCTGTCTGCCCTGTCTGCCTTATCACTCCCAAGGCGAACTGCAGGTTGTAATACGATACAAGCGCCCACCCTCCATTCGGACCCCACCCAAATTTCAACACAATCATCCCCCTCCTTACTCTCTTCCGAACACTACACTGAGCATGACTTTTCCAGAAGATAGGATCAGTTCCGGACATGGCAGATCCTTTATCTATTGCGCTCGGGGTGGCGCCTCTCTTAGTGGGCGCGATAAAGGGAATCAAGGTAGCAAAAGCTCATCTGAAGACATTCAGACGGTACAGCTCGGAGCTGAGGATTTTGCGCAAGAAGTTTGCTAAGGTACCACGCGCTCGGCTTCCTATCTTCTATTCCAGAGTCCTAATGTCATCAAGGAGACACACATATTTCTTGACGAGTGCCACCTTTTACTACAAGAAGTCATTGACCCCGACGATGTGGTGTTTATGATCGAAGAAGAAGAAAATGCCCTTTGGAGCAATCCTCAGCTTGATGAGGGTATCAAGAGGCACCTTGGCAGGAGGTACGATGACTTTGAGGGAGTCCTGCAGGAGATGAGAGACCAAATACGCTCCCTCGGTTTGGACTTGCATGTCGAGTTTGGAAAAGATTCGCCTTTGGTGAGTGCTATTTGCTGCAGTCAAAGGAGTAGCATTAACATATCAGATAGACAAAACAAAAATCATCGGAGCGGATACGAGACGCCTTTGATGTTGCATTTCATAAATCGAAATACGAATCACGGATAAATAGTATCAAGGAACTGAACCAAGACTTGAGGCGACTGCGAAAAACGGCCAAGAAAATACAGGAAGCCAAACCGAAGCTACGACAAGAAAGTGGCAAAGAGATACCCAAGACATACCATACCAGGACGCATCAGTCCTCATCCTTCTATCAGGCTTTGGGCCAGTATTGGTCCTGCAGTAGCATGAATCACACCCGCCATGTTCTTGGGCTTTTCCTGTGCCAGAAACGCGACGCATTGGACTTTTTTATTCGACGTCAAATGGTGTCGGGGTTCGAAGTCATCAAGTTAGATGTCCCGCAAGCACTTTGGTTTTGGTTACTGACTTTTGGCATAGTGAATCAACAATTCTCGGGGTGACTTCAACAAAAATGCCAGTTCAGACGCTTCTTGGGTACCCAACTCCCGAGTCTGTCGATGATTCACAGCCCCGAAAACGTCTCAAACTCATGACTCCCGACAGCGGTGCCTCAAGTTCGGATTGCGACTGCAGTGTACCATCTTCTCAGCCGGATGCCGAAGCCTTGCCCGCAGTCCAAGATGTATGTGGACTGCTTGCGCCGGACCGGCTTGTCAACCCGCCAGTTTACTACATCGACTCTTTGGCAAATTTTCGGCATACTATCTGCTTTGACAAACCACAATACCTGAGCTTAACCTCCACATCACAGAGGTCTGCATCTTTGAAGAACCTTATCTCTCAGACTGTGAACGGAACCATGTCAGTGCCACAGCAGTTGAAGTTGGCACTTACATTGGCGCAGGGATTGCTTCAGTTTCATTCAACCCCTTGGTGGCGGGGTTTCTTGAACTTAGAAGACTTTCTCTATTTCGACCCGTGCTATGGCTTGGATGCAGTGCTTGAGACACTTCATATCAGCACTAAGATACCGTCTAAAGATGTCATGAAGGACGGAATTGATGCTAGTGACGACGTCTCCCAGAACCGGGCTCTCGCTCATCAGGCCTATCTGTCCTTTGGCGTCCGAAACCTCTCGCTGTACAGTCTAGGCGTGGCTCTATTACAGGTTGATAGCTGGCAGGTATTGGATATGCATGATGTGGTCAAGGTACGGAAGCTCTCAAAGCACACCTCACGACTGGGTCCCAGGTACCAGAATGTTGTGTACAGATGTCTTGAATGTGACTTTGGATATGGTTCGGATTTTGAAAGCGCTGATTTACAAAGGGCCTTTTATAGAACTGTGGTTAGTGAGCTGGAGACTTTGATTGAGGTGCTTGACAAAAAGTGACAGCAATAGATAGATGTTCGCACACATACGACGTAAACAATCGTTACTGTCGCCGATGTAGAAGACTCGCAATTCCAGGTGAACCTGACGTTTGTGCCCAATAAATGCTACTGCTAAATGTAGAGAAGGGGGTCACCTCGGAGGTATTTCCAAATTCCTTTGATGAGAGTGTCTTTCCTGAGGTGGCGGCTGCGTGGACATGCCCAAACTTCAGCACATAAGGAACAAGCAATCCCAGGACCGGCACGTGGACTACGTCCCCCGGAGGCGATCCTAGCCTTTTACGCGCCCACCAACTACGAAGACAAATGGTGGCAAAATCCCATCGAGCCCAACGGTGCGTCGTACACGGGCCAGCAATACAATGTTCTCGAAGGAGTCCAGGAGCAGCCCATCGCAAAATACGAAATGGTGGGAGCGTGGGAAGAGCCTCTCTCGGACCCACGCAGCCACAGTGGTCCACGCATCAAAATCGTGCTGCACATCAACTGGAAGGCGCAAACTCTGCCCGTCATTCTCGGAGGACTGCCCAGTCGTAAAGACGCCGCAGCTTCGGGCTCAGATCTCGATTGGAACGCGCTTCCTCAGCCCTTTCTCGACACCATCAGGGCGGCCAGTCCATATGCACACATAAAACAGGGCGGTTACCGTGTTCCGACCTTCTTCATTCACGGCACTGCAGATGATCTGATTCCTTGGCAACAGAGCCAGAGAACGTACCAAGCCATGTAGGAGGCGGGCATCAAAACCGGATTGGTTCTTGCTGATGACGCTCCTCATATCTGCTACGTCAGCTTTGACCCCAAGTCCAACGGTTGGAAGGCAGTTGTACAAGGCTACGATTTCATCTATGCCTTTGCTTCTTCCTGAAACGTCATATGTAGTGTCGCCATCGCTTCTCCAGCTTTATTCTCAGTCGTTTATTATACAATTAGATGTAGATAATGTGGGATTTCCCGTTCGTGTGCCCCAATGGGATTCAGGCCAGTTAGACATAGATAACACTTCATTGGAATAACAAATAGAAATTCAACTCTAACCTCCACAGTAGACTGAAAAGGCCTGCAAAACCACGCTGACTTCATGTACTAGTCGTAAGCCACGCATATGCCAGTTACTCCATCTACATGTGTAGTAGTCCGGAAAGGATACCAGACCAGCAGGATCCGCTCCTCTGAACGGCGGAAGGGTGTCTCGGAGAATGGAACCATATTAGCTCGCACGTGTGAAGTATATAAGAAAGTCAAGCCCCCCAACACCTCACGATGCTGAATCCCTTGTCGATCAAAAGTGTTTGTCAAAAAGCCATGAGCGACTCCCATGATACCAAGCATGCCCCATGTGCTGCGATCACGGTCGAGTCTGGACGGTTATCCGGGCTACGCCTTTCGAATGGCACAAGAGCCTTCCTAGGAGTTCCTTACGCAGCACCTCCGGTGGGAGAGCTACGGTGGCGGCCGCCACAGAGCCCTCATCCATGGGACGGCGTGCGGGCGGCTGACAGGTTTGGCCCCAGCAGCATCCAGTTCCCGCCGCCGGCGACTTCCTTGTATTCCGGCGGGGAGACTGAGTTCAGCGAAGACTGCCTCTACCTGAACGTATACACGGGGTCCGAAAGCGCTACCGATGACAAGAGGCCCGTCATGGTGTGGTTCCATATCGGGGCATTCATGTGGGGGTCGGCAGCGCACCCGTGGTTCGACGGAACAGGACTGGCAGCCGCAGGGGTCACAGTGGTCACGGCGAACTACCGCCTGGGTCGGCTGGGGTTCCTCGCCCATCCGGAGCTGACGGCCGAGTCGAGATCCCGTGCCTCGGGGAACTACGGCATCATGGACCAGATCGCGGCCCTGAAATGGGTGCAGCGGAACATCGAGGCTTTCGGGGGAGACGCGAAAAACGTCACGATAGGGGGCGCTTCGGCCGGCGGCGCCAGCGTCCACCTTCTCCGCTGCGCACCTACGGCCAGGCCGCTATTCTCGAAAGCCATCTGCGACGGTGGGCCGGGCCTGGCACCACCGGCAGACGGTCACGGTCATGTTGCAACTTACATGACGCTGGGCGCAGCGGAGAAGGCGGGAGCTGAGCTGTTGGACGCCCTCGGGGTCTCGTCAATTTCTCAACTACGGGAGGTGCCTGCCGAGGACATCATGCGCTGCCAGATGTCTCGTGCTCAGGGGCCTTGGAAATCGGCCATGGGGCCCTCCTCGATCAGTCTGAGTGCGTTCGACACGGCAAACCCAATAATCGACGGCAACATAGTTCCCGAATCGCCCCTAGCCATGTTCCTGTCGGGAAGCGTCGCCGACGTCCCGCTGCTGGCCGGCAATGCCGGCAATGAATCAAGCGGGATGCCATACCTCGACTCGCTGGCCGCCTACCAGGCCTTTGCCGACGAAGCCTTTGGGCACCATGCCAAGGACCTGCTGCGCCTGTACCCCAGCAAGACCGACTCGGAGGCGCGAGCCGCGACGGCGAGCCTCCTTGCCGACCAGTGTTTCGTCTGGCCCACTTGGACGTCCGCCAGGCTGCAGGCCGGGAGGATGAGGTCGCCCGCGTGGTACTACCGATCCGCACGCGCGCCGCCGATCCCCCCGGACGCGGACCTGATCGAGCGGGACCACGCCGGCGCCTTCCACGTGTCGCCCGCCATCTACGCGTTTGGCAGCCTCGGCGCGGCCAAGTGGGACTGGGACGACGGCGACAGGGCGCTCTCGGCGCGCGTCGTGCAGGCCTGGGTGCGATTCATGCAGACGGGAGATCCCAATGGCATGCCCGGGGAGCAGCAGCACGCAGTGGATTATTGGCCTGCCCTGAACCCCGGCGGCGGCGGCGACTCGATCATGATCTGGGATGTCGAGTCACGGTCCGGGGCCCCAGGATCTCGATTCTTGGACATGGTGGCGTTTTGGGACGGATACTACGGCCTTCGGGGGTCAATGAGCGGACGGTGGCGGTACCCTGATGTGCCGTAATCTGCAGAGCACGACACTTGGCGAGAGGAAGACCATAATGGCCCAATACCGGCGTCTTAGCTACTATCAATATGGTCACTCTTCTTGAGACAACAAGGCTGCATCTGCTGTGTAGTCGGCTCGACATCGAATCAGGTCCAACACAACATCATAGTGATTCAACATCACAACAGCATAGTTCTTCAAACCCGATATTTTATCGTTTCCAGGACCCCAATGTCGTATTGACTAACTATACTTAAGAATAGGGATGGCGTTAGCCATATTAGCCTATCGTAAACAGCCTGGTAGCCCGACGTGTTGCTTTGTCCAGCCTTGACGTCCTGCACTTTGGCCTAGTCGTATCATTCAAAATTATGATATAGTAGGTGCATCCAGTGTAGAAACAGAAACAATAGTATATGCGAACAATAGTGGCCTTGCTACCCGCAGGACTAAAGAATAGTATCAAACAATAAAGGGATTGTTAGACTATAGCTGATATCTCCCGTTGGCCAGAGCCAGAGAACAATGAGGGGGCTGCAGCAGCGGCAGCGGATCGTTCAAAATTATAATGAGCTGACTGCATGTCTTGCTTGGCCAGATACGGGTCTTAGGACCGGCCCAAGACAAACGCCATCCGATTCTGGGGTCTCTGGAGGGGACGTCGGGTGTATTTGTCCTAGCAATCTTGGATGTGAAGTCGGACCTCCAACGCCATTCCCGCTTGTGTAGGTCCCTCGAACATCTATTTATACGTAGATAACTGGCCGCTACCTTCAACGCCTTATAGTTATCTTCCCGTTCGCTTTATCACCTGCTCCATCATTATCACCTCGTTATTCGTCATGTCTTCTGAAGTAATTGACTCCAACAACTTCTGGCGCTTGACGGACTATGACGAAGCGTACTGGGAGAATTACCTCGCAGCCCGGCCTAAATACAACAATAACGACTTTTATAACATATTGTATTCGTACCACGATTCGCACTCGGGGTGCTACGATGTCGCCCACGACATTGGGACCGGGCCTGGCCAGGTTGCCGGTGTTATCGCCTCCCGTTTCAAGCGCGTCATAGCCTCGGATGCGAACGACGCGCATCTGGTCGCGGCCAAGAAGCACCATGGCGCAATACCCAATATAGAGTTCATGCTCTGCGCCGGCGAGGAGGTGGCCGCTGGAGTCCCGCGTGCATCGTGCGACGCCGTCTTCTGCGCGGAAGCGATCCCACTGATGGACAAGGAGACGGCCCTTGACGGATTCGCCAAAGTACTCAAGCCCAACGGCACCCTAGCCGTCTGGTTTTACGGGCGACCCATCTTTATGGACGGCGACAAGGAGGCGTGCCAGGAGATTTACAACAGGATCTTCAACGCCAAGGCGCAGAAGATGCTCGACGCCAGCAGCCCGGAATTCCGCGCGGGCTGGAAGCACGGTACCGACACCATCGCCAGCCAGCTCGACGACGTCGCCTTCCCCGCCTCGGTCTGGAAGAACGTGGAGCGCCGGAAATGGAACACGGTGGGCGCCAAGATGGAGTTCAACGACGCGCTGCCCAACCTCCCCATCAACCTGTCGTCGGCGGTGGACCCGTCGCGAGAAAAGGTCACGGAGCTGCGGGACGGGAAGCTCTGGGCCGAGAAGTGGACCGTGGGCGAGGTGGGCAAGTTTATCGAGGCGATGCTGCCCGTTAATCACGCCGAGCTGGACCAGGACCCAGAGCTGCGGGCGTTGTTTGAGGAGCTGGCGAAGGCTATGGGTGGGAAGGATGCCGAGCGTGTGATTGGGTGGCCTATCGTGCTGTTGCTTGCGACCAGAGGGTAACTAAGATAGCAGTCTGCAAACTTGACCGTGGTCCATGGAAGCTGGGCATTTTGGATGGACAAGCGTCTCGACGACATGTATAAGGTTGAAGGGCTATCCAGCAGACACGGATAGCTATTAGTGTCCGCTGACCATCTAGTGAGCTCTGAAACACTATCATTCACCTGATTCACCTTTATTACGCTTTCTCCCACGATTGAATATGAGGTACTGATCAAGACTTGGTTGCCTTTGTAGCTGCGGTAGGTTAATACTAAGACACGGCACCCTGCAATGGAACCTCATGGCAATGAACTGCGTTGGTTTGAGTCTTCTTTTGCCATTTCCCTAGGCAAAAATGTATATAACAGCGAGTTTTGTCAGAAGCTAGAAGACTATCAGGTAAAGGAGCCCATGATTCTATTAAAACAAAACTTAGAGTACACCAGCTAGTGCCATTTGACAAAGACTTCTGGCAACGACACGCGGGGCCAGGTGTTCCCCAAGTTGTCCTACCCAACGTAACTGAAAATCTGTTGGGCGGCGAGAACGCCTATGATTCAGTTGGGCGACACTAGACGGTTCGAGTATCAGCCGCGTGTCCTAAGGGAAGGGGGCGGAGCGCAGCTGTGCAAGCTGATAGGGCATTTTCGCTATTGGATGGAGCATAAGTCAGATGGAAATGAGAGGAAGAGGCGATATCAATGCGAGCGAACGCAGTAGAGAGCAAATAAACAGTAAGGCTAGTGCCTAGTGCCCCGGCAACCAATGCAGTTGTAAACAGCAGAAAGAAACAACAACAAGGCCATTGTCAGGGTAGCTGACTGGCTGAGTGGTCGAGCCACAGGTGGCTTGACCATGCGCAGGCATGTGATGCGACGGTATGTCGAGCTGGCCTCATACTACGTACATAACAATATACAATAGGCTACTTTAAAATCGAAGAAGACCATCAGACATGTCACAACTGTGCTTAACTACGGAGCAGAAGGGGCTTCGAATATCGCTCTTGCCATACTGCCTTACCCTAGAGTTGTCAGGAAACGAAGAAAAAAGCTAGGAACAAATAATGCGACTTAGTAGAAAGATAAATGGTTAGATACAGCTTTGTTTCTCTGTCTAAGGTTTGCAGATACGGAGACAGTAGATTACTCCTCAAGTCAAGCATGCCACAGTCACATTGCATCCCAACACCGAATGTCTGGATGCCCATTGAATCCCACTATGATTATTCTCACCATCCTCTCTCACAGTATAAAACGCCTATACCTCCTCCGTTGAAAACGGACTGCAACACATGAAGTCTTCGCCGTAGCACCCTGATGCACATGAAACCCGTTCCCAGCTACCGGGCTGACGAAGAGATTTCCTTCGCAAGAATAGCATTTGTTTGGTTTAGTCCAGGAGATTTGACCGTATAGTTTCACGTCGTTCCCATGGTACTGCTTGCGTGACTATTGGCTTCGCCATGCAGCTTGTACCTTGGCACACAGACGATGAAACGTGGACGGGTGCCACCGCAATCGTAACCACATTTCCCCTCCCGCTCCCGTGGTGCCGGTGGTTGGTGAAACTTGTCTGCAGCGCTCGGGTGGGCGCCCAGCCACCCACCTTACCCCAAAGTCTGGATGTGGCAGAAACCAGAAACACCTTGGCCCCCCCCTACTGTGCAAATTGTTCATGCAACTGCCGTTTGCTATTCATTAAGCAAAATTAAGATGCAAAAGGGCCTTGGCTACTGCACGCGTTGTCACAGTACTTATGCAGCACCCCCCCCTGTGTAGATACCAGCTCCGTGTTATCAATACCACTATGCATGTTGCAACGCGAAATTCGTGACATTGCCCAGATCTGTCTATACCCCCGGCGGAGAAGGATACGTGCGAGGTGGTCGCTAATAATCCCTGACATCGATCAGAACGAGGGACACCCCCGTACTTAGGGCTGATAAAAAGAAAGAAGGGGGAAAAAAAGGAACCAAGGTATTAATCTCCCCGGTTGCTTTTTCTGACTATTAGATGTGCGGCCGGGTCCAGCCCCTTGAACGGAAGTAGCCGCCGGTACATGGACCATTGGCGCGCCGTAGGATTTCAATGCTAGCATGTTGTACCTGTCTTCGCTTCGCGCACGCGAAGTTGCAGCGCCGGAGATTACAACGAAGCTATAAGCTTTCTCGTCCGCGTCCATGCAGAGGCGAAGCACAAGGCAGCAAATGTAACCCTCTGTGACGCCGAGTCCGTTTCTCGACTCTCCTGCCGCGCGTCATGTCGGCAGTTGGAATGGTGTAACATCAAAGTGGCGGCCGCCATACGCGGGTAAAGTGTGACTTAGCCTTTGTTTATCTGTAGATGTTTCCTATCTTGAGGTCGGATTCCGGGCGCAACCTAGACCCTGAACCAATCGGTGTGGAGGAAGCATCAAGAAGATCATGCAGAGCCACCCAAAGACATTCCTTTTCTGGAGGGGTGGTGGATACCTTGCAGCTCCGGCAGGGGATTTGCCTGCAGGGGATTTGCATGTCTGTTCTGCCGGGATGATGGCGTTATTCCGAGATGGGCAGGCGAAACAGGTTCCTTGTCGGCCAACAACCCTTTCAGGCTGCTGCATCGTATGTTCGCCCGACTGCCCGTCAGACTGCCGGGGTGTTTCACCCCTGGCACACCTGGGAAGTTACGTGATTTTCAGAGGATTCCCGGCTTACTGGGCCGAACCAAACTGCAAAGGGAAATGAGCTGCAAGGCAGGCGCAGTATGTAGTATGTATACTTGGAAGCTCTATTGACACGTTGTTGTTGGCTAGGCTAGATAGGCTATGGGAAATCAGGTCTAAGACGGTATGGGATAGTGATACAGGCAGGCGTGTGTTTCGTGGATTACGACTTGTCGCCACTGACGATGGTGGTGCTGTACTGGGGTCCGTTGCCAGGCTGGACACCAGGCTGAACCCATTCAGCGTTTCGGTTAAACTTGCTCAACTCAAAGTCGGGATCGACCTCGCCCTGGACGGATCGCTGGTCGTCGGGGTACGGCTTCCAGAAATCCTTCTTTCCGCCAGCGAGACGAACCACCCAGCCAGGGAGCAGTCCTCCAGGGATGCGCCACGTCCAGTGTTCCTTCTCGGCCTTGCCCACGGGGGTCAGCTTGCCGCCGGAAGCCTTCTCGACAACCCAGACGAGGCTGTTGATGATGATGTAGGACATGACGCCGGCAATGAGACCATCGGCAATGGAGTAAGAGAAGGGCATGATGGCGATAGTAAGGAAGGCAGGGATGGAGTCGCCCATGTAGCGCCAGTTGATCTCGGTAACAGCGCGCACCATCATCGATCCGACCAGGATCAGCACGCACCCGGTGGCCCAGGGCGGGATAGAGGCAAAGATGGGCGCAAAGAAGATGGAGATGAAGAAGCAGATGCCGGTGGACATGGCAGTGATTCCGGTCTTGCCACCTTCGCTGATACCAGCACCGGACTCGATGAAAGCAGTGACGGGCGAGGTACCAAAGAGAGATCCAATGGTGATGCCGATAGAATCCACGAGATAGGCCGTGGCGGAGCCCTCAAAGTCCTGAGTCTCCTCGTTGATGAGGTTGGCAAATCGGGCCATGGAGTAGAGGGTACCCGTGCAATCCAGGATATCGACGTAGAGGAAGGTGATGAGGGCGCGCACAAACTGAGCGCCGTACTGGCTGACATCCCAGTTCTGGACGACGAGGATGCGTCCGATGGGGTGGAAATCGACAACCCTGCGGAAGTAGTCGAAGTTATCGTCACCGACGGGGGTATCAGGGAATGCGGTGATGGAGGTACCCCTGGGCCAGGAAGCAATGGAGACGACGAGAATGCCGATGAGGATGGCGCCCTTGACACGGAACATGGTAAGGAGGACCGTCATGATACCGCCGCAGAAGATACCCATCCAGAGAGTCGGGTTTCGCATCTTCTGGGAGTTGGGGCAGGTGCCGTCGTCAAGACGAGTGTCGAGGGGGCAGCCGGCCAGCTCGAGAGGAGTGGAAACGGCGCCGACGACCAGACCGATACCCTCACTGTAGGTCAGGCCGATGAGTGTGAGGAAGAGACCGATACCAGCGCCGGTTGCGAGCTTGATGGAGCGGGGGATGGCACGGGCGAGCCACTGTCGCATACCCAGGATGGTGAGGCCGAAGAAGATGAAACCCTCGACGAAGATGGCAGTCATGGCGACGTCGTAGGGGATAGGGCCAGAGCCGTGGAAGCCAACGACCTAATGAGAATGTTAGCTGCGTATTGTACCGTTTAGTTGTGTGCAGCTTACATCGTAGGCCAGGTAGGCGTTGAGACCCATACCGCAGCTGATTCCAACAGGCCTGCCATTAGGGTCAGCAAAAATGAATGAGGATGATTGAGTCACGGGAAACCAACATGTTGGAGAGAGCGCCGAGGAAGAAGGTGCTGAGGGCGGAGATGGCGGCGGTGGCGGTGATCAGATCACGCTTGATCTCGTTCTTGCACAGCAGGTAGGCGGGATCAACAGCGCAGATGGGATCATCGGCGGTGGGATTCTCGCAGACGCAGGTACCGCCGCTGTCGGCGACGATGCTCGAGTTGACGGCGAGAATGTAGGCCATGGCGAAGAAGGAAATCACGCCAGCGCGGAGTTCCGTGAGGAAGCGAGATCCTCGACGTTCGTTGGGCTGGACATTGTGAGTCGAGATGCGCGCAGAGGTGGGAGAGAGAGAGGACTTACCAAACCACAGCCCTCGAGCAGAAACCAGCGACCAAAGGCGCTGGCGGCAACGCCATCATTGACGCGAGTTACCCAAGTCATTGCTTAGATTGAAGGAGAGACAGCATGCAACAGTTTGACACAGGATGCACGAGGACAAAGCAGGAAAGACAAAACGACTGACGACGATAACAAGAGGAGGGGACAAGGCGCAGTATTATGGATTATGAATTATTATGGGCTGCTGGCGCAGGACTCGAGGTTGCTGCTGCAGGAGGTGGATTCCAAATTGGAGGCAGACAATGTGCGGGGACCTGCGTGTGTTCGTTCATGCTTCGACGGGCCAGGATGGACATGGATGGCCAACCCCTAACCAGATATCGAAGGGACTAGGCAGAGGCAAACTATTTGGGCAGGGTTGGCTTGGCAGTCGAGCAACCACCGGGAGACGCGTCGTGCATCCGTGACCTTTCCCGTTTTAGAGATAACTTCCGTTGCCTTGAGAGAGGGAACCAACAGAAGAGCCAATAGTGGGGGACAAGACTCTTAAGACGTCCAAGTGAACATGGTTCGATGGGACACGGAATGATTTTGGGAACCGGCGACTGGCTTCCTGTGGCTGGGCTAGCCAGACCCGCACAGGTTGATACAGTACTGTACTGTACATAGTTGAGCCATATTATGGTTCTTTAGTAATAGGAGGAAGACGAAGACGAAGACGGGGAAGAAAAATATGGGCGAGATGGTGGTGTGGTTGGGACCGAGTCTGTGTGGTGGAAGTGAGCGATGGATGCGCGGATGCGCGGATGGAGAAGGAAGTGGGAATGGGAATGGAAATGGAAAGGGAAATGGAAGGAGCGGACATGCATGCACATGCATGGCTGCTGGTTGTGTCTGTTCCTCGATTCCCCTGTCGATTGACACGCGGGCCGCAGTTCACACACACACACTCTCTCACACACGCGACACACACGACACACACACACACGCGCATCAACAACACCGTCGCAGAGAGCGAGGATGGGCGACAGATTGACATCGCCGTGGGCAGCGATCGACAGGCGGTCCTTCGGCGGTGTTCTGGGGTAAATACGAGGGCCCGGCATTGGTTCGATTGGTCGCGAATCGTTGAGCCAGAGCCAAGTGGCCTGATGAAGATCGACAGGGATCCTCGCTGGCAGCGGCCAGTAAGAGCAATGTCGCTGCCGCTCCCTCTTCTGTTCTGTATCTTATGGGATCGGCAGGCAGGCTGATCGACGGACAAAACGGCACCGTTTGTCCTCCATCACCACTGTCCATCTTTCTTTCTTCCCATTCCATTCCACTCTCCTATCAGAAAGCCTCAACGTCTCCGTTCCTCCTCCACTTTGCTGCTCGCTTGGACAGCAAATACGGGCTTCGGGGAAGGACAGCCACTAGCAGGGTTTCAGCTCTAAACTTACTTCCATCTCCATTCCTCTGCCACTCGCACAACTTGGTGCTCGGTCTCTCGTCGGCCCCCGGACCTGGCCAGTATCTGATACGCAAACCCGAACCTTGGGTGCCTCGAGATTGCCAGTTGGGCTTCCGTTCTGTCTTCGCCCGGCTGGGTCCGGGCCACACTCCTTTGATTTGCTTTTGCTTTTGCTTTTGATTTGCACTCCCCCCGGCCGGCCCTTTCCCGGACACTTTTCCCTGCTTCCCCAGACCCGACGAGCCAACCAACCTACGCACAGTCCAGTTCCAGTGACGAGTTGACGACACCTGTCCCTGTCGGTCCAGAGAAGCAGCAGGTTGGGCTGCCCCTGTCCGCCCCCATGCAACCGTCTCCTCGCAGCCCTCCTCTTGGCAGACGGTGGGAATGGAGAATGGACCGAGCCAGACCAAAACAGCACACCCCGAATCCGAACCCTTCGCCGCCAGGGGTCTTGGTGCTCCCAGGCCTTGGTCCATGTACGTCTTGTACCACTACATTGTGTCCTCTTTTTTTTTTCTCTGGCCTGCGCTATTGCTTGCCCTATCCCCATTTCCCATCCCAGTAAACCTGGCCGAGGGCTGACTGACGGTTCGCTTAGATAGCCATGGGCATACGGCGGCGGATCTTGGTGACCGTTTTCTGCCTGCTGCTGCCCCTCCCGATCGCCAGATGCAAGATATTGACGATCCCTCAACAACAAGTGACCACTACCACTACCATTACCACTCCCATCAACACCGTCCGCATGTGTCGTCGGCTCTGATCTGGCCCAGCCAAAGCCGCTATAGCCGTGACTGTGACGACCAAACCACCAACTTTGACCACGACGTCACGCCCACCTCCTCCTCTCCCCCTCGTCCTGCTGCTGCTGCCGCCGCAGCCATGGCCACTGGCACCTACGATGTCCTGCTGCGGCCTTTCCGCGAGGTGGTCAAGTACGGCCAGCTCGGACAAGCCCGCGCCCAGGTCGACCCCGACCATCCAAACCATGCTCCTCTGCGCGCCGCCGCCAAAGCTCTCGGCAACGAGGGCGAGCGCGCCCTCAAGAAGATTGCGCCCATGCTGCTGCAGCCGACGCCCGAGTTTAGCGAATTCCTGCTCGATCTAGCTCTGCACCAAGGTAAGTAATGAAAGAAGCAAATAATAAACTTTTGATCAAAAGAAGAAAAGAAGAAAAGAAAAGAAAAAAAAGGAAAGGAAAAAGGCTAACACCACCCCCCAGATGATGTCACGCTCAAGTTCCGCGACATCGACATCGTCCTCTATGACCTCGAGGACTACATCGACCTCGACTCGTTTGAGAAGGAAAAGTTCGAAGCCCTGCAGACCGAGATCAAGGCCGTCGCCATTGTCCTGCTCGACAAGATCCGCCGGCGCGCGGCCGAGACCTCCCTCGACACAGCCGTCGCTGCCTCGACGGCCCCTCCTCCTCTCCCTCCTTCTCCTACCGCTCCCTTTGTGCCGTTGCCGCGCCCGCCCAGCTCCTCCAACGGAAGCCACCGCAACGTCGCCTCGCCCACCGGCGTGAGGCATCCACCCTCCCGCACACGCGGATCCGGCACCCAGACGCCTCAGGGCCCCAGCAAGCCGCTGCCCGACTCGCCCGGCGGCCTTGGTTACTCGGACGGCACTTTCCGGCACGACTATCACCACGCGCCCGCCCATGCCCACAGGCAGGCCCCCAGGTCCAACTCGGCCTCCAATGCCTCGTATGCCCGGCACCAGGTCTCCGGGTCCGACGGCACCTGGTACGCCGACGATGCGCACCACCAGCAGCAGCAGCAGCAGTACGGCCGCCACTCCAATCCCCACGCCAACCAGCACATGGAGTCTCTGCACAATAGCATGGACAGCCTGAATATCAGGACCGACATGCAGCCGCACCACAGGCCCCTCAGCCCAGAGAGCCTCCCGAGCACCCACCCCTCCATCGCCTCGTCGACCTTTAGCCCAGTCCACTACCGCAGCTCCCTGTCAACGTCCATACCGGAGAACGAGCTGCCCCCGGACGAAGCAGACTGGAGCTCCCTGCCGCCAAAGGCCAACAACTACTCGGTCGTCTCCAGCTCCGGCGGCAGCTCCTACGACCAGTACGGAGAGCGCCAGGCCGAGACCCAGGTCCAGCAGCTCCCCGGCTACTACGGCAATGGCTCGGCCGTGGCTACGTTTGACGAGCGGCAGCTCGTGAACCGCACCAACGAACCCGTCAGCCCCATATCCGACTCGGTCAACACCTTTGGCGGCGGCGGCGGCGCTGCCGAGTCCCGCGTCAGCTCCGTCCGCGCCTCGGTCAGCAGCGGCACCAAGACGGACGGCGGCCGCATCTCCATCAAGAGCTCGGCCAAGTCGCGGCCCCTCTCCAGAGGCAACCTGGGCCTGGAGAGCTCCTACGGCATGCACAAGGGCTTCTGCCGCGGCGCCCAGCGATTCCTCGTCGAGGGGCCCGGCTCGGCCGTCAAGAAGGTCGGCGGCGGATCCAACGGCCCCCAGAGCCTCAACCCTCACAACAGGGAGTACGAGCCCGAGTTTCACTCCATGTTTTCCACCCCCATCGGCCACACCGACCCCATGGCCCAGTGCTTCAGCTGCGAGTACAAGATCAACTACTCCCAGCTATTGCAAGATATGCAGCAGGATCGTACGTTCAGCTCCTCTCCACAATGCCCCCTCCCCCCTCCCCCTTCCCTTATCTTTATCCACCGATACCGGACGCTGCGATCCCATTGCTTCTCAGCTGCTAACTGCCCCCCGTGTACAGCGCTATCTAACCAGCAGTCACACGGGCTACGGTACCGCCTGCGGTTCCTCTTCAAGTCGCATGTCGCCACGCGCGACCTGTACAATGTCTACTTCGCCTGTCTGTTCTGCGCCCAGCAGGGCGGGACCTGTCGCGAATCGGATGCCACCGTCTTCCCATCCGTCAACCTGCTGTTCCGCCATCTCTCGCGGCACCCGATGCCCCTGCCCGAAGTCGCGGGCGTGACGGTCCTCTACGACAACGTGCCGACGAACCAACCCGGCGCGCAAGACTACGACCTGCACATCCCCAACCCAGAAGCCAACGCCGAGGCCATTGCGGCGCTCGAAGAGGCCGAGAACGAGGCCTTGCAGCGCGTACCCCTGCCCACGGCCCGCGCCACAAAGGATCACCTGCAGCGGCGCAACGAGAAGCCCCTGCCGCGGCCGGGCCCGACCGACCCCATCCTCAACGCCCTCGAGGTCCTGCAGTTCATGGCCGGCGCCAAAATCACGCACGTCGACTTCCCCGACCGCTGGGACGGCAAGTGGTGCCGCGGCTACCACGACGGCGTCTTCGGCGTCTTCCCCAGCAAGCTCATCGACCTCGAGGCGCCCAGCGACCTCGACCTGGCCAACATGCCCTGGAGCGGCTGCAACGCCGTCACGAGGTGGAAGTGGGAGCAGAAGGGGTCTGCCAGTTCGCCGTGGCTCAAGCTCGGCAAGGGCGAAAAGGTCACGAGCATAACGTGTAAGTTTGCCCGTCCCACGCGGCGCCCATTATAGTTTATCCTCCTTCTTTTACTGACCTGCCTGCAGGGAACGATGTACATGCCTGGTATTGGATTGGAAAGAACAGCCAAGGGAAGATGGGCATATTCCCCAAGTCACATATAAAGATAGAGTCGCTCAACGACGGATCCCACGGCGAGGCAGCCGCCAAACCGGCCAAGCCTCAGTCGGGCTTTTCGTCACTGTTTGGAAGGAAGGGTTAGATAGATACCATTTGTACTTTTTCTTTCACTTATTTCCTTTTTTCCCCTTTAACTTTCTTCTCTTTGTTCACACTTTGTTGGGGCCACAGGTGGCTGAGCTTGAGGGTTGCTTCCGAAGATGCGGTAGATTGGAAATCGCCGTCGAGATGGAGTTGGGGTTCATGTTGCAAAACTACAAAATCGCTAAAGCCTTTCACTACTCTATAGACTTTTCTTCGATTCATAACATTGAGTTGCGAGTGATGGCCATGCGGCAACCTAATGTGAAACTTTCCTAGGGCGCCATTCATGATATATGTCTCGCAGGAGGCTTTCTCTTGACCAGGCAATTTCCAGTTCCACTCCCCAACCGAGCATCATCCTCGTCCCAGCATGGCGTCATCCTTCGACAATCTCCCCTCTATCGAGATGGGGCTTGTGAGCACGAGCCGGGCATCTTCCCCGGCCAGTTTATACACCTTGGAGCTTGAGCCAACCAATCGAGGACCACGTATGCCGCTCTTCTACTACTGCTTCCATGCCGCAAATACTGACGCAAGAACAGTACACGTCAAAGCCAAGACCGGCCAGCGTCGTGCTGTGGCCGCAGAAGTGCTAAGCCGTTGCTGGCAAGGTTGCACAGCCTGCTTTGCGCCCTTGGGTCGCTACTCACACTCTGCTCGGGCACCAGGCGCAAGAGCCCTGGTACTCTTCGCCAAGTTCCTCCTTTTCCTCATCCTCTGCCTTTTGATCCTTCTTATACTGTTATGCGTGATCCTGCTTTGCATAAACGGTGTCCCGTGGCTCGTCAATACGATCACGAAGTGTCTTCATCTCTCGCAGGAGACCTCGGGATAGCGAGTCAGGGACCGCTCTCTTACTCCTCTCCCCATCTCTTTCGTGATACTTGGATGACAAATGCCGAATACCATTATCAATTCATATCACACGACTCGAGTTGATGATGCTCCCCTCTCCATGTATTTTATGTACACTTATCGTTGGGAATGACGTGATCTGCCCATCACCTGATGACGCGCGCCTGGCAGCACTTTGCATATAAAGTTTCCTCCCTTTTTTGTGCCCTTTCTGATTCTGATGTAGCGCTATGCTAGAACCTCCCTCATAATACCCAGTAGTATCCGTCGCCACATCGGAAAGCTACTGGGCGAAGATCTGCGAGCATCATCTATCGAATCTACCACCAGTGTTGAACATCGGCCGGACCAACAAACAGCAAGCAGATTCCACACACAGTCAATTCCTTCATCAATCCCTAGTCAAGAAACTTGTTGCGGCTTTCAATCTCGGACGGTTCGTCCCAATCCGATACCCCCGTCCGATCAGCCCTACTCATCACGAACGTCGCCGCCACTGTCACCATGGGCGCCTTTGTTAGCTCAAATGCGTGTGCTCATCGCCTCACCACGCCATCACCAACCAGTGAATCCGAGACGAGAATACACCCGCCATACGATTTGAGGCCCTTGTCTCAAGTCCCAATTGGGCGTTATGTCCAATATATTCCTCCCAGGTGCTGGAGAGTGACACAAACGTTTGTGCCGCTCGGATCTGATCTGAATGGCGGTCCTGTGGAGTGGTTTGCAGTCATCTCTATCGTGGTGATGGACCTCCCTTTGCTTCTTCGGCAAGGCTTCTACTGGAACATGTCAAACGTCAACCATACCGCCACCCATATCATATGTGCCAAAGAGTCAATACAAGTTGTCGAGTGCGGGTGGGATGTGGCTGGCTACGGCTACCAATGTGGACGACGCTACTTTCTTTCCAGCCGCTCAGCCACCTCGGCCGGCGGGATGCCAACCTGGACAGCCATGTTCGACGTGCTGACCAGGCACGGGAGTGTACTGGGAGACTTCAGGCTCGAGGACCTATCTCCTGACAACATCTGCCAAGTCTGGGCCTGGGACCCAGACTTGAAGCGCGTCTGTGACTATGACAGCAGACAGCCGTCGGACAAGCAGGATACCGTCAGCGACGGTCGTGAAATAGAACCGAGGGACTGGTGGCCACGTCGACAGCCATTCGCCGATATCGAAAGCATAAGTGGTTTAAATTTGGCCAACGATAACAGCGAGATCTGGACGTCGTGAAGGAAAAGCGTGAGCCCTTACGTGCGGCATATGTTTCATGCTGGGCACCACTCGGACTGTATACCTCTTGTCATCATCACCATATTTCATGCTGTCCAAGGATAGAATGATTTCAATATTTTCCTGGACATTGGACGCGAGGATTCAGTGGAGTTTTATGGCTTATATGGATAGCAATGGCTGCTCAAGTTTTAGGAAGGCTTTGGATGAGTGTTGGAAATATAGACACACTACCTCAAGTGATTGCTTTGTAGTTTAGCTTCAGAAGATTCAATAAATTTCTATCTTCTTTTCGAGCAAGGACTCATGTAGATTTTAAGGTAGTGTTAATTTGACATAGTGCGACGTGCATACACTCACTCCTCATTTGCCACCAAGGTCAAGGAAAAAGGGGCATATGATAGTAATATAATGTCATAACCTCAACTGTCTCTCGTAGTAGCTTTCAATGCATCTTGGTATTACAGCTCGTCATAGGTCTGTCACCGTCTCTTCCACGTTACTTATACCTCTCTCTTGCGGCAATAATGCTAGGGCTGTCTTCCCTCCTCGAATCTGATCTCCAAGTGGCGCAAGATGATGCTCATTATACCCTCTTCAGCCCCCTGGATGCAGCTAAAATTTTAAAGTCAGCATACCTCTGTCATGAGTTTTTGCCTCCAGTAGGGCGTGAGTCCCCGGGCGAGTCTCGACCTCCTGCGTCCGGGGCAGCTTCAGATGTTAGCGACTTCGTAATTACAGCGTACGCGTGGAAAGCGCTGTAGGTGTGTAGATAACCTCGCAAACTTCAAAGCTGGTTTTGCAAGACTACCTTTGCCTAGCCATGGTGCCAGCCTTGCCAATGCTGCAGTCCAAGCCGTCCTACGTACTCATGAAATGTACGAATCCAGCCAGGGATCAGACCACCACGCCGTATCAGTTATCGGAGGCTCACCGATTATGACGGAATACCGGGGGCTATTTGTGACGAAAAAGGGATGCATTGGTCTTGGGCCTAAGGTGGTTGCTCCAGGGCATGTATGCTGCCTGATGTCGGGGGCCGTGGTCCCGCGGATCTCCAGGCCATTTATCACAACGACGCACGTTCTGGTAGGGGTGGCCTATTTGACGGCGTCATGTTTGGGGAGATCGCGGATAAGACACTCGCATGATCTGCCATGTCTCTTGCGTAGAACACGCGGAGGGACAGGAGACGAAAGCGAAGGCCCAGGATCTGTGGAAGAGCAATTTCCAACATGAAATAGATCCAAAGTTCAGCAATCGTGTGTAAGCCAGACTTAGCGTAGATAGCAAGGCATGAAATTGCGAGATATCTGTACGGCCGCCCCAAATTGCTGACGCTTCGTAAACAGTTTCATGCTTGCGGAGCAGAAAGACTTTGGGACCCTGGTTAAGCAATGCCACTTGATGGTGTAAGACCCCGGCTCGGTTGTGTCTTGGCATTTCTATTTTCCTAATCGGGAAGTCCAGGAGATGGCAGTCTGACGCGGCGGCTTCGGGCGTTCGAATATAAAGGCGAAATGCCATGGCAACTCTCTGGATATGCATTTTTCTCTAACATCCTGCAAAGGTTCATCGTCATAGAGCTTGTTTCTTTTTAAGCCGCCAGAATGTCGCACGGAGAACCCGGTAAGTTTGCTTGCGCTCACCTCCTCCTGCCTTTCTAACGCAAGACAGTCCTCTTCAGCCTCTACTTCTACGCCCCCGATCAAACCGCACCCATATTATTCACGATCGGCTATGGAATCACGGCCGCTGCCTTTATTTGGCAAGGGTTGTAGGTGCTTCACTTTTGGCGGTTTCCGCGTGTTTCTGACGCTACAGGCGCCACAACTCCTTCAACCTAATAGGAATCAACACCATTTGCGCCATCACGATGACGGCTGGATACGCGCTGCGAATATACGGATCTCGCAACTATCAATATGATGGAAATGATGCTTCTCCTCTCGTCACGTTCATCTTAAGCCAGATATTCATCTACATCTGCCCGTTCGTGAGCCTTGCACGCAAAGCCATCGCGCAACCTTGCTGACACCCTCGCTTCTTGCTTAGTCCGCTGCTTGAGCTCTCCAACTACCATATTCTCGGCCGACTATTCTACTACGTTCCGTACTCCGCTCCTATACCCGCACATTTGGTCCTCCGGATATTTGGTACCTTGATGCTTGTCGTCGAGGTGCTCAACACCCTTGGTGCATCATTGGCAGTCAACCCCACGTCGAGGCCATCACAACAGCAAGCAGGAAGTATCATGACGATCATAGCCATCAGCACTCAGGTAGTGGTTATCACCGTCTTCTTCGGCCTCGCGGGGATATTCCACACACGCTGCATCAAAGGAGGATCCGGGTACCATAACGTCAAGACCGTACTGCAAGCCTTGTACGCCAGCATGGCGCTCATCTTGGGGCGGTGTGTTTACCGACTGGTACAGCATGCCAGGGAGTCGCATGTCCAGATCAACGATATGGAGTCCCTACAGCATTTGGATCCTATTTTCTTATACGAGGCATATTTTCTTGTCTTTGAGGCAAGCTTCATGCTCTTGAACTCGATAGTTTGGATCGTTTGGACTCCAGGCCGGTACTTGCCAAAAGAATATCACAAGTATCTGGCACAAGATGGGAATGAAATTGAGGGACAACAGCTCATCGATCAACGGTCCTTGGGAGCCAAGATTGTACACGTGGTTACCTTCGGTCTGCTGTATCACAAGGAGAAACCAAACCACGCTTCACAAGAGCTTTCAATGATGGCTCTACAGAGGACTTGAAACTCGGTCTACCATCCAATTGGCAATTGGAGTATTGAAGAGAGCTCCGGACTGCAAACACCAAACTGCTTGAGTCAACTCCAACTCTCAATAAGTGGTCAGGCTTGGGACCCTGGTGTTAGCTTAGTTTTATTTCTTTTGTATTTTTCGAAGTGATCCGAGCTACTAGTCTGGACTGACGGTTATATAATTTCCTGTATGCACAACACATCGGTCTTGGAAGACAAGAATCCAGTCAAAATAGAGCAGATCATTTGTTGATTCATCTACCACCTCTTAGTCTCTGTATTCGATGTTAAAATACAGGCAAATCTTTCCAGTCCCTGTCGTTTTCGCTTTACACCAAGAGCTGCTACAAAACCGGACCCTGGACAGTTCAATCTCTCGGTTTCGTCCCCTGTCAGCTGCATTATGTAAGGTTTTGCTCCTGAGCAGACTTAATGGGACGTCGGCTCACAGCCAAGCCCCTGTCCTGACACTCCTCCTCTTATCGCCGCCAAAGCGAGTCGCGATCGCAAACATGGACAAAAGCCGTAAAACTCACTGTTGGGAATGCCGCCGGCGTTATCTTGTCTGTGACTCTGCTCAGCCCGGCTGCAAGAGATGCGCCAACTCGGGGGTTGCTTGCCCTGGATATGGCAGCGAGAAGCCCAAAGTGCTGAAATGGTTGGCTACAGGACAAGTCAAGTCGCGATCGCGCAGACAGACGAAGAAGAAAGCCACGACACCGATTGCCGATACTCACGCGGCATCCCGGGGTCTTACAGATTCTCTTAGTGTCATGTCTCCCTCGCCTCCCGCTCTCTATGGCGACGTTCTCAATCTGGGAAACGCTGTTGAGTACTGTGCGCATAAATAAGCTGTCTGAATGAGTCTCTGCTAAATATGTGGTAGTCAACAGTTGCATCTACCAAGATCTTATCCACCTGAACGATCTTGGGCAAAACCCCCATATATACCCTCTATCGCAAGCCCATGTGCAAAGCGCAATCAACCTGCCCGACTATGTTCGGTTCGGGATGCTCTGCATGGTTCTGAATCACCGCCTCAACAAAGAGGGGGAGGATTTTAATCGTCATCCTCTAACAGAGAAGTTCTACCGATATCGCGGCGCAGCCATCAAGTCACTCCGCGCTCAACTGAGCGCAGAAACACAAGGCCCAAGTGATTTGGTGATTGCCGGCGTGTTGACACTTCTTCTTACTGACGTAAGTAGCACCCGCACATGCGTTACAGCAACTGACACGATGGCATCAAGGCCCAGCATAGCAATACTATTGGCTGGCAGTGCCATCTGCAGGGGATCGAGAAGATGATTGCCCTGCGCGGAGGCATACAGGACTTGGCAAGGAGGCGAGGATGCGGGCCACTCTTCCGGACGCTGTGGTTGTACGATTCACCGCTCGGTATTGTAGGAAGATCTGCTGACTCCTATTCAGCATCTCACTCATCAGAAACACGACATGCCCTGCAAGCTGCCTCTATATGACAGCGTCGAACCTGGAACTGCTGGATATCATGCTCGACCACCACGGCTCCAAAGCGCTGCCGTTCCAGATGTGCCCTCCGATGCTGCTCGCTGATATCATCAAAATCAGCCATCTTCGCGAACAAGCCGCATGGCTGGGTCCAGGTGACATTCTTGTTTCCGACCTTAGCCAGCAGGCATACGCAATTCTCACTCATTTGCTCGAGTTCTCGCCCGAAGAATGGGCTATCACCAAGGGACACTGTACAGAGGATTGGACGCTCGCTGGAAAGACATACCAGTCAAGCGTTGTTCTATACTGTATTTCATCGCTGCATAGCGTGTCTGTTCTTCCCAAGACGCCTGTTCTGTCAGCCATGAGAGCAGCGCACTCTCAATCTTTACGAGACCTCCTTACACCGGCCCTATCCTCCCTGAGAATCAGGTCATTCATGCTCTGGCCACTGGTAATACTAGGAGTGGAGGCCGTCCACGGTGACATGGCTGTGCGCGGATTTGTCGTCGATGAGCTTCGGAAGATGAGCCGCCAAGCTGGTACGTACGCGCCTCTTACAGCAGTCGACGTGCTAGAATCGTTCTGGAAGTCAGGGGAGACGAGCTGGGATGCATGCTTCGACAGACCCTACGTCTTTACCACACAAATTGCCATAGACACGAGCCGGATCTCAAAGGAGATTTAGGTAGCTTCTACTGTTGCCATGGGCTTCAATCACATGGTTAGGATGGCCCATCTCAGCGGGCGTCGACAAGTCCAGATTTAGTGTAAGCGCCCTCAACGCTCATTGCGTCAGGAATCCCATGTCACTACAGCATCATGAATGTGCATGAATCTATCCACTCGAGCGAAATAGCGGTGCACTTGAATACAACACCCCATGTCGGTGTTTAGATGATTTAGGACCGGCCCTAGCAACAAATCCATGGTAGTTGTGGAGAGCAGGAAAAGTGCATCATGTAGTCGGCTGTTTTCCACCACGATAATGGGGTCCGTCTAACCAATTGTTATCTATTGATCTGATATCGTCTTTATCGTCAGAGGGGGCCTCCTCGAAGTCACTGGTCTGTATCCCATTGGGGCACACGAACGGGAAATCCCACACATAATGGGGTCCGTTCAAAAGCAGACGGTTGACAGCCAACAACTACCACCCTACGCTTATGCTCAACATTTGCCGTCATACTTTCCCGGGCTCTTCTCCACATACCAAAGTGCAAGCCCCCAAAACAGTTCTTGGTTTGCCATCACGAGTTGTGAACGTGCAGTTACAGGCCTTCGTTTTCCTGTATCACAAATAGCCTGCCCTTTGAATGGCGAACTTATCAAGGGCACTTTTACTAATCCTAGTTCTCCCGTTAGATATTCATTCTATCCTGACTTGCTTTGCCCTGTGGCTCTTCCCCTCTCGCCGTACATACTTCGATCATATCATTCTTTCTGTCATCAAGAATATTTCCTATCAGCTGCCGGGCACCATGGATCCCGACAAGACTCCTGTATATGCCGCACCTCCTGGGCAAATCTCTAATCTTATTGATCCTCCATCCCAAGCTTGGCAGCCGCGAGTCTCCATCTATACCACACTGCCGTTGGTCTTGGTTTCCATCTCTCTGCGCGTTTACGCTCGACACAAGCTGGCACATGGCTTCCAAGCAGATGATTGTACGTGTTTCATGCGATATACTCCGTTGACATGTTCATATGCTCAATTCCGTCGTCAGACTTCATCATCTCCGCAGGCGTACGTCCCGGCTTCATCCAACTATAGACAACACAACAGTATTTTACTAATTTCTCAAGGCTACCGCTGTGGCAACTTGTGTGACTTTGATGCTTAGCGGTAAGCAGAAAATACCCCCCAAAAACTCTCAAGTGGTCCGCTTAACTGATACTCGACAGTTCATGACAATATGTATGGTCGTCATTTTTGGGATATGCCAGTCAGCGCGGTTACACCCAAAACTTACATGGTTTGGCCACCTATCATATATCAGGAGTCACGCAACTAACTGAGCCCAGATTAGCTCGGCAGTAACCGCAATATACGCCAGTGCTGCCATGTTGACGAAGATCGCCCTGTGTCTTCTCTATCGACGAATGTTCTACGCCTCCCGCCAGAGCAGCGCCATGCTGTGGTCCGGAGTGGTATTCACAGCTGTGTCGTATCTAGTTTGTATGGGTGTGTGGGTGGCATATACCGTACCCCATCCTGGAGAAGATTGGCTGTCGACGCCAACAGCATTACGGGCAGCTCAATCAAGCCCTGTGATCGGCGTCACATTGGGTTGCTTGAGCACATTCACAGACTTCTACATTCTCATTATACCAGTGGCAACAGTCGCGCGTTTGAACATGAACAACAAGAAAAAGATAGCCTTATCGGGACTTTTTCTCACGGGGTTGTTGTAAGCCTCGGCTACACATGACTGGTGCATTGCTGATCTCTTGCGTTGCTGCAGAGCTTGCAGCCTATCTGCAGCCGGAATAGCGTCCCGCCTCGACAACTACCACTCGATCCTGAATCAGGGCATCATTGATCCATACTGGCTCTCTACACCGGCATATGCATTGGCGTAAGTCCTCTGAGATATGCCAAGCCACTCCAGCTCACTATAACGATATAACAGCATGGCCGAGGTCAATCTCGGTATAACGTGTGCTTGTCTTCCCGTCATATTTCCGCTATGTAAGAGGTGGCTGGCTCAGTCTAGGGCTGGATTCTCGTCCTTCAACCAATCCAATTTACTAGCAGCGCCAACGTCCAATGAGATTGTTGTGGAAAGCCCTCAGGGAAAGCCGTCTCAAGGCCATTGGAAACTTCCTCAGATACCCCGGAGCACGTACAGTGGAATCCGAACCGCAGTTCGTGGGAGGAGAGGTATGCCAACGTACGGCATGGGTGTCGTGAGAAGGGAAGGCGGTATACAAACCATTGGTGTTGGTTTGGATATGATGGCATATACAGAACTCCAATCCGTAGAGGTAGAGTATCACCGTCATCTACGGACTGGAATCGCAGGGCATGGGTGGTATGACAGCGCCATCGGCAAGACGTAGGCACGGGTAAATTTCAAGAGCTCTTCCTCAGAAACCAACACTAACTCCGTCCCACTGGACGGGATGCTTATGAAGATCAAACGAGTCTATGTTGACATGGCGAGTGGGTGGATAGGCTCGTATTGAAGGTATAGAGAAGGACAGCCTCATCCCAATAACTCCAGACAGCGTTTGGGAGAGTAGTAGGCATTAGCAAACCTCCAATGAGGTATGGAGGTGCACCATGGCATTAGTAGTACAGACTATAGTCGTGCTCATACACATCTACACATTGTTCCCATCCATCGCAGCAGGCTGGGCATCACCATCTCATCATACAAACCACCTGCTCTCAATTATTCGCCCCCTCGAGCCGTTTGCGCTCCTCCTCGAGCTGCAACTTCCTCTTATTCCAAGGCAGATGCTGCGGATTTCTCACAACTATATGTCAAACGTTAGCTCCAGGTATCACAAAAGAAGATCAACAACCATCCTTCCCACTTCGAGGCCGAATGAAGAAGAGAGAAGGGGGAGGAGATAATCACTCACAAAACTCCGCAATCCGATACCCAAACACGAGAACGATCGGTATCCCCGCAACGAGAATGATCCACCGCCTCGTCGCCTCCTTGTACCGTCTATCGTAGTCCTTTTGGAACTCGGGCTCGACCTCTTGCGTCTTGATGCGGTCCTGCCGGCGGAGGCGCGCCAGACGCAGCGCCTCCTCCCGCTCTTGGGCGGCTCGGAGCACTTCCTCTGGTATATTTGTAGGCTTCGTGGGGGTTGCAGCAGCGGGCTTTGCTGTTCGAAGGGGGAGAGGCTTCGGGGCGGGCGTGGGTGGCTTGGGCGTCATCGAAGGTTTCCACGCTGGAGACGCGGGCGCTTTCGCAGCGGCGGGCGTGGACTTTGTTGTCGAGGCGAGTGGTTTCGCGGCAGCTGCTACAGCTTTGACTGTAGGCTTCGTCTTGGATGTGACGGGCTTGGGTGCAGGAGCAGATTTGGTTGTGGTGGAGGTCTTCGGCCAGGTCGCCGCAGCCTTGGTCGCAGCGCCGACCGCGCTCGTTGCTTTCGTAGCAGCTCCCGCAGTGGTCGTTGAAGAGGCACCCGCAGTCGCAGTAGTCTTCTTCGTCCCCGTGGCACTCTTCTTCGCTGTAGGAGTCGCCTTGCCCGTTGTCGCGGCAGGCTTAGGTACAGCCGTCGTCGCGTAAAGCCGTCGCCAAGGACCAGGTTGCGCGAGGCAGCACCTCGCCACCATGCGCGGGGCAATCATGTCGAAGAGTCGGTTCCTTGGGTGAGGTAGGCAAGCTTCTGCGTGTATTGTTGTCAATTGGCTGCGTGAACGGTCGGTAAATGCGTGCAAACGATGGACAGATGGTAGGATATGTAGTTGGATGGGCCGCGATTTACCGCCCACGACAAAAAGACAGGCTCCACCTTCAAGGTTCCCTCTCCATCATGCATTGCGCATGTAATATCAGACTTCATGCATCACCAACAGCCAGAAACGCTTACATTCGTATGCGAAAAAGATATCAAGATTACACGCTAAAACTTTATCTTTTTTTCTCTGCATTGACCTTGGTGAGCGACCGCAATCTTAGGCAACACATCTGCTGCCCACTATTGTACAAACATAACGAAGGTGATTTAAACCAAATGCAGCCCATAAACGCCCAGCTGTGTTTCGCTTTATAGCCCCATCTCCATCTTCCCCTGCATCTCCGGCCTGACTCAGTCATCGTCCGTGTATCTCGGACCGCTGGCAGCAGGTGTCTCCGGAGCTCCTCCATAGGCAGCAGGCGTCGGCGCGCCACCATAGTAGCTTGAGCTGGCAAACCCAGATGCTGCTGGGGTCGGGGCAACAGCAGCCGGTGTCGGAGCTGAGTCTGCTCCCCATCCTCCACCCCAGCCACCGGGAGTGGGAGCACCGACTGCTGGCGATGGCGCCGAGTAAGCAGCTCCAGGGGTAGGGGCGCTCATCTCGCCGCCTGCAGGCGTGGGCGCGTCCAATGCGCTGGCACCAGGCGTGTAGCCCCAGTCGCCGCCGCCACTTGCACCAGGCGTCGGTGCAGTGGGGGCTGCACCCCAGGCTGGAGTCTTGCCTCCTGCTGCCCAGCTATCGCCACCACTGCCGCCGCCGTAGGCCGGTGTACGGGAGCCAGCTCCAAACGCATCGCCGTAGGCTGGAGTCTTGGCTCCAGATTGCCATGCAGGCGTACGCGATCCAGAGCCGTAGGCAGTTCGGCTACCGTCGTAGGGGTTGACAGTACGAGAACCATCTGCCCATGCGGGAGTCCTGGACCCGGTATCTTGAGCCTTCCAAGCAGGCGTTCGCCCACCAGCATGGGCAGGAGCTGGTACAAGTTAGTAACGGAACGAGGATCCATGTGATTGGTGAGTGGAACTTACTGTGAGAACCCCAGGCTGGGACACGGTCGGAGCCGCTGGCGCCCATGGGCGTTCGGGATTGCTGCCAGCCCGGTGCCCTATCCCCAGAGCGGTTGGGACCTCCGGGTGCACCACGACCTCTCCCGTTAATGTCAATCGTGGCACCAGTTGTCTTGTCCTTGAAGTTAAGGCAGTCCTTGGCCACCGTGATGGTTTTACCCTTGGTGTGCAGCTCCACACGGGCGTGGGTATCTGTCGTATCTTTGACAATTCCCAGCAGTCCCTTGTACGAGCCCTTCTTGATGATGACCGTCTGGTTAATGGCCCGGTCGCGACCGAATGTCTTGGCTGGCTGCACTGGCTTATTCTCCGACCCGTTCTTGTGGATCTTGAGCGCCGGGTTCATGGCATTCAGGTCGGGGCCAGAAGAGCTTGCCGTGACTCGTCCGCCCTTGGCCGCAATAGTGTTGACCATGTTGGCCTTGGTGACGAACACACCGGCGTTTTCGTTGCTGTCATTGGTGTGCAAGAAGAGGTAAGATCGGTGAATGTGGATAATCTTTCCTTGGCGTAGCAGCCCGGTGTACTCCTTGACCACGTCGTCAGTGCGGATTTCGGATCCCGTACGATCAGCAGCAACAGCCTGCTTCCTCTTCGGAATCTTGTTGGAGATTTGAGAGGGCATGACCTGCCGAATGTCGCCAAACTGGTCCAGCACTGCCAGCGATTCACGATCGACCTTAACGATGCAGCCGACGGTGGTGGCGTCGAGCTGGACGAGATCCTGCAGGGAGTACTGGCCAAGGGAACCTTGCCCACCAATGTCGCTTGCTTCGCGCAGATCCTTGCTGAAGACCGTCACCTCGGTGTGAGTCTGATCCGTCAAGATGGTGACGCGGTCTTCAGAGATTTTGACCACTGTGCCCACCTCATCTCGGAACTTGCTGCCACCAATGACCTTGACGTGGTCACCGATACGGAAGCGCTTGCGCAGGCCCTTGGTCGGAACCTCGATGGTCTGACCCTTGAGATCGCCCTCGGTAACAATCATTGTAACAATGTCACCTTGGACATTGGTCGCGCGTCCAACAACGCCAGCCTGCTCACCGGAATAGACCTCGATGACATCGCCCGGAACATATGCCACGAGCGTGTTGCTGTCCTTCAGACTGGCGGCCAGTGCCTTCAAGTCCAGGTTTTCCGTGCCATCTTCTGCGCCCGAAGCAAACCGAGTGACCTCTTCGAGAGAAGGGTTGACATCCGTCACAATCAGCTGCTGGATTTTAACATCCTTGACCTGGAAGCCTTGCTCAAAATCATCGCCGTTGAACGTCCAAGTATTACTCGTAGGGTTTCCAACGAGATTCCTGGGCTGCCGTTTCCTGGCTTCGACCTCGCTGAAAAGCCTCTGGGGCGGTCGGGGCCCCACGTTGCCGAAAGGTCGCTTCCGCTTGCCATCTGCAGTTGTGGAGGCCAGGGTATCGTCTCGTATGCCATAGTCAAGACGGGGGATGAAGCGAACTCTTGCCTCCAGTCCGTTCTCGGTCACATCAAGCACCTGAGCAAGATCACCGCTGTGCTTGGCGGGACGGCGGAGTCGCACCCAGGCACCCGGCTCCAGTGCAGGTGTTTTGGTGACACGTAGAAGCTCCTTTCTTTGGTTGGGCTCGATGAGAAGAAGCTTCGTTCGCGGGTACACGTTGAGCAGGCCATCGAGGGCAAGGAGAATGTCGGTCTGACGGTTCGCTTCGATGTAGATGAGACCCTTCATGACGGAGTTGGGGCCACCACGCTCAAAAGCGCTGATGATGCCAGTCTCATCCTTGGTGCCCATGCGCTCCTCGACACGCTTGAGAATGGAGAAAATGACCTCGCGCTCCTTGCCTTCCTTGCATCGTACTGCCCAGATTCCAGGGTCGTTGACGCTGGGAAGCAGCAGACGCTTGGGGATAACGGCTGAGCCACCCATGCCTCGGCCAGCGCGCCTGTTGCCATATCGCTGTCGCAGGATTTCTGCCTGCTTCTCCGCGTCCATGCTGGACTCCATTTCGCGACGTCGATCGAGCTCGCGGTGTCTGCGGTCATCCATACGGCCCGTCTCGACCAAGTCGTCGGGGTGGGCGTTGTCGATGAAGTCCCCGATTTCTTCACCGTCCTTCTCATCATCATCGCCTTCGTCCGATTCCTCTACCTCGGCTTCGATATCGAGGAAGACATTACGTTTGTCGCGACGACGTTTCCTGCGATGGTTCTTGGGTCCTGTGAGCAAGCTTGGAAGGGGTAAAAGGCTGGGCGATTCGTGTCCTCACCTGTTGCACGTCGTCCTCATCCTCGTCATCTTCATCGTCTTCATCGTCTTCGTCGTCATCACGAGCAGGCTCGTCATTCTCCTCCTCCTCATCCTCTTCGTCGTCTCTCCGACGCGCCCGCTGATCGCCCTCGTCTTCATCGTCATCATCGACAGGTCGCGATTTTCGCCTCGGGGCATGGTCTGACTCATCATCTTCAACGTCGTCGCTGCGTCGGTGCGATTGATTTCTGGAATGCCGCTCGCCGTCGGCAGGCTCGTCGTCAGAAAGGTCTGCGGGTGCAGGGTTGAAGTCATCCTCTGACTCGGAGTCATCGAATCGATCATCCCTAGAAGCCATCGCGGTGGATGCAGAGAGCCCGAGGCTTCAAAGATGTAGATTCGTTGTGAATGGCGGTGGTGTGAAAAGAATAAAGGAAAGGAATAAACATCAGGTCGCGAATCAAGCCTCCAAATGTTAAAGTAAGGTTGTAGAGCTCTGGCCCGTCGGCTAAAGGCCGGATCGGTGGCCTGCATTAGTGCTCCACTGTACCCATCCCTGCCTGGTGGTACTAATGCATAATATTGTGCACTAAGATTTGTTGCCTCCATACCACAAGAACAGGTAGGATCTGGGAAGAGTAGGTATATTTGGGGGAAATGACTTAAACCACGTAGTTCTAAGCATTGAGCCTGCTCTGATTCTTTTTTGGCCCGAACAAACTGTATTACATCTCATCGTATTGGGCGTGATCGGGGCCCACCAGACTGTTCGCTCTTTTCATCATCACATTGGGCGTGATTTGAGAATTTGGCAAGTAACCATGTCCTTCAGTCAATGATGATAAATGTCAGGAATAGACACACAAGTGCTTATTCTCTTGAGGAGGCTATTCACATCTTCTTCTCGAACGCATTGATGTTCAGCGCAGGGTGTAAATTTAGCTTGTTCGCTGGTCGAACTTGACGACCATTATAACGACTCGACAAATGTTCAAACTACCTCCCATGTGTATTTCTTTGTAAACAAGCATCATTGACATTTCGCTGTATCCGGACTGATGTTGGGATACTCATACTTTTATCCTCGCCAACCGGTTGAAGCAGCGTTCTGTGCGAGGGCCCGGCCATGCTCCAGACCTCCAGACCCTTCGATGCCCAAACCAATAACTCCAGGCTTTACACAATGCATTCAGCACTCGGCTCCGCATACCCCCGAGAAACCCGGTGCAGGATGAAGCGGAACAAGACGAGTGCACCTCCTCCACATACGTATCCATGGCCATATACTCTCTTCTACCCACCTTGTACCTCCCCTAGCCCACACGCGTGCCCCAGACACCACGCCCGGCACTCACGCCGAGCCACTCGCCATAATCACTGCTCTGGAGGTGAGGCACCCAGCCCAGGTTGCCAACCTCGTAGTCGCATTCCCAGCTGGCTACTGGGGATCGCTGGTTATCGGTCTGCGGCGCGCCGTTGATCGAGGGCGTAGCGGCGGTAGAGTTGGAGCTGAGCAGATCCCACAGGAGGACCTGGCAATCGTCGGCGCCAGAAGCAAGCATGCCACGACGGTGTGGCGACCATTCCAGGCAGTTCACGGGGCCGGTGTGCCCGCGCAGCTCGAGCAAAGCCTGGCCAGGTTGGCGCACATCGAGAATGCGGATGGTATTAGAGTCCTGGGCGAAGGTGGCTAGGAGATGGGTATCATGAGGGGATGTCGCCAGGCGCAGCAGAGGGGGTGGGTTGGACATGGTCTGTTGGGCAAGAGTAGGACTGGTGCGTTCTCCAGAGGCATCTATTCGTATTGTCAGCGTTTGGGGATCGAGGTCATACTAGGCGTTCTGGACAAACCTCGCTCCTCCTTGCCTGTGGGCTCGTAGATGATAGTAGAATGCTCGAGGCTTCGCAGATCAAACATGCGAACGCTACCGTCTTGACCGCAGCTGACAAATACATCCACGCTCTTGGCGCAGAATCGAACATCATAGACCTCCTTATCGTGGGCAATGAGCTGAGTCTTGGCCGTCAACGAAGGAATGTCCCAGATTGTGCATGTCGTATCGATGCTAGAGGTAATGATCAAGCTTGGGGACACGGTGTTCCAGTCCAGCGACGTCAGGGGGGCCGTGTGGTCGGGTGTCTTGGAGTTGGACAAGAGAGCCAAGGGGGTCAGCTTGGTAACGGAGCTGTCGCGAGTCGAGCGAGTGATGGTGTTGCCGGGATTGGCCGGCGTCTCCGAAGGGAGCGACCACAGACGCAAATGATCGCCGGAAGTGGCAAGCAAGTCGGTGGACTGCTTCTGGGACGAGGGTGGCTCCCACAGCAGACGAGTGACGGGGTACGAGTGGGTGGCTTCGGCAACCTTGGTGAACTCGAGACTGTACTTGGACGTGCCGGGAGTGTAGACCTCTGGGGGCGTAGATACGACCTGGCTCTCTAGGATTTGGATCTACCAAGGCGAAATATGTCAGCGGCAACAAGGCCAGGTACGGTGGTCAAGAAGAAAGGCACATACGAAATTGTGGCCATCCTCGAGGTAGCTGCCGACAGCGAGCTTGCCGGCGCTATTACCCTGAGGTTGCCACTTGCACCAGTCAAACGCGTAGAGGGCCCAGGGGGCCATGTAGTTGCTGGTGCCGGGCTGGGTGTTGTTGGGATCGTAGCCAGCGTCGGACATGCTCGAGTCGGCGCGAGGGCGGATGTCGGCTAGGCCGAGTGGAGTGCTGGAGATGTTGCGCTGGGAGCCGGGAGCATTGTACTTGGGAGGATCGGAGGGCGACATGTACTGAGAGGAAGAGCCACCGGGCGTAGTAGGCGTGTAGGCATGGTAGCTCGAGGAGGGAGCATCGTAGCCGGCAGCGGGGCTGGAGCGCGAGTATGAGTGAGACATGGCTAGCGATGGCCTCGAGGGCGTCTGGTAGCCCTGGGCAGAGAGCTGGTGCTGCTGCTGGTGCTGCTGCTGAGGCGATTGCGGCTGGAGGGAGGGAGGAGACTGGGGGTGTTGGGGGAGGAGAGTCTGTTGATGCTGCGACGAAGGCTGGTTGTGGTGGTGGTGGTGTTGTTGGAGTTGGTGGTGGGACCCAGGTGCCTGGGGCATGGATGGGCCTTGTATCGTGGGCAGGTTGGGCGCCGTATTGGCCGACATGACGGGAGGGCGTGCGGAGAGACCACCGGGCTGGAGCACGTTGGGCACAGAGCTGTTGCCGGTGGGCTGAAAAGATGGGCGCTGAGGCTGGGCAGCAGCAGAAGCAGAAGCAGAAGCAGAGGACGAGGAAGGCTGGTCGAGGTCGGCAGCGAGATGAGGCGCAAAGTCGCGCGGCGACATCTGCGGGTGCTGCTGCTGACTCGACAGCGGGCTCATGCCAGACATGTGCAGCTCGTCCTGGGCTTCGTAGTGCTGGTGCTGGTGCTGGTGCTGGTGCTGCCGCGACATGGCGGGCGGCGGCTGTGATTGGCTCATGGGTGCAAAAGTAGTGGGCTGGGCCGTTCCTGGAAGCAGCCACAGGGAGCCGATGCACGATGATTGCAGCCCGTAGTGGCAGATAATGATAAGTTGGGCCAGAGAGCACTGTACGATGTGAGGTAATATGGATGTCGTGCCTGTCGGTAGAGGTGAGGGTATGGAGGGGGAGGGGTTTGGAGACTGGGGGTCGCCAATGCCACCCGACTTCTCTCAGCCAGTGCCTGTCAAACCACCAGCCGTTGCGCCAAGACAGAGGAGAGTGAGCGATGGAGAGATGGAGAGATGGGGAAAAGAAAGCGGCAGGGCGCAGGATGGCGTGCAGATGCAGCGGACAAGTTACAAAGGGTCTCGGTCGGCAGATGCCAGTGCATATGTATATCTATGTATATCTAGTCATGAACAGACCGGGGATTGCACGCGCGGGCTTGTTTGCGCTTGCGTGGCAGGTTTTTCGTATTCCAGGCTCATAATTTGAGGTTTGGCCTCTGCGCTCTATGCCACAGCTGCCGAACCCTGGTCCACAGCCTTAGCAGCTTGGCGACCCAGTCACGCCAGTGTTAGGACTCCCTACTAATCTGTATCATTGCCGTGGAGAGCAGGATGCAGTCACACGCAGAGCATGAAAGAGAGTGCGCGTGCTTTTGTGGGGTTGGGCGGAATTGGGCCTTCAGTCAAGGCCATGAATTTATGTTGCACTTCGTCTATCAACAACTCCATCGTGCCAAACTGCACATGGTCATGGTACCTAGATTTCGCCGTCCAATCATGTTGCTGCTAGCTTTGCTCACCTGGCCTGGTGTACGGTGTACCTACTCTGTACTCTGTACTCTGTACTGGGTACTTTGTCCCACACCGTTTGCAGGCCGCCTATGGCGTCACTATACACCTCCATTATCTTTCCGTCCCAGCTACTAAATCTGCCTGCTCTAGAAGCACATGCCAATCTTCGACTGTCCTCGTGAGCAGCCCATCCTCGTCCTACCTCATCCATCTGCCTGCCCGTCCTCACTTCAGCCTCCGATCTACATAATAGGTAGTAGGATATTGTAATGTAACCGCTTCCACGCCCAGACCAACTTGTCCATTGCGCCATGGCATCGCCCGTATCGCTTCTCGACCGCCTTGGGAGCCCTCGAGCCTCCCTCCACATGCTGCCCTTCCGCCCGTCCTCGGGACCGTCCGACAACGAATATCCGCTTGACGAACTTGACCCTCGACCTGAGGATGCATTACTGGAAGAGCATGAGCCGCGCGCTCGCCTCAGGAAAGCGAACGCGACTGCCACACCCCGTCAGCAATCCCCAGCATCGTGGAACGATGGCATCAGCTCTGCCGGCTCCTCTTCCAAGCTGCCCTCACACAAGATGAAGTCGAAGCCTATGTTCGCCGGCCCTCCGCCTCCCATCAGCAAGTCGATGGTCATGAGCAGGCCATCGAAATCGTCGAGTCCGTACCATCAAGGGAACAGCCCCCAGGACCGCGCGTCTTCGGGGAGCCGAGCTGGCCTCGTTCGCATCGGAGGAGATGTATTTGATCGCCGCGACGAGATACCAGCCCGCAGCTCCGACTCAATATGGCGAGGCTTGAGGCGTCAGGAGAGGGCTTTGGAGCAGGAGGTTCAGCAGCTGCTCGACCTCCAAGCAACTGGACTCGTCGCTGGCAGCCAAATGCCGGGCTCCGACCTTGACAGCGAGGTAGATGGCCACAGCGACGCCGGAAGTAGTACACCGACCGGTACATTCTACTCAACAGCCACATCCAAGTCGCGCATGCTCAACTCTCTGTACGTTCCCACACGATCTACCGCCGAGGGCAACGTTATACCCGTGCGTCAGCCGGCCAAGAATAGGCCTATGGGCTTGCGTTCAGCGCGTGCTGGTCTCAAGGACTCGCTGGATGCTCTGGCGGAGCTCAAGCAGGAGGAAGACGCTCATGTAGATGCGGCCCTTGCCCAGCGCAAGAAAGCCTTGGTCCACATCAGTCGGCTCAGTAGCAGAAAAGACCGGATTGATAATGAGCTTCACATTCTCCAAGATGATGAGGAAGAGCCACTCGGGCGGGAGCTCCGCGAGTTGGATTCAAAGTACGCATCCATCACGGAGGAGATCCGTGCGATGGAGGAGAAGCTCGTGGGCATGCGCAACCAGCGACGCTGGCTGAAGGAAAAGATGAGCGACGTCAAGAACAAGCGAGAGGCAGGTCTCAGTGGCTACCGAGGCGCATTGAAGGACGTAGAATCGGAGGTTTCGGCATTGCTGAGACGGCCGCCTATACAACCATTGGACCCCGAGATGCTGTCCCAGGGTAAGGACACCCAAAATGATGGGTCATTGGGAGGCATGGATTTCCTACGGCTGATTCCGGAGCGCCGAACTCTGGACATGGCCAAATCATGGTGGGAAGATGAAGTATCGATCCTGGAACGGAGAAAATCACAGATCGGCCAAGATAGACAAGCGCTGGAAGAAGGCAGCGCCGTGTGGCAAGAGGTGGTCAAGCTGGTGACAAACTTCGAGACCAATCTCCGTGTGCAGATGAAGAATGGAGGCGCTGCAACGGAATCTGCCAAGGGCAAGGACAAGATGCCCTCTCCAGAGGAAATGATTCAGGATCAGCTCAGGCAGATGGACACAGTTGTGGAAGAACTGGAGAGGCATATGCAGCTGGCCGAGAGCAAGCACTGGAACCTCCTAATATGCGCTATTGGGGCAGAGCTCGAGGCCTTTCAAGAAGCGCGATCCATGCTGCGAAATGTAGTCATGACAGCCGGGGCAGGAGACGAGGAGCTACAGCCGCCAACCACATCTCAGCCGGGTAGCAAGCCCGGAGACGATCGGCATGCGCAGGACGAGAGCGACAACGAGGTCCCACCCGACTTGCTAGTCTCCCACTACGAGGAGCGCAGGCGGGGGAGTTCCTTGAGTTCTGAGCCCTCCGACGCCTCACGGCCAACCGTGGATAGAAGCGACAGCGAGAATGAGGTACCGCCCGAGTTTCTCGCCGGGAGTTAACCAAGTGTTGGACGAAACATGTGGTCGATGTAATAGCGTTTGTGCTGATGTATTCATACCCGTCTTGAATAGTTGGTTTAATCCTGATGATATTGTATCACGATAATTGTTTCGCTGCAATCAGCCTCCCCCATGCCCGTGGGTTCGGGAACAAATCGAGTGGAACTTCCCATACCGCAAGGTCTTAGCAGCAGCATCGATTGAATTGTGTTGTTGATCATATTGCTCAAATTTGCTTCTACCAAATACTTAAATCCATATAGTGCGCGCATTCATGCGTCTTGCGGTCATCCTTGAGTGGTTCGATATAGATATTTCGGACATCAGGTCCAAGGGTTTCAGCTACAAGGAGGACAGCATCGCCATGCTCCTGCAGCGCCGTAAAATATGATTTGCAAAAATAACATCCCGTAACGCCTCGTCGAATATGTCACTCCATACAACACTGGTCGTCGTCGCTTTCCTGGTCAGGGGGGGGCGGGCGGCACACTGGGAGGGAGTATCGTCGGAGAGCAGCTAGTTCCAGCTTTCATGGTATAATCGAGGAGAGATCGGATCGGTGCACGCGAGGTTGTCCATGTCGTCCGTTTAACGGGTGCGTTCGAAGAAGCCGCTCGAGCCTGCGATGGCTACCGACTGGTCCATTACCCACTCGCCCACGCCGAGGTACTTGTTAATCCATTTGGAGAGCTCCTGGTTCTCGCCAGCCACCTTTTCCGTCCTGAACCTGCGCGCTATGTCAGGAGAAACGAAGAGCGGACGAATGGTGGTATTATAGGGGTCACTTACGTGAGGCCGGTTGACCGCTTCATTCCGGCAAGGAATGCCGAGACTGCATAGTAGAGGGGGTTAGGGAGACGGCACTGTGGCAGTCAAGCGAGAAGAGCGACGTACAGATGACGGCATCAAAGGCGTAATGCGTGAGGCGTCCAACCTTTGACCAGAGTCCAAACGTCAGCAGGTTGAGGAACTGAAGTCTGCTTTAGAAGCGCTAGACGAAGGGCAACAGCTCGGAAGAAGGGGCTGGCACATACCACCATCGTGAAGGTAGAAGCTCGTGCGTTGGTGTGGTTGGTTGTATTTGGAGAAGGAAGTCTGGCCCAGAGGCGGTGGTTCGAGTGAGTGTATGTACGGGCGGCGGAAATGCTGGATTGATGATCTCGTTATCGGATGGCTACGGAGTATGTGTATGGCGGTCGTCATGCGCCAAACGGGGATCACGGGCACGGGCGTGAGGCCGTCGCATGATGACCCACGGGAGCGTTGCGCGGTTGGCGTGGACACGTGATACGATACTCCATGATTAGGTAAGGCTATATCTTGGAGTTGCAAGCCGGCCTACCCTAGAAACCTAGAAAGTCAATGCCAGAGCCGAAGTCTGCATTTAGTACCTTGAGCATAGCGCACATGTCGAGAGATGTAGGTCTTGTCATGCAGTCACCGCCCCGGATCTCTTGACCCGGCACAGGGGAGCCAGGTGAGCAGAAGATTCGGAAATTCGGGGAACGGAGCGGCACTATGTACAATACAGCACCACGCTCGGCGTGTTTGGACCCTGTCACGGCGCGCTGACTGGCAGACAGTCCTCTACAAAAAGGGCACGGGCGGCTGCAGAAAGAAGCAAGTGGGCGGGAGTCATGAAATGCCTCAAACACGACCAGGCTCTGGATGCTAGGTAGGTAGTAAACGAATTGCCTCAAATCTTAGGATGGGAGGGGGGGGGGACAAGCAAGGGAGCTAAGAAAAGGCGGCTAAGGCGTCATGGAGAATCTGTGAAAAGGCCGCTGCGGCTACCAGAAGAGGGGATTTATCTAGGGACTCGTCATGGTGTCGAGAAAGACAGCGAGGGTGTCTCAGATGATGTGTTGCAGGTTTGTTTTATTGAGGACGAGTCGGAGGATAGCGAGGCGGCCACACGCACAAGACAGAGGCTGGGATTGGTCTTGGGCAGGTTGAGTGACACGAGATACAGCAGGCGTGGCATGTAAGCAGGCCGTCAATTGTCTCGCCGCCTTGGTCCCCTGTCGTTGGTTGCGACCAGGGCTTCTCTTGAAGTCTGTCAGTCTGCTGTCCTCCTGTCCAGGTGTGGAAATGCATGGTGGTGGTTGAGTTGACCTCAGCTTTCGGGTGAGCATGCCGTCTACTCCAGGCGCCGGAGTTACTGGTACCAGGGGGAGGAGGGGGTGGTCGCGGGGCGAAGCCAGTACAAGGTACGGCGAGTTTTTAGCTCCTAGGTGGGTGGTGGTGAGCTCGCCCCTCCTGCCCTGGTTTTGGTGGCGGGGCACCAACAGTTTGAGAACCCCTCCCTCCACTTGACCACTTGATGGCCTCTACCTTATCCTCACCCTCTCGGTTTTTTTTTTCATTATCCAGGTTAGATAAGTATTTTTCTGGCCGAAGTGATGGATTCGTATGGAATCCGGCTGTAGTATACCATAGAAGCATTGGGCTTGTGCGGGCTGTATGGATCTGTGACGGAGCTGTGATGGGTGCGTGCTATCTTCCCCCCATCTTGTCGTCATCTGCTTGTATCAACATATGTCGGTACATATGTAATGGCAACGACAAACAAAGACCCTGGGACACCCCACGCACTGCCCGGCTCTGCTGGTAGGACCGAGAGCAGCGAGGCTCTAGCGTGCCTTCGTCCCTCCCAGCCATTGGTAATTGGGGACTTTGACACCAGCAAAACAAAATAGAAGCACTCCATCCACCCATCCAGACTGCAAGAGCTTGAGCGGGCACAAAGTGGCCCTCTATCGCCGCCCCCACCGCCACTCTTATTTCACGCCCACGCCCCCCCCCCCCTCCATTGTTTTTTTCTACCTCAAACTGTCTGTCAGTGTCAACGTTCGCCTTGATTCTTGTCCGGAGTTTCTGACGAGCAACGTGACAGACAAATCAATCCTGTTTGAGCCTGTGAGTGAGCATGGCTGGCTGGCTGCTTGGCCCTTTCTTTGCCCTGTCCTCCTCGTCTTGATTGTGTGGCTGTCTGACTGTTGAGCTTCCCATCGTCCAGCTTCCGCCTCGGCCACCGTCGTTATCGCGCCGTCACCGCACCTAAACGAGACAGTAGGTACTCAGAAAACCTCCCGACCTCAACACAAAACAATTGCCCACACAGCTAAATCTGAAGACAAGAGCTCCGTTTCGATCTACCCGCCCTACCCTCCCTACCCTCCCTGCTCAGGCTGCCTGGACCAGCCCGACAGGACCCCGCCCCAGCTTACCTTAGCTCTCTCGACCTGACTGGCTGGTTTCTCACCTCACCACCTTACCTCAGGTTTACCATCCCACCTTTGGCTATCCTTTTTCTGTTGCCCTCCCACCTCCTTCCAGCCCGTCCTTCTTCCTTCCTTCCTCTCTTCCTTCTTCTCTTCCTCCTTCTCCCATCATCAATCCACCCACCACCTTGGCCTTTTCCTCCCCCTCCGCAGTCGTCCCATCTCTCAAAGCCATACCCAACAACTTCAACTCTAGTCCCTTATCGCCACCGCTGACCCCGCCACCATGGCACAGGAAAAGAGCACCATGGCTGTCACTGCCCAGGAGCACCTCGAAGTCGGCGGCCGGATCGCCTGGCTCGCTTCCCTCAACACCGACTACACCCCCGAGCGCAACTACCGCCGCTCTTCCATCATCTGCACAATTGGCCCCAAGACCAACTCCCCCGAGGCCATCAACAAGCTGCGCGATGCCGGTCTCAACGTCGTCCGCATGAACTTCTCCCACGGCTCCTACGAGTACCACCAGTCCGTTATTGACAATGCCCGTGCCGCCGTTGCCTCCCACCCGGGCCGTCCCGTTGCCATTGCTCTCGACACCAAGGGCCCCGAGATCCGTACCGGAAACACCAGGAACGACGAGGATATCCCCATCTCCGCCGGCAAGATCATGAACTTCACCACGGATGAGCAGTACGCCACCAGCTGCGACACCGAGAACATGTAAGACGCCCCCCCATGCATCTACCCATAACAGACTGCTAATCCCGCCCCAGGTATGTTGACTACAAGAACATCACCAAGGTCATTTCTCCTGGCAAGATCATCTACGTCGATGACGGTGTTCTGGCCTTTGACGTCCTGAGCATCAAGGACGAGAAGACCATCGAAGTGCGTGCCCGCAACAACGGCTTCATCTCCTCCCGCAAGGGTGTCAACCTGCCCAACACCGACGTCGACCTGCCTGCTCTGTCCGAGAAGGATAAGAACGACCTCAAGTTTGGTGTCAAGAATGGCGTCGACATGGTCTTCGCCTCATTTATCCGCCGTGCTGAGGACATCCACGACATCCGTGATGTTCTCGGCGAGGAGGGCAAGAACATCCAGATCATTGCCAAGATCGAGAACCGACAGGGTCTTAACAACTTCAAGGAGATTCTCGAGGCCACTGACGGTGTCATGGTCGCCCGTGGTGATCTCGGCATCGAGATTCCCGCCGCCGAGGTCTTCGCCGCCCAGAAGAAGCTCATCGCCATGTGCAACGTCGCTGGCAAGCCCGTCATCTGTGCCACCCAGATGCTCGAGTCCATGATCAAGAACCCCCGTCCTACCCGTGCCGAGATCAGCGACGTCGGAAACGCCATCACCGACGGTGCCGACTGCGTCATGCTTTCTGGTGAGACCGCCAAGGGCAGCTACCCTGCCGAGTCCGTCCGCGAGATGCACCAGGCCTGTCTCCAGGCTGAGAACTCCATCCCCTACGTCTCCCACTTCGAGGAGCTCTGCACTCTCGTCAAGCGCCCTGTCCGCGCCGTCGAGTCTTGCGCCATGGCTGCCGTCCGTGCCTCCCTCGACCTCGGTGCTGGTGCCATCATCGTCCTCTCCACCTCTGGAGAGTCCGCTCGCCTCCTCTCCAAGTACCGCCCCGTGTGCCCCATCCTCATGGTCACCCGAAACGCCACCACTTCCCGCTACGGCCATCTGTACCGTGGCGTCTACCCCTTCCTGTTCCCCGAGGCCAAGCCCGACTTTAACAAGGTCAACTGGCAGGAGGATGTTGACAGGCGCATCAAGTGGGCCGTCAACCATGCTATTGAGCTCGGTGTCCTGACCCCTGGCGACACTGTCGTCGTCGTCCAGGGCTGGAAGGGTGGTATGGGCAACACCAACACTCTCCGCATCGTTCAGGCCGACCCTGAGCACCTGGGCATCGGCCAGGACCAGGAGATGAGCGGTTAAGGTGGCGGATACCCTGCTGAAGTAGGGTGCGGCAAGCCGCGTGCATGATGATTTCCCTTAATAGAGGTGCCTCTTACGGGTCCTGGTAAAATAAGCCAAGGCTAGATAGAACAAGAGGCGGAGCGGGACAGTCGAAATAAAGTCAAATAAATCACGATATAATGCTTCACGTCGCAGCCACCTGTGGCTCGGCCGCTCGGCCAGTCGGCTACCCTGTACGCAAAGGCAGCCTGACGATGGCCTCGTTGTTGTTCTTCTCTACTGTTTACGACTGCATTGGTTGCCGGGGCACTAGGCACCACCTCTACTGTTTATTTGCTCTACTGCTTACACCCCACACTGCACACTCTTTTCCTCATCATCATAATATGCTTCACAATCCACTGGTGGTGTTTGTCATTGTGATTATAAGCTCACCGCATCCACCACACTTGTCAAACCTGTCAAACAGCATCCCATTATAATACTCTCCCATGGGTTCAACTTTGAACAATTTTGTAGAAGAATAAACTACGCCATGTATAGTGAGGGTAGGCATAATAGCGAGCTCCAAGTGTGCCTGTGCTTAGCCGTCATGATGCCAGTTTCGATAGTCAACAGAACAGCCAGGAAATAATGCCATGACATTCTTAGAGATACGGTTCGGATCCCGGGAAGTTTGCTCTGGTAACGCCCATGCTGAATTAGATTGATACAGACAATATGTACAAAGATCTATCTGCATCAGGCAAGACGGCCATGTTTGGTGAATATATACGTGAATGTCTATCAGCTGACATGTCCAAGCTCAATGGGTCCGCGCCGCCATACGAGTCTTGACCCGTACGCATGCCTCGCCTTGACTTGCTTACTCCCTATATGAGGGACAGCCAGCGCAGAGGGGCGCGTTTGAGAACCGAGCCGATGCTTAGCAGACCAGAGGGCGGCCACCGGGAGAGGTGTAGCTGGTGGGGACGGGCCAGTAGATGTTGATAAGCAGGCCGGGGTCGGTGGGGGAGTAGGCACCGGGGAAGGCCATGAGGGAGGGGTTAGCGGTGCCAGAGCCGCCCGAGACGCGGACCTGGGCGCAGGAGATGTAGAGCTGGGCACCGTTGCGGGCGCTGGCGCTGTGCAGGCCGATGTGCTCGAAGCGGACGAGGTACTCGCCGTTAGCAATGCAGCGAGGCACCGTGATGGAGACGGTAGACTGGCCTATACGCTTGTCAGCACAGGGGAAAGGAAGGGCAGCTGGGGCAGTGAAAACGTACCATCAGAGGGCCAGTTGAGGCCGTTGCTGGTGATGGTGGGGGCATCGCTGTAGACCTTGAACCAGACGTTGCCCTTGCCGTCAAAGTTGAGGACGTTGCCGGTGGGAGCCCTGGCCATGTAGACGTTGACGGGACCCGGGTGGTAGATGTTGGGGGCGATACCGAAGGTGAGGGTGCCGCCGGCGGTGACATCGAGGACGGTGGCGCCCTGGCTGCCTGACTGGAGCTCGTAGCAGGTCATGGCCTGGGATGTGACGTCCTCGACGGGGCCGTTGGACTGGAAGTTGGCGGTGCGGCGGACCGACTGCCAGTCACTGCGGCTGACACCGTTGGCAGACACACGGGGGATGGTGTCTTTAGAATGTTAGTCCGTATCATGACGCTCTCGAAGACGAAGGGAGGCGGCGGAGAGGACTTACAGTGGGCCTGGGCAACGGAGCCCAGGAGGGCGAGGGCGTAGGCGAACTTCATAGTGACTGATGGACGGGTGCTGGAGAGCTATGTACAGTCCAAGACAAGAGATGATAGACAGGAGAAGATGCAGATCCAAGTGGAAACATCAAGTAGCCTCAACACGGCGATCATCCTATTTATACTTGGTTCTGGCTTCAACCCCACGCCCATACTTACTGGCCTGAGGGCAAGGGGAGGAAGAGCGGGGAGGGGCTTATTCCATCTTGATCACGGACATGTTTCTTCTTCTTCTCGATTCACCCGGGTCCTCCGACGATAAACGCACAACGACGACACGGCAGTGTAGCCTGGCAGGCATACCAGGCCGCCATAGGTGCCTCCCCCCTTGTTGAAAAGTGCCGAGCCACGAGGGACGGGCGGGTAAATGGACTGGCAAAAGGCAAAAGGAGTAGATGGCATGGCCTCGAGGACGGCAACGTTGGAGTAGATGCGGGTACCACCCGCCCGGTCCCGGCCCAAGATGCCGATGGGGAGGGAGTAGGCACAGACTGTGGCCTACATAGATGCTGGGCATCAGTCTTGGGGGTGGGAGGACGACGCGGCGCACCTGATCTTGGCATGTGGTAGATTGCCACTGCGCAAGGAAACCATGGTTTAGGTGCCGTCACGACGTGTCTGACTTCTCGGAAAGAGGTCTTGCGGAGTGTTGAGCCCCGAGAAATTGGCTTGGGAGGCTGGTCTTGGCTCGGAGGCCGGCGCCGTCGTCCAAGTTGGGCAACTCAGCTATTACCCGTGGCCACTTTTGTCTCCTCGTCTTGGGGGTTTTGCTTTCTTTCCTTGCCTTTGAAAGATGGGCATGGGGGCCCGCTGGGCATGGCATGTATGTATGCGCATTCTTATTTTATTTTCCGATGGTCAGGATCTGCAGGTTATGGCGCGCGATGCAGGGGGAGGTTCGCGATGCTGTTTGTTTGGTGGCGGGAGAGAACATCGATGGTGTTTTGGAGAGAAATAAAGTTGCTGGCTAGAATTTTGTACAATGTGAAAGAGAGGATAGTGCATTAGTAGTACCTGGAGGTAGTAGGCAGGTAGGTGCTGTGCGAGCTTGGAGCCTGTGGGCAGCATGCAAAGGCAGGTAGGTGCCTACTACAGGTAGTAGGCAGGCGTAACGACTGGCAAATTTACTTGGTTTCTTTTACTTTTGTTCCCTTCTCAGAGGTCTAGTGGTTTACCGGTTGTCCCTCTCAAACCTTGGTCTTTTCTTGCATGAAACGACTTCTTATATCGGACAACATATCGACACTTCCTTCTCTTCCCATCCCATCACCGAAAAACACACCATTTTCGAAGCATAGCAGTAACAACTACTTGATCATTCTACTCACCTTCTCTACCATTAACCTACTGCACCATCGCCTTCGCGTTAAAACGACATATAATGTGCCACGAACCACGACACGTCTATGCCTGTGGCTGCGAGGTTCCCTTCGGGGACATCGAGCCGTGCTCCGACGCCGCCATGGACGAAGAGTACTGCGGCATCATCGACCGCCATGCCGCAAGGTCCCACCTTTACGCATTCATGTGCGTGTTCCACCTTGCGGGTTCCTCCCTGGAGCTTTTCATCAATAGCGGACGTGAGAAGAGCCGGCTCAACACCCGGGAGCGCATGCTCATCTTTCTCGATAACATGGCCCTGGATAACGACGGCGCGGATGGTAAGGACGACGAGCTGCCCCTTTCTCCCGCCGAATCCTGGGAAGCTGCTATAGTGGACAGCGACGATGAAAAAGACGAGCAGAGGTACGAGAACCCACACGAACGATACGATATCGGAGGGAGGTGTGGACTGACTTGGCAACATAGCTGCGAGACCACCCCGGAGCAGTCGTGGGTGGACTCGGACTCAGATGCCAACTCAGACGCTGTCGTTGACTACTACGCAGACGTCGAGACTTCGCAGGCGCCCGACGTATGGGTCGACGACATTGACAAGGAGAATGAGCGACCCGATTTCAAGATTCGCTACAACAACGAAACCCAGACGTTTTACGTCAAGAACGAGCCAGGATCTGAGGAGTGGTGAGGATGGTTTGGACGACGGCCAACAAAGCCGAGTTTGAGGGCTGTTCCCAGCTTAACCTTTGTTTCTCTCTACACTTTCATTGGGCGCTGTACTGTTTACAGAGTATTAGATGAGGCTGGCTGCTTTATGAAATGTTTCCACCTTGGCGCAGGAACATGAGGGAAAACGGAGGGGATTTGGACAAAAGATCACGATACCCAGGGCAGCTGGAATGTCCTACATAGCGTACAACAGCGATGGTCCGGTTCTACTATGACGCAATAGCATGCAGCGATACCTTGATTAGATGAATTGATATATTCAGCGACAAACCAGGCTGTCTGCTGATTTGATGCAACGTTGTCCGTCATACCGCGTGGCAGCAGCAGCCCACCTGGGGAACCTGGGTGGACCCTCGTTGACAGTAGATTTATGTCCCGTAGATATAATTACCCATGTGTTCAATGGAGTAGAGTAGGTAAGCACTCTTGAAAACGCGTTCGGCGTCGTGACGAACTGTGAAGCCGTCCTTGGAGAAATGGCACGAATCGTTGGGCAGGTGAAGGCGAGCTGCCCATATATTCCAAACCCGTCACTAGGTTGTTCTGATAATATTCAGCGAACAGAGAGACCATCAAAGACTATTCCCGCACAGCCTCACATGTTTATTGGGAGGACAGAAGAAAGGTATTGTTTCATGCGCCGCGACATGAAGTTGTAGTCAAATGTTATGCCTACCCTATAGGAGTGTCACTGAGCAAACAGGGTGCAGGCTTCAAGAGGCAGGACAGGTAGTGTTTTAGTTCTACCGAAACAAGACCTCTTATTATAACAATGCATAGAGCTAACACGCATTGGAAAATCGGTCTCTGCGAAACGAAGAAGGAGGACCTTGCAGCCGAAACTACGCGCTGAGTTTCAACTTTTCTTTGTTGAAGGCGAAGCTATTGACGCACCACGGGCAAAAAAAAAAAAAAAAAAAAAGAAAGAAAGGAAAAAAAAAGAGGAAAAACCAGAATATCCGCTTAATAGCACTCTGTAGGAGCAGTATCTAAAAAGCCAAGAGAACACCTCCCGTCAGCCAAGGAGATTTGCTACATGATCGGCACTCGTCCGGATGTGTTCACGGCCGAACTCGAGGTCACCAAACTGATCACAGCTAGATTCGACCGCGTTTCTAAAACAAGAATCACGGGCCTGACTAGGGTGCGCGAACTGTCGGCCAGAGCGATGTCTCTGGGGGCGGTACCACGGTTGGCAACCGTAGGTGCCTCCTTCTAGAAGTACTGCCACTCATGGCTGAAGGATCAAGCCCTTGCAGGACCTATTGATACCGCATGCGGGAAGCATGCAGCACCAGGGGACGGAACCTCGGCGTACACGACGGGATTCCACCCGTTGCGTGGAGTTATTCCGCGCTGAGAGATATTTCGTAAGATGGGATTCCAGGCTAATACCTGACAGCGAATCCGCAGATTGTTAGAAGACACGGATGAGCTGCGTAACTGACCAGGGGATGGCTATTTTGGTTACTAGGTACCGCCGGGGGCCATGCTGCGAGGTCTGGTCTCAAGCCAGGTATGATTCATGATTCATAGCTACAAACATGATGAGTTGTGACTTGTAGCCAGGTGCGTCATGTCACCGATAGATATGCCTGTAGTCTGGGATGAGGGTGACCGGGTGTCCTACTCAATTAATCTCGATACCTACGAGGGCGAGCTTCTCTCGTGCCTCGGTCGTCTCCTTGGTCAGAACGCGCGTCCGGTCGCAAAGAGCCCTGCTTTGCGCAATCAAAGGGCCGAGATGATCCACGTCGCCTTGGATACTGGTAAGCTGAGCGACGAAGCTGTCTGCCCCGGCTATCAGCTTCAGATACATCTCACTGATCATGGACAGCAGTATCGTGGCGGCTGCGGCCTTGGGCGCGACAAAGGAGCCTATGCGGACCTCGGGCGTGTTGAAGGTCGGGTCGTAGCCATGCGGGATGAGCGGAGCGACGGTCTTGGTGCAGGTGCGGCAGGAGTCTAGAAGGCGGCACAGGCAGTCGAGGACACGCTTGTGACATGCAATGAGGAGATGGAGCAGCGCATCGTCGACGACGTGGACTTGATTGTCTGTGTCTGTGTCTGTGTCTGGGCGCTGAGCAGCGGGCAGGGCAAGGCGCAAGACGTCTGGATAGACAATAATGAGATGCTGCGTGTGAAGGAGGATGGCCTCGACATTGTTTCTGATATCAACCTTGGCGTTGAGCTCCTCGATGTACCGAATTACCTGATCCACGGGCATGTCGTCGGGGATGCCGAGCTGGTGGAGGGTGGGTAGACTTCGAAGGACGCGGTCCAGGGCCAGCATGATGCCGGTGAGCTTAGCAATGGCGGATTCATCGCCGGGGCCAGGATCGGCAGTGCGGGCGAAGAAGGCCGAGGCAGGGCCATCGGAGAGATTCAGGGCGTCGGGGGAAGCAGACGGGGTAAAGACGGCAAAATCGCCGTATGGAGGGCAGGCAACGGGATCCCAGGCCAGCAGGGGATCCCCCAACGGTAGTGAGGAAGGGAGCGCTGTCGTTGGCAGGACGGAGACGGGTGTCAGCGCGTCGCCAGCAGCGGCAACGGCAACGGCAACGGCAGCGGCAGCATCGTGGCGGCGGAAGGGCCTCGAGGCGCGCGAGGGAGGACTGAAGAGGCAGGGCACACGGGCTCTCGAGCAGCGGGCGCACTCGGCGGATCCGGCAGGTCTGGGACACCGGAGCTTCTTGCTGTGGCAGCGGTCGCAGGCCTGGCGGAGGTCGGCAGACATGTAATTAAACGATTGACAAGATTGCACGGAGGACTCCGCAGGAGGAAGCCGTGAGATGCCGTGAGGAGAGAGGATGTTGTGGGAGAGGTTGGGGAGGGCATGTAGGGTAACCTGGAGATCCGAGCGACAAGTGTGGAGAGAATCGATAAGAAAAGTGGTACCTTGGTTTTGTGACAATTTGGCAAACCCTGGGTACGACACAGCAAGTTCAGTAGTCGGCCAAGATGCATGGCAAATTCTTGTCTTCTCCCTCTTCCTTTGCTCCCCGGAAAAATGTCAAACATACATGCTTGTCCGGCTGGTGGCTCCCGGCAGCAAGGCGAGGCCATCTTGCAGGGGGTGAGACGCGAAACAATCAAAAGAAAACAACATACAACGGAAGACAGGCGTGGTCTGTGACGGACGGCGACGATCGTCTGAACCTGTGGATCCTTCCGGCGACGATGGCTTCAAATCTGCCCAGGACACGGACGGCGCGGCGCTGATTGCTGGATGGGCGAGATCCGAGCCGAGGTGTGCTACGGCTTATCACCGGATTTTCCCTCGTTTTTGCCTTTTTTTCTTCTTCCTCTGCGATGCCAATCCTGCCTGGCTGTCCGTGCCACGACGGTGTTGCGGGCGCAAGCAGAACAAGGCCCCCCCTCCCCAGGAGACAAGGAAGCGGGCTGGGCGGCGCTGTGCCGCCATCTGCGTTTGTCGGTCGTCCATCTCTTTGAGCACCGCATCGGCTACGGATTACGCCGTGCTTGTCTTCTCTGCACACATCCATAGATACATGGACATGACAGTCTGGATGGCGGGTTGGGGGCTGCGGCATGAATTGCGGCACAAGAGGGAGGATATCGGCACATGATCAGCATCATCATCATCATCATCCCAACCGAACAAGACTGCGACCAAAGACCCTGGCCTGGCCCCGGTTTTGTTGCGCCCGCTGGCGGGGACCCATCCCCCATCGCATCCCATCCACGCTTTTTCCTCTCTGAATTGTATGTGAAGCAAAGCCCAAAGAGTGGAGTGGGAATCGGACAACCACGACCACGACCAACAACCAACAACAACCTGGTTGTTATAATTAGACCCTTTTTTCGACATACATGCCGGCGGGCGTCGTCGTGGCGTGGCCGAGGCCCAGCCAAATACAATCAATGCGTGACATGACTGAGGGTACTTGAGGGCAGAGAGGGGAATTGACAGCTGGCAAGCCACCGCGGCCATGTTCTGCATCAGCAGCAGCTTCGCTTCCAATCCGTCGAATCGTAGTAGATTGGCCGACACACACCATTTGCTTTAGCCGCTCCGCTCGCTTCATGATCCCTCGCTTGTGCCACCCCTCACTCTCGCACTCTCACTCTTCACCTACATGCATACAGAAGTACTCTGCGCTCACCTGGCTTGATCTTGTCAGACCCCAGGCGGGACGGGATCTGGTGATCCTTTCTCCTCGCCTCGCACCTCCCTGCCTGATGGATTGATGGATTGCAATACTCCAGTACCAGAGTTGCCATCCCCTTGTCCTTCTTCCTTGCTAGTTCCCGCCGGCTCCTCTTTTCCATCTTGATCATCATCCCATTTCATCTCCTCCTCTCTGCCCAAAGCGTCAGTCTCGTTGCTTCCTTCTTTTCTGTCCCTGTCGTGTAATAGATAGCACGTATATACACACACACATACCTACATACATACATACACACATACATACACACACCTCCTCTCGCCGACGTCAACACTCGCCTCCCGCCGCATTTACCCGTGGCGGTCAATTACCATCTATCTGCATCATCCATCCCATTGACAACTCATCATCCATTATTGCCTTGGCCTTATCCATACCCATATACGCACGCATACACACCGCTGCAACCACCCGGCTCTCTGCATGCCGCTTCTGCGCCGCTCGACGTCGTGCCACTTGACTTGATGAATCCGCCCTTCTCGTTGGGCGCCACCAACCACCGCAGCGGGCGCTTCCATCACGCCTAGATTGCGAACCTCGTCCCGTGTCTCACATTCATCTACAGCCATCTCCAACCATCTCCTGCACCGCCTTTTTCTCTCGCCCTCGCCCTCCCTCCGCATCGGCCTGGCTTGCTCCTCTTTAGCCCCGACCTCAGGCCCCGATGCTCCGGGAGCTCGACGACACTCCCGCCCGTCCGTCCTTTCTGATCGTCTTTCAGCCCCGTCAGCACCTTGACTAGGGAGCGAGCCTCATTCGTCTAACAACCGAGCTCTGTGCTTTTTTGTTTGTCTCATACCGTCCAATCAGCTCCCCCGCTGCCCATTCAGCTGAGGTCGAGGCGAAGCGCATTACCCATCTATTCAGCCATCTGGCGAGCCGCCCTGCGCCAAGGCCCAATTCCTATCTGGCAACATCATTCTTTCTACCGCCCTTGTTTCCCTCTCCTCTGTACTTCTCGCGTCCGGAATTCTACCGCCATGGAACCTGCCACCGTCATTGGCCTTGTGACGGCCCTGGTAGAGACCTACTCGGATGGCTTCGACGATTACACGACATGGAAGTCCAGACGAACCCATTCCAACCACTACAAGGGCCGCGGCGGCGTCATGCCCTTTTGCGCCTTGTCGACGTCGCTAGCAGTCTCGGGTCCCCAGATCAAGGAAACGTACGATAGGGCTGTGGCAGAAGCCGGCACCGACTTCTCCACCGGCGACCGTGAGTCTATATGCCTTCTCCCACCAAGCGAGGGATCGTTGTAATTGACGAATCTGCCACTGTAGCTTATTGCCGGAGCTTGCTATGGGGCCAGCTCAACCTACTAAGTCACTGCGTCGCCAACCTGCACCGTGCCGCCGCGTCCACGAGCGCCCAGGTCGACCTGGCACAAGCAATCCAGGTCAGCGAGGCCGTGCGGCAGTCCAGCCTCCTGGCCCTCGTGGACCTGTACCAGCGCATCGCCAGGACACGCTCCATAGCCAAGACGCTGACCATGCCCATGCCACGCGTGCGAGCTCACCACCGCTGGCGCATGGCCCCTCGCTCTGTGGCTGCCGAGGACAAAGGTAACAGCAAGCATCAGAACAGCATAGCCAAGGATGCCGTGGTTGAGGTCACCGAGCCCAGGATAGTCCATGACGAGGAAGAGGCCGACGACGACGATGACAGCGATGATACTTACGAGGACGACGACCAAACCACCGCCATGACCGACTACAGCGGCCCTCTGCTCTTCCAATCCGAGCCGCCCTCGCCGCCGCCCACGCCCAAGGCCCCAGAGGACACCACCGAGGTGTTTGCCACCATCCTGCGGCCCAACAACTCCGTCTTTGCCCTCTTCTGCCCCGAGGCCATGGGCCTGCAGGTCAACCTCAAGCGGACCTTGCCCACCGCCTCGACGTGCTCCTGCGGCTACCGCTGGCAGCCGCGAAGCTCGGACAAGCGCGCCTCGATGCTGCTGCTCAAGGAGGGCTTCAAGCTGACGGAGCGGTTCCTCGCCAAGTCGCACCTCGGCCCCAACATGTACGGGTGCGTGCTCTGCACGTCTCGCGGCCGCAGCGAGAGGTACACGGGGACCGATCACCTGAAGGAGCACATCAATGCGAGCCACACCAAGTGGCAGCTCCTGCACGATGCCGATTGCCGAGCGGGATAGATTCCCATCTTCAACAATGAGTGGAAGCATATTATAAGCCATGCCCCATTTTCTACAACACCTCAATACTTGCTCCTCACAGCTTGTTTTTTATTTTTTTATTACTTCTTATAGCGGATGACAGCATATGGAATGGTCCGGGGAGCGATGTACAAAAGATTGCGCTGCTTTTAGATACCCTTGATATGTATAAAGTTTTCTCAACCCCAGAACAGATACGATTAAGACGTCACCATGTGTGTGCGGGTGATGCGGACAATGATGCTTTGGTGATGTGGTTGGACAAACTCGGCAATTGAGAGAGATCAATAAAATAAAATTTGGTACTTACACGGTGCGCATGTCATCGCGGGGTTCGTTTGGTGGAGTCACCTGATCCCCCTCCTTCCCTTCCCTCTGTTACGACATGGTTACGAAGCAACCAGCACATTCTTTGCCTACTAACTAACTGCCTTGTTTGACAACCTGGCACGAAACAGCCTCCGCTCGAGCTGCTCCAACGCTTGCTATACTTTCACCTATGCGCTGCTCCTCGTGAGCCGCTGCCATGCCTTTGCTGGCCAGCTCCGACTCCCCGAAGCTTCACCCATTCCTCCTCTCCTCCGCCTCATCCAGACGCCATCATGTCGCTGATCCCCTACAACCCGCGCGAGGGCCGCGAGATTGTCCTCCGTCATCGTAACGCCATAGTCGTTCGCGACTCTGCATCCCAACGGCTCGAGATCCGCGGCTTGCCTGAATGTCCCACCTGCCACCAACCCCTCCAGCGCAGCTCCCACGCGACCGACCGCTCCTACGACCGTTCGTTTGAGATGGACCACGACTCCTATGTCGATCCCGATTATTTCCGAATGCTGCGCGCTGGAAATCAAGTCCAGGACTCGGAATATGCACCGTCAAGTCCCATCCGCCGCATGTTCCAGCCAGCCCTTGCCAGCACCTCCCGCGTTGCCTCGCCGTCCTCCGTGAGCAGCCCGATGATAGACGATGAGGCCGACTTCTTGTCGAGCTCCCCAGGGGTTGCACAGGCTGAGGGTAGCAGAATACGAAAAGAGGCATTCAGTCCCAACTACTTCAACACATTTTTCGTCGAGGAGAAGGTCCTGGGTAAAGGCGGGAAAGGCGTGGTGCTGCTCGTCAGGCATGAGATTGATGGCTGCCATCTCGGCCATTTTGCCTGCAAGCGAGTCCCAGTTGGAGACGACCATGCGTGGCTCGAAAAGGTGCTCATTGAAGTCGAGCTCTTGGCCAAGCTATCGCACCCAAACCTCGTCTCCTACCGCCATGTCTGGCTAGAAGACGTAAGGTTGACACGGTTTGGGCCCAGCGTGGCATGTGCCTTCATCCTCCAACAATATTGCAACGGCGGCGACCTGCATCAATACGTTGTCGGCAACAGCCCCGGCGAAATGACAAAGGAGGAACTGAAAGCGCGTATGCGCCGTCGCTCCAAATCCCGAGCCGAGAGTCCGCGCGAAGCCTTGACGACCAAGACCCTGTCGTTTGATATGATCTACTCTCTATTCAAAGACATCACCTCTGGCGTGGCCTATCTCCACGCGGCCAACTACATCCATCGCGACCTCAAACCCAACAATTGTCTGCTGCACCAGGAAGGCAATACTTTGACTTGTCTGATAAGTGATTTCGGCGAGGTTCAGGCAGAGAATGTGGTGCGCAAGTCGACAGGCTCGACAGGCACAATCTCTTATTGTGCGCCCGAGGTCCTCAAGGTTGACGCCACTGGTCGATATGGCAATTTCACCACAAAGTCCGACATCTTCTCCTTGGGCATGATTCTCTACTTCATGTGCTTTGGTAGACTACCGTATCGCAGTGCCAACGCGCTTCATGAAGAACTCGAGGACATTGACGAGCTTCGGGCTGAAATTACGGGGTGGCAGGGTTTCCAGGATGAGCGCAGAGAACGTCCGGATCTGCCTTCACGCCTGTACCAGCTTCTCAAGAAGTTGCTGGCTCTGGAACCTGCCCAGCGGCCCAGCGCTGCAGAGGTGCTCAACGCCATGCGGAGCGAATCCAACCTCGACGGCATGGCAAAGGAGAGGGCATCATCGCCGCCTGTCGAAATTCGAGGCGGGCGCGTCCAGAACCTCGACTCGCCAGCAACTCCCGGAACCCCAATCTCAGGTAAGCACCCATTGTTGACTGCGCCCGAATCACACTTGATCTTACTTTCGAGCAGATCCCCATAAGAGCTCCCGAGGCAGACATCAAACCTTGGAAGAGATTCCTTGGTCCAGGTCGCCAACTCGGCGAGAGGAAGAGTCGCCCTCTGCCCTGCGCAAGCGCCGACTCTCCTCCAATCATGCCACCGCCATGGCCATTACCCGGAGTCGTGACGGCTTTGACCGTCATACCCTGGTGCACGAGGCTATCGACAGCGCCGAGGACGAGTTGACCACTCCCCAGCCCTTTTCTCCACCCCTCCTGATGGCGCCCCCTCGCACAGGAATAGCTGCGCTACGGCATAGAATCATGGTGTCTGTCCTGGATATTACCCGCGCCCTCGGCCTGGAGCAAAGCCAGCTCGGCTACCTGGCTCGCTTCTCCCTATTCCTTATCAAGCTGGCGACTCTCGGTCGGTCATGCTGGCCCTACATGTCCCATTTGAATGTCAGTATTCCGCTCATGATGGTAGCCTCCCTGGATCTGGGACTGCCGGCGACGAGAACTACCACGGTGCTTCCACACCAAGGCCAGCTCAACCGCGGCTTCTCGCGCTTCTGGGGGTTTGGCACAAGTCTGCTCCTTCTGGCGCTCCATGTGGGCATCCTTTGGCTGGCTAACCACTGGGGCACTCTTTGCATTTCTCTTTCTCCGTCTGATGATTGGAAGGCATGGGATCTACCCCCCCTGCCGCCTTAACATTATACCAGCCAAGCGATCCGTTCTCCCTTTTGTGACACTACTGTTCCTAAATACCACCTCTGTTCATACCATTGGCTCGAAAAAGGGATAGCGTTGTTCTTTTGCTTTCATTCTTCTTTGCTCGGTTACTTGGAGGAAAAGGCGTCCCGACCATGGCGTGTCCCTACAGCCAGATGAAAATAAACATTTGTCAAGAGCACAATAATAAATCAATGTAACATGTGACTGTTCCAGCTATACTGAAAAATTCTAGAGGTATGAAGCCACAAAATATCATGGTACACAAGCAGATATATCCAAGGTTGTCACACCCTAACGTCGAAACTCCCGCATAGCACGCTTTTACTCAACCCGAAAGACGCCAGCAGGGTCTTGGTCAAGTCAACATTCACCGGCCGTTACCTCACGGGGCCGCCTATCCCGTCGACTGCTGCTACTGGCCCCGGCGCCGGGAAGGGTGACAGGGCCAAGACCAAAATCAGGCGTGCCGCCGAGGCTGCCAAAGATGTCACCAATGTAGTTGTCCGCGGGAATGCCGTTCTCAAACGTGCAGTTCCACTCATGGATGATGCCCCTGACAATCTCGCCCCCTACGTTGAAAATGTTCTCGAGGGAGGTGGCGAAGCCGTTTTGGTTCGTCCTGGTGAGGTGGTCGATATCCGACATGTCAGGGGGTGGCCGGTCGAAATTGGAACCTGCGGGCAATCTACTCAGCATACCATACATACATGGCAATGGGGAAGGGGAAAGACGCCCTACCGCTGCGGAGGATCACGATGCGTCCAAAGTCGACGAGGTTGCTCATTGCGGCTCGGACGAGCACCTCCAGAGTGGCATTGTCCTCCTGCGCCGTCATGCAATACACACCCGTCCCGTTGGTCCATATCGTCGTCGTGTTCTCAAACACCTCGGATAGAATGCTCCCGGAGAAGTAGACATCGCTCGTCAGCGTATCGCATAGTTCTACCGTAGGCGGGAGCAAGCCCTTGCGATACGAGTCTCCGGCCGGCTCATACTGCGCGCGGTAGCTCTCCAGCGCCTCGTCATCCACCAAGCTCGCGCGGAGCGCAAACTCGTACGCGGCGTCGCGCAGGTTGGCGTTGACCTCGAAGACCTCGGTGCCGTACGTGATGAGCGGGTACTCGTAGGGCCGCTGTCGGCCGTAGGGGATGTATCCCGTGGGGTAGTCGGCAGGCAGTGAGCGTGGGTCAATCTCGTACTGCAGGCCGACCTGGATGGCGTACCGGCTGAGGGCGACGCTGCCGAGCGTGGCGTGACGCGGATTGACGCCCGCGATGCCCGCGATGAGAAAATAGGTGCGTGTGAGGTCCAGCGCCGGCGAGAGCGCGAGAGCCATCATGGAGGCGGCGGCGTTGATCTCGCCCTCGCCAATAGTGAGCTGGCAAACGAAGCCATCTTGAGTGCACGCAACGTCCGGGTACAGCATGGATAGTCCGGGGAGAGTGATCCTGAGGCTCAGTTCTCCCATGCCGAGCTCGGAGAACCTACGGTACCAAATCTCGGCTTCGGGTGTCCACTGGGATGGAATGAGCGGGTTTGTTCTATTCTATGCCGGCAGAGTGAGTACTCACCATCGATACAATCATGACCTTGGGTGCGACGCGGGCTACGTCTTGAGCAAGGAGAGTAGTTGACACAAGAGCCGAAGTCCAGAGAAAATAGGCGAGTATCTTCATATTGAAGCAGGGATGGATGACACGGATTGTTCAAGTCGCTAGAAAAGAGAAGGGAATGGAGGTTCGAAGCAATACTATATCCTTGAGAGGTCGAACAATGAAACAAAGGACAAGCAGAAGAAGACAGATGCTACAGCGATTGTGGAGAGACCCAAGTGAGAGATTAGTCGATGCTCTTATGATGTATATATGTATACATATCGTCTCTTGATGTTGATGAGGATGAAGAATTGTTCTGGATATGACGGTTCCTCGGAACATGTAAAGGCTGCGATTCACAGGCGTCACGGCGTTTTTTTGCAGGAAGAATAAAAGCCCCGGGAAAGAACGACAACAAGTGACTGTTCAAGCCACCCGAGTGGAAACCCGGAAGTCCGGTAGCTGAGAAAAGTCGGTTTGAAGTGCTAAGAGGGTCGAGATATCTGGCATCGCTGCGCATGCCACCCATGCAGGATCCACGGAGGACGACATGTTAGCCGGGACGAGACAACGGTGACAGACAGACGGGTATCGTGGGGAAGCACGAGGCAGAAGCAGTAGTCGAGGAAGAAGAGAGCCTTGTTGTCTCAGTCGACACGCGAGAATGATTCAATGGAGATGTAGTGGCTGGGACATTTTGTCACGCACGGCTAAGGGGTGACCATTAGATTGGTGATTGCATGGGTGCCCACAAGAGGAACGGAGTAATGAAGAAGCTTTGTGATATGTTTGACCCGTCCGGACAGGGGGATGACGAGTAAAGCAACAGTGCCTGGTAGCCTCGCGGCTGAAGAGCTAGGGATATTGATATGCTTGATATTTAGTGGATGCGCCTGTGTCGCCGTGATGGGAGCGGTTGTGTGACGAGGGACGGCGCACTAGATATGCATGTAGCCTACTTATATGGTCACGCGGGAGGTAAAAGGGAGCGAAGAAATGATCCGTGTTATCTCTGAAGGCGTTTAGTTGGGAAAAGACTGACGGGCTGTCTCGCCTGCATGTCGACGTGAGGCTCATGATGGAACTGGGCAGAATTGCACCTGGTGAAAACGACCCAGTCCATTGTGATGAATCTTTGGGGGACAGTACCTTTATTCTGTCGACGGCCTCACCAAACGGGCGACACAATGGGCATGGGCCTATACATACCTGGGTTGACGGTCGGCGAGTCCTGAGGTTCAGAACTGCCCTGGACTGTTTGAACGGTGATCTCCATTTAGAAACAAACCAGGAGCGGGAGACAGAACCGGGGAGTTGGACGTTATTCTCCAGGCTTCGTTGCGAAGAGGAGGAATCGCCGCCCCGCCTGGCAACGTTGACCGAAGCTTGCCGAGTCAATGGAGCTTCATCGATGTGGTTGCCATTTCTGGCTGCGATTGAGTGCCAAAGACCAGCTGATTATCTAATTGCCATTCACCGAACTCGCTTTATCTGGTAGGCGGACAGTATTCCCGTAAACGGATCTTGTTCGGGAATCAAGCCTGGCTGGGTGGGATGTGTGATCAGACTAGAATGCCAGAGGACACTCGCTGAGAAGGGTTGAATCCGAAATAAGGGTGTCGCTTGAACGGTCGGCCGCTTCTGAAGCTTGGGCACTTCTCAGGGACAGATATCGTCGGCGCAAATACGAGCTGTGGCTTTCGGTTGGCGAGGGTACGAAGCATTGCCAAGCTACTATAGTTTGTTACCATCTGCGGCTGCTCCCCAAGAGGATGGTATCGTTTACGAAGCCCTCGTCCTGCAGAGAAGCGCGATGTCGCATTACTACACCACCGCCCGAGGTTCCCCGCTGTGGAGGCGGCGAGGGTGCGTGTCCGGCTCGTGCGTCCGGACAGTGGCTATTTACTCGGGCCCGAGGGAAACACCAGGGGGTCAAGGGTGAACGAAGGAGCGGCGGGGGAGGGGGTCGCGTCCGTCCGTCCCATCGGCCACCAGCCCGGAAGCAGATAGTGCGACCAAGAAAATAGCAACGGGGCCCTGGAAGTTCGTTCTTGACGATGCGCTAAAGGAGATGGGAATATATTTCGAGCAAGACTGAGATGCTCTAATGCAGTCCGAGGATCCAGATTGGCGACAGGGCATGGCTGGTAGGCGAGGAGGAACTGACGAGAAAGAGAACGGGCGGGTTTCTGCACCTTGGGTGTCAAACGTCAGTGTGACTTCACCTCGCCGTCGAAGGAGACGCAGAGAACCCGCGCCTCAGGTGGGTAGCATTGGAGGTGGGCGACAACAAGTGCCTCGCGGAAACTTTTCGAATGGCGGCTTGAAGGAGGGACATTGACACAGTAAGCCAAGCGGGGGTGATATGTAGAAGTACGGCATGTGCTATCGGTCCGTCGTTTGCCAATGCATGCCCGAGGTGTCCATCTTATCGATTGGAACCTTGGGGCTCGGGAAGGTGACTTGCACCTGCACTTGGCGTGCTCGTTCCCCTGTTCCTTCCCATCTACCCGCACCGCCTGCAGAATGCGCCCCCAAGCCGTTCCTTGGTTCAGTCTAGCGTAGCCGCCATGGAAGCCTCCCAGTCGCCTCGTTTGCATCTATCTACCGTCAATCATCATCACGACGCAGCATTCTCGACACCATCTTTTCCATCTTCGGGCCCTAGAATTGACATAGGGCCGTCCCGCCGCTCTTCATCTTCCTCTTCTGGCTGCGCTTATCCACCATAGCGAACCCATCGGCCCCCTTTGGGACATTCGGGGAGCAAAATCGACAGCTTCCGCACATCACAACCCTTTACGGGCCCGACATGACACCTTCTCATCCGCCTACATCTGTTGCGACTGGGCCGTACCGCTGCCCACCTCCTCGCAGGGCTTGAAGACGACTCTCAGCTCGCAAACCACTGATGCGTGGTCAAGGCACATACATGGAGGGGCACGCGTTGCCTGCTCGTCACCTCCGAACCAGCCCTCACCATCCATGAATCACCCGCCGCTTCTGCCGCGCACGTCTCACCATATATCCTATGCTTTCTTTTCAATGCATATCCACAGCGAGCTCGGCAGTCACCGTCGCAGGTCCATGGTGCTTACACTAAGATGGTACATACGACTACACCGAAAAGCAGCGCATCTCATTTCATACTCTACCTCTGTGAGTATGGCAAAAATGCTTCATCCCATATTGCTGTACTGACTAGGTTCTCAGGTGGGCTTTTAGGCAAGGCACATGCCGCCAGGTTAAATGGCCCTGTGGAGGCAGACACCCAGCATCGATACCACCCTCCTTCCCACCGTAATTCCAATCCCACAGAGCTTGGCCGCTTGTGTACTTCTTGGCTCTCTTTCATCGTCGACCCTTGTCAAGATGATCTTGGACGTTATGGGCCTAACGATCGGCCAGCCTGGTAAACGACTATGCACCTACCTAGATATGGGTGTAGGTGACGGACCGGGTCAAGGGGTTGAGTGCGCCTTGCCGGTGCTATGCCGTTGTTCCTCATCCCAACTGTCGCCGAGATATGCCCCGACCCAACCCTATACATACCTACACACAATTCCCCACGATTCTGGTTCACATATTACACTCCTCCCTTCCCCTCCATTGGAAGTCTGTTTCTCGTCTCAGCTTCAATCGATGCTTGCCGCCAACCTTTGACGCCGTAACGAAGCACCAATGGACCATACAAGGATCGCATCTTGACTCTATGGATAGAGAACACGTCATCTCTTGTCCGCTTGAATACTACCTGATCAACCCTTCGATAATCTTCTGTCCTGCCTGCATTCCAAACATCATTTCATCTTCTTTCCAATCACCCGGCGCCTCGTTATTCTAAACGCAGCCCATCATGGACGCCGTAGCCCGGTTTCAAGGAGAGGTCTGGAGCCTCTACACCCTCGCCTTATGTTTCACATGTCTACGCATGTTCTCTCGCTGGCGTATCGTCGGTATCAAAGGCTTGCGAGCCGATGACTGGGCAGCGGCTCTCAGCATGGTTAGTTGCCCTACCTCCTTGATCGCTCGCGCCCTGCCAATCCAACCCCTAAGGTTGGACGATGTGACATGCAGGGACGAATCGAGACACAAGTCGCCTTCAAGACATGTTGAATGCCAGTGCTGACTTCAATTCATGGCAGATATTCTACTCCGCGCTCACTGGAATTGCCCACACCGGAGGCACTCTTTATTACAGCACCGTGGCTCGCAGGCCCCCCAATGCCAATCCGTTCCCTCCTCCTGGAAGTCCTGCGCACCCGATTTGGTATGCACCAAAAATTGTCCGTTGCATTCCCACGGTGCTAATGCCACAACGCAGGATCCGTGGAGTTCGACTTCACATCTCATCCTGGTTCATGTATACCAGTACCCTCTGGACACTCAAGATATCTTTGCTTCTGCTCTATCTGCGATTGACGGTAAAACACCTGCTGCAGCATTTTACGATACACGTGTGCTGACTTCGTCTTTAGACTGGCCTTACCGGTTCTTATCGGGCCCGCACCCTCGTTGGGTTTGGGTTTGTCGCTGCGAGTTGGGTTGCCGTTATTCTCACCATCTTTCTTGGTTGTCGCCCCTTCTCCGACTACCAAGTGTCGTTTCCTCCCCCACCTAGTGAGTTTGCAGCATGCCTGATTTGCGTTTCCCACAGCCCACTGATCCCATTCTAGACCATTGCCAGCCGGCTGTATCCCGACCTATCATCATTGCCTGCTATACGGGTAATGTCTTCACCGACCTTTACCTCATTTCTATTCCACTTCCCATGCTCTGGAGCACCTCCATGGCTCTTTGGAAAAAGGTCGGGCTGGGTATTCTCTTCAGCGGCGGCATTGTCATCATAGTTTTTGCCACAATCCGCTCCGTTCTCATCATCACCGTAAGCCTCCGATTGTTTCCAGACGATTGTTTCCAGAAAATTGCTTCAAGACTAAACACCCCCAGACTCCCGTGAGAGGCGCACCCTTATCCGGCCAATGGGCTGTTCGAGAGGCATTCGTGGCCGTCATCACTACAAACACTCCCATGGTCTTTACCCTCGTCAAGCACTTGCTTGGCCCGACCTTTCGCACGACCCAACGCACCGGCCCAACGGATGATAAGATGGGCACTCCATTGAGCGGCATGAACAGTTCACGTACTAGCAAGAAGCCTCGAGCCAGTGCTGTTCCCAACCCTACTATGACCAACATGATATTTAGCGAAAGCGAGGAGCGTATTGTCAATGGCCGGGACACACCCCCGCCAACAACCAAGCGCGAGTCGCACACACCATCTCAGGCACCATCCAGTCATGATATTGAGTATGGAATTGCGATTTAAAGAGCTTGTAGGACATGATGATGATGGCGTATTTGTTTGTAAAATTTACGGCGGCGTACTATATGGTCTTTTCTTGGAGCGTTGGCGATATGACATTTGGCGCCACGATACCCTCATAGCTTTTTGGTCGATACGGCGAAACACGCTCCGTATTCTCGGTCAATTCGAAATCCTTGTGAATGATTATTCTAATCCAAATCCTAGTACCAGCACCTTCTTTTGATAACTTAAAATAGGCATATGACAGGATTGAAGCTAAGGATGATAAAAAGAGCCGAGCCCCATCCCTCAGAAAGAATATCAAGTGTGGATTGTAACGATAGTATTCTTGAATAATGTCCGGCACGTGTAGTACATAGGTATCACCTTGCTGTCACTCCGTGCTCCTCGGTGCTATGTCGCCCTCCGGCGATCAGCTTCGCAAACGGCCCGTCCGCACTCGCAAGGTCCTCAAACGATCCTTCCTCCACTTTGGCCCCAGCATCAAGCACCACGATGTTATCCGCCACGCGCATCATGTCGGTACTGTGCGTGACCAGCACGACAGCCATGTTTCGGGCAGTGCGGCGCGTCAGGTCGCGGATCGTGCAGCGGACGAGGTCAGCGCTCTCGGCGTCGAGGGCGCTCGTGGGCTCATCGAGCACGAGTAGCTGCGGGCGGCGAACGAGGGCGCGGGCAATATTGATGCGCTGGGCCTGGCCGCCCGAGATGGCCTGGCCGCCATCACCGATGGGGGTCTGGTAGCCGTAAGGCAGAGAGGCGATGAAGTCGTGGATGCCGGCTTCCTGCGCGGCATGGCGGATGGAGCCGGCGGAGCGGAGGTATGATTTCTCGGGGAGGCCGTAGGCGATGTTTTCGGCGACAGTGGCGGGGAAGAGGTAAGGGGCCTGTGGGACGTAGGACATGACCGTGTGAAGGTCGTGGGAGTCGATGTCGCCATGAGGGACGCCGGCAAAGGTAAGGGGCGCGAGGTCGCCGAGATTCGGTGGTGCCGGTGTGTAGAGGCCAAGGATTATGGAGAGAAGGGTCGATTTGCCGCAGCCGGAGGAGCCTACAATGGCCGTGCATTGGCGAGGAGTGATTTCGAGGGATACATTTCTTAGAACGGGCGTTGCGTTCGCGTGACTGTAGGAGAAGGTTAGGTTGTTGAGTTTGACGGGGAGGTATGATTCAAGCTTGCGGGTGCCTCGATGCTCTCCTTTTGAGTGCGCCGGCATGTTGCTGAACTCGAGGAGCTGTGATGCCGTAGCCTGCGCCATGGTGAGCTGGGGCAAGTGGCTCAAGATCGTGGTGGACGTGCCGATGCCGAAGAGTAGCAGGTTGATGACCTGCGTGATCTGGGCGACGGTGATGCGGCCCTCCCCCTGCGTGAGGAGCACGGTGGCATAGTAGAAGACGAGGGCGATGAGGGCAAAGTTCATGCACTGGTACACGCCGTAAAGGAGGCTGGTATACGCAGCCCGCCGGAGGCCGAGGCCCAGCGTCGCGGAGATGGAGCGTGCGTATTTGCGCGTGAAATGCTTCTCCAGCGTAAGGGCCTTGACGACGCGAATGTTGAGGAAGATCTCCGTCAAAAGTGCGCTCGAGTCCTCGGCGCCGGCGTTGCACCTCGTCTCCCACTTGTTGCTCACGTAGGAGAAGGCCTTGACGGCGCCGAGCACGACGGGGGCCGGGGAGAGGGCGAGGAGGGTGAGGCGCCAGGAGATGGTGAGGGCCCAGATAAAGGAGATGGAGATGATGCCTCCGACGTAGATGATTATGGGGACGAAGCGGCCCACGATATTGCGCATCTCTTCCGAGTTCCTCTCGAGGCATTCGTTGATGCGACCTGGTGAATGGCTGGTTGTTTCGAACCAGGCCTTGGGCTGATCGAGAACGCGCTCGAAAGCCTGGAAGCGGACAGCGTCGACCCATTTCTGCGCCATGATTTCTAGGAGGTACCGTCCAACTCCAGTGGCGACACCGTCGACAACGGCGATGCCCATGAGCATCAGGGCCCAGCGCATGCCCTCGGCCATTCTATTGCCCCTGGACCACAGCGCGGCGAGGAGTTGGGCGAAGCAGTAGGAGAAGCACGGTGTGCACGCGGATGCCACGGCGCAGAGTAGCATGCCGGCTACTATGGCTGCTCTATCGCGGGATGAGAGTGTTGGCCAGACTGTCCTGAGAATAGACAGCAGCGAGCGGTGCGGCGGTACAGCTTCTTGCTCTGCGGGCGGGAGGTCGCTTTCCTGGGACGGGCGGGAGCCCATTTCGAGTATATGTATGCTCGAGATGGGTTTGCGGGAACGGGTTTCAAACGAGGAAAAGTCCAGCTTGTCCAGTGTGGTCATGGAATCTGTCATAGAGGTGAGGGTTTTGCAGTCGCTGAGAGAATCGATTGTCGGGAGGCTGCTCCTCCAATCTTCGACCAAGAAGTTGTGGGAGGCGAGGAACTGTTGGTTGATGTATGCAGAAAATCGCCTCCTCTCCTCGGTGACTTCGCTCTCGATGTCAAGGTTGAGAAATCTTGGGTCCATCGCTTGCTGCATATCCCTATCAAGCATAGTCGATAGCCGGTTGTTGTCGCTGCTCGTATTAATCGCATACGTCTCATCAAACCGGAACGATGTTCGAGGGCAGAAAGATGGGCGCGGTTTTTGGAGCGTGTACTGCTCAAGCTCGTTCAAGACGAGCTGTGAAAAGCGGTTCGTGGCCGTATATCTCTCGGTAGGACAAGCCTCTGGACATTGAACTGATGCCTCGGCTTTGCTAGGCCCCTTGTCCAGAGTGCTTCCTCGCTGATCCTTAGTACCAAGGGCTGCAAGATGAGCCAGATAACCATTGGAGAGCTGCATGAGATCTTCCTTGACTCCTTCTTCAACGAGATTCGCGTTGTCCATGACATATACAAACTCATCGTCGTTGATCTGGCTCACATCATGCGTGATTACTATTGTCGTCTTGTCTTGCCTCCACTTGCGGAGAGACTCCATGACCAGGCATTTGGTGACTTGATCTAAGCCGCTGGTAATTTCGTCGAGAATGAGAACCGGGGGGTCTCGAAGTCGGGCTCGCGCCAGCGCAAGCCGCTGCTTTTGACCGCCGCTCAGGTGGTGTCCTCCAGGTCCGACATTGGTATCCATGCCGTGCGGAAGACTCAAGATGCAAGGATGAAGCCATGCCATCTCGCAGGCTGCGTAAACCTCCTCTCTCGAAGCTTCATCGGGAGATGAGTGGCCAAGAGTGACATTGCCAAACACGGTGTCGTCGAAAAGGACGCTTGCTTGCTGGATAAGAGTCACGTTTGCCTTGATCCACTGTTTGTCTAGTCTCCAGTATGGATGGTTGTCGATGAAGACATCGCCACTCAACGGTTCGACCAGGTTCGATATGATGTTTCCCAGAGTGCTCTTGCCTGATCCACTCCTCCCCACGATGAAGGTCATCCTGCCTTCAGGAAATATGAAGGAGGATCTATTCAAGACCATCTTGTCATGGCTGGAGGGGTAGGAATAGCTGACCTGTTTCGCATTAGATATGATGATGCATTTGAGCCATGGGTACTCACATTTGTTAACTCTATGGTGCCTCGGCATTCTTCAGGCTTCAGGTTCTCGTTTGAACCCATATCCAGAGCGTTGTATGTGGAAGCCACAAAGTTGGCCAAGAAGGTACCAGCGGATACGCCTTTGACGAGAACCAGAACATGGGGCATGAATGCCTCAATTCCTTGAAAGGCGATCAGGACAGCGTAGAAAGTGGTGAATACATTGCCAGGCTCGGCACCATTCTCTACCAGAGAGGCGCCGTACCAGAAGCCAACAACGAACATCATAATGACCCAGAAGTCACAATACCCCATCTGGATGGCGTTGCAGCGTGCCTGCAGAAGATAGTACTTGGTCGCCTGCTGGATTATGTTCTTGTATAAGTGCAAGTCCTGCCCCGAGCCGTTAAAGACCTTGACGATATCGATGGCAGTGAGAGAGGCCGTGGCATGCTTCGATGCTTTTTCGAGTTGGTGCTTCTGGGATCGAATGGCTGGTTCCAACCCTCGGCCTGAGAGCCAAAGAGCACCCACAGAAAGCGGTAAGGTTGCGATCAGTACAAGTGTCAAGCGCCAGTTGTAGTAAACGGCGATGCAAAGCGATGCGACTGAGGTGCAAAGATCGCACACAAGTTGGCCGAGAAGCTGTGACGTGCCTAACTGGAGCTCCCTGGTCTGACTGGCCCAAAAGTCAGCATTTATCCTCCTCTAGTGGGACAGGAATACACCTACGTTTGGAGGCGGGTGAGTAGGCTCGATATGCCTTGCTCTGCAGACTCAAACCACGACATATCCCTTGCCACCAGGCTGGCAAAGACGTCGCGTCGAGCTGTTTGGGCCTGGATCTCGCCAAAGATGATCCACGAAGAAAGAAAGGCAGAGTTTGCGAACCAGTTGGCGGCGGTAAGAGCGGCCAGGATGGTACACCAGCGAGTGACATCTGCCAGCATTTCATCGGCAGAAACCTGGCCGCTACCAAAGTCGGCGACGACATCGAAGACGTTGCCCAGAATGACGGCTATATATGTCCTGAGAGCTGCCGAGGCAAGGGTGCTCAGGATGGCCGCTGACAGGGGAACTGCATGGCTCCATCTGGTAAAGGCGAAGAGGCGCCTCCAGGATAACTTGGCGGGCGGCTGGGAGTTTTCTTGGACTTCCTTTTCGTCGGTAATACTGAGGGTGGTGAAGGACGCAGCGGCAGACGAGACAGGAGTAGATGCCTGGGGTTCGGAGATGCTCGGTGCGTCTTGCAGCTCGTAGGCCATGATGGACTGCAGAATATGAATGAGTGTGACGAAGAGATGAAGGACGACATGATGAGAAAGGAGGGGCCCAGAGTAGGAGACTACAACGGCTTTGGTCCGATCTTCTTTCAGGGAGAGACATGCCGGATGGGGAGAGATGAATGAAGGTGTGTTGGCGGGATAATGGGGGCATGGCGCCGAGGCGTTCCATTGTGGTGGCCATTGTGGTTGTTTGGGGTCCGCATTGTTCTCACGATGCGAAAGCACCACCACGCCGCCGCCCCAGCAACAAAGGCACGCTCGGTCCACGCGCTCAATTCCAGTCTGGCGGGATTAATTGACTATCCAGCCTGCTGAAGCCGAGTCCGACTTTGTTTCGGCGTCATGATGCCGTTGGTTGGGGCGATGAAGCCTGCATCTCGGGGTGTTGGATCCCACGGGTACGGCATGATTGTTGGTCTCGAAGCTATCATCGTCTTCGCTTCTTTTTTTACTTGTTCGGAAACTTCGAGTCCTTTCGATTTGTGTATGCATTATGCGTTTCGCAGAACATTCAGGAAATAAGATGACGGAACAGTTACAAGCGACGCGGTGGTGACAGTGGTTAGCGCACAGTGCTTTGTACAGTATGTAGATCGTCGCACGCACTGTTACTGATATCATCATTGCCCCTCCATTTCTTCTTGTCGCTCAAATTTCTGCCCCACGTTGTTCGTTATCCGTCGCTCTCGAGTCACATCCAACCTACCAGCTATCCCTACCTTCCTTCGGGCTATCGACACAGCAAGCAACATGGATCCCATAGAGAGCATGCAGATGAATGCGGGCAATGTGCCCAAGGACTTCAAGGCCGAAGATGCGGGAAACATGGAAGAGGTATGCGCAGACCCCGCCGCTGTCCGCCCGCACTTCTAACTTTTTCTTGTGCCGCCGTGTAGATTGAGAAGCAGTTCGCAGTCAAAGGTTGGCACAACCCTCACCCGCCGCACAGATGCACCCATATCCCGCTCGGTTCCCCCGGCTGACCCGTGCGATTCGCTCCCTTGCAGTCGTCCAGCACATGCAGACCTACTGGTCCATCCTCGAAAAGGTCAAGGGCTCGTCGCTGCGCCTGACCAAGCTCGACGAGGAGATCTACAACCATCTCATGGAGACGTTCCCAGACTTTGACCCCGCCGCCACCGTGGACGAAGACGAGATGAAGAGCAAGAAAGGCAAGGAGCTCTGGCGCAACTTCTTGATGGCCTATGAGAAGAGGGTCGAGGACTTCAACTTTGGCACCATGGTCCGCAACAACCCCAAGGCCGAGTACGAGGAGGACACCACTATCTTTGGTATGTCGCTGCCAACATCATGGATGTATTGGCGCCGGTGCTGACCATTTCATAAGTCCCCCGTATGCAGTTCTACGCCATCGAGATCGCCAGGTATGATACGTGCTACTTTTGTCAAGATGATTGACGCCGCTCACAGTTTGCACTAGGAATAAGAAGGGTCTAAACGACTGGATTTACGAGAAAGCGCAAGCCAATAAGGCATAGATGGGCAAATAATCTGGATCGCCCTATTATCGCCGACTTGGTGGGCGACGTTCTCGGTTCACCTTGAGGGGGCCTCGTGCAGCGTCACGATCCAACACATGATCTCTCACGAAAGCCGAGTTGGACATATGTGGCGTCTTGAATTCCTCAGATAGCTTGGCTGATTGGCTAGGCGGACATCCATGCACACCCTCACAAAGAGCCATCTGGTGACAGGAATCGGCATTCCAAGCCTCAATAAGAGCCCCGTCACAAATGCTTCTTGAACAAGTCCTCCAAAACGGGAAGATGGAAAGAGGAAGAAAATACAGTAAAAGTCTATCGCCTATCCAAGCATGCAGCACTCGCAGAACTGTAATGTGGCTCATATGCTATGCCGTGGTATCTATCGTTGATCTTTTTCCCCCGTCATAAGTCAAACGCTGTGCAACTATAATGCTATGCTCGCACACGTGGTATCATTGCTGCAGTGACTGTTGAGTTGTTAGCTTCACCTTTTGTTAACATGGAGAAACAGCTGCTTACAATAGCAAATCCGCTCCTCGCTCGGATCCTCGGCCCCAGAAACATCAGCACCCACGGGATCAAGGTTAAGATGATGGCAATGCCGCCCAGCAACCCTCCGGCGCCGATGAGCCCCAGGTCACGGAAGATCATGCTCGTAATGACGCCAAAGGCGCCGCCCAGGATGTTGCGACAGAAGCTCTGCGCAGCGAGGGCCGACGACGCGTAGATCTGGTACGCGTCGGCCATGTAGTTGAAGCTGGCCAGATACACCGAGTAGATACCCCAGTTGGCGAATCCCAGGCCGACGGCGGGCGCGTACCCTCTCATGCTGTGCGGGGCCATGAAGCCGCCGAGCAGCCCGGCGGGCAGGAACATGGCCGTAACGCAGGCAAAGTACAGCCTGGACTCGGGCGACTCGGCGGGAAAGCGCCGCCGCATAAAGGCCCAGAACTTGGAGTCGGAGTACGGGACACCGCTGTCGCCGTGGTTGCGCCACTGCGGGTGCTTGAGGAGCTCCTCTTGGCATACGCCGACAACGGTGGCTACGACGGCTGCGGCCATCATGGCGATGTATACGCGGCTCGACATGGCAAAGTCGTCACCATAGAGGTAGGGCACGACGGCAAAGGACATGAAGAGCACGCCCCAGGAGAATGCCGCCCAGAGGGAGAAGCAGAAGACAATGGGCTCGGTGAAGAGGAGGTGGAATGGGCGGCTGATGGAAGTCGCCATGAGCTTTCCCAGCGGAGGCCTGCTTTCGTCCTCCTTGACGACCCAGCGAATGCGCCGCAGCTGGGAGCTTGGCGGCACGCCCGAGCCATCAGCAACTACCTTGGGCTCGTCCAATTGGCTAAGGGAAGCCTTGCTCGATAGTGCCGATGGGTCGGCACCTTCACCGGGGAGATGAGCGAGATGGAACCCGTAGACACCGTGCTTCTCGAGCTGCCCATACCACCTATTCAGAGCATGGGCCTTGCGCGTGAGCAATACCGACGCACGGCTCTCTCTGAAGAGGAATACGAGGGCCAGCAACAAGACTCCGTCCATGATCATCTGGTGCCAGAAGGACCACTGCCAAGCCAAGGTGTCGTTTTCCAAGGTCTCAATCAGCGCTGCAGCGACCATGGGTCCAGCACCCGTGCCCAGGAGGACGGATCCGCTGAATACAGCCATGGGCATGTTGCGCTCCTCCTTACTCCAGAGGTCGGAGATGACACCGCCGACGACGGCACTGAAGACGGAGCCGCCGACGCCAACGAGGAAGCGAGAGACGAGGATGCCGCCGACGGACTCGACAAGAGCGCAGACGCCCTGGAAGACCATGAAGAGCGTACCGGCGATGACGAAGATGGGGTAGCGGCCCCAGAGCTCCGACAGAGGCGCAAGGGCCATGGGAGCAAGGGCAAAGCCCAGGCAAAAGGACGATATGCCGAGCAGGACGACGGTGTTGGTGGAGTTGAAGTCGTGGGCCATGGCGCGCGAGGGGGGGGAGTATGCGCCGGCCGTGTAGGCCGTCAAGAAGGTGGCGATGCAGGAGAGCACGAGGAGGACGGCCTTGCGTGCAAAGTGCCACTGCATGGGAGAGACGTAGCGGGAGAGGTCAGGGCATGGGGGCAGATCGGGGCCCGTGTTGAGGTGGGCCGGGATCGAGGGCAGAGGCGTATCAAAGGTGAGGTAGAGGTTGATGACCGGGCTGTCCCCGTCGAGAGAAGCCGGCGACCCATCCTCGCTCGGGGATAGTGGTGGTGGTGCTGGTGGTGATGCTTGTGCTGCTGGTGGTGGTGGTGCTGCTGCTGCTGTGATGGCATTGTGATCCAGCCCGTCCGCGGCGGTGGTGGCGGAGATGGCGGGCATTGGAGGGCTGGGTGTTTTCCTACGGATTTGCCAAATCTATCGTTGCATCGGGGATGGCTGGCGGATCTGGGTCCAGAGGCGAGGTGAGGTTGGGCATTGGGCAGATCCACGGGACCCAGACAGCACAAGCAAATGCAGAGACGGGAGAAGAAGGAGAAGGAGAAGGAGAAGGAGAAGGAGAAGGAGAAGAAGAAAGGAAGGATGAAGGAATATTGTGGATAGAGTTTTCCCAAAGAGAGAGGAAGAGAGAGAGAGAGAGAGACAGTGGGACGAGGGGGGAGATTGAAGGTGGACAGGCCGGGCCAACGGGAATAACAATCGATGGGATTTAGTAGAGCGTCCCGTCACTTTTCTGGCGTTTCTCCACACCTTCGCTGGCAGATCCCCAGACGGACGGAGAGAGAAGAGGGAGAGAGCCAAGAGGGAGCGGTTGTTCCACGTGGGAGGAGCAGGACTATCTTGGTCAACGGGTCTTTTTTGCTTTCCTTGCACTATCGTGACACGATCCAGCTTCACTTTGGGTTTGTCTTGTCTCTTCCTGTTCCGCCTCGCATCTTGTTTCCCCTCCCGCGGGATCTTGGACAAGAGGCAGGGCATGGTATGTCCCCGATGTGAGGGGAAGCAAGTAATTTATATCCGAGGTAGGGCTTTTAGCCTTTCTTGTTGATAACTTTTTCCTCTTTTAAATTTACGTCTCTGCCAACATTCCAGGCCAGACCCATGCGAGTCTAGAGCCCGGGCAACGGGAATAATCTGGAGATGAGTGAGGGGGGAACCGGCCGCCACCGCCACCAGGGTCCCTTCTATGGTGACTATTGCCATTAGCCCTTGGGCGAGCGGGAAGGGCTTGCGCCTTGTCCGTTTGGGGAGCGCACAATTACCGAGTCCAAGTGAAGGGAAATAGAATACATCGTCATCAACTGCCATTGGACGCAGCGAGTCAGTCAGTCTATCCGTACAGCCGCGATGAATGACTTGAGCTGAAGACTCCCCACGCCAAGCAATTCCTTCCCACCCCGCGTTGCGTTGCCCAAACTCTTGCGTGCCGGTCGGTTGTCGGTTGTCTCGGAATACACTCAGGCCGCGTGGTCGGCTTGGTGCCTTTTTTTCTTCTTCCTTCTCTCGCTCTTTATTTTTTCTGTCGGCATCTTGGCACGGTAATTGTCACCCCCCTCGTCCATGCCGGCCTGCATCCAAGTAATTGCACATGACTGACGTGACACGCTCAAGGTACAGAAGGGGCATTGGTCAAGTTGTCCATCTAATTCCCCTCCCACATTATAAGCCCTTATACCCATTCTAAAACTCTGTTTTTACATCCCTAGACCTTGCTGTGCGACTCCAGGCAGGCATTGGGTGACTGTCGTAGTCGTAGGCCCCTCAGTCGACATCATCCGCCTTGGTCTCCTCCTCTCCATGCTTCGGCCCCATCTTCTCCCTCGCCACCCTCAGCGCCTCCTCCTCGTCAACCTGCCCGGCACCTGCCGCCTTCTTCTCCGTCTTCTCCTCCCCGAGCGCTTGCGCCTGCGCCGTCGCGCGCTCATCCGCCCCGGCCTTCAGGCTTCCGTCCTCGTTGACGTCCTCGCGCAGGTACAGCGTGAAGTTGACCACGAGGTACACCTCCTCGGTCGTCTTGTTCCGCAGCACGTATCTAAGCTGATGTGAGCGCTTGGTGGGCCTGGAGAGAGGTCGAGGTTTCAGTAATGACGGAACGGAAAAGAAATTTTTCTATTATAGAGAGAGAGAGAGAGAACCGTTGCTTCGTGGATTCACATCTCCCGAGGGGTGTCAAACTTACCGTAGTCCTTGGCCGTCCCAGTATCGCATGATGGGCAGGTGAAAGCCCGGCAGCCGCAGCGCCAGGTTCGTAAAGTCGAGATACGGGTTGAAAAAGTCGAGCCCGTACGTCTGCCCGTACGTGAACCGCCACGCCTCTTTGCTCGCCTGCCCAAGCGCCCACTTCATGCGCTCCTTGCTCGTCCCCGGCATCCCCGCCGCGCGCCTCCTCTCCAGCCCGTCCTCGTCGCCGCCCTCCTCCAGCCAGAGCCCGCCCTTTTCCTCGCTGTGCTCCCCGCGGCCCACGTGTATCGCGTTGAAGGAGCTCAGCGCCGGCCCGTACAGGTACGGCCTGTCGGCGTAGGCGTCGCCGTCCAGACCCGGGTCGATCCACCACCGCACGATGCCCATGGCCGTGTTGAACCCGGGCGGCAACCGGTCGCGGATCGGGTGGTCAAAGTCATTGCCAAACTGTAGATCCGTGCCTCTGATTCCATCCTCCTCCTCCTCCCCCTCCCCCTCGCTACCGCTCTTGGAAGTTGGCCTGAGAGGTGTGAAGCGGAAGCCGATGCTGTACTGGTCCTGGTTGTAGGCGTGCGGCTCCTGCGCAAAGTACGGCGACGTAGATGGCGAGTCTCGCGGCAGGCCCTGGTAATTTTGCACGCGCACGTTGAGCTCAATCTCGGCCAGCTCGTGCTTGATATGCACCGTCTCAGGCTTGTTGACGGGGACTTGGACGTGCTGGGATTCGTCGTAGCCCGGTCCGGCCGTCACCCGCAGGATGTACTTCTCTGCCATGATTCTTGTGACTTGATTTTTCAATTTCAGGATGAAAAATGCAGGTTGCCACTTGGATTTGGAATGGTCATTCACCACCAACTCTTTCCAGATGAATTCAATGACGTCGCCGTTTGTCGGTGTATCGCGACGAGTTTTTCCCCAACAAAACTAGATCTACCCTAGACCAAATTCGTATATACACTGTCCTCTGTTTGTCAACGCCACACATATCTTTAGCTTTACAAAGAAAATGATGTAGTAGGTGCGTGCAGTGTGGAAAAAAGAACAATAGTATATGCGAACAATAGTGGCCTTGCTACCCGCAGGACCAAAGAACAGTGTCAAACAATGAAGGCTTTACAAAGAAAATAGCTATCATATCACAGGAGGTTGCTTCGAGTCGCTCATGTTCTCTGTTAGATGAGAAATTCGAATGGGTACAATATGTCAACATCATCATGACTTCAACAACTGTCTCACTTGTCGGGGAATGGCGTCATCTTCATGAATGACAGACTCTACCTCATACGTTATTTATGCAGCCCGGCAGTACAACCTTTCTCCCGTTAGTATGTTAATGCGGAACTTGACATCAGGTAGGTCGCCAGTCGAGTTCTGTTGACGCCATCTCCTCATCTCCTTCATCCTCTCGACCTATGGCAAAAACAACACTCGCTGTCTTCTCTCGATACATTCATCATCGTTATCGCTATCCAAAGAACATAGGCAGTGGTAGATCGGGACTTCGATATTTCGTCTCCCCTCTCGCAACAAGTATGCTACTGCACGATCTCCATCCTGATATCCAGCCGACGACTGCAGTCTCTTTTCACGTGCTGATCATGAATCATATCACATAAGTCAAAGTCCCGGCTTCGCAAGTCCAGCTTCGCAAGAAAGCAAAATATCCTTTAAGAGCAGTTCAGCAGCAGCCCTACCTTCCCCTCTACGGGCTTCGTCACACCGCCGACCTTGAACACGATCCTCCCCTTGCCCACCTTATTCGTCTCCGCCAACGGCGTCCTTCCTTCGTACAAGCCCCTCAACTGCTCCTCCTGCGCCCACGCCTCATCCATCAACCGCGTCGAGATGGTCGGCGGCCGCACTACGACGTCCAGCCACGAAAACTGCTTGATGTCGTCCCCTTCCAGCAGCCCGCTCAGCAGACCATCCGTGGCGTACGTGAAGTTGCCGTTGCATCCGGGCTGCGAGTTGATCTCCTGCCGCACCTTGCGCGTCAGGCTGCGCAACACCTCGTGCGTTGCGCACGCGCGGCACCTGTCTGGGACGTGGCCGCCCAGCGGGACGAGCCACTCCGCGTCGACCTGCGATATGCTGCCGGCGAGGCGGAGCTTGTTGATGAAGAGTGGGTGCGGACAGACGCGCTCCTCGGCGCGGCGCCAGAGCATCCCGCACATGGGGCAGCACCCATCTCTGTCTCTCGACATGCACGCCCAGCCTGCGAGGTGCCCACAGGGCTGGATGCACATGGTATCGCCATCGGAGCTGATGATTTGGTCGTCGGGCCCGCTAAACGAGTTCCTGGACAGCTCGGGCCCCTTGCTGCCACAGTACACGCAGGCTACGGCGAAGCGAATCTCCTTGATCGGGAGCAGGTGCTTGAAGTTGTGGTAGTTGTCGTAGGTCGTCTGCGAAGATAGATGATGCATCGGCGTGATGACCCTGGCTCGCAGTTCCTCGACGAGTGGTGTACGGCTCATGGTGACCTGGTCTGCCGGCCCAGACCGATCGGGGACGAGTGCTAAAAAGGTGATTCATCCTGGGTGTATCTTCGCAGCCTTCGGCGCCGGCCAGAGACGTGGCACAGACGTGTACGCTGTGTCCTCACAGGCGACGCCCAGCTCATGCTCAACCCGACCCAAGGAGGGCACGCAGGCAACACGATGCTGGTTGTTTGCTGCCCGCAAGCCCACTCCTGTAACGCGGGTACCGACACTGACAGCTCTACCTGTTCCTGAGTGTCGGTTTGGTCCATGCTCGGCTTGTGCGAGGCGGCATGCTGCCTTGCTTGGTTGATAGGCTGAAACCAATGGCATCAGTCGCACGCCGTGGTGGGAACATTGCCGCCTTCTTCTTCTTCATCGTCGTCGACGTCCACAGCGTCTGTCCATATTATTGTTGCACGGCTGCTGGTATGCGCCAAGCGGCGGCAGGGAAGCACCTGGTGGCATTTTGCTGCATGTGATTGAGAGTAACCATGGCGGAAAGGTAACTGGGTTTTAGCCCAATACCAATCAATCATCTAACCCATAATTAAAGTAAATCTGGCTGTTGAGGAGTGTTGGGAGAATCACATGGCTTACGTCACCAGATCTCTGTAGGCATGCCAGATTCGCTCCCAACACACTTCGGCCCTTTCCTCGCAACATCAACACGGTATTGCGGCGATCAAGTTCTCTCGTCGGTAATATAACTGCATTTTGCGACAAGAAAAACAAAACAAAACAAACCATACACAGAGCGGGCTGGTCCGCCGATTGTCTTCTCCTCCATGCTAGCAGTCAAACCTCGGCTCTACTACGCACTCATCCATCACGCCCGCTTATCATCTGACGCCTTCTCGCCGTTTCCACGACCAGCCAGATGATTGGCACGTCCTTTGCTGAATATGTCTTCATCCGCACCGCAATACTTGCCTTTCGTTATAACGCTCTCATCTATGCAGCCTCCCTCGCCCTGCTCGCCTTGACATACGGCCGCCAAGCATGGAACTTGACCGCGACCCGCGTCTTGTACGGTTTGCTGGCCGCCGAGTTTGTCTACTATCTTCTGATATGGCTGCCTTATAACCGTCGGCTTTTTCGCCCCGCCATGCACCCGCCACCACTGCCGCCGGACAAGAGGCGCGAGCTGTTCAACTTATGCCTGAACAACGTCTCCTGCATGGAAACTTACTTGCAAGGATGGTTTATGGGGGCCAAGATGCATGACATCCAGCGCGACAATGTCCGTGAATTTCTGCTCTGGGCGTTCTTCGACACACAAGACGACGACTTGGACGCTGGAGACTCTCGTGTAGAACACGAGCTCGATGAATACATCGCTGTGGTGGAAAAACGCCTCGGCCGTCCCCTCAAGCCTGGTCGTGGGCCGGCAAAGAGCCTTCGCCTCACTCTGGACAGCGTCCACGCGACCTATAGAGGACTGACGTGGTATGCCGTCATCTTCCTTGTCGACCAGCTCACCCACCTAGCCATGTCCTGGTACGGGTTCCAATATCATGCAAGGGCGCCATCCGAGGTCCTGAAGATGTTCCCTCCCCGCCCCCAAGAGCTGCTCTGCCGCCAGCGCTCTCCGACGCCCGGGCTGGGATACTGGCACTATCCTCACACAGACAGCAGCAAGAGACCCGTTGTCTTCTTCCATGGGATCGGCGTGGGGCTTTGGACATATGTGCGCTTCCTCAGGGAGATATGCACCTCGCACGCAGACGGGGGCTCTGTCGGAGTCATCGCCGTCGAGCTTTTGCCCGTCTCGTTCCGTTTGACCAACCCCTTGCCGGATAAGGCATCGTTTATCACGCAAATGTCAAAGATCCTCAAACACCATGGCTGGGGGTCGTATTCCATAACCTCTCACTCCTTTGGATCTGTTCTGACCACCCACATGATCCACAGCACCGAGGCAGGGAGCAGGGCAGCCTCTGCTGTGCTCATCGACCCCGTGACCATCAGCCTGCATCTGCCAAGTGTGGCATACAACTTTACGCGCCGTAGCCCCAAGAGAGCCAATGAGTGGCAGCTCTGGTACTTTGCCAGCACGGATCCGGCGGTAGCGCTGAGCCTGGGGAGACACTTCTTCTGGCGTGAGAATATTATGTGGGAGGACGAGCTGCGGGGCGGTCCATCAGCCGGCGAGGGATGCGATGTCGGGAGGGAGTGGAAGGCCGCAGTCTGCTTATCAGGCATGGACCTGATTGTCGACACGGAAGCGGTAGCACAGTACCTTGCCGATGTGGGTGGCGTGCAAGTCATACTGTTCCCTCAGCTGGACCACGCGCAGGTTTTTGATGATGTGTCCTGCCGGCAGCGTGTGGTGCAGCTCGTACGGGCGCAATGCGACACGGCATTGGAGAGTACATAGATGACTGCACGACGACGTATGCCGTGGGGAGTTGGACATGTAAGCATGCAGGCATGTCGTATTGCCGAGCTAACGAGGGCAAGGCAGACAGATAGACGTAGATACTACATTGGACTGGGGCCTCTTTGACCATTATGAGCTTCTTCTACCTCGGTTTGACTCCTTGCACCTTGCAGTGCCTTGCTCTGCGTTCCCAGCTCAACGCTGGGAGATGACTTGGCCTGCCCAATCGCTGAGCTCGACACCAACAGGACGGGCACCACCCTGGAAGATAACAAAAGCGACGTCGGAGTCTGTCTCATTACACAGCTGGTGCTCGGTCCATGCGGGAACAAAGGCGAAGTCACCTGGGGACAGCTCGTGGCGGTGGAGTTGGCCCTTGAAGCCCTCCTTCACGACCAGGATTCCGGAGCCCGAGACAGCGTAGATGATGGCGTCTTGTGAGCATGAGATTAGAACTCGGGTCAGGTGGCCAATAAGGGGCCCCAGGACCAATGGGCCTGGCAAGCTGGACATGCCAAAACGACGCATACGATGTGGATACACTACATACCTTGCTCACTGTTGTGACGGATGGGGGATGCCTGGTGCGGTCGTGCCATGAATACTACTTAAAATAGTTACCACATGACGACTTGACTGGGAGAGAATCGGTGGGGGGGGACAAGGGATGTCTGCGGAAAGCTTGTGATCGCGGGGTGAAGACGATGGCGCGCCGGTAATGCAGCATCAGGGATGGCCAAGGTCATGGCAAGGAGAGGCAGGGTGCAAGCGGCTTGTTGAGGAGAGTTGGCTTACCAGAAGCACACATCTTGTCGGACTTGTCCACGACGGCAGGTCGTTGTATGATGGGCCCCTCAACTGTGGGATGAGACGGCTCGAGGTCTCTGGCGCGGATGACCTGCGTAGCCGCGGGGATGATCATGGGGAGGATGTCTGATATGATGGGTAGTAGAGAGGCCATGGCGAACAAAGGGCCTCCTCTTTGGCGCGCGGCGGCTTATCGGACTATCACTCAGGCTAATGACCAGCAGGCAGGTAAGAAGCAGTAGGTGCCGCGGTCGATAGCACAACGTAACAATGCGATAGGGACGAGGGCGTGTTGGCTCCGATCGGGGTAAGACAGGCCAGGAAGAGACCACTATAGGTATATGAGAAGTGTGGTGAAATGCAACGCGGCTCAAGCCAGACTAGGAAGGCGAAGAGGCAGGCCGGTGTGGAGAGCGGAAGATTTGCGGGGAATTCTCAGATAGAGGTACAGAAGGAGGGCTTGGCTGGAGATCAGGATAGCACAGCTAATCTTGTTACCAATCGCATGGATATGGATCGCAACCAGCTACCTCCTCGATCAGGGAGGACCGTCTTATCAACTATTAATTAGTCGCCTGGGCTAAGGGACCGAGCTGCTGGCAAGCTGCTAGCAAGGGTTAGCGATCAGCAACCAGGCGTGGGCGTAGGCGTAGTCGTGTGCGTGGGCGTACAGCTACGTGTATAGCCTTGGGTTGGTGATGCCGTTTTTTTTTCACAAGTAGAAGAAATCGTTGGTCGGCACGGCAGAAGCAGGAGGGTGTGTCGGCACCCGCAGCCAACAGCGTGGCGAGGCCGAGACTCTGCGAGGGAGGCGAGCGTTGGCGAGGTACAGCGAGGTTAGATAAGGTAGGTGTTAAGATGGTATAAGCGGGAAGTCGGACGCAGAACGCGATGATGTGCTCACGTGCGGCAGCAGATCTGAGGTGCAGCAAAGTAGAGACGACGGCGATTGCGGTTACGCATGCGGCTGAGGCTGCGGCTGACCAAAAACGGGCGCCAACAAATGCTCACGGTGCCTAGGCGAGGCTGACTCGATTGGATACGCTTTCGAGGCGACGGCGGAGGGGGCTGGCGACGACGAGTGGTCAGGATACGTAGAATGGCGTGTCGCGAGAAAGATTCATGGCATTCATGGATTGGATTTCCATCGTGGTCCACAAAATGGCCTGAAAACTCGCGTCCTGACAAGTTGGGAAGTTAGTCGAGGAGGTTGAGGTACGTACCTGCCCAACTGGCAACTGCCAACCCCAAACTGCCTCTGGCACAAGCTTCTGTGGGCAGGAAGGAGCCAGTCGCTTGAGTGGAACTCGCTGCATCATCGCCTTCTTGTTTCTACAGGTACCTACCAAGCCTACATAATAGGCGGTAATACTACGCAAGTTACTTGCTCTGTTACTATTTGTGGTTGGAAATAGCAGGCTCACCAACGTCCAATGCGCATCACGTATTTGTCATTTGGTGATGCTTCATTGGAGGCCCCGCTCTTATCCCTTCTCCCCTGGTGATGTGTTCATCTCGTTCACCTCTGATACGACGCTGAGCCTCTGTCTTCTTGCTCGGCCCTTGTCTCTTATTTTCCTTGTTTTCCGCGACAAGACGCATGGCACCCAATAACCGCCTCTTGGTTCTTGGCGCCCGCGTCCTCCCTCCTCCCTCCTCCCGATCACGACCAAAATGTGCCTCGGTGGGCTTGAGATGCGAGGCTGTGGAGCGATGTCGGCCTCTCTCCCGGGCCATCATCTAATCAGACCTTCCGTCCTGCCCACGCCCGTCTACCAATCGACTTGCTACGATCGGTTGGTGCATGATCTTGTCGCTCGGTCGACCAACCCACCTGAGAGACACCGGCCAATCCCTCCTCCACTGCGAGGCCATGTTATACCTACCTATTCCGGTAGGAGACTTTTGCTTGCGAGGAGTGGCTTGGGCGAATTAGCATCTTTCCGGCTTGGAAGTAACCGATTGAGCATTTGTGCAACGCCAATCGGGCGAAACCAGCCGTCCCCCCGTGGAGACAATGAAACAACCCAGACAGCAAACGCATGAGCATCAGCATGAGGTATATGCGATGTGATATCACCTGCCTGCCTGCGTAGGACCGTGTCCGAGTCGATCCACCGCCGATGCAGCTCGTTGCCTCCAACGCCATCCACTGATTGGACTTATTACGCCTTGGTCCTCATGACGGTGCATTGTCTTAAACGTGCTCCAGCCTGTGAGCCCACATGCCATGGTTCTTTTGCCGCCAAGCATTCATCAAAATCCTATCCTGCTGCCTCCTAGGCTTGCCGAGTGTTTGCTGCTGACGCGAGACTTGGGACCGACCGTCGCAAGCGAACTCCTACCTACCATACAAATGGGCTTCTGGAACGAGGAACGGGACAAAGAACAAAGAACGTGCCGCAGAAGAAGCACAGATACAATAGTGCTCCTCTGTACTCCGTAGCCCGTACGGATCCGGCAGTTGCCAGTGCATGGTCCATCAAACAACGAAACAAAAGACCCTGGACGCATCTCGACTCCAAGATCTGGAAACTAATAATAACCAGCAGCAAGCAGGTAGCGTGCCGGGGCTCGCTTGATTTGTGGAGTCGGAGGCCAGCTTCCCTTTTCCCACATGCTCTAACCTCTAACGAGACCTTTGGTTTTCGTGAGACTATATGCCGACCGCTAAAGGCTGAGAAGCGTCGAGTGGCATAAATGACCATGATTCGGAAAAGGCAAATCGCACGCTGATGCGGTGTAGATCGGCGAGACAAGCAATGGGGCTTTGCGAGCATCATCCAGGGGTAAGAAGAGGATAGGATGGATCGGACCACCCACTTTGCTGCACTTTGCCACGCACGACGACTTTCTCATTTGTTCCGGGGTCAAAGCAACTGGTACATAGCTTGCTCGGCAGGTCGCCCGCCAGTTACTCTCATGTGACCCAGGAGACGATATATGGCTGTAGGGGGTGGGTTTCGAGGTACGACGCCAACGGGACCTTTTGCCTGAAGCCCGACCCGCTGTTGCGAAAGCCTAGCAGCAAAGTTCTAGGAGTTGTGAAGTTTGGCTGCGCACCGAGCAGATGACGAGGTTCGCCTTGGGAAAGCCATCTATCCCCACCACAGTGCAGTAGCGAGCGGTGGGCGCGCAGGCAGAGTTCGGCCGATGGGTGTGGGATATCGAGCGCAGCCGCGCCCCGGCTGGTCGGTTAGGGTGGCTGGCACCCATCAGGGTTCCCGAGACGCGCCGTTACCGGGGCCAGGCAGGCTGGAGAGGATAATCAATGGCACACGGGCATGACACCCCCCTTCGCCTGTTGTACGTACATGTTACTAACCATTGTTCCGAGGCGGAACCCCTGCCGAGCAGCATTTCACCCTGCAAGCTGCAAGCCGCATGCGGGCGCCATTCAGGCCGCGCCAACGACACGACCACGGCGCGGCGCTCAGTAATAGCCGTGTTAATTAGCATCGATGGAGGCCAGACCAGGCCAAGTCATCTCGGCAGAATCCTGGAGGACATGGCCCTGTGCTATCCCGGACCTTCCTCGCACAAGCTTGCGCTACGTTACAGACAGCTGTCACAGACGGCATACACGCAGGGTATGGGTATGGTATGGGCTGGATACAGCTTCAGGGCATTGGTTCGAGCTGGGATTCAGTAAGGCATGGGGTTATGGAACCAGGCTAGCGATTTCAGGATGGTTGCACGACAACAAACTGTCTCGACGACGGGACCTGTCATGTTCCCCGCTGGAATATGCCGGCTGGGCGTGCGTGTATGCACCAAGCAGAGAGGCCTTGCTCTGTCAAGCCATTGGCCGGCCTCGTCACATGCCCGCCTCAATCGCGCCGACAGGTCTAGAACAGGTATGTATGTATCTGCTCGGATGCTCAGAAAGTCGTCATAGACCCAATCCAATGGCGCAAATTGGGAACGGCATGCCATGCCCGGCACAAGGAAGATGGCAACGCTGGTGCAGAAGGAAGATGAACCAGGCTCGGGGGAGCACCCGGGGCACGGCATAACCTGGTACGGACGTGCCCTCCCTTGTTCGGGAGTCATTGTTTAGAACTTTTGAACGACGAAGATAGTCTGTGATGTTGATTGCGGATAGGCAGTGCGGTTCCATTGTCTGTCGGCAGCGTGGCGCCGAGCTACCTAGTAGTCTGCCAGCTAAGCATCTTAATACAGCTAGGGAGTGAGGACTCAACGACGTAAGAGAGCTACGCTATCCCATCCTTGCTCGTGCAAACTAGAACCTTCACCTTACCCAGTGCTCCGTACTCGGTACGCATTACATGTTGCCTCTCTTCTCCTCCTCTCCTCCCATCCTCGACCACGCCTCCCCCATTCCGCATTCATTTCATCCATGTATTTTTATTTCCCGTCTTCTGCGTCTCTGTCTGTACCGCTCTGATTAAGGCATGGGTGCTTGGACTTTATTTTGCCAGAGCTTCTGTCTGCTTTTCATCCCATCCCGTACCTGCCTCTAGTTAATTTTCCTGCCCGACGACTTGATTCAAATTTTCCCTCTGGTGCGAGATTGACATCCTCCTCCTCCTCCTCCTCCGCTTTCATCTTCAGCCCCCAAAGCCCTGTTCAGCTTTCTGCCCACGAGGCGCATGTGAGAACCCACAACCCACAACCCACTTCGAACCGTCCGTCGCCCTCTCGCCTCCCGCCCGTTGCCTTCCCGTTTGTCCGCCGTACCACTGCCGTCATCCATCTGGGCCAGCGAGGGTGCGGATACGCCATTCCGTCGGCTGCAACCCTACCGCAGGCACCTGCATCAGCACTCGACATCGGCAGTCTGCCACTCTTTCTCTTCTCAGACAGACCATTGCCTGGATCCTGCTGCAGCGCCCGCTGTCCGTTGCCCGTTGTTTGCTGCCCGCAACCTGTGGGTTGCTCCTTTAGGCATACACACGGCCATTGTTTTGCGAGCCTCTCTGTCCACCCTGTGCTCGGTCCTGGTGAAGGGGCTGGCACCACGGTTTGCTTTTGCTTCCCTCTTCTCTGATACGCCGGGGGCCAGACAAAGAAAGAGTAAGCGCCACCAGACTCGTCCCGGCCGTCATGGGGCTGCCCAACCAAGACCACTCGAGACCCAGTGCGGCTTCTGGTTCTGGTTCTTGCCCTGCACCGCCGCCGCCATTGTCATTGTCATCATCTTCATCGTCTGACTCGTTGACATCTTCACCGCCCGTCATCCCTTCGCCCGTCACAAACGATCCTCAAGACAGCACCCTTGGGCCATCCCCCCAGCCAGCTCTGCATCAGCAACATCCCAAGGACGACTCGACGCTATTGCCCTTCATACCCACCTTGGCTACTACCTCTCCCGCCAACTACGGCCGCCTTGATCCGGAAAACGAGAGCAACATCCGCATGGTGAACAGCATACCCTTCGAGATGCGACAACATCCAAGGCTACCATCACAAGGTAAGCAAGTTTACCCGTGTTGAGTTCAGCCAGCGCCAGGTCCCTGCATCAAATCCTCTTGCTTCACCCCCAACGACACTCGTCATGTATGGGAGTCCTTGTTTCCCCGGGCCAGCTGTCTCTCACACCACGACGCTAGATATATAGCAAGCAACTGACTGCCATCACCTTGCCCATTAGTAGACTTTGCTCCGCGGCCTTCCTTCTCGCCATCGTACGCCTCCATGGCTGACAATGCTGCAACTCGGGGCTCTTCGATATCCTTCCAAAATCTTCCCTCGGAGCTAATCGATGCCATCCTCTACTGGCTTCCCCCCCACGATTTGGCCATGCTTTCCGCCACATGTCGTGCCCTCCACAAGGCGGCGACATCCGACAGCCACTGGCGCCGATGCGTCCAAGAAAACGTGCCCTTCCATCTAGCCAAGGCCCCTGGGTCATACGTCACATCCTACCGTCAGTTGTACGCTGCTTATGACAGGCTCTGGTTCCTACCCAAGTACAAGATCTGGTTCAGTGACCGCAATCTAGCGGGCCGCTTGGTCATAGCCTGCTTCGACCCGCGTCGGGGTTGTATCGATGGCTATCAACTGCTGGCTGTTAGCAGCGAGAGATCTTACGCGGATTGGGTCGGTTCTGAGGAGGACTCCGAGGTGAAAATTCACAGCTTCAAGCCATACGTGAGGCTGCACCTGGACAGGCCAATCATTCATTTTGGGTTGGACAAGAGCAGCATGGATTTCCGCAATCAAGAGGGCAACCGATACGCCAATGCAATGCCGATGGCTCTTGACGATCGCGAAAATGGTATGTTCAGCAACTTCATGCTCACAAAGGCCCTGGATCCAGTCAAGGTGGAGGAGGGCTTCCGCCAAGGATTTCCATACGGCTCCGTATGGCCACCGCCATGTATTCCGGCGCGATGTCACGCCGCTGGCTTCCTCCCTGGCCAGCCGGAAGAGTCGCATTCGTCGTACGATCGACCCCAGCGCAGGGGTGAAGTGTCGGATCAGAGCTTCCATATTCGGCAATGGATGGAGATGGTCGGTTCCCCAGCAGCTGAGAGGGCCATTGCCAGATCAGCATTCAACCCGCTCAATCGCCGCCATGCCTATCAAAACATTGGGCATGGCGCGCTTTCGATCCATATTGGTGAGGAGCTCATCACCTACTCGACGCTTGACCCTTCTCTGTACACACCCACGCCTACCAAGCCGTGGAGAGGCATCTGGGTAGGCGACTATAGCGGGCACGGCTGCGAGTTTCTGCTGCTCCACCAGCCTGACGACGAACCCGCCACTGATTCCGACCTTGGGCTTGTACGCGAGGAGGGAGAGTCAGATGGTAGCTGGGAGCAACGCAGGCTGGAGGCGCGCATATACCGAGGCCGACTGGAGGCCATCAAGCTAACAGGCGATCCTAACATTCCCCGGGGGGAGTATACCTTTGTTGCTGACGATCTTGGGCCCGAGGGATTCGTAAAATTTGAGACTGCTGCTCCATTCGAGGGTGTGAGGGTGGTGAAGAGCAAGGGACATGTGGCCAGGACGGGCTTTGAGGAGGGTATGTATCAGGCAGACAACGGCCAACAGGATCCAGGACTTGGCTTGTCAGGCTTGGCGACTAACGAGAAGACAGACATGTTCATATCAAGCCATCTTATGCTCCTGAGCCACAATCGCCTTGCACAGTACTGGCTGGAGTTTGGCCACATCAGCTACTTTGAGAGGGTCAACATCGACAACTTTATAAACCCGGCCGCTTCGTCCTTCTGATGGAAGGCCCTGGCATTTGCCGTCACGGGGAGGGCGGATACTCGAAACAGATTTCCATCACATAGCTAGAGCCTCTCGCGGTAAATCAGCAAACATATGTAATTGCGGTTAGGCGGTGTAGCTACCGGGCTGGCGCCTTGAAGCGTCCTTGTGCTGCAATTTATTGTTGGGCTCGTTTTCTTTTTTTCTCTTTTTCTATTTTTTTTTACCTGAGAGGCTTCCAAGGCCGAATTAGTTTGTTGAAACGGGGAGTGGGTACGCTGTTTATATTCGGTGCATCCATGCCTACTCATCAGCCAAGACACCAGGTTCTGCAAAGGGGGTGGTCTGACTCGGGGCGGCGATTGAAGACGATTGAAGATGATTGATATCTTTTGACCTGCACCCAGAGGAGTTCTATTATATTCCCACGAGGGTGTAAGAAAGGCTGGATACGCAGCATGTCGAATAGTCTGTCGCCCTTCATTACTACCTTGTCTTGGCATCCTTCGCCGTACTATCCCATTGTCTGTTGATATCTGTGTAGAAGGCGGTCAGTGGTATTGGACCATGCTGAATCATGTTTAAGCGAAAGCCACCGATAGGACGAAGTCCCCATGTAGCCATCAGGTAACCATTACCTAACGACCAATGCCTGTCCCTCGCCTCGAGGGCACGCAGGGGAGTGCAAACGATGGCTGGGTCTCATACATACTGTCGGAAAGCAGCGGTTCAGAGGTTTAAAGGGGGAGGGGGCCTAGATGCTACTAGATGCTAGATGCCGGCCCCGACAAGGGCCCATATGGATCGGCTGACGGCTGTTTTACCCCATAAAAGAGCTGCAGGTCCGTGTCTGCCAAGATGGAGGGGGCTTGACAGCATGGGATGCATGTCCACGTCACTGTTGGTTCAGTGTATTTGCCGGGGCGGCAATCGCTTCAGCATGTACCAAGTCTAAATCAGAGGTCAGCTGTACGCCCCCTTCGCTGGTATGGTACTAAGGAGCCAGGTGGACAGGTTTTAGTGGCCGCTCCTGCTAATAAGAACCCCAGGGGCCACCTCCGACTGCCCCTTCTTCAAGTTCGTGTCGCCTTATCTTATCGCCAGCTAGTCGGACAATGCCGACTCTGCTCCGACACTGAATAGTGAATATTTCCAGAAGCAGGTGGCCGTCGCAGTCACCTTTCCTACGGCAACGTCAGAGGGCATCGGCCTCCTTGCGACTCCGACCTTTGCGGTCCTCCGTTTGTTTTTTTATAGCATTCCCCCAGGGGTGCGTGTGCCAATTTCCTCCCGTTCGAAGAAGCCCTGCCGCTGACTTGACTTGTGTGACTCCAGCATCTCCTACTTCGGTCCTGCTCAACGCCCGAAGGAATCGATTGACACCCGTTCTCCCGCCGTGGCTACTGTGGTCCAGTCGAACAGACGCTTGATGGTGGCCTTGGCCTTGGCCTAGTTCCCTGGCTAGCTACTGTCTCTCCCCCTTCTCCCTCGCCTCCTTGCGCTTCTAGCTATCCTACCCTGGCGACGACTACGCCATGAATTCACACCCGGCGAGCCAGCTGGCTCGCAGGTTGCTACGGACACGGCCCTCGCCATTGTTCCGGCCTCTTGGTCCGCGCATCGTCTCTCCCAACGCTTCGATCCCCCGCCCGCGATGGGCTCATGGCAGCGCCGCGCCACGAAAGCAAAGCTCCCGCCTCGCCACCATCCTTCTCGTCGCCGGTGTCTCAGGATTCGCTCTAGCCTCCGCCTACCGCTCCCCCGTCTCCTTCGACGCCGTAGCCGCCGACCATTCCGCACACTTGATGGAAGAAGCTCCGAGTGACACGACGGCCCCCGACCCCAAGCAGCAGCAGCAGCACCAAGATTCCGACCTGCCCCAATACCGACTCTCCGAAATCCGCAAGCACGATGCCAACTCTGACACCCCATGGGTCATACATGGTAACAAGGTCTACGATATCACGGATTGGATCCCTGGGCACCCGGGTGGCCAGGTCATCTTGCGCGCGGCCGGAGGCTCCATCGAGCCGTACTGGGATATCTTCACTATTCACAAGTCAGACTACGTATATGAAATCCTCTCGCAGTACCAGATTGGCTACGTCCACCCCGCGGACCTCGTCGACGGCAAGCCAGCGCAAGATGCCATCGAGGACCCCTTCGCCAACGACCCCATCCGAGACCCTTCCTTCACTGTACACACGGCCAAGCCCCGCAATGCCGAACCCCCGGAGGAGGCTCTCGACGAGCACTTCATGACGCCTAACCACCTCTTCTACATCCGCAACCACATGTGGGTTCCCAAGGTCGAAAACGGCGGCGACGACCACGTCCTCACCATTGAGCTCCCCGACGGCAGCAACAAGGAGTACACTCTCAAGGAGCTAAAGGCCAAGTTTCCGAGCCACACCGTCGCCGCCGCGCTCCAGTGCTCCGGCAACCGTAGAAGACACATGAGCGAGGGGTCGGGCCGCAAAGCCAATGGCCTCCCCTGGACTGTGGGCGCCATCTCCAATGCGACTTGGGAAGGCGTCTACCTCTCCGACATCCTCAACGACGCAGGCTTTGACGTCGCCTCCGCAAGGAACGGCACCAGCGAGGCAAAGCACATCCACTTCGGCGGCCTCGAGGCTTACAGTGCCTCCATACCTATCAAGAAGGCCGTCGACCCGCAGGGCGATGTCCTCCTCGCCTACTCGATGAATGGTGAGCCCCTGCCACGCGACCACGGCTTCCCCCTGCGCGCCATCGTCCCCGGTCATGTCGCCGCACGCTCCGTCAAATGGCTCAGCCAAATCACTCTCAGTGACGAGGAGAGCCCCAGCCAATGGCAGCGCAGAGACTACAAATGCTTTGGGCCCAACCAGACGCAGGTCGACTGGGATTCTGCCCCGGCCATCCAGGAGCTGCCTGTCCAGAGCGCCATCACGAGCATCAAGCTCGGAAAGGCCACTCCGCCACCAAACGCCCAACAATCAGCCTCGTCACCCGAGGCCCGCACCATCTCCGTCGGTGGCTACGCTTACTCGGGCGGCGGCCGCGCCATCATCCGCGTCGACGTCTCCCTCGACGACGGCAAGACCTGGGACCAAGCCTACCTCCTCCCCGACTGCCAGGCCGCCGACGGCTCGCCCTCGCCGTGCCTCGGCAACGCCCACTGGACCTGGAAGCGCTGGCGCTACGAGGGCACCCTCCCCGCATCCGCCCTCCAGTCTCAGTCTTCCTCCGACGCCGACGCAGGCAAGCGCTGCACGCAGGTCGTCGTCAAGGCCACCGACGAGGTCTACAACACGCAGCCCGAGACCCACGCCGCTACCTGGAACGTCCGGGGTAACCTCGCCACCGCGTGGCACCGCGTCAAGGTCTGCGCCGACTGCAAGCCTACACCTACCTCGAAGGGTGTGGAGAAGACGGCGTCTCGGGAGTAGAGATGCTCCCTCCCCTTACTTCTGAGCGTATTGTACAATCAGTCCGACTTGAATTGATTCCCCCTTTTTCTTCTTCTTCTTCTTCTTCTTTTGTTTCGGAATGGGTACGCCAGGGGAACAGCATCGCAAGCTGTGTAGGTATGGCGGGCGAACAGGGCGTCTACAGATATATACATACATCACTGGTCAAGAGAGCGGACTGGCTTTCCTTACCTAGAGGGGTCTTTTTTCTTGTTCGGACTCCATGGTCATTTCCGAGAACAGTATTCCCCCGCTCACTCAGCTGCATCAGTTGAGTCCTTAGATTATTATGTTTTTAATAGATACCGCCACGTATGACATGACTGGCGGACGCGGAAGGCATGTTACGGTTTGGCCTACCGCATTCAAATCAATTATGCTGTTGCAGTAAGTCACATGTAGTAAACGTGGTAAAGATGATGTACTTCTATTGAGCAGCGCCATCTATATAGAAAGCCTTTTCCCCGCCACCGATACGTATCCCTCTGTTCTGTTCTCCAACCCAGATTGTGATGATACACACCTCGCCATGGTCAGTAACGAAACGTCGGGGTGGGAGCCGATATAGGCTCAGATCCCTGTTTCGCCTCTTCTCAAGGTGACGCTTCTCGTACTTTGTCCGCTTATATTCGCTATGCTCTTATTCTTCGCTTTCCTGACAAAAGCTTCATTGATGTAGCATCCCCCCGCACATCAGGGCAGCATCTCGCTGTGCTGAGGTGCTTCTAGCCGCCGTTGGCAAAGGACCGGTTTCCGCCTCTTCCACATAACCGAGAAGGACTGGCTGTCTCAACACCTGCAGGAATACAGGAGTTAGAGGATATAAGTATCCTAGTCCTCCATATCCTCGTTACTAGAAAAGTATTCAAACTCGTCAGGTACAGGCGCCTCTTCGTCACCCTCGCCGTCCTCGTCCACAGCGGTCAACACACCCGCTGCTGCTGCAGCTCCTGAGACATCGGGTGTCTGAGGTGTAGCGTTGCCCAGACCGCCGAGACCTAGACCAGCACGGCCTTCAGCCCGTAGGAGATGGTCCATCATATCGCTACCAACAACAGGCTCGACCAGGCCCTCAAGAGTGTTGCGGCTGCGGCCCCCAGAGCGGCCGCCTCCACGCACCGACTGGCCAGCTACAGGCGCGCGCTCGGTCGTGACCTTTTTCAGCTTCTCCTCGATCAGCGTCTTCCCTTCATCGGGGTGGGTATCATCCAGTAGCATCGGGCCTCCCGTGGGCTTGGAATTGTGTTAGCATCAAAACTCATACGGGTTGATCTGGTCGTAGACAAACCTTCTTGACAGGCCTGTAGCGGCCAGATGGGAAGCTGATATACTTGAGCTGGCCGGGCAGTACACGGCTCATATTCTGGATTTCATAGCCGACCTTCTCCTTCTCGGGCTTCTTCTTGGAATCGGTGGCAGTGGTCGAGTCCTTCTCTTCGCCTTCCTTCTTTTCCTTGCCGTCATCCTTCTTCTCATCATCCACATCCATCTTCTCAGCCCCCTTAGCTGGTGCAGAGTCAATGTCCATGCTCTCCCGTCGCTGCGCACGCTCCTTCTTCTGTGCACGTCGCTTGGCCTGCGCGGTTGTCGACAGAATGGCAGTAGCAATCAAGGCCGGTCCCTCCTCAGTCTTGACCTCTTGTTCTGGTGGGTAGTCGAATAGGCTCTGACGGGTGGCGCAGTGGAACTTGAAGTCGGGCATCTGCAGGTCGTGATCCAGGCCAATCACGGAGGTGGGCGAGAAACTAAGGGACAGGAAGTGGGTGAAGGGGAACCAGTACCAGTATTGGGTGAAGACAGCCATGCCAACAATGCCTGCCATGTTGAGGTTGCCAGTCTGGGTCTGAAGACCAATGGTGCAGTTGCGGCCTCCAGCGTCAATGATACCCAGAGCGAGGGCAGCACCAAACTTGGTCATGGCATCCTCGTGGCGGTCGCCAACAACCTTCTTGAGCGTCTTGCGAATGGACGACACCTTGGGGTTCATAACCTCATTCTGCTGGACCATAATCATGGCCAGGGAGATGAGGGCTCCCTGCCTGACAAAGTCGGTAGGGTCCTTCATCATCGGCTCTAGAATGTCAATGGCCTCATCGAGGCCGGTGCCAGCGCAGGAGATACCCAGCGCCATGGCCGAGCCGTATCGAACGTGGGGGTTGTACGACTCTGAGAGCAACTCGACCATACGGGGGACGCTGCCAGGCTTGCGGAAGAGGATGAAACCAAGACTCATGACGGCAATGCGGCGCACGTCGTCGTTGACGTCGCTGACGGCGGTGTGAAGGAGCTTGCGGATGGCCTTGTTGCTTCCGGTTCCACAGTAGGCAAGGGCCACAGTCATAATACCTCCATATCGCAGCGTCGGGTCAGGGTCGTTGAGCAGTCCCTCGATCAAGACATCTGCGCCTTCCTGGCGGCCGTACATAATCAAAGCCATTCCCAGGGCAAGACCGCGAACAATCTTCTCGTGCGTTGTCTCGTGAGCATACGTAATCATCACTTCGAGCGCCTTTACATTGCCAGTGCCGAGCATGATAAGACCCATGGCCAGACCAACGGCCTCGCCGTTGAGAGCGGAGTCTGCGAAGAGAATGTTCTTGAGCTTCTCAAAAACATCGTTGTCTCCTGTGGCCATGCCAGCGATACCAAGACCGAGTGCACCGCCATGCTGAACAACCTCCTCCTCAGCTTGGCTGAACTGGCCTTTCAAGTACTCGAGAGCCTCGGCACCATGGTTGGCGTGGATTAGACCATAGGCGTACAGCGCACCACCCTGGCTGAAGATTGACCCGCTGCTAAGGCCACCATTCCTAGGAAGATAAGGCTCGAGGAGCTTCCGGGACTGTGATAGGTTGCCTCGGTGGATGACACCTAGAGCAGCAGTGGCGGTGAACTTTGACCAGTTAACGGCCTTGCCGAGCCATTCAAGATTGTCGCGGAAGAATTTGTCATTTGTAGTTCCCTGGTTCATGAAAGCGTTGCAGAAGGTGACAGCAGTGTGAAAGATGGAGTTGCGGCCCTCGAGGCTGTCACGGACCTTGTTGAGGATGCTAAGGTCGGTGCGGTTGTTGCGGTAGAGGAACTCGAGGTTGAGTTGGATCGTCTTGGAACCATCGAGGATAGATCGAATGTTTCGGTAGACCTTGGCTGCGTCCTCCGAAAGCTCCTGCTCGGGTGCGTCTTGCTGGTTCTCCAGAAGCGGTTCGCTCTCGGCCTGCTCCTCTCCCTCAGCAGCCTCTGGCTTCTTGGGCTTCTCGCCGGTAGGCAGGGATGCGAGAACTTTGCCGAGGAACTCTTGGGTTCCATTGTCGTAGAGGTCAAATGCGATTTGGTAGGCATTGGCGGTTGATAGGCGGTCTCCCTTGTCCACCATAGCTCGGAGCATACGCGAGGCCTCCTCGTCAGAGTTGAGATAGACGACGCACTTGGCGATGGCAAAGTAGTCGGGATTGGGGATTTCGTTCAGTAGATCGAGAACCAGTCGCAGGATCTCGGTGCGGAAACTGCGCTCCTGCACGATATCCATGCAGATTCCCAGGGCATAGTCCATGAGGTCATCGGCGGCGCCCTGCTGACCCTCCTGCGCCTTGGCCTTGGATCGTTTCTCGTCCTCGTTAGCACGCTTAATGACACGGCGCAGGACGTCGAGGTTCTTGGCTTCAATTGCGATGCCGACGACCTGTTTGTAGCGGCCTGTGTCAAGGCAGCTGCCGAACAGGCGCTCGATGACGCGCTGCAGAGCCAGCCCAGCGGCGTGGTCGGGCAGCTGTGCCAGGGATGCAGACTTGCCCTCCTTGTTGACAGGCTGGAAGGTGGCATCTAGTATGGTGTTCTCGACAGAGTCCCGGGAGAGCAGAGACTTGGGGGGCAGAGTGGTCTGCGAGAAGGGAGTAGTAGGAGACATGACGGCGCCGTCCGAGGTGTTGGTGAAGGTGGTGGTCAGCTCCGGCAAGTCGGTATTCTGGGCTGCGGGGGGCGCCGTGTGCTTGGCCGAGGTCATGGCAATGTACTGGTCGATGCACTTGGAGATGATGGTCTCCTCGAACTGACCGGGCTCATCGAGCTTGAAGAGGTCGCCAGCAGCAAGGGCGAAGACCATGCTGTCATTGTAAGCCTGGAGGTGATAGTAAACCTTGGACAGGACGAGGGCGGCAAGTTGTCGCTCGGGAAAGTCTTCGTCTTCGTAGAGGGCCTCGCTGAGCTGGGTTAGCAAGAACGGTCGGTGGCGGGGGCGCAGGAGAGCTCCGTGGCAGTATTCGGCGGGATGGATGGGGAGCTTACAGCTGGTTCAGAGACCCCGCAACTTCAGTCCAGACGGTATCAATGTCCTCGTTGAGAGTCTTGAGAGCAAAGATCTTGAGCTCGGTCTCCTCGTCAGAGAGGAAGGCCAGAAGGCCGGTGGCCGAGGTCCGCGAAGGCATCCTGGGAAGCTCTTGGAGCAGATGCGAGAGGGATGGATTCCGGGGAGTGCGTCCAGCGGCGGGCGGCGATGGCGCGAATGAACGCTGAACGGCCGGTTACGAGGTTGATCGAGGACCGGCGGATGGGAGTTGAGGTTACCGGAACCGATGGGGTGGACTAATGTTGTGCGATGATGAAGAAATACTGGGGGGTTTGGATGGCGATGTTTTGCAAGATGGGTCGTTGGCTGCAGGCTGGCTGTAGGCACGAGCATCCACGTCAGGCACAGCTCTGCCTTGGGGCTTCCTTCCCTGGGTGCTTACCCGGGACCACAGCTTGTGGCCAAAACAGGACAAGCGCAAGCAGAGGGTTGATTACCAAATGGCATCATTATGTAATCATAGTTTAATCACTCTCTGTGGCGAACACACGGTCACGTATCCCTTCAAGTTGTTCTGGAAATAGAGGTGATGGGTATAAGGCAATGGGCAGATGAGATGGCCGTCATAGAGCGACGAGGATGCAAAGGTGGTCATCCACCACGTGGGTGCGTTGAAGCGAATTGGGTCAGGGTGTAGGACTGTGTGCGATACGGACCGTCTTGCAGTAAATCTTCCACCTTACATTACGTACCTGAGATAGGCTTATCGCAGGTCCACCTTGCATGACACCTACCCTGTACATGGAGACGTCATCAAAACTACCTCGGAGATGGCACATGATGAGCACGACAGTATAGGAAGTAGGACTATAGCATCGCGGCTATAGGGTCGGGCGCGGTGGTTGGATGGTTGAATGAATAAGGATGGCTGGAAAGGATGGTGGTATCGTCTCCTCGCATTGATGGTGCCGGCATTGCTTTATGCGTTTAGGCAGCACTGGCAGCGTCATGTGGCATAGCCCTTTGTCTCTGATTTGAGGATTCGGATACGCGGATAGATGGCAGTACTATTGGTAACAAGCGGGCAGGTCTTTTTGACTGCTAATTTATCTCAGCGCGTGGTTCAAGCTGGGACTGGTAAGACAGAAGGATCAAGGGCTGAGCCGCCAATTGACGATGGGCAGGCATCATCAAGCAAGGGTAGTGATATAGGCCTCTCTGGATATGAAGATGAGTATGAGTGCCCCCATCAGCCACGATCCATCCATGCTGACCACCTACCTTAGCTCGTCGCATTAATAACCTGTTGAGCTTGGGGGTCATCATCATCTGGCTTTGCTTTGCCATGCGACGGGCTACCATGCCAAGAGCCCCTGCCACCCACACGCATTGAAGAGGTGATGGGGGTGCAGCCGTCGTGGATGCAAAGGTCGCGATGCGAGGGGAAGGACGAGGTTGACAGATGGAACGAATGCAATAAGATACTTGATGCTTCTCGCAAGACGGTACAGAAGCAGAGGCAGATCCCTGTCTCTGAGCTCAAGTTGACGACGGCCCAGTTGACGAGAAGCTAAGGCTAGGTTAAGGCATCGGCATTTGGCACCTAACCAGCTAACCCCAGACACGGACACCAAATGCATGCAACCATCCATCCATCGAATCCACTCACGCTCACGACGCGACAAGGGGGGGGGGGGGATTTATGTCTATTGAATGCCGATTTCTACTACTATCCTTCATCTCGATACCACACGCACGTCGGCCCCGAACTGTAGTTTTGTTGGCTGCCAGTCTGTACAAGTAGCATCCCCCCCCCGTCCCTCGTTTCCTTTTCTTTTGTTTCAACGCCGGCGAGCGCCTGTCCAGACCCACGCCCGCCTTTCTCTTTGTTGCCTGGACAAGGCCCTGTCTTTTTATTTTATTTTTTAATTGTCACTTTTTTTTTTTTTTGAGCCTTGGGGACCTAAAACGCACCTACCTTTGCGCTTGCGCCATCCCCCCCCAAGGCCGCACTCCATTGGACACGTCGTCGCCGCTCTTCCCCAGCGCATTCACTGCTGCGCTTTCGGATTCTCCATTTTCCAAAATCACGACAACCACCTCCAGACAAGCACATCGACAAACGACGACAACCACGCTCGCCACCGTTGGCACGCCCGCCCGCCGTCCCCTTTCGCTTGCAATTGCATTGGTTTCCATCGCGTCGCATACTGCGGCTTGCTCGCTCGTCCGTTTCCCCGCTGTTTCGCGTTTGCGTCGCCCTCACGCTTCCCCGGTTTTCGCGATAGCTCTTCCCGCGTCGACACGCATCCGTAAACCCAACAGTCGACGATACCGCCAGCGCCTCGATCCGCACGACTTGCATCGCCATCAGCTCCTGGCCTGGGCGTGATCATGAGCCCCGACTGTGCCTACGACTCCTCCACTGCTTACTCCCAAGCGTGCTCGTGCTCGCCCTCGCCCTCGTCAGTCTGAACCGCGCACGATCACCCTTTCGCATCCCAAACCCGTCGCCCGGCATGGATCTCAGATCTGTTCTCAACACAGCCGACAATGGCGCTGCTGGTGCCGCCAAGCCGCCTCTGACCCCCCAGCAGCACCCGCAACCGCGACCATCCCATAGCCCGGCTCAGTATGGCTATCGCGGCGGCGACTATCCTCCTCACCAATCGCAGCCTCATCCGGCCATGCCTCATCAGTCGCCCGTCGCACAGCCCCAAGACTATCCTCCTCACCACCACTCTGCTCATCCACAGCAGCAGCACCCTCCCAATTACCCCCCCGCCTCGCCGTATCAGGCCCCGGGCCCCTATTCCGGCCGGCCGGCTCCTCCGCCGCTCCAGACTGCCGCACACTCCGGCCCCGGCTTCCACGACGCGCGCTCTCCCGGCTCCATGGCCGCGCCCTCGCCATATCGCCAGCCCCCGACCCCTTCTTCTGTTGCAGGAGGGGCTGCGGGCTATCCGTTCCCCCCCCAACACCCGGATATGACCAGCCCTGTTCAGAGACACCAGTATCCACCACCGCAATATTCGGCGCGACAGCGACGAGACAGCCACTCCCAGAGTGTGGCCGCACACACGCCGGGGGCAACTCCATCCTCAGCTGCGTCTGGTCCCGGTTCATACGTGCAACAGCACCCTGCGGTACCACAAACACCGCCTGTCACCACGCCCGGCGGCCATCCCTATTCTCAGCAGCGCTCACAGTCGGTGCAGTCTACGCCCACTCCAACATCGGCTCATAGCCAGCTCGCCTTTCCGAGTCACCACCCTCCTCCTGCTCACGGCAGCCCCGTCGTCGCCGCTCACCCCCAGCCCGACTACAATCGACAGCCGTCTCAGCCGGCGCCGCCCCCGGCACCTGGTCCGAGCGGCACCAGGCAATCCACTGGCAACTTTGCTCAACCGCCGAGCCCTTACCAGCAGCGAACCCCTTCGCTGGCTCACTCGCAGATTCCCCAACCCCATTCCTCCCCCCGAACGGCCGCACCGCCTCGGCCACCCCAAAGGCTGTCAACGGGCTCCCACAGCGCGTATGGGTCACCTGCACGCGATTCTATCCAGCGCCCCCGGTCGAGCCACGAGCGAGAGCATAGCATGTCAGTCAGTCCCAAGACGCGTGTGTCTTCTATTCCAAGCAATCCCGAACAACAACACCACCACCCCCATCACCGCCCTCCTACGACATCCGAAATCGACCCTCGTCCATTACAGCCTCCTCCGAATCCACATGCCGACCCAGAGCGAATCATGACGCCTGCTAAAAGAAAATTGGATGACCGCGATCTCAGCCCGCGAGAGCTGGAACGCAAGGAACCTCGTCCTCCACCCGGCGAGGTCAACGGAGCTCATGCCCAACCACCCCATAGGCAGCCGCTAGCTCCCGTTGCAGAAAGAAAAAAGCGTGCCGTGTACTCAGAACCGCCCGTCTGGGCCCGCACAATCCACAGCCTGGGCAAGAACCCGCCGTCCCAGCCGAACTTTGTCTTGCACAAGAAGCCCGATCCGGATGCAAAGGATACCAAGGACGCAAAAGATGCAAAGGATGCAAAGGACGGCCGTAAAAATGGTGCCCCAAGTGAGCCCGGCCCCGAAGACTTGCTGGGTCAATGGGAGGCCAGCATAAGTGGTCTCAAGCCTGTTGATGGAAACACTAAGGACCTGGCCGACTTCCTCTTCATGTCCGTGGTCTCGAATCCAGACATACAAGAGATTCTCAGCCACCGCATTCAGTTTGAGATTGAGGCAAAGCTTGGCACGCTCATCGACAAGGATACAAATAAGCGTGTCGCGCGAGGCGGGCGTTCAGAATTCATTCTGGATGACGATGGCCGCACAGCCTTCAAGAGTAGCATGACCGAGGTGAGCCCTAACCATACAGGTCTTGATTTGAGCATACGGCTGATTCCATCTACAGACAACTCACAAGGCCTTTAATGAGTACCTCAACCAGGTCGTATTACAGACAGACCCCCGCCAAGCCAAGAGCAATGGCGGCCCTGGCCGCGTGCAGGTACACTACAAGCACACACGAGAAATCGACCGCTTCTTCGAACTCCCCCCTGAGCTGCAGGCCCGAATCCCCAATTGTGTGCGGACGCGCATGCCACGAGGGCGCACCCCCAAGGCCCGGATCACCTACGACCAAAAGACCAACGAGGTGCTGGGTAAGATCATCAAAGCACGCGTCGCCGACCTTGACATCCACATGCCCGCCTGTCCCATGGATTGCCGCATCAGTATCAACCTTGAAATGGACTGGGACGGGCCCGTTGAGGAGCTTGAACAGCACGGCATCTCGCACCAGCGCGAGGAGCGCTTCCCCGACCGCCACAAGGACCGTCTCAGCTATACACATGGCCACTACCGTATCGACCTCACCCAGGTAACCCAGACCACGATACGACTAGGCGTGAGTCAAATCTTGAACCCCCCCGCATCCACAGCACCCAGACTGACCTTTGAATCTAGACCCGCCGATCGGAAAAGGAGCACGAGCTCGAAATCGAGCTGAATCCAAACATGCTCCTTGAGCAGGGCCGTAGGGCCATGAATGGCCTACATAACCGATACCAGGAGCTGGTTGAGGGGTTTCTGGACAATGTGCGCGTCATGGCGCGCAAAGCTCGAGAATATAACAACTGAAGAGAAAGGAAAGAAGGAAAGGAAAAAAAAGAAAATGCAACAATAAAAAAAAAAACATCGTCCATTTTGGAAGACAAAAACGACAAGACAAGCGGAGGCGTAATAATATGCTGCCGTTATGCCATCATATAACATTTTTAAGGTTCAGACCTACCATTTTATGACACACCTACCTGTATTTATTATTCACGACACTCTATTTTTCTTGTTCTCCCTCTTCTCGAGATTTCCTTGGTAGACGAAACGGATGATGGGGTGGATAGCTCCTTTTAAGGAATATTTCTATTTCTCTTATACGTCCGAGGTTGGGACAGAATACATTATGCTTGGTGGATCATATCTATTACATTCGCCTAAACCCATCGTATCCTCCCTCTAGGCGACTCTGTTGCTGCTGCTGGAAAAAGCCATCAAAGTCGGTTCCCTTAAACGTGTTTGGACCCGAGCCTGCCTGTTCCGCCATCTCGTCACCCTGGGCTGCCTCAAAAGGTCTCCTGCTATGCAACGTCTCCTTGCCTACCCAGCTCATGTATACCGTCTCGTGGACGAGGACAAGGCCACCGCCGTCCGACTCGTCGAACTCGGGCTGCTTCTCGACAATAAAGACTTGCTGCCTCTTACGTCCAATTATCCAGGACCTGACGGAGAAGCCTATGAACCAGGCAATGGCAAACCCGAGGACGGCCCAGCCAATGGTGGGTGCCAACCACCAGTTAAAACTTTGTATGAGATCATCACCGGGTCTGATCCAGTTGGCGACGACAGGCCAAAGGTTTCCTACCATGTAGAGAGTGGCGCAGAAGATACTGAGGACAGGGTTAAATCTGCTACCAGTAATTTCTGCCCAGGAGCGGCGGGATTTGGTCGTGCCACTGGGCATACTCATCGAAGGAGGGCCTCTGAAGCGAAGTATGAGGATTCCCAGCCCAAGGAAGGTACCCATGACGCCGTTGATGGTGTAGGAGCTGACGCTGGTCAACAGGACGTAGGCATCGTCGGCTTTAAGATCCCACGTGGCTAGGATGAGGATAAGACAACAGCAGAAATGGAGGATCAGGGCGCCGACCGGCGTCTTCTCTGAGTGATGTTCAGGCGAAAACCAACGCAAACGGAACATGGAGGATAGGTATCCCTTGCGTTGAAACCAGCGCAACAGCCGCCCGAAGGAGAGATCGGTATTTTGACCAAAGAACTTGGAGAAGGGGAGGATGCCAAGCTTGGCGACTTCCTGCTTGATGCGCGTGGCGGTATAGGTCATGACGATGATGTTCCCGAGGCTGGAAATTGCCAACATGGCGTGAAATATGCGGCGCCCGACGTGGCCGCTCATACTGGACGAGGAAATGCTGCCGAGGGAGAGCTCAAAGAAAGCCTGAGCGACGCCTCCGTCCGCGTCGATTTGGGTTTCTCGAGGCACAACCACCATCTGTGAACATACATGTTTAGCCTATATTGGCGTTGGTGGACGGGATGATGACTTACATAGGAGAGGTTCACAGCCATGTAGAGCAAGATGATGGTGGAGACGCCAGAAAACATGGCAATGGGATAACGACGTGGTCTCCGCACCTCACCAAGGACGTAGTTGGGCTGTTCAAAGCCGCTGAAGCTGAAGATGATGGCCAGGAAGGCCTGCGAGAAACCGTTGATGTCGCCAGGGTCACTGAATGATGTGCTGGGTTGGGTATTGTTGCTGAATTGATTCGTGGTCTGAGGAAGGGCACCAGCGGCTACACAGATGGCAGTAACGACAATGAAGAGCAAGATGAGGACCTTGACAATGGCGAGAACGTTGCTGAGCATGATTCCACCGCGACGAGAGAAGGTGTGGATAAAGCAAGTTAGGAGGGCGGTGGCGATGGCGATTCCCCTAACAGCTGCGTCAGAGGGCTGTTGGACGTCGGCGGCTTGGAGGACGCGCAGGCCAAAGCTGATGCAGTTGCCGGCCATGTTTCCGAGGACTATGAAGGCAATGCCAAATAGAGTGGTGAAGAACAGGACCGAGTCCCTGCGCGGATAGGGATAGACGAATTCGAGGTAGTTGAGATCGCCGCCGCTTCGCGCAACGCTCTGGTCGCGGCCATCGATGGTGTATCGAGGAACGTTGAGGCCGTACTCGGCATAGACGTGGGCGCCCGAAAGGCAGTAGATAGAACCGAGAAGCCATAGGAGCAGAGAGGCGCCCGGAGAGCCGGTTCCCCTCATAACGCGCTGTGGTGAGTTGAAGATGCCCGTGCCTGGACAAGGTTAGATGGAGGTCATAAGTGAAGCAACAGTCTTGTGAGCAGACGTACCGATGGTGCGGTTGAGGACGAGGCACGTCACGTCGAAGAGGCTGAGACGAAAGCGCTCCTTGGGGGCTCGCGTGACGATTGCATTGGGATTGGCCTGGAGGGCGTAGAGGTCCTCCTGGTCACTGTCGTAGACGTCTTGGGGAGCTGGCGGCGGATGGCGAGTGCCGCCCATGGAGGCTGGGAAGTCGTTCATGGCAGCAACCAAGACTGCGTGGACGAGTCTCGACTAGAGCGTACGTATGAGCATACGCACAAGTCGATGGGTCTTCCTGGGGCTGGCGGTGTTAAGTATGGAGAAGACGAGTGCCTGGGAGATCGTGCTACGTAGAACAATGGACACAGCCTTGCGGAGGTGAGTGGCATCATGGGTGCAGGTAACCATACCTATGCAGGAGGGATGGGTGGTATCAATGACAATCCCAAGCTGGGGGCGTGTCTGCCTTGTCAGCTCCGGCCACTCCAGTTCCATTTCGCGCACCACCCATCCAGGGATCCGGGCTGAATCGGATAACGGCGGCGGAGGCGTCAGTCATGGTAAGGATGTTGAGGCAGACTACAGGCTGTAGATCGAGAGGTTCGGCTGGGCGGGTTGCGCCGCCTCAAGGCTGGCTGGAGCGGAAGACAAGCCGGGGCGCGCACCATGGCACAAATGAACATGGTGACGGGTTCCGTCATGGATACCCAATCCATTCTTGCAAGGTCAGCTGGCGGGCGCTATCAGGACGAGAAGAGGGGAAGCAAGAGAAGAGCTGCTGCGCCTCGAGCCCAACAACGTAGGTAGGCGTGTGCCAATGCCCGCCAAGAGGGAGCTGAGGTGCATCGTTTAGCTCTGTGGAGAACAAGGGGGCCATGTGAGCCCCACGGCATCGAAGCTTTAATCAGTGCCAATCCATTTATGGCTGACCGATGGCAAAGGAAGGGGGGGTAAGAAGTATGAGGGTAGAAATCCAGCGTGACGAGACAGAGAAATGAAAGCATCCCGGTCGCCTGTTTGGGAAGTGGAAGAACAAAAAGAGGCGAGAGGCACAGCCAGGAAGGAGCAATCAGTAGCTACCTCCCCCAGTCTTGAAACTTAGGCAAGAGCGAACCAGGCACGGACCCACCCCACTGGCTGGCATCTCGAAATGTTGCCCGGCTTCGCTGATGGGCAAGACAACCGACAACCACGACACGATAAGTTGGAGCTAGCTCAGCGATAACCGACACCCGCCCATTGAGACATCCGATCATGGGACTCTCGGGGCTATGGCAGATCACCCGCGGGTGCCCATCGACAGAGGCCTTTATCGCGACCGGACCCTTTCCAAGCGCCCTCGTCCCACGTCACCGAGGAGGGAAGAGGAGAATCAAGGGCGAAGAGGTTGCTCGCTTAGCCGGGAAATGGCTGGCCATCATGATCCCCTGCGCCTGCATGCACCGCCCACCACCCGCCCGCCTCACTCATCTTTCTTATCTCGACGAACCAAGATACAGTGGTAGCACCGTGGGAAAATAAGCAATTGTACGACGTGGACAAGCCCACAGCCAACATCCACTTTGTTTCGACAATCGCTTGAGTTCGCCACCCCTCTTGTTCTCCGGCAACTAATATTGTACCGAAAAGGGAAATGAAGGGCTGGCTTAAGCTGTAGCCTGGACGAGATACGTGACCGGCTCTGCTGTGCCGCTTTATCCATCTTAAAGACACAAGCCCCCGACCTCATTCGACCTGCTCCCCGCTTGGCACCGTCTGTCACTCTGCTGTTGCATGTTATTTTGACCATCTCTACTCCATCTCGTCCCGCAAGGGAGAATCATCTATGGCTGGTCCCCTGCAGGCCGGCGACATCATCAACTTAGCAAAGATTGCCTGGCAAGTCTACGAATTTGGCTGGGCCGAAGAGCACAATGCGAGTATGTCACAGCTGCGCTGCTTTGCTGCCTCCCTCGCGACTTTTACTGACAGCCATCTCTAGCCAAACAGTATAAAGAATTTGGCCAAGACGTCCGAGGCCTCGCCGAGAGCCTCGACATCCTCGACCGGGTAGTCCTTCAAGCCACCAATTCCCTTCGCCACCAAGGACTCAACAACGCCCTCGTCCGCTGGGATCGTGTTTCCTTCGCCGAAATCATCGGTGACTATGAGGGTACTTTGAATGAATGCAAAAAACTCTTGCGAGATAATGCGCGCTACCGCGGAGGCAGCGGCCCCGGCCGCAACATCGAGTGGAATGTCATGGTCCAGCCCACTGTCGAAAGGCTGCGCCAGCGCATCGCTCTGCACAACTCCAAAATCTTGCATGTCATGAAGCCGTTTGAGATGTAAGAACCCCGGAATCCGCACAAATCCTCAGCTGACCAAGACCTGCAGAGATCTGCTATGCCGCGTACGACAGGATATATACCGAGTTCATCACGACCTCGCCCAACGCATCACCGCTGTTCATAGCGACCTCAACCGCCTCATGGGTGTCCTCATACCCAACCTGGACCAGGCCTTGAATCAACAGGCGATGCGCGAGGTCCATCTGCTCGATATCCCCATCGATGTTGCCGAGCGCTTCCGCATGGCAGCCCTGACCGACCGCCCCGAGTACAACAGTGACGATGCTTTCGAACTTTCCTTGCTTTCTGATGCTTTTGTGCTCAACTACAAAAGGTCCACGGTCAACTTTCGTGGAGGTCGTCTCATATCCGACCGCATCCCTCCCGTTGACCAGTATCTCAACCTCCTCAAGTGCGTATGGCTATACAAGAGAATGATGATCTCGCCAAACCTGGAAGAAGCGCACCCCGAGTCGCACTGGCCTTCATTCATCAAGCAGCTGGAAGACGACGTTTCCTCCGAGTGTGCAAGGTTTAACAGCGATCTTGTGAAGCCTGACCTCCCCCTGACGCCCGTCCTCCGTGGCGACATGTTTACCATCTGGCCTGAAAGAGAACCCAACCAGCTTGTCGATGTGGTAACACGCGATGAGATGATGGAGCAGATCCTCGAGTCCCCATTGCAGAGCGTCAATTCCAGTGTGGAGAGGAGTGTTAAGCTTCTTCGGCGCATGGGAGCGGATGGACGGAGATTCCGCATCATCATCAGTGGTTCCGAGCAGAGCACTACTGGTCGACCTCGACAGCAATGTAAGACATCCCACTAGCATAAAGAAAGGAAATTCTTACTGACCTTCCCGCAGCTGAGGTAATTGACTTTGACATCGGGACAGTCGTTATCAACCCACAATACGCACTTCCCACGACAGCCGGGCTCATGAAGGAAATACTCATCCACCGAGACGAACGAATCGCCCGATTGTCCTTTGTGACCATGGAACAGGTCCTCAAGTTCCAACAGGCTGTCACTGGATACAAGCCTTGGGTGGCCTACAGCCAGTACAATGCCATGGTGAGCTTCGTTATCGGCAACGCGAAGCCTATTGTCGAAGACGCGTGCATTCAGCTCTGGATTCCCAAGCCTGTGGACGGCTCGATTGTAACCAATACAGATGCGTCAGCCGAAGCGGTACCGATCTCGCCCAGTCGCTCTGCTACTACATGGACCGGGATGAGCACATCCCCCACAAGCCCTCGCGCCACTATGCCTTCCCCCTTTGCAACTCCCGTAAACCGACGGGGTTCGCAGGCGCAGCCTGTTCCACAGCAGCCAAGACGCAGCTCGACCATTTTCTCTACTTCGTGGCCGAGACGCTCGTCGCCTACGCCACTGGGCACATCACCTCCGGGGGCCTTGGGATATCTCTCGCCAACTCCCTCGCGTAGTAGTCGTCCTGTCCAGTTACCCTTCCCCTCTATGCACAACTTTACTGGCCCATCGTCTCTTGGAACAAGTAGCATGCCGCACCATGGAAGCCGTTCGCATAGTGTGTCTAGCATTGTGTCTACCGCCCCGACAAGCACTTCATCTGGAAGCGATGGCCAGACAAAGACCATTTCCACGGGTACCTATACTACGGGTCTCTTACTACGCAAGCCCATAAAGCCCATGCTTGTGCTGTACACACAGGATCAACAGGGCGGAAACCCTGCTATAGTCACTGTGGATATTGATGAGGATACTGCTGTCAATCCTGAGCGCTGCAACTGCCGACGCAGCGCACGTGGAGGAGGCGATTGCGCCATCGCCGCTCTCGAGCGTTTCAAGGGAAAGGCCGACCTGGCAGCCCGCCGATATGAGTACAAAGACGGCGACTGGAACATAGCGCAGCTAGCGTTGAACTACCCATCCTCACCTTCATCGGAGAACACCGCCTCCTGGCCAGGCCTGAAACGTTTGAGTCTATTCTTCAGCCAGGTGCAAGAAAGAGAGCGTTTTGGTGGCTCACCCGGCATGTGTCACTGCCGTAACAGGACTGAGGGTGAACTGAGCGAATGCTTGAGAGCCAAGCATCGTGGCCTGCTTGGTGAGGTAGCAGAGCACTGGAGGAGGCAACTGCAGGAGTACCACAGGCATCAGAACGAGCGAGAGCCTATTGTCATGCAGCGATGAGAGGCGGCTTGAAGGAGCTGAACGACGGATTACGACTTGTATATGGATCACAGGACCGGTTTAACGAGATGAGATAGAAGGATGTTTGGTTCATTTGGGTCTGCTGGTGTATGATTGGGTACTCATGAAAGATCTTTGTACACTATACAGCGAGGAGTTATTTCTGTCAAATGCCATCTATTGATTTGATATCTTCTGTATCGTAAGAGAGGGCTTCCTTAAAAGTCACTGATATGTATCCCATTGAGGCGCAGGATCGGGAATTCCCAGATACAGTGAGAAATGTTGATTGAGAGCGCCCAAATATGTCAGCCTGGCGGCTATAGGCCACGCACATCAATCACTCCTGCGCTGGCAGCATCACTCGCTTGTCCCATATCCAGAGTCAGCATGTTCAAGGCTCCGGAAGTCCTTGTTCAAGTCTTTCTCCATTGCCATGACCACCCCGGGCTCAGGACGGGTCTCAAGCTGTGGTATATCCATGCCAACCTGGCCTTCACCATGGCCAGAGAGATCCAGGAAGTCATCTATGTCAAATGACATAGGGTCGAGCTGCTGGGCATCGTATTGCCCGCCGACGCCAGAGAGGAAATCGTTGCTGCCGGTAGTGGCTCGGCAGTTGTTGCAGAAGCTGGCGGCTTGCGGGTGCTCGGGATGCGCTTGCAGAACTACGAGCTGCTGGGTTTTTAATTCGTTCTCCGCTGTTAGCTCCTGGATCCTTGCCTCGTAGTCCTTGAGCTGCTGTGCCATTCTGAGGCGATGTTGGTCCTCGCGGTGCAGCATGTCACGGATCTGTGCCAGCCCGTGGTGGTCTTGGGCTGCGCCGCCGGACTGTGCGCGGAGGGATTTGTTTTCTTCACGCAGCATCTCGTTTTCTTGACGGAGCTCCTCGAATTTGTACGTCGGGAGGAAATAATTGAGATCTGTCCGGAAGGAGTACTGTCAGAAACAAGCGAACCGAGCATGTGTGTGTTTGCAGGAACATACTCCAATTTGTCTTCAGCGGCTCTCCTGGGAAGAGCTTGGCGTATAAGATATTAAAGAAGACCTCCTTGTCGATGTCCTGCTTGCCATGGCCAGGATTCGCCTCGCGGTACCTCCTCGTCTCTTCCCTCTGGTCCCAAGCTATGAGAGACTCTTCTTGTTGTGGGCTGAGGATCTCTGGCAAGCTCTCCGCCTCGCCTTCCTTCCATTCGCGAGGAACACACAATCCTGGCGTGCTGAGATGCCGCTTCATGACTTCAACGAACGTGACCTTGCTGCGGGCTGGCTTCCCGCTATCGTTGCCCTCCGTTACGAGGAGCCTTTGCTTGCAAACGCGGCAAATGGGAAGGTGGTCTCGGAACACATGCTGTCTGCGCCGTAGGTTGGTCTCTGCTGAGCGTATTCTGCCCTTGGAATTTTTTCTTATTACTTACATGACAGTTTGTACTTTGGGAAATCCAGCGGGTGATGTACAACCCTTAATGTTCCCGTACCTTGTAGAATTCCGCACAGCGAATGGGCATGCCAAGCGTTGTCGCAGCTCCGCCATGGCAGGTGTTTATATAGGACTAAAGACTCTGTTGACGTCGCTCAAGGAATAAGATATGTCTTGCTTGCGCTTTCGCAAGGTAGACAGGCCGAATAGATAGGATGTGTGGTTGAAGTCACCGCGGTCGGTGAGGTAGAAGAGGATTCTGTCGACTGAGTTTTGTCTGTGTGTTTCATCGTCAATGTCCTCAGGATCCAGCGGTTTGCACAACATAGCAAAGCTGACCCAGAGTCGCCAAAGACTTTGAAGCAGTGCAGATGAATAGGAGAAGGATGATGAAAGGTGGAAGGGTGGAGGATATTGTTGTTCTGGTCTTCTTATATTTCTGGTTAAGTCCGATAGTTGAAGCTACCGGACTTCCCAATTGGGAATATGATGGTGCTGGCCGGGAGGACACACATAACAGCGGCCATCGGCATTGATGCCCAAATCAAGTCCAGACATTCGCGCAATCTTTTGGCTGCAAGTATTGACCTGGTAGTTGAATATTGATGAGTATTTGTCAATTGCCTTTAAAAGGTTCATGTTTGCACAGGTTTGAAGTGATGCATTGTCCAATGAGAAGGACATGCTGCGTAACGCACGAGAGGTTCATTGATTGCATACGACCTAGGAATTTTGCTTGTACCATTCAGCCGCATTCTTTCTATACTTGGCAGTGACTCCTCACATGTCTTGGGCCACGTGCAGCCGAGAACCACTTGCCAACATGCAATCTCAGATATCTATGTCTTGGCTTGCATGGACTTGCACCGGTGGGCGTTCTAATCCCCACCATTAGCCGCAAGCACTTCGGTTCCATCTTCGCGAGAGGCGTTACTAATGCCCGCTAGAGGAAGCCATGTGTTGGGGCATTACTCGTTCAACTTTAAAGAGACGACGTCCGACTGGAAGGCCAGCTCCTCTTACCGATCAAGTTCCACCCCAGGTTGACTTCAACATCTGTGGTGGATGGATAAGATTGGCATCGGCATCTTCAAGTAGGCGCCAGGGTAGCTCGCTGTCCTTTACCGTACCACTCGAGGGTTATACATGGTGGCAGCAAAGCGCCGAAAGAAAACTCCCAGGTAGTCTGTTGTGAAAAATAAATAAATAATAATAATAAAAGAAAAAAAGAAAAGAAAAGAAATCCCCATTCGAGAGGCAGTGGATAGTTGTAAGCAGCGAGGTGGACTCTATCCGCTCAGCTTCTTACTTCTCTCATCTCCCAGCTGCTTTTCAGCTCCCCACGGGTTAGTGGTAGTGCTGATGAAGGACGCGCGGTGGCTGCTGACTCTTCACCAGAACCTTTGCGGAACACTTTCCGTCTGGGGTAAATCTAACATCCAGGGCTTGGAAGCGGGGGACAAATACGGCATGGTATGTCAAGGTTGTCCACCTTTCGCCCCGTTCCGTAGTACGGACGGCATGTGGCCTGATACACACTCTCTGAATTGACTGGTCCAGGGTGACACGTTGAATTCAGCCACCCGGACACGGTAGTTCAGAAGGTAGCCATATATCTGCCACAGCGCCTCGTGCCAGTATCTCCTCAGGATCCGCAGGACTCGCCTATCATCTCCCTCGATTCACGGAGTGGTGCAAGCGAGTGATACCCCGCCAGGGATCATGTAATCCTACGGGGGTGGCAGCGCAGCGGGCGGCCACGTTGGGTCTAGAACCACGCATCTGTACAGCTCGGTCCCAAATTAACCCCCTGGGAAAGACGAAAGCAGCAGTAATACCGATAAAAGACTAGACGGTACATTTAGAGCGCCAAATTTGTGCAAGTTTTGTGGCGAGTCTGAATCTCATGCCTCATCTGGAGATAGACAAACGAGGGTAGCATGAGAACAGTAATATTATCCACCCTATCTACCCCCAAGGACCAGGACCCTTGCCGTGATCAGACATTGCCGTTTCGGAGATGCGTGGTGAACGGGAGGTCCCATTCGGGGCAAGCAAGGCCATTCTCGCCATTCTCAAACTGCCGTACTCGCCGAACCGCTCCAATAGGTATTAGATTGAGAGTTATTTTATCTCCTCCCCTGTAATGGCTCCACTAGATAGACTAGAGAGACATGACAAAACCCTTTCAAATCAGGTCCCTTCCTCCCTGCAATCTTGGCTCTCCTCTCCCATCCTCACTGCGCTGTGTGTCGCTCACATCTTCACAATGCTGTCATGGAAGAGCTTGTGTCTCCTTGCTCTGACTACGTACGGTCTTGCCCAAGAACAACCTCGAACTACAGCGCCGGCGCCTGAAGTCCAAGCCCTCACCACCACATTTACACCATCCGGGGCATGCACACAAAATCGCCTCACGCAGCTGCCGTCGCCGGGCTATCAAATATGGAATAACGAGCCCCAACCGTTCAGGGGGACCAAGGCCGCCTCCTGCTACCCCTCCGAGTTCATCGATGCGTACACGAGCTTACCTGGAGCATCGAGCTCCGTCGCGCCGCTGCTGAGCCCATTGGTATGCCCCTCGGGATGGGTGACGGCGAGACAATGGGAAAACGGATACATCGCCTGTTGCGCCGATGGTTACCAGCTTGCGCCGCCGACAACAACGGTCGATACGGATCGACCAGCCTACGGAGGGACCTGCTACAGCAACTTTGTAGTAGGCACCACCGTAACGGTAACGGCTTACGACGATGAAGGTTCTACAATATTGGCTCCGTGGGTGGCGACATCATCGGCCGACCAGGCCTATGGACACCCCATAGACGGATTCGCGCTCGAATTGATTTCCGACGCGCCAGCCTCGACAGGACTCTCGGGAGGAGCCATCGCTGGCATCGTCGTCGGAGTCCTCCTCGCCTTGACCTTGGTAGCCGTGGGTGCATTCTTCCTGCTTCGTCGGCGCCATGCGCAGAAGTTGGAGGACGGAACACACGGAACACACGGAACACAGGAGCTTGACTCGTACAACTCAAAGATACACAATAAAACGTCGCTGGAACAGTCACCAGTAGGCTCTCACGCCGTGTCTACTACCTATTCTCAAGCAACTGGCTTCGCGGGATACGAGGCGCGGAGGGCTACTATCCATGAGCTGGCTACCGAGTCACCTGTGGAAATGGACAGCGGATGGGCTGGACATGAATTGAGAGGCTGAGTTGCTGCGAATGTAAAACAAATTGGGTGAAGAATCTGCGGAAACAGGTGATGTATCATGAGATAAAGAGTAGTCGGTTATCACCGCGTGTAATGATGCAGATAATGATCTATGACAGACCACCTCGTCTACGCCATTTGGTGAATCATAAGGGTAGGGTAGCGCCTAGCTGAAGAAGCGTGAGAACCACTATGGCCTAGGGCTATGAATAAACACATCATGCAAAAACCAAGAAACTTCGTCGCTGGCTTGGCTGAGGACTAAAGCACCTCGGCAAGGATGACGATAGTAAGTGGTTAATACCAGCCTGTTCCAGAAGACTCAAGCCGGAGGTAGGAATATCCACCTCGAACACGTATTCTATGAACATTCCCTGTTTCCAAAGCTGCATCTATTTATGTTATCGCCTGCTATATTCTGGCATAGAACTTGGATTTCATGTTTAATGCAACAAGACAATAGGGTTCCCGTTAACCAATAGACCAATGTGAGCTTCGCTGATGATGAATGTATAACTAAGGCGCGGAACAACGGATAGATACTGATACGTCTTTGCGCTATGCGTATTGAAATGATGACTACATAGCTGTAGCCAAGTGTTCCTATATAAACATATGTATGTGCCAAGCATATCCACACCCATCTCAGCGTCTAGTGCTGCTTAAGCGAGATACGAAACTCCAACATCCTAAGCATTGATCCAAGAGTGATAGTCTGGCTTGGTGGACTGAGACGCATGGAACTCAGCCGAGTCTTCGCCATTCGCAGCAACGCTCCTGTCCCAAGCAGCGCTCAGCCTGTCAGCCACTTCCTTGGTGATGCGCAGGTTGACGCTGGCCTGGGGCCTGAGGATGGACGTAATCTGCTGTGCCCACTCCCAGGGCCTCGCTAGGTCGCCGGGCTGGCTGTTGAAGTACTCCCACCCCATGACTCCTCCAATCTGGCCATATGTAGCCTGCAGGGAGTTGATGACTCTTCTAAGGGTATCGAACGGCACGAATCCGAATCCGTTGGAAGGTGTCGTCAACTGGCCGATGACCACCTTGTCAGCGCGAAACCCGTTGGCGACGATGGCGTCAAAAGTAGCCGTGGAAGACATGCTCCCGAAGCCATTGTAGAACTGGGCGTTGTGGAAGGCAATCTTGTCACCGGCCTCCGTTTCGAGAGTCCTATAGTTGAAGCCGCTCAGATTGGCGCCGTTGCGGAGAGCTGAAGCAACCGGCGCGAGGGTGACTTCAAAGTCTTCGTCAAAGTCGGCGTGGAGGCGCTCAACAAGCCTTCGAATACCTGACTGGCTCATAGACTGCTCCACGTCCAGGTCCATACCTTGAAGGTTGTATTGTATGATGATATCACGCAACTGGCCGTAGTAGTGCTCGAATGTGGCGGCGTCTGGCGAGTCGAGCGTCCGTGTGGTGAAGGAGCCGGGTGCGGCGCCGCCAACCATGCCGATGACTTTGACGCCCGCCTCTTGCATGAGACGAGCCTCCTCCCAGACCGTAGAGAAATGTGCATCATCAGGCGGGAAATCGTTGAGATGGACGATGTAGTCGGCCTGAATGTGGAACGAACAGACAACCAGGTGCGTGAGGGCAATGTTCTGCTCCGTTACAAGGGGGAGCATGGAGATGGGGTTGTTGCTGCGATCGTGCGTCGTCTGATAATAGATGACCAGACGGGGGAGGTCGTCGGCTTGTCTTACTGCGACAGACTTCTCCAGAGCTGGAGAGGCCAGCGATAGGGCTGCCAGGGAGGCGAACACAAGGTTGTGGAAAAGAGTTCGCATTGTTGCTTCCTGTCGGCTTGTTTTGAAATAATGAAACAAGATGCACCGGAAACAAAGTAAGAGCATATGAATACTCTCACCTATTTATACGTACGCACACTGGTCATGTCAATCTCGCATTTCATATCCACGTCAGCTCGGGAGATCCTGGAGCGGAAGGCTATCATGCCTGTCATCTATCTTACCTGCTCATTTGGGGTCTTGGAATTCGATTGCCATCCCATCTACGCGCAAAATGCTACTCAAACCGCATCACGCGGTGACCCCTATGAAAGATAGGTAATTACCCTTGCACGTCAGAGTGTTCGAAATGGGAAGCTCGCGCAGCGGGACAGGGCATGACCAAATCCTTCCCGTGGTGTCCTCGGCACTTGACGGATGGAGTTACATTGTGACATTGCATTGCCGCTATTGGACCCTCTCAAATACACGTTAACGTTACCACAGAGCTCGCAAAAATAACCTTGAGGTGCTCACGAGGGGTTGTGGTGGGAGCTGCTGGGTTGCAGTGATACTGGAGCCGGTGGCCCGAGCATCAATGCACAGCTTCGTTGTATAGGCCAGAAGAAATCTTTGTATTGAGTTATGGTATTTAGAAGTTATAGGGGAAATATTAACGTACAACACAGTTGGTTCGAGATATCGAGGTCGCGTGTAAAAAGGAGACTTGAGGCCCCTGAGCTCGGTCAATGCCAACTTAGGGAGGCATACATGCAGTCAGCCATAATCCAAGGTGCCGCATCCAGTGCAATCCGACGTAGAGAAACGGACCGAAAGCAACAATATCCAGTCGGGGAAAAGAACCATGCCCAGGAGCTTTCAGCCAAGAATTGACCTCTTAACAAAAGCCTCTAATCCGTCAGGATTCCGCCACCGAATATGGCTCATTCCGAAAAAGGAACAATAAGGAACACTGCTCTAAGGAAATCCAAAGAGCAGGTGCCGATAAAGAACAAAATGTAGGAAAATGCATAAGGAAATGACTGACAACTTTACCACAACGGTCAGGCCAAAAAGCTTGATGTTATAAATCATGAAGGCATTCAACAAAGCAGATGAAAAAGAGGAACACTATGTACAGCACCAGAAGAGAGGAAACAGCAAAGGAGCAGTGTTTAATTCCTTGTTATATCACTACCAAGTCAAGTAAAGCGATACGGAAATCATCCTCGTTGCGTGGGTGATGTCATCGCCAAAAGCGCAGAGAAAATGGTTGGAGCTGCTCAAGTAAAGACCTTTATCAGTCTTGCACGGTACACAGTCAAGTTCAAGCAAACATACAGGCCGGGAAGGAAAAGAAAAACACTGGGGAAGGTTCGATTCTACACCGAGGAGGAGCCAACTCAGCCAAGCAGAGTTCCGTCAACGAAGCATAGGACCAGCCGGTTCCGCCTCATGAATCTAGTGATTGAGCTACTACAGGAGACTCTGGTGGCAGAATGGGCGGCAAGAAGAACAGACAGAGCATTCCCCCCTGGTATGTCCTCGTCTGTTCGTACAAGGCGCCAAACGGTTGAAGTTACTGAAAGAAAAAAAACGACACCTACTGTTCCGCTATGCACTGGACCTATGCCTAAGAAAGAGGTGAGCTCGAAGCAGTGCCCTGGCGTGGGAGTTCTCCGATGAAAGATGGAAACGACATCCCGTTGAAGACGGTAATGATAGTACAGAACTTGTCTCTGATTTATATAGTGTTGAAGTAGATAAGTAAACGGCAGGATACGTTGTGATAAAGAACGGAAACAGAAATCTCAAAACCGCATGGTGTTAATAAAAAACCAGAGTTTCGATCCCTTCTTAAGGATTGCACGAATTGAGCAGAGGCATGCTTAGTCCACACAAGCAGCCCGTCTCTCAATGCCCTTGTTCTATCTTCATCTACAGCCCGTGACAGTCCAAGTAGTGCATAATGACTTCGTAGCCTGCAGAGGCATTCGTAGCGAAGGTCATGGCATGGCCGGTGTTGGGCTGCAGATAGGGCTTTGGATCAATCGCTGATGGGAAGAGGCCGCGAGACAGCGTCTCGTTGTAGATGCCCCTGCAGTCGCCGTGGCAGCCGGGATAGTCAAACTCGCCAGCGAAGAACTAACACACAGCGATATTCGTTATTTTCTTTGCTTCAAACAGTGAAGTTGAAAGGGAAAAGCTTGTACTAACCATGACCGGCCCTGTGAAGTCATCGGCGGGAAGCAACATCGCGCTATCTCCCGAGGGATACAAACCCACGCCCTCGGGCTGCTTGATCGCCTCAAGGTAAGTCAACAGCTCAGGCTCAAATCCATCCTTTCGCAGAAACAGCTCCTGCAGCGTACTCTCCGACGTGAGAACAATGTATCCCGATTCGTATGCACCAAAGCGCTGAGGATCATGGTCCCGAGCAAACTCATGGTTGAAATGTCCGACATCGATGGTGCCCAGCTGGTTGGTGAGATAGAAGCCCGTCAAGATGGCGCCGTCGCTTATGCTGCCGTACTTCTGAAGCATGCCTGCCATCACGAAGGAGCCGTACGAGTGCCCGATGTGCACGACCTGAGAGGGCTGGAAATTGGTCACGGCGACCTCGTCGCTCGTGGCAGAGAGCACCTTGGATGATTTGATGAGATTGCCGTTTCGGGCGAGCTCTGTTAGAGCTGCCAAAATCTCTACCTCCACTTCGAGCTGTATGGTCGTGTAGGCATTTGGCTTGGAGGATTTACCTGTGCCAATCATGTCAAAGGTGAGGACTGAATACCCCTTGTTGATGGCAGCATCCAGGTACGAGTATTCCTCCGGTCGAATCTCTACATCCCAGTACCTATGTCGAACATAGTTAACTAAGCTGCAAGAGAGAAGAGATTTTCATAGCATGACTGACCTTTTATCAAAACCACGGCCTTGTGTCGCAATCTGCAGAATATCGGCCTTGGGAGCACCATTGGGAGGAACACACAGCTGTGCATTGATTGCAAACGTGGAGTTCACCAGCACCTTTTTGTCTCGTGCCAATGTATCATCGCGAGCCGACCATGTGGTGTAATTCACCGTCCAGTGTGCGGCGTCGATATTGCTGTCAACTCTTGGGATGTTGTAATCGTAAGTGGTGACGTTAACCGGGACAGAAACTTCAAGCTCGACACACTGCTTTGTAGCCGTGAAAGTGTCTTGCTCGACAGGAACTGCGATTGTCATGGGAGCGAGGGCCAAGAAGACCAGAGAGGCCAGATAGAGAGTGCTGCTCATTGTGTTGTGCTAATGGTTGTTGGCAACTTGCAGCGCGAGTGTGTATGCTTCGTCTTGGCTAGGAGGCAGAGATGGTAATTATATACCAGAGTAACGCGGTGGTTCGTCTCTATTGTGTCGATGATTTGAAGTCATTGTCGTATAGAAGGGCGTATTTCTTCAAATTGCGTTTGGCGTAAGAGCCGATGGATGCGAATTTAATGGCGTATACGATGACGAGTCAGGAGACCCTGCTCTCACGTCAGATATGGATATGAAATTGCCGATACGCATGATCCGGAAGTCCCAGCAACATTCATAGCGTTCGTAAATAGGATAATCTATGGAAGCGTACCAGTGTGTCATAGCGGCACGGGATAAAATCAGATCACGATACTGTCTCGATAAACCTTGCTCCAAGCTGACAGCATGACATATGACTGGAAATTGTGACGATCATCCGTTTGATCCTTCAGTATATTGTAATGACAAAGATTCGTAACCGCCCTCTCCTTGGGGGCTGGTAAACACCCTCGGTGGCAGATCATCTTTGCATCGTGGCATTTGTTGGAGAAATTCGTAAAAGTGTTACCTTTGCAAAGTCGAGCATACCTGCGAGATTACAGTGCCATGTATGGTTGTGCTTCTATTAATGAACGTGAGAATGCCCTATCTTATGCCTCAATGTGATACGAGTCAGTGACTTCGAGTGTACTAATCTATGTCTATCTGGTAGAAATGGAGAAATCTATCTTTTACAAGCCGGTGGTCATTATGCCTTGCTCAGCAGGAAACCGCCATTCTGCAGCTTCTGGAACATCTGCTCCGGATCATACTTGGCTGCCACTTTCCTCAGCTTGGCAAGGTTGGCTGGCCCATACGAATTAAGGGGATTCTGATCCCTGGATGCGTCATTTATGTAAAGGAACGGGATCTGGCACCCTGAATCCGCAGCAAGGGAGGCCCATCTTTTGGTCGTTTCAATGGAGACGGACCGCACTATATCATCATCGGCCGCATCTTGCCAGTCAATCAAGGTTGTCCACCCTACCAAGCTAGTCAGCATCTTCAGGCATCGACAGCGTTGGCAATTCTTGCGTAGTGCTTGGGAACTCACATTGTTGCGGGATGGAAGGAATGCCGAGCGGGTTACCTCCGCGTTGGGCGCCATACTGGACGAGGGCTGGGCCTATATGCTGCAGCACAAAGGTCTGGACAGCTCCGGTGCTCTCTCGAACGGCGAGCGCCTTCTCTACCCAGAAGCTGTACATTTTCTTGGTGAGCTCCGTGTCAATCCTGGAGCTGAAAGCCCTGTAGTCATGTCTAGGGGAAAACTGTCAGCTTCAAACGAGTCTGTCAAGGTTGAAGGGTCTGGTGCAAGGCCGTGCTGACCTTCCAGTGGTATCTGGTACTGAAACAGCCATGATGGCACTGATCTGTGCGAAGGTCAGATTGGAAGGGGGATGGCCGTCATGAGCGGGGGAAGGCTGTTGAAGGACTCGAAGATGGCGGGCGGCGCAGGAGGCTCGGCGTAGATGAGGCCGACGGTGATGGCGTCCAGGCCAATCACCAAGGCAATGTTGGACTTGGGATCAGACGCGCCATTCTTCTGCCACTCGCCAAAGGCATCGAGGACCTGGAGTGCTTGGGAGGGAGCGTAGATATTGATCTCGCCCTAGATGTACTCTGCGTTGACGGTGTTGAGGTTGAACCGGGTGATGATGCCAAAGTTGGGCCTGCCACCTTTGAGAGCCCAGAAGAGGTCTGAGTTTTGCTTGGCGTTGGCGTTGATGAATTGTCTATCAGCCGTGACTACCTGCAGGTTTTTGCAGTATGAGTACATAGCTCTGTTGCGTGGATGCGATGGCGTTTCCATACCTCAAAGTTATTGACATTTGCAGCCAGGCCGAAGTTAGGGGAGATGTGGAAGTAACCGCCTGGGAAGCAGGTCATTAGCACAAAATGCTGTCGAGGTCAGACGGCGGCAAGTATCGACGCACCACCGAGAATGAGACCCCCAACACCAACATCGGGGATACAACCGCCAATAACAAAAACACACTGGCCATCGAGGACTTCATATACCTGGCCCCATCAAGCGCCGGGACCGACACTGACAACGGACGAAGGGCCGTTCCGCGAGACGCTAATGCCATTCAGCTTGCTCATGTCAATGAGGATGCCGCGGCTGTCAATACTGGACCAGCCCGGGTTAGGCGAGTGACCTCCACTGCGGACGGCAAACTTGACTTGGAAGAGCTTGATGATCTTGAGGGCAAGGGCGACATCCTTGGCGCTGCGCGGCTGGACGATGCAGGAGGGGCTGGCCACGCAAGCTTCGGACCTGTACACTGGGTCAACGATAGTCCTCGTACTTAGTGGTTCGTGTGCGAGCGCGTACTGACCAGTTTCCATCGACGACGGTCTGGTTGAGCGGTACTGTGTCAACCTGCACCTGGCCCAGGACGAGTTGCGCAACCGTACAGGCAGCATAGACGGCGGGGAACTTGGCCACGTCGATCTGTGAGCTGAGGGACTTGACTTGGGCGACGTCAAGTCCCAGCTCGGGGGCAGCGGCGCTCATTTCCTGAGGAGTGGGAATCATGGCGGCGGCGGCGCAAGTCGTCAGGAATAGGCAGCTTGCAGCTAGGAGCCCAAGTCCACGGTTAGCACGCATCTTTGTTACGTGAGAGTTTTCAAGGAGGGTAGGACAGGTTGGGCTGAGACGGGCGTGTCTATCTTGATATGGATGAGGCGAGGATGCGCCAGGTATTTATGTGAAAGTACAAGATGGGAATAGATGAAGCGATGAGGGATGGACGGCTCCATGATAGTCAAATCACCATGTCCATCCGCGCATCTGTGCCTTCACTGGCAGCTTGTGTAATCATATTTGAGACGTCACCCACGGAACTCCAGGTCCACCTGCCGAATCATGCGCGCAATTCACGTTTCCCGTGCCGCATCGCATGTTGATGAGTGGGTGAGGATGGCTTGACGGCTCCGAGAACTACTCGAGCGTTCTGGCAGCCTGGGCGGGAGGGCTGAGGCGATTGCCTGATCTCATCCCCTTCTAGACTCTCTTTGACAGGCTTCAAATCTCACGCGAGGGGCAGATGCGCCTCTTGTCTTCTCTTTTCATGACACAAGGGTGGCCTGGGAGGGAGCCGGCGGTAGTCGAATCCCGATGCCAAGAAGGCTTGGCCGTGCTGACAGAACGCTCCTTCGCGCCTCGCTAACCTTTGTGTGAGCGCGCACTAGACAGTCTTTGTTCTCAAGAAGCAGCGCCGGCCACGGACTTCTTATAGGCCGTCCGGGGGTCTTCCTTCTGCTATGAGGGATGCATCGTAGCCAAGACTGGCGGGAAGGTGGTATTTAGGTGGCAACCGGGCTATGTCGGCTGTCCACTTCAGGGGAGCAACTGGAGGGTGCAGGAGATATCTCTGAGCCGTCCATGTCATTACCTTCGGCATCTCTGACCCGGGAAGCAATATCCTCGGCAACAATCACATTGCCCTGGTATTCCCACCGATTCCCAAAGAAGACAACCTTGAGCTTCATGGTGCTGCCCATCTGCGGCCTCGATAGCAGGAGTCGAACCACACCTACCGAGTATAAACAATAGTGAAGCCATGCTCGGTTCCCCAAGATGGCGAGGCTCCCGCGTGGCGGCACAGGCCCAGGAGCACGGCAGTTGAGAGTATCTGCGATTCTCCTCGGTTCCACTCCGAGTTTTGGGGTTCATGGTTGCGGCCATGGAGCCATACCAACACACCAGGGTCTGACCAGGGTCCGGGACAGCTTCCCACTCCTTTCTCTTGGTTCGTTTTGGCCAACCAACAACCCAACCCCGGCCATGTTACGATCTGCCTCCGCTGTTCCACTTCCAGTCTTACTTGTTGACTGAGGCTGACGGAGGAAGCGCCTTGGCCCACGGACTTCCACGGACTCCCACGGACGGACCCTTGCGGTCTCTTTCGCTCAAACTGTCTGGATAGCGCACATCATCAGTCAATATGGCTACCTGTTCAAGAGTCTTGACCCGCAAGAAATGCTGCTTGGCCTCGCCCATGCTCTCTGCAGACCTCGCTTCCTTTCTAGCGTCATGGGTAATTGTACGGCGCACACATACAGCGTACGAGGCCATGCTAGTGCAATCTTAATATGGCCCTCACGTCGGTGGCTGGGTTGATATCTTGCCCAAGTTGTGGGCTCCATGGGTCCAGACTTACAAGTTAAGCCTCTACTACCCTTTTTCTAAGTGGCATAAACATGCCCTAGCTGATTCGGCTATGTTCTGCTATGTCCTTGCCCTCGGAAGATCTATCGTGTCCGTAGGCGGGAGCATCTTACGGGTAGATCTGCACGATCCAGCTAGTTACTGGAAATGGTTTTCGTAAGGCGTTTGGATGACAGTCTGGAAGTTGGTCGCGGACTGTTGGCAGAGTATTGCTTCTACGCCGCTCTCTGGATTGCCACCAATCGAGAATGTTCTTTATTTTGGATGGTAGTTTTCCTTTGTCCAGTACTTGAATGCACCTTCACACCATTAAGGGATATCATGGGTGTATTGAGGAAAGGCTGATACAAGTTATCGACCAGCTTAACTAGACCAGTCCTATCAAGATTCATACGTCAATAATGGTTTATGGTGGATGTTAAGGATACTTGATACGGATGGCTCGGCTGTATGTCGCCTCAACCCGTCCCCAAGCCGCGATGCATCTTCGCGTGAGATACGATCACAAGAAGACATGTGCGGACAATCGGAATTTCCATGCAGTTAGATATAGGACCCTGCAGCATGTGCCACTCAAACAGGAAGTTCTGTCCAGTATCTAAATCAAGCACATGCCTCCACACATTTTCGAAATGCCGAGCAAAGGACAGGGGCAGGGGGGTCGAGAGATTTCCTCCGATCGATATATGTCAGAGCAATGGGTAGGGTTGCATTCATTTCCACCGCAATGGAATCTGGTAAAGGGGGGGTGCGCAAGATGAGGGACCTCGCAAGCCTCTCTTGCACACCCTTCTCCGCCTCCGTCCACCATTCCGCTACACCAACTTCTCACCTACACGACATATCCTGCAGTTGGTAGTGGGCGGCAATGCTACCCGTGCCGCATGTCTTACTTCTCACGTACTGCAGCGAAGTGCCTGGTAGGGGATCCCTTCCTTTACCTTCCCCAATTTGTATACCTGCAGCGAGGGGCACAAGGGAAGTAATAGTTGTGATATCCGCTCACTGCTCTCTCTTCTGCTGCTTTTATCGTGCCCCAAAGACAGCCTTCTCCCCAGACCCAGTCCCTCCATCCACCAAAGTAATATAACACAAACACCCCAGAAAGGTGGTCATCGTTGTCATCATTGTTATCCCCTTGGCCACCAACAACAACGACCGCTGCAACAATCGCAACAATGTCGGGTCCTCCGCCAAATGTGCAGTTGCTTCTACCGCAGCCCACGGAGATCAATAATGAGCACAGGGCGTGGGACGTGACCGCTTGGTGTGCCGTCATGTGCGGACTCGCCACGATTGTCGTCTTGCTACGCCTGTACGTGAGTATTCGCGAGCACAACTTCATGCTCGACGATTGGGCCGCAGCTTTTTCATCAGTACGTCTCCATCACCTAATACCATGTGTACAAGTGATACTAATCCTCGGGGGTCTACATAGCTCTGCTACGTGGCTTGGTCCGGCCTGGCTATATGGGCCAACGTCCACACCGGCGTGGGCAAGCCGATGTGGGAAATCACCGTTGCAGAGTATGAGCTGTGGTTCCGCACCATTGTCGCGTGCTCCTTCCTCTACCCCGTCATGAGTACGGCGATCCGAGCCACCATCCTGCTCTTCTACAGGCGCCTCTTCTCCCGAAACAAAGAATTCAACATGGCCATCAACGTCCTCCTCGGTATTCAGGCCGTCTATTTTATCATATTCACCATCCTCCCGGGATTCGTCTGCACACCAATTTCCGCATCGTGGAACCTTGAGCTCTACGCCACCCATTGCAACTTGGAATACTACTATGACACCACCGTGGCCGTCTATGGAACCAGTCTTGCTCTTGACATCATCCTCACCGTGATTCCCGTCTGGCCAATTTCCCAGCTCAAGATGCCCTTGCGAAAGCGAATGGGTGTTGTGTCGCTCTTCTTGATGGGTTTCATGTACGTAGCTGGACGTGGTTTTGCGGTTCTTTGATGAACCCCTTTATACCAGTGCCTAACCAGAGCATTTCTAGCGCGACCGCAGCAACGGCAGTCAAGCTCGGCTTCTGGGTGTACGAGTTCACTGCACCTTGGTCTGACGACCCAATCTGTACGTCAATTTCATCTCAAGACCCCTCTCCTTCCCCGTACCTTCTAGCACGACAGGTGAAACGAGAAATAACATAGTAATTACCAAGGGCTATCGTACCAGTTCAGCCTCTTCCTCCCGAACGGCCTCAACAACTACCGGTTGACCTTTTGGATCCCCTCACAGATCGAGTCTACACTCGCCCTCATCTGCGCATCAGTTCCTGCTCTGGCGAAGCTCGTGCGCGTCTTCGGTTCCAGACTCATCTCTGTCACAACGGGCAAGCGGGCAGGCTCGGGCCTTTCCACCGGAGGGAGAAGCTCGAGGCCGGGTAATGGCTACACTGGGCAAGAGAGTAGGTATAAAAGATTCGCCTCGGAAGCAGAGATTTACGGTGATGAGGTGCAGCTCAACAAGTTGCCCTCTACTCCTCATGTTGCAGAGTCCTAGTGTGGGCGGGAGTAATGGAGGACAGATATGACAATGTCGCAACGGCCTTGTAGTTATAATGACGTGGTGTTATATGAGGCAAAATATCGAACGAGGTGCACGATGGCATAAGCCATACCATTCTGATTAGTCTCCAAGTCTCATCAAAGTCACCATCTGATGGATAAAGGCCCTTCTCCGTAGCTGTAGGCAAGATTACATATGACCTGATAAGACCCCCCTCCATAGTTTCATCGTCTCATCCATGACATCTACTCCCCACATGTAATCCTGCCATTGAGTGTTATTCCACTTGTCCGGGCTTTGTACCCTGTTGACGATGGCCTCGTCTCTCCTCCTCTGAGCCGGCCCATTAGGTAGATGTAGTGCAAGTGCTGTGTCAGAAGCACTTGCGGCTATCTTCTCTCCGCGCTCCTTGCGTATCTTCTCGTACATCATCAGCGCTAGGGGGATATCTGCGGTGCAAGTAAAAGCTGTAGCCAAAACTGCTGCGCCTTCGATTGCGTTTGCCGCACCCTGTGCGACGAAAGGTAGCATTGGATGGCACGCATCACCAACCAGGACCGTGCTCCCCTTTACCCACCTCGGGATGGGCGGGTATAGATACAGCGTCCACTCCATAATGTCCTGTGAAGCTACGTTAAGCCACCGGCGAATCGCTGGTGACCAGTTCCGATAAAAGTCGAGCATCTCTTGTCGATCGCCCTTGGTGGTCCACGAGTCTTCCATCCTGTCTGGTTTTGCAGGATGCACGAGAACCAGATTGTAGGTTGTGTTATTCTGCAGTGGATATCCCATGACATGGCCTCCAGGGCCCATATATCTCATCGCTGTATCTGTTGCAGCATTTCAAGCAGAAGAGGGTCATTCTTGACCTTTTCGATGGGCACAAGCAGTCGGTAGGCGGCATTGCCGGTGCAGACGGGCCTGTCACGATAGCCTCCTGATAAGGCCATCTGACGTCGAATGGTGGACTTTATGCCATCAGCCGCAATCACAACATCGCCAGCGAATGAGCAAATGTCTCCCGTTTTATTATTGTGGACTTGGACGGTAGCAGCAAAATCCGGGTCTGCCGCGATGACGGTATGCGCAGTCAATATGTGGCACCCAGCCTTTATGGCCGCCCCGACGAGCACCCGCTGCAGGTCTCCCCTGTGAATCACGCTCATAGGAGCACCGTATTTGCGCCCAATGGAAGGCATAAGAGGTGATGTACTGAGTTCAGCATCACTGGAATACCGCCTTGGTTATGATTGTGTTAGCGGCAATGCAACGAAAGCGGAATGCTAGGAGACAGAATCCGGGCTGCCTTCATCTGTGTGTACACAAAAGCTTACCTGATGCTGATCTTTTCGAGTACTGTGGCATGTCCCATCACCTCCTCCAGGACGCCGAGTCTGTGAAGAATGCGGGAGGCATTGGGGGCCAGCTGTATTCCGGCTCCCACCTCATCGATTTCATTGACACTCTCGAGAATGATAACGGAATGCCCCGTCTTCGCGAGAGCAATGCCGGAAGTGAGCCCACCAATGCCAGCGCCGACAATGATCACCTTCAGCGGCCTAACGGCTGTCCGGTTAAAGAAGGGCCATTCATCTCGAAGCGTGTCCATCACGGTGGCATTCAGCGGTTTAAAAGCTGGGGAAATATATAGAAGGTCGGTAGTGGCTGTAGTTTGCATGTATGTGTTGACGAAATTGGATAGATAGGAATGTATGCACCCTCGGTTTAGGAACAGCCGGGTGAATATTGACGGGCCAACTGTAACATTTGATAATAGTTTACTAACCTAGGAATCCCGTGATGCACTTGACTCTACTTGTAAGTCATGTTCTAGCTGTCGTTTGGAGTGGACTCGATTATAAGGTAAGACAAGAGCGTGACCAGTGGGGGTGTATGAGGCCAAGCGTATAGGCAAAGCGTACTCGCTTGACTTTTCGGGTTGTTGAGGGCGTTGTCTTACATGTTCCAACAAACTGGCCAAGAACAAAAACCCCAGTCAACCTGACACCAAGATCGATCGATGTGATCCAGTTCATTTGGATCAAGTGTAAGACTCTGCCCGGCTGCACTTCATTCCGATAGAATCGTCCGAGACCAAGAATATGGTAGCTAAATAATGTAAGCGCGCTGTATTTCTATGACTCGGTGATCCATAGCCGGTGAGGACAAGGGGCTACTCTAATATGAAAGTTGAAAGGAGGAAAGAAAAAGAAAAAAAGAAAAAAAAAAAAAGGCCAAGAAAATGGCGAAGGTAATGGATAGATCGGAATAGTGTCAAAAGAAATTTATGGACTGAGACGGTCTCAGTTCGCCCTAGCGTCATTTTTACCAAATAGACGGTATAAAAGGATGGTTGGTCCGCGTCATGTAATCGTAACAACAGCAAGTTCGACCTGTTTCCATAGCCCATCATGAAGGAAGATTCGCCCGTCCTGTACCCCAATGAGAAGGTTGGCGAGCGCGTTTGCTCGTACGCAAAGGCTCACACCACTGGCATTCCCCAGTACATCCACGAGTACCATGAGCACATCCGCCAGACGATGCCTGAGACATCCATGTATATGGTCTCCCTATCCCAGGCTCAGGCATTGTCCTTTCTCACCAGGACCTTTGGTGCAACTAGGAGTAAGTTGCGATTTCATTTTGATTCTCCCTTTCTTCTCCATCCCGCAATTGCCGCAATCAAGCTACTCGGTGTATCGTGAATGATAAACATACTGATGTAATGTCTGTGAACATTAGTTCTTGAAGTCGGCGTCTACGTAGGCCTGTCCTGCCTCGTATGGAGCCATGCAGTTGGCCCAGAAGGCAAGATCACCGGTCTAGAGTTTGACTCTGCCTTCGCGGACCAGGCCCGAGAGACGCTCCAAAAGTACGGGGTAGACAACGTCGAGGTAATCACGGGCGATGCTCTTCAAACGTATGACCTGCAGCCAAACCTCGCATTGCCGCTCCTCGCTAACAGACGCCAGTCTCCCGGCTCTCGCTCCCAGCGAGCCTTACGACATGGTCTTCATTGATGCCCAAAAGTCGGGCTACCCCCATTACCTTAAGCAGATCCTTGAGGGGTCCAAGCCCGGCGCCCCCAACCGCATTCTGCGCAAGGGTGGTCTCATTGTGGCCGACAACATTCTTAGGTGTGGTTTTGTCGCCGACGACAGTGAAGACAACCCCTGGCGCAAGCACGACTTTGGGCCTCACCGACCTGAGTACTGGAAGTCGGATGACATCAAGGCGTTGAAGGCGTACAATGAGCTCGCCACGGCGGAGGAGAGGTTGGAGAACTGGCTCTGCCCCCTTTGGGACGGCGTCAGCATGTCTCGGCTGCTAGACTAAAAGATGAAGAGGACTGGAACATGGCCAGTCAAGGACGAGATCGTCAGAATATTGACTCCACGCTGTGGACAGAGACAGAGAACAAACAAGGCAGTTATACTAGAGAACTTCTTCCAAGAAGACATAGAGATATGGTGAGATATGGTATATACATAACAAGCCTAGACAGTAGGCATGCGCCTTTCATTCCAGGGCCGGTATGTTGGTTGCTTTTCCTCAGAGGTGTCATGAAAATATCGTCGAAATTGGGATGGCTATTGACTTGTTCCTCCTGGCCTACCACCAGCAGACGGATAATCATCCTGTATTCTACACGAAAGAATGTGAGAGACTACCCTGGGGATACTTTCCAGCGCTCGACGACGCAGGAAAGAAATAGGTAGGTTGTATTAGAATAGAAGCACGCCCGTACGCCTACCTTGGCGATAAAAAAGAGCTGAAAGGAGCTGAAGTGAGAGCTAGTCCAATTCCTCGATACCAGGGCCTACATGAGGAAAGGGGATGAGGAGAGCAGAATAGGGATAAGAGCTAGCCAGGGGGGAAGCTTGCTCGCGTCATGGAGGTTAAGAGTTTGTAGAAAGATGAAGACGACGGCGATGGCAAAGTAGGTCTACCATGACCAGCAGGCACTTCTGGCGGTCGTCTCGTGGCCACCAATTGCCGAGATTAATAGCTGGTACCGCCATGTTGGCGGGTTGACGGGGGAAGAGACAGCACCTCATGGATCGTGGTGCCTCAATTCTGTATGCTACACAGGGTTAGTGATTTAGCATCCGTTTTGCTTATCTACGCTATAACCGTAATGCTGAATCCGTTTCGTCTCCATCACCAACAGCTGCACTTAACCAACAAATGCAACCCCCCCCCCACTCATACACTCACATTTACATATATTGATTTCGTATTTCCACTCATCGGATCATTTCTGCATACCAGCTCTGGTTCTCTCAGGGAGATCCAATTTATCTTGCCGCCAACATTTCCTGCAGTGTCTGTCTAGCGGCTCGCGTCCCGTCTTCCCACCTCTCGCAGTCACAGCATCGCTCTACCGACTCCCCTTTTCACTCTTTGCCTGGCAGTACTGCTACTAATAAGCTCACCCTTCTCACTATGGCCAACACATCGTCGTCTCCGCCTCCTCCTTCCCCTTCCTTTGATGTAATGCCTGATAAGCAGGCTGGCATTCTGTACTTCCTTCGCCACCAGCTGTGCTTCAAGCCCGAGCCTGTTACTGGTGTAAACCTCAATGGCAAGACGGCCATCGTCACCGGCTCCAACTGCGGTATTGGCCTTGAGACCAGCCGCCAGCTCCTAGACCTAGGCCTCAGCAAGCTCATCCTCGCCGTCCGCAATGAAGACAAAGGCAAGGCCGCTGCCCGGGATCTCGCTGCCGACCATAATCCTGCCCTCAAGGATGGCGCTATCGAGGTCTGGAAGCTCGATCTCGACTTTTACGACTCGGTCGCCTCCTTCGCCGGCCGCGCCAAGTCTCTCACCCGCCTCGACTTTGTCTTTCTAAACGCCGGCCTCGTGCCCGCCAAGCGTGTCTTCAACCAACAGACAAAGCACGACGAGATAATTCAAGTCAATTACCTGTCCACCGCCCTCCTCGCAATTTTCCTCCTGCCCGCCATCAAGGCTGCTCGTCCCAACCAGCCCGCCCCGACTCGCATGACCTTGACCTCGTCTGAAGGCGCTGGCTGGTCCAGGTTCAAGTTCAACCCCAATACCTCCATCCTCGAGGCTCTCGATGCCCCCGCCAAAGGCTATGACACCACCGCCCACATGTTTACCTCCAAGCTTCTTGGCCAGTTCTTCATTGCCGGCCTCGCCAAGCGCGTGCCATCGTCCCTGGTCATCATAAACGGCGCTTCACCTGGTTCCATTCACGACTCGCAGTTTAACCGCGAGATTGACCAGACCTTTACCGGTGCTATAGCCAAGAAGGTCTTGAGGCGCGTTGCCAACTCGGCGGCAGTGGGTGCCCATATGATAACGGATGCCGCTCTGAAGCACGGGGAGGAATCACATGGACAGTTTTTGTCTTTCCAGAAGATGGTGCCGTGGGTTTCCCCGCCCAAGCCATTGGGTCTTGCTAACCACTAAACATATCAGGATGGCGCCCATTCTGTATACGGATGAGGGCAAGAAGGTTGGCGAGAAGCTCTGGCAAGAAACCATGGAGGAGCTGGCTTTTGCCAACCCTGAAAAACTTTTGAGCGTGGCCTTTGAGTAGTGGGCATCGGATGCCCACGTCTTGTTCTTGGCTGGCATCAACCTTCTACGGTAGGCAGCATGGGCTGCCCGGTGCAATTGAGAGGTTCCTTTTGGAAATAACTACGAAATCTACATTTCGATGTGCTTAGACGCAGTAGATATGGTCTATCTGTAGTAGGCTTAGATTCGTTATATGTAATAGAGATGTGTAAATCTTGCACTCTATTTTAGCGTTTTACCTACCCGTACAGCGGCTCATGGCGATGTTATTGGCGAGCGACCGAACTCGGAACGGTTCCGTCCATGGTGGCAGACAATTATGCGGGGATGCCGGCCGTCCGAATCGTGTCTCGTGCCAGCCAACCTTAATCAAGGGCCAAGAAAAATCGAGTTATCAATGAAAACTCATCGGCGCAAAGGCCCGTGATAACGATCCGCCAAGCGGCATCTAATCGAGCCTGGGCCCCATAGGCAGGGTGCTGTTATCGGAGCTAAACTCAGCTCGTCTCTAATCGTGATGATCCAAGCATCGTCAGACAGACAGCAGACTTCGCGTCCATCAGTGTGTGTGTGTGCATCAGCACCGGAATTCGGCGTCAGGAAATAAAATAAAACCACGTCCGCGGAGAACCACAGACATGGACGGGGATGGGAGGATGGAAGGAGGGAAAGATAGGGTGAAAAAGATGCATCCATCCATCCATCGACGGACAACGGCAAGCATCCAGACGGCGACGGCGGCAGACGGCAGACAGACGCAACGCTCACACCGGCGCAGCCCGTCAGCGCCTAGAACCAGCGCAGGCCAGGCCATGGCGGCCGGCCCCGACGATGAGCTGAAACCGTGCAAAGAGAGATGGTGTTCTATCTATCACCGTGCTGGGGCTGGACCGGGGATCCCCTCCCACGCCGGGCCGCTACCATTGGCATGGCAAGCAGCGTCGCGCGTGGGATGCGACCCACTGATAAGCATCCCTCCCATCTATGACTTGATGGCAAAAAAATAAGAGCTTCCTATCGCTCGTGTAGGTGTGTAGGTGGGCTGGGATGGAATTGGTATAAGAGTCCGGGGACGGCCATCGCCACTCCAATGGTTTCCCCGTCCATCGCCAAACCACCATCCGCCCTTCCTCTTCCTCTACCACCTCCTCCATCTCTCGCCCAGGTAGATCAATCTCTTCGAAATGGATGAAGACGTCGGCCCCCAGAGCATCGCGCCCGCCCACGCGCCCCCGCGCAAGACCTTGGCCCAGCGCCTCGCCTCGGTCCGTCGCGCCCTCACCACGCGCGAGGGCCTCGTCGGCGACTACGACTATGCCTTCCTCTTCATGCCCAACCTGCCCTTCATGAAGCGCGACCTCCGGCCCCAGCCCTTCTTCGGCCTCAACGACCGCCTCCCCCTGCTGCTGGCCCTGCTGCTCGGCTTCCAGCACTCCCTCGCCATGCTGGCCGGTGTCATCACCCCCAGCATCATCCTCAGCGGCAGCGGCGGCGCCAATCTCTTGCCCGAGCAGCAGCGCTATCTCGTCTCGGCCTCCTTGATTGTCAGCGGCATCATGAGCGCCGTGCAGATCACCAGGTTCCATATCTGGAAGACGCCGTACTACCTGGGAACCGGCGTCATCAGCGTCCTCGGCATCTCCTTCACCATCCTCCCCGTCGGACAGGTAAGGAAAACATCCACGTCCCTCGCAATCGACAGCCCGTTCGACTAACACAATTCTCCAGGGCGTCCTCGCGCAAATGTACGACAACGGCTACTGCCCCTCCGACGCCGACGGCACGCCGCTCCCCTGCCCGCGCGGCTACGGCGCCCTCATCGGCACCTCGGCCGTGTGCGCCCTTCTCGAGGTCCTCATCAGCTTCATCCCGCCCCAGACCCTGCTCCGCATCTTCCCTCCCATCGTCAGCGGCCCCACCGTCATGCTCATCGGCGTCAAGCTTATCCAGAGCGGCTTCCGCAACTGGATGGGCGGCAGCGGCCTTTGCTCCAACCTCAGCCCGCCCGAGTTCTTCGCCCGCTGCCCGGACATCACCGCCCCCCATGCCCTGCCCTGGGGATCTCCCGAGTACATCGGCCTTGGCTTCTCCGTCTTTGCCGGCATCATTCTGTGCGAGCGCTTCGGTTCCCCCATCATGAAGTCTACCTCCGTCATCTGGGGTCTGCTCGTCGGCTGCATCATCGCCGCCGCCACCGGCTACTTTGACCGCAGCGGCATCGACGACGCCCCTGCCGTGAGCTTCCTCTGGGTCGAGACCTTCCCGCTCAGCGTCTACGCGCCCGCCGTCCTCCCCATCCTGGCCGTCTACGTCCTGTGCGCCATCGAAGCCATTGGTGACATCACGGCCACCTGCGACGTCTCACGCCTCGAGGTCTCGGGCAAGATTTACGAGACGCGCATCCAGGGCGGTGTTCTCAGCGACGGTCTCTCCTCCATCTTCAGCGCCCTCGCGGGTCTGACGGCCGCCTCGTGCTTCGCCCAGAACAACGGTGTCATCGCCCAGACGCGCGTGGCAGCCCGCTCTGCCGGCTACGCCTGCTGCTTCTTCCTCATCATCATGGGCATCTTCTCCAAGTTTGGCGCCACCCTCGTCGCCATCCCGGCCTCGGTGCTTGGCGGCATGACGACGTTCCTCTTCGCCGCCGTCGCCGCCTCCGGCATGGCCATCACCTCGCGCGGCGCCGGCCTCAACTCGCGACGCAGCCGCTTCATCGTCACGGCCGGCCTGGCCCTGGGCTTCGCCGCCACGCTCTTCCCCGACTGGTTCAGCCGCGTCTTCTCCTACGAGGGGGACAACAGTGGCCTGAACAGTTTCCTCGACGCCATTGTCCTCGTCATGAACACGGGCTTCGCCGTGTGCGCCTTGGTCTGCACCCTGCTCAACTTCATCCTGCCCGAGGAAATCGAGGAGATGAACGTCGAGACGGTCGAGGAGGTGCGCAGCGACAGCGACGACCGTCAGAACAGCGAGAGCAAGGAACAGAAGTTGGCATAAGGGCGAGAAACAAGAAATACATGGTTTGGAAAGCGTGTTGAGCGAATTGGGCAACGAGTCGGTTATGAATACATGGGCGGTAATGATGAAATGATATCCTGCTTCTTGTTTTAGTAGAAAAGTATAGTTTCCAACAGTATTGTTTGTGTATTGGGGAAAAAAAGAAGCACCCTCTGTTTGGGTATATTTGTTACATGCATGCCAGACTCTGCGGCTTGTGGGTATCAATGAGAGATATGTAGGCACGGCTAGTCCAGGCCATCGAATCCAAGAATGCCATGCGCGCCCATGGCTCCTAGTTTGCTGTTCTTGACATCCTTTCGACGCTTGGCCTGGTGCTTGGACTCTTCATCATCACTGTCGCTGTCACTGTCGCTATCCGCGGCCCGCTTTCCCTTGCCCTCGTCGTCATCGCCATCATCGCTTTCATCACTGTCGTCATCCGTATCGTCCTCATCCTCGTCGTCGTTGCCCTGAAGCTCAGAAAGCTCCTCCCACACCTTAACAATGGAGCCGCCCGCACTGATGAGTCGGTTGTGGCAGTCGAAGCCTACCGAAATGACGCCCTCGGCCTCGTCGTGTCTCAAGACGGTCGTGTCCACTTCTCGGCGAGCGGCATCCACTATCCGCAGTGTACCGTCGCCCACGCCGCAAATCACCTTCTTTCCAAGACCCATAGCCTCGGGCACCAGAGCCACTGCGTCGATACTCTCACCACCGCCCTTTCCGCCGGCAACAATGATGCGTTCCTGCTGGTCGTCCCAGGCACCCTTGTCCCAGAGCGTCAGCACACCCGAACCAGAGCCAATCGCAAGGACGCCATTGTTGCGGTTGTTCTTGGGTCCCAGGCCGGGGATGAAGCACGAGGCAAGCAGTTCATCTTCCTGGTCCTCGCTACGCACAATCACGCCCCGTCGGACGTCTGTGACGGCCAGAGTTGTGCCACCCGTGCTGATCCATTGCTTGGAGAAGCCACTGGTGCTGTGCTCCGTTGGCGGGAGGGGAGTGATGGAGGAGACGTAGTCAGAGTGTGGGAAGTGTGTCTGCTGCGGCTTCGCGCTGGGGGCGCCGTCTCGGAGGTCGATGATGTGGAGAGCGCCGGAATCGGTGGCTAGCAGAAGGTTCTGGGGGTTCAGGACGTGGAGGAGCGTGGGCGCATCGGGCACCGAGGTCGTACTGGGGATGGCCATTTTGCTCGCGACTCGGCCGGTCATGGGGTCGAATTGCTTAACAAGCGAGTCGGTGCCTGCAGAATACACCGCTGGGGAGCGTTAGCGACATGCCCAGGGAAGCAAAGCAAAGACGTGCTCAATTCGCGTACCTGTTCCGTCATGGGCGTAGGCCAAAGCTCGGCAGCTGCCCTTGTGTCGTCTCGTCTTCCACAGCGACTCAATTGTCCCCTTGCCGTCGCTCAGAATGCTGGTGTCGCCATCGGCTTCTTCATCCTCGGAGCTCGAGGTGGGCAAGCGAAACGTCTCGACATGGCCACTCGAAAGGCCAACGGTGAGGACGGGCTCGGTTGGGTGAAGAGCCGTGGTGAAGACGTCGCCCTGCAGGGGCAGGGAGCACAGGTTCTCGAACATGATGGGCGATTGAGAGACCGCAGGCGGCGTAGGGATGATGGATTTATTTTTCTGCCACGGGGCAGAGCTTGGTCCTCGTTTGGTTGGCTGCAAATCCCATCACAATGGTAGGGTTTCCGATGTGAGGCTGGGAGAAAAAAATAAATGGAGGGCGGGAGCTGCCTTATCGATAACCACCTTCCAGCGCTAAATGATGGCATTACCATCACTCAACCCACTCCATTTACATCGCCCTCTGCACATCATCGATCAATGGCATGAAAATATGCATAATCGACTCGCCGAGTCAACAATGGGAATTACCTATCCATTGCGTTGCGTCTTTTCTTCATTTCTCATGCGACACCCCCGGCAGCAGCCAGCAAGCGAGCCATGTACGGCTTTCGGCCAGCTCCATGCCCAGCCCGCGGAACGGCTTGGCGGCAAAGGCGCCCATTAGGTCCGACATGACCGTTACTGTATCCCTTTAAGTGTCGTAAGGGAGCAAGCTTGTATAAGCCCCACAGTTGCTGAATCAGCCCCCACGTACACCAAAGTTACAGTAATGCTAGCCTAGCTAGCAAGACTAGAAAGGTACTAAGTAGGTAGCTATAAGTACTTAGAAATAAGAGGAGATATAGTAGTAATACTAAGTATCTCTCTCTTCTTTCTTAGTCATTGGCTAATATCCCTGTTAGTGACAGGCTTGCTCCCTTATGACACTTAAAGGGGTATTTGCCGATAAGCCTTAGCCTTAGATCCTATTAAACTATAGAGTACCTTTAATTAATTAAAATATACTTAATTAACTATTTATTTACTTACTCTTTACTATTTATACTCTATACTATATACTCTTTTCCTTATTATAAAATCCTTTTATTTATATGATAAGGAAAAGAGTGTGCAGTATAGGGTGTAAGCAGTAGAGAGCAAATAAACAGTAAAGGTGGTGCCTAGTGCCCCGGCAACCAATGCAGTCGTAAACAGTAGAGAAGAACAACAACGAGGCCATCGTCAGTCGTACAGGGTAGCCGACTGGCCGAGTGGGCGAGTGGCCGACGTACCTATATTATAATAAAACCTACTAAGAACTATCTTTATTATTTACCTCTTATAATAACCCATCTTCATCCCCCGATGCCAGCAACGTGTCGCCCTCCTCAGTCTGGCTTGGTAAAGAGCAAGCTTTACCACTCTCCTTCGGCATACACTGACCTTCATCGGATGATTCCTGCATAGAGCCGTTATTGTCCCTTGGCTCTGGAACAGGGTGGCCCTCGTTGGACGGACCCGAGGAAGCATGCCCATCATCAGTAGAGTCCAAAGTTCCATAGAATTTGCCAAGCTCTTCAAAGGTGTCAAACACCTTCAGGGGCTCCTTTGCCATGCATTCAGACCGTGTCTCCTGTTCCGATTCTATCACTTTCAACGCGGTTTCATCACCTTCACTTGCAGCCTCTTTCAATTTTGAGATGACTGCAGATGCACGTGCAGCCAACATTCTGACACACTCGCCATGGCCCAGCTGCGCAGCGATATTCAGAGGCGTCATACCCATCTTATTTTCAATCGTAAAGTCGGCCCCGTGTTCCAGCAGAAGCATTAGTGTTTCATGATCTCCAGTCATAGCTGCAGCCATGAGTGCCGTATCACCGGCGGGATCGGTGATGTTGACAGGCACATTTGCATCGAGTACTGACTTGACGTCATCCCTTGGGAGAAAGAGAGCGGCGAGATGCAGTGGCGTCGTGTTGAACTCGGAGCCTGAAATGTCGAGCTGGAGACCATCGAATTCAAGCAGTCTGTGAAGCAACTCTGTGTTGTTTTCCCATATCGCTGCAAAGATGGGTCGATCGAACCGGCCACCTCCCAGATTGGCGTCGGCACCACTATCTAGCAAGAATTTGGCAACGTCAAGATGGCTCTTGTCGCAAGCGGCTTGGAGTGCTCTTCGCGACTCGTGCTTCTCGCTGTCGCCATCGATGGATACACCACGCTCCACGAGTAACTTGACAACCTCAAGATGCCCTTGTGCTGCGGCTGCTTGCAGCGGATAGCCTTCTGGCGCGTTGATGTCCGCTCCCTTGTCGAGCAGCGCTTGGACAATCTCGGTAGTCCCGTCATGGCAAGCGGCGGTCAGAGCATTTCCATATCTATCTTGCATTAGCGAGTGTTTTCACCATCTTATGGCGCATTTACTTACTCTTCGCCAGCCGCATTGGGGTCGGCTCCAAACTCCAACAGCTTGATGACCGTCTCATTTTTCTCAAAGTCAGTTGCTGTGTATAGGCAAGAATCGAGGAGGTCCTGGGAGATTGTTTCCCCCTTGTATTCCCAGCACTCCATGAGAATCTTGACCTGACTGTCTCTTCCCGTAGCAGCGGTCCTGAAAACCCCATCGCAATCCAGACTCTTGCAATTTGCTAGAAGCAGAGGGATCACATCCCAATTCTCTTCCTTGGTGGCTGCATCCAACGAACGCTGGAAGCAGCTCTCCTCAAGCTCTTCGTAGCCGAGGAGCTTCTCCAGAATCTCGACCCTGCCGGATATCGAGGCGTATTCAAGGGCCTTGGCGTAATCGCTCGGGGTCAGGGACTTGCGGCCTGCTTCCAGAATAGCACTGAACATGGATAAATCCGATATCAACGCTGCCAAGGCCAACGGAGCTGGCCATGGCGACTCTTCAGGGTCTTCGCTCTGCTGATCCTGATGGCCTGCATCGCATTCGAAAGTAAGCTCGACACCCTCTTCAATGAGCTTCCTCACCGCCTCGGGATTTCCGGATATGATCGCGCCGTTTACAACAGGCCCGATAGAGGTATCAATTGCATCCTTGTTTGCGTCGTGGGCAATCAGCGTCGACATGACCCCTACCTCTCCTGCTAGAGCTGCCATGGCAAGGGGTGTGCAATCATTGCCATCCGGTCCTGCGGCATTAACTAACGCACCATTGTTAAGCAGCTGTTCGACCATTTCTGTGTTGCCAAAGGCAGCGGCAAGATGGAGCTGTCAAACGAGTTGAATGATTAGTCAAGCTCACATGTACTGAATTGTATCTTACTCACTGGCTGGTTAATCAATGAATCGTACTCGTGAATGTCCTCCTTGTGTCCCTTCTCGAGTAGATACTCGACAAGATGTGGGAATCCCACGGTAGCTGCCACATGAAGAGCGTTCAGACCGTCTACTGCAACGCCGCGAGAGGTATAATCTTTCGTCTTCTTCTCGTATTCAAGCAGCCACTTCTCCCTAATCGTTGACTTTGACTTCCAAAATGCTTCACCCTCAGAGCACAATCGCTGTGCAACGTCGGGCGTTGCTTGGCTTGCATGGTATAGCCAATACACCGTAGCGTATGGCAGTGGTAGCCATGGCGGTGATTGTGTCTCGCTTTTGGAGGTCTCGTCGTCAGAGTTATCCAACTCACTGTCCATGAGATTCTCTTGCTCGGCTCCTGTAGGAACTGTAGCCACGTTCGATGTTTCGTCACTTTCGGCATTTGCTTGCACAGGGATAGTCTCCCCCATCGTCTCCATCGCGCTAATTTCCGCATTGGAAAGCCGATCGAGCACGTGGCCAAAACATCTCATGGCAAGTATTCCGTGCTGCAGCTTAATGTCGTACTTCTCGAGGCTCAGAAGCTTCTCGGCATTCTCGCGGAGGTGTCGCTCAACGTCTTCATTGACGAATGTAACTCTCCAATTTGTGCCCACTGTAGGAAGGATCAGCATAGGCTTGCACTTTTCTATCAACCGTCGAAGACTCTCTTGGTCCTCCTTGCTATCTGGCGAGGAGCCAGTCAACACCAGTAGTTCACCCTCTGTAGGCGCCTCGCTTGTAAGTATCAGCGCCCTGAGTAGCTCTTTGATCGACTCAATGCCATCGGTTGTTGGTTTCAGTATCTTTTGTATTGTCAGGTATGCACTCTTCAGAAGCTCGATCCACAAGAGTCAACTGCCATCGGGCATTACTTACCGATGTCCAAGTCTCATCGAGGAGTGCCCTAAAGTCCTGTGGTGCGCGCTCAAGCATCTTTCGAATGAGGACATCATTCGATCCTGTAGGTAAACCTGCTAGACGCACAACAGCAACGTCTATCCACTTTGTATCTTCAGCGAATTTTCCAATGACACTCCCGGCAAAATAAGTGATGGCCTTGCTGTAATTCTTGAGCCTCTGGAGCTCGTCAACCTGTGTCCACGCATGGTTTTTTAGGTCGAGCTGCAGATTGTGTCTGTACTTCTCCCCCTTGAGATCGATGGATTGCACCCTGGAGTCTGCCTCCATGCATTTCCTAATGGATCTTCGGTCTCGGCTCGTGAAGAACCATCTGGTGGAGACACGTCTCCTTTCCTCCTGCTGGCCGTTCTCAATGTCGCTCCGGATGAATAACAGTAGCTTTCGGGTCGACGCCTCATTCTCTGGCAGGTCGTGTATGTTGTTGATGACAAAATGCATCGTACCCATGGAGCCTTCTGTGAGCATGTCTCTCAGACACTGCCAAAGCAGCTCTATGCTCATGCTTGCCGACTTCTTGCCCGCGCTGACCTCTGTGCTGAATGTCTTGGCATAGGTTGCGAGGACCTCCTGCTGCTGGCAAAGTTGTTTCAGGATCGACTTGAGAACATCTTCTGCTGTTGAAAAGCCAGGGACTTGATCGCAGTAGAAGTAAGCTAGAAGCTGTGGCTGACCGGTCGGATCTTGTCTCTCAGCCTCTTCAATCTCTGACTGAATGTTCTGTATAGCAGCTGTTGCGGCCGTGGTCTTTCCTGTTCCCTCTGATCCACAGATCCATATGTAAGAGTCAATTTTTGGGTTATCTGGGTTCAGCCAACTCTTGTACTCTTGCGCATCCACAATCCAAGGTTTGGGGGGAACCTGGCGCAGCGAGAGCTCATACTTGTTCCTGGGATCGGCTCCTTCTAGCTTTATTAGCACCTTGCTCAAAGTACCTCGGTCAATTGCCGTCTGGCGGGTGCAGTTGAAGCGCCCTCTTGCGATGCGCGGGGCGTTTTGGACAATGTGCTTGAGTGGCTCTCTGACTTTCTGATACTGGGGATCTTTGAAACTTGTGAATCTGACGAGATCCCTGTGAGCCTTGGTCAAGCCTGTCTCGCCGTAGCCAGAAAGAGTAGCCGAGTCTCTGCTTACAAAGTCTCGCAACGGCTAGGGTGCATGTTAATGGCTATTCTACAGCTTGTTTTGGAGGTTGAACAGACCTTGGAGCCCAGCTTTGAGAGAAGGTTTTCTGGAAACTCTTGGTTTGCGAGCTTGTTGATAATGTTGTCCCAGTTTGTTTGAAGTTCTTCGTAGAAGCAATGAAGGTTGACTTTTTGTGCCAGTTTCCCTGCCGAAGTAAGGAAAGCGCGCTTCAAATCTCGCAAGTTCTCATTCCCTTCTTCTAGCAGTGGCAAAAGAGTGGACTGGATTGCTTTGCCAGATTCCTCGTGGATCTTTGACCATTCGACTGCAATCTCAGCGACTGGTGTACCGTTGAAGGGAGTGCCAAAGAACAGACAGCCTGCGAAGCTCTCGTACATGTCTGGGTACCTCTGACGGCTCTCGTCAGCGATACATAGCGCTTTCGCAATGAGAATGCCACCCATGCTATGGCCAAGCAAGACAAGAGCTCTCCGTGGGGATTGCTATTACCAGTCAGCCGGGAACCAACATTGGCCCAAAGCCCTGCCGGTACCTCTCTATTCAGCTGCAACAAGCTAAGGAGCTCCTCTGCGAGATTACTCATGTACTGCTTCATCTTGAAAGCACCCCTGTACGCAGACCCATAGGCCAATTGCAGCACGCGGGCCCGAGGAAAGTCTTTCTTAAGCCCATTTTGGTCAATGAGCCAGTTGAACACTTTGCCGTCTTCTTCTTTGTATTCCCAGCTCGTTTCTGGATTGGCGCCAAGCCCGTGAATTGCCACGATGCTACGCAACGTTAAAGGGAGGCCGCGAGAACGGGAAGGAGTTTACATACTCAACGGTGGGATGTTCAGGGTTTAGAATCACATCCAAACCCAACTTGGGCGACGGAAGCTTTGCTGGCTTAGAAGCCATGGCTTGAATGTACTTGTGAAGAGCGGATAGGATTCTGTGCAGACGCTGCTCTTCGTTGGGGAACGGGTGCGTGCTATGGAGCTGGGGCTGAGGCAATTACTTATCAATACCCGCTCCTACATGCATTTGAGCCTCATTTTCTAGCTGAGTCAGACGTCTACTACTGTTTGGCTCGATTATTACCCCCCTTTGGCAAGGCTCTACGCAGATAATATGCAGGACGGGGCGGGCAGAAACGGTGTGCTAGAGAGTTGGCGGCGGCTCTTCCAGTGCCGAGACGAGACTGGAGCCGCCGTATCCGCAAGAGTGCAGAAACAAGCATCAGGTGTTCAAGCCGCTACATATTGAAATGCCCCTCCCTATTACATTCTGGGAACAATGCATGTTTGAAATGCGACATGAAAACTCTTCTCATTCGTCAGCCCCTGGAAGGGACAGGTCTCTGCGCGCTGATAGGCTCTCATGGTCATCAGAGCCTCCCTGAAAACGGGCTGTCTCACTCATCTGGCTAAATGGTACGGACAAAAGGATTGTAGCTGATACCTGTAAGCTGACAGCTGCATGATGTGGTCAGCTCTGACTCCTGAGAGTAGCACGAAGTTGCAGTTCAGAGGAATGCCACATTCTCTCAACCAGGACCCTAGCCGATCTTGCCCGCTGTGGCCATCATTGGACCGCAGGCGACCTGTCACACCTTGCATCGACCTAGTAGATCCTTAAGACTACTTTTGGTGACTATGGATCACAATAACAGCATCGTACATACGAGCTACATATGACGCAGAGGGCCTGTGTTGTGAAAGCTGTTGTAATGTTACCAAAAGCGGACAAATCATCCTACTCGTTCTTGCTCTTGGCAAGAGGGCCGCCTTCGGTGCCTTTGTGCATTAACCCACGCCAGACTTCCAGCTTACATGAGCCGATTCTGACCATAGTAGAGAGTCGAGTAACCTTTGCACATCCATACCGCAATAAGCTTGATAGTGGGCCATGGTACTGCGGCTGGATTAGGCAGTAATGCATCTCAGTGCAATTGCTGCCTATCACGATCCTTTCTAAAACACAGCATAGAGGGTGTCTACTGACTCGTGCAGTGAGCGATTGCTGATGCACATGTGAGCGTGTCACTGGATATCACGACAAGGCAACAAGGCGTCGCTCTCTCTCCATCACATATTCAGTGCAAGAGGCAGCGCCGTCAGATCAGCTGAGGTGAGGCGCATGGCCCGCATGCTTGTGCATCAATCCTTGGACAATGACGGGGTTCATCTGATTGCTTCTATTTAATGGCGCCGCCTTTGAATCAAATCTAATTCTTGGGAACCTCGACCTCCTTTGGCGTGAAGCCGGTCGTTCCGAGCACCTTGTCACCAATTGTTACCGGTTTGGCCGCTATCACAATTGTTAGCATAGGGACGTCCAGTGCAAGCAATGCAAGCAAGAGGAGGCGTACCGCTGAGGAAGAAGTAGATGCGCGCAGGCTTGTCTGTGCGGTTGTGCCAAGCATGCATCGTGCCGCGCTGCACGCAGACATCGCCGGCTCGGACCGTCGTCTCGACGCCGTTCTCTAGGACACTAAGGTGCATCAGCATAGGTCGGGCCGTTCCGCTTGTCTACTTGTCCGTACCAGACCATCTCTCCCTCAAACACGAGTCCGAAATCCAGCGACTCGGTCCGATGAAGCATCTACAAACAAGTCAGCGGTCGAGGCCAGTAACCTACTCTCCGGTGGGGTAACGGTACCGTCTCCGTGTTGGGCTTGAAGTCGACGACACGCAACACGATGCCATTGGCATTGGCCAGGCTCTCCGTCCCCTGCGCCATGGGATCCTCCCACTTGTCGTTAGAAGCCGGGAACTCGCGCGTCTGGTACAGCTCGGCAAAGTTGCAGTTGACGCGCACGGGGACGCAGGGAATCTGGCTGTCGGCCACGACAATGGCATAGCCCTCGTCGTCGTGGCCAGTGACGATACGGCGCGGATCGGGGAACATGGACATGATGGTGGTTTCCTGGTGCGGTAAGTACACAATTGCTTGTGTAAAGCTGTCGCCTTCGACTTGAAGAGATGGGATTCTGTTTTCTAGACTGCGACAGAGAGAAAGACGGTGAGGGGTAGTATGTGGTAGACGAGATATGGCACTTTCAGACTGGCAGCTGCACGCTGACGGAAAAGGACCCGAGTAATGTGACGTCGGGGTCCAGGTCAAGAAGTACAGATTCGGGGTAGCCTGGGGATAGAATCTCTCCGAATGACTTGACCATGCCTGATGCGTCACTAAGCAATTTGTCTCAGGAAAATCCCTTGGCGGGTGACTCGTCAATTTCTGCCCAAGAGGACATCTAAATGATGAGAGGCGTCACGTTGGGCATTGTCACGTAAGGTATTGTCGGCTGTGTTGGGCGTCCGCCTATCACGGCGAGCCTCAATATGTAATGGGCCTCCAGCCTCGCCTGGGATAGGTATCCTGGAGTCGGCAGAGATGTTTGGAAAAGCCTAGGCCAGATCATCCCATGGGTACAATGTAATAAGACCAACGTGATGATGATCATGAAAAGAGGGGTGGAATGTTTTCAGTCCGCGTTGGGGAGGGCACACGGATATGCATGCAGATAATCCACCGAAGCAACAAGTTGTCCTCTGGTGATCAGAATTGAGCATGCAGCCTGGCAGCCGCTCCACTCAAACTGATCTTGAGATGAAAGGCAACTAGATTCAATAGATGGTTTGAATCAGCCCATTTTACCTTTGAAGCTGTAGAATCAGCTGCTGATGATTGGGAAGGAAATCCGGATAACCGACGAATCAGAAATTAGCCATACGCCTTGCTTTTAAGCTTCATGGCGCTTACATGGCTGCTGTTTTATGAGCCGACTCGCCAGAGGCCGGCGGAAACGTGTCCTTTGTTGTATGTCTTCAATCGAGTTTTGTTCTATATTCAACACCATGCCCATTTCCAGGGTGCTTTGTTGTAAGTTTATGTCAAGCTGCTTTGTTTGGTAGGTTCGACGTCTGGTCTGGCGCGCTTAATTCTCCAAAGCTACACGAATAGTAGCAATGGGTCATAGACTTCTTATCCCAATTGCCATCCATTGATTTGGTACTGCCTATGTTGTCAGAAGGGCCCTCCTCCAAGTCAATGATATCTATGCCGTTGGACATAAGATCATATCAACCCCTTACTAGAACATCATACATTCAGATATTGAGTTTCGCCCTGGAGCAAGGCAGTACCCATCTTCAAAAGACAGAGGGCTTGGGCAGCTACGGCAGCGAGCCTAGAGGGAGGGCTTCGAAGCAAGTCCTATAGTGACGATTTTCTTGCTCAAGCTAACGGGTCCAAATCTTCCCCTCATAGCAAAGTAGAGAGATCTGACTAAGGGCGTCAAAGAGAAACAGTACATTTCTATGTTCGATAGATGCCAATATGTTCATACATATTTGTGCAATAGTGGTTTGCACATGCCCTATTGTAGTCGGGATTATATGCCTCACAAACATGACAACCATCGAAACTCCACTACCCAGCTTCCAATAAATGAACTTGGAATGCCCTCTTGAACTTCTCTCGACAGACTTCCATTGACTTCTGGAATATGCCATTCAATTGTGATGACGTGTTTGGAGGTGCCAAGGTGCCAATTTTATCACATTGTCCATCGCATGATACTAGCACGATAAAGTAGTTTGTACCACATACAGGGCTAGTACCAATAATACTACTTCTATCCAAGGCAAAACAACTAGAAGATTAAAGTCACAGTTATCCATAGGTGGATTGGTACTGTAGATATCCTTGTCTGGCACGCCAAGATGCTCCTTCGCACCATCAAGGGGCGGTGTTACTCAGCCCCCAGTTATCGGCTTGATCGACTGGCCGAGCGGCAGGTACGACCGTTTTAGGAAATAAATTTGGCCCCGGAGGATCGCGCCGTCACCACGTTGAAAAGGATCTCAAGGTTTGCGCGAGGCTCAATTTCGTCATGTTATATTGGCTTCGTATACTACGTGGATGCCGATTGGTCAAGCGGCACATGGTTCTCTTTCTGGAACCAAGACAAGGCTGACAACGCTGGCATTGTAGGCTATGCCGAAGCATGGGAAAGCATATAAGACTTCAAGACAGTCAACATTCCTCAAAATATTCAAACTACTTCTTCACACAAACTCATCGGTTACCATGTTTTCCATCTTCTTCATCTTACTGTCTGCGGCTGCTGTGGAGGCGGGCATCGCCTGGGGAGAGTGCAACGATCTCCCAGATACGATGCCTTCCACGATGCAGTGTGCAAACTTTTCTGTGCCGCTGGATTACACTACCGGATACTCAAACCAAAGTCTCACGCTGCAGCTGGCACGACTGCCTGCCGCGGTGCAGCCTGCCAGGGGCAGCATTCTTCTCAATTTTGGTGGGCCAGGCGCAACGGCTCGGGCATCGCTTGGAAGTCTGAGTTCTACGTTGATGGTGTCAGTGTGTTTCCCATATGAGAAGATGTAAACTAACTCTATCGCAGCATGTCCGGGATGGAGCACGATTTGGTGGCGTTTGATCCTCGGTAAGTCTCATCTCCAAGTCGTGGCCGCTTGGGCTTACACAACATCAAGTGGAACTGGCAACACGATACCGATCAGATGCCATGATGATTTGGGGTTGCTCCAGCAAGCATTTGAACTCATTCCCACCAACGCCTCTGATACAGCTCTGGGTTCCGTCTGGGCACGAGGAACGCTCGACGCTCAAGAATGCTACGAGGCAAGTCGGGAGACGGGCAGCTTGGTAGGAACCGCTTTCGTTGCCCGAGACTTGATGGAGGTTGTCGACGGCCTCGAGGGAGACGGAATGCTTCGATACTGGGGTATGGCTCACTTATCCTCCCACCCAGCATGCGTTGACAGTTTGCAGGCTTCTCGTACGGAACAACCCTCGGTGCCACAGTTGCTGCCATGTTTCCTGAGAGGATAGACAAGATCATTCTAGACGGAGTCCAGAACCCGCACGAATACTACCACGATGTCGCGTAAGTTCCATCGATTTATTGTCATCCTGCTAGTTCTTCGCAAGACTGACCCTCCGCCTAAAGAGATTTCGAGGAGTGGTTCGACTCGGACAAGGTCGTCAGCGGCATATTCCAGACCTGCGTCGCACTTCCCGAGAACTGTGCTTTAGCCCAGGACGGCGTGTCAGCCGAGATTCTGGAGGAGCAATTCTGGGATCTGCTCTACCGCCTCAAGTACGAGCCAGTCGTCGTCGGTCGATTCAAAGTCGATTATGTTCTGCTCAAGGCCGTGGTTTCTCAAAGTCTTTACGACTCGGCGGCTTGGCCCGCCACTGCACTTTTGCTTCGTGGTTTGTTTAACGGTGAGGCTACCAGTGACATGGAGTCCATTATTGCAGCCTTTTATCCGATAACAATCGAGGATGTCCTTGATCAAGCCGGTCTTATTGCGGGGCGGTCAGGAATCCACTGCTCGGACAATATTCCCCGTGCAGAGAGTCTGGATGCCATGTTGCCCGCGGTGGAGAGGCTCTATGATATCAGTCGCTTCATGGGCGACGTCGTCACGGGCGCGCAGTTGATTTGCTCCCAATGGAGGTTCGCGGCAAAGGAGAGGTACACGGGCGATTTCCACGTCACGACGGCCAATCCGATGCTCATCGTAAGCACGCAGCTCGACGCCCACACGCCTCTCCGATCGGCCTATAACGTCAGCTCTGGATTCGAGGGAAGCCGTGTTCTCGAAGTCGAGGGGTATGGGCACTCGTCGTTGGCCGTGCCGTCTTTGTGCACCATAGACAAGATCTCGGCGTACTTCAACAATGGAACCCTCCCGGAGCATGGCTTTGCTTGCGAGGCATCTGCGCAGCCGTACTCTGGGATCGGATGGGACGATATTATCAACGCTGGTGCCGAAAGAAAGAGAGGTACAACCAGTTCCAGAATCGGCGGATATGTCATTCCCCGGAGCTATGCGCCTGCGCGACATGCAATGCACATTTAGGTTACTCATCAAGGGGGATGTAGGATTTGGGTGACTTGTGTGGGATTTCCTGATCGTCTGCCCAACGTGATACAGACCACATAAAGGGGAATAAATGGTGAATAGAACGTTTCTTGCATTAACCACTCTCATAGATTATAATGCCTTTTCTAGATCACCACCGCAATGAAATCCCAAGTTGAAGGATATTCAACAGTCTATATTTGTTTATGATGAAAGTCTCACCTCCCTACCAGTCCTCGCTGTGATAGGAATTCACTTGTAACCGTGAACCTCGGGAATTGAACTTGCTGTGAACTGACCACTATGACACAACTTCAACAGTGAGACTCGTCAACTCGGTAGGTTTCGTGGGTATTGGTTGCTCAGGTGGTGCCAAGGTAGCTATCTCGGAGGACTGGTTGATGATTTGTGCGGCAGGACTTTGCGCCGCCAAGAAGCTGGGCGGGAGGACACAATGGCAAATATATGAGACTTGAGTTGCTACTCGCCTGCCCCACCAGTTCTCTTCGTGATCTGCTGCATTATTTCCTGGATAGGAATGGGGTTGTAGATGGACGAGACAAGATATGGCTAGCGAACAAAGGTGGAAGGTCGATCTAGGGCAAAATGGATTCGGCTGGAGGAAGGCGCCTCCACCGACTTCCCCGCCTCCAATTCCTTGACCGACTTGCTCTGGCATCCCATCTCATCATCAATTCACGTCAGCAAAGCAAGAAATCTTCAATTCTCATTGTGGAAATTTCTCTGCTTCAGCCCCTATAATGAGGCTAAGGCTGTTGTCTCTTACGCTGACCAGCCTAATATGGCTGGTGGCCGGATCCATCCCTTCCACGAGGGCCCTTTACGATAACTCCACCAAATGCATCATGTATCTGACAGGGTGAGGAGGCCAGGAGGCGCAATGTATAAGACCAGGACGCCGCTAACCCGCAGCATAGCCAACATCCTGTGGTGCCCTCACGGGACCTTGCCTCCAGCATCACTCACGTCATCCTGGCCTTTATGCAGTCGCACATCTTTGACGTTGAAGAGATTCCGTCTGAGTTTCCTCTCTTCACGACGGTCGCCGAGGTCCGAAAGCAGTTTGAGCCCGGCACCAAGGTCATGGTGGCCATTGGGGGCTGGGGCGACAGAGGGTTCGAGTCGGCGGCGCGCAACGAGACGTCGCGCAGGAGGTGGGCCAGAACCGTCAAGGCCATGGTGGACGCCACGGGGGCCGACGGGGTCGACTTGGACTGGGAGTACCCAGGGTGAGCCTGGGTTCGTGCTGCATGGTCCAGACAGCGGCTGACGTGAAGCAGAGGCAACCGGGATGACTACAAGCTCATACCCAACTCGGAGCGGGTGTGGGAGATTGAGGCGTTTGTCGACCTGGTCCGACAAGTGCGCAGCGCCATTGGCAGCCACAAGCTCCTGTCCATGGCGGTTCCAGGACTGGAGAGGGACATGATGGCGTTTACCAACTCGACAGTGCCGCGGCTGGTGGCCGAGGTGGACTTTATCAACATCATGACGTACGATCTGATGAACCGGCGCGACAGGGTGGTGAAGCACCACAGCGGGGTGGCAGACTCGGTGGTGTCGATGAAGAACTACATGGCGCGGGGCGCCCCGCGGCAGATACTGAACCTGGGGCTCGGATACTACGTCAAGTGGTTCTACACGGAGGAGTGCGACCCGGACAATCTTCTGTCGTGCCCGACGGTGCTGCTGGAGGATCCCGACACCGGGGCGGACACGGGCAACACGGGCGGGTTCAGCTGGCACGACGAGACGCCCGCAGACGTGGTGGAGTCGTTTGCGCGGGCGCGGCGCGATGGGCAGTATTTTGCAGACGGCAGCTACGGATACTGGGACGCGGAGCCTCGGAGGTGGTGGAGCTTCGATACGGAGCGGTCGATCCGGACCAAGATGGAGGTGATGAAGCCGCTGGGGCTAGGGGGGGTGTTTGCATGGGGGCTGGGCGAGGACGCACCCGAGTTTTCGCACCTCAAGGCGACAATCGAGGGTCTGGAGGAGCTGAAGCGGAGTCACAAGGAGGAGCTGTGACGGACCAATGTACAGAGTCCAAGAGCATGCCGTAGATAACTGGCTTGATTGGTCGGACAATATCAAGTTATGACTTGCCCTGTAGGGATTAGCCGGCGCTCTCGGGCGGAATGCATCCATGAGGAGGAGCAGGCATCGTGACCCTGGTTGCCTGGCATTGTGGCTCGGCACACGTGGGTGTTGGGACGAACTGCACCATGCATGATGAATTTCTGACCGAGCGATGCTCTATTGCTTATTGTTTGGCGTGCTGCATGTTTAAGGCCATAGGTAGAGGCAGCATTGCCTACCTCTAAGTACGGAGGAGTGGTGAGTGAAACGGCATCTCTCGGGCTATCGCTGCGCAAGGTTTAGCAGGTTTAGCAGAGATAAGCTAGATAGCAAGCTGCACGGGATGATGTAGGGACTCGGCCAGCCCAGCCAATGGCAGCCACCAATTGGCGCACGCACCCACAGTGGCCCCACGCCTTCTCCACGCAGGAGCAGCTGCTAGCTCGTTGATTGTCGATGCTTCTCCAACATGTTGCTGCAGCATTATCGCCAGTTCTTTGTTTCCTCGGCTGCACTCGCCGGAATGCAACGCTGCGCCTGGATTCGGCATCGCTCCGCCTGCCTACCTGCCTACCTGCCTGCGCGGGTGCATGTGTGTCCTGGCTGACGCGCCGTCCGGAAGCAAGCGAGCTGAAAAAAAATGCAAAAAACCATCAGAGCTGGGTTTCTCCGGGCGCTATGGGAACGACCGAGCGGATGGGAGGAAGAAAAGCAGGCGCTGGGACCGTTGCTGATGACTGGGATCACCATGGGTAGTCAGCTCGCTGCCAAGTCCGTTCCCTTCAGCCCATTCGGCCTCGATAAGATGCATCCATGATTAAATAGGCCCCTGTTGCCGCCTTCTTCCCCTCTTCCTCCTCTCCCTCCCTCCCACCACCAGCCTCCCTCTTCCTCTCTCCCTCTCCCCCTCCTCCCCCTCATCCTCCTCTCCTCCCTCAAGATGCTCTACCGCTCGGCCGCCATCGTGGCTGGCGCCGCCGCCGTCGCCGTCGCCAAGCCGTGCTCCTCGGTCTTCCCCACGAGCACCTCGGCGCCCGCGCCCGGCCCGACTGTCAAGGTCGACGTGGGCTTCCGGCCGCACTACATTGTCGACCAGATGGCCCCCGGCCCGCTCAAGGAGGAGATGGAGGCCTGCGCCAACATGGACTTCCAGCCGTCCGACTTCGTCATCGGCCACCGCGGCGGCGGCACGCTGCAGATCCCCGAGCACTCGCTCGAGTCCAACCTCGCCGGCCAGCGCATGGGCTCGGGCGTGCTCGAGTGCGACGTGGCCTTCACCTCGGACCTCGAGCTCGTCTGCCGCCACAGTCAGTGCGACCTGCACTACACGACCAACATCCTGCTCATCCCGGACCTGGCCGCCAAGTGCACCGTCCCCTTCACGCCCGCCGCCGACGGCCAGCCCGCCACGGCCACGTGCTGCACCAGCGACATCACCCTCGCCGAGTTCAAGACGCTGTGCGCCAAGATGGAGGGCTTCAACGCCAGCGCCACCACCCCCGAGGACTTCCAGCACGGCACGCCCGCCTGGCGCACCGACCTGTACGCCGCGGGGTGCCCCAAGGTCCTGACGCACAAGGAGCACATCAAGCTCGTCGACGGCATGGGCCTCAAGTTCACGCCCGAGCTCAAGCTGCCCGAGGTCGAGATGCCCTTCCAGGGCAACTACACGCAGGAGATGTACGCGCAGCAGCTCATCGACGAGTACCGCGAGGCGGGCATCTCGCCCGACCGCGTGTGGCCCCAGAGCTTCAACTACCCGGACGTGCTGTACTGGATCGACAACGAGCCCGAGTTTGGCCTGCAGGCCGTCTGGCTCGACGAGACGGCCGACGACCCGGCCAACTTTCCCAACTCCATCGCCTTCCTCGACACGGTCAAGGCCGACGGCGTGCAGTACCTGGCCCCGCCCCTCCCCTACCTCGTCCAGAGCGACAACGGCACCATTGTCCCCAGCCCCTACGCCGACCGCGCCAACGAGCTGGGGCTCAACATTGTGGCCTGGACGCTCGAGCGCTCCCCGCCGCTGGCCCAGGTCCGCGAGGAGGGCAACTACTACTACTTTACCATCCAGGACGCGGTGCACAACGACGGCGACATCTTCACGCTGCTCGACGTGCTGTACCGCCAGATCCACATCAAGCAAATCTTTAGCGACTGGAGTGGCACCGTCACCTACTACATCAACTGCGTGGGTGGTGTTTAACTGAATAGGCATATGTAGAAGTGTCTGATAATATACTGTCACCACGTCCGTTGCACATCCACCTCGCCGTGACTCGGGCTACCCCACATACATCCGGAGCGTGACGGGTTTATGGCTGTGGCTGTACAGCGTTTGGGCGACTATCACAGCCAGCCCTAGTAAGCATCTTCCTTCCCATCAGACCGAAAGGAAATATTTGTAGGACAAACGTATCCCTTCACTTCCCCTCGCTCCACGTTCCAGACCTGGCACCGACAATTTGGAGATGCAAATTGAGATCAAAACCAAGATACATGCACTATTTTAAATTCTTGACCACTGTTTCCTGCTAGAATATGAGGAGACTGACACTTGCAGCACTACACTATGGCGAGGAAATATCACCACCGGCTACAGGGTAGGCAAATCATTCTGCACTGCGGTGCACAAAAGCTGTTATCCAAGTCATGCACCGGTATGCAAGCACGAACCACACGACCATTTGTCTGGAATCAGGATAAATGGGTGAATGGATGACTCACGACTGGCCGGCCATGGCATCCGGAAGTCGAGTGCCGTTGCAGACGTAATACCGAGTGCTGAGCCACGGCTGGTTGGCGCCAAGAAGAGCCAGGGTATCCTGCATTTGGCGACGATCACATCCCCGCTTGAAACAAAATGACGGTATGCATTTCTTTGGCTCTTCGTTGGGCTTTGTATTTGTGTTCCTGCGTCATTGTTGTCGTCGTCGCTGTGCCGTCTTCGCATTGCATCTTCAATGAATGGGAAAACACCAAGCTGAATATACTGTGTGAATTTAACTCTGTAAAAAAATAAATAATTAAAAATACAATAAAATGGACGCATGGGTTAAAAAAGTACGCCAAGACCGGCCCAACGCGTAGCAGGATGGGCAGAGAATTAAGCCACATCACATGAGGTGTCCCAACGAGGACCGACGTCATCCCCACTAGATGATGCAATCAGCGACGGGCAAAGAGGTAGGCTTGGCTGTGAGTCTGGGCCTGAAATATATTTCATTCAGCCTGATCACTGCCCGTCTCATGTCTTTTATTCCATTTCATTTCAGTTTGCTCTGCCCCTAGTCTTTCACTCTCCGGTCCATATCCTGCCATCGCACTTGCTTCTGCATCCCAAGTCTTTGCATCTCGCACCACCAACATCTGACCGATACAACCACCGCCATGGCTGGATACGACATCTTCCTCATCGCCCACGCCGCTCTGGGCCTGTTCCTCCTCATCGAGCTCGGCCTCGTGGCTGCCCGTATGTCTTGCCCACCCACCAACGCAAGCACCGCTAACAATGTAATGCATAGTCGTCGACTCTTGGGACAACTGGTACTGGAACAGCCACACGCCTTCTGAGCACAGCTTCCTCCTCTTTACCGTCATCTGGTCCATCCTCGTCGTCATCTACCTGGCCCTCATCCCGCGCTTCGCCACCCGCTTCTTCCACACCCTCGTCGCCCTCGGCCTGCTCGTCGTCACCACCATCTTCTGGTTCGCCGGCAGCATCGCCCTCGCCGTCGTCACTCCCGGCTGGGGCTGCGGCACCCTCGACTGCGGTGTTGCTATCGCTGCCGTCGTCTTTGGGTTCTTCATCTGGGCCATCTTTGTCGGCCTCACCGTTGTCGACACCCTCACCTTTATGAGGAGCCGCGGCCACACTGCCCACGCGGACACCACGACCACCAACGCCAAGCCTTATCCCGGTGTCTAGATGGGGCGGGATGCGTTGATGATTTTGTGACGAGAAATGAATGTTTGGAGGAGAACACGCGATGGGGGGTGTTAATGTGCTGCTTTCCTTGACTTGTACTCGGTAATGGTTTCGTTGACCTGTATTCACCACCATGATACCCTCATCCTAGGTATAGCGTCTGATTGGCCGCGTTACAAAAATTCACAAATTATTTTATTCTTCATTACTTGACATAATTCTTTGTGGATGGCAGACTGTTCAGTACCAAGGATATTATTGCTGCGATATTGTTTCGTTGTTGTATGACTATTCGCCATTGCTGCCGTCCGTCTGGTATTTCTGTGATACGAGAACCTTATTTTGTGGAAGCTGCACCATCATCACAAGTCACAGTGATTGTAGGCCGGCAGATGCGTGGTTGGGTGGGTGATGCCGACGGGACAGACTAGACTGGAGGCTCCGTCCCAACACGTTCCCCTCAGAGCGTCTTGAAGAGGCTCCGTAACAGACGTTGGGTTTGGAATTGGATTGTGCATTGTCTGCCAAGCACGCACTGGCAGCGACGATGCGGGCGCTCTCACCGAGTGTATCCATTGTGGCGTCGTGAGAATTGATGGAGATGGTGGAGAAGCGGTAAGCGAAGCAGGAAAATCGAAAGACGCGGATATGGGTGGCTGCCGGCAAATTACCCACCGGCAACGGCAACCGGAGCCAAGTGCTCGACTGGGCAAGAGAGTGAGCTTGGTAGGGGAAAGATGCGACTGGCTGGCGGTGCTCGGTAGAGTGGAATACTGCATTCGACGTATTGCATGCTTGGAGCTGCAGCACACCCAACACCCAACACCCAGCCTTGGTGGACGGAGGAAAAAGCAACGAAACGACACGCAAGGGGAGCACTTAGTCCGTGCCTCTGCACCCGAAGGATGCAAGCGAGGCCAGGCGAGGGTCCGTGGGCTGATAACCGGCATCGACGCCATCATAGCACGTGGAAGCCAAGCATGACAAGCACATTTCACGTTATGGAAAAGGGTAGATGCAACATGGTAGTAGGGCATGGTTTTGGTGTATGTACGAGGCCGAAGCCGAAGCCGGCCATGGCGTGACGGTGGCTTGCGGATAGATAACCTTAGAGGGGCTGGCGCCAGCATCATCCGAATGGGAGCGGAGGGAAGAGAGAAGGTGAGGGCACGTCTCAGGTGGTTATGTAGGCCAACGGGAATTGGTCATGGGCGAAGCTATCGGGAAGGGTTGGAAGGGTTGGAGGGGTCGACGGGGGGTGCTGGGGGGCCTGTCGACGGGGGCAGCGATCACAATGGGGCACACCGGGGAAAGGATCCGCAGGGTTGAGAAGCAAAAAGGAGGCGAGGTGCAGGCTGTAAGCAGAGAGAGAGAGGGAGGGAGGATAGAGGATGGAGGAGGATGGCTAGAGCGAGACGAGGTAATTTGGGAGTCGACACACGCACAGATGGCCGGCCGGGTGCGGGCGTAAGAAGAGGAGGGTTTGAGACAGACGAGCGAGGGGACAAAAGAGGAAGGCCGAGGGCGTTGGACAGAAAACGGTCGGATGCAACGGCGGTGCATGTTGGTGTTGAGAGAGAGAGAGAGAGAGAGAGAGAGAAAAGTGGTGTGGAATGCTTGGTGTGAGCAGGCAGGGGGGGCGGGCAGCAAATCACGGGCCTGGAATTGTTTTGCGCACGCTGTTTGGTCGAGAGCAAGGCTTCCCCTCATTCTGATGCTCGTTCGAGGCCTGTGACGGATGGGAATGGATCGAGGCCAGCGGGCGCAACGTCAATCAATCAATCAGTCAGTCAATCTAGTTTGAATTTTTTTTTACCCCCGCTTCCCAGGGGGGTTCGTAGGGCGAATCACTTGCCTGCATTGGCCCCTGTCTGTTGGTCGAGGCTCGTTGGCTGTGGTTGAGAGGGCAATCTCGTGTACCCGGAGGATTGATGAAGTGCCCACCATGGTGGTCTGGTGTCTTGTCGGCGTCTTCCTTATTTATTTATTATTTATTTGTCTCAAGTATGTGTGTAGATATAGATAGAGCTGAGCTGAGCTGACCAAGGCATGAACAAGCAACAGGCCAATAAACCCCAACGAAAATGGAGCAAACCCGCCCAGCACAGCATGTATAAGCTCCCATGCTATTAAGCAAAGGTTTGGTTCCAGGATGCCGGCGGCTCCAGCGGGCCCGATGCCTCGGGTCCTTGGCCCAGAAGTGCCCTCGCATCCATTCACTAATTATCCCTAGTTGTAGGCATGTAGACATGTAGGCATGCAGGTAGGTTGGGCGGCAGCTGAGGCGACGAGACGCACCAGATGCAGCTTATTCTGCGGGAGCCAAGATGTGCTTATCTCTATCCCGGCAACCATTGCCTTCTTCTGCTCTCCCCGCCGCCTTCTTAACTCGTCTAGCCCCAGCATCCATCCGTACATACATTTCCATTTTCCGATTCTCACGTCCTGCCTTTTCTCTTCTCACGGCTCGCTCAACTATCTCTCTTGGTTTTTCCTTTGATTGTCCCTTGGGCACGAGAGACCCTGTCTCACACCGGCACTTTTTTCCTCTTCTTTTTATTTTATTTTATTTTATCTGGTTCACAAGGCGCCGCTGCGACAGCCTCACCTACCTACCTACCCACTTGGCACCTGTTTCGCCTCCGTTATTTATTCCCCTGAGGCGCCTCTCCTCGCCACGCCTTGCTCCGCCGGCTTACACTCAACCGTACGCACACACGCACACGCACACGTATACGCATGCCGTCCGTTGGCTTCCCTTGTGCTACTCACCGACGCGGCACACAGACCAAGGAGGAGGAGGCGGTGGTGGAGGAAGCTCCTACATACCTTGTCTAATACATCATATACCCTCACCTCCATCAACCATAAGATAGCCCGCCATGTCCGGGCGAAGCGCGCACGTGCGCAAAAAGATCACCGAGCCCAAGAATGAAAAGCGCGGCACCACGACTCGCTCTAAGTCGAGCGCCTCCAACATCAGCGACTACGACGACCATGGCCTCCCCGTCCCCGTCCCCGACTTCCCCATGCCTGCCGGCCCCCTCGGCACCGGCATCGCCACCACCAATGCCCGCTTCCTCAAGTTCTCCGACCCTATGCAGATGCAGCAGATGCAGCAGCAGCAGCAGCATCACCAGGCCCAGCACCAGCACCAGCACTACCCCCAGCACGGGCCCGGTCCCTCGCCCAGCGTCCAGAGCTCCGGCAGCGGCGGCTCCGGCGGTGACGCCCGCCGGGACCCTTATGCCTACGCGCCCGGCGGCCCTGGCCCCTCTCCCTCGGCCCAGCATCTCAGCGGCGGCTCCGACGAGTTCGGCTACGCCAGGCCCCGCCGACCTACCCTCAAGACCGAGGACATTAGCGGCATCGAGAAGAGCGGCCTGAGGAGCATGCTCGACAAGCGCAGCGAGGACGTGCGCAAGGGCATCGCAAAGACATTCACCTTCCGCAAGAAGGACAAGGACGACGCCCGCCGGCCCAGCATCGAGCGACCCCCCAGCCAGGCCACCGTCCGTCCCTTTCACTTTGCCCAGGAGGTCGACGTTGGCTACGACGAGGCCGTCCCCAGCCCCGTCGTCCAAGGCAACAACATGCACCAACAGTGGCCGCAGTATCCTCTCCCTGCGCCTCCCCAACCGCAGATGCCGATGCACATGCAGATGCCGATGCAGCAGCAGCAGCAACATCAGCAGTCGATGCATCACCACCACCACCACCAGATGCCCATGTCCATGCCCATGCCCACGCCCACGCAGATGCCCATCATGTCGCCGCAGTACCCGCCCTACCACGGCAGCCCGCCCCCCGAAAACATCTGGGATCCCGCCAGCCTGCCCGATATCTGGGAGCCCAGCAAGATGATGCCGCCGCCCAACACTAAGCTCCCGCCCATCCCCCAGCCGCCCATCAAGCGGTGGATTGGCGCGGGGCGACCCGTCGCGCGGTGGAACAAGCTGCGCAAGGATCCCGAGCTGTGGGATCCGAACGGCGATGTCCTCGTCTTCCTCTGCCGCAAGGGCCAGTCGCCTCGGCCGCCCCCGAGCTTCCGCCTGTCCTCGCACATCATCGAGGCCACCGAGAGCCGCTACCTCATCACCCTCCTCCGCGAGGGCTTCAACGAAGAAGACTTCCACCCTCCTCACCTCCACCACCACAACAACTCCCGCCACTCTGGCGGCAACATGCCGCCCTCGCCTGCCGGCGCACCGCCCATGGTGCAGGACATGCGGCCCGGCGTCGTGGGCTCGCACTCGCACCTGGGACAGAACCTCGGGCGCACCGGCCAGCCCACGCCGCCCGTCTCCGAGGACGCCAGCCTGCTGGGCGAGGTCGACGGCCAGATCTCGTACGAGATGTACTTCCCGACGTCGACGACGCTGACGCGGACGGAGCAGCTGCGGCACCAGCTGACGACGCGCAACGTCTTCGCCCTGCTGTACCACTCGTCGCTCGTCGGCCTGTCGCTGCACCAGGCGCTGACGGACCTGCTCACCCGGCTCAGCAGCTACATGCCGGCCGACAGCGACAACGTCGGCCAGATGCTCAACTACCTGACGGCGCGCGGCATCGACGACGTGCGCGGCGACCCGGAGACGGCCGTGTCGCTGCTGGCGTGGAGCGAGAGCCCCGAGGTGCGCTGGGACGAGGGCTGGCGCGAGAGCTTTGTCCACTGCGCCGGCATGTACACCGACCTGGAGCGGTGCGCCGACTTCAAGCACCTGACGCCCATCACGCGGGCGCTGCTCGAGAGGGCGTGCCTGGAGACGCAGCTGCGCGTCCAGGCCGCCGAGGAGCGGCTCATGGACTTTTCCTACAACGACATGTGGTCGAGCCTGGCGAGCCCGGCCTGGGGCGCCTCGGACCGTCTACGGAGGATGCTCATCACGCACTACACGCGCATCTACGGCGTGTGGCCGCCCGCGCCGCCATCCAGGGAGTCGGCCTCGTCGCCTTCCTCGCCGCCGGCGGTGCCATCGCCATCGTCGCCGCCGCCGATGGGGGGCGTAGGTAAGCGCAGCGACGGGTCGGGCGAGGACATGTGGCTGTCGCGCACGGTGGCGACGAACCTGCAGCGCGACTTTGGGGCGCTGTACGACTACCTGGTGAACCGCGACGTGGCGTGGGACGTGTCCGAGGCGCGATCCGGGCGCAAGTGGATGATGGCGTCGGCGAGCGGCAGCCGCACCTTTGAGGCCGACGTGGGCGACTTGCCGCTGACGGACATGCTCATCGAGTTTGACAACAAGCTGCGCTTCCCGCACATACCGCACCCGTACCCGCTGGTGCCCGAGTCGATTGCGCCGATGCTGTCGCCGCCGCCGTCGGCCGGGCTGTTTGGAGGCAGCAGGAAGGAGAGCAAGGGGGCGGCAGCGGCGGCGGCGGCGGCGGCGGGCCACGGTGCTGCGTCGGGGAACCGGTCCGCGGCCATGGAGAGGCGGGTGCACCTCGCGTACACGGAGAGCACCAACATCTACATCCTGGGGAGCGACTTCACGCAGAGCGACCTGATTGACGCGTTTGTCAAGTTTGAGAAGACGGACAAGGTGGGCGAGGTCGACCCGGCCATGGCGCGGCTGGGCCGGTGGGTGCTCATCTACGGGATCCTGCAGACGCTGGGGTCCGTGTCGGTGGACGCGCCGGGGCTGCGGTACCGCGACGGCGTCAACTACCACATCAGCCCGCGGCTGCGCGGGACAAGGATCCCGCCGTGGAAAGGCGGCGGCGGCGGATCGTCGTCGTCGTCGTTGGCGGTGGGAGGCTCGCCGGACGAAGCGTGCCATGAGCTGTCGCACTGCTGGACGGTGCCCAAGACGTGGGGGGGCAACGGGCCGAGCAGCAGCGCCGAGTCGTCGAGCGGATCGCGGAGCACGAGCCCTGCGCCGGGGGGAGGGCGAGGCAGCGGAGGTAACGGCGGAGGAGGAGGAGGGAGGAGGGGATGGAGCAACAACCACAACACCAGCAGCGTGGCCACGGCGACGACGACGACGACTACGTCGCGGTCGGTGCGGTCGTACGCCAGCTCCTCGACGCCGGGGCTCATGTCCGAGTCGGACACGGCGAGCTCGAGCATGCGTTCACCCCCGGCGTCGGCCCGGGGCTACGCGGCGAGCTCGAGCAGCCACCGGTCCCGGGCGGCGGCGGCGGCGCAGCGCAAGACACGGGAGAGGCTGGAGCAAGGGGGGCCGGTGATTCGCGACTTTGACGAGGATACGGATTTATGAGGCTTCATCTACCGGGGGGATATGTGTGTGTATTATGATTATCTATGGTAATGTGGAGGAGGGAAGAAGAAATAAAAGTAATGTTCTGTATACTTAAATGTGAGATGGATTCTTGTATGTGGTTCGTCTTTGGCGTGTCTATGTTTACTTGACCTATATCAACGGAATCAGATCAACGGTGGTTATTACAACTCTGTCAGATTAAGAGTGGTTATACTATATCTCGATCAGATCACCGTGTGGTATATAAAACATGGCCATGCCACGCATGCATGAACCACATCTCGTCGAGCAACCAACACCCTCCATTCCCATCCATTCCCATCTTATCCCATTACCCCGTTTTCTAGGCACCCCTGCTCAATATTCTTGTCACCAGCCACCAAGCTGACACCCCTGTCGGCCACCAGCCAGCCCCTCCCTCCACCACGCCATCTCATCACCAACAAACAACCACGCACACACACCCCTGCTCTCTCTCGCTCGCTTCCGATGCCCACGTCATTCTCCTGCATGCACTCTACGTATCTCTCTCGTCGGCTCTACGTATCTCTCTCGTCGTCTTCCCATCCAGGAAAAAAGGAGCTGACGTTGGCCATGCCCTCACCCCCAAGCTCCAAAACCTGTTTCCCACACCCTCCTCCATCGCAAAGCACTGATTCCCTTTCTTTCTTTCTTTCCTTTTCAACTGTTTGGTGTATTATTATCATAGGTAGAATCGACGTCATTTCCCGCAACTAGGTCCATCCCAGTTCTCGCGAGTCATGGCCAAAGTAAACAAACAGCAGCCGTCAATGCGTCGACGATTTCTTCACTTGCGTTGCCTGTCAACAAACAGAACAGTAATTACATCCAACATCAAATTTTACAAGAGAGGAAGAAAAAAAAATACAAACGATTGATTATGCGCCTAAACGAACAGACCCCTGCTGCAGCTTCGTGAGATCTGGACCCCTCCCTACCGCTCTCTCTCTGCCCAGCCACGCATATTTCCTTGCTCGTCCTCCAAAACCTTGGAATACAAAACCTGCCCCTCCACCCTCCTCCTCTCCGTCATCCTCTCTTTTTCTCACTTCCGCACGCCCCCCCGTCGTTTGTCACATACATATATCTTTATTTCCTCGCTCCCTCGCTCCCTCTTTTTTCGCATCCCGCATCTCACACCGTCGTCGCCCACCATGTTCTTCGCATTGGCCTTCGTCACGACGCGCCTGGCGCAAATCCTCACTCTGGTAAATTAATCTCTTCGCCGTCCATCAAACTTGACTGACATTTCAGATCCCGACCATGGGCATGCTCGCCTGGTTTGTCGACTGGTACAACGACCGCAACGCCCTCACCCCAACCTCCATCCTCATCCTCTTCATCGTCTCCGTCCTCGCCCTCGCCTGGGCCATCTTCACCCTCTTCAGCTACCACCGTAGCTCCGCCAACGCCCGCTTCATCTCCATCATCGACCTCGCCTTTGTCGGCGCCTTCATCGCCGCCGTCTACTACCTCCGCGGCATCGCCGACGCCGACTGCACCTCCTGGGAGCGTGACGGCAGCTGGGATGCCACCCTCGGCCCTTATACCGTCTCCGGCCCCGGCTACACCCTCGTCCACAACCGCTCCTGCGCCATGCTCAAGGCCTGCTTCGCCTTTGGCATCATGAACTGCGTCTTCTTCGCCTGGACGGCCCTCGTCGCCTTCAACCACGGCGACCGCATGAGCGCCCACGAGGACCGCAGGGCCTACCACCACCAGTCTCGTCACACCCACCGCCGCAGCCACTCGGGCTCGCGACACAGCACCCACTCCCACCGCCGCGTCTACGTCTAACTCTTGCCGCCCGATACGAACCTGTATGATGATCATGTTTGCTTTCAAAATTGGAGTAGGGAAAGGCCACGGAACAAGCTGTTGCTGTTTCTGCTTCTGCTTCTGCTTCGTCCATCAAGCTCGCGAGTTGGGCTTGAAACCATGTATTTATTTCTCCCGGCGTTACTCATGACAATACATATCAAATCCCACGCCTCTCTCCTTCAATCTCACTCTTCAACCTCATTGAATGTCGGCCAGCATCGTATTAGATATCCACCAGCAACTCGTCAAACTCAAACCGCAAGTTATTGTGCCATATCTCCTTGACAGTATCCCATTCCTTTCTGGTCTTGCTCCCGTTCTCTCCCCCAATCGACGCCATCAACTCCTCATAACCCCTCCTTCCCGTGACGTTCAGAGCCAGCGTCTTAAACGTGTGCTGGAGACCGTATTGCGCTGCTTTTGTGCCGTCAACGTAGTGCACAGCCATGGCCATCTTCTTCCATGCGTCCTCAATCATCTTGTCGTCCTTGACGGTTTTCGGCTCATCGCTCGATGCATTCTGTAGTGCTTGGATGATACCCGGCCCAACACATGACCTGGGCCGGGGTGCGTGGAGCCCTGGAACCTCGTCTGACTTTACTATGACTGTCCCAGAGCTATCCGCGCTCGAACTGCTCTGCGTTCCGAGTGCAGAAGCTTGCAAACGGGATCGAATTCCGTCCGTGGGCAGACTGACAGCCGTCTTTGCATTTCCGAGCTGGCACCAGACCGCCCAAGCCGCCAGGCGACTTTGTTCAGCCATGATAACCTCCCCAACGTCCTTCTCGACGGCCGTTGCAACTCCTTTTAGACCCTCCGCAAGGTCGAGGATAGGGTTGCCTGTATTCCCCGGATGGAAGGGCTGTACCAAGTTGATGGTTTCCGTGGACGTCTCTTTGATGCCGCATACAAGACGCAGCTCGCTCATCAGCTCTGGTTTGTTGTGCTGTGCAGCCCAGAAGTATAGCTTATCTCTGGCTTCAGCGGGCAACACATGCAGTCGAGGCTTAGTGAATATTGCATCTACCTCAGCCTCCAATGAAGCCTGGTCATGGTCAAGCTTCAGCATCTTGCCCAAAACATCCCGAGCGAGATCCATCACCTCGGCGCGTGTGATGGCTTTGGTAGCAGTGATTCTCACTGCTGGTCTTCGCGTACCCCTCCCGTCGCATTCAATAGTGCCAAGGCTGAGCATGAACATGCTGAACACGGGTGAGAGGGCCGGCCCTGCAAGATCAATTCGTGTGAGCTCGTTGAACGTGTCGGGAACATTGTGCTGCCCGCGGAACTCTGGTATATCTGCAAGAATTTTCCAATCGTCCCCATCTCGCTCAATTTTGATCGGCGTCTTCTTCTGCGGACTTGGTGATATGACGATGAGCGGCTGAGGTCTCGATGCGCGCGGCCGTTCGGGTGTTTGGTCCATAGCGACGTAGTGAGAGGGTCGTCAGTAGGTAACTTGTGCCTTGATTTGCCTCGGCCTCTGGAGGTGGATGTAGTTGGTCGATTGGTGGGTTGTGAAAGAAGATAAGTACCAAGACAAACAAGATCCGACACAGGTGTGTTTGTGTAGGGCTTTCCATCACACGGGTGCCGCCTTCCCTCGCACCTTCCTTGGTGGATTCTCTTCACACAAACACGCAGGTGCCGGCCAGCTGTTACCACCCTGCAACAATGTGTCGCCACAGTCAACGGCCTTAAGCTCTTAGTAGAATCATGAATCTGCTCCACGCCGGGTATCATTTTCTCATGTTAATGCCGCTGTGCCTCCTGCTGCCCAACTGTATAGCCTCTCGCAATACCGCCTCGTCCCTCCTCCACGACGGTGCTTGCTTCATTGTCAAAGTCACTTCCCAAGCCCTGCCAAGTACGGTTCGACCGTAGGAATTCCGCGCCCGGGCTGGCCACGCCATTGATGCTTGCCAGCTCTCCCACCGCTCGCTTGATCACCGCCCCGGTTGTGGATGCTACTCCACCGTTTGACTGCGTCTCGGTGTTGGCGCCTCGTACGGGGAGCTGCATGGGCCGGCTGTGGCTTATGAGCTTGCCCGTCCGTAGGTCAAACTGGGGCGGTAGTGACTCTTCTCCATCAACACCATCGTCGCCATCAGGTGTTCCAGCCTCTTGTTTTGTATCTTTCTCTGAACTCTCGGGACCTTGCTTGTCTGAATCTTCGGCCCCCTGCTTTAGCTTCTCGATGCCTCCCCACCACTCCAGTCCCCATATCCGCTCATCCTCGCTCATCATGGCCACTTCCAGCTCAAACGGCGTGACTACAGGCCTCCAGTACGCAGTGTCGTCCTCCACCAGACCACTCTCCCAGCACCCAACCACCACCCACCCTTCGATCTCGGCAAAGTTGGCCAGCTTGGCCGGGTTTAGCTTTCCTACCACTACTGTGTAGCTTTTCTTGCCGGCAGCAGCAATCTTCTTGCGCAGCAAATCGATGGAGGAAAGGTAGTTGGAGACGGATAGCGTGTTGACTAGGATTCCAATGACACCAGCGGCGGCCAGGGAGAGAACCTTGGCGTATCGCCTTCGTAGCAGGCCAGCTGTACGAAGAGTCGGGTTGTCGAGGCTCATGGATGACGGGGACGGTGTCGAGAGAACTTGGAGAGAAGTGAACCGCGACTGGAGAGCGAGGAGGAGGGAGACAGGAGGGTCGGATATGTGGAATAGAGAATAGCATCGGAGAACATCCTCGTCGATCGTCGCTCCGACTATGCGACGGTTGGGTATCGTGGCTGCCGGATCCCTCACCACCTCCGTCGCAACAACATCTCGGTAGCCGTCGTCATTGAGTGCTTTGACAAGCACCTCGACCTGGGTCTGATAAGTAACGTCGGCCATGACCACGACGTGGGCATCCCTATCGGGAAACGCCCCCTTGAACTCCTTGATGGCAGCCGGGAGGTCGAGCTCATGGCTAGTGTAGACATATATAACGGGCAAACGACTTGTAGGACTCAGACATGTCCTGCCATAGTGCACCACCACGTCGGCGCTGGCATGTTCGGCGGCTATCTCATCGACACAGCATGCGCTGTAACTGGTGTCGGCGAGGATGTAGATCTTCTTGCCGGTATTTGCAGAGTCGAGGTCGGATGCTAGGGCTTCGGCGACTCGAGGCGCATCGACAAGCATGTGGTCTGCGAATTGCAAGCCGATGCGAGCCCATGCGCCAGTCCGCAGCTCCGAGACGGTTCGGTCTATCTCGTACGTCGAGCGCAGCGCATCGTCCGACAGCGTCGACTTGACGTCGGAGAGGGGGACGGCATCGAGGACCTGTTCGTCGGGCGTGTAAAGGACGGGCGGCGCAGCGAGTTCCGACATGATGGCCTGGGTTTGGATCGTCGAGGCTCGACGTCGCTCAAATAAAATCAGATATTTGGCGGGGTCAAGACGGATCAAGAGTGGTGCAAAGGTGGGGTCATGGTGAAAAGTTTGCATGGGAATTATGGTGAAAATGGTGAGAATTTCAGGCCGGCACTCGGCGGCTTCAAGGCAGTTCCAGGAGTATTCTGTAAGGACATATTACTGGATTTATTTTGTGTTATTTATTTTTATTTTTATTTCTCATTGAATTTCTTATTCGCATTGCAATTGGGTCTGACAGCATAGCTAAGAGCTTGCCCAATGTTACCGACTTGCATTAGGAAGCCATCACAGGCTGTATATCAACCACACAGTGTGGACATTGCGAACAAAAGCATGCAGATTGAATACATATTTATTGGTTCGTGTCGCATCGCATAGAAGAGCACAACCAGACTTCAATCTTCTCGTCTCATCCATAGTATGGAGGTTAAATTGGCTGCTTTTTCTGCCCACAGTGCTATCGTAGTCTAGCGCCGTCTCGCACGTGGTCTGCAGCTTTACGCGTGGACGCGACCCGCGACGCGGTCTAGCTGATAAGATCCCTAGACCGAGACAGGCCCCTGGACATTTGCTTTCAGCCACGACGATCCCAGGCTGAACCTTGTCTTTGAACGCGTCGCCCTCCTTTTCTCTTCCTCTGCTCTTGCTGTTCTGTTCCAATATTGTCTTTTAATCGCCTGCATCCCGCTCCTCCGACCGACTACCGTCGCATTACGCCACCAGAAAACCTGCATTTGCATCACTGCCTGCCAGCCGTCACTCCAATAATTCATCATTGCCAGCATGGCGGCAGCTGACAAGAAGAGCAGCAATGCTCGCACACCGGCCAAGGCCACAAAGCCAGCTGCATCGGCATCGTCGTCGGCCAAGCAGCGCTCCATCTACTCCTTCTTTCAGAAGTCATCGCCCGCATCGGCCTCAGCTTCCGCATCCACCCCCGCTGTGCCGCCCTCCTCTTCGCCTCTCTCCAAAAAGGTTTCTCCCGCAACCACCCGTTCCTGCTTGAAAGAGACCACAAAGGCCAACACGCTTCCCAAGCCCAAGCCCTCGGACAAGCTCAAGACGCCCGTCCCTAGCAGCGACGCCCCCGAGCCCCCGAGCTCCCAAGAGAACATGGAATCGACTGTCGAAACCGTGCGCGCCGTCAAAAAGGTGTCGCAGCTCGCCGCCGCCCAAGGGAGCAGTCCTACTCGCAAGGTTCGTTGCCCGCCGTCTTCTCTCGACGTCTTGCTCATTCTCTTAGGTCAAAAAGGTCGTTAGTTACGCCGAATCTTCAGATGAAGACGAAGATCCCTTTGCTCATGAGCGCCATCGCCCCTCTCAGCAGCGCCGAAGTAGAGCTCGCGCCGTTGTGAGAGATGAAGACGATTATGACGAGGAAGACGCCGCCGAGGCCCAGGAAGACGATGGTTAGTCCCCCCTCTTCCTACTAGGCATTCACTAACAGTACCAGACGACATGGATGACTTTGTCGTCTCGGACGAGTCCGATGATAATCGCAAGTCGAAAAAGAGGAAGCGCCCTGCCAAAGCGTCTGCGTCTCGCAAACGATCCAACATCTCCCCAGTACAGGAACCCGACCTGATTCCCGAGGACGATGAGCCCATGGATGATGCGCCCTCGGGGTCAACAGCAGCCCAGTGGAATTATGATCCCGAGTCAACCGAGAAGCACCCAGTCACCAAACCTACCGAACGAGCTGCGCGGGATCCCAAGTTCAAGGAGAAGGCGCACACGCGAGAGCCCGAGGACCGCTACCCCTGGCTGGCTAATATCCGGGACAAGGAAAAGCGCGCTCCAGGTGATCCCGAATATGACCCTCGAACCATCCATATCCCACCTGCCGCCTGGAACAAGTTCTCTCCCTTTGAGAAGCAGTACTGGGAGATTAAGCAGAACCACTGGGATACCATTGTCTTCTTCAAGAAGGGCAAGTTCTACGAGCTCTATGAGAATGATGCCACCATCGGACACCAGGAATTCGACTTCAAGATGACTGACAGGGTCAACATGCGCATGGTGGGAGTTCCCGAGGGCTCTCTGGACCACTGGGTAAACCAGTTCATCGCCAAGCAGTACAAGGTTGCTCGTGTAGACCAGATGGAGACCAACCTGGGCAAGGAGATGCGTGAGCGCCAAGACACCAGCGGCAAAAAGGCCGACAAGGTCATCTCCCGTCAGCTGGCCTGCGTCCTCACTGCAGGCACGCTAGTGGACGGCGGCATGCTGCAGGATGATATGGCTGCCTACTGCGTGGCGATCAAGGAGTCTGTTGTTGACGACATGCCAGCCTTTGGTGTCGCTATTGCCGACACCGCCACTGGCCGATTCTCCCTCTCTGGCTTTGTTGACGATGTCGACCTCACCAAGTTTGAGACATTGATTGCCCAAACTGGCCCTCGAGAGCTGCTCCTTGAAAAGTCCCGCCTGTCGACCAAGGCCCTGCGCATCCTCAAGAATGGCACCAGCCCTACCACCATCTGGACGCACCTCAAGCCTGGAACCGAGTTCTGGGACGCCGACATGTCTCGCCGAGAACTAAACAGCGGAAAGTACTTTATGGCAGATGACGAGACAGAAGAGGTCTGGCCCGAGGCACTCCAGGAGTTCAAGGACAATGATCTTGTCATGTCGGCGTTTGGAGGTCTTGTTTCCTACCTTCGCTTCCTCAAGCTGGAACGCCCTCTCCTCTCTCAAGGAAACTTTGAGACATACAACCCCATCCAGAAGAATTCGTCGCTCGTACTGGATGGCCAGACCCTCATCAACCTCGAGCTCTTCTCCAACTCTGTCAACGGCAGCGACGAAGGAACACTCTTCAGCCTACTCAACAAATGCGTCACGCCATTTGGAAAGCGTCAATTCCGCCAGTGGGTTGCCCACCCTCTGTGCAACATTGAGCGAATCAACGAGAGGCTGGATGCTGTGGAGATGCTGAATGCAGACTTCTCGGTGCGTGATCAGTTCGCTTCCTCCTTGGTTAAGATGCCAGACTTGGAGCGTCTCATTTCGCGCATTCATGCTGGTGTCTGCAAGCCCGAGGACTTTGTGCGAGTGCTAGAAGGCTTCGAGCAGATCCAGTACACCATGGAGCTCACGGCCTCGTTCAAGGGAGGAAATCCTCTTGTCGATCGCCTCATTGCTGCGGTGCCCGACCTGGAGGAACCCTTGAGCTACTGGAGATCCGCCTTTGATCGCCGAAAAGCGCGGGATGAAAAGATGCTCATCCCCGAGCGCGGCATCGAGGAGGATTTTGACGAGAGCCACGACCGTATTGCCGAGATCAAGGAGCAGCTCGATGTCCTTCTTAGGGAGAAGCGAGCGGAGCTGAAGTGCAAGACGCTCAAGTTTACCGACATTGGCAAGGAGATTTACCAGATGGAGACACCCAAGTCGGTCAAGGTTCCTTCGAGCTGGCGCCAGATGTCGGCTACCCAGAGCGTCAAGCGCTGGTACTTTCCTGCTCTTTCTCAGCTTGTTCGCGAACTGCAGGAGGCCGAGGAGACTCATTCGCAGCTTGTTCGAGATGTTGCGGCGCGCTTCTTCAAGAAGTTTGACATTGACTACGACACCTGGCTCAAGGCCATCAAGGTTGTGGCTCAGCTGGATTGCCTCGTCAGCCTTGCCCGTGCATCCACCAGCATGGGACAGCCATGCTGCCGACCGCAGTTTGTCGACGAGGAGCGCAGCCTGGTGCAGTTTGAAGAGCTGAGGCACCCGTGCATGATCAACACTGTCAGCGACTTTATTCCCAACGACATCAAGCTAGGTGGTGACCAGGCCAAGATTAACCTTCTCACTGGTGCCAACGCGGCCGGAAAGTCGACGATTCTCCGCATGGTAATTCATCCCATTCTTGTATTGCGTTTTCTTGAGCTAACTTGCCTCAGTCCTGCATTGCCGTCATCATGGCGCAGATTGGGTGCTTCGTACCCGCCGTCTCGGCCAAGCTTACTCCTGTGGACCGCATCATGTCTCGTCTCGGAGCCAACGACAACATCTTTGCTGCGCAATCCACCTTTTTCGTCGAGTTGTCGGAAACCAAGAAGATCTTGTCCGAGGCTACTCCCCGCTCCCTCGTCATTCTCGATGAGCTCGGCCGCGGAACCAGCTCCTATGATGGTGTCGCTGTAGCCCAGGCTGTGTTGCATCACGTAGCCACCCATATTGGCTGCGTTGGGTTCTTCGCTACTCACTACCACTCTCTGGCGACCGAGTTCGAGAACCACCCTGAGATCAGAGCACGACGTATGCGCATTCATGTTGACGATGAAGAGCGCAAGATTACCTTCCTTTACAAGCTGGAAGACGGTGTCGCAGAGGGCAGTTTCGGTATGCACTGCGCTGCCATGTGTGGTATCTCAAGCCGCGTCATTGAGCGGGCCGAAGTAGCTGCCAAGGAATGGGAGCACACGAGTCGCCTGAAGGATAGCCTCGATAAGGCCAAGACGGGCTGCTACATTCCACTGGGAATCCTTAGCGACGTCGGTTCACTTTTGGAGGACAAGGATGATTTCAGCCAGGCGGGCATGGATGTTCTGCTGAAGGCCATTGAGACCCTGTAGGGCGACGTACGAAAATTGAGCAACCTTGTTTGGGACCTGGGAAATTGGGCGTATCTGTCTGCGTCTGGCTGGCGTGTATAATAGTAGCAAGGGATGGCTGGTGCCAATGGTGCTTGGGAGCAATGGGATATAAGGATCAGTTTTCGCAGCAAATTAATGAAATCCATTTACTTAGAGATTGCACTACTAGCAAGAGACTGTGACTCTACATGATACCTGGCATGTCATGGCAACTAAGACGATACAAGAGGGAACTTGGAGACTTTGGGATGGACGTCATGGGATATCCATTCTGTCACTGTATCGCTCGATGCATTCAGGACTACCCGGGTGTTTTCATGACTGTATGGTTGAGGGGCTAGGACGAGCAGAGCTGTATTCGACGAGGGTAGGAAAGAGACCCGGCATGAAGGCGGCTGATGGTCCATGAACAGTATGACTACTGTCTGCTCCATACTTAGCTGTTTCCTTTGAGACTTGGATATGTTGAGAGTAGCTGGAGTCGCTTCATTAATACGTCAAAGAATGTATACCTGGAATCATGGCGCGTCAGTTTACCACAGTTGATCACAATAGACAATCTTGTTCAAGACTTATTCGAGATACATTATCCGTAATGGCTATATGGTATTGGCAACATCCCTAACTTAGAGTCGGCGCCGTCCAGTCAACCCATTGATCCAGATCAACCGTCACATCCGAGCGATCAATCACCCGCGGCTTCGTCGTACCCCCCAGGAGGAAATAGTCAATGAATTGGGCAATCTCGGCGTTCTGCGAGCTAGGGAATTGGCAGTGCCCGTGGCCACCAACGAGCGAGAAGCCCATGTTCTCACTGACGCCCAGCGCCGTATAGATGTGGCGTGCGGCTCGCATAGCGCCCGTCATGGACACGGGGCCCAGCCAGTCGATGCTGTTCTCGGGGATGTACAGCCCCCGCGGCGCGACAAGCCCGGCGAGGAAGTGGTGGTCGTAGGGCGTGCTGGTGATGGCATGGACGTGGCTGTTGAAGCGCGTCGAGAACCAGACGTTCTCGCCGACGATCTGATCCGCCGTCTGAATGTTGGCCCCGCCGGCCTTGAGCCTGTCCGAGATGCGCCAGCTGGCGGAGCCGCCCGCGCCGGACTCCTGCGGGATCGTCAGGGCGATGCGCCTGTCCAGCGCGCCGGCGACGAAGGCGCCCTTGCCGTTGCGCGAGCAGCCCGTCACGCCGAGGCGCGTGGCATCGATGCCCGAGGCCTGCGGGCCGAGCTTCTCGAGGGCGTCGATGATGCGCGACACGCCCCAGGCCCAGGCCGTCAGCGCGCCGGCCGAGTGCCCGCTGCCAAAGATGTTGTAGAAGATGCCCTCGCCGCGGCTTCCGCTACCGTTTTGCGCGGCAAAGGCACTGTTGTTGAAGGTGAGGAGGGAAATGCGGCTGTCAAATGGTACGAGGGCGTTGCCCATGGCGATGATGGCCGGGGAGGGGCCGGAGCCGGAGCCGGAGCCCCGGCGGATGGCGACGGTGAAAGTAGCGGAGCGTCCCGCCGCGGTGACGCTGATGGACAGCGTCGTGTTAGAGAGCGAGGCCGTGAGAGAATCGGACGCGGGGGGCAGGTCGCCAAGCTCGTATTGTTCAAAGATGTAGAGAATTTCTTGTTGGCGACATGTCCATTCGGCGGCGGTAGCGACGGTGCGGCCGTCAGCGAAGATGAAGGGATTGGGGAGGCGGGTGGTGGATCTAGTAGGTATTTGGCTGGGAAGGGCTAGGGCGAGAGCCTGAAGGAGGAGGAGGAGGAGGAGGAGGGGGAGGAGCTGAAGTTGAGGCATGGTGATGGACGAGTGGGTTCGAATATTTTGGCTTACAGGAGTGTTGGTCATGTATTGATGGATGGATGCATTGGTACGCGATTCGTCTTCTTGTACATCTATCTACTGTACATCAGAAGCTCCACATGTCGGAGCGATGGGCGGTTAAATGTTCGTGTCCCAAAGGCGACCTCGGAGCCGCTCCGTGCCGTGTAAAGCCATATACATACACATGTGACCATGACTGCAACATTTATGGCGTCGATGTTCCACTCTGGGGGAAGGGGTGCCTGCCCGGAACCCTTCTTGGGCTAAAGCTACCAAGAGCAGTGTTACCTAGGTCGGAGACAAGTGAAAAGAGTACAGATCCCTCCAATCCGGCATCTAGCCAGCCATCAGGCAGCTCTCCAGCGCCCGCCCCTGTCTCCCAGCAAACAGCCCCCCGGGTTCCTCACGAGCTGAAGCTTGCCCACGCAGCACGGCATCTTCCAGTTCGTCATGCGAGGCCGGTTGTTCAGATATATAAGGCACCATCCGCATTAGATCCGGGTCGCGTTGGCTCAGGTCAACCATGTCCAGCTCCCGCGCGGGCGAAACCTCCTGTGCGAACGAGGGGGCGGGCGGCTGTCTGCCTACCAGTTCATCCGCTTCTTGGAGGGCAGCCATGACGATTGACTCAAACCCAGCAATCTCGGGGTTATTCCTGATCTTGTCGTGGAAGATTTGGCGCTTCGCTCTCTCAACCTCCCCCGGGTTAAAAGGATGGTGTCGGCTATCTAAAGGTAGACGATGGATGATCAGCAGTCGGCGGCGCAAGGGGAGCGAACAGGCCTATGGAAGGAAACCTCTAGGTATTGGTTTCCATGTCCTTTCCCCTCTTCTGGGGTTCACTTACATGGGCTTCGAGGGACAGGCGCGAAAGGAAATATAATACTCCACAACTTCTCATATCTTCCGACATCTGACAGCCCGCGCTGTTTGTCGTCGCTCTTGGTCAGGACCTTTTCCACCAGCTGCCACTTGAAGAAGGCCACCTCCTTTGGGGGGCCTTCTTCCTTGCGTGGCTTGCACTGTGGTGTTCCAGGCTGATCGCAAGAAATGCTGCATGTTTGGCAATCGAATGTGCACTTTACCATGGTCAGATGCTCTCCCAGCTTCTCGCAGGTTTCGAGGTCGAGGGCGCACCGAGGGCATCTGTATACCCGATGGGATCTTTGCAGATGCTCCCTTCGCGTGGGTGAATATCATGGATGATGACAAGAATAGTTAGAATGCAGAACTTACTTCAAGTATCGTAGATCTGGCCACCCCGGGCCCGCACAAGAAGTCGTATTGTGCAATTCGGGGTTGAAAAGGTTGAACGGACATAAGAATCGACATTGCTCCCTCTGTCGCCTTGGATTCTGCCTCGTGCCGGAATTGTTGTCTCGACCGTCACCGCCGCCGCCCTCGTCATTATCATCGTTGCCTTCGCCGTCACCATTGCCACCACCAGCCGGGTTTCTTTGTCCGTCCTTGTCACCACGGCGTCGTTTCCTGAGCGGGAAGCTACCGTGTCCGTTCCAAGAACTGTGGTCTCCATTGTTGCCCTGTAGCCCGTCCGCTTCGTTGGGGTGGCTATAATGATGGAATTGATATATAATAGCCCTCTGGTTATAGCTGAGACTGTGAAGAGCGGATACAACGCGCTCAGCGGATGACAGATCCGGCCAGAACTTGGCCTTGATGATGGAGTCGACTCGGTCAAATATATCACGGTTCTCTTGCTCGTATCTATCGTATGAGCTACTTCCCATGCGGTAATCGTCATCTCTATCCGTCGTCTGGTCATCGCCCCCGTCTGAATTCAATATGCCCGGTGTAGATTCGGCGTGGGCCGAAGGACTTGAAACGATGGATGTAGGGCTTCCGACAAGCGCCTGACTTGAGTTCAATCCCTCGGAACCGCCTAGGTCGCTTGTTGACCGTAGTTTCTCTGCAATGGCAAGGAACCCATTCCTAATCGCCAAGTGCAGGGCCGTTTTACCAAACATATCTGGTTTGTCCGGATCGCAACCCAACCTTAGCACTTCAGCCACTGCAGTAAGCCGGTCTCGATCGGCGTCGCCATCCTCTTCCTCGCTCATAGGGTCGGGTGTGGTTTTCTCGGCACACAAGATGTGCAGGAGGGTGGTACCATCAAAGTAGAACTCTGGCACCGTTTTAGAGGCTTCAATAAGGCGCAGGAGTATTCTGAAGTGCTGAAACTTGGCGGCGTAGTATATCGCTGTCTTGCCGCAAGAGCTCCTCGAATTCACATCCGGACTCCGTTGCAAGACGAGATTGACCATGTCAAGGCTGCCGACATAGGTCGCGATAAGCAGATACGAGTCGGGCCCACCATCGACGTCGTCGAAGAAGGCCTTTCTGGAGTCAATGGTTATCCCATAGCTCTGCCCCTCAAGCGTAGCCCAGGTTCTATTCCATAGCCCGACATACTCCGCGTCTAGGCTGGAGAGGTCACCATTGTCGGAGCTCACCCGTTTCCCGGCCTCCTGTATCTGCAGCCCAGATATCCCAGGCCAGGAAAGCACGCTAAAATCGCCGTGTGTTTTGAGCAGGACCTCGGCCATCAGGTCTAGAACCAAGCCAACCATGTCGCTGTTGCGAACCCAAAAGCCACTGCGCAGAAGATTTCTTGCAAACGGCAGGTACTGCTCCACTGCAACTGTCAAGGCCCGTTCGTAGTCGCCAGCATCGGCGAGCTCTGAGACGGTGTACCGCATGTCGAACAGGGTCTCTCTAGGACACGGGTTGGGTCCAAACCACCGCCCGGCCAGCCCGTCAACGGCTGCGATGATGTCCGTCACTTTCTTAATGCAGTGAAAGGACCTAAAGTCATGATCGAGAAGCTCAAAGGTGCTACTCCAGTGAGCCGTGAAGCGGGTTGAGACCATGGCCATCTCGGGCTGTTGCTGAAGAAATAGCGCCATCTGGTCCCAGAGCTGCCGCTGCCCGAGCATGTGGAGGACGTGGTATACTCGCCATGAGATGAAAGAGTGGCTCTTCTTGGGAGACCGGCGGTAGATGGCGAGGGCCCTGCGGCTGAGATGCTCGGCCTTTGCGTAGTCGGCATCGCTGGACCCAAAGGCCGACGCCAACGTCTCAATAATGGTTGCCGCGCTCTCGAGACCGGCGCGGCTCATAATATCCTTCTCATCAAGGACATCCGACATGCTGCTGAGTGTCTCCAGGCCCTCGGCGCGCGTTTCAGGGTTGGTGCTTTGAATCTGGACGGCACAGAGTCTCGCAACCGCCATCAAGGCGACCCCGCTGGTAGGGCCTAGGGTCTCGGAGAAGTATCTGTACGCCTCGTGGAGGCTTTGAATACTCTCCTGCGGCTCCAGAAATCGGCGGGCCCATCCATGGATGCATTTCATTCTCGCCGTGAGGTTGTTTCTCTCTCCGCGCTGCTCGCGGCACTTTTGCAGTACCGTCTTGGTAAAAGCTATCATGGATCTGCTGTCCAGACACTCGGGAACCGTGAAGATGGACTTGACCCTTGCCTCTAGGACCAAGAGCTCCCACTCGGCCGCATTGCGTGGCTGCAGCGGCGTCGTCGGCAGAGAGTCCAGCGCAGCCGCAGTGGCAGCTATTGTCGCGTCGTGGTCTCCCCTCCAGATATACAGCAGGCCAGCGACTTTCAGCCGGAGCCATTGCAGAGACAAGTCGCACGCACCACCCATGTCTTTAGCAAGAGAATTGCAGACATGGAAGTGCGGCAGCATGGCCTCGGCGAACATCCAGTCGTTCGCGGAGGCGCCCGTTTCATCGTAATGAGGAATACATTCCGCGACGATGCCAATGGCAGCCTCCAGCGCCTTGGCGGAGCTGCCCGTGGATACTGTGAGCCGCTGAATCTCCCGAGCTCTTCTCCCGACCTCGGGGTGGATGCTGTAGACGCTCTCTTCATCCCTCTCACTCGTGAGAAGCTGGACAAGCCCTGCAGAGATTAGTTCCGAGACTAAATCGTCAAACTCGCTCTCCGCCTGGTATGGCTTCTTTATACCGGTGCCGCCAACTCGCCCGTCCCGGAAAGCAGGGCTCCAGCGGAACTGTTGGTTTGGGAAGAAAAGCCGCTTTCTGATATGAAATGTGTTGAGATGGCACATGATAGCAAACAAGGCGGACGCTACTGGGCTGAGCATTCCTATGGACCGGTTGATCATCGATCGGCTTGAACTTCCGATGCCGACCGCTGAGGAGATAGGAGTCGGCCGCCGCCGCCCCTGCTGTTGACATTGGAGGGCGTTCCGATCTAGCGAGTCCAAGCAACCGCTGATAGAACCGTACACCACGACTCGGGATCTGGCCAACATCAAATCGAGGGGGTATCCCCCAGTGAAGTCGTTCACAACAGCAACGGCCGCTTCGTATTCGCGCCGGGTGTCTTGATCTACTTGGCTGCTATCGGCAAGGAGCATATCAACACTCTCCTGGATCGAAAGCGGGAGCAGGTTGATGACGGCCGTCGTGGTGCGGCGGCTTTCTGAGCTGCTCGAGCGGCTGTGGATGGTCGATGTGAGCCGATCGGCAGTGGCTCTATCGTCAAAATCGGTATCCAGGGTCAGAATAGAATGGCCGACGGAAGCGGGAAGAAAGCGCAGGATCTCATGATACGACTCGGCGGTTCCGCATCTCGAAAACACCAGGAGCCACTCGCCGTCATAGTCCTGAAGCATCCCATGCAGCATTTCCATGTCACTGGTGTCGTCTTGGTGCAGGAAGCGTGGCTGCAGATGCTCGTAAAGGGCCACGAGTCCCGCCTTTAGGGATTCTAGGGTCGAGCTGTTGATCGAGTACACAAACTTGTATCGCGCCTGGGTTGATAGCGCATACTGAGAGGCGAGACGAGTCTTGCCCACACCGGGAGGGCCCGAAATGATGGCCACGGCGCTCGCATCTCGAGCCGACGGGGTAAAGAGGTTTCCGAGGTGGCTCAGCTCCGTCTCTCTCCCGATGAACTTGTTGGCACGCGCCACGACAGCCGGACCTGAAGTTAGCCAGTGCGTTAGCATCACCAAGTATGGTTGAGAGGATTCCGACTGGCAAGAGTACTTGATGAAACTGCCCCATACCTTTTGCTTCAGCTCGGAGGGATGATGGTCCCACAGCTGCCAGGAAAACATCTTGAGGCAGAGAAGTTAGTGATTGCGATGTCGACCATATCACGATTTTGCGTGATCAAGGAGAGACATACCTCCAGGGAGAATTGATGGGTCTATCTCGGGTTCAAGGCGATGCTCGGCTTCCGAATCTTGCTCAAAGGATCCGAGTTGGTTTGAAACGGGCTGCGGAAGGGGCTGGTAAACTGCGGCGCGGAGGCCAGGCTCGAGAGTCTGAGCAAGGCCCAGCTGCGCTACGAGAGGGAGAGGACGGATTACCATGAAGATGCGGAGGAGTTCCTCAACTACGGTCTCGAGCGAGATGTGTTCCAGGTCTTTGGCGATGCTCAGAGCACTTGCTTGTCGGTTCGGCTGTATGGTCTTGAATCGATTGAATAGGCCCGAGGTGCTTCATGGAGGTAGCTCAACGGTTAGTCGCGACTGTGATTAGGAATGAGTTTCCGAGCTCTCAGCTTACCGTGCCAGCTTCCTCACAAGAGGTTGATAGCTGTCGACCTGCTGTTTCAGATTGGCGTTGGTCTCCCACATGAGGAGGCGAGGTGAGGCTGGGAGTGCTGTCGGATACACTTCCCACCCAGGCACCCCGCCTCTATCGAGATGAATCGTTGTTGGCATGCTGAAATCGAAAACTCAGTGCTGCTTGTTGAGCCGGCCAGAGAGAAGTGGACTTTTGGATGGTCAACCGAAGATGGTGTAGAGTTCATATTTTCCAGGCTCGCTCCCACGACGGGCACTTGGCTAAGCCTCACTGTGCGGACCAATCACGATGGGCAGCGAATTGGTGTCCATTATGTGCACTCATCGAGCGCACACCATGGGCAGCCGAGTGGTGCTCATTATGCACACCCGTCAAGCGCGCACCATGGGCACCAGATTGGTGCCCACTCGCGCAGTTGAACAGTCAAGAACAGTCAAAGACAGCAGATACATACCAAGGGCTTGTGTTATCACGTACCTGGCGCCTACCTCGTTCGTGCAGTTGTTTGCCATGCTGTCTGCGCATCGTTGTTCTGCCATTCACGGGCGCACGTCCAGCGCGCATGTCAACATGCCTCTGGTGTCGTTGCGCATGCGTCTATAAAAGCGAGTTTACTTCCCTTGGTTTGAACGAAAACTCACCATCCAGCAAAGACAGTCTACGCTCAGTGAACAAAGTGCCTATCCTATCCTCGTCTGGAACTATCAACTTGAACTCTCACCTCTCGCTTCTTATCAAGCTCCCTTTTACTTTGTATTTGTTGTCCAAGTAACAAGATCATCTTCATCCAGCCCATCATGAGTGCCAACGGTAACAAGATTCCCAGCAACATCCTGGTTGGCACCTGGGGCCTGTCGAAGACAGAGTCCGCGGTGCAGGAGGAGATGGTGTTGGAGGACCAGGGGAAGGTGACAGGACAGGCTGAGTCTATCATTGGGGAAGACAAGAGGAAGTTGGTGCCTGCGGATGACTTCAAGACGGGTGGCAAATATCGAGGTAACATTGCATCAGCTCCTGCTGCGCTTTTTCTAGTAAGCTGACATGCCTCATCTCAGCTATTGTGAAGCTGCAGATGCGATACGAAGACCAGGGCGATGAAGACAACAGATGGGCTATGGGCAGCGGGTCGCTCATCCGACATGACATCGTGGTCACAGCCGGCCATTGCGTCTATGACTGGGCCAATGGTATGGGTCGCGCGGTCCGCATCAATGCCTACATTGGTTACAATGGAAGAGACTCGGTCAAGAATAAGGACGCTGATGTGCAGCTACGTCGGGGTCTCCGTGTGGCCACAACTGCGGGCTGGCTGGCCTCGTCTTCGAACCGGACAAGCGATGTCGCCTTCATCAAGCTGGACTCTGGGTTCACCGGCATCACGTCCCAGCTCGTCCATCACATGCCGACCCCCGTGAAGGGAGCTGAGATACTGGGCATTGTCGGCTATCCCGGCGACAAGTTCAAGAAGGACAAGAATGGGAAGGAGGAGAAAGGTGCGCAGATGTATGAGGCATGGGAACACACCGAATGGAACCTTGAGACATCGACCAAGAACATGCTCTCATACACCATATCTACTGCGGGAGGCCAATCCGGATCTGCCGTCTTGCGCGCCTCGAGCACCTACCGTACCTCCATCGGCGCCCACACCTACGGGGGCTCGTACTCCAACTCGGCCAGCCCGATTGCGGGCCAGTACGGCAACGTCTATAGTGCATACGTCAGCGTTGTGGACGACCCGAAGCCTGTCGTCGTAACCACCAAGAAGAATGTCAATTACGTGTCGGTATCGGCACTTGACTCGCAGGAAGGCTTCCTCGACACTGGTAGAGACATAGCCAAGATTGCCAGCAACATCGCCTCTACTGTCCTCACCACTGGCTCCCCCTTCCTGGGGCCTGTCGTGGGCCCGCTGGCCGCTGTCGCCGGGGCCGCTCTTGGATACGTCGGTAGTCTCTGTGAATCGACCATGGGCAACGATACAACTGCCGAGAGTGCCATTGAGAGCATCGAGCAAAACCCCATCATGCACCGGGCCATCCTCGGTGAGGCAGTGCTCCAGTCTTTGGGTAGCATTCGCGATGAGAGTAGGCTCAATGCCATCTACAGCAGGATGGACGCCTACTACCAGCGGAATGCGCCCGGCATATTCAAAATCGGGCCGACCGTCTTGTCTGCCTTGGGCGCTGATTCGCAAGCCGGAGCGGGAGAACTCACGGACAAGGGCGAGAAGAAGAAGATTGAGTACACAATGACTGAAAGCGAAAGCTTGAAGGGTTCCCGGAAAGCTTTCCTTAAGAAACTGCTCGAGGATTCACCCCAGGTCGGGGAAAGCTTCTTTAACGGGGAGCTGGGCAACATCCTCGTTGGTGGAATCCAATGCCCTGACACGATCGCCCAACATTCCCGAACCGGGCTATGCTACCTCGGCTCCATCGTGGCGCCCACCCACATGGGCGTCGACCTTGATGACATGGACGAAGCCCAACAGTTGCTCTTGCGCCGCTCTGTGCTTAGCCAGGCTGCCCTAGATGCCGTGATCCACGAGAACAAGAAGAAGATAGATGGACAGGCCGTCCCTCTCCCGGAGGGCTTCTTCCAAAAGGCCAAGCAAGTTGTGCAGGTGATTGCTCCGCACGTGCTCAACACCTTGCCCAAGCTCATCCAGGACGTCACCCCCGCGATAACCAAGCTCATCCAAAACGGTGCAGCCGCTGAGGCCACGGCAGACAGCAGCTCGGACAGTAGCGACGAGGATACCAGCGACGAGGACACCAGCGATGAGGACACACATGACACGGCAAAACCCGATTCCAAGGCAAAACGCTACAAAAACAAGTCGCGAGGCAAAAAGCACCTGCCTAAGCGTGCGATCCGCGCCCTCGCAGGTGTTGGCCCGACCTCGTATGATGACTGGGCACACTTCACCCCGGGTCAGCATCTATATGCCCAGGATGATGCTGAAGATTCCGATGATATGGAAGTGAACCAGGACGGAATCGACTGGGAGAAGCCGTAAGCTGGCAGCCACCGGACATCTTTCCGAGTATATCAGGGCTTGAACTCTTGATAGGTTGCCCCTTTCTCTTGCATCCTTACCCACCTGAGGGCCCGCTTTCTTCCTTTCTGTCTTTCCTTCTTCCATTTTCATTCACTCATTTTTTTCTCTCCCCGTCTCTGAGGGTATCTGCAAGCTTGCGTCTTGACTGGCACCCTGTTTCCGATCATTACATTCTGTTGAATGAAACCTTCAATTCACATCTCTCCCTTCTTACACCTTTATAGCAAGTCAGCTGCGAAGAGGACTACACAGACACCACGCATTTCAATTATAGCAGCCCGTCAGTAGCTCAAGTAGTCTTTCCCGTATGCAGGCCAATTGACAATACTCAATTCCCCTATTGGGACAAACGGACTGCCTCGTTTCTCGTTGGCTGGTTATTCGCCGATGGAAAATAAGCTTGCCTATTTATCGTGCCATTTGACGCCACTTGTATGGCCTCACTCTGTTGCCTAATATATTTTGCTCCGCCCGGTCGAGTAAATTCGCCTGCCACGCGTATGGTGTGGATAGCGACACCATCTCGGACTTATCACGGGATTCATCCGTGGCAGAATCCCGTAATGTAAGCCGGAGATAGCATACCTCATTCTTGTTTAATCCATGGGGCGATCGAAAGGCTGCGAAGTTTTAGTTACATCCAAGGGCTCATCTAGGGCTTCCTTGTTGTGTTCTCTAAGGGCTCGGGTAATGAGGGCTCGGGCCTCTTGCACCCGCTCTCTCTATACGGAGTAGCTATGAGTCAATATGCCTGTCCACTTGACGTGCCGAGAGGAGGTGGCGGAAGTGTGTCGTGTGGACGACTGATGGTTGGAAGAAGACTGGGGGCGGATAGAGGGGGTATTTCTTGGCTCTACATCGATCCATGGCACAGGTTCAGTATAGGTGGTGGTGGCGGTTTGATACCTAATATACTTGCAATGAACTGGAGATGAGTGGTAAGTCGATAGTTGAGATTCACCGTACCCCTCATGTTCTGGGGGGTATGCTGAATGTGAGAAGGATGATGACTTCGCCAGGGAGCAATAGACGAGCAGAAATGACAAGACGGGAGCCTTTGCATCGAGAGGCCTATTGTGAACTATGAGTCGCATAAATCTATGATGAGGAAAAGGGTGTGCAGTGTGGTGTGTAGGCAGTAGAGAGCAAATAAACAGTAGAGGTGGTGCCTAGTGCCCCGGCAACCAATGCAGTCGTAAACAGTAGAGAGAAACAACGAGGCCATCGTCAGGCTTCCCTTGCGAATCGTCGCCTATATACGCAAACTCTACCCTCAGCTGGATGCCATCAACCAAATGCGCAATAGTCCCAAGCCTCTGCCGCTCTGCATCTTTTCACTCCCTACCCCGACGTCCCTTTGTAGAGCGAGTGCTCCTCCTCACTCCAGTCACCGCCTCCGGCTCCTCCTTTATCGCTGTTCTCTGTCTCTTGCTAGAGGGCTCCAAGCCCGGCGACGCTGCGCGCTTCGTCGAAGCAACCACCTCTTTCGATTCTATTATTGTAACACAATGCATGTCAGTCTCCCATCATCATCTTAAAGAACCCCCTTGTAAAAGAGCGAAGTGGCTTACCAGTCGACGGCTTCCTCCTGCCCGCCTTCCTTGTCTTCTCTGCCTCGGCCTCTCTCGCCGCCTTGTTCCGGGCGCGCGTGGCGGCCGCCTTCTTTGCTGCTTCGCTCCTCTTTGAATGGAGCTCTGCCTGTGTTAAGGCCTGCTTCTTCTTCACACCACTGCTGGTGGATGCCTTTGGCTTGGCACTAGCAGACCTTGTCATTCTGGAGGGCTGCTTGGGCTGCTCATTCTCCTCCTCCTCTTCCTCTGTTTCTGCCTCTTGCGGCTGATCTCCCTCATCATCGGGTTCTGAATGGCCCTGCTTATTGTTATCTTTGCCCTGGGCATGAAGAGCTTGCTTGGGCGTGCTGGAAGCCATTATCCCCCGAGCTGGGTCTGTGTCCATTTCATCCAGCAGCTGTGCATCAACCTCTATCTGATCAGGATTGAGTGTCTCGAGCTCGAGACCCGCTCTGCTACCCAGAAAACGGGCACTGCAGGAGCCTTTGTGCATAGCTTGCTCTTGAGGAGTGCAACGTCCTACGACAAACTCCATTCCACACCAACCGCAGAACTGGCCTGGCTGGATCCCATAGCCTTCGCAGTGTCTCATGTGGTTCAGCTTCTCGTGGATTGTAAGCTTCTCATAAGGAATGCCGCACTTCCAGCAAAACAGGCACTCGTCAAACCCAGAGGCACGGGCGTGTTCGCAACTTCTCACAAGACCCTCGGGAGAACGACCGCTTCTCTTGGCGTCCCTCACTGACGACCATATAAACTCCCCGCACTCCTCACAGAAGTGACAATGCGCACCGTTCAGGGCATGAGCGGTGTTCGGGGTATTGTCAGCACACCAGCGACGGTGGTAACCCTTCTCGAACTGGCACATGAAGCTACGCATATCTCGTCCACAGGCATTGCAGAACGGCGACTCCTTAGCAGCGACTGGAATGAACTGCTCTGCAGGCGCCAACGTCGGTGCGCGGGCAGAATCGGCTGCCTCCTGTCCTTCTACCGCCTCCGCAACAATAATTTCAGCATTAATGCTGGATAATGGAATTGTCCAGGTATTGCCATGGTGAGTGATCTTAATGGATGACTTGCCCCCAGTCAAGGCTTGCAACAGTGCGTCCTTGTGCTTGTCGCCAATGTGCTTGAGCTTCTCCTTGCGGTTCAGGAGTCCAAAGTCGGAGACTTTGCACCATGGACAAACTTCCCTCTCCAACTGCTTGGAATGCTCATCGTCTATATGCTGGCAGAAGTCCTCAGTATCCTGGTATTTGCATTGGAAGCTGCAACCAGGGTAAGGGCATGCCAGCAGCCGCTTTGTGAGAAGTAGGCGCAGACTGTTAAGGGTCTTCTGAAGATCAGCCTGCTCACTGAGTGTGAGCAACGTTCTGTTGACCATGGGGGAGTCTGGACCAGGACGGATGAAGCTTTCCAGCGGAGGCGCATTGAGGGGTAACCGCGGTGACGCGCCCTGCTCAAAGTCCTCGTACGCGCTGGGCTGTGCGAGATAGGCCTCCTCTCGCGCTGCATAGGGCTTCTTCTGAGGGCGTTCAGACGGAAGAGCTGGGGCTTCAGCTGGAGAATTTTGCTGTGATGCATCTGTCTCGGCTGCTGGAGATACCGGCACAGATATAGATGGTGAGACCACCGGCACTGACACAGGAGGGGAGGAGGTGGGCTCTGTGGCGGTGGTTTGGGCCACTGGAGACACCCTCTTGGACGCACTCGCCTGGGCTGGGGAAGAGCTCGGTTTCGCTGGGGAAATCTCAGGTTGAAGAGTCTTTGGAGAGGCTTCTGTGTGCTGTACGGGGGTTTGAGGAGCAGACACGGCAGAAGAGACACCCTGGCCAGGAGACGCATGATGGCTAGGAGAGACTCGGCTGGGAGGTTTAGGGGATATTCGAGGCCCAGGGGGCTGTGCAGGAGCTGTGGTTTGAGGAAACACGCTTCCAAAAGGAAGGGCGGGGTTAGTAGGAACTGTAGGGACTTCATTAGACACATGAGCCGTGTGGGCATCGCCAACCCAAAATATGTCACGATCAATTGACTCGTACACGGCTCTGGCATGCGGAACCTTGGCCATTCTGCCGTACCGCGGCCCCCAGATCATAGAGGGGCTCATGTTGAGTGTCCAGCTCTGGATCTCGGGTCCCAGGATCTGCACGTGGACCACCGTCGTGGTGATTCTCGCTCTCACGGCGAGCCACTCGGTCTTCGTCATGTCTCGATGCACGTAGAAGCACGGCATATGAACCGGCGTGTAGTCCGCCCTGGGTGGGACAGGCCCGGTGAGCTTGGGAGTCAGGCGGACCAGCTTGCCGTCGTTTATATCATCCCCTGCATTCTTCCTCCCCGAGATGCGGCAGAGCTCATCCAGGTTCTTGAAGAATGTCTCGAGAGAGGCAAACGTGTTGTCCTGGTCGTTGTGGAAAGGAGGGATCAAAATGGACGATTGAGCTGCTGGGTCCTCGGAATTCTTCCATTGAGCAATCATCTCCACGCTGTTCTTCTTCCACTTTGGGTGCAGCAGAAAGTATCGTCGCCTCTGGGCGGCTTCGCCGGCGAGGTAGATATCCAGATCGGCTTCTGTGTTTGGGCCGTTACCATCAAAGGGGAGGAAAAAGCTACGCATCGGCTGCCTTGCTTCGGGCCCAAGCAGATCCTCGCCGCTGAAGAGGTGGATTCCTTCCAGGTCCCTGCATTCCGACTTGAAGTAGCCGTAAGCGATGGTGCGGATCCGTTTGGCAGCGCCATGATACTGGAGCCTTCGAGGGGTTCCGCCCGCGTCCGCCGCTGCTGTCATGATCAAGTCTGGGCCCTCATTTCCGTTCGGCCAGAAGTTGGGGAGAAAGAAGGCTATGTCTTCCCCGCCGAGCGCTACGGCGTCGAGCCGCACGACATTGTTGTTTTCCTCTCGGTCCAATTGATGAAGCTGGAAAGGGCTGATGGTGGCCAAGCCGTACATTTGGCCCCAGTCGCTGCCCTCGGTGGCCGGTTCGGGAACCAGACGATGCAAGGCATGGGCCAATCCTCTATAAGGACGCCCTAAAAGGACCTCGAGAGCCGTCTGAATGTATGGAGAGTACATATTAGCTCCCCAATCCGAGAGCCACATGTTCATATCGTTGACGGGAAGTCCAATGTAGGCGGTTCGCACCACCTCAGTAGATGTCTCGGACGTAACAGAACGGACCGCCTTGACTAGGTCATCTCGCGGTCCCGGTTCCCATGAGAGCGGAGTCTTATCGTGTTGCAGCTTAATAAAGAAGGCGCAGCAGGAAACTGTGGTCCACGGCCCTGACCCAGGGAGATGCTTCTGGATATATTGAATAGCTGGACCATCAATCTTGCTTGTGAGTTCGTCATCGATGCAGGTAAACATCTTCTTGCTATCTCTCTTGTAGTGAACAAGCGTATACCTAACAGTGTTTGTAACTCGTACGGAGAGAAGAAGGCGGGCAGCAAAAATAAACGAAGAGGGCTGTGAGGGATCGAACGGCACCACTCCTTGATATCCGTACAGGGGAATTTTCTGAGCCGTTGGGGTCAGAGGAGCTTCTTTGGGCATGATAGTAGGGGGGACGCTTTCATTGCTGTTGCCGGGCACGTCTCCTTGAACGGTGGAGGACCCTCCACGTAGACGACCGCGCGCAAATGTCTGCCGATGAGTGGAATGATGGTTACTTGACAGCTGCGCCTCTGAATGGTGTGTGTCTTTGCTTGGGACCCATAGAGTGTTGACAAGGCAGTCGCCATTCGCCGTCATGGAAATACCTTCGCCGGAGTCTTGCGGTACAGAAAGAGGGGGATGAATGGAGGCGACACCTGCTGTTGTGTTAGGAAGTTGCAATCGTGTGATTCCATCTGACAGTCCTCACCTCTCAAGCCATCGCGTCCATAGTATCGATGCGTGTGATCATGGAGGAAATGGAGCGGCGGCGGGACATCAAACAGAGCGTCTTGCGGTTTCCTCACTTCCGACGCGGACTTGGTCGCTTGGAAGGGAAGTTGGATTGGCTCAACGGGCATTCCAAGAGTAAGCATTGTGAGCTTCGTTTCGAGACAGTCCTTGACGTCTCTGAATTGTCGGCTCGCCAGCAGCTCGTGGTACTCGCCCGCATTCTCCAGCTGCCTCTCTCGTAACGGCCCGTCTTCATCGGCGGCGATGAGCAATTCGGCTTCCTCCTTGGTGAAGTAAGTAGCGATCAGACTTTCGAAGCTCATCGCCGATAGCTCAAGACGCGATGTCCATTGTGACATCAAATTTGCCCAGTATTTGCTGCCTGGGCTCACACCGCCCTCGATGCTCGTTGGAACATGTCGCTCGGGTGCATGAGTGAGGCGACGGTCATCGCACCATCGAGAAGCCCGCATAATTGCTCGGTAAAGAGTGTACTAAAGACTAGATTTTGTTGTTGTTGAAGGGCTGAGGATGGGATCGCGGGCGACAGAGGGTGTGGAAATAAAAGGGGAAGCGATAATGTGAAGCACAGGTCTGATGCGGCAAACTGGGATTTCAGTGAACTTATCATCAGAATCACAAATCCCAGCAAACGTGTCTGCGGCAGATCCGCCTCTTGGGAGTGTGAATCACTGTGCTATATCGGTCCCATGACCAACGGATGCCCGGCGCCGGGACCGCGGGTCCATGCTTCCAACTTCATTGTTAGAAAGCAGCACAGCTTGAGCCTCACGGAATTTCTTTGTTGTTTGCATGCCGCAGGGGACCTGTGCGCTGTCTCTCGGAAAGGTCCAAGTTCTATACCCTTTCATCGGAGCAAACTTTAGGGATGACGTTTCCCAGTTGTCCATCATCCATCAGGCTTGGGTTGAGAGTGTAGGGTGTTTGCAGTAAGTTTGGTCGTGGGAGCAAGGCCAGCAAACATACCAGCCATGGTGAAGACGAGGCAAATCATTGAACAGCGCGGCGTGCTGGCCAAAGGAACCGGACCGCGTGCCGGGCACATGGACATGGCCCGACTTTGTTTCACAAACCACGTCAAGCACCCACCACCAAGTGTACCTGCACGCCATGGGGACACGGATCGGCCGAGCGGCGGCATCCTTTCTTTGTTGTCGTTAGATCTCGATTCTTTGACATCTCGAAACTCGAATGAGAATGCCGACCTTGCTTGCTTGCTTGCTTCCATACTGTCTGACACCCGATATGCAGATTGTGAAGGGTCTCCTCGTCGTCCTGCACCTCATGTTAAGTGTTCACACTAAAAAGGACTTGCTATGAGAATTTCACTCAACATGCTTCAATAGACGAGTGAGTCTGGCTGTGTCGCCCAGGTCGTGAGGATTGCTATTTGTTTCAGTAGCCACGCCAGTTTGGATGTCTGCAGCGCTCGACCATTTAACTGATCAAGAGCTGCACGTTACACAAGGTCCTAGTATGGCTCCCGCTGATTGGGGTACTTCTTGTGTTTGTAAACAGCAGCATAACCAATTAGGATATGTCATTGAGTCAACATTTTTTCATGGGCGGCCCAATAACCCAACCTCAACCCCTCTTCTGTTGACACAGCTCTTGATTGTATTCCAACACAAACGACGCTTATCGGTCTGTCTGCGCACCTTAGAGTGCGACGAGACTTGATCTACCTATGGCAAACGTTGACCACTATGCCGTGTTGGAATTATCACAAACCGCACAGCTAGATGCCATCAAGGCTGCCTACCGCCGATTGGCCAAGATACGGCACCCAGACAAGAATCCTGGAGATCCAGCTGCAACTGCCAAGTTCCAGAAGGTATGCAGTCTGGGAGGTTAAATGTAAATGCTAATATTCGCCCTTGCAGCTCAACTCCGCCTACTCAACGCTATCCGATCCTCTCCAACGCCGACTGTACGATTCGCAATATCAACCGTCAAGGACAGCGAACGCTAGCGGATATGGGACTCAGGGAACATGGAATGAGGCGCCGAACCCAGGGACATCTAACAACAAGAATTCAAACTATTATTCGGAGTCAGATGCAATGCGCAAACACCGACAGCGCCAAGAGGAGCTATCAAGGCTACTGCAGACATTGGGCCAGCAGAGGACTAGCTTTGAGAAGGACATATTGTCGGCCCAAGCGAAATTAAGAGAGCGCAAGACGGCTCTTGAAAAGCTGAAGGCCGAGGCTGAGAAGGACAAGGCTGACGAGGCAGCCAGACGTGGGTGGTTTGGATTCCTATGGCGGCTAACGCCGGAACAACAAGAGGAACGAAACCGTAATGCGACAGCGCGAAGGACAGGCATGCTGGTGATCGAGGCGCAGATTCAACAATATACGTCCGCTCTCAAAGAGAAGAAAGAGCTGCTGCAGAGGGCTCAAGAAGGGATAAGTGATGCACTCAGACAAAAGGCTAGAGTCGACCAAGAGTATAACTCATCGAGTCAGGCTGAGCAGAGGCGTCAGCAAGCGGAGGAGCAGAGGAAGTTTGCAGAAGCCCAACAAGAAAGACTGCGGAAAGAGAGAGCTGCACAGGAAGCCGAAGCGCGTCGAAGGAACGAGGAAGCCGCAAGGGCCGCAGAGGCATACAGAGCACGCCAAGCGGCAGAAGCTCAAAAGCGAGAAGAGGCTGCCGAGGAGCTCGCCAGAAAGTTTCAGCAGGCATATGAAGCTACTCAGGCTGCTGCCAAGCGCTCTCGTGAGGCCCGCGAAGCTGCTCAGGCTAGGTCTGAGACTCAACGCTCAAGTGGCCAATCGAGACAGGAGGGGCGAGGAGCTAAGAAGTTTCAGAGGAGGAGAACACCGGGAGATGGGGCGAGGCAGACTGCATCATGTCGGCACCGGGCATGGTGGGAGCAGATTTCGGGACCAAACAGTTGCCAGCGCTGCCAGCGGCGTACTCCTCGGTTTGCGTTTCGATGCCCTGGTTGCCAGGTAGTAGCTTGCGCCGACTGTCGCGTGGCTCTTAAGGAAGGCGGATGAATGATAGGTGGCATCGAGCGTGTAGGATGGGGGCGCATTATAAGATCAGCACTGTACCACTTAGCGATAGATTGACAATAATAGCTTACTTTCGATGTGTTTTCCGGGGGTTCCAAAGTACTAGCGAGTCCGTTTGCCAGGCGCAAGCACAAACATACCACAGTGTTGTCAGCAATGCTTGATCATGGGATGTACACATACATGTGGCAGCTGGTAAATAGCCTGCTTCGTGATGGCACTGTGTGGCTCGTGATGGTGTTTCATGTGCCGATGTTGGTCTCGACATGGCTGAGGCTAGGGTGGCGGAAGGCTTCATTCAAAGACGGAACGTGAGGAGCGGACAAATCCGTCCTTTGCATGATTAAATCTAAGAAAGATAGACCAAACTCCCCGACACACAGAACCATAGACTGCTATGCAAACTGACATGTACTAAGTGTAGGGAGGGAGATGGATAAGATAACTCTAATGGGACGACATGACAGTTACCCCTCCCCCACCTTTTCACGCGCACTCAAATGACATAATACGTGCCATTCCAGCACCTCCGAAACATACTCTTGAGATAAACTCTTTCATCTACAAACTCAAGAGAATAATATTCCATCATGCCTCCGTCGCCCGCGGACTCGCCGCATCTCCTGCTGCTCCCCTCGCCGCCTCGGCCCCTCACGCGCCCCACGCTGAGCGCCGCCTACCAGACGCCCATCACGGCCACGCTCACCAAGCTCAACCTCATTGCCTCGTCCTCTTCACAGCCCTCATCACCCTCCCCATCACCCACAAAGCTCGTCATCGCCGTCGCTGCTCCTGTCCTCACGCCGGGGTACGCACCACCCCAGGTCCGCTGGGGATACGCCCAGTCCTTGCTCGCGGGGCTGTACACCATTCTCGCCATCATCTGCGCCGACAACGACATCGATGCCGCGCTTGGAGATGGCGCTGGCTCCTTGGATGCGACTTTTGTTCTGGTCGACTTTGTTGCCGACAAGACGTACCAGCGCAACTACGACGGCACCTTCACCGAGGCTAACGGCACTGTCATTCGCGATCTGCCTGCTTTCGCATACACGGTGCACCCATGGGCCACAGTCTTCCATCCCTCCAGCGAGCCTGGTTACCAGGTTCTTCGTGATTTCCTGGCCTACTCCGAGGGCCGCCAGTCGTTTCTCCAGAACCAGCTTGTCGAGGTCCAAGACGGCATCTCCATGTCCACAGAAGCCCGCAATGCCGAAGTCGGTCCTGCCGTAGCACCTTTCAAGTGCGTCTGCCTAGGCGGCACCTTTGACCACCTCCACCCTGGCCACAAGCTGCTCCTGCAAGCTGCCGCTCTGCTTCTCGCCGTGCCCAAGACTGGCGAGAAGAGCGAGCTCATCATCGGCATCGCAGCCGACGAGTTGCTCAAGAACAAGAAGTTCAGCGAGGAGCTGCAAGGATGGGACCAGCGCGCCCGAGCCGCCATCTCCGTGCTCGCCACCACGCTCGAGAACTCCACGCAAGCCTCGCCGCCAACAACATCGCCCAGAGAAAATGAGCTGCATGCAACGCTGCGTGATGGCGCCGTGGTTGTGCGCTGCGTAGCCATCAGCGATCCTTTTGGCCCGCCAATTCACGAGGAGAACGTATTCGCCATCGTTGTATCGGGAGAGACGCGCGCTGGCGGCAAAGCCATCAACGACAAGCGTCAGGAAAAGGGATGGGCACCACTGGAGGTCTTCGAGATTGATGTGCTGGATACGCGCGAGGTTGATGACAACATGGCTCAGGCAACAGTGGAAGACTTTTCGACCAAGATTAGCAGCACGGCAATACGGCAGCAGCGGGCCTCGAAGAGGGCGGCGGCATAGCATGCTAGAATAGGATAATGACTACAGCGTGCAGGTTTCCCTTTTATGGCTTGGATTTTCAACGAGGTAGTGTGCTAAAACTGTTTCAATACGCGTTCGTGTGGTTCGAATGGACCAAATGGACCCCAACATCTAGTAAAACTCCGTCTAACCATCATGGATAACCCTTCATCCCTCACACACTTCCTTGGCAGCATTTCCTGTAGACTTCCAGGGCTTCTTGCCCATTTCACCCGACAAATAGGCTTATCCTGGTGGCAGTCAGTAAGGCGTGGAAGGACTTGAGATGTTGAAGTTCACACTTCAACAGTCACTCCGGATCTATGTGCCTTCCCTCTCATGCTGAAGAATGGGAAAGGGAGCGATAGCCGCTCATGTCACCCCAGGCCGTTTCCATGGCCATAAGGTCCGAAGGCGGGTTTTCAACCGTGTCGCTGTGTTGGTACTTAAACCATCTCGATCGCCCGTCATCCAAAGCCATCCGGGGCGCCATAACGTGGTAAACTGTAAGCCTGGCGCACCATTTCTGCCGGCTCTCTATCCATCCTACCTCCATCTCGACATCTGTGTTGCAGTATTGGCACCTGGTAAACGAGTGAATATCGGTGTGCTGGAAAGGTGAACCACAGCATGTGTCGCGGTCCCCGCCCATGAATTCGGCAATCTCATCACTCGATTCTATCCATTGCCCATGGCATCCACCCTCTTCTATTCTGAGATGGTCGCATAGATCCAGGCGCCTTACGACCAAGAAGCGTCGGAGAACCTCCTGACTCGAATGGCGAAAGAGGTACCAGGATCGTAAACACAAGCTGCCCCCGAGAATCTGTACCTCCCAAATCTGTCGGTACTCTACGCCCGAGAACGTGGGGGCAATGTCAACCACGGCATTGAGGTTGCGGCACGGGATGCCATAGGAAGGGCCGTAGTTATAACGCCTCATTGCCAGCGTGGCGTATGCCCACGGTAGACGGTAGGAGTTCCTATGAATAAGATCGCCTAAGGAACTGCATTGAGGGGGGCGAACGGTCGGTTTTCCATTTTCATTTATGGCCCACAAGGGGCTCCATTTGTGCAGCTTCGTACACAAATAGCAGCAGTACTGCTCGGGAATGTCCCGTTCCAGGCATGACAAAAGCTTCAACTTCTCGCCCTCATTCATCGGCCGCGAGTTGGGGAGATTCTTGAAGATGGTCTGCTTGAAGCCTCGGCATGTCATGGCAAGGCACATGAGGGAGCTTGGAGGTAGGATATCCGCGATGAGGCGGAATATGTCGGCAGGAACAGTCGTGAGTGATGGTGAAGTCGTAGTGGAGCTGGATAGATGCGCCAGTTCAGAGGACATGTTGGGCAATGTGTAGGTATATATGTGTCTGTGTGGATGAGATACCGCTTTGCTGTAGATCAAAACTTCATCGAAGAGCGTCAAGAGAGGTCAGATATGAAGAAGAAGAGGCAGATATGCAAAAGTCCATGGGAAGAAATGCATGGAAGTAGCGTGACGGCAACTTTATTTTTGATGGGCAGTCTAAGTTGCTGCGAGAACTTTTCCCTCTGACGGAAGCTTCCAAATGGTTACAAACCGTCGTGTCCAATTGTCTCCATTTAGGGTTTCGGTGACAATGAAACTCTCCCGAAGCGCAAACATCGTCGCAACGTGGGTATAATCTTAGCCATCAAATGTCTCGGTGTGTCTTGACAAACTCGCAACCCCACAAAGATGTGCCCAATAATAACTGCCCGCGAGCGACGCATCCGTTTTGGGTTGGAATCACCGTTGATTTAAGGGAACGGGCGATGTGCTGACCGGATCGAGAATTATATGTCAGAGGAGGCAGAGCATCGAGTGGCACGGCCGCAACTGCAGGGTAGTTCGGCCTAGGATCAGTATTTTGGCGTCGGCGGATCGGCGTCGAGCCCCGGATGGACCCGGGGAAGCTCCGTGTGTGGCTCTTCATCATGCCAGTGCGGCAAGCTCCTCAAAGATGCTGGAGTCGTGTAGGTGACTCAGAGGCACATGGCAACTTCCAGTATGGCCTATTGACGGAGCATGGAGAGAGACCATCGCATCCTTCTACAGCTAGGCTGCGAACCAATCCTCAGAGTTCCAGAGAGAGAGGGATCAAATCTGGGGGCCATTCATCTAACTCCCTTCAGTACTGTTATTGGGCGTTGGAAGCCACCTTCATGGTTACATCTCCGCGTCACACCGGAAGGGCTTTGAAGAAGCATATATGCCAGGCCACCTTGCTCTCCATTCTCACATCAAGACCTCCATCAGTAGTACATCCATCATGCTTCACAGAAAACCCGTTGCTTCTCAGGCCTATGCCACACCAGAGCGCGCCTCCGCTCCCATAGAGGACAACCTTACCCCCCTACAGCTTCTGGCTAAAAGAATCACGGCACATGCAGACAGTCTGGCAGCAGCAGCAAGAGAGCTCGCGCATCCACAGAGAAGCCTGCTGCCTAGCCCGGATAATCCCGCCACCCTTCTCCCACCTGGCTGCCCCCCAGCCACGAGAGCGGAACAGACGGCACTGCGTGACGCACTCACCGAGGCTCGCCTTCTTGTCACGGATCCCAGCGACTTCATTCAGGATCTCAGTGTTTCCAACAACTAGTTCGCCAGTGTGAGGTGGCTCTGCCACTTCAACATCCCAACGGCTCTTCCACTGAACAAAGCTCAGACAGACCAAGATGCGGCCATTAAGACATCACCTCTGTATGAAGCTCGCACATACACCCAGGTGGCGAATGACATGCAGGTCCCCGAAGACCATCTACGTCGAATCGCTCGCATGGCCATGCTGACCGGCTTTCTCGCGGAACCAACGCCCGGCCAATTGTGCCACACACCACTATCCGCAGCCATTGCCACCCAGCCACAGCTCCTCGAATGGGCTCGCTTCATCACCAGTTTCAGCGCCCCCATGGTCTCTCACATGGTGGAAGCTACCGAGCGCTGGGAGGGAGCTCCTGGCGAGGATCGCACTGCCTACAATGCCGCCTGGAACACTGACAAGCCCGTGTTTCGCCACCTCGCGGAGCATCCCAAGCTGCTGGCGGCACTTGCCTCTTACATGCGAGCCTCGGCCCAGAGCGAGGGGCTCACCGTCCGCCATCTCATTGAGTGCTGGAGGCCTGGATGGGAAGCCCTTGCAGCTAGGCAAGGTGTTCTCGTTGATGTCGGCGGCAGCGCCGGTCATGTTAGCATTGCCCTTGCTCAGGCATTTCCTGGCTTAAGAGCTGTTGTACAAGACAGGCCAGAGGTGATACGTCGAGCACAAGAGGGGATGACTTTTAGCGTGCAGGGCGGAAGCATACCCGTAGTGCTGCAAGCACACGACTTCTTTACTGCCCAGCCAGAGCGCCCCGAAGGCTGGGAGTGTAGCGGCAAAGGGGACGTGTACTTGGTGCGGCAGGTCCTTCATGACTGGGATGATGACAAGGCGATTCTGATCCTTAGCCACTTGTTCCATGCGCTCCGGGCATCCGGGCCAGACGCGAGGCTGTTGCTGATGGATACCATCTTGCCTACTCCCGGTGCAGGGTCTCGGACAGAGGAGGGACGTCTCCGTGTTCGCGACCTGACCATGTTGCAGAGCCACAATTCGCATGAGCGCTCCGAGACGCAATTGACAGACCTACTGCTCGCGGCCCATCCCAGCATGAAGATCAAACAAATCGTGCAGCCGTTCAACAGCTTGTTAGGCGTGATTGAGGTTGGGCTTGAGTAGGGGTAGTGCTCGCTGGAATGGGGGAAGCTGATGGCGATTGTATGTCGCGATAGTGTTAGGCAGCTATTACACCACATATATGGACTTGAATGAAGTAAATTCCGGTTCATCTTGTGATGGAGGAGCAATACGCAATCTACCCATCTGTCTGACTTCCCGAACCTTCTCTGCCCGCCGGGCCCTGCCGCAACTCCCCCAGAGAAACGAAGGTTAGGATGAATACTGCGAAAAGACCTATTTTCTTCTTGCTATATATTGATTTGATATTGTCTATAGTGCCAGAGAGACCTTTCTTCCGAGCCACTGTTAGCTGCCATCTGGACGGTGGCGCTGTGTACCGTGATTAAGCTAACGAGGCATTGACGACTAACAATGCCTTTTCCTCCTCACCCATACCGCGTTACATACAAGATGATATATAGAGGCTGTAGAAAAATGTGCATTGAATAGAAAAGAGATTCCTGCTACAAATAGGCACATTGCTGCTATTTGTACATTGGGGAGCTCCTTGAGGAAACTGACTCATTCCAGGCATCGCCTGCCTGGTGGTGATCAAGACCCCGGGTAGATCACAAGTATGGCAAGATTCTGGGAGTTTCGCAGGCAGGATGAAGAGATCCATGGGCAATTCGCCTCGGCGAAGACTAGCAGATGCGCATTCAGGGAAGACTGGCGCGGCATAGAAGGAGCCGGCGAGCGGGATGGAAGATCACTGTCGGCGCGACTCCCAGCGAGCTCGAGACACCCAAAGAATTCTTGGGCTTTTTCACTAAGCTTGCATGCCTCCTGGACGCGTCAATGGTTCTCAGTCATGCTTGTCGCAGTATCGCTGGAGGTGCTTTGCAAATGTTGGGTTGTACTCTTTGTCGTTGTCAAGGTCTCGCATGGTCCTAAGGTCTGCACCTGTTAAAGAGAGTTTCCCGTCTGGCAGACAGGGGGCCGAGGTTCAGGTAGCTCGAATGGCGTAGAGCTTGTCACGTTTTGGCGGTTCAGACCACTCCTGATCTTTCTCGAGGATGCTAATCGTGCTGGATTGCTTATGTGGGATTTCCCGTTCGTGTGCCCCAATGGGATACAGACCAGTGACTTCGAGGAGGCCCCCTCTGACGATAAAGACGATATCAGATCAATAGATAACAATTGGTTAGAAAATTCGATTGAGAAAAGCTTGACGCTTGTGGCTGCGGCGGATGTCAAAGTTTTCCAGCCACCGCAATGTGCTGGATTGCTTATCTCGGGAATAGATGATAAGTATGGCTGAGTTCAGAGGATATCAGGTTACCCAAAAACCGGGCCTCTTCTTCCAATACTGTTCAGGATCGCGCTTGGCGATGCTCTCTGGGGTCGTGTTCTTGCGGGCAGCGGCGAGTTGTCTTGACTAAGCCGACGGCGACGATCCTGCCTTGGAGAGCACACTTGGTTCGTTGAGAGTCAAACTTCTTCTGGAATGATTCGGCAAGGCTTTCCATTTCGTATGTTCCGCTCTGAGAGTGACAACATATGCATCTTCCTCTGGTGCCCACGGCTGGCGCAGCTTTCCGCTTCAGTCACCTCGGCTGGATGCCGGCTCCTCGCCTTCTGCTGCCAGACCACAATAAGGCAGTCGAATCGAACGGCCAGCTCACTCTTCCCAGTGTACCTTGCAAAATAGAGCACAAGAAAGCTACCCCGATGCGGCACAGGGCCTCGAACCAGGGGCCAGTTATGCACTTGCCTAGCTTTTTGGCATCAGATATGGGAAAGGAGGAGATGGTGCTGCACAAATGGTCCGACTGATTGATGGGCAAGAATGAGATGAGGCCAACGTAGTCTCACAAGGCGGCATAGAGTGTACGAGAGTGTGTAAGCAATTTGTTGTCAGTGATGAGTTGTAATATCTGGTTGTCTGGTTCATAGGCAGCCAGCGCAATATTGCACCGAGAAAACTACTCCTCAAAATCCTCGGGAGCAGGGAGATCCCGCGGTCCCCGGAGCTGCCCAACTTGACGTCGGACCCAAGCGACACGGTCTGGGAAGGCCTGAGCCAGAACGGCCTGGGCATGAGAACGGACCCGGGACAGGGCTGGCTCACCTGCATCCTCACCATGGGCCACCAGTTGTTTCTAACAATATCGCCCAATGCATCTAGGTGACAGAAGAACGTGACTGGGCCAACGTAAACGGATAGAACCTTGTTGAGGTCTAAAACTCTAGATGTATGCAGGAGGGCAATGGTGAATAGCGTATCGAGGAGGACTTGGAAAGAGTCGTTTTCGGTAATGAGTTGAACTACCTGGTTATCTGGTTGGTAGGCGGCATACTTGTGCCTGGCGAGGGAAGGCTCGTCTATGTCGAATACAGTCATGAACCTGCTGAAGGATATCATGTCAGGGCAGACCACGCTTCCCGGAGGCATGTCTGTCGGCTCGGAGCTCTGTAGCCTGCTGGCGGGGAACATTCTTTCGTGGTTGCGCTGGTCAACCCACAGTATAGCGGAAGGCAGTGACAGGAAGACAGTGACCGGCTTGAACCCTTTCCAATCTCGTGTTGAGAACTTGGTGGCCGTTTCTGCTGTGGGGAGTACTGGTGGCGCCACTGGGTTGTACGTGATGGAGATATCCTGTTGGGCGGCGGGAAGAGAGTCCTGTCGGGCATCATCCTCAATGTGTCGACACATTGCAGAAGGGTGAGAGGGGTGGTAGACTGTAGTGGCCTAGGGTCATGCCGTTGTATCTCGGATACAATAGCCTTGCTGATATTGGTGGTCTCCAGTTGAGAGGTGGCTCTTCTCTGAATCAACAGCTGCCCTGAGCTTGCGTAGAGACATGGTTTCATTCTCCAGAAGGGCAGAGAGCAGTTAGGCGACTCTAGGTTTAGATAGGACAGGTGACCAGCCCTGGAAGCAGGCGCCTTTGCAGAAGGAGATGGTGAAGCCGCCCGAGTAGCTAGATAGGGCGTAGAGTATCGGGTCCTCGGGGTTACTGAGGATGGCAGATAGCAGAGAGAGAGTGCAGGCAATTAGTAACAGCGTGGTAGTCTGGGGCAATAATAACGCTGGCATTGCGGTGGGTTTTCCTGCACATCATGGATCTCAGGTCCAGAGTGATACCGCTAGGAGGGGTGTAGGTGCCAAACAGGTCTAGGAACCGGCTCTTATACCCTGCCGACTGGTTGTCGCCAATGTCCCAGCACGCGCTGGTGACGGCGATTATGATGAGGTGCTCGCTGGGCGAGAGCGCGAAGGGAGGCCGAGATATGGAGCCTACCCCCCGCGGCGACCACGGGGACCCTTGGCCGCGCGCGGGACGTAAGTCGCCCCTCCACGATACTGGACGGCAAGGAACAGTAGCACGGCTCGGTGGAGATCCTCCATGGAATACATCATTGCAACTGTTTTCTCGTTTCCGCCGCAGTTTGGGAGCGTCGTGGGGTAAGGTCCGGTGGGCGAGTATTCTTGATCGATGAATGTCGTGGGTGCCATGGACAGGATCTGCACAGCGTTGGCAAGTGCGGTAGCCCTCACATCAATGACTCAGTCGCGCGGAGACGGTTGAGGGACGTTGCTCTGCTCTGCCTATGAGTGTGGTGATGCGTGAAATGCGTAAATCATAAGCCAACGGGGCAACCTTCTGGAGTCGTGAATTGAGCAAACAATGCTGTTAAAGGCTCTCAAACGGCCCTAATCGTGCCGAAAAGGTTGAAGGTGAATACAGTTTTCGGTGGTCTTTGCGTGTACAGAGTCCTGGGTGCTTCCTTCGTGGTCTTTGCATCGAAATTTGGCGCAGCAATGTTCGTTGCTGAACTCCTCTGGTATGGGCGAAACCACAAGCATCCACCTGACCCTTGACGGGTCTACCTTGTGCCCTGCTACCAAATAGGCCGGAAAGTGAAAGGAAAGATTGATTAGACTACCCTGGCTAGGAACGTTGATGTAGTCGAGGTATGTCCTACATAAGCATCAATGGAGCCAAGAGATCTGCGAAGCCGTTATAGATCGGTGTCCCGGTCATCCAAATCAGGTGCTGCGTACCAGGAACATGCTCGCGAAGCTGCTGAGGACGTTCTACACGGTGTGCGCTTCGTCTACCACCATAAACTCGAATCGGTATGATTCCGAGGCCAAGTCCCGGAACTCGTACCAGATTCGGTTGTCGTCAGCCTCTTCAGGCGTGGCAGCCTTCGCGATCCGCTCGTCAGGAGCGTCCTCCCGGCTGTGCTTTTGAGCTTCTTGGTCTGGTTGCATGATTGGCAGTATATGCAAGGACGTTAAGGCCACACCTAAACCCAATGCTTTCCCACAATACCACATTTCGTGCAGGCGAGGCCGTGATTGCAGTACCGGGCATGATGGCCCTACTTGGCCTCCCCGTCGAGGCCGCTTCCCCCAGTGGGGTATGTAAAGAGCCGGGGTTCCCTCTGCGTCCAAGAGGCCCGCGCCATCCAGCTCACACTGCACTCTGACCGCCCCCTTCCACTTCATCCCCCTCATGACTACCATGAGAAGAAACGCCCCCAGGTAGCCGCACTCCCACTCTCCCGGCTGATCCTCGACGTCCGGCACCAACACCAAGAATGGAACGGGTAGCCGCACGAACCGAGCAGCTGTCTCCACAGCCTTCTTTGTCAACCAGCCAGCATAGTGTCAAACAGGTACAGATGACCCTCATGCTGGTCCCATATCATTGTCGCCCAGTGCAAGGGGTGGTGGACATATCCTGCAAAGTATCGTCTCTGCCCCTACTGCTGAACAATGTTGCACGGGATCCGGTAGCCCATCCCCACGTTCCCACCAACCATATCGCAGCCCTTTGGCAGCGCATCGCTCATGACTTTGCCCGATCTATCATGCTCTGGTCCACCCTCACGCCTGTGGTGGTCTCGATGAGCGCAGCCCGTAGTGCGTCCCGGGCGTCATCACCCGCCTGGAATTCCTGCACAATGCTCTCGTGGGCCTCCTCGCGAGAAATCTCCTGGCGCGTGTGGAGGCTTGTTACGTTGTCGGCCTCCACGGCGGCGCCGCTCACGATGCTGGCTGGTGCTGCTCTCATCAGGCCGCCATTCTTGTACCGCCTCTCGTCCACCTCAAAGTGGCGCGGACAGAATGCGCAGTATTCCTCTATCCCGTAGGATATCATTGTTATCGCTGCAGTTGCTCCGTTGTCTGTCAACCAGTCCTTCTCCTCTAGCCTCCTCACCAGCTCTATGCATGCCGCTCCATGTACGGCCCACGACCTCCCTACCACGCGCCCGTCTGGTGCTTCCTTGAATCTTTCCCTGGGCTTCGTACTGCCCATGCGCTTCTCAAACTCGCCCGGCGTTCACTTGCCAGGCTCCTGCTCTCGGTTCATCGTCTATGCGGGCCAGTCTCGTTTGTCGCGTCCATCAAATTCGCCAACGCCCTCCTCATCTTCTCCTTGCTCAAGATGTTGTAACCAGGCCTGTTCAGGAAGTGTTCATCCCCAAAATGCACAATTAAGTGTAGGTCCCTGCAGGCAACGAACAATGCTTCCTGTTGTGTTGTATCTCGCAGTGATCTTGTCGTGTCAAAGAATGTGCTGTGGCCCTGCTTGCCGGGTACCTTAAAACCAAAGCTTCTCTTCTCCATGGTGCGTCTGTGTTGTTGCAGAGTTGGTTGTTTGTTGCACAGCTCAACCCGGCACATTAGCTGCACGCGCCTTCACCCGACATGTTCCGTGCGGTATAGTTAACGGGGGAAGACAAGAACAACTGAATAGTGTTCGCGATAATCATCCCTTCCAATATCACTAGAGGACTCCAGGGTGCTTTATACCACCTCGGTATACGCGCTTCCAGTGGCTCCTTCGTTCCTCTGGCCAAGCTCGATGACTTCGGCGTAGGGCGAGGCTCCGGTTTGGGCGAACGAATGATCAAACGGGGCATGCGTTCACGGGGTTTGTAAAAAGGTTGGCTTTCGTCGAGTAAGTGGTGGTATAGAGTACTCAAAGACCCGATAGGGTGACCATCGCGGGGTAAGCTCCTTGATGTTGTCCAATACGTCTTCAATAGGCGCGAGTGGATGGACGCTTCTAACCTCCTGGGGTCTAAGTCCTCTAAACAGTTGTCCCACGGCGTGACCGTCTCTATGATATGAGATGACGGTTGCGTTGCCTTGGTATGCCGGACCAAGTGGTCAACATGTGGGAGCGCCCTCGACACCCACGCCACCAAGGTGGAAGGCCTTCAGCACCCGAGATGGGAGTCAGGCGAATACAGGCCCATTGGATCTGCATCATTTTCAGGAAGCGGGACGCTTCCTCCTTGTCGGCATAAAGTGATGTGCTCTGCCGACCCGACTGGGTCGGCCATCAGTCTCGCAGAGGTGAGCAATTTTGACCGATCTGGGTGTGAACTTGGGAGCATGGTTCCAGAATGCAAAGTTGTCTAGACCCTTGACTGGTTCAACTAGCAGGTCCTGCTCCCGCTTGCAATAAAGCACAGTATTGTCTGCAGGCACATGATATGCGTGTAGGAAGGTATTGCAGAACCTCGGATCGCAAGCCTTCAATCTTGAGTCTGTAACATATACAGACAGATTGATCCGCTCAAAGTCGGGAAAAGGATCATCAAGAAAGCGCGCCCCGTAAAATCGACACTTTCGGGGGATGCCTGCGCCTTCCACCAAACCCTCTCGGCAAGCTTCACGTCTTTGTAGGTGCCAAAGACAACGATATCCGGACCAAGCACACAGTTCTCCACCTCGCACGCGCCGAGGCCGGCGCGTCGGAGGGCGTCACAGAAGAATAACCAATCGCCCAGTGTGGCAATGCAGACGCATACGCAGCCCGGGATGTAGGCCCAGAGGTGCCCCTCTATCCCGGCTTCACCGGCAAGTCGGAGTAGCCTGGTGAGAGACAGCGCCCCCTCGCCAAATTCGGTCTCGTACCGCTGAGGACGGCTCTCGACGATAATCAGGTTGCTGAGCGGCTGCGAGGAGCCCTGTCCCGCAAAGGCGTAGTGAAGTGTTTCGACGGTGGCATCTACAATCGCTATGGGCACGGCAGACGTCAGTAAAGTGTGCGCCGGGCAAGCTCATCTCTATCCGGCAGCCGGTAGAGTCTTCGACGGGTGGTGTTGGCGAAGACGACATGGCCTGCTTCCATCATCAGCTGGTTTGCTCTCGCATAGGAGTCGAGCTTGTGACCAACAGGTTTCGGCCTGTTCTTCGCAGATGGCGTTAAGGACTCTCCGAGCTCCACAATGTCAGGGGAGTTCGCGGCGACGATGACCACGCTCTCTCGCCGGAAAGAACTGAGGCGACTTGGTAGTCGTTGCATTGACCATAGAGATCGTCAGGTCCAGCGGCCCTGCCAATGCCATCATTTTGGCCAGGTCGTTGCGGAGCTCAGCAGTTCTCCGCTCATGAAGATTCGTTGTGAAAGCTCCGGGTTGGCGAGCCATACGCGCTTGTCGTGCTTGTCCCAGGCCTTCCTGTTCCTGGCGCTCGCGTCCGGCTCCTCGTCCATCCACTTGGCTACCTCCTCGTCATCGTACTGGGCCATCGTCACGGGCATCCCGAACTTGTACCTATCCCCGATGATGTCCTATATCAGTCGAAGGGCAGGTAGAATATCCGCGAAGCTGTGGTCGACAATAGCAAGGATACTAAGGAGATTGCCCAATACAACCAAGGAGTTTGAGCTAAGGCAACCGAAGGCTTTTCCATCCTCGTTGTGTACGAGGACCCGCGCGTACCAGTTGAAATCGTGATGGAAATATGCTCGGAATGCCTCATATAGACAGGTTTCTTGTAGCATTAGGGGCATCCAGTCTGGTAGTTCGCACGATGCAGACGCCACCCGTGCCATTTTTCCTAGCATCATAGACTGCTGAATGCCATTGAAAGAGTCGACCACCATGGGCATGATGATTGTTGACTCCTTATGCTGGCCCTTCCGGCCAAGTCGAGATGTGTTCTGCTTTGTGTCACCCGGCGACAGAGAGATATTCCCGAGGATTGCGTCTGAACAGCAGTCGTGGAGGTTTACTCCGGTAGACATCGTTTTTATATTAGCCTGGAGCAAGGTCGAAGAAGACACCGGAAGATGGAGATGACGCGAAAATCTGCTCTTACTTCAAGTGCGGCAAGACAGGCCACACGGAAGAGGAGTGTTGGGTAAAGCATCCAGAACTCATGCCAACAAGGTTCAGGAAGAAAGACGACAACAACAAGCCGCAGAAAATCGTCGCAATGGCACACTACGACGTGGAAAATGTCCCAATCGGTGTCGGGCTGGAAGGGCCATTCAGGCCGCCAGATGAGCTCGCAGAAGCCGAGGACATCTTTGACCGGCGTTGAGGCGTGTCGCAATGATGTGAATATCTAGCTCCGCGTTAGCTCCCATAAAGCACCAAGTGCTTAGCGTCTCTCACCTGCAATCTGGTGCGGCTTGAAAGCCTGCCTCGCCACGTGCGCCCAAAGGTCTGCACCTTGTCGTTGAATGTCGAGGGCATCTCTATCAGGATGCCGACCCAGCAGCAGTGGTGAAAGTCCAACCTGTAGCAAGACAGCTTGGAGGATGTGATGAGTGCGTCGAAGCCGGAAGCCGGGTGGTTGAATCGGTCCATGGCGACTCGGCGCTCGGCCGGTTTCTGTTGGCTGGATACGAGGAGTGTGCGGACGCCGGCGGTGTCGAGGATGGAGTTTATGATCCTGTTGTGTATTAGATTGCGATGGTGGGGAGTCTGATCTATGGGTTGACTTACATGCATGTCAGGAGATGCGTCGCGTAGATCAGCACGCTCTCCCCGGCCGCCTTGTGCTCTAGCACCTTGCCGAGCACCCACGCGTTTGGATATATCTTTCCGTCAGAGAACCCATACCTGGTGGAGATATCGTCCAGGTCCGGGTTCTCCTCGGGCTCCATGGCATTCATGGCCTTGTCCAATGCCAGCGAGTGCTCCATGAGCGCCTCGAGGCCATCGCCGTCGTCTGGGTGGCGAGCCTGGTACCCTCGGACCTCGTCCGTGTTGATGCTGTCCGGTACGCCTGGCGTTCTTCTTCGCCGAGACGAACAGGATAGCTTGCTTATCCATCTGTCTAACCGTTCGACTGTAGGTGCTCGTTGGGTTCTTCGGGAAGTGTGCTCCCTCGCATATGATCCAATAGTAGGCGACACTCTGGAGCATTAGCCTCCGGAGGTTGACAACCACGGACCCCGGCGGCGGACAGCAAGTCTGCGCCGCGCCACCCATACCGCGTGCGAAGGTGTAGTGATGTCTGCCGCGTAATTATACAAGAAAGAACTTGTATGGAAGGATATCAGCCCAGATAAGTGCTCTGCCAAAGCGTATGCAAAGCAGTTGAAGGGAAGAAACCAGAACTCGGTTCACTGCCTGAATGAAGCTGTTGTGGAATCTGTCGCAGGTCGTAGCCATAGCTGTAGCTGTGGCATGGGTGACATCCACAAAAGGCCTTGGCATTGTTGCTCGGTAGTTTTGAGTATACGGCCAAGCCGCGTATCAAGGCGATTGAGAGTATTATCGACTCCCTGGACATGTCTTGGAGCTCCATGAACCGTCGCGGCCCTAAGGCAGTGAAGCGTGGGCAGCGGCGCATGGCCAACAACGCTGGTGAGTTCTTGAATATCTTCGAATACATCTTCTATGTGTGTGACCATTGTAAATGCATCCGTCGCTTGCTGTGGCTTCAGTCCTCTAAACAAATGGCCAACAACACCCTGGCAAGGCTCGGACTGCAGACCACTCGTCACGGGTCCCGGAATGGTTGGCGTTACATATGCTCTTGGCGATACTCCGAAGCATTCCCTAAGTCGGTGTTGCTCTGTAATGTTCTGGAGTCTATCTCCCTCCGGCGACAGCCTCCTGCTCCTCCCGAGTAAGCTTTGTGGACGTCGGAGGCTGTGTGGCGGTGGGTAGCGGTCTCTTCTCGCCAAGTGTGTTGGTCTCCATCGGACTATTCTCTTTCTTCGTCCTATATTCTTGTCCAGCGGCAACTCTATCCAGTGAGTTGCACCCTTTGGTCTTCCCGAGCCACGTTCTGTGCCATTAACGTCGGTCTCCGGCGTGACGGACTTGGGATGACTTGGCGTAGTGGAGCTTATTCCTCGTGTAGTCAACCGTGTTGTCTTGCAAGACAAGTCGCAGCTTGTAGGTGCCTGACAATGTAGACTTTAGCAAGGAACATTCGCGTCGCTCGGTCGAATTACCAGGCCGAGCGGATTGTGCAGCTGCTCATCCTTGACACCGTGTGAGAGAACAGGACCACTGCTCCGTTCAGGTCCTCCCGCCAAAAATGATCCGGCTGAGGCGAAACTTGGCATCTTTATCTGCCATGGTCTGGTGTGGTCAAAGTCTTTGATATGCCCACGCTGATGACATCATCACGCATGCCGCGAGGATGTAAATATGGGTGGACAGTCTGTCGACAAGTATGCCGTCCTGTGTAGTCGGTCCTGCGTGTGGTGCCGCCTGTGTCGCTGGTGGACGATGGTCGGCATGGGAGGGTACCTGCATGGCGGCCGCTGCTCTCTGGCGTGATCCCATATCGCGGTGCGGCACGCCAGCGCGATGGGCAGAACCTCCGTCTTCACTCGAATTGCAAGACGCAGTCGCCGTCCATGAAGAGCTTGGAATTGAGTGTCCTGTGCGTGGCAATGCGCTCGAGGTCTCCAAACTCAAGGTGCGCCGTCTGGTGCCATCAACGCCTCGCGTGATGCAAGGATAGTGGCGCAAGGAAAGGATTTCTGGGTATCCTGATAGAAGCCAGCAATGGCATTGACAGAAACGACGACCAATCCCAAAGGCGCCTTGGCCAAGGCGAACGGACAAGAGAGGTAAGCCTGCGTTGGGGCTCATGGGAAAGAGCCACAAGAGTGGCTTGCTGTCTTGTGCGGGGTTCTAAAATATTTCGATGCGACGGGCGTTGTGAGGCGAGACTCGGCGAGTCACTGTCAAGAGAATGGTTGTCCCGGTCATCCACCTGCAGGCTTCGATTTGCTTTGCGAGTGTTTGAGATGCCTATAGGGCCTGGTCTCCCACAAGGGAAGATTGGACTTTGGCACCGGATTTCAACTTGAGAATGGCCTTGGCGCCTCCTGGCGATGGAACGAGCGCTTGGAAGAGGACCAGTGCTCCATGTGAAGCCGCCTCCCGGAATGCCACTACGTAGCAGCGGCGCTGCTCTTCTCTACCTCAGACACGGTAGCGTCGGCGGTGGCCTGTTCTACCGCGGGCGCGCTGCCTTCCTCTCACTTGGACGCGGCGGCGGCGGCGGCGGCGTCAGAGGTCTGTAGGGCCTCTGGTTGGTAGCATCTGGTTTGAGAAGTCGGCTCAAGCGGCGCGCATCTCGGCAGACGTCTGGGTTGGACCGTGGATCTCTGGGGAGAAAAGACTCATGGGTGCGAAGAACAGAATGCCTGGCCACCCAGGCCACGATCCTTGTCGGACTCCTATCGCTTGGTTGCTTCGGCTGTTCCCGGTATGCCGTTGGTTCGACGAATGGGTCTTCGAAACTGCCGAATTGCATCTCGACACTCTGCTTCGTTGAAGCAGAGGTTAATCGTGCGACATATCGTAAGAAACATCCTTCTGGTGCATTGCAATCGACCAACTAGACGAGGTTGTCTGCGGTGTCACTGGTCTGCCATGGACGAGGTATATTCCGAAGACGTTGGGGATACAAACGCATCATGTTCCATGACCGGTCGGTCGCATACTGCGAGAGCCGCTGGTCATTTTGCATAGGGCTGCCGTATGCGAGTAGAAGACAGAGGTCTTGGACGAATTACGGACCTTTCCTGGGATACGGCTTCTCTGTACTCAGCCGGGATACAGAGCACCAAAGGGTTGCTTGTTTCCCTCATGGTGTCTCTGAGGACGTGGCGTCTCGTCCATGTCGAGCCGTCTGGCCACATCGAACAAGTCATGCCCCATCTCGTGCTTCCTCTTGGCGTCCTGGCGATTTATAGCGTCCACCGTCTCCTCGTCTGACGTCAAGGCCTAGTCTGGATCTTCATCATCGTCATTGTACTTGTCTACTACGGCTTCTGGGGCCCGTCAGCGTGTGTCTTAATACATCTGCAACGGGGATACATACGACTGCGGCTGTTGCTCGTGATGATTACCTGGTTGGGACGGCGACCCTTTGCCGTGCTGTGCTGGTTAGTACATTTCTTTTGCCTAAACACCCAACACTTACTAGTCCTGCAACGTCCACCTCAACCTCTTGCTCCACCTAAGTCCTGGAGATGAGGAGAAAGAAGTTGGGAAGCGCGGTGAAGGAGGCGTTGAGCGTCGGGGTGAGTAGCGATTGAAGCCTAGGGTCCGTTTTGACGTCTTCATTGAGCATCCCCGGTCATACGCCATCAAACAGACAAGGCGTAATGGCCGAGTAAACATTCGCTGGTAACAGGAGGTCCAGCTCGGTGTGGACCGCATTCGACTGGAAGGAAATCATCTGATGTCTCTTTCTCGTATAAAACGATTGCCTCAGCTCCTGTCGAGGAGTGGTAGGTGAATGGCCAGTCTAGATTCCAGACAATAGAGCAGGGACTCGGTTGTAGGTCCAATATCTCTGGCGTTCAAAGCCTCTTGGTTTGATGCTCGTTCTTTTCTGGCTTGCGAGATTCACGAAGGATCTGCTAGGGGGTTTCGCTAGTAGAGGCAACGTCCAAGTCATCGGAAGATGATCAGCCGGCGGGGTGGACACATATGGTGGTGGTCGTTATCAGGATCACCCTTCGAGTCGGTGAGGGCCGTCCATATGTACCTGCTGAAGCCATGACCATGGTTCAGCTCCCCGAGCCGATCAATCACCGTGTTGGATCTGGTCTGTATCCCATTGGGGCACACAAACGGGAAATCCGATATCACCGTGTTGGACAGCACGTTCCCGGAGACTCGCTCGACGATTGCAACTTCCCATAGCTCATTCGACGCGACTGAGAATGTAGGATAACAAGACCGGACGTAGGATCCGTATCCTTCATTGATGGGTGGATTGTCCTGGAAGTGAGAACATCAAGACCAATATTGCCAACGTTTCAACCTTGAGCGTGCCATGCTTCTTGACCCATAGCCCTTCAATATCTCCTAGGCGCTGCGCGATGATATGCCAGGGTGGTGTAACAGAGCCCTATGTCTTCCAAGACAAGTCTTGGGTTCCAGCCATCATCGGTGTCCCTGTAACCTATACGAGGGACCTCCAATTAAGACGATGAAGGAGTTGGTGAGTTCCGGGCCTGGTGAGCCTCGTCGATTATGATAGGGCCGAACTTGAAGTCTTCCAAAGGTTTGGAGGCCAAGTGGTACGGCACCAGGTTACCGGTTGGTTCCACGTCAGGGTGAGATTGACCCAGAATGAAGATGGCCTCCTCTGGGCCTAGCTTCTCCGCCTCATGTATGGAGAACTTTTTGAGATGGACTTGACCGCGGCGTGAGGTCTGATTTCCGTCAAGACACCAGAGACTCCTACGCCAATTATCGCCCTCCAGAACGGCGCATAGCCCTCATGTCGTCAATGAAAGGCGCCCCTCTACAGTCATTGCCTGGGGGTCAATACGGGCGCGTGTGCTGAGGAATTGTCGAAGCTCGGCCACTTCGTCGTCGGTCGTACCGGCTCTGATCTCCCTCTTGCTGGGTCCATGGAGCGACGAGTTATCTGGTATGTGCCCTTGGAATATAGCGCCTCTTCGGATTCCCAAGGCCATCGCGACAGACCCCTCGAGGTCCCGCACCGACGAAGTGTGCGCCACTTTTGTGGCTTCTCGCGAAGACTTGCACGGGTGTGCAGCTTCAAGTCGGCGAGGGCCGCCCATTTGTACCTGCTGAAGCCGCCCATGATTCAATTCGCCAAGCCGATCGATCACCGTGTTGACTAGCACATGTCTGGGAAGGAGTGAGATGATAGCAAACTCCCATGGCTGGCTTGACGCGACTGAGAATGTAGGACAGTCGACTTTGCGAGTAATGCTGGATCCTTCTTGTAGTGGGAAATTGAGAAGAAGATGCATGATCTCCATAGTGGACCAATCTCTCTCTGATGCCATCTTGTTCATCAAACGGGCAGTGAAGCTAACCAACGGACGCCCTCCTCAAGCATGAGGGATAATAGCCTTGGCTACATTCATGTAGCTGGTACTCTGTTGCTCGGCCTTTGTGCAGTACTTAGCAATTTATGCAATAACGGCATGCTCAGAGGTGCAGGGACTGATGTCGTAGTTGGCCAACCGGCTCATGGCAATAGGGTTGAAGTTGTTCAGGGATAACGAGATCTGAGCCGGAGTCGGTATCCGTCATCGAGGGGTGCCTCATCTTTGCAATGAAGAGACATCAAGAGCAAAACGCCCAATTTCAGCCACTGATAGGAGGAAGCGGAAATGGCGGTTCTCAAGTCCCAACACTGGGTCGTTTGCCTTGGAGAATCTCGTCCACCGTATGCGCACTTCCCCGTAATGGCTCTGGAACCACCATGTTTCCCAATTGGCACATTTAAAGGCTTCTCGGAGCGGTGCCAGTACGGCTGGGGGCACCGAACGTGACTCACAGAGAAGTGTCGCGCGGAGTTGCTGAACCCATCGAAGATGCGGATATCATAAAGGCATATCTCCTGTAGCATCTGCCGCATCCCAGTAGGGATCAAGCTATTGCTGTCGTAGAGGCACACAGGCCGAAGAGTCGGTGAAGAAACTGCAACGCAACAATACATGGTGACGACTTCTTGACAGACTTCGCTTCATGGCTAAGTTGCTTCTTGGAGTGTTGAGAAGGGCTCGAAATTACGCGTCCAAACGAATATTTCTCCCATGAAATCGCAACCCCGGAGTTGCCACAGTAGAGAGATGTCTGGGACTGCGCTGGTGCTGACCGTGGCTGTTCTGGCAGGAGAAACGTAGGCGAAGACGAAGACGAAGCGATTCTCGTGTCCAGGTGAAGTGGGATCGTCGGTTGGAGTGCCTCCCCAACCCGGCGGTCCCGGACAGGAAGGCAGCTATGGTGCCCCTTCATCCACTTGAAGCGGGATCTGCAAGTCTCGGAGTGTCGAGCAGATAGGAGCGCCAGAGAGCGGCCTTACAGGTTGACTCCGGGGACAGGCGGCTCCAGCTCGCGTGTACGCAGCGCTTTAGGGCACTCGTTGGCATGGACGTTGTGCAGATAGGCGAGACTTCTGTCCCTCGAGAGTTGCATATCAATCTCATCTCTGTAGTGTAGAGAAGATGTGAGCGCCGTCTCTATGAAGGCCTTGGCCTAGCCGAAGCGTTCCCTCCCCTCTTTGGACTCGTGGGTGGAGTGTAAACAGTAGTTGAGGGAAGACAAACGTCGGTGCGCTGGATTGTGTGACCACATCCATCGCATGAAGAAAGCAAGACGGGGGTTCCGGTGGGTGTCGAAGGCCCATGACGAAGGCCACACACGCTATATCTCGGACTGAAGCTTCGTGAAATGGCAGGGTGGCGAGAAGGTTGGGATGGCAGGCTGAAGATTATCTTGAGGGTTATCTGCCTGGCAGACAAGGTCAAAGGTTGACCTGAGGCTCTGCGGACCTTGCTTCATGGGTGTGCCGCTTAGCAGGGATACAAGGGGACGCTTGTTGAACAGAGAGTAATCAACGTCCGTCAGGCCCTTCACTAGCTGGGATTCTTTGCTGGACACAGTCGCCCATTCGTCGTATGTGATGGCGGACGGACGAATGAGGCAACTGTATCCTGCCCTAGCTCTGAATGCCTGCGCGAATTTGCCTATGGAGAGGGTACTGGAATTGGCCATGACAAGGATTCGCCATACATGAAGAGTACCAGGGACGGACAGTGAAGCCGGGGTGATCCCCAATCTTGCGAGCGGATTATATGGGTGACCTGTGGACGCAACCTCGTGGGGTTCGACTTGCCCGACATCTAGATGACGTGGTCAGTACGGGACACACGGAATATTGATAGGAAACTCACACAGGGCTTTCGGACTAGATGAGCCTCATCAATGACCAGGAACTCGAAGTGGACCTCGGATGCGTGGCGCAGGTCGGCGCGCTCGTCTTCTTCCAGCGCGCACTCGCCGATGCGTAGCTGCTGGTCGAGGGGTATGACAGGCTTGCTTCCGTCAGGATGGCCCTTCTCCATCTTGGTACCGAGAACCCACCTGGAGGCGATGTCCCTTGCTGTCTGAGACGTTATGTCCTTGGAGACGACCGGTACGTTGTTGATTCATCGTTCCGAAACTGGTACCAAACCCGGTTTCCGTCGGCCTCATCGGCCGTTATGGCCTTTGCAGTGGCAAACAGCCATTCGGCATGTCACGCGGCAGTCTGTACCCTTAGCATGAGTCTCTCAGCTGCGCATCATCTCCTGGGGTGTACATACATGCGATCTGATGGGATTGGAAGGGATGAGCATTGATACCGGGGAAGAGCATCTGGTCCACGAAACCCGGCGCGTTGGCGTTGGACCAATCTCCCCAAGGACGATAGCCCAGAGAGGTAGTCTGACGCAGAGTGGTTTCGGACGAGCGAAGGATACCATGCGCACCGACACGGGGCGTCCCACCGCGGCCAGAACCAATCTCCCCTCTGCTCGAACGTTTGTTTGGGCTGCCATATCGCGTCGGCATTGTCCCTAGACTTCATTGCGTCAGCCGTTCTCCTACCGGGGTTAGCTTCATTGGTCTAAACTCAAAAGGCAACTCCTCTCTGCTCTTACTCCCTGTCGCGCAGCTTCGCATCGCCGTGGGTGGCTTCCCAGCTCGATCTGTCGACGCTGCTTCGGTGTTGTTTGGTGTGCCTTTCCTGAGATGTATGGTCAGCGCGTGGATCAATTGCTTTGGAGGCTTCGTACATGCCTATTCGACCGTAGGGTGCAACCTATGCGCCCTACGGGTGGCTGATTGCGTTGCAAGGCGGCATGAGAAAGCTCATGTGGGGGATGGAATGTTTCGTCCAGTATGTCTCTTGCAGTTGGGGTGCAGAGTCAGAACCGTGTTGCTAGTGGATTCACAAAACAGTTAGCTGCACGTCGACGCAACTCATCGGCAGGGACTTACAGTCGATGCAAGGGGGGCTTGGGGCTGGGATGGTGTCTTACAACCCGCGGGTCGCAGACACCATCCCAAAGACTGGATGCTCCAAGGCTTTCGGAATGGCTTGCGTAGAGAAGGTGAAGATGATAGGAGAAGGACATTGGAGGAAAGATATGGTCCCGAATTGGGTATTAATGCACAAGAGAGAATAGCATCATCGTCATCATTCCTCTTCATGACGTCGCTTGCCCCAACAACTCTTGAGGTAGGACAGATTGCCCTCAACGTTCTGGACTTCGCCGAGGTTGAGACGATATGCACAATGCCTGAGGATGTGGAGAAGCTGAAATGCACCGAGCCGAAAAACATCATGGTAAGGGCATGTATGCTGGTGAAACGGAAGCCGGGATGCCTCGTGCCGTGGTTATGGGCAGCTTGATTGCGTTTCTAGAGGATTCTCCGTAATGGACTACATACTGCCCTTGTCGAAGGCGCGGCAAATCCGCCAAGACTAGGCGAGGGAGTGTAAGTTTGCTGCCTGCTCGGACAAATACGCTTCGGGGGGTGGATCAAGGAGGGTTGTTTGGATCGTCATGGCAAAGGGAAGTCCATTGAGCCGCTATCCGCCTGGTGAACTCCGCGTTGCATGATACGAAGCTCACTGAATCCATACCGGTACCAGCCACCCGATTGCATGCTCCTGGTCTCGTGCGCCTTTCCGTCATGTGGGTGGCCACCGCTATTTGCTTATTCTTGGATGGACTTGAGTGTCTCCTCCATGGTCGTTCCCGTCAGCAGCTTGTAGACCTCAAGGTAGCGGTCCCTGGTCTTCTCAACAACCTCGGGCGTCATTTCCACATCCTGTTTGCCCTTCTACGTAGAGGTCAGCGTTGTTGGATGGCAATCCGGCTGTGGTACGTACCAGCCCGTTAGCGGTCAGCCAGTTCCTCAACACCTGCTTGTCAACTGTCGGCAATTAGTATCAGCACTGACATCACGATTGATGCACCTTTGTGGATAACGCACAGGAGTCCTGCTCGCGGCCGACTATTCCGTGTCAGTATTGGTCTTGTCACACAGAAACAATAGTGCGTACCTTGGTAGTCAGCTTTGCTCCAGAAGCGGGAAGAGTCTGGCCTGTTCCGTAACAAGCTCGGTCAGTTATCGGGGTGCACCATGAGGCAAGGGGACAAATCTGTCTTTACGTACGTGAGGACCTCGTCCACCAAGTAAACTTCATCCGTCTCCTCATCGAGGCCAAACTCAAACTTGGTATCGGCCTAAGGATGGGGCGTGAGTACACGTTTCAGGGTTTCACCTGGAAGCACTCACGATGATGATGCCTCGCTCTTCGGCGTAAGCGGCACCCGCGTTGTAGCAAGCAAGGGCCAACTCCTCTATGCGGGCGGCGTATTTGTCTCCGACAATCTTGCGAGCCTCATCGGGAGAGATGTTTTCATCCTTCTCGCCGATCTCGGCCTTGGTGGATGGCGTGTAGATGGGCTGGGGAAGCTTCTCGCAGCGGGCAAGGCCAGCGGGCTGCGGCAGGCCGTGGATGGTCTGTGTCTTCTCGTATCTATTGTCGGGGCTGTTAGGGGCCAGGTTTGCCAGGATGGAAACGGTTGAGGGTGCACATACTCGGCCCAGGCACTTCCGGTGACGTATCCACGGACTGGATTCCACTTGTCAGAGATGTTACGACGAGGTGGGAAGCTCAACGAAACACTGCCGCGTATGCACCACGGTTGCACCTACCAATTGCCTCCACGGGGAAGATCTTCAGACGGCTGAAAACAAATTAGTGGCCGCCACTTATCGTAGTTACCCGTGCCAAGAAGCTCAGCCGTATAGCCGAGCAAGGGAGAAGGCACTGGATTGCATCTTACGGGCAGCAAACAACTTACCGGACAGTCATAGATCGGCCACGCAGCATGGATCGCTCCTCGGCAGTGATGACTCCCGCCGTGGATGGGGGGCCAAGCTGGAGGAAGTGGTGCTTGAGGCCGGGTACACCAGCGGCAAGGACCTCAAACCACTTAGCCGACAGGAGGGTCAGAATCTGGCCCTTGGAGGAGACGCCATTCTTTTACGAGTCAATTATACGGTGGCAAACAGCGGCAGTGGCAGGTCTTGGAGTGGAAGACGGACCTTGAGAATGACATCGTAGGCAGAAATGCGATCTACCCAGCGTCAGCTTCGCAGGTCCATTTACGCGCGCACGCATTGAGCCAAACTACGCACCCGAGGTGACGAAGAGAAGAGTCTTTTCGTCAGGAAGCGAATACAGGTCTCTGCGCATCCCAGATTAGACGCATTCCCGGGCGGCTTGAGGCGAACATCGTACCTCACTTTGCCCTGCGACAGCTTGGGGAGAGAAGCGAGGGGGATCGAGGTCAGCGTTTCGACAGCCATGGCGGGCGACGAAGGTAGAACAGCTGGTGCGATGCAAGTACAGACAAGGATGTCAGCCTTGTCGATGCGATACCCTGGCGAATGATGTCAAGAGAAGGTTTGGGCAAATTTTGACGGGTGGACGTGGGGTAACCAAGTAACCAAGTAACCAAGTAACGGCAAGGACGATGGTGGGGCAGGAATGGACGTTCAGAGGATGTGACAAAGTCGATACGATGATGAGGGTATTTATAAAGTGTGGTTGAATGAGTCATATTTGTAACTGCATTCGATTTTTATTTTTTAGCAGAGATAATCTCAAGATTATGGTAGACTTGCCCAGATTCTTTTGTCCTGTCGCCGTGGCTTACTTACATCTTACATGTGATTGTTGGGCATGTTTGCTCATTAAGTCGAGCATCAGTCAAGAATGCAAAGATGAGTGCATAAATAAATCAAAATATTCATCGCCATCTACTCGGATGAAAATTGCTCCTATAAAAACATCGTGGTCGGTAAATTGCCTCACCAGCCGTATGCCTCTCATGCCATCTACTACAGTTGTGTTGGATTCGGGATAAATCGGCGCTAGCTGAATCCAAGCAACCCATTATCCATATCCATCGTCGAATTCAGACGTTGGCGAAAAATGCCGGGATGAACAAAGCCGTCAAAAGTCTTGACCTTCCATGATGAGCATATAAATTCATCAAAATAACAGGTTTCTTAAATTAGGATTTTTCAATGCATCCAATTCACCTTCATCTTTCTCAATACTTGTAATTCTACACCTTCTCACATTTTGGCTGCTCAGTTGGATTTTAGTCACATGATCACTCACGTGTCCACCCAAACTTACCGAAGCCCAATTTTCCTCGACGATGAAGATGAGACCACAGATCGAACCAGCCGTGCCGCCAGCGAAACTCGCCATTGAGTTCCCACGACTACCTCGAGCGCCTGCCGTCTACGACCGCCATGCGCGGAGCTGCCGGCAACCATGCGGCCCTCACCACGACTTTTCCTGCGCCCAGCCGAGCTCCCCAGGCTTCACCTGCTTGCTCGTGACGCGCCGCCATGCTGCCGCCGATTCTCCTCTGCCATCACCTTCCACGCTCCCCGTGCCGCCGCCAATGCCTTCTTCATCTCGAACCGCCTCTTTGAGCGCTCCAATTGCCTCGAGTTCCTCGTCCTCAAGCCCCGGAACTCGTCTACTTCGGCCGCATCGACATCCTCCACCGAAGCCCACACGCCTCAGACGCTCGCCGAGCTGCCTCCACACCGACGAAGGCAAGCCAGAAAGCAAGCGAGCGCCGCCGCAGACGTCCCAATGCCGCCCGATGCCTCGTCACTCCTCACAACAGCTGCTACGGCCCAGCCTACCAACTCTTTCCGCCGAAACTTTTCCATCTTTCTCTCCCTCTCAAAACCCAGATTGACCATGCTGGTAACCTTGACGGCCATGGCTTCGTACGCCATCTACCCCGTTCCCGAGCTGCTTTCGTCGAGCGCCACCGAGACCCCGAGTCTGAGCCCTCTTACACTTCTTTTCCTCACCACGGGAACGCTCCTCTGTTCCACCAGCGCCAACACCTTTAACATGCTCTACGAGCCCAAGACCGACGCCAAGATGTCCCGCACCAGAAACAGGCCCTTGGTCAGGAGACTCATCTCCACGCGCAGCGCCGTCCTTTTCGCCATCATGTCCGGCGCAACGGGCGTGGCCGCGCTATATTTTGGCGTTAACCCCACCACCTCATTCCTCGGCCTCACCAACATTGTTCTTTACGCTGGTGTATATACTCCTCTCAAGGCCGTCACAGCCTTCAACACATGGATCGGGGCTGTCGTTGGCGGAATCCCCCCCCTGATGGGCTGGGCTGCTGCTGCAGGCGAGGTGGCTACCAAGGACGGCTCATGGAGAGAACTCCTCTTCGCCAGCGATGGTTCGTCCATAGGTGGATGGCTGCTTGGAGGGCTTCTCTTCGCATGGCAGTTTCCCCATTTCATGGCCCTTAGTTGGTCCATCCGCGAGGAATACAAGGCAGCCGGTCTCCGCATGCTCGCATGGACGAACCCGGCAAGGAACGCTCGCGTTGCTCTCCGATACAGCCTGGTATTTATCCCGCTCTGCGTCGGTCTGTCTGCAGCTGGTGTCACAGATTGGTACTTTGCCCTGACCAGTCTGCCCATCAATGTCTGGATTATTCGGGAATCCATCCGTTTCTACAAGCATGAAGGCCACAAGGGCAGTGCACGCGGCCTGTTCTGGGCCAGCGTTTGGCATCTCCCCGTTGTCATGATCCTCGCCCTTGTCCACAAGAAAGACATGTGGAGCCGGGCGTGGAAGAGCGTCTTTGGGTCGTCCGAGGAAGGAGAGTGGGAGGATGACGACGAGCAGGAGGAGATGGCCAGCATGACGGTCAAAGACATGCCGGCACAAATCTCGGGCGCACAACGGTGATTGGCAAATATGTATGACTATGTGTGATCGCAACGCGACCTTGTATATTGTACCATAACCTCCTACACGAGGTCCTCACAATGAGGGACACCTGTTCACTAGGTATGACGAATCATATTGGAGCGGATAAGCGCCCATCTTTTGTTGAATAAGAGCCACTTCATTGGACCATCGGAAAGTGCTTTATGGGTATAATTCATTGACGCGATCGCTTCTGGCTATTCTCCGTACATGTCATCAGATACAGTCCGCAGCCACGTAGGCTCAGACTAAAGTCGTAGGCGTCCAAGACGTCCTCGCTTTCAAGTGCCTCCACCGCCAGTCTTGATTCATTACATGTATTTCCTTCATTCCACAAACACAAGAACGTCAGGTCATGTCCTGGCCAATGCCGCTGATGAATCCAATGGTCCTACCCAAACTCCGTGCTATGCTAATTCCAAACAATCAAGGGGAAGAAACAAGAAAAGCAAGACAGTGAACAATTAAAGAATGGTGGTAAAAGAGTGAATGATGAAGAAGTGGAAAGAGCGGAAAAGGAGTGGACGCGTCGTTATGCGACCCGACGCCCAGGTCTGTGGATGATGGCCTCGATGCCCATGTCGGCGCTCGACTGCCTCTGGCCGTGCATGTAAGGGCTGCTGTCCTGGGAGCTCCCACTGGACGAGTAGCCGTGGTAGCCGTTGCCGGCGTAGGCACCCATGGGAGCGTAGCCGTTGGGGCCAGGGGCAAGGGGCTGGAGGTGGGCATGAGCGTGAGGGTGCAGCTGAGCATGGTGATGCTGCTGCTGATGATGGTGCTGCTGTTGGTGGTGGTGTTGGTGGTGGTGGGCATGGGGGTGAGAGCCTTGGGACAGATAGGCAGCAGCCGCGTGGGAACCAGAGCCGTTGGTCTCGGGACTACTGTAGGAGGCGTCTAGGTCATCAACGGGGGTCAGGTCGAGGCCGGAGATACCGCTGTCGTCGTCATACCCTGAGAGAGGAGCACCAGCCCTTTCCATCTTGTCGCGACGCGATCCCGTGCGGGCAGCACTCATGAGGTTCTTCAAGCCATTGGCCATGCACTGAAAACGGGGGAAGGTTCTGATTAGTCGAGATCCAAGCCAAAGCCTTCGGTGTGTAAAAGGAATACCTTCTGCTCAACGGTCTGCCACTTCTCGCCCGTCTTCTCGGCCAGGGGGCTCCAGATCTCCTTCCGGAGGCTCATGTAGTCCTGGGCCAGGCGCTGGAGCTTGCGGGTGTCCCAGTCGTCGACGCCCTTCTTGTCCATGAGGCGCTCGTGGCGCTTGCGGCATGCGTTGCCAGTCTTGCTGGGGAAGTAGGTGTCCTTGATCTGAGCCCAGTTGAGGCCCTGCATGCGAGCGGCGATGAGCTGCTGGTCATCCTGCTGGGTCCAGGCGCCGTTGCTGGCTCGAACGGGAGGCATGGGTGCGGCGGGCGCTGAGGGGATGGTGACGGTTGGGTAAGGGTCGTAGGCTTGCTGGTGGTGTTGAGGAGGGAGAGGCATAGCAGAGGCAGCAGAGGAGGAGGCGACGGTATAATAAGCAGCAGCAGGCATGGTCATGCGCTGCTGGGCGTAGATAGCCGCCGGGTCGACAGTGACGGGGATGTGTTGCTGCGCAGTGTAGCGGCTATGCGAGGCGCTCGAGCTTCTGGTATGCTTGGGCATGGTGGGCATAGAGAGGCTGTGCAATGAGAGGAAGAGACGGTGTGTGTGTGTTTGAAGAAGCGCCGGGAGGATGCTCTGGGCTTCTAAGGATGAAACGAGGGAGAAAGGATTATGGGGTTTGATTCGACGCAGACTGATGCAGGTCGCGGTCGAAAAAAAGGCCAAGGACAAAACAAGGAGACGACGAATTGTAAGAAATGAATGGCCAAGAGGGAAAGAAAATGGAAGAGTGATAGGAGAGGTCTGTTTTGACAAGACAAAGACGAGACAGGACGATAGATGGAGATGTAAATGGAGATGGAGAGACGAGACAATAGAGATAGAGATTGTGTTAAGGAAAATAGGAGATCCACAGACACAAGGAAAGAGGACACAAGGAAAAAGAGATAGGAAAAAAAAAACAGGAAAAGGAAAACTGAGCTGGCTTGTTGAGCGATGGTAGGATGGTCTGTAGGAAGGGGAAATGAGAAGGCCTCAAAAGCAGGACATGGAGCTTGCTTTAAACTTGACGACCAGGTATGGAGACGAGGAGAAACGACGACATCCAGTATGGCCATGGGCGGCTACCCAGATGAAACAGGCCGCGGCGGCGGACAAGGGGAGTGAAACGAGAACCATGTGTCTGGAAAGACGAGTGTCGACGGAAAGGGCATCGCAGATTGGCTCCCGAGGATGAGGAACGGGGATGTCGCGGGCGGTTACGAGGGAGCAGATGAGATGAAGTCCGGGCCGGGCGGCTAACTGGGGGGCCCGTTGGTGAAAAGACAGGGAAGGCAGGCCGGCAGAACAAAACAAGGCATGTACCGGTGCAGGTGATGGACAGGCAGGATGTTGGTCGTTGGCTACATACGAGAGAGAGAGAGAGCGTGCATGCAGGTTAGGGGCACAATCTACGGAGACGTGTGGAGGAGATCCGTGGTGGCGGGACCGTAGCCGCCGCGGCGGTCCATGGGCAAATTAGAGGCGGGCGGGAAGATGAAGGGGAAATGAAGAGGACCGATGCATGGGGGGGGAAGAGGCTAGCAGAGGGCGGCAGAGACAATAAGGCAGTAAGGTAGGAGAAGCAAGCTGGGGTTTTTTGGTTTTTTTCTTGGCAGCAGCAGCGAGACCCGAGGAAGATCAAGACGAGAAGGGAGGGAGACAGACAGACGCGCCGGATCAGCAGATGGGCGGTCCGGCGCTTCGAGGTGCAGATAAGAGGCAGAAGGGGAGGGCGAGGGGGAGGGAGCTGGCAAGGACCAGGGGGGGAACTAGGTAGGTTCAAGCGGTTCGCACAATCTGCGCGCGCAGCAGGGACGGCGACAGAGCAACGAAGAGAATGACGAATGGGCAACGGGTGTTGGTGAGAGAAGCGCTTGGAGGTGCCTCGTCGTGCAACCAAAGGCCGTAAAGTGGGATCTGCGCGGAGCCGCTGATTGGCCGACCGGCATCGTGGAGGCGCGCGTCTACGATCAAGCTACCCGTAGCTCTATACCAGAAGCAGTAATGGTGGTGTGGGGTAGCGGTTGGTGATTGGGCGGCTATCATGCAGGTACTCTCCGGAAGCGGATTAGCGCGGTCCCTCACGAGCAGCTGCGTCGTCCAGCGAGGATGCGAGGGCAGGAAGGGTACGGCGCTTGGAGAGGAAAAGACGAGCTGAGAAGGCTGGGTGATCTGGGGGCCAGGGGATGTTTGTTTCAGACGGACGTGTTTCAGATGGCAAACGACCAACATGACGTGTTGGTGGTGCCGTGTTTGTTGCGTGGGATGCATGTTTATGTATGGCTGTTTATGGGATGCTACCCTGGAGCCGTGGTGCAACCGTCCGCTCTTCACTCTGTGCAAAGCGAGCTGATATGGGATATTGATGAAGGATGGCGAAACGATGTTTGTGGTTATTTTTCATGGTTTGATTGATCGTCTAGATATATTCGCGTGGTTGTGGTACTGCTGGATATATGGCTTTCATTCTCCTATATTGGACAACAGCATGCCCAAATATAAGTACATTTAAATCAACAGCCCATGTAGTGAAATGTAAACAACGTAAATTATAGACAGCCTGTATCAATATTACTTCTTCCACCGCAGCAGCGTCAGCGAGTGCTTAGGAAACACATACGCCCCCTTACCATCCCACTTGCTCTCCGCAATGCCAACCTCCTGCTTGTCCTCAGTATTCGTCACCTTGACCCCCTCGCCCGTCACCGTAAACACCTGCACCTCGGCGCCGTCCCTCACGCCCAGCACGTCCGTCTCCATGTCGCGCGCTTCGTGCACATTCACCACGGCCAGGTTGACCCATCCCTCGGCGTCGAGGGCCGCGCTCACGTCGAGCCAGGGCGTCTCGATGGCGCCGCGGATCCAGGCCGGGCTCGTCGCCCCCGTGTACTCGGCCGACCGGACGTGCGCCGCCACCGTCGACCCGCGCATGTGCCGGCTGAAGAGCAGCAGCGGCCACCACGTCGTCTGCTTGACGAGGCCGCGCGGCGTCGTCATGAGCGGCGAGATGACGTTGACCGACTGCGCAATGTTGGCCATGCCCACGTGCTGCGACTGCCGGATGAAGACGTTGAGCCAGGCGCCCACGGCCAGCGCGTCCGACAGCGTGTACTTCTCCTCGGCGCCCTCCTCGCCCGGCGCCCGCGACGGATCCCACACGTTCCACTCGTCGAAGCATATCTTTTGCTTGCGCACCGTCGGCGGCACCTGGTTCTCGATGCGCGCCAGGTCCACGAGCGCCGCCGCAATCTGAATCGCCCGCTCCGCGCTGCGCGGCGCCACGGCGTTCTGCACGTGGTCCTCGCTCGCCGTGTAGATGTGGATGCTGTGCATGTCGATGAGGCTCGCCGTCGTGCTGCCCCCGAGCCCGTGCACGTCGAACTTGACGCACTGCTTGAGCACGTAGGCGTCCCACTCGGCATGGCCCGTCTCGCCGCACAGGATCAGCGTGATGCTCGGGTCCAGCAGCTTGAGCGCCTTGGCCCACTGGTACGCCTTCTTGGCGTAGTCCTCCTTGGTCATCTGCTCGACCTGCCACGGGCCCCAGACTTCGTTGCCGAGAGCCCAGTACTTGACCTATAGACGGTTATATATATCAGATGGACGTGGTAAGAACCTGGAACTAACATTGTACGGCTTCTCGCGGCCGTTTTTGCGACGCATGTTTGCGTAGTAGCTGTTGCGGTCCGAGTTGCAGTACTCTACCCATCCGAGGGCTTCTCACGGTCAGCTCGGGGCTTTTCGTTGACGAACCATCATGTCATACCCTCATCCAGCGTTCCTAAAACAAGACGGTCAGCAACTCGCCCTCCTGGCCTCTGTGTGTATACGCATGCGCACCCGTTCCAAAGTTGAGGCAAAAGTACGGCTCCGTGCCCACGACCTCGCACCACTTGAGGAACTCGTCGGTGCCGAATTGGTTCGTCTCGGTGCCGATCCAGGCCAGCTCCGGGCGCGCGGGCCTCTTGTCGCGGGGGCCGACGCCGTCCAGCCAGTGGTACGTGGCGATGAAGTTGCCGCCGGGGTACCGCACGACGGGCACGCGCAGCTCGCGCATGGCCTCGATGACGTCCTTGCGGAAGCCGTTGTCGTCCGAGAGCTCGCTGCCCGGGTCGTAGATGCCGCCGTAGATGCACCGGCCCATGTGCCTGTCGTCGTCAGCCTCGCTGTTTCATGGGGAACCAGAGGCTTCGTGGATGGCTACGCACTCAGTGAAGCCGCCGTAGACATTGTCGTCAATCTTGGAGATGACGGCGCTCGGATCGACCGAGATGCTAGGTCGCTCCTCGTCGCCGATGCGTGTAAACGTTGCCATGACTATGACTACTCTTTAAATTTAAATAAAGCAAGAATCAAGAAGGAGAAGAAAGAAAAAAAAAATAATCAAGACGAGGGGCTCATCTCCCCCTCCTCTTCACACCATCATTGACATGTGGAACCGCACGCATCTCCTCGTCGGGCCTCAGCCAAGCCGAGTCGGGCGACGGCACGATTCCCTATCGCTCGCGATACCCGAGTGGAGGCGCCCTTTGGATCGTCGCTTACAACAAGACAAAAAACACCAGCATTCGCCCATGCCAACTCCTGGCCCGGTGTAGCTCCCCATTGAAAGCCACCGGCTGTACCACTTCTCAAACAACTAGCTCAAATACTAGATGGGGCTTACCATGGACAAAAGAAGGAAAGGAACATGTACGATCCATAACCTGGTTGCCTCTACGGACTACTCGGAGCTTTTGCCGGTTCTCGGGACCCGCACGCCCGGAGCCCCGAGCCGGCTTCATGATTGGAGCGCATGCAAGCCCTCCCTCCCTCTCTCTCTTACTCACCTCCGACCTTTTCTTCTTTCTTTTCCCCATGTAGGAGCCAGCCCCCCCCTGGTGCATTACGCGAAGTCAATACCTGTAATGCCACGCGCCCTCGTCTGTGGGGGATTCATGCGGGGAAAAACGGTTCCCCAGAGTGATGATGCCTGTTAAACCCCAGACTTTGGAGTCTCTCGGTGTGCATTAGGCCAACGACATGAGGGCTCGTCCTGTCCATGGGTCGCGCATCAGACTATAGACCGGTCGGCTCCAGCCATGAATGTGATCCCGGACGCCTGGGGGAACAGAGAGATGCTACGCGGTCCAGCCAAGACCATGGTGATTCGTTGACGTACGATCCTTGAGTGTCCAGCGTTGCATTGCATTGTTTAAATATCAACCTTGTCTTCCCGTCTCTGCCTCTGCCTCTTGTCGTGTTCCTCTTGTCTCACCGTAATCTACCTCTCTCCTCTTCATCCAAGCGCCCTCTTCACCATGGCCCTTCCTCCGAAGTGGTACCAGTTCCTCGTGAGCGTCTTCGCCTCGCTCGGTTCCCTGCTTTTCGGATATGATCTTGGTGTCATTGCCGAGGCCATCGCCTCGCCCAACTTTATCGAGCGCTTTGGCGATAATCCCGATGAGCGGTATGCAATATGCCCATTGCTGATATACCTCCATCTCCATCCATGTACTGACTGTCGTTCCAGAGGCGCTGTAGTCTCCATCTTCACCGGCGGTGCCTTCTTCGGCGCCGCCCTCGCCGCCCCCGTCAGTGAACGTCTCGGCCGCAAGATCACCATCCTTGTCGGGGCTCTCGTCTTTTGCCTCGGAGGTGCTCTGCAGACCGCCGCCAACCACATCAACTACCTCTACTCGGGCCGCTGCTTCGCCGGCGTTGGGTGCGTCTTCCTTCCTTTTTCCTTTCCATCTGACACGCAGGCTGACCAGACATAGTGTTGGTTTCCTCTGCATGATTGTCCCCGTCTACCAAGGAGAGCTCTGCCATCCCGACATCCGTGGCCGCGTCACCAGTCTCCAGCAGTTCATGTTGGGAATCGGCGCCCTCTCTGCCGCCTGGATCTCCTACGGTAGAATATCTCCCTCCCCGAATCATACCTTTACTTACCCGACTGACACGCCCCAGGATGCTACATCGGTTTCCCCGACGACAACCCCCTCCAGTGGCGTCTCTCCCTGGCCATCCAGATCATCCCCGGAGGCGTTCTCGCCCTGCTGATCCTCTTCTTCCCCGAGTCCCCCCGCTGGCTCATCGACCACGACCGCGGCGCCGAGGGTCTCGCCACGCTGGCCAAGCTCCACGCCCACGGCGACATCGACGACCCCTGGGTCCAGGCCGAGTATGCCCAGATCACCGCCGCCATCGCCGAGGAGCACCAGCACAAGGCCCAGAGCATCAGCGAGCTCTTCACCGACCGGTCATGCCTGCGCCGTCTCATCCTCGCCTGCTCCATCCAGGCCGCCATCCAGATGACGGGCGTCTCTGCCATCCAGTACTACTCTGTCGAAATCTACAGCAAGATTGGCATCGAGGGCCATGACACCCTGCGCTACCAGGCCATCTCCTCTGTCCTCGCCCTCGTCGCCCAGTTCCTCTGCATGGTCACCATCGACTACACCGGTCGCCGCTGGGTCCTGATTCTCGGCAATCTCGCCAACATGGTCACCTTTATCATCGCCACTATCCTCCTGGCCGTCTTCCCACCTGGCAGCAGTGGCGGCGGGGGTTCTGCCGCCTGGGGCTTCATCGCCATGACGTGGCTCTACAACTTCTCTTTCAGCTGGACCTGCGGACCTCTGTCCTGGATCATCCCCGCCGAGATCTTTGATACCAAAACGCGATCCTACGGTGTGGCCATTGCCACCATGACCTCCTTTGCTTTCAACACCATGATTGGCCAGACGACGTCTGTGGCTCTCAACGACGAGACGGGCATCGGCTGGCGCTGGTACATTCTCTTCATTGTAAGCACACATACACATCCCCCTCTCTCTCCTAAATAGCTAACAGTCCAGGTCTGCAACTTTACCAATGCAGTTTGGTTCTGGGCCATCCTGCCCGAGACGGCCAAGCGACCCCTCGAGGAGATGCGCTACCTCTTCACCGAGGCACCGCTCTTCGTCCCGACCATGGACATGTCCAAGTTCAAGGCCGGCACCGAGCTTGAGAAGCGTGTCGAGGAGCAGCTGGCCGGCCACGCCAAGGCCGCCGAGATGGAGGGTGAGCAAAGAGTGTAATTAGACATCATCGCGCGTCACAGTTGGTTCGATTAAGAACATCCAGCCTGCCCTGGGCCGTTACGTTGACTATAATTTCATTAAGCCTCTTAGACGTTGTGCTTTGTACCACATTTGCAGCTCGATTCCACCATCCCCGCAATAATTCGTAGGGCCAAGACATGGCTGGGCTGTATATCCCAGTCCTTCATTCCAGTGCCGTGATTTCAAGAAGCCACTGGAAGACATCATTACAGGAGCTTCCGTGAAGCCGAGCCACTTGCTCTCGTATGACGCATGCACGTCAACGTCTGACACGATGGCACCATCAGAAAGCCATCAGCATGAATCTGGGGCCGTCACACCCAAGGACCATGTTGATCATCCAGCCTGTTCAACCAGGGAATTAATAGACGATCGATCCCCATGCAGTCCCGCGCCAGATACCGCCCTCACATAGCCGGGCATGTCGCACGGATGGCGCACCTTCAGCACATGTTACCTCAACCTTACTTTGTCCAGGCACCACCTTTGAACCAACATGTCAAAGATCTCGCTCACCGCCTCAACACCGCAGCAAACTCTCCCACCAACTCACTCATCCTCCCCAGCGCCCCCTCCTCCACCCAGAAGTGCCCGGCGGGAGCAATCTCCTCACCACGGAACCGCGACTCAGCCTGCCCCCGCAGCCGCGCCGCCCACGCCTTCAGCCGGCTCGCCGGCACGAACACGTCGCGGTCACCGTAGACGGCCAGCGTCGGCTCCCGCACGAGCTTGGTCTCGGCCGGCCCCCCCGTCGCCTGCCGCCCAAAGGACATGGTCGCCAGGTGCGTGATGACGCCCTGCAGCGGCGAGATGAGCAGGTACGCCGGCCGCGGCACCACCAGCTCCGCCACGGGCGCCATCTTGTCCTCGACGGGCGTGGCAGGCGACGACGAGAAGGCAGTCGGGTCGCTCTGCACGCTGTGCGAGGACGCTCTATGCCCGTGCCGTGCGGCCGCCCCGTGGTGCAGCTTCGTCTTGATGAGCAGGTCGTGGACTCCCTTTCTCAGCTTATCCTCGGCCTCGGAGAAGCTTCGGCGACCCGCGCTGTCGTGGCTCTTCCTGGGGCTCGACGGGCCCGTGCCTTCGCCGCCGCCAACGCGGACGCCCATGCGCGGGCTGCGCGGCTGCAGACGGCGCTCGAGTACGGCGGCGCGGACACCGCCGAGGATGGCGTTCTGCTGGGACGCCAGGTGGTGGGCTCGGAGTCGTATATGGGCGGCGTCGGAGCCGGAGGTGGGGTTCGCAAAGACGTCGAGAATGTCCTGCAGCGGCGGGAGCTGCGACGTTATCATGGCGCCGTACGAGTATCCCGCCAGAAGGAGCACCGGCGCACCCTTGGACAACGAGACAGCATGCACATCACGCTCGTCGTCAGCAACAAAGGGGTCCAGATAGTGCAGGTAGTACACCAAGAACCCTACAAAGCTCATGTAATCCTCTCGCTCCGGCCTGGCCGTCCACGACGTACTCCCCGCGGAGGTGCCCGCGCCTCTAGCCAGCCACAATCATCAGCACCCCGCACGCGCACACACACACGTGGACCGTCTCAGACGTATATACCGGAATTGCCGTACCTGAAGTTGAAGGTGCCGACGAGGAAGCCCTTGCGCAGCAGCTGCGCGGCCACGACCTCGACAATGGGGTCGTCGCAGCACCCGCCCATGGGCGCGTACGGGTGGGCGACGATGGCGGCATCGCGCGTCCACGGCGGGGCGCGCAGGTTCGAGGCCGCCAGCGACACCGGGTGGTACAGCCGGCAGTCGAGCACGGTGCCGTCGTGTATGCTGGGCAGCGTCAACGTGAGCGCGGGCTCGGGGAGCATCGTTGCCGTCGTCGACTGGGCGTTCGTTTTCGTGGGCTATCTGGAGGTAGAGGGAGGTTTCGTGGGCTATCTGGAGGTAGAGGGAGGTTTCGTGGGCTCGTCGTTTCGTCCGGCCGTCAGGTACAGCTCGATCGCGTCAGGGCATGGTCGGTTGCAGCAAGCAATGGCAATCTGTGTACTTGCTGGCAGGATCTTTTGTTTATTGTTGTTTAGCGAGTATCAATATTGTGGCTGTACATGGCGGCGTCCAGCGTCATAAAGGCCATGCAAGGCCTGGAGGGGTTGATTGGGCTGAAACCATGTGGCCGAGGTCCCTGCAGGCTAACTGTTAGCGGGAAGAAGCCGGCGCTATGAGCTCATCCACCTTGGCAAGCCTCACTATCACAAAATACAGATCGGCATTTTATTATATGCCCAGCAGGACACTTGTTGCGTCCCATGTTGCCAAGTGGATATTCCTTTCTATCTATTCAAGGATGCGAGAACGTCCGGGCTGTCTGTCGAGACATGCAGATATGCAGCGCTGTATATGTCATGGGGTGGGTATCTATAGTACATTTTATTTCTCTTGACCTCTGTTCCATTACTCCGTCTTCTTCTCCTTGGCCTCTTGGGCCCTCTGTTTCCTCTTTTTGATCCAATTCCGCAGCTCCGTCACCAATCCAATGATGAGCGGCACTCCCACCGGCCCCAGCAGCGGCAGGTAGACCGCCACCTTGTGCTCGTCTGGGAAGTACAGCTGTCCCACCATGCTCTTCTCGAAGAAGGCCGTCTCGGCTTCCGCCTCGGCTTTGCGCGCGTGCATCAGGCCCTCGGGCCCACCTAGGCTGGCACACGCCTGCTCCAGGTGGTACATGCTCTTGGACACGCCGTCGGCCACGCTTTGTGGGATAGGGATCGACGGCAGCGCCAGCGACAGCCTGGCCAGCGAGCCTAGCGTCGACGATGCCCGCAGAAGCAGATCTGCCGAACGAATGCGCGAGAGCGTGGACAGGCGCAGTGGCAGAGAGCCCGAGTGGGGGGTGCCCAACAGCGACAGCAGGTGGCCGGCAAATGTGAGCATGGGCTGCTTGAGCACATCGCTGCCAACGTGCGTCGTGGTGTCGGGCAGCGGTAGCAGGTAAACGGTGCCCCACTGGGGAATCATCCAAGAGTGCGAGGTGCGCTCGGGGGTGTCGTCGAGTCCGATGGTCTGGTTGCCAATATACGTCAGGAAGTTGACCGTAGGCGCACCGCCGATGGATGGCGACAGCGGCCACTCGGCGGCGTTGATGAAGGAAGCCAGATCATCCTTGTTGAGGACCTGCGACTGAGCTCCCGGGGTCGCATACAACTGCACCTGCGTGTCGATGGTGAAGTTGTGGATCTGGCTGAGGATATCTAGTACGGGCTGTACGTACTCGCGGATGGCGGCATCGATGTCCCACGTATTCGGGACCGAAACGGGCGTGAAGAGAGAAAAGGTGAGGTGGTACGAGGGAGAATAGCGTAGAGATCGCGTTGTGCGCTTGGACAATGCTTCGACCATGTCGGGCGTCAATCCCGCAGGTCGGGCGACGGATGCGCTCGGGGAGGGAGAGCCGGCGCTGGCGGCAGACAAGAGGTAGGAGATGATGGTTTGCTCCTCGGCAAACGTTGAACGGAGCTCGTTGGCAATATACGTAGCCAGGGCGGAGGAAGCAGTATTGGTAGAGGGGACTGAGTTGGGCGGGTACGCAATGTCGAGAACGGGCGTGTGGGGGTTGAGGGAAGCGGTCGTGGCGTCTCCGGGGGTGAGCTGGATCGTCAAAGCGGCATCCGGGTCGTACGCCTTGAGGGCAGCCGCCTCGCCATCGACGTGCTTGGGGGCAAGACGGAGCCGAAGGTGGTGGCCCGAGAAGTCATTGAGGTCGTCGAGGGCGTGCTGGGTCAAGCGAACAAGGTGCTGGGCCTCTGCGTCGGGGAGAGCATCGGCCTGGATGGAAATCTGGAGAGGGAAGACGGGACGGCAGGCCTTGAAGAGGTCAGCATGGGAGTGCGAAGGGGGGGGGGGGGTGGGGGAGCATCTCACCTTGCCGTCAGCCCATTGCAGCATGGCATCGAGGGGCAGAGAAGCGCGGTAGATGGACGTCGTCTTCCACCAGATGGGCAGGCCGAGCAGCAGGACAATGGCCCAGAAGGAGAGGACGACGTAGGAGCGCCTGAGGATATCGGAGGGCTTCTCTGGCGGCGGCATCTTGGGCTGCTGCTGCGTCGTCGTCGTGTCGTCGGCCCGTGCCAGCGCAGGCGCTTGGAGGTCGGCGCCCTGCGAGCCCATGGCGGGCAGAGGGCGAAAGTCGAGGCGGGAATGGAAGCGGAGGAGGGCGGCGACGGCGGAGGAGGAGGTCGGGATCGTCAGGCCGTCGTGTCGGGGATGGTCGATGGGCCTTGAGATGGTGGAATAGGGATGATGGGAGGTGGAGGTGGTATGAGGTCACGTGGCGGTACAGCCCAGTCAAGATTCATGCTGGGGGTGAATGAAGATGCAGCGCGAACCATGGGTTTGCAGTAGAAACTGACAATGGTTATGTGTGATTAGGCTTTTATTTATGATCTCAATTTTTTAATTCATTCGACTTTCTTTCAATTTTGTTGTTGACGTTTGCGCCAAACCACAGCAACAAGCACTACTTCACAGGTATGTACTGCTATCACTGTACCTTGGTCCTTAGGCCACCTCGAGATAGACCTGTAAATGACAGGAGTTGTAGGGGAAGACTAAGACTCTGTCAGCACTCTATCTGCCTACTAGCTCAGCCATTTCCAAGTCCAGAATGACCAACCGTCCCTACCTAAGTTCCAATATTACATTGCCATCTGCTGCCTTTCCCGCCCTGGTAATCAAATCGCCAGACACTTGGACCCCTGTCGCTTTGCTTTGCCGCCCCCTGTCCAATGCCAGTTCCTCGTCCCACCCCCGGATTTCCCTCCCAGCACTCCTTGTCCCCTTCTCAGCTCCCTCTCCCTTCTCTTCCTACTCCTCCCCCTCCTAATACAGGTACTCCTCCTCTTCCATAGCCGTCCAGCCGAGGCATCCCCCATCTTCCCCTCCTCTTGCTCCCCCCGCTCGCTGCCGCCTCCCCACCTTTTGACTCGTTCTCATGGTCCATTGGCGTTTTCCTTTGCCAGGTACGAGGCGATGATCTAATATGTTAGTTGTTTTTATTTTTATTCTAGCCTCCACGGATGGGCGGCCTGTCGCAAATGCCGTGAACTACGACGCCTGTCCTCATTTTATATTGCCCGTCTTGTCCATTCGTGTAAAGCTGCTTCCATATAATCATATCCGATACCCCCAACATCCTCCTCTGGTCAGTGCCCAAACCTAGCCGCCATTGGACCTGTGTCTGAAACTTCCAGGTTGGGCGTCTTGCTTCCAGCCTCTCCTTCCATCTCTCATTTTCATTTTCATCTTCATCTTCATCTTCATCTTCATCTTCATCTTCATCTTCATCTTCATCTTCATCTTCATCTTCATCTTCATCTTCATCTTCATCTTCATCTTCATCTTCATCTTCATCTTCATCTTCATCTTCATCTTCATCTTCATCTTCATCTTCATCTTCATCTTCATCTTCATCTTCATCTTCATCATCAGTGTTTCTGCAGCTACCCGCGTCTCATTTCATGCCATTTCTCTTCACCACACCCTCCTCCTTCGCCTCCTCCTCCTCCTCATCCTCCTCTTCTTCATCGACTCCAGAATAGACAGGCTCTGTCTTCCCGTAATCATGCCGGGTTCGTCACCTTCACGTCCACTTCTCCAAACACCCTTCTCTAACTTGATGTAGTTCCCCTCGTCGCTGCCGCACCGGCTGCCGCCGCTCTCCTCGCCTACGCCAACGCCCGCACACAGTTCTGGTACGATCTACGGCTGCTCAACTGCAACATCACAGCCAAGCTGCGCGTCCTCTTGGCCCTCCGCGCCAACCGCCTCAACGTCTTCTACGAGCTCGAGCACCATGCCAAGTCCCGCCCCGACCGCATCTTCCTCATCTTCCAGGACCGCCGCTACTCGTACGCCCAGTGCTACGACCGCATCCTCCGCTACGCCGCCTGGCTCTCCCAACAAGGCGTCCGCCGCGGCCACGTCGTCGCTATCGACTTCATGAACTCGGAGACGTTCGTCTTCCTCTGGTTCGCCCTCTGGAGTCTCGGTGCCAAACCCGCCTTTATCAATTACAACCTCACAGCCGCGCCTCTCATCCACTGCCTCAAGGTCTCGACCGCCAAGCTCTGCCTCGTCGACCCCCAGATCCTCGACAAGGTCGACGACAATGTCCGCTCCCAAGTCGGTCAAGACATGACCTTCCTCACCGTCACCCCCGACGTCCAGGCCGCCGCCCTGGCCAATGAACCCTTCCGTGCTCCCGATGAGGATCGCGTCGAGGACTCACACTTCAACCTTGCCATGCTCATTTACACTTCGGGCACCACCGGCGTCCCTAAGCCGGCCGTTGTCTCCTGGGCCAAATGCTATATCGGCTCCGCCTATGGCCAGAAACTCATTGGCCGCAACGGCCGCGAAGACGACATCATGTACACGGTATGTCTCTTTATTCCACGCCTCGCCTTGTGTCACTCACTCACCCATCCCAGGCCATGCCACTCTACCACTCAGCCGCTTCCATCCTCTCCCTCCTCGCCAGCCTCTTCTCGGGCGGCACACAGGCCATCGGCCGCACCTTCTCGACGCGCCGCTTCTGGGCCGATGTTCGGTCCTCCCAGGCCACGGCCATCCAGTACGTCGGCGAGACGCTGCGCTATCTCCTCGCCGCGCCTCCTCAGATTGACCCAGATACGGGTGCCAACCTCGACAAGGCGCACCGCGTCCGCTGCGCATTTGGAAACGGCCTCAGCCCCGACATCTGGAACCGCTTCAAGGACCGCTTCGGCATCGACACCATCGCCGAGCTCTACACGGCCACCGAAGGCACCTTTGGCCTCTGGAACGTCTCCTCCAACGACCTCACCGAGGGCGCCATCGGCCGTCATGGCTGGATCACCAACTTCCTCGAGCGCCAGGCCGTCGCCCTCGTCCGCGTCGACTGGGACACCCAGGCTCCCTGGCGCGATCCCAAGACGGGCCGCTGCCAGCTCGTCAAGCCCGGCGAGCCCGGGGAGATGCTCAACAAGCTGCCGGCCGATGACCCCCACGGCCTCTTCCTCGGATACTTCCAGAACAAGAAGGCCTCCGAGTCCAAGGTCGTCCGCGACGTCCTCAAGCCCGGCGACGCCTACTTCCTCTCCGGCGACATTGCCCGCTGGGACGACGACGGCCGCGTCTACTTTGTCGACCGCATCGGCGACACCTTTCGCTGGAAGTCGGAGAATGTCTCCACCGCCGAGGTCAGCGCTGCCGTCGGCACCCACGCCGCCGTCCGCGAGGCCAACGTCTACGGCGTCCAGCTCCCTCACCACGACGGCCGCGTCGGCTGCGTCGCCATGGCACTCGACCCCAGCGTTACGCCCTCGCGCGACACCATGCAGAGCATCGCCGCCCACGTCCGCCGCGGCCTGCCCCGCTACGCGCAGCCTCTGTTCCTGCGCCTCGTGACCGAAGTCGGCGGCCAGGCCACGGGCACTATGAAGCAGCAGAAGCATGTTCTGCGCGAGGCCGGCGTCGACCCTTCTGCGGGCGGCGCCGAGGGCCAGCTTGGCACCATGTACTGGCTCGTCGGCGACGAGTACGTGCCCTTTGAGGACAAGGACTGGAGGGCGCTCCAGGCGGGCAAGGTAAAGCTGTAGGTCAGACAGGACGGATTGTACACTGATAGCATGTCGATGTGGCTGCGTTTTATTTCTCTAGCGCACGTCCTTATTTCTTCTCATCGTTGACATGATTTCTCTCCCCATGAGATGTGCGAACCAACTTGTCTTTTATAACTCTGTACTCTTATGCCATCAACGCCGGCAGTCTGATGATCCAACCTCCCCCCGAATACGGCAAACACCATTTCCAAAAACACCAGGCTTCATATACATCTACTCCATATATATATATATACTCGGGCCAATCGACCAGTAGCGAATGCCGACCGTGATGCGTGACTCGTAATCGCCGCTGGACCAGTTCCAAGCCGGCATGTTATGATATAGATCCTGCAATTCCTAATCCAAGACGCTGCTGCTGCTGCTGCTGTTGCTGCTGCTGTTGTTGTTGCAGCTGCGGCCCGCCGTATCCTGGTCCTCCGCTGGCACTCATGCCGCCAAGGGTGCCTGTTCGCTCTCGCAAGCGCCGGCCGTCCATGAGACCTCTCAGGCCACGCTTCTGCAGTCCGATGACGCTGCTCAGCTCCCCGCTCCACACATAAGCATTGCGCTCGCTCTCGCCCACCTCGGAGCTCCATTCCGATCCGCTGACGCTCGTCGTTGCAGAGAGTTCATCGCTAGACGGTCGTGCGGGTCGCGGCACGTTGGTGTTGATGTTGAGCCCTGTCATCTGGCCGGCGAGATCCGTCGAGGAGCCATTGGCCGTCGAGTCAGTCGGCACGGAGAAGTCCGAAGTAGTAGCGGGCGACCCGATGAGATCCTGGCTTCCCACAAAGAAATTAGGGTTGAGCGACCCGTCGATTCCGCGACCGCCACCCGCTGCCATGGCCGTCGCATTGAACACTGCCGCAGCGTTTCGGCTGTCGAGCAGGGCATGCAGACGTTCCACGACTGCTTCGAGAAGGCCATCCACGCGGTAGGGGCGCGCAATCTGAAGCAGGGAGCACAAGATCTGTGGCGTGCATAGCGGTGAAGAAGGAGGCGGCAGCGAACTGGTGTACAAGAAATGAAGCAGAGCCTGAACCGTCAGGTATGTGTGGGGGAGGTACAGGCATCGTGGGCGAGAATTGGGCGGCAGGGATCGAGGTGTGGGTGCTGCATTGATGTTGGCAGGGTTGAACCCGTCGGATCTCGTCGAGCCGGCCCCCGTGCCGGAACCGGGAGCCAAGGTAAACGGTGGCGATGGGCCGCTGTCGATTGAGCCCGCCAGTGTGGTGCCGGTGGATAGCCCCGAATCTGTCGTGTTTCGAGAGTTGGGAGTGATAGTCATAGCGGATGCTCGGAGGGGGTTGCTCGACAAACTGCCCGAGCGCAGCGTGATCGAGTCGCTGCCGTCCTGGGTGGCTGTACCTTCTCGCAGAAGCTGCACAAAGTAGGGCCCCCATCTCCGGGCGACAATGCGCGAGTTGACGGCAACCCGCTCGCCGCCAATGCAGAGGATATCCATGTCGCATAGCTCGCGCGTCGCCAGTGCTTTTTCGCCGAGCTCCTCGCTTGCCCGAGAATGGAAACGACCTCCGGCTGTATATCCTGCCTTGCGTGCGACGCTCAGTCCCATGCCGGTATATGGGCTGCTAGCTGAAACAAAGCCCGACATGGGTGTCGACTTGCGCGGGTTGTTGTAAAAGCCGAAAGCCTCGAGCTCCACCATGCAAACATTGGAAAAGTTTATGCGGCGATGATTGTAGTCATCGACCAGGCTCCTCTTCCTATTTCCCAGGATGACGAACGTGTTTCGCCGATTCCACAGCACTCCCCTGTTCCAGCTGCCCTGGCTGAAGACGCCCGCACCTGCATCGATCCTGCTCCACGTCATTGTCCTCAGATCCAGGGCCCAGAGGGCGTACTCTTGCTTCGACGACGTCAAGTATGTCCCGCTGACGATGAAATGGGTGTCAATGACACCTCCGTTGGGGAATCGTAGCCCGGGCGGTGAGTACGTTCCGGCCATGGGCCGCTCGGTCAGGGAACCATCCGCGCCCCGCACCTGCAGCTCCAGCTTGACGTCGAGGAAGTTGTAGTTGGAGTAGATGAGCATGGAGGATCCGGGCTCTCGGGCCTCTTGGCTGATGCCTCCTTCGTAACGGGATTGCCCGGGAAGGCTTTGGTGAGCTTTGCCAATGCGCGAAGTAACCGACGGTGGCAACGGGGCCGTGACGCTTCGGTACGCGCCACAGCTCTTGCCGAGGGGCTGCGTCGACGTCCACTTTAGGCTTCGCAAGTTGAACACGCTGATCTGCTCAATGTAGCGATCTGCCCCATCCTGACCACCCACAATCACCATCTCGGCGCCGCCGGACCCGTCAATGTTAATGCCGATCCTGCCCTCGTTAGGGTTACCGGTGGAAGGGTTATGCTGTAGGGAAGAAAGAGGGGCCCTGTGAGAGGCGAAGCTTGCTGACGAGGACAGGATGCTGGCGCAGTGCGCATACCGGCCCTGGGGCGGATCCTGGGCGGGGATATACGTCCACTTCCTGGTCAAGACGTCGTATATATGAATGTCAGACATGACGGTGACGCCGGGTTGCTGGACTGGGTCCTGGACACCGCCCGGCGCTGCTGCCGGCGACATGCCACCATAGCATACCAGCTTCGTGTCTCCCAGAGCACACATGGAGTGGAAGTAGCGAGGAGGGGGGATGTCGCCACTCGTCTCGAGCTTTGTCCAGTGTCGTCGGATGAGATCGAGCTCGTAGAGGTCGGCCGTCAGTGGTGCGGGACGGCTCCTTGAGAGGATTCGTCCACCGAAAACGTACAGCTTGTCGCCCAGGATGGTGGTGGTGGCACCCACGAGCGGGTGCGGTTCTCGACCGGTGGTACGGTGCACGTTGCACATTAGACCAGAGAGGTGAGCGGATGAGCCTTGCGAGGGCCCCGCCACGGGCGTTCCTGCTGAGGAACGTCCTTGTCCCGGGGCCGGGGAGGGAGCTGCTGATCGGCCATTGCTCCTGGGCATCAGGCCGTCCTTGTTGGTGTCGTCGCCGTTCATGCCCTGCGACGACGCAGGCAGGCTGCTTGTGCTGTTGTCCATGTTCTGGTTGTAGGGGCCTTGTGAAGGCGCGGCAGAAAAGCTCGAACTGCCGTATCCGTCTCCTTGGGCGGCCGAGCCGCCAGATTCCATATTGTAGCCGATAAAGGCGGGATTGGGCGCGGGCTGTTCGGCTACTGTCGAAAGACCTGTCTTGGGTCCGTACTGCGGCGTGGTAAAGATGACGGGGCTGAGCTGGGTGGGCGGAGGATTAGGTAAAGGCTTATCGATATCGCTCCCTCGGCTTATGTGTCGAACATGCTTCGGCGGTCGGGACTGGGACTGGCTTGGGGTCGCGCTCCGGGAGGCGGCGGGGGGCGGCGAAGGTGACGTAGGCTTGTCTCGCGTGGTGGAAAAAGGGCCTGTGATGGTGGTAGCAGGCGTGTTGGGTTGTGAGGTGGTTGAGCTTGCTCCCGGGTTGGGGGAGTTCGATTGGGTTCGGAGACCGAGTAGGGAGGGTTTTCGCGAGACCTTGACAGAGGGAAACCTCTTGATGCCCCGGTAGACGCCGGAGAAGATGTCTGGAGTGTAGGAGCGCGAGGGGGGTAGAGGCGTCACCTCATCGGGGTCGGAGTCGGAGAAGTGAGAGAGGTCTAGCTGCGAGCTAGGTTGGCTCTGGTCGTAAGTCAGTTCCTGTCCATTATTTGCACTGGTCCCGGACACGGAGCCAGAGCGCTCGAAGCTCGGCCAGGACATGGCGAAGAGGCTGAAGCAGAAGCAGTAGCAGTGGCAGCACAAGACAACGATGAGGCAACAAAGGCAAGAAAGAAGTGACGAGGCAGAGGGACAGCGGCAACAGCAGGCGGTGACAGAAGCCCGAGCAGGAAGAGCCGCCACAGATCCGGCTCGGGCAGGCAAGGCAAGGCAAGCTACGACGAGGGTACGGGATCGAGGTAGGTCAGGTGGTCGAGGAAGAAGAAAGTGGGTTCAAGGTCTCTTGAGAAAGAAGAGAGAGGGACGGAGAGACTGACGGGGGGTGACACAGGACCGGGTAGGCTATCTCGCTTCAGCGGTCGAGAGGGAGTGGCGCTGTATAGGGCACGACGGGGCGGACCAAGGAGGAGCAAGGGTCTCTGGTAAGGGCAACCATGTGATTGTTGCGCAACGATGAGGTCGGTCTGAGCGCGGGTCGTGGAACGGTAGCGAGGAAGGCAGATCTCTCGGGCAGGGACGGCAGGGAGAGGGAGGGTGAACGGGAGAGAGCCAGGCTAGGGAGGGGAGTATCAAGGGATAGGAAGGGTGAGGGTGTGAGGAGTGAGAGGGGAGGGGAGAAAGAAGAGGCGGATCCGGGAGCGCAGCGTGGAGAACGGGTAGGGAACAGAAGCAGGACTATCACGACAATCCAATCTCGGCGCAGACTAGAGGAGAGGCCACGCCAAGAAAGGGCCCGGTGGAGAGAAGGAAGAAAAAGGTGGAGGAGGAGGCGGACGATGACGGGAGAAGGAGCGGAAAGGAAGACGACATGAAGCCAAAGAGGCAAAGGCGAAGGACGAGACAGGCAAGACGATTCGCACATACCGAGCGGGTGGGAGGATTCGGACCTGGACGTCAGGACGACGGACGACTCGTTCAGTATCCGGGCCGGCGAGGACCGTGTTGGACGTTGAGGATCGAATCGGGATTCGTCGATACGGGGGTTACTAGGTGATGCGCGGTGATGCGCGTGCGTGCGTGCGTGCGTCCAGCCAATGTGGGCTCTCTAGTAACCCGGCACTTGGACCACTTTGTTTCCTGTTTGCTTGATTCAGTGCCCTCGTCACTTGCTTTGCTGTTCTTTTAGGTTGTTTCGAAGCTGGCAAGGGGGGCGTTTGTCCAAGCAAGCAAGCAAGACAAGCAGGCCGAGTTGTCTGCCACGCGACGGATCGGACCGAGAGGGCGCGCGCGTGCCGTTTGTCTCTTGTCGTCGTTGGGGGGGGACGTCGTCGGTCGGCAGGTAGGGCTTTTAGGTAATATCTCAACGACGTGTGCGCGCGCGCGGTATGTATGCTCACAGGGGGTGGCTCGATGGCGGAGCAGCGAGAAAGGAAGCAAAGAAAGAAGAAAAGCGACGGACGACAGGCGGCGGGAGAGCCGGGTGTGCGGGTAGCCTGGTGCAGGGGATGCCCTTGCAGCAAGATAGGGATAGCAAAGCAAAGAGGAAAAAGAGGCCAAGGCTACGATCGGTGATGCTGGTCTGGGGGAGGGAGAACGGCCACTGTTTGACAGACGGATGGTGGAGGAGGGAAACCTCGGACCAGGCAGAACGGCCAGGAAAGGGGGAGGGGAGGGGCGTGGGAGGCCCTGCCGTCGACTGCAAATGGAACACCTAGAAAAGGGCTAGGAAACGTCTAGCGGGAGCGATGGGGGTCTGGCCAGGTATCAACGTATCGATACCTTGGTAATAAAATGCCAGCAATATACAGACAGCACCGTATTAAATGAGGCGAGAGAGAGAGAGACTAGATTCGGAACTCGCCCAGTCCCCGCCAGGGGCCACATTCTAATTAATTCAAAAGACGGCACACAATTTCAACACAGTCGGTGCACACGCCGGCAGGGGCATCTTCTCGGGGCCCAAGAAAGCGGGGCCAGGTTGTTTCGTTTCATGCGGCCTTGGGACGAACGGGATAGTACAGAAGAGGAAGAAATAATAATAATAATAAATAAAAGGTTGTGCGTGGGAGTACATGTACGGGTTGTTTGACCCGGCTATACGGTAAAATCTGGCACGCCAGCAAACATGAATAGCCAACAGCCGCGTAAACATTCCCGCCAGCGGCACTTCCGGGCAAGGAGGAATTGGGCCTTGTGAATGGCTGCAACGGGCGTGAGTGCACGTTAGCACCCATTGGACGTCGGTCACGTCAGGTCACGTTGGCAGGCACGCCGATGCATGCCTGTCTCAGCTTCTCTTTAGGGAGCGATCCACCTCGAATTGGGAAAAGGCCACACCCAAAACAGCGGGAAGCTAACGGCCTGTGGTACCTATTAGTTAATACCTCCCCGCCCCAGGCTGCTTACCGCTAGATTGGCCGCTAGAAAATGGAACGATGCATTAATGCCTATTTCCATTACTTCCCAGTTTTTAGTGGTTTTTTTTTCCTGCTGCCTGTTTCAAGTCATCTCTTTTTCCTAGTGTGACTAACCGGATGCAAACCTCAGCCTCGCCTCACATTTCCGTCACCACCAACCTGCACAAAAGAGGCAACAAGAGCAGTTCCTACAGTTTGCTTTTTCTTACCCTTTTTTTCTTCTTCTTTATTTTCCCCTCAACTACAACCCAAGTCATGAATTGTGTCCTTTCTTCCTGCATCCCGCGGAAAAGCGTTGCTGCATGCGCTTATACCCCCTGCGCTTTGACATGACGCTTGACCTTCGTCTCTTCGCCTTCTTACCACATCTCAAACCCACTGAGTGCTGATGCCACGACTAATGCACACCTCCAATCTGACGTCGCGCCTCTCCACTCCCATGGTATCGCTCCTTGGTGCCATGCCACATGTCAGCCAGAATACCCACCGTTTCGCTCCGTTGCGGGCTTCTTCTAATACATCTACACCTTGCACTGCGCGCGCCTGGTCCTCACGGCAGTTTCCTAGTGCTCTAGCCTACAAAGGTGCTCAAACCCCCCTTAACCCCCCTCGCTCACCCTTCCCTCTTCCGTGGGAGAGCACCCGTGATTTACCGACAGAATGCCTCAGGACTCGGCATCACGCCTCGCGAACAGAAGAGAACGACCAACCCGTGAACCAGGCTCCCGGTGGCTGCCCAGAGAATCCCACAATGTCAATCCACGTGGAGACTCTCCGAGGCGGCTGCAGGCGCTCCCGTCAGGAACGTGGGCATTTGAAACGCCGAGCCCTCATAAGGTATATAAATATATCCCTATATATTCCGCACGTCCCATCCCGTGTAGTGGCGCCTGGTCTTGGTCTTTTCATTTCCCACGCGCTCTGTCCTTCCTAGAACATCAAGGCCTTCCCTTCTCGAACATGCCCAGCCCGCTTCCTCGAGATAAGGGCTTGTGGCCGTATCACATAAATTGCGATTTTCCCTGCATCAACCCCCATCCCTTTGCGTGGCAAGCGTGAGAAAGCCTGTTCTCGGAGATGGCATCCGGCCAGCCTACCACACGCGAGGCCGGGGGTTGGCGTCGAGCGAACAGACGCCGTTCATCATAATAGATATCACGGCGTATTATAGGCATGGTTCGGGGATCAACCCGGCTCCTTGCCTTTACCACCACCTTCATTATCTGGTTGGCATTTGTTTCATTAGCCAAACACACCTGGACCACGTCACCATGACGAATGGCTCAAACTTGTGTGCTCTCTCGTCGGCAGTTGCATCTTTCGGGCATAGCCTGGCATGGTGGTCCTTGTTGGTGAGTATATGTACACCACCACACACATATGATATGATATTTTGGCTTGCGCATGGAAAGGATGCCTTGTGTTGTTGTTTCAGAGATACTCCGTTGCAATTACCGACAATGATTCCCACATACGGAGTAGAAGGCCCGTAGTAGTATGTACGAGTGAAGGTCCTGGCCACACAAGACAAGCACGTACACATAAGGGTTGTATTATCTTGATGATTTTTTTTTTCTGGTTTATTTGCTTTGCTTATACTCCTGTCATTACACAACATAGGGAACAGGTGAAACCGACACCCAGCGCCCATCCGGGCAACCTAGTCGGAAGTCATTCATATCAATGGTATAATATTTTGTTTTTCCACACAACCCCAACATACAGCCCTCGCGCCCTGCTTAGTTACCAGCAATCTTCTCCTTGGGAAGAGGAGTGAAGCGGAGGTAGGGCTTGACGATGCGGAACTCAGGGAAGAGAGTCTTGGCCTCCTCGTTACTAACGGGGGGAGCGACGATGACGTCGTCACCGGGGACCCAGTTGATGGGGGTGGTGACGCGGTACTTGTCGCCGGTCTGGAGGGAGTCGATGATGCGGAGGACCTCGGCGGCGTTGCGGCCGGTGGAGGCAGGGTAGGAGAGGATGGTGCGGATCTTCTTCTTGGGGTCGATGAAGAAGACGGAGCGGATGGTGAAGGCAATGCCCTTGGAGTCGACGTTGGTGGCGTCCTGGTGGTCGATCCTGAGACGTTGTGCGTCAGCAGCTGAAGGCAAGGGAGGGCAGAGCTTGGCTGGTTAGGGCTTACATGTCGTAGGCGAGGGCAACCTTGCGCTCCTTGTCGCCAATGATGGGGAAGGCGACGTTGCCGCCAGTGACCTCGGCGATATCCTTGATCCAGCCGCCGTGCGACTCGACCGTGTTGGCCGACAGGCCGATGAGCTGGACGCCGCGCTTGGTGAACTCGGGCTCGAGCTTAGCGAAGGCGCCGAGCTCGGTGGTGCAGACGGGCGTGTAGTCCTCGGGGTGGGAGAAGAGGATGGTCCACTTGTCGCCGATGAACTCGTGGAAGTCGATGGGGCCGTTGGTGGTTTCGGCCTTGAAGTTGGGGGCCTCGGAGCCCAGGCGGAGAGGAGCACTCATTTTGGAGGAGAAGGTAAGGTGTGGTAAGTTTTCTGGTGATGTGCTGGCAGTGTGCGATGGATGTATGGAGAGAGAGGGAGGAGGGAGGTTCAAGCTACGTGGAGGATGAGGGGAAACGGCAAGCGGGACTTTATAGCTCGGAAGGCTAATTCAACAGACCTCACTCCTCCTCGTTCTGTCTCCTCACCTTTTCGCCATCCCGTGCCCGCCGCCCCAGATGGTGCCATTTGTCATTGACGGATTACCACCCGGTAGCGAGGCTGAGCCGGGGAGGGAAGCGTGCTGATTTGCTGCCGCTGGGCTGCAGCCGCAATGGCATGCTTCTTGGCTTTATTTCTATTGCCCATTCCTGCGCCCTTATCAACCGTGCATATGCGCTGCATGCGCGGGGAGCATCACGTCATGTCGGGAGCTCGCCTCGCCGCCCGACGAGCCAGTGCTTGATTCTGTATTGCAGATTATATACCTTGGGGTGAATCGCGAGCTCGAGGTGGTAGTACAATATTGTGACACGTTATTTTTCACGACAATGGCATTGAATTGACTCGACGACAAGAGCTTCCACGATGGCAGTGAATCAAGATTCCACACTGCGTTACCCCTCCCCCTCCTTTTTTACCCCTCCAAGACCCTCCAGACGCAGCACCTCGAGCATCCAGCTCGCCCAGGTCCCTCCCACCATTTCTGCATCTGGCCAAGTGTCGTGATTGCGTGCTGCTCGCGCCGCCTCATTGGCCGCCCAGAGTCGATTTTGCAATCCGCCTGCCTTTGACGCAATCTGCCTGGACTCCTCTGTTTCACCGGCTCTCGGTCTCGATGGCGCACGCCATTCCGACCACCTCTGCCCTCGAGAGAATTGCGGCGCCCGTTCGGGGGCTCTGGCCTGGCATTGGGCCGCCTCGTAGCGAGCGCAAGCACCTCCGTCGCCGGCATCCGATGTCCCGCGCGACATTTCCCGGCCGAGCCGCTGGATTCCGTCTCCGGCCCGCCTGAGACATAGTTCTAGACAATTCCACTGTTGGTGAGAACTACAATTGTTACTAATCACACTGAAGAGCTGTCCGCCGAGGCATCATACTGCTTCTATACATTCCTATTGCTTCTGAAGTGACCATATAGTTTTAGTTCCAAGGCAATTCCCCAAGTAGTCATACGATATCATACGAGCGCCTCCTCCCACTTGCGCAAATACATGGTAGCCAGCGCCTCAAAATTACATTCACCCCCTCATGCACTAAGCATGCCGCTCCAAAAACAACAAAATCGTGCATATTCATCGTGCAAAAATATCGACGTGAATTACAAAAAAAAGCGACCACGCCAGGAGTCGAACCTGGAATCTCTAGAGGAAGTATGAGAACCGAAATCTAGCGCCTTAGCCATTAGGCCACGCGGCCGATGAGAGGATATCTCCAAGATATCACTAAGAATGGAGAATACCAAATCTCCACAGCTTATTGGCTTCCCTCCACGATTTGTTTCTATCTTCAATTCACATCAAACACATGAATCTGAAATGATCACAGTGCATACAGTATTTAATAATATTTAATCTCGCTGGATATGCCATGTTACCTACCTAGTAGCTACAGTAAATAATCAAGACGATCTCGTCCCAACGCCTTCCGTGATTACCCTATACACGACCAACTCTATGCTATGTACCGATATCATATCATGCGTTACTCCCAATCCATCCAAGAAGCTGCGGAATTGGCTTTGCTTCCCATTTTTTCGAGGTTCAGCTGTGGCGCTTGGAGTGCAGCCTCGTCGCCGCTCTCGCTCTGAACTCCCGAATGCCAACAATTAGACCCCTTTCGAACGCTGTCCTCGTCTTCGGAGCTCACCCTCCCTTCGACGAGTCAATCCCAGAGCGATCCGCTCACTACACCCACTGGCTTGACGCATGCATCCATGCGGTCCATCGGCTTGAAGAGCTGTGTGTTCCCATGTGGCCCATCAAAAGGTTCGAGGTCACTCTCCTCCGTGCCCTGCTCCACGTCCGCCTCGCTCGAATGGTCGTCCTGTGCACTTGTCTCGATGTCCTCCAGGGGAGAGGTGGCTTGGCCCACGATTGTATCGCGGGAAGATGACCACGTGTTGGGAGAGAGAAAGTCATGCTCCTCTACGGCAGTCGACTGCGACTCGCTATCCAACAGGTTTCCGTGATTTCGTCTTCGTTCCGACGGCGGGGTCAGAGGTTTGGAAAAGTCAAAGTCCCTCTTCTCCGAATGCCCGCCCGTGAGCGATATGGCTGTCGACGGGCGCTGCGGAATGTGCAGATGGCTCTTGCTCGCCCGCTTCAGCCGCGGCTTGCGCCCGGAATTAACAGAGCCTGCCCGTTCGCATCGAGTAATAAGCTCGCGTCGCTCCTCGTCGGCCGTTTCGTCATCCGTCAGGTCGTCCCCAATCAGCATACGGGGGTCCGGCGGCAAAAGGCTACCTCCGGATCGAGTGCGGTTCCGACGCGTTACCCTTGGTTCCGAGTCCTCGGGGACGCTCTGGTGTAGTTTGAGAGTTGATATAGACGACTGGAGGCGTAGCCGCGCACTACTAAAGCTTGATGTACCCAGCTTTCTCAGATCCCGCTGGCTCTCCGAGAAGACGACTCTCGTCCTCAGCGAATGCACGGCCCGATCCAGTGCCAGCTCGATTGCGCATTGATCGCGAATTCTACTCAACTTTGGCCACGTGGCTCGTTCTCCGAGCAGGCAGCTGCGAATCATAAAATCCGGTGTCGGGTTCTGAAGCACTTTGGGAAGATCTTGAACGCTTATCTGCGGCAGGATGGTAATGTCGCCCGAGTACTTTTGGCTGAGGATGCTGCGAAACTTTGTGGCGAGATTTGGCATAAATCCCATTTCGGCCATGAAATGAAGCCTGTGCAGGGCTTCCTCCTTGGCCATAGAGGTGAGTGCATACGTCCAATCCAGCTCGTCGCCGTGGCTGGCCTTTTCCCTTTCCGCCTGATCCGGGGAAAGATGATCGTTCTTATCGAGAAACGGTACGACGTGCGGGTTGACCTGAGATACGATAAAGTGATTGACGTTGAACATTTCAGATAGACGAGTCATGGGGAGGTCGTTGTCGACCGAGCCATCGATGAAGTGGTGCGGAGTTGGGTTCCAGGGTTTGTGCTCCCCGGTAACAGGGTCCTTGACCAGGAGGGGAGAGGCGTTGAATATGAGCGGCACGGAACACGAGGCGGCTACTGCAGACCAAATCATGACGTTGGGCGCCGTGACATAGTTGAGGAGGGTGGGAAGCTCGTAGATGGATTCTGTCGAGACGCAAATGTTGAGGACGCGGCGGGTTCGGTTATATGCTTCCTGGAATGTTATGTCTTCTGTGAGCTCGCGCATCACACGGGTGAGATGCTTGATGTCGGACCAGCTTCCCTCTGTGAGGAGGCGGCGCAGGTGGTCCAACACGCCGTCTTTGTTATCCTGAGACTCAAAGACGGCCAAGTCCCCATAAGGAAACTCGCGCAACATGCCCGGCACCTCATCGTCTGCCTTGCAGCATAGCACTGCACTCACGATGCTACCTGCGCTGGCGCCAGAGATGATGCGTGGAAGAAGATTGGCCTCAAACAGAGCCTTGGCTACACCGATGTGCGTCATGCCGAAGGTGCCGCCGCCAGAGAGGAGCAAAGCGCTGCGGCCGAAACTTTGCCGGGAATAAAGCATGCCCTCCAGGAGGTCCCTGTGATCGATGCCGTGGGCGAGACTGCTCTGGCTGACTACCGCATTGATGGTCTCTATGGTGGACTCGACGTAGCGCTCTATGAGCTTCTTAGTGCCGACGTAGGAATGACGGTACAGGTCGACATTTCCCATGCCAGCGAGATCGCGAGACAGGGCCGTGCGTATCAGATGCATCATAGATCGGATATCACAACTCGCGCGGGCCTCGTCCAACTGGCGGAGTCTCTGCTCGAGGAGAGCAGCGTTATAGTCGCCGGTCATGGCGTCTTGTTTCCATTCGTCGTTGCCTTCGAGAGCATCCAGTTCACGAGCAGCGTCCTCCCATTGCTTCAAAGTCAATGCCTACGGCCGTTAGTACAATGCTAGAATGGATTGATACGTGGTTGCTCACGTCTTTCATCCGTAGACACAGCGATTGCCTCCTGTTCTCGTGCTGCTGGAATAGCTCCCGCTGCTGGCGAGTCATGCCATCTTTGCACCAGAGCCAGAGATCGTTGGCCTCCCGGATTGTTCTGGATATGGTGCCTGTGATGGCTCGTTCGGGCGTGGGCGGCGCAGGTGTTTTGCCGAGACCGGGTTTTGCTTGGAGACGAGATGAGATGTTGGCGGCTTTGAGCCTGCTAGGCGGCCCTGGATGGGCCTGCACAAGTAGGTCGGGCATGCCGGTAAGGTCCAAGGGGTGGTTTTGGTTGATCGAAGCAGTCTACGGCTTCGGGTCTGCGAGGCCAACCTACTGCATCTCCTCCACGGTGTCGGGTCCTAAAGGTGTCTTCTGAGAGTCGTCGGATCGTAGGGTGAGGGCGTCGTCGAAGGAGAGGTCGTCGAGCGCGGCAAGACGGTTGAGGGAGCGAGGGAGCCGGGCAATCGCAGGCAGAGCAAGGTTCGACGAGGGATGAAGTAGGATGTCTCGGGCCCGGCGGTTCCAGAAGAAAGCCCAGAGGCAGGTAGGTATTAAATGATGAAGCTAATGTACCTTGCGGTAGCGCGAGGTCTAGGACAGTGGAACCAGCGGTGAAGATCCGACTGATAACGAAGTGGGCATAGAGAGTCGAAGGGAGCGACGATGCAAGAGACTGAGACTGAGACTGAGGCTGGAAGCGTGGAAGCGCTGGATGCGCTGGCAATAAGGGGAAAGGCAAGAGGCCAACAAGCAAAGACGTGACGAGACGAGACAGGACAATACCAAAGAAAGGAGGGCAGACGGATGAGGCAGGCTTGAATAGGTCGTGGTGGCGCAGGATTAGGGGATGGTTGAAGGAGAAATGGCAGATGATGAGTGGATGCTGGGGATGACGACGGGCTGCATCAAGGACAATCAAGAACAGTGGGCGCAGAAATACCACTAAGGGGTGCTGATGCCATGTCGTGGGTACGAGCCCCCACAGCGCTGCAGCCCCGCTACGATGGCCTGTAGACTCTTGGGTTGCAGGGGGTTACAGTGGGAGGCAGGTATTGCGTACCTGGAGCCCAGATTAAGCAAGGTACCGCCCTATCGCAGCCAGCGTGGGGAAAGCCTGGTCTAGGAGGATGGGGAAATTTGGCCCACGTTACCGATTCTTGCGGGGCAGCCATTTTTCTTGCACGAAATTGAAATTGACCTCTGGAAGCGCACCGGAAACGGGCCAAGGCGAAAGTGGCCCTGCATTACTCGACAACGTGGCTTGGCTGGCTTCTGAAAATATCTCGATGGCTTGCTTACTCTGAGTAAGAGAGAGAGGGGGAGGGAGGGAGAGAGGGAGGGAGAGTAAGGGGTAAGCAAGACATGGTTGACAAGAGAGAAGAAATGGCGAGATTCCCAACCAGCCCTCGCCTCGTGCACTCGACTCGAAACTAACCGCGTCATGCGAAACAGCTTTAGCCTAGAACACGGAAGGTCTCGTCGTGTCTCGTGTCCTCCGAAGCGACAACAGCGCCCAAACGTGGGACACCCGGTCAAGACGACGTCCCGTGGCATGCATGTCCCCCCCCCATGGCCTGCCGCTGCGCCGAACAAATCAAGACCACCCTCACCAGGCGTCTCGCGCTGCGGGGGGCTGGCGGGCGTGTCCATGTGAGGACCGTCCCCAACTGTCAGCTGCCCAACATGTCTCGGACGGCTGGCAATCGATCCGTGTCATCCCCCTCTCCTCCCTCACCTTGACGCAACGCAAGCGCCCGAGGCTAGCAGACCGGACGCTTTGCTCCCCTTAAGCAGGAGGCGATAATCGAAATGGAACGGGGCCAAGAAGAAAAACAAACAAACAGAAAGATGGAAGGCAAAGAAAACACAGCCAAGGCCCGACGCTCCCGTCTTTGCAGATCCCCGTTCCTGGGCTGCTGACTCGCAAGCTCAGCCGTAGAGGACAAACCTCTCCAGAGATGCAGTGGTTCGATTCAACCTCTTGCGCACATTCACTCATCGTTAATCCCTCTATCCCCGGACCAGTCGAGCCACCTGATTCCGCTCATCTTCACATGTCTGAAAATCGCCTGTCCATCATCAACAAATGCATCTACACTTGTCCACATGTCCCACACCCTCCCAGGATCCCCAGACCACCTACGCTTTCTTCCCCCCCTCCTCCGCTCTCGGCCATGGTCACCCCCTGCCCATTCCCCTCTCTTTGCGGGGAGGGAAAACGCGGGGCAGAGAAGGTCCATGCTGGCAAGACTTCTCAATGTTCCAGGCCGTTCGTTTGCTGTGGAGGTAGCGATGCACGCGCGGTTGTGGTCCGCTCGCATATGGTAAGTCCACGCGAGTCAAGCATGGCATTTAGGCGCAACTACCACCAAGCGGTGAGGCCTGTTTTCTGCCCTCTGAGCGCTGTGCATTACGCCATGGATCGGGATTCCTCTCTCGTCCGATCGATCGCCTTACCCTACACCAACCACAGTGCAAAGGCCACACTTCCGAAGGAAATGAGATGTTCAAACAAAGATATGATCCACGCGTTGCCGACTCAGGAGATGCTACAAGTCGGATCACTGTGTCAAGCACATTCCAATAGGCAGATCCCAGCCCCAACATGCGCACGCACTGAAGAAGAACATATGTAAACAGTGTTCGTTATATTTCATCTTTCTGCTTTTAGGTAGGCCCAATCTCGTATACATATATCATAATAGCTTTTGGTTATCATCCCATCACCCTTGCATGGTCAGTCCCCTACTGTCGTCCGTGGCCCATCCTGACATCAACCACTTCCCAGTCGCTGAAGTTTGCGTTCAGCATATCATCCTCGCTCTCTGCCCTGCCCTTGCCAAACTTCTTCAGATCCCACTTATCCATCCCCTCCATGCCCTTCATCTCCTGTGCGAACTTGCTAAACACGTCGGAGCTGAGCCGCTGGTACTCGCTGTAGTCCTTGGGCCAGCCGCCCAGGCGCTCCAGCGCGAGCTTCATATACCACATGTGCTGGCGGACGTGTTCGCCGTCCGACGCGCCGTTCTTGTAGTCGTCGGACATGGCATGCTCCCAGTCCGACCCGTCGCTGCTGTGCGCCGTGTCTAGGCTGTCCTCCATCTCCGCGTACGCCGGGTCCGTCAGCACGCGCACAATGTTCTCGTGCACGGCCACGCTCTTCTTGAGGAGCCGCGTTGCCATGTCCTGGCCCGTCTTCGACTCCTGGAAGCGCTGCGCCACGCTCGTGTACAGCTGCGTGAGCAGGATGGACATCTCGAGCGTGTTGGGGTGGCGCGTTCCGTGGACTCGGCGGCAGTTGTAGACAATGTCCTCGGCCAGGCGAATAGCCGCCATCGAGTCCTCCACCTTGTACTGCGCCAGGATGAAGCGTCGGCCCAGCGCCAAGGTAGTCGATGGGTGCCAGCTCAGCTTGGTCTCGCGACTGGTCCAGAGAATCTTGAGAAGCCACGACAGCGTCTTGTAGTTTTTCTGCGACCCAAGCAGCGCAATAAGACTGTTGAGGTGTGACAGGCTAAACTCCTGGAGACTGACATTCAGCTCCTCCAGCACGTGCAAGACATTGGGGATAATAGCCCCAGAAGTGTCGAGCATCTCCTTGCGGCACGCGCCTCCTGGCTGCGGCGACAGGTGACGTCCAGAGATGTTCATGCCCATGATCAGCACAAGCTTGGCGATAGTAGGCGTGCGGTAGCTGCTGCTATTGGACATGTAGATGAAGCTGGCCATGGCCAGGTCGCACGCAGCATGGTGCTTCTTATCCTGCAGCAGCTGGAGAATATGCGCGTTGGCGCTGATACCAACCGATCGCACAATGTCCTGGGACTTGAAGTTGCTGAAGTGGTCCATCAGAGTATGCAGAAGCATGTCAATCTGCTCCGTCTTGGTGAACTTCAGGCGTCGACCCTCCGTCTTCATGAAGTAGTTGTGGTACTCCTCAAAGACGTGCTTGGCTGCCGTCTCACGGTGCGTCGAGACGAGCGACTTGTAGATGCGGGCAACCGACAGGGTGACCTCTTGGAAGCTCGTCTTGGACTGGATCGCCTCTCTAAACTGCCGGAAGTAGACGTACTGCATCGTCAGCTCCGCAAGGATCTCGTCCACCGTCACAGACGTGGCCGAGTTGCGGCGGAGGCTGTACTCAAGCTGAGCGAGGAAGACCAGGCTCTCGCGGCCTCGCGAGGAGACGTCGAAGCCAGACTGCCTCACGTTGGTCGTGTCCTTCATGACAATCTGACGGTACATTTCCTCCGTCATCTGTGTAGCGAGATGGACCTGGTTGGTTGCAATGTAGTTGGACGCAATCGTCGACGCCGCCTGGATGAGGCGCATAGACGACTTCTCCGTCGAGAGCACCTGGATCGACGTCTCCCGGAGCTCGCGCTGGACCATCTCCGTCTCATTCTGCTTGCTGCGGAACCTGACCAGCTCCGTCAGCTTGGACAGCGACTCCTCGTGCGCCCAGCCGTAGCTCTTGCGCACCGTGTTGGTGCGGTTCGTGAGAACCTTGAGCGCCCGCTCCGTCTGTGCCGAGGACATTGTCTCCGACTTGTTGGACGAGGCAGCGTAGGCCTCCTCCTCATACATGGCATCGAGGATGGAGGTGATTTCGCGGCGGTCCACCAGCTCCGAGTTGACATGCAGGAGCTCCTCGTAAAGCACCATGGCCTCGTGCTCATAGCGCTTGGACTCCTGGCAGACCCTGGCGAGATGGAGCGTTGAGCGCACCGTGATGCTGGATGAGGCGCCAAAGACCGTCTTGCACTGGTGATACCACTCGGTCGAGATCTTGTGCAAGGTGGTAAAGTCGGCCCGGACGGTTCGGAGACAGGTTTCGTAGCGGTCAAAAGTCTCTCGGATGAACGTCTCGTTCTGCAGCTTCTGGTTCATCTTGGGCTGCTTGAGGAACGTGACAAAGAGCATGCGGTAGTACTGCAGAGCCTCTGAGAAGTGACCCTTGTTCCAGAGCTCCGTCGCGACAGTGATGCAAGGCTCAAAGGTCTCGGGCTTGCACGTCTCAGAGTTCTTGTTGAGGGCCTTGATGATTCTCTGGTAGTACTCGACAAAGACCGGGCGAGGTCGCGCCAGCTCCGCCAGCTCCCACAGCATCTTGATGACGGTCTGGTGCTCGGGGCTGTAGAACTCAGTGTAGTCATCCAGCATCTCCTGACGGACCGTGATGATGGTGTCAGTCTGCAGGGTGCGGTCCAAGAAGGAGATGAGCTCCGAGGTCACACGCTCGCGGAGGCTATCGTTGACGGGCCTGCACGTCCTGATGCAGTGGTACAGACGCATGCGAAGGTCTTCCTCCTTGGTGATGCGGCGGCGCGCGCGGTAGCACTCGGCGAGACGCTCAGCGAGTTCCACGCAGCTGTCGACGTGCTTGGATGGAGGCGTGACGTCTGCGGCAGTAGATGCGAACAGGGAGGGCCAGATGCCCTGCAAAACTCTCTTGAGAGAACGGGTTGCTTCTTGCCAGCGGTGCTGGGACATGTACAACTTCACCATGCTAAAGGCGGCAGTGAATGAAGTCTCTTCCATGGTCTCAATGGAGCTGGACGCCTCGAGGACCATCTCACGCAGCGTAGACTCGGAGACTACAGTCTCGGAAGACTCGACCGACTGCATGATCTGGCGCGAGTTGGTATGAATGGCCTCCTGAATCTCCTTGTACGAGCTGGTCTGAGTACGGCTGGTATTCTGGTAGCACGACTTGCAGTGCTTGAGGATGGATAGGGCACCAGTGTACATGCCGATGCTTGTCATGATCTTGGCCATCTCGGTGAAATGCGTCATGGACGTCTCGCTAAACGTTACGTTGCTCTGCCTGTACTCCTCCCAGAAGCTGCACAGCACCGAGGAGCAGTCGTCGTAGCGCTTCTGTGACTGAAGGAACTTGGAGTAGCCAATGATGACCTGCATCTTCTTCTTCTCCAGGACCTCGGAGTGATTGCGGCGGTACTCGCGGCTGATGCGCTGCCATGCCTCGATATACGAGTGCTCAGCGAGCTCCATCCGCCCCTCAGAGACGTAGCGCTCGGCCTGCTTGAACAAGTACTCGAAGCTGTGTTGGGTCTCTGCTGTTTCGAGCTTCTCATCGTGCTCCTCGACGTCCAAGAAGAGTCGCATGCTGGTCTGCGTCTTTTCATGTCCTCGCCTGAGATGCACATGGAGGCCGCTCTCAGCCTCGATGCTACCCTGAACGCTCGTCATCTTCTCAATGGTCACGAGGAGCTCCTTGGCTTTGTGCTCCTCGTGGATCATGTGGTAATGCTCCACAAGCTGATGCATCGTGGTGATGACAATCTCTGAACGCTGGCCATATTGGACCTTGTAGCATTCGATAAGAACCAGGAAGAGGTCCTCACGTTTCTTCATGATGTCGGTTTTCTCCTTGGTCGTCATGGAGAATGTCAACTCCAAGAAGCCGCTCGCCATCTGCAGAGTCACAGTGCTACGCGAGCCGAGAATGCTGTTGGCCGTGTTTGTGGCCTCATAGAACATGGGGATACACTCTTGTACCAGGCCAACCTGGCGACACAGCAACACCAGCGTAATGATGGACTGGAGAGTGATTGGGTCGTTGCTGGTCAATAGGTGACGACAGATGTTGGTAGTAGTAGCCAAGTAGATGAGATGCGTAGGCGTTGCCTTGTGCACCCAGAGAGCATTCTGAAGGAGAAGGACAGTATTCGACGTCGGGAAAACGTGAGAGATTGTCTTTGCAACGGCCGCCTCACCGTCCTTGGTGAACACAGTGGTTCGCCTGAGGTGATACGGCCAGTAGCGAACAGCAAAGTCGAGCATCGGGAACTTGTTCAGTAGTTGCTGTGTCTCATACGCATCCAGAGGGTTGAGCGAGATGTCATGCTCCTGGGTGACATTATGCTTGATGTAAAACAGCAGCCTTGTGGCGAGCTCGGCATGGGGATCTTTGACATGGCTCACGAGCTTGCCCTTGTGCTGCATCTCGAGAATGGCCTCGCGGACGAGTCCGTGGCGAAGGCACACCTGACCGTCCTGCAGGAACACAAGGGAGTTGACAGGCCTCAGCACCGACAGCGTATCGATCTGTCGATCGTTGATGGTCTTCTTATCCACATGAATCGACGTCAGTGTTAAGAGCGTCTTGAGCGAAAGAGGACGCTCAGCTGTGGCCAGCCAGAGGAGCATCATCTTGGCATCCTCGGAGACGGAGTTGGCCTGGATTGTCCTCGTGACAAAGTCAAGGATGCTGGTATGAGAGCTCAATGAATCAAGCTCCTTGCTAAGCTTGTCGGATGTCTCCTCGTCTCGAAGTCGCTTGGCAGCAAGCTTGGCGAACAAGAAGGACCCGTGCGAAGCCTCGACGATGCGCGAGACGATGCTCTCGCGCTCCATCTCGTGCATAGAGCGGAAGACCTTGCTGCCGTGCTCGAACAGACCACGAACGACGGCCATGATGTCGTCAAAGATCAGGTCATCGGTGATCTGGATGTTCGTCACACCACTAGTGACGGACGGCTTCTGGGTACCCAGGGCAATGAGCTTGACGTTTGATCCCTGAGAGGTTGCAGAGTGAAGCCTTTGCACAAGGTCGCTCTCAGAGGACACTGCCTCGTCGAGGCCGTCAACAACAATAATGAGCTCCTTGGCGCCCACAAGGGCTGCTTGTAGAGAGCGCTCAAGCGCGACCCAGACGACCTTTTCATACTCGGAGTCATTGGTCGTCCTTGCGCAGCGCTCCATGGCCTCGGAGAGGATCTGGAGCAGCTGAACGTTGCCAATGCGCTGCTGGAACAGCTGGCAAAGAATGGCCTTCAAGATGTCAGAGGTGGCGCCCTGAGCAGGTGCACGGTTATCTGCGTCGGTTAGCATGTAGTTCTAGCGGAAGTAGGAGATGCTAGGACTGACTGATTGGCACGTAGATCGCCTTGTAGGTGTTGCCACCGATTGGGTGCTGCAGGTAATCTACAATGACGGATGCCAGCACAGACTTTCCAGAGCCTCGCTTGCCGTAGATGCTCATAGTGTCGTTTGAGCCCTTGAGGAAGCGCGTCAGGTACGGCGCCATCCAGAGGCAGGTCAGCTCTTCCCGATCATGGGCAAGATGCGAGACGGTGCCCATGCTGGCAGAAACCGCGTCCTCGGGAGTAAGCCAAGTCCTGATGGCCTTGACCGTAGACACTTGAACCAGTCAGAACACTGACGCAGGGTGAATGGAGGAGTGTTTCATTACCTGGAACGGCATCCATGCCATCCTTGAGCAACTGGTGTCGCCACATGGACTCGGCCGTCTTGTCGCAGCGCTCGACAAAGCTCTTGATCTCACCGGGGAAGCTGTTGTAGATGTCGACCGTCACAGATGACTTGGTCAAACCACGCGTAGCTTTGTGGAAACGGATAGAAACACTGGCGACGAGCGTAACAAGGTCAGACAGAGCCATGACCAGCTGCTCTCTGATGTCCTGCGAAACACTAAACAGTTCAATTCGATCAAGCAGGTTGGCAAGCGACATGGACATGTTGTAGAAGAAGCCAAATGACACCATGAGCGCCTCGGCATTTTCCCTTCCAAGCTGTAGAGTGTTAGTATGGTCCTGATAGGACTATGAGAGAGTGGTACATACATTGAGAAGAATAGAGCAGTAACCGTAAGTGAGCTGTGTCGCCAGGTATGAATCACCGGCGAAATCCTCAATCGCCAGGTCGAATGAATGGAGCCTCTCAATAAAGAGCTGGGCCCAGGCTAGAACCTTGTCGTAGCTGCTTCCCTCGGGAGGCACATGGCTCATTCGCTGGGATCGGATCCAGTCCAGGATGCCCTCGTGGGTGACGTTCATGAGCTTGGCGGACGTCGCGGAGCCCAGCTCCTCCGAGCTACGTCGCTTGAGCGAGAAGACGACCTCGGAGATGTTGGAGGTATCGACGGAGCTGAAACGACGCGACATGCGGCGCGAATGCCGCTGCATGGTGCTGCTGCTCATGGTCTCCTCATCGTGGGAGGCGAAGGTTCGTCGGGAGTGGGTGGGAGGGCTCGTGGGGAATTGATGAGGAGCAGGGGTCATGGAAAGCATGGAGGGAGCCATTTTGGAGGTTTCGGAGTAGAGGATATTATGTTAGTGTTGGGAAGTGTATAGATGTTGTGATGGGTGCTTGATATGTTTGGAGCATGTAGCTTCTCATGACAAGTATTAATTCGAATACTGATATGCCGACCCGAGGTGAGATTGTCGACGAAAGATATTGTTACAAGGAGAGAGATGTCTGTCAAAGCCGAGATGTTATTGTACTTTGACTGGGGATTATGAACCCGAGATGGAAGAGGATTCGTATAGTTAATATATTTGGTGATCCCGATGCCAGATGTATGTATGAACTTGGGACGAGTATTGTCCGACTCGAGATGGATGCTACTGCCCTTTTATTATCCAGGCTACGACACCTCAAGGGACATCACCACATTCGTACCTCGCTCCCTGCAGAAATAGACTTTGGGATCTACAGCGGGAAGACTGCCGTTGACGGCATAGAACCGCCCGAGTACTGTCATGATGCTGTTCTCCACAGACATGCGGATGGCGGGCCGGGCAGCTACACCCGAAGTCACGCTAGGAATGCATGTCAGATCTGAAGCAAACCTTGATCTAGCGCTGAACCCTCGGCTTGCCTCCGCCTCCAAGCTACGCTGGCTTGGCGGGAGCCGAACAACTCCTGAAGCCACCTTTGGCCAAAGGGAGATGGCCATGTGCCCTGCAGGATCTATGATTTCATCCGCGGGGTTCAATGGAATTGCTAGCTTGCCCTCATGTTAGTGCCTCTGAGCTTTACGTGCCGGATCTATTCAGCTTTGCGGTCTAGTGTTGCTAGCAGTGATAATAAAGCCGGGAGGCTGTTGGCGTAGGCGGCCGGCATATTCAGGTTTCGAAGAGTTATCAGTATAACATGACCTGAGAGTTAGCTACCTGAAGAGGTGTCCTTGACTAATATGACGCTTCTTCGCAACCGAGAGCAATTCAGGTTTATGGTCATGACGAAGCTTGTTCCATTCCTAACCCGCCATTTCACCAGTTAGAATATTACCGAAAACGGCCACCTGCACCACCTGCACCACCTACACCATTATAGTAAGCTTTCCGACAGCTATACTTCAGGCTAACTTCTAAGTCGAGCGGTCAGGTGCGCCGTGGCGAATGCTACTACTCGAGTGAGTGGATTCTAATTGAGTTTTTGAATCATTCATAGGACCATATCGGCAACTGCTAACTTCCGCGCCCTTGGACGGATCGACAAGTAGCGGACTGCACTGGCCCTGCTGCAATATGCAGGGCTGAGGCCACCGACGCACTTCGTGGAGGGAGAGAGAAAAGGAGAATCTCTAGTAAGGCTAAAACTCCGCTCGTGGCTGCGTGGCCTCGTCTAGGAGCTATGGTGGTGGCGGGGCCAGTAGGGTTGAATAATAATGCTGTCTTGGTTATATCTGCTGCAGAGCTATACAGAGACTAACAAAGCCAAGAGAGCATCCGCCGCTGGTCTTTCGGCCAATCTGTGCTTGCCACGGTACGGGATGAGGGGAACGGATGACTAGAAGAGAAGGAGTCTGAGGCATCAGCCTGACTATAGCTATCAGCACTATATTTGGCCCCGGCTTCCTAGAACGCGCGGATGATGATGCTGCAGTGGTGCCTACTCGGCGAAACTTTGCTGTCACAAAAGCTTACTATCTCGTTCCCGGTAAACAGTCAATGCGGAAGTGACCCGTTTGATCCGACGTGTTGGACTAGACTGTAATGTGTGGGCAGACATCTGGTCTTTTCTTCGGGAACCGACATTGATCTTGAGAGGGGTAGAGAAAGAGGAAGAAGAAGGAGAAGAAGAAGAAGAGGAAGAGGTATTGTCGACGTTGGCGACTAAAGAGGGCATCTGAATAGCCTTGTACCGTGAGTGTTTGCCCCAAACACGGCGAGCATATTGACTCGGCCTTAGGAATTTGCCGTCTAGATTTAGCATTCGGGGCCTCCCGTGGTGATTTCATCCTTCTTTTACTCGTCGAAAACAGTTCTGACAAGAGTGACTCGATATTGAACGCGAAAAGCAATGAGGTCATGTAAACGAGAATATTTTGCAAACCCCCGTTTTCTCCAGCTCTCATAGACCTTCTTGCTCATCGCACTCCTCGTGAATAGGAATGTGATAAACTTGCCTAACTCAAGATTGAGCCGTGCCCAGGAGCGCTAGAATGCTCTGACGTTGTGAGGTTCATCATCAGCCAGAGAACATTCCTGTGCAAGCATGAAGCTTGGTTCTGCAGATGGTCTCCTTGCCACCTCCTGTACAAACGCCGAGGCGCACAAAATAAATTAATTAAAGACGTTAGTGGTGGATTGCGTCATCGGACTTCTCTGGTACAAACATTGATGAGTTTCTTTTACGTTGATTGATGTAGAATCTTGACTCCTCTTGGCATTCACCAACTCACCGGAGAAACTCGTGTCACCACACCAAATAATACGACACGCAGTAGACATCAAAAGGGATACAAGTTAGTCGAGTACGTCGGTATGCAGGCGGCGTGTCGAGGGAGAGCTCATGCCCACTCACCTACCCCTTGCGTCCATCACGAGGGCGGAATCGCGGAGCCCTGATGGAAAATCCACCACCAACGATCACATATTGCGTCTGTTCTCTTCCCTAAATAGAGGCGTCTACTTGAGCTAGCGTCGGCAAAATTAGAACCGACGGGATCTATCAAGTCAATCACCGTTAACATAATCCATGACTGCCACACGCTCTAGAATATTGCCGTCTTGGCTATGCAGCGCGTGATATTTTTTAGTTAAGCTTATAGAGCGTCCGGTTCTAGATGTAGTAAAGAGGGATATTATTGCCCTTTTGTCTAGAGGTCGAGGGGCTCGCTTTTATGTTGCGAGTCAATTGATGTGCAAGACTGCGACGAGAGGCGTTGGGCGGACCACAAACGGACGGTACTGATTGCGATAACAACATGTTTATTGGCCGTTCATGTTACCATACTCTATTTATCAGGGTACAAAAAGGTAACTAAAGGCACTGAGCACGGCTGTCAAAGCATGGTATTTTGACCACCCACGTGGACTGCGCCGGGTGGGATTCTATTCGATGCATGGAACATGTCTCTAATCATTAGTGAGCTATATTCTTGTCATAGCTATCATTGCCTAAACTTTGACAGACAAGCCTCCCCAGAACATCATGGCGGCGGTCTTTATCCCATCTTGGCAGGCAGGGGATGACAGACTATCCACCCCAACGCTGCATGATGATGATTCATGATATTAGTAGGTGGGTTGCGCCCAAGGACCGGATTAGCTTACTGAAGTACTGTTTTTGATCGAAAGGTGTAAAGAAAATTGTCCTTACATTGCCGCCAGCGTGACAGTAACATGTGAACAATAACAACCTGGTCTCAAACCTGACCATATCACTCAGGCTAAAGCCGGCGTTACGTCTACCAGAGAATGATGATCTCTTAATGCAACCCTAACGATAGCATACTACACCGATCAAAGAGACCGATACTTCGCCCTGCTATGCCGAGCTCAGTCACATATGATATAGTCCCTCATTCTTAACACAATTGACAGAATTGTCTCTGCAACCAATGACATCGGCAACATTGTAGCACACTAAAACGTTCCGTTCCCAATTAGTTTCCCCTCCAAACAAGAGCCTTGGCAAAGAGGCACCCTGCAGAAACAAGCCAACGAGGCATTATTAGAGGCAGCATGTCACACAACAACCTTGATGACCCCTCGTATAATGAAGCCAGTAACCACTGGGATGTTATCAACAGGCCCCGATAGGAAGCAGATACTGCCCACAAACCCCTAAATGAGCTCTTGCGTCTATTTCTAGACACTCAGAGAATGGTCATGTCGCTGCAAACGGACAGGGTGGTTCCATTTCGGATCGAGGCTCTCCGTAAAAGACGTGGTAATTTAATTTACAACAACCTTGTTTCGGGGAATTGTTGGTCTACCAGTCTAGTCTTTCTCCCTAATTGTTCCCGACGGGTCTTTTCTCCTTTGATCTGGAAGGTAGCATTCGGTCAGGGCAAGGCAAACCCATGAATGAGAGATCGTGGTCGGGACCTGAACTATCGACGATCACTTTTGCCAAGATTGACTCTACCACCCCCTCATTAAATGGCTCTGAATCAGGTGAAATGCCTCGGAAATCAATGCCAAGCATTTAGAAGACATAGTTGAGCGGTGTCCTGAAACTTATTTAAAAGACAGAGATGTCTGGCTCATATGATGCTGATCTTTCCTTGAGTTCCTCAACCCACCCACAATCTCCGGGCTACCTTCCAGATCATATCTGAGGTCCACTCGCCACGATGCTTCTTGACTTTGGAAAACTGGCTCTATGGTGCCTCGCCGGCGCCCAGGTCGCCCAGGCTCACTACCGCTTCAGTAAGCTTGTGGTCAATGGCCGACTCACCAACGACTGGGAGTACATCCGAGAGCAGAGCAATGGCATCATGCCCACCAAGCAGTTCCTGCAGCCAAGTGATGACTTCCGCTGCAACTCTGGCTCTTTTAACAATGCCGGCCGAACTAAGGTGTACGATGTGAAGCCTGGTGATGAGATTGGCTTCCAGCTCTGGTACTATGCTACCATGCAGCACCCTGGACCGTGCGTATAGCCTCCCTGTGCTGGATACAAGTCTGGTTATTGAAATCTCTGCTGACCGTGAGCAGTTTGACTATCCACATGTCCAAGGCCCCTGGTGATGTTCGCCAGTACCGCGGTGATGGAGACTGGTTCAAGGTCCATCAGATGATCATCTGTCGCCCCCCATGTAAGTCAGCCAGCGACCTGCAAGATAATTCTCAACTAATATCATTTTGTAGCCAATGGCTATCTGCAGGATACCGACTGGTGCACCTGGGACCAGTCTACCGTCTCCTTCCGCCTGCCTAACGACACCCCGCCGGGAGAATACCTCGTCCGCGTCGAGCACATCGCGATCCACGGTGCCCAGAGCGGTGACACTGAGTTCTACTTTGAGTGCGCCCAGATCCGCGTCAGCGGCAACGGAAACGGAAATCCCGGCCCTATGGTCAAGATCCCCGGTCTCTACGACTCCAATGATCCCGCCCTGCGCTTCTTCATCTATGGTGCCAGGTCCTACCCTTACACCAACATTGGAAAACACACTGTCTGGACTGGAGGTGGCAGCGGAGGTGGAGGTGGAGGTGGAGGTGGGGGAGGAGGAGGCGGCGGCGGCGGCGGCGGCGGTTCTACCTCTCCTCTCTGGGGGCAGTGCGGTGGCCGTGATTGGACTGGACCAACTCGTTGCGCTGAGGGAACCTGCAAGGTTAGCAACGAGTACTACTCACAGTGTGTCCCGTAAATCGTGGCTTGCAGTTTGTCAAGGACCTGGTTGGGGACAGATCAGAGATGTTGCCGTCAGTCATATTCAATGTCGAAACAAGAGGGCCGCATGATCTGGTAGTTCAGATGATGATAATCTGGTTCTTGAAGTTCTTCTACAAACCCCGTTTGATGGATTCTATAATGAGAATTATTGAGAGCGTAAGTAAGACAGCAGCATGGTACCCTAAAAGCGTGGCATGGATTTGGAAACAGGTCTACCCTGAGATCAGTAGCAGAAGTGGGACGAGACGAGATAGTTGTGTTTGGGTCCTTTGTTGTTTCACTTCAAGCTCGCGTAAAGTTAATGCGCTTTCATATCTGCGACCTGTGGAGTGGTTGCGGCATTAAGCCAATCTGGACATGCAGAGGTAACGCGAGAATTTCCGATTCTGTACTCCGTACGGAGTACCAGGATGTCAGTGACTTCGAGGAGGGCTACTTCCACCAACATAGGCAGGACCAAATCAATGGTAATTGACAGGGAACCCTGTGTATATTGGCCCAATTGGTCGGGAGCTGCCGTGGGCGTTGGGCACAATGATTATGCATTAGCACCCGCTCTAATCTAAGTACTGTAACAATTGTTCTATTCTTCGTCACCAAATACCACTGCATTCTCAAAGGCCCAGTCTCGGATGGCATCAAAGTTTCGGCACGTGTGCAGAGTGCTGAAGTCAGGCCAATGGCCGTCGTATCCCTCGTAATATTTGAATGCGTACACGCCAATGTCACTTTGACACATGAGGCTGATGCGCAATATCTCGAGACAATGATCTGTGACTGGGTTAGCCATGTAGTTCTCTGATGTTCCTTGCAGTGGTATGGTAGGAGGCTTACCAAGATGTCCTCGAAGATCTTCGGGCTCTACCTCGATATCTCCACCTTGATGGGAGTAATACTCTCGGTAACTGTCTTGACGAAGAAGATTCAGGCAATGCAGCTGGTGAAAAACTTGTATGCCGACCCTGTAACCCTCTTCACCAGTTCTGGGATCCTTGATGCGCAGGGAGTTGGGATCGAGGCCAAGCCGATGCAGCGCTTTGGGAGTGATCATTTGATCGCCCACATCGTACGTGATATGGTCCCAGGCTTTGTCAACCTCGGGGCCATAGCCAACGTATTCCGTCTTCTTCAACTCGGGCGTGACATTGTATCGCACGGTGGTGTATTCAACGATCTCTTCAGCGGGAGCTATATGAGGTCAGTGAGATGATTCATAAATACAGACTGCGACATACAGTAAGGCGAATAAAGCCGCGTAAAGTATAGATCAGACGGATGGCCATATCTTAGCCAATATGAAGCGGCAAAGAGAATCAGAGATGTGACGAACAGCAAAACAGGCACAACCAAACCCAGGATTCTCCACAGCCTGCTTTCCGGGTCAAGGCGAACTGTCTTTATGGGGGATTGACGAAGGCCCTTCCAGAGAGGCTGTTTCTCCTCATCAGGAACCAGTTGGTAGGTTTTCTCCATGATGAAAAAAGCGCTGCAGAAAGAAATGAAGTATAACAAATTACGCTTGCGTAATATTAGCGATGAAAGAAAAGACTAACGAAGGGAGCGTCCAGCGCATAGAGGAAAGGAGGTGGGAAGGTTGGAAAGGCTCTCAGAGTTGAAAACAATAATTAATGGACGTTGTTGGAGATGACTTCAAGGGGGAAGTGCACTGTCTAGCTCGGCACGTTCAGCCGACAAGCGACAACGGCCCGCCAGGGGTGTTCAGCGCCAAAGTGAAGCAACTATCGTCAGACAAACTTGGAACGCGACACTCCCATTATAGCAGCCCCAAGGAGAGCTCTTCAATTCTATTGGCGGAGCAGCGGTCCCATGGCGAGTGGAGAGACGGACATTAACTAAAGAAAGCCAAGCCTGGTGGATTGGGCGGGCTGCAGTGCTAGTCAAAGCTTGTTAGTAGCCGCAGTTAACGGTTTTTGGTCTCTAGTCTACATCAGACAGAGAGAGAGAGGGCCCAGGATGTGCTTTGACGATGGCAAAGATCCAGTCCAGGACAGCGACCCCTGTTTGGGAAATAGCAGAGAAGAGGTGCCGTCGTTGCCGTATCGATGGAGATAGATGAACGAACCGTTTCATGCAGATTGTTCTGTTTCGTGCCCAGACACGATTTCGTCGCTTCTTGGCACCAAGAGATCGGGAAAAGCGGAGACGAGGAGCCAAGCATCGACATCACCAGACGGTAGGCGTGGGATAATTCCCAGACATGGGCATCAAGAGTGGTGTGAAGTTGATTGCGGCGGAGATCTACGATTCGTGGCGGCCGCTTTGTTCACAAGGCCCTGGCCCAGGGAGGTTGTGATGGACGCCCTTGGTCCACGTGGAGTTTACTGGGTAGGGAAGCACTTTGCTGGCTCCTCTGGTCGTCTCTGGCTGAAACTATACCCATTGTCGCTTGTCTAATCACAATGGTGGCCGTGGCTGGCCTCGATATGGGCCTTTCCATGCCTCCACTTGAACGGTCGGTCGGCATCTTGAGACGAAATGACGGCATTCTATAGTTTCACTACCGCGCTATACGTGTCACCCTCTTGTCTTTGAGCGGGAGGGAACCGAGATAGCGGATGAGGCCTCCACAGTCCATCTGTAGTGATCTATTCACGGAGCCGCCGACGTATCTATGCTGTATAAAGCGCTCAAATCTGCTCACCTTTCGATAATCTGGCCACTTCACTTCCATTTTCACTTCAGACCAATAGCTTGACGCTATCTCATTCCTTTCTAGGTTCTCTGGTAGATCCAATTCAATTTACTCCACTCTCATTAACACTTTATTCTTTCTTTCTTATAAATAACCATCCCAACTTTCAAGATGCGTTCTAGCACCTCTGTTCTTCTCATCGGCGCCCTTGCCGCCCAGGGACTTGCCAGTGCCGTTGCTCCTTCTGGCAACCTCATCACTCGCTATGGCGTAAGTCTTGCCAAGATATTCACAGAGTATATGTGCTAACATTTCGGAAAGGCGCCACTGGCTGCTATGATGGTGCCGGCACTTGGCCTCCCGGTGTTCGAAAACATTGAGGAGCGAGAGGTTGGTTCACCGTGAGACACGAATAGAACCATAGCTAACAGATGCCAGCCTCATCACCAGGGTGGACGAAACCGCGGCGGCCGGGGCCGTAACCAGAAGCGCGAGGAGGAAGTTGAGGCTGTCAGCATTGCTGTCAGGAGCGAAGGCCTCGAGGCCCGTCACCACCAGGGTGGCCGCGCCAAGGGTAATGGACGTGGACGCAACAACAAGCGTGACGAGGAGCCTGAGGCTGAGGACGATGAGGACGACGACGAGTTTGAGATGGAGCTCGTCGCTCGCCACCACCAAGGAGGTCGCGCCAAGGGTAACGGCCGCGGCCGCAACAACAAGCGCGAGGAGAACGAGCTTGAGGCCCGCCACCACCAGGGCGGCCGTGCCAAGGGCAATGGACGTGGACGCAACAACAAGCGCGAGGAAGAGGATGAGGAGGAGCACGAGAACGAGCTGGAAGCTCGCCACCACCAGGGAGGCCGAGCCAAGGGCAACGGCCGTGGCCGCAACAACAAACGCGAGGAAGAGGATGAGGAGCACGACAATGAGCTCGAGGCTCGTCACCACCAGGGCGGCCGTGCCAAGGGCAACGGACGTGGACGCAACAACAAGCGCGAGGAGGTCGAGCTTGAGGCCCGCCACCACCAGGGCGGTCGTGCCAAGGGCAACGGACGTGGCCGAAACAACAAGCGTGAGGAGGAAGGTGATGAGTACTAGAGCGAGTTGGAAGGGCGTCACGGTCAAGGGGGCATGGGACGGAGGTGGTGAATGATGGATGCGACTTGGGAACAAGTTTGGCTTGACCAGCTACGAAATCTGTCGGAAGTCGACCTTGGTGTGGCTTCGCGCGGGTGCGAGAGGCCCATATACTAGCGCTGTTGAAACTGGGAAAAATGTAGATAACCTTTAATTCATCTGACTGCTGGTTTGGTTGTTTATATGGATTGACTGGCAGGCAGTACGGGTTGTGTAATGATGAAGATGAATAAACTGCAAGTATTTGGACGTCGGGCACTCGATGCCATCTATGGCTCTTGATCACGGTTTTATAGCCGGCATTAATAAACGGTGGTATTTCCCGTCGCGGTGATTATTACGGATGTAAACGGTGCAGTTAACCGGCAAGGGGCTGATTGAAAGGCTGTTTCGTCTTGTCGCTTCGGACGGTGGAGGCCAATAGAATGTCGAGGCTTGGTATCAGCCGTGTGTCATGGCGCTCAAGTTCAGCGTTTCCGTGGTTGGGGGCTCCAAGCTCTCCGTGTTACACGTTACACGTTAAACGGAGTACTGACGGGTTGTATTTGTATGTATCTGGATGCATGAGGGCTGGTAGTGAATCCCTGTCGTTGGTCCGAAATATTCCACTGCTGGGGTCGAATCTGTTCGTTCTTTCCTTCCCTTTTCCTTCCCCCACAAACCCTCATACAACCCAGACTTTTGACCATCCAAGTACGAATACAAAATCATTTCTTAACCACCCATTCGCCATGGGTAAAGACTGCTGCGGCGGCGGCGCCGACAATGAGAAGCCGCCTGTGGTGCCTCGTGCCGAGGTTGGCGGATGTGCTGGCGATGGCTGTTGCGCTCCGGCAGGACCCGATGCTAGTGGCAGCGACTGCGAGGCCGGCTGCTGCGCCGACGATGCTGCCATCAAAGACAACAAGGATAAGCCTGCCGACGGTTGCTGCTCCGGTGGAACTTGCGGCGCCCAGCCCGAATCCGAATCCGACGCCGACTCTTGTGCCGATGCCGACGCCGACGACTGCCAAGCCGGCTGCTGCGGCGGCGGCGGTGCTCCGGCAGAGAGAAAGGCAGAGCAAGACGATTGCTGTGGTGGTGGACGTGACGCCGAGCCCGGCTGCTGCGACGGCTGCGACGATGACTCGGACGCTTCCACCCGCGACGTGAAGCTTGAGTGCTGCACCTCCAAGGACGAGCAGTGCGACGGTACGATTGGCCCTGACCCCCGTGGTGTTGATACTGACCGCCAATGTGTAGAAAAGTGCATCATTGCGGCTGCTGCCATGGAATGCGAAAAGACGTGCGACGATGATGCTGCGCACAACGGTAAGCCATCATGCTCAACCACTTCACGTCCCCCAGCCATGCCTAACTCCCCGTCCTCCAGATGCCACTGGCCACCAGCATGATCACGATAAGAACGGCCATCATCCTGCGTCGGCCTGCAGCACCCACCTCACCAAAGCATTCGAGCAGTACGGCGCCTACCTCGAGACGGCTCGCTGCATCTGCCGCAGCATCCTCGACCGCGGCCTCCCCGCCTCGTGCTGCGATAAGACCGACAAGCCCAAGGCAGCCAAGGTTGCGCGTGTCGATGCCGATACTGCCGTGTTTGGGACCTCGGGTCACTCTACCGCGCATAGCATGCACCAGAGCGGCGCCGGGCACCATGGCCAGCACCACCATCGAACCCTGGGCGGCATGAAGCATCGCGGTAAGAAGGCTCGTGCTCCTGTCTCGACCCAGCAGGACGATCTGGCCATCAAGCCCGTCAAGAGCAACCAGGGATCCTGCTGTAGCGACGGCTGCGATGATCCCGCCGACCCGAGTCAAAAGTCGCGCCGTGCGGCCGTCACCATCAGGAACAAGGAGATTGACGTCGAGAATGATGCCGGTCTGGAACACGTCGCTCTCATTGTCGCTGGAATGACATGCTCGGGCTGCGGCAGCAAGCTCGAGCGTATCCTTAATGCTGCTCCGGGCGTATCCAATGTTCGCGTCAATTTCGTCAGAGGAACAGCCGAGTTCAGTCTCGATCCCTCTGGCGAGAAAGCGGACCATCTCATTCGTGAGACTGAAAAGGCCACCGGCTTCAGCTGCACTCGCCTTACTGGCAACGATCAGTCGCTGGACCTTCTTGCCACGGGAGACGCTGCCAAAGCGCTGACTGAACTCGCCATCCCTGGCATCACCGAGGTCAACATTATCAACAAGAAAGTCATCCGAGTCTCCTATGATCCCGCCATCATTGGCGCACGCTCTCTTGTCGATCAAATCGGCAGTCTTGCTAATGGACTTGCTCCTCCGGCTGCTGATCCCTCGGTCGCATCTGGACGGAAGAAGCTCTATGACCTGCTCGTCAAGACCAGCGTCTCTGCTGTCCTTACGATCCCCGTCTGTGTCTTGGCGTGGGGAGAGGATTTGGTCGACGGAAGAACGCGCGCCTACATCTCGCTGGTTCTTGCGACCCTCGTCCAGCTCGTCGCCGTCCCAACTCTGTACCGTCCCGCTATCCTCTCGCTGATCCACGACCGTAGCATTGAGATGGACATGCTTGTCTGTATCAGCATCACTGCCGCCTACCTGTACTCCCTCGTCGCATTTGGCTTCCGTATGGCCAACCAGCCGCTTGAGACGAGCGAGTTCTTCGAAACCAGTACTCTCCTCATTACTCTGATCCTGCTGGGCCGCCTGATTGCTGCTGTAGCTCGCATTCGAGCCGTCGCCGCCGTGTCACTGCGATCTCTTCAAGCGTCCACGGCCACCCTTGTTGACGATGGGAAAGAGTACGAGATTGATGCCCGCTTGCTCCAGTATGGCGACAAGTTCATGGTTCAGCCACACACCCGCATTCCCACCGATGGTGTCGTGACCAGCGGTTCCAGCGAGGTCGATGAGTCGATGCTGACTGGTGAGAGTATGCCTGTCACCAAGAAGACTGGCGACCCGATCATCGCTGGCACTGTCAATGGCTCGGGCGTCATTACTGCCTCGCTTACCCGCCTTCCGGGCAAAAATACTGTCACAGACATTGCAGAGCTCGTCGAAGAGGCTGCTGGCTCCAAGCCCAAGATGCAAGACCTCGCAGATCGTGTTGCCAGTTGGTTCGTCCCCGTGGTAACGACAATCGCAGTGCTTACCACCGTCATCTGGGTCATTGTTGGCCTTAGAGTTAGAAACGAGCGAGCTGGGGAAGCGGTTCCTGACGCCATCACCTATGCCGTCGCTGTACTCGCCGTGTCTTGTCCCTGTGCGCTTGGCCTGGCTGTCCCCATGGTGCTTGTGATTGCCGGAGGCATCGCGGCGCGCGGAGGAGTCGTCATCAAGACGGCGGAATGCACAGCCGAAGCGCGCAAGGTTACCGATGTTGTCCTCGACAAGACTGGCACTCTAACTGAGGGAACCCTTGATGTCCTTGCAGAAGAATACTTCATTGCCCCCCAGGAAGCTATCGCTGTTACCAAGGCTTTGGTCTCGAGCAACAATCACCCCGTTTCTGCAGCAGTCGCCAAGCATCTTGAACAGGCTGTGGCCAAAGCGGCCGATATTGGTGATGTTCAAGCTATCCCTGGTTGCGGTGTTCAAGCGACCAAGGCCGGTTCTCTGTTCCAAGCCGGAACACCCAGCTGGACCCAGAATGAGGCCAACCCTGCTGTCCATCGCCTGCTCACCGATTCCATGACCGTCCTGCTCGTCACTCGCAACTCGACTCCCATCGCCCTCTTTGGTCTTCGCGCCAATCTGCGTCCGGAAGCCAATGCCGTGATTGCTAAGCTTAAAAGCCGCAACATCACCATCCACCTCGTCTCTGGCGACCAGGTCGACGCTGTCAAATCCACTGCCGACTCCGTCGGGATACTCCCCGACAATGTCCGTGCCAAGTGCACTCCGGCGCAGAAGCGGGAATACGTCGCGTCGCTCATGGCTGAGAACAAGTTCGTCATGTTCTGCGGTGATGGTACCAACGACGCCGTCGCTGTCGCTCAGGCCAATGTAGGTGTACAGCTCGGAAATTCGTACTCGTCCAGCGACATCACGCGTGGTGCGGCCGACGTGGTCCTCCTGGCCGGTCTCGGTGGTATCCCCTTCCTGCTCGACGTCAGCCGCGTGGCTTTCCACCGCATGGTGTTCAACTTTGTCTGGTCGGGCGTCTACAACGTCCTGGCGATCCTCCTCGCGGCTGGTGCCTTTGTCAACTTCCGCATCCCGCCCGCGTACGCCGGCCTCGGTGAGATTGTCAGCGTACTGCCCGTCATCTTTGCTGCCATGACCATGTTCCTCGTCAAGCTTCGCGCTTAGGGGGACTAGCAGGCTGTGTAGCAAGATGTGCGCGGCACGTTCAACACCTGCCTGTGGCCTTGTTGCACATGAGGTTGGGCGAAAGGTTGTTTGCGCGGGGGTTCAACACGGAGTGACTGAGACAGAAATTACCGTTCTGGACCTTGACGGATGCGTCGGTTCATGCTTCCCAGGCCGTTTGATGCTGTCCTCTGAGACATGCTGGACTCGGTTGACAACATATGGCGTGGTGGCTAGTTACAACATTATTTAAATACAGTATAGGCTCATTATGCCAATATTACTTCCTGCGGAAGACTATTCTTCGTGAGCCACTAGGTAACTAGGCCTAGATGTCTGCACTGTCTCTTTGTTCTCGTATACACCAATGACGTACCCAAGTAAGACCGGATTTCTCCCATTGGCCCTCTTCGAGGATGTCATTGGATCTACATATGTAGGTGCATCACCGCAGCTATGAAGACCCTGACTGTCAATGTGCGCAGCGCGCATGGTGGTCAGCCATTGCATGTTGCTTATCAGTTACATTGGGTCTTTGGACACGCTTTTATGGGCTTTACCCCTCACACTTGATCACTCCAGTGACTCGGACATTTCACAACAGTGCAAATAACCCGTCATGTAAGTGGCGGCTACATTCTCCTTCTTTGCAATGACAGACTTTTTGGTACTTCTGGCAGCGCTCTTAATTCCAGCGATCGTTGTCTATCTTGCTGGACGACCCCGGAATCAGAGAGGTGTTGCGCCTCTAAACCTTCGCGATCCAGTACCAACAGTCTTCAACACGTTGCAGTTCATACTCAATAATGCCAAGTTTATGAGTCGCGTCAGGTTTGTCCTCGAATACTATACATACTTATGAGAAGGGTGCTTGCTAAGACTTGTGCTCTGGATAGAGCCGCTCTCCAGCGAGCCCCGGTGGTCAAATTCCACCTTGGTTGGAACCGTGTATACGTAGTCACTGGGCTGAAGAACTACCAAGCCATCTTCTCATCTCGCGAACTCACGTACAATGGCATCATGCTGCAGATTGGGTTTCCCAAGCTCTACCGGATGTCGGATGACGAGATCCAGCGCTTCGCCAACGACAAGACGGGGTTGAAGGGCAGCGCTGACCTGATGCCGGGAAATGAGCGGTACTGGGCGTCCAAGTACCATGTTCTGTACGACTACTTGAGCCGCCACAGTCAGCTCCAGCCTGTGGTTGAGGAATTCGCCAGGCAGTTTTCCCTCGTCATGGAGAGCTTCCCAGAGGGGCAGTGGACGACACTCAGCGTCAACGAGCTCACGAAGCGGGACTTCACAAAATGCGCCATCACGACGCTATTTGGGCCCAGGCTCTTCGCGCTGAATAAGGATTTTCTGGATATATTCTGGACCTACGACGACCATGCCTCCAAATTAGTCTGGGGGTTCCCGGAGTGGGTGTATCCCGCGCCGTACAAAGCTTCAGATCGCTATCTAGCCGCTTTTGAGAAGTATATAGCGGATGGCATGGAGAATTTTGACTGGCAGGCATCTGGTGCTGAAGCGAACTGGGAGCCTCATTTCGGAGCTCGCATCACGCGCGAGTTGGTCAAGTGGCTTTCGGATGCAAAGTTTCGACCCAAGACTGTTGCCGGCGCGCTGGGAACGTTGCTGTTTGGCTGAGAATTTCTCTGACAAGAAGTATGAACTGTAAGCTGACTGGATGCCAGGCAAAACTCCAATACGATCCCCGTCGTGGCATGGATTATCATGGAGATCAACAACGATCCCCAGCTACTAAAGGCGCTCCGCGAAGAGGTCGCGACGGCATTCACCACTGACGCAACGACAGGCAAGCGCTCACTAGACAACCAGAAAGTGCTAAGCCTCCCTCTGCTACAATCCGCGTTCACCGAGGTTCTGCGCCTGCGGATGAGCATGGTGATTATGCGCGTGGTGGAAAAGCCTGTGACACTCAGCGGCGTTTACATCGACGAGGGGTCGACGATTCACGCGTATACGCATCTCTCCCAGACGGACGAGGCAATTTGGGGCTCGCCGAGTCACCCCGCTGATGAGTTCTGGGCTGAGCGTCACATAAAGTACGTAGAGGAAGAGGGCCAAGTCAGACGAGAATTCGTGATGGCGGCCAACCCAGGCCACTTCTTCCCATTCGGTACGTTGCCAACTGAAAACTGAAATTCTTGATTCCATGCCCCCTCCCAAATTTCTCCTGAACACACCTAACATCTCCGGATAGGCGGCGGTGTGCCAATTTGTCCAGGACGCCATTTTGCCAGAAACGAAATCTTCACCATGATGGCGATCCTCGTGGACCGATTTGACATGGAGTTTGTCAGGTGGACTCTTCTGGACGGCTCGGGCTCCGATCGACCGGCCCAGAGCGACATGGCGTACTCGGGTATAGGCGTGCTGCAGCCGGATCGGGATATGGTTGTGAGGTGGAGGCGAAGATGGTAACTTGTACTGTCCAGCGTACTCGAACCCCGTCAAGAACAACCTGATGGTGGAACGTGGACCATGTTGGTCTGACGCTTCGGGCCATGGATCAGCTACTACATAGAGCCGTGTTCACACAAGAATCACTGCGGCGTTGCGTGGATCATCTACAGAGCTATGCTCCATGCATGATCATGCACCTCTCAGACGGCAGAGTGGAATGAGGCAAGGAGGTGGCATAGCGAGGCATTCTCATCTTAGCAATGGATCGTCGACCTCCTGTAGAACTTTGTTCGAAGAGGCATATGTTTGCGAATAATCAGAAAGCCCGAAACCCTGGCCAGGAGTCGCAGAGAGTTGCCCATTACGGCTTATTCGCCGAGGGATCATCAGGGTTGCCGCATGTACATGGATGCGCGAGGACAGCTCTGCAAGGGCACATGACAGGACTGTCGATTGGTCCAAGGGCTGTCTGTTGGCGTTGATCACAACCTTCCGCACCTCTCTCACCTAACCCGCATGAGACTGAAGGCTTGGATGATACAAGCTGAACATCTGTCCATTTCATAATCGAGGTCACAGAGGCTGGTTTCGAAACCGGGACCATTGTGGCCGTAGGATCTAAGTCAGGTGCTCAACGAAACTCAACAGTTAACCTAGAGGAAAGGTAGTGACTCTTATTCTCATAATGCAGCAAGGTGTGGCGAAGAGACATAGACACCGCTTCTCGTATGTCGTTTGGGTTGTTCATTTATGCTTGCTTTCTCGCGAGGTCCTTGTTTCTAGTGTCGGTAGTCACAAGTTGCTTCCGCAGCGCGTGGCCAACTATGTTCCCACCGCGGAAGCAGTCCCGTCCTCGTCCGATGCTGTCGTCTTACCATATCGTACGTTGTTCATTATGGTGTGTCGTCGAAGCGGGTAGGGTCCTGAGGAATAACACCAATCCGATCCCGAAGGCTGTACATGTCCACGATACGGAAAGTGTGGAGGTGCCGCTGCAGCCAAACGTAGTTGGCCAAGGATGCATTGATTGGCAACAAGCGCTACAGCTTCAGCTTTTGATGGGGGTCTATCTTTTGGGCCCCTGCCTGATGCGGACGCCATTCCTGGGGTTTGAACAGCCACTTCTAGATCTGCGAGTCTCAATCGCATCAATCTGTATACATACTGAATGTCCAATTGCGCGAGGGAAGAAAAGGGAGCAGGATCAGGCCTCGCGCGTCAGGAGCATCGGATGTCGCTGCTATAGCGGACGATTCCTGACACGCGTGCCTCCACAGTTGGACTCGTGACAGCGGCAACTTTGGCTCATAGCCGCTTCTGACCCTTTCAGCTACGCACCTCGTGCATGGCTTCAACCCCACCGTGCCATTCGGAAGCGGAAAAGTTCATGTTCGATCGCTTCTCGTTCTTGTGGCAAGCCAAACCCACCTCGTCCCCCGGCCACAGGACAGAGTTGGCATTCGACCTCGATGCTCCCCAAAAAGATTTAGGCGCCGCAGCGCTCGAAGTTCAAAGAGCAACGGTCTTGTTTCTGTCCGGGCGTCTATCCAAGAGATCGATGAGAATCGGTGGGCCATTGAAGAGCCAATCCTCCTCTCATGCCACTTTTCACCTTCGGCCCTTCAGCTTCTTCTTGGAGAGATGGCCGTGGCGCCTTCTTCGCCGTTTCCGCCCTCGAATTGTCTGTCGTACGATGCCGACCTCTGTCTGCTGAGAGCGGCATCGAACTTGTCCATGACGCTGGCGATAACTCAGCGGTCTGGTGGATTGCCGAGGCCTTTTGCAAAGTCGGCGTCATGGAGTACCGATACACAACAGGGAAACATACGACTCTGCGCTTCATCCACCAGAGACGCCCGACATCCTTCGAAGTGCCAACAGTCATCCATCACGAAGAGCACAATAGCCGGTATTGCCTTGTCACGAGTCGCATGGAGGGCGTGGCCATCGCAGAAGCGTGGTCTACCATGGGTGAGCAGATGCGAGATCGAACCGTTGCTCAAGCTGTGAACATCTACAAAAAACTAGCTTCGTGGACACAGTTCAGTTGGGCAGCAGAATACGGGGAAACTATCATAAATAGTAGTGATCTATTAAATAGATATCACTTTCGAGGGTATCCAACGCCTACATAATTCAAGACCATAAGACGCTGAGAGGATGGATTTGCTCCCGAAGGGTCTGGCGCGTCAATCACGTCCCAGATAATCATGCCTTCAACTCTCAGTTTGCTCATGCCGCCTGAAGAATTCAGCTTGCCATATGTGCGTACAAACTCATCTGACTGCCAGCCTTTGTGATCAGACATTATGAGAGATTCAACCATCTCAACGACGTCGTCCTTGAATTGGTCTTTGTCTTCTCTAGAAAGAGACGATCCCCCAAGAATCCGGTTTTCAACATAGTAGCGAACCTGATTCACTTCTTCTATAGGGAAGCTGGCAAACCCGTCTTTTCCGATGACCTCGGCTTGGTTTTCGCAATATTCAGGACGGCTTTGATTTTTGCGGTAATGGTACGAGAATTCGTCGAAGAAGCGGGCCTTGTTGAACGCTAAGAGACGTTCGCGTAAGATCTGGGCATCTTGATCTGCGTTTCCAGTAGCCTGCTATATATCAATATATATCTGAGCAGAAGTTGCCTCTATGCTTACCTTAACAGGTGGTCCATGGAGTACATTGAGATTGTCGAGCATGCGGCTCACGACACCGTTTTGGCTGCTGATAGCCGCGGAAGTAGCACTGGCCCCTCCCATAGCGACGGTTGTGTAAAATAGTAGAAGGAAACTCTCAAGGTGTAGTTTGCGGAATAGGAGGAGATTCAGAGTACAGCGTAAGGGGCGCGGACAATCGAATATATATACCTAGCACTCCGTATCATGTCTCGCGATTGCTGACTGCAGCGGTCCTCGCTCCGTCTTCAGCTGCACTCTGCCGTCTTGCAAGGTCCTGATCTACGCCGCTGATGGTACCCGTTGACATCACTTCGGCTACTTTTTGGAGGCTCCGTTCCAATGTTGGTCTGAGGAATGCGGTGTGGGTGGGACGGCTGCCCGCACGATCGCCTCGGGCCGCGTCTGACTAGTGTTTAATACCGTAAGTGATCGCCATTGCCTAATGCTTGCTGTCCAGGTGACGACGTTTTGACGTATTTTCAGCTGTTGAATGAATAGCCGAGAGGCTTTCAGCTGGTATCTGTTGTCCATCTTAACCGCTTTCAGCAAATACCTCAAGTGATCGCCATTGCCTAATGCTTGCTGCCAAGATGACAACGATGGTTTGACGTATTTTCAGCTGTGGAATGAGTAGCCGAGAGGCTTTCAGCTGGTATCCGTTGTCTATCTTAACTGCTTTCAGCAAGCATCCGTTCTCTATTTTGACCGCCGCTACCAGCGGTACTCACATATTCTCTAACTGGTTTTGGATGTATCTGTCCTCCATCGCTTCCAGTCGCAATAATGAAGTCGTTTGGTATCTTTAGGTATTTGAATAAGTATTGATATTCACACAGTAACTTTGGATAAAGGAACAGTAGCAGGGATAAAATTGATATTTACATAGTAACAGGGCTCAAATTAATATTTACACAGTAAAGTAGGGAGAGGGCTAAGCAAAGGTCAGAATCATAGCTGCTAGCGGAGGTCATCATTAGGGCTGCCAGCAGAGAGGTCAGGATCGCGGCCACCAGAAACCTAGAATACCCATGGATTGTTACAGGCCACCCCAGCATACTGTACAAATATCAATTTGACCCCTGCTACTATGCGAATATCAATTTGACCCCTGCTGCTGTGCCTTTATCCAAATTCACTGTGCGAACATAAATACTCTATTTGAATCCATTTCATCTAGCAGATTTGCTTGGTTGTGGATAGTTTCTGACTATCTTTGTAGCTAGCAAGATGCTCTTTAAGCTAATGCATTAAATCAACCATGTCTTGCCAGAGGGTGGAACAACAGCGGCGGACGTTCTCCATTCATCCTAATCGCTTTCATCGTCCGACTCATTCTCGCTTTCATCCTCAGGTTCAATATCGCTCTCGTCTGTGTCACTCTCCGTGTCGCATAATAATTCGTTGGGGTCGCGACAGTTTTCACATGTACGGCGGTGATCCTGGTAGTAAATCGGATCGTTCTGTTCCTCGCAGAATGGATGGACCGCCAACCGTGCGCGAGAAACTTCAATGAACTCCTCGAGAGACTCGATAGCAGGCTCCGCCATGTCATCTTGTAGTTGAAGATCGACAACGCGGAACGTCTCGGCCTCCTCGAGTATGCCTGCTTCGAGTTTCCGCGCGCGGATTTCCTGGAGATTTTCGCGTGCGCTGGTCGTTTGGCCAAGTTGAATCAACCGTATAATATCCTCCAACCTCGCAGCCTCGTGTTGTATTTCTCGATCACGGATATCGGCCAGAAGCTCCCCAAACGTGATTTCAGATTGCGAACCAGGCATGTGGCTGAGCATCCTCCTGTCGCCTAGGGACATTAGGTCTTTCTCTGGGTCCGGCAACATTCGATGTTTGACCCTTGTTAGACCATATTTTTCTTTTGAATCTTCCAGGCATCTCTTCTGCTCATATCTCCATGCTGATAGTGGTGTCTGACGATAGGGAGTACCCCGAGATCGGATATCTATACCCGAGATCCGTGCATTGACGGCGGCGGCCAGAAGATGCCAGTGACCATAAATGGCCAATGTGATCAAGATGTTATCCTCACCAGGTATGCTCGGCTTGCTCGGGCTCGCACCAAACTCAAGCAGAGCTGCTAGGAAGGGACCCCCATTGCTCACTATTGCCTCATAGATTGGTGTCTCCCCAGTTGAACAAGTAGAGTCCAATAGATCAGCAGCACCATTGTCAACGAGAAATGCTACCCGGGCCCTCACTGTCGTGGGATCTACCAAGTACAAGTTGTGGGCAATCGATTCACCGGTAGATGTACGTGCGTGTAACGATAGCCCTTGTGATAGTAATAAGAGCGTCGTATCTCGGAAATGATCGGCAGCTCGCATCGCTGCGTGGATCAGGGGCGTACCCAAAGAATCAACAGTATCCAACAGACATCCTCCTACGCTCAAAAGCAGCTTCACACAATCAAGGGAGCCATTCTTGCAGGCGATATGGAGGGGTGTTTGGCCAGACAAGTTCCTCAAATTCTTGTCTGCTCCACACAACAGTAGTGTCTTAGCGGCGGCTGAGTTATTGATAGCGCATGCCGCGTGAAGGAGACCATCGCTAGAGGGGGTGGACAAGCTGACCAGATCACTCCCCATGTGCTCCATAATCTCGGAAAGATCGTCCTTATTGCGTATTAGGTTGAAAATATCCCACTGTAGGTCATCCTCGCCATCATGGATGGAGGCCGCCTTGAGTTTGTTGAAAAGATAATACTCATCGTCACGAAGATCTCCGCATGTTAAATGGTCTCGACAGCACCACCCAATCAGCCCGCATGATATTTTAGCGATGTGCCGTCTAACATACGATTCACTCACCTTTTGACATCCTCATTATGAGAAGCATATATCATGTCCACGATGCTGTCAATTTCCTGGAGGAGTAATGGCCAGTAACGAAATGATGTCATGAGAAGCTTGCCACGTGTATTAGACTCGAGCGACAGTGTCCAAAACAAGAGGCCACGCTTACCTCAAGAATGCTAATTGAACCGAGTACCATGTCGGTGATGGAGAGGCCATAATGGGCTGTCCACCATCGAATTCCACCCTCGCGCTTCAGTATGTCGTAATCGAGGATTGCAGATATGCAGTCATCTTCTAACTGGATTATAATCAAGGGCCGCAATGACATCGATACATTGATGCACGGTCCGAACGTGAGTTTGGCTTCCACATAACCCCTTTTGACAACAGAAGAGGTATCCGACAGCGCAGCTGACTGCTAAAAGCTTTCCGAGAGCAATAACAGACTGTACAGAATGGTGAGGCTCTTCTGACTCTTCCGATTGAAAAGCCTAATGCGTTGATGAAAAAGCCAGCCAAGCTTAAGGGATTTGTTGTCAGCCTTGGAGAATGACAACAGCATTCACACTTGGACCGTATGGTTTCCCTGACCAAGTTGCGCCGAACCGGCTGCGTTGGGATACGGTCAGGTGTCTGTGTCTCGGACGTATCGTCCGGCTTGCAGGGCTTTGCTTGCAACTCATTTCGAGGGTTGATGCCGGGTGCTTCTGCTAGCATGGGTTCCGAAGAATCTACCACAGAGAGCGTGGAACGTCTGGCTGAGGAAATAGCAGACACAGTAATCTCATAATGCGCTCTGTGATGCGGTCAGCTCGCATCAGTAGGGTTGAAGAGATATTTCTGCTCACTTTTGAACGCTGAGAGCATAAATCGTCATCGCGCCCTCAAGCTCTCGAGTAATCTTGGCACAACGTTCTTGAAGTCGTTTGGTGTCCTTGGGTGTTTGAAGCCATTTCATCTGACGGATTCGCTTGGTCGTAGATAATTTCTGACCCTCTCCGTAGCCGACAAGATGCTCTTCAAGCTGATGCATCAAATCAACCATGTCCTGCCAGATCATCTTGATATAGGGCGGTATTGGAACGTCGGGCAGAGATCCGTTCGCCAAATCTGCGTTAGAGAATGCACCTATGGCTTCCGAGGTGAAATAGTGGTACTGCTGCAATCGCTCAAGCTGTGGACGCAGGTGTTGTCAGCGCGGGGAACCTAAGCCAAGCGTTGCATCCAGCTTACCTCCTTGACCAGCTCCAATAGCTCCTTGCTGGGGTCCGACACATCGCGAACAAATTGAACAAACTTGGGGATGACGGCGATGGCCTGGCCGATAGCAATGAAACTTGCCACCGCACCCACGACCTCCATGTCGATACTCTATACTGTTGGGTCGAAACGTGCTTTCAGGGAAAGTTGGGGAGAGTTGGAATCGAGATGGTGAGGGGGAAGGAGGCTGCCTGATGAGGCTGAGCATACTTCGCCTCAATCTGACCGCCCTATCAGCGGCTGCCATCCTGGGCCTCTCAAGGCTTGGCATCCACAGAACGGCATTGCAGTTTGGTACGATGGGAAAGGAAGAATGTGCAAACAGCTTCATTTACTGAGTTTCTTCTCCCCAAAAATTCTGATAGTTGTATTTCATTCACGTTGTTAGTCTTCGAGTGTGGAGGGAGGCCTATAGAATCTTCGTTTCCATGATAAGAAGGACGAAGTTTTTGTAGAAACACCGCAGATTGGTCTTGAACTTGCGCTCAATCTTGCATGAGAGCCTAGAAGGACTTTCAGTTAAATTCCGGTCCAAGCCCTGCGCGTGCCTTTAACCTGTGTATCCCTAGATCATCGGTGGGGACAGGCGAGAATGCGCACATGGGTTTGGTATTGGTGGCTCAGCTCGGATTCGGATTCGCAATTAGGCATCGATCAGCATGGAGCGAGTGCGAGTGACAAGTACCGGGATCTACAAAGAATTAATAAACAAGGCATCATCACTCTGTCGAGAAAGTCGCACCGTGCCGAACTGTAGCATCTGCACCATAATTTGCGTATGGGTAACATATGAATAGATGAGACGCGCGTGTGCGCTCGCACTCGCACTCGCATCCGTGTACTTGGCATCCATCATATCGCATTTGCCTAGCGAGACCCAATTCAGCACATCTAGATGAAGAAAATGAGGATATAAGGTGGTTGTTGCCACCTACTGTAGCTAACAATCCACGACGGTCGCAGAGACATCATAAAGCAATTAACATCTATCAAAGCCATGGCTGTCTCATCCAAGCCACCTGCAAACCGTTTCGTTGCCGTCGCTCGCAAGGTGTACAACCCCATCGGCTTCACCCATGGCTACAATTTCATCTTCTTTTTCATTTTTGGCGTGGCCATGACGGTGTTCTGCCTCTACAGTATGCCCTCCATGAATGTTGATGGCAACTTCTGCGGCCCAAACGGCGGCGGTGCTCCCGGCGAATGCTTTCATTACCGCGAGGGGCTGGATAGGATCGGAATGATACTTCACCTTGTAGGCATACTTCCTGCTGGCATTCTTGCCGTCATCCAGTTCGTCCCGGCAATCCGCCACAAGTTTCTCATCTTGCACCGGATCAATGGATACCTCGTTCTCCTGCTTTCGGCTATCGGTGCAGCTGGGGGTTTCATCATCTCGCGACACGCATTTGGGGGAGGACTAGACACACAGTTCGCTTCTGGCACCTTGTTTGTGCTGTTCTGTACCTCCCTGATCATCTCTTATATCAACATCAAGCGTCTTCAACTCGAGCAACACCGAGCTTGGATGTTGCGAGCATGGTTTTATGTATTGTTTTGCCTGTGGCTCGTCTAGCCTTACGTTGATTGCTGATTTCTTTTTTAGGGAGGAGCAATCATTACCACGAGACTCATCATGAATGCCGCCGCAAGCATCATCACCAATTCTGGGGGATATCACGTCGCAAGATCCTGTGCGTGGTTGGACTTCACCATTGAGGATACTGAGAGAATGCTGGAGCTGTACCCTCTTTGCTCGGCCTGGGCTACCGGAGAGAGCCCCGGTCAAATGGTGGTTGTCGTAGCCCAGATGGGAGGCACATCCGCGGCCGAAGCGGCAGCGGCACTCTCTGTCCCGTTTGGCGCAGCTAGCTGGCTCGCATTAGCCCTGCATGCTATAGGAGTCGAGATCTACGTGAGTGGAATCCTCTGAAGCAGACAAGCTCAGGCCGCCTCCGGCCTACTGAGCTTTAGCTGACTGGTACTCACAGCTTCATCTTACCCCAGGGGAAGCTGAGCGATTGCGCAAGGCATCTTACCAAAGGCAGCTCGCTGCAGGAATGCGTCATCCAGGCAGGGCCGGCCTTACTAGTGATCGACTGGGGGATGCAGAGATATGGACTCCCAAGGACGCCGAGCAAGGCTCGACGGGGATCACGACTCCTCCTCAGGAGATGACTACAGCGATGAAAGATTGACAATGAGTCTAACCACAAATCCGAACCGCTTTCTAGTTAATGCTGGATAAGGAGGGGCCATGCAGGTTTTACTCTCCCGTAGACGAAGTTTAAAAGGCCCAAACTGTGCTTTTATATTTCCATTTTGGCGCACTCTTACTAGATACTACACTCGCTATCTATGAACTGTATTAGCTCTTTTTACTATTATATCCTCTCATTATGGTAGGCTTTAGACTTGTATATTGTTTTGAGCTTCTAGGCGTGGTCTCCCTTCCTGCTGAGAAGCAGAATTTAGCAATTGGACAGGATCACCTCGACTTCTTCTACTGACAAGTTCGAGAATTGGCGGGGTGGGCGGCAGGTTGACTCTTGTGAATTTTCGACTTGTCTCGAGTATCTCAACGCCATCGGCATTGTCGACAGCCATCGCGGCGTGGCTCCATGTCGCTCCATCGGACTCCAGTCTAAGCGTTCGTTTCCTACTTGCATGTAGGTCTATTAAATGGGAGATAACAATTCGCAATACCTGCAGTCACAAGAGGCTATCCTTCCCTACTTATTAGACCAGCGTTTCTTCTTTTAGATAATCTCTTTAATACCCTAGAGTGCCTTATTAATACTCTCTCTTTTTATTCTAATTTCTTTATTTTTAGGCTCTAATTAAACCTTTATCTATTTATTATTTAAGTTAATTACTTACTATATATAGCTTATTACTATAGATAGCTTTTTCTAGTAGAAGTTAGTAATATTTAGTTTATAAAATAATTAAGGCCTTAGCTAAAAGCTTCTTACCTTATAGCTAGACTTGGCTATATTATTAGGCTTTATAGTAGACTTAGTATTATATATAGAAGTAGTAGGTATCTTACTAGGTCTAGTAAATATAAAAGAGTAAATATTATAGTTAATTATAAGATTATTCTAGCTTAGAAAAAGAGTATATCTTATAGATATTAAGGCTCTAATAGATTACTAAATAGAAAACCTAATAACTCTTAATAAAGTTTTCTTTTAAAGATAGTAATAACTTTAATCTAGTTACCTACTAAAGCTATAAAGCTAGTAGTAGATTAAGTTATTAAAAGCCATTTTATAATTATTAAAAACCTTAATATTATATTATTATAGCTTTAATTAAGCCCCTTAGAACAAGCTATCTTATACATTATAATAGGCCTAACTATATTACTTATTAAAGCTATATTATAGACCCTATAGTAGAAGCTATCTCTATATATTATATACTAATGTAAAAAGGCAGTAGCTTTAATTAAGTTATTAGATAGAAGCCTTTCTATATATTTAGACACTTAATACTATAGTAATATCTTCTAAACAATTATAATAGCTAGAAAACTTTAATATTTACTATAGCTATAAATATTAAGCTTTTCTTAATTAAGTGTATTTTCTAATTAATTATTATTTATTAATCTAATATTATCTTTATTATTAGAGAGAGCCTCCTCAAAGTCACTGGTCTATATCCCATTGGGGCACACAAACGGGAAATCCCACATACCTGCAGTCACGAAGCAGCCAAAATTGTCGCAGCGCACTAGCAGAGCAGCGACAACTTACTGATAGGTAGCTACATGTTCAATTGTTCAACTAGGGTAATAAGATAACTTCTTTGACCGGCAGCAACCCCACGCCCAGCCCGCCAAGTTACCATCCGCCGACAAGCGGCGCTTTAGGAAGATACAGCTCATCCAGAAAGCGAATGTCTTCATCGGTCAAAAGCCCGTCGTTGGCCAATGCCACGGCTTGTACGGCCTCGTCCACCCTCTCAACGCGGCTTATTCCAATGATCGGGTTGAACCCTTTGTTCAACGACCATGCTATGCTGATTTGAGCCATGCTGCAACTCTTTTTCTTTGCCAAATCCTGAACGCGATTGATGATGGCAATATCGGCTTCTGTCACAGGACCGATAAGCATATCCGCGTAGTAGTCGGTTGTCTGCCGCGTTGTCTGGTTCTCCGGCGACTTTTGATACGGCCGTGCCAGTAGGCCACGAGCAAGCGGCGACCAAGGGATAAGACCTATGCCTGCAGAACGACAATATGGCACCATCTCCCGTTCCTCCTCCCGGTGCAAGAGCGAATGGTAGTCCTGCATGCTGATGAACTTATGCCAGCCATTCTTCTCGGCCACCGTATTAAGGGCCTGGAACTCCCAAGCGTACATCTGTAATCAACGAGTATCAGCAGTAATCCTGTCAAGGTGGCATCGGAGATGAGGAATTACGGACCGAACTGGCGCCGATGTAGCGGGCTTTACCACTCTCGACCACGTCGTTGAGCGCCTTCATTATTTCCTCTGGAGGCACGTCGCGGTCGAGTCGATGGATCTGGAGAACATCGATATACGTGCCAAGCCTTTCGACACTAGCATCGACAGCGTCTAGGATATGCTTGCGCGAGAGACCGATGCGGTTCACCATCCTACCGCCATTCACGGTCATTTGGATAAGGCGCTCCTTATCCGACAGGCCATCGAACTACAATTGTTAGCATGGATTCGTGAAGTGGAAGAAAGAGCATACTTCACCAGGGTAGGGAATACCGCCGCTACACTTGGAAAGGATGACGACCCGCTCGCGCGGGATGTTGTACGTTTTGAGTGCTTTGCCAATGATACGCTCAGAATCTCCGAATGAATAGACATCGGCCTAGAAAAACCACTATTACAAATGCAAGTCATCGCGCGCTCACAAAAGGCTACTCACAGTGTCCCAGGTATTCATACCCATGTCGAGGGCATGTTTGAGTATTGGCAGCGCTTCTTCTTCAGGGACTGTCCACGGCATTTGATCGTTGGCTGCGCCAAGGGACATGGCACCTAAGACGACTTTTGAGATCTTCAGGCCAGACTTTCCAAGTCTGCCAACCATTAGACGAAAAGCTTCGGCTTACTTATGGAAGAACACTCACCGCGTATGGTCCATCCTGTTAGTTGCTGCCTCTACAGCTGGGCGTAGCGTTGCAGGTTCCATTTGGGTTATCGGAGGAATACAATTTCAGTTGAGGAAAGATTGATAGTAGAGATATAATGTTCTTGGGGTTATACGTATGCATATATATACACTTTTCCCAAATCCATGACTTAAACTTTCGTGCCACGGCCGGCTGGCGCGGAACTCCCTGGCGGAGAATGTGGCGGAGCGGCAATGATCTATCTGCCTGCGGTCTTCCATGCTCAACTAAGCATGCATAAAGACTTGGATCTGATTGGCGATATGATCAACTAAGCATGCATGCCAACCCCGCCTTTTCGTATATTTCTGTCGAGAACTTGACGTCGTGTACCTGGAAGAACATCTTCAGCTCAGCCCAATCTCGCTTCTTCCGCCACGAACAAATTGCCACTGTTTACACAATTATCAGGCGACGCTGCCGCCTTATCCGCAAGCCACGTGCGGCGCTGTCGCCATGTCTGATACAGCGCACCAGACCAAGCAGGTATCTGATCGCAGGAGGCAACAGAATGTTCGGGCCCAGAAGAAGTACAGTCAGTATTTCCCCACCACTAGGCCCGATTACCTCGCATTGACTGATTGTGTAGGAGAAAGGCAGAAGAGGCGCATGGAATGTCTCGAGGACTTACTGTCCACCCAGGTTCTTCGTGGATCAATCGGGACAGATCTACAACAACCTTCCTCCGCTCCTCCATCCAGTAGTCTGTCCAGCACTCCGCCCATGACACTGGCATGTACCACTAGATTTCTTGCAACCCTCTCAGCAGACGGTTTTGTCTGCTGCTTAGACATCGACTGACAAACTGTATGGATAGATGGAATCTCTTGGCCGCCTTGTTGAACAAGATGGCAACCTTGACGACGATACTCGGGCGAGAATTGAATCGGGACAGGTCACGCTGCAGGCTATACTCAAAGCTGGACTAGAAACGCTCCAGTTGCAACAAGTAAAAGCACATTCCGAACCAAGTGAACGTATTGGAGAAGAGTCGCAGCCGGTTCTTCGCACGGACAAGATCCTGGTTACTAGAGATAGGATGCATGGTCATCCAGGCTCTCCCCTCCCGAGCGTACACACCAACCACTTGCGTATGAAGCAGTTTCTAATGGTTGCTGCCCTGCGCGCCAATGCGGAGTTACTTGAAGTTACGTTCCAACAGCTCACTGACCCCGACGCCATGTCACCATTTTACGGCGGAGACTTCAGTACAAATACCCCAGAGGTTGTGGAGTTGGCAGGCGTTGACGCCAAGTTTCTTCACCTGAAACCGGACTTGAGGCCGACGATCGCCCAGATAAAGCGCCGGCACCATCCCTACATGGATCTTTTCCCCTGTCCGATATTCCGCCAGCGGATGATTGAGCTCACAACAGCGGAGCCACCAATAATTGACGAGGGAGATTTGTGCAGGGACATTGAAAAGGATGGTATCATTTGTTGGGGATCGCAACTCAGCGGAGATCATGCAGCCACTGGATCAGGTGCCCCTTGGGATATGCGGAGTTGGGAGATGGAACCCTGGTTCCTGAAAAAGTGGTGGTTCCTGGTCGGAGGAACCGATGGTGCATTTTATCAGCAGAGTAGGTGGTGGTGTGAAGTCCGGGGAGATGAGTTATCTCTATCATGACGAGAACATGGCCATGATATGCAGGAACTCTCACTTTACCTTGCCCCCATACACCCGCCCGTAATGGCGATTGTTCCCTTGGCATAATTATAAAAAAAGAGCCACCCTATTTCAGCAAGCTATCTTTCGCCGTCTCGTGCCTCATTATTAATGCCAAGTTCAAATCACATCCATCAGTGCGAAGCAACGTTGAGGATCAAAGCGTGGCAGACGCGCCCTTTATCCACCACGGGCACCCGGGCACGCCGTCAAATCCGCCATCGCGTCCGAAGAGACCAGTGTTTTACGTTAATGAAGGTCTGCCTAATAAATTAAATAAATTAATACTATTAACTTGGAAGAGTCTCTCCTAGAGCTGGTGTAGGCTCTTAGCCAACGTGGATATCAAGTTAGCATATCACCATAGTACAGCATCTCAAACTACGGGGTTCTGTGGTAATGTTGGAGCGTGCAACATAGCTTACACTGCAGTTCGGCCTTCTCGAGATTACGATTCTATAGATCAAAGCAGGGACCCCTTGCCTAGGTAAGCTCAGCCTGGCTTACCGCGGGCTCTCTGTTCGGCTCAGGCGGTCCAGGATATCTCAAGTTAAAGCGGCAGCTGCTCAGGTCTAGAAGCGGAAAAGGAAACAGTTGTTGTCTGTTTTGAAGTGTTATATACGCTGTGACCACACCCTATTCTCGTATTATCTCGTCAGATGGGCCTCCATCACATCCTGCACGACCCGGTGAAGCCTCTCCCGATTCATCAGGACACTTTCTTTCCTCTCATTCGACAAGTCTTCATCGTACTTCTTTCCCAGGTTGTCGGTGATCATATGCAGGTAGCCATACCGCACACCGCTTCTGACAGCTGCCTGCGCCATCATGCCAATCTCTGGATCCACAAAGTCGACATCCTCAACGAGGTCGGCGTGCCACGTCTTCGTTTCATGTAAGACGCTACCCAACGTAATATGTGTGCCGAAAATGACCGAATCCTTTCCTACTCGCTCGACAGAGGGCTGCAAGACATTGTCCCACTCGACCATTCGACCCATGACCAGTGATCTACCCCCCGTAGCAAGCCATGTATTGGGTGCGACATCCGGCTTGAGGCCTCCCAACTTGCCTAGGTAGATGAATTCCTTGATGCTGAAGCGCGAGGTTAACCAATAGATCACCTCTCCTGAAATGTCACCCCAGAACGCTGGGCGGAAGCCAAGAAATGCCACACGCCGGCTACCGAAATCCTTTAGGATCCACTGCCAAGGGCCGTTGCCGCTCCATTCTGCAGATCCTGTCAGGCGGGGTAGATGCCACACCAGCCCGAGGATGACGGTATCGACTCCTTCTCCGGGGAAGTCTCCCAAGTTCGTAGAATGGAGAGCAAGCTGTGTATCTGAGCATGATGCCGGTATGAAGAAGACCTGATTTGATGGAGTCAATTTATCGCCCTGATGCTCTCGGATCTTGAGGTAATTAGCAATGATTTCTGCGTAGTGCTCGACGTGATCGTAACCGGGAAAACATTCGATGAAGAGTGTTGATTCCACTTCACGAGCTGTAGGCCGTTCCCAGTTGAAAGGCTTGTCTCTCTTCTCTCCATCAAAGGCGATGGAATCTGGAGAGTATCGTGCGTAGAGACCGTGAACCACAATTGCTTTGTATGGCTTCTCCAAAGCTGCTTGATGGACCTTTATCTCGAGATATCTTGGCAGGGATGCACCCATCGTATGATTGTTCACATCTGCTTCATTTCTGGGTCGCACTATCCTAGCAGCAGGAATAGAGCTTGCGAATTTGGGATTAGACATGCAAATGTTGATGGGGAGAGTGTAAAACCCACTGGGGCGTCGTCACCGCAACGGTAGGAAGCATGGCCGAAGCCGATAGCTTTGTTAGACTTCCCACCGTTCCTTCACTTATATAAGAGAGCGTCATTGCGAAGCAGGTAATTATTGTTTGATTTGTTTTCAGGTTAAAATGAAAAGTAGGAAGTAGGAAGACGGCGACTATTGTACAAACATGACTGGAATATTCACGCACTCGTTGTCTCAGCATCTTCGCGTACTTTGGCGTGATCCCCGCAATGTTGGTTCTGTGAAATACAAAAGGGCTCAAATATACGCCCGACAGGCATACCTGCAAGTCTTACGCGGCCTTCGCCTAACCAGGAAAGCTGAAAGACAGAAAATCGTACGGCAGATGCCGCGGCATGACATTTCTCGTTCCTCATAGCCGAAGGAGCGAGACCCCAGTGTTCCCGCTGATCGTATCATTCGTCACATGAGTCGATGCAAGGATGGTGCTTAAGCGGCCTTGACGACGTGTCATCAGGAGGGTTACAGTGCATATACCCGCCTTTCCAGCTTGCCAGATGTTTCTGCATGCAGGATCCAACCCCACCCAGTCCTCCTGTTGGCTCTGACTCCGAAAGGAACAAACACCGTGATCCCACCTGTTTCATTCATACACCACTCACGCCGTCAGCTATGGCTTGCAATGGTCTACACCCTCGAGTTGGCATATTTGCCATCATCAGCGATGACCAGGGGCGCATACTTATCGGACGTCGGCTCAGCTCGCTGGGAAGAGGTTAGTACTTATGGTTCCTGACACCTTTGGGTCTGATCTGATCTCTCTCTGCAGGCCATTGGGGCTTCCCAGGAGGCCATCTTGAGCAGGGAGAGACCTTTTTTGACTGCGTTAAACGGGAAACACTGGAAGAGACAGGCCTCAAAATTCGGCCTATCAAGGTAGTCGGCGTTACCAACGACGTGTTTTCCGAACTGAATAAGCATTACGTGACTGTTTTCACCAAATGTGAGCGGGAGGACTCACTGCAACAAGCAGAGGTCAGTGAGCATATGCTTTTCCCGGGAACTGTTATTAGATTAACCGACATTCTCGTCTACAGGTACTAGAACCAGAGAAATGTGAAGGCTGGACTTGGAAGAGCTGGGAGGAGATCAGGACCATGGCAAAGAGGGAAGGCGGATCACAGGAGCTGTTTCTTCCGGTTGAAAACCTAGTACTCGAGAACCCAGAACTCAACTTGATTATAGATCTCCCGTAGCCTCACACCATAATAGATAGGGACCTCCCCTGCAAAACACAAGGCAACCTGTCAAGCTTCGGCTGTCAAAAGTAGACCATATAATATGGCTGAAGATCATTTTTTCGTACATTAAAACTGCGAATGGCCTATCTATCCCCTAAAGATTAGAACACAGCTTAATGATAGACACAAGCCATTGTTGGAGTAATCATAGTGGTGGGCTTGATCATGGATAGTAAGACCGGCTATCTGGCAAACCAAAGGGATCTAGCACGCTGCGTGGACGCTGTGGAACGAGGCCATGGTCACAGGGCCATGGTAAGATAACAAAATGACCCTTATCTTTATCTCGCATCCTGTAACCCCCCACATCACTTCAGCTGATCACAAGCCAACAAACCGAAAATCACATCAATGCGAGAAGTGCCGAGGAGCGACGGGCGAAGTAGTATGGAAGCAGCAAGATTCCTTTTTTTATTTCTCATACACCTGGAGGATAAACATTCGACCTTCAAGATCCGCCGTAACATCCATTTAGCCAATGCGGGTGATTAGGAAACGAGGAGCCTCGTTCTGAGCCTCGTCAAGGTACTCAAAGTGGGGAGGTAGAATGACGAGAGTACCCTCGCAGACAAGATCACCTTCCTCGCAGTAGATCTGGGTCCTTTCCGTGGGGTAGTTGGGAATACGGCCGCTATTCTGCTGGTTCCGGGTATTGCCGAAAAGAACGGCCCCCTTGACCTGTTCCTTGACGGTAGCGCTCAAGCCGCCCAGAGAGCCGGAGAGGACGGCGGCTCCTTGGCTACATGCACTTGTCAGTATAAAGTTCATTAGACCACCTGAAAGGCCGTTTTGGCATACCTGTATCCACCCGTGACAATGGCAGCATTGGGGCACTTGGTATTGGCAAGGTTGTACAGCCGAACCGCCTCGCTAATGGCGGCAGACGAGGTGCCGCTAGGTAGCAGATTGGAGAGCAGATCAGCGTTGTAAGGACTGCCAATACCCTGGACCCAGACCTGAGAAGCGCCATATTGTGCCTCTAGCGCATCGGCAATGGCAGGGCCCTCTCCATCACCCTGTACGTGCATAACAAGGTTAGTTCGCTCTCAGGGATCATTGGCCACGTGGACGAACCATGTTTCCAGATTCAGTGGTGCCCCGGGCGTAGATGAAAATGACTCGCGGGCAGCCGGAAGAGCTTCCATTGGTGAGCTCGTTGCGGGTGGTGGCAGATTGTCTGGCCTCGAGAGCGACCGTCTCCTCGACTTGGACAACCTTTGCGGGCAAGGCGCTGGCGAGGCCAACCATTGCAACGACGTTGAGGAACTTCATTTTGACAGGCAAAGAAGTGACGGTCGAGTCTGACTGGCGAAGAGGTACAAGGCCGAGAACTAGGAGGTGGCAGATGGCAGTGCGACTGATCCGGAAGGGAAGACATGGTGAATCTTGAATGCATCCCTCTTTATATCTTTTTAATGGTCGTTGACTCCAACTTTCACCATCGATGTGATACGGCGTTATGTCCCTTCCGGGAAGGTTGGGTCGAAATCACGACTACTTTCTTCATTTCCATACATGTTCCCTCCATGTGAGGCCTTGTTCCTGTCCCCTCAATTTAGCTTGGTTCAGCCAATTCAGCTCCTCTCGAGGAGTGTATGAGCCAGATGGCACATGATGATGCGTAACGTTAGTGCGATGGGTTGCATGAATGATACGCTAATATCCCAAGATGTGGAGTAGGTTAACGTCTCCTTCTAAGAAGGGAGCAAGGCAGAACAGATAGATTCCGGAAACGAGAGTGGTGGAGAGATGTTGTGGACGCCCAGCGACTCAAGACCTTCCTAAACGCGTATCCACGTCCACGACTGCAGCAACTCGGCATAGCCTAGCGGACTTATAGGCCTGTAAGCGGCAACCTGGGCGCCACTAGACTCACGAAACCTGGAATCTTAAGCTTCTTAGATCCCGTTAGTTCCCAGACCCCGCATCATTCGCATCGTGATCCCCCTGCTTTGGTCGTTTTTGATCTACGGGTGAACTATCCGAACTGCCATGTTCAGCATAGATGAGGTGCTGGTGACGGCATGCCGTAGGACCGTGCATTGTATTTATGTGAAGCAATTGTGCAATTCTGGGCATTTGTCTGGGGACTTCGGTATTGATCATGATGATTTTCGGCCGGGGGCAGTTGATGGAGCTTTCCCCGAGGTTCATTTATTCAAGGTCCTGGAATGGATGAGAACCTTTGTAGATTATTAGCTTGTCGCATGTCTTCTCATACCGAGCAGTCATGGCTGGGTGCTGCAAAAGACGAAACGGATATTGCCGAGATTTTAGTTGACGCTTTGAAGGACCCGAGGCCAATCGCAGCTTGGGTGGCTTTAAAGATTGACCACTCCTACGGGGATTTCACGGGATTAGATAAGCTTCAACTACGTCTCGGGAGCCACTACCCTTACTACCGGTAGTAAGAATAACCATACTACTGGTAGTATAGATAGCTAAATTATATAAATAGTATATAGTAATAAAGATTATATACTCTCTAAATATATATATATTAAACTAAAAACTATAAAAAGTATATAAATTATAGCTTTTACTATAAGCTATATTAAATACTAGAATATATAAAAGGGATAGCTTTTTTAAAAGAAATATATAATAAGAAAAAGAGTATATAGTATAGAGTATAAGTAGTAAAGAGTAAATAAATAGTAAAGGTAGTACCTAGTGCCCTGGCAACTAATATAGTTATAAATAGTAGAGAGAAATAATAATAAGGCTATTATTAGGCTGCCTATATAAGGTAGCTAACTAGCCAAGTGGCCGAGCCATAGGTGGCTGTGACTTTGTTATAAGCTATACTGAGTGACTATATACAGGCATATAATGCAATAGGATGTTAAGCTAGCAGAGGGTTAGGCGGGGTCAGACTAGATAGAAGGCTCTAACTAATGGTGCCTAGCTGGGAAGCTTTAGTTAACTCATTAAATAAGATTGCTAACGCTATAGAAGCCTTATTATAACTATAACCATAACCTATGCCTAGATAGAGAGTGCTATAATACTAATGGAAAGCTTTAATAATGCTAGAAAAGCCATTGCTTTAGGCTGCTAATAGAGCTACTAAAAAGCTTATTCTGCTTCTAGTCTATAGCTATATAAAGCTCTTAAGCCTCTGGCTTAAGAGAGATAAATTTATTATCTATATTCTACTATCTACTTATACCTTTTATAGTTAAAATATAAGTAAATAATATCTATATCTATAATAATATAGCTATATTAGAGAGATTAAATCTCTCTACTACTTTAGTAGCTATAGTAACCTTAATTACTACTATTACTAATGCTAGTAAAGTTATTTATAAGGTAAGTTACTCTAAGAGATTTAATAATAGTATTATTAATAGTCTAGAAATAGAATAATTTCTACTATTCTCTTTTCTCTAGAGCCCTAGAGCTATATAAGAAGTAATAGGGTAGAAAGGGTAAGAAAGCCTAACTTACTAATAATAGGCCTCTTGGTAGCTAAATTAAGCTAATGAGAGAGAGATAGCTATAGGGCTAGCTTGCTTTAGAAACCCTAATAGAAAGAGACAGTTAGAGTTATTAGCTTGGTTTTTTAGTATAAGTTTTTAGTTAGTTTTTTAGTTTGGTTATTAAATTGATTACTTTTATTACTAAATTATATATCTAATGCCCCTATAATATAATATTATAGAGAGAATAGACTGTAGTAGCTAAAGCGCAAGCAATGTATTAAAAGCTATAGTTATATACAGAAGTGTATAATATATTAGAAGCTATAGTTATATGCGGAAGGCTATAAAGAAGCTATAGCTGTATGAGAAGGCTAATATATAATACTAAGGAGCTATAGGGAAAGCATATAATGTAGGGAACCTACTTAGTTAGCAATGGTATATAGGAATAGGTCTAGGGTAAGCTAGAAAAGACTAAAAAAAAAACAGTATAAGCCTTTTAAACCTTATACTTAGGAGAGAAAAGAAATATATAGTTAGGTTTATAAAAAGATATTAAAGTAAGTTATAGACTCTAGAGTCTTACTATAGTATAGTATATTATTATTATTTTAGCCTTTATATTATATAGTTAATTAATTAATATATAGCTTTATTAATATATTATAATTAAATAATATTATAGATCTATATATATAGATACTTTAATCTCTATAAAGTATTTTTATTTTTATTTTTATCTTTTATTTTTATATAGACTTTATATAAAAAGATAGTTAATTAAAATAATAATAATACTTTTTAAAGTCTCTTTAATAATAAAAATACTCTATTATTAAAATATATAGCTTATTCTCTTTAAGTTTAAGTCTAAACTCTTTATTAATTATAAAAAGGTTTTATTAATCCCTTTTTAAGCTTTTAATAGTCTCTTTATAATAATAGCTAGATAGTTTATATACTTATTAAAATCTTTAGTAATAACTAAAGTATATAATATTTTCTATTTTATCTTATTAAAATACTTTTTAATACTAAAATATAAATAAAAATCTAGATCTTTTTAAAGGCTTTTTCTAATTCTATTTAGTATTAAGCTAAGTTTTATAATAAATAAATAGTAAATACTATTTATTACTATCTACTTTAAAACTAGTTAATATATATTAATATTAAGTATAATATTTAAAATATTTAAACTATATAAAATATAAATTATTTTTAAAATATATATTAATAGTAGTAATAATAAACTAATCTAAATATAAACCTAATATAATTAATATTAATTATTTAGTTTTATAATAGCTATTATTATAGTAATAATATAAAGACTTTAAGTATAGTATAGCTATAAAATATTTCTAGAATAAAAATAACTTAAAATCTAAATATAATCTAAAATATTAAAAGCTTAAGGTTTTACTTTAGTTATATAAGCTCTAAGGAATATATAGCTATAGCTTAAAGTAAATATTAATAAAGCTTAATATATAATAAAAAGAGAGTAATAATATTACTTATACTTTATCTAAATATCTATAATATTTATAGTATATTTAGCTATTATTTATAATATTATTTTAAATATTTTAAAGCCTTTAGTAATTTAAATAGAATTAGTTAGCTATTATCTAAACTATTTATCTATAAACTTAAATATCTTTATTCTTTTTATAGTTAAAATAGTTTATTTTCTCTTTATTAGTCTATAACTAAAGCTTTATATTTAGATTATTACTATACTATTTATTTATCTACTTATAGTTATTATAGAATTTTAAATTAAAAGTAAAATATTATATTAGTAAATTTACTACTTTTTAATATATTTTATTATTATATAATCTTATAGACTATATAGTATACTATTTTTTATAAATCTTTTATATTATTAAAAAATTATAAAGAAATATTATATTAAAAAATCTCTTTAAGCTAGAGATAATAATACTAGTAATAATAAAACTAAAGGTAAAGAGATAGTTATTAATAGTATTTCTATTACTATATATAAAGTTAATAATAGTATTTATATAATTAATATATAAATTAGTTAAAATACTATATTTAAAAGTAAAATTAAAGCTATAGAAAGTATTATAACTATAGAGAAAGTAATAGATAAATTAACTACTATAGCTATATTTTGTAAAGTAGCTATTATAGTAGGGCTTATAGAAAAAAAAAAAGCTAGTATAGAAGCTATAACTATAGAAACTATAGTAATAATATTTTATAAATAATTATACTATTAAGAATATATTTTTAATAATATAATATAGCTAAGTATATAATATTTATTAGTATATGGAACGCTGGAAAAAGGGGTCCCGGCTAGTTACATAACTAGAGCTGGCCCAGACCCCTATTTCAAGGCGTTCCACACAGCTAGCTAGCTAGAAAGGCAGCGCAGAGAATATACACACAGTAACCCCTATACTTATAACTAAATCCTAGGAGAGCTAACTAACATTAATTAATAGTTAAATGGCAACTATAGATTGACAAGGTTAAAGGATACCCTAGAATAGCAATAGTCCAGTCAGCCTAGCACTTGCCTAGAACTATTATTCCAGAGTGTCTCTCTTACTATAAATCTATCTGAAATCTGCAATCTAGCCATAGGCCTGTCCCAACGATCCCTCAAATAGATACTCTAGACTAACTATAACATTCTACCAGCCCACAATGGCCTTACTAGGCTTCTAAGAGCCTCTAGCCTAGGCCTGCCTAGAACCATCGCTCTAGAAAGCGTTCTATCATACCTATAGTAGATACACTGTTCTACCAGCCTGTAATAACCTTAGGCTTCCAAAAGCCCCTAGCCTAGGCCCGCCTAGAACCATCACTATTAACCCCCCTTTAAAGCCCTATCTTAGAAGGCCCCTTTAATATAGTAACCCTTAAAGCCTTGCTTAAAAGGCCCCTTTAAATTCAATACACTCTGAACCCCTTGAATAAACTGGCCTCTATTTAGAAGGCCCCAGTGAAAGGCCCCCTTAGAGGGCCCCCTTAGAAGGCCTCTATTGGAAAGCTCTCTCTTTGGAAGGCCCTTTTAGTAGAAAGGAATAGGGTAGGGATAGGCTGGATATAGCCTTTCTAGCTATCTAGCCATAAAGAAAGAACTGCCTGTATTAGTATATAGAACGCTAGAAAAAGGGGTCCCGGCTAGTCACATAACTAGAGCCAGCCTAGACCCCTATTTCAAGGCATTCCACACAGCTAGCTAGCTAGAAAGGCAGCGCAGAGAATATACACACAGTAACCCCTACGCTTATAACCGAATCCTAGGAGAGCCAACTAACAATATTATAAATACTTTAGTAATACCTTTAGCTTTATTACCTTTTTAATAATTTTATATATAGAAAGCTTTTACTAAATATTATAAAATATAATCTATTACTTTACTATATAGTAGTTATAAATCTACTATAGATTAAGTAATATATAAAGATTACTTTTCTATATATATTATTACTATATATAGAAGTACTATAATTAAAAAGACTTTTTTTAATTAACTAATAGTTAAAATATATATATATAAAGAAGCCTAAGGGTTTTTATAAAGATATTTATATAGGCTAAAAGTATATTCTTTAGCTAAATATACTATTCCTTAACCTTATAAAGGGCTATATATAATATTTAACTTTATATAATATAATAGAGTAATTCTATAAGCTATAAAAGTATATAGCTTTATTTTAGTACTATCTAGTTATAAATATCTTTAATTTAATTTATTATAGTATTCTTAATTAAATACTATATATAAAGAAAATCCTTCTATAATAATTTAAAATATTACTTAATAATTTAGTAAATATCTTTATATTATAAAATAGCTCTATAGTTAAAATAATAGTATTACTTAACTTAGGCCTTTATAATCTATTTTTTATAAAACTTAAGCTATATTATAAAAATATAATATATATTCTTAGTATAAATTACTATTTAGTTCTTTTTAAAATCCTTAAGCCTTTTTTTATAATTCTAAATAAAAGGTAATAATACTATTTAGTACTAAAACTTAAAGAATTTTTTCTATACCTTTAAGCCTTTTTTATTCTTTAAATTCTTTATAAATCTATTTTAATAGTTATATAAAATTCCTTTATTTATATACTATAAATAAAAAAGGTATATTACTTATAAAAAGCTTATTTAAATAGCCTTAATATAGGGAAAACTATAGTTTATAAAAATAATAGATAGTAACTATATTCTTTTTTCTTAATAATTCTATATAATTAATTTAATATCTATATATAGTTAGATTTTTCTTTATAGCTTAAAAATATAAAGCTAATATAGAATAATCTTTTCTAAGTATTAATACTAATAATATTAAAAAATAATATATTAAAGATATTTATTTTATAAATATAGTCTATTAAGATTATATCTAGATAGACCTAAAGATATTTTAGTAATACTAAGTATATAAATATTATAGAGATTATTTAATTATTATTATTAATTTTAATCTTACTTTAGAACTTTAAGTCTTATAGTTACTATAATAAAGTAAATATATTACTTTAACTATTAGTAAAATTATATCTTTTTTAAGTAAGTATATTACTAAAGTTCTTTATAGTTATAAGATTATCTAGATTATTAATATATATAAAGGTTTTAATATTCTTTATTTTAATATTTAATATTTTAAGTTATTATATTATCTCTTTTTTTTCTATTAAAAGATATTAATAAATAGAATAAGTAGTAAGTAAAAGACTAAATTTATAATTATATATATTATACTAACTTTTTTAATAATATTAAAGATATTAAGAGTTATTTTTAAAGCTTTTTTTTATAATAATAGAGAACTAATAGTCTATTTTATAAATAAATATAATTCTTTTAATAGCTATTATTTTTTAATTATAATAATAATTATAAATATAATAAACTAACTATTTTTTACTTAAAGTCTTTTTTAATTTATTTATTATAAAGATATAGCTTTATAGTTTTAATTAGTTATTAATAGTAATAAAAAGAGCTTTATAAAATAAATAGTTACTTTTTAAAAAAAAATAGTTATTAAAGAAAATCTATATAATAACTATAGACTTTATAATAACTAGAATATAATAGATTTAATTAAATAAATAGAAAAAAAGATTATATAGACTATACTAAAGAATACTATAGGAATTATAAAAAAAGAGATTAATTTATATACTTTCTATAGCTTTACTTAATATATTTATATTAAATAGATATATAACCTTTATTACTATATACTACTTATATAATTTAGCTATCTATACTACTAGTAGTATGGTTATTCTCACTACCAGTGGTAAGGGTAGTAGGTCCCCTATGTCTCGATAGACAGCTTTACAGGTTCCCCCTGACTCCAGTCCGTGCATGCCATATTCACCATGTTGGTCGGTGTCGAGGGACGATTAATATTTCTTCCACAGTTGCCTCAGCTTGGGGCACTGAGTACGCCCCTTCGGAAATTTCTAGGGCCAAGTCGGCTCTTTGGAGAAAGGAAGCCACAATATTGAGCTAGACGCGCAGTCTTATGCGAGGTTGCATGCCTCTTGCGAGAAGATGACTAGGCTACTAACATTATTATTAGTTGAACCAAGAGAAGAATAGGGCAGTAGCAGCAACTAATACAGGCAAGTTAGTCAGCGGGCTTACGATTCGCAGACTGGATGCGTGTACGTATCCTTCGTCGGCGTATGTTCTAAGGAGGCTAAGGTATGTAGGGCGGTAGTTCTATCCATGGGAGGTGACCAAGCCTGGGGGTTGCGGGGTGCAGGCGAAATTGCATCCAGTACAGCAGCAAGATAGGTATATAAGTGCCCCTTTCGTTCTTGCGAATCTTTCGTTACTCCCCAGCGGTACAGCGTAATCCAGGGCTCGATACCACGGGCCAATAGCCCATCAATTAGCTTGTTGTAGAATGAGATGCCGGCTTCATTCAGCGGGTCATTGCGACCACCGAGGGGGATTATTCGTGACCAGGAGAAGGAAAATCGACAGCTCTTGGCTCCATAACTCTGGAGGATGTCTAGATCTTCCTCCCACCGGTGGTAGTGGTCGCAAGCGACATCTCCGTTGGCACCTTTTGTCCGAGTCGGCTCGCGATAGCAGAAGGTATCCCAAATGCTAGGTCCACGACCCTCTTCTTGCACGGCACCCTCGATTTGGTAGGATGCGGTTGCAAAGCCCCAATTGAACTACCTAGGCAGATGGCTTTTCACAGACATATTTGATTCAGATTATAGTGTGAAACAGGGCGTGACTGTCATTGCTCAGTGTGCCTCGACCGTGGTTATAATCGTTTGCCTGGGACCGGTGTCACATCCGTGTGATCCGTTAGCACTCGCAACGATGACGGCGAAATCAATTAGTCAATCTCCGTGATGCGGCGTTTTGTTTGAGTATTATGCCGGGCTGCAATTCCCCGGGCCGTCGAGCATTACCCCAACCTTTTCCGCCCTGGGACAGCTCCTTCACCTTCCAAGGTAGGTAGGTATAGCAAGGTCCGTCCCCTATTGATGGTGGACGTACAGTCAATTTGGCCATCCCTAATTCCCCGGCCACTAAAAAGGTTCTCTACAACCTACATGCCTCTTGAGCGACGCACATTTTGCCTTTCAAGGTACGAGGCAAGCAACGATGGTAAATGATGCCTTCAACAATCATGGCCTGTTTATGCGTCTCACATCGTGTAATGGAGGCTGAAATAGGTATTTCCCTCACGGCTGAAGGATAGGTGCTGTGCAGCAGTTGCCCTGTTATCGAATCACAAACAAATTGCGCCAGAGAACCAAGGAAGGGGACCTTAGTCCACATGGACGTTATTGGTAGCCATGCAGGAGTGGAGCGGACGTTGCTCGAACCGTTTCAAACTGACATCCAATTGCTTTCATCACCTACAACCGCTATGATGATATGCACATCAACCCAAAATCGCCAACGGCTTCCACACACAATGGCTTTGGATGACGTTCTCTATGTCAGCCTCACTTGTTAGAATGATTGACACATCACCGGTCATGTGATCGGGGCTTTCCATCGACAGTCTCACATTGGGACTGGCGTGCTTATTCCTTTCCATTTCCAACCCCACACAAGCAAACGCAACACACGGAAATCCCCTCATCACTCCACCGCCACTGCCGGTGTGTCGCGTGTCACAGACCACCATGTTCCATTACTTCGATAAGCTTCCTGCGGAAATAAGGGTCCTCATTTGGCAACATGCCCTCAGCTCTTGGACTGTCTGGAGTGTAGAGGCCGGCGTGGGGAACTTCTTCAGAAGCCCTACCCGTGTCTTGACGCGCAAGCCACTCGCCATGGAGTTCAACGGCCCGAACCCGCATGCCGTGGGATTCGCATGTACCGAGGCTTTCGGCGTGATGAGCGATCTAGTCGGGGAACCGACTACCGTAGACGGAGATCCGGCCACCGGTACTCGCGCCTACTGGGTCGACATGGAGAGAACCGTGATAAATTTAAGCGATTCATTTGGCATGATCGCCGCCATGGACGAGCTCCACAGGGCAGACATTTCGCGCTTCAAACATGTCGTTATACACTGGCATCGGGATCATTCCCTCAGAAGAGCATGCGGTCAACTGGCCAACATGTGCCCAAAGTTGGAGACAGTCATCGCGCAACGAGTCAGCGATAGCATGGACGCCCTGGCCAGACCACGACTGACCCCTCAACGTGCTGGATACTATATATCCGTGGCACAAGGTCTCGCCCCTGAACAAGACTTTGAACCCGCCGATGACAGGGAGGCCAAGCAGATCGCTGCCGGGAAGTTTATACGCTCTGTGCCACGCATATTCTTTTTGCCTCCTGAGCGTCCGCAAGTCAATTGGTTTGTTGAGAGGTGCCTAAAATGAGACTCGCCGAGTCTGGCACTGTACTAGCGAGTGAGCTGGTGGTGAATCAGCCTCTGGAACCTGATGCGACTTTGTAAGGCAGGCAATCCTTCAATTTCTGCATCCTTGCAAAAAAAATGTGGTGGAGTGGCAGACGTAACTACAAACATTCTGCACCTTTGGCAAATCTGTAAGAGGGTGTGGTGCGCGTGAATAGCGATTCAGATCAACGGCGAACAATTCGCAATGTACTTCATGGTAGTGATACCATTTGCTGAACAAGAACAACTGCTTGCTCATATTCAAGCAAGGTGAGGTGACGCAAACACATCATGCCGCAGTTTCCACCCTGTACATGACATGCCGTTGATCAATTGTCTGTGATTCTTCGTATAAAGTCTTGTAACAAGGCACTTTATCACATTCCTTATGATACGAGATGGCGTCTGAGTCACATCCTCGGAATGGTCACTGTAGTCCTACTGTGATTAAGAGCGCACCAGGTGGCCAAATCGTCAGCCATGACTGACTTCCTGTTTTTTTCTTCTCCCTTTTCAAATCATGCCCTATATCTTACGCCGCCCATTCGCCTTTGACTGCAACCCCCCGCTGCATCTTTCTCATTACACCACACATCTTCACACCTAAGTCCTTCCACCACGCCGCATCGGCTAGTCACAATGAATCCTATCCCAGTCATTCAAATCCCCGAAGAAGAACATGGAAGCATTGTGAGAGACTCTTGCAATGATATTGTCGAGGATTTGGATAGGTTGCGAGAAGAAATTGACCAAGCCATAAGAAGCGCCAGCGATATCAGCGACGTCCATGCTCTGAAGGCCGCAGCAGAGAAGATACACCGAATGGTACCACAGGTGGAAAGGCTGTATCGGAACTTCAAGTTATTGCCTCGTATGTCAAGGAAAAGGCCTGATGTGCGGGACAAGTTGAACGAAATATACCCTCTTTTGGATGAGGCATGCGCCCTATTCCAGAACAAGAGCCAGGAACTAGAGCACAACGAAGTGCCCTGCGAGGAAGAACATAACAATGTTAATTAGTGGTAGGGATGTATCGCCATGGCCTTCTAGCCATTGAAAACAGGCACTTGCTATCTAAGCGCTGATTGTATAAGGCTCAAACGCTACGGAAGCCAATGTCTACATTCTTGTTTGGAATAACAAAATGCTGGTTGCATACTTTAGTTTCATACTGTAGCGGACCACCGCCCTAATACAATCATTGCGCGTCGATTATATCTATCTTTAGAAGCTGAAAGAATGTACTTCCTAATTCTTGAATGGAACATCAAAAATATTTCTTTCATGTGTAATTATTTAGCGCTGGTTTTTTTCTTCTTCCAGTTTTGCCGTTGTCCTATTTGCAACTAGATATAGCCCAGGTTATTTATAGTAAGAAAAGAAGGACTGTTATGACTTTAAAGGAAGAGCGTAACTAGCATTATAACACCCATACCCAGCAGACTAAGAGCATGGTGAATTGAAGCACCAGCCACCATCGGCCCATTATAAGAATCAGTGCTGCTTGGTTCTGTAGGCGCTCCGATTGCTACTTTAACCGACTTGTGCCTAATCTGGGTCTCAAAGGGTTCAGGAACACCCGTAACAGCGGCCTTTGGAGGGAACCCAGTCCGCTGAGGTGGTACATATAGACGATTGGGAGATGAGGTGAATGCGTTTGCTTCTTGAGAGGGGCCATGAATGATGGATGGAACGGGGCGGGTTGACGCTGGTATGACCTTGATGACTTGAGGCCCTGGCTGCACTGTATGTCCAGTGCGGGTGCGGCTGCCTGGTAATGTGTACGTAGCCGTCGTTGGGGAACCGTTTTGCGCGATGATCTGGGTCGTGACCTGAGCCCTAGAAGAGCAGTTGAAGGTTGTGGTATTCGTTATCAAAGAGGTCACGGAAGATGAACCAGTAATGTTTGGTTGGTTTGAGCGTGTACTAAGCGTGGAGATGTAATTCGCAGAAGTTGTCGTGGGGAAAATGGTGACAGTGCAGGTAGATGTGCTCCTGGGCACAGATGTAGACTTATTAAAGGAGGTCGATGAAATAGATGTTATAAGAGATGAATTCCTCGAACGGGACAGAGAGGTTGTAGATATTGCAGTTGACGAGCCGTTAAAGATGCAGGTAGAGGTACTTGTAAGTACCGGTGTGGTTGCGTTTCGAGAACCTGATGACACCAATGTGAACGAAGATGACCCTCTGGAGATAGATGTAGAATTAGTAGAGACTGAAGTTGACGTATATGTAGTTGCCGGTGTGGAGATACCCGAGTAGGTGGAAGTAGATGTGACTGCTGAAGTGGATGCACCAGTAGAGGTTGGTGTCGAAGTAGACGTGGAGATGGGCGTGGTGAAGCTAGAGGTTCCGGCGCATGTTCCGACAATCGAGGGCACAGCGCCCGGCCCGGAGCCGATGCGGACAAGGTTGGAGCCGCAGTCATTTATGGCGCTGTTAGCCATAAGGATCTCACGGTTGTCCAAGTCAAAGACAACATAGGCCGCCCGCAAGAAGTTGATGCCAAGGACGGGCAGGGCTGTACCAAGACGAGGTTAGCGCGTGGCATACGAGAATATTAAAGGACAACGTGGTAACGCACAATCGGACCGGATAACATCAAGGTAGCACGTGTTGCCCTTCTGCGAGATGAAGTCCCGGTAGGGAATGCTGATGACCGTGTTGCCAAACGTAAAGCGGATAGCACCGATGACTTGGAGTGCGTAGCAGTCGACAGTGTACTGGTTGGTTCCCGAGGCGGGCGCTGCGGTCGGGAAGGCCTGTATGAAAGCTTCAAAGAGGGGACTGGGGAGTCCGGTGAGTGAATAACTGGTGTCAAGGGTGAATGCACGAGCGGTCCCGGAAACGATAACATCATTTTTACCTTGGCGCGACACGGCAATGCTACTGGCGCTGACCCAGTAGCTACAACGGCATGAGCACTCGATTTGTAGAGTTTGAATCCATGGACTTACCGAGTGAATCCATCGGGTGACTGATTAGCTGGAATGATCGGCAGCCTTTCGAGAGGTCCGATGTATCTCGCTGTATCAATGCCGCCAAAGATGACGACGCCTGAAGTATTTATTCAGCATGGCTTCTCGACACGGAGGGGGAGAACTATTTCACCGTCTTGAGCGCCGGCGTGCCGCAGGTCCAGACTGAACGCTCTGCTAGAAATGTAGCCCTGGGCTGCCATGTTGTCGAGGACAAGAGGGTAGGGACTATTCCAACCAGACAGTGCTGGAGCAAGGCCCAGCACGCCCGCTGGCAAACCTGAGGTATCGTCCGCGACACCAAAAATCTGACCCTCGAGTAGGGCAGCTATTTCAGGTTAGACATGACACTCTCAACGAGGCGTAGTTCTGGCTTACATCCAACGCCAACATAGTCGAGACCGTATTCCCACTCGGCGTTTCCCAAGGGATACTGCTTCCCGCCACGAGTAATAAGATCGACAAGGGTTGTGCTTTGGGTGAAGCGTCCAGTGGACTGGCAAAAGGCTGGGTCAATGGAGCTCGCACACTCGGGGTTCACCCAAAGCTCTTCTGATCCCGTGTCGACCTGGACGGCGACCGTCTGACCAGGGGTGCCGACGGAGATGTCGATGGTGTAGAGGACGCCGTCAAGTCCATTTTCGACACCAATTTCGATCTGCCTCTTGCTGATGTTCCTGGCAGTCGTCGCCTTGAGGGGGTAACTGATGATGCCATCGTGCTGCGTGGCCTCGATGGCGGATGCGAGACTGGACAAGACGCCCAGCCCGGTCAGGATACCCCTCATTGTGGCTGGTCTTGCGCTGGCTCGAGCCTGGAATAACACGGTGTGATTAAAACGAATGGCAGTATCGTGTATCCGTGAAACGAGTGTCAAGGAGTAGGAGCTCGGACCGGAGTCTGTATTTACCTGGAGGGCGAAGAAGAAGAAGACGGAAAAGGAGGGCAAACAACCAACCGCTTGCGTGACATGGCTTATACCGGAAAGCAAGTCAAAGAAATGAACCGCTTCCGTGACATGGCTCCTACCGGAAAAGAGAGTATTCCTAGAGATCGAGAAGGTATTGGAATGGGTTTCAGTGGGAAATTAGCTGCTTGCAATGGTGGTACATCAAGTCAGCCCTACAATCACGAGATGACCGTTTATCTGTAAGGATAGAGTCGTGAAAGCTGGCCTACTTCAAATATGACTGACATGTTCTTGTAGCATCATCTCAATACTGAAGGGAAATGTCGCGACCGTAGCCTTGACAAAGGACAAAGGATACAAAACACAGAGGCACCCGAACCCAGCCATGGCACACCACAGCCAATTCTCCACTGTGGGGATCAGCCGATGCTGCATTGCCATCGTCCCAAGACAGCTCGCTCGGAATAGAACCTCCTGGGAATCCCATGAGACAATTGTCTCAAAGCCTGCGCTCGGCTCCATCACTTGTAATTTTCGAAGCTCATGCGACCTAGGCGATCGGAAACAGAGGTGCCTTGTTTAGCTGCGCCAATCCCTCACTTCTGACGGAAACATCACCCCTGACTGCAAGGTTATTTCGGCTCAAGACCTGCACAATTTCCCCGAATGTAGAACTGTTGTTCTCCAGATCGAGTGTAGTCGCTACCATGGGGTAGATTCATAGCCATTTTTCTGGCTAGGCCCGCGGCGGGTTTACCATTTTGTGACCCTCGATCAGTGCCTCCTCGTCGACCACATGTCCACAGCCCGTGTTGATGAAGCCACCTCTCTCGCAGCTATCAACTTGGCAGAGCAGGGCGCTTGGACTGACACAGCCGGCGATGCCAAGTAATGCGTGCTGACTGGATAATTGGGTTCAAGTTCGATTTCGACCTTATCAGACAACCTCGCCTGGTTTCAATGATGCCATATACAAAATAGCCTTCCGGGCCAGTTCCCGAGCTCGAAACAGGGAGTCACAAGCTCAAGGAGACGCCATGGTCAAACAGACCACCAAACCAAGCGTGAATTCTACTACTTTAGCTACCAGGCTACCTTCGACTCACAGCCTCGACACAGCAACACTTCGGGTTTATGAAGAGCCTTGCTATGACTTCAATACCAACGGCTGTGGTAAGTCTAGCAGCAGCAGCTCTAGCACCCCTCACGAATGCACCCGTGGCGGTGGTGACCAACACAGAGGTAGCAGCATACCGTGCCCCAAAGGAGCAGCACGCTTGCTAATATTGAATCTGTGAGGAATCAAGAACATATCTGATCGGGGATTATTCGCCAGTTTCGGCACTTGCTCTTGGTTTGCAAGTGCGACCAAGACCTACGCTAGTCGTCGGTCGGTTCGTACGTCTGTATAGAAACATCGCTTTGGCACATGAGAAAATTATCATTGGGAAAGATTGAAGTATGTTTAATGTGGCATATCTCATCCTTGGAAGGTCTTATGTTGGTATTTGTGTTGGCCCGTATACATCTTGCTATCATCCAGGCATAAGGCTAGGGTGGAAGCTTATTGCAACGACGTAAAACAAAATAGCTCACTGGTGATAGATCATCACTGAAATTGAGATAGTAAATAAAAGTCAATACAAAGAACATGCGCGCGGGGACATGAGGAAACATAACGACGAGCATGAAAGACAAGAAAACAAGAAAAATCCCATCATCCTCTGCTCAAACCAAAACGAAGCTCTTCTTATCTTTAAACGTCCACTCCCTCAATGCAGCTCGTCTCCCCCAGCCTTGAAAGTCAACCTTGAGAACACCCATTCGCTGAGACACCCCCTTGACCGTCTTGACAACAAGACAGACGACCCCCTCGCGCTCCACAATCTTGAACAAATCGATGCGGTGGTTTCGGGCCTTGTGGCTCTTCTTGTCTCTCCCTCGCATGGCCCGCATGATCGCTCGGCGAGGCTCGCCATGAGTTCCAAGAACAACACACTCGTATGTGCCGTCGAGCAGCCGCATGCGGAAATCTTCAAATGAAGTCGGGCCAGTCGACATGTTCACGCGCATGGCAGTAGAAGGGCTCCTGTACTCCAGAGAACTGCCTGATCGGTCCCAGAACTCGAGTCTCTCCGGATCTAGTACATATGCGTCAAATTGAAGCTCGGTTGTGTTGAGAAGCATCGCAATCATTTGATCGCTGTACTGTCCAAAGTCCTGCAGCCAAGAGTACTCTCGGGGAGCGTCGTTTCGGAAGCCCAGCTTGACTGAACTAAGAAGACCCGTCCAGCAGTAGGGGAAATCTCGACGCAAGGCAACTTCGCCGAACCAACCTGCCCAGGACCACGAAGGAAAACCACGTCGGCGCTGGGGCAACGGGTTCTCATAGGGCTCCCAAGGCATAGCTCTCAATCTGTACTGCATCTTCGGGTAGAGGCAGGCCAGCTCGGGTTCGCAAAAAGTATGAACTCGGTGCGTCCAAGCAAGCGCATAGGCAAGGTGATCAATGCCTTCCTTCTCGATATGCGGAAGCATAGCAATAGGGAAAGGGACCGGAACGCCCGCTAAGCTCGCGATCCTTGCCGTTGAACGGGCATAGAAACGGGCGATGCCTGAGAATGCGTTCAGCTCATCCTTGGGGTCCGTAAGCTGCCTCTTGGTGTACTGGCGGATTTGAAGCTGGCATCGGCGGATGATGTCGATCTTGCGATGACAAGTCCTGTTGCCGCTGACTTTAACATGGGAATACGAGTTCGAGTTACCGCAGACAAACCGCCCGGCGCGGTGCCACGCACGTAGCCGCTCGCCATTCCGTGTGTGCAATGTCCTCAGATTGCTCTTGAAGGACTCCATGGCGTTCATCGCATTACACTCAAAGTAGACCTCAAAGTTGGTGAAGAAGAGCCGGCGCGTGGAGAAGAGGCCTTCTTGGTATGTCCAGGCTCTGCTCGACCAGTCTGACTGCTTGATACACAGGTGCGGATCCGGCATCGTCGTGACGAACTGGTAGTCTCCAATCGCTGTGCACTGTCGGCGGTAATTCCTCTCCGTGGTGCTGACACCGGGGAGCCCGCTGTCAGAGTTCTCTCCCAAAGCAAATATGGTGAGCTGAGAGCCAGCGTAGATGTCACCCATGCGACTAAACTGAAGCTGCATCTCGGCTTTATTCTTTTGGTTGATGCAGTATTTGTCCACCCAGAGGTAGCGGTACCCAAACGATTTAGTTACTTTGATCGCGTCTTTGATCGTCAGCGGGAGGTCCTTGGGCAGCTTTTGGACTGGCTCGTTGATGATGTAACTGTCGGCAGTGATTGGAAGCCAAGCCTTTGCGGCTAGATCCAGGATGTGCTTTGGCACAGGTTGTCTTGTTGGAGGGTTGTACGTCTCCTTCTCCCGGTCTAGCCTGGCAATCCGCATTTCATTGCCAGTTGTGAGGGTCAACGCCCGTGATGTATTATTTCGTACACGGGGGGACTTTGACTTGACCCGGCGTTTGTCGTCCTCCATCTTGCGCTTCCTCTTCTTCTTGATCGGCACAGGTGATGTCTCGGTACCTTCTTTGCCCCATACATAGCTCAAACAAACATATTTATCCTGAGGACGATAACGACGAATGACAAAGTCCTCAGACTCGCAGTCGATCAACTTGAGACCCTCAACGTCTGGTTCCTGGGGGTGGCAGTGTACCCTGTGCTGGCGCTTGCAAAACTTCATCCAGGGCTCTACCACTTCGGTGTCAAACTTCTCCGCAACGGGTTGGTTGACAAAGATCTTGGATTCAGTCATGACCCTAGGTTTGACGACAACTAGGCCCCTTGTTGCAACGTGCGTCCTGATCTCCTGCCGCCACCCGCGAAGAATAGGAACGACGGCGATGTGGAACGGTGTCTTGTTCTCTCGCAAGACCTGCGTCGACGTTGGAAAGTCACTGACTTGTGGCAGGTGACGAAGGTGTCGAAATATATGGATCCTGTCGCCTGGATCCTTTCTGTTGGGATGCCGCTCCCGGATGAACTTGGTTATCCATGTAGCACGCAACTGGCGGCAGAGCGGGCATTTGGAATCTGCCTTGACACGTCGGTAATGCTCTCCGACGTCATCGATGGGCTTTCCAATCCACATGAAGCGTCCAGTAAAGTTCATCAATTCACCCATGATTGACCAGTTTATGTTGAGGCAGTGCTGGCAAAGCTCGTCTTCCTTCTCTTCCTTAACAGGCTTGTTACCGTCCGTCACACAATCGAACATGTCGCTTTCGCCTCTGTTTCCAAGGCCGATGGCTTGCAGGAAGCTTCCGTTCATACAGTAATCGTTTCGGCGAGTAGGGGGTTCGTCGTTCTGAATGATAGTGTCAGCAAGCAAATAACAGCAGCAAGTCGCAGGTATCAGCGATACGTCTCAGATAGAGACGAGTGCATTCCGCCGCTTCATCGAAGGTTTATGCCGAGGGCTTACCTCTTCCTTCACTTGCGAGTTTGGATTACTTGTCTGACTCTTCTCCTCCTTGGTACTACCCCCCGCCACCTGTCGACTGTAGGTCTGACGCTGCACAGACATGATAAAGATTATTTTCTCTTGGGGTATCCGAGGTATATTGGATCATAGTATAGATGTTCATGATAATTTGCTACTTCTTTCCGTATCGTTACCGACGTTGGAATCGACGTGGCTATCCACTAAGACGAAAGCTCAAAGATGTCAGGGTCGAATATAAGATCGAGGATTGGGTCCGGGAGCGGACGGGACGGTGAGTCACGCGCGCCGGCTGAACGATCGACAGAACGCCACAGCCGCTTCTTATAGGTTCAGCTTCACCCTGGTATGTCGGCTTTCGCTACTATCACCTGGGAAACAACGAACAACATGGAAAGTGTATAAACTCCAAGACACTCCGATGCCGGTGGGTGTAGCCTTGCTGAGGATTATCAGTAGGCCTTTCGTTGTGATTCTATGCTATTGTTCTTTTTGTTTCTCTCTGAAACCTGGACACGTCATGTTGACGCGTAAAATCAGCCTCACCACCGCATAAGGCATTCTTGGAGCGGGAGCTGAACAACCCCCAGCACATCCTGGCCAGATGCCAACACCACAGTGCGGGGTCGAGAGAGAGCCTGCTTGATTATGATAAACTGTCATGGCGACCATTCCAGCCAGAGGGAGCAAGCAAGTGGTATTGTTTGTACGAATATTGCAACAGAAGAACGATTATTCGTAGGCTCAGGCCTTTGGTGGTCGTTGGCACACGCACAAGCAAAGAGCTTACAATACAAGAAATCCTCATCACCTTTAGGCTGTGTGCAAGGCGGATTGTGAAATCGAGAGCCCCCACCTCAATGAAGCTCATCGGGGAAATACACACGTTTGACCCGATAGGATTTATCCTACAATATTCCGGTAGCTATTGCTCGAATATTCTATGCAATTTTCTCCTGTAAATAATCTCTTTTTCCCTATTGGGGCACACGAACGGGAAATCCCACATAATCTCTTTTTACGCTGTCTTTTTACATTTCGCTGGTGAGCTGTACAACGAAGCCAAGCGACAAGCAACCCCATCGGTCCCGTCTGTCACTGACGTGGCTTGGATGAGCTTTAACGAGAGACGGCTGCTTGACTGCGCAGGCCGTTTCCCTATTATGAGAATGGCCAGAATGATGGGAATGGTTTATTTGGCCGTCCTTACCCATAACTACGTGGCCATCAACTGTAATACCGGACTAATTTTGGCGTTGGCTAGACTGCAGAAGGGTGTATGTTGACAATCGTATTCAGTCCTGCCCGGTTCATGCAGCCCCAGCTACGGATGGTAGTCGTTGGGTGCACAGCCATGATGGCCCTGACGAGGCGCGAGAGTTGGACACCGCCTATTTACGGCTGGCTGGACGATAGTCCAGGGGCCCACGCACAGGCGGGTGAGCTAAATGTATCAGGAGGCGATGCCCAAATTATGCTGCAAGTGGCTGAGATTACCCGTACACGGGAGGAGTGGGGAATAAAAACACGAAGAGCTAGAGAAAGGGGGACTGCCTTCACCATTATTATAGTCACTGTAATGTTATTGAGGTGCTGACTAGGTCTTTGGCCATGCTAAGGAAGCAGAAAGTTATGGTCTCTTTAACTGATTGCAACAATGTCCCGCCAATGATTAATGAATACCGGCATGTGCTTCTGTTGAGGCTTGTGCCGTGCAATCGGCATGTATTGTTTCTGGCGATTCTGCACGTTGAGCTTCCTGGTAGAGGGTAGCTATATTCAAGCTCGAAAAGCTTGTCTTGATTAGCATCATTTTACTAAATAAGACCAGTTATCCCTAGCATACGGCAACTGTAGGGCACGCAAAGCCAGGGGGGATGAGGAGACCCCCCCTCACGCGTTAAATAAGTACAGCAGCAGCATAGGGCTGGTGGATTTGCGACTCTGTCTGCCACTATCCCTTTGACTAGTGGCGATCCGGCGGATCATTCCGGTGAAACTAACCAAACATAGAGTGCTGAAAAGAAGGGGGACGCTAGACTACATGACCACGAGCTTACCGAGTGGAACACAAGACAAGACTATTGACATTTAGGTAGCGCTTGTAGAGATAGAGGTTTTTATAGCCTCACTTAGCTTCTGTGCTGCTCTCAGCTTGAAGGTGTGAAATACTAGGACCAGAATTGGCGGTGAAGGCTAATTTTAATGCGTCAAGACGTTCCCAGACGGATATGACAGTCAAAGCGAGGCCTCGAGCTAGAACAGCTTGATACAGAGAGAAATTGTTTTGTATATGGCGCAGAGTGCGTTGAACAGAGATCAGGTTGTCTGGGGAAGTGGATGATGAGACTGACTCCACCGACAATCTCGGGCTTTAGTGCGCCTTGATCCAGGCCGTCGGGTCGTCCTTGGAGAATGACTTAATGGAGAGTAGCTCGTTCAGCTGAGTAGGTGCTGGACTAGCTGGACGGTCCTAAACCGGCGGAGAGGTGACTGTTGTGCATCTAGGCGAAGTTCTAGACCAGGACCTGACAGTGCCACCCGGCTTGGGATCTCTCTAGCACGAATAGCTGAGACGTATTGACAATGTGGAAATTTTGTCTAACAGCGGGTGCAATTACCGCTTCAGCCACCCACGGAGCAATCTATCCGGCCTCTACTGCAACCGTTGGGGTATAAAATCCAGCATGTAGAACGATAGGTCTCAGAAAATGGACACAATCACTCACCGATCGAAGCCTATTGACAGCATCCTCAAGTCAAAATGCATTCTCTCAGTATCCTTCAGCTCGCCTCGTTCGGAATCCTCTTCCAGGGCACCCTTGCTGCCGTGGTAGATGTCCCTCCCGGCCTGACCCCTCCTCGCCCCGAAGGCTTTGAAAAGAGGGAAGTCAAGAAGTGCAATGCGGTGAGTCTTCCTTCCCCGAACAACCAATCACCTTCTGTATTCAGGATATCGGACTGAGTCTCTCTCCTTTAGGACAACTGTGCTCGTGCTGTGACGGGTACCTTCCGCGGCCTGCAGGCGACACGCCTGGCCGACTGCTCTGCCTTCATGCAGTGCACCGTTACTCCCGTGCCAATCACCCAGACAACTCACATCACGGAAACGCTTGATCCCGTGACTGAGACGTCCGTCACTGGACTCACGGAAACCAGCTCGGCCACTGTGACTGTTACCCAGACATTGCCCTGGGGCGAGGTCAAGAGGCGGGACGAGGGGGAGCCCACTGCCACACCCATCACCAACTGTCCTTCCGTTGTCCCGACGTATGCCTCAGCATGCTCTGGGGTCGTCCGCTACGAAAGCGCCTGCGCCTGCGGTGGCATCTCCAAGTCATACACCACGCTGGAGGCCGAGACTATCATTGTCTCAAAGTTTGCCACTGAGACGCCTGACAAGGTCATTATACCCTCGACCTCCCTTACGACAATAACCAATACGGCTACGGCTACTGCTACTGTCAATGCCTATCCTACGGACCGCGTTGGTGTCTTTGTTGAGGGCGGACCCTACGACGGCCAGAGATTGGTCAGTGTCTCTGGAAATGCTCCTGGGGGCTATAGTTGGAGATTCTGGCCCAGCGCCAATTGGGACGCCTATGTGTTCCAGAGTGATGGGACGGTTATTGAGAACGGGTACGATTATCTCCGCCTCGGTCCCAACGAGGAGCTTGGAGTGCCCTACTCGCGCGGCGATGCAAACTGGTTGGAGAAGATCAAACTGGAGGTTACAAAGAACGCCGAGGGCAAGACATATATCAAGGCTATTGGTTCTCGAACTGTCTTCCAGATCTGCCCGACCGACGGCATTCACCCTTCTGTTCCTTGGGGCCGTCTCAGCGCACAGCTCAGGCCCGGATGCACTGAGCTCACGGCACTCCGTCTCAAGGTGATCCCGAACCAGTAATAATAATAGCCAGTATGTGGGATTTCCCGTTCGTGTGCCCCAATGGGATACAGACCAGCGACTTCGAGGAGGCTCCCTCTGACGATAAAGACGGTATCAAATCAATAGATGGCAATTGGATACAAAATTCGATTGAGAAAAGCTTGATGTATGTTAGATTCATCTAGGTAATACTTAATCCGTTTCTCTTCCAATTGGGGTTTGCTCCACGTCACGGTTTGCCACGCCCCTACAATAATAAAACAACTTGTCCAAATGTACGACTTGTTCTTGTTCAACTTTCGAAGCCCAAGTCTTGTATTTGCCCCTCTAAGTCGGGATATTCCGTGCTCTAGAGGCTGTCATCTGCCATCGGACCTGACTGTCCACTATGGGTGGAATCCTTCCTCCTTGCAATATTCGCCTTGTTTCAGACTCCTCATCGGTTGTGTCTACCAAGGTAGCGAAGCTGACTTGCATCGCTTGGCTCATTTGAAGAATTCCATACGACCGCGTAACTGGCGGAACCATGATTTATTCTCTTGTCAATGACCTCACGCCATGAAAGGGCCATCCTCATCGCTGGCGGCACAATGGTTCCCGACACCCCCTTGTCTGTAGTCATCCGCAGTTGTGAAGTTTGGTTCAAGAAACAGTTTGCCAGCCTCATCAAGAGAGTTGCCAATGAATACAGCATCCAAGCTTGGTACTCATTCGCGGGCATTTCAAATGGCAAGGAGGCTGTACCAAGATCAGGGCTCTGCGTCAAACTTCGGAAACGGCGAGGATTGGTCCGGCAATATAAACTGCTGGACCTACACCCCGCTTCCCCAACATCCCCATACGCAACAAACGAGTGGCAGCTGGGGTTAGTATGGTCAATTGGTGCGGTTCATAACAAGGTGGATATTGCAGCAGCCGACGGCAAAAATGTTGAACCATGAGGTCGCATTGCCTGCCCAAGTCTGGCACTACCATGTCGATCATCGTATCACGACAACAGGATACCCCAAATGGGTTGACGGAGTGAAAAGAATGATCTGCAAGTGAGGAGAAGGCAATGGCCACCACGACAAGTATAAATGGACTTCTGCTTCTGCCTTTCAGCAGCACCAGAACTGCTTCCTCACGGGCAAGTCTCCAAGTGTCCTGTGATACTCTATCCGCGAAAAGATGTCCTCCAACATGCGTTCTGCTGTCGCTATCTCCATTTTGGCTTCGGCTCTCCAGGTGAACGCTCTGGAGCGACGAATCCCTGATGGCCAGGGCCTCACTCCTCTTATGGGATGGAGCAGCTGGGTGAGAATCTCTGCTAAAAGAATGTCACAGTTCGGAAACTGACGCAACCACAGAACGTGGCCCAGTGCGATGCTGCGTCCGCCCGCTACGCCCTTGACACAGCTAACAACTTCATCTCCCTTGGTCTAAAGGATCTTGGCTATGACCATGTCAATATTGACGATTGCTGGTCAACAAGGGAACGTGACTCCGAGGGCAACCTTGTTCCTGACCCTAACAAGTGGCCCAACGGCATTAGAGCCGTTGTGGATGAGATCCACGGCTTGGGCCTCAAATTTGGTCTGTACGGCTGCGCCGGTACTCTAACCTGCGCCAGCTTCCCCGGATCCTGGGGCTACGAGGAGCAGGATGCCCGCCTCCTCGCTGAATGGGACATTGACTTCTGGAAGCACGACAATTGCTTTACTCCCTGCGATAACGGAGCCCTTCCCCAGACCTGCTGGAGCGGGAACATCGATACCCGTCCCTGGTATGCCACCTTCCGCGATGCTTTGATCGCCGTGAGCGACATCAAGCCCATCACCTTTAACCTCTGCAACTGGGGCCGCAACTCAGTTTGGGAGTGGGGTGCTGACTATGGTCACTCCTGGCGCATCGAGGGTGACAACTGGGGTGACTGGGAGTCGGTCATCCGCATCGGTGCCCGGGCGTCCACCATTGCCGAGTTCTCCCGACCTGGAGGCTTCAATGACCTCGACATGCTTGTGAGTGACCGATATTCCGACAACTATGATGCATTGCTAATGTATTTAGTTTGTTGGAAACGGCGTTCTTACCGAGAGCCAAGAGCGACTTCACTTTGGCCTCTGGGCTATTGCCAAGTCGCCTCTTATCATCGGCGCCGATCTCAACACGATTGGCGACTCTTCGCTGACCATTCTCAAGAACAAGGTAAGGAACCAGGCCTTCAGTACGCTTTGCAGCTGTCTAACACCCTGTAGGCCCTTATCGACATTAACCAGGACTCGCTTGGTGTGCCTGCCGAGCCCTTCGTGCCTCCGGGTGCTCCCGCGCCCGTCAACGGCCAGATCTACCCCTACTGGGCTGGCCCTCTCTCCGATGGTGTCGTCATTGGACTTTCGGCTGCCAATGGTGCCGGTACTTTCTCAGTCAACTTCTCCGACGTTCCGGGACTCGGAGAGGGATCCTTCTCTTGGGAGGAAGCGTACTCTGGCACAACTGGAACTGGCACAAGCATCTCCTTTGATCTTGCCCAGGATGATTTCGTCGCCATCAAGGTCACCACCCAATAAGCGCTTACCAGTATCTAGTGTAGTAAATGCAACATGAACCGAATATTTCCACGGCTCAAACTCTCACAATTTATGGCCCGATGCAAGTTGTAGGCTAGGCGTGTTTTAATTCACGGGTAAGTAGGATGTGAATGAGAAACGGTTTATACGAGCAAGAAAACACAATATCCTTACATACACCATGAACTGCTCCCTGGTACATAAGAAACATAACTTCCGCTCAACTCATCCGCAGCTACCTACCTTCTCAGCTTCCAATCTTTCCCGAAACACATCATGCAGACACTGACGTCAAGATACCCGCAATCTCAACCTTAGCAGCCCGTACACCGGCCTCTACGCGATCCCTAAACTGAGGATCCTTTTCGCTCTCCAGAATCACATTCTCGTCACGAACCATGTTGAGTGTAAGCCGGACACTCTCCAAGTGAGCTTGAGCCACATCACTTAGAGTCTGCTGGAAAGAGTCTGCTCGCGAGATGAAGCCCTTCTTGAGCGCTTGATGCAAGTCCTTGAACAGCTCATTTCGGTTCACGGCTGAGCTGATAGCGTGTTTTCGCCTCTGGTCGCTTCCACTTCCTGTTCTATCGATTAGAAATGGCCATGGCCCAAAGAGTGTACTCACCATATTCCGCGCCTGCCTTGCGATAAGCGTCCTCCATCTCCACTCCAATGAAGGAAGTTGGTATGCTGGAAAACGCATCAATACGAAGCGAGCTAAAAGGTCAGTGTGGTCCATTGAAAACCAGAAGGATGGTTACGAACTTCAGGTCTTTCATGAAAGCTTCCAGGGCCCCTTCCACGTCTGCTTCAATGAGGCGCTGTCGATAAAGTAGTGCCTGTCCCAGCACCTCAACCACATCTTCTTCGTCTCCCAACTCCGTCTCTGCATTTTATCAGTTAGCCTGGCATAACTTTGCTGTTCGAGGAAAGTAACGCACCCAGAAAGTCCACCTCGGATTCAATGAGCTCAAGGATATGGCCCACAAGATCCTCCTGCTCACTTGCCAGGGTAGAGCACAATTGCGACCACAACGGTTCAGCATCTTCAACCATGAGTTGTATAATCTCAGAGTTCCAATCTCTGGATCCTATTTTGGCTGTGTAATGGTTGCCTCTATTCCGACAAAACGCAGCGTAACTTGCTTTGCTGTGTTAGTTCTTTTCGCTCAGGCATACGTTCAGGGTGTCCTTACAGTGATGCCACTGCAAATACAACGCATTAGTACTATGGGTGGTTGGAGTTGGAGAGAAATTGGCTCACCGATCTCCATTCCATGTTGGCATTCTGGGCATTCTTAGACCATGAGTTGAACCTAGTATCTGTGGTTGATGTCAGGAGGTGAATTCTTGCTCAGAAAGCAATGGCTAGCTCATACAGCTTGATGTAGATATTGTGTCCTTGAACTCCGATTTTGCCATCCTTGCTGCATTGCTCACTCTGGATGAGTTGCCGGTAAGAGCCTTTCCCTCATGTTAGCCTTCACTGCGTATTTATGTCGATGGCACCAGCTTACTCGCTTGAGACGTCGCTCGACAGCATCCAGGGCATCTCGGATCTTGGTCTTCCTCTCCGCAGTCATAGACCCAGAACCAGACCGAACCCAAAGTGCAGCATCGCTGAGGAAAGACGATATGTCATTCTTCATGTAGTTGAGAGCTGCTGAGTATCGACTCTCCGACACGAGTGCCATGCAGTGTTCGCGAATGGCCAAGATCCCGCACAAGTTCAGATACGGCATGGCTTTGCCTTTGGGCTTTTCTCTGTGCTCCCAGTACATTTTGTTGCTGACGCAGTGAACGTGGAGCTGGCCCTTGGTCACTTGGGTCCGGTATTTCTCCATAAGCTCCCTCTTCACGATGTCGTTGCGTGTGGTAACAAGACACTGTGTCAGCCTAATTTCATGTTAGTCCATAACACATCGAGAATGGGCTTTTACTTACGCAAACTCGCATTGGCCTAGTTCCCGCCTGTTCTGTGTCAGCAACATTTCCATTCATACGTTTTTCGGGACATACTCTGCAGTCACCATTTCCCTGCCAATATTCACTAAGAGTTCATTCTCTTCAACCGTCCGGTCGTCGTAATCCAGAATGTTCTCCTGTTCCTCCTTGAGACATCGGATCGTCTCCTTAGTAGCTCGGATGGACTCTATCTTTGCTTGGACTTGGATAGCTTTATCACCTTGCCAGTCTCTTCTGGCCTCTTCCGGTTGAATATCCTGGTTTCGTCAGAATCTCCGTCAAAATTACCAAGTATGTGGCATTCCACTTACATCAGATCTTGTGCAAATGATGCCAACGTCAGAGAGTTGGGCCTTCTTGGCAAGATCCAAGACACTCACAACCCCGACATCAGTGATAGCCCTGCCCTCGTTGCAAATCGCAAAGACCTCGTCGCACTTGATCAAATAGCGCTCCGTTATGTGTCGTCGCGCTGAGTTCACATCCCGCAGACCTGTAGCAGCATGGTTGAGTTAAGTCGAATCGCATCATGAACAAATAACATACCTGGAAGGTCCACCAAAATTAGCCCTTTGCTGAGAATGTGAGCATTTGTGTACACCCTACACTTGGGTCAGTACAGGTGCTAGTCATTGAGTGGCAGTCACCAACTTAATATTCCGGATGTATGGCCACGCAGCTGGCCGGTTCTTTGACGATTGCCCCGATGTCTCCGATGTAAGCTGTGCAATCAGATCGGAACATGCTTTCAGGTCTTTCCTGACTTGGCAAGGGTTCTCTCGACCTGGTCGACATTTATCAATCAGACCTCTCACCACTTCTTTTGCTTGACCGTCTCGAAGATGTTGCAGCATTCTCTCATGATTGAAGTGGCTGCCAAACATCGAGCTGAAAGTGTCACTCGCCACCGCCGCCTTCTCCTTGCAAACTTCTCTGTCTTCCTGTTCTGCACTGGTGAACCTGTCGTTGTGCAAGTGATATGTTTCGTAAAACTGAAGCAAGTCCTGAACTTGCTCCAAGAGTTCCGCAGCAGTGAAGTAGTTTACTTCAACCGTGAAATCAGTACTGTCGCGATAGTGATACTCAGTCACTACGCAGGTGCAGGCTGATCCGCTGTTGCTCTTGAGACTGTTAGAACGGTATGTTAGTCCAATATGGTGTCGCACTCACTGTTCGGGCCAGCCCTTTCATATCCAGGAGGGAATTCAGCAAACTGCTCTTCCCTACATGTTGTTAGTGAAAGTATGAAGAGTCGTTTCCGGGCGCACTCACCCACACCCGAGTCGCCAACAAAGCCCACGGTGCGGGTTGGAGAGCATTCGAACGTAGCAAGTTGATTCGCGCGTTCATGAAGGCGTGCCATGGTTGAGTCCAGCTCATCGTGCAGCCTGCCACTCCCCAGAGTTGAAGTAATAGTGGCCATCACCCCCTTTGCTTCTGCAAAAGCGCGCTGGAAGTTCGCGTCGTGGAACCGATCGTTTGGCGGCTTCTCCTCCCTAACGTCGTGTGTAAGTTCCGGCAAGGGTGAATTGCTTCTCGTACGTCGACGGTTTCTTGGAGATGGGGATCCCATGGCAACCTTGTCCGCTGGTTCAGGGGTAAGCAGTGAGCGGTTGTGGGCTTGGATGTCCTTGGAAACATCGTTGATAGCGCGGGCCATTTCGGGCATTTGATACGAGTCGGTCAGCTGAACAGCTTGCAGCTGGGCATCAATGCCAGTTGCTCCATCGCCGCTGCGACCGTTGTCTGGGCTGAGGTCTGATGTCGTCCTGGGCGACGGTGTCATGGAGTCGCTGCTGTCGGAATCACCGACTGACAGGGACGGGACTCGCGGTCCGTCAGCCCTCGCGCCTCCGAATGAGATTGGATTCGGTTGCGGTTCCAACTCGATGGAGGGCAGAGGGACGTCGGCCGGGGTTTCGCTCGCCGTTGGGGTCATTATTGCCTCTGAGGGCGAAGAGGAAGTCGGGGATCCGTCCCGAGCGCTCCTCTCAATTGGAGAGCCCGGGTGCGAAGTTGGCAGAGCGCCCATGTGGTGTGAGTTTCGTAAATGCAGCTGTATTTAATGAGACAAGTGACTAGACTGTGGTCCGGGTTACTTACACTCACCTGGGTCATACTGATGGCGATACTTTGGTCGTAGGAGGGGTCTTGGTGAAGGGGTTCAATTCTTTTATTCTATGAGCGGTATTTATAGTCACTGACCGAATCAAGCAGCGGCGCGAGGTTATCACGTTCATTGTACACTTTGAGAAGTCAAGTCAACCAACATGCATATGTGCAGCCCAGAATAGCATTGTTGGTTCTATGGCCAAATCCTTTCTGTGGACTGGCCCGCATGTGTGGCCGGGCTTGCATCAGGACGATCCTACCTATCAAGGCACACAGGTCCTGATTGGCGATAATAATTCTTGGGGCTGTGCAATGGACCACCGAGTCGGCCAGCCTGGTGTGCCCATCAAACCAGACCTGGTCAACCGGCTCGAACCCAATTGGTGGGGATGGGCTTGATGCTGTTATTTCCAGGCTGTGCCAGCGGGCGGCTAGGTAGGCTGCGCTCCATTCCTTGTCGAGTCTGCTTCAGCTGACTGCTGAAGTTGAAGGGGTGTGGGAGCTTCTCCGCATCCGTCGTTTCACGCTTGGTCGCGACAGCTGTGACCCGATACCACGGCTTCACAGGACAAGGACAACTTGTTGACCGTCCGAACCGGTGAACAGCCTTACATGAGGCGGTTGGCCAATACTGGAGTACAAACAGGGTGGTCAGTGCCGGCAGTTGGAGGCTTCTAGCCATCGTTCAGCAGCGACAAGGAGGAGGCTTGCGTTAGTCTAGGGTAGACCAATTGTGTAGGGCGAGATGGTGTGGAAGACAAATAATGTCCTCTCTGCTTTGAACCATTATGTGGACTAAATTTGAAGTGGCAACGTGGCGTTCAACTGCTGTCACGTCGCGGAAGCTTGCTGGGTAGCTTGTTGGGAGATCGGAGCTAGCAAGACGCTGGGCAGAGCTTAATTGCAGCGATGCCGTTAGCCGGTTTATTTATACGATGGTCCCATGAGAAGGGAAAGTTTTGACAGCTTGAAGGAAGCACCAATGGTGGCCAAATAACAGTCAATCAGGTGTTATGGGACTTGGGCGCGAAACTTGGTGGGATGCGTCTTTCGCACAACCGTGGGCAGGAGGGGAAGATTACCAAGCCAGAGTGTCTTCGACGGAATGTTAGAGACAGCCGGATGGATGAATAAATCGAGATGAAAAGGACAAGGGGCAAAAAGGCAAGGGAATTGTGGCTGAAGTGGCCCGGACGGCAAAAAGCCATCACACGACGACTTACCGGAATCATCGAAGCATCGGGATTGACGCCCCCAAGCCCCCTCGGAGCAGCGAGCGGTGGTCCAATGGTAATGTATGACGTGGGGAGCCGTCCAGCCCCTCATCTGACTGCCTCACGTTTCACCCACCGAAAAGTCATGATGACATGACTGCCGGGCAGACCAAGCAATCAAGGTCCAATCGATGCGGCACACGGCATGCCTGCACCGCGTTTCCCCCGCACTGCTTCTAGACCCGATGAGGGTTTCAAACATGTAATGGATGACGTTGCTCGCTGTCGGCAGAAAGCATGCTTTGCTGTAGCAGCAAGCTTTTGGCCCCAAGCCATGTCAGCTGGATGCCTGGCCGTTTAAGTAGACGGGTATCCCGCTGCATCCGCTTGCTCCAGGTGCTTGTTGACATTTGCATTCTCGTGTGCAATAATTTCTTCTTCAGGCTGGATCTGGACAGCCAACTGGCCGACACTCATCACGACTTCCACTTACACAAGCAGCGCCATGATTGAAGAATACTCTCTCCTCCAGGGCGGCCACAATGGCGGTCCCGTCAGGCCCATCCCGACAGTTGTCCGTACGTATAGACGTGCTTCTCGAGACGGAACACCGCTGACCGCGTCCCAGCCACTCCTACCGAGTACGAAACCGCCGGCAAGACGGGAATGACGACTCTCTGGGTCGTCTTCGCCATCATGCTCATCTTCTCGGGCGTCTTTGCCCTCCGATCTTGGAACATTCCCCTCCAGCGGAGACTCTACCACACCGTCACGACCCTCATCACCCTCACGGCTGCCATCTCATACTTTGCCATGGCGACCGGTGATGCCAATGCATTTGCCTGCAACAAGGTCAAGGACCACCACGGCAGGCATGTCCCCAGCACCCACCATGACGAGTGCCGCCAGGTCTTCTGGGCACGATACGTCGATTGGAGCTTGACCACGCCTCTGCTGCTGCTCGATCTCTGCCTCTTGGCTGGCATCAGTGGTGCCCACACTCTGATGGCTATCGTCGCCGATATCATCATGGTTCTCTCCGGTCTCTTTGCTGCTTTCGGCCGCGAGCATACTCCGCAGAAATGGGGATGGTACGCCATCGGATGCATCTCCTACCTGTTCGTCATCTGGCACCTTGCTGTCAACGGTCGCGCTGCCGTGGCCGCCCGAGGCAACAAGACGACTAAGTTGTTCGCCTCCTTGTCTGCCTTCACTCTCATCCTCTGGACAATCTATCCCATGTATGTACTCTGAAATCGTCCCCTCATCCACGATCAATTACTAACAGAATGCAGCGTCTGGGGTGTCGCCGACGGAGCTCGTCGCGTGTCCGTCGACACTGAGATTATCATCTACGCCATTCTCGACATTCTTGCCAAGCCGGTCTTCGGTACTTGGCTCTTGGTTGCGCACCGACGAATGCCGGAGACGAACGCCGACCTGGGCGGATACTGGGCACACGGCCTGAATAGTGAAGGCAGAATCCGCATTGGTGATGAGGAGAATGGCCACCACTAAGAGGCTCTCTTCAATCACAGGTAGCCGGGATTGAGCAGCAATTTGTGACAAAAAGGTGACGACAGTACGAGGTTGAAGGGCGGTGTGGATGGCTCGGAGACTTGGCAGCCGAGGAGCTTGTGGCGGGAATGTCGAGGCAGCTGTGTAGGTATCGATACGTGTTTTATTAGCTTCGACACGGCGTCTGATGGTGGAAAATGCAATGACACTGGCAGAGAATGCTAGTCATTTGGACTGCAACAGGCATTAATATACGTTGCGCTTTCACTACCCTGTTACAGAGCTGTGCGACAACTGCATTATCATATGCTCCGTGAATATGCCTTACGGAATGGCGAGCATCCACTGACATGTCAATCCCTGCCCTTTCCTGTGGTTGAAGGGCTTGGCTCAGCCGCGGCTGAGGTTGCTTCGGTATTCCCCCAGCCATCTTCAAGGCCATTAATAGGGAGCCCGTCCGGCTGCTCAGGCTGGTAATTCTAGCGCAAGCTCAGGAACCAGAACCAAAGCCCACTAGGAACAATTTTATCACATTTCAGTAAACGTCCGAGAGCCCAAATGGACCTCTCTAACGAAGCCGTCATTTGCCTTCGGCCTCCCAGTGGCACGAAGCTGCCCATCCCACAGGGCTACAGCGACCCCGCGATCGAGTTTCTTACCAGGCGAAAGTGGTGCCCTGTCTTCTCGACCTTGCCCGCGTCTCGCTATCATCGCGACCCGCCACATGAACCACGTTTTGGAATACAAATCTTGCCCGCCTCCAAGTCGTATACAATAACCGAGTCCTGGGTGGAGGTCGCCACGTACATAGATCCCTTGGAGGTTGAGCCGCGGAAGACTACGCATTCCACTAGCCGATCTGGTGTGGCGGAAACGGTTAACGAAAACACTTGTTCGTCATTCGTAGAAGGCGACACCAAGCGCCATTGGGAGATTATTTGCTGGGGCAAGCAGGGACAGCTGGAGAGCTGGATGGTCGATGACGACTCCGGCCTAATTGGCGATGGTAGCGGCGAAGCCCGACCAGACTGGAGAAACAGCTATGTAGTCATCTACTATGAAGCCATCGCGGGAGAAGGAGCTGGTATCGAGGTATGGGACTCGATTGGGTACGGTCGCCGATTGACCGACGCAACGCTGGAGAAGATGCGGGATGCCATACGTGCAACAGGCGATGCGAACTTTGCTGGTCTCGCCGACAAGCTTGTCGAGGTTATCCCAAGCAAGCCCAAGGAAGATGCCGCTTCAGAGAACAAGACTGAGACTAAGGCCATTTCATCTCGAGTTCGGAAATACTTTAAGTCATTATTCTCATCCAGAGGGTAGCTACGCCTACACTTGGTCGGGCTGGTTGCCTTGCACCCTAACTCGACTTCCAATCGCTCTCATATTTAGACAATCTACCATACAATAAGGCATAACATCATTGAACTGCATGGCAACGCTCGCTGGATACACACGATGAGCTTGAAATGAACTGAGGCAAGCACCAGTGCCTGTTGAACACTGACCATGCCTTACACAACCGTTGCCGCCGCCTTGAAGTGCTCTTGACATCTCTCCAACGGCCGGATTACATTATCAATTACATCGCCTCGCCACGATCCCGCATCCTCATTCGCGCCCGTGAAGCACCACTTCACCGCCGCAGCATAGTCGTCGCCACCCTCATCCCGCACACTGCAGGACCATTTGAGCGCCACCATGAGGTCAAAGGCCATCTTCTCCTCGCCGGTGCCGGCAGGATGTTTCTTGCGCATCGGGTGGTCTTCAAGCCGCCGGCCGAAACACAACTCCAGAAGGATGATGCCGAGCGAGTAGAAGTTGCAGCTTTCGGCCTCTGAGCTCCGAACTCGGGTCTTGGCTGTGTCGAAACTCTGGCGGATGAAGGGTTCGTAGTGTATATCGCCCATGTCGTCCGTCTCTCGTGGGAAGAAGAGGACGTCATGCTTGGTCAGGTTGGTCTTGATCCATGGCGTGAAGCGCAGTTGCGCAACCGAAGAGGCGAGAAGGAGGGCGATCGAGTAGCGCTGGCGTCGGCTCATATATCCGACAAACTCTTCGGAGAGGATGAAGTCCAACGAAATGGGTTTGTATGTATTTGCTGGATTTATCTGTGAAAACGGGTGCAGGTGATAGGTCTGGTCTTCATAGCCAACAATACCGAAACAGTGATCTTCGTTCTCGCTCAGAAGTCGACAGAGGTTGATCGACGGGTCAATCATGACATCTATCTCGAGATTGAGATCCGCGTTCTCCGACGAGGCAAATGTCACCTTTTTCTTGACAATCTCTTGGGTAATTGTAATTGACGGGATCGAGCTGACGGACGACTGCCTCTCCCTACCCGCTTCAGTGAGGACCAGCGATTGTTCTAGGCTCTGTTCAAATGACCCGACCGGATCTGACTGTCCAGACTTCGAGGGCGCTGACCAGATGCCTTTGGACCCTGCGCAGCCAGGCAAGTTGGCATACTCAATTTCCTTCCACAACCATTCAGGCGCTGTCTTGGCGGCGTTGGGCGCCGACGAAAGCAGAAGCTCGAACCGCATATCCGACATGGTCCGGTGCTCGAGACGGAGATGAGCGACGTGGTGCTTCCGGCAAGGGCATTGCCATGCCTTTTGCAGAGCAGAGAAGAGAAGGGCCGAGTGCTTCCATGCCTTCTTGAAGATAACTTCAAGAGAGTGGGTGCGCTTCGCAGGCACGGGCTCCTCCGTGTGCTGGAGCGCCGCCATCTTGTCGCTGGTTTTGAGCAGCTGCTCCAGCCGTGTGTTGCACTCTTTGAGCTGGTCAAAGAGCTCGTTCCGGACAGACTCGTTGAAGCTAAACTTAACTCGAAATGCTTCGTAGTTGATGCGTGATTTGGCCGTCGACAATCGGGAGCTTCGCGGCGCCGACTCGGGGACTGATGCGCGTCGCTTCTTCACCTCCGGAGTCGTCGCGACCTTTTCTTGCACGGCTGACTTGTCGAAAGATAGCTCCTTGCGGAGCTCCTCGACCGTCTCGTTGATTCGCTGGATGTTGTCCATGTAGAGGTCAAAGGACTCTTGAAGACGAGCTTTGAGCTGAAGCTGCAGCTGCTCGTCTGCCCAGTCCTGGCCGCCAGGCGAGTTGACCAGCCGGGAGACATGGTCGGCGTCGCTTATGGCGGGGAGCAGGAGCTCTTTGAGGTTGCGCTTGTACATGAGCTCGTAAAACTGAACATCACGCCGGCATTTGGTGTACTCCTTGCGAATCTGCCAGAAAAAGCCGCCAACTTTGGCGACGTCGCGCCATTGCTCAAGGCCCGCGATAATGAGCGGGAAAGCTCCCAGAACAACACCAACGATTTCTAGCCCGCTCATACTGTGGAGATGAATGGAGGAGAAACGCGGGACGGGGACGGGACGGATCGAGAGGAGGAAAGCAGGAGAGCCTGATTAACAACGTCCGTCCATCCCTCCCTCTCAGGCTCCCATGTCATCCAGGTCATGCAAGACGCTGAGGCGGCGCGGAGCAGAGCCCCGCACTGATGTTCATGACAAATGTGCTCGCGTCAGCATGACAAGGATTTAGGAATCCTTCCACATTCTGCCTCGTGTGGCTGTTCAAAAGTGTACTTTTGCCCTGCCCTTTACTGGTGAGAAGCTGTGCCAAAACTTTCCTTATCCTTGTCACCCTCCAACCGAGGGGGGGATCAACCTGGCAATACTTTGCGGCTGATATTACTAGCAGCAGATATCCTTGTGCTCCTCGCGTCCTCATGGCCAGAGCCTGATATCTCTCGGATTCCCCCTCTGTATTGGCCAGCAGCACACTCTTCGCGATGAGCGTTTCCGCATCTGAGCGATGCTATGAATGCGTCGCAATCCTAAAGGCTATTGTCACAGCTGCTTCTAACGCAGAGAATCCGACATCTCGAATCAAGCGCCAGCATGTACAAGATGAGCTTGAGAGATTTTGTCTCTGGGCAGGCAACATTGGCGCCTTCCATGCCGCACATTCGCCACTATCGCTCGAGTCCCGTCTCAACGAAGCCGAAGATGTCTTTGTTCATATTATGGAGCTTTTGGAAGATCTCGAAGAAGTTGCCTCAGAACGTAAGTGGAGAAGCGTTTACTTCTTCACAAATGCTAATCCGCTGCCCAGTCTCCGATATTGTGGCTGGTCGGCGAGAGGGCGAGGTTGCGTCAGAAGTATTTGGTGATAGTGATGAGGAAGCAGAAGAGTTGAGCGAAGAGACCGAGCTCCTTGCAGAAATCGGGTCATGCATCGGTCGTCTCTTCCGAATATCCGGCTTGATTCGCCAAGCTGGCTCACAGGACGTATTTGCCAAAGCCTTGAGCCGGTCGAGATACAGGTTCGATGACCGGTACGACATAAATCATGTCCAGGAAAAGTACCCCAAGCTCGCGGGCAAAGAGTGGGAGTGGCTGCGAACAAGACTTGGTCGCAGCATCACTCATCGTCGTCATTATTTGAGCTACATCCACGATCATCGAGAGAAGCTCCAAGGAAAATTCGAAATGATTCAGGAAAAGCTCCCAGAGGCTTTCTCTCCACCTCCTCTGAGCTCGCCGACTCTCAGTCCTGAGATATTATACCACGAGTCCAAGAGCCAGCCGTCGACATTCTTCACAGAAGCATCGAAGCTGAATCCAGCTGGTATCACACAGGAGATGCTCGCTGCAGATGACGCCTCAGACCACGAGAGCGATGCCAAATCCTACACAACAATCACGCGCTCGGTCGACGAAGGGTTCGAGGCCTCCCTGGCTTTCAAGATCCCCCGTCTTGACGATCTGCAAAAGGGTTCAAAGAAGGAGATAGAGTGTCCCTTCTGTTACAGGATGAAAAAGTTCAAGAACGAGCGAGTGTGGCGACGACACGTGTATTCCGATCTGCGATCATACGTCTGTACTTTTCCAGGCTGCGACGCGCCCTACTTCAGCGACATCAACGATTGGTTCCGTCACGAGATGCAAGTCCACCGCGTCAGTTACACGTGCCAGTTCTGCCAAGGCAAGTCGTTCAAGACTCAGGAGGCCTACCTCAGTCATATTCGGAAGCAACACCCGGATACTGCAGAGGGTAGTGATGAACAGCCCTTCCTCGACATAGCAAGGAGACCCATGGGTCAAATCCCAGCTCAAGATTGCCCTTGTTGTACAGATTGGGAGGAACGCTTGAGAGAGCGCAACGCCGTCTCGGCTGAGTCTGCAGATGTCATCTGTGTTCTTCCGACCATGTTCAAGCGACATCTGGGATCACATATGGAGCAGCTTGCTCTATTTGCCATTCCTATCTCTTCAGCCAATGACACAGTCGAGGCTGACTCGAACAAGGCAGCAGTTGATGAAGACACAGAGGAGCAATCTAGAGGATCGGTTACCTCATCCAAAGAATTTAGTCTCCCTGAAGAGCCAACTGAGCAGACACGGCTGGATGGGTCGGATGACGGTGGCAGTGATCTGGGCCAACAACATTTGGCAGCAGGTCCGCCTATACAGGATTCTCAGATCGACATTATCCCAGAGTACGATGAGAGCAAGGGGGATGTCCCAGAAAATACATCCCATCCAGCAGCAAGTATATTTAAGAACAGCGTCTACAATATGGCTCATTTTGGAAACCCGGATTTTCAACCTGAGGAATGGCATCCAGACGACGAGAGCGCTGACTCTAGGGTTCAAGATAATGATGACATTCAGAAGGAGACACATAACACGCATCCAGAGCAAATCATTCTCGAGATGGCATTGGGAGAAATGGAGTTGGACATGGACGTTCTGGAGCGACTCGTCAAGGAAACAACGATTACAGAAGAGATGATGATAGCAGCCATGGGAAACGAACGAAACGCTCTGAAAATTGCTCAGGCTTTGATCGCCAAGAGGGACCCAGGTACACACCTTAGTGAAGAGATTCTCGAGGCTGCATCCAGGAACCATAATTTCTGGCTAAGTTTGCTCATCTTGCTGGTTCCGCACACAATTTACCTCAGGGAAGAAATGAATCTGGCCTTGGTATACAGAGACCAAAGTCAGTGGGAGAAGGACGACAAGCTGTTCAATCGCATTGTGGAACTTTGCAAGGACGCGCTGGGACTGCAGAGCCGGCTCACGTTGATGAGTATGGATGCGTTAGCTACCATTCACACGCATCAGAGTAGGTGGGAAGCAGTCAAGAGCCTCCGAGCGCAGATTTTCGATACAATGGTGGGAATGGCGCCCCTAGATGGCATGGACGTTCTTGACTCGCAGTACCTCCTTGCAGAGGCCTGTGCGGCCAACGGGGACATTGAAGAAGCCATCAAGCATCTAGAGCATGTGTACTACACCATACAGAGCATGGACGGAAAGAATGTCGCCCTACTAAGTAAAACGGAACGATCTCTTGGGAAGCTCTACCGTATCAGCAACCGACCCGAGAAGGCGGTAGAGATCCTGGAAAATTCTACTGACAACGCCGACCTTCAAACGCCAGTGTCCCGGGATTGTCAACGGCAGCTCGCGCTCGCATATCTGTCCTGCGGACGACTGACCAAAGGCGCCACACTTCTATCCAGGCTGGCAACCGAAATCGTGCAAAAAGATGGGAGTTCATGGCAAAGATTGGTGATTAACAAGGAGCTTGCTGGAGCTTACGAAGCAGCGGGAATGCTCCAAGAGGCCGGAGCAATCACTACAGAGACAAGAGAGCTGGAGAATGAGATAATCGCCGACAAGAGTCCCGACCGACCCCTCTCCTACCTTGAGCTGGCGCAGAGGTATCAAGAAGGAGGACTGCATAAAGATGCAGTCGATTTGCTTGAACGTGCCGTGGCAACAGAATCCCTGACCATGGAGGCCGACGACCAGAGGCTGCTCAAGGTGGAGCACTACCTCGCCCGTGCGTACCAGAAGGCGGGACACATCGACCAAGGCATCGCGCTCCTGGAGAAAACCCAGGTCAAGCTGGCCAAGATCCTTCCAGAGGAGGACCCGCGGAGGCTGAAGCTGGGCTACGACATTACCAGGGCGTACATGGACAAGGGCCAGCTCGACCGCGCCATCGAGCAGCTGTCGTGGGTTGTGGAGGTCGATCAGAGGATACTGGCGGCGGATAACCCCCGCAGAAAGGCTTCGGAGGACTTGCTGGAGAGTTTGGTTGAGAAGCGGAAGTTGCAGAAGGAGGAGGAGAAGGCGGCTGGTAAGGAATAGTTGGCTGTGACCCTGTTGGATTCTGCATTATGATAACTCAAATTGATGGTACAGCTCACCCATTGGAAACTTGGAACAAGCGGTTTTGTGTTCATATTGTTTATGGTAGAAATTGGACGCTCTATGATGCCGAAATCACTCCTATCCTAAATATCACAGAGCAACGCCTATCTCGTTACTCCAGAGATCGCGTAGCGGCTTCATAAGCACATCGTCATCCCGAGCCATGCCTCTCCTTAAAATCTCGATTTTTGTGTCGAAACCACGCAGCTGCGGCGCCATAACGGCCTGCCTCATCTTCGTAAGGAACCAGGCCCTCGTCTGCGATCCTTTCTCGGCCGCAAGAGCGCCCAGCATGAGCGGGCAGGATGTAATCTCCATGTACGAACACGGTGGGAAGGGCCTGCAGTCCAGTGCGTGGGAGAGCTCTTTGGCCATCATAGTCATGTCGACAGGTGGTGCTGATTGCCATGATAGGTGTAGTAGGAGCTGGGCTGACCAGGAAAAGGCTCGCACTTCGTTGTTTTCGTGGGTCTGCAGGCCCTTTAGTTCCTTGAGCATGGCTGCGACGCGCGCGGATATCGTTTCGCGCAAGGCTGAAAGACTTGTTGGGTCCTGGAGACACGTGTTTATGCAGTCTCGCAGCTTGGCCAATCTCTCGGTTATCTCGGAAACCTGTACAATGTCCGGGTTGCCGTCCTCGCCTATAGCTTCGACAATGCTTCTGTCGTAGGACCGGGAGTACTTCATAACGTAGTTTAAACAATCACTATAACAAGGTAAGACTCTGTCAAGGCTTCCTAGGTGTCAAGGCATAAGTACCATATCAGTAGACCGGTGAACCACCACGGCTCAGCTGTGATACCCAAGGCTCGTCTTTGCCGGATCATCTGGGCAGCACCGTCGATGTGCATCTTCCAGCTGGAGTCATTTTGGTTCAGGCGCTCGCCAAACGCCAGTGTCATGGCCACAGCCAGAGCGCTGTCGGTGAAGGCGTAGCCAGAGGCTATCCGTTGAATGAGGGAACTGACAGCCCGGTGGATGTGGATACCGGCTGTCCACTTCCACGTAGGGTCGACTGACCAGTGCCGCATGCCGACGGCCATGGTAGCGTCATGGAGGGCGGGATCTGAGCAGATTAGGTTGAGCCATAGGGCTCGCGCTTCAGGGTCGCGTATGTCCTGAGCGTTATGTGCGAACATGGTGTCCCACAACTCGATAACTAACATGATTGTAAGCAACCCACAATGGTGTGGTCACCATTAATGATGCATTTGTAATGCGTAAGGAGGACATACCCATAGACTCGGAACGTTGTTGGTCCACCAAGCCCGCCCCAGAAGAAACTCGCTGTGGCGTAGCCAGCCAGTAATCCGCCAAAACCGACGACTCGGGCGGACTGGATGACTGCTCCGCGGCCTTCAGTTGACGACGCTTGGCAAAGTTGGTCCGAGTAATGTGGCCTCTTATCCGCTTTGCCGAGTCCCGCGAGACTACAGGCGCCCCCGTCGTGTTTACAAATGTCAATGAGACCATTCTCAGGAGTTTCGGTAGTCGCGCCTGTCAAATATCAAAAATCTCATTGTTCATTTTGGGAAAAAGAGATGGGCGGACGTGGTGGAGGTAAAGAGAGAGTGAGGGATGGTTATACCCGTCGGCAGTGGAGTTTGACGGCGCCATGTCATCCTTGTCATGCGGACGGTGCTTTGCCTGAATAGGAAAATGAGTTTTGAGGCTAGGACGGACTGGTAGATTGAGACCTGCTGGCGAATGTTTCCTATTGGTCAGGATTCATGAAGGCGACGAGGAGATATCTTAGGCTTGGACGGGACGAAGCGTATAAGTGTACACAGTTCCTCTGCTATTCAAGGCTTTATTTACTCGTCAGATACACTTGTAAGAAGTCAGACTCACTCAGAAACCACCCTTCTCCAACCACCAATTTCGTCAGCACTTTACCATGGCTCGTCAGTGGATCTTGGCTCGCCAGGAAGGCTTCGAGGCCTCTCTTGAGTTCAAGGAGAACCTCCATATCCCCTCTGCAAAGGACCTGGCTCCAGATGAGGTCCTTGTCAAGTTGATGGCCGCCAGTCTCAACTACAGAGAACTTGTGATTCCCGACCCCAAGGTTGGTCTTCTTCATCTGATCTTCACCCTACCATCGAACACTCACACCAAGAACAGGGCATCAACGGTCCCATTACGCCGCCAGTCATCCCTGCATGCGATGGCGCAGGTGTCGTTGAGGCTGTGGGATCTGCAGTTACAGAGTTTACCCCTGGAGATCGGGTAGTCACCCAGACCAACCCTGCCCCCTCGCAGAGAGCCGGCGATGATGAGCCTCTGGGTCTCGGGGATGCGGTGGGCTGTCTTGGACAAGGCAGACCTGGCACCTTGACCTCATTTGGCGTCTTTCAAGAGAAAGGCCTCGTCCATGCCCCAAAGTCGCTTAACTGGCTCGAGGCCGCCACGCTCACTTGTACCTTTGCAACCGGCTGGAATGCGCTGTTTGGTGTTAAGGGTAAAGAGCCTGGTCCTGGCGCCTGGATTCTCGTCCAGGGTACTGGCGGCGTCAGCATCGCAACACTGCAGCTGGCAGTGGCTGCCGGCGCGACAGTGGTCGCAACTACATCGAGCGAGGACAGAGCGGCTCGTCTGAAGAGCCTTGGAGCTGCCCATGTGGTCAACTACAAGACCAACCCCAACTGGGGGCTGGAAGCAAGGGCCCTCACCCCTGGTGGACGCGGGTTCGATAACGTCGTCGATGTTGGCGGCTATGCAACAGTGGCACAATCGCTGGCCGCGGTTCGGGTGGACGGAATTGTTCACATGGTTGGAGCCGTCGGCGGCAATGCTGAGCCGGTGCCTCTAATGGCAGTCTTCATGGCGGCGTGCAGTGTGCGCGTCTTCTTTACCAGCACGCGCAACCAGTTCAAGGAGCTGGTCAAGTTCATGGATGCAAAGGAGGTTAAGCCAGCGATGGATGATGTGGTGTTTGAGCTGGCAGAGGCCAAGGAGGCATACAGGCGACTGAACGAGAAGAAGCACTTTGCGAAGGTCATGATCCGCATTGACCATGAAGAGTAGATGGGCCAGGGAGGAAGTAGGAATTTTGCGGAAGGAGAAATAGAGACGATAGTAGAAAATATTGAATGAATATAAATTGAGGCTATCGTAACATATAGAAAAGGAAACGCCTGAAGTGCACCCTATGTTCACGCAAGCTAAGGTAAGAATAGAGTCGTGAAGCAATGAAGGCGGGAAATTTGGAGACACGAACGTGTAGGGTAGGATGTGGCTGAACAGTGGCTTTGTATCTGTGGCGCATGCGCTACGAAAATTTCTACGCTTGGTCGTAGAGGCAAATAGAATCGCTATCCCTGGCCCCACAATAAAATGTTCTCGCAAGCAACTCCAATCCACGCCAGATTATTACGGCCTCGCGATCTCCATTTCCAATTCCATCCATCACCCTCGTCGCCCTTCCATCGCCGAACCGTCTCCTCCTCCCGTGCCCCGCGCAGTCGATAGCCATACACACACATGCCCACCATGGATCACTCGCGAGATCCCTGCCCTCTCGTCATCCTCAATGTACGCCCTGCAGCCGGTCGACGCCTGACACACTCATCGACGATGCTAACGACGCACCACAGGATTTCGGAGGTGCCTTCGCCATGGGCGCCATCGGCGGTACCGTATGGCACGGTATCAAGGGCTTCCGCAACAGTCCCTACGGCGAGCGAAGGATAGGCGCCATCACCGCCATCAAGATGCGCGCCCCCGTCCTGGGAGGAAACTTTGGTGGTGCGTAGCAAAGCTGGCTGTCTGCACGCACGATCGGGAAGCTGACAATAACCGCAGTCTGGGGTGGCCTCTTTAGCACATACGGTTAGCCGCACCCTCGCTCGTCCCCTTTGCCCGCATCGACATCTAACCTCGTCCAGACTGCGCCATCAAGGGCCTACGAAAGAAGGAGGACCCGTGGAACGCCATCGGCGCAGGTTTCCTGACTGGTGGCTCTCTGGCCATCCGTGGCGGTTACAAGGCGGCAAGAAACGGTGCCATCGGCTGTGCAGTCTTGCTGGCAGTTATTGAGGGTGTCGGCATCGGCTTCCAGAAGATGATGGCTGGCAGCACTAAGTTGGATGTGGGTACCTCGTGCATCCCCCAGGCCTGCTTTTGGCAGCGAGCTGCTATCTATGTCGCTGTTGATACTGACTTGCGCCCCTACAGGTACAGCCCCCTCCGACGAACGAAGCCCCCCTATAGGAACGCATACTATAAAGCAATGACTTTGGATTGGCTGTGTTGGTATCACTGTCCGGAGTTTTGGAGAGTCGACTTTGGACGGAGCGGCCGTGTACGAGAAATTATTCGCAAGCGAAGCAGAGACCTTCGCCATCTGCGTCTTCCCGAGGTCTGTCTACGATGTATATATATTGGCGTCAAGGCATACTCTAGCGCCACCTGTAATATTACCACCTACTCTCCGCATTCAGCGTACATAATCTATGAGGATTTCCGTTAGCGATATCGGAATGTCCCAGGTTGATGACCATTGGCCACACACCTCCGACGGTTTGCCTGCTTGCCTCGGTCCGCCTTGATGTGCTGCCTGATCTTTTGTGACCTTTGCTGGGATGATTTTGGCCACCTCCGTTAACTCTTGTGGCCTGGATCAAGTGCACCAGGCATGATAGCTCGAGTCCCTAAAAGCCAAGACACAATATTCCATGTCACAATCACGCCGGATTTCATTTATAGGTCTTGGTATCAGCTTCTTTCAACTACTGTTTCTATAAGCCCCATAGGCAACCCTAATCCCCTGATGATTGCCTCTAGGAGAGCAACTATGGCAGGGATCGAATCAGAAAAGACACCACAAGATATTCTATACGTTGCGCAAGGCTACCTATACAGGCATCTACAGCTCCAACTCCTTCTCCTTCTCGCTGTCATCCTGCTTCTTAACGGCCTCGGCAGGAATCTCGTCGGAAGCCTTCTCTGCCTCGAGGCGCATTTGGCGTTTGTGCAAGAAATCTGCCAAGACTAGGAGGGACAAGTACGTCAGTTCAGGGCCGGAGCTGTTAAAGGCGAGGGCACTTACGCATGAGGATGCATGCACCGAGCGCAAAACCCAGAAGCGAAGGGAAACCTCGCTCAAACTTAGGAGCCATGGTCTGGGGGAAGATGAGGATGGGAAGGAAGGAGGCGGTTGCGTAGAAGAGACCGTTCATGCTGGAAATGGTCAAGGCACGCTCCTCGGCGTTTCCGACGTTGACCTCATTGGCCCAAGTCTGTAGGCAGGCGGTTAGTAAATGCGGCAGGGTCTTGGATTTACGACTTCTCGCAGGCGGTGAATACTAACCCAGGTGATACCCGTGACGAAACCGCTTGCGGCAAGGAAGAATGCAGCTACGCGAGCGGCATCGTCGGCCGGCCAAGCAGTCAACATGGCCGAGCTCACGACGGTTGTGCACATCTGTTCAAGGATACGTGTCAGCCATCAGTCTCTATCGCTTCTTCGCCAACCACGAGTAATGAAAATGAGTCACGTACAATAGGACCAACCATCCAATAGATGCGGTTCTGGGTATAGTCGGACATGAAACTCCAGGTGAAATCGGTGATCATGGACACGAGATTGGCGCAGGCGGGGATAATGTTGCGCTGGCTGACGCTGTACCCAGAATTTCCTATGGAGAGGTTAGTGGCCGCTGACGACTGTGTAAAACGATGCACATACTGAGGTAGATGGCGAAGTAAGATACACCCTGGCATGAGTTTCCGTACTGTAGACGCCGCAATTAGCAAAAAAGGAGCTCACTGCAGCCCTCACCCAGGAAGAACTCACCAGGATGTATGTGAGGCAAAGAACCCACCACCGCCAGCTGCCAAACATGCGCTTAGCAAGAGCCTTGTCCAGCTTACCCGTCACCTGGACCTTGCCTTGGACAGCAGAGCGGTGCAGGGCCATTCTCTTATCATCCTCGGTGATGTACCAAGCCTTGGTGTTATGGGGCAGATCAGGGAGAAGCCACCAGACAGAGAGAGCAACGGGGAGAGACATGCAGCCACAGACTACCGGTAAATGTCAGCGGGTTGCGTTCTGTCAGTAGACGTCACAATTGGGGAGAGAGTGCTTACCAATGTACATCCAGCGCCAGCCAGCAAGGCCCAGGTTGCCATCAAGGGTCCTGTGCACAGCAGCCTGGAGGAATCCGGAGGTGGCCGAACCAAAGAAGCCCGTGATGTGCCAGATAGCCATTCGCTTAGCCAGCTCCGTCTTGGTGTACCAGGAGCCGAGGAGGAAGATGATGATGGGGGAGAAGCCAGACTCGAACAGGCCGACCATGAAGCGGAACGCGTACATCTGTCGGGAGCTGGTGGCGGCTGCTTGGGCAAAACTGGAGAGGTGTGAGCCGTATAGAACAAGACGGAAGAACTGAGAGGAATGGACAGATGGGCATGTACGTGAAGATGGTCCATCCAATCTCGCATGTAACAATGCAGATGCGAGGGCGGATCTTGAGAGCAATGGCGTTGGACGGGATTTGCATGATGGCAAAGGCGATGGTGTAGCACACTGTTTTCGTCTCAAGTCAGAACTTTGCACTTGATTCGACATGTGCGTCTAGGGGAGTCGAGCGCAACTTACTGATCATGTATGTGTACTCATTGCCCTGGATGTTCAGATCCTCCTTCATTCCACTGACGTCTGCAAAGGGCGTTAAGACAGCTACGGACAAACGACTTTGCAGGGCGACTCACAGGCATTGACAATGTTATTCTGGTCAATGTACTTCATCCACTGTACAAACAAGTCAGCAAAAGGGCCGCCGTCAGGTTGGAGCTACGGACCCAGCCGAGAGTTGCGCAGATGAGGATGCCAAAGTCGAGCTTCCTGACGAGCTTGCGCTCCTCGGGACTCTTGAGGTGCTGATCCTGATCCCAGAGATGGTACACGAGCTTCTTCCCGAAGGAGAGAGGCTTGGCCTGGGCCTGCCCATCGGCGACGCTGCTGCTGCGAGTCACAGTCTGCGTCATCTTCTTGTCGTCTTCCATGGGGGCGAGAAGCTGCGAGGAGAAAAAAAGGGGTGTTGGCAAAGGTGGGATTTTTCCTGCAAAGAACCACGGCTCTCTCGTTGATGGCTCTGAGAATGGAGAACAACGGCCTTGTCGATCGAGCGGCTGCACAGGTCATATATCTCCAGCGTCCCTGCAGGTGACCCCGGACGGACGTGCGTCAAACAAAGATAACATCCCCATAAACGAGCCAACATACTGTAGTTCTATCATGCATCCCCACAGAGAAGCCGGTCTACTGGACGCCACTAGCCTATCTTTCGCCTCGCCCCCAGCCATCGGCCCCCGTCGGAGCCCACGCCGATGATTAGACGTTATGCCCCCGTCCGTGTCCGATGGTTGACTCGCTGTTCGGCACGCCCCAATCGAGCAACTTATCGCATGCCAAAGGAAAACCAGCCATGCAAGTGCAGCAGCGGCCGTCTTCTTGATCACCATCTCCCCAATCTCGTGTCTGCACCAACACCTAGGTCCAAGTACATACGTCCACAGCACAACCATGGCTTCCACCACCGCCACCAAGGATGTCCCAATGGAGCTGAGTGAGCTCTGCCGGCCCAATCTGGTTAAGAAGGTAATGCTGGAGAACAAGCTGGCGACTTCGTTTGGCCTGCGTCTCTGCTTCTCTACCGAGATCCCCCTAGTTGCCAAGCGGGCTGGATACTCAGCTCTTCTGTTGAATCTGGAACATACTGCCATTGGCATCGAAACCGTCAGGGAAATTTCAGTTGCCTGCCTCAATGTTGGGTTAGTCTAAGTCTACTCCCTCCTATATGCATCCCCTTGTACTAAGCTGCGGCCAGGATTACGCCAATGGTGGTTGTGCCCACTTGTGAGCCCCAATGGATATCCCGATGCCTGGACGGAGGATGCCAGGCCATTATTGTGCCACACGTCGACACTGTCGAAGCAGCTCAAACATGTGTCAATGCAGCCAAATACCCGCCCCTAGTTAGTACATTGCCGCTCTCTCTCTCTCTCTCTCTCTCTCTCTCTCTCTCACGGCACAAGAAGACCCAATCGGAAGCCCAAGAAGCTAATTTGCATATGCTGGGTCTCAGGGTCGCCGCTCTTTAACAATGGTCCAGCCCCTGCTGCAGTATGCGACCCATATCCCGCCTACTACTGTAGCGGAGATCGTCAATGATGCCGTCCTAATCATGCCCATGATTGAGACTAGGGAAGGCATGAAAAATGTAGAGTAAGTAACGCCAACTGACTGCTATCACAACTGTTCTGGCGCTGACAATAGTCTACTAATAAAGGGCCATTGCCGCTGTACCGGGCCTTGACGCGCTCCTTATCGGGTGTGCAGACTTGAGCATGGAGTAAGAACACAACCAATGCATAGCCCTCCCACTCTCTGGATTCGCCACTGACTAGTACAACAGACTAGGAATCACGGGCCAGTATGATAAGGAGGAGTTTCATGAGGCCATCGATAAGATTGCCAGAGCAGCCCAGAAGGCTAGTGTAGGTGGCCGTCAGGTCTTCGTCGGACTCGGTGGCATGGAGCTGAGGCCAGACCTCATTGAGCACTTTGCTAAGCGCCATTCAAACATAAGGTACGTGCTGAACGCCTCTTCTGATAATTGCCGTGTCTTGAAACTCACGTGTTCTAGATTCACCATGGCGGGTCGTGACATCTCGATCCTTGCCGCTGGCATGTCCAAGCAAGTGGCTTCCATGGGTGAAATATCCGCTCGGATACAGTCATAATGCATAACCGTCCCCTCAGTGTCCACTGTGGAAAGAGTAGAGTCTATTAAATGGGGTTTCTTCGTCGGCGGGGAAGTTGTAGTTTGGTTGTCAGGCGCAGGAGACAGCTCAAAGAAAGTAAACTAGAAACTTGGTGATTGGCAAAGCATGATAGACATCTAATATATTACATGTACTGTTTATGTAACCTAAGTAGACCATGTAGACCCAAGAAATCTCTGCGTAACACCGCCTTAAATAAGAATTAGCAGCACCCCAATCGTCGACTTGACCCAGGTATTTGTGCAACTGTATGTTTACTGGACTTTCCTCGTCTTCTCCCCGCTTAGCCTACTTTGCAAGCTCAAACGCCGCTCTCACGCTTTGGCTGAACTCCCCGTCTATGAGAAGCCGGATACCCAGCATGGCCAATCCTTTTCCAACCCTGACGGCTCTGTCCAACGCGTCTGGTGTGGCTGCCGCTGCCGCGAAGCCGGCGGTGTGGTTGGACGCGTCGCCCGAGTGAATGCCGTATGAGCAATGAAATGATGGCACGACATGTGATACGTTGCCTATGCGAGGGGTCAGTATGTGTGCTACCAGACGCAGGAGTGCGGTGAGAGCTGGGCCATACCCATGTCAGTAGACGCCGAGACGGCTTCCTTGGCCATAGGCAGGAACTTGTCACCCATGAAACCCATCTCCTCAGTGAAAGCCTCGCAAAGTGCTGAGTTAAGAATCTGATCAGCGTAGAAGAGGGGTCTGCACCCAAAGGTGGTCAGTAACATGGTCATAGTGCAAAGAGTAAGTCCAGGTGTACTAACACTTCGACATTGACCTTGCAGTCTGTGGCGGTCGCTGCCGCTTCGAAGCAGGCCTTGACCCTTCTGACCAAGTCTTGGCAGCCATCGGCTGTTCTGCTACGGACGGCATAGACCATGCTCGTCTTCTCGGGGATGATGTTGGGCGCATCGCCTCCGTTGGTGATGACGCCGTGGATGCGATCTGCCGGCAGGATCTGCTGCCTCATCATGGAGATGTTGACATAGGAGCTCACGGCGGCGTCGAGAGCGTTGAGACCCTGCCAAGGCGTCGCGCCGGCGTGCGCAGCCTTGCCGAAAAATTCGGCCGTCAGCTTGGAAGCGGCGACGGTGACGAGACCGGCGGCCCCTGCTAGCCCCTCGACCTCCTTGATGCGGCCCATGCTGGTTGGGTGCGACATGAGCGCCGCCGCCGCGCCCTCGAAAGCGCCGGCGTCAAGAAGCTTGACCTTGCCGGCTCCGCCCTCCTCGGCGGGCGTGCCCAGCAGGCGGACCCTGCCTGCAAGGCCGAGCGTGGTGGCTGCCTTGGCCGCAGCAACAAAGGCCGTGATGCTCGACAGAGCAATGAGGTTGTGCCCGCAGGCGTGTCCGATGCCAGGGAGAGCATCGTACTCGGCGCAGTAGATGACGGGCTGCCCCCCGGTGCCAATCTCGGCTTCAAAGCACGTACCTATGCCATAGGCGTGCCGCTTCACCGTGAAGCCGTTGGTCTCGAGGAAGTCGCAAATCGTCTGGTGCGCGAATGTCTCCTCATAGCACAGCTCTGGATGGGAATGGATGTCGAGGCAGACCTTGTCGAGCTGGGCCCGGAGACGGTCAGTCTCGTCTATGATGAGGGAGCGCGCCTTGGCGGCCACGTCGAGGGTAGTTGGTACAATCATTACGGATAAGACAGGTGCGCTGTTTGCTTTCTAGGATGAAACATCTACGAAGGAATGCTACGACTCGGACCCAAAAGTAATCATTTGTTCCTCCCAGACACGAAGAGCACGGATGATGGTATTCTAGCCCTACATCGGGCGAGCAGTGCCGTATGTGCCGTATGCTCCTGGCTGGTCGCCGTCACCCCCGAAAGCCAACATATCCAGCTTATATGGGCCCGATGAACCCCGACGAGCGCCGACGAGTCCCGATGGGTCCCGATGGCCCCGGCGGCTTTGGGCGAAGCAACTTGGCACATCTTTGATTGTTTGGGATAAGCTAGTATTATACAAATCCATTAAGGGTCTATGGATATGACCCCAATCTTGATAAGATTATGCCTAGATTCGGCTTTGCCCGCCAGTTTCCGAGCGCAGCCGAACACAGACATTGGGCTATAGGGAACGGCTTCTTAGATCGGACTGCCTTGTGGACCAGAACGATTCGCGACTGAAAAGGACATGCGCACGAGGACCTGACAAGCTGTACTTGACTATATCTCGTCTAATCTCGCCAACATATTCTACCGCGCAGGGTCTTGTTCAGCTCCAATAAGCAACTGATAACGAAAATCCAATGGCAACCAAGTGGGACAGCGTCGAGGCCGAGAGCGAGGCCTTCGATGCCGAGGTGCGACAGATTGAGGCTTGGTGGCAGACCGAGCGGCAGGCACACATCAAACGGTCAGTGAGCGTCTCTTGGCAGGACGAGGCCCTTTGCAGTCTTTGGTCTCGGGCGGCTTACAACCTCACAGGCCGTACTCTGCCAAGTCAATTGCTGCGCTGCGCAATCTTGGGTTCAAGATCGAGTACCCTTCCAGCGCGCAGGGCCGGAAGCTATGGCGTATGCTCAAGGAGCACAAGGCCAATGGGACGTGTGAGCTGACGGTTGGCACAACTGAGCCAATAATTGCCAAGGAGTTGGCCAACAGCAGTATGAAAACTCCTTCATTCTTCGCTACCTTCCCCGGGTGTCCAAGACTCACACTAGACCAGTGCGGACCGTCTACATATCTGGAGGACTCGCAGGACATGCGCAGGCAACCTTTCCGGGCGAGGATCATGCCGACTATCCCGCCGATCTGATACCGTCCATCGTCAGGCGCATCTTCAACATGCAGCTCTTCCATGACCAGCGCCAGCAACAGCTGCGCTTGCGTTATCCAAAGGAGGAGCGCCAGCATCTGGAATGCATCGACTACATGCTGCCCATTGTCGCCGACGCCGACATGGGCTTCGGCTCGCTGACGGCTTGCATGAAGCTGGCGCGAAACTTTGTCGAGTCGGGCGTCGCCATGATCCATATCGACGACCTCGCTATAGGCCTCAAGAAGTTCACCAACGGCGAGGGCAGGACCATTGTGTCCACCTCGGAATACCTATCGAGGCTTACCACGATCAGGATGACTTTTGATATCATGGGGTATGACTTTCCCTACAGAGACATCGCCCAATCTTCCACTTTGTTATTCTTTTGTATTTGTGGCCAAGCAGCTGACTTATGCTGGGGAATGTAGGGTCGATACGATGCTTCTGTGTCGTTGTGACAGCAACAGTGCCGAACTCATCACTAGGTAAGCAAGGATATACTCGACTGCACAGGGCGGCTTGCGAGAACGGAAATCAGCTCACATCGACCCAGCGTGTCGGACCCCAGGGATCACCCATACGTCCTGGGTGCCACAGTGGATGTCCCCCCCTTCGCTCAGGTTGTAGAAGAGGCCAACAGGGAAGGAAAGGACTATGCCACTGTTAAGGCAGAGTGGAAGGCTTCTGCAGGGCTGATGACATTTGACGAGGCTGTCCGAGCCAATGCCACCGAGGAACAGTATAAAGCCTACCTGGAGAGTATCGCCGGCCGTGTTGTGCCGCTGCACGAGCGACGAGCGCTTGCCAAGGGTTTGGTTGGGCGATGCATCCCATTCGACTGGGAAATTCCTAGGACGCCTCTTGGGCAGTACATGTGGAAGTGGTCCGTCCAAGCCGTCATCGACCGATGTTTACTTGCAGCACCACTGGGAGACTTGACATGGAGTCGCCAAGGTGAGCCCAAGTCCAAGCACTCTTTATCTAATGTCTTCATCCAGCTAATCGTATTGTGCAGATAAACCGAGTAAGCTCCTACACACCTCATGGCACTCTTACACCCAACCTTAACCTGCCCATTCATATGTTTTGTCCTTGTTGTTAAAGCGAAAGCTAACCACTAGCTTCTAGACAAGAAAGATATGCGCGAGTTTCACGAGGCCGTAAGGGCTGTTTACCCCGACCGCATGTTCGCCTTTGGCTTCACCGGAGCCTACGACTTCTCAAAGGGGGGCTACTCGCCCGAGGAGGTCGAGTCATTTCATTCCGACATAGCCAAGATGGGCGTAGTTTGGCAGTTCCAGCCCGTCTGGGCTATACAAGGTCCTACTCTGCAGGCCCGGCAGTTTGCCGACAAATTTGTCAAGGGAGGCATGTCCTATTACATGCGTGAAGTCGCGGCGCCAGCCATCGCCAACTTGCCGACAGACAAGAATGGCAATTCCATCGCACGAGGAGGCCACCTGGCCGATGCCTTTTTCGACGTAGTGGCGGGCAGAGAAATCACTTGTCCCGAATCACCGGCTTCCAAAACCGCTGGGCAGTGATGTTATACAGGCGGGTATTCGATCTATTAAAAATACAGCGTAGCCGATTGAGCAATTAGCGTCTATTCTTAGCAATATACCTGTTTGGGAGCGTAGACGCTCTGATAGGACACGGATCAGAAGCCAAGTCGAGCAGGCATCAAACGTAGTCGGATAGATCGAAATAGGCAGGAAACTCAATGGAAATGTCTGCCAAGCTCTCTTGGTCCAGCCCCAGGCCGTCCATGTCGAGGCCAGAGGGTGTCAATGGCTGGAAAAAGTCCTCCACAATCCCAGGATGTCGTGCAGGCGAGACGTAGTCTTGCTGTTGTGGTGGCGGTGGTGGTGGTGCTGTTGAAACGTTGCTGTCCAGGTATATCTGCGGAGGGGCCGCAGGTTCTGCCGGAGCCTGGCTATGCGAAGGAAAATCTTCTGTTGCAATCTCTCGGATCATCCGTAGCGTATCGCGGTGGATGACAATGGGCTCCAGCTCCTTGAGTAATGAGAGCAGGGCGTCACTAGATTCCTGCCGCACCCTCCGCGTGGCGGGCGGAATCCTTGCTGACGCATGCTCAAAGAGCGGGATTTCTCGTGCAAGGATATCGAACGTGTTCCTGATGCACCTAGACTCTGGCCAGCGCTCGGCTATGAGGGTGAGCGTGATGCTGCATGCTCTTACAGCCTCGGACACATCGGGATGCTCGTACACGGCCGGCCGTACCTGTGGTGGCGTGGCGAAGAAGGTGTAGAGGAGTGCTACACCGCACTTGAACTGAGTGAGAAGACCTAGCCATAATTCGGCGACTTGCGTGTCCCTCTGAAACTTGCGGAATATGAGGCAGGCCTGCACGCAGGCTTTGACGGTCCAAACGCCGGCCGAGTTCAACACTGAAACCTTGGTTGGCTGATACAACATGCAGAGACTGTAGCTGTACATCATGTTGATCCAGTCGTTACCACCAAGTTTCACTGATGGCGTGTCGGCGTAGCAATCCCAGAGGGATTTCCATCGATCCAACTTGTCGAGAACCTGGAGTCGCCAGCGGTCGTTGCGATCGATGTGGCTGCTGAAGTCGCGGTGAAGCGTAGAGTTGAGGATCTTGCTCTGGATCTGCCGACAGTAGACGACGTGGAGAGCAGCCGAAACGTTTGTAAAGGCAGAACCCCCCGCGGGTCGTCGGGAAACGCAGCGCGGCATTTCTCCTCCAGCTCCCTGTCGTCAATGTTGGCGTACAACTTGGCCGTGATCTGCGCATCGGGAAGGGAGAATGGGAGATGATAGGTTGCGCCCACCGTGCGGTCAAGCTTGTACGCACACCAAAAGATGCGGCGGCGAATCTGGATGCGGACCCGGGCGGCTACATCGACGGGCTCGGGCTCGGCAGCAGCGCAGTGTAGTTGAGCCATGACACAGTAGCGCATGGCTGCAGATGTGATGGTGATGATGCGCTCCGTGGACGGCGAGTAGAGGGCGTGCATGGCAAGCAGGAGGTAAGCCTGGATATGCAGCAGATGGTCGGGCTGGTTGAAGACATGGGCAAGATACCTTGTGACGGCCATGCGGTAGAAGTCTTCCTGCCTATGCCCACAAGGAATGGCGCGGCTGTTCCTCTCCAGGAGGAGACCGATGGAGTAAATCATGCGGACAAAGAAGGCAGTGCAGGGTCCTGGCGACCGCGTGTTACGGTCTCTGAGCTGATGCAAACGCAGAAAGGGGTACCGCCAGTGCACCTTGTCCTCATAGGTAGTGAACAGGGCCTCTTCTATGGCGACATCAACGACTCCCTCAACGTCTCCTCTAGCGTAGCATCTATCCGCGGAATCTGCGCGGGGACGGGGCGAACTTTGGTCTGTCGCGTGCGCCGCAAAGGTGGCCAACAGTGCGACGGCCGGGGTACTCCTAGGGAGAGGGACGGCCTCTTGGAAGGCAGAGGGCAGCGGGTCGGTCGCATGGTACCCGAGGGACTCTGCAGCTTGGCCTTGAGAGCTCGCCGAGTCGCCAAGATCGTTGCTTAGGGCAGGCCGTAGACTCATCTGCTCAATTCGCGATATGCGCTCCTCGAGGGCAGAGATGTCAGCGAGGCGAGTGAGGTGATTCTCGCCCAGAAGTTCAGCCGCACCCGCACCCACACCCTCGACGTGCCTGGGTGGGTGGGAGGCAGAGTAGCATTGCTCGTCAGCCTTCAAGCAATTGCCACACGGCTTCTGGTTGTCGCATTTTTGCTACGCGCGCGCATCAGTAATGAGCAACTGCCCAAGCGCTAGGGAAGGGGGGGAAGGGTGACTACACACCTTGCGCCGTCTACAACGCAGGCAGGCCTGGGTTTTCTGACGCTTTGCCGGCCTCGCGTCTTCATCCGACTCGCTGGGAGCTCCCGTGCTGCCGTTATAACGAGGTGGCGGTGGTACAGGAGGGGTAGAGGGAGATGGCGAAGAAGCAAGAGCAGCAGGATGAGCAGAAATGTTGCCGACAGTCGGCGGCGGCATCTTGGCCTCGCAGTTAATGTGGGTGCAGGGAAGGGAAGCGGATGCTGCACGCGATCCTTGGTTGCGACAGGGCGAGATCGGGCCCGCTAGGACATACTAACGAAATACCTACTAAGGTAAGCGAACTACGTATATGTATAGGGTAGGGTGTTTTTAACGTAGTCAAAGAGCTGGCTGGCGATGGGGGTTAGGAACGAAGAGGTTTAAGAGTAAATGCGAAGAGCAAGTCTAGATTCAGCTGGAAGAAATGAGGCGGATGTAGACAGTGTATGACCTGCGAACTGTGCGTGCATGAAGTCGTGAATGGGAAGGGAACAAGAAGATGCGGCTAGCAATACATGATAGATATAAAGGATGAAGCATGAAGCGGAACGACCAATCACTCAAAAAGATACAAAGCATTAAGACATGCGACCTAAAGGTGCTGGTTGTAATATTAGGACTCCTGACATCTTCGTTACATACATACACATACACATAACCCCATCCTATACATTGCTTTACAGACCGCTGAGGATCACGTCAGCCGCCTTCTCAGCGACCATGTACGTCGACACAGCAGTGAAGGTGCCGGGAATGCGAGGGAAGACGGAAGCATCGACCACACGCAGGCCAGCAGTGCCACGGACGCGGAAGCTCGAGTCGAGGACAGCCATCGGGTCATCGTCAGCGCCGATGGGGCAGGTCGACGAGGCGTGGTGACCCCACGAGGCGTCCTTGATGTAGTCGGCCAGGTCCTCGTCGCTGGTGACATCAGCACCGGGGAGGACCTCGGTGAAGGGAACGGGCTGGCTGCTAAAGGCGTCACGGACGAGGGCAATGGCCTCGGTCATGGCCTTGATGTCGGCGTCCGAGTCGCCGTTTCCGGTGTCGAAGTAGTTGTAGACAATGTCAGGGACATCAAGGGGGTCGGCGGAGCGGAGGGTAACGCTGCCGGCCGTGTTGCGAGGGTGGGCCTTGAGAATAGCCCAAGTGAACCAGTCGTGCTCGATGGTGGCGTTGACGGCGTACTTGGGGAAGTAGCCGCGGAAGTTGATGGGACCACCGAACGCGAAGACGTCAAACTCGCCCTTCTCAGCTGCGCTCGTCTGGTAGAACATGGCAGCGGCGGGACCGGGAGACGAGTAGATGCCGCGGTCGCCGAGAACAGGGTTCTTCCACCTGTCGAGGCAAGGGTCCTCGTCAGTGTAGAGGCCGAAAGTGCAACCCTCAAAAGCAGGGAAGTCCATGGGGGCGTTGCCCTGCACGGAGATCTCGTAGTGGTCCTGGAGGTTGGTGCCGACACCGGGCAGGTCGACAACGACGGGGATCTTGAATTTCTTGAGCTCCTCGGCGGGACCGACACCGCTCAGCTTCAGGATCTGGGGCGAGTTGTAGGTGCCGCCGGCAATGATGACCTCGCGCTCGGCCTTGACGCTGCCGGGCTTGCCCTTGGAGCCGTCGGAGAGAGGGCTAGCCTTGTACAGGTGCTTGCCGTCGCGGAACTCGACGCCGGTGGCGCGGGGAGGCGTGGACTTGTCGAAGTTGATCTTGGTGACAAAGGCGTTGGTGCGGACGTCGAGAGGGTACATCTTGGTGCCGTTCTCGAACTTGGCGTCGCGCACGGCCAGAATGAGCTCGCGAGGACCGACGCGAGTGGCGTCACGGCTGGAGAGGGGAATCTGGTAGTAGCCAGGAGTGGTGTCGCGGGTAGGGGTGTCAGCGTTGGCATCGCCGATGATGAGGTCGTCGATGGTGATGGTGCCGCCCGTGGCGGTGCTGAGGGCCACAGCACCACCGCCGAGCATGCTGAGGAGCTGAGCGTCGCCGAGAGGGATGCTCAGGGGAGCCGTCTCGGTGCCCAGCCAGCCGTCGTAGCCGTGGCCGGGGGCAATCTGTCCGCCCAGGTACCTGTTCTCCTCGAGCTTCTCGAAGTACTTGCGCATGTGGTCAGGAGCCCACGAGTCATCGCCCGTCAGCTCTGCGAGGTACTCGAAGTCGGACCTGTGAGGGTACACGGTGATGAGGGCGTTGTGCGCAGTGCAGCCACCGAGGGCCTGAGTGCGCGGGTACAGAGTGCCCTTCATGACGGCGTCCTCGGGAGGGTTGAGGCCCGTGTACTCGCCGTTGGGGGTGTCGTAGCTGGTCTTGAAGTCACGGGCCTGGCGCTCCTCGTCGGCGTAGTGGCGCACGAAGAAGTTCCAAGAAATCTCCGGGTCCTCGGAAGAGTTGGCCGAGTAGGCGGGGACGGTGTAGTTGACCGAGCCAAAGTCGTCACCAGCCTCGATCAGGAGGGTTCGGTGACCAGCCATGGCGAGGCGAGCGGCCAGAGGACCACCACCGGCGCCGGAGCCGACCACAACGTACTCATAGTCGGGAAGCTTGGTAGCGCCGGGAGCAGCCATGGTGGTGCTGGCGGCAGCCAGGAGGCCGAATGTCGGGGAGAGCTTCATCTTTGCTCAAGGGGGGGGGATTCAAAGGAATGTGATACAACCGCAGCTGTAGTTGGAATAGGAAGGAGTGACTGAAGCCGAAGGATGCGGTTGGGCAACACACAACATCTACGCGATGCAGCGGCAGGCTGTATAATAAATACCCCCCCGTAGAGACGGAGGCGGATCAGGGCGGGCTCGGGAGGCAGCACGTGTCTTGGCCTACTCGACGATCCATGACCAACCGCATATTGCATGGATTATCACATTCAAACTGTCAACAAGGGCCCAGGTCTCGAACATGTCATGATGAGCAGCAATCAGGTCACGATAGGACCCGGGCCTCCTATTACTTGCGGAGACCTGTGCCCGGATGCGGCTGCATAGAGAAGGTAATTGTCATCCAGCAGCGTAGCGAACGGTACCGACTGTCTGTTCCCGAATGCAAATGCCAGCTCGAAGCGCAAGTATGAGGCCTCGCCTGCAAGTTTTGCCGTTTAAGCAAGGATCAAAAGCGGTGGCATGAGGACCCTGCCGGAGATGGAGTACAGAAACGGAATCGTCGGCAATGCCATGCAAGGGGCACAACCAACATCTAGTGCCGAGGCCCACCGTTTGACCCCCCCTACGGCTAGTCGTGAGGCTTGCGCGAAGGAAAAGCGGCAGGCATTGTAGAACGGATTACGTACGGGTTAAGAAGGTGGGTTAAATTCTCCACGCACACATACGGGTTATTGGGCAAGAGTCTGAGTGTATACGCGTACTTCTGTATGCCCATACATCGGACTTCACATGGGTTGCTTCAGCAGTAGTTGAGTAGTCGGCAGGGCTGAGTTACGCAAGTGTCGCCGAACGCCCCGGGCAAAGCAACTGATATCTGAAACTCATCCGATAACTTGCTTGAATACAGCCATAATCCGCGCGTACTAATTGCCTGTTCTGCTCTACTCCACAACTTAAGCGGAACACTATACCCATTGACTACTAGCACAAGCGTAATTACTCCACAGGCCAACTCTTTTGCTGCTCCATCAAGATGTAACGGTCTTCTCTCCACTATCCAAGTCCACGTACCGGTCCATTTTCCCCGTCGACAACAGTTTTCAGTCTCAACAGTGATAAGGGGAGGGGACACTCCACTGCCGTTGCCACTGTGGTCCATGACGGTAAGAAATGCCGGTCAAGGAAATGAGAAATGAGAAAGGAGAAAGGAGAAGGGGGACTTGAGTATTACGATGTGCAGCTATCAATCTATCGACTCACGCCAACGTCGTAGGCGTTGTACCCAGTCACGGGGTAGTTGATGCTCTCGTTGCTCGGGTTCTCCGTCACGCCCATGAGTCGTGGCTTCGACTCAACCTTGATTTCCCGGTGGATCTCGACGGTTATGTCCCGTTTGATCTGAATCGACATGCCCTCATTGGACCTGCTGTGGCTGTGGGCAGCCGTCTTCTCGGGGTCCCTCTCATCACCATCCGTAGCCACTGCCAGGAGCTCTACGTCGTCGGCCTTGCTGGAGGAGAAGTTGCTCTTCTGCGTTCGCTTGTGGGGCGTGGCAGAGAGGCCATAGCCCCGACCAGACATGCCGGTCGGTTTGTTGGTCGACCAGCCGAAGTAGTGACCAAAGATCTTAAGAAGTGGTCTAAGGGTTGCCAAGCTGCCGGCTGTGATGGCCAGACCCTGCTCGACGGTGGACCAGATGGCGATATCGAGTGTGTTCCCTAGCAGTAACCATGTTAGTCCGCCTTGGCTCAAAACACCAGGAAAATACCACGTACACAGAAAGTTGTCCTCTCGGAACTTTGGCAGGTAGGGAAACCGGGCAATGACAGCCGCGCTCGCTCTGTTAATGGGCATATTAGAAACCATAATCGTGGCACAGCATCAAGGGGCTACTTACACGCAACCCATGGCCAGGAGCGGGATCAAAAGGAACTTGGTTCTCTTGTTCAGCTGCAGGTTCCACACGATAACACCGGGCAAGATGGCAAAGGTGAAATCAGAGGCCACGCTGACGATGGTGAAGACGATGGTGAGACCGATGATGATGTCAGGGCTGACGCAGGTTCCTCCCGCGATCCTCGTGTCCCAGAAGAAGTGCACGGGGCTGCACTGGAACATGGCGACGAAGAAGAAGACGGCACCGGAGCCGCATGTTGCGATGATGGCGATGCGGATGATCCAGATGTGCAGCTTTTGTGTCGTGACGCGGAGGAGGAACCAGCCGATGGAGATCTTGGTAAGGACCATGGTCAGGGCGTAGGTGAGGTAGCAGAACCACCAGCACTAACAATTCAAATTTAGCAGCATATTAATCATGGGGTCCTTGGTGGTGCTTACCATTCTGGCTTTCCTGATGCCTTCTTCCGTCAGGTCGGCATCGTGGCGCCCAGTGCCGAAGAAAGTTCCTGCCGAGGAGAAGGAAGTGTAGAGAGCAAAGGTAACCTGAAGAACGACTCGTGTTAGCAAACTGGCAGAAATCAGTCCAAACAACAGGGGCCAGCATACAGACGCAGCCAGCATCAGCCAGTCGTCAAGCCCAAAGGCCTTGACCATGAAGGTCCGGACGTAGCATCGCAGGGTGATGGAGATGGCAGCCAGCGAGAAGAAGGTCAAGTTGACCGCCAGGAGCTGCGGCCCACGGTTTGGGATTGACGTCGACATTTTGCAACGGAGTCGCAATCGCAAAACGAGAGTGAGAGCGGTGTCCAAACTCACTCTTCGCATGCGCCTGTCCCCTTTACATAAAGAAGGGCACCCCTGGAGGAGAGATTTAGCATTGGGGCCGTTTTTTTTTCTCGATCTTATTAGTTAATTAACCATGGCGCTGCCGTCTTTTCGGGCACGTCAAATCCCTGGCATCGCTCGGGCTCTTGACAAGCAGGGCCAGGTTGTCACGACCCATCCAGGAGCCATCACATCCCAAGGCCTCGACCCACGTGGCGCCGAGCCGATGCGGGCACTGTCACCTTCCACTCCGTTTCCGTAGTCTTACTCCGTAAAGTATTGCATTATAGTAATACGATAGGGCGATATACATACGCGACCGCTTGGTGCTATCACTCGAAATAATGCTACCTTCCACGCTGGGAGCAGGGCCAGAGCTGGACTTGCGGCGCCGTATGTTGTTGTTGTGGTCGAACTTGGTGAGCAAAAGTAAAAGGAGAAGTCGTCTGTATGTTTCGCACTTGCTGATCTTTGCACAGACCATCATCAAGCTTGCCGGGAAGAGGTGGCACTGACAGTACACTACTGTACCTGACACTTCCCTGGTTATATGGAATCCCCACGGCTGGGACTCATTCTTGCTTAGGCCCCGCATGCCACTCCGTTGATGGACATGGCGGATTGTATTCCAGAGTGGACTCGGGGAGCACGCCAGACCTCTTCCGTGTATCGCTCGATGGCTAGTCCCCTCGCCCCCGCTTCATTGCCCCTGACTCCGGAGCTACTGTATCACCAAGGGCTTGACAAGTCGTGCCGGTCCATATCTCCGTATATCCCTGCGACTGGAGCTGCGCCCACTCTTCGTTTAAGCGTCTCTCCTCGGATGTTACGTCGAATCACGAAAGATGGACGAAAGGAAGTAATGGGGCCACAGGCAGATAAGGCCCCACGAACTAGACGATGCCAAGATGCATTGTTGAGAATGCATGATCCCATCGTCTGGACAGACAACATAACTATAAGAATTGGTATTATTACCACGCCCAGCTCATTACACAACGTTATGTGCCCAGCCACCGTGCCCGGCGCATTTGAGCGACCCGTCACCCAGTATTCCCCCAATTCGGACGAGCCGAGAACGAAACCACGCTTTGTGTTCTGCATCGATACCCTGGTGATAGGAGAGGACGGTCAGGGGCCAGCCGGTAGAGATAATCAAGCTCGGTCTTGTCGAGTCGGGAGCCGTCCCTGGTGGTTGCTCTAGCTTTTCTCTATCGTCCAGACTCATTCTGCCGAGGATGAAGGGGATAATGCGAGTGCAGCTTTCAACCAAGCCCTCCCGTTGCATGGTTTCCTCCATGTTCTCCGCACGCGCTGTCACCTGCCGTATTTTGCTGATTTGAATCATGGTGCTCTTGAGAAGAATCTTGATAGTCAGATACTCCAGCCAAACTGTTGCGTATGACGGCTCCGTATAGGTGGAAACCAATGGCGGAAATATGCCGTGTTCAGGGTTGCGTCTGCAGGGAGATGAATCTTGTGTTCTTGGGAGCCAGCACTGAGGAATACTGTTCTCCCACTGCTGGCAAGCAGCGTCCAATTCCGCGGCCTCATTGGCAAGCACATCTGCATCGACTGGGTGAATGCCGTGAGCGTGACGCAGAACACTATCCAAACGGTGGCGCAAATTGACCAACCGGAAGAGAATGCCATCAAATACGAGGTCCACGCCGCTCTCGCCAAAGTCGCTTCCATCCCGCAGCCACAACGGCAGGGCGCTTCCCATTAGGAGAGCTCTGCGCATGATCCCTCTCCTGCTGTACTTGACTATTGTAGATGGCGTGATGTGAACTCTCGAATTTTCATACCACGACTGCAAAACTGCCAAGGCCCCAAGGTGGTGTGACCAGCTGTGTAGCGTACCGAGCGAGTGGTCCGATTCTTCATCGGCGGGTCGGTGCATTATATTCTCATAGGTGGCCATTAGGACAATTGTTAGCAGAGATGAATCCACCATCTGCCCTGAGCATAGCCCCAAGTCGCGGTTCATGATTTCGGCTTGCACCAAGTGAAGCAAATCCCCATATATCTTGGTTGCTTCTTTGGCTGCTGATGGGCTGTGCTGGGTGCCCGAAAACACAGCCAGGGCTACCGCAGAAACGGCACGGTCGACCATAGCTGATTCTCTCCTCGCACTGATCCACTCAGTTAGGCCTTCTAGCATACTAGATGTGGTGACTGGTGCCTCGGATAGCCCATCAAGATAAAAGTTGATGTAAAAGGCCCTCGCTTGGGACAGGCGATCAGCCCCGGGGCGCTGCAGCGTCAAACTTCCACGAGGGCCTCTGGGTCGTTTGATATTGCCGCTTGCGTACATGTTCTCGGTATGGAAGACCAAGTCGGGCTTCTTCCTGTCCGAGCCCTGTCTGCACTCTCGTTCTGCTTTGATACATTGCAGACACACGGGTTTCCCTTCATCGCACTAGAGAAATTCTTGTCGGAACGCTGGAGACTCGCCAACAGGGGGGATTAGCGTACCTTGATCCGCCGGCATCTGCATGTTTGACACCCAGTCTTTGTCCGAGACATGCTTGCTCGGCCGTTAATCTAGTCTAGGTGCCAACTTCGATGGGCTCGGGCAAAGACTCAATCGCAGCTTCGTAGAAGGAAAGACATCCAGACGGCAAGCTATTCGCGGGGGGACCGTGCTTACTCCGCACTTTCTAGCATTTTCTTCTAGACTGTGGATTGGGAGGTAAGACACCATCCCGCTTCTGGAGAAACTCAAGCGAAGGAGGCATGAGGGTATTATTCCGCTATTCCGTTGCTATATGCTGAAGGCACTATTCCACTATTCCGCTTCTGTACGGCCTCAAGCGAAACATGCACTCAAGAGATCACCCCGCTATTCCGCTTATAGAGAAAAGCGAGCATACACCAAAGACACCATTCCGCTTCGGGAGAAACTTAGGCGACACATGCACTGTTACTCGTTGATATTGGCAACTCCGACGCTTACATCTTGAAGCGAGGCTATCAGTCTCCTTCGATTACGACTGAATGACGTGGCAAGCAAGCAAGTTGATTTATAATTGTTTACTGGGCGATCTGCGCTTGCAGCCGTCAGGATTGCGACGATGGGGTAAACAGTAATATTTGTGTCTGGCAGTTGAGATGATCCAAGTATATAAGTAGGTGCTCCTTTTCCCAACCCAGTGCATCTTCAAACCAAACAGCATCTCCAACCCTAAGAAGATAACCACATTCTTGTCCAATACCGCCCTCATCATGGCTTCCGAAAACCAAAACTTCCCTCTTGCTGGCCTTGCCAGGGATGGGTGGTCGACAGACGATGAAGCCACAGCTACCTGCCTTTGTGGCGCGATTCAAGTATCCTTCGTATGTGCACCATCGCAACTACTTCACAGGGACTAACCGGTTTAGCCGGTATCCGGAGAGGGCTTCGTCAATGCATTTGTATGCCACTGCGCGAACTGCCGAAAAATCACCGCCTCGATGTTTGCATCCAACTTCGTCATCAAGAAGACGCACTTGAAGTGGGTGCGCGGTCGCGAGAATCTGAAAGAGTTCACGCAGTCCGAGACCATTCGGCGTGGCAACGATATGACGAATTCATTCTGCAGTACTTGTGGTGGTCTCATGTGGCGCTACAGCTCGGGCAACCCTGACATCTTTTTCATGCGCATCGGCACGGTTGACGATTTCCACCTCCACGAGACGAAGCTGAGGCCCCAAGTTGAAATATTCACCGAGGGACGTGTAGCATGGCTGGATGCTATCGAGGGTGTTGAGCAAGTTCATGGTATGCCCAATATATGAATGCTGAAAGGCATCATTTAGAAGAGTGTTCCAGGACATCACCTCATATAAAGGGATGCCTCAACGCAGCGGTGGTTTTCGGGAACACATTCGCAGTATCGAACAAGAGTAACGATGGAATTAGCAAAAGAGGCCCTTCTGGTCGCGAAATTTACTATGATTGCTTCTTCCGTTTTGAACCTCCTTTCCTACTGCAGACCCGGCATCATCCAAGCTGAATGAATTAGGTCGGTCATGATTTGCTCATGTAGAGTTATTCTTACTCGAAAGGCGTGCATGCATCCAAAATGACAATGCCTCTTCACGAAGTATCCGTCACTACTAAAATATTCGGACATGGTTTAAGCGATAGGAGAGTATTCTAGTCTTACAATCATGAGTTACAAGTGGTATTCCTCAGGAACTGCCTTGGTCCATACGTGTTCCTCCAATTCTAACAAGCCGAGCCATGCCGTCGAGGAGAGTCGTTTCTTGGCTTCTGCCCAATCAACGACATTGTTCGAAATGCTCCAGGTCTTGATGTATCCATTCAAGATGAGCTCATATCCTTCAAGCCGTGCATCGTACTGCTCCGACTGTGATCTGTCCAAGCAATACGCACCAACAAATGCTTTCCAAAACACCAAATCTGATACCACAACCTCTTCGAATACATCCTTTACCAATATTGAAACCAGGCGCTTGAAAGACGGGTTGACATTAGGCCTGCTAGAGCCAAATATTGGCAGAACATAGCAAATGTATAGCTCTGCGGCAACGGAAATTCCAGACCATGATGTTCCCATCTCCCTCTTGCAACACAAGCCCGGCGTTGGGGAAGACTGGGAGCCACTGGGCATGGACATATGACAGCCAAGCATTGCTGAGGAAATCTTTGACATGTAACCTCCGCCAAATACGGGGTGTGGATCCTCGCTTCCTGTCAAGACACTCCCTTTCTGGGCCGTGGCCGTTACTTCCTTGAGGCTTTGGATAAGAGAGGTTGCGTCCACGCGATACTCTACACCAATTGGGGGAGTGGCGAGGAAGAATGGATAGAGGACGAATATTTGTATCAAAGATGGCAATGACCCGATTTCATCATCATGCCATTGGTGTAATAGATGAATCAGGGCTTCAGAGGATGATCGGGATTGCCCATGACCCAAAAGCTTCCTCAACGACTGAGTGCTATCAACTCGGCGTTTGGTGCTGGAAACGATATGGTGAATGCTAATAATGTCAGTGAGAAGATAAATTAGAAGCCTTGGGTGGAACCTACAGAATAAATACACAGTTGATTGCTTCCTCTTGACGGGATAATTGGAGAGGAAGGTCATAACTGACTGGGTAGCATTGGTCGATCATAGATCTGAAGCCTTCCAGGTGAACCTCTGCCGTGGCAATATTTCCTAATGAACACTAGAAAAATGTGAGATGGGCATATAGAAAAGGAGGATGACGCTCACCTCGGTGAGGGCCATGATGCCAATATGCCTGGCAATGGTTGCCATGTCACGAATATTGGGGTATGTGAGCCACATTCTTATATCGCCTATGATCTGTAACTCATTGTTGCAAAAGGTCTCTTGAAACCCTTGCAGACCGCGACCAGTTGCCCACATGTAGTGCAAGCCAGCCGCTATAAGAGTATGCTGAAGAGCGTTCCGGTCTTGCATCAAAGACGCACTAGACGACGTTAGCCACGCTTCGGGAACAATAGGAAGGATTCGACAAGGATTTGGAAGTTCGACGAGAATGATTGCTTACATTGTTTTTGCTTTCCAAAAGTTGCATTCCTCGATCGTTTCTCCAGCCGAGCCGTGAACTGCAAAGCATTAGATGTGGCCCCAGATAATATATCAACCCGTGTCTCTCACAGTAGTGTAACAATTCTCTTGACCTATTGGGCATACGTATGGGTAGGCAGTCAAATGGATCCATGATATGGCCCGGCTGTTTGAGAGGCGAAGCACGCAGAAACCATGGATCCTCTTCGCCAGGAAGCCGCGTTGCTCTCCTATCATTCAAAGGCAGTTGTTCTTTTTTAGGTTGGCAAATCGCTTTCGCTTTGATACAAGCTGTGCTACAACGGCTGTTAGGATGTGGAAACTCAATCACTCATTATCCACCACAACCGATGTTTAGGGAGCTTACCATGAAGGCTGTCTTCCGTCACAGCGGACATGTCTTTGACTGCAGCCAAGACAACCTCCGGTGTTGCGGCCGGCCTTCCAATTTCTCCTTCGCTTCGTCATGGTCTGTTGATCGGTCTGTGGTGCGGCGTTTCCTGCCAAGGACGCCCCGTAGTTTGCAGTTGAGAATATTTATTCGCTTTTATGGAGGGGTGAAGTGGATACTGCTGACGCCTGGAGTCACGAGCGCCAAGAAACTAATCCAGATATGGAATAATATACGGAGGCTATACTGAGGTCGAGCCAGGCATCATGACCCAGTGCAAGTCAGAACGAAAAAGCATCGGCGCAGAGAGAAATGCTCCAAGGTTGATATTATTACCAATTGTGTATAAAAGGGTCCGAAGATTCCAGATAAAGTCAGTTTATACTATGCTTCTGCTCACACTTCATCCTACCTGCCCATCAAAGACCCTCGTTCCGATTCTGTTCCCATTACATCAAGAACAATCCAGAATATCAAACATCCACCGATAATATCCACCCAATGGCCAAACCTTCGTTGATCTTTGTTCCTGGAGCGTGGCATAGCCCGGAGACATGGGATAAGCTCATAGCTATCCTTCAACCTCGCGGCTTCCGGTGCGCTTCTGTGTGTCTCCCATCGACTGCCGGAGATCTGTCAGCGTCTTTTGTGAATGATGTAAAGGCAGTACAGACGGCCATTGAAGCCGAGACCAAGCAAGGGAACAACGTGGTACTTGTCGTTCACTCCTATGGTGGCCATGTCGGAAACAGTGCCATTAAAGGTTTCACCAGGAAGCCTGACACCGCAGAATCTTCCTCCGGTTATGTTATAGGTCTGGCCATGATTGCTACGGGGTTCACCATAGCTGGCATGGTCTTTTTCCCCAAAGATAGCAAGCCACTAGGACAGTGGGTGCCGGACTTCGATGCAGGAATCGCCAAGATCGTCGCTGATCCTCGGGACATGTTCTATCATGATCTTCCCGAGGAGGAAGCAGAGGCATGGGTCAAGAAATTAACGACTCATTCTATCAAGTCCCTGACCGAAGATGGAGAGTACTCCTACGAGGGCTGGAAAGATGTCCCTTGCTGGTATCTCGTGACGAAACAAGACCACGCTCTGCTGCCACAAATCCAGCAGTATTTCATCGATTTAGCAAAGGTCTCGGGCGGAAACGTGACGGCGAGGGAGGTTGAAAGCAGCCATTCTCCCATGCTCAGCAAGCCTTTTGATACCGCTCAATTTGTTGAAGATGCTGTGGCCGACTTCGTATCAAGACCCTGAGGCTAAGTCTGGATCCGAAGAAAGTCAGGAAAGACTACGTTGGGAAAGATGCTTGGTCAGCATGATCATACAATCAGGACCTCGACATTTCACCTAATCTACAAACTTTCTACGTGCCTCGTACTGTTGGAATGTGGGACAGAACAAATGTACAAATAGGGGCTTACGCCCATCTGCATCAACAAATTTAGCAGCTAGACATTGGGAAAGAAGTGCATAGTGGTGAATCAAAATTCCTTGTTAGACATTCCCTGGATCTATTCTGATTGGTAATTCTAACTTTAAGACAAATTATTGGTTCACACAGTCTGGCAGTTCCTTCATTGTTCAACTCTGTTCTTGATCCTGTGGGCAACAGGGCAACTGTCGTTTTTCGCATACACTATCCTTCTTTTTTCCTCACTGCATGCACCTGCTCTATCATTTTGCTTCATTATGACTGTAGACCTGGTACAGAGTGCACGTGAGTTCCTTATGCATTATCACCCCAAACCAGAACTTGCCGCTTTCGGCCAGAGTAAGGCCAGGAATGCTGTGACTCAGCTCAGTTCCGGCTTCACGCAGAGCTTCCCGTACTGGTAATCAACACTGAATTGCCAAGAAGAGGAGGCGACGCACATGCTATTTCTGTCCAATCTAGAGTGATCTAGAAACACATGGGTACAATTATGAAGTAGCCGGCACATTTGGGAAACAAATCACCAAAAAATAGCAGAGTATTTCGAAAAGGCAAGAGGGCTATGGACCTGGCAAGAGACAAAAGATCAACAACCGACTGTCTACTTCTATCAAGCGACTTTCGCATATATTAAGGGTGAGTGATTTTGGAATTTTGTAACCAAAGAAACATCTATATCCTCACATACCGCGGAAAGACGAAACACGGCTAGAGCATGAGACTTGCCGAAAAACAAAAGAAGTGTCTATCCAGCTCTATGTAACCAATCTCAGTGCTCAATAACGGCCTAGGACCTTTCGCAGAAATCTATATCTGTTTGTAATATATGATAGTAAGGCCAAAGACATGAAAATGGATAGGTAAGCGAGGAAACATGAGAAATGATACATAACAAAATATGAATATGGAAATGAATGGAATGGCTGTAGGACAATAGGAAAGAATACTGGGGCTATACAATGAGGTAATGACATGAAGGATTCCACAGATAATACAAAAGAAATCCACGAGCGACAGCCGTCTCAGGGTGACTTGCTAGTGAAGTTCGCTTTTGAAGTTGCTTGCCGGCGACTATTTCGCCCTTCTGGAGCTGCTCGGGTTCCTAGCGTGGTACGTGCCCATAGTGAAGGGCCTTTCCCGAGCACCAGAGGGAATTGGCTTTGTTGAGTCGTGGTACCTGACATCGAAGGTAGACCGGTCATTATTGTTGTAGGTTGCGCGCCAAGTCCCAACAGGCTCGTGGGATTTCCACGTCTCCCGCTGGCCAGGCACCAAGGGGACATGCGTATAAGGTGGCTGGCTCTGAAAGGAATAGTTCTCGAGGTTGGAAAATCTGCCGGGGTATCTCAAATTTGATCCGGGGGGTACCGGTGGTGGTGCACCGCGGACTTGCTCTCTTGCTTCATCTGCATACATCCATGTTTTGCTAGAAGATCCAACTCCGCTGGGTTCTCCAAAGGCGTACTACCCAGGTACCGGGTCAGTAATTGATTCAAGAAGTTGTGATACGACTTACGTATGAGGAATCGGTAGGGTGGCCTCAGTCCCAAATCTGGAGGTCTGGGTCGAAACAACCAATTTACAGCCTCAATTATTATGGACCTCGCTGCTTGAGGACCGGCTATGGATTTAGGCTGCGAGGAAAGCAACCAACAACCAACAGCCCCCTGACCTCTTGCCTTAGCTTTTATCTCACACGATAAAGACAGCGGCCCGACGACCATAGAGCTACCTTCGGATGCGACAGAGGCAGTCGTCAATCACTTTAGCTGTTTCAATATGGTTGTCGCTAGCTGTACCACCTATTTCCCGCCAAATCACCACTTCCAAGACACCTTGGTGCAAGTCATCGAAAACCTTCACAAGTTCGACGGGCCGGACTCCGTAAGCCACACCAGTGCCATCGTCCTATCTTTTCCTTCGTGGCACTGACAGAGAGACTCCGTTCCAGGATAATCGCTTTGAAGACCTGCCATATTTCGGCATATTCATGAGGGACTTCCTCAATGGTAGGGGCTCTTGTCAACGGAGAATGCTCTTCACATACTAATGGCGTCATCCCACCAGATTGGACCGAGGACTATGAGTTCTACCCGGATGAATTCAGGCGCAACGGGTGGAAGGTTGAGGAGGTAGTCTCCAGATGGAAGTGCATGACTTCCTTCTACTCCCGCATCTCGTTTGTGGGCCGAGGGACAATGTACGGCATCTGGGAATGCCGGCGAGCTCTGGAAGAGCCTGATGTCAACGGCCCCCTCATGGAGACTAGACTCTACGGAGCCACTGAATTCATCACTCGTTGCGGAGAGTGCTGGTGTGACACCTACTTCAAGAACCCCCCAGTGGACCTGGACGAAGACTCCAAGAGAATGTTCTGGCTCGGAAGACTAGTCAGAGACTCTGACATCCCTCTCTTTGGAAAGAAGCGACTGGAATTCTGGAAAAGACGTCTCGTGGACATCAAGGAAAACTGGCAACGCTATAAGCTTGACGAGGTCACGCCAGAACGGCTGGAGGGAGCCATCTTGAAGCTCGACAGTATCATAACATCTATCGATTGGGAGGCTGCAACGGAGCGCAACGGTTGAGCTGAGAGGACACAAGTCGGGAACTTATTCCATGGCCAGATGGCATGCACTTAGAAAACCGTGGCGGGCATGGCGTTTGGTCTCTACATATTATTTCAGGCTGAATAGAGACTAAGACATGACATGGACTACTTGATTACTGCCGAGCTGAAAACTAGCCGTTTCAATTCTTTTGCCGCTTCCGTCCAATAGGGTATTTGAAACAATAGGAGCATTTGTCTTAGTGGAGATGTTTGCAAACACGACTTAAGACATCGACCAGGAGCTATCCTATCCCCGACACGCGCGAGCTCATTCTTCATGTGTCATAGTGAGGCGATGCTCGCCGAGAATAGCCATTACGCGTGCAACTGCATGCGGAGGTAGGCCCGATGTCGAGCCGCATTGAGCGCTGGCCTACATTGGTATTAGGATGAGTTGCGATATTCGGCCTCGTGAGGTAGGATCCAATCAGTCAATATAAAATGCACAGACGCCGCTCCTCTTGTCGTGTCTACTTCACCTCGCTACCGTACCTTCTTGTCCCGGACATCCCGCTCCTCTTGTCGTGTCTACTTCACCTCGCTACTGTACCTTTTTGTCCCGAACATCATCACCATGCTCTTGCTCAAACCAGCCGTGGCCGCTGCGGCCCTTGCATACTCTGCGCACGCCTGGCTGCCCGCCAATGACAAGATTCGCGGTGTCGGTATTGGCGGCCTGTTTGTCTTTGAGCCGTGGATGGACTGGCAGGAATGGGCCGACATTGGCTGCGAGGGACAGCAATCGGAGTTTGACTGCGTCATGAACACGGGACAGGACCGTTCCGACGCTGCCTTTCGCGAGCACTGGGAGAACTGGATCAATGCGGACGATCTGGACGAGATGGTGAGCTTTGGACTGAATACGATTCGAATTCCACTGGGGTACTGGTTAAAAGAGGACCTGGTCGATTCCTCTGAGCACTTTCCCAGGGTATGTCTACAGCCATATTGTCGAGGCTCACGGCTGACTTTATAGGGCGGCCTGGAATTTCTTACGCGTTTTGTAGGGCTGGCAAGCGACCGTGGCTTATACATCATTCTTGAGTGAGTGACGGGATACCTGTTCTATTGTCGTGCTGTACTGATATGTCAGTCTTCATGGAGGCCCTGGTGCCCAAGAGCCCTGGCAGCCCTTTACTGGTCAGATCGTCGAATGGGTTGGCTTCTACAACGATTACAACTACGGCCGCGCCGTTGAATGGCTAAGTTGGATGACTGAGATAGTCCACACGACGCACGAGTATCGAAATGTCGGCATGATCCAGCTCCTCAACGAGCCTTTCGGATGGGGCCAAGCCGTTGATTCGCTACGCAGCACATTCTATGTAAACGCCTACAATGTGCGCACATCTCGTAACCCCTAAGCCGGTGTGTGAGCCTACTGACTTTGTTAGGGCATCCGAGAAGTCGAGAAGTCACTTGGTGTTGCCAGCAACGACGAGCTCCACGTGATGATGATGAGCAGCAACTGGGGTACGGGAGACCCAACCGAGTTTCTTGGCGATGCCACGAGCCTTGCCTTTGACGACCACCGCTACCTCAGGTGGGATGGGGATGTTCCCCTGAGCCACGAGGGGTACATCTACACATCGTGCTACGACGACCGCAACGCCGAGACGCCCACGATTGTCGGCGAGTGGAGCATCGCCGTGGCCGACGAGGTGCAAGACACGCCCGACTGGGATCCCAACACGCAGCAAGACTTTTACCGGCAGTGGTTCGCCGCGCAGGTGCAAACGTACGAGAAGGGTTTGGGCTGGCTATTTTGGACCTGGAAGGTCAACCAGGGAGTGTATGGTTGGACATCCGAAGGTGAGTAATATGCGCATACTTATTGTGGGTAGAGAATGACGATGATGGCTGACTGTGTTGTTAGATGTTGCTGCCCACCATGGTGGACAGTATCGTTGGTCATACCGAGGTGAGTAATATACGCATAATTATGGCGGGTAGAGGATCGTGATGGCTGACTGTTGTTAGATTCTGTTGCTGCGGGTGTCATTTCGAGGAACCTGGACGAGGTTGCCAACTCGTCGGTATGTCGAGACTTGGAGTAAATATGATGTAGTAGGTGTGTCCAGTGTGGAAAAAGGAACGATAGTATATGCGAACAATAGTGGCCTTGCTACCCGCAGGACCAAAGAACAGTGTCAAACAATGAAGGTTGGAGTAAATATGGAAGAATTAAATTTGTTTTGCGTGTAACCGTGGTGTCTTAGTTCTGGCTGTATGAATTGAGTTGCCTTGATAGAAAGGATCAAGCCTCATGCAAAGCATCAAGTACGGTTGGGATAGTAAGCGGTCGAGCTGGAAACCCAAAAATCTCGGCAGCTTACTTACATGCCCCCTTTATTTACCCCAATAAGTGTGTATTAGTACAAGATCAGTTATTAAATAGGAATAAGGCTGACTGGCAAACTCGATACGGAATTTCATGGTCAAGATATCTTACATACATCCCATGGCCAGGCTCATCTCTCGTCTGAACAAGATTCCAGACATATGCAAGGACTCCAAGGACTCCGAGGCAGCAGCTATTCAAGCGTCTATTAATTCCATCAAGGAAGTCTTTGCCGACATAATGTATTTGAATCTCAACCCATATTTACATCCAGCCATTCGGTAAATGTTCAACAAAAAGACTCGACAGGCCGACGAACTACAGACAACCCGTGTAAAGAATATTTTACTGAGTTGGGTTTGATACACTGCATCGAGACAGATTGAACTCGGGTCGTGAGAAAACCACACTAGTTAAAATCCCCTGTAATCGGCCATCGCTATCTTATTCGGCGCTCTCGTCTTGTCCGACGCTGTGCTCGCTCATACAAGAACAAAGGTACACTCATCCGTGTCATCCTGTATGAACTCGCCGTCCATCAGCCCATACATATACCCTTCACCCAACAGTTGGTATGCCAAACCCTCCTTCGGCCGGAGGATGAATGGGATAGGTGCCCCATCAAAGATGGCCACAACATCACCAACCTCCGTCGCGTAAGGTCCGAGACCTACGTAACCTTTCTCTGTGTAAAAAGGCTTCCGGCCACAGTTCGTCATCATGAGACGCATATAAGAGCCAAATGTGCCCATCCTTTCCATCGTGGCCGTCATGAAAGCGAGATCTGCTACTGCCATCCTGTCTGTCGATCCTTGGGCTTGGTCCCATGCCGATATCACGCGCATTAGAAAGAGGTAAGCCTCAGTGCTAATAGATGTAGCTCGCTCATAATCATTACGCCCTGTGGCTCTGACTTGTCGATCTGTGATGGGGATTCGCCATACCCCTTCTTCAACCTGCGCGGCAGTATAAACAAATGGCCTAACACGGTCCGGATTTATTGATTCCTGCAGAAATTTGGCAATCTCTGTCAAAAATGTGGCTGCTGGCTGGAAGCCTTGAGTGATGTGATCCTTCACTAGGGACATGGTTGTGCCCACTCCTTTGACCATGTCCACTCGAACTCCCTTGAGGGCTATTGTCACGTCTTCCTTGGTTGAAACCCACCTGGTTTCACTTCTCTGGCCACAAGCATTGAATGGTTTATCCATTAGATCAGAGCTAATGCATGGGTCTCTCAACACGCGCCAATCTGGCACCCATGATGGCAGGTCCTGGCCGCCTGGCGCCGTAAAGTCGAGCCGTGGAAGGCCATATTCAGAGAATCTGCCAGAGAATATAGCGATACCCGGAGCCGTTGCATCCTCGTTAATGGCAGCAACTCTCTGTCTCCCATATTGGGAAACCCCTAGCGCTGCTGCCGAACTCTTTGCTAGGATAGCCGACCAGGTTTCGATAAACACTTCCTCACAAGACTTTTTGTAGTCCGGACGGATGCAGAGTTGGTCGGTATCGCTAGCCAACCCGAGCAAACCATATACGAGGTCTCTCGGGTCTGTCGACCGAAGAGTCACATCGTTCCCGATATGTGTAAAGGCAGAGACGAGCAGGTGTAGAAGCGTTGATGCCCCTCCATTATTCCCAACATGACTTTCACGTGAGCTTCGTCGCAGCTGTTGCCTCTGATTAAACATTCTGTTTGCGCCATCGGGCCCCAATTGCGATGCAAACAGCCTCGTGGCACTCTCAGCCATGGGAAATTCCTGCGTACCCAAAGCAGTGCAAACCCGCGTATAGATGCACCCTTTCATAATATTGGCGATTTCGTAGAAGGAATCCAGAGCCACACGGTGGTCACCGCATACCATGGTCACGTTGTCTGATACGCAAAACTCCTGGAGGCACCAGATCCGAAAGAAGTATCCACGGTTGAGCAGACTCTGTAGAGCCTTGGATGCATCATGCGGTGATGAGACGTCGTACTGTTGGATCAATTTGTCGAAATCAAGCAATGACTGAAGAAGCAGGGAGGGATTGGAGAAACCCGCCATGACGTGTCCAGCGCCGTCAATGTCCTCCCCGAGCCAGACAATGGTGCCTCTTGCCTTCTTGTATATCTGTTTCATATTTTGAACCTGCCATGACTTCTCTTCCTTGTCAGACTGGTTGATACAGATGGCGTCTATCCACAGCGTTACCGGCTCGGTGCTGTCTTGGATATGCTTGAGAGCGGACAGAAGATTTTGCGTGATTGGCAGGGAGAAGCCGTCGACCTGAATTGTAGACCTGTTGTTTTCACTTCCCCAGACATAGGATAAAGCCAAGAAGACTAGGTCTTCTGTAAGATCTGCTTTATGAATGGAGGCTCTAATTGTGGATGCTTCGGCTCGGCTCGTTGGTGCCATGCTTGCCTCATCTTGCGGGGTGTCCAAGGCTGGTAATAAACTCATGAGTCGAATCTCTTGCTTGTCCCGACAAAGAGGCTCGTAGGTATATGAAGACATCGTAACTATCCAGTCACACGAGGAGCCGATGTTTGCTAAACAAAGTACGAGAAAGTCGGGCAACGGGGAATGAAATAGAACCAGAGGGCAATGCAATGGAATAAATAGATGATCGAGGGACAAGATGACGTGGCTTCAGCCGCAGCTGATGTATGTCACTACCTAAGGCTCTTGAGCCTCACTGCACGTCACGTGGTAGCACATGATGAAGTAGATGGAGTAATAGGAGCGTAATAAGCCATCTCATTACCCGGGATTTCGAGCTTTTAATACCAAACGGAGCCGACGACAGGTTGTATTCCTGCTTTAGAATTCCTGTTCAATGTTTGCGAAGGTATATCTCTTTTGCAACATCAAAACAAGGCCTTCATTTGGCATGAAATCTCGACCAGAAAAGGCAATAATACAAGCTGAAAGAGAATCTCGGCATGATTGCCCCCGATGAACCAATATAGCCACCAAAAGCACATCTCCTAGAGCTAGGAATTGGAGTCCACTGTCCAGTCCCTGTGTATTCCAAACTGAACCAATCCCCGACCGTCAGTCCAAGAATCTGAATACCGGAGATGGACAGTGATGTCTGTATCAGGGTGCAGAAACGTCCCGCCAGCTGGCAAGGGATTTGGAGAATGGAGCGACAGCTGGCAGCGTCACCCACAAAGCTTGCCTACGCTTCTTCACATTTTATTTCCCAATTTCGTATTGCATTCATAGGGTGGAACAAGCAAAAACTTCTCGTTTGCCTCTTGACGTTTTCGTGGCTGCCTCTCCCACCTCCGACCGCCAATCATCAACCCACCTCACAGCCCTTTGCCTGCTCTGGTGGATGCAAACTCAAGAGATCACCCCGTGCTTTCTTTCTTTCTTTCTCGCTATTCGAGGCTGTGAAGATCGCTCAGCAGGGACCAGCAGTCTCCTTGAGCAACCCGAGGAGAGCCTGGAGGTGATGCTGTTTGCTATGCCTTCTATCCATCCACTATCGGACGCCCTCGAACACAACAAACATATTCGCTTGATCTGATGAAGGTTTCCTTCGCCTCACAGTAAGCCCACAACCGTCCATGGTACCCGAGCCCATGGTGCTAACAGCAATTGGCAGATTATGGCTGCCCAACAGAACCGAGATGAGAATGCGACCATGTCCGAGGCTCCTCCGCTTCCCGTCAACCACGCATTGCCGCAACAAGCCTCCCAGACGACACCCCAAAAGCTGTCCGAGATGCCAATCAGACGCGATCTCTTCCGCGCAGTGCCTGGCCAAACGCAGAAGGAGCCAAAGTTCACAGCCAACGAAATCGACTCATTGGTCATGTACTGGCAGCGAATGGAGCAGTTAGAGCTCCTTGGGGTGATCGAAGACAGGTTTCATAAGCTGGGTACCCAACACAGAGACCGCGAACTAGGCCTGAGGAGTACTACACCCAAGTTCACCCTAGATCTGAAGGCTCATATCGCATTTTGGCTCGACCGAATCCTCCTGTGGGCACGCCTCCGAGCGGGAAATCTCAGGGCTTCATACATCCTTGACGACTGTAGTGACAATGAGGATGTTGTATACTGGAGTCGGCCCTTGAGTCCGTCCGAGTTCATGGTGGCCGTGGAACAAGTCCGGCAGAAGATGATTGCCGATGATTTTCAAGGTCGCAGATACAGCCTTGACCATTTGGAGCTCAGGCCGAGCGCCCTTCATGGGATGTTTGCAGTTCCATTGGAGGTTCCTTCGCGAGCACGGGAACCCAACTATACATTCAACTGGCATAGCCTCGGTCCTGGCAGGGATCTCTTGGAGAAGGGCCAGCGCTGGGACTACCTTGTTGATGACGCAAAAATATCTTTGCGCGCTTCCAGAAATGTGCCCTTGTCCAACGACCGCTGGAGCTCCTCGGTGTCTATCGACTTCGCCAGGAGGATGGTCGATGTAGTCAAAAGATATGTACACCTGATCAATCCCAAGTTTCCACTCGGCAGGTCAACGACTTATATCGGCACTTCCTTGTCTTGGCTGTCTGCCGATGCTCTGGAGCAAGATGAAGGTGCTTTCCATAACCCAGGAGTCGCCACGAATCTGGCAAGAAAAGAAACCAACCACGAGAGCAGTCTTGCGCATGAAAGAACCCACGAGACATGCATCAACATAAAAGACGCGCCCGGATTGTCCAACAGTCCCACGGAGATGATTGAGGGGAACACGTCTATGGGAATTCGCACAAATTCAGCGACACGAATCCCCTGCTCAGGCAACTCATTTGGAGAAGTAAAGTGCCCTGGGTCTGATGTTAGAATGGAAGACAAGCTTCCGGTAGCTGATCGCCTCGAGGAGCGCCAAGCGATAACCAAGGGTACCTGCGGAGTGACTCCAACTTCGCCAACAAAACTATACACACAGAATGGCAGCACCCCAAGTGATAGCGGCAAGCAGGACGCACAGTTGCACGACGAGGTCAGCTTGGCTAAGCAGAGTCTCAGCCCCATCCACAGAGCATCTCCTTCCAGCGAATCCAGCCATGAATCCCCAGTCGGACGGTGATTAAGTGCAGGGAGGGTTACGGAATAGTCGAGTAAAGGGGACTGCCGTCACTGTGCCATATGTAGGGCGACGGCTAACGCAATATCGGATCATTGGCTACTACTCGCACCCCGTCATCCGGGTCTTCCATTCCCTACGGAAACCCCTTGCACGTAGCCTTGGCTGATCCCGTCCTTGCCAATACAGTAGTTTGGAACGACGCGAAACTCGATTCCAGGCTAGTGTTGTCTGTCAAAGTTGGTCGCTGTCTTGACGTAGACGGTGGGTGACGAGCATGGGGTACGGACTGGTGCGCGCAGTGGTTGGTTGCATCTGCAGCAAAACCGAGAATTGCGAGCGGCACACTCGGGGTAACAATGGAACTCTTTGCCATAAGCTGGCTTATACCAGCACTCTTCCGCACTCTACCCAGAAAATGCCTTACTTGCAGCTGGTAGAAATGACAGTGTGAACTCTTGAATACCCTTGATAAAATAACTGAGCCCAACTCGTCGAATCAAGCTTCGACGGATGGCGAGACGGAAACTCGGAGCGCTGACAGCCCAGCCTTAGGTTGCCGCGGATCCCTTCCTTGCCTGCACGACTTAACTCGCCCGCAGGAGCCAACATTGATTGGGTAGACCTTTGCAGGGACGTCTGTTGTGGATATAACCGTGGAACCATAAGCAGTAGGACCAACATCCTGGCGATTTGTAATTCATCGGCCTGGCCGGAAATCCTTTAAACAAGTAATTGCCTCTCTTTTGCTCTTTCATCACCCACGTGTGTAGTAACTCGTCCGAAACAGCCATGGGCCTCCAATCCACGCTCCTCCGCGCCCTCGCCGCGGCGCCATTTCTGGCAATCACCTACTTTTGCCACAAGACAATCGACATTGACAAGCTGTTGGCCAACGAACTGCCCTTCCGTGAGACGGGCACAATTGCCTGGGATGGCGGGTCCGTCGCCATCCTTCCCCGCTTCCACCCAGCACCGCTGCGATTCCTCGATGAGCTGTTCTACGGCACCGTGGGCACGTTTTCGCCGTCGACATTTGGCTATGACAGCATTTCTTGGTGGCAGACTTTTACGTTTCTGATGGACCTGGGCCCCCTTTACGCTGTTTTCATGATTGAGTCGTGTCGTGCTGGCAATGCGTTTAGGGCTGCCTACATGTGAGTTTTGTCCACCGATTATCATGGGATCGGGAGTCTAATGGAAACGGCTTTGCAGACCGACTGTGTTCTTGACAGCAGCCCAAATCTTGACTGCTGGCGTTGTCGCGCCCATCTGCTTCTTCCTCAACCTGGTGTTTGGCCCTACCGCCAGCGAGCTCGTCAAGTCGCCGAGCCGTCGCAGCATCAACAACAAGTACCTGGCCTTCTATCTCCCACTCCTCCTCGCCCTCCACACCGCAGAGATCCTTGCCATGTTCCTGGCCCCCGACTTCAACACCCGTCATTACTGGACATATGCCTGGCAGATGACGCCGCTCTGGCTCGGCATCGCCACCTTTGTCACCGCCAACATCGTGCCCGAGTCCCTGTGTGCAAGCATCCCCTCCTCGCCGAGATTTATACTAGCTCTCGTGGCCCAGACCACAGCAGGTGCGTGGGTGTACATGCTTGCGCGCAGCCCCTATTCGCTCGCCGAGCTGTATGTGCCAGACTTTACTCCGAGCGACAGTTTTGTGCTGCACACGAGGCTCGTGCTACAGACGGATCAGGTATGCACCTTTGGCGCGGCGGCCTTGTGGCTGGTGTACTCGTTCTTAGATTTGGCGATTTCTGGCCTTGTCACGGCTGCGGACTGGGCAGTTCTCGGAGGATTGCTTTCGACTGGTGTCGTGCTGGGGCCTGGAAGTGCCTTTGCCCTCGGGTGGCTCTGGAGGGAGACCAAGCTCAAGTCTTCTTAATCTAGATCATCATGCTGCCCCGCCACTGAATGCACATCATCCATGATCGTGCATATGGTCTTACAAGCATGAGAGAATGGCTTACAACATTTACATATTCTTGGACAGTCACCGGCCCATGCCACAAACTTTTCCCTGTCTACGGAAATATATCTCTGTTAGGCCTATGCCGATCATCAATTATTCTACTAGCATCTCCTCAAGCTGCTCGTGTCGAATGAGGGCATCCTCAAACGTCGGTGGCTTGGAATTAGCATCTGCGAAACTCTCGTACAGCATGCCAATGCTTCGTGCACTCAGAGGCAAACTGTCCTGCCAATCCGCCCACTCCCATTCCACTGTTTCAACCTTGTCTGTCTTGTAATCGTGGACCTCGGTGACCACTGGGCCATTGTAGGCCGTGGCATGTAGCGCTGTACCGCCCATGGCCCGCAGTCGTATCTCGCCCCCCTCGCCATTGATCGCGATGTCGAGGTGAGGGTCTCCAGGGAACGGCTGGCCACGACGGAATCTCAGAAGCACAGAGGCACCCCCACGAGTGATTGGTGATTCTGCAAGAGTGGCAGTAGCGAAGATGAGATCTGGTACATCGGAAGTGGCCGAGTGTATGATTTCCTTGGTCGAAGGATCAATAATCTTCATTGTCGGACGCTGAATTTGCAACTGGGGCTTGAGATTCACAAAGTCGCCCATAAGATGCTGCAGTTGATCAAAGACTAAAAGCGTCAGTAATGAGTCTCAATAATTGCCTGTCCAATACGTACGATGGCCGAACCCAATCGTGTAAACATTGCCTCCAATGGATCTGTCTCCAAAGTAAGCCAGCCCGGGAGGCAGCTTCTCGCGGTCATTGGTGCCTCCAGACGCTCGGATTTCGGCACTCAGGATTTTACCAACCCGACCCTGCTCCAATATTTGCTTGATCTTGACGTAAACCGGTGCCAGACGACCCTGGAGGCCTACCATGGTGGCGCTTCCGCTCTTCTTGGCTTCTTGCACTAAGTCGCTAGCATGCTGGGCATTGTGTGCGAGTGGCCATTCGACAAAGACATTCTTGCCGGCCTTGACGCTTGGCAGTATGGTGGAGTAGTGGACGTCAACGCGGGTGCAGTTGACGACAAGATCAACGTCGGGGTCCTCGGCCAGAGACTTGGGATCGCCGTAAGTCCGTGTCTCTGGTGGCAGATTGTAGGTTTCGACTGCGCGCTTAGCAGCCTCTACTGAGGAGTTGCAGAGAGCAACAATCCGGTACTTGGATTGCCCCCGTGGCGAGAGGAGATAGGGAAGATGGGCACCTGAAGCCCAGGAAGTCTTGGCCGAGGAAGAAAGGCCGATAATACCCACGCGGATAGCCATGTTGAATTTCACACAGATCTGACACGACGAAGTTGCACAGAGATAATGATCAATGACCTGGAGCGTATTTGTATCCCCCCGTAGGATTTATAAGCACAGCATACCTCCCCAATGTAACATACTTCATGAGCGGGGATTTGTAAGTATTGGGAGTTCGAATAAGCTGTTTTCTAGCACTACCCAACTAGGAAAACACCGGGTTGTCACCATTAATCTACGCTTTGAACAGCCATCATCTCCTCCTCAAGTCGGGGACGAAACCGGACGCGACAGAAGCGTTGATTTTTCCAAGCTATGAAACACGGCGATTGCATTGCATTGAAATCAATCAGAATCACTAGCTTTCCATGTCCTCCTCTCTCGAGCGGGACCAAAGTCCTACGTATCCCTTCTTACCCGTCAGGATTGACGAAGCCTGCTGTTCGGACAGTGGCGCCCTGAAGACGGAATACTTGGCCGTATGCCACTCAATGCTCTTCCACAACTTCCCCTCAGAGTCTCTGAACTCGGCATCATAGTTGGGTCGCATAAAGTATGCCCAGGAATACCGGTCTTTGTTGGCTTTCCTAGGAAACGGAACCACCCTGTGCAAGCTTGACCTGAAACGCATGTTGGACATGAAGCGGAGGGAATCGCCTATATTGACCAGCAATAGTTCATCGCGAGGCTCTATGAGCCTCCATGCCTCACTAGTAGGTTCCTGGAATTGCAATCCGTAGTCTGTCGTGGACAGGAATGTGATGGAGCCAACATCGGTGTGTGCTCCGTGACACAGGTGTGTACTTTCCTTGTCCAGAGCTGGGTATCGCAAAACCCCAAAAGCACTGATAGACTGGAGGTTCTGTCTGTGGCGCTGGCAAAAGGATTCGTCGGCGTCTAAATGGCAGATGACGCTCAGCGATTGCAGGATGACTTGACCCATCTGGTGGAAGGAGTCGATGTGCGACTTGAGGAACCTGCGGCGGGATTCAATCGCTTCTGGATATGAAATTCTTTGCTCGTCCAGAGCGTCGTTGCACATCTGGTCGTGCGAGATCTACAGTACGTTTCTTAACCTAAGCAGCCCAGGATGCATAGGTGTTCATGGCATGAAGTTGCTTACGAGGAACGCCTCGAACCAGTCGAGCGCTTTCTCAGTGACACCCGCATTCCTGCCCATTGGTTTATATCTATCGAGTCCGAGTTGTTAGACTGGCAGCAGATGGGCCCGCGAAGGACCGAAGGACCTACCCGTCGAGTTTGTACCTTCCCACCTCGTCTATGTCGTATTGCAGCAAATCATACGCTGAGGACTTCAGGAGGTCATTGGCAAGCTCTAGACAGGCGGCGCGATCTTGCCGAGTTGGATCTGGCATGCTGCCATCCTGCATGTGGGGATCGAGATAGAAGACTCCATCCTGCGTGGCCGCCTCCTCTAGAAGCTGCAGAGCGCCGGGGTCTAGACGGGCTAGCCCAGCAAGAGGGATGCGCATGGGATGAGCGAATTCAATGTCGAACATGACGGAAAGGCATGGGGTGAGTTGGCCTTTGGCAGGTATGGCAACATTTCTTGACTCCTCGCATGGCCGAGAGGCCTATACGGGACTTGTATAATTATTAGAGCGCATACCACATTCTTCCTTTGCTATGGTTGTGCTGAATGGATGATATCATCTCCTTGCTTTCATTTCAAGCCTCATCTGGCAGCGTGACGACAACTTGGGTCAACATACCCCTCTTTCCACGATGGCACCTTACCAAGTTACACTACGCCGCGGTGGTTGCGGACATGGGATGTATGCCTTACCTGTTGTCATTTCGTACCTGGTTGGCTTCTATTAGGCTACCCATCTCTTATCAGACCGCTTCATGCAGGCTGTAGTGGTTGCGACGTCAGCAGCAGTGCTGCTCCAGTACTTCATGTCGCAGTACTGCAGGCAGGACTATGGCTGCACACCGGTTGAGCCATGAGGCCTTTTGCCTCTTATCAGACAGTTTAATGCAGGCTGTAGTGACTACACAGTTTCCAGCCTAGCTGGGCGCAGAAGGCCACATCAGCAGCAGCACTGCTCCGGTGCTTTTTGCCGTGGCAGTGCGAGCAGGAAGTAGTGTAGCGGGGATGGCCGGAAAGAGTCGAAATGAGGCGGCCCTCTCCAACCTATGGGTTGTCGATAAGGATGGCACCATCCGTGTAGTACATCATACATGTCGTCGGCGGTGGCCTACAGCTGTCGGCCGACCCACGTTGTGGTCAACGTTTATCCTGACTGGCGGCCAAAGGCACCCGAGAAACAGCCTCTCTGCATTTTCGCGCCACGCCAGTGTGCCTCGTCACGGAAAGAACAGGGAGCAGTGACGTACAATCACCGGAAACCCGGTACCGTCACTCCGACAACAAGTGCGACGGTGCTGTTGCCTTCTTGGTTGATTGGGGACTTTGAGGCTGCGTGGCATTTATTTTAGGGATCCAACCTCTCTGGTCGGCAAAATCTCACATCCCGAGGAGACGGCGTCGACTGCGAGTCACGATGAAGTCGCACAAAAAAGTGCCGTGGATTGAGACTCCACTGATACGATCCGCCACGCTCTCCAATGTGGCAGGCTGGTGCGTGAACCAAGCAAGGCGTCTGGATGCCCAGTGACGGGTCGGCTAACCGTTTTGCAAGCAACGTCTATCTCAAAATGGAGAGCCTGCAGCCCTCGGGGTCGTTCAAGTCGCAAGGCATAGGTCATTTCCTGACGGCCAAGCTCGCGTCCATCCGTGCGGGCAGCAACAGCGACGCTGCTGGCCCCGTGCATTTCTACAGTTCCTCGGGCGGCAATGCCGGGCTGGGCTGCGTCCACGGCACCGTGACGCTGGGCTGCAAAGCAACCGTGGTCGTGCCTCTCACCACCACAGACTGCATGGTGTCCAAGCTTCGGCAGGCCGGGGCAGTGGCCGTGGTCCGGCACGGGGAGTCTTGGCAGGAAGCCGACGAGCATCTCGTCGGGACAGTGATGCCGGAGGCCCAGCAGTCGGGGGAGACTGCTGTCTACGTTCCACCTTTCGATGCTCCTGAAATCTGGGAGGGAAATGCCCTCATTGCCCACGAGACGGTCAGCCAGCTGTGGGATGCGTCCAGGCACTATCCCGCATCGGACGGCGGGGAATCTCTGGATGTCGGCCGGCTCGATGCCATTGTATGCAGCGTGGGAGGAGGTGGGCTGTTCTGCGGCATAGTGCAGGGCCTGGACGAGCTCAAGATGGACCAAACCAGGGTCATCGGCGTCGAGACCAAGGGGGCCGAGTCTCTAGCCAAAGCCGTGGCCAGCAGAGAGCTGATTACGCTGCCCGCCATCACAAGCCTGGCGACAAGCCTCGGGCCGAGGACGGTGTGCCGGAAGGCCCTGGAGTACGGGTTGCGGGACACGGTGTCTACAGCCGTCTTCTCGGACAAGGAGGCGGTCGAGGCGTGCCGCCGATTCGCCAATGACGAGCGCTATCTGGTCGAGCCTGCCTGCGGGGTGTGCTTTGCCCTGTGCTACAGCGGGCGCCTGTCGGAGCTGGTGCCGACGCTGGGGCGCGACAGCGTTGTTGTCTTTGTTGTGTGCGGCGGCAGCAACGTGTCGATCGACATTCTGGAGGGATACATGAAAGGGCTGTCCGAGGGTGGCGAGCCTCATGATGGGTAGGCGGGCGACCAGGTCCATCGTCCATCTAGATAGCGACCTCACTCATCATGGGTACTAGTACAACCTATCCGGCATAAGTATGGGCACACCTTGGTCCACTCGTAGCGTAGCTACTAGGGTATTTAATGTAGTCAGTACAAAAGATTCTAAATCTAGGGTGACTCGGTAACGTGCCCTTTGCCCGTCAGGTCAGAGTACGTTTTCTTTTTTATTGCGAAAGCCTGGGCTGCCATGTCATGGCCCAGCGCACAGTTGATCCGCATGCCATCCAGTCGCGATGATACAGGCCCGGACTCGTGATCGATTACAGCTGAGATGGATGCCGTCCGAGGCTGCAACCCTCTACGGATCAACCGCGTCAGCAGCAGTATCATGGAAAACGAAGCCGGCATCAGCGACGGTTTTGACGTCGAACCTTGCCGCACCCCGGTCCTCGGTCGCCTTTTTGATATCGTGGAGGCTTCTTCGCAGCCAGCGCTCCCGCGCGCCCCACGAAGGAGGTGGCAGGTGCCCCGCTGCTGCATCCTCCTGGTGTGCCGCGAGACACAGCAGATACACCTCATCCATGTAGTCTGCATCTGCGGGCATTATCCAACGATTCTCAAGCAGGACACCGACTATTCGAGAAGTCCACGGTCTGGCTTACCCTGCTGATAAGGACAAGCTGAGCTACTTGGTTCTCTCACTGCTCTGGATTTACACAGACCACACGCCGGTTAGAGTATCCAACCTGGACATGGGCTGGATGGGCTGGAAATGTACGACTTAATATCGACTCTTCCGAGAGGCTTGGATTTCAAAGAAAACTTCGATCCCTCCACTTCGAAGGCGAGCCTGGTAGCATCATTCCGTATGGCACGCAAGGTTTGGCAGGTCATAAGAGCGAAATAGCCCCATTAATTCTTCGCATCGAAGCCCGGAGAGTTCCAGGTTTCGAAGTATCGTACAACGAGATCGGACAAAGCCCCGAGGCTTATCACTTAGGCTTGCAACGTTGGAAGATATTTGGGTTCGGGGCATATTTGCATTTGTCAGAAAGCGGCATTTCACCAGAACAGCTTACAAAGGAGCTACAAGAGAGTCAAAACTTTCACTGTATCTACGTTGGTTTGGATTATCCTGGAGCTTGGCTTATGCTGCTAAGAAAATGTCTGGATAATGATACATGGACTCGAGCTGGTTGTTTTTCAGTTGAATGCAGTTATTACAAGTTTGAGGGGCGACTATTTCCAAAGGGTGAAGTAGCTAGTTTCAATAGCTATAGAATAATTTAACCTCTCGGGCACAAAGATAAGAGACGTGCACAATTATTCGATGATACAATTTAAAAGCATCCTTGCAGAGTCACGCCCGTAAATAAGACATATAAATTATCTATCCCCAAGGTGACCATGAATTTTGTATCAAGTGTTAATGTTTGTAATTGCCTTGAGTTGCCTTCTATATCTTATGTGTACTCCCACCCAATCTCTTCCGGATTTCTCGATTCATTGGACCAATTTTCAATGAAATAAATCAAGCAAATACATCAAACAGTTGGTTTGGTTGATTGTCGCCTCCATTGATCCGCCTTGTGATACAAACTCATAAGCGATAGTGTAGTAAGCCTGCCTCGGTAATACTTCACGCTCGGGGCCATCCCCAACAACTCGAGGAGGACGTAGCCCGGCACGCAGGGTGCACAGGTTTTCCCCGCTACCTTTATCTAACCGAAGCATTTCCTCAGTTCAATCAGCCGAAACAAGTCTTGTCAGATGTGGCAGCAGCCGACTAGCGTAGTATGTTGTAACAGTATCCCTATGCTATCTCTCTACATTACTCGTAGCGTAATGTTCGTGAATTCAGGTAGAGGGGGACTGCCCCATTGGCATGGTCGATCCTGAAAGGGACGCGCTCCTCCCAGCCATGGTGATCATGAAGATCACGAATCTGTTGGCCCACCGTTCCCAGTGGCTGTGGTGCCCTTGCCTTGACTTTGTAACTACCAGTATCGCGCTGGGAGATATGAACTACCCTTACAGGCAGTTAGTTCTTGCCAGCTAGATGCGCATCAAGATGGTTATATTCTACATTGAAGAGGTCGAAGACAAGAAAGACCAATGGATCCCAGCGCTCCACGGCAATAAAACGGCAATCGGAACTATCATATGTATCATCCAGTGATATTAGATGATCATAGTGAAGTTTCTTCAAGACGCAAGTTATAATCTTCTGTGGTTCGTCCCAGGCCTGTTTCCAACCATCCAAGTGTTTATGCTTCACGATGACAAGAATGCGGGTCGGTGATTCCATCGTTTAAAAATGGGCGGGCTGATGAGATGTCTGGTCTAACGTTAGAAACTGATGACAGAAGCTGGGGGGGGGGGTTCATTTCCTTACTCAAAGTATATATGAAGGTGGGCGGGAACGAAATGAGCGATCAAGATCTAGAGAGTGCACTGCGAGTATCGTGATCTTCAGGACTGGCTTGTGGAGGATGCGAGAACTAAGTTGCCGCCAATATTGTGGGGATGGAAGGCCGTGTGCTCGCGAAAACTTCGGCTCGTATAATGAAGCGGATGAAAGTTCTTCCGCGTCATGACGTCTATGAGCGCCACTTAATGGCACCAATTGTTGTTTCTTTGGCCTCTTCAATCATCGTGTTTCCTTCCTTCTGCTGGAAGTCGTTCTCGAGCTTGACCAGGAAAATATGACATTTATCCAAGGGTGAAAACCCCGCAGGCAAAAATTCATGACAAAGATACTCTGTACTCTGGGGCTTTCCATGATTGGAGAGATACAGCAATGCGGATTGGAGAGTAGATTTCTCAAGACATAGTAATGTCTAGATAGGGACACCGTCCAGATATATGGTGAGTAGCCGCGAGGTCTTGATCTCCTCTGCCCTTGTCATCAATTCTTTTGCATCCCAGTTGGCCCACACAAATTTCCCTTTAAGAAACCTTGCCTCTGGTGACGCCAGCCACACGAGGAAATGCGCAGGAAGCTCAACTGGAATCAGTGTCAGTCATAATGAGCCTTTCGAGAAATCAAGTGAATGCTTTTCAAGTTTCGCGGCATGCACCGCAACCGCGAGGACGTACCTTCATCTTGGCTTTCTATGTCGTAGCCGTCGGTGATCTCAGTGTCAATGACACCCGGCTGGATGTTGACGACGTGGAGATCCGGATTTTCGGCGGCGAGATAGTCGAACATCTTGGCGATGGCAATCTTGTTCACGGCATACGAAACCACTTCGAGGTTGGGTTTGACGTGGGCGAGAGCCGACGAAATGTTGAACACCATGGCATTCGGGGCAGCCCACGGCAGGAAAGCCTGTAAGGCATTGAACGCCCCCATGACATTCATATCCAGGCCTCGCTTGAACTCATCCCCATCATAGTCGCGGAGCGGGCCGAATCGCGTCAGGATGCCCGCACACGGAACAAAGATGTCAATCTTGCCCATCTTCCCACCGATCGCGGACACTGCTGCGTCAATTGATGAGCGCTGGGCAATGTCGCCCGACTCAAAATACACCTCGGCATTCTTGGTGCTGCTGGCGGTGATTTCAGCAGCTGTGCTCTGAAGACGGTTGAGACGACGGCCGATGATGGCTATGGAGGCGGCTCCGGCTTGCGCAAAGGCGATGGCAACGGTTTTGCCAATACCAGAGCCACCTCCAGTAATCAAGACGCTCTTACCAGCGGCAGAGAGCTCAGGTCTTGTGGGTGAGATGAATGGATATGGCTTGGAGTGATGGGTCTTGGTGAAGCTCGCCCAAGCTGGGGCCTTGATCTGCTCAGTCGAGTCTGCCATGGTGGAATGCGTGGAGTCTGTCGAGAGTCAAGGTGTGCTGGATAGAATTGATTGTGTAGATGACTGAAGATTATGGGCTGCGCTATCAGATATTTATCCTACGAAGGAGGGCATGGGTGGTTCCATGGAACCTCTCAGATTAGTGAAGACTTGTAGGACAGCTGGGGTAGCAGTTCCGCGGAACTGTCCCACGAAGGCAGTGAGGACGCGGGTCTCCAAAGATCCAAGCGCCGTGTCAGTCAGTGGCGAATGTCGTTGCATTTTTGTTGCTGGGGATCATAGCTTCTTGTAACAGGCAATAGGCCTCGGCCGATGGGCTATAAAAGTTCCTGTGAAAAGGCTTGCCTTGTGGCGATTATGTTTTCACTCAGGTCAACAAATGGAATTGGTGCAATAGCCCGAATAGAATTCCATCATGTTCTACATTTTCTAGGTCCTGCATAAGAAGTTCAAGATAGCGCCCATAACTTTACTCCCTAGTCATTCTTACTCAAAAGGAAAGAGTTCAGAAACGGCCCATCAACAAGCAGACCGTTGAAGATGGGAATATGCGGGAGTTGCTTGTGCTCGACAATATAGCGTGCATGGGAGGCGAGCTCTCTGCAAGTGTCGCGGACCCTCGATACCCAGTTAATATTTACTTCCTCGGTCCAGGCCTCCATCACCCGAAGTGCCGACTCTACGAGCAGAATGTCATCCTCGGCACTCGGGTGATAAGGGTCACACATGTTATTCGCCGTCAGACAGAGAATCCCACTTCCGAAGCCGCATAAAGCAGTCCTAGTAACGTGTGAACACTCCTGGTTAGCGAGAAGTTTTATTTTAGATAGAGCGTGCAAATGGTCAACTCACCAGATGAAAGTCGAGTCTCTCTTCTTGAAGCCCATAAACAGCTTCAAAAAGTCTCGAGAGTCCTCAACAAGTGTCTGCCAATTCGTTGGCAGGGGCGTCAACGAGGGTCCCAAACCTGCAATGGCCGTTCTACCAAAGTTACGCAGACTCTCTATCCACATGAGGTTCATGGTGGAAGCTTGACTGGCCACGCACATGCATGTCAGGCGCGTGGCGAATAGCATAGTGAATGACCTTGTCAGTCCAGACACATCGTCTTCATCTTCGCATAGTGCCCTTGGGCTGAATGCATGAGGCACTTGAGAGTCCCATTCATCCAGCTGTTGGCGCATGGCTGCCATAGCTTTGGCCTGCTCGTCAGTACTCGCGCTGGCTGCTTTGACGGAATATCGCAAATGGTAGTACCGTCCCTCGATACGAGCCAGCAGTACCCGGGCCCGGAAAAAGTTCATTCTCCTCTGGCCATCGGGTGCGAGTACCTGACCAGCCTCATCGCTAGCACTCTCACCTGGTAGATCCAGGTCGATGTCGTCATCTTGGTGGATAGGAGCCTGTCGAATCCTCAAACTGATGTCCCTATCCAAGATGTAGGCAATCCAAAAGACCCTGGCACGCTGCAGTTGTAGGTGCGGGTCGAGGCCTTGTGATGACATCCTTGTGTGAAGTCCAAGTTGCTGTGCTAAGCGCAGCGCAATGGCTATGAGCATGGAAGGGGGGCCAAAGTCGTATATGCCGTAGAGAAACATGACGAGCCCCAGGAGTATCTGCACGTTGACTATGGTCACTTGGCCCGTTGTCACTTGTGTGAGCATTGACTGTGCATGCATTGCGTAGTTGGCTGCGCTCTTGGGATTGTCGAACTGAAGCCCGAGTGCGAGGACTATATTGATAGCTGCCCAAGTGATGGGATCCCTAGTGTGCGGCTCTTGATACCACGCCCTTACCATGCTGAGGAGCGTTCTCGGATGGAACAGGGGTAGCTGCGAATTCGAGGTAGTCAAATAGTGTTCGACTATTGGTAGCACCTCTTCTTGTGGTGGCAGGTTTGCAGATGCCGAGGACGAAAACGGACCTGCTCTAGGAGGAATGGGTTCATCACTCTGAGGCGTTATCATCTCCGCCGGGATACTCTGTAGACCCGAAGATAGGCTTGTCATGACCTCAATCTTTTGTTCCAGAGCCTTGATGTGGGCTTCCAGAAACTTAACACGATCCTGTTGGTCTGCTTCGGGCTTATCGGGCTCTTTTCTTCGGGGCTTTTTCTTTCGACTCGTGCAGCCATAAGTACAGTCGGAGGCGTACGTGACGCAATGAGAGCAAAGAGGCTTTTTCCCGTCGCACTTTATCTTCTTTCTATAGCAAAGATCGCATGCCTTGGGCGCAAAGTCGGTCAGCACCATCAATTGTCGCTTATGGAGGGGCATTTGATGCTTTACCTTTCGCCGTACTCCACCGCTTTCCATGGTCAATCCCGAAGTCCGATGCAATTGGGGGGGAGGGCACAAGTGTGATCAAGATGTCCTGGTTAAGCAAAGAGACCAACCTACTCCTGCCAGCTCGAGGATGAGATGCATTTGCTCCGAGGAAACATGAGTTCCAGGGGAGCAGGTTCCGCGGAACCGGAGATGACAAATTGATGGGGCCGTCACCCACTTATTACGGAGTACCCAATCCTACGCCCGAATGGGATAGAATCAGTGACTTTATGCATGCTGCTAGACATGAAACTGGCTATTGGCACTGGGTAACGGGAGGTGGCTGAGCTTCTGCTGTGACTATGACTTGCCAGCACACAAGGGACGAGACCCTACTTCCGCTTGCAGACATATCATTTCTACGCCGCTTGGCTCTGCTGAGGTACATTCGGGGCATTGCCGACCGTCACTTTAATGTCGTACATGCCCGTGTCCTGGATGTAGGCCGACCAATCCTCCAACAGCCTTTGAAGCACCTCGGGCAGCTTATCTGCGAGATTCTCATTCTCGCCCGGATCATTCGCAATGTCAAACAGCTCCCACTCGTCGGAACCTTGGGGCGCCGGGATGAAGACAGCCTTGTGGTTGCCTCGCCGGATCGCACGACGCCCGAACAGCTCCCATCCAATGGCGTCCTCGTCCTCTGGATGCACAGTTTCCGCGCCGTTGCTCAGATAAGGAACCCATGAGCGACCTCGCATCGGCACAACTTCGCGGCCGCGGAACTCGGGCGCCGGATGGCTAACTCCTGCGAGATCCAGCATCGTAGGGAGAATGTCCATGCACGTCGTAAACTCGTGCGAGATGCCGCCTCCATTTGTTTGTTGCAGCTTCGGGTATCGTATTATACAGGGGCAGCGTATCCCACCCTCGAATGTGTACGTTTTGAATGCTCGAGACGGCGCCGTTGCCGCCGCTGCCCATCGGGCCCCGTACCACACGAAGGAGTCGGCGTTTCCTATGTTGTCTAGACTGTTGTTATAATACTTTTGCACGACAAGACTCAAGGGCGATCCACGGAGGATGGGCAGCGCCTCGAGCGCTTTGCCTTCGGCGCCGTTGTCGGACATGAAGAGGACAAACGTGTTATCCAGTTCGTTTGTAGATGCCAGGTACTCAACCACTCGCTGCAACTGCTCGTCGATCATCTGTACCATGGCTGCGTACGTCTCCATCCGACGCGAGGAGAGGACCTTGTCTTGGTCGGATTTGTCGGCCCATTCCTGGGGTTCCTGGCCCACCATTGGCGCCGGTACAACGTCAGGTCCGATGATGCCGCGCCTTGCCATGCTTGATAGCCTCTGCGCCCGCAGCGCCTCTGGGCCTTCGTCGTACATACCCCGATATTCGGCAATTTTGTCCTGTGGCGCTTGTAGAGGCCAATGAGGAGCTGTGTAAGCCAGGTACCCGAAGAAGGGCTTCTTAGCCGCCGCGTCATCACGGTTCTTAAGAATGTCGATGAACTTTTCGGTAAACGTCACCGTGGAGTAAAAGTCCTTTGGTAGGTCCTTCTTGCGGTCGACAAAGACGCCGTTCTCCATCCACAACCCGTCGCTATTGACTGAAGGGAGGTTTGGTGCATCAGCATCCAACTGGGGCTCATTGTTGAAGTGATTGCCGCAGCCCGCAAGGTACGCAAAGTCCTTCTCGAAGCCGCGGGCAGATGGGCATGTCTCCTTTGTCAATCCGAGGTGCCTAAAGCCAGATCAGAGACCAGTTCACCTAATATAGGGGGATCTGATACCATTTTCCCGAGATGGCCGTAAAGTAATCCGCATCGCGCAGAATTTCTGCAGCAGAAGCCACGCGGAAGTTCAGATACCCTTCGTACCCTGGTCGTCCTTTAAATTCTGGCCTGGTCCTCATAAACTCGGCCATCTGGCCCAGTCCTGCAATGTGATTACTGACAACATGTCAGTGTGACGATGTCGTCCAAAAGACAAAGAGAGACATACTCTGTCCCAGACAAAAGCATTGCCCGCGTGGGAGAACAGGCCGATGCTGTGTGAAAGCCGGTCAAGGTGAGGCCCTCCTTGGCTAGTTTGTCGAGGCATGGCGTCTTGATCTCGCCACCATATGGGCCAATGTCGCTGAAGCCAAGGTCGTCGGCCACCACGATGAGAAAGTTGGGACGTTTTGACATTGCTTCACGTGCCACTGCCGCCGAGTGTGCTTTGCAGCTATCTCGATCTTGCAAATGTTTGGCACCTTGCTTTAATCTCTGGTGTAATTGGGTTGCTAGTGATCAGTCATGTACAGTTTGCTCCGAGAAACATGGACATTAACACCCTCACGTCATTCAATGGTAACTTCGCACCATACTCCTCGCGTCCTGTGATCCCGAGCAATTGGAGTAGTTGAAAGCAGGGATCATTGGTGTTGATCGCCGACTACCGATCGCCGACGAGTCACGATCCCCCTATTCAGCAAAACGGTGCTTCCCCAGTCAGACTGGATTCTCGGTGGGGTTTCCCCGCGTTTCTTTCTCAATGGTAGCCTGTAGCGGTATTCTACTGGCCGTACACGGCTCAGATTCCTATGTGCTGTTCCAAATTCTGGCGTCAGGCTGCCAGAGACATTTGTTCGAGATGTATGTTCATCATTTTTATTCTTGGAGTAGTCAATCCACTGGTTTCAGTAATCATACGCCGACTCTGGGTCTTTGTCTTGTATATACCCTCCATTTGAGGCATACGACTAGGCCAATGTCATCTAATGCTAACTTCAACACCCTGAGTCCTTCGATGCTTGAGTTCCAAGGCCATCTAAAATATCCAAGGCTCTCGTGACTCGCAGCTCGTCTCTTTGTACACATCCAACACTAAGATCGCTTCTCGACGACATTCTCGATAGAGTCCAGCTTCTCATCCAGGGCGGTGCTGGCATGGTGGTTCTCCAGATCAGTAACAGCTGCTGCCATGCCCGTCGCCCTGAAATCTATTCTCTCAGTTAGCGCACGTCTCTTCAAGCCCGATTTGCTAGTTTGGCTCGTACTTCTGCTTTGCCAGGCGGGGATGCGCCTCTCAAACATCTCGTCAATTTCTTCAAGGGACCTAATCGGTTAGTATGCAATCCTATAGTTTCTTGTCATGTCTGTACGTACTTGCCAGTCATCTCGGGCACGAAGAAGAATAGGAGCACCAGAAAGACTGCGGCGATGCTTCCGTAGATGAAACCGACTCGGGATCCCAGATTGGCGCCAGGCGAACGAATGAGGTAAGGCACCGTAAAGGTTGTGACAAAGTTGCCAATGTTGGAACAACTCCAAAACAGCATGTTGGACTTGTCACGCAAGGAAGTATGAGGAATTTCAGCCTTGATCACTGTCATACTGGAAAACTTGTTAGAGTTCGGGGACATCCCGGGACAGGAAGGGATACTCACGTAGAGCCGAATGCGATGATGTAAGTGCACGGGAAGATGATCGTCATGGCCAAGATACCAAGTTTCTCGGATCTGTTGGGTTCGTGAATGGTACCGAGGCCACCCATGATCATAAGAACAGAGGTGGTTATGCTGCCGACGGTGAGCGCAACTCGACGTCTTCCTAGCCTCTCGACCATGGTGATAACAAAGATGCAGCCTCCGAGAACAAGGGATCGCTTGATCAAGGTTCCGGTGAAGGGGTCCATGACAGCAATCTGCTTGAGAAAGACAGTACCGTAGCTTGACGCGAAGGACTGGCCCGTGAGCTGGTTGGCACCAGCTGCAATGAGACCACCCCAAGTACGACGCTATTGTCAGTCAGTATTTTAAATCAACTGGCTGTGTATCAGAAAACTGGCCTTGTTGACACCCTTAAATAGCTCACTCCATTTGCCTTTGGTAGCTGCGTCCTCGGCCATGCTGAGGATGAGCTGGGCTTCCTGCTCCGCTGGGTAGTTCTTGTCCGCGCCATTGATGTACAAAAGGCCCTCAATGGCTTCTTGGTGCCTTCCCTTCCTCAGCAACCAACGAGGGGATTCGGGCAAGGCCCAGGCCATGAGCAGGGCAAACGACGGGAAGGCGAACATGATGAGGACGGGGATCTTCCAGCTTTCATCCCCAGGAATCTTGCTCGTCGCGTTGGTGACGACGGCCGCGAGGAAACTAGCGAAGACGTGGCTGAAGGGATAGAGACCGACCACTGCGAGATGCTTGGTTAGCAAAGGCAACCGAAATGTGAGGGGACTCGCCATGACTTACTGGAACCTCGGACGGCTGCGGGGACAATCTCTGCCAACCACATAGGGACCAACCAGGCCTCGGCTCCCACGTGCAAGTTGATAATCATTCTTCCAACGAGGGCCGTCTCATAGGACCTAGCTGCGTAGCATATGCCAACGCCAATCGTGCAGATGCAGTTCATTCCATAAAAGACGACCCTGCGACCCCAGCGCTCACCAATCTGCCCGGCGGCAATAACGCCAATGGCATACGTGATGAGGGGAAACGAGTTGAGATAGGCGAGGCGAGCAACAGTGAAGCCAAACCTTTCCGTCTTTTCGTCGTACTGGCCAAAGGCACGCTCGTAAGCTATTGAGCCCGTCACAGTCAGTCGTTGATTTGCGAATCCGACGTGCAAGCAGACGTACCATCCATGGCCTGGATTGTGGCAAGCACAGAGTTCTCAAAGCCATATGCAAAGACACTGGACATCATGACCATGCTGGCCAGGACTAAGTTCGTCGAGACATGCTGGCCGACTTTGTAATTGTGGCTGGCGAGGAATTTGTACAACATGTTGTCGGCGAAGACGAGGGAGCACCTTGGACAAGTTGAGATGAACCTGAGGAGTCTGTCTTGGAGGGTTGGCGGACAGTCGCAACCTTTAAAAGAACCAAGGGGCTTGTCCTCGACGCCAACATGAGGAGCAGCAGCGTCGCATAGTGTAATACCTTCAGCTGGCACATTTCCCCCCCCCCAGGGTCTTCCGGAATCGTGCAAGTCCAACCACTCGGTTCAAGCTGTTGCGATGAGCATTAGCCTGTTCGCAAGCAACCAAGTGGATCGCCGACTACCGAGCAGTCACCATGATATTTTATTGAGGGCCAATCTTGTGCGTGTTGATCTCTTACAACCGGGTGAAGAACTCGTTAGATCCGCAATGGTGTTAGAATCTCAAGAATGACGCAATTTCGTGATTGGATCCTGCAGGGCAGTCTATGTACGGCCCAAGCTATCGGTGGTCCACCTACAGCGGGTCAACAAAAGTAAACCGTCTTTACTAGTCGGATTGCATTGTCGACCCGCTGTAGATGCAGTGTATAAAGTAATAGATGGGTGAGGTTTCCAGGGCATATCCGTCCAGCCTACGGCTTCAACCCCGGATGTTGAGAAGCGACTGGCAAAATGAGGTTGACTGTGTCCTTTGTTACGGCGTTGGCCATGGCCGGCTTGGCCTTTGGCAGGAAAAACTGCCACAAGCCAAACATTGTCTTCATCATGTCTGATGACCAAGACAGACAGCTGGGCTCATTGGACTACATGCCGGTCCTGCAGAGAGAACTGGTGGCCAAGGGAGTCGAGTTTGAGAATCATTTTGGCACTGTGAGCAACTGCTGTCCGTCGAGGGCCTCGCTGCTCAGAGGCCAGGCCGCTCACTCGACCAACATTACGCACGTTCGCCCCCCTGGGTAAGTAAAACACTTGACCGCATACATGAAATCCGTCTTGTTGGACTGACGAAATGGACTCGCAGAGGTAACTACGACAAATGGCGTCTTGCTGGCGAAGACCTAAACTACCTCCCTCACTGGATCAAGAAGGCTGGCTACAAGGCAGAGAGTTTGTCATGTCTTCCTTCTTCTTATTGAGTTACGTCGTCTGACTCTGAATAGTGGTTGGAAAGTTCCTTAATGGTTACAGCCAGGCCAACTACCACATTCCTCCCAAGGGATGGGATCATGTGGATGCCCTGGTATGACACTCAGCATCATTGCCATAAAACACGGTTGACATTGCGGCAGCTTGAACCTTACATCAACAACTTCAACAACGTCGTCATGTCTCAAAATGGAGAACGCCCAGTCCAATATCGAGGTTTTCACAGCAACGATGTTGTAAGAATCAAGGCGTAAGCAGTCATGTCCAGCTCATGAAAGACATGTTCTGATCGTGATCCGCAGACTTGACCGCTTGGATCGTCTTCTCAACGACCGAAATCCATTCTTTTTGGCAATCATGCCATATGCACCGCATGTCGCAGGGTCCAACCCGCCGACGCCCCAAGCACGGCATGCGGACATGTTTCCCGGTCTCCAAGCCCCCCGGTTCGCCAACTGGAATCCTGTGGACGAGATACAGCAAGGCAAAAGCGTCTTCTTGAAGGACTTGGAACGAATGAACAGCGAGGCAGAGGCATCCGCAGATCGACTGTTTCGGGGGCGGATCCAGTCGATTCAAGGCATTGATGAAATCATTGAGGATGTCATTAGCAAGCTCGATGAAGCTGGCCAGCTGGACAACACGTACAGTATGTATTCCACCCCAGGGTGTTCGCGAGATGGTATTTGACATTGTAGTCATTTACACCACGGACAACGGCTATCACATTGGGGCGCATCGCTTGCCTGGAGGCAAAGCTCTTCCGTACATCCAGGACACGAACCTCCCTCTTATCGTCAGAGGTCCGAAGATGCCAAAGGGGGTGAAATCCAAGGTCGCCAGCGCACATCTAGACTTTGCACCAACCTTTCTCGAGATAATGGGCCTGGACAAGGCAGAATGGCCGGAGTTCCTCGATGGCCGAAGCCTGCTCTCGGACTGGAGAGACCCCGTACCCAAGAAGCGTCTTGAGATTGGCTCAGCAAAGGAGATTATTAACATTGAGTTTTGGGGAGACAAAATTGTCGAAATTCCCGAATATGCTGGCGTCAGACTTGTGAACAACAGTTACAAGACGCTTCGTATCGTGTCGGAGGAAAGCTCGTGGATGTTCCTCCACTGGTGCACGAATGAGATGGAGCTCTACAACACCACGGTTGGTGATGGTCCTGTGTTTCGAATTGAGCAGCGTTGACAAGCAAACGATAGGCCGACCATTGGGAGATCAATAACCTCGCGCGAGGAGACGTTGCGCATGAGCATCAGCGATTGATTCACCGGCTAAACGCCATCCTCATGGTGACCAAGTCATGCACCGGAGACAGCTGCCGCGATCCGTGGTCAGCACTCCAGCCGCCGCAGGCAAGGAGTCGAGTCAACTCGCTCGCGGCAGCCATGGCGTATGAGTACGACGACTTCTATGAGCAGATGCCCAAGGTGCATTTTGGCAAATGCATGCTATACCAGGACGAGGAGAACGAGAAGCCGTTCTATCCGCCGGGGGCAGAGAAGGGCCTGGGCAAGGCGCACCGGAAGCCGACAGACAACTGGGTGTCCTCGTCGCCTGGCACGGTTGGCGTACGGCCGAATCAGACGCCCGCAGGAGGTCCTGAGCAGCGACATGCCACCATGGAGGATCTGATGGCGGATGTCCATGTCTTGACGGACGAGGAAATGGGACCAACAGTTCCATCCGAGGAGTTGAGAGATTAACCCATGTATATGATTTAATGGGAGACCGCATTCAAAATTAATACCTACCTCACTTGTATTTAGGTAAAAGAATAGAAGCAATGCGTCCAGATAATGCCTTGAATGTCAAGTGGTGGCCCAGACACTAAACCAGCAGCGTATGCCAGTAATGCACCGCTGTAATTGACCCCAGTTCCCAGTATAGGGCCCCGCTATGGCGCAATCACGCTCTCGTCGCATCCAGACCAAGAAGCATCTCAGGCTTTGCTCAACCCGTCATGTCGAAGCAACGGCAACACTGCACTCGAGGACGTGGGCGTGGTGCTCAAAATGCCGCCCGCCCGGTCTGCCAATACATGCGTGCAATGTCGTGCTCGCAAGGTGAGTCGTTCCCTCAAGCGACCTTGTCCTTGTCCGACTAACCACCTCCTCTCTCTCTCTATTCAGGTTCGCTGCAGTGGAGGACCGCCTTGCTGCTCCAACTGCGAGCGGCTCGAGTTTGCCTGCTTCTTTGCCGAGGCTCCCAGCCGCCATGCCCAGCCGTTGCCTCGCCTGGAGAAGAGGCGGAGACCGCTGGCGTGCATTCCTTGCCGCGCCAACAAGACGAGGTGCACAGGCGAGACGCCCTCGTGCGAGCCGTGCCAGGCGCGGTCCAGGGACTGCGTCTATCCCGGCGCAAGGAGGCGCGCGTCGCAGTCGAGGGCTAGCCTGGCCTCATCCAACGGCGCATTGTCGTTTCAAGGCGGTTGTCCTACGTCTCCTGGTAGCTCGTCGCAGGCAATGGAGCAGCTTAGGAAACCCACGTCGCCATCTCTTCCATCGCCTGCGCCAACCCGGGCACTTGAACCTGCAGCCGCCGGCTCCCTGCTGGCCAACTCGGCCGTCATGTTGAACGAATCCTGGCAGAGCTCGGCGTCCAACTTCAGCGCGGACAGCCCAAGGTCCAGCCAGGCCCTCCCAACAACCCACGAGCAGCTGCAGATGGTCAATGACTTCTTCAGATACATCTACGCCCTGCCAGGTTTCGCTTTCCTCTCCGAGATATCCGTCACCAAACGGTGCCTCGATGAGACCATTAATGAAGCACTGTTGCTCTCCATTTGCGGACTCACCACGAGCATCATGAAATACCCCAAGTACTACCCATCCCATGCCTCCCTGTGGGTGCAGCGTGCAGAGGATCTGGCATGGCAAAGCATTGAGAGCCCTACCGTGTTCAAGACCCAGGCCCTCCTGCTCGCTGTCCTATATCGCGTTGAGACGGGCAACTTCAAGAGGGGATTTATGCTCCTGTCCATCGTCGCTCGGTCTATCAGCGCATTGCGGCTGCAGTACGAGCGGCTCGACTTGGACCACGTATCCCAAGAAGTCCGAAGACGTCTGACTTGGTCCATCATGCTGGTTGATAGCTACTTCTCCGTCGGCTTGCCCGAGTCGAGCGTCTGCCAGTCGGACCTCATCTACCTCAAGATGCCATGCCCTGAGGAAGACTTCCATGCCAGCGAGTTAACGTTAAGCTCATCGTCCCTGGATGGCGTCGCCGAGGGCGGCCTCTTGCAGGTTTACCTTCGCCTAAGCATTGTCCGAAGAGATGTTATGCGGCTGAAGCGGCAGCTGTCCGTCGAGTCCAATGTCACTCCCCAGCTCACAGACCTGGCTGAAGAGATGATCCAATCGCTCAGACTAGTAGAGCCGCCACCGTACAACACAGAGACTCTTCAGCGCTATGCCGGCTCGAGATGGCTCCCACGATACGTTGCGGTTCAAATTGCATGGCATCAAACACACTGCGATATTTACCGACTTTTTGTTTCTGGCTACCAAGAGGCCGCACCTGATGCCGTCATCCGGGCCTGCGAGCCTGGCTACGTGTCGCGGGCTGCCATCTCGTGTCTTCACCATGCCCGCACCCTCATCAACATCATCAAGGATGTCCGGGATTTGAATCGACAGTTGGTTGCACCACCTAGAGACATTTGCATTGGCGGCTATCACGCATCCCGCTTGCTACTCTTTTTCGGTGCATCCAACGCTGTACCACAGGACCAGAACATCACGGACGAAGAGGCGATAGAGATGGCCAAAGAGACTCTACGAATCATTCGTTCCATGTTTTCTTCCTCGGCGATGCTAGGTAAGACGGTCAAAGAGCTCGATCATATCATTGCGATGCACATGGCAGGGACGCCAGATCAGCGCAGAGAATTTTCCGACGAGGAGCAAGCAGATCGCAGCCACCGGCCACGCTTCGCCATGAACATACAGAGGCGCACGAGGCTGGGTATTCACAGCGCGCTCAGACAGGCGGGGTTTCGTGACGAGGACGACGACTCTAGAGAGGCGAGACGAGCTGAGCCCGTTGGTGCCCTCGTCAACCCCAATCCCTCTGTAGCGGCTGCGATTCATGATCAGCAAATGCCGCTTGAGTCCAGGCAAATCGGCCTGGCTGGCAGCGCATGGGGTGATCCCGGCTTGGCAGCAGTTGGTGACCACATCCACGCCGGGTTTGGCCCACTCGAGGCTCTGGACCTGAGCACCTGGGACCTGAATCTTTGGCCGACCTGGGGTTGGCAGAGTGACTTCTCACCAGGTTCGTCCCATGATTGCATCTGAGAGCCAATCGTTCCGAGGCTTTCACCGGAACGCCAAGTTATTGCTTCCCCGGAATCAGCTTTGTCTCAACGGCTGAGTGATGGCGTGCTCTCATCGTTCACCGATTACCGCTGTGGCAAAATAAACCACTGGTTAGCCAGCTGTCTGTTTTATTCTCCACCAGCCAACACCCTGTTCGCCGATTACCGACACTTGAGCTGGACCACTAAAGTTTAGGTCCTAACAAGCCAGCACTCCGGATTGAGGAGCATGCGCTGTCGGTGAAGGGGACAAAGGAATATCCTAGTTCGGAGATGTGACCTTAATCACTGAGCGAGGCCATACGAATAATCCCTACAATCGCGCCCTATCCCCGCTCACCGCGCCTCGACATCATTCCCCTTCTTTCCCTTTTCATGCACAAAGACTCGAAGCGGCAAGTAGAGACACCTCCGACATGATGAAGCTGGACACGCCCCCAAACATCGTGTTCATCATGGCCGATGACCATGCTGCCAAGTCCATCTCCTGCTACGGGCAGGGGATCAACTCCACGCCGAATCTGGATCGGATTGCAAACGAGGGAATGCTTTTCAACCATTGCTACGTGACCAACAGCATATGCACTCCATCAAGGGCCGCGATTCTGTGCGGAACACACAATCACGTCAATGGCGTCCTAACTCTTGACTCGGCGCTGCCCAAGAGGCTCCCCAACGTCGCCAAGCAGCTGCGAGCTTCGCCGCAAAGGTACCAGACAGCCATGGTGGGAAAGTGGCATCTCGGTGAAGGCAAGGCCCACGAGCCAGCAGGCTTCGACTACTGGAGTGTTGTGCCAGGCCAGGGCGAATACTGGGACCCTCAGTTCATTGAGCCCAGCGGCATGTCAAAGGTTCCGGGCTACGCCACCGATATCATCACTGACAAGTGTATTGACTGGATGAAGAAGCGGGACAAGTCTCGTCCCTTTTTCATCATGTGCCACCACAAGGCACCTCATCGGTCATGGGAGTATGACTCCAAGCACAAGGACATGTATACGGATCCCGTGAAGCTTCCAGATACCTTCACAGACGATTACAAGAATCGCGCCAACGCTGCCAAAATTGTCAAGATGAGAGTCGCAGAGGATCTGACATACACCGACCTAGGCCTCGTGCAGCCCGAGGGCCCGGCAGCAGAAGTCGGCGTGAAGCTGATGGATGTGTGGAACCGGGCGGATCGCAAGATCCCAGCGCCATCTGATGTGACCAGGATGAAGCTCGTCTGCAAGCAGACAGGCGAAGCTTTCACTTTCAGTACGCCAGAGGAACTTGCGGAGTTCAAGTTCCAGCGCTATATGCAGCGCTATCTACGCACCATCCAGAGCATTGACGACAATGTTGGTCGGCTCCTGGATTATCTAGACGAGGAAGACTTGGCCAAGGATACCATTGTCATCTATACCTCGGACCAGGGCTTCTTCCTCGGTGAACATGGCTGGTTCGATAAGCGATTCATGTATGAAGAGAGCTTCCAGATGCCTTTCCTAATCAGGTACCCCCGAGAGATCAAGTCAAACAGCGTTTGCAACGACATCATCAGCAATGTAGACTTTGCACCTACCTTTCTCGATTTCGCCGGCGTCACGATACCATCGTATATGCAAGGCTTCTCCTTCCGGTCACTACTCCAAGGCACAACTCCCGAGAATTGGCAGCAGGTGGCTTACCACCGGTACTGGATGCACAACGACAAGATCCATGGAGCGTCGGCCCATTATGGCATCCGTGATAAGCGCTACAAGCTGATTTACTGGTACAATGAGGATTTCGGACTCGAGGGGACGCAGCCTGGTGGCGAGGAGAAGGAGTGGGAGCTTTTCGACTGCGAGAAGGACCCGTTGGAGCTTTTTAATTGTTACCACGAAGCAGAATATGCATCTGTGGTCCGTGTTATGATGAAGAAGTTGGAGGATAAGATGGCCGAGATAGGTGATGAGCCTGTCCATCACTTATGCCCCTCACAGAAGGCGTCCTAGTAGTCTGAAATCATCATTCGAGAAGAAGAAGCACTTCATAGTATTGCTATCATCAAGCATCTAAGCTACCCAACCATAACGCATACTTCGACCCAGCCACATGTATACCGACCTTACTCCCGTGGTGATGATTACAGTAGATCTTCACCGCACCCGAGACGGTCCACCAACGTATGTGTCAGGATCCGGTCAGATATTATGACGCCCCTTCAGTCTGTCTAGAATATACGAAGCTCAGAAGATGCACAAACAGGGGGGTGGGGGGGGTCCATCCAACGTGCTGTGTTATAGACAGATACTAAATGGCCCTCCTCCTTCTACCTGTATTTGGGCCGTCAGGTCTCTGACTTAGAACTGCTCTAAGGAGAGGATCATCCCTTGATTTCTCGACGTGATGCACATGCACGTGTCTGGCGAAGGGATATCCTATCAGCATAACGCTCGCTACCCTGTGATTGGACAGTAATGCGGTCTCTCACTGCTGTGAATATTGGCATGGCTACTGTCATTAGCAAGTTGATAGACAGACCCAGGCGGAACAATCCACATAAACCTACGAATTAAGAAGGTACTGTGTTGGAAAGGGCGGTGCGCTGCATCCCAGCACATTGCAACGATAGGCATCTTCTCGTGGGTTGTTCAATAATTGAACGCGCCGGTTTCGTTCTTGCTCAAATAGTTGAATCCGCTCATTCTCTGCACTCTGAGCCACAGCCTTCTCGTGGCCCTGAAGTTTGTCTATTACAGCTCGTACAGCCTCGCGATGCGAATTTTCACGTTGGTCTTCAATATTGAGCTGTTTTCTGAGATCGTCCAATGGAGCTGGTAGAATGACAGGTAAGTTTGGGGTACCAAGTAAAGAAAGGGAAGGAACTCACCACCGCCTTGCTCACCGGATGTGCTTCGAAACATGCCTTTGAACCTTTGGAACAGCCATGACGTTTTTCTCTCCACGTTGCCAATATGGCGGATAATGTTGATATCGGATTCACCCAAGCGTGGAAGACTAGGCACAAATAAATCTGTGTGCAACTCGAAAATTTTCAGCTCCTCGATGGTGTCCAATCCAAGCAGAATGTCCGCGTTGAGATTCTCAAGCACGTAGAACTCGAGATCAATAGAAGAGTCACTAGGAATAAATTTGTCCAGTGAGTCCAAATTTCCTATACACAATGGAGCCTTTGTGACACCCAAAGTATACCCTTTGCTAGAATCAGCAAACTCCAGCTCTGCAAACTCCGGCGTAACAGCAAAGCCTCTCGACTGGGCAAACTGGGGACTAACAAAGTCCAAGTCTGATCCGGTATCGATATTCGCGCATCCGATATGCCTATCGAGACGGCATACGAGGCTCTGCCGAGGCTTTCCGATGCTGTTGACCCTGAGCGACTGCATGGCGGGGACGAGCTGTTCCACCATACGATCCGTGTGCTTCGTTAACGTTTCTGTTTCTAAGAGGAACTCCATACCAAGAATCATTGGTACTGCCAAAGTTTGGAAGACGTTGAAGATGCACTCCAAAAGAGGGGATCCTGGCGAAGAATCGTTTAGGAACGAGCATTTTGCGGATGTCTGACCAATGGACCGTACATGCTTTCCATTAGCAAGTGAAAAGCGGTCGCCATTCTCTCCAGGTTGCCTCAACTCCAGTCCAAGTTGCGTAGCAAGCTCCAAAGACATGATATTTGTGTCAGAGCCACTATCTGGACATCCCATGACCTCTATAGCGACAGTACTCCTGCGAACAAGCAGCGGAAGCCCGAGGCGCTTCCGAACGTGTCTGGAACGCCTTTGCTTGAATGTCGGTATGGACGAACTAGAGAAAGTCTCTCTAATGCTGGGCGGCGTTTGTGGTGAACTCGGCGGCGAATATCGTGAACTTGGCAGCGATCGTGGTGGACTTGGGGGCAATGGTGGTAAGAATAGCCCCCCGGGAGAATATAACTGGGGGGGGACATTTGGTTCATTATTGGAGGTAGGGCGAGTATTGAAGGAAGAAGGGTTCAGTTCATCCTTACTCCCACCTCCGGAGGAATCTGTCTCAATTGTTGCAACCGGTTGACGGGGTTCGAGGATTCTACCATTGCTTAAATGGTGAAGAAGGATAGCACCTCCGCTTATAGCCGCATTTTTTCTACTGTCGTACCAGGGCGAGTGCTTGGGGCCTTGTCAGCGTTTAGGATAGCGCGGGGTAATGGGGAAAGTATCTCACTAGAAGAGTATCCTCGTCAATATCTAATACATTAATTTCTTGTTCCCTAGCAAGCCCGTTGTTGTCTAGTCTCGGTCGAAATGGCTGTAGCGGCGGTGAAATGGGTATGAAATAATCTTCATCGGTATATATGTCGCTTTCCATGATGGTAGTCACCAGGCAGGTAATGACAGTACGATACAGCGATGTTAGCAGGAGAGTCGGAGTCGATCGGGATGGATGAAAGGGGACAGGTCCTTATCTATATGCGGTACTTTGTGGTTGTGTCATTGCCAATCAACTGCAAGCACGTGTTCAAGGTTTCGCAAGGCTCTCCCCAAGGCAGAGCGCACTCAAGATGCACTGCAAGGCGCTTGTTAATGCTGAAGAATTGCGAACAGCGGCATATCAATGTTCCTTGCATCGAACGGTTAGGGCCTGCCTCTTCATTCAGCAGCTCTTACTGCGCGGGTATCTGACATGAACAGACCGAGCAAGCATATCCACGCTGACGGCTTCCCTTCTCTCTCGGCATTCATTGCCAGTGACAGGGACAATACCGCAGCGATATTTAAAAGATTTAGGCGACTGGCCGCGAGAAATTTACTGCTACTCCAGAGCGAGTTGGCAGAGTTGGAAGCCAAACTGGATGCTTTCGATCAGCAGGACCAGGAGAGCCTTGAATCTCTGCAAACACTGCGCAACTGGGAAGATTACAAGGCCAAGAATGATCATGATTCAGAACGGATAAAGTTGTTACTCGACGTAAGAGCAAAGATGAACGAATACAGTACTACCACCTGTACCCGTGACGCAAATGCATCTTCTCTGACAGGAACAGGAGAAGCTCTGATCTCTGAAAGCGCCATATCTTTATTGCCACCACCAGATAGGAGAACCTTGAAGGCATTCAGAACAAACTTCTTTCATGGACCGCCGGGTGATGGCCGCAGCTTTCCTATGCTGGGAGGCTATAGCTCGTCTTTATACGACGATACAGAAGACCTCGTGGTGCTACATACTTCCGAGCCACCTGACAGATTAACGACGTTTGTCCAGGATTATTTTGGATACCTCTTTACGGTCCGGGCATACCATATCAACACCATCTGTGAAGAAGCTGATTTGGCGTCTAGGAAAAAGCTGGCCACGGCGATATAGTGTCACCTTTAGTAGGCTACGCCTCTGGCAAGCGAATTGCCATGTTCATTTCTATTCTGAGCATTGTGCTCGCGGCTCTGCTTCTTGTTGGGGCCATCCTGATACTTCATAGAACAGAGTCTGAGGATCTGAAGCTGGGCTTAGTTGCGTTGTTCACCATCATATTCGCCGCAACTATAGGACTGTTGACAAATGCGAGGAAAGCAGAAGTGTTTGGGGCCACGGCAGCATATGCCGCAGTTTTAGTGGTCTTTGTCAGTGGCGATATTGGCTCGGCATCTTAATTGGGTCACCGTTACTAGGTCGTTCAAGTATAACTAACTTGTTCACATGACAAGATGTCCTGTTCCACATACTCGACTATTAGCAATCCCGACTTGGGTGGAGGCGGATGAGGTTGGGCGAGAGGAGAGGTGAAGAGCTGTGGCAGAAACGGTTTGAGAGGCTCGGGTGCGGTTGATCAGTGAAGCAGGCCATTCCTCAACGGTGTTTGCAACAACATCGCAATGTCCCGCCTGCCCCCACAGCGGTATCTGACGTTAATTTACCAAGGCTGAAGACCAATTTGATGAATAATTAGTCAAGGCGCGTACCCCAAGGTGTCGTCCTAAGGAGCGTCTCCTTTGTCTGTCTCTTTTTGTTAGAGACCTTCCGTTTCTGTTCAGGACCACTGAGAGTCATCCGAATTTCCGTGTCAACTTCATCATCCCGAAACTTGGCCTCAATTCATTGACCGCTAGTGGGCCCAGCTTGTGAACGGAGCCCGCTTCCAGAGAATAATGATGGACAGCTATGTCCGCAGGAGCCTGCTGGTCAGGACGAGATTGAGGATGCTCAGCCGACGGAAGCATATACAGCACAGCGCACAGAAAACGATGGCGAATTTGCTAAATACCCAGCTTCCTCTACTTCGTCACTGGACAGATTGCGACAACTTCCGTCGTCCCAGGGCTCTTCCTCGTAAGTCTTCCCACTCAGCCATGAATTCCAGCGTGGGGTGATAACACTGGTATTACAGGCGCCGCAGCACACGTCCTCCAATACAGTCTGATGTTCCGGGCTGTCAGAGGACATTTACCAAGAAAAAGGACCTTGAGCGTCACACCGGGGAGTCCCATGGGACGCTTCGCTGGTATTGTGTCTTCCCGGACTGTCACTACAAGCTGGCTTGGAATGGGACCCGACGCCGAGAAAACCTCACCAGACATATGGACACGCATCACGCCGATCAATGGAGCGATGAACATATGGAGCATAGATAGCTGCAATCCAATATTCGTCTTCAAAGAGTGGCCCGAGCTGTGACAAGGTGTAAACGACTCTTGGCTTCGCAAGAAACGCCTCTGAAGGCACAGATTGCGGGTGATAGCCGAAGATTCAGGTCAGGTCAGGCCTGGTCGTCAGGAGAACCTTGCGCAGTCGAAACAGCATGCATGCACTGCACAGGAGAAACAAGGAACATGACTGTAAACATCTCTCGGCTGCATGTCAACACAGACCTCGACTTTGCTTTGTGCAGATTCCCATCATCGTCGATGTCGTACTCTGGCACGGCGAGGCCTAGGGGGCTTCCGTCTCAGGTCGGGGTCAATTTGCCTTGGCGACACATTGGCGAGCACGGATCATATCGTCCGAAAGCCATAGGCCAATCGCAACGTCTCTTGTCACTACAAATCATGGCCTGCTGCATGGATGGATGGGTGGTGGGTAGATTCTATAAGCAAGAAAATAAGGTTTAAGTATATTCTGGCTGGTATATATCCTTGAACAAGCTTCATGGTGGTATAAACATCGTCTTTTCAATCTCCATAATAACGCCAAGGGGGAGTCGCAGCCATGGACAAGGCCAAGAAAGAGCATGGGTTCCCGACATGGATGAAACACGGCGCACCTCCCCACGGATATCATAAAATTACCTGCGCCCCAGTGCGTGTGTAAGAGACAAGGAAAATTAAGGTGGAACAAAAGAAAGAAGAGCCACGAGGAAGAGAAAAAAAGAAAAGAAAAAAAACCCACAACTCCACATCCCGAGTACCCCCTTTTCCAGCCCTCCCTGTGAAGAGGAAGGGGTTCGTTCAGCTGAATCCAGGCCCACTAAATCTTGTGCTCCTCAACTGTCTCGCGATGCGAGGGCAGCTCCGCCGCGTAGCCGTAGCCCTGCGGCGGGAACCCCGGTGACGAGAAGGTGCTCCCTACTCCCACGCTGCTGCTGCCGGCGACGCTGCTGGCCACGGAGCTCATGCTCGTCCTGTAGTTGTCTGCGCTGAGCGGGGGGCTGGCTTGGGAGTTTGACCATCGCGGGTCCGAGGAGGATGAGGAGGAGCGGTTGAGCTGCAGGGGCGGCGGGCGCAGACCTGGCGATGGCTGTGGTGGTGCCGGTGGTGGTGTTGTGTGTTGGGCGTAGTGGAAGTCTCCGGGGAGCTCCATAGGGAACTGTTGCAGCGCTTTGTTATCCTGGGCGAACTGCGGCGCGTAACCTTGGTACTGCTGCTGCTGTCCTCCAAACTGAAGCTGCTGCGGCGGAAACTGTCCGTAGGGCATTGGTGGCGGCTGCTGCTGGATGGGCGTGCCGCCGTAGTGGGAGCCGGCTGTACCGGGGCGCTGCTGGTACTGCTGTTGTTGCTGCTGCGGTTGCTGGTACTGGTTAAACACGTAGTTCGGGTTGCTGGATTGGAGAGGGCTAGAGATGGACTGGATGGGGCTTGAGATAGAGGAGATGGATGGGTGCGGGCTGTGGCGCGAAAAGCCCGTCCGGGAGCGATCGTTGGGGTTGATGGTGCGCAGGCGGCCGTTCTCCATCATGCCCTGCAGGACGCCGGAATCGAGCAGCTCGGCCTTCTTGATGATGCGCTGGACCATCTCCTTGCTGGCGGCCTTGCACTGGGCCTTGACGAAGGACACCATGGTGAGGTTGCACTTGATCTCAATGTCCTCGCGCAGGTACAGCCCGTCGGCGGGGGCGCCGAGGTTCTCGAGGCCAATCTCGCGGACCTCGGGAGGCTCGCCGGGCTGGTTGCCAGCGATGCGGTAGCGGTTGCGCAGGTCGACGCCCATGGGTGCGTAGATGTGCGTCTGCAGGCCCCAGGGCATGTCGTGGAAGCAGCCGTTGAAGGAGATGCGGCTGGAGCCCATCTTGCCCATGCCGGGGACGAACTGGATGCGCTCGCTGATCTCGTACCAGGTGCTGTAGTACTCGTCGGCGGCGGCATTCTGCGGTGCGGGGATGGCCTTGTGCTCGAGGACGAGGGGGTTGAGCGTGATGACTTCGCTGTGCGAGTGGAGGATGTCGATGGCGAGCTGGCGGGGGATGAAGCTGGGGATGGGCGTCACCACCGTGTAGACTTCCTTTTTGCGAAGCATGGCGGGCGGTTTATTTCTTTTTCTTCTTCTTCTCTTCTTCTCTCCGCGTCTCCCGTCCCTACCAAGGCGATGAGTAGGTGGAGGGTTGATTGACTCGCAGCCCCGTCAAGTTTGTATGTATGTGTATATGCGGTACGTCGGCTAGGTGGTAGGGATGTATTACGTCAATCGTGGTCGTAGCGGCCGTGTATCGTCGTTGTCGTCGTCGAGGAAGATGGGAAAGAATGGGATGCAAAGAAAGGCTTTTGTTGGTTGGGGATAGAAATGTAATGTAAGAAAATAAACAAAACAAGAACGTGTCAGGACCACGAGCCGGATGGAACCAGACGTTGGTGATGGGGTTATAGCTAGGGGTCACTCGTTTCTGTATGCCTGATGTGGCACGGATGCTGGGATGTCCTGGATGATGCGGCCGACTGCCAAACTGTCATGGGAGGGAGGGGGAAGGACGGGGGAGGGGACGGGGGGTCCGACTCAAAAGAGGGACCAACAGTTTATACGTGCATACAAGGTTGGCTTGGCGGGGCGTAAGAGTCAGATTCAGATGCAGTTAGATGCAGCCAGCACACAGTAGACAGCCTTACAAAGATGGCCGTAATAAGTGTGATTGTGATTGTCCCAAGGCCAAGGCCCCTCCCATCCCTCTCGCTCGAGACCCCCCCCCCTCCCTCGTATGTTGAGTCCATTCCACACGCCGGCATGTTTCTATTCTTCGCCGTCAGCCACCAAGGCCATGCAGTGACAGTCCCGGCAGTGACTGCTGCTGCTCCTGTGCCTCCGTTCCTCAGACCTGGCGCATCAATGGTCCTAACCACAGCGCCTCGCACATCGCCCCCGGTAGCCAGCTTGTCCGCTTTAGGGCTGATGGAACTAGCCGATGCCTCCCTCTTCTCCTCTCATTAGCTTTTTCCCCTGCGTTTGGCTTGGCTAGCGAGCGATTGCTTTTGGCATGCTGCTGTAGGCAGTGCAGAAACAAGGCAAGGGCTGGAACACGGCCCTTGTGGATAGTCATGGCAAGCAAGGCCAGGCAGCTCTGTGCACCTTCAAGCTCGTGGTCTATGCCCACGAAGCATTTAGGGTGCTCGATCAAAATAGTGGACCAGGCGCAGATCCAAAGCCCTGGTGTGGAGGCGAGGGTGAGACATGATGGCACAAGCGGGCCTGGAAGAGCAGCGTCCCGGAACACACAGACGTGCACATGGAGCAGAGCAGACGAGCTAGTCTGTGTACGCTGCGCTGTGCTGTCCGGGCCGTCGTGTCGCCGTGTGTGCGACGAATCGGGGCACAATCAACGAGGAGGAGGAGGAGGAACAAGATGGAGGGTCGACGGTGCTTGTGATTGCGTGGCAATGTCGCCGTTGGTGCGTCAGCTTATGCCACGGATCACGCCTTTTTTCTCGCCGGGCCAGTGCCATGGCAGCATTCGGGTGACATAAACATACACTGCGTGGGAGCAAGGAGGGGAAGAGGAATTGGAGTCGTCATACATTGTTGGCCATCCGTCTCACTCAGCCATCCAGCATTCCCAATCTTTCCAAGCCCTGCCTGTTGCAAGCAAGCAAACAAATAATTGTGTGAATGTTTCAAGTACTGTAATAAGTGATTGATTAATCAACCCTTTTTCCTGTTTCTTAATTCTTCCATAACTAGCCGAATCCCATTCTGCCAAGATGAAGTTGCTTACTGCCGCTGCCGCGACGGCAGCCATGCTGCCCACCCTGGCGCACGCCTTTGTGCTTCCGGAAGCTCCGGGAAACGCCCAGGTGCCTCTTGGCCATGTTGACGATTCCGTGAAGCATTCGTCGCCGGCAGCAGATGTCGTCGAGGATGGCGAGGAGTCGTGGTTCAGCATCCTCCCGACCAAGGAGTCGCTCGCGCAGACGTGGGAAGATGCGGCGAGCGGCCTTGCGGAGAGCCTCGACCATGTCTCTGGCTCCCTGCACGAGCTGATGGGGACTGCGGCTGACGGCGTGGCCGACGGACAGGGTGACAGCCACCACCACTCCAACGCCACGCTCTATCAAGTCATCCACGGCATCAAGGACGCATCCAAGTTTGCCAAGCTCATCGACGAGTACCCCTCCATCGTCAAGCTGCTCAACAGCACGTCCGGGCCCAACCACACCGTCTTCGTGCCCCTCGACGTGGCCTTCGAGCACATCCCCAAGCACCACAAGCCCAGCAAGGAATTTGTCGAGGAGGTGCTGCTCTACCACATTGGCGTGGGCAGCTACCCGGCGCGCCGGATCCTGGGGACGCACACGATCCCGACGGCGCTCAACGCATCACGGCTGGGCGGCGATGCGCAGCGGCTGCGGACGCGCGTGGGCCTAGGCGGTGCGCGCGTCAACTTCTACAGCAAGATTGTGGCCATCGACAAGCCGGCCAGCAACGGCATCGTGCACGGCGTGAGCAGCATCATCGTGCCGCCGCCCGCCGTAGGGCCCGAGCTGTCGCTGTTCCCAGACAAGTTCTCGACGCTGCTGCTGGCGTACGGCAAGACTCACTTCGTCGAGTACATCCACGCGGTCAAGATGGTGGGCTCGACCGTCTTCGCGCCGACAAACAACGCCTTCTCGCGGCTCGGCCCCAAGGTAAACGCCTTCCTCTTCAACACGCGCACGGGGCTCAAGTACCTCGACGCCATCCTCAAGTACCACATCGTGGCCAACGCGACGCTCTACAGCGATGCCTTTTACGACCACAGCAGCAGCAGCAGCAATGGCGCGAGTAGTGGCGGCGACGTCGAGGCCGAGCGCAGCCAGCACTTTGACCTGACGACGCTGCTGCACGACGTGCACGTCGGCGTCGATATCGGCAGGGTGCTGGGCTTCGTGACGATGCGCGTCAACGGCTTCACGCACGTCGCGGTGCAGGACGGCATCGCGGCCAACGGCGTCATTCAGGTGCTCGACAAGGTCTTGATCCCGCCGCACAAGAACCACGGCGGCCTCTCGGTGTCCGACGACATGACCGTCGAGGAGCTGAGGGAGAGGCTGGACGCTTATCTGGACTAGAAGCTTAAGCTTATCCCATCCGACCTTGGAGTTCGGCCGCCATGTCTCCAGCTCGTTTGAGGATGAGACGGCCCAAGTTCAGCTGAAGCTGGCACGGGAGAGGTGTGGATAAGTGGATGTAATAATGCTAGTATTATGTCTAACCATAGGTAGATTTACACCACCAATTCCATCATTTCTATCCGATGAATCTTAATAAAGAAATAATAAAATAAAAATACAAACAAGAAAGGCAGTAAACACAGCTGTAAAAATAGCATTCAAGATCAACAGAGATCTATTCAAATATTCGCCGCCCTGCCACTACAAGAAACTTTACATTCGCATCTTTTTCTGTCGGCTAGGTTTGCTACTAGCAAGGTTTGCTACCCTATAGCTAGACACCTCTATGATCTGACTATTCACGAGGCAACAGAGTTATCATTTCTTTCTTGTATGGGTTCTTTCGGGGAGTATATGAGACCCAAATTTGCTATTTATTGAGTCAGTAGTTATTTATATCACCAGTGGGAGCTGACTCAAAGCTACTGATATCCATCCCACACAGCCTTTGGGTCAGGACGTTCCATTTACATTACATGTGTTTGCGCACGTGAAGATAAAAGATCTGAGCGTAGCATCAATGATGCATTGTGGAATTCTCCGTAGACTGCCTTGTGGCATATCTTCCCTAGTTGTTCTTCTCGGCTACACGTGAAACTATTCCTACCGTCCACATCTTTCCGACGCGTATCTAATGTGGTGAATGGCTGCCCAGATTCAAGCACCCGACAAGCAAAACGGCCCTGAGCAATAGAATGCGGCCGCTGGTTGAGCATGTTTGATCTCTTCTGGGCTTCCAAGCGACTCGCCAACCAAGACAGTCCCTAATGCGTACCGTCTCTAACCTCGTCACCAATCGTTGAGAATCTCAAATTTCCCATCGATCAACTCTGCCAAGTTAAGGAATCTCTACCTCTGTCGCATTGTCGGTATAAATACCAAGCATGAGTTCTTGGTGAAGGTTGTAGGAGCCCTCCAGGTCATCCACTGCATCGTGAATCCATTCATCAACATATATCAACGCATTCCGGTTTAAGAGTTTTAGGAACCCAGTATCCCAGGACGTTACCTCATTTATGGGATTTTCCCAAGTCTCAACGAACCTGCCAGCCGCCCATCGATTCCATCATCCCGATCCAGGCTGTTGTCTTGCCGCGTAGTCATGGACAACAGGCCAGCCAAGTTGAAGCTGTCCATTGTCTTCATCCTCAGAGGCCGGCAAGTTGAATACTCCCATGCACTTATCAGCCTATATCGCTTGGATATTCGCCCAGGGCGAGTGTTATCGTCTTCGTGAAAACTGTATTCTGGCTCGCTGCCCACGTGGCTGTCGACATGTTTGCTGCACCTCCCCCAACCATTGTAAACGAATGATTGACTCTTCCCGAAGCAACCAATTTGTTGTAGGCGTAAAGGCCGCGTACATATGAGCCCGTGTATATTTGCCGTATTATGATGACCGACCAGTTCGCCATATGAATCGAGGGTTCCTCAGAGGGGCCCTCCTCGAAGTCGCTGGTCTGCAACCCATGATGGCACACGAACATGAAATCTCACATGAATCGAGAGCTGTGAGGATCGGCAGCGGCGTGGTAGACCGTAGCATTCGACTCGTTTCCTCAACATGTTGCCTGCTCACAGATCCCTCTGGTTGATCCATGCAGCAGAGTCGCAGAGGGGTTCATCAGTAACCTGGAAGCCCATTGAGTTGTTGAGTGTGGTGTAACCGAAGCACTGCCCCGGGATCTGGTTGATGTTGGACAGCTGCTCATTGCTTCGCCAGCATACGGCATTGCAAGGCTGGTTGTCGCCGGTCGCGATGTCGGTTCTGTTTCTGATATTGTAATCCACGCATGCGTTGATGCAGTCGTTCAAGCTCTGCTCCGGCTGGTTGATCAGATCGACGCCGTTGAGCACGTGGCGCAGCCCAGCAGTGCAGAACTTGCGGAAGACGAGCGGCTCGTTGTCTTCGTAGCTTGCATCGTACAAGGAGCCATCGGCGGAGGGACAATCACGGATTAAGGTCGTGCGTGCGAGGGTGACGGTGGTGGTAGAAAGGCTCTGAGTGGAAGTGGTGGCAGGCTCTGTTGTAAGTGGCCCCGAAGTGGTCAAGAAGGGGGGAGGAGCAGTTGACGAGGGCGAACCATCAGACGATGGATCTGCTTCGGTACTCTGGTCGGAAGAGCCTTCGGAGCTGCCGTTTCTGCTAATTAGAGCTCCAGCCACGCCCCCAGCGACAGCTGCTATGATGATGGCGAGAGCAACGCCCAAGATAACCCAGAAGGTCCTTCGTTTCACTCCGCAGACACGGGCCTTTTCCTTGGGAGGAATTGACGGCGTAGCACCATCGTCTTTGTTCTGATTGTAATAGTAAGGAAGCGGTTCGGGAGCAGAGTGAGGAACGACTTCGGGCGCACGCTCCGGGGCATCGCGCAGAAAGACCTCCGGAGCCTTGCTAGGAGCGACCTCGAGGTCGGAGTAGTGATAATTCGACATTTGGCGGCCCGATATGCTGGGGGATGACGAATTGAAGTGAAGGAGAACAGCAACAGCGTAACAGAAGAGAGGGAACAATCCAAGTCACGGAAAGGAGGGCGCATGCGACATGTTTTACAAGTACCCTGACCTTGGCCCATGTAAACGCGTGGTGGGTCTGGAGATGAGGGCGCGTGAAGATCCAATCAATCTTCAAGCTGGAAGAAGGAAGGACAGTGCACCATTAGCGCCAGCGCTTCCAGCAACTGGCAAAGGCTTGATTGGGCACTGTAGGATGTATATGAGAGTGTTCGAAGCTGGAATGAGGAGTTTATTCCGATTCATTCATCATTATATTAGCAGGCAGTTGATAAAGTATATGGCCATATCACGCGACATAAAAACTGTAGTTATTGTTGTACCGGAAACCTACCGAAGGTGCAAAAAGAATCGTCGCTATCACCGCTGCGGAGAGGCCAAGACCTGGATATGCAGTTGGTTGTCACTGACTGCATTTTGGGGCAAGTGTTCCCAGGGAGCGACCAGGGTGTGTCGGAAGTAGAGCTGAATGCCCGAGCCTACTCCGTACTATCAGCTAACCACTTGAACACAAGAGGCAAAAGGGCCATCTTCTTTTCCTTTGGAGTCGGGTAGGCTATGGCCCCCCTGGGAGTACAGACAAGAGATATTAACAGCAGACAGCTCCTATTGGTGATGTATGCAAGGCCTCTGTATGACCCGTAAGCAGTGGCGAAGCCTTCTTCTGCCTGGTGTGAATAGCCAATCACACACTGGGCGGATACCCCTCATCTCTATCATATTCCCATATCCATAGCCTCGAATTCTTCTACCAACTGTCATCTATTAATGTGATATTGTCTATATCACCCGAGGGGTCTTTCCAGGTTACTGATCTCCATCCGTCGAGGCACAGGATCGGGAGTTCCCACATCTTCCCGCCACTATGCGTCTCATCAATGCCTCCACTCTGGAACTATCAGAGTTCTTTGGAGGCAAGATTCCCCAGTACGCGATTTTGACGCATACATGGGGGGAAGAGGAAGTAACATACCAAGACTGGATGTCTTGGAAGGCGCACGAAAACATCCGCGGGGGTCCCATCACGCAGAAGGAGGGCTTCCAGAAAATCACGGGGGCCTGCAAGCAGGCTGTACACGATGGCATAGAGTGGCTCTGGGTAGATACAAACTGTATCGATAAGAGGAGTTCTGCCGAGTTGACCGAGGCCATCAACTCAATGTACGCATGGTATCGTGGCTCGATTAAGTGCTATGCGTACCTGGTTGATGTTGTCGAGAATGATGCCGCAGCGCTTGAGTTCAGCAAGAGCAAATGGTTCACCCGCGGCTGGACCCTCCAGGAACTTCTAGCACCGCCGCAGGTCGTCTTTTACTCCCAGACCTGGGTGGAGATTGGAACCAAGGCCAGTCGTAAGCTTGCTGGCATAGTATCTGCTATTACGGGAATCGACGTCAAGTATATCACCAATACTCTGTCACCAGATAGCACGACTGTTGCCACCAAAATGTCCTGGCTTTCGGGACGGCAAACCACTCGCATCGAAGATATGGCATATTGCATGCTTGGTCTTTTCGACATCAATATGCCCTTGCTTTACGGCGAGGGCCACAAAGCATTCACGCGGTTGCAGGAGGAGATTGTTCGGAGTCATTACGACCATACAATCTTCTGCTGGACATGGGATGAGAGTGTTCCCGCGAGCTGGACTAGTATGCTGGCTCCGTCCGCAGCAGTGTTCAAAGATTCCTGGAGATTTCAGGTGGCACCTGTTGGCGATCCAGCTCCATACTCTGTCACAAATATCGGGTTGTCAATAACACTTCCAGTTCTGTACACAATCCAGGGACTCGTGGCTATTCTTGACGCAAGTGACGCATCGAAATACCGCTCACCGCTCTCAAGGGCTTGTATCTACCTGCGAAGATCCGGGTTAGGAAGAGCAGTCTTCCAAAGATCCCAGTTTCCTCCACGACCTATCAACCTCCTTGTCCCACAATCTCCTACCTGCTATGATCTCTTCATAAAACCATCGAGAGTGGAGCACAGAGGACCCAAGATACCAAAAGACTTGAGCATCCCTCCTTTCGGAGTGCTGCTGGTGGTAGAGCCCACCGCCTATCTGTTCTTTGAGGAAAATACAGCCCCAGCAACTGCGCGAATCCCACTTTCTTTGGACACATGGACAAAGAATAGCTTTCCCGTCAGCTGTTTTGATAACGACACAGACATCCTGCGACTTGCGGAGCAAAGTGACTCAACGGGGTTATTTTACTCCGCCTTGCTGGTGCTGGGCATACACGGAAAGGTGCCTTATGAAGCACTTTATGTATTCTTTCTGGTTGATATGAGCAGGCAGTCCCCAGTGTGGTACTGTCGAGTTGAGACAGAGAATAACTTGGCCAAGAAGAATGCAGGCTCTATCCTGTCGGTTCCAGAATGGAAGCATCTTTCACGCTGCGCAGCTGCATACAAGAACGACTATCTTTCAAGACTGTCTGACTACTTTAAAGACAATGTAAGGAACGACCAGCATGGCTTTCAGGAAAACCTTGAAGCCACTCCAGGCAAAGTACATCTCAAGATTGGTGAACCCACAGAACAAGCCGATAGGGAGATTAGGCCGGCACTCTTATACATTACAGAGGCGAACAATGGATTCAGGATGTTTTGAGACACATATAGGGCATCGTCAACTCTGAATTTCTTCCATAAACAATAGAAAAGTAACATTACCCTAGGTTCTAGTCTACTGCGGGTCTATGAAACCTACTTGGGATCCTCAACAAAGCTGTCCACCTTCTGAATAAGCCTTTCCAGCTCACACACAACGTCCCGATATATTGCGTTCTGTAGCTCCGGCACGGAGAGATCGGTGCCAAATCCGAAATTGCACTCAAGACATTGCTTTGCGATCCTGTGATAACTCGAGCCCAGGTGCAGGTAGCTCTCTGAGAGGTCCACCGCATGCTGGATTTGACCATAGTCGCTAGGGTCCAACGGGGTCCAGCTACCAATCTGAAGCAAAGCAACACCTAAGTGATGCATGATGACGTTAGGAACCGGTTTGCCTTGTACTTCCCCTGACTGCTCAGTGCTGTCCATTAGGGGAGTACGATGTAGGCTTGAGAAAACGAGGTCCGAGCTGATGTGCAGTGTCTCTAGTGCGTTTGCCAGGTCGTTGGCCGCGTCAAAATACGACAGGTCCTGAAGTGTCCACCGGGGCTGGAGCCAAGGGGTTGATTGATACTGTAAGACGCCCTTGACAAGCTTGAGTGCGAGGCGAAGCTGCTCGGTGACTGACAGTGTGTTCTCAACGGGGAAGCGGAATATGCTCTGCAAAGGCACCGGCTCTCCCAGCTCTTTTGCGTTGAGACACTTGGTATGATCACATGAACTACTGCAGATAGGAGACACGTAATGGCGGAGACGGTCTGGCGCATCAAGATAGACGCCGCTTGTGTCGCATCCAATCTGGGCACAAAGTTGACTGCACATGTCTCCTTCAGAACAGAGATTCTTTTCTGGGTGTTGATCGGGCTCGGTTGGCGTGTGTATCAGTCCAGTAGCAGCGCCCCTTGCAGCACAGTCCTCGGAAAACCTTACTCTGCGCATTTTCTGGGGCCGTTCCTCGTTCTCTATTTGGTCTTTCGCTTGCTTAGGTATTGAAGGTATGGACACGTGAAAGACTCGCGAGCTCACCAGAAAATCCAGTAAGCCGCTGCCATCTTTTAGCTATCATATTCATCGTAATGGCTTGGGAAACTCACCTCTGCGTACGACGTCCCGTACGACGTCCCGATCGATAGCATACCACTACCCTTAACCTGCCATCCTTCCAATGATCAATCATCAGACGAATGTCATGGCTCGTATGCTGATCTTGCAAGCAGGTCCAAAAAGCTTGTAGGACCATGTAAAATGACTTGGAGTGGAGTGTGATTTCCTGATACAAGCTAGGCATTGGGCTCGTTCTTTTTTTGGATGTCTTGTCCAAGTATTGGATTTCGGCAGATTTCCTGCGGAGGCTGACCAGCTTTTGTATGCTGTGATAGAAGTCGTCGAGGAACTTTCTACAGTTGGTGTTATCCGTCGCAGCCTGCACGGCTTCATCGGTGGCCCGGGCCTTTCCTTTCATCTGTCTCAAGAATTTTAGAACATTACAGCACTTCCATGCCAGTGTATAGTTGATGCATCCTTACCCGCGATCTGACTGTGGCATCTGTATCAAGAGATTGAGAGAATCCATTGATAGCTTTGCCCATCTCGCCTATCATCTTCCTGCATTCGTCATACTTGTCCCCGAGAGAGGTCCTGATAGTGTCGTTGATATCAGGACTAATCCAACCTGGATTGCCAATGTCATTGACAAGAGCCTCAGCTTCATTTGAGTCTAGAGCTTCTTGAAAGAGTAGCTGTAGTTCATCAAGGAAGATGGTGTTATGGGCGCCGAATATCTTTCGTATTCGCTTGATCTCACTGGTCTGAGGCCGCAATTGTTTAAGCGTCTTCCGAGCGGTGCGCGTGCCTTTCACCGTCTGAAGGCATAAGGTTACAAGGGCCGGAGTGACTTCTTTCATGGCGACTATGGCATGCCTGGCCACGGGTATGCTGATGGATGCGACGCGTTGCTGGGTGTTGAGCTATGAGGAGCCTGAGGGTGATGGTGAACGGTGGAGCTGTGCCAGTCATGGCGCTTAATGGTAGGCTTTCACAGGCTGAGATGAGGCTGGGCGCAGCAAGGGGCAGTGCAGATAATGGTGCTGACAAGGCAGTCTGCAGGCTGGATAGCCATTTCAGACATTCAGCCGCCCCTCGACCCCTCACTCTGGCGAACCAGAATGAGGCTGAACTACTAATGTCAGATCGCACCCGGGTTCGCTTTGCTCTCATCCGACATCGTATTTTGGGTTCATTCAAACTTTTCTCGTCATAAGCCATGATAGAAACCGAGTTGATTGACAAATGGCTTGCCCAGGCACAGGAAGACGACCTCTCCGCCGAGCCATCGCTTGTTGCGAACCTCTACGCTTCTTGCTCCTCATTTTACTGCGACGTCCTCAAAGCACTCTCCGAAAAGTCTTCGGTTCAAAGATCGGTCCTAGTCAGCTTACAACGTAGCCAGAGCTATCTTGTGCTCTGGGCCGATGGAGTCGGTGTAGGCGAGAACAAGTTTGATGCATGTCTAGCAAAGTCAAAGCGAGTTCGATCCGCCACGCTTCGCCTCTTGCTCAGCGTCACCAAGACACTCACAGAAAGTAATAATAATAACAATATCTGAGATCAAAGATATATAGATTGGCTAATGTTTATAGGGCTTCTCTTACAACTTCACACCGACCATCGCTCCTCATTAACTTCCAAGGCCGCCAAGCTCTCCCAGATTGCGGCACAAGTCAAAGAGATCAACCATCAAGACAGCAGCCAGGCTTCTGACAGCGATGGAGATAGTGACGTGTCTTCAGACGATGGAGGCGGGGATCTGATTGATATCTCCGAAGACATTAAGACTGATACGCAATGTCTTCTTGAGCTCGTCTCTAGATTTCAGGAGCCTACCGTCGGGATCACCGCCAAGGAATCAGCCGTCAAGCTAGAGACCCTCGGTTCTTGGAATCCAGCGCAGATATTTATCGACCGACTTCTCCAGCGGTATCCCCAATGTGAGGCAAGTCTTGCCGCACACCTTGGCAATGCTAGTTGGTCGCAATTTCTCCACTGCCGACAGACGAGAACGCAAAACATCGAATGGCAAAAGCTGGAGGAATCTCCCCTTATTTGTGACGCAATCAGTAAACCCGCGTCGACCATGTTTCATGACTCCGGCCTGGGTACTTCTGTACCTACGGAACCGTTGTTGCCAGCACCCAGCGACTATGCCGAAACTGAGGCTTCTTATCATGGAGGCGTTGGCGGATCTGTCCGTTTACCACCCCTTCCCAACGATGCAAGGAAGGGGATCCCCTTCGAGTGCATAGGCTGTGGAGCCATGATTTCCATCAAAACCAAACGCGCGTGGAAGTAAGTGTCCTGCAAACGGCCAAGACACCAGTATTGGGCACTAACGATGATAAAGGAAGCATTTATTCCAAGATCTTCGACCTTACCTGTGTCTCGAGAGCACCTGTTCGTTTAAACATGCCCCTTTTGCGACAAGGGCAGAATGGGAAACCCACATGTCTCTAGACCACGGCGATATAATGCGTCGTCAAGGTTCCAGTTGCCCCATCTGCTTGGAAAACTTTCCTGAAAGCAAGATTCAAACATCCTCCCACCTTGTGAAGCATCTAGAGCAGCTTGCTCTCACCATTTTACCCGCCACACTTGAAATTGAGGATGAAGAGGAAGGGGACGATTCTGAAATCTCTTCAATGAGAGGTTCACAAGGGGAGATGCCCATTGATGCCCCGGCGATACCAACTCTACGGGTAACGCCAGGTCAGGTACCTGTTGCCCCTAGACACCACTTCTACTGCGTATTCCACTACGCTGGATGCAATTTTGAATTTGCATATAAGAATGACTGGAAGCGTCACGTCTCTCACCACCTCGGCTTGACGTACTGGCTGTGTACTACGGATGATTGTGCCCAGTACGAAAGCCGCCAAAAGCGACATGCAACTCTCCCAGAAAAGGGTACCATATTCCGCCGAAGGGACCTCTTCACCCAGCACTTCCAACGCATGCACTACCCATCTGACCGGCAGTACAAGTCAGCCCAGCAAGACGAACAGCTGCACAAGCTGCAGGTCGAGGCCAAGCGTGTGCGGTGCCACCCCCCTACCTATATGCGCTGTCCTGCTCAAAACTGTTCGATGATGTTTGATGGTGAAGGGGCATGGGACCAACGCATGGAGCACGTCACTCAGCATCTCGTCGCCATAGCGGATGATCGGGAGCCATCTATATCATTTGGTGGGGATGATGATCCTACCCTAGGTAATTGGGTTGAGCAAGTGGGTGTCGTCAAGCGTACCAACCTTGGCTGGGAGCTTTGCAACCCATTCAGTGATCTCACAGATCATACTGGGGAATCCATCTTAGAGACCCTCTTAGATGCCCAACTCCGGGATAGCACTCCGACTGAAACTCTCGACCAGTTGCTGCAGTCGGTATCATGGTTGGACAACTAGTTGCAGTCCCTCAGCTAGAGGGTGAACCCTTGCCAGGTATCCACTTTCTGGGAGCATGCGAAGACAGAAGTCAGAGAATAATTATGTAAATTTCATCTCCTCTCCATACTTCGGATCAATCCCAGATCCATCATAGCTTTGCTGAAAACAGGTTGAATTTTCTCCGCGGAAAAGCTGCTACCCTGGAGATGGGCGAGACGGAGACGGGATACTTGTTAAATCGCCTTAGCGCATGGATGACGTTTGGACTGACTCACCAGTGACCAACCTTTGGCAAGCAATTGCTAATAAATTTCTGTATCGATAAGGTTCCCCCCCACCATAAAATGGAGTGCCCGGTCTGGACCCCTCCTTCCCTCCCCCTCCAAGCCCTCCTTCCCTGCCAGCCCGCGCATTTCCGCATCTTGCGCGCTGTCAAATCCAATCCGAAAATCGGCCTCGAGGCTGCGACAAATTTCTGATTTCAAAGCCACTCGACGCATCCCCCCACGAATCTTTTCTCTGCATTTATTTATTCATTCACCCACACAAGCCCTCACAGCACTGGCTCTTGGCTTTCTTGCATCATTCAGATCGTTACCTTCTCCGCAGCCATGGCTCCCTCCATCGTCACCATCGACACGTCCGATGACTTCTCCCCGGTTCTCGCCACCAAGACCTCCAGCGCCGCGGGCCGTCGGACACTGCTCCTAGCCCCTCCTTCCGTCGCCGCCCATGAGGAGAAGCTCCGACGCGTCTTTACCACCTTCGACCGCTCCTCGGCCGATCTCCAGATGCTCGACCGATTGTCGGCCGGCCTCGTGTCCCTCCCTGCCTCAACCTATGACCTCGTCCTTGTCCTGACGGACGACGACGGCGCACGCCGCGACGAGGCTCTCTCTCTGCTGGATCGCGGCCTGTATGCTGCCCTTGTGCCCGCCATGGCTGTGGGTGGCAAGCTGGCCATGCAGGACGGCGGCGCGCTGAGCACTGCTGATGCGCGTGAGGCTATCCTTGCTGGCCTCGTGGACGTTGGCGGCAAGTTTGAGAAGGTCGAGGAGGAAGAGGTTGTGGTGCCACTGCGCCTGGGTGGCAAGAAGAAGACGCCGATCACCACCACCACTACGGTCAACAACACGGTGACGCTGCAGCTCGATGACCTCGACGACGACGATGACGATATTATTGATGAGGACACCCTGATGACGGAGGAGGATCTCAAGCGTCCCATTCAGCAGCGTAAGTCAACGTCATTCACCTACGAACGAACTGTACCAATACTAACTATCCTAGCCCCCGAGTGCCAGCCCAAGCCCGGTCGCCGCCGACGCGCCTGCAAGGACTGCACGTGTGGCCTTGCCGAGCAGCTCGAGAAGGAAGATAGGCTGCGCCGCGAAAAAGCCGACAAGGACCTCAACGCCATCAAGCTGCAGACGGACGACCTCAACGAACTCGACTTTACCGTCCAGGGCAAGACTGGGTCGTGCGGCAACTGCGCGCTGGGCGACGCATTCCGCTGCGACGGATGTCCCTACATCGGACTGCCCCCATTCAAGCCGGGCGAGGAGGTGCGCCTGATGAATGACGTGCCGCAGCTGTGATCTTTCTTTCGCATATTGAGATATCTGGATGGGAATTTGCCTGGATTCGGCGTATGGCGTGGGTTCGTGGTATACAAAAGGAACATGGTGGAATTAGATAGGGATATATCGTGAGTACTTTCTCTCACAGAATGAATTTGTTCCAATGCGTCCAATTCGTCATTTTGCGCGTGAATCGATATATATGTATTAACGAAGGACTAAATTACTCGCATACTAGTTGAAGCGCTGAATATGCATCGAAACTCTACTTAACAAGAGATGATTCACCACTTCTCCTGGGTCTTGACCAGCCACTCCTTGAGTGTGACGGGCTTTTCATCGAGCAACGACAAGCTCTCCTTCAGGTCAACACCGCCATAGTAGCCGGGCTCCTCGAGAAGCTTGAAGTTCTCGAGCATCTCCTGGGCAATGGGCGCGGGCAGAAAGGACTTGTATGTCTCGTCGGGCACCTGGATGGCCTTGGCGGGCTTGCCCGTGACCTGGGTGAATTGAGCGACCACCTCGTTGGGAGACATGTATTCGGTGGCGGCGTAGATGCGCTTGCCGGTGTACTCGGGGAAGTGTTTAATGGCGGCCTTGGCGAATTTGCCTAGTAATTGTCAGCGAATATTCCCATCACATCGGCTGCTTCGTACATACCCATGTCGGCGGGCGTGTCAAATACAGGCAATTGTGCCTTGTCGCAGTTGACGGGCAGCGCCATGGTGTATGAGCCGTCGTCGCCCTTGCGCAGGGCACTGAAGAAGTTGCTCATAAAGAAGCCGGCGAGGACAAAGGTGGAGGGGACGCCGCTGTCGCGGGCGTACTGCTCGATCTGGGCCTTGCCGTCAAAGTGCTTGAGATGGGTGAGGCGGCCGTTGGTCAGCTCCGTGATGTTGAGCAGCGAGGAGAAGATGAGGTGCTGGACGCCGGCAGCCTTGGCCGCGTCGACGACGGCCTTGCCCTGCGTGAGCTCCTCGACGCCGGGGCCGTGCGAGGTGGCACCAGCGGCAGCGTCCCAGTAGTTGGTGACGAGGAAGACGGTATGGGCGCCGGAGACGACGGCCGCTAGCGAAGAGGGGGAGGACATGTCGGCCTGTACATGGTCAGCTCGTGTATGAAGGGAGGAGTGGGGAGGAGACGTACGGAAACGACCTGGACACCGCGGTCGGCGAGGGCCTTGGCGGCGGGCTTGGTGGTATCGCGGGTGACGCCGCGGATAGTGAATTCGGAGGCGAGGGCGGTGTCGCTGAGGATGCTGTCGATGACGGAGCCGCCTTGGTTGCCGGTGGCGCCGAAGACGGTGATGATCTTGGACATGATGGGTGTTTGGGATTGAGAGGAGATGGAAATGGAGATTGGAATTGAAGATTGTGAGTATGTCAATGAGTATTGATGGATTGTGAGTGCGATGATGGGTGGGATGATGGTTGAGATTGCGACGGAAACGCCATCTTCTTATACATAGCGGCGACAGAGCTTGTGATTCGGAATGGTTAGCTGTTCACCAACAGGAGCTCATGCAGTTGGTTCAAGCATGCGCTGCTCGGCAAATGGCCAAAGGCCGTATATTGCATGACGCTTACGAATAAACTCGGAGCCAGGCCGCGACTACCTATGCATATATAGCACGCAAGGTTTTGCCTAGCCGGCGGTGATGTGAAGAGGGACGGACAGGCCTGACAAATGGATGCCGCATCGGGGTTTCTCTCGTTTGCCGATGTTTCGGGCGGCGGCCTTCGGAGGGCGCATGATGGCCGAGACGGGCCTTGGCTCGGTGTTGGGATGGAATCAATTTAGTGGGGATGATTAACTCTTCAAAATAACAATACATTTAATACAAATACAAACTGGCTTCATCCATCATCTGGTATCCCTTCTCGTGTTCATCGCTCAGCAGCCGCCTCCTCCACCGCCGCCATCACCACCACCACCACCACAACCTCCGCTATCACCACCACCACCACCTCCGCTATCGCCTCCCGACCATGACAGCCATCCTCCCGAGGCGGCGGTGGCCCCCATCATGGCCGTGTCGGCGCTGCCGCCATAGTGTCCGCGCTTGGAGCCTTCGTACCTGCGCGGCGGCGCGTAGTAGGCCTTGTTGTGGTTGTACTGGTGACGCTTGAAGCTCGACTGGTCCCAGGAGACGGGTCGCGGCGCTGCCCAGTTGGGCTCTGTGTTGCGGGACTTTTTCTTGCCGAAGCACATTGTGGTAATGTGTGCAATCGGTTGGGGAGTGGTAGAGTGTAAAGGACTCTTGCTGTTTCTCTGTGTGTATGTGTGTGTACAAGTATACAGCAATAGGGCGACGAGGATGTTTCTAACAAGTCGCTGGATTGTATACGTGTAGAAATATGGATGAGGGATGAAGAACATTCGAGGCAACATCAGGACCATTGCGCCTACTTATCTTCCTCACGCCCTTTCGTCATTTCCATCCTACGTCCCTCCAGTCAGCCTCGATCGGCGCCCGACGCACTTTAGCTACAAGATCTGACCATCCTCTTGGGGCGCAGCATCCATGCGCTCCTCAGCCCAGGCACATTCCCGCCTCTAAAGAGGCACTCTATTTCCCCGCTGTGGCCGTCCCACTCACAATTTCGCGTGGTCGTTTCCCCTTTTGGAAGACCTTCTGGAAGACGTCCCTCCCACCGGGCAACATTGGAGCTCGCTTCTCGGCTCTCCGGCATATGATGCGGGCAGTGCCGGCACGTGAAGGAATATTTGGTTCATTCGCCAAATTATACTCGGGGCGCTGCTGCCTGGTCTCTATTGGCGGCCATGTGTTAAACTCTTAGATGACGAGCTTGACCGGTAAGCCCCAACAATTAGATCTGAAAAGCAAAGGTCATTCTTGAAGCCGTCAGATTCCATGTGTGATTCAATGTCTGGTAAAAACAACACTACCAACCAAAATATCCCCTTTTACTCGAATGGCTCCAACTCCCCTCGCCGCCAATTCCATGTTCTGCATGCGGAGCACCCGACTCTCGTCTGCTCTCCCTTGAGAGCAAATTCCGAACCACGACGACTTCCGCCGGCATCAACTCTATCACCTCTCCAAAGTCTTCTCCAGAAGACTTGCCGCGCTTTGTCACACCTGGCGCAACGATGACACGCACGCCGTCCCGAGAGCTCTGGGCATCTCTGTCTTGGTGCGCATCTTCCGATGCGTCGGCTGGAGCATCAACTCTTGCATCTTCAAACACCCAGCGGACCACGGCAAGTTGTTGGCTTAGTTCCCGGTCTAGCTTCAACGCTTTGACAATGATTTCGTGAAGGAGACTGTGAAATTGACCCTCTTTTGGAACCGGAATCAGCTCTGTAGCCACTGGGTCAATGTACTGCTTTATCAGATGATTTGCGACCCGTGTCCACGCTTCTTGCTCCTCCTTGTCATTGTCTGCTTTGAAGATCATCTGCGCTGTCGTGGCTCGCCACATGTGATATTTTCTGAGAGCATCCAGCTGCAGAGGAGTTTGGACGCCATCCTCGTCAACCACTTCTAGACTCAAAGTGATCAGTCCAGCTCCGGAGAGAAACTGAAAATCAGCCTAAACTCACGCTCGGGAGGCTCTAGATGATCTTGGAGGTACAGGAGGCCTCTGCCAGGATACCTCGTAGCCCATTGATACTTCCAAAATATTTTCTTGCCTATCACACGCCACAAAAACGACTCTGCCAACTCTGCGGAGGCAGGGCACTGCCCATACTCGTTTGGCATGATTATGGCCTGCCTGGTGTCATGACTTTGCCGATGTGGTGTAGGCCATGGCCGAAGTGGCAAATTTCCAAAGTATCGTTCAGCCAGGCAGCGTATGTCATACCTCAGTTCTCCAATCTGCTGCTTCAGGTAGTCGTCGGTGACAGCATGGAAAGCGGCAGCAGACGTGCGCTGCTTGTTCAGCTCTTGAGCAGCCTGCTTCCACTGCTTCCTGGCCATCCTCAAGTCGACCTGTGATTTAGTGAATTGCCCTTTCGCTGAAGAGAGTTCCTCCTGGAGCCCTTTAATCTCGTCCTGAGAATTAGCGTATTGCTCTTTTGCCGAAGAGAGCTCCTCCTGGAGTCCTTTTATCTCGTCCTGAGAATTGGTGTATTGCTCTTTTGCCAAAGAGAGTTCCTCCTGGAGCCTCTTAATCTCGTCCTGAGATTCTGGGAGGGGCGATTCACTCTTCTCAGTCTGCTGGGCGGCGCACTCTGTTTGCTTGACTGTGAAGCGTGAATGATTTAGAATGAGTATCTCGAGCGGGGATTTATTCTGCAATGGTATTGGGTATTACCCATGTTCCATCTTGGTAGAGGGGGGTTGACATTACCAGGAGGCAAGCATGGCTTTGCCAAGTCGTCGATCCGCGGATCTACCAGCTCTGAATTTGCCATCTCTACATCTTCGGGAGAATTGGGAGCCTGCATGTTGGCCATCATTGACAAGTCGTTGAGTCAGACCTGAAGTTGAGATTGACAATGGGGGTCTTCAGGTGTTGACAACCTAGTGAATAAACCCGCAAAAGGTCCTGTGGCCGGCTCTCGTGTCTGATGCGCGTACGCAGTATACGACATAAACAGTAAAACAGGCGCTTCTCAAGTCAAAGCGACCAAGCTTTTGAACTCTCACAATGAGGCTGACAAGAAACCAACTGTGGGTGAGATATTGTGACCAACTGAAAAAGCACCATATCTCACCTGTGTACGAGAAGTATCTATACCGCAAATAGATCAGGCTCTTCTTCCACTTTTCAGGTCACGACGCATAAGCAAGAGGCTAACAGTCGCAGGTGGAAGTTTCGCATTGAAAGTGAGGCAAGACCGGACCGCGTATTGATTGGTCGAAGATGTGATTCGGCGGCAATCTGAGACAAGAATATATGCAGTCAAGACGCCACAAATGAATCATGAGGATGTGCCGCCTCATGATTGGTCAAAGATGAACACCGAGCCGCCAGCCAAGGTGAAGGCCTCCTGCAATTTGACCAAGTGTCTGTGCGTGCATGTGCAGATACGAGAAAGGCCTGAGAAGAGGCCGGCGGCTCGAGAGCCTTGTGGTGCAATGGCGCTTGACATCCATGCAACTCAAACACCAGAAGAATACTGGGATACGTAATTGATGGTGGAGAATGCTATATTAATGTGCCAACCCTTTCTACAACCTTCATATCCTTGCGAGTGGTCCTATGTCACAATCGCCAAATCATAATTCAAGAACTCCCTCCTCGGCCGAATTACCTAACAGCACAAACCCTTCATGAACCAGTCGCTCACCATGGCCAAGCTGGGACTGCTGTCCATTTCAGACACAGTGTCGGACGATAATGACGATGACATCCTAGTCATTGGCATTGATTTCGGCACCACGTATGTTTTTCACAGTACAGCTTTGAGAACCATCTTGAATCACCTTACTGACTTTTCCGGTTCTAGCTTCTCAGGTGTGGCCTGGGCAACAGCGGCTGATTGGACGAGCGGCGACGTAAACATCATCACCAGCTGGCCAGGAACCGGCCGCGAAGAGGGAAAAGTGCCGACGGAAATATTCTACGAAGATGGAGAGATGTCGTGGGGCTACCTTGTACCCCCGGACGGCGACCCGGTCCGGTGGTTCAAACTCTTGCTGGTGAAAGAGGAAGACCTTGAGCCACGTCTAAGGTCTTCTGAGTTTGTACTCAGAGCGCGTCAGTTTCTACGCGTAGAGAGCAAGACAGCAGTGGATCTAGTGACGGACTACCTCCGTGCTCTCTGGGCTCATGTGCTCGCGACCATCACCAAGGCGCGTGGACAAGCCGTCGTTGACGCGCTGCGCTTCCATGTTGTCATCACAGTCCCTGCTATCTGGAAAGGATATGCTAGGCAAGAAATGAGGCAAGCTGCGGCAAATGCCGGCATGCTAGACTTCAGGCTTGGCGGGGAAACTATATTGAGTTTTGCTCCTGAGCCCGAGGCTGCTGCGCTATCGACTCTCTGCGAGCCTGGGCGAAAGGTCACCAAGGGTGATGTATTCATGGTCTGCGACGCAGGTGGTGGTACTGTGGTAGGTCACGCCAAGAAAGAGTTCTATAGCCAAGAGCGTTGTTGACAAAAACAGGATCTCATTACTTACAAGATCACCGGTCCCAATCCAGTTAGGATGGAGGAGGCAGTGGAAGGCACAGGTACTGGACTTGGTCCCCAGGCTGAAAGACTACCAGCTAATACGATGACGCGCAAGGCGGCCTCTGCGGTGGCATCTTTGTTGACCAAGCATTTGAGATCAAATGCCACAAGTGCTTGGGCAGGCGATGGGATCACCTTAGCAAAAACGACATCAATGATGTGCTGCGCGAAGATTGGGAGAGGGGTGTCAAGCCTCAATTTACACCCTCACTCGAGCGAGATTACCCTATCCGAGTTCCTGCAGCGGCGTTTCGTAACGGCAAAACCACTGACGCAAAGTGCGATCCGCCCATCAAGAACGCTCGGATGATGTTCACAGCGTAAGCCACAATCATTCTTGAATGGCGTATCGGTTGAAGTACTGACATGTTTAGAAATCACGTCAAGGAGATATTCAGCACCGTCTTAAAGGATATTGACAACTTGGTCGACGAGCAGATAAAAGGTGCGAAGGGGAAAGGTCTTTCTGTAAATGTAAGCTGCCATCCAGTTTTTGTGATACGCAAAGCTCATCATTTTCAGGGTATCATTCTGGTTGGAGGATTCGGCGCCAGTCCCTACCTCTACGAACATCTGAGGGACCGATTCCAGTCCTCTCGTATCGACATTTTGCAGTCGGGTGGCATGAGACCGTGAGTGCCTGACCGCGAAAATGGCAACATATCGTACTAATATCATGGACAGTCGCACCGCGATATGTCGGGGAGCGGTGTACAAAGGCTTCCTAGACAACGTGGCCCAAAGAAATATCACATCACTGTCACCTGAGAGCCTTCCTATCAAAGTGACTTCGACGATTTCTCGTGCCAGCTATGGATACAAGTTCCAGTGCCCTTTCGTCGCTGGCACTCACGAAAAAGCCGATATGAGATTCGACGAGAATGAGGATCGATATATGGCCGATAACCAGATGCAGTGGTATCTTAAGAGGGTAAGCATCGCCATCCATGACCAACGATTCTTGATAACGATTACTGACCATCCTGCAGGGCGACGAGAGTTCTAATATGGGCGCAGTGCGTAATAGCTGGTACCGCACATATAGAAGCGATCCTGGCCATTCAATTACCGAGTGGATCTACGAGTGTGATGAACAGAAGCCGCCATCGCGGGGGACTGACTCGGTCAACTATATGTGCTCAATTACCTGGAAGCCTACCCTACCCTTCTCGAAATGGAAGGATTTCAAGAACCCCAAGGGCGAGATGTTGAAAAGAGTGAACTATGTCATTGAGATGATTCCCTCTGGGGCGACTCTCGAGTTTAATGTTTACGTTGACGGCCAAAAGATGGGAGCGTCAAGCGTGGCAGTCAACTTCCAGTGAAATCAGTCTACTTGGAAGTTTTTAGCATAACTATTCAGGAAGAAATAAATCTCCAGAGAATAAAAGAACACGTTGAAACAAGCCCACTCCATCATAACCAGCCCCTGTTTAGACTCACGCCGTCTTAATTAATACCGCTGGCCGACAGGATAAATCTTGAGACCTTTGCTTTCGGTACTTGGTGATGTCAGAACTGATTCGCTGGCAGCCGCCACATCACGCTCCCAGATAGCGTCATCCATGTTGAAGTCGAAGCGCTGGATCAGAGTAGCAACGATGAGCTGAATAAACTGAGTCGCGAATCTATCCACAAGATCATGTTAGAAACGGGCGGTTTGCAATACATCGGGCGAAGAGCTTGGGTTATGTACGCACTCTTTACTTGGACAGCTTCGAGCTCCCTTTCCGAACGGGATGTAGTACCTCTTCTCATCGATTGGGTGAGACGCATCAAGCCATCGCTCCGGGTTGAACTCGTATGGATTCTTGAAAACATCGGGGTCAAAAAGCAGGATTCGGTGGTTTACCGAAACTCCCGTCTTGATATTCATTGTCAGTTGCATCGCCATGTCAGGCATGACTTGATGACGAGCTTACATTCGCTGGAATCCTCCACCCTTGAAACTCGAGGTCCTCCGCACACAGGAACGGAAGCCGAGCTCCCACGGGAAATGTGATGCGAAGTATCTCCTTCATCGTTGCACGCTACTCATGTTAGTGTGCCCACGGCCTGCACAAGAGGCTGCGACGAGCTTTAAGCTGTGACTTACCAGGTAGGGGAGGGAGTTGAGTTTGGCAAAGGTCAGATCCATAGCAGGGTCTGGGTTTACCTGATCCAGTTCGTTTCGGATCCTCTCAAGCACATGTGGGTGGGCGTGCAGATAGTGCATGGCCAGCATCGAGGTACGGCCTGGCGTGTATGCGGCCATGAACATCTCAATCCCTTCCTGAGCCATCCGAGACGCAGTCTTTTCCTCCTCTGGGGCATTGCTGTTACGGAGAACATCAAACAGTGTTCGAGGCTGAGGCTTTGAGTGACCGATCAGCTGCTTCTCGTCTGACTGGCCGCTGTATGCTGCGATCCACTCTTCCGATGCCTTGACAATCATCTATCAGAAGTTAGGGCCGCGTTTTGTTGTCCTCTTGTGGCGTGCTTACTGAGTGGAGTCCCATGACGTTGTTCAAATGGGAAGAAGCGTAGCGGAGAATCTTGGATGGTATGAGTCTCGCAATGGGCATCATAGATGGGAAGATTCGGTGCAATGGCGGGCTCGTGACGCCAATCTCGACTGCCTCATTAATGTCGTACGCGAGCTTGAGATTATCCAACAAGCCTAATGAGCTTCCAAAAGCCCACGTGTAGAAGGTGTCGAAGCTTGTAGCAGCGAAAAGTGTGCGCAGACTTGTGCCGCTGCCTTCTTGCATGCCTGCTACGTGCTTGCAGAGATCATTGACCATTCCCATGATCAAGGGTTCAGCGGCCATCACGTTGGCCGAGCCCCAAAAGGGCGAGTATGCCGTCCTGCGACTCTTGTGTAGCTTGTGGTCTACTGTGCTGAATGAGCCCTTGGTTGTGCCGAGGGTCGTAGAGAAATGTGGGTGACGGTGCCGAATCTCGGAGCGCGGAGGGGCGTAGAGCCTGTCATGGAAGTCGGCATCACGTACCGAGACTTCGTCTGGGTTGATGCGCACGATTGGGCCATAGCGATCGTGCATCTCCCTGATCTTGCTGGTGTACTGGGATCCTCCTTTGTAAAAGATGTCAAAGTACGCTTCGTACCATTTCGTTATCGCTGCCAAACGCGGTCCAGGGAACCGGGCTAGCGGATGCAAGGTGATTCTGTAGATGGCGAGACCGACATATGCGACGATGCTGGCGACTGCGAGAATCGCCAAAGCTGGCGGCCTGCTATCTTCGTGAATAATACTAAATGCCATGTTGATAAGCTGGCGACTAGATGCTGACTTTCAGATTAGATAGGATGTGCTCTCGCTGATCAAGCCTGAAGAGGAAGCGCAGACTAAATACCGCCATATTATGAGCGCGAAGAGAGCGAACCCCCGCGTCAAAGACATCGGGCGATTCAACCCCGATATCTGTAAGCTTACACAGTTGCATCACGATTGGTTCATGCTGTACGATGCGATTGGCCGCTGAAGCGAGGGCTATTGAGGGAAGCACCTCGTATGAGAATATGATAGGTGGTTGGCATCACATCACGCGATATAGAAGCTCCTAATTGGGTTATTGCCGCCATGCATAACGTTGCCTTATCTACAAAGACCAGGCCTAGGTGGTCTGAATCTGCCTTGCGAGGTTGCTTCCCGAATAGGTTGAAGCCGAATCCAAGTATAAGAAGTATTCAGAACAAGTGGACGATATGGATATTGTAATACATTCCCATTGTCAAGCGTCTTTCTGGTTCACATGACCGAACCACATTGCTACTTTTCGCTGAATCTTTGCACCATGACAATGGCGCAGACATCGGAGCACTCTCATGTGGTGTTATCGCCGCCGGTCGATAAGCGTGATGAATTGCTTCTCAAAATAAGAGGCCAAACAGCTCATCTTCCTGACCTGCGGCCAATCTTCCAAGACTGGAAGGGAATCAGTCACCGGCACGTCAGTCCTTGGCTTGAGCCTCTGCGGGATACAGTGAATCAGAAAATTCAGAGGTGAGATGACCCTTTGCTTACAATGGAACATTCCTCTAACAAAGACTTGGCACAGCCTCAGCTTCAGCACTGAGAAGCAGAAGAGATTGGAAAGGACGGATTTCGCGCTCTTTACAGCCCTGTGGTGGCCTGATACCTCCCCCGAGTGTCTCGAGACCCTGGCTTATTTGGTCATCTGGCTGTTTACGTGGGATGATGAAATCGACGAGCCCAGCGGAGCCTACTCGGAGAGCCTCAGTGGCGCTCAGACCTATCGAGACCAGACTCTCCGCTTCGTCAATAGCTGCTTGGGTTTGACAGATACAGCTCAAGGCGAACATGATCTGAAACCACAGAGCCACATTGTGCAGAGCTTTGATGTGATTGGATACGCACTCCGATCATTCTACAACGAGAGCCAGCTGCGCCGTTTCGGCGACGAGATTGAGAGGTTTATGAGGGCCTCCGAGGTCGAGCAGCTGGGGCGGCTGCGCGGAGAGATCCCCACGCTCGACGAGTACTGGTCATTTCGCCTGGGAACCAGTGCCGTCTACATTGGTTCTGCCGTGGGAGAATATTCCATGGCGGCGCACCTCCCACTTCACGTCATGAACAGCAGCGCCATGTGCGCGCTCTGGGACGAGACAAACATCATCATCTCCATCACTAATGATCTTCTTTCCCTCAGGAAGGAGATCAAGCTTGGGTGCCTCGATAGTATTGTCCCTTTGACGTTTGCAACGACCATGGACATGAACGAGGCGATGGCTCTATCAGTGGCAGCACTTCAGGCCTCGAAAAAGCGCTTCGACGAAGCAGCGAGAGAATTACTATCCGAGGAGCCGAGGTTGGAACCTGAAGTACAAGAGAAGATCAGAGAGTTTATCGAGATTCAACGAAGCAACTGCGTGGGCAACTTGATCTGGAGGTAGGATGATTGCCTATTGAGTTGTACACGTCAGCTAACAAGGTTATAGCCTGGAGACCAAGAGATATGATGTCTCGGGCGTGAGGAATAATGACCAGAGCATCGACTTTAGCCTGTGAAAGCATACGCACAGCAGTACGAGGCCGTGTGGCTGAGCACGGGCATCATGTAAATAAGCTTAGACGATAGTGTCGGAGCCGCTGGGTTGGGTGTGCAGGATAAAGGCGGACGCACACCGGCATTGCCGACATGGAATACGGCAATGTGACAGCTCCGGAACCGATGAGGCAGGTGTTTTAGCCCTCTATAGAGCTGTCAGTGTTATTCTTCATGACGACTGTGGCTGCTGCATGGATGATGCAACGGTGATGTGTGACCCGGGTTTCGAAAGAGAAGCTTGGCATTCTGGAATTTTGCCAGGAAAAGGGACGGAAGAGGAAAATCCTCGGGTCATGCCTTGGACCACGTTTTGATGCAAGCTGGGACGGACGGCATCATCCGGTCTCACAGCCACAACTACTAGCGAGGCACCGGTGATTGCCAAGAGCAGAGACGTCACGTCACCGTGGTTTTCGCTAAAGAAAAAAAAAAGGAAAAAAAGGTTGTTACCTGAGAAATCTGGCATCGTTGTGAAAAATCTTGAATGCAGTGTGCCTCCTTTTTAATCTCTTCGCCCATGCTCACCATGGTCCATTGGTAGCTGGTCCATCCCATCAATGTCTGGAACAGCATCGAATTCTGGAACAGCACTAATATGCATGATGTGATCGGCACGACGCTGTACTTGGCCCAGCTAGTTGGTTCCAGTTTTGCCCGTGCGTTGATCTTAGCATGTTCCATGGACGCACCCGAGGAGAGCAGCCGCAGCCTGGAATTGACAGACACATCCAGGCTGCAGTGGAGGCAAGAATGACGACGATGGTAGCAGATAGAGTGATGGAATCAAAACACAAAACAAGAAACAAACAAGCGTAGTGATGCCATCCACATCGACAATGGTGGCGGTTTGACGTGCGATGGCCCATCCATGTTGCGATAAAAAAGCAATGCAAATTATTAATAAAATAAATAAATAAAAAAGTAGTACAACAGAAAAAGGCACATCCACCACGGATCATGGTGGATCAACCGTTGGACAGCATCGCCAAGAATGAGCAGCCGAGGTCGTTGAGTAATTATTGACTCCAGGGCTGCAGATTGCAGGCTTGCGATCCGCGATCGATCCCATTCCAGTTGAGCCTTATCAGGACCTGGGCAATACAGGCCCCGATATCAACATCAAACGGGACTAGCTGGGGGCGCTGCAATGCTGTCTTCAGTCGTCATGACGTGAGAACCCTCTCTGCTGCCGGAAAAGGCCCTATCAATCTGGTGGTAGCCCATGGTTTCAAGAAAATAAATCGGCCCGCCTAGTGGAGTTGAGTTACGTAGATGGATGCGAGATGGATGCAAGATGGGACGCAAGATTGGATGCATCTTGGATCCGTTCCTGTCCTCCTCTCTACTTCCCATTTGGGCTGTTGGGAAGCCAAAGAGCTGGCAGGTTTCCGCAGAGAAGGGATTACATGGAGATTGCAGTGGAGATGGCGAAATGGCAGATGCCGAAGACCCCTGCTGCTGCCGACCCGTCAGCCACCCAAACATTGGTCATGGGCTAGGGCAGTTGAGGCAACACGAGCCTTAACTCGGGTGGCGGCCGACATGGGAAGGCGAGCCAAACGAGGCCGTGGGCCAAGCCTGTCGCAGCAGCCTGTTCAACTTCCTCATCTGGGCGAGGCCCCGGCTGCGGTCCGCTCGTGTCGTTGCTGAGCTGCTGCTTGTGTCGGTCAGGTCAAACAGGGGGACGAGAGGCTCCTACAGCATGCATGAATCTCCCGAGATCGGGCGTGCCGGACACGAAAAGGCAAAAGGCAAAATGCTGCGCTGCACCGCGCCGCGCTGCAACAGCCGTGGGATAATATGTCTCCGACAGAGGGCAAGCCCAGGGGTATTGCAGTACTGCCGACCACTTGGCTGCTGGGTTCCCCGCCCTCTGCGCCAGGGGCAGCCGCTCCTCAATGTTCGGTCAAGACCTTTGGCCGTAGTATGTACTGTAAAGACAAGACAGGATCAATTAAGATGGTGGGGCGGCCGGTCCTCTCATTGCCGGGATGATGCATCGTGGGAACCCTCTCCTTCTGGCCTAGGCATTGATTCGTCATGGGAGATCCAGGTTCCCATCCGTTCCGTCACATGGGCCGCGCTGCTTTCGGCCATCCCACGCGAACACATTGTGGATGAGGGTGTGCAATCGCTGCTACGACAATCCCGGCGCCCGGGAAGCAGCAGTATAAAGTCGCGCCGGCCGCCCCTTCGTTTGTCGCCGGAAGGAGAGCAGCACTGCAAGTGGAAAGACATTCCCCTCCAGATACAAGGCCAAGCAGCACTTCTCACTCATACACTCTCTCTCTGCTCCTGTCTCTCACTTCCCCTCTTGCACGATGCGCTCCCAGCAGATCCTCGTCTCGGCCGCCATGGCCTCTGGCGTCATGGCCGCCCGTCCCTTCCTCGAGTCTCCCGACACGGGCATCGAGATGCAGTTGGGTGCCCTGCCCGACAATGAGCTGCCCAACGTCACCTCTATCGTCGGCATCCCTGACTTCGAATGGGTTGCTCAGCGCTACCTGCCCGCCACCAACTACACCTACTACCGCAACGGTGCTGCCGGCGAGTACTCGTACCGCAACAACATGGAGGTCTACCACCGCTACCGTCTGAGGCCCCGCATGATGGTCGACATCACCAACGTTCCCCAGACGCTCGGGTATGTTATTTGACGTGACGTCCCAACGTCGTCGACATGTAGGCTGATCTCTTCCTCGCCGCTAGCACCACCATCCTGGGCCACAACTTCTCGGCACCTTTCTTCATCAGCCCTTGCGCTCGTGCCGGCCTCGGCCACCCCAACGGCGAGGTTAACCTCGTCAAGGGCGCTGGTACTGGTGACATTCTCTACATGGTAGGATCGGCAGCGTACCCCGCAATCAACTTGGGATCTTGTCGCTGACGCGCAGTAGCCTGCCCTCTTCTCCAACGTTCCCCTCGAGGAGATCCATGCGAACAAGGCCGACGGCCAGGTTCTCTTCCAGCAGCTCTACCTCGACTCCAACATCACTGCTACTCAGGCACTCCTTGACCGAACCAAGGCCGCTGGTGCCCAGGCGGTTGTCTACACCGTCGACTCTGCCGCCGATGGCAACCGTCATCGCGCTGCCCGATTTGGTGTCGGCTCTGCGTAAGTCTCCTTCGTATCAAGATGGACTGCAAATACTGACAACACGACAGCGATCCCGACTTCTCTCTCATCACCGTATGATGCTCTTATCTGACCAATCCTGCTCTTGTGCTAATATGATATAGTGGGAGTGGTACCAGCAGCTGACCACCATGACCGACCTGCCCATCATCCTCAAGGGTCTCCAGACGGTCGACGACATCAAGCTTGCCATCGAGAACAAGGTTCCTGCCGTCATTCTATCCAACCACGGCGGTCGCCAGCTCGACGACAGCCCCTCCTCTCTCGAGGTTGCCCTTGAGATCTTCCGCGAGGACCCCGATCTCTTCAACCAGATTGAGATCCTTGCCGATGGCGGCGTTCGCTACGGCACCGACGCCATCAAGCTGCTCGCTCTCGGTGTCAAGGCTGTCGGCCTTGGCCGTCCCTTTATGTTCGCCAACATTTTTGGCCAGGAGGGCATCGAGCGCGCCATCGCCATCATGAAGCACGAGCTTACCATCGATCTTGGTAACCTCGGTGTCCCTGCTCTTCAGGCCCTGAACCCCAGCTACGTATGTTGCCACCCAGACTCTATCCAAAACATTGCTAACATGCCTAGGTCAACTGGAACCCCGTTCCTTGGCTGATGTAATTTGAGCTCTTGACGAATTAATGCAAATTCATTGTATAGACTAGCCGATTGTATGAGATGTTTATATACTGGGCGGATAGAATACATAGAATCAACCAACTACAACACCTACTCTCTGTTCCGAACCCATTGATACATTGAATGAACACCAGAAAGCTGACCCCGTGTCCTGGTTTTCCGTGCTTAGTTATTCCCGAGAATGTTAATGGAAGGATTAATCTGTTGGACCAGGCTGCGGAGATTGGAGTTTTGCTGCTGATAGAGCGGAGAGTTAGGGTTCTGAATCTGGAGCTGCAGGGTCTGGATCAAGTTTTGAGGGTAGTGGACTTTGGCGAGAGTAGTGAAGTAACCCAGCGAAGCCCCGGTGTCCAAGGGAGCAAGTCTGTTGACCGTGATGCTGCTTGTGCTGACGCCAGCAGCCTGCGCGAGAACCTGTGGCAGGAGGCTGAAAATTTGCAAAGCGGCGCTGGGGGTGTTCGCGACGAAGACATAGTTGAGGCTGTTGAGGAACCCAATTTGGATCTCCGTGGTGCCGGCGGGAACCGGGGCGGGAGTGCTGGGCTGGATGACGCTGGGGACGCCAGGTGGGAGGTCTCGCTGAATGAGGGACTTCGTCTGGCCTATAGCTGCTGCTTGAACGGTTGCAACGAGGCTGCATACGAGGGGAAAGAGAGAGCTGGGCTTCATGTTGGGCAAGTAGGAAGTCTGTGAGTAGAAGTGTGTTGGATGTGAAAGGCTGCTGTGGTGATGAGCATTTAGTTCGTGTGGAAGAACTGGCATTTATCGACGGATTCTGGAGCAGTATGACATCCTGGAGGCTCACATATTCATGCTTAACGATATCGCCTATGTGTGGCGGCTTTCTAACGTTATTTCTTTGGCCAGGACTATGGCATCCTCCTCGCTTAGCCAGGGACACGCTGAACATTCCTAGTCATGTAAAGAATATAGATGATGGCGGATGCTGGAGTCCGTTATTGCATGGACATGTCTGTCGAGTCACCGGGGACCTGGATTGGGATTTGAGGCGTAGGATTCGCGGACTTCGAATCGAATCGCTGCCACCCCGTCTCTCAAACTTGAACTGTAGTCATTGCATATATCCCATCCCTGCCTCGACGCTTCACAACGTTATGGCATGATACATGTGACCGCAGCTAGTGCTTATGAGCTTGTTTCACACTCATAGGCAGAATCCAAGCTCATCCTTTGCAGGACTTCTTCGATACTAAGCCACCCGGTACACTTGCTCGCTAGCCCGGGTGACATTCCCGGGGAACAAATGGAGAGAACATTTATTAATGAAGTAAGCATTCCCTGCATTTTTAAACAATGAGGGTACTTTTACGTACTCTTTGACCTAATTGCCAGTCTCGAACTGGCACTTCAATGCTTGTGGTTTGAGTGCCACTGGGAAAGGAGAGGACATGGCAATAAGGGAATACCAAACTCACGTCCTGATACTAGTGTTTATGTCAAAGATTCGTGAATGCTGTTACGATCGTCGGTAATGAGACCGCGATGTCACTGCACTATCTGCCTCTTATTCCTTTCTACTAGCAGTACACCCATTACACTTGTTTGTTCTCTCACCAGCCTGTTGTGGGATTACACAGACCGCCGAGAAGCAAATGGTTCCTGTATGTAGTCCGCATCCTACCCAGTGGCGCATGCAACAATTAAAATTCACATTTCATCTTGGAGCTGTCATTGTTTATTTGACCCAAACGTTCCCCTTTCACGCTCCGGCTAAATGGTCACACCCCAGCGCAGTCATGAATAAATTCGAACAATACCCAGGCTGATTCGCCATGATATCAGAGTTCTCATGAAGTTGGTAGTTGAAAGTACAAGAATACACACCACATCGTCTTCTGCAAATTCGGGAAAGCGGTACAGCGTCAGCTTCGAACTATGATTTCGACACTGGATGATAATTCTTCATAGTACGAAAATGGAAGAAACATGACTAGAAGTAATGTACTATTGAAAAGCTTACAGTAGGACAGACTGCACATATCGTCTTACCCTACAACGACCAAGACTGGGGTGATTATAAAACTGGTATAAAGGAACGTGTTGGTAATGGTCACTGACATCAGACATCAAAGTTAACGAATTGCCCCTGGAATAGTGGACAAGCGTAAAATAACCGGAGGGAATCGAGGCCAGTGTTGGCGTGTTGGTGCTACCATTTCTATGAGTAATTGGATGGGTCATCATGGAGGGATTGTAGACTATTGGAAAGGGACCCTGCTGGCCTTGAACTTTACCACTGCTCCGGGCCGAGAAGGATTCACTTGGTCGAGCTTTGACGGCAAAGCGGCATCGCTGCATGAGGACAATCCACAACCAAGACACCTGGCGATGTTAAATCGCGCCAAGGAGTAATGGCCTGGTGCTTGTTGGTAATAGACACGTGGAATTGAGTAACAAGGGGCCCAGCTGAACGAAAATCCATCCTTGCCAGGCGTTCCACCCACGGCACTAACATAGAGCATCCTGTCGAGGTCCGACATAGGACCACCCTCGTCTCGGCCGGTCACATGGAAGAGAAGGAATTTCCAGAGCGCCGGAACCACGACGGGCAGGCCAGGAGCAGGGTCGCCGAAAGTCGGATCTGATAACCCCGGCGGGCGTCGCGAGCGTCGAGAGTGAAGGGCTGGTGTTGCGGGAATTTCATGCACAACCGACAGCCACCCCCATGACCGTCGACGGGGCTACGCACCAAGAGGGCATGGAGCGGTGGAGCCGCGAAGCCAGAGAGTTATCTGATCATCTTATCTGATTCGATCTAGTGGCCAGTTTCCCACTCTCGGAGCCAATGTTAATGAGCTGTGGCCCCCCTTGCACGGCTAACATGGCCTTGGCAGACCAAGCAGCTCCCCTCTTTGGATCTGATAAAATCCCTGGGGGGGTGAAAAATTTCTCTCGGGCCTGGTTTTTCGTCTCGTCTCTGCGTGCATTGCGGAGCGATTGCCCGAGGAGTCATTTCTTTGCCTCCCCACTCTGTGCCATGGAGCGAGCTATTGACGGATGCTAGGGGGGGAAGGTGGTGCCATTGTTGGTGATGAGGCATCGCTTTGTTGGGGGTTTATACGAGAGGAGCAACGGTGAAGGGTATGCCGATATGTCACCGAGGGGTAGTTGTCTGCAAGGGAGAGGTGGCGAGTCTGTTATCTGATCTTCACAACTCGCACCGCCTTTGCAGTAAGCCGGGCATATCTCAGGCCGATTCAACACCCGCAGAAAGAAGAGAAGAAGGGAGAGGGGAAAAGCAGAAGAAACAGTGACCCTCGCCCAGCTGCTCCACCAGTCACCGGCGTTGTTAGGTTCAACAGCGCCAGATCGACCCATCCGCACTTCGTCCAATGCAACCATCCCATGCCACTTTACCCCCTCCCTAGCATTACTTCCTAGTCAAAGGCTCCGCCAATGGGCCCATCTATCCCGGCCAGAGCTGAGCTTCCCCCCCGAGGCCTGGACTTTCTCCCTCCCTCTGGGCCGTCCGTTGCGGCCACGCTTCCGATCAAAACGAGCAGCGTCCGGGTGACACAGGCAAGACAAAAAGTCTGCTCGGTGGAGACGACGGTGCAGTGATTAAAAGGGTCCCCTCGTCCCGCCCTGCAGCGAACTCTTTCCTCCCACCCTTCCCTCTCCCACCTCCATCCCGATCTTCACACACCCTTCCCTATTCTTCACTTGAAGAGGAGAAGAGAAGAGACCCTTATTGTCAGGCCTTGGCGACCTGTGGGTAGTCGTAATACATACAGCATAATGGCTGCCGTCGTGGACGAGAAGACGCAGCCGGCCCCCGTGGCCGTTGCGCAGGAAAAGGACGGCGGCGTCGTCGAGACGGCCCCGACCAAGGAGTCTGACGATGCTGCCTCGGAGCAGTTCCAGGGTGGTGTTCAGCGTGTGCGAGCCATCACGGCTAGCTGGTCCCCCGCGACTATGTGGATTATGTTTGTGCTGTGAGTCTACCCCCCTTCGCCGCCACTCGGGCTCGATACTGACGCTGCCAAACAGCCTCTTCATCGTCTCCTTCGTCGACATGGTCGTCGTGGCGCTCCAGAGCTCTCTCGATGTCTACATCACCTCCCAGTTCGGCGCCCACGGCCTCCTCGCCAGCACGGGTATCGCCTCGAGCGTCGTCAGTGCCTGTGCGACGCTCTCGCTCGCCAAGATCATCGACATCTGGGGCCGCATCGAGGGCTTCATCTTCATGCTCCTCCTTGTCGTCATCAGTCTCATCATGAAGGCCACGGCCACCACCATAGAGGTCTACTTCGGAGCCTTCACGCTGTACTGGGTTGGCCACATCGGCCTCATGTACGTTGTCGACATCATGCTCGCCGACATGACAACGCTCAAGAACCGAGCCCTCATCTATGGTATCAACAACCTTCCTACTATTGCCAGCAGCTTCATTGGCCCTGCTCTGGGCAATGCTTTCTACAACAACACCGACTTCCGCTGGGCATACGGCAGCTTTGCCATTATCCTCCCCGTCATCTGCCTGCCCGTCATTGTCATCATGCTGTGGCAGCAGCGCAAGGCCACCAAGTCTGGTGCCCTCACCCGACCCAAGTCTGGCCGCACCCTGATGCAGAACATTGTCTACTTCCTCATTGAGTTTGATGGTGAGTAGAAGCCTCCACCATGAACGTGATTCAACTCGCTAACAATAATAGCCCTTGGTCTGATCCTCGTCACCGCTGCCTTCGCCCTCTTCCTGCTGCCCTTCAGCATCGTCTCCCGAGCCCCCAACGGATGGTCCACCCCGTACATCATTGCCATGATTGTGACCGGTCTCGTCATCTTCCCCATCTTCTACCTGTGGGAGGCCAAGTACGCCCCAGTGCAGTTCATGCCCTGGAGGTACCTGAAGGACCCCACCATCCTCGGATCCTGCTCCCTTTACGGAATCATGTTCCTCTCCACCTTGTAGGTTCAGTCTTGCCCTGAGTTTGGTGTTTGACTAACAGCTCGCAGCTGCTGGAACAGCATGTTCTACTCCTACGTGCAGGTCGTTTACCGCCTTGACATTGACACCGCCTCTTACACTGTCAACGCCTACTCGCTGTCCTACGCCGTCCTAGCTCCTGTTGTCGGAGTGTAAGTTTACCCCCGGCATCGATAGCAATTCCAATACAATACTGACACCTCGACCAGTCTTATTAGTGTCACTGGCAACTTCAAGACGGTTGCTTACGGTGGTATACCTCTGATGGTTATCGGCACCGCTCTTCTGATTCCCTTCCGCACTCCCGACACTGCCGTTGGTCTCGTGGTCATGACCCAGGTGCTCATCGGCATGGGTAGCGCTTTCTTCGTTGCCTGTCTCCAGCTCGCCATCTTCGCCCCCGTCACTCACCAGGAATTCGCCGTCGTCAGTGCCATCAACGGCATGTTTGGCGGTATCGGCGCGTCCATCGGCATGGCCATCGGTGGCGGTATCTGGAACAACCTCATGCCTGGACAACTCGAGGCCCGACTCCCGGAGAACATGAAGGACCAGGCCTTCACAATCTTTGGTGATATCGTGCTGCAGATGAGCTTCCTCGATGGTACGCCTGAGCGTGAGGCCGTTGTTGGCGCCTACGGTTACGTGCAGCGACGCATGGTTATTGCTGGTGTGTGCTTCATGCCTCTCTGCCTGCTCTCCATCTACATGTGGAGGAACATCAACGTGAAGAAGCTGGAGGAGGAAGAGGGCAAGCAGACCAAGGGCACTGTGTGGTAATTGATACGAGATCCAGCTGCATATATCCAGCTGCAGGCAAAGAGCCCTACATAATATATCCAAGTACACCTATGCCTACTGTTTTTCTAGAATGATCAGGTGACTGTCAAACTCTCCATCAAAGCTCAGCTGAATACCAATATTCATCAGCGTTGCCCCCGAGAGCGTTGGCCCATCGTCAATTCTATATCTCGCGGACCTGTCCAAGCCCGCAAGGCGGAAATACGGCCAAGCATTGTTGGGATCGGGCTTAATCTGGTAGGCAAACAGGATGACTTGATTTCCATCTTCAGAGACGACAAGCGCGCTGGGGTGGTTGGTCTCGGTAGGTGAAGTGAGGCGGTAAAGGTCTCCATTTATGATGATGGGATTGAGTCTCTGGGAGAGGGCGAGAATCTCTGGGACCTCGGCCCTCTCGTCCTCGTCCATGTCTTCCGGGTCCAGTTCGAGGCCAAACGAGCCACCCATCAAGGCTACGTGAGCTCGAAATTTGAGTGAAGTGGTGCGGTCAGTGAGATAGTTGGGGACGTGGGAGATGTGAGCACCCATCGCAGACAACGGATACACCAGCGACGTACCAAACTGGATCGCCACGCGCTCCACGGCGTCAGTATTATCAGAAGTCCAGGCCTGGGGGAAATAGTGAAGCATGCCCGGGTCGAACCGGCCACCACCTGAGGCGCAGCCCTCGAACAAGACGTCTGGGAACTCGGTCGTCAGGTTCTGCATGATCTTGTACAGGCCAAGAATGTATCGATGGCTGGTGCTGGGGTGAGCCATCTCGTGCATGCCACGGTTGTTGTCCCACTTGACATAGCTACAAGGGTCAGACTTTTCACAAATGACGGAGCTGGATGTTGTCATCTCACCTGATATTGGCACCTCGTAGATGTCTCGACAGGGACTCAATGATAAACTCCTGAACCTCTGGCAAGGCCACGTTAAGGACCAGCTGGGAACGCGTCGTAGTGCGAGGGTAGTTTTCAGCGTGGAGAACCCAGTCAGGATGTTCTTGATACAAGTCGGACCTTGGGTTAACCATCTCTGGCTCAAACCAGATACCAAACCTCATATTGTCAGAGGAGTTGGCAACGGTGATGGCCGTGATGTTCTCGACCAGGCTGGGCAGGCCGTTGGGGAACTTTTCTTCGTTGGCATGCCAGTCACCGAGACCTAGGGTGTCATTGTTTCGTGGATAGTTGTTTCCAAACCAGCCGTCGTCCATGACGAGCAGCTTAGCGCCCAGCTCAGCCGCCTGCTCTGCGATTCTGTACACAGACGTCTCGTTGATCTCAAAGTACAGCCCCTCCCAGCTATTCAAGAGGGGCGGACGCTCTTGCAGTGCAAATTTGCTCTTCATGAGATGGTTCCTAAACAGGCGGTGGTACTTTCGTGACATGCCGCCGATGCCCGAGTCGGAGAAGACTGACACGCACTCGGGTGAGGTAAAGGACTCGCCAGGACTGAGCTCCCAGGAGAGATGGTAGGGGTTCATGCCAATCGTGGCGCGGGTGACGTCCTGGGATGACTTCTCGACCTGCACGGCGAAAGAGCCCGAGTAGATTAGCGAGAAGCCCCATGCTTCGCCGTGCAACTCGTTAGTTGTCGGCGTGACGAGACTGAGGAATGGGTTGTTCAGATGCGATGAGTACCCCGTTCGGCTCTCGAATCTACACTCATGTCAGCTATTCGTCCCCTATTCCACCAGTCTGCGTGCTGACCCTTGAGTACCGTAGTCAATCTTGCGTCTGATTCTGTTGGTCTCGCGTCCCCAGTCGCCTCGCAGCTGCAGCATCTCGAGGTCCGTGTACGGGAGATCGACGCTGAGGCTGGCCAGGTTTTGAATCTCGATGGTCTCGTTGCCTCGGTTTGTGATGTTGACGCTGCGCACAATGGCGTCGTACCTGGGAAAGATGGAGTATGATAGGTCAGCAGCGACGGAGCTGTAGTTGTCGAACATGTGGACAATGAGGGTCGACACGTCCGAGTCTTCACCAAAGGTGTGCGGAAGCCCGGGGAGAGAGGGTTTGCCGGCCATGATCTCATGAGATTCGTAGCGGAAGTTGCTGACTGTGTGCCCGGAGGCATGCTTGATCTCGACAGCCGGCGTGCGCATGTCGCCACGGCCAACGTCGGGGAACTCGCGCCGCACTCTTCCAATGGGGCCGACCCAACCTGGCGTCCAGCCAAGGTCGACACTGATGCCGTCCTCATCGGCAGAACCGCCGAAATGGTCGGAGATCAAGTCGCCCCATTCCGTGTCCACATGGAAGCGGTAGGAGACGTTGTCACCGTGGAGCGCGAATGAGCCGTTGGACGCGATGATGGCTTGGGCATGAGTTAGGGGGGACAGCAATTGGGAAGTATGAAGACTTACGCCCTGAATCATCTTGTGCAGAGGCGAGATTGCGTAGGCTGGTAGCTAGGAGGGCTGCAAAGATGGATTTTGGCAACATATTGGCAGTCGGCAAGTCGAGTGATTGGGCGGATATGGTGCTCTTGAGCATCGTGGAGCCAGCCATCTTTATGTATCCCACCAAACAGCCGTGCCCCTGCCATGCTGCGGAGAATATCGACAAACATTGGAGCGGCTCAACGTCCTTGGCTAGCCCACTCGAGTCGAGTTGCGAGCATCGTCATGTTACATTTCAATCAGATGATCTGCACATAGCCAAGGGCAAGGCCCTTCTGGGGTTTTGTGGGCTGTAGCCAGGACAATCCCCAATCACCCCGCAAAATCCATGATTCGGTAGGGGACGTGGTTGCGGATGCATTGGGCTTCTCTCATTTTCCATTGCGGCACCTGTCGGGGCTCGGTCGAGTTGCGCGCGGATCGAGGTTACATCATGGCAAGAGACGATCAATGAGGGGAAATTCCGATATTGACTTGCATGATTTTGGTACTATCCCCGAATGGAATCCGTAGTCAATGTGGAGGAGACTGTTTAGCTTCACTAGAATTTCTTCTCTCACAGAGGGGCTGTAGTGTACCTGCCTAGGTAAAATCGACTGTAATTTATTGGCTTCTTACCATTACTACTATAAATACTCTATGAAATATACAATAGGTCTCTCATCTGGTTGATTTATGTAGCCCAGGCCTATCATTGGATTTCTTAAGCCTCAGTCACAAGGACAGTCCCAATGGCCCTGCTCTTAAGCTTCTGTCAATGAGACCAGAGCCGAGGTTGAATTGTTATAACACCACAACTGCGCCCTCAGTTGGAATCGTCCCTTTATCGATTATTAGCGTTTCCTATTTGCAGATCATTTGGGTCAAGGAACTTACGCAAAGTCAACTTCCATGTCTGTTGCAAAGGAAAAAGTCGCTATTTAAACCCTTGTCTTTGTATAGAGAGATTACATGACAGTGCAGTAAGAGGAGGAGGCCGACTGCTTCGTTCCGCGAGCATACAGCCTTCTGCCATCTGTCCCAAGAGGCGTGACCTCATCAGGGATGACCGTGTCTGCCGGTTCCTGTCTAGTAACAGGCTGAGCTTGAACCACACCGCGTTCGCTGGGGGGAACCGGGGTTCCTTGAACGGTGGTGGCAAGTGCACCAAGGAGAACGGTGGCCTTAGCGGGATGCATGTTGAGTGAGCGTAGGTAATAAGACCAAGGTTGATATCGGGCGAGGTCTCGAAAGTGTCAAGAGAGGAACTTGTAGAGGATGGTAGTTTGTGTGAAGCAAAGGCTTGAAGAGGGAAAAAAATATATCTAGAGAGTCTTATATACTTTCATATGCTGTGTAGACTGTTTATTCTTATCGGCATCGATATACTGGCGGTCTGGTGTAAGAGGCATATCGTACGATCTACTGGCTTTCGCCTGCACAAGGTGGGCAATTCTGCCACTTGGGGTTATTAGCGAGATTGGGGTAAAGAGCAAAGGAGCGAAGCGAGTCATCCTACAACCACGATATGAAGCGGCTGCGGCCAAATGAACGGATGTTTCCGTAGACTCAAATCTCGATGAAGCGCTGAAGGATCAACGTCGCCGAAGATGGCGAGGAGGCGCTCTGCCTTGTGTCACCCCAGATGGACGTGCGGCTGCTCGATGAGTTAGGAACAGTGGGATGCCTGTTATCTGCGGCTACCCTGATGTGTCACAAGACACTATGCACAGCCGCTGAGGGATTGGAGCCTTAGAACATGTGGTTTTTCAACATACACACAGTGCTAGTAAGTGATGGGAATTTTCCGTTTATGGAAGTTGGATGGAGACACAGGGGTAAGAGTCTTATCAGACGCATCCTTGGACCCAGAATCATTCAAGTGTGCTGCCAATAGCGTACATAACAGGCATTTTATCGTATTCATTTTCCTGTGTTGGGATAATAATGCAAGTCAATGAATGGCTATGAGCACAGAGACTAATAATCAGCGAGCCTTTGACACTACCACAATCCTAATTGCCTGGGTCATTAGATACGTGACACATCAGCAGTATGAGGTTGTTCAGGCCAGAGTGGGCAATTTCTTCCTATATCTTGTACTAGTATATTGAAACCAGAGCCTCGCGCATCAAGATACATCCGGCACTTGTGGTTTTGGGCCTTCTCGCTCCTCCCGGAGAATAATAATCGCCCCCAGCTCATCGGAACCTGGCTGGCATAGCAAGCCGTTGGCTCGGTGCCGGGCCTCGCTGGTATCGTTTGAAACGGCCGATAACCGTTGCCTGCCGGACACGGAACATCGAAACAACGATATGGCGCAGCGGCACTTCCAGCCCCCATGGAAAGCGGCTGTGAAGCACTCCAGCGCCAGTCCTATTTGTGGCGCCGCCCTGACCCCCAGACTTTTGGCGAGCCGTCCAATCGCCATCCTGCACCGCCGTAAGACCTAGCCGGGGTCTGTGCCAAGGGAGCCGCTGTGATTCGCCAGCTCGCCATTATGAAGCTTCAACTCCATCGTGCCTTTCCAGTCCTACGAAATTAGATACTTTGGTAAATCTCACACCGTGGACAAAATGGCATCATCAGTATTGATGATTGAGCTGTCTCAAATTCTCTCGTGAATTCTATTCGCTGGCTCGCCAAATCGGTCCCATCTGGGGACGCGTGTGCCCTTGAGCCTCCCTCGGGACATGCACGGATCGTCTACGGGTTTCAAGGCTGTCTAGATCTGTTTACTTGCTTGGCTCTCTCGTCTTGTATGATATAAGATGGCCAGAGTGTCGGCCTTTTGAGGAAATTCTACTGTACATCATCATCCCTTCTTTCTATTGTAACATTGTCTTTTCTTCGTCCGCACAAGACTTGGTCATTTCACTGCAATGCGTCTACATACATCTCTTTTCCCTCTTTTCGCCGGCCTGGCTCTCAGCCAGGTCTTCATTCCACCCCCAGAAGGCCTCACCCGTGTTCCCTCCCAACTATTCCGAGGAGCAGAGATCTCCTACAAAAAGGTAGGCGCAATACGTTTGTCCTACGAATGGGCCAGCCAAGCTGACAGTAGTCCTCAGACCAGCATTTGCGAAACTACCGAAGGAGTCAACGCCTACAGCGGCTATGTTAAACTACCCAAGAACCTCCTTCCAGATGCTTCCGACTGGCCCGGAGATGCAGCTGCTCACATGTTCTTTTGGTACTTTGGTTCGTCTACCGTAACGCTGCTTCTCACAGTGCTCTCTAACAAGCCACCAGAGGCACGTCAAGATTCGCGCAATGCTCCAACCTCGATCTATCTCGGCGGCGGCCCAGGCACGAGTTCCTTCGACGGCGCTTCGGACTTCCCATGCTTCGTCAACGCAGACTCCAACTCGACAACGATTAACGAGTTCTCCTGGAACAACCGCGTCAACATGCTCTACATTGATCAGCCAGTGCACACTGGCTTCTCCTACATCACGCTTCAGAATGGTACATATGACTTCTTGACGGACATCTTCACCCCGATCGAGGATCCAGACGATCTACCTCCTTTGAACGTTACGACGCGTCAGGCAACGCTCGATCCCCATGATACGCCCGTTGTCAACAACACCGCAAGTGCTGCAAGGACTATCTGGGCATTTTCGCAGGTTTGGTTCAACGAGCAAGTACACCACACCTTTTATCACCTACCCAATTATTGACTGTCTTCTTTCAGATTCCCCCAATGGCAGACGGAAAACAACGAGATTTCCCTCTGGACCCAATCGGTACGTTTCCTATTCCTGGCCGCGAATAGGCCGGCTAACATCTGCAGTACGGCGGCTTCTACGGGCCCAAATTCTTTGAATATTTCCAGGAGCAGAACGACCTCACCCAAGCCGACGAGCCTACACTCGCCAACGCGACCATTTTCAACCTCGCCACGCTTGGTCTCGCAGATGCGTGCATCGATGCCCGCGCCATGGCAGCTGGGTATCCCACGTTTGCCTTCAACAACACATACGGACTGGAGATATACCCAGAGGATGTTTACAACCAAATCATGGAAAGGGTAACTGATCAGGACACTGGGTGCTATGGGCTCGTGGACAGGTGCCGCGCACTTGCCGCCGAGGGTGACCCGCTTAGCTTTGGAAACAACCAGACAGTAAACGAAGCCTGTGTTGCGGCTACTCAACTTTGCTTCGTGGAGCTGCAAGGTGCTTACCAGGCGTTATCCGATGTAAGTTCTCAACCGGTTCTACTAGAAGTATCGCTGACCTTTCAAAGCGCAACCCATTTGATGTCACAGTGTCGAATCTCACGTTGCCTCTGCTGCCCTACAAGGATGCTTTCTTCAACCAGCGCTGGGTGCAGCAAGATTTAGGTGTTCCCGTCAACTTCACAGGCTCTTCCATTCCGACTGTGGGCGCCTTCTTCGGTCTAACGGGCGATCCAATGAGGCAGAGCCTCACTACACTGGAAAAGGTTCTGGATCGGGGCGTCAACGTTGCCATGATTTATGGAGATCGTGACTACAGGTGCCAGTGTGAGTGAACCCAACCGTCTTGGTGGATTGTTTCTTATAAAAGATAGGGTATGGAGGCGAGAACGTGAGCTTGTCCTTGGAGTTCTCAACATCGGAGGCCTTCCGAAATGCCGGGTACGAGCCCATCATCACCAACTCCTCTTACGAAGGCGGTCTCGTCCGAGAACAAGGAAAGCTTTCCTTCTCTCGCATATTCCAGGCCGGGCACGGAGTGGCAGGCTACCAGCCAGAGACCCTATCTAGAGTGTTTGACCGAGCCATGTTTGGCCGCGATGTAGCCACGGGAAATGTCGACCTCTCCCAGCGCAGGGACTATGCGACGCGCGGCCCGTCCACTGTATACGATGTGTTGAACACGGCGCCCGAGGCTATAGAAAATACGTGCCTGGTTGTAATGGCTTCATTCGCCTGTACGCCTGAGCAGTTGGTGGCATTGGCTGATGGGGGCGCAGTGGTGGAAGACTTTGTCGTCGTGGAACCCAGAGGAGCAAAGCCCATCCCGATGGTGTCAAAGAACCCCAGCTCCAGCAATAATGAAGGCAGGGGCGAGGATGAGCCGTCCAAGGCAAACGGAAACTCGGCGCTCACATCGACTGGCCTGGCGACGGCACTGAGCGTGGCTGCAGCCTTTGTGCTCCTCTAAGGGAGAGATAGCTGATAGAGATAAAGGTTTCGCCTTGCTCATTATTTAGAAGGGATGAAAGGAAAGAGTATGGTAGATCATAGATCGTGACCGGGACACGGCGGGGTATTCTGTATAAGTAGACTTAGTATAACTTGATTGTCAAATCCTTCGCAGGTCCGTATGGTATCGTTGGATCGCCTGAGCACATCAAGAGCCGCAGGTCCAGCTCGTGATGATCAAAGCGGGAAAGCACCAGGACGTCGCGGACACGGCTCGTTTCCGGGATGCGATGGAAGCCTTCCCAGGTATATGTACTCTGGGGGTGGAAGCCTGGAACTACCCAAGCGTCCCATGGAAGCGCGATGGCGGCCGCTTCCTGGTCTTTGGTCACCACGTATCGGTCATCCACCATGTAGTCGTCATTCAGCTGCTGGCCCTCCTCGGTCGCGATGATGGCTTCGACTGTCTTGGCGGCGCCATCGCTCCTCCACATGCCTTCGTGGCGGTTTGTGTTTCTGAGGAGCCGCAGGGCGGCACGGCGAAGGACTGGGTGTCGGCACCGCTTCCCCGAGTCCCAGAGTGGCATAATAACAGCGCTTTCGAGGCTGAGATGGAGCTTTCCCCTGCCGAGGAGATTCTCCTGGCGGAGAAATGCACTCGACAGGGCTACAATGCGCTCAAAATATCCCAGGCACAGGTCCAGGCTGCACTCGGATGCGGACAAGGTTGCATGCATAATCAGTCTCATGAGAGCGTGGTAGATTCGTATTGAGATGGCCGCGGATGCGATGGATGGATCCGTTTGCCTCGCCTCCCACGCTGCCATTTGTCCCTCGAATTCAACAAGTCGCTGCTTCACGTCACTACGCGCGGCCGCATATGCTGCAGGGTCGTACTCTGTATGGCTCAAGCTTTCGTCAGTGAGCATGATTTCCCGCAAGAGGAGGAACAGGTTGCCCGAAGCCTCGGAATACGACTGAAAGGGGTTGCCTTGGCGCAGATGGGCATGCACCGGGCTGTACAGGGCGGCCGAGGCGTCGAAAGGGTAGGGTGCTTTGGAGTCACTGAAGGTCATGGAGAGCATGTCCATGCGGGACAAGGTAAAGGCAATGCGCCTGGATTCGGGCGACGTGGGGGCATTCTGGGTGAGGAGCCTCAGGGCGGAGAGGATGTGGGTGTGAGACTCGTTCCAAAAGCCCAGCATGTTGGCGGCGGCGATGAGCGGCAGAGTGAGGGCGAGAAGCTTGGCGGGCGAGTCGAGATTCTTGGCCTGCGCCATGGCGGCAGCGTAATGCTTGATGGCGGTGCGGATCAACGCGTCCTTGTCAGTGGTGGCGGCGAGATCCCAGCGCTGGTGAAGGGCGCCGAGGGCCAGCGTGGCATGCCAGACGGCGGGCTCGGCGTGGGCGAGCTGGAGCAGGTCGTGGTGCCAAAAGTCGGAGGGGATGAAGGCGTCGGTGGCCGGGGCCGTGACGGAGCGGAAGAGGTCAAAGTAGACGTAGTCCTGGATGGCGACGGGCTGGCGACGACCCATGACGGCGTCGGAGGGAGGCGACTGGGACAGGGCCCTGGCGACGGGGCCAATGACGGACAGGTTGCGGACGACGTGGGCCAGCTGGCGGCGCGACATGGCGTGGGCATCGTCGAGGTAGCCATCGCAGACGCGGCGCGAGGTCTGGCAGCGCAGGCAGTGCGGCTTTGTCTCGTCGCACTTGACGCGGCGGATCCTAGAGGAGAGTCAGAAGTGTGTTGGGATGGGGATGCATGAGTCGTGCCTGCAGGATATGCATCCCTTCTTGGATCTTGGGGCCATTTGTTGTCGAGGCCCAATTGCGGTGGGTTGGATTTGACGATATTTGGTGCAGCTGCCAAAAACCCCCTGAATCTGGAAGCCGTTTGTTGGGCAATAAGAGTGGGAGGCACGGCACCCTTACATTTCACTGCAATTGTTACATACATAGAGAGGGATGCCTTTCGATCCTGCATCTCCACGTCATCTTGCCTACTATTGGGTGGTGACCAGGATACATATCTATTTATGTACCTGCACGGAGCAAAGCTTGCAACTTGCAACTTGCATGAGACACTACAATTTTTTATCTCACAGAGAGGCTCTTCATTGTATTAATGCACTCAGTTACAGAGGGGTATCTATAATATATCCCACAGAGGGGGCGTGGGCGGTCAGGGGGTCGTCGGAAGCGTCCAGGGCCCTTCACTGCAATTTCTTGTCTCACGGAGGGATTGGCGAGCCGACCCAGCCTTTGGGCCGTATTCAACTCCTCTCATCCGCTTGAGGGTGGGTGGGTTTGATGATGCTTGATGCAGATGCCAGAATACGTCTTGCGTCTGGCCACTTGTTGGCCATACTTAGGCTTCAGCGAACAACCCCTCTGTGAGATATGAGATTGCACTGAAGCGTCCAAGCACTCAGTCCCCAACAGCCATGCCTTTCGATCCTGCATCCCCACACCATCTTGCATATGCAGTAGAATTTCACTGCAATTTTTTATCTCACAGAGGGGCTCTTCACTGTAAGCACTCAGTTATAGAGGGGGCATCCGTATCCCACAGGGGAGGCGAGAGAGATAGGGCAGGCTAGGCCCCCAATCTATTAATAGGTACTCTGGGGTTCCTTCACTGCAATTTCTTGTCTCACGGAGGGATTGGCGAACTAACACTTGGGTTGTATTCAACTCCTCTAAAGGGGACGAAAGAGAGGCAGAGGGCGATTGTTTGAATCGTCAACGCCATGACGTAGTGGGGAAACGAACCGCTACTCACTAACCCTTACAGGTAGTTGTATGAACAGTAGGTGGCCTGTTTGCTTGTACGGACTTAATTTTACTCCCGACTTGTTCCTCCATCCACCAATATTCCGTCTACCACCACCACCTGCAATTCATCGCGATGCTGTGGGCGCAGGCTGGCCTCGTCGGCGCCATGGCCGCGTCAGCACTCGGCAGCTGCGCCGCCTTGCTGCAGCCAAACCCCAACCCGAGCAAACCGCGGCGCCCGGCCAGCGACTCGATCCACGGCCTCAACCTGACGCACAAGCACTGGCCCAAGATGGCCATGGCCCCCGTCGGCCTGCTGACGCTGCACGCGTGCGGCCTGGCCCTCACGTACCCGTCCATCCCCCGGTGGCTGCTGGGCCACGGCGCCGACAACGGGCTCAACCCGGACCTCTTCACCTGGTCGCCGTCGACGGGCATCCCGCTGGCGCTGCTGCTGGGCGTGGGCATCCCGCTGCGGCTCGCGGCCTACGCGTCGCTCGGCGCCAACTTTACGTACGCGCTGGCCGAGCCCGACCGCCTGCAGACGACGGGCATCTACCGCTACGTGCAGCACCCGAGCTACACGGCGCTGGCGCTGCTCATCTGGGCCAACGTCGTGCTGCTGGCCCGCATGGACGGGCCCCTGGGGTGCCTGCTGCCGCCGTCCATCTTTGGCGCCCTGCACAAGCTGCACTCTTGGCTGGCGCCCGTGGCCTTTTCCGTCTTCCTGTCGCTCATGCGGACGCGGGTCTTGGAGGAGGAGCGCATGCTGGAGGACAAGTTTGGCGAGGAGTGGAGGCGGTGGCATGCAAGAACCGCACGGTTTATACCCGGCATCTGGTAATGCCACTGTTATCACTGTAGAGTACACGGGCTGGTCGCTTCAGGGTAGCAGATATCTAGATATACACTGGAAAGGATTGAAATATCACCACCGAATTGGTGTCAAAACAAACAAACAAACAAACAAATAAATAAATAAATAAAAGGACAAGCAGAAAAGGATACTGACCCCGCAAGATACTCGCAGGTGAGGACCAGAACAAGTGCAGTGGCAGCGAGTCAGATCACAAGCCTCAAGGGTTACTACGTGCGTGTTGCCTCCCAGCGATATCATTGGACACTCAACAGTGGCTTGACCACAGATAGGTACCGACAGGTATCCAAGTCAGCCATACTTCCTCCATCTCCACCAGAATGAAGTTAAATCCCGGCCTGCCGCCTTATCAATCCAGAGACAGCCATCCTGCTGCTGCTATATCCTCGCAGAAACATGACGGGACCCAGCCCTCGGACATTCCAGCGCCGTCGCCCTCATAGCATCCGCCTTTAGCGGCCGCGCCAGTCCCTCCACCCATGCCTGCTAGCCTGTAATTCCCCGCCTCTCTTCTGGAGCCACTACAAGGCACCTGGACAGCTTATTCTGACCCTCGCAAAGCACCACAGGCGGGCCACGCCCCGAAATCCAGCACCACCAGCTGACGGCTCATGAGTCCGAGACATCAGAGCAAGATGCAGACGACAAACAGCCTCAACACCCTCATACTAACCCAGCCCAGCAGATATTCAGCGAGGAGACCGCTGAGCAACGCGAATATGAGCGCCAATTCACCATGCCCAGCGCCTCCAGAACCTTCCGCGTGCTGGACCCCCTCCAGCCCGATCAAGGAGACCATTTCCAGAGCGACAGGCGCTCCTCCGCAGCCGTGAACAAGGCCGGCTTCTTCCAGCGCAAGTGGCTCAGGCTATGGCATCAGGTCATCAAGCCAGCCTTCCCCGAGGCCATCCAGGACGTCAAGATCATCCTCGGCATGAGCGCCCTCAAGGCCCGCATCCGCAAAGACATCCTCGATCCCGCCATGTTCCCCGAGGTGGCAAAGGTCGCCCACGTCCGCCGCGGCATCGACCTGTGCCCCGACGAGCAGTCCTTCCTCGCCAAGCGCAAGGAGCGCACCCGTCTCGCCTTCGCCGCCTACATGGGGCTCGACCCGGACCAGGTGCACCCCGACGATGTCCCCGTCGTTGCGTACGGTGGCAGCGGCGGTGGATTCCGCGCCATGATCGGCTGTCTGGCGTACGGGGCAGCCATGGAGAAGTCGGGCCTCTGGGACTGTCTCACGTACGTTGCAGGCGTCTCCGGCTCCTGCTGGTCCATCGCCGCCTTCTACACTCTCGGCAAGGGCAGCAACCAAGCCGTCATCGACCACTGCAAGAAGCGCTTCTCGCCGTACCACCCGCTGTCTGGCGACGCCATCCGTACGATACTGAGCGCCCCCGGCGGCGCGCGCGTGCACCTCGGCCCAATCATCCAGAAGAGCAGGAGCGGCCTCAGCACCGTCGCCATGGACCTGTACTCCGTCTTCACGACCGGCTGGATCTTCTTCCAGGACGACCCGGCCTCGCACCCTGGCGGCAAGGCGCGCAGGGAGGTCGCTGGCTACCAGCGCACATGGCACAAGTACTCGAGCGTCCGCGAGTACATTGACGACGGCGCACAGCCCATGCCCATCATGACGGCCATCCGCCACGAGCGTCCCCCAAAACACTGGGAGGACAAGGACCGGCCCTTCAAGGAGCCCGAGCACGCCGATGGATCTGCTGCCGATGCCGTCGACGCATGGTACCAGTGGTTCGAGATGACGCCCTACGAAGTCGGCTGCGACGAGATCTCGGCCTGGGTTCCGACCTGGGGATTCGGCCGCCCCTTTAGCGAGGGCAGCTCGACCATGCAGCTCCCCGAGCAGTCCCTCGCCCTGCTCCTCGGCCTTGCCACGAGCGCACCCGCCGCGCCCCTGGCATCCTATCTCGCCACCATCAGCCAGAGCCTGCCGACGGGCATGGTCAGCGACGCGGCGCACAAGGTCGCGGATCTCTTCGCCAAGTGCTGGGGCAAGGAGGGCACCGAGGAGTTCCAGAACCACCACCCTCTGCACGCCTGCCACGAGCACAACTTTATGTATCACTACACCCCGCTCGAAGAGGGCGAGAGGAGACCGCGGGGCTTGGAGAATGCCCCTCGCATACAGCTGATTGACAGCGGTCTCGATAACAACTGCCCGACGTACGTCCTGCTCCACCCGCAGAGACAAGCGGATGTCATCATCAACATGGACGCCTCCAGCGACGTCCAGAAGCAGTCGTTCCAGGAGCGAGTCGACCAGATCGGCAGCCGTCGGGGCCTACGCTTCACCAAGCGACACGACATCCGCCCGGGCAAAGACACCAGCGACCCGGACCGCTTCAAAGGACTCTACGCCCAAATCTACGACGGCGCCGTCTGCGAACGGCCCAAGATGGTCGTCGACTCATGGGGCCACACCGTGTCCAACCCCCCGGCGCCCGCCTTCCCCAAGGACTGCGGCATGATCTACATGCCGCTGCTGCCCAACGGCAAGGCCGTCGCCGGGTTCGACCCTTCGACGGCCAAGTTCTCGGGCTCCTACAACCTCGTGTGGACGCCCGAGCAGGTCGACACGCTCGTCAAGGTGTGCGAGGCCAACTTTGCCGAGGGGGAGGCCGCCATCAAGCAGCTCATGCACGAGGCCTGGCAGAATAAGAGGGCTGCTCGCGAGGCCCGGCAGGAACCTCTTGATGCCCTCCCTCGGTGATTATCGTATTTCTTTACCATATCTTGGGTTACTTTACAGCTACGGCGCTTGGAGCATATGGTTGTCTATACATGAGCGCAACATCTAATAAGCGGGATATATTTGCTTGCTTTTTTTTATCTCACATCAGTGTGTTCCCTCGCCCTCGCGAGCCACTGATTATAGATATTCCTGGCGGATTGGGTACAACATGTCAAGTACGATTTCGCCTCGGGTCTCGAGTGTCGTCAACTCTACACCACCTAGATAACAAATAGATTCCTTCAGAGTACACGCACCGTCCAAAGAAGCTGCTCATGCCGTAAAAGATGCACGAATCGGGCGAGGAACACGCATATGGGGCTTGCCCTAGCCGACTCCTACATCTTCCCCCCATCAGCAATCCAAAATACCCAACATCCATCCCAACCCAATACAACCACCATGTCATCGCCACAGAGCTACACCTACCAGCCCCTCCTCGCCCCCGACGCCATCCGCCTCCTCGTCCTCCACCCCTCCCCCTCGGCCTCGGCCCCGCTGAGCGGCACCCTCCTCCACACGACGCTCGCCTCCGAGGCCGCGGACCTCATCGACAAGTACACGGCGCTGTCCTACGTATGGGGCGACGCGGCGCTGCCCGAGACGCTCCGCCTCGACGGCGCCGCGCACGCCATCACGGCCTCGCTCGCCGCCGCCCTGCGCGACATGCGCGACCCCGCGAGGCCCTTCCGCGTCTGGGCCGACGCCCTGTGCATTAACCAGGCCGACCACGCCGAGAAGATGCGCCAGGTCGCCATGATGGGCCGCATCTACGCCTCGGCGAGCCACACCGTCATCCACCTCGGCAGCCTGACGCCCGACGCAGACGCCGTCTTCTCCCACGCCCTCGGCGGCGCAAGCACGCCGCAGCAGCACACGGACGACATCCTCGCCGTCGCGCTCCGCGACCTGCTCCTCCGGCCGTGGTTCCGCCGCGTCTGGATCTTCCAGGAGCTCCTCCTCTCCCAGGACCCCTGGGTGCAGTGCTCCGCCTCGCGCGTGCGCTGGGCCGCGCTCTGCGGCGTCCTCGTCCCGAGCGGCAAGCTCCCCATGGTCGACGGCGCGCCCCTCGGCTCCAGCCTGCGCAACCTCCAGGAGATGAACGCCGCGCGCGCCGGCCGCAGCGTCCAGTCGCTCTTCAACATCCTCCTCGCGCGGAGGGGGTTCGGCGCCGCGGACCCCCGCGACCTCGTCTACGCCCAGCTCGGCATCCTGTCGGACCGCGACGCCGTCATGGCCTACGTGACGCTCGACTACGGCATGCCCGTGGCGAGGCTGTATGCGCAGGTCGCCTGGTACGTCATGGAGACGCAGAATGTCGGCGTCGACAAGGGCATGGACGTCCTGGTCGCAAACCTCGAGCACGAAGCCGGCCAGCCGCGCCTGCGAGACCTGCCCTCCTGGGCGCCCGACTGGCGGTACAAGGCACTGGCCAAGCCACTCACCTACGGAGCGCTCATCTCCGGAAACTACAACACCCAGGGCACATACCGCGTGCTGGACCTCGACAGCATGGTCCTCGGCTACGTAGGCCACCGTGCCGACACCATACACACCACCTCCGCAGTCCTCCCTGCACTAGCAGACATCCCACCCGAGACCCTGGCAGAGCACGCCCGCATCAGCAAGCAGATCCACGGTGTATACGCCGCGCGCGGCGGCGTATACTACACGGGCGGAAGCGACGGCGTGCGCGCCCACGTTAGCCTCCGCGGCGTAGAAGAGCAACATCGCCTTCTCTGCCGCGAAATCGCAGACCAGTGGCGGAACATTCTTACCTCCTCCTCCCCCTCCTCCCACACGGAAGAATCGTCCCAGGCATTATTCATGGAGAACCTGGAGCGCTGGTTCGACGACGGCGCAGAAGCCCACCGCATCTTCCTCCACCACGACAGCCACGGCCTCGCCAAGCTGATGAACGAGCACTTCCTCCCCCGCGCCGTGCATTCCCTCGCGGGCAAGCGTCTCGCCCACACGCAAGGCGGCCGCGTAGGCGTGGTGCCCGCGCAGGCCCAGCCGGGTGACGTCTTGCTCTCGCTGCCAAGCTGCCAGGCTCTGGTTGTCGCGCGGCCGCTACCTGCGAGAAACACCACGACGCTGGCTAGCGGTGGTGTGGAGGGCGTGGTGCTGGAGAAGCTGCGGGCGGCAGGCGGCGAGGTGCGACTCTGGGATGACAAAAGGACGGCGGTGTGGAGGGTGGAGGAGGCCGTAGGCGTGGAAGCGTTCGAGGTGGTTGGACTGGGGTTTCTAGATGAGTATGCGCCATGGAAGGACGGTATGGATAAGCTGGAAGCATTTGCACTATATTAATTGATTCCACTCTTGACGGAATGAGGGCCTCGAGGGAATACAATGTCATGCAGTCAAAAACACAGTAGGCCGTTACATCGTGGCACAGTAGATTGTAGTCATCATCATCATGGACGTTACATTTCGGTAGCTCGTACTAGATACATACTATCAAGCAAGGCGTTCAACATTGTCAAAAGCGTAGGCTTAGTCAAAACGATCCAGGTTCATGACCTTGGTCCAGGCAGCGACAAAGTCCTTGACCAGACGCTCGGCACCGTCCGACTCGGCGTAGACCTCGCTGATGGCGCGCAGCTCGGCCTGAGAGCCAAAGATGAGGTCAGCGCGGGTGGCCGTCCACTTCTTGGCGCCCGTCTTGCGGTCAACACCCTCGAAGATGTCGGCGTTGGGGCTGATGCTCTTCCATGCCGTGCTGATGTCGAGCAGGTTGACAAAGAAGTCGTTGGTCAGCTGGCCAGGACGGCTGGTCAGGATACCGTGGGAGGAGCCGTCGTAATTGGCGTTGAGGGCTCGCAGGCCGCCGACCAGGACAGTCAGCTCGGGTGCCGTCAGGGTTAGGAGCTGGGCGCGGTCGACGAGGAACTGCTCCAGCTTGACGCGGGACGTCGACGAACCGTAGTTGCGGAAGCCATCAGCGAAGGGCTCCAGGTGGCCGACGGAGCCGACATCAGTCTGCTCCTGGGTGGCGTCGTTGCGGCCGGGGCGGAAGGGCACGGTGATGCTGACTCCGGCATCGGCGGCGGCCTTCTCCACGGCAGCGGATCCGGCGAGGACAATCAGGTCAGCAAGGGAGACCTTCTTGCCACCCGACTGGGAGCTGTTGAAGCGCTGCTGGAGACCCTCGAGGGCGGTGAGCACCTCGGCCAGGACAGGGGGGTTGTTGACTTTCCAGCTGCGCTGAGGCTCGAGGCGGATGCGGGCACCGTTGGCGCCACCACGCTTGTCGCTGCCACGGAAGGTCGAGGCAGAAGCCCAGGCGGTGGAGACGAGGGCGGTGGGGTTGGGGACGGCATTGAGGGCCTCCTTCTTGAGGGCAGCAATGTCGTTGTCGTCGATGAGGGGGTAGTCGACGGCAGGGATGGGGTCCTGCCAGATGAGCTCCTCAGAGGGGACCTCGGGACCAAGGTAGCGGACACGAGGACCCATGTCACGGTGCGTCAGCTTGAACCAGGCGCGGGCAAAGGCGTCGGCGAACTGGTCGGGGTTCTCGAGGAACCGGCGAGAGATCTTCTCGTACTCGGGGTCGAAGCGCAGCGACAGGTCAGTCGTCAGCATGGTAGGCAGCTGCTTCTTGTTGGGGTCGAAGGCATCGGGGATGATGGGCTCCGCGTTCTTGGCAACCCACTGGTTGGCACCAGCAGGGCTCTTGGTGGGCTCCCACTCGTACTTGAAGAGGTACTCGAAGTACTGGTTGCTCCACTGGGTGGGCGTCTTGGTCCAGGTAACCTCGAGGCCCGAGGTGATGGTGTGAGGACCGCTTCCGGTGCCGTAGCTGTTGGTCCAGCCGAGGCCCTGGCTCTCAATGTCGGCGCCGGCGGGCTCCTTGCCGACGTGGTCGGTCGAGGCGGCGCCGTGGGTCTTGCCAAAGGTGTGGCCACCGGCGATGAGAGCAACCGTCTCTTCGTCGTTCATGGCCATGCGGCCAAAGGTATCACGGATGTCCTTGGCGGCGGCAACGGGGTCAGGGTTGCCGTCGGGACCCTCGGGGTTGACGTAGATGAGACCCATGTGGGCGGCAGCCAGGGGCTCCTCGAGGTTGCGGTTGTGGATGTCCTTGTGAGCCGCCTCCTGGCCCGAGACGACGCCGGGCTCGGAGATGCCGGGGTGGCCGCCCGAGTAGCGGATGTTGTTGCCGAGCCATGTGTTCTCGCCGCCCCAGTAGGTGGACTCGTCGGCCTCCCAGGTGTCGGCGCGGCCACCGGCAAAGCCAAACGTCTTGAAGCCCATGGACTCGAGGGCGACGTTGCCGGTGAGGACCATGAGGTCGGCCCACGAGATCTTGTTGCCGTACTTCTGCTTGATGGGCCAGAGCAGACGACGGGCCTTGTCGAGGCTGACGTTGTCGGGCCAGCTGTTGAGGGGGCTGAATCGCTGCTGGCCCTGTCCGGCGCCACCTCGGCCGTCAAAGACACGCTGCAGAGGGATTAGCATGCGACGAGAGCAGAAGCAAGCGGGGTGAGACGCACGTAGGTACCGGCGCTGTGCCATGCCATGCGGACGAAGAGACCGCCGTAGTGGCCAAAGTCGGCAGGCCACCAGTCCTGGCTGTCGGTCATGAGGGCGGTGAGGTCCTTCTTGATGGCATCGTAGTCGAGCGACTTGAAGGCCTCGGCGTAGTCGAAGTCGGGGCCGAGGGGGTTGCTGGCGGGACTCTGCTGGCGAAGGATGTTGAGCTTGAGGGCTTCGGGCCACCAGTCGCTGTTGCGAGTGCCGCCTCCAGCGACGTTGGCCAGGCGATGGGCAGGACACTTGCTCTCAGCCATGGCGATGATGAGTGGATGATACGCTCGTGTTTGGAAGGGAGGGAGGGGAGGAGTGATGAGACAGAAAAGAGGGCATCCGAGACGGAGGGAGAAAGAAAGAGGGAAAGGAGGGGTTCAATATATGTACCTCGAGCCAATGGACCTTGGGAAGTGGCCGAGGGAGGCAAAAGAGGGGTCCTCCTCCTCCTTCCGTGCATCACTACCGGCCAAGTAGGTAGGTAGGTATAGGTAGGTACTTGCAGGTACATGTTAGCAGTATGTTTCCGTTCATGATGCACCTCTTGGGCACCTGTTTGGCCACTGACCGCCCTCCTCTCTGTCGTCTTCCATCACCTCCGTCACCTCCATCGCCTCCATCCACTTCATCCACCTCCTCCACCTCTGTTCACCTCAATCCACACCTCCCATCTTCCCATCTTCCCTCTCACCGTTCCACCAGATGCCGAAGCTCGCCCGGGTCCTGCCAATCCGATCCAATCGAGCCAAGCGGACAAGACTAGATGGATGGGACGCGCAAAGTACCGGCTTAGCACAATGTTCATGCTCATGCTCATGCTCTGCGCATGCATCAACATGGCCAGGTTCGCCCCGCACTTTGCTGGCTCTTCCAATCCCCGAGCTCCGATTGCCTATTATTACGTAGTCGCTCCTGGGCCCATGTCTATTTCGAGGTGCGGGGAAGCTTGGGAGCAGATTCCCGCCATCGGATTGCGTGGCAAACAAGCTCTCATCTTCTCATCTTCTCTTGCCTTGAACATGATTAACTTTATAGAAGGATCTGCGTAGAATTTGTCATTCTCGGTGTGGCACTCTCCTCCATCCAAGACTGAGGATGAATGAATGTGAATGTGAATACAAATCCCAGCGCTGATGCCGATGTGACCGACAGTGTCTCAGCATCCGCTTCCCGCCGTGTGCCGTGCCGAGCCAGTGCCACGCCAGAAGAAGCAAAGTTACCCCGTCCTCCTGCAGCGTCCTCCATCACGCCAACGCCCGTCTTCGTGGCGACGGCTACCACGGCCGTTGACCATTGCGTGCATGGACGGATGGATGGACTGATCTCTAATGGTGGATCAGGCCACGACTAGGAACAGCAGGATGCCATTCGCCCAAGAGGGTCCGGCCAGTACATGTGCTACTCTGGTCGCCGAACTAGCCTGCTAGCACTCTTGACTAACTCTAGAGCCATCGGCTTCTGACAAATATCGACATGGCGGCATCGCGGAGTGGGTGCGCGGCCGCTCGCCTCGCCTCACCCATTCTGTCACGGGAGCACGCGGACGAGACGTGAGGCACTCGAATCTTCTCGTACGCGTTCCCACATACGTACACACATACATCCGTGTAGGCCTCTGTCCGTCCATCGGCGGTCCCCGTCAAGCCAAGTACCGTAATACCCCTCATCGCCTAATTTACTGGCTATCCGCCCCCTTCGGCTCCCATCCCTCCTTGGCCATCTCGAAATTCTCCATGACAAAGGCCGGCGCAACCGTGCATCCCACCAGGGTCCATTCCCCCATGCTCTGCGCGTGCTGCCACACACCCCGCGGCACGAGGACCTGAGGCCGCTCTCCCTTGAGGATGTCCTTGCCCAGCACGTAGTCCCGCACCGGGCTCCCGTCATTCCTGGACAGCGAGAGGGTCATGGGCGCGCCCGCGTAGTAGTGCCATATCTCCACGGCGTCGAGCACGCGGTGCCAGTGCGAGAGCCCCGACTCGCCCTCGAGGAGGTAGTAGATGCACGTACTCAGCGACCGGCCTTCCGCTGTCGTTTCTTCATCGCGAAACGTCTCGATGTAGTATCCCTTCTCTGGGTGTGGTGTCAGGTTCAGTGCCTGAATAATTTCCAGCGCCGAGGTAGAAGCAGCCATTTTCGCGTCTCTTCCAGTAATGAAGTAGAGTCGCCCTATTGATTCGATGTCTTGTGTCGTGCGAGAAAGAGGCGCACTTCGAGGCTACAAGCGACAAGAGAGAGAAAAAAATTATGGGAAGAAAAACGGGTGCGAAAGCTACGTTCCAGTCGCCGGCCTTGATTGACTCGATGGACGAAGGGAGGCAAGATGGAGGGAGGGAAAAGAGGTAATGGAATACCCACTTCCTTGCCAGTCAATTATCCGTCGAGAACTCCACTGTGGCATTATGTATGCGTATTAGTGGTGACGGACACCTGAACAGAAAGGGACGAGAAAAAAAGCGCAATGTCTCACGCCGAGACATCGGTGAGTTTCGGAAGCACTGCTCGTACAACCACCGTAGGCCCAAGAATCTAGACCTTTAAATGAGATAGAGAGCAAAGTCGGCAAGGGATGGTAATGTTACACGGAAGACAGAGTACCTACTCCTTGAAGCCGAGGACGAGGGATAGTCTCGGTCGTCATGCCAGCCGCCTTGCCCAATGTCATTGTCATCGAAACAACAGCTCCAGTGGCGAGTGAAACACTAAAGGTTCATTCTCCAGCCCCTAGTATGCTGCAGGGTCTGCCCATCATAGACAACAAATGCAGTCCATTTCATTTCGCGCGCGTCATCGCTCACGCATGCGCCCTGGAGCACTCGCTCATACTGCCGAGACTACTCAGGGCTCGAGTTCGCAGATAGAACCCCCTGAGGCGCTGCCCATGTGTCTCGGATCGCGCCCTATCTGCTGAACCTCCAGCCCTGTAATACTACTCTCCAACCCCTTCACCGTGCTCTCCTGTGGTCAAGGATGGCAGGACTGCCCTCAGGATAATACACAGGATAATACATCTGACCACGCGAGGTAGAACAGAGTACGTCACCCGGGTACAAGGGGCTTTGGGTGTAAAGCATCAAACACCATGCGTGAGTCCAGCGGCATAGAAATTGTGTGTTACGAAACATGTCTTGGTGCCCTCGACTCTCCTTCCATCATCGATATGAAGTGAGCGACTCTATTTAGCTTGTCCTTCTCCCGACTGTCATACTGGGTGTTCAGCTTCCACAACCGTATACCATCACCACACCACCACCACTCTTCGTTTATTAGAACCATGGAAACACTACGGGACAACTACCCCCATGCAGGCCGCATGGCTGTTCGGCCCCTGCATGTCGTCGTCGTTGGCGCTGGCATCACGGGCCTTACAGCCGGCCTGGCTCTCCGTCGTACGGGACACTCGGTCACTATCCTCGAGCAGGCACCGCAGATTAGCGAAGTCGGCGCCGGCCTGCAGATGGCACCTAACGCAACGCGCATTCTCAGCAGACTAGGCGTCCTGGAGAGCGTAGTGAGGAAGATGACTATGATTACTCGAGCAAGTCTCAGGTAGGCTTCAGCTTTCTCTATGATGTGCAGAAATTGGACAGCATACTAACCACCATCCCAGGCGATACGACGACGAAGAAGTTACCGCTTCCCCTGGCATGCCGATGGTCGGTTTCAAGTTCGGAGCCCCCGCGGGCGTGATCCACAGAGGTGACCTACAACGCATATTGCTGGATGCTGCCGAGGCAAGTGGTTGCAAGATCATCACTGGCCGAGCTGTACAGGCCGTCGACCCTTGCTTCCTGCCCAGGATCCTGGCTGTCAACAAAGACAATGGATCAATGGAGTGGTACCAGGGTGACGTTATCATTGCTGCCGACGGCATCAAGTCCAGCATCAGGAGGCAGATGGCACATCAACTCGGCTTCTCCAACGAGCTGATCCCCACGGGAGACGCCGCATACCGGCTGCTTATCCCCCGGGAGAAGGTTCTTAACAACAACTCACTTTTGGAGCTGATGGACGGAAGCACAGGAATGAGGTACATGGGGCCTGGCGGGCACATTGTTGGCTATCCTATCAAGCAAAACACTCTTTACAACCTCGTCCTCATCCACCCGTCAAAAGAGAAGTCGGGCTCACAGGATGAGGAGATCTGGGAGAGACGTGGAAACAGGGATGAAATGCTGGCCTATTTCAAGAACTGGTGCCCGACTATCCAAGCTTGGTTGTCGCTGACCGATGATGAGGTCGTCGACTGGCCCCTGAAAACGATGAAGCCTCTGCCCACTTGGGTCCAAGGCGAGGTTGCCCTTGCCGGCGATGCCTGCCACCCTATGCTGCCTTACATCGCCCAGGGTGCGGCAAACGGCATCGAGGACGCCGCTGTTTTGGCAACAGCCTTTACATGCACGGACAATATCCCAGAAGCACTCGCCCTGTACCAGGACGTACGCAAGCTGCGTGCAGACACGATTGCCGCCAGTGCCTCGATCACCGGCGCAAGCCTCCACCTGCCGGACGGAGAGATGCAGCGCAAGCGTGATCAGATGTTGCGAGCCCAAGCGGCCATGCTAAAGAGCGGCGTCAAGAGCGACGACAAGTGGTCTGATGCCAAGTCGCAGGAGTTCATGTGGAGTACCGACGTCATGATGGAAACAATAACGGCGTGGGAGAAGATTGTCGGGTCCCGAGAGGTCTCGAGGGTCTAGTTTGTCTGTTGATAGAAGGGCTGGGCTGGATATAGTCTAAGTAGGAGGGGGTTTGGGAGTGCATTCATTCACCTTCATTTCTTTTGTTCAAGGAAAGTATTAGTTTCCGAATACGCAGCTAAACTAAATACAAAGCTTATTCACGTACTTTCTGAATGAATTGCTCAGTCATTGGGACGGAGAAGTCGAGGAAGATGACACCCGCCTTGCACTCTGGCCTCCAAAAGCACCTTCAGCCGTCCCAACCAGTCATGATAGTCCGAGTAAAGTGACTGAATGTGACCAGTCAGTGGCGACACCAGCAACCCCAGGATGTAGTGTCGCAGATTTGTGCAGCTACTTTTGATACAGCTTGTAAAGGTGGCAGCTGACGAGGTCTTCTCGGTGCAGGTCTTGCAATCCATGACGATGAGATCCTGATACGTGCGGTGATCTGGAACCATGCGGAGAGGCTCATCCCGGATCAAACAGTGCTCACATTGTTTTACTATAGGAATGCAAGTGCCGATCAAGCAAACTCCGGCGGTTTCTCAAGCACCTGGAGAACGGGGACAGATCGTTCTACACAAAGCTTTTACATAAGCCAAAGAAATGACGTGTCGCTCGTATGTCTTCGGGGCAGATGAGATTGAAATAATAATGTACCGGAGGGCATGCCTTCATAGTCCTGGGTGCACCCGCCGTTGAAGAGCCTGTATCGAGTTGGAGATTTTATGAGTTTTGACAATTAGGAGCGTTACAGCCGAATGTTCTGATAGGAACGTAAAACTGGCGTCTATTTAATGATCTTATGGTGGGTGACTTTGGCTTTTCGGACCAGGAAGAAAATCTGTAGGGGGTTCACTACGTATACCGCAATCATCATCACTGGTGGGTTGCGGGCTGTTCATTGTTACTGTGCGCCATAATGTATTAAGATTGAGACCATGTCGTATCAGGACTTGGGCATCTTGGCGATCGATGGAGGTTATAAAGGCGTCAGAGCGATGTGCTTACCGCAGGGTATGCTGGTGGGTTGGAGGGCTGATCAGTCACGTCACCTTTGGCATATCGCCTTGGCGCTGACGAGGATACGCAATGCTGGATAATGAATCTACACGGACGCTGTATGTAATGCTTGGCTGTAAATTAGGATCGTGGACTGCTCGCGGTAGTATGGCATGCAAGCGACCACATGTCCCTCTATCATTCCCAAGTCTAGATGCTGTACCAACTATGCCCTCACTGCTGTATCTTTCCCAGCACGTCCTGGATATGACTAGCGACAAACCCCGGGTTGTCTACCTGGATAAAGTGGCCCGCATCAGGTGCTTCCAATGGGCCGACGCTTCGCGCGGGATCAGTCAGCTTGGCTAAACCTTGATTGTAGCGGTGCCAGTAGGGGTTCATGTAACTCTCCGTCACCTCGACCGGGATTTTTAGGTCTTTGCATGTGGCATCCGCAAACGTCCTGCGGTCGTGGCCAATGACGGTGATGAAGGGGGGCTGCTGGCCGTACCCTTGCAGCGGTGGTGAGTCGGCATGTGGGAGCAGCTCAGCGAGGTTTCTGCGGCTCAGGCCTTCCTTGCTGCCTACGCTGGGGTGGAAGATGGCGCCGATGGTGCGGCGGGTGGTCCGGAGGTCTTGGGGCGTGACCCCTGCGGGCAGCTTGGAGCCGTCAAAGCCGCTGGCATCCGGGTCGGGGAAGATGGACACAAAGTCGGTGTCGGTGAGGGTGCTGTCGAGGAGGACGGCGCCCGCGACTGCGCCTGGGTGCGCCTGGGCGTAGAGGCGCGCGAGGGAGCAGCCAATCGAGTTTCCCACCAGCAGCAGCCGCACACGCCGCGGGTCGCTCACGCCCATCTTGTCGGCCACAATCTGCGAGATGAGCTGGTGCAGGTCGGCGACGACGCTCGCGCAGTCGTGGGCGTGGGACGGGTCCGGGCTGCCCTCGTCGGCAGGGTCGCGGTCCTCGGTCTTGCCCTGGCCGAAGCGGTCGTATGTCAGGATGGCGAGGGCGTCGCTGGCGGGAGACTGCCGCAGGAGGTGGACCGTCTGCTCCCAGGCTGCCTGTGGCCTGCCGAGCCCGTTGAGGAAGACGGCGAGGATCGGCGGGGTCTGGGATGGGGCTGGCGAGGCGGCTGCGGGGACGAAGCCGAAGCATAATTGCGCGGCGGGTTTCGTCGCCAAGCGGATGAAGTCATAGGTGAGGGCCATGGTGTGGATAGTGGTGTGTTGCGACGAGAAGAGTGAATGGAATGGAGAGAGGGAGGGGAAATGTTGCTTATTTTCTTCAGGAGGCTTCGCCGTCACAACGTTGTCACAGCGTTATCACAACCGCTGGCATCCATTTACAAATCAATACATAACAGGAATTACCTCTGCTCAGGGTCTGTCTCTACTAAGAAAATAGTGCGGATATTCACCACATCTGGCCATCTTCTTCCCCCCCACAGATTCCTCATCCTATCGCCGTCTTGTCCTCTGTCATTAGTACAGGGACGGAGCAAACGATCCCTCGATTATATCCCGAATGCGGCACCAACGGCCTTAGCTAATTCGTAATAAGGTTGCCCGTGGGCCAGGGGTGGCCCATGGACGACGTCACTCTGGCCCAATATAGCCACGATAATGTCATGCCAAGCGAAGCCTAGTACCGTAAACGCCGCAGCCTGTACGCCTGTCCGTCGCTATTGTGTCCGCCACTGCCGAGACCGTAGCACTTCATGATGCTGCGTTACGCGCAAGCCAACCGGGCCTTTCTTCGGTTCTAGCGCCCGTCATCTCGATCCCTTGGTCTCTTTATCTCTGTGATTTCTTTTTTGCTTCTTTATCTTCATTCCACCCACTTCCCGCGCCGTGTTCCCTTTGTCTCTCGCCGTTGAGACAAGAGGAAAAAAGAGCCTAATCCAACGTCGCACGATCTCCGGCCAGCAGACCTCTGCGACATCGACTTGACTCGACCCGACGAACCCGACGAACATACACATTACAAATTCCCATGGCCTCCCAACCAGTTGCCTCGTCCCCCGGCGAGGCTATCGCCCCCGACCCGCCAGCACCCGCTCTCGACTCTAAATCGACCGTCCCTGAGCCTGCCAACGAAGTAGAACCTCCCGTCTCACCGGCGCCCGCCGCCTCAGACTATGCCGATGGGCCCCCTCCACTACCTTACAACCTTCGCGAGCACAAGCTCACCATTGCCGCCTTTTGGTTCCTCATCTTCACTGAGACCACATTGATCCCCATCATCTTCTACTTCACCATCTCGCGACTCACCGACATGCGACCGGGGGCAATGTTCGCCATCATCACGGCCATGTTTGGCTTCATATCAGGCGGCGAGTATGGTCTTCGTGGTCTGCGCCTGGCCTGGAACACCGACGAGTACAGGCCTCTCAAGGGGGGCAAGCGATGGCATTTCGACAGCGTCCACCTCATCCTCGGCAACCCTTACTTTGTCATGACGGCCCTCATGATTGGGTTTAGTATCCCCGAGCCGCCCCTGATCCGGGGTCTTAGCATTATTATGCCTGTAGGCATCATCATGGTGGTCGTGTACATGATATACACGGGTATTGCCTACCATTTCGGTTGGCGCCTGCGATGGCATCGCTTGAGCTCCCACGTCATCGGCGATGTGACACCTCCCCTCACCTTTTGCATCATGGAAGACATCACCGCCTGCGATGGCGGTGGCGGAAAGAAGTATCGCGAGGCCGCACTGGCGAGATTCAACGCCTCCCCCAGGTTCCGACGCATGCTGGTCCAGATGCTATGGGCCTGGTCCATCTCTGGTCTTGTCATGAGTGTGGCCTTGATAGCGCTGGCATGGACCATCAATGCAGAGATTGCCTATACCCTTGGTTGGGCCGTACCCTCCGCCTGGGGAGCTGCTGGAGCCTTCCTCACCATTAAATGGGGCCAAAGGTGTCTGAAGAAAGAAAAGGCCATGTGGAAAAAGGACCGCGCTGATCATGTCAAGCATGGTTAATGTTACAGGCGCGAGCAAACCATCCCTGACGATACAACCATCCTTCCCAATGAGCCATACATGGCCATGATTCTGTTGTACTACTGTATCATATCACGACTTGTCATCTATCACGAGATTCCCTGGAAACAAGCAGGCGTCGATTGGGTTCCTTCATAGACCATTTCATAGATTTTGATAAAAGCATTATTTCTTGCTTGCTTTGAAGGCAGATTCCACATTATGGTGCGGAGAAGTTATTGCATATAAACCTACCTGCGTTACCTTTTCGGGAAGAATGATTCCACATCACGGTGCTCAGGAATCATGACTTGTGGATCCACCTACGTTTAAGTTCAACTCGCGTGTATATTCGCGAAGAGGTCTACAATGGACTCATGAGGATTAAACCGATGGTGCAAATTCTGCTGGGTCTGTCGCATCCACGAGTGCCATGTAATGATCTGTGGAGCACACATTATATTCCATCCCTCTAGTCGTTGGTTTGGAATCTTGTCGTCAAGAGTCATGAGTTGCAGAAATGCGTCAATATATCCCCATGTACCAGAGACCATAGAATCTATATAAAGAGCAAAGATGAAAGACTGTTTCACCAAATCACTCCATACCGACACTCAACTTCGACGTTCATCATTATTCTCAGCTACCCACCTTTGCAATCAAGGATAATGGAGAAAGTTCCTGAAAAGTACGACTACATCTCTATTGGCAGTGGTGAAGCTGGGCGCTCTGTAGCATGGAGTCTCTCAGCTAACCTTGGCATGAAATGCGTTGTCGTCGAGCGCAGCCATATCACAGGCTCCTGCCCAAGCGTTGCTTGCCTTCCATCCAAGAGCTTTCTTCATGCCGCCCATACGAACCATGAGTACCACTCTTTGTTTCCTTCCGCCCACCCAGCCTCTCCCAACAAGTTGGATATGTCCATCGTGAAGAAGAGAAAGGACAACATGATCTACGGACCTCAAGGTCTCGTCGACCTCGTCCAGGCGGGCTTCGATACTAAAGGAACAGAGATCATTCTGGGCACTGGGAAGTTTGTGGGCCCGAAGCTCATCGAGGTCAATGGGCGGCTTCTGACGGCGGACTACATCAACATTTCCACGGGTTCCCGTGCCTTTGTTGACCAATCTATCCCAGGGCTCGCGGAAGCTGCCATGACTCATATCGAGCTTCTGGATATCGAGGTCTTGCCATCCCACCTGATCATCCTCGGGGGTGGCTACATTGGTACAGAATTCGCCCAAGCTTTCCGTCGCTTCGGCTCAGAGGTTACTGTGGTCCAGCGACAGGAGCAGATCCTGCCGGGTCAGGACAAGGACATGGTGGACCAATTGACTGGCATTCTCCAAGACGAAGGAGTCAAAGTGTTGACCTCGACCACCATTACGGCCGTCACTGGCACCAGTGGTAGCACTGTTACTGTTGAGCTGACATCGGCCGATGGCGGCAAGGCCCTTGGCACCATTGAAGGATCTCATTTGCTGGTTGCTACTGGAAGAACCCCCAACACGGACAACATGGGCCTGGAACTGGCTGGTGTGAAGCTCACCGCTAATGGTCATGTGGCTGTTGATGAACAGTTAGGCACCTCAGCCCAGGGTGTGTATGCCTCTGGGGACTGTGCTGGAAGCCCGCACTTTACCCACATCGCCTATGATGATCACCGGGTTATCTATTCGCACATTACGGGAAGCCCACGACCTAACGGCACTCTGGGACGTCAGGTAGCCAACGTCTTGTTCACTTCTCCTGAGCTGGCTACAGTTGGTCTCACGGAGCGTGAAGCTCAAGCCAAAGGCATCCCATATCGACTTGTGAAAGCGCCGATGGCCCATTTCCTGCGTGCGAGAACATTGGGCCCAGAAGCCACAAGAGGGTTGGCCAAGGCTCTCATTGAGGAGGATGGCGAGAAGATTCTTGGCTTCACCATCCTCGGTCCTGGAGCCGGAGAATTGCTGCCTGTTGTCCAACTTGCCATGAAGCTCGGAGCCAGTTATGAGGAGGTTAAGAATCTCCCCATTGCTCACCCTTCGCTTAGCGAGGATCTTGCAATCGCTCTATTCTCCCAGGTTTCCTCCAAGAAATAAGAAGTGACGTTAAAGATGTCGCTTTCCTCTGGGAGTTGTCGATTTTTCTTTCTGCTGGTACTCTTGCCAGACAACATTCCGAGATGAGATGTGAAGGGAGTTGCAGCAGCATGACAACAGAGGGGGGGGCTGTGGTTTGACGATCTATACATCTCAACACAAGAATGATTCAACACATTCATGTGTGTCTAAGCCTCGAAAGAGTATTGCCTTTTATCAATACCTCTTAAATGTTTCGTTGCTTTCCTAAATAAATACATATCTAAAAGAATCTGAAAATCAACATCTCGCTCTCGCTACGTTTGCCAGCCTACCCTATACAATCATGCAGAGCTGAGGGTCATTTACTGGGGCCTGTCCTGGGTAAAAAAAGCCTTGTTCTCACTGTGTTTTAGCATCCACAGCTCCCATGCTGTCATTTGCCGATATTGTTGCCATCTTGGAATCTTCTGTCATTAACAGCCAATGTCGGAGTCACAAGTAAACTCCCAGTGTCAATACATATAACCTATTCAATTCACTACCCCCTCTCTGTACCGAGTGACCGCGACATCTAGTCATGATTCACTGCCTGTATGAATAGACGAAACGTCGAGGCCTGGAGTGACGATTGAAATGAGGATCGATGCAAAATGAGAGCAATATATGGGTTGGAATACTTTTACAGAGACTGAGGTTATTTTGTATTTGTGGAAACCCAGGTTAATATTAAAAACAGAGTTGACAAAATTGAGACCAGCTTTGGTCAACGAGCTATTCTGTTAAGACAATCTTCTCAATACATATGGAACAGGACCTAGAGAATCGCTGCAGTGTTTGAAGGAGCCTTCTCTCTGATCATTGCCAAGGGACCATTAGGCCTTGGTCTTGTTTAGCTTCTGCCACTCCTCGTTCACTGTTCTGTAGTCCTTGGGCAGATATGGGCTCCACATCTCAGACAACCAGCCTGGCTTGCGATGCGACTGCAGGCCAAGGTCGTGCAACAGTTGGTCGAGATAAGGCACAGCATCGAAGATGAACGCCGGGGGTTTGGTGGTGCCCCAGTCCGTAGGATAACGCCACTTTCCGAAACGGTTTTGCAGGACAGTCTCGTATTGTATCTTGGCCAAAGCCTCCTTGTCTCCAACGGCAGCGCTTGGGTTGACCGCGAGCTGTCCATTGAAGTATGCGCTGATCCAGAGGCCGATGAGGTGTGAAGCAATAGGGTTGCTGAAGGTGCTAACAGCACCAGTGAATGCAATATCTCTGGTCTTGAGGAAGCGCTCTGATGAAGGGACGATGAAGTGGTATAGCATCCAAGGCGTGATTGGCTTGGTGGGGGCGTGAGGGTCATCGCTGTCGATACCCTTCTGCTCCGTCAACGGAACAAAGTTCGGGTTCCAGTTAGGCTGGTTTTTAAGCATGGGGAAGGATCGCAGAATCTCCTCATCGGCCTTTTGCAGCAACGCCTCGTTGCTGCCGAGATCCGCATCATCGCTGTGATCCAGGGGTGAGTGAGGAATACCCAACTCCTTCTCGATACCCTCGGGGAGGAACTTGACAAGGGGCACATGCTTCCATCCCGTGTGGGAAAGGAGAGCAGTAGACTCGAACTGGGTACCGTCGGCCAAATGGACCATGCCCGGGCTAAGATGATCAATCTCGCCTATATGTATAGTGATCAAATCGCTCTTGAGAAGCTCAAGCATGTCAGTCTTGTAGTTCAAGATACTGTAGCTAGGCCCCGTGAGCATAGCGGTGGTCCAAGGCTTAAGCTTGGCGAGGTTTGGATGAGAGTCGAAGTGGTATCTTGACAAGACGTCCTGACCGAGGACGGACCAGAAGCCATTAACGACAGCTCGTCCCAGGGCAGTGCCGTGAAGGAAGCTGCGGGTTTTGGTATAGCCATCGTGCTGACCCCACACACAAGGACTGAACCAGGTGAGGACGCGAGTATCTGTTTCGTGACGGTTAGGAATCATGAGGAATAGCAGAGGGGGGACTGATACGTACTAGCAAGTTCCTCGATCCATCTACTAAATGGCGTCACCCATGACGATGACATCCAGCAAGGACCATGACCAGATGCTGTCGGAGGCCGTTGGTTAGAGACAATGACGCACAAGAGACGTAGATGGGAGTGAACTCACAGCGAATGACCCAGTTGACCTTGGCACCGGCCGAGGCATACTGGTAGACGGCATCCCAAGCAAATTTGCTTCCACCAAACACTGTAATGTTGGTATCCTTGTTGAGGGTGTCTGCGTACTTGGGCCAATCTTTGCCATGGAAGATGGGACGTCCAAAGGTCTCTTGGCCCTCAAAGTGAGGAACAAAGGGCTCCGAGGTCTGCCCGGTGCCCACGATCAATCGGCGTGTGTAGAGCTTGGTTTCAACATTGGTGACAGAGTTGAGCGTTGTCAGCTCCCAGCCGCCTTCCTCGGTTTCCTGATGCTCAGCGACCAGGACCTTGGTGTTGAAGCGAATAAGGGGAGTGATGCCGAACTTGTCGGCGACTGCTTTGAAGTAGGCATTGAGAGCAGCGCCGGGAATGTGTTCGTTCTTCTTGGCCCCGAAGGTCTCGGGGTCCAGGGGGAAGTCGGGGTACTCAAGGCCACCCAACAGGTTATTGGCCGTGATGCCTGGATAGAGGCGGTGGTCGGACCAGGTACCACCCACGGAGGAGTCGCGTTCAAAGACGACTAGAGAGCTCTGCGGGTTGAGGGCATGATACTGCTTCGCAGCTGCCATGCCATACAGGCCTAGGGGGAATTTCAGCAAGCTGCCAACAGAGACGGGTCAGGGGAGGACTTACCGGTGCCGATGACGACGCAGTCGACCTTCTCCATCTCGGCGGTGCAAAGATTGACTTGACGCGAAGGCGATTATCCGATTGGGGCTTGCCAAGAAACTCAGCTAGGGGCGATACGGCAGGACCCCTATGAAGGCGAGGGTGGGTAAAGAACAGTGAGTGGGAGGAAGAACAGTGGGAACAGCGGGAACAGCATCAGACAATGTAGGCCAGGACCCCTATAAGGACCGCCATGAAAAGGAATCAACAATGGGGAAAAGGAGCAAACTGGACGGAGTAGAGTTGCATTGTCCAGGCCGTCCGAGACAACAGCCAACACTAGCATCCAAGGCTGCCGGGGACTGTGGGGTATGGGCGCATGGATTTGGGACTTTTGCTGAAGGGAGTAAGGTATCTTCACAGGGCCAATGTGCAATTTTTGGGTCTCGTCTCCGCCCAAGCACGGCAAAGCCAGCTCGAGCCCCGGATAAGAGGGGGGGGGGAGCGGCACAGTCAATGGCTCACGATGACTTCCCCACACACACCACAAGACCAACATCACCAACGCCCTCCCCCGCGGGCCCGCTGGGTAGCAGTAGGGTAGCATTGGATGGCATCCTAAATCCCAAAGAGGCATTCTTGCCCAAAGAGGCAAACGTTATCTCCGCTGACATCGTGCTGCCATTGGCTTACAGCGGGGCAGCAGGGCCGCCGGGCAGCATCCTGAATCCTAAAGGGGAGTTTTTCGGGCATAAGGTGGTGTGCTCCTTTCTCTCCACTTCCTCTCCTCTCCGCCAAGGGATCAGAGTAGCATCGTACGGCCTTGCGATTCGTGCTGGGCCGCACGGGAGATGGATGGAATCGTTTCCTTCGTTCCTTCGTTCCCCGTTGTGACCCTTGCGGGCTGGACAGCAGGAGCTAGAAGAAATCCTTTGACTGCTATTACTACGGCTGTCGGTAGTTCATATCATCTCGAAATAGAAACAACGACTGCCGTCAAGATAAGCGGGCATGGATGGCATCGATCCTAGATAGCCGCGCGGGCTTACCGGTCAACGCGATTAAGCCATCTCTTCCTCATCGAGAGAACGAGCCTGCACCCCCTGCCATCTCAATTTATCTGTCTGCAGGCTAAAGGTGATGGATGTCAGATAACGGTAACAGTAGCCCTTGCTGATGGGTAGGGGGGCTTGCATACGCTGTTGCCCATCTTCCGTTTCCATCACTGTCCCTTTTTTTACTCCCTGACTGCAAAGGAACGGCTTCCTTCTCAGGCCGGCAAGGAGATTCCCGAGGCCTGAAACATTCATGATCCTTTGCAGCCGATCGCCGTCCTGCCCGCCGTTCGTCAGTCGGGCCTACTCTCCAGCGTGGTATATAGCAATTATACCATCCGGACAGTGGTGACGGCGTCTTTTCTGCACTTTCCTTCCATTGCCCAGCACTGTCAACCCTTCGCGGCTGTTCTCCTCATGGATAACCCCGCTATTCCTCCTCCCCCCACGCCTGAGCAGGCGGCGGCCATGGCCGCAGCAGCTCACGAGTTCAATGTCGAAGTCTGGACGCTGCTGGCTGTTGGCAGCATGGTTACGATTCTCAGGACATATGCTCGAATCAAGAGTGTCGGCCTCCGAAGGCTCCAGCCCGACGATTTCCTGGTCTGGATCGCACTGGTTCGTTTCCCGATTTTGCCTCATTTTTGTTGCTTTTTTTTTTCTCTCGCGATTGCTTCAAGCAACTTTTGGCTAATCTGCAATATTCTCCAGATCTTCTACGCTGCCGAGAGCGCCCTTGCATATTCGGTCGGAGAGGTTGCGCGTGGCATGGCCAACAATGGTATGACAGACGCGCATCGAGCTGCTCTGCCAACCGACAGCGAAGAGTTTCGCCTCAGAGTCGTCGGGTCCCAGATTCAGCTGGCTGGATGGTCCAGCTACTCGGTCCTGCTGTGGTCTCTCAAGGCCGCATGGCTGGTATTCTACCTACGCTTGACTGTAAGGCCGTCGTACACATGGGACGAACGCGATGCAGGTCTAACATATATAACAGGAGGGCCTTGGTCGCAGCTATCGCATTCGAATCTACATCGGCTTCGTCTTCGTCGTCGTTACGTGGATGGTAGTCCTGTTGAACTTGTTCCTTGGCTGCCGTCCGTTCAACCATTACTGGCAGATCAACCCCAACCCAGGAAGTGAGTACTTGATGCGCCTCCATCTCACATATCCGAAGACCTATGCGCTAACTGCGATCCCCTCTTAGATACCTGCCAACCCGCCGTGTCCAACGCTATCATTTGGGTATACTGGGCGTGCAATGTCAGCACAGATCTGTACCTGCTCTCCATCCCTCTGCCCCTGCTTTGGGGATCTCGACTACCGAAATGGACCAAGACCAGTCTGATCTTCCTCTTCAGCGGCGGTATATTCATCGTCGTCTGTGCGACACTCCGATGCGTTTTCATTGTCACAAACCCAATTGATGGAGCCCAGTTGGCGGGTGCATGGGCCGTCCGAGAGACATTCGTGGCCGTTGTCACCACCAACCTGCCATTGGTCTTCACTCTCGTCAAGGGCTGGCTGAGCCCTCTGGTGTCCCGAGTCACCACGGGACGCTCGTCACAGAAAAACACGCGTGATACCCCCCGAATGACCCCCACGTTCGGCGCTGGTCGTAGCTGGCGTGGCCGGGGTCCTCCCAGTGCCAACCCCATCCCGGACTTCACCATGAACGAGAGCGAGGAGCGCATGGTCTACGAAATGAAGCACATGGAGGAGCAGAAGAACACGGCCGAGGCCGAACACAACATCCACAAATCCGTTCAGGTGGCCGTGGTCCGAGAGGAGAGGCAGTCGCCGGGGTTGCCAAGAAACGACGGCAGCAGTCAGAGGCCCTCTGATCAGCCATGGGAACAAGCCCAGACTGGACACAGCACCTTTGTGCAGGGGGGGCGCAAGATGAGCTTGAACCGAGGCTCCTTTAGGCATTAGGATTAGAATCCCTGGCTGGAGGTGGCTCTCTGCCACCGTCACGGGTAAAGTGTATCACCACCGTTTCGGTAGATTTGCGAGATGGATAATTTAACGAATAGAAGGCCAATCACCAACAAGTATTGGGATGGTCATAATGAGACAGAATCACCCAGATATTCCACCATCATCCTTGGCAAGGCGTAGCAGGCACACCAAGCTTGGCATCGTGACGAATCGGGAAGTTGGCATCATTTCCCTGTCCGGAGAAGGCTCTTTGTGCGGATATAACGTGCGCAATGCAACGCAACGTTCCATTTCCGGCGGCCCCCAGCCCTTGGATCACCGTGAATAATCTCCTTCTGCCTGTGTTGTTTGGTCAAGATCGAGATATGCAAGGCACAGGTTGGCAGATCTTGTCTGTGCCACGTATGGACGCGTTCTGGACAGTGGTCCATGAAGAGGGGGGAGGGTTGTTCAGCTGTGAGCCGCACCATGTGTCAACACCTCATGGGCCTCAGAACAGGCTGCGCGCAGCTCCACGGCGTGTGCATAGAGCCAGTTGTGAAGATAAGCCCCCCTTCCCCTACCCCTCGCACCCAGCATAACCGAACCCGTCAGTGTTGCCTGCTTTATGGGTCTTCTCGCTAAGTGTAAATTATCGACTGTTTATAGCAGGTGCACCCAGTACGGCACAAGTTCAACAGCCCCATGATAATTACCCCTGACAGCTTGGTCTCCGCCATGCGCGGTGCGCGCTCCACACAACCAAACCGGCCGGCTGCCAGACCGACCGGCTTACGGTTCTTACGTCAACCCACACTCGATGGACAACTTTACAACCTCTTCGAGACAGCACGACCGCACCCCTTGCATGGCTGTAATGCCGAGGGGCTTACGGTGTGGCTCCGCCCTGAATAAGCGCCCCCAGCCGCAGCCGCAGCCTTTCAGCAGGACCAACAGGAATGGCCTCAAGTTCTCTTACACCGAAGCTGGCTGTGACTTTGACGATGTACATAGTCCCATGTCAATTGAGACAACGCTGGTGTTTCCACCATGTATTTTGATAGTAGGGCTCTACAAGCCACTGTTCCACAGCACTCCTATAATTGGTGGACATTTGTTCGGCAGTTCAAGGACGTGGCGGGGGCAGGATTTGCTGGCAGGTCAAAGGATTTGGAGCGCATATCAGGCACTTTACCTACGTCCAGTAAACGGAGTAAGGTGCCGAGATTTAATTATAGATTTGCCGAGGATTCTACCCTGTGCTAAGCAGGAAACTGGATCATCTGGCAGGCTCGGTCTGACTGCACCAGTAAGAATCTAAGGTAAACAGGAGCTGGGAGCTGTCAGGCACCGAGGGATCAGGAGTAGGGGGGTCGACCAAGCCCTCGGCGTATACCAAGGGTTGATTCAAGCCACATTCACATCACATTGTTCCGCTGCGCCGTTTCATGACTATTATTGTCATTGACTCTTCTCCGTGTTGGTAGCATTCTCTAGCGCCGCCCCTCTTAATCTCATCGTTTTTTTTTCTCTCTGCTCGTGGATAACCAGGATGGATCATGGGGGGTCAGGCTGAGTGATTGGCGTGCCGTTTAAATGCTGTTCTCCATCTCCTCGGTGTCCTCTCTTATAAGTACTATAAGGTGTTTCGTGGTTCTTGTTTCATATGCAAGCGAACACAACCTGTCTGTTCTGCCACCAACTTTTCTGGTCCTTGCTCCCCTAACATGGCCCTCTCATTGATGCTTGTAGGCGGCCTTGGCGCCGTCTACCTCGTCTACCACGTTGTATACCTGCTGTTGCTCTGGCGTCGTCGGCGGCAGATGGCGAAGCGTCACGGCTGCCAACCTCCTCGCAAACTTCCCCAGATCGATCCCTTTCTGGGAACAGATGTAGTTCTTGCGAACTTGGGGGCCGCCAAGAGATATGGCTTCCTCGAGCTACTCAAGAAGCGTCACGCAGCCAACGGCTTGACCTTCACCACCAACACCTATTTCCGCACAACCATCAACACATGCGACCCAGACGTGATCCGCAGCGTCTTGTCATTCCAGTTCCATGACTTTGGAATGGGCCCTCTGCGCCGAAACAGCGCCGCCCCCCTCCTCGGAAAGGGCATCTTCACCACCGATGGCGACATCTGGGCGCATCAGCGTGGACTCGTCAGGCCAGCGTTTGCAACGATGCAGTTCAACGAGTTTCCCAAGCTTTCCGAACACATTGACGAGTTCCTCGGGGTTATTAAGAGGCATAACTACGAGCTAGATCTTCAACAATTGTTCTTCCGTTCTGTTAGTATCTTGGCCCTGTCTCGGCTCTGTGCCTGGTCCAGCAGCTAACCAACTTTACCAGGTTCTCGACTCAAATACCTTGTATTTGTTTGGCGAGTCCATCGGGCTCATGCGTGACGACGCAACCGAGTCCGCCACTGCGCTCCACCACGCCCTGGATTACGCGCAGCAGGGCACCATCCTCCGCCTGCGTCTAGGCAATCTCATGTTCGCCCACTATGACAAAAAGTTTCGCGAATCGTGCAATATTGTGCATTCGTTCGCCCAGAAGTACGTGGATCAGGCCCTCGACTTCCGACGGAAAAACGCCCACCTGCCTGCGGAGAAGTGGCAACGCCCAAAGGATGGTATTCAAACGTACATCTTCCTTGACGAGCTGGCTAAGGAGACGGATGACCCGATCCTTCTGAGAGATCAGGTTGTCAACATGATTCTGGCCGCGCGAGATACCACAGCAGGCTTGCTTAGCTTCACTGTCTACATGCTGGCCAGGCACCCTGAAGTTTGGGAGAAGACGAGAGCATGTGTGCTTGAGAACTACTGCGAGCCCCTCACGTATGATGCACTGAATAGCATGACTTACTTGCGATACGTGATCCAAGAAGGTACGTCGCGTCTTACCCACTGCTTGAAACGAGAGATTCTAACGTCTAGTCAAGTCCTCCGTCTCTTCCCTCCCATCTCAACCAATAGCCGGATGGCTAACAAGGACACTGTCATTCCTGTCGGAGGTGGTCCGGATGGCAAGTCCCCGCTGTTTGTAGCGAAGAACCACGTCGTCACCTACAGCACCTTTGTCATGCACCGTCGCAAGGAGTTCTTTGGCGAGGACGCGGATGAGTTCCGTCCCGAGCGGTGGGAGACGCTGCGAACGAGTTGGGAATACCTCCCGTTCAATGGAGGACCGCGGATATGCCCTGGTCAAAAGTTTGCGCTGGTAGAGACTACTTTCACCATCGCGAGGATGCTTAAGGCATTTAAGGAGATCGTGAGCCTGGATGACAGTGACTGGAGAGAACAGCTGACGCTGTCCCTGACTCTGAACAATGGTGTTCACTGTCGTTTGGTTCCGGACGACTCATAGCCATAGCATCATGATTGTGTGTACATTAGAGGGGAGGAGGAGGAGGACCTAATAGACCCACCTGGCAAAGACCCGCTGTGCCTCTCGCAATTAGCTTCCGGTAAGCCGTGAAAGGACACGCCCCCTCCACTACGTGTCCAACGTAAGTGTCGTATACAGATAACGCAATGTAAGCAGAAAGGAGCCAAGGCTGGGATGCAACCATGGGTACTGTGGAGGGGGATGTACACTAATAATACTTTGATCCTATAGAATCTCACTTGCCTAATTGAGCCTGGTCAGCCCAGAAGCATTTAAATTTGGACGTTGGAGGTACGAAGGATTACCCAAAGCGTGTACCACTCTAGAAGTGATCTAGCCTGATGGACTACGCCACTACTCTGTAGATATATAGGGCTTTAACAAACAGACTCTGTAGTGTATCACATTCAACATTCACCAGTACCTTCACTGCAATCATGGCTGCCACCGAAGCGACCCCGAAACACACCTTTACCCAGCGTGCTGCCGAGGAGAAGTTGGGCGACAGCGCGATCCTTAACTCGAACAATGAAGCTGGGCCCGTCCCTCCAAAGGATTCAGACGTGGTTGTTGCTGGCGGTGGCATACATGGGTTGATCTATGCCATCCACTTGGCTAAGCACAAGCCAGGCAAGATCAAGGTTTCCCTTATCGAGAAGAACCAAAAGCCTGGGTACAAGATTGGCGAGAGCACCCTTCCCCTCTTTTCCATGTGGTTGAAGATGCACGGCCTCACCGCTGAGTATCTCTTGCGTATCTTTGGTGTCAAGGATGGTTTCGGGTTCTATTTCCTTGATCGAGAGAACCAGGGCAAGTACACCACCCTCAGGAGCTTTGGCACGCCTGCTCCCTACCTTAGTGGCTATCAGCTTGAGCGCCCAATCAGTGAGCTTCTCTTCACCTTGTTCGCGCAACGAAACGGGGTCAACGTGTACCACGGCCACACCATCGACTTCAAGGCCTCCAAGGTTCAGGGTGGAGTCAAAAATAGCAAGATTGAGGTCGCCCAGGGTCGCCAGGGCCAGCCTACAGCAAGCATTGACGCATCCTTGCTTGTAGATGCAACTGGTCGCTTTCGCCAGCTTGCATCCAAGAACGCTTCCTTGCACCGTTTCGAGGGGTGGAATTACGATGCCTTCTGGGGTTACTTCACGCACCCTGCGGATGAGAGCAAGATCCCCCTTAGCAATTATGAAGCCTGCCATACCAACCATTTTTGCTTTCCCGAGGGTTGGTTCTGGGTGATCCGGATTCTCTCATGGGAGGGCAGCCCAACTGCCAATCTCATGGACATGCTTTCGTATCTGCTCGACTGCGCAGAGAAGGGAATCGAGGGTGACCAGATTCCAAGCACCGCTGAGCTAGCCAAGATGTTCGGCCTCACTTACCGCTGGGTCACAAGCATTGGTGTCGCCAGCCGCAACGACGTCAAGTACCCGGAGGATATGAGTGAGTACGGCTCGACCGAGGCAGAGCGGAAGTTCAACTACTTTGTGCGCAAATATTCCATCATGACTAAGTTCATGGCCCACTTTGATCTCATAGAGAACCTTTACGGTCCGGGCACGACCTGGTTTGTCCGCAAGACCCTCACCTACCAATCCCCTGTTGTTTCCGGCCCGGGCTGGGTCGCCATTGGCGATGCTACTGGCTTTACCAACCCCCTGTTCTCTCCAGGAATCACGGCAAATATGTCTACATCAACCTTCGCCGCCGAGCTCACCCACAAGGCCTTCGAAGCAGCAGAGAAGGAGAGCAGTGTGGACCTTGCCGAAGCCACAATCCGCTCAACGATGGCTCCTTATGACGAGTTCGCAAAGGACCTAGTCCCAAAGCTGAACATGATGAATCGCTTCAACTATGTTTGCTTTCGTGACCCACGATTGGGGCCGCAGGTATCGTGCATGTGGCAGAACCTAGCCAGCGCTATCGCGGGATTCGGATCCGTCGTGAAGAAGTTCACGTTGACGCCCGAGACGTTCCTGCCGTACGCTCTCCGATGGCGCTGGGGCTCTGCACTTCCCGAATACAACGCAGTTGCGCTCAAGGCCATTGAGCTTATCAAGGATATCCCGCTTGATGAGCCTGTGCCGGATGCCATTGTGCGCGAGGTTATTGACTTTGCCAACCAGATGAAGCCCGTGGCCAAGAAGATTCTGAAGGACAGGGGCGCGGACATCCGATGGGGAGGCTTTTTCAGTTGCTACGACCACGACCTCAACTATATCGAAGAGAAGACAAGAGGAGACAACTTTACTCGTCTATGTTCTCACTGTGGATCGTGGCTTGTGCTTCGTCCAGACTGGACAAAGTGCTATACTTGCGGAGTGGGAAGGACGCCCGAAGAGGCTACAATTGACTGGTACCCCCCGGCACCTATGTACTAGATAGACCAAGGATAGCCTGCTTTATTAACTCCAGAGCAAGCAATACGCTCCGACGGCTGGATATGTTGAGATTTTCCCTATTGTTAGACGTAGTTAATGTAGTCTAGAACATTGTTTGGGTCATTTGCAGGCAGAAAGATGCAACAAAATGCTTGAAGTGTGAATATGAGTTGGCTTGATCAACCAGGAGTCAGTCAATGCCAATCTAGAGGCCCACTGAGTCAAAGTTAATGTGAGAATAAGAGCCAAGATCAGGCATGTCCTTCACCTCGTCGCGTACAGATTATCCAACGATATCGAACAGTTCGTCCCAACCACAAGTCCCAAGAACACTCTCCGTACGCAAGGCTGGCGATTTGCCAGAAAGCATTTGTCCCTTATGGCTTAATATTCTAGTAGAATTGTCTCTAAGAACTATTTTTTTGAGTCCAATCAGGCTGCTGTTGGTTCAATCGTACGATTCTAATCCATCTCGCAAACCTGCGGGTCTGCGCTGAGTAGGCCAAGGCGTGGGATTCTACTCAAATCCTTGTCCAATGAGATAAGGGATCGGTTTGTTTGGCGGCATCTAAGGCATGGTACAAAGCACTAGCACGCACGATCAGAGATTTACTATGGAGCTTTCTTAACCGTATTCATAATCATGGACACGCCGGTAGTTGTTGTATGTACATGGAGCAAAATGAGGGACACGACGAATTCGAAGCCTATCTCCATACAATGAATCCCTCTCATTTCATAGCCAAGTATTCAGACCCCCGCCCCTCCCCTTAGATTAGGGCAGGATGCAAACCCCGCACTCCAAATCACCACGTAAGTCAATATTCCAACCGTTGAAGCATGTGTTCCCCTGATCTTCAGTTGTTATCCCAGCTCAGAGGTTAAAGGCGTGTCTTGGCGATCCTCCTACCTGAAGTGGTGGGCCGGCTGTCTAGGGCCAAAGGCCAATGGACACCCACTCGAATTATCCAACTTTGGCTAAAAGTCCCCTTTCGTCAGGAGCTTACTGACCCTGTCTGGGGGCGGGCCGAGATTTTAGCTGAAGTTCCAATGCCCTTGCAGTTAGGAGGTGTGCCTGTATCCAAGAAAGGAGATCTAAGATTACTATAAAACACCCCCCCCTCTTCTGGCTTTATTGTAGTTCATATTGGCGGTGGTGTTCAACGAATAATCATGGAATCTGCTGGCTCTTACCCGTTGTGGTCTTACCAGCCATTCCGGCTGTCGTACAACGTTTACGACACGCTGTTTCTTACTGCTCGATTGCCCTACTGGATCGCTACTTCGGCTGTCCCGAGCCTCCGGCCCGTGTCGCAATGGTCATTCAAGCAAACCATCATGTCGCGCATTTTACGCGCAGCCTTTCACAAGATGGCCGTGATTGGCATCACTGAGACTCACACGCTCGATGCAGGTAAAGAGGGGGAACGCTTTGAAGTGGTCCAACCTTTCCCAGATACCGACTATCTTGGCCCTGTTGCCCCAGTCGCACAAGCCAAGCCTGGGGCAGTTGGTGGTACCTGGTATCCAGAGCGATTCGCCGATATAAAGTCAAAGACAGTCATGCTGCATATCCATGGTGGCGCGTTTATATGGGGAGATGGACGAACCGCCTGTTCTGGCTTTCTGGCGCAAATTATGCAAGACCAAGCCGAGACCGACGCCGTTTTCAGTATACAATACCGCCTTTCAGCCTACGAGGGCAAGAACCCATTCCCCGCGGCCCTGCAAGACGCCCTCACTGGATACCTCTACCTCGTGCGCACCCTCCAGATACCGCCTGCTAACATCGTCATTCTTGGCGACAGTAGCGGTGCTACGATTGCCTCAGGCCTTATCCGTTACTTGGGCGAGTACGGCTCCAAGATCAGCCCGGAAGCCTCAATACTGCCATCTTGTGCCATTCTGACGTCGCCAATGATTGCACCTCTCAAGACGGCTGGCTCTGGGTCTCTAAATGAGAGCCCGTACGCACAACACCCTAATTTCCACACCGACTTTGTCCCCCTTTCAACCCTCCGTTGGGGATGGTGTGTCTATGCTGGAAACACAACCACCGTTGAGGCCGCCGCCCAGAACCCCTACTTCACTCCTCTGGGCCATCCCTTTGCGACAAAGGTTCCGATCTTCATCAGCATAGGACGGCGAGAAATCTTTCTACCGGACAATGAGGAGTGGGCCGCACAAATGCAGGAAATTCCAGGAAACAGTATCGATTTCACTTATGAGGATGATGCCTTGCATGAGACCTTGTTGCTCGGCAACGTTCTAGGATTCGAGGAAAGCGCCAAAACTGTGGCTAAGAGGATAGGTGTGTTCATTAAGAAGCACTCCGAGAAAGCTGAATCGACCTAAAGATGAATTCTTTACTTTTCGGCCTGATTAACCAGATCTAGAAGCGTTAGTAGAAGCCATCATCTGTTTCGCCATCAATGCTTGAGCCACAGAAGGCTTATAATAGTTACGCAAATAATCAACCAAATAGGACACAGTTTCCATGGAGGGCAAACTCAGACTTTCCCAACGCTGGATATTTTCTTACCTATCCTAAGTGCTTCTGTATTCTAGTCATTCTTGTTTATAACCTGATAAAGTGCCTTCGTTCCCCAGCTTGCAATTTACAGCGAGGCAATAATCCTCAAAGACTTCTTAGACGTTCCCAGAATATCGGACATGACGTGGGTGCCATCGTATCCTCATGCCCAATATCTAAAAGGTTCAGGGACGCAGCCAAGCACTGCGAACAAAGTCATAGCCACCAGGTTCGATGAATGATTCCCAATCTTTGTTAAGATGATCAAAGGCGTGATCCTTTCCGGGTGCGACATCTAGCCTAAAGGTTACGTCTGGCTGCATCTGCTTAGCCAGTTCGATAAACTTGTAAGAGCTGCGAATGTAGACAACGCTGTCATCGTCTCCATGGACGATCCATCTGGTAGAATGTTAGCAGTGGAGACGACGAATCAGTGAAGAACACGCCCAAAAAATTAGACATACATCTTCTTAGGCAATCGAGCCCCAGATTTGATTCGCTCCATGGGCAAGAAGTCGTGATCGGGCAGGTGGCGGTGATTAAACACGTGGGAGTAGTATAGTCCATACTGAGCTGAAGCAGCGTTGAATACTCCCCTCTCAAAACCGGCCTTTGCTGTGACAGTTGCTCGTTTCTCCTCGATCCACGCCATGACCTCCTCCTTAGAGGGCATCTGCTCCTTAGGAACGCGCAGTACCGTCTCTTCGCCCTCATTTGGCCCGGTAACAAAGATGTGGTCCTGCGGGTCGACAAGCGGGTATGTAAGCGCGATAGCTGAGACGTCCTCTGGGTGCGACAGTGCAAGTTGGACCGCGCCATAGCCACCAGCTGAGCCGCCCTGTAGAACAAGGCGAGAAAAGTCCAGCTGATGGCCAGGGCAGCGACGGTTGAGGATGGCTGGGAGTTCAGTGCGAGACCACTGCCAAGCGTCTTCGAGGTCCTCCAGCAGGTCCGCAACACCATTTGCTGATGGCAGAAGGCGGTAATCGACTGAGATAATTATGGCAGAGTTCTCTATGGCTAGCTTCAGAGTAGACGGAGTGAAGAAGGGCGCAAAGAGAGAATGTCCTGTCATAAGGAAGCCACCATGAATAAGGAAAATAACTGGATGACATCCTGGCACAAGGTCCTTGGGCATCATAATCGCGGCTTGGAGGTCAACGTCTCCGAGACTTTTATATCTGAGATGTGTAAGTAAACTGTTAATATTGGGTGGATAGATACATACGTCTCCTCAAAGATGTCAAAAGCCTTGAAGATGGTCTCGTCTGGCCATTGGTCGGTCATCTTTGTGACTGTATCTTGGAGAGGATGCTTTGATGGAAGATATAGCAGCGAGTCTGTGCGACAGAGAATTTAGTCTTGAAGATATTTTGATCAGGATGATTGAATAGCGATGTATTTGTTATGGGACGCAAAGCCTCAAATACTAAAGGGACGGCAACTCATGTCCCGAACGAAATGAATCCGAGGACTCTTTACTAACTCAAAGCAGAAAGACAGCAAGCAAATCGCGAAATAATCAACATTACAAACAACAGGCCAGCCAGGTTGACTATCGTCGTGGTCCCTTGCGGGCGGAACATGATGCTTCGCTAGACCCACAGAACGGAAAATGACTTTCCGTCGGAGCACTTCGTGGACAGTCCGGCGAGTGGAACCAGCAGCAGCAATGGAGCTAAGACGGATCATAACCTCCCGTCTTAGTCAACAGCATCCCGTCTGATCCAGACCGCTGGGATGATTCCAGTTGTTGCTTATTGTGCAACGGGTATGATTTGCCCCTAGACATATGGGTATGTCATGCCTGCACATGGGCCTGGTGTAAGACCAGCCATCCGCGAGGGCATGATGCCAAGCCGAGAAAACGAATTTCCAGGCGCACAGTGACCAACTAATATACTTATCCTCGACAGAATATCTTCCATCACTTTCGACGACTGCGCACAGTGTGTATTGATGTATGTAGGATTTATTAATTGAACAGACAGAAGGAGAGCAAGAGGTTGCCCAGAGCTTGTATCCTTGAAACAAGTCCGACACAACACACATGGAACCTTTGCTTATACATGCGAACTACTGGGAAGTTCTCCTCGACATCAGAAATCTTAGAAGTCCGGCATACCGCACTAAGCCGTTTGGGAAGAGAAATACATACTTATCATGAAAACTTCCTCTTAATTGACTAATTGCTTTCAGAGCCCACCAAAACCATCTACACCGTCGAAATCTGGTGCTTGGAAGCCGAAGAGTGGATACGCGTCGAACAGCAGTTCTGGCGCCGTCGGCCACTCTCCAAGTTCCAGTTCATTGCCATATAGCCCAGCCTGGGATAGTGTTAAAGACGTGGAGTCAGCTGCATTGGCTGGAATGTCTGTGTCACCCATGAAGCCTGAAGATCCTAGTGATGTGGAGGAATCAGGCAACACACACCCCGGGGTTTCACTATGCCTTTCCCAGGATCCGTCCCTCGTGAGCCGCCCGCCAGTATTAACTTTCATCCTCTTCGCCAAAGCGAAGAGAGTATCCTTTAACTGAGATGTTGCACGGTTTATTCGGGACTGCTCTGAGAGAATCTCAAAACAGTTCACAAGCGGCTCATAAGCGGTTTCCCTATCCCTTGATTGCTGCGACGCAATTCGCATGTGAATCGTTCCGCTAGCATACGTCGCATATGTTATGAAATACGGGGGAGCTGTCATGCAAAACTTCGACTTGTACAAGCGTAGGAGCGTGTCGATGTCAAGGGCCGCTTTGTTGCAGATATCGAGTGAGTTTTTGGACGCGGACTGAGCTGTTGGTTCCCGACGGGCATCGAAAATAAAAGGCCGGTGAAGCAATATCGTTAGGGCGTGGAACATCGATCTGTGGAATTTAATGAGACAATCCGTAAATAGCAAACAATTCAAATGAAAGAGAAAGCTCACAGTAGTGACAGTGTATGCGGAAGAGCCTCGCAGCTATTCCCCAATACAGGCGTGCCGTAGGCGTGAGCGGGTATTGAGAGATGCGCGGGGAGCGACTCGCGCCATTGAGTCAATTCCTCTTGCAGAGACTGACAGATTTCATTCATGCTGAGTTCATCTGATTGATGGTACTTCTCTGTGTAGATTTCGTATAGAATGCGATCTGCTATAATGCTTAAGCTGCAAAGATGTGATAGGTGTGACACACTGTAAGTTGGGCAGCCCAAGTCGCTCGGCTCCAATGAGTAGCCGTCCGTCTTGAATGGCTCAAACTCCTCAAACTCGTCAAGGAATAATGCAGGGACACTGCAGTCAGTGCTTCGCAAGCGAGTCGGTCGACCTTGATAGATGGACTGGATCTTATCAAGAACTAACTTTGATATCAGCTCAAGTCCGTTCCATGTGGCAAGCACAGACCTGCTTCGGGGTTGCATGAGCGTAACTTACTGAAAGCAGCCCAGAATACTCTCCTTCGTGTCTCTAGCCACTCCAATCGCTGGAAATCTGCAGATAGAACAATACCACGCTCCGAGTGCATCCCGAGATCTACAATCATATTTATAGCAATGCCCAGGTACTGCCACGCGACACTTCTCTCGTCCAGCCAAGCAAACAGCACGTCTGACATCAGTAACAGAGCCTGTATTGTAGTGATTTTGCTCTTGCATGCCGTCTGTCCGTAATCGCCAAACAGCAGTTGCTCGAATTTCCGTCGAAAGGGCAGGCTTGCGGCACGACTGCCGTCCTGAGAATCTTCAAACCCTATGATGATTGGCGAACACCTGAGGGCGTAAAGTAGCATTGCTTGCAATAGCAATGGAGAGAAATACGTGCCTCCGGCCGCCATGTCTCGCATGAAGCTTGGACGATAGACAACAGAGCCGGTGGCGTGCTGCCGGTTCCAGAACATGGTAAGGAGCGTCATGCCCTGTTGGGTGGTGATATGTCCGAAATCGAATGTGCTCCGGCGAAGATTGATTTGCTCGAGATGACCTGCAGTGGAACAGCTTAGCCCAGGCTCTTCATTTTCCATGATTCTGGTCTAGGACTGGAACGCAGTGTGTGGATGAGGGGTAGTAAATTTACGTTGCTTAACTGTCTCAGTAAGGAGCCGGCCCTTCTGGTAGTCATCCGGGATAGCAGCCGACTGCCTCCTCGTTCGCCTCTCCTGGGGCCTGGTATCGAAGATGGCGCTAGTAGGTCCATGAAACTGATCGGCCGAGGGATCGCACCTCTCGCCTTCGGAGAATGTACGAGCTTCATCTACTGAGATCGAAGTATGTCGCACGCTTTGATCTACTCTCACTTCAAGATCCGATTGACTAGGACTAGATGCAGTCGCCGGGCGTATGGGGGGAGAATCGTCCACCCGAGTCTGCAATCGATCAGAACCATGTCCGAGTTGCTGCTCCCGCAGCTGTGCTTGCAGGGCTGCATTCTGTTCTCTAAGCTGGTCAATACGCGCATTAGATGGCCTGGATCGTGTATCAGCGCATGAAATCTTGGCTACGAATAAAAGTAATGCGAGATAGGAACTAAACCAGGAAACACTAACCTTGGTTTCCGTGTCCTGGCCAAGTACTCGCAGGCAATGGACCGAGTTTCGCAGTTCTGGCATTGCGGTCTTGCTTGATCACACCGCAGCTTCGCTTGTCAGCAATTATGTGCGGATACACAGACTTGAGGCTCTGAATATTCCCAAAACTGTAGCATATAGCATAGAAAGGGTTGGATACTGGAGAATGTAATTACTTGATGACAGTCGATGCTACGTTACCTTTCTCAGGCGACAAAATCCACAGGCCTTCTCAGCTCGACGACGTCTTATTGAGGCGTCGCTTGACGCCTCCATCGTGACAGGTGCCGAGCCAAACCGTTATGTCATACTAATGCTCAAACCTCAGTGAGGGACAACTTGAGATCTCGTCAACGGAAATTTAGGTGCCATGGGATCTAGCGGGATTTTTACATCCGTCCAGAATACAGCGGATTTATAAGCAAGGGGCCGAGCCGGAGCAAGCTTCCATAGCCACTACTGCAGATGTAGATGACCATATGGCCACTAAGCCAGGATACTATGGAGACCATGACCTCAGAGGAGACTTTCCGTTGTTGGGGAGATGGCAAGGTGTGGCCGTGGAGGGTAATTCGCTACTATAGCGGCAGAGAAGAATAGTCTTGGGGAAAAGATGTCTTAAGAACCTTGATCATAGATGTGACTAGAGAATTCGAGTTAGCTCGGTTTCGCTCCAAGTCCAATTGACAGGAGCAAGTCCAAAATGACGATCTGAAGATTGCCTTCTTTGCATGCATTCAGAAGTCGTGTCTGCCAAACTTAAATCCTTGGACCTGGTTACCGGTTATAGCCCAGCATACCATGATCTAGATAAGACCCCATGAATTTAAGGGGAGGATTAGAATGGAGTGAGGGATACAGGAGGAATTGCATCCCTTTATCAGAAAATCTCGCCCGTGCACAGCGATAGTTTGCCGACGCTGAGACACTGCCCTTGATTCCAGGATGCAAATGTCCCTAACTTATTATAGGGTTTCCAAGTGCAGGTAAGACACTCACCGTCTCAGACATCAATGTCTTAGTTCATGTCGAGAATGCAGTTTTATTACTTTCGACTGCAGGCTAGGTTAGGTCTCGGATGATGGATGGACCTTGGGGGGGGGGGACAAAAAAGCCGTGGTCAGTACCAGTCTCGCTCATTGCACTTACTCTTCATTCTTTCAACAATTCTCGGCCAGCTATGGTAAGATGGCTGCCATTCTGTATCTTCCTCGGCAGTCTCACCGCACTTTGTGTAACCTTGTGGCCATAGCCATCGGAGCGTTTCTCCTTTTTCGACTATCGCTGTTTGTTCTTTACACCACGGGGCCGTGGGAGTCTCCATCGCGAAGCCTTACAGAAGATGTGTACAACCGAACACTGGGCGTAAGTCTACTGCCCCTTGCTACCAATATTTCTCATGTCTGATTAAACGCATCAAACAGTTTGAGAAGGTCTTGGTGGTGGGGATGCCGTCTCGAACTGACCGTCGAGATGGCATGATTTTGCAGGCAGCATTGAGCGATATTGACATTGACTTTATCGACGGCGTTGATGGCAAAACAATCCCCGACAAGGCTGTCCCACTGCTGAAGCCACACGACCGTCTACCCGACGCTTCTATAGGGTCGTGGAGAGGACACATGAATGCTATACGAGAGTATGTACCCCCTTGCCTCAGCAAGAACAACAAATAACCAGACAATAGAATAGTGAAGCTAAAGTTGTCATCTGCTCTTATTCTTGAGGATGACATAGACTGGGATGTTCGAATAAAGGATCAGTTATACGACTTTGCCTTATCCGCTCAGGCTCTCGCTCAACCTCTTGAGGGTTCCAATCAAACATATACAGATTCGGCACACTCCAACGATCCTGAATACCCTCTTACCTTTGCTATTCCGTTTGAGCGACTCCCCAGAACGCGTCCGGTTCAAGCCTCACCGTATGGAGACAATTGGGATGTCCTCTGGATTGGACATTGCGGCATGTCCTTTCCATTCAAGCACACTGCAGTGCCCAAAGGCTCCGTGGTACATAGAAATGATTTTACTGTGCCCAACCGAAGGCATCTCTGGGGCTACAATGAACCTTTCACCTTGAAGGAGTCATTCCAAGATCACACCAGCGTGGTCCATCATGCCCAGGAGGGCGTCTGTACCTTTGCATATGCCGTTAGCTATAAAGGTGCGGTCAAGATGCTGGAAGATGTGGCGCTCTCCGACATGTCAGATGCGTTCGATTTCCTCCTCAGATTTTTCTGCGAGGGCGATAGAGGCATGAGAGCTCACAAATGCCTTGCTCACCAGCCAGGTCTTTTCTTCTCTCACAGACCACGCGGGCCCTTGAAGTCGGACTCGGACATTCGCGATAAAGGGGATGGGTTCAGAGACAAGGCTTACACTGACATGGTTCGTCTAAGCGTTCGACTAAATGCTCACGCCATCATAGATGGCACTGAATTAACCGATCAGTACCCGGATGAGGACATACTATAGGAATAGAAACTCTAAATTTGTTATATCTCGAGGTATTATGATGAGTCTAACCTTGGAATAGAGAGCTCTTATATAGAGAACTGAAATCAATAGGCCAAGAAGAGATAAATGGTTTAATTAAACGCATCATTGGCGCCTAGAGTCATCATTTGGTTTGGCAGACTTGTTCAAAAATGCTCCAATGGCTAATTATAGCCAGCGTGGCTGCTTCGCATGTGCGCATAGCATAAACCAATTGTATCAAAAACTGCAAGACAAAGCCAGCACATACAACTACCACATGCGCTACATTCCACGTGGTTGCATCCCGCGGGCCTTTCGATGGAAGTCTTGCAATTGGGGCAGTCCTGTATTCCTAGCCTTTCCTTGGCCTTGGCAAAAGCTTCATCCTCTTTGTGCCGACAGGCCCATCCAGCGTGAGAAGTAAAGCATCCGGTGCAAACCACGGCAAGGCACTTTAAACAAGTGGTTCTTGGGACAATCGAAGAATCTGCAGATGCGACTCGGTAGAGTTGAGTGCAACCTGGTGTTGGGCAGTTTCGAAACTGATCGACACTGAGTCTCATATAGGATTTAAAGGACGCCTCGAGGATATTTTCGAAAACCTCGGAGAGTAGAAGATTCTGAATCTCCGAGAATGGCAGAACTCTGGCACAGCGATCGAAATCTCCCTTGCATGCAATGCGGAACTCCTTGGTGCTTGACGCTTCCGCCTGGCACATCTTGGAAAAGCATAACGTGCAATAAACGTGCTCACAACTAATTCGCTGAGGCTCCTTTGCTTCGATCCCGCAATCGGAGCATAATTGGCTGGCCTGAATAAAATTGGCGGTTTGTCTTAGTTGCCTGCGGGCTAGGATTCGTTTTGATATGGCAAGATCCTCCCCCGCTCCGTTGATGCGTAGACACCTCGTCGTGGTGTCAAAGTCAACCTTTTCTGGGCCAAACTCCTCTTCTAGTATATTGCGTCCGCCCTGCTTGAACCACTCCAGGTCTCCCGGCTCATGGAGGAGAAGACTTTGTGTAGTGGAAGTGCTCTGCTGTATTAGATGATGTAAAGCCTCTGTTGCTGGAACTATCATTTCCTGGGGCCCAAACAGTCGTGTTTGGGATGTGCGGCTGTTGGGGAAAATGATAACATCCAGGTCTTTCTCAATTTCTCGAAGAATTTTATGTATCCGATGACGTTCATATGTCGGATGACTGATGTCAAGATCAGGATGCCACATATCGTTTCCTTCCATAGACATGACATGGCCGGTGATGATTTTGCCCATTTCTTCTGCCGCTTGTGCCAGGTGCTGACGATTATCACACCTAAGCATCAGAATCGCGTTGGGGCCCGGAGGCTGGAAGGCTGAGCAGCGGATATGGTGGTGCCGCCACCCAGCGTTGAGTAGCTTCGCGCGTTTCTTCACGAAAGAAAGGAGTCTTCTAGGGATTGTAAAATTCACGGAAGTAACCAGTCGTAAGATGAGCTTGTTCTCTTTACAAAAGGGCAAAGAGACGCCATTGAGAGAGGAGACAGCATCCTGCGCATCAGAATCATGCAAAAGGGTCGCAAATGCTTCGTAGCTCCTCCCCTTGGGATTTTCGGACAAATTCCACTTCTCCATGGGACCAAATCCGTCGAATAGTGACTGAACACGAGTAGAGTCCATCGCGGGATCTGAGGCGTAAGTCGGCTCCTCCATGTTGACTCGTTGAGGTTTATCTGAGGCCGCAAGCTCTTTGACAATATCCTGCTCGTCGGTCACGCCGACAAGATTTGCCAACTGGATCCTCCAGTGCGGCTCGGTATTTTTGTTGACTTGAATAACCTCCGTGGCTACTTCGACTTGAAAGCCATTGACTTTGCAGCTGCCGCTTGTGAAACTCCCGGACACTCTATGGGCGGTGGCTTGCGTCTCGAAATCCAGGTACGCTGTTCGAGTGGGTCGAAGCCATGAGCAAGAGACCAGACGGCTAGATACTCGACGACTTCCGGAACCGATGGGTATTGGAGGGGGTATCGGAGCTATTCCATATGCCTGCGCTTCAAGGAGAGTTGGCAACGTTTTGCAAGCCGTCTGGGCAAAAGTTGGGTCGTTGACCTTGATACTGGAGGTCGACTTGTATGCGGTGTTGTTGATGTCCTGCACGTCTTGCTCCGAGATAAACAGGCCTACATTCGATAGAAGCTTCTTTGCAGCGGCCCGCGTAAAGTCTCCGGGGAGATTCCAGAGGCGTACCGCAGAAAAGTCGGAGGGCAGCGTGACTGAAACGACGCTCGCGCCATCACCAAACTTGGCCCAAACGCCACCAAATTCTCGCACCTGGTCGTCTCCAGGGATTCCAGAATCCTATATAATAAGATTTAGTCAGCGAATTAGAAGCAGGACGGAATGTGACACCTCTACCTTGACCGTGCCTTCTTCGCCGCCCTCCTTGGGTATGGTATGGGAGAGCCGGCATAGATCACCCTCTTTGCAGTGGCCCTTTGCATACAAATGGCACGGCTCACGAGGTCTGCTTGTAGAAGCCAAATCGGTCGGACCTGGTTGGGATGGATGACATTTACTCCCATTGGAACAGCCATTTTGATGGCAGAAACCGAGTGTCTCTGGCTCATCCGTGGGACGAAAGCCATCGTCGGTATATGCTTCTTGATGCGGCGGCGGCGGCTTTTCAACCAGCGACGGAGCTTCGTTGTGGGTGGGGTGATTGGGAGTTTTCTCGTCAGTCGCCTGGATACCGAGTACGTTGCCCATATTAACCGACACGGATCGTGGACGCTTATTGCTTGCTAGTTGAGTCAGAATGGCGTTGAAGCTCTTATGTCTTCAGGATGAAGAGGGGTACTAAACGAGATTTTGAGATTAGCCCCTCAACATTGGGGGCCGCCCATGTTTCTGCTCATTGGATGGACAGATCGCGGTAGGTCATCAGCTGTGAATGTGGTTTCTAATCTCTTGTTGATGCTGCAGTTGACCGCCAAAAATGATTGTCTTATAATACTTAAACAACGTCTTCCTATTTTCTCAACCATTGCGAGTAGGTTGGGTTGATGCGCCAATCTTATTTCAACGATATTCTGCCTCAGGTTATTTGCAAGCAGTTGATTCGGGAAGAAGCTCCCTCTGGGGAGCTCCTGGGATGGCACAGATGTGAGCTGGACCAACCCCCTCCGCCACACCTTCCAGCAAGGCTGGTGCAGTAGCAGCTGGGACCTCAGTCATGAATCCGGAGTCGGAGCCGTGGTATTTATTTATTTACGGGGCCGTGTGGGGGTTGGCGGCTCGTCTCCTCCTCTGCAGATGCCCTGAATAACGTTTACCGTTTCCATTACTCCGTTCGATAAGCATTTCTACATACTATGTGCATACACTTGATCAAAAGGAGCAAAGAGCAAGGACTCGCATCTCTGACCGCGGAAATACAAGCCCCAGCTTATCAGCCAAGCCTTGCCCTATGATAAGAGCCGAGCCAAGGCCTCTGATTCGCTGTATGTAATTTGCTAGACATCATGCCCAGCCTTCTTATCAGCGATCAGCGATCCACGGCCTCGCGATCCAATCATACTCGAGACAGGGAAGCCGCATCTTATCGACTCAATCTCACCACCACGTTTCCCAGTTGTAAGTGCCCGGCGGCCTGGAAACATGAAGGCTTCTTTACAGTGTCATATCAGAGACAATGGTGTGCCTCTGGAAAGGCGATCACCAGCTCTTCTCGAAGTACCAGGCATATTACCAACAGCCTGGGAAGACTCTGGATAACAGACAAGGCCAAGCCAAACAACGGTTAACGCTGGACCCTCTTACATCCCGTCATGACGGTGGAGCAGTGTGGATTTATCGGCATTCTTGGCAATGACACCAGTCCCTAATGCAACGTCTCGGCACCAGCTCAAGTAATTCTCAGCCCAGGTCCGTCGCACTGGTAGACGCCTCGCCGCCCATGTATATCTAGATCCGCCCGCTCGCCAGTCCTGCAGCACGCGCATCTCCTGCCTATCAAGACGCAAACCAGATCCACCTCTGGCAAACAAGCAGCTGCAGCAGCAATGTCCTCCAACTCGGTTGGCCCAGCCTTGTCGCAAGGCGTGGGTTATGGCGTCGTGCTTGGCGTCGGCGCCGCCTTTGCCATCTTCATGATCAGCCTTACGCACATCCTCAAGCGCTTCAACAATGAGGTCCAGACGTCGGAAATGTTTACGACGGCGGGCCGGTCCGTCAAGTCGGGCCTCGTGGCCGCGGCTGTGGCTTCGTCATGGACGTGGGCCGCCACCCTTCTGCAGAGTACGGGCGTCTGCTACCGATATGGTGTTTCCGGTCCCTTTTGGTAGGAGTCTCCTAGTTGCAGTTGTTTAAACCGGCTCTCACAGCTTGATAGGTATGCCTCTGGCGCCACAGTTCAGATCATCCTCTTTGCTACCCTCGCCATCACGCTCAAGAAACGTGCCCCCAACGCCCATACGTTCCTGGAAGCTATCCGCGCTCGCTATGGCGCGCCCGCCCATTTCACCTTTATATTCTTCGGCCTTGTTACTAACATACTCGTCTCGCTGATGCTCATCGCCGGCGGTGCTGCCGCTATCAATGCCCTGACTGGTATGCACGGAGTAGCAGCCATCTTCCTGATGCCTATTCCCGTCGTGGCTTATACCTTCATCGGCGGCATCAAGGCCACCTTCATTACGGATTACATCCATGGCGCTGCTGTGCTCATCATCATCATCACTTTTGCGCTTACGACGTACGCGACGTCGGAATACCTCGGCAGTCCTGGAGCCGTGTACGACCTGCTCGTCGAGGCCGCGACGAACCATCCGGTCTCGGGTAACAGAGATGGAAGCTACCTAACCATGCGTTCGACGGGTGGTGTCACCTTCTTTGTCATCAACATCGTCGGCAACTTTGGCACTGTGTTCCTCGATGCAGGCTATTCCCAGAAAGCCATTGCCGCCCACCCTGTTCATGCTTTACCTGGCTACATCATGGGCGGTCTTGCCTGGTTCGCCATTCCGTGGTTGACCGCTACGACGCTCGGTCTGTCGGCTCTAGCTCTCGAATCCAGCCCTCGGTTCCCAACGTATCCCAATCGCATGACTGATGCCGAGGTGTCGGCTGGTCTCGCCCTCCCATATGCCGCCGTAGCCTTGCTGGGCCAAGGTGGCGCCGGAGCTACGCTTGTCGTGGTCTTTTTGGCCGTCACCTCATCCTTCAACTCGGAACTCATTGCTGTTTCGTCGATTGTTACATATGACGTGTATCGGGCATACATCGACCCTAATGCTTCAGGCAAGAAGCTTGTCTGGATGTCTCACATGGCCATGATCGTTTATGCAGTGATCATCTGCCTGGTCTCCGTCGGTCTTTGGTACAACGGCATTTCAATGGGATACATGTACCTCCTCATGGGTGTCCTCATCTCAGCGGCTGTCATCCCGGCCACATTGACACTCATGTGGAAGGGTCAGAACAAGTGGGCTGCCACCTTGTCTCCCATTCTTGGTGCCATCTGTGCCATCGTCGCCTGGCTCGTTACCGCAAGCAGGACGTGCGGCGTCCTCGATGTCACCTGCACGGGATCTAACAACCCTATGTTGGCCGGCAACCTGACAGCGCTTCTATCCCCCATCATCTTTGTTCCCATCTTTACCCTCATCTTCGGGTTGGATAAATACGATTGGCAGTCCATGCTCGAGATTCGCCAAGCAGACGATCATGAAATCGCCAAGGATGCTGGCCTCAGCCCCGAGGCTATTCTTGAATTGGAAAGGGTGCAGGAAGCGGACTGGGCGGCAGAACGGAAGAAGCTTGATCGGGCATTCAAGATTGCCTCGGTAACCACTGTGCTCCTCGCAGTTTCGCTCCTCGTTCTCTGGCCGATGCCACTCTACGGCTCGGGTTACATTTTCAGTAGAGAGTTCTTCACGGGCTGGGTGGTTGTGGGCATCATATGGATCTTCTGCAGCTTCATCGCCATCGTCATTTATCCACTTTGGGAAAGCCGGGTCACCCTGGCCAAGGTCATTAGCACGATGCTCGGGCTCAGAAAGCCCAATTTCCCGACGGTGGTGGCAGGCGAGCCGGCACTGAGTGGTAGGGCCACGCCAACGGAGGAGGAGCGGAAGAACGGGGATGAGAAAATCGACAGCTCTAGCACCAAGGTCTAGAATCAGCTCACATGATAAAATGATACGAGATTAGGTTCATGGCTATCACAATACCTGAAAATCCGGTCTCGGAAGCCCGGAAGACATCAGGCCCGATCGGCAGCATAACAGTGCTCATCCCTTCCCTGAATATGGGCGCCTTGGCTCAAACTCGCAGGTATCTGGAACTGAAGGACAAGGTGCCTAATAAAAGCTCCTAGCTGCTAGTCGATTGTGGCACGGCATTCCCCTCTGCTGACATACATCCTGCGAGTGGGATGGCCGGCTAAGCCGGACGTGCCAGGGGTAAAAGTTCGTTCGGACAATCCATGTATGTCCAGGTACATCAGTGAAATAATCCAGGTTCCCAGTTATTTCTTTCTTGGAACCCTAAAAAGCCATTGAGTGCATAAGTCCTTTTCCTTCCGCGAGCAGTCTTGTCGGGTGTCAAGACGGCTGATCTCTGAGCTGAGCATAAACGCTGTGCTTGATCGAACTGTCTATCCCTCCCTACCTGCCCCTTCGTTTTAGGATTTTGCGTAGGGATTCTCCATTTTGGGTTTAGACTAGTCATTTGAGCGTTTGGATTCTCAGACGGTCTCCGGGGTAGCAGAGTGTGCCTTTGCTGGTCTAAAACGGCTATACGGTTTAACATTCCCTGTCAGCGACGCCCGACGCCCACGGCCGCTTTAGACTCAAACTCCGTATTGGCCATATTTACAGGCATATGTGTCTCATGCAGGGAACCAGCTTCCAAGTCACTATTCTCTATCCCACGAGGTCGGGATCAGGAATTCTCGCAAACATTCCCCAACAAGATGCTTCAAACCATGCGAAAGTGTCGACCCGCCTATCCGCACGCAAGAACAAGGTTCGAAAAATACGGAGGTCTACACAGACTGCATTGCTGCAGACGCTGCCAAGGATAGCGAGGCGGAATTCCTTTGCACTATTGGGATGGAATACGCGGCGAAGCAGGCACAGGAATACAAGCTTTTATGTCCATAGGCCAGCTGTTGATTCATACGATACCACCCATGTCAGCTTTGCATATCCACGTCATGCCGTGCTAAACCCAGATGACGATCCAAGTCCTCTATGCGCTCGAGGCTGGGTACTTGAGAAAACAATTCTCTCTCCGCGAACCTTCCATTTCGCGTTCAACGAGATAACTTGGAGGTGCCAATCAGCAGTCCAGCGCGAATGTTCGCCTGGGTTTACTGACCGTCTCTGGAATGGACAGTTTCCGTCCTGGCATGGCCCAAACTCGTGATGGGGTTTATGACGCGCAACCTGGCGTACCAAACTGGTAGTTTAGAGGCATTGTCTGGCCTTGTGAAGCATAGGAAGAAGAATTTCGATGCAGAGGGGGCCCATATTCGTTATGTTGCAGAGCTTTGCAAACATACACTGCGCCAGCGTCTGCACTGGAAGCGTAGAGATGCCCCTTCGACTGTCTTTCTTGAGCCAGATTCCATTCAGGGGTTCTACAATCCTAGCCGAGGAACCGAGTGATGAATTAGACTTGGAACCCGTAGAGGTTGACGGCGTATCGGTCAGCGTAAATGTATTTGGCTCTCGGATGCAAGGATCATATCTAAAGGTGAAGGGAGGGATTTTCAACGTCACCGTCTTGCTCAAAGAACCTGGAAGCAGATGACACGGAAATATTTATGAATCATGAGATATGGCACAACTGCGTTCTTGACACGGATGAAGACGAAGAAGCTATTAATGAGTGGCAAGAAGCTATTGGCTCTAGACTTAACCCATCACACAAAATTTCTACTTCTGGAACAACTATACTAGGTGGAAGCACCCGTGTGTGCAAGCGTGTAGGTTTGGTTAGAGACTAGACGTCTTAGAACCACCTCCACTCAAAGATACACAGGCGACGCTGTATCAAGGGTGCGAAAAGAGGGGAATATCACGATAGTCTAACTCCAACTGCCTTGATAGTAGCTTGTTGGGTAGTCATATAGATTGGAATGCCAGGGCGTGCCTACCTTAGGCTAAGGGTGCATCCTCATTGCTTGTCTCATTCGCCAATATTGAGTCAACTTCGGAGCGTGCATTGGGCGTCTCACGCCTTGAGAGCATGAGGACTGCGAGCTTACCGATATCTTCCAGAATCATGAGTAACTCTAATTGTATGAGGTTTGAAATAATGGGGGACATCAGTCTTCAACAAAGCTACACTGGCGGGGCTTATTGTTTTAGGGTGGTGGGTAGATATTGAAAGACCAATAAACCATCTCCACCTATGTTTCATTACCACGAGAGTTGCTCTCTGTATCCTTGAGTCGAGCATTCTTGTCATAAGTTAATACCCCACACCTAGCTACGAAGCCCTTGATACCTCATTTCGTGGTTATTCAACCTTTTACCAGACCCCAACGCTGACAATCTCCTTGTGCTTGGTATCGACATTGACGGGTTCCGAGTACGAACTCAACGCCAGCGACCTCTCTGCTTTAGCTTAGGCTGTGCAGCCCTAGCATTCTCATTATTGCCTAAATAAAGGGGATTTCACATTTAAGCTCTGGTCCGCGGAAGCCCGGAAGCCGCCCGGGTTCTCCGGCAGTGGAACAGGGCTCATCTCTTACCATGACTAGCTGTTAGCTCAGACTGACGCCTATTCATCCCATTAGGCACAAAGTCTGGAATTCCTGCATCAAGTTGCCTTGGAAAAGCGCCCATGGGACGGCAAGGTGCAGTCTAGATCGTGGCACGGACGCTTGCCTCTACCGATAGTTGTCGCATTCCGCGAGTGGGCTAGTCGCCGACGTGCCAGGGATGAGAAGTTCGTGTATGTGTACGGACACCGTATATCAGTCCCTGCATATGACAATCATTGCTTGCAGGGGCTTGAAGGAAGATACCGAACCAGGCCTGTACCGAAGATGGATGCCAAGATCGAACGACTATCAAATACTTGCTTGGTGAAACTTTTCAAGTCACCTCCTGCGCCACGCTAGTCGTCGTAACCCCCTCTCCCTCCAACGGCAATTTATTCGCGCGCGCCAACGATTGCACGATCACACACTGCCGAAACGAGGCGCCATTAAGCTTGCCCTTGAAACTGGGGGATCTGACACCGCTAGCGGCCTCCGGGGAAGCAGCTGTCACAGGAAGCGAGAGGGAACCTCAGCCCTGCTTGTAGTGGCTGCCGCACGTTGGGCTCGAAGGGGCATGGCAAGGTTTGCTAGGGGGGCCCTGAGAGACGGCGCCATGTGACAGTCCGGATCTTGCCGTGGAAACAACATCGTTTCGGTATAGGCCCAATTTCCGTCGCGGCCGCCAGCATGAGCCCCCATAGTGTACAGGATATAAGATGCGCTGCCTCGGCGGCAATGTTTTGCATCCACAATTCAACTGCTCGAGTATCTTCAACCAGAGGTCCGGCGCTACTACCCTTTGACGATGGCTTCCTCACCCGCCTCGAACCGTCTCTCACAATGCGAGACATTCAAGCACACTCCTGGCAGCGTCTACCTCGTCTCAGAGGCAGGCGTCATGCTCAAGCTGCCCATACCCAGCGACTCGCCTCAAGACCCACTGACGTGGAGCTATTCCAAGAGATTCCTGGCACTCTCCGCGTTGGTGCTGTATGCTAGCACTGCGCATTTCGAGATCAACATTTCTGGGGTAATCACCGAGCCTGTGGACCGGGAATTTAGTAAAGACGTGGGTGGCGATCCCCAAATTGTGTTGAAAAGACTTGGCTGACGACGCGACAGTCAAAGCACGTTGACTCCGAGGCTATATCAGCAGCCATGACTCTGGGGCCGGCATTGGGATACCTGCTCGCCGTGCCACTGGCGACAGCCATGGGGCGGAAGCCAGTACTCGTCGCTTCTGCGACTATCACCTGTCTTTCCACCCTCTGGGCTGCGATATGCGGGAGCTTTGAACAAATGCTGGCTGCTGTGGGCTTCCAGTCCATTGCCGCAGGAGCTTCCATCTCAGTGGTCAGTACTCTGCTCTACCGCTCCTCCACCGTTGACGTTCTCTAATATTATCAACAGAGCACGCTCGTTCTCATCGACTGCACCTTTATACACGAGCGCCCACTCGTGATAGCCCTGCACTGGAGTATTTTGGGCGTGCTTAGCAGAGTCGGCATGATTGGCCTCCCCTGCCTCATGAGTTCGGAAACGAGTTGGCGGCATATCTATGTTGTGTGGCTCGTTGTCTCTACCATATCGCTTCTACTTCTCGTGGTACTACTTCCAGAAACCTTCTTTCTTCGGCCGCCAGTTGCTCTGGATGGCCGCGTCCTCATCCAGACGGCCTCGGAGAAGGTCCTCGTCTATCGCGAGGAGGAATTTGCTGGCCCCAGGAATGAGGCCGAAACGCAATCCCTCACAATCAACTGGAAGTCCCTTCTGGCGACGTACATGCAGATGCTGCTCTGCCTGCTGAATCCAATGGTTCTCTGGGTCGGGCTGCTCACAGCCACTAATCTGAGTGGCGTCGTCTTTCTCGTCTCGACTCAACTCGACACTCTAATAGAGCAAAAGGGCCAGAACCCTGCCATAGTCAGCAACTTGCTTGGCGCGTCTGGCATAATTGGTGCTATCCTGGTGTTTCCCTTGACCGGACCCGTCATGACCTGGTTCACCCGGACGCAGGCACTGCGAAGTGGTGGCGTACGCCACGCAGAAGTCTATCTCTTTTCTTTCTCCATCCCCATCTTTACAGGATTTCTTAGCGTCCTGATCAACGGATTGACCATCCATTACTCCTGGCCTCCATTCTTTATATATTTCTCCACCACTCTGATCATCTTCAGCTACTTGTCAGCCAATGTGGCGTTCACAATTTGGATAACCGAGGCTTTTCCCAAATGGGCGGCACCCGCATTGGCAGTCCAGCTGATGATGGGCAACATTGTTAGCTTTGGGATTGCCAATGGCATCCTGGCATGTCTCAACGGGCGGTACATCCTGACAGCGACCATCATTTTATGCGTTACCAACGCCGTCTTGGGATTCCTCGTGGTCCCAGCCGTTTTCTGGGGGAGGGAGGTTCGTCAGTTCATCCACGGCTACTGGGGCCGTTCTGAGCGAGGTGCCCTGCGTCCGCAATAATTGATCTTGATGGTGAGGTGATTGGACGAAGGGGATAGAAAATATTTACTTTGTCTCAGAGGCAACGCTTCAAATGCTTGCTTCCTTTCTTGTCTTGGCGCTACACAGGCCTTCTTGGACGCATTCACAATGCTATAACCGTTCATAGAGTTCAAATTGACCCTTTGTTGAATCAGTGTACGCACTCGCATCGTCTCACCGATATGAACATGCATGTATCCAACGAGTCCATCAGAATACGGGCCACTTAGTCCACCCTGGCGAGAGACTAAAGACGGTGAATAAAACGGACCGGCGGCGGAGCTGAGTGAAACGCCTGCTAGCTCAACAGCCTAGGGGACGGTCGCCGTGGCTGGTTTACCCTGGCGCTTTTCTTCCCAACAAGGCCAGAGGTGGTGGTGATGCGCTGGCAGTCTCACAGGCTCGCGCGCCGGAAATCCTCCGTGATTCACATGCAGCCATTTACTCGCCGACGTGGGCACAATGTCTAGAGGCCCAGTCGGGTTTACGTCATGACGTGTCCCGAATCGAAGAACTGAGTAAGTATTGACAATTTCCCCACCCCCACCCTGGGCCCTTCTCTGGCCATCTTCCTCGTCTCATCAAGTGCGGAGTCGTCGTCTTGTTGCTCCTCAACCTCGGCTGTTTCTCAATCGATCAAGGGACGAGGCGTTCGCTACGCAATCTGAGACCTCAACCTGCCTGCTCCAGTCTGCACTCTTATACCACTCCCCTCCGTCCCCTTTCGTCTGTTGGAAAGGGAGAGCCTCAAGAAAGTCTCCGCATCCCCTCCATCTGCTTACCCTCCTATCGTCCACCATCAACCATGGCTGCTCCCGCCGACAAGAACAACAGGAACCTCAGCGGTACCTGGGTCCTGGTGAGCACCGTCCCAGCCCGTCGATGCTGCATTGGCTAACGCGCGCGCACAGAACAAGACCCTCTCCGACTCTCCCGAAGCCGGCCTCGCCCTCCAAGGCATCGGCTTCCTCCTCCGCAAGACCATTGGCCTCGCCAGCATCACCGTCACCGTCAATCAATACGAAGCTCCCCCCAAGCCCCCCAGTACCGCCTCCGACATCGTCACGCACATCGACAGCGACCAGTCCGCCGCCGGCCTGTCCAGCACCAAGGAGCTGCGATGCTTCGACAACTTCTACCGCGAGCACAGCGACTGGCTGTTTGGCGATTGCAAGGGCCGCAGCCAGTGGGTCAGTCTCGACGAGATTGAGGACGAGTGGCTGCGCCAGGATTGGCTGCCCGAGGGCGACGGCCAGGGCAAGAACATCATCTTCACCTACGTCGAGAACGCGAGCAAAGGCTGGACCGCCACGCAGATATGGGGTTTCCAGATGGTGAATGGTGAGCGGCGCCATTGCCGTCGCATCATCGTCCAGAAGGACAAGAAGCGCGAGCAATTCCGCTTCGTGTATGACTATGTAGCCTAAGTGCCATCATGGAACCATTAGATGTGCATAGACAATGATCACGTATATCAATTCTTGCCACAAAGGACATGTTAGCGCTGCCATAATGTCTGCCAGCCGTTGGCGTTGGCGACGGCGGCAGCCACTTGCTTGGCATTACAGAGATGGAGCAGGCCTAAATACAAGCAACGCGTCTTGGCTCGGCGACGGTCCAATATCGGGCCACGCTGGCTTCTGGAACCCCATCTCGCGTTGCGCCATATCCTCCTCGAGGAACATTGCCATGTCAAAACTATCCCACATAATCTCTCTCCTCCTCCTTGACCGCAGGAGGGCTATGATTCTGTGACGGACCGAGACGTCCGGGCAGAACACGTAGAGTTGGTAGGCGGCCGTGATCAGGTCCGCTTTCAGCCCAAATCTCGGCCGGACTGCGTCTTTCCACAAGATCTCGACCTTGTCCAAAATCTCGTTGCACTCTGCAGTCGTGATCTTCGGAGTGGGCGGTCCTTCGCCGCAGTCGACGTCACTACAGTCGGCGTCACAGAAGTCGTCGTCGTCGTCGTCGTCGCCCACCACTATTTCCCACATTCTCTGTTGGACCTTCAGGTTGAGTATCTTCTTCGTGTGCGAATCCTGATCCCGACGAGGAACCTGCTTCAGCAAGCAATCAAACCCGGTGCTCCACGTACGGACCTTCTCCCTAAGTACTGCCCATTGTGCAGCGCACTCGGACTTGCTGATTGGTTCACACGTGCAGTCATCGTATACCATGGAGGCCAGCACGTCGTCGAGCGAGTTCAACGCATCTTCGGCCTCATCTAGGTCACGAAGCTTAGTGCCCGAGTCCTTATACTTCTTCATCGGAACCATGAAGCCCGTTAGGTCGGGGAAGATGCGGGTTTCCAGAAACAGAGACAGTTGGGAAGTTATTGCGTGAAACGATGCAGCCAATTGCCTCACGGCTGTACTTGATGACATGCTGATTGGGGTTGATGTGATGATTCTTGCACCGGAGTTCAGATGTCTCATGGCTTCCGAGAAGTTTCCTCTGAGGCTTTCCAAGAGGACGAATAGAAAACAGCATGTCAAGATGGTGGACGAGTTGGTCGGAGACTCTTCAGCCCTCTGCGTAATCTGCATCAGCTCCGAGATGGCCCCGTTGTACTGTATCGTGGCAAAGCGGGTGAGAGATGGGTCATGCTCTGCAGATGGCGTAATAAACATCCAATGCACTGCGCCGAGGGCGACGGTAGCATGCCATATGCATCGGGCGTCTTGGCTCGGCCCCATAAAGGAGCTGCGCCAGAAATCGGAGTTCAGACTCCGAGAGATGGCCATGTCATGGACCGTCTGGCCGAAGAAGTGGTTGTAGAAGTGCACCCCTAGCCAATCGCCTGGCAGCAAGGCACGATACGGCACCGGTGCTGATGCCTGTACGATCGCAGATTCCGGCCTGTCTGGGGGTGCTGTGATTGGGGCTGGCGTATAGCCGTCGCAAACATACCCACCGTCGCTACACCTACGACAAGTAGGTTTCTCTTCGTCGCACTTCTTTCTTCTCTTCTTGCTAGCATTGACGTTCAACACCTCTGTCCTCGACCAAAGCAAGTTCAATTGGGGGAGCTGGGGGGCGCCTACCACGTAAGGCATCCGGTGCGGACTTTGGGAGCAAACGCTCTAGTTCTCTTTGATGACGTCTTTTCATTATTCTCCATGGCTTGTGATATGGGGTTATGGGGTGTATGCAGAGGGAAATGCTGGTGGGTTTTGATGGCAAATGTTGATGAAAGGTGGAAGTGGAAATTGCCGTCTCCTCATTTCTCAGCCCACAGCCAGCGTCAACCACGAGGCCTAGCGTCCCCGTCGAGCTAAGCTCTCGAAACCCCCGCTTGCTCAGGCTGAATGGGGCTGTGTAGAATCTGTCTCAAGTATGGCAAGGAAGAGCTGCAGTCTAACCAGCGAACTAGGTTTGGGTGGTCCAAACTCTGGTCCAGCTAATCCTGTTTCTAACAGCGTTTAGTCTGACCGTTTTTCCAAAACAACTTGTCAGCGTCATGCCTAAACGCCGTAGCCAATGGCTCAGAGTCCGTTGTTATATATATTTGCTGATGTAACTTCGTAGGACTCAATCATGTCTACTTATCACTTACAGCCTAGGCAACAACAACATTTATCCTAAAGCCGCCCATCAGTAGCAAGGTACAAAGGCGCTCCGTACTTGTTCCAGCTCATCTCGCTTCTGCATTGCCTTTAGTTGCAGGCATACGAATGGCCACGAGGCCCCAGGCACTGGTCTATCGCGGCAACGCTGCCTGCGATGGCTGTTCTGAAGTAGTTGCCCATGTGTTGGAGACATCGCCCTACCATTTCAATGTCACATATTGTGGGCCAGATGAGTCTGTGGATTTATCAGCGGAGGTTTTGAGCAGTGCTGCTGTATATGCGTATCCTGGTGGACCAGGTGAGTCTCGTCAGTGCATCAGTAGAACGAGAGTTCCCTTCTAATTCATGGTTAGACCTCAATTCCGCTTGGAAGGAGATAAAAGAACATGCAGAGATCATAAGGAACTTTGTCCGTGACGGTGGCCGCTACATGGGGTTTTGTCTGGGGGCCTACCTCGCAGGTCGATCGCCAGGGTTAGGTCTTCTACCCAAAGGTATCGATACTGATTCCGAGTGCGAGCAGGAAGGGGCACAGGTTTCCGACGGGCGAGATGCTGTAATTCAAGTCGACTGGGAATTCAATTCCGGCTCTCCTTACAGCAATGTCCAACGTGGCCGTTGGCTCTACTTCCAGGAAGGGGCCATGCTGACAGGATTCAAGGGTGAAGACCCCAGAATCCTTGCAAGATATTCATCCAACGGCGACGTCGCTGCTTCAGCCACCTCATTCGGGCGCGGGTTTGTTGGACTTACAGGTCCTCACCCAGAGGCAACCAAGGACTGGTTTAAGTTGGAAATTTCCTGGTACACAATGCTGAGAAGGCAACTAACACCTACAAGATAAGGAGGTAAAGATAAAAAATCCCCATGGCGTTACGTTGGACATTGGATATGACTTTGCTCGAGCAACCATGACAGGGATGGGCAGATGTAAGAATTACGGGGAACTCAACGATGCCCAAGAACTGGGGTCCTAGGGGACTTGTCTAAGCTTGGCACGTATTCAATGACATTGCAATTTCTTGCCTACATGTTATTTAGGTCAGTCAAGTGGAGGACGACTACGTACATTAGGGAACGTTGTTTTGACTTTATATCCACTTGATGTTCATATTCAAATACCTGGCTAGCAAACCACGTTTATATTTCGCCCACCACCTGACTTAGCAGCCAGCATAGATCGACTGGGCGAAGAGGGTGTAGGTGTCAGCGTGGTTAAGGTTCTGAGAAGCAGAAAGACTGCGGACAAAGTTGTATCCGTAACCACCATAGTCGCTGGTGCCACGGATCTGGGTAAGGTGAGTGTGCTCGTGGATGACCGTGGTGGCCTGGTCCTGAGCGTGGCAGGTTCGGCTCAGAGCAGCCATGTTGTTGAAGAAGTAGGGACAGTAAGCCTCGTAGCTGGCGCTAGGCAAGGTGTAGGCGATAACGCCTCCCGAGCAGGCACCGTAGACGTCGGAGCAGTAGAGACGCGAGACACCGCTGGTGGTGGAGCCGCACTCGGAGGCGACGCGAGAGAAGACGGTGGAAACCGTGTTGCGGACCGAGCTGGTCGAGGACTTGAAGTACTCGGTCACCTTGTCAGCGCTGCCAGAGGCGGCGACCTGCTGGGCGCTTCGGGCCAAGCTCGCGCAGTTGGAGATGGCCGTGCGGATGGCCGTCAGGCGGGTGCCGGTGCAGTCGCTCTGCACAATGGTGCGCTTCTGGTGGAAGGCAACGCGAGTGGCTGCGGCCTCGGCACCATCAACCTCAGCCTCGAGCTTGTTGGAGTGGAAGGGGACAGAGCCGACCAGGGTGGTGCTGTCGGCCTCGGCAAAGGAGAAGGCGCCGAAGGACTCGATGTCAAACTTGCCACCCTTGGAGAGGTCGTAGACCTCGGCGACATCGAAGGTGACCTCGATGGATTCGCCGGCAGCGATGCGCTGGAAGGCATCCTCAGCCAGGTTCTCCGTGTTCAGACGAAGACGGAGACCGTCAAACTCCAGAGTCTCGGCTACGGCAGCAATGGTCAGCTCCACTTCATGCTAATAGAGCTTCCGGGGCTCGACTTACATCCAGAAGTAACGATGGCCTTCTCGTTGGCAACGCTGTCGAGAAGAGTGCCGCTCTTGAAGAGCTTCAGAGCGTTCTTGCCATTGTTGGTGACGGTGGCCTTGACCTGCGAGTTGCCAATCTTCTCGAGCTTGACGTCGAGAGGCGTGGGCGCCTTGGAGGGGGCGGCGAGGGCCAGGGACACGAGGGCGGTAAGACCGACGAAGAACTTCATGCTGGGCAACGGAGGACGGAAGGATGAGACTGAGGCGGGATGCTGAGCTGAGGGCTGCTGAGGATGGGCTTGAAAGGGGGTTGGAACCAGTCCTTTTATATTCGAGAGCCTCAGATGACTCCCATGACTCTGGTGATATGGGCTTTCACAACTTCCTATCTCGTCAGCCCTTGCCGCGATTCGACTGTCGATCTCCTAGCCATCCCCACGGATGCCGCATCCCTATCTTGGCAGGGGCTGCAGAGCGTACTGTGTAATGGCTTCTTGTTACGACAGCGCTAAATACCCACTCCCCAGATTTCAAAGGACTCTTGGAGCGGATCGGAGCGATAAACACCCTTGTGCTGCATCAATGACCTTCGATGACAGCTTCTCACCGGCTGATCATTTTGCGCGTCATGGCTTACTTCCCCCCGATATGCTTAAATTCTAGGTGTGGCGGCTAAAACAACGGGCTCGTGCAGTTCGAAATCTTGAGTCATGGGCGATACAAGAAAGCAGGTGCTTCTTCAGGCGCAACTTGATGGGGTTGGCCTCAGCTGTATGCTTTGTAGCTCCGTCTACTCTCCTTCCAAAACCATCAACCTGCACAATCTCCGCGGCGCCTCCTATATCGCCCAGAATGGCCACCATGCTGCCGCTCACACGCCTTTTCTAGCAAGGGGAGGCGCCACTCTGTGCCAAGAAGCGCCGGCACGGAGAAATAGCTCATAAGATGTCGAGGGCAAGATGGCCGGCATCGTTCTCGTTTGCGCCCAACGTTAGAAACGGAAGGTCCTAAGTGCGCTGTCTGACCGCTGCGTGGCCTTGACCGAGGCACGCAGTCTGATCGCCGTCCATAGAGCCCAGCAACTATCACGTCTGCTGCCGGGGGTTCGTGACCCTGGGTGATGAACGGAGCGGCACAATGGTCCAGAACGGACAAGGCGGCGGGTCGAACTCCACAGGCGCTGCTCAACCTCGAATCACGAAGCACGAATATCGTGAGCACTATTTTAGCTTGCCATATGGCTTTCATGCTCCCCAGCGAGCGGCTGGGAAAAGGAGAGGGGAGCCTCAATCTGAAACAGGACGCTAACGTAGACATTCAACAAATGCCGCTGGGTAATGCAAGGCCATGAATTAATCATTGCCGCTGGCCATCCATAGAAGCATTCGTCGAAGCAACTCGGCCCGTACTCTCTGGCCAAGATTTGAGGCTCATGCGGCGAACAATGCTTCCACGTTTTCTTTACTCCTTCTCTTCCCCTCAATCCAGCGTCGGGCGGCTCCGATGCTCAGCGGACGGGAGACGAGGCATGCTTATGGCTTGGCATGCTTGGCAACCCGAGCACACGATGCCCTACTCAATCAAAGTGACTCCAACCTTTCATATTCCTCACTTGAAGCTAAGCAGGGTCTCCCACTCACCTTCCCTTCCGAGACTGCACCGCGTTTTATACGCATTCTAAAGGTCCGGCGTTGGGATTTGCTGTAATCTTCATTTAATCACCAAGATTATGCGATGCCCTGCCTGCTCTGCAAGATGGCTTCAATACAGTAGTCCTTCCAATTGTGGAAGTTAGATACCAGTGACTTAGTCTACAATCGCTCATTGCTTCGATCCATATCCCCACCACAGCGCTGGCTGGATGTTTTGCTTTGTTTCTTCCAGATGAGGAAGGAGGAAATCGAAAAAGTCTCTTGGGTAAGGGTAGCTTGGGTACAGTACTCTCAGCAGGTTTGGGTACAAGACATGAATAACTAGGGTGGGAGGGTCTCGTTGACGCCTCGTTTCTAACCATCAGGCACAAGATCGGACATTGCTGCGAGTATGCTCGGAAATAAGGTGTGGTGAGATACATGAAACTGCAGTACTACACACCCATTCCAGCTATCCAATCTTCAAGGTCGCCAGTATTTTTCTTTTCTAAGCTGCTCCTAGGACGAGCGCTCCTTGCTCTCGAGAGCGGTTCGTGGAATCTCCATTGCTGCTACTGCAGTATGCTGCTGGGAGCCATGAACGTCGTTTTCCATGAAGCTCCCCGAAGACGCCTTCTTCCCGTTTCTGTACCTCGGAATCGTGATTTTAAAGGCCAGCGCTGGTTCAAAGAAACCCATCCATACAATTTCCTGCTCTGGTATACCGAGGACGTCGGCGAGCTTCTGGGCGTTAAGCATGTCGGAGTCCTTGATAAGCGCGTAGTCTGTGGCTTCCTTGAAGATAACATCAATAGTAATCTCGTAGGGGCCTGCGTTCTTGGACCGAAGAACAGATGCCACATCGGATAGAATCCTGGGGTCAGAGGTAGGATTGCTTGGTTCGTCGGTCTGACGAACCGAGAATGATCTCGTCGTGGTGGGCAAGGTGAGCCGTTTGTGTATCTTGACTACCTCCGCCAAGAAGTTGGCGTCGGCCCTGACTTCATTGCCGCTCCCGATGATTCGGCAAATCCCTCGGAACAGCCCATTGGTTCTCTTCCCAGCGTCGCCTAACATGGGTCGCAGTCTCTCCTCGCCAGGCTCCAGGTTCATCAAGTGATATATCGAGAACTCGGCGCATTCTCCCGTCTCAATTTCCATCATGCCGCCAATACCAAAGGCAAAATTGCCTGCAGTCGCCTTTTGGCCGGGATAGGGACCGTGCTGGTCGATGTTAGGAAGGTCATTTTCTCAAGAGGTTGAACGAGAAGCTTACAATCAACCCGACCCTGGCTTTGGCAGCCAGGCTCGTTGCCAGCTGCTGTGTTGTTGCAAGTGTCTCAACAATAATGAAAAGCTCGCCAGGCCCATGGGGCCCTTCTTGTCCCTTTCCATACACGTGGAAACCCATTTCCCACTCTCCATCGATATCGGGATGTTGATGTTTGACGTATGCTTTGATTAATGGCAGCAGGTGATCAATTTGGCTGATCAATATGCCTGGTGTCGTATTAGCGAAATAGTTGGCGTGACCAGCAGGTATTCGACTCACGATCCTTGACACTACCCATAAATATGGATCGGTATCCTCTTACACGTGCGGCCTCGAGCTTCAGTTGGTAAGGCATACCCTGTTCCTTTGATGAGCGATAAACACTGCCAGAAACTTGGACGGTCCGTCCATCTGCCAACTGATCATAGTGGCATCCGTTCAGGTCCAGAAGACCTCCAGGACCACGAAGAATGTCCGGCCTGGTATTCTCATACATGGTGTGTGCTGCGACAGATAAAGGCGTGCATTTGGATTCGGGAGCCATTGGCTCTATTTGGAAAATGCCATCCGAGGATATCGTCGCAATGCCTCCATGAGACTTTGGAGTTGAGCATTGCCCTCCGCACTCCATAATCTTCCCCATATGCAGAAAGCCGCCCAGTCTTTTCTCGACTTCAACATCGTCGACGGTGGGATTTTCTTGCTTTAGGCGAAATATGCAGTAAGCTACATATGGCGCTGGGTCATATGCCCTTCCGCCGATGATGATGTCGAAGTCTGGATGCATCTCCATTGCGTCGAGAAAGGCCTCGTACCCAGCTTGCGCTACTATTCTGGGGGACGATTGGATGTCCTCCTCGGTCAGCTGGGGAACACAGGGGCCACATCCCGACATCTGGTCAGCAAGCCGTCTGTTTGCAACAAGCGTCTTTTCGATTTCAGAAAACGTAGTAATAGTCTTCAACCGATAGTCTCTAGAAGAGTTGGTTAATCTCATAGTCTTGCGTTCTCTATCAATTCAGCATACTTGTTCTGTTCTTCGGCAGCAATCTCATCGACAATTTGCTCCATCAGCCGTACATGCTCGTCGGATCCATCCCCACCTGCAGAGGAGAATATTAGGGGCACTCGAAATGTGTGCACCAGCTTGAGCAGTTTGGAGAGATCATTGTAATAAGCGTAGCGCGGGCACGTCATTGATCCTAGAGCCAGCTTGCTTGGACCGCTATCAGTCGAGCCAGAGTCAAGGATAATGGCTGTCGGGACTCCGGATGCCACCAAGCGAGCCAGGTGGTACTCTGTGAGGGCTTCATCGAAGCCATATCCAAGATTGCCAACTGGAGAGACAATGTGGCAAATTGTTCGGGAGGCGGTTTGGCCCTCCATTAATGGATGTCTGAGACGTAGGTTTGTGGTCCAAGGAACGTTGTGTAAAAAGTCGCGCAATGTCTTCATTTGTTGATGGCTGGGTAGGCCAGAGGTGAATCTAGAGAATGTCAGACGCGTGTCTATCTTCATATATGTCTTGAAGTCACCAACCGTGATGGATGCCGAGTCGGCACCGACGGCAAAAGGCGACCTTGCACTTTGTATGTATCTCGTTCAGCCGCAAATTAATCTGCAGTCAGATTAACATACGTTTGCAGCGCAAAGTGTGGCAAGGTGTCCATTCTGAGGTCATCTCACGGAAGCGGACATTACCATATTCTCCGTCCTTAACAATCCATTGCGATTGCGTCAGGTGACCTGGAGTATTGTGGATAAGACAAGGCCTTTTTCTTTTTTTCTTTCTTCTTATTATTTTATTTAATATCACTTTCAGTCAATAATAATCCGTTCCTATTGTCTTGGTCGCTCCTGATTTTGCCATCTGGAACGCTTAACGACAATGAATCACACTGTGGAGCTGAGATCATCCATCAACGGTTGGGTACACCGTACAGCCGATAAAGGTCTTTAAGGCCTTGGATAAAGTGACTAACCCTTCGAGACCAATGCTCTTGTAGACTTTCATGCAACTTGAAAACCTAGCAACAGCGTGGCTCAGAAAATAGCTTCAGTTAGCTTGGAACGCACAGTCTTTACCCGACAGATAATTTTCCCTTTAATGGGGTCCTAATTTACGAATGCCTATTCATCCTTCTCCAGTTGGTTTGCTGCAGCGCTGCGGTTTTCCTATTCCTATTATCTGCATTGATCTCTCTACCAAACTTGCAATATTGCTTGGTACAGACAGAGTCTCCCTTGTGCGGTATTCTTTTCGCCATTCTCAGCGACCATGTCAATACATTAAAGCCTCAAACATACCCCTTGGCTCAACGTGGTAGCCGTTCAGAGGTAATTGTCGGCTAGAGTTACGAGCAGATGAGCGTACGCTGCGATCCGCCGTGGGTCATTTTGTCTCCCTAAAGCATATCAAGTATGTCCAAGAGCAAGAAAACATTTCTCCCATAACAACACGTGCGCCGACATTGGTATTGCTTGGGACTACATTATATGTTGTATCACCCAAACCTGCCTTACTTTGCATTTCGGGATACAGGAATCCTTTTCAGTGACTTGTCTTTTGCAGATACGGCATTCCTCCTCTCAGAGACGAAGGTGTGTGCTCAACTGAGCCTAATGATGTCCGTAGACATGGCGCTAGTAGGCAAGTTTCTAGAAACCGTAAAGACAGTAAGAAGCATGGACAAGTCTGGCATTTGACGAGTTCGGGATAAAGAATGGGTCGTTCGGATGGAGTGTCTCAAACTTCGGAATGACACATTCAGTGGAACGATTGGCCTCACCCTTGTCGAGCTCGGCCGAGACTTAAGCCCGAACTGTCTATATGTCCGTCACCATTTCATGTTTTTCCAGAAAATCTCCTGGTTGAGGGGAATAATTCGACGTGGAGCCCTTGTCAACTGTTACACATCCTGCCAGGGGTTCTGGTCTGGTCAAAGCGTGGACTCCAGAAGCAGCGCTTGAGTTGAAAGACCAACAACTCAACAACTCGAAGAGGGGTTTCGGGCTCCGAGGGGAAGCCGCGCACACATCCTGCTTGTGTCCGTCCGACAGAATCGCGGGGAAGCGGCTTGAGCTACCGGGCTTGGCAGACATGTTGGGTGGAGAGAAGCGCATCAACTATGGAGTTTTCAAGACGCAAGCCCCAATCAAACCAAGACATGGAGAGCTGGCAGGCCCATGCGGTCCGACCCTAGCCCCTGTGTGTCCCATTTCCGTCCAGGATTTACTTTCGTTGTGCAAGACGTGGAGTCGTGGACCCAGGCCTCGCATGCGCCAGGTCATGGTACATGCCTTGCTTGCGTTACGGAGCACTGCAGGCAAGACAATTGGCACTCCGGGGTGGCCTGACCTAAGAAGCCAAAATCCCGCTCGACTTTGTCTTTCCGCCTTTTCAAGCCTTTGACTCCTCGTCTCACGGACACCTCGCGACCGCCCTCGTCCTTCTCCATGCCCAGACGTCGAACAGCAACGCCACAACACACTTGACTCAGATTCAGTGGCCGCCCCCATCTCGAGCCTGCCATGTCTAGCGAAACAGGCGCCTCGCCAAAATCCCAGTCCTCGAAGCGAACGTCGGCGCCCGGTTCTCCTGGTGGTACGGTGGGCCTTCACGATGCCGAACACTGGGTTCGACTCGCCGAGGTAAATGCGGCTCGCTTCTCCGCGGAAGGAAGACACTGACGGCAATGGTACGGAAGGCTCCCGAAGAAGAAGACGCCGACTCAACCTACGGCGCCGACGTAGAGTCTTCGACAGCTTCCATGAGCTCGAGTATCCTACACTATCGGACTATCCATGGGAGGACTTACCATTCGGAAAGGGGCAATGCAGAATACTGGTGAGGAATTCGAACATAGCACAATAGACTAGTCCTGATGAGCAACGCTTGCCAGGGCTACCAACGACCAGCAACAACTGGAAGCCATGGATATAATGCAAGAATATAGCTATCTGGTTCGTCGCCGACTACGGCTAACGCAACGACAGACACCATTTCTTGACCCTTGTTCTCGGCGAGAGGTTGTATCTGGCTCCGCTCAAGAAAGACATTAATGTGAGATTCGAGACGAGACATGGTGTATTCCGGACCAAGCTAACCAAGCAAGTCCATTCTCGATGTGGGAACGGGCACTGGAGTCTGGGTTATGTGTGTACACGCATGGCGCGCTGGTATATGCGACAAGCTGCTGATGCTGGATCCAGGGATATTGCGGACGAGTTTCCCGGGGCCGAGGTGATTGGAACCGACATATCGCCAACCCAACCCTCCTGGGTTCCACCGAATGCCAAGTTGTAGGTCAGGCAGTGGGCAACGGAGTCACAGATACTAATTCGAAAAACTCCTCAACAGTGAAATTGAGGATTGCACCGATCGATGGACGTTTGCCGAGGACTCGTTCGACTACGTCCATATGCGCTATCTATATGGGAGCATCAGCGACTGGAATGCCTTGTTCCGGGAGGCTTTCCGCGCGTGCAAGCCGGGAGGATGGGTGGAAAGTTTCGAGGCCTCCCCTCGGATGGAGAGCGATGACGGATCCGTGGCAGAGACGAGCGCAATCAACGAGTGGGGGAAGTTCTTCATTGAAGGCGGGAGGAAGATTGGTCGGCCGTTTACCATCATTGACGAGGATCTGCAACAAAAGGGCATGGAGGCAGCTGGCTTTGTGGATGTCACCACCTGGGACTTCAAGGTACGTCATGAGGCCCAAAGGCAAGCCCGAATATTTGCTCACACGTTCCAGGCACCGATTGGCGGATGGCCCAAGGACCCGAAGCTGAAGGAGATGGGGCTTTACTCGCAGGCTGCCATGGAGCAGGACTACGAAGGCTTCGTTTTGTACATGGCCAACATGATCCTGGGCTGGTCAATGGAGGAGGTCAGAGTGTACTGCTCGCAGCTGCGCCGCGAAATGAGGTCCGGCAAGGCGCACCCGTACTGTCGTGTCCGCGTTGTATATGGTCGCAAGCCAGAGGCGCCTTCTAATTAAGAGCATCAGTGCTACCGAACGGTAAAGCACGCGAGGATCCTCTTGGGAAAAGGTCTTGCACCGAACACGGGCACGAACAATGGGTGGGATGGCAGGCAACATCTGGGACGATTTTTTCCCCCCCTGGGTTTAACCTTTGTGAAGAAGGGTCAGGAGTTGTGGGGTGTTTATGATGATGAATGTCGTCTGATGAATAAGCGAGCTGTAGACATAAGCAGCATCAGGTGGAGGCTATTTGATGTGTTGTTGATATGTCGTTCTGTCGAATAACCTGACAAGAGTTCCGATCATACGTAGAGCCTTTTATCCCCAATGGCACAGACAACTGAAGGTTTGATTCTCTGCCAATTGCCATCTATTGATTCAATATTGTCCCTATGACACTGACTTCCATCCCACTCCGGCATAGGACCAGGAATTACCCCACGACATGAAAGGTGCATCGTGAGGACATCACTTTTACCCAGATACATCGCCCTACCCTATACCAGTCAAGGGGTTGGGGAGCCAAGCTACTACCCCTTTGTGCTCCAACACACCGCGGGTAGTTCCGTCATCAGCCAGATCTTTTATGTACTACAAGTCTCAGGTCAGCTAGTAAGGCTGGTCGCGGTCGAATACGTACCGAGTCGCACAAAGCTGCATCATGTTTGGCGCTACCTACAGCTCCAAACTATTGGACCGTTCCTGACTAGCGCAGAGCGGTTGATACAATCTTGACTCTTTTAAGGTTTGGTCCGTTTAGCTGCGCGAAGTACGCTGTCCCCAGGACGCCAAGTGCCGCACATCGATCCTTAGAGCAACGGCTCTTCATGGCTCTTCATGGTACAGTGGGGAGCGAGTTGTGGACTGAAACATCATTTGCGCTTATTTCCGACGTGACAGTTCAATTTATGGAGTGCTAAGTTGACGAACCACATCTGGCGAGCCGTACAGCGTATAATGGCGCTCTTATAGGTTCAATGACATTTTCTAGAACCTCCAACCCACACAGACGCGCCTGAATCGATGCCATGACTTACTCCGATGGGATTTACCCCTCACCTGTCCTCCTTTATAAACTGCTGGAGTGGCAACGGCTCCCGTTAGCCTTATCTCCCATGGCCGGTTCCTGCGCAAGCCTGGGCATGGCAGTCTTAGAAAGGAAGGTCAATGTCCAAATGTTCATTGCGCTCACTCAAGAATGGGGGTGAACTAATAATTGGCGGGTCGTTCCGGGCTTGGTTGAGAGCGATACGAGTTCATTTCATCACTTTGTGGGGATGTCCTCATGCGCAACCGCAACTATTGGTGGGTTCCCCAGGCCTAACTCAATGGGGAGCGAGACCCCTGGGTATTTTGTCGTTCTGCTCGGAGCAGCCGCACGCTGTTTGTCTGGGCGTTTGTCCATCTGCCCATCTGTCGCTGTTTCTTCCAAGGCCATTGTGTATATAAAGACCAGATGGCTGCGTGCATCTTGCGGGAAGTCGTCACGCTGTCGTCGCCAACGCACAACCCAACATGAAGACATCGCTGCTCTTTGACCTCTTGCTGGTCGCTGGTGCTCTGGGCCTGCAGAGTCCCCGGCGTCGCGACCAGGATGAGGCTCCCAAGAACGAGACTGCTCCCCTAGTGTCCAAGCACTTCATTGTTGAGTTTGCACCTGTTGGTTGCCCCGCTCGAGAAACTGATGCATTGATCTGACCTATCTTGACAGGATGTTGATGCCGCTACAGCTGCCGAAGAGGTCATCAAGACCAATGGCGGTAAGCTCATGAGGGTCTTCCACAGCGACGTCTTCCGCGGCTGCTCCATCGAAGTTGCCGAGGACAATACCGACTCGCTGCAAGCTCTGGCACCCGTCACCCAGGCATGGGCTGTGCGGAAATTCTTCCTCGGACCAGCGGAGCCCGATGCCTTACTCGCCGGTGATGCCGTGCTGCAGAACTACTCCATCCACCACATGACGGGCGTGGACAAGCTGCACGAAGCCGGGTTCACGGGCAAGGGCGCCAAGGTCGCCATCATTGATACCGGCATCGACTACAACCACCCCGCGGTAAAGAGCTCGGGTATCCCAAATGCGTGTGGCGCGGAGGCTGACCTTGAATCTAGCTTGGAGGTGGCCTTGGAGAGGGCTTCAAGGTGTCTGGCGGGTACGACTTTGTTGGCGACGGCCTTTGGCCCACCCCGGGAGAGGTCAAGGAGCCCGACGAGGATCCCGTTGACGTACAGGGCCACGGCACCCACGTGGCGGGAATCGTTGCTGGCCGCAGCGATGTCATGACTGGTGTTGCCCCCGACGCCGAGCTATTCGCGTACAAGGTCTTCAGCTCCATCGACGGTACCGACGAGGATACCCTCATCGAGGCCATGATTAGGGCCTTTGAGGACGGCGCCGACATCATCACCATGTCCATCGGAGGAGTTAGTGGCTGGACTGATGGCCCCTGGGCTCTCGTCGCCGGCCGCATCGTCGAGCAGGGCGCCCTCGTCACCATATCCGCCGGTAACGATGGCCAAGCCGGAGCATTTGCTGCCAGCAGCGGCTCCTCCGCCGACGGAGTCATTGCCGTCGCATCCCTGCAGGCAGATGTCATCACCGCTCCGGGCTTCATGCTCACCGTCACCGGAGAGGACGACTCTTCCGTCGAGACCTGGCTTCCGTACCGGTCCGTCCTAGATTGGTATCCTTCGGTCGTCCAGGACTGGCCCGTTGTTCCTCTCAGCCTTGAGCCTTTGGAGGATGAAGCCTGCGAGCCTCTTCCCCAAGACACTCCAGACTTGACCGGCAAGCTGGTTCTGGTTCGCCGCGGTGGCTGCAACTTTGTTGTCAAGCAGCAGAACCTGGCGGTCTTTGGCGCTTCGCACATTCTCTTCTACTCCAATGACATGCCCTTCACTGCCCCATCAACCTTTGACCCCAGTCAGCCGTTGGCCATGATCATGGCGGAGGCTGGAGCGTCCATTGTCGAGGCCTTCGCTGCAGGCAAGAATGTTACGGCCAACTTCAACTTCCCCACGGACCGTGACAGGATCCCCATCAAGCAGATGGATATGCCTGGCGCCCCCAGCCCCTTCACATCCATTGGTCCTACCAATGACCTCTACATCAAGTCAGACGTCACGGCTCCAGGCGGAAGCATTCTGTCCACCTTCCTCAATGGAGGCTTCGCCGAGCTTAGCGGAACATCCATGTCCTGCCCCTACGTCGCAGGCGTTGCCGCTCTCTACGTCGGAGAATTTGGAGGCCGATCTGTCCACGGCCCCGGATGGGCAAAGGCCCTGGCCATGCGCATCATTGCTTCTGCTGACGCCATGGCATGGGACGACGGATTGCTGGCCGGCAACACATACGACTTTTACGCTCCGGTTGCCCAGGTGGGCAGCGGACGCATCAACGCCACCAAGATCATGGAGACAAAGACAAGCCTGTCCTACTCCAAGTTCTCCTTGAACGACACGCACTTCTTCAGCCGCTACCAAAAGGTTGACATCACCAACAACGGCGACAAGCCTGTGACGTACACCTTCTCCCAGCAAGCCTTTGGAGGAATAGAGGTGATGAACAATGATCCCGCATTCTGGGGCACCCCGCGCCCTGCCTGGGTGGAAGAGCTCATGGTCAATCCCGTGGAGCTAGTGCCCAGCATCTCGTTCCCGCGCCCAGGTTTCACGGTGAAGCCAGGCCAGACAAGGACGGCGCAGTTCAACTTCATGTACCCATCCAACGGCAATGCCACCAACCTGCCCATCTACAGCGGCAAGGTTCTCATCCGCGGCGACAACGGGGATGAGCTGGGCGTGCCGTATCTCGGCATGGCGGCGGATCTCAAGAAGGACAACGAGCTCATGTTCCAGTATCCCATTGGCTCGCCCGACATGACCTCTGGCCACGACGTTCTCATCCACCAAAAGACCAACTTCTCCTTTGACCTTTCGCTCGAGGCTCAGGACTTTGTCCGTGTCCATGCCCGCATGCAGCTTGCTAGTCGCGAGCTTCGCTGGGACATTTTTGAAGAGGGCTGGAAAGAGCGCGAGTGGTCGTATCCGCCCGTCGTAGGCGAGAAGGGCTACGTCGGAGCTGCGACGGGCTGGGAAGGGAGCGCCTATTCCAGCAGATTCGATCCTGCCGTGGACGATGCGACTGATCTCATCGCCACCCCGATTACGAACGTCCCCAGGAGCATTGCCGGACGACGTGGTGTAGACCTGTGGTGGCTCGGAACACTGGTAAACGGCACGCAGATTGCCCCTGGAAAGTACCAGATGCGCTTTGCAGCCTTGAGACCTTTCGGAGACCCCAAGGCCTCCAACAACTGGGATGTTTTCGACACGCCCACGGTCGAGGTCCTCCCCCTCCCCAACAAGGCGAACTGAAATAAGGCATGAGACCCCATGACCAAAGACGTGACGACGGCATGGTTTTCTTTGTGCAATGATTATAATCTGTTAAATAGTCAATCCTGATGGGTCAAGGTCTATGCATTGGATAATTACCAAAATATGCAAGAAGCCGTGGTAATGTGAGGTCATGTTGGCTGCGACGTTAAGCCATAAATATTTTACAGGCGGTGAATGTGGAAAGCCATGATGGGAAGGAAATTCAACTTGTGAGCCGCTTATGCAGGAGAGGTGAGCAGGCAAATAAGGAGAGCGCAGTCTCAGACGCTGTGATTCAAATTTAACCCGTGCCGGACCCGTGAAATAGTGCAAACACCAAACCTATCGCTGTCATAAAGTTTTCTCTGTGATTCTCCCGTACCCCCGCTGCCGCTTGTGTTGTTGGTGTTGACGTTTATGTTGTTATTGTTGATATTGTTATTGTTATTACATGGGGAAAGAGGCATATCTCCCGGCGAGTGAGGTGGCTGGCTTCCGTTGCATCCACAGCTGGAGATGATCCGACCGCGTGTGGTTGTTTTCACCAGCTCGTTGAGAATGCTAAACTCCAGCTTCAGCTTGACGCTGTATACCATTCCCTTGTATGCCGTCTGGACATCGTAGTAGCCAGCGTACTCGAGGACCAGGATGGTGATGTCGAGAGCAATCACGACCACGTTGATGGTGATGAGGCGCCGTAGCGTGTTTCCTAGTGTTCTGCCCAGATAGGCACTGTCGTCTCTGAAGAACTTGATGGTGCATATGATGTAGATGAGGGACAGGGCCAGTTCCTGGAGGAAGAAGATGGTGACCTCGATCTTTTCGTATATCGGGTATAGCTTGAGCCACACCTCGGGATGCGGTGAGTTGGCCCCGAAGCCCATCGTCATGGTGGGAATGTGCAGCACGATTGCGTTGAATATGATGACGCCGAGGATGATTCTCAGATAGGTTTGGTCATGGAGAACGAGATGCAGCCTCGAGTAGAGGACACAAGATTGCCCAGTGACCATGAGACACCAGCCGATGGCTATGAAGCAGGAATATAGCAGTGTGCCTCGCGCGAGCCTGAATGTCTTGATGAGGTAGCCCAGCGACCATAGGACGATGCCCAAGGTGGCGGAGATGAAGCTCCAGAAGTACAGGCCATGGCGGTTCTTGAAGACACAAAAGATGATGACGACGAGCTCGACGACATTGTACAGGGAGATGGCGATGAAAGTAGCGACGCATATGCCCACAGCGAAGGAGATGGAAGGGTCTCTTCCATACCCGCCCGGGTCGTCCGCCATCCAGCCGGCTAGTCGATCGTGGAATGGTGTGATTGGCAGAGGGGGAACGGCTCGTCTATCCGCAAGAATGGCGGATCCCCAGGGTTCGTCGGCCTACATCAAGGCTTGGTTCGGCTGCGGATGCGATGATGAGTTGGGGGTGGGCGATTTGGAGCCGCAGGGCTGGCTCTGCTAGGTTAAGAAACGAGTGTACCTAAAACGAGAGCATTCAAAGGTAAAAGGGAGTAGGGAGTGGCATATTTATGTATGTATGTATATGTACGGGTAGTGGGAAGACTAAACCAAGCCCAGAAACGCTCTCTCCTCGTTTGGTAATACGATTCAGGGACCAGATCGGCAAGCATAACGGAGATGATGACGCCGAGTTTGGCATGGCTCGGTAATATAATTTACCCCAGGCTGAACGACGTAGTCTGGGGAGCGAAACAAGGGGAGGGATGGCTAGTCTGAGACCGCCACACGTACGTGCGTGCGCTTACTTGCTCAAACTCAACCGTTTTCCTTTGCCTAGCCTGGCAGTGAGATCTTGGGGGATTTGCGGAGAGGAGCTCGTGGCTGACAAGCTAGACCGACTGCCTGTTAGCACGGCCACCGACTGCCCACGGGCTGAGCCATGCATGCACGGACAAACTCTATTTGGGCACCAGCTGAACAGATGGCCTTTTGCCAAGCCGCAGGGTGCATCTACTAGTTCCGGCAAGTGACGGTGATGCCACACAGTCAGACCATTCCGTAACCCAACGGGCTGGACGTACGTCTGAGAGTCGCTAATAACCCAGGCCCTCCAGCGCCAGATCTACGAGGGGTGCGTGCCTCGGTTCGGGTGTCGAGAACCCGCTGCAGTCAACGTGGCAGTCCAAGTGGCAGGTCTGTATGTATTCACAAGGCGTTACACGAGGCGCCCATGGCGAAAGACGCGCTATCCGTCTGTGGCCGTTACCTTGCGCGGTGCATGACGTCGAGGGCTGCCTCCCATCAGCCACGCAATACATCAACCCTTGTTCCCAGAATACCTCTCGCTCTGTAACGGTGAAGCCGACACAACCCCTAACCCTTGTTCCTGCTGGGACCAATTGGGCGTAAGAAGGTCAGCCGCTTCCGAGTCAACAATCAGGGCGTGCCTTGAGATCCCTGCCCTTTGCGCCCCGACGGTGTGGCACGTCAAGCGAGCTTTTTTTTTTTTTTTTTTTTTTTTTTTTTTTCCCTTGGCGACTTGACCCGATATGACACCGTTGCATCGAGGTTGGTGCCGGCTCCTGACCACGGGTATGCCGGACTGAGAATTTACAAAGACATTGTTGAGTCACGCACCTTTGCCGTATGACTAACGGTGGCTGATCCAAAGGCTTTTGTCGCTTCCAAACCCAATCTCCATATCCTTCCATCCATCCGAATGAAAATGGCGCTCCCTTATCTGATGCGGCATCCAATAGCTGGGTTGCTGGTGGGGATTCCCGTGCATCAATCACTCATGAATGATGACAGCCATAGTATCATGGCCCTTACCATCTGGCTGCTGTTGATGCGTCCTGGTTCATGGTCCATGGTTGCGCCGGGGAAGAGAGCATGTCCCGTGTTCTTTGAGTGCGAGACTCTGAAGAGATGGTAAGCAATGCAAGAAACCGTCTGGCTGACTCTGGGCTAGGGGGGCGTTGACAGCGCCATCAGGAGAGCTCCATGCAGTGCAACAAGATCTGAGAGAGGGGGAAAGAGAAAAAAGAGCAAAAAGACGAATGATGGTTTTCCAGATGAGGGGCGTTTTCGGGCGGTATTCCATCTTTATGCCGTGAGATTGGAGGAAGCCTCCACCATCTCTGGCAGATCCGAAGCAGCCGATGGAATGGAAGAAAATGGTTCCACTTGCCCACAAGGAGCATGCGAAACGTCGCTAACCTGGGTGCAAAGGGCTGCGACGCGGGCTGTGGCACGTACCTTGGATGTCATTTTAGGGGACGAGGAACGGGATGAGAGCATAGCTGAAAACTAGCAGGCTCTGGCTCCATAATTTTCTCCCTCTTATTACTTATGCTTAGAAGACAAAAAAAAAACAACGTCGGGGCGCAGATTTGGCCGTGTGCGTGCGCAGAAGCGGGCCATCCCGTCATCATCTACCCTCGTACCTACGGGTACCCAAACAGCTGAGGATGGTTCCAGAACAGGTGAATCATTATTGCAATTACCATCGTGCCCTGGTCGGTGCACAAAGTCCGAATCCCGCCGCCGTTGGCATCGTGATAAGGGGCGGACAAGGGACGGGATTCCCGCTTGAGCCTCCAATTCCGATCAATAGCGCCGGGTCTGTGGGCCTGGACGTGCCGATTACCGGTTTTTATCTTATTTTTATCCGCAATTTTCTCTCCCTCTCTCCTGTTTGACTGAATGGCTCCGGACACCTCGGGAGGCCGTCGTGAAGGCAGAGAAGAAGAGGTGTACTATCTGATGTTTTATTTAGGTATTTATTTATTTATTATTTATTTTCTCTCCATTTGACCCTTCACTCGTTGCTTTCGGTGAGGCTTGCCGCATGAAAACAGCCGCGGTGATAATCTTGTCCGCCGCACAGGTACCTCGGCTCGGCCTTGGACGTTATGGGGCGGCGGCTCCTACGGTTCCTCTTCTGTATAGAGGACCGGGGCTAATCTCGACTCCGAGCCAACATGGTGGGAACCCGCAGCATGAAGCGTCTACGAATTCCGCTCCGTGGGTCAGACCTGTGGGCTCTGATAGCCATTTCGGCCGAAAACTTTTATACGGTCGTGCCGTTGCACCCCCCGTCTCTTCAAATATGATAAGCCCCTTCCTCCTCCCCCCTTGTCTTGGTTCTTCTCAAGCTTGCTTCCTCCCTTCTTCCACACAGCAGCCTAGACGCTGCCTGGGCTAGTCTGCCTCACATCTCGTGATAATTGCTCATCAGTGCCCTCTTCTTTGTCTCTCTTCTCTTCTTTCGGTCGCCCAAACATGGAGTCATCTGATGCCAGCAAGCTCGAGGAGCCCGTGACGCCCACCAAGATCCCCTACTGGCGGCTGGTCGTCGACCAGGCTGGCGTTACGCCCGAAGTCGCAAACTACCCCTACGACGGCTCCGGAACCGAGGAGGACCCCTATCTGGTGCAATGGATTCCCAACGACCCCCGAAACCCCATGCAGTTCAGCGACCTCATGAAATGGGGCATCACCTTCGCCGTTGCCTTTGCCACCCTCGCCGTCGCTCTCGTCTCCTCGGCTTATACGGGTGGCATGCGCGAGATCATGGTCGAGTTTAACATCAGCCAGGAGGTGGCCACGCTCGGAGTCTCGCTCTTCGTTCTTGGATTTGCCGTCGGGCCTATCCTGTGGGCACCTCTCAGCGAGATTTGGGGTCGCCAGATCCTCTTCATCATCACCTACGCAGGCCTGGCAGCTTTCAATGCCGGATGTGCCGGTGTTACCAACGCCTGGTCTCTCATCATCCTCCGCTTCCTGGCCGGTGCGTTCGGATCGTCTCCTCTCACCAACGCCGGAGGTGTTATTGCCGACTTGTTCCCCGCCGCCCAGCGAGGCGTTGCCCTGGCCATCTTTGCCGCCTGCCCTTTCCTTGGCCCTGTCCTGGGGCCCATTATTGGAGGCTTCCTCGGTATGAATGCGGGATGGCGATGGGTCATGGGCTTCCTGGCCATTGTTGCCGGCGTGCTGTGGATCTTTGGGTCCGTGGCCGTTCCCGAGACGTACGCGCCCGTCTTGCTTCGACGACGCGCCGCCAAGCTTTCCGAGATGACGGGAAAGCACTACGTCAGCCTCCTCGATCACCAGCGAGGCAAGGCTACATTTGGTGAGGTCCTCAAGACGGCCCTTTCGCGACCATGGATCCTGCTGTTCAAGGAGCCCATTGTTCTTCTCTTTTCCATCTACATGGCCATCATCTATGGAACTCTGTACATGTTCTTCGCTGCCTACCCCATCGTCTATCAGCTGCATCGCGGGTGGAACCAGGGCGTTGGGAGCTTGAGCTTCATTGGAATCATGGTGGGCATGCTGCTCGCCGTGGCCGTTACATTTCCTATCAACTCGCATTACATCAAGATGGAGAAGAAGCACGGAGGCTTTGCTCCTCCCGAGGCGCGTCTCCCGCCGGCCATTTTCGGGTCCATCGCGCTCCCCATTGGTCTTTTCTGGTTTGCTTGGACCAATGACCCTTCGATCCACTGGATGGTCAGCATCACGGCCGGCGTCCCCTTTGGCTTTGGAATGGTGCTAGTTTTCTTGAGCATCACCAACTACCTGATTGATGCGTACACCATCTTTGCGGCCTCGGTGCTGGCGGCCAACTCGGTGCTGCGGTCGCTGTTTGGCGCGGCGTTCCCTCTTTTCACCACACACATGTACGAGAATCTGGGCATCCACTGGGCATCCACTGTGCCGGCTTTCCTGGCGCTTGCGTGTGTGCCTTTCCCTTTCCTGTTTTACAAGTACGGCGCGGCCATTAGGAGTCGGTGCGAGTACGCAGCACAGTCTGATGCATTCATGAAGAGCATGCACCAGACCAAGGAGTCGAGCCAGGAATCAAGTCAGGAATCGAGCCAGGAATCCAATTAAGCCAATAATACCGCATTGTAGATAATTCAAACTTTATAGACTATAGAACATGATAGAGCCTTTCTTAATTACCATATGTTCTCATGTACCGAAATTTACTGCGTGACGGATCCTACGATGATTATTCAATGGGTTGGCATCTCTACGGGACTGGCTCAGTATGCTCAGCAGCTCTTTTACCCTTTGATCTTTCTCCAAGCTTCAGAGAGGTACGTCGCCTAGGCGAGGTCCTGATCAATGAGATGAGGCACCCGAGCGTGTTGGCGGAGGGCCCCGTATCCAAGTCTTGACTCGTCTGTGCGGTTCGCATCAATAAATCAGGGGTCCGGCCTTGCGACACGTGGCTTGGCAAATAGCAGCGACGCATTCAGATTGTTCGAGCTAAGCTCCCTATGTAGAATCCTCCCATCTATATATGCTTGGCCGACTTTGTCAGCCCTTCTGTCGGTCCTGGGCCGCTTGCTTCGAATGCGTCGGCTATGGCTGAGTCCGCCAGTGTGGTGGGGCGGCCACGTGACTGATGAGGCTGCGCTGCGACCACACAGGTGCTGTGCCCAGATGGACAAGGCAGGTGGAAAGTTTTCACGGTGGAAATGAGCATGACACCGCTGTCACAAGGCAGGATAGGGTAATAATAAATGCACCGTTGCCAGCTGGAACTGGAACTGGAACGTGGGACCGTTTGCCCGGGAACGAGGGACGGATATACAAAGCGGCCCCACCTGGACTGTACCTGAGCTAACGTTGGACTTGAGCTGAGCCTGTGCCCGAGGGACGGGGCGGGCTGCCACACGGGCCAAGGAATGTAGACGTCCCTCCCCCGTTGGCGTGTGGCGGCCCATCCCGCAAACACCAACGGGTATGCTAACTGCACCCCGTAAAATCAGTTCAATGTCAAAGGCATGCATGGTGCTGACCTTGGTGATTTTCCCATCGGTCGCATCACCATACACAATGTCTATCGAAATGACAAGATAGAAGGCGAGGATGAACACTGCCTTGATCTGCAAAAGGTGGCCAGGCTATGCCGCTCGGACCCGACAGCTATCCTCATCGGAGATTTCAATTTGCATCATGCGTCTTGGTCGCCACAAGGCAAGACGGCTTCGACAGGAGCAGAGGCCTTTTCTCAGGCACTCAGCGATTACAAGATGAGGCTTGTCACGACCCCCGGCGCCATCACCTACACTCGCGCCGCCAATCCCAACGAGCGTCGATGGAGGTCAACGCTTGACCTTATCTTTGCTGGTGAGAGCCTATGCAATTTCATGCGAGACGAGATGCGTCCCAAATGGAAAATGCCCAACGTTCATGGCCTCGCGGGTGACCATCGCCTATGTGAAACCATCTTTAATCTCCACGTCACTCGACAGAAGGGTCAGCAGCATCTGTGGGGTGACGTGGACAGCAGGGCATTTCAACGAGCAGTCAAGGAGCGTTTTGGCCGATTGGACCGCGTCAAGTGGTCCAGATGTTGCACCGGTCGCGACATCAATCGGCATGTTGATGTTGATGTCTTCATCAGGGCTCTTGCGGGCGCCATCAAGGATCATGTGCCTGTAAGAGATCCCTATGAACTCAAAGGCCGCCGGCTTCGTTCCAAGCCACCTGCTTCCAAGGATGCATCCCAGGGAAGCAACGTCACCAACGGCCCATCTCCAGTTGGCGGCAGTACCCCCAAGGACGCGCCCCCCCGGTTGAAGCAGACAAGCCTGGGTTTATTTTGGATTAAAAGCAAGCGAGCCCTCCGGCACTCGAAGCCGGCCAAGTTAGCCCAGACGCCCGATTTCGAAAAGGACAAGCAGGTCGCCAAGACAGGGGGTACCAAGTGTGTCTGGTTTATGGACCATACATTTGGCACAGGCAAGACGACGCAAAAGAAGCCCGCACCCAGCAGCGATCCCGGCCATGTCAGGCACACGACATCATTCACCTGGAGTGAAATTGCAGAAATCGACGACAACGAGATAACTGAGAAAGAGATTTTGGACGTCATCAAGTCCCTCGCGGACCGCAAGGCTCCGGGACCGGATGGCATTGCGTACGAGGCTCTGAAGAAGAGTACAGGCGTCATCCTCCCCCACCTCTGCGGCATGTACAGGGCCTGTATGCGCCACGGCTACTTCCCAAAGGCCTTCAAGAAGTCCAAGACCATCTTGATCCTCAAGGAGGATAAGGACCCTCGTTGCCCTGGCTCCTACCGCCCCATTGCCCTCCTCTCTACCGTCGGCAAGGTGTACGAGCGGTTGATGGTCAAGCGCTTCTTGGCCGCCCTCGACGACATAGAGAAAGCCACCGGCCGGCGCCCCATTCCAAAGATGCAGTTTGGCGGACTGCCAGGGACCTCCACCACCACGCCTCTCCAGACGCTGACGTGCTTCGTCTACACCGGATGGCTTGGCAAGATGAAGGTCACTCTGCTTGCCCTCGACATCTCGGGCGCCTTCCCCAAAACGCTGCGCGAAGCCGTCATCAAGAGGCTCGAGGAGTGGAAATTCCCAGCGTACCTCATCATGTACGTGCGGTCCTTCCTCTGCGAGCGTGAGACGTCGCTGTGCATGTCTGGGCACAAGCCCCAGACCTTCTTCGAGAACGGGGGGCTGCCCCAGGGTAGTGTTACGTCTCCCCTCTTGTTTCTCATCTTTGCCGCGGCGCTCAGCGAGGAGCTGGCCGAGTTTGGCGACGCCATCAGTGTGACGTTTGTCGACGATAGCCATATTCTGGTACGATCCGACTCCTGGGAGACCAACTGCCGCATGCTGGAGAAGATACACGCCAAGATGCGAGCCTGGGCCGACGAGCATGGCGTCACTTTCGCACCTCACAAGTATGGTTTGCTGCATTTCCGAGGCCCTCACGACAAGGAGGATGGCGAGATCCGGGTTGTGCCCAACATAGAAGGGCTGCCTCCGCCCGAGATCCTCTTCAAGGAGGATTGGGTCAAGGTCCTTGGTGTGCTTGTTGACTCTCGCCTCACATGGAGTGCCCACATCGACTCAATCATTGAAAAGGCCAACAAGGCTATGCGTCTCATCACGTACACATCCGGAAAGACGTGGGGCCCCTCTCTTGTTACCATGCGAACACTCTATCTGGCCAAGGTGCAGTCCATCCTAACCTACGCCTGTCCCGCCTGGTACCCCTACGCAAAGGGTACATCGCAATACTGCCGCATCAAGAAGCCCCTTATCGACAAACTAGACAAGTTCCAGTACGAATGCCTCATCGCAATCTCAGCCGCCTTGCCCAACACGAGTCGCATAATGCTTCGCAAGGAGCTCAACATTCCGCCCCTCTCCTTGACTCTCGAGATGAGGGCTGCAGTACATCAGGCCAAGATTCTCGATACCGAGCGGGATGTTACACGTCGTGAGTTCATGAAGGCTCTCAGTCCAATCAATGTTGCCAAGCATCCGCACAGGAAAGTCCGACTTTCTGCGATCCACTTGCTCGATGAAACGAAAGGTCGCCTGCGCAAACAGATTGACGATGAGATCTTCAAGTCGAAATGGGACGACCCCAAGCACAAGGACTGGCGTCACCAGCACATCAAGAAGACGGGCGAACTCCTCATACGCGACAAGATGACGGAAGCCTGGTCAGCCTTCCAGAAACAGAAGAGCACCGATAGCCTACACAGATACACCATCACACTGGCGACTTCGTGGAGTGACCACAAGTTCAAGGACTATTACAGCGGTCTCACTCGCAAGCAGTCCACCATCATGCTGCAGTGCAGGACCGGATATATTGCCCTCAGGCCATATGTCCAGAAGCTCCCAGGTTCCCAAGGCATTTCCATCCAATGCCGCAAGTGCAAACTGAAGACCGAGACATTGAAGCATCTCTTCATCGACTGCGAGCACCATGCGCTGGTCGCCGCAAGAGAGAGGCTTCTCCGGGAAACAGAGTGCCACTCGCTGCTGCTTCGGGATGACTACTTGAAAACCATCTTCGAGTCGCCCGAGAATGCCAAGATGGTGGCGGAATTTGCTATCAAAAACTTTGATCTGGACCAATTTTCGGGTAAGCCGCCTAAGGAATGGTTGAAAAAACGTCCAGCTCCAGACAGCGAGGCGGCTAAACAACCCCCCAAGAGGAGGAAGCTCCTCAAACCGCGCATATATACGAATAGGAAGGACAGGCAGGAACGGGAAGCGTGATATTGTTGACATATATATATATCATTAATATAATCATCGTTGAACTTGATTTCTCTGTGTTCCCATGTCTTATCCCCCCCCTGAGCATGGGGTAAAACTGCTCAAGGGGGAAGGGGTGTTAGTAAGGTCCCCCCTCTAGTTATGCTAAGGTCGAATAGGTCATACAAATGCCCAATTGCCCGTCATGTGGTAGGTCCAACCCTTCTGTACGATTTGCAAGCCGCTCTAGTCATTGCCCAGGGCCATATATCGACTGACCCTTCAAGACAGATACGCTCGATCATCTGCATCGTATGTCCCTTGGTACGCCGTCATTCAACCGACTTTCTGGATGATGTGAGTTGACCTCGGCAGCAGGCTGTTGCACGAATCTTCGCAATCTTTGCTCATCTGACCCCAGTCAGGGACCGCATCAAGGCTTCGACCACACGGTACGCGTTGTTCTTGGATCACAGTCACCACGTCTTGCTTCCTAAGCACTGCAGCATGCTGACATTGTAGAGGGAGATGTCCCTCTTGCAGCTACGGGGACCACAGTCACGAATACAGTCACGAATAGGCCGACAGCAGCACGATTGACAAGGTATTTTCTCCCTTCTTGGCTCTCAATGTGCCTTATCTTACCTCTATAAAGGCAAAAGTAATAGGTGAGCCAAAGCAGCTGAGTTCGCATTACGCTGACCGAGATTAAGCAGGGTTTTCCGTCCACAGGTCGAGGTTATAGCAGGTCCTCTCTATTACTTGCATATACTAAGATTCAGCTGCAGGATACATTAAACATTATCTAGGCCTTCTAAGTAAGAACCATATCTTTTCTCTGCTTTACGACTTCTTAAGAGTACTAACGTCAAAGAGACGCAGCCCGAAACACTCGGTATTGTATTACGTACAACTCAACGGATTATAAATCGTGCATTTAATAGGGCTAACATGGTATATTTGTTTAGAAGGAAGCCCTCCACCTCCCTCCACCAAAGCGGTATGCTGGGTAGGTGAGAATCCTTGCCTCTATGTCTTGTGTCCAACTAGCTTACTTTTGCGTTGGAACAAGCCATTCCCGCTATCCCAACAGTTCGGTGTATGTGCTCTGGGATATAATTACTTGGGTATCCCAATCCTATGTCTGTCGTGGGCTAACCGAATTTGAGACTTCTAGGACCTCCCATCCTTCTCCAGCCAGAGCATATCAGTTGAGTAGGTCTTTGAGTCTCTATGGCTCGTATCCAAATCACTAACTTGCTTTCTTAAGCCATAGAGGGCAGACAGGCTCCAAGATGTAGGTGGGTCTGTAATTCCAATTCTGCTTTCTGTTGTTTCTCTATTGTCACGTACTTATCCTATATTTCTATTATTTAGGCCTATTGTTCGAAGAAGGCCCTGGTAGGCTTGCTAGTCCTATTCACCTTCTTCTTGCCCCTCTGGTTCCGGGGGGGCCCGGGTCCGGACTATCGGGCCGTCGTTCGAAGGGCTCGAAAGCCCCGGTCTATCGTGCGTAAGTCTATAAAACGGAAGATGATGAATTCTTTTAACAAATTTAGGATACAGACCGTCAGCGACACTGTTCCTCGGTAAGCTATGATCTATTAATTCCGCGGAACCGTCGCTGACAACGGGTTGATGAGCCGAAGAAGGCCTCTCGGGATGGATAGACTCACCTCTGGTAAGCATGACATGCTCTTTATAGGTGTCGAGTGTAATATGATCCTAATGGTTAAATGCCAGCAGTTTGGCCGTCTCCGGCCTGGGGTATGTGGTCCTTAGATCTGTTCTCGCAAACTTTATTCTAATACCTAAGGCATAGCAGGCTGCTGGTGCCCCTGCTCTGGGGGGTCGGTATGTAACTTATGCTCTTCTTCGAAATGACCCCAGATCAACTCTAACAAGCAAGGTTCAGTGCCGCCCCCGGCGTTTTGGTTTGTATTCTCCATTAAGGTAAGCATACAGAAGTACTTCAACACTACTTAAGATAATAACTTAAGCTAAGGATATGGAGCTGCTGGTATGTAATGCTAGAATTACTACTTGGCTTTGGTCTATGGTATTGAGCTGACATTATATACTGTATAGTGTGTAGGTGCAGTTAACCTCTATATTTCAGCCCCTTCTAAAAGGCCTTTGTTTTAACTAATATTATAACAACAGCGTCGATGACGAAGATTTTGGTGGTAAGTGCTTTTTATATCCACTTATGGAAAAAAGGCTGCTGATAACACTAACACATATAGTGCAGATGGAAGGAAGAGAAAGAGAGAGGCATGTCTGTTTGACCATAGACCAACCGCTATACGAAATTCTAACATCCTGCAGGCAACGGAGGGGCGAAGGCCTTCTTGTGCGCATCTCTCGGTTAGTAGATTGCCAACCCTGCTCTAGCATGCCGTATACTAACCTACAAGATCCAGAACTCTATTCTAGGGCTGGGCCTCGCGCGGTATGCTAGCAATCGCAATGGTGCTATATCATGATTGTTTCATATCTAATTGAGCCAAGCCAGATCACGCATTCCTGGCCCAACGCGGCCACGGCACCATCCGCAGCCACAGCCGTCACATGGTAAGTCAGGTAATTACCCAAAAGCCTTTTTCGAGCTCGGCAATTGCTGACATGAGATCAATATACAGCTTCTTCGTCGGTATGTCAAGGACGGTTTGACTGCCCCACGGATGGGCTTCATCTGATGTACAAGTGAGCCCACGCAGCCTGAGGACTTCCGCCGGAATCGCGGTACGTGTGAGTTTGTAAGTGTCGACACATGCTCGCGCTGGCAACCATGACTAACATGCTGGCGGCAGGCATTTCGTCAAACTATCCTCATTGCGCGTGGCCAATAATTGATTCCAGACGACAGCACCTTCGGTACGTACTTCCTCTTACCGCAACTGGCTCTCCTCATGCAGTGAAGAATAGCTAACATTATAGAGGCCAGCCTCGTCAGAACACACGTAAGAGCTAGAGTATTTATACTGCTGTTCTTATTGTTTGCAGAATGATACCTAACATAACAGTAAACAGGCCGACGAACGGTATGTACACACATCGAGGTATTAGTTTTCCGGCCATTCAGGAGTGTTGTATGGTAGCTAACCAAGAAGAGGCCAGTCTGCTAACCGTAGGTCCCCCCGACTGCATACGCTTGTACGTGGGTTAGCCATATTGCCGAGCTCTCGTATCATCTCCTCGTGCATTGTGGCTGACTATAATCCCAGTTGCTGCCGCTGCCGCTGTTGCAGCCCCCTCATTGTTCTCTGGCTCCGGCCAACGGGAGATGTCAGTAGGTAATTCCCTTTGCATCTATACAAGGAAAGCTTACAGCTGATATATATTGTATGCTACAGTCTGACGATCCCTTCATTGTTTGACACTGTTCTTTGGTCCTGCGGGTAGCAAGGCCACTATTGTTCGCATATACTATTGTTCTTTTTTCCACACTGGACGCACCTACTACATCATAAAAACGAGCCATGCCCTGGCTTATTGGTCCCAACTCTGGGGCGAATGGTCGCCTATGAGGCTGGCTTCGAGTCAGCCGATGATTAGGTGCCTCCCTCACCAGCTTTTGAAAAGGCATTGGTGAAAAAACCATTTCTACTTCACAATTGCTATCATACCTACGGATACCTATATACGGCGATATCTGCGACACATGCGACTATGCGGCTATACGGCTATGCGAATGAGACACATATGACACCTGCGACATACGACCCGGCGTCTCCCGCCCACTTCTGCCACCTCTGCTGGTTGCATTCAGCAAAAAGCAGACATTGGAAGAGAGAAGCATTCCTTGGGACCAAGAAGGACGGAAATGAAGGACTAGCGCGCGCATCGACCCGAGCTTAATTGCATGTGGCTGGCAATGAGTCACAGTGTCGTGTCACTTTGCCTCGCTCTTCGCTCTTGATTCCCCTCTGCTCGGCCCGACGAGGAACCTTATTCAGAGCCCACTGGTACGTAGCCTAGCCCTCCTCTTCTACTTAAAGACCTAACCGCTCCAGGTCCGTTTCCACTTTCGCTTCCCGAATTTTGCTTCTCTCCCCACCACAACCGACCGGCGGTTTTAATCATCATCGCCACACCTGATCGCCTCTGTCATCCACCGCCCGCCGCCTTCATTATGGCTCCCCAGAGGATCTTCCTAGATCTTCCGGGTGAGGTTCGCCGCGCCATATACGATGCCTACTTCATTGAAGATGGCGGCTATGTCTACAACTTCAAGACACGCAAATTGGAGGCTCGCGATCGCAATGGTGCCAAGCAACCTATTGATCACGCCTTACGGCTCACATGCAAACAAGTGGCACATGAGACGCATGGACTTGCGCTAAATGTCAACATTATCCATTTTGCGGCCGACTACTCTGACGAAATGCGTGTCAAAGCTGCTTGTACGCACTTTTCTCTATATTCCCGCGTTTGGACTCCGGCTGAAGTCCTTCGAGGAAGGGACGACGAAGACGAAGACGACGATAATGAGGAGGACGACGACGACGACCAACACCAACAGGCTCAGCAAGGCCAACAAGATCAACAGGGCCAACTAGACGAGCCGCCGATCCCTTACGTTGAAGAGGATGAATCCGACACTGTCCTATGCGGTTTCACCGAAGCTATCTTAGAGGAAGCCATTCAGGAGTTCCCCCGGGCAGAAAGCTTTCTCAGAGCAGTCCTTTCCAACGACCGCACTGTAGTTCCCAAAAGGGAGCGGAACGACTGGGGCCCTCCACGCTCATATATACACCGGACCATTCTCAGAGTTTATGAGCTCGCGCTGAAATACAACACCTTTCCTCAACACTGGTACCCAGCCGATCCTAATGTTCACTTCTATCACAAGGACCATGAGCACTGGGCTCCTGCTCGGCTGCTACCCTACCTAAAGAAATACCCTACATGGTGTTATATCCCCCCTGGCCCGAAGAATGAAGAATTACGGCCATTTATTTATTCAATAAAGCAGACCGAGGAGCACTGGGAAAGGCCGCGCTATAGAGATTTAGACGGTCATACTCAGTACACAGAAGGGAAATATCGTTTCTCTGCAGCCGCAGCGGCTATAAAATTCCTATCTCAATTCCCAATTCACTTCCGAAGGCACCTACGCAGGATTCATCTCAATGAACACTCAATATCTGTATCTATGCCCGAAACTCATGGGCATGGGCTCATTGAATATTGTCAGGAGAATCGACATCTTCGTATTGAGCGCCGCGCGGACATGTGGAGAACTGTCTTCCAGACTCCTTGCACAAACAGAGAAATGGGGGCGCCCAACACGAGTTGAATTGGGAGGAGCAGTCCCGGCTTCCCGAGCGAGAGCGTGGAAGACCTTCCTGGAAGCTGACTCACTCTCTAGCCATGTGGATTATGGAAGTTCTGGAACTTCGCATGGCTGGCATGCCCGAGCAGTCTTTCAAACTCATCCTCGATGCGGGTCCGGCACATGAACAATGCACGGACATCTTTCAAAATATCATTCAACGTACAGCTATCTGGCAACAGGTTGCCACAAGAATAAACGAGGGGACAGATCCGCGATTCAGGAGACATTGGTATACTGAGAAACAGGATAATGGCTGCTGTAAGTTCTTGGCCGTGATCTTGCTTGACATGTCTATCACGATATATATACTAATCTGCTGTTTTCTAGTTGTGCTTGATGGCTTCCCAGAAGCAGTCCAGGACCTCGTGAATGGACACTGTAGATCAATTGAGACCACTTTCAATATCGGCCCAATGCTTTGGGATGTTGATACGGAATTCCGAAAATATTCCTACATGGATGGTCTACAATTTGCTGAATTCACATTATCCAAGGCTGAGCATATTGAACCGGTTTCACCGTTTCCAAGATTCCTAGATCTTCTTGCTGAGCATATACTACCACAATACTGGGAAGAGCGTGAATACAAAACGGTTCCGGTCTATGAGTATGAGGACCTGGAATTGGATTGGATATCGCCCAGCAACCACGATGACGTCAATGCCAATAACGGCGAACCGGCGAACGAACAACACACATTGGATAACGGCAGTGCGACAAGTTATGCCAGCAACAGTGCAAGCTCGGAGGATGGGGTGCAAACGGACAACTCTCCCAGCAGCCACCCCAACGAGGAGATGGCAAGAGAAGTCGATGCCGGCAGCGATGACCTTGCGGACGGGAATGTCTTGCATGAGAAGGAGGAGGCGACAGGAGACGACGTGGATAAAGAGCTCTCGCCATCTCTGCCTGATATGGTTCAGCAAATGACGCTGGGTGGTCCCATTGAAGGCCCGGTTCCGACAAATCAGCCAGGCAATACGGTTTAAGGCGTTTGCTTGCTCGTTTTCTTCGGGGCTGGGCAACGCTGCCCAGTGTCAAGTCTCCCTGAGCAACAATGGGTTGGCTGGATACAGGTTTTATCACTCTCAATAATTACCCAATTGCCTGTGTCACATCTTAGTGAGCCCTAGCTGTTCGTGATCTTATCGTAGGATTTCCTGAGGGGTTATTTGTTTGGGCCTACGCACATCTGTGAGCCGTGCTTGTGACGTTGGCAAGAATACAAACACCTGTCAATCAATCCAATCCAGCGACAATAAGATGTACCTGGCTTGGCTGGGCTGTGCCTCATTTTTGTCCCTGTAAAATTCTGGCCGAGTTCGTTTGCCAAGATTCTTTGCTGCGGGGGACATCAGACTCAGCTGCGACACCTGGATCATGCAGAAAGTAAAGGGTGTGCCTACACCTTGCCGATTGGTTGTTGCTAGGGATAGATGTGCAGTGGCTCCATGGGAAGAATCCGGAACGAGGACAGGTGTGTGAGCGGTGAGAACTTCGCCGTGGAGTCAGTCATATATCTTTGTCCATGCCCACCCAGACGCCGCTGCATCGACTCTGCAGAGCCCGCTGCCGGCTCACATTACCCCTCCTGAGTCCTAGGTGAACTTCAGTCCGTCGCCATGGAGGTAGGCAACCTTCCCCTGTGCCCAGCAGAAAGTTGAACGAAAAGTTAAACGAGGAAGTGGGTCGGCGAGTCTGGATCCGGGAGGAGGCGGGCATTGCGCAATTTGCATCCGACAGTGTGCAATCTTGCCCGGAGCGATAGCACCGAAACTGGCCGCCGCGCTGCTGCCGTGCCCAGCTGTTAGTGCCGGATCCTCACCGGTGGAGGCTTCGACATCTTGGCACCACACGCTGTTGCAAAATATTTTGGCAATTTTCCTAGACGTTGATAAAATTCAACCTTGGTCCCTATCCAACGTGGCGTGGCGCAAAGAAACCTTTCAGGATTTTTGCAGACACGTTTTCACCATGGCGAAACAGTCCTTCTTTCGAAGCGTCCTGGCGCAGATGATCATTGCGGGAGTGATTGCGCTCCTCGCACCTGGTCTATGGGTATGCGTGCCACCGCCCTCTCGTTTTGAAGCCGGTGGCTGACTGGTGCAACAGAATGCAAACAACTCCCTGGGCGCTGGAGGTGCCCTTGAGCCGTATCTGGTGAGTCTCGCCATGTAGCGTGTGGAGCTTGTTGCTGTTGACTGACCGACCTGGCTGCAGGTGAATGCCGGAAACTCGCTCGTCTTTGCCCTCATGGGCACTTTCTGTGTCATGTCTCCCGTATTCATCAACTGGATCGGCGTCAAGAAGACACTCATCGCTGGAACAGTGGGATTCTGCATCTACAGTGCTGCCCTCTACCAGAACAACCGCTACGGCACCGAGTAAGTACACGACAAGATGGATGCGCAACGGGCACGGCTGACCCGCGCAAAGATGGTTTGTCCTCGTTGGAGCTGCTTTTTGCGGCATCAGCGCCGGTCTCTACTGGGCTGCCGAGGGCGCCATTGTCCTCTCCTACCCCCAGCATGCCAAGCGCGGCCGCTACCTCGCTCTCTGGCTGGGCTTCAAGAACAGTGGCCAGGTACGTCGTCGTTTCTTTCCCACGGGCGTACATGATGGTTGACAGGCAATGCAGCTTATTGGAGGTGCCATCAACCTCGGGCTCAACGCCAACCGCTCCACGGGTGGCCGGGTTTCCTACGTGACCCTGCTCGTCTTCATTGTTATGCAAGCTTGTGCCTTCCCGTTCGCCTTTCTCTTGTCAGAGCCGCACAAGGCACAGCGCTCCGATGGCACGCCCATCGCCGTGGAGCCCAAGACGTCGGTCAAGGTGCAGCTGCGCAAGCTGTGGAAGTGTGCGATTTCACCTCGCATCCGCTACCTTCTGCCCATCTTCTTCACCTGCTGGTTCTACTGGGTAACCTATGGCCATCAACCCATTCAGCAAGAAAATTCTGTTAACGAACGACTAGGGATATGCCTCCACATACATGACCCTGTACTTTACTGTCAGATCTCGTGCATTGGCCTCTTTTCTCTCCGCCATCACTGGAACACTCGCCTGCGTCCTTTTCGGCATCTTCCTCGATTCCAGCCGTCTTAGTGTAAAAACGCGCATCCGAGCCGGCTTTGTTTTCTCCTGCGGCCTGTTCACGCTGCTTTGGATCTGGATCATGATTGTCCAGCACGGGTTTGAGCAACGGCGCCCAGACTACTTGGACTGGAACTCGCCAGGCTTCGGACGTGCCTTCGGAGCGTACATCATGCTTCAGACAACCGGCAACCTAGTCCAGAACTATCTCTACTTCCTCGTCGGCACCATGGGCGACGGAACCATGGAGCTGAGCAGGACGACGGGTCTCCTCCGCGGTGTGGAGAGCTGGGGCCAGTGCGCATCTTTCGGCATTGGCAGCAGGTACGTTGGGAGTCGATATGGTATTCGCGACATGTACTGATGACGATGCAGCCGCTTCTCTCCCTTCTATACCACCGTCATCAATGTTGTTCTGTGGACTGTCAGTCTGATCCCGGCTGCGATATCGATCTGGAAGGTTGAGGATAAAGTCGACTACGTACCAGAAAACACTCCTGCTGTTGACAAGCACGGTTTGACCGAGGAGCCGACGGCAGAGAAAGACCAAGCGACCGAGGTTCCCATGGCGAAGCTCGATGCATGAATTACTGGCTGTTGAGCATACTGGGCCGAGTCACGTATAGATGCCAACACAGTTAATAATCAAGATGACCTTGGATCTCTCGAACGCCTTCTACCGCTATCCTCAGCTGCAGGAACAGCTGGCGCACGTCGCACGTAGATGCATTTGAGCCACGAGTGGGATCTGCTCACCGCCAACTAATGGGGCCGTGTGGGTGAGATGGCAGATGGCCCGCGAGGCCATGTTAGCTCAGGAACCAAACGTTTATTGCCCGTCGAAGGGAAGAATCATCCTATCACCAAAATTGCCCCTCACTGCAATCTCCAAACTCCCAGAACACAAACAAGGACGTTGATAATTGCTTTACTATCCTTCAGCCAAACTGGTCATGTACCTGACCCTATGTGTCCAAAGCCTATCGTGACGACTTGGAGCTTCCCGTCACGGCAGAACCTGCCACAGCCCTCGATGTGTCTTGAGATCCATGATTGCCAAACCCCCGAATGGCATTGGGGCGCAACCCGCCATCTTTACATGCGATTTGATTCCACGGACCTTCTTTTCCCGTCTCCAGCAACCATCTGGACATTTGGTAATTTGTAGGAGCTTCCTCTCCACCGTGTTAGTTATAAGCTCGTATAGAGCAATGATGGTTATACCTGCGCAAGAATTCTTGCCTTGGGAGTCACTCATTCTGAAGGCAGTCGTCGAGAATACGAAACAAGAGCGATAGACTGTATCAATTTGCGTGCTGGTGCAAAGAAGAGAGGAATGCCAGAATCATTGAAAGACTAATGGTAACAACACGTCTATTTGTACGTGAACTCTCACCATGCTGAGAAAGAAAGGCAGGCATCTCGATGATGCGTGTCACAATTTCGATCTTCAGCATTCATCACAGCGGCTTCCTGTCTTTTCTTATCTAAGACGAGGCTTTCATCATGTCGTTCGCCAGGATATCGTCAAGGGCCATTTTACTGATTGGACAAGCCCACGCAGTCCGGACACACCACGTGTTCAGTCGAGTACATTTCAATATTTCAGCGTGATTCGGTCAAGATGACGCGGGTGCCTCATACCGTGCAATTTGGAGCCTGAGGGCCATTTTCCTCATTGGCCCCCAGGTCGGACGACCTGGCAGGATTCATGGTCAAAAAACATGGCCGGCATACAGGGCTGAGCCTTTGTCGCATCTCCATTTTAAAATAAATAGGGCCAATTAGAAAAAGTGCCCTTGCTTACATGTACCTGCAGGACTTGAGTGTCAAATGTTCACGCTGGCGGAGCCTATTTGGGATGAGAAGGCTGCACCTTCATCACCTCCATCGCCCATTAGCCATCGGCCTCAAGACTCGCGGCCTCAATGCCGAACCTTGGCGAATGTATGTGTGGCCTTCTCTATTGATCTGGCTCATTCCACGTATTCTGAACCTGAACTAACCGCGCCGCCGATCCAGCCATCTGCCCTTGACATTGAGACAAGCATTCCCTCCCAGTACGGAGGCGCACAAGTGACTCTCCCTCGCCTCACCTCTTGCGGCAGCGCTGCTTAGTGCCGGCTGCTTAATGCCGGTTGTTTCGCAATTCATGAAGACGATCAAGATATCCTACTTGGGTGCGATCACCTAGACATCGCTTGGTACCTTGTCGATGTGCCCTTACGAAATGGTGCTCTCTCTGCGATGCTTGACAGAACTGCCACTCGTAACGACTTTTTCAGCTACTCGCCACCAGAAGTCATTGAATATGCCCCCACGCCAAGCTCAAGGGAGAGCCCTGGATCTTCCTCCACTTCTCTCCTGTCGCCGCCATCAGACGGCATCGACAATGAGATAGCAGCTCATTATTTTCACATACCGTCTGAGAAAGCCGCCGTTTCTCCATCTCCTTGCCGCTTATCACCCACGGGATCTTCTCAATCGCAACCAAAACCATCGAATTCCGCAAGTCCCAGTCAGTCGACGGCATATCTACAGCCTGTTTACTCTTGTAAGCTGTGCTTAGGCTTACAATTTGACGAAGCCGAGTGTTTCATGCAAGTCAAATATTCTCGTTCTCTGCCGTATGACTGCTAATTGTTCAACCACAGGAAGCACATCCTCGACCGGCATCGGCCAGAGCGGTTAGATTCCTCGCGACCCTATCAGTGCTATTGTAAGCCGACTGCTCGCTTCAAACGCTCCAAAGAATTCATTCGTCATATCAAGACAGTCCCTGAACATGGCATGGGCGTTTACGGATGCCGGTGCGGTAGACGTTTCTCTCGCAAAGACAAATTTCGATCACATGTCGACGGCAACTGTGTCGGAGACCTCGCCTACCAATGTGAGTGTGGAAAGGTCACGGGCGACATTCAAAACCATTTGCAATCATGCGGTAAAAAGACACCCGGGCGACCACGAAAGAAGTGAAGAATAAGGCAGGAAACGACATGCGTTGCCCTTAGCACCCTGCATCTTCTTAGCCGAAACTTGTGTCAATCGGAGTAATACTCCAGGATCAGCCTGGTTGAGAATGCATGCCCCGCGCCCGCTATCAACATAACGTTTCGAAAGGATACATAATACAGGTGCTTGAGGGGGGCTTAGGCCTGTGGCCCTGTCAGCTCTCTCATGCAGACTAGTGCACAGGCGCATTCTGCATGCCAGAGCTAACGGGGTCCCAGGCCTAAGGTTGACTGACTTTGACCTCCCGAGTATTCGAGGTGATCACACAACTGGCGATTTGTCGGATGATCAATCCCGTTGGCTTGTACAAAGATAGTAACTCGTTGTATTGGGTTTCTATGAATTTCTTAGACCAAGAGTATAATGCCTCTAGAGTATGAGTTCCTGACGGCAGCCAGATACAACGAGAAGCTATCCTTATACCAGCCAACTCTGCTTTACGTACTCCGTACTCGAGAGGCGTTATACTCTTGGTCTTTATTATTGGTAGTGTAATGGACTAATTTACCGGTTTTACATATTCATTATTTCTCTGTTTCGGTATTCTATTCTCCCTTGCTTCCAATTCATCTTTCTTCTCGGCTGTCGTGCATTCTTATCTACGAATCTGAATCCACTGACGACAGCCTAAAAATGTTAATGAGAAAACAATGGCAGCAAGGCAGGAGCCATCTGTAGAAACATAGAAGTTTTGCTCCCACACACAAGCTCGTGGAGTAGCACCCTGCACTAGGCGCTTCTGCCAGCAACAGCCATCCCGACGGCAGGCAAGTAATGTGGCGAAGCCCAACCACCCGAAGACTTTACTAACCTACAGTGAGAGTGCACGGAGCTGTCTTGGCCTGGTCACGCACCAATGCGATGAGGCTGTACGTATGATGGTAGAATAAATGATCTAGATTTGCATCAAAGGAATACCCAAGAAATACCAGTCTTAGGATCTGTTAAATTTATTTTATGATGCCATAAGTTCTCTTCATTTCATCGTTCATCATTCCCTCTGAGGTGCCTGTGGTTGTTCCTATTTAAGCAGCCGATGCCGCTGCCGCTTCTGCTGCTGCCCAATCCATCTTCAGACTGTCAACCATCTGCTTGACAAACTGGACATCCATAGTCCTCAAACCCTTATCCAACGTTTTGCTACACTTTCGAGTTAACTCCGTTGTGTAAAATAGTCTATCACTCCTATTCTCATGCGGCTTGCCATATTCGCTCTCAAGCCACTTGACAAGTTTGATCATTGGCAGTCTGGCGGATGTTGCTTCCGCATGGTGTAACTTCTGGAGCCACACATCCAGTGAAACGGGCTCAAATACAAGGCCCGACTGTGACAGGAGAGGCAACATATCCCGCGTCCAGTGAAACTCAGTAGGGTTAACAATGTTGTAGACGAGTTCGGGATTGTTGAGTCCCAGCATCGGGAGATTGCCGGCGGAATCGAGCCTTGTCAGTTCGAGGACTGTTGCCGCGGCAGAATCCATGGGAAGCCATGACATTTCCTATGAAGAGTTAGGTATGGCAATACACTTTCACAGAAGGCTGTTACCTCATCCAGAGCGGGCAGAACGCCCAAGTCGAGAGCAGTCTGTATCATCATCGGTATTCCCTCCTTGATATTCCATTTACCCGTTTTGGTGTCACCTGTCAGCTGCCCCAAACGCAACACCCTGGCCGGGATGCCGAGCGCCATTGCATTGCGGGTGATGTGCTCTGCCACGTACTTTGACCGGGCGTATCCTGTATTTTGGCTGAAAGATGGTGACTGGACTGGACATTCCTCCACACTGCCTGGGCGTGGAGACTGCGAAGCAGCTGAAACGGATGAGCAAAAATAGAACTGAGCCGGGTCCTGTGTCTTGACTGATCGACATAGGCGTATCAGATTATGAACAGCTTTGATATGGTGAGCCTCAAAACTGCGGATTGGGATGTTGAAGTTCACTGCCCAAGCGCAGTGGATGACGTGAGTAAGCCTCGTCAGTACATCTACCATGGCCTGCGAGCTGATTCCGAATGTGTCCAATCCAAGGTCGCAAGGCAGTACCACAATCTTGGCATTTTGCTCCGGTGACAAGCGCAGACCTCGGCTTTCGAGAGCCTCCTTGAGTCTAGCCGAGGCGCCTTCGCCCGTGCTGGCTCGCACAAGTGCCCATATCGTGGATACTCCAGCAGAGGTTGCTAGCTGATGAAGAATATGGGCACCGAGGCCTCCCGTTGCGCCAGTGAGCAGCTAACCATGTCAATAATCGTGGCAGACTCGATGGAAACCCAAGAGGTTACTTACAACAGAACTCATGTCTGGAGTCTCAAGGGGCCCGCTGGTAAAAGGCTCAATCATGGAGTATTTTGCAATCAAGCTCTCCATCAGGTCATTTTCGTCCATGCGAGACTCCAGCGTCCCGGCTCTGAGCTGTTCCAAGTGCTTAGCGAGCCTCTCCGCGTTTCCCGTCTCGTATAGGACGTTGCGGCTGAGTTGAGATTGGTGACCATTCAAATCCAGCTTATGCTTGAGAAGACTCCAAATCTGAATGCACTGTAGACTGTCTATGCCAGCCTCGAAGCAATCGGTTTGTCCGGATGGGAGCTCGATGCCAAACTGCTCCTTGAATTGGTCCAGGATGAACTGAACAAGTTCGTTTCCTTCGTGCCTCAGCGATCCACCGCGGCCTCCTTCGTATTCGTCAAACATTCTTTCAATCTTCTTTTCGAATTGATGGTAGAGGGCACGCCTGATAAAGGTCCCCTTATCAGTCTGCGGGTACGGCGTGTCGTGTGGAAAGACTGCAATGAGCTCCCTTGGGATGCGGGAGAATGTTTCTGCGTTAGAGTTGACCGCTTCAACTGTAGGCCAGATGGCCTCCAAGAACGCCGGGTCTGTCATGTGTGATGCGGTTTCCGCCTTGAAAACAATTAGGCCGGGATATGTCTTGCCCTCGCCAACAACAACAGCCTCTTTCACCAATGGTGATTGTCGTATGCCACCTTCTATGGGAATAGGCAGCACCTTTTCACTATTAATGAGATTAAATCGGTCGTCAAGGCGAGAAACGAATTTCCAAAGCCCTTCCCTCGTCGGATGTGCCGTGAAGAGATCACGAGTTCTGAACGAATCAGGGGGGTTGTCGGAGTTGGATCTGTGTTTGGACTTGAGCCCTGAGAGAGCCACACACTCGAACAATCTCGGTGCTATCTCGTCCATCCATGTAAATGGCTTTGCAGATGGAAGCAACCGAAGGTAGTTCCAATCTTTGTCCTCACGAGGCCGAATGGAGTTCATCATGGGGCCAGTCTCGGTTCTGTGTTCCCAGTGATTAGTTTCAGGGCTGATCAGGCTCATCTTCACTTACGAGCCGTAGTTTGCCACCAGATGAACACCCTTCTCGGTCAGTCTGTCTCCCAGCTCGTCGGGGCAACTACTTCCTGTGAACAGGATGAGTTTGAGAGTAGCAAGCGCATCGACACCACCAGGAATGTCTGCCAAAAGCTTTATGATGTAAGGAACAGCATGCAGTAGGTCTGGCTTGATGTGTTGGATCATTTCAATCAGACTCTGCCCTGTCAACGGCAGCGAGTAATTGCAATAGTAAAGAGGCTCCCGGTTGTACATGGATCTAAATGTCTGGAACAGTCCATTGGCGTGGAACAGGGGGGTGCAGATTAGACCCCGCATGTTTAATCTGAAAGGAAGTGCTTCGATGCAGGCCGCGTGAGACATGAAGATGGGTTTGGGAAGCCCTGTTGATCCCGATGAGTGAAGCACAAACACGGCCTTCTGGCTCTCCCGTTTAGGGTCGTATACGCGCTGGAACTTGGGCGCGTTTACGCCGTAAAAGTCAGAGCGTGTCAGTAAGGGCAGAATGTTGAGATTGCGGCCATTTCTGGCCTCCAAGGCGGTGGCCTGAAACTCTGGACCGACAATCACGGCGCTGCAATCCACCATATCGACAAGCTGTCCGATGATGGCGCCGGTCAACCGTGTCGATATCATGAAGGAAGAATATCCCAGCCGGCCGAGCCCAAACACGGCCACCAGGACAGAGAGGCCGGAATGGGCGAGGATGCCGACGGCTGGAGGGGTTTCGAGAGTTGCGTCCTAGTGCCAGCGTCAGTTTTCCACTGGCGAGTATCATGTGAAGAAGTGTACTTACAACTGGCTCGAGGCCAAGCTGGCGCAGCCTCATCACGGCAGCATCGACATATCCATCAATGGCAAGCGCAGTGTGCTCTTCAAAGTCTGTAGCTCCCTGTTTGGGCAGACAGAGAACAGGACTCTGGTCAACTTCGAGCGCTCGACGACGAATGACTTCATCGAGGATGAATGGTCGCTCATCTGGTGGTTTCGGTGTAGGGATGACCTGGAGTTCAGCGGCGGAAGCCATCTTGGGAATTGGGCGGGATGATTCAGAATTACTCATAATGACGAATCTCCTCCCCAAAAGGCCGCCCAAACCAAATAAGAGATATTTATCGAACGAGTGACACGTGGGTCAGGTGGGGGAATTGGCCGAAACGGGGGAGGAGGTCAACGACCAACATCACGATTCTTGGCATTTTCAGCTGAGAGTTGGAACCGATTAATGCATTACAGGATCCATTCTTGGTCAACTATTCCCATTGAAGAAAGTCCTTTCTGTCCTGCATAAAGCGTGACACCCCGGCCACGGCACTGCATGCGGCCTGCCCAAGACGGATATGCCTGACAATGGCCCTCGTCATCCCGAATAACTACCATAAGCGGGAATATTGCATACTATAGTTGCGCATGGATTTCATCATGCATATGTATCGAGATGCCTCAGCTGCAGACAAGCTGCAGGTAGTGCCGCACATAAAAGGCCCCCTTCCCGCATGAATCGAGAGCCAGCAAGAGCATTCATTTACCAGAACCAGTCACGAGCATCCCATCAATGGAGAACCCCGCTCAGCTTTGCATGATTTCTCCGCCAGTAGGATAGAGCAGCACGGCAAGCAGGGAAACAGTGATGATGTAAAGTGGCGAATGTACTTGCAGACTGGCCGTATAAATTAGCTCTGAGGTTTTCGATTAGGGAGCCATCATTGTTAGCCTTCATGTGAGCTATTCTACGTTGGATTTAGAAAATGGCATCTCGCTTTATACTAGCGGTCTCTCTGGCCTCTTGTGCACTCGCGATTAAGAATCCTCTCATTCCTGGGTGAGCATGACAACCACCTGAAGAACCTCGACCCCTAATTTGTGCAGATGGAACCCTGATCCTCATGTTTTGCGAGTCAACGATACGTACTATGTGGCCGTCTCCTCGTTTCTCTCCTTCCCCGGAGTACCCATCTACCAATCTCAAGACCTTGGGAATTGGGAACTGGTATCTCACGCACTCAATGCACCTGAGAAAGTGCCTATTGTTGGAGTCCGCCAGGATCACGGTAATGGTCCCAAAGCCCAGCACATATCGCAGCGACTAACTCGGACCAAGGCATATGGGCACCTTCTCTAAGCTACATCAATGGCCGCTTTTACATGACGACCATGGCAATGTGGGGATCTGATACTGTTTATCGAACGTTCCCCAGATTCTTTTGGGTTTCATCCTCGGATCTCCAGACGTGGTCCGAGGTTATCTGGGCAGAGCCCTATGGCATCGATCCCGACTTGTGGCAGGATCCAAACACCGGCAAGAATTACTTGTCGGTCATGGGCTTGGATGATAACCGGGAGCGTCTTTGGGGCATCAGTCAGTGTGAAGTTGATTTGGATACCGGCAAGTGTGTTGGCCCTTACCAAAGGACGTGGAATGGGACGCTTCCAGTCAACCCATCTGCTCGCCCCGAGGGTCCCAAGCTATTCTATCGAGAGCCCTACTATTACCTCATTGCTGCAGAGGGTGGGACGGGAACTGGCCATAGGGTGACGATTGCGCGGTCAGACACGCCGATGGGACCGTGGAGGTCGTCGCCAACAAACCCTCTATTATACAACGGAGCCGATCCGGACCTCACAGTAGGCAACACTGGTCACGCCATGTTCTCCGATACACCAGACGGCAGATGGTTTGCGACATTCCTCGCTCGCCGATGGATAGGTAATGACAATCCTATTGGACGCGAATGCTTCTTCTCTCCGGTGGAATGGAGGGAAGATGGCTGGCCTGTGATGAACTATGGGGAGCCCATTCTTTTGAGTCAAGAGTACGACTATGGTCCAACACCGGCATATCCTCCAGCACCGTGGGAGGATAACTTTGTAGGGAGTCAGCTGGGCCTGAGCTGGTATCAACTGCGAACGCCATACACGCAAAACTTTGAGGTCAACCCTTGGGGAGATGGCCAGTCTCCCTGTGGCAGCGGTGGAGGCGGTATCGTCTTCAACCCAAATGTTTTTACTCTGGGTGAAAGAGACACGCCGGCGGCCGTCCTTCATAAGCAGACATCGTTCAACATGACCTTCTCGGCGACTCTGCTCCCTATCAATGGTAGCCTAGGCAGAAGTCAGTCGATTGGTATTTCCATGTACTCTTCGGAGTACACGCATCAGGACATTTCGATTCGGGGATGTGTCAATACCACATCGGCCATCCAGTGTGTAAGGGTGGACTCATCAATTCAACTGCCTGGTCCTGCAGGAACACCGAGCGTGTGGCCCACGGTGAGTCTGCGCAGTCAACTTGCCCCTCGCTGTTTAGTTACTGACCTCGGATGGTGCAGAGCAAGGAATTCCCATTCCCGTATGATCATGTCCCAGCGGGTGTGCAGTTGCACGTGCGCGCAGAACCAACTCGATATCGCCTTGGTTGGTCTGTCAATGGGGAATCCATTGCATGGGTTCACCAGTTTCGTTTGAGGGATCTCCCAGTGGGATTTGACGGGGCCATGTTTGCACTTTTCGCCAGTGGAAACAGCCTGCCCTGGCCGCTGAATGCTCCGCAAGTCGGCTTTTGCAATGTGAGAGAAGAATTCTTTGAGGAAGGTCTGGGAGATTATAGATAATATTTCCAACCCCACGGTTCGACTCGGTATTTGGCGCTGAGAAAAATCCGAGAGGATCGTACGATTCTTTTATTCCTAGAACCTGAACAGCCCGTTCTGTTCCGCTGCATAATCGAATCGCCTTGCTTTCCAGGCGTATTCATGCCTTCGCTTCTACCTCGTCTATCTACGGGCAATTTCACCACCCCTTTCCAGCTCATATCGCATCTTTCATTCCTTACCTAGTAATGAACGCAAACGGGGCGAAAAGTCCCTGTATAAAGGATCGAGGGTTAATCGGTGGCTCCAGCGTGTTGTCCCTGCCGATACATGCTGGATGCTCCTCCACTTTCTCAACCTTGGGGGTTGCTGAAACCGGGGAATGGAGCCCGTATCCCGACATCCAACTTGGCTGCAGCTGCAGCTTCCAGAATTTGCGTAGTCGAGCCCGGGGACGGAACAGTATGTAAATGCAGGGCAGATCCTGTACAAGAGGAATCATGAACCGTATCCGCATTGAGTAATCCCACACCCTGAAGACAATGAAGCCTTTTTATGAAGTTCGTGTCATCTTTGTTCTATTCAACCTTGCATTGCGCCTCTCAACCACTCGTTTGGCACTTTTGCTAACCCTATTTTCGCTTGCTAGAATCCTGGGTCTCTCCATCTCTGATTCAACTGTTAATATGAACGTCTCAGCTGTCTACTTCCAGGGGCGGCACACCAGCAAAGCTTCTATTCCGCCTTGGCGGTGCTTGGCTTCGCTGCATCTACACCTACTTGCAAGACTGACGCCGTAAGCGCTCAACAAGAAACTCCTTTTTGAACTTGTCCGCTGCCAACCGCCGGGTAGACTGCAAAGGCCTGCAGGGGCTGGTCAACCAGCTGTACTACACTCACGATACCGAGTCACCGTGTCCTCTTATACCCAACACACCATAGACCTCAATCCAGCGCGGAACCAGCAGCCTGAGACGCCTCATGATGTTTCCCTGGCCATCAGTGCCTTGTGGACGCGGAATTGGAGGCACCCGACGGGAAGATTGGGCAACCAGCCCACCAAACAGAGTACCCCATGGTATTATATCAGCCATCCTGATCCGATCCATGACCTTGGAGCAGCTTCAGCGAGGAAAACTTTCTGCATCTCCACAGTCTCTCAGTATGGCCCGGAAGTTCTTCCAGAATGTTCCGGGTAGCTACGAGCTGTTCAAGCAGGCCAAGACGGCAGTTTTAGTTGCTTCTCTTACATATTTCAGCAACTTTGGAATAACTATATCCCAATGCGTCTTCATTTCTAAGCAAGTGGTGGTCATTTGTAATTACCCAAACTCTCAGCTCCCAACCCTTTACTTGGTTCTTGGACCCGTCGAATATTCTTAAACGAGAATACGGGCACCCAAGACGCGTTTAGCATCGGCCCCGAAGGGAGGAATCCAAGCTATCGACAGCAACGTAATTGCCGGCCAAAAACTCTAGAAGGAAAAGGTGCCTAGACGACGATCATAGGTTGATCAGCGGTGAGTGGGGTGTGGCTACGCTAGATACGGTGGGCGGGCAGAGGCATTAAAAACATCCAACGCTGGCTGGCGGCTTTGGGTTTTGTTCCTTGACGACAGCTGAAACAACTTGTGGCACCCTGCCAAACATCCAACGATGTCACAAGTCAACGCTAGTTGACGCCAACCACTCGTCGGAGACTTTTCTCCTGCGGCCCGACTTTGTGGCTCTTTGCTGTCTGTGCAAACTTTGTCTGTGCAGACTGTTCGAGGGTTGAGCCCGGGGTTTAGGGCCTGAGATCGCCTAGGTTCGCGCTGACACGGCCACGCAAAGGTTCCTTGTTGCACACCCTGGGCAAGACCGTAGAAGAAGCCGAGCCGAACCCGCTAGGATGAGGAGCCAAGACACTAAACGAATCCTTGTCCAGCTCGTGTCTTGTGTCAAGGGATTGCTTCCCGCCTGCTCCCTAATCCCAGCCAGAATTGTTGGCGACGTCCGTTGCAATGTCCTTTTGCCTAGGTTCGTCGTTATGGGGGTGCTCAGTGAAAGACTGCCCTTGACTGTACCGAGGAAAACAAGGACTTCGAGGTTGCCGAATTGGCCTGTTTGACGCCCAAGGCGATCTTCTCATGGCATCTCTCGGGGCGTAGATCTTCCAGGGATCTCTGCGGACCGACCTGTCAAGATGAGCTGGCCACTAAAAAGCAAAGCTGTGTTCTCTTACCTGGCCCGCCATGACGATCACTTCTATGCTCATCGACACGATTTCGTGCTGCGAGTTCAGCTGATGCAGGTAAGCGGCGTCCCCCGGATCAGCCATCGCTGAAAATTTCTCTGCCAAGGATCTACGTTGGCTGGGGGGAGGGGGGGGGAGGGCAGGCATAGTACATACTACGTACTGACCCATTCCGACGGAGCCGAGTGCTTCGATGCCACGAGCGAACTGAGGGTTGGACCATCTTGGATGGATGGTGGTAGGGAGTGCATACTGCGGTTTGTAAATGTGGATTTATTGTAGAGTAGCGATGATGCTACACAGTGTGCCCATTTCATGACCCCGATACCATTGATAGCGCCGTACTTTTTGACCCAGATCATTATAGCGTGATGCTCTCCAATATTATGTGAGAATCGTCAAGTAGATCAACTCCGCAAAGCAGCCAGCTTTCGTCAATCAGCGCACCTCAATCTCCGTCGTTCGCATGATCCCAGCCTTGTGGCTATTGGACTGCAGAATCAACTCCTCGCTACCGGAACGCTCCTCCTTGTCGTAAATGGTGATGGCTCGCCCAGCCTGGATGGTGGTATGCATGCCTCCCTCGTTGTCGAATCGGGCATTATCCTCGAGTTCGAAGGCCGCGTTGTCGCCCATTCGAGACCTGCGAGATCGCGCGGCCGTGTTGTTGGAACGGTTCGGGCCGTAGTAGTTTTCGTAGTAGTTGTCGCGGGTGGACAGCTTCAGGGCTCGCCCGAGAAGGGGGCGGAGGGTTGGTGCGCAGGCGACAATGATGCCGAGATTGACTTGCAAGAAGCCGTAGAACTGAATGCTGTACTCAAACATCTGGTCTGCTGAGTTGGGCAAGGCGAATTGGAAGATGCATTTCGCTACACCCATTGCGACCGTGGCATATCCCAAGCTGAGGATGACACAGAGATAGAGGCGAGTGCGCAGCTTCATGTTCAAGGTCCAAATGATGGGGATGGGCAAGGTGGCACAGACAACGTCGCTGAACATGTTGAAGGCTGGTTGCAGTCAGTGAATGCCGTGCCTTGAGATGGGGCGGTCGACCAACCAGTGTTCATAATACTGAAAGCGACGAAGAGGCTGATATCGTAGCAAGACGCCCCGAGTGTCGGGTTCCAGCTACCCGCCATAGGGCGGCAGTGAAAGAGGAATGAGCATACCGCGACAATCGTGTAGGCGACAATAAAGCCTAGGCATTAAAAGGGTATCAGCACGGTGCTGGATCAAGCTCTAGGATAGAGACTCACCCAGCAGACCCCAGAGCGTCCACATGTACCATCGAGCCCGACTCAAGGGAAGCAGAGAGAGAACAATGGAAATCTTGAGAACACTGTAGGCAATCACGGCGCAGCTAACCGAGTAGACCCAGCTGTATCGGCGAAACTGGAGAAAGTCGTCTTGTTCTATCGTCTGCCGGTGTCGACCCAGTCCATGTTGAGAACCGAGTATGAAGCACAGCATGCCGCCGAATGCGCCAATCTAAAGGCACCATGTTAGTGGATGAGAGCACGACGCCAATATCTCCAATGCCACCCACAGTAGCCACTATCATGAAGGCATCGTCGAGCCTGGGCGCCTTGATGAGGATGAACCTAGTGTAGAGGCGGACGCCAACAAAGAGGAGGGCGATGGCATGGAAGGTCCCGGCGACGGCTAGGATGCGCTCTGTGTTGGACTCGGCAGCTTGCTCTGGCGTCAGCTCGGGGAGTGGCACGCGACTCGTCGCCATGTTGAGCGAGCTGTCGTCGTCGTCGTTGCCGTTGTCGTCGATCCGATGGCAGGCGTCAATGCGGTCAATGGCCTGCTACTCTGGCGAAGGGACCAGGAGGTGTTTTGAGTGAAAGAAGACCGCGAGATGGCACGCTGTGCTCCACTCTGCACGATCGACAGCGAGGGATGGTTGATGGCTCGAGGTGGTCCTCTTGCCCAGGGCTGGGGAAGCTCGATTTCCGTCGATGAAAACAGGACAGACAGCGACGATCCTACAAGGCACAGCGTGGAGCGGAGGGGCTCGAACAAGATATATCCCAGAGAGAAAGCCACTGCAGTCATGGAGACTCTGTGTCTCTTTCATTTAGCCTTTTTGTTGCCCAGTCCGGGGTGTTACATTGAGCGATACGCATTCGATGCAGCGCGACCCCCCTTGGATGAGCTGCATCCCGTTCCAAACAGGAAAGAAGTGTGCTTGTGCGTGGTTCCATCATAACGCATCAAGACGAAACCACCAACACGGCAGGAGCCCTGACTGAGAAGTTCTGGGTGCTGACCCGAGAGGGGTGGCTTGACCTGGCAGTGGCCGGGATGCGATCCGCGGGCGGCAGAGCTGGGCAGCCCTTTGCGTACGTACGTACCGTGGGCGAAGGCATTGGTTCGCTCTTTTTCGGATTTAGAAACTGACACCAAGACAGGAGTCAAGGATTGCGGTATGTACCTGCGTCTTGTCCGGCTGTGCCGCACGGCCAACATGCTGCAGCACGGGCTGGTTTGCTGCAGACGAGGGGAGGGTGGGCGTATGTCGGCCTTCATTTACCACCCCTGGGTGAATGTGCAGGTGTGATTAGTGACGAAGGAGGGCCAAGTGCCCCGGTCCCCGAACGGTCCTGATCAGATTGGGCAGATATTGAGCTAATACCTACGGCTACACGATGGCACTACACCCCAGTGATAAGGCTTCCTAGTCAACTTTTGTCCCAATAGCACCCTTGACTTATTACTGGGTTGTCCCCTTCCTCTTCGTAATGATGTCTGTTGGCAGAATGGCAAGGAAAGGTGTTCGGCGGCCTACCGAGATCCTCCGAGTGCCATTCGAGAGGGGACGATGCTGACGCAACCCCAAAGCGTGGAGACTTCCACTTCGGCCACTAGCGACCCATGCTGCCCAAAGCTAATCACCACTGCGTGTTCGTCCTGGCACCAAGGCAATGGGACGAAGCAACGACGAAGCAACGCCAGCCCAGAAACAGCATGTGGTTCTGAGGGGGAGCACAGTCAGTGGAGCTGCTGCAAGGACGGACAACCAGGGCAGCTTTTGTGTTTCTGGCAAGTCTAGAGGATGATCTCGCTTCCCCCACCCGAACCAACAGCGTGAGCAAATGGCCAATCGCCTTGTGAGGCTGCCCACCAGAAGGGGTTCGGGCCGTAGTCCTTGGACCATTTCTTTGCCGGGGGAGGAGGAGAAAACTCTACCGGATGGTGCAAGCGAAGTGTCGAGACCCCACACACCCTCGTTCTTCGTCCCCCCTCGTTTGCAGAAGTTGTTAGTCGGTTCAATACGGACGGCCGGCCGGCGCAATCTGGAGCTAGTTTCCGCATACGGCGACATCTCCATCATTGTTGGTTGACATTGCTTACAGGGGTAAATGTGGGCTACCGAGGAAATTTGGGCACGACCGGCGACGAGAGAGGACGCAGGATAAATACATGCTCGTACATATGATATCTTGACAGAATCCTCAGGACCCGAGGGAAGGGTCCATGTTGCTGCACCGCCCACTCGCCTGAGCAATCTGCATGAATGCGATGCCGGCATTGCTGAAGGATTCGCTCCCCCTACACGAGCGGCCTGAAAGAGCAGCATACATACGCCAGACCCTGTCGGTATCTGCAGCCAAGTCCCAGGCCCCAGGCCCCCGTCCCTGCATGGAGAAAGAAAGAGTGAGAGGAGGTGGGGATGGATCAACCAACCTTCGCGAAAATTCTTCCCGAGACCAAGTGATTTCCGCCCTCTCCGTCTCTCAGAGCCCGCCCTCTGCCTCCTCGCGAGAGGGTAGGCCGTTATCTCGATTCTCCCAAGCACTGCGTACCAGGGCGTGGCGCCGTCTTGGGAGGCAATATTGACTCCATCTTTCCAATAGCATTATCTTGGCCGAATTTCAAGTGAGCTGTTGGTTCGTAGGCTCTGGGCAAGGGTCCCTATCGCCATCTTGTTGGAGGCGTCTGTTTTCGTTATATAGCGTCAACTCTTTGCGCTGCTTCACCTCCCCTTTCATTTCGGCCCAACAACGTGCAACCACAGAGGCAACCGTCCCAGGCCCCTTTATTAGTCGGCCGCCCATCCGCTCCTTTCGTTACCTAACCTTCCTTTTTCCCGCGTGGTCACCCTGTCCCTTGCTGTTAAACTCTGCGCTACTGTGTGTGCCGTCACGTTGATCCCCCCCCCCCAACACACATCGTCGTCGTCCACCAGCCACATCATGCAGCTGACACGCCTTCTCGTCACCCTCGGCCTCTGTGCCGCAGCCACCCAGGCCATCGCATCGCGCGAGCCTGAGGATCCTGCCGCCCTCATGGCAGATCTCAATGCCGAAGCCATCCAGCTTCTCGAGGCTGGCATCGAGAAACGCGCGCCCCAGAAGAAGTGCACCATCTCCAACGCCCGCGTTCGCATGGACTGGTATGACATCCCGCGCTACCGTTTTGCTTTTCTCCTTTTTTTTGCTTCTTGCCGCCTCACTCAAGAAACTCTCCGAGACGTCCATCCCCCACGCCCTAACCACACCCGCTAACTTGACGCGCGTGCCGTCTTCACAGGGCTGCTCTGGGACCCAAGGAGCGCAAAGACTACATCGCTGCCGTCAAGTGCCTCCAGCGCTTGCCGTCCAAGTCGGACAAGAACTGGGCCCCTGGTGCCAGGAGCCGATTCGACGACTTTCTTGCCATTCACATCAACAGGACCACGACAATCCACTCTACGGGTAACTTTTTGACGTGGCACCGTTACTTCGTCTGGGCATACGAGGAGGCCCTGCAAAACGAGTGCGGCTACAAGGGCTACCAGCCGGTAAGTCTTCCCCAGCACCAGTCAATCGCCGATACTGACCAAGTTTGGCCAGTACTGGAACTGGTTCACTCACCAGGACGACATCACCAAGTCCCCCGTCTATGACGGAAGTGAGACCAGCTTGAGCGGAGATGGCGAGTTCTTTCAGCACAACGGCTCCCTGGCCGCCACGGGATTCGTTCACTTCCCCTCCGGAAAGGGTGGCGGTTGTCTGAAGGGCGGCCCCTTCAAAGAGTATGTGCATCACCACCACTTAGCCTAAGATTGACACACCACCTCTTGCTAACACACCTCGATAGCATGGTCGTCAACATGGGTCCTATTCGTCCTGGCATGCAAGGCCTTCCCGTCAGCCCTGCTGGTCCGCTGGGTTACAACCCTCACTGCCTGCGCCGTGACCTCACCAACGCCGCCATGGAGTACATGACTGCCACAAACCTGCTCAACATCACCACCGGTGCCGCCTCGCACAGCGTTGAGGCCTTCCAGAACGAGCTGCAGGGTCGCTTCCCCCAGGGCTTTGCCGGCATGCATTCAGCCGGGCACTACGTCGCAGGTGGCGATGCCAGCGACGTCTTCTCGTCCCCCAGTGACCCTAGCTTCTACCTCCACCATGCCATGGTCGACCGTGTCTACTGGGTCTGGCAAGCACTTCATCCTTGTGCCGCCCGTTCTGTTGCTGGCACCATCACCATTGGCAACAACCCGCCGAGCCGTGACGCTGTTCCCGAGGACCCCCTCGATATTGGTGTAAACGGAGACATTCTTACTATCAGGGATGCTTGGGACACCATGAGCGGTGAACCCTTCTGCTACATCTATTTGTAGAGTGTGAAGGGTGTTGATGAACTCGATGCGCGTTCATGTCTAACATGTCTGCACGGTACATTGTAGGCCTCATGTACATATCTCTCGTTCAGTAATATATAATCACGGCCGTGCCCAGCGGATCTTTGCATGTTCCATCGTTCCTACACAAAACTCCCCAAACTGTGACATTGCGGATTGGTCATGTCGACCTAGTTGAATCCCCTGAATGTGAATCAACGCATTCCGTGTATAGGGTGGTGATACAGGTGAGCATCCTGCTACCTCAGTTTGACGCGGGGCTGGCAGAGACCCTCAGGTCCCCTGTACGGGGAGGAGGTTCATCGCCTGAGGATCCATGATTCTTGGAAATTCTAGTGGCAAAAGCGGTTAAACAGCTTATATTGCCTTGGCATACTTGCATGCTTGGCACTATCACAGCCACAATAAGGCTGTCTAACCTTCAAAGTGAGGGGTTGCAAAAGTCTTGGTACTCTCAGACTCTGCATACCCTCCATAGACGTTCATTTTTGCCGTGCTGAAGGACCTAAGCGTGTCGTTACTTTCTGTTCCTAAAATTTATCTATCTCAACCATACTATTCCGAAAACAGACACTCTCGCACTGCATGATACGCGATATGTCCATCTAGGGGGGTGTACCAGGGAAGAAGATGATGGACAACGGGGGCAGGGGTGGGCAAGGGGTAGCATTCCACACGAAATCAGCAGGATAACCGAGACGCGGGGTTCTTACCCTGGCCGCCCGGTTTTTTGGTTTCCCTTCATCTTACCGACGGAGAGTCGTTCATTTCCTTTCGTTGCCAATGCCTCCTCGAACCATGGGATCTTGATGCCAAGTCGGCGGCATCAGACAACTTCAACTCGGCAACATGTGATTCATACCTGAATATGGGAGGTAAGCAGTCGAATGATTCAACCATGTTTCAAATTGAGCGGCAACGCAGTGCCATAATAGACATCAATGCGCCGAAGGCGCTCTGCCATGAATTGCTTCCCATGTTTAGTAGTGCCTGTTGCATCCATGCATGGACTCGCTAAGAGAAAGCAGTTTATGAAACGTCTTCACATGAAGAGGCGTGAAAGAACCGCATGTACTGTAAACGAGGGCAGCATTCTCTGTTTGCTAGTCCATCATGAAAAGTTGAGTTATCATTGGTGAGAAGAAGGGTCTGATCTCGATTGCACTAGATGGATTACCGATGTTACGCTTCCTATAAAATACCACCGAACTCCATTATCCTCGTGGCTTTGCCGAGCCAACTAAGACTGCCCCGATCTTGGGCGTGCACATAATGGAACCATGGTTCTGTATTTTGCTTCACCTATTTTGCCCAGACCCGCAGCGCCGAGAAGGCTCTGTCGAAAGCTTGCGCGAGTCAAAACCCTCAAGGGTGCGAACACTGATGCTGCGCCCGACTGTTCCTAGAGCTAGGAATTGGCTCCGGTGGCCACGGGGAGCACAGGCATGCCCACCAACAATCCATGCTCAGAGCATCCAGGATATTGCGCCATGTGCTATGTTTGGAACAGGTTTGGAACTACCAGCACACTCGAAAGCCCCGGCGAATATTGGACAAGGGGTGCTGTTCCTTGTTTCATAATGCTTCGGTTACCAACGAGTTACGTTACGTCGAGAATATCTATCGGATGCTACACTCATGTATTTGGGCTCTACGTAGTGGATTGGTAATTTTAGTTGGACGGTTGAAGGCAATAAGTAGTGGGAAAGAGAGCAGCCCAAGTCTCGGGGCAAGTCATCTTGGCAGAATTACGTCCACACCAATTTCATCAAAGACAAGGCAGATGGAATTTGATTGAAGAAAAAAATTCTTCCACAGCGTGTGTGGTGGAGGATCGATTTGGACTGGAGTGAAATCGTAAATTGGCAACCATTGCAAATTTGCCTGTGATCTATGGGAAGCAAGGAGGCAACACAGAGGCAGACATCTGCCGCTTGACGTCATGGAGGCCAGTCAACGAGTATGTCAACAGGACTATATAGAAACCTTTGTTTCAAGGCGAGCCTTGCGTCTACATGCCACACCCATTATACACGTCGAACCACAACAACTATAAATGCACGTTGGCCAGGAACAAACGCGGGCCCGAGATATATGCCTTCTTGACGCCTTTGAGACAAGGGCGGACATAACCCCCACCGAAATATGATCCCCAAGATTTACAGTAAAGCGCAGGAGTACGACGAATCAAAGAGTGTGAAGTGAAACAAGAAAACAAGGCCATGACCGGTTGACCCCAAATATTGTAAGTTTCTTGGAGGTTCTGAGTTGGCCGCCGAGGCTGAAGTTCCAGCCAAACTCTCTCACCCTCGTCTGAGATATTGGATGGCAGCTGAACTCAGACTTGATGAGAGCCAGGGATAGAAGACAGAGAAGGCTATATGCACAAATGTTTTTTGGTGGGCATTTCATCCGTATTCCAGTTACTCGTACATTCAACATAATATGAGGTTCATCCTCTTATTCCCAGGACATGCGAGCACTGCAATGACACATGAATAAAAATGCCTTTGACCAACCCATTTGGCCAGTTGGGCTCGTAATTCGTATAAAGCGTTATCCATGATTTGATCTCGTCTTCATCGCCAGAGGGGGCCTCCTCGAAGTCGCTGGTCTGTATCCCATTGGGGCACAGGAACAAGAAATTCCCCATCGAAACGCTGTGAAGGTGGCCCTGGAGGTGGGCGGACAGCAAATTACGGCCGAGCACCACATATATGAGGCGCTTTCATGGCAACCCTAGGAAGCTACAGCTCAATAGCTGAGCTGGTGCTTGACTACGGCGCCCAAGTTGATGTTGAATACGAGTTCTCTCGCAATATCCTGCAAACAGCTTCCCTTGGGGGCCATATGTAGGTAGCAAAAGTGATGCTTGATAGAGGTGCTGATATCAATTTGCAAGGCGGAGTTTTCGGGCAGCTTCAGCTCGGGGTGACGAACAACTGGCTCAGTCAACTCCAGAATGGCGAATGCCCTGCTCTAGTAGCGGCTTCTCTTGCAGAAAATGAGGAGATGGTAGGCTGCTACTTGAACATGGCGCCAGTATTCACCTTCGGCATGCTCAGTACGGCAATGTTGTCTATGCAGCTTCAATTTTTGGCAGTATGATGTAGTAGGTGCGTCCAGTGTGGAAAAAAGAACAATAGTATATGCGAACAATAGTGGCCTTGCTACCCGCAGGACCAAAGAACAGTGTCAAACAATGAAGGTTTTTGGCAGTATACAGATTTTGCAGCTGCTAATCAGCCATGGGGGTGACGCTGGCACTCAAGGAAGAGCATATGGCAATAATCTCCAAGCGACATGTGCAGAGGGTTATGAGGAAGTCGTCGAGTTGCTGCTTGATCATGGTGTTGTCGTCAATGCGACAAGAGGGATATTCGGCACTGCTGTACATCGGTTTTGGATAATTGGTATAAGCAGATAGCAAAGCTGATCAATGGAGGTGCAAACCAAATCCTATCGAGAGGTAGAATAGTCTAGACATGTTACTCCTGAGGATACCAGTGGCCTGGATCGACGACACATTTAATCTTCATCACTCGCATCGACCCTCGGCGCATTCGACATGAATCTGGATCCTGGATATACGCGCATCAACCGAGCCTGACGAGCCCATTAGAGGCAGGCTCTTAGTCGTGAATCCCGCTCAGTCGACCAAGATTCGCAGCCTTAACATACGTCTGAGGTGCCTGTGCGCCAGTACCACACTTGTTGTCTCTGAGGGTATGTAGGTGAACGCGATGGCCAGCTGTCATTCTGCTTTGAAGCATCTGTGCTACAAGCTCGGGAGCCTTTCGATATGGCTAGATGTATTTTGTACCAGCCTAGACGACCTCGATGAAAAAGAATAGCAGATGCCGCTCATGGGTAGCATATACTCTGAGGCCGGAGTTGTTGATATGTGGCTAGGCAAGGCAACCATTTGCATGGGCAGGGACATGCCATACTTGCAAGAAGCCGGGCTTCCGCAGTACTATGTAGGTGCAGATGATGGAAAGGCCATCTCCCATGTCTATGCTGCAGCTTGGTTCATTTACGTTGCCGAATGGAGCCCGACGAATCACCCAATCCCTTTCAGTGGTACGTAAAGGTAAGTCAATCGCCGGGGCGCTTCTTGAGAAACCTCGCCAGACAAAGCAGCAAAGGTTATGAGACGCAGGAAAACGTCCCTTTGAGGAGGCCTATACGTGAGGTTTGAAGACATGGAGGAGCTGCTCGCCCGCAACTGGATGATTCGATTGTGGACGTACCAGGGGCTGATGTTATCGTCGAATCCAGTTGTTGTGTGCGGTGACTGTCGTGTGGCATGGTCTGACTGCGTGAGAGGTCTTCTTTTCTTGGACAGAATTCACTTGTTGAGACCCAAAGGCATTGCCACAACTTGGTCAGCACAACATATAGCAGAGAGCGAGTACAAGTAGTAACTGCGGCATCCTGGCAACGCTGATATCTAAGGAGTCTGCCGTAGAGTCATACAGCATCTTTACCAGATGTGTCTAAAGCTTATGGCATGATCAGCCTGAGTTGTCAAAGCGTTTACACCCTAGGCCTGGTTTCCATGATACTTCTGGTCATATTTCTTGCTCGTACTCCCGCAAATCACTCAACGGGGGTTCACACCCTCCTCATAATAGTACCGGCTACGCTTGTCAGCATCACACGCTTGTACAGCGTGGTTTCATCCCTGGCAAATAACCATATCCGTATCATGAGGGACGATGAGCTCCACAGGAACGAAGGCCTGATCTATGGGCTCTATTCGCGTTCGGCGACGGACCTGAAAGACATGGCCTTTGGCATGTGGGCAGTGCTGGAACGACCTGAAGCTGTCGGTCTCACCTCGCTTGACTGCACGCAGGACGTCAGCGACATCCATCGGCTCTTTGCAAGCCGTATGGCGCAAGCGACAAACTTGTTGGACATATTATTCCTGGTCGCAGCGCGCAACATGCCCGGCAGCCATCCTGGGTCGTCGATTGGTCTGCGCGTAGTTTGTACGAATGGGGCCAGTTTCCTGGAGCTTGAGGACCTCGATCAAGACGGCTGCCATCTCATCGCAAAAATCAAGCTCTACGACTCCCGGCAAACAACAGCCTTCAGAACCCGGCCCTTACACTCGACCGTCTGCGTCAGCGCCGGGATGTTTTCTCGGTCCATATCGCCATTTGCAACGTCCTAGCGACGAGTGCTGGGGCCGCGTTCCGTGCCCAGAAGCCAGGCACGATTCAAAGTCGCATAGCAGGCCTGGCATCTGACAAGAGTCGTGCTGGCGACAAGGTGCTGTGTATCCAGGGTCTACAAAGCTTTTGGTTTGTCGACAGAAAGATGAGAATCCGGGTTCGGTTACCCTCATTAACCCGGCAAGGATATTGACAAACATGCATAATAAACGAAGCCGAAAGGGTGGCTCGGCAGGAGTGGGAAAAGTACCAGATACACTGAGGAGTTTAACAGTAGGTCATTTATTAGTCTCTGGTATGGCATGAGACGAAGTAGCTAGAACATCCAAACTTGATGGGAGTGTGGTGGGCACCCGTCTGGCTGGAAGCACAGGGGTCGACCAGAAAGTCAATTCAAGAATGAGCGTCTGTTCAGTGTAAGGATGCTGATAGGTTCGTTGATACATGGCCTTTCCCGCTTGATGCAGGAAGGGTCATGGACTTCAAACGCCCGCAAAACGCACCTGGAGGCCCAGGCAGCCTCATTGGTTGTGCCTTGGCGGCCTTTTGGGGGCAAACAAAGCGAAAACTCTGTCTCGTAATTGGTCAAAGCAGATTGATACACACAAAGCCACCCGCGTCACTTGGGTGATGGGTGATGAGTGATGGTGCCCCTGTCTTACCATGGACGCATCAGCAGATGCCGTGGTGGGCTGTGTTTCAGCACCTTCTTGAAACAACAGCACACGGTGAATTCCAGGAGAAGACTCGCAGCCATCTTGCCATCTCTGTTGCATGCCTAGCGTCAGCCAGACTGTCGGGATCCCAGACAAGCCGGCATGTGTCGCCAAGCCCCACCAACGTGTGCAAGTCATGTTATGACCATGTATGGACAGCGGGAGAGGGTTCCATCATCTGGGCATTACCCGATCCACTGCACTGGGGGGGGTTTGGTACGTTGTACGACATGTCTCGTATCTCCGGGCCTGTGACTTGCTCACCGCAAGCGTCTCCAAGGGATGCCGTGGCGCCGCTTGGCAGTGCCATGGCAAGCTGAACAAGCAAGAAGAAAGCAATACAATCCTCATTGGGACAGTAGATGCGTCCAAGTTAAAAATCTTCTGTCCCGCCATATCACAAACTGAAGGCTCGGACACGGCGTTTGGCGATAACCGCGAAGTTCTGGCCGCCCCCCTCCCTTGTCGGTGGTTATAACGACCGACGCACCGACGTGGAGACAGGTCATCTGGCTAAAGAGGCTCTAAAAGACCAAAGCGCGCGCGTCATGTGGGCCGGCTCAAAGCCACAGATGGATCGTGATTTGATTATCAGATCACCAGATGGGCAAGGGGAATTTAAAGTCCTTGCCGCACTTTACTATGGCCCGGCGTCCGCCCGGCGCCGAGCGACGTGATTTGTAAGTAGATGGATATTGCATTGTGCCACTACGCCTTCGGTTACACACAGAGTGCATGTGTAGGAGGCTAAGCCGTTGCCGGCCGGTTCCTTGTTTGGAATGCCGCGCGCTAGTCGGTGCCGTCATTGACTATCGATGCGGACTTTGGCCTGGTCCTCGGGCCGGTCATGTTATCGTGTCCGAGTTTCGTTCCAGCTGGCAGCTTCGTTCCCAGACACTGTTGGCACCGAACACAGAGCACACCACCCGGTTAGCCGTGGCACTTATTAGGGGGGGGAGACACGCCCCTACATAATAATAATAACCTGAGCAGCCCCCTTCTTCATGTTGTGTTTCGTTACGTTGCGGCGACCTGCTCCCTCATCCATCCATGCGTGTACGACGGCAACGGCAGCTGCAACCATAAGACAGTAGGAGCAAAAGGCTGGCTAGTATATCCGATTCCTCCATCCTCATCTCCACAACACCAACACCAACACCAACACCAACCTCTGCCAACGACCATGGCCGCCTCCACCACCGACTCGGCCGCGTCTGCCACGTTGGGCCGCGTCTCGCTTCGACATTCGTCATGGAACGGCCAGCGCAAGGGCATCTTCATCCCCCTCGTCGGCGCCGCCGTCATGCTCTACCTCGTCTTCCTGGGCGACATGTCCTACCTGTTCGGCACCACGTTCCACCAGCGCGACCACATCCACGCTCTCAACGTCCTCGTCATCGACTTCGACGGCGGCGCCATCTCCGAGGCCCTCTCCAACACCTACCAGCACATGCAGGGCGCCGGCTTCCCCACCCTCGACTTCCAGAGCGCCTCTGGCCGATACTCGGACCCGGCTGCCGTCAGGGATGCCGTCTGCAGCGGCGACTACTGGGGCGCCATGTACACCCACGCCGGCGCGTCGGATGAGCTGGCGTCCGCAGTTTCGGGAGGCCCAGGTGCTGCCGACTACGCCCCCAACAACACCGTCAGCTACATCTACAACCAGGCACGCTACCCTACCATTGCCGACAATGCCCTCGGAGCCAACCTCCGGGCCCTCGTCACCGCCGCCCGCGAAGCTTACTACGGTACCGACCAGGGCAGGGAGGCACTCGCCAACCTGGACCGAGCCGACGCCGGCGCCGTGCAGGCTTTTCTGAATCCCTTCCAGCCGTCGGCCGAACTCATCACGCCTACCATGCAAGGCTCCCGCGCCTACTACAACACCCTCAACGTCGTCTTCCCCATCCTCCTCACCTTCTTCTTCCTCTTGGTCGTCAATGGAATCAGCATCGCCAAGGGCCTCCCCTTGCGCCTCCGCCGCCGCGACTTCTGGATCCTGCGCTTCGTCGTGAGCAAGGCCTACGCCTTCTTCGCCGCCCTTATCATCACGGCATACACGTGGGCTTTCCGTGAGGACTGGGCCGTGGGATCGCACGTCTTTGCGACAAACTGGATGATCGTGTGGTTCTTGATCGACATCAACTGGCAGGTCTTTGATGCCACCATTGGCGCCTATGTTCCCATGGAACTCGCCCCCATCTTCATGATGACGTGGGTCCTCATGAATGTCGCCAGCGCCGCCTTTCCACTCCAGATCGCCCCCGGCTTCTACCGAATCGGCTTCGCTTTCCCTGCCTACAACATCTACAGCCTGCAGGTCCAAGCCTGGTCGGGCTGCGCAAACGAACTGCACATTGCCCTGCCAGTCCTCTTTACCTGGTGGGTTCTCGGACATATAGCCGCCGTCTTTGCCGTAAGGAAAAGATGTGCCGACGCTGAGAAGGCAGCGATGCCCGTGGTCGATGAGCCAGCCCAACACAAACAAGCAGATGTGGCATCGGTTGGCCTTGACACGCCCAAGGTGGCTTAAAAGGTAATTACTGTTTTCGGACGGCGTTCATCTTTCCACTTGCCCTGGAATGCTTGGAACCAGGGGTTTGGCATGTAAAAAGTACGACAATACACTACTCATGACGATATTCGCACAGACGGTACTTGAGCGGCGACTCAAGTGGGCGGTACACCACATATAATAGAACTTTACTTAATGTAATATTGCCGAGGACGAGAGGCCGGAAGAAAGGATAGTGAATCCATGCAAGCGTGACTCTCGATGTGTCATTTCAGACAAGCGAACCGTCTTCTGAGACCACACGCCTCACGCGCACACACTAGCAAAGGAAATCTATTCATCTCTCTGGGCCTGGAAATTTATTCATGTTTTTTCTTCTTCTTTTTTTCTCGACTATAAAGACATACAAATAATATACCCCCTGACCCAGGCAACCAATAACCCCTGTCCTTAATCAACAAGCTGGAGGTCAAACTCCTTGACCACGATTGACCCGCCGAGCGACGTCGTGGCAAAGTTGAAGACGCCAAAGCGAAACGCCACGAAGAACTGCCAGCGGTTGTGCAGCGCCAAGGCGGGGCCGAGCTCGGTAAACGTCTCGCCGTCGGTGCTGTAGTGGAACGTCGCCGGGTTGTTGTTGTTGCTCGTCCCAAACGTCGGGTGCACGTCGGCCACGATGCGCAGCCAAATGTCCTGCGCGCCGCTCGCGACGTCGCCCAGCTCGACATCGGCCGTGGCCACCTCCTGGCCGCGCTCCGTGAGCTGCCAGTCGTTGGCCTCGGTCAGGACGATGCCGTGGTGGGTGAAGAGGGCCAGGGAGTCGCCGCTCTTGCGGAGGCCGATGAAGGACGACTCGTCGCGCAGGATGGCGACGCCCGAGACGTCGCCGTCCTGCATGCCGCCGACGTTGATGCGGAACGTGGCGCCCGACTTGGGGCCCAGGACGCGGTGCGTCAGCGTGTTCCTGGCGAGGACGAGGCTGTCGGTGACGGTGGCGGTGCTGAGCACGAGTCCCTCGCCGCCGAGCGCCCAGGCGCTGTTGTCCGGGTTGTGGTTCCACTGCCACTCTGGGTGCAGCGCGGCGCCGCCAAAGTCGTCGCTGAACTCGCCCGTCGGCACGACCGTCCCAGCCGGCTCGATGGCTGGGACGGGGTACGTCAGGCCCCAGCCGCCGCTCGAGTCGGTGACGATTCGCGGGATGCCCGAGCTGTCCCACTCCAGCGGCGCCATGACGGGCATTCTCCCGGCCGGGTACGCGTCGAGGAAGCCGATGTAGTACCAGTCTCCCTGGGGCGTGTCGACGATGCCGCCCTGGTGAGGCGTGCCGGCGTTGGGGATGGGCGACGCCATGCGGTTGAGAATCTCGTGGCGCGTGTACGGTCCAAAGGGGCTGTCGGAGACGAGCACAAACTGGCCGTCGGCGGGACGCGTGAGCCAGATGTAGTACCTGTTGTTGATATGGTAGAATCTGGCTCCCTCGAGATACGTCTGCTGGTCTGACCACACATTCTGTTCCGTGTCAGCAGCTTTCAATTCCAAGAGTGAGCCGTCAGTTGGTGGCACAAACCTCGTCCCGGACAGCCGAGAAGCCATCCTCGGACAACTGCACAACATTGATGTCGTAGCGACCATAGGCAAGGTACATGGTATCGTCGTCGTCCACCAGCAGGCCAACGTCGTAGTAGCAATCCGGCAGCGGCGGGTGCTGCGTCCACGGCCCTGCGGGGTCCGACGCGGTGAAGATGTGAGTCTGGGCAAAGTCGATGCAGCCGTACCAGTAGAAGACGCCGTTGCTCTCGCGGTAGCGGAGCGTGCTGGCCCAGATGCCGCCGACGTAGGCCGTACGCGTCGTGTTCATGTAGTAGTCGTCGCCAAAGGCCAGCTCGGGCACCGAGTGTCCCACCATCTCCCAGTTGACGAGGTCGTACGACTTCATGATGGTGGCGCCCGGCGAGAGGTGCATGGTCCCCGCAGAGTAGTAGAAGGCATCGCCGACGCGGAAGACCTCGAGGTCGGGAAGGTCTTGGTAGACGAGCGGGTTGGTGAAGGTGTCCTGGGCCCAGGCTGTGGCGCCCAGGACGGTCGACACGATAATGGCTGCCTTCATTGTATCAATCCAGCTCTGATGATGACTTGTTGCAAAGGCCCTTGGCTGTCGCCTTTCACATTGAGGCCTTCCGCGTCGTCCATTTATACACCGGCCATGATGTCAGGCTGGCTTCTTTTTCGAGCCAGCGGAGACTTGGCAATGCTTTCCCTGCACGGCCCAACCCATGACGATCCCCCGCATCGAGGCGGTCCACAGCCATCGTATTGGCGCGCTACCACTCATCGTCCTCGAATGGCCCGAGCATCGCATCACGGCTCTTCCAGGGGGTGCTGTCCCCAGTCCCGGCTGTTCTCTCCGCGCGTCGCTGATCGCTTAATCTGAACCACCTCCGCCTTGTTTCTGGCTTGGATCTGCCAAATTGGAGTAGGCCTGCGCGTAATGTGCCCGTCAGGATGTTAGGCGGCGTGATTTCACTTGTGGAGTCTTAATTGTCCAGCCGAAGCTAAATAAGCACCTTTGCAAAGGCATCGCCCAGCTGTCGTTCGCATAGCCATGTCTCTAGGGCCTTCATGTCGTTGCGGTTTGCCCGTTCCCCGCGCCTCTCGCCAAGCTTGTCGGTGATCTCTTGCATATCCTGGAATGCCCTCTTGACCTGCGCATCCGTCTCACGGTAGCGCTCGCTGACCTTTTTGTGCTGCGGTGGGATGTCGCCCCAGCTCTCCGTCTTGATGAACTTCATGTAGTCGTCGATGTTTTGCGACGGTCCTTCGAGGCACAGGACGCCGGGCTTCCCAGCGAGAAGGAACCCCGTCAGCGCGTACGTCGGGGCATAATTGACAATATCATCTCTCTTGGACCGCGTGCTTATTGACGGGAAATAGAACCAAGCCCGCACGATTGGTGCGTCCTTGTCCTGTGACGCCACGGCAGGCGTCTGGGGTTTGCTCGCATACTGCAACGACGCCTCCTTGACATGCTCAATTGCGGTCAAGACATCCTCGTCTGGAATATCCATGTTGAGTCGGGCGACTTCGGCCTTGCTTAGCCACGCAGGTTGGCGAATTCTGAGGCGGACATGAGGCGGCTCAGCAGGGACCTCGCCTTGGTGAGCCAACGGCACGGACAAGTCCACTTGCAAGACCCTCGACTCCACGTCTGGCTGCTCCTCTGAATCGACGATGTCGAGACTCAACAGAAGTGCAACTTCGGGCTCGTTCAAGGCAGGCGCAGATTCTTGCACGCCCTCGCACCAGTCTCTCAGCAGCTCAATGAGCCTCTGCGTGGTTTCCTGCATGGAGATGGAGTCATCCGACGCGTACATGGCCACCAAAAGGTCAATCTGGCCAAGCTGGAGCTCCATCAGCTCCTTGGGGAGGACTTTCCACGCGGCCGGTAAAGTCATGGCGGCGAATATCCAAGGAGGAAGATTGTGCAATTTCTCCCTTGGGTTATTATGAAACCGCACAAAACCGCACAACAGGTCAACGCGTAGAGCCTTCTACCAAAAGGAAGTGCAGAATAGATAATCGAAAATCATGTGATCAGTCTAGACCTAAAATAGATAGGTCCTACAAAAGCCCTAAAATCAAGCGGCAGAAGGGACTGGCAGCTTAAAAGCATAACTTTAACGTTCAGAGACAGGCAGTTCAACAGACATCTTGTGCATAATAGGCAGAATAATACAGTCAATTCAGGCCGTGCCCATTTGGATTGAACCATTAGATATCGAGCTTTCCATCAATTCATTACATTTCAGCCTTGTGTCGATGGGTCGTGGCATCGCTCCCTCAATACTCCTCTTCTTCCTCCTCTTCCTCTTGCGCCTCCTCTTCCTCCTGTACTTCCTCCTCCTGTACTTCCTCCTCCTGTACCTCCTCCTCCTCTGGTGCCTCTTCTTCCTCTTGCACATCCTCGCCGTATTGCAAATATCGTTCATCCTGACCTTCGTTGTCGTCTGCATCACCGCCATCCCATTGCTGTTGGTCCTCCTCAACAGGTTCCTCTCCAACATGCTCCTCCTCAGAAAACCCTCTTGCGCCCATGTACTCCTGAGCATATCCTTGTTCCTCCTCTGCATCCTCAACTCCGTTGCCCCGTGCTTGTGTGTACCCGTCCTCTGCGGTCTCATACTGCGCATACTCATACTCGGGTTGGCCTTCTTCACCTCCAGCAACATTGGCCCCAACCACGGCTCCTCCTGCACCCCCTGCCGCACCCCCTGCCGCTGCACCTCCAAATCCAGGGCCGTCTCGAGATTCGTTTGGTTCGTCATTGACATCCCTGTTGCCGTATCCATTGCGCCCCTGCTCAAGGCCTCTCGCTCCATCGCCATCGCCATCTCTGCCAACACTTCTTCCTGTGTTCCCTGGGCCGCCCGAGCCACTTGCAAAGCCACGGGGGAAATCCCCAAAGCCGTTGCCATTTGGCGTTTCCCCGGCTCCTCTCATGGCCATAGTTGTCTGGTCCGACCCCGTTGTCTGTGCTGTAGCTTCCACCGGTTCTACGGGCTCTTCCTCGGCTACGTCATCAATGTCCTGGTAGGTGTAGTCGTCATCTCCAAAGTCGCTATTGGCGGGCTCTTGACCGTCATTCTTGACATGGCGAGTTCGAAGCTTCCGTTGCTGGGCCTTCTTCAAGTCTCCCATGACTCGCTTGACCGTCGGGAATTTGCCCAGATTCTTCTTGGACTTGGCCTCGTACGAAGTCAAGATCACCTTGAAGTCTTCCTTGCGACGGAGCTTGAGAGCTCTTTCAAGGGCAGCCTTAAAAGCCTCGGCCGGCAGATCCTCGCACTCAAGAAGCTGGTTGATAATCTCGTGCCGGTCCTCTTCGCCGCCATCTCCCTCTCGCGCCACCGCTGCGACAAGCGCGCTGCCATACTTGCCCGACGAGTCCTTGGTTGGAACCTCTTTCGTCAGCAAGAGTGCGATGAGTGTGCTGTCGGCTTTGAGCGCTGCGGCTTGGATGACAGTGCCAAACTTGCCAGCCTCGATGGTGGGATCTGCGCCCGCTTCAAGCAGCAGCCGTGCGTTGCGATTACACCTTGCTGCAGCCGCTTGGTGCAGGGGCGTGCCTATCGTGCTGTACTGTGCCTTTGGCTTGGGGACGACATCCAGCTTGACCCCTCGTTCGAGCAACTGCCTCAGGCACTTGTCGTTGTCCTGGACGGCAGCGGCGTGCAGCGCACTGTAATGTGTGCCACCGTAAACGTTGAGCTTCAGATTCGGAGCATGATCAAGAAGAGCCTTGACGCAGTCTGGGTCTCCGGACGCAGCCGCTGCCTGGATCGCCGTGAGATACGGCCCGCCCAGTTGCTCCGGGTTGGCGCCGTGCTTCAGGAGTAACCTGCACGTTGCCGCGTAGCCACCAGCAGCAGCTGCGTGCAGAGCAGTTCCCCAATGCGCTCCCACAATGTTGAGGCCTGCACCGTGATCAATCAGAGTCTGAACGCAGTCATCGTCGCCCAAGGCGGCGCAGGCCATGAGAGCCGTATCTCCATCTTCATCCTGGTAATCCATGTTGGCTCTATACCTGAGCAGCAAGGTGACATATTTTGCTTGCAGAGTCCCCGCCGCGTTGATTAGCGGCGACGACTTGCTGGGGCCTCCGATGTAGTTGGAATCTGCTCCTCTGGCTAGCAGCAGCTCTACAAGGTCGCCGTTCGCCTGATATGTGGCAGCCGTCAGGGGGCTGAAGAGTTCTCCAGCACCATGGTTTGGATTGGCACCCCGCTCCAAAAGGACCCGTGCAGTATCCGTGTTGCCGGCAATGCAGGCTTCTTGCAGAGCAGTACCCCCAGTGCAGTGGCTGGTGAAGCTGTTCGGGTCAGCACCCATGTCGAGGAACAGGCTGACAATGGCTGTGTGGCCATTCGCAGCCGCTGTGTGCAGAGGATAGCCTTCAGGGGCACTAAGATCTGCGCCGTGCTGCAGCAGCATCTTGATGATTGGCATGGTGCCGTCGTGGGCAGCGGCAGTGAGCGCATTGCCATATTCCTCGCCCGTTGCGTTTGCGTCTGCGCTGCACCTCTCCAAGAGCAACCTGACAATAGACTCCTGCTGCTCGTCCGTGGCGTGATACAAGGCGTTGTTGACGTCTTCCTGGTACAGCTCATTGTCCACGCGAGCGTCCCACAACTGCTGGACAATGCTGTCTTGACCGTAAATGGCTGCCTTTTCGAGAGCCTTGCCGAGAGACAGGGATGCCGACTGGTCCAGGATCAAGGCGATGATGTCGGGGAAGCCGCCTGCCGCAGCAAACTCCAGAGCAGCCTTGCGAGAAGCGAGGTCGTGATCCAAGTTGAGCAGGCGTTGAACAATCTTGATGCTTCCCGTTGAAGCTGCGGCGCCAAGCGCGCTGACATAGTCTTTTGAGCCGAGATTTTCATATCCTCCCCTCTGAAGGAGCTGCTCAACAAGGTCCTCGTACCCCCTGAGGATGGCAATGGCGACTGGCGGCTCCTCATCCTCGGCAGTCAGGGTAGGGTCGGCACCTCGTTCAAGAAGAAGCTTGGCTGCGTCGGTCTGGCGCCACCCCAGCGCCAAGGTAAGCGCTGTTCCCTCCCCAGCAGATATCGCGTTGATGTCGGCAGCTCCCCCTCGTAATCGAGAAGCATCTCCATGACCTCGACTCGGCCCTCGCTAGCCGCCATGTGCAAGGGGGTCCAGACCTTGGTTTCCCGGCCATTGTTGATGTCGGCGCCCTTTTCCAACAGTCTCTTGCAGACCTTGAGATGGCCCTTGGCAGCGGCCCAGTGCAGCGGCTGATTGTCCCAGCTGTCGAGCTGGTGGATTTCCTTCCAGTGACCGTCGGCTAGGAGAGAGTCCACCAGGGGCAGCAGGCCAAAGAAGGACGCGACATGCAACGCCGTCAGGTTCTTGAGCTCGCCCTGGCCGTCCGTGGTGGCATAGTTGCCCCACCAACGTCTTCTGGCAGCTGAATCCAGAGACCAGAACCGGCGTGATATATCCAGAGTGTGCACAAAATCAGGCGTGGCGTCGTATCCATGCTTCAGCCAGTACTTGAGGGGGTACACCAGGGCTCTGGCGTCAATTTCCTCTTCCTCTTCCTCGGCCTCTTCTTCGGCCTCGTTGTCCATGAAGAGCTCGTCAATCTCAGCCTCTGTCTGGTTCGTCGTCACCGTAGCAGTGCCTTGGATGGTCAGGTCATCGTCAAGCTCGTCGTGCCCAAACCGGGAAATCAGGTAGGAGAAGCAACGGAGGCCGACGATTCCGTGCTGCCACTCAAACTCCGTCTTAACCTCCGCTTCGTCACCACCAAGTCCGATGATCCTTCCCAGATCAGGCTCGAGCAGGCACTTCTTGGCAACAGGGTGGATAAAGGAAACCCGTGACTCCTCGGTCCAGCCGAGCACATCGTTCCACGTCTCCATGGTATGAACCTTGACCAATGGTCCACAGGCTCTGATTTGCTCCAAGATGTTGGCTTTCGCGTCATCTGCGTCAAGATCAAAGCCTAGCTCGGCAAGAACAGACAATTCTTCAAGAGTTGGGTCTTCGTACGCGACGACGAGGGTGCGGAGGATTTCCTTGACGATCTCGAGGTCCTTGTCTTCGCTCTTCTCTAGTTCCTACAAATGGTTAGCGATGCGAGATGTCGGTTTTGCTCAACTGACCTTGGCCCAGGCCTGCGCTATCAGAACGGAGACATCCTGCGGAAGCAGTTGCAGTGCCTTTCTAACGCTGATGAAATCGGCGGGAAGCTGCATAAGCAGGCTGCAGACAACGTCCACCCACAGCGTATTGCTCTCGGCTCGTTTCGCAAGGCTGCTAAAGACAAAGTATTGCAGCGCCAAGCTGTAGCCCTTGGCATCAGCCAACTCCTTGACCCTGCCGCGGGTAAAGGTAGCCAGAAACTGGCGTCGAAGAAGGCTCTTGGAACTATTGTTCAGGTCAATCTTGAGCGTTCGAGGAACGTCGTAGGCCTCTGGCTCCAGCGCCCGACTAAACTCGGGCCGGTCCCGGCTGAGGAACATCCACTTCGTCTTTTGACGGATCAGCTCGCCCTTGGAACCCTCCTGGCCCTGGAGCAGTTCGGCAATGGCGTCGAGCAGTTGGATCCTCGAGTCGTTTTCCTCGAGCGAGTGGATGTTGGCAATGACAAAGTACACTTCCGAGACAGAGGCGTCTAGAAGCATGTCGGTCAATCCCTGCCACAGCTTGGCAATGCTGAACTGGCCGCCCGAGCCTCCGCCGCGGGCAGACGGGGCCTTGGCAGCAAACATTTTGACGTGCTGCGCGAGAGCTCTCTTCTGCAGAATCAGCTGCCAGATCAGTGACTGCACCACATTCTCGGCAGCACCGGCGCCAGGGCTCGAGTCGCAGAAAAAGTACGCCACCATGGTTCTCCTCGTAAACGAAGGGTCCTTGGCAGCCGCATAGCTGAGGTTGGCCTGCTCCTCCCTGAGGGTGTTAATGGCGACTGCTGCTGCTTTGGATTTTCCCAAGCCTTCGTCGCCAGCCACCCAAAGACACGGGCAGTAAGGGTCCTGCCGCCACCGGACAAAGTCGGGCTCGTCGAGAATCCAGTTGGAATCACCGCTGAGATTCTCCGCGCTGCGGAGCTTGCTCGTGACATCAACGACGCTGAGGCTCTGTGCGAGGCGGTTGAACGAGTCGTCGTCGACCACGGACTGGCGCGAGGCTCTGAGACGAGCCTTGACGATGAGCTCGGCGCTCTTGACAATCTCCTTGAGCCTGTTGCGCACAATGTCGTACCGGCCATCCTTGGGTGTGTCGAAACGGTTGAGCTGCCTATGATTGCACCCAAATCCGTACGGGACGGTGCCATCCAGAGTGGCCGAGTCTTCCGTCACGACAATCTCTCGGGGCCCAAACTTGGCACGCCACTTGGGCAGGAGTTGCGCGACCTTTTCTTGGAGATAATTAGTCGGCTCCTGCTCGTAGATGCACGTAATGCTGGCCTTGGGCTCTTTAAACGCCAGCTGCACAAAGTCCCGCCGCAGCTCGTTCAACGAGTCGCGTTCGGGATCTAGGGTCTGCAGCATCTGGTTTGGGATGGCGCCGCCGTTGACCTGCTCAAGGAGACTCGCCAGCAAAAGAGCGCGGGCCGTCGCCGAGGAGCCCTTGAAGGGGGTGCCAAAGAAGATGCCTCCTGCGAAGCAATCCAGAATGCGCGTGTAGGCAACCTCTTCGGGCTTTGCCGCTGCCAGCGTCAAGGCCTTGGCAACGACCAAGCCGCCCATGCTGTGTGCGAGAAAGACAAGGGGCCTCCTGGGTTCATCCAGCTCCTCGTTCTTCCTATTCTCTGCTAGACTAGTAAGAAGGAGACTGGCAACGTTGTAGAGTGTCTGCTGTTTGGCCTCGGACCCGAGCCATCGGGAGTCATAGTGGTACAACAAGACCCTGGCACCGGGGATCGCATCAGGGATGCCATCTTTGGGGTCTTTAAGCCAGTTGAAGTCGCTCGTCTCGGAACCGAAACTCTTGGAAGGGTCTGCGCCTAGGCCCGGCACCGCGATGATGCTGCAGTGGTTAGTTTGGCTGTGCAAGTGAGGCCACATCACTTACTCGATATTAATATTCCTCGGCGATGGCTGGTCAGGGTTGTGTATGGGGTAGAGGACCTCCATTCCATGTTGTGTAGACATGGTGTCATATGCTGGCCTTCAGCCTGAAGAAAACAAGAAAGTATGGGCAGGCAGGTTGGTGTTCAATGAGCGGAATGAAGGATGGGAGGATGAGGTAGATATATCAAGCGTAGAGCCTCCACCCCGTGGGATGAACGGTCCAACATTTGAGCGCCTACTGCCAATTGCCGATCTTGTCAACAGAGCCTCATCTGGGGCGTAAGCCGACGAACAGGAACAGGAGTTAACAAGGCTCCGACTCAGGTGGTCAGCAGGAACCTTGCCAAAACGCTTGATCAGACCACAACAGCCGGGGTGTCGGGGGTCTAGGCCATGCAGACAGAGATTAAAACCGGCATGGGCTTGACGTGACTGTATGTATCAACTCGACTTGGCCGTCTTTATATGAGTCTGTTCAAAGGCTGACATTTAGGTATTTTGCTTGGATTAATTTGCAAAGTTGGTTCAGAGTCGTCCTTCGTTCTCATCCTTCATGACTTCTGGCTTTCTGTGATTGCCATCTAATGAAAGGATAGGGACCAATAATGGCCTGCAATATCAGTGTGGGCCTACGGAACTGCAGTAGCCAAATTCTACCATATCTTCAGATCGCAGTCAGCCGTAGGATGCACACCCCGTACCCTAGGATGGATGCAGGAAGAAAGTGCCAGGATCCCGATCCATCCCCCGTATAACCCCTTTTCAGCCCTTTTCTTGTTCTATTTGTATCGTAGGGCTCTCCCAAGACTCGATAGTCTGATACATGCTTCATGCCCGACCCGACCCGCCCAACCTACGCTCGTTCATGTCCCCCATGCCTTCAGGTGCGCCGTTTTCAAGCGACCTTCTAGGACTCGAGGGCGGCGGGGTCAAGGAAGAGGCCATTGACTTTTCTGATCTGCTCCCAGCCTCGGTGCGGCAGATCGCAGATTTGCGCGCCCAGGATGACATCCCCATTGAGGAATTGCTCGAGCAGGAACTCGATCCGGCGCAGCTCCATCAGATTATCCGCCATCTCTGGCTAGCCGGGCGGCCCGTCCCGCCCCGGCCGCTTCATTTCCAAGTCCTCATCGGCCGCGAGGTTGCCGTGAGCGAGCAGATGAGCTTGCACTGCGTCTGGAGTCCCGGCCGTATCATCCTCAAGCCCATACCTCGCTTCCTGTTCCGCCAGCACTTTTGGAGAGAGCATCTTGAGTGCCACTGCGGCGTAGAATGCCAGTCAAAGACGTCGCATTTACACCTTCGCCAGTGCGCCCTTGGCTTTCTGCTATCCTACGTGGCTCTTATCGCTCACGAGAGCGACTACTCGATTGCGCGGGCAAAAGGCCTCATTCCCGAGGAAGTGACCTGGCCGGTCTGGCGACGCTTCGTCCGCGAGTTCCTCCGTCGGGGAGGCAGCAGTAGCCTGCGACCAGAGCAGCTCTACGCAGAAGTTGCACCGCGATTCATCTACGGCGAACTGCGGGCCAACCGGCTCGCCATGATTGACAAGGTGTGCAACAGCCCCTTTTCTACTCGCTTCTTGTCGCACTGGGCATCCTACGAGGCCTTTCTCACTGAAAACTCGTCCGCCATTATTGCCGCCACCGCGTGGATTCTGTTGGTCTTGTCGGCGATGCAACTGGGGCTGGAAACCGAGTACCTATCCGAAGACGGCACTTTCCAGGCCGTATCGTGGGGGTTTACCGTGTTTTCAATAATTGCGCCTATGTCTGCTGTGTGTCTCATCTTGATTGTTTTTGCGACTGCCTTCATATATAATTTGTTAAGGACAAGGCGCGGCGAACTAGAGAGGGCACGGTATCTGCGAAGGGAATGGCGGAAGGGCTAATGGAGTAATATATTGCATTGGGATGAAGGATATATCTCTTGGTAGCACACTGATTTGACGTATTGACATGGCCATTTGCTTGACCTCGCAATCCTCCTCCAAGTGGGACTGTTGCTAACAAAGTGCGGGCCACAATGGTTACTGCCATCACTACGGGGTTGCTATGGTATATCGTTAACAGGCATAGGGAAAATCGTCTGCCTATCTGGTACTCGAGAATATATGGTTCTAACTCCATCTTTCAGAAGGATATCCATGCCCGTACCATTCATTCTCGTTGATGTTATTAATAGTTATTTGTAGCTCTCTATTTCCCTCTATCCCAATAACCTTCTAGTACTCAAACTGATTCCTCCTTTCGCTTGAATAGTTTTCCCAACGCCTTCTTCACGACCGCAAGACCTTTGCCAAGTGTGCCAAACAGCAGCCCAAACCCAAACGACCAGCCCCGGATGCGAACAGTATAAATGAAGAAGTATACTAGCATCCAATTCGAGACGCAGAATGCAAGGAAGATGCCAAAGTCTATGTTCTTGTCAGCACATGAATCGCAACGCCAATAGTGAAATAGTCCGTACCTCTCCATTTCTGGTCAGCCTGGATGTTAAGCGACGAGAGATATTGGTTACCCGACGTGAAAGGACAGTACTCGCAGTTACTGGTCGCATCAGGGTTGAGAAGATAGCCACCGGCCTGGGAGGCAAACGCCCCAGCGTAGTCTTGACAGGTCTGGCCGGGCGGCGTGTCGAAGCGTGCTGTCTCGGAGACGTCACATCTCACATCGATGCCATTCAGTGTCGCAGCCAGGACTCCGCCAATCCAATACGTGGATGGATTCACGTAGTACATCCAGTACCTCCAGAACACGGGAAGTGCCGAGTATGGGCGAACCACGCCGTTGAACAAACTGAATACAACGAAAAAGAATGGCAGGACCTACAACCGTTAGAATGCGGAATGCCAATCAAGGGAAAAGGCAACTTACATTAGAAATGACAGTGAAGTTGGGTGCAAAGGCGCAGATCCATTGTCCCCAACTGCTCATGAAGAGAAACATGAGCATGGTCATGAGGAAGACATAGCCAGACACGGAGCTCTCCGTCGGCAGCCCGGTAGCCCAGTACCACAGAACCCAGTACAAGACCGAGCTGACAATCGAGGCGGGAATCTCGGAGACAATGTTGGCCGTGCAAAAGGCCACCCAGCCGTAGATGCGCGACGGCAGCTCCCGCGCCTGCCACAGCGCCAGGTTGGTGTAGAACTTGGGCACGACGGCGTTGACAATGGTGGGCGGGATCGTGATGATGAGGAAGGCCGTGAACATGCGGTTCTGCATGTCCTGGATCGAGTTGCCCAGCTGCCAAAAGGTGAAGCCGTTGAAGATTCCCACAATGACAGATGTGAAGAGCTTGCCGTAGATGTACGAGGGGTCGCGCCAGTGCTGCCTGAACATGCGCTTCGTCAGCTCGGCCGTCTGAACCCAGACAGGCGCCGCAAACTCCTTGACGTGGCCAGGGTCGGTCAAGGTGTGGTGCGTCGCCTGGCTGCGCGTGCGCTCCAGGCCATCAATCTCGAGAATCACCCGTTGGGCCTCCTCGCTGTTTACCCACTCCTCATTCCAGTCAATCTTGGTGCCGTCGGGCTTTCTGTGCGGCCGGGCCGCCGTCTCCAAGATGAACTCGGCAACGTTCTTGTTGGGCGGGCAGACGGCACCGCGGTCGGCAAAGTACTTGATGATGTCCTTTCCGCCCTGGCCCATGGGGCCAAAGTAAAAGGTGTTGCCGCCCGGGTTCAGCGCCAGGACCATGTCGAACTGCTCGATTAGAACGGAGCTGGGCTGGTGGATGGTGCAGACGATGGCCTGGCCGGCGCGGCTGAGCTTCTTGAGAAAGCGAACAATGGAATACGCAGACTGCGAGTCGAGGCCGGACGTGGGCTCATCAAGGAACAGCAGCAGGGAAGGCTTGGCGGCGAGCTCGACGCCGATGGTCAGCCTCTTGCGCTGCTCCACCCCGAGCGACATGACGACGGCGTCTTGGAGATCCTCGAGCTCAAGCAGGCCGATGATGCGATCGACATACGCGAGCTTCTCGGCGCGAGGCGTAGCGGCGTCCTGGCGAAGCAGGGCGGAGAACTCAATGGCCTCGCGGACCGTCTGCGTCCGATCGTGGAGGTCGCCCTGGAGGCAGAAGCCCGTGTTGCGCTGGAAATCGCGCCCGAGTGCGTGTCCGTCGACTTGCATCTCTCCCCTGACGACGCCCATGGTCTGGCGCTGCGAGAGCGTGTTGAGGAGCGTAGTCTTGCCGGCACCAGAGGCGCCCATGAGCGCGACCAAAACACCAGGACGAGCGTAGCCATTGACCTTGTTCAGGAGCTTCCGCTCACCACCGAGATAGGGGACAGTGTACTCTAGATCGCGCCATGTGAAGATGGACTGGCTGTCGCTCAGAGCCTCAAACTCCTCGTCAGACCCGTTGCTCGGGCTCTTGGAGTCTGCCAGCACGCTCGGAGAAGATGCGTCGCCGTTGCTGTCTTTGGCCTCTGCCTTTTCCGCATCCGTGGGAGCCGCTGCCTTCTGGGCCTGGGCCTTTGCCTTGCGCGACTTCTTGAAGATGAGAGCGCCGCCGCCGCCTCCGGCAAAGTTGACCATCTCGGTCGCCACGACCGTGACGAGGATATAAAGCACTCCGAAGGCGATGGCAACGCCCCAGTTTCTCCAGAGATTGCTGCGGCTGTAATCGTATGTCTCGGCTAGATAGCGACTGCCAGAGACTTGCCGCGAGTTGACTTCGGCGCCGGTGACGGCGCAACCTTGGAACGCTGGATCGACGCCAGGTCCTTGTGGCACGAGCTGCGAGGGAGCACAGTCCATGATGCGGTCGAACATCTCATTGGTCAATACGCCCTCGAAGCTGTAGCTGAGGGGGTTGATCCAGTAGATCCAGCCGAACCAGATGTAGTCACTCAATAGCTGTGTTTTCGGTATTACGTAGCCAGTGTAGATGATGAGCAGGTTGAGAGCAATACCAGAGAAGCGCACCGCCGTGTCAATCTCTGGTGACAAGCTGGCAAACATGCGGTACAGCGCCGTAAGCATAATGGTGGTGGTGTAGACGAAGAGCATGTAGATCCAGAACTTGCCGGCCTCGACGTCGAGCCCAGTCATAAAGTACATTGTGATGCCGAATATGACGACCTGGATGCCAATGACGGGGAAATCAAGAAGCACGCGAGCGAGAGACACAGCCGAGGGCGGGTAGAATGCATAGTCCTTGTGCCGACGGACAATGGTTCGACCCGTCACAGCCTTCATAAGCTCGGAAAGCTGGAGCCATCCGAGGAACAGGATAGAGAAGAAGACAGTTCCGCCGCGGGTAAAGACGCCCTGAGTGTTGGTGGGCTGGCCGTAGAACAGGGAGCCGACAATGAGACCGTTAGAGACGATGATGAAGAACTTGGTCCAGAGCGTGGTCTGGTCCGCCCACAGCAGCCAGGCCTCGCGCTTGAGGCAGGCAAGGACATGCCGGTAGAAGGGGACAGTGTACGGAGACGTGTCCGACACGTGCTTGGACTTGGACTCCTGCACGGCGCCCTCGAATCTCTTGGAGTCCTCGTAGTTTGTCAGCCGGAGGCTCTCCTTGTACGAGGCCACGTCGGCCAGCAAGTCCTGATAGTGGGTCGACGCCCGGAACGCCTTCTCAAACTCCTCGGCCGTCCTGGGGGCCTTGTTCTCGAAGCCACGTCGGAACCGGCGCTCGACGGGGTCCGTCACGGACGTCAGGAAATCAGCCGTCGACTGGCGCTCCGGACACTCGAAGCCCAGGTCGATGAAGTACTGCTTCGCCTTGCTGGCCGGCCCAGAGAAGATCTGCCGGCCCTGCTCGATGACCATGACCTTGTCCATTGTCTCGTAGATGCTCTCTCCTGCCTGGTACAGGGTCACAAACGTGGTGCGGTTGCTCACATCCGTCATGATGCGCAGGGAACGTGCAAAGTCGAGAGCGGTTGACGCATCGAGACCTCGGGTAGAGTTGTCCCAGGCAATTACGGCCGCCTTGGAGGCCAACGTCTCGGCGATGGATACACGTTTGCGCTCGCCTCCCGAGACGCCGCGCGTGTACTCATCGCCGACCTGCGTGTGCTTGGTGTGGCTGATGCCAAACATCTTCATGAGCGCGGTAGCAATAATGGGGATGTCGCCCTTGACAGCCCTCTTGCTCTTGTTCATGAGAGCGAAACACAGCGTCTTCCACACGCTGAGGGTCGCAAAGTGGATATCGTCTTCGTCGTTGTAGACCACCTCACCGCGGTACAGCTTCTGCTGCTTCTCTGCGGAGATGCCTCCGTAGCTGACCTCTCCCTCGACAGCCGCGTACGACTCGCGACGGTTGCTGACTGCCTTGAGGAACGTGCTGCAGCCGGAGCCCGGGCGGCCCAGGACGAGCATCATCTCTCCATCTCGCACGCATCCAGTGATGTCATGGAGAAGCGTTCGAGTGGGAATGTTCTTGGAGCGGAGGAAAGGGATGTATGTCGAAAGGATGCGGTACAGGTCGGGACCAAAGGTACCAATGATTGCGTCGGGGACGGTTCGAACAAAGGCGGCCGTGCTTCCGATGCCCTTGACGGTAAGGTGCTCATAGATTACGCCGACTCTCTTCATGGATCCCTCCTCGCCGCGCTTCTCAAAGTGGCCCTCGCGCATGAACTGGCCAAGCTCGAAACCATCCTCGCCCGGTTCGGCAGCCTCGACATCGACATCGCTCGCACTCGTAATCCGTCTCTCGGCAGCCGAGGCTTGAGATCGTCTGCTCTTGGTCTGTGAAAGGCTCAATCGCCTGCTAAGCTGCGACTCGGTGCTCTTGGTACGCTCTGCCTGTGTTAAGTGGCGCCTGAGGGCCTCGTACTCTCGCATGGCATCCTCCTGCGTCACTTCTCTGGCATCGCGCTCTCCCCAGGTGCCGGAGGTTCCGGGTCTCGGTCGCTCGTCATCGTTGGTGTCCTCGCTGTCGGAATCGGTCAAGGAAACCCGAGGAAGCTCCTCTTCCCTCTCGACGTTGTGATGAGGGTTGCTCGCTTGGGCAGACGAGTCAACCCGGCGAAGGGCATGATCGTCCACAGTGTTTGCCCACATTGTCGCAGCTTGCCCGTGACGAGAGTCGGGCGAGAGAGTGACAAACTATAGGCTATGAATACTACCGTGCTTAAGCAAATACAGCACAGGGGAAAGGGCTGTATTAATATATCCCGATAGGACCCTAGGAGCGATCCACTATATGCCGACATTTGCCAGTTGGCATAATGGGAAAAAAGCGACATGTCGTTTGTTGATTTATAATGCAGCCGACCGCTATCTCCCATGCCTGCCTCGTCATGGCGCCGTTGGACGCGTCAAGCCAATGACCTCATTCTGTCGGTGTTAAAACTCTATCAGCGCGATCCACCCAGCAGAGAATTACGTGCCACAGACGCACGCCGAAGGAGCCGCAACTGGGAAGACTGCTGCTCTAAGGGCTCAAGCGTCCAACCGGCAATGAGGCAGCTCGTGCCCCTGTCCTGGACCGCTGTGCTCCGGCACCACTCTAAAGTATGACGTGAGACATGGCTGACGGCTGGTTTATTCCATTGGCTGGAAGCAGGTGCATCGAGCAGCAAAGCAACGCAGCAGTGTGTCCTGTCAGCGGGCGCTCCCAGCACACCCGTGGCCCCAGTCAAACACATCTCAGTGCTTGGCCTGCTTGGCCTGCGTGTCTCGATTAGCACAGGCGTAGTGGGCTTGGCTTACCAGCAGCAGAGGAAAGGGTATATCTGCCATGTCGATCTTCCGACTGGGGCCGGAGTTTGGGTTTAGGGGCACAAAAGCCGGCTGCTTGCTCCGACAAGCGACTCCAGGGACCGGCCACGACAGCTCCAGGATGGCTCCAAGGGGCGAGCTTATTCCCATCCTGCCAATCACCTTCCAGAGCAATCTGGACCTCTGACTCACACGGCGAAAGAAAGCGCATCTCGCTGCCCAGAAGGCGGATCAGACACTTGCGCCATGGCGGCCCGCGGTGCGTTGTTGCTCCGAAACCTTGACGCCATTACAAATCACAATCGATCAAGGTGCTTATGGGGCCTCCCTTCATTTTGGGGCGGGGTTTCGACCAGTTTTATGGGCTCGCTTTTGAGCCCTAGATATTATTATGTATGTATGCACCATCCTCCCTCCCCCTCGCCTTGCGCCATGGCATATCAATCTCAGTCCCACAGATTGAAATGGAGATCATGTCGAGCAGTTCTGTCAAGCGAAGCGTATTACAAACCACCAGCGCCTCTGCGATTACAAATAAGTCTCCGCGGATGTGATAACCGGAGAACATGCGCTTTCGGATGGCTCGGGGTTTAATTTCAGGGCTCGGTTAGAATTAAAGTAACTTTGATGAGACTTCAGCTCGTAGTGTTTGTCGGTTTAGATGGATATTTGGGCCTGTTCTGTGACTACTTCACACCAATCAATGAACAGCTAGTATTAGGACAAAGACTTGCACACATATTGACGGGATCACTAACTCAAACACTCTAGTCCGTCTTGAGTCAGGATTTGTGGCTCGGTTATCGCCTACCTCTTCACGTTTATTACGGAACGAGATCAGAAGAGAGGAAACTAGAGCAATGACCTTTGAACGTGTCTGTCTTGCACTCCCCTCAAACGGGCGATGGTTTGATCAGGCTCTAGGGTAGGTTCCTGACCGCTGAGTGGTTTAGCTTCGGTCGCTTCCACTCTCATCAAAGACCTCATCCAATCACCTACCTCCAGCACAATCGCATTCAATAGTCAGCCACCAGCAATGCCCATCCTCAGCACCTTTGCGCTCCCAGAAGCCCCAGCCGGCCTGAATCTGCCCGGGGAAACCCTGTTCGTGGCCTTCATCTCGTCCGATGACGCCGCCACCAAGAAGCCCTGGTGCCCCGACGTCAGGGCCGCCATGCCGCACATCACGTCGGCCTTTGAGCCCGAGAGCCAGCCTACCTTGGCCATTGCCCAGAGCGGAACGATCCCCGAGTAAGTCCTCTCTCGTCCCCGTGCTAAGCTTCTTCCTCGTCGTCGCGCGCAAGGACTGAACATCAAAAGATGGAGGAACCCCGCAAACCCTTTCCGGACCACGTGGAATGTTCAAAACATCCCGACCTTGGTGCGATTCCAGCGGATTGGAGGCGAGATCAAGGAGACTGGGCGCCTTGTAGAGAGCGAGATTCTGCGCAAGGACCTTTTGGAGGCATTTACCAAGTAGAAGCTCTGTCTACCTGGCACAGCTCTCTTGGAGCAGGTCAGTGTCACGAAGCAGGCAGCACATCAATACAAATGCCCAAGGACCTGTTGGTTTACCGCCAGTAATTTACATGTTTACCCTGGCGGTAATTTACATGTTTACCCATCTCCACCAAGTGTCAGACGAACGGCTGGTGCCTACCGCTGCCAACCCGACTGAGTATCCTTTTCGGATCCGAGCTGGACGAATAGGCATGTGGGAAAGAATGTGTGTGCTATTGGCGGCTTTTAGGCTTTTAGTGTTGGATCAAGCCATGCACCCGGCTGTGCTCGTGCCCCAGAACCCCCAAGACGGTATCCGTAGCCTGCCGAGAGTTGGCAGTTTTAAATCAGGGGTAAGAATTCTGTTGGTGAGCAGGTAGGGCTATTTTCAGTGGGGCTGCAACTCGTGCTGACGATGGGATCTGGATGGATGTCTTCGCCTCGACATGGCGCCCACGTTGAATGGTTGTTGGCTTCGTCGAATGCATTGCCAAAGGAAATAACAGATGACAGCTCACTCCTCGTCGGCCGCCTGGGTGCTATTAATGACGCCTAGTCGGTACCCCGGAGCCAACATTTCAACCCGTCAGCGTTGGCAGCCCAAGAAGCCCAAGCGGCCAACAATAAGCAGTGAATGAATGGAATGGCTGCGCCTCCAAATCCCCAGCCCTCCAAGGCCACGGCAGAGGCCTCTCCCTTGCTCAGCCCTCGGAAAGCAGACCAAGCGCGCACCCAACCCACCCAACTCTACTGGGGGGGACCCCTAACGAGAGAGCTCGAGCGTCAGCGCCAAGATCCGGTTCCCATGTTTCCGGGTGGCCCTCCATGAAACATTTTCGAGGAAACGAGCCTGGATTGGACAAGAGCCACCCGCTGTCGACAGGGGTAGCTGGCTAGCAGTGCTATTTTCTGCTCGGGTGCATGTTGGTAAGAGCAGTGGCCGAGCATGCATGTGCGCATCTCGACAACACATGCCAACACCACGGCTAACCAACAAACAATTTGGGGCTTACGTTGTGGCAGGACCATTGAGTCAAGTCTTTCGTCGTCTGTATAATAGTGCCATTATCCTCCTTCATGTAAGACCCATCTTTCCCATTCTCTACCCATCATCAACAACCAGTACAATACTCAATACCCTCGCTCGACTCAATCTAATTTCGACCTTGATCCTCACCGCCGTTTCCTTATATCATCTTTCCAACCTTGTCTTGTAAAATGTTCTTCAGGACTACCCTCCTCGCCCTGGCTGCCTCCAGCGCCTTCGCAGCGCCTCCCACCAGCCGCTCCAGCCAGGACATCAGCGTCGAGCTCACCGGCGAAGGAGTCCCTACCTGGAAAGCCATCGGCTTCCGTGCAGACCGGGCTGGCGAGGTCACATCCGAGCGCAACCCCGGCCCCTTCTCCCAGGTCAAGATCTTCTTCAGCGACAGCATCAAGAAAGAATACCCGGGCATCGAGAACGAGTACCGATGTGCCCTGGAGGACTCGGAAGGCAACCGCATCATTGTCACTCGCGGCAACAACATTGACTTCAACTTTGGCGACAACGGCAACCCTAATGCTTGGACATTGCGGGACGGCCCCTTCCACGACGTCAAGATCAAGTGCAACCCCGAGTTCAAGAAGATCAGCCCGCTCGAAGTGAACACGATCCGGGTCAACCTCCTGGACGAAGAAACCGGCCTAGCCCGCCACGTCGTCTTCGATGCCCACCTAATCTCCAACCACATCGCCGCCCACGCCATCGGCAAATTCCGAACCGTCCAGCTTGTCCTTGGACCCGGTGTCGACAACCAGAAGTTCCGATGCCAGCTCACGGGACCCCACGGCGAGGTTGTCCTGGTCGACCGCGGCAACAACAAGAACAAGGAGACCTTTGGCGACGGCAACAAGGGACCCTGGAAGCTGGATGCTGCCGGCGACGGGATTGCCGAGGTCAACAAGGTGACTTGCGATCCTCGTTTCGAGTAAGGACAAAGCAGGAATGGAGACGTGCGGGTAGGCGGGTGTATCTTCTGATGCGATAATGAAAGGGATTTGGTTGGTTAGCGTTTCCCCTCTTGGGTGATTCTTCATCTGTATATATTATAGAAACTTGGCATTTATTTTTTCTGTACAAGCCTAATACATTGCTTTCAATTTACCAGTTATCATCTATTAAATTGATATTGTCTGTATCGTCAGGGGGCCTCCTCGAAGTCGCTGGTCTGTATCCCATTAAGGCACAATGCTTTCAAGTCAAAGAACTCAATTTTTTCTTCAGTACAAATGAGCGAAGTTCCTCATTGAAATCCTACTTCCCACGCCAGTGATTTATTACTCTCGAAAATGCCCCAAGATGATATCCGACCTAAAACTCAGGAAGATGATAGCCTATAACCTTTGTCGTATTTTGAGTGTCGCATGCTCGATTGCTTCTTTTCGGATTTTCTCAACAAATGATGAAGTCATTAGTGATGGAGAACATGGAATGCGAACCTCGACCACCCAGCATGGCTCGCAGGCTGCATCGCCGATCACCGCTTGAGCACAATCAGATGGCCACATATTAGTGTGCCAAGCAGCATCCCAGACTGGCGCATATTTTATCCCTTCAGGATTTTCTTTCGTCCATGGAGCAATGTGCTCGTGTATCTGTGGAGCGACGTAGATAGTGTCGCCTGCGATCGCCTGCCTGTTGCCAGACCCAAGGGTGATGCTGCTGCTGCCTTCGGATTGGTCTTCCAAAGCAGTATCACTGCCGCTGGGCGTTTCTCGAAGACTGAGCAAGCCAGTTCCGGATCTCCGCATTATCCTGTCCAGGAAGTGGTGAAACGTGCCAGTAATTGCAGCTCGGAACGAGTCCCTGTTGTATCTCACCCGGCGGGAGATTGTGACGGAACCGAGATTAGATGACTCAGAAGGAAAGCAAACTGTTCCAGAAACGATAAAAAACAACGAGGCGATGTCTGGGTCGGAAGGCCGAGAGAAGGTCGATTGCAATTCTAACATGTTGAACACCATAGGTGTGGAAAGCTCTTCGGCGATCTCTGTTGCGTCTTCATCATCAGTCAGGACTTGCTCAGGCCTCCTGGAGGTAGAGAACAAGTTGAGAAATCTTTGGCTGGCCCCTTCTTGTATGTCGTGTTAGCCTAACATTGCTGCAATATATCCACAGAACTTACCTCGGGATAACGTCGAGTCGCTTTTAAAGCTCTGGTCTCTCCGAATGATATCGTACTTGCACCATTGCAATGCTGACACACATTCACTGAAGACGGGGATAGATCGATTCTCCCCAGAGTATGTTCTGCCCGATGCAGCAAAGTTGAGATCCAGACCGGATCGTATCAAATCAGCTGCCGTCCCAGAACTTTCCGTGAAACCGGAGAGCACGAGGGTAAGATTAGGCGTGTCCCTCGCCTTGGCACGAATTACTTTGGCAGCCGCTGTCTCGACACGGTTCACAGAGTGCATATCAACTATGACATATTGGTGCTTGTCATCATCAGCGTCCTTGGGCTTGTTTTGGCCAGCGAGTCGGGCTTCGACCGAGGGTATGACCCCGAAAACTGAGCGAGGTCAGAAATGATTCAAGTTAGGACTATTGGGTTCGCTCAACTCACAGACATAGCCATTCAACTGCATTATCCGTATCTGAGGATGGGCCTTCTCTTCAAACCCGCCAATGCCCGACTCCTCCGGCGCTACATCAGGAAGCCGTGAGTACTCAGACTGATCTGAAGATCCCATCAGACGTGAACGATGGCGCACACGTCCCGAATGTTGGTCCAGAATGGCCAGATTACGGTCGATATATCCCGGTCTCGCTCTCTAAGGAATAATTATTAGTCGATGCAAAGTGTCGTAGCATAACAATGACTTACCAAATCCCAGCAACCCCAGCTTGTGTACACGACTATTGCTGCAGCGATGCCTACGCCAACTCCTGGAGCAAAGCCAAGGAAGGTGCATGAAAGGAGCGTGGCCATGACAACAAGCCACTCTGCCCAAATCAAGTCCTTGGCAGACTCCAGTACAGCCTCCAAGGTGAGCTCAATGCCAAGGAACAAGACGAGGCCAGATGCCAGAATGGTGGGGATGTATAGGAGAAGATAAGATGACACGACGAACAGGACAAGGGTGAGGAAGATTACAGCGCCTGCCTCATATCTTCCGCCTCCGGCTCGCGTGAAGAACACTGAATAGGAGAGTTGCTGTGGGTTCTTAGCATATTGGATGAAAGAAAGAAACTGGAGTAGGGTAGACGCTTACCAAGATGTTGGGCAATGAACCGCAGGCACCGGAGAGAATATTTGCAGCGCCCTGGCCAATCAACTCATGGTTCCTACAAGTACAAGAATGATTAGTATCTTTACCTTGTCTGTAGTGGCGGATATCATGGACTCACATGCTATAAGGAACGTCAAGACTCAATGCCAGAGCTGGGACGTAAACTGGCAGGTTTAAGACTCCGATAACGACAAGGAGAACGAAGTTTGTGACGACATGGCTAAGGGCCGAAATCTCGACCAAACTAAAGTCATACAACGACCAATAGTTCAGGGCCTCTCTGAGATTCACGTTCCCGCCGCCAAGGGCCTCGCCGGTCTGGAAGAGCCACCCGCGCTCCGCGAGGCCGTGGAGACCACCAACTCGGTTGACACCGAGTCCCCCAACAACAATCCAGAATAGAGCACCGATACCGAGAAAGTAGAGCGGCACATAGTATGGATGCTGAACTGCGCCTCTTGTCCACTTGTTCAGCGTCTCTGATCGGATCGAGAAGCACATAAAGACGATAGGCAACAGCGACGCCAATAGCAGCGGCACATGATCCTCACTGAAAAGGACGGAGCCGGCATTGGAGAGTGTCAGGGAATGACCGTCGCCGTTTGGGAGGGGGAGTTCAAGACCCAGGATAAAGAGCGAGACTCCAATACCACCGATGGCTCCTGTGAGCACCGTCTGTGGGAAGTATGCGATCTTGTGGAATGTGTCAGACTGTTGTCTGCCAAAGACGGAGACAAATGGTGGGAAGACAAATTTACTTACAAACCGACCGAGACCGAGTGCCCCAAGGGCCAAGAAGACGATCCCAATCAGAAAACTGGAGATTGCATAGGCCACCATGACTGTCGGCACAACCGCTGGGTTGTCGTCTCCCAGTGCATCTCGAATATCAGATGCCACGCCTCGCATAAAGGGCAGTACCTCAATCAACATGGCCCCAAGAGCTCCAGGAAATAGCGACCCTCCCACTGTCATAGCTGTCTGGCACAGTAATCCACTGTAGGGACGTCAGCAGTGTATTCGTTATATGATAAGGACTCTCACCTGATGATGTACATGGACATGGACTGATTCTGGAGCCCGGCAAAGGCAGTGCCCTCGCTCGGGAAGACGAGAAGACCGGTCGATACAGCATCGAGGACAGTGAAGAGAATACCTAACAAGACTGAAGGTAGGCCACGCCTAATGCGCTTCCAAGCGCCAGCTGTAGGCATAGTTGCTGGTCGTGATGGTGATGGAGCCAGTCACAAAAGACGGTTGTGGGTAAATTGGCAAATATTTCAACGTTCTTTACGCCGCTCCACGGTCTGGGACAACATTGGCCACACGTGGATGAAGCTGAAAGGCACCCCTATTTGCGCTGACGCCCCCAAGACGAAGAGGAAGATGGGGGGAAGGCCCGATTAGCAGTCATCCCTCGGGAGACTCAGCCGAAGGCTCACTGCAAAGCCAAGCCTCCTTATGGGAGCACAGATCCGCATCCAAGACTATTGAATGCAGCATGCCTAGGAACAGGGAGCCTCTTGGCCACGAATTGATACCCGAAATAGCCTTGAGCATCCTGAATTGCTGTCGTAATCTCTCTCTACATTGTCGCACTGCGCCTAGACTCAGCCGCTCATATCCTGTACTACCCGATTCGAGTGAGACCCCGAAAGGAATGCAGCTGCTGAGAGTCCTCGTATTGTCTACATCCATGCGCCCTACCTTGAAGAAAGAGCCCTGAACACGGGCCGCCGAGCAATCCTCCCGCGTGTGATGGGTACCTTGCAGACTGTTTACTCAACTTGCGGCGTTTGGGGGCCAAAAGCTCAGCGGTGCCTCTCTTACAGGCCTCCCTTGACGGTCTAGACGTGTGTAAGACTGCAAGTAATTGGTGCAATAATTCATCCGCCCCAACAAATCTCGTTGCCACTGTTCGAGAACGTCTGCCGCGGAGGAAGAGAATTACTCCCCAGGACCAATCGCAATCCATCACGCTCTCTGCCGCCAAATGACACCATCGAAGGATTCCAGGGGATGTGAAGAAATTTTGCACAAGCACATGAACCATCTCTGAGATGATGCTGAGCAGAGACAATAATTGTGCTCGGGAAGTTTTTACCTAACAGTATTACCGTTTGCTGAAAAGAATTTGCCAATCCACGTGAACCCGGCGCTTGCGTGTCAAGGTAACACACATTGCTGGGCGCATACTTCCTGGGCACGTTTTGTACCAGGTTGTAGGAATTCGGTCCCGAAAGTAGATGAATCACCATGTGGCATTCTGCACCGGGGGCCACACACCTGGCCTTCTGTAATTTCGTCCAGCAGTAGTCTATTTACAGATCGGCCTCGAGTCTTCCCAGGCTCTTTCCAAGGTACTGAACCTCGCTCTCCACATTCATGAGATCCTTCAGGCAACCCTGCAAATCGGCAGCCACAGCCTTGGTCAGCTCGGAGGGCTGATCCCCCACTGCCGTGTCATGGAACACCTCGCTCATGAACATGACATTCTTGCTCTCGGCTGTGACCAGGGCTTGTGCACTCTGTCTCCAAGCGAGATGTCTGGTTAGGACCGTAGATCCCTGCACATACAAGATTTCCTTTGCGTCAGCCTTGGAGGGTGCAGCGTCGGGTGCGTCAAGAGGCACAAAGGTATCCTGATCCGTCTTGGCAACACGCAGCTCCAGCGGCTCGGCCTTGGCCTTGAGTTCATCCAGGTCAAAGGCGCCAGCAGTCACAGCATGCTTGATGCTGATGCTGTTGTACAAGTCGACAGCCGGAGAAATGGGCCTGGGGGCCTTCTTCTCCTTGAGAGCCCGCTTGATCAGGCTCTCGTTGGACTGGGGATACTTCTTGGACGAGACATTGGCGACCTTCTTGAGCTCATCGCGGTACAGGGCAATGCGGGGGTGTGACTGAGCATTGCTGTAGTTATTGGTGGCAAAATGCTTGACCATCTCATCGACGGCATTCTGCGCGCGCAAGAGAGTGTGAGTGAGATTTCACATACAAAGATGACGCGAACAACGCGAATGTGAAACATACCTGGACGTAAGCAGTGACTTGGGCGTTGGCGGCAGTGTTGTCTATGCCTCTTGCAATGACAGCTACCACCTGCATACGCGGAAGAAGCTCCGCCACCTCGCTCGAAATCAGGAAGCGTGACATGGTTTCTGCCTTGGGTGGTTGGGACGGTCGGCGTGACTTGTGTGGTGCTTGGACTTTGGTGTGATGTTGCTCGAGTTGGATTCGTTCGGAAAGGAAGCATGCCCCGGAGGCTCTTTTAAGCAGGGTACGCCGGTTCCACTTGTATCCGTCAGCCGCCACTCGGGCGAGACTTTTGTTGAGTGATGGTCTTGGACGCCCAGACAGCCGCTTACGGCACACACGGCCACTGGTATCCGAAGTGTGGGATGACAGACATGGCCCATACCAAGCATGCACGGGGGTCTAGGACAATGGCCCAGAGGCAACGTGCAAGGACGAGCATTGCACGTGGGGAGCAGGCTGCCCCTTGCAGTACGCACACGGCCTGGAGCCCAACTGGGTAGCCACCCTGAAGATCCACCATGTCGTCTTCGGACCCCAAACTTCCACATCTGGAGCTGCTGAGCCGCTGGCGTACTTTCTTTTACGTAAATATTGAGCAAGCATAGCCATGGTTGGTTGTATTACTCCATCACCTCACATCAGCCTCAACTATTCGGTCCGGCGAGTATTCTCGAGGCTCTAGTCTAGAATAATCCACTGAGGCGCATGTGTGTGTGACATTGGAATGAATGATGAAGGATGCCAAACACTTGTGCCTCGGAAAATGAAATAAGGGAGTAAAAGGCAAGCGTGGGGTCCAAGGCGTGTCAGAGAGACGGGTGAAGAGTGGCGTAAAGAGAGATGCTTGTCAGGACGATAAATAACGGGTTAGGACTCACTCGTATGGCAAGATGGCAGAGATGAATCTAATTAGACACTCAGCCTCTTCTTCTATACCATTCTCTACACCCTAAAGCACAATAACGACCCACCATGCTTCAGACAACAGAGGTGGAGCAGTCTGTCAAGACGTTCGAGCTTGGATGGCTGAAAAGCGATGCCCAGAAGCCACTGGCGCGCAGCGAAAACGAACAGTTTCGTCAGGCTTTCAAGCTGGCCAACGACTTTCGTCTCCGGGAGTCGGAGAAGTCACTCTTGGCCATTGCTTCCAACTACATCGTCATTGGTTCTTGCGTCCTTCTGTCGGAGAAGGCATGGTCTGCCCAATGCTCTGATACCATAAAGGCTGCTATCTACGGTATTGCTTGCCTGTTCATCTCATCCCGGATGCGAGCGTTTGAGAACCTTGTGCATGAGGCTTCTCACTTCAACCTCTTCAAAACGCCATCCATGCACTACCACCTCCAGTTTCTCTATGCCTTTCCCATCTTTAGGGTTCTGGAAGACTACCGTCGCTCCCACATCATTCATCATCAGTACCTCGGAGACCCAGCCAAGGATCCAGATCTGGTCCGCATATTCGAGCTTGGACTGGATAACGTCTCTGACAAGCCGTTCTACTACCTTTTTGCTCTGCCATTCTCAGGTTACATTCACTGGGAGTATCTGAGTACTACTTTTGCTGACTTCTGGTCATCTCGGAGCGCCTATCCTAGCAAGGCAGTCTTTTGGGCCACAGCCATCACAAGCATCTATCTCGTACCAGGCTTACCACGACTCGCTAGCTTGTATTACGTTGTCCCCTTCTTCCTCATTCTTCCTATCATACGTTACTGGGCAGAGGCATCCGAGCATCTGGGCATGGACATGACGGGCAAATTTGGTAACTCGAGGTCCAACCTCGGATTCGTACACACTTGGTTCAGTGGGTATCCTAGCAATTGGGATTTATGATTGACTTTCGATGCTAACTAGTCTTTAGTGCACCCACACAACGATGGCTATCATGCCGTGCATCATCTTCATGCTCAAGTTCCGTTTCATCAACTTCCCAAGGCACATGAGGCTTTGATGGCTGAGAATGAAGCATTTCGCGCCAAGACCATCATTTCAACGGGGTTTGCTGAGACCTTTCAGCAGATTGCCAGTAAGAGAATCAGCGTCAAGTCCATCTCCAAAGCATTCCAGTAGCTGGGATCAAGCCAGCTCACCGTTGGATTTGGGGACGAGTTGGTGGACGGCGCAAACTATGAAGTACTCCAGACGCCAGCATGGCCTATTTCCAGCCATTTTACTTTTTGCTTTTTCTTTTCTTTTTTCTTTTAATTTTATTTTTAGAGTGGGACAGTGTCTGAAGAGGCTTCAACACAAATACATTTAGGGCTTGCAGGAATTGGGTAAACACATCCAGGAATAAGTCAATGGCATGTATCAGCGTGTTTAATATTCAAAATTGAGATCGAGTTCAAGGACCATTACACTGCCAAGCGTATGGCTCTATTGAGGAGGGCTATTGGACGTTGCATGCCTTTCGTCGATAAATCCTTACAGCAAATTGAAGCCCAAACGTCCGACACGGCCACCCGCGCCAGAAGCCCAGCAGGACGAAGCATCCAAGCACTCCACGCTGTCAAAGGTGCCGTTATCGAAGCCATGCCACGTCTTGCCGCCGTCGAGTGTGATATCTGACCCCGTTGGGCCGACAGCAAGCGCAACATGGCAAAGACCAGGCACCCACGAAGCTCCAGATCGGTAGCCGCCTGGGAACTTCTCAGCTGCAACCCACGTAACACCTGCATCCGTCGACCAAGCAGCATTATTTAGGCCGCCAGTTGGGACTGTAAAGTCGCCGCCCACGGCGAGACCTCGCTTGGCATCGCGGAACTGAACGGAGAACACGCCACCCGCAGGACCACCAGCGATGGAGCTATTGGACACGTCCCAATTGAGCCCGTCGCTGCTGCGGAATATGCGCCCGGGGTCGATGCCGCCAGAGGCGAGGTACCATCGCCCACCAGCGGTAGAGATGCAGGTTCCGCTCGCGGCAAAGCCGAACTCGCCTGGGAGGGCGTCAACCATACCGGAAGGGTCGACGATCTCCCAAGTGTCGCCGCCGTCGTTGGTCTCAATCAGGCGGAAATGGCCGTCCACCGGGTCGCTCACAGCAAAGCCGTGCTCTGGCGTTTCGAAAGCGATGCAATTGTAAAACGCTGTTGGCTCTTGATTGGCAAAGGTTTGCGTCCACGACTCTCCACCGTCGCTTGTTGTGTATACGCGGGAATCGGTCCCCTCTCCAATTGATAGGATTACCGCCTCGGTCGTGGACCAGGCCTGGATGTCGCGGAATTCGAGAGTCTGGTCCTCCTCCGACAGCTCAGGACCAACAGACTGCCAAGTCGCGCCACCGTCCGTCGTCCGCAGAACTGTCCCCTGGCTTCCGGCAACCCAAGCAATTTGGTCAGACACGGGGGCCAAGCCTCGGAATTGTGCTCTCGTGCCCGTCGGTGTCAATGTCCACGAGAGACCTGCAACCTGCGACGCAAGTCCCTCGACCGCCTCCACTGGTGCGGATGCAGATGGCGCAGCCAGAAAGCCGGCAGCGAGAAGTGCCTTTGCCAATTGATGAAAGGAAGCCATTGTCGCGCCACGTCAATGTACACCAGGACCGTCGATCTTCGTGTGAGGAGAAGGTGAAAGAAGGAGGTTGGTAGATTCTGTGCGACAGCAGGAATGGTTTTTACTTTCGAAATTACCCTTGTCGATCGGCATCCTTGTTTAGGAAGGTGAATCCATCAAGCATAAGTTCCAGTCGCTTGGAACCAAATCCTTATCTCAGCCCTGTCTTGGCCATTTGTGGATGAAGGATCCATCGCAGGACCTGCATGTGATGAATATTGAACATGTCAGGCAAAACAGTATAAGGCTGGAAGAGGAGCAGCCTATGTATTGAAGCCTGATACCAAAGTCCGACCTTTGAGAGTAGATACGGCGCTACATGCCGCTTAGCCGGAGACAGTGGCTCTCCCTGAACCCAAGTCCGCCAAAGTCCGCCGTCTAACAGCTATATCTAGAGTTCCACTACCTAGACCTTACACTATTTCAGAACAAAAAACACTTGACCAGTAAAACTCCCACCATGGCATCTTCTCCATTCAAGTACATCAACAAGCTGCAAGACAAGCGTGTGCTTGTCTTTGGAGGCTCTTCAGGCATCGGACTGGCCGTCGCCGAGGCGGCCCTTGAGCACGGCGCCGTGGTGGGTCTTGTCAGCTCCAACGCCGAGAAGCTCGCTGAGGTCGCCGAGCAACTAAAGACGACATACGGCAGCCATATCAACGATGGCCAGCTTAGCACCTTTTCCATCGACCTGACTCTTCCTCGAGAGCAGTTGGAGCCAGAGCTGAAGCAAGCGTTTGCGCAGTTCGCCCCCAACAGTGCCAAGATTCACCATGTCGTCTTCACTGCTGGCAATGTTCCGTCCATGCCAGGCTTGGATCAAGTCACCGCCGACGACTTCAAGGATCTTCTAGTTGTCCGCACCGTGGCACCCACCATTATTGCCAGCGTTCTCAAGAGCGAGAAGTACATGGAGTCATCTACCGCATCTTCCATCACCCTTACCGGAGCAGTCAACGCTAGCCGACCTCTTCCGGGGATGCCTGTTCAGGGACCCGCCATCGGTGCTGCCATTGAGGGTCTATGTCGCGGCCTTGCTGCTACCCTAGCTCCTATCCGAGTCAACACTGTTCTTGCCGGGACCTTTGATACCGCCTTGACAGCACGATTGTCTGCCGAGGTTAAGCAGAAACTTGCGCAGAGGACGATGTTGAAGAAGATTGGCAAGGTGGAAGATATTGCGGAGGCGTATATTTATTTTATGAAGGATGAGTCGGCGACGGGAGTAAGCTTGGTGTCGGATAATGGTTTTATGGTATCACCAGGCATGTGACTGGATGACTTCGAATTGTAATTCCATTCTGCCACAAGGTAGAGGGGCGACTGAACTAGCAGCAAGCCTACCATGAGGCCTCGTGGGTTTTATGCACTGGTGCATTTTATCAGGAGAACGATTTATAGCAGATATGCAGTACACAATACGCAATGACGTCTATTAGAGGTATAAGCTCGCTTATTACAAGATGTCCAGTTAGCTGGAGCCGATGGGCTTTCGTACAACTACGCTTCGATCCCACCCATCAATCTCATCGTAATGCGTCTCGCGGACAAGCTCGTAGCCACCGAGACGGGGCAGGAGGACTGCCCAGATGAGCCAGTAAACGCCGCCGCCGAGGATGATAGCAATTCCGACAACGCAGTGGATCCAGTACGGCAGGGTCTCGTAGACGCTGTTGTCGGCATCGGGAGGGGCAAACGGGGCCACGACCAGGTAGATGTTGCTGAGAAGGAAAAAGACGACAACGGGCAGCGATGCCTTGAAAGAAGGGTTCCAGTCCCACGCTTGGCGATTGAGATAAAGGTGGAGCAGGCCGGCAGCGACAAAGACGTTGATGACGGACAATGGGTATGAGATGAGGTTGAGAATGAAGTTGTACGCATCGCCGGGCGGGGGAGCCAGGATGACGATGATGCATATTAGCCAATGCTCAAAGAGACCGGCAAGAGGTGCATTGAATGGGCGGTTGCTGGCCCAGAACCGAGAGAAGGGCAAGATACCCTCACGTCCGAGTTCCTGGACAAGACGTCCCTGGGAGAAGATGACGGACAGGACGTTTCCGAATGCCGAAAGGGCGACAAAGACGGAAAGTGCGCGCTCAGCTTTCTCGCCCCAGACGTTTCGGAACAGAGAGGCTGCCACCAGCCGCTTCGAGGCAAGGATCTCCTCTCGGCTGACTCCAGCAAAGTAAGCAATGTTGGCGAGAATGTAGAGAAGCGCAACGGCGCAAAGTGCCAAGGGAGCGGCGATCTTGAGGGTGCGGACGGGACGCTTCGTTTCGCTGAGGGCGTAGTTGGCGTTGCTGTATCCGATGTAGCTCCAGATGACGTTGTACAGAGCCATAACCACACCGTAAGAGCTGTTGGTGGTGCCCTCGAAGGCGTTGGAGAAGTTGTCGGGCTTGGTATCGGTCCTGATCTGTCCACCCAGTGCGCAGAATCCGGCAATGATGATGATGAGCAGGATGATGATCTTCAGAATGCCCAGGAAGTTCTGGAGTCTCAGACCCCACGTGAGAGCGGTGCCGTGGATGAGGAAAGCGACGGTGATGCAGGCCAGTCCAACAGCGCGCTGGTTCCATCGGTCCACCTCAACCTGGGCAGCGTGGAGAATATACTCGCCAAACACGACAGAGTTTCCTGATGCCCAGCCGAGGAGGATGACGTACCCGGCATAGAGGCAAGTGACAAGAAGCTTGGGCTTGCGGTAGACGTATTCCAGGTAGTTCTTCTCTCCTCCGTTCTTGGGAAGGCCAACACCAAATTCGAGGTAGACGGCACATCCGGCCGAGGCGATGATGAAACCGAAAACCCACATGAACAGAGAGAGGCCAACGCTTCCCGAGAGGGCGAGAATAGAGGCGGGCGTGGCAAAAACACCCGTGCCGATCATGCGGTTGAAGATGAGCATGGATGCGCCGAGGACACCAATCTGGCGCTTGTTCTCGCGAGCGGAGTCGAGATGGCCTTTGGAAGAATGTCAGTCATTTGCAAAGCTACCGCCAAGCCAAGAGTACATACCGACATGATCACTCTCAGCGTCTCCATGCGAGAGCACAGCATCCTTGCTGCGGTTCGAGTGCTTGTCTGGTTCGTCGAACGGCATGGTGGGCGACTGGACTAGCAAAGACCAATACAGACGAAGAGTGAGGAGACAACTGGGGAAAACCACGGGGAGAGAGGCGTGACAAAGGCCATCACATCATGATATATATATATACATATACGGCCGGCCCCCTGAAGCAGAGTTTTTACCATGGAGTGGCAAGCTAGAGCAAAGGGGGCTACCATAGCACACGCGGAAACGGTAGTCTGTGGATCGAAAAGGGCCGTGAAACCTGTAAGCGGCGGTACCACTGTCTCTGGGGGATTGTGCCATGCTCGCAACAATTGGCGACAGCGCGAAAAACCGGGCCCAAGACCGATGTTTGCCGCTGGCTACAGTGTCGAAACGGAAATTTCTCTGGAGCAGGAGGGCAATTTTTTACGTACATGAAAAGCCTAGGGCCGATGACGTGCTCGGCCTCGGTGGGGCCCTCTTCCGGGAAGAGCTTCCAAAGCATCAGACGCATCATGCGCTGGTGGTGAGCTTGCCTCGGAGCTTTGACCTGAACTTGCGAGCTGACGAGAGATGAGGGCATTGGCGCCACGATGAGGTTACTTGGCCCGGCTGTGCTCTTGTCTGTCCATGTCCTGAAGCCCACGTACGAACAAAGGAGCTTCCCTTCGCTGGCTCCGGGAGGTAGGCGGGCACGGGTTGTAGAGAAGCCGGCTAGAAGCCGGTCTGGAACGCGGGAGGGCCGATGGTTCCCAGCTGGGCCCAGATCTACCCGTCCCCTAGACTCGCCTGTAATTTTTTTTCTCCCCTTCTCTCTTTCTCCTTTACCTTCCTACTAGCCAGCCCAATACAAGCACAGGGAACCGTTGAGCTCAGCCTTGCCGGGCTTAGGCGGTGCTTAACCTCTGCTCTGACGAAGCATCGATGCGCCCCGGTGAAGGACTGAGAGCATTACTCGAGATTCAACAAGGGGCTGGCAGCTGGATTCTCGTCGGGAAATGACGTTGAAATTGAGTGCAAAACGCGCTATGTGGCTCCCACCACCTCGTTACCGGAGTTGAAGTTTGTTGCCAACACAGCTTGTTCCAGGAAATTACACTGCATTTAAACTTCATTCGACCGTCTAGAAGTTCACCTTCATTTACAAAAAAATCTCTTGTACATTGAATGGAGCATGTACTTGGTCTCAATTGCGGCTTCAGCTACTTGACTCATGTAGTATCCTCGTTTTGTGTCCGCTTGACAACAGTCACGACATCGTCACACTCCAGCATTGCCGGCATAATCAGAGTCTCGAACAGATTCTGGGGTACACGATCTTCCCCCGTGGCCTCAAAGTCCTCACGGCTTCCCACGCACCACCACATCCCTCGCCTCTCCAAGCGCAAGCCATATGTCCCATCGGGCAGCCGAGAAAGCACCTGAGTCACATCTACCTGCCGAACGACTGGCTCTCCGGGCTTCAATGTCACAAGATGCTCCAACTTGGGACGTCTGTCTCGAGGCGTGCCATCTGTAAGTGCGCAAATGCCAGGCCGTACGGCATGCCTGACAATGGTGTTGGTGGCAATGTCAATGACCTCGAAGCTCACCAGCGGTGATGCTTGCGCGTCGATGATGCGTGTGCGCCTGTCCATGAGGGGCCAGCCGGCCTCCGGTTCCAACGGGCCTTGGGGCTGCAGCATGTATTGCTCACCCCTTGTCTTGACCGAGATCGGTTCAGAGCCGGTATTGACAGTACTGACTTCCAGGATGGGAGACTCCTTATCCTTGTCATTGTCCTGCTTTCGAAGGCGGACATGTAGCCTTGGCGGCCATGGTACAGATGATACCACTCTGAATGTCGCTCTTCCGGATACGTGGTTTCTCAACATAGTCAAATGTATTCGCGCCTCTGGCGAATCAGGCCCAAGATTTGTAGAGGCAGATTGATCGCCATACCAACCGCTCGCAACCACGTTGTTTCCTGGTTTGCCGCGAATCGTGTACATTTTTCCATGTTCAAATAAGGCCGCCAGCTCGCTCCCAGGCTCAACACAATACCTGTAAATTGTCATGGCCTGCCTCCAGCTCCCATTTCTTCCCACAGGTGAGGGAAGAATCACGCAAGTGCCCTCTTCTTCGCCATGGCTCAGCTGCCCAAGTCCAATCTCGACGTCGGTATTGCGAATCTCATCATGAATACGCAGCGACAGGAGATCTGTCAGAAGCGCATACGGAACATTCAGAATGGATTTCTCCGTGTTCAGTGCCACTGGTCTAGGGTCTGTGTCGTCTGGTGAACGGCGGCAGAGACCAAAGACAATATGGAAGGGAACCTTGCCTGAACGATCGAAAGCTTGGTATCGAGCATTTATGACAATGGATATTTTTACAGTTTCCATGAATGATACAAGAGGAGAAGGGTCTGCTGGAAGGAAATTTGAATGTTCATATACTTTTTGTCGCCCAAATTCGTGAGTCATATGCTCCTGATAAGAAGGACAACGTTAATATGACGTACGTAGCTTACTGGGGACAGTGGATAACGGAAGAGGTCCTGTGATTTTTTTGTCAAAATCCTTTCTCAACATGACTGCCCACTCACACACGAATCAGTTTACGTCCCACCTTGTTTGCCTGTTTCTTGGCACTATCAGACTGCAAAAATCATCTGGGGCGTTTTCCTCAATATAAAAATGATGCGAACAGTCATATGGGCAAGAAAATTATGATCAACTAGATTTATAGAACAACCAAAGGGGGTTTAAGGCTCAAGGATTTGTAGAATCTAGTTCGGAAGAGATTCCGATCTGGATAGACTGGTGAATGATCATCCAGATAGTCCAACTAATAAAACTGTCCCTTGACAATGGTTGTAGGCCCTTTCATTCCGCTCTCGGCCCACTCAAGACCTACGGCGTCAAGAACATCCTCTGCGGAGCGTTGCTTGATCAGTCCCTTGCCTTGAAAGTCCTTCATGACAGTGTAAGTCCACCAGCGGCAGCCCTTTCGGCCTTTTGCAAACCTGTATCGGTAGCGCTTCATTTCCTCAATAGTGTCCATAATGGACTGGACCGTCACATTTGGGCTGGTTGGCTCTGCTTGGGCAATGACAAGCATGTTTTGAGAGTGAGTATAGGGCTTCGACATGAAAACCAACTCTGCGTCTCTCCCGATGCCTTGCTGTTTGATCTGAATCCTCACAGACCTGTTACCGTTGAGCTCTACAAACAGAACGATGTGGTTGGTGGCCTCTGAGTCGTCCGTGATGAAGGCACCTACACGAAATCGAAGGATTGACGATGGCCTATCCGACTGCTTCAGGTGGCTGACATCGATGAAGTTGTTCATGGTGTTGGATTCCAGAGTTTGCTTTGGTACGAAGGGCTAATGATGGAAGGTATTGCTTCAAATGACCGATAGAGGTGGATTTGGGAAATGCAGCAAGGCCCTGGGTTAAGAAAATTTTATAGGAAATAGAATAAGAACCGTGAATCTTGTACTCCCACTTGCTTCACTGGAGTTGAATGCACGTTCGGTGCACAGCATGATGTCTGTGGCCCCGGGTCATTGCGTATTTCCCCTAGGTTTTGTCTACCAGACCCGTTTGTACTGCATAGTAGGAATACTTATAGCGAGTTCTGTACTAATCAAAAGAGAGAAAGAAAAGGAACCAGGACGTAAGTTGCGCTTGTATTGATTCACACAAAGGTACAAGTATATATCTGGTATGTTCTGACTGGCAACAAGGACATAGTTCGATTTTCTACACTTGCGCTTCACCCACTTCGCCTTAGACCGGAAAACAGCAATAGCTGAACATTATAAAAGAAGTAGTTCACAGCACTGACTGAGAGTTTTCGCTTACTCTTTCACTCTTCATCATGCCATCCTCCGTCCATCCATACGAAGCTTGGCTGTCCGCTCCTAAAAGCTCCACTAAATAAAGAGAAAAGAAATCAAGGCAGTATCTATTTACATAGGAATGTATAGCTTATAACTCTCATCATCGTACCAGATGCCGGCTTTGTACATACTCTGTTGCCACCCCGGTTCGACCAAATAAGCTTTTATATGAGCAGCCGCCTGTGTCTGGACCAGAGACACTACTTGCTCAATATCTGAGAAGATTTGCAGACTGTCGCAATTCTCTTCTTGAAGTCTTTCGATGTAGTAAACGCGGATAGAATAGGCCCAAATGCCTCGGTTCCAAACTCTAAAACCTTCGTATTTCTTCAGGAAAGAAATAAGTGTAGAGTCTGAGAACCTTTAGGTTAGTCATGAGAACCTAGTAGATGTAGATGAATTGGCCTACTTCTTCCCTCAAAATCTGGTTTGAGGAAGGGGATGAGAGACTTCCCAAAATTGAAGGCATCAACGTGGAAGACGCGCTGACTGTCTTCATCCCAGTGCATGGAGTGCTGAATGCATTTCACTAATTCGTCTTGGGACATCGTGATGTTGCGCTGGATCATTTGTGCTGTATTGTAAGACGTAAGACTCGAAGAAAGCGGGAAACGTGGCAGGACGACAAATTATCCTTATATGGCAAGTTACTCTAGTAGGCTCCCCCCTCTTTCTTTGTCGGTTTCTATCCGTGAATCGGTCTTCAAAGGCAAACACCACCGCAATCCGCACCACCATTGCGCACATCACAGCCATCGTTAGGGACATCGTAGCACTGCAAGCCCTCTGGGCACTGAATCCCCGCGAATCCCCCACAAAAAGAGGCACTATCCGGAATGCAGATTTTGGGTCCAATCCCGAGAAGAGAGCTCAGCGTGCTGCGCGGATCGACTGCGCAATGGGAGCCCTCGGGACAGCTGGAGAGTATCTCGGGCATAGCTAATCCACAGGGTTGGTAATCGTTTCCATTCTGAATTGAAGGCGTGGGTTGAACTGGGCTTGCGCTCGACGGTGTAGGAAGGTCGGGGAGGGCTATGGCCGCTGAGGACAGAGCGGCGATCACCTCGGGCGCACAGGTGCCCAGGCAACGATCAAGGTTTGTGCATTCCTTGTCATTGGGAACACAAGTAAAGCCGGTAGAACACGGCGCTATTCTTTGTCCGCATGGGCGCCTGAAGTTGCTGGGTGCCGCATAGGCGATCCCAGCCAAGTTGACTAGCAGAACAAAGGGCGGAAGAGTGATGCGCATGTTTTCGGGGCGTGGAGTATGGCTATGAAGACCAAGATTTCGTGCTGCTACAAAGGCTTTGCAATGGCGAAGCGGGCATTCTTTAAGGTTCTCCTGCCAGCCTGTCCCCGGCTTGTTCAGTGCGTGAGACAGACGCCCGAGCAGCGACTTATGCATGTGCTACATTCCAAACAGCGATTTACATAGGATTAGAGTCAGTGCATTTCAACAAAAACGGGCATTGCTGTCTAGGTAACTCCGAGTAGCCATGCTTCTCACTGGGAAAACAGACCTCAATGTCTAAGAAATGGCTGTCGTCCCCGCCAAAGAAGTAAATAATTCTTGTTCAAATAATCCACAAAGACTTCTGTTCCCTTGTTGTATTTCTCCCTTACCCGCCGGATGCCAGCCAGGTGAGTCCTGACTCACTGTAGCGTGATATGCGGGTTTCTCCGGACTGACACCATCCACTTGACTTTCACCACACCATTCACCGACAATGGCTTGCATATTGTTGAGATTGCTTTCTGGGGCATCGAAGCAAGAATTTCCCCAAGGAATTGGCGCGTGGTTCATTTAGTATCCGATCGTGTGCTCTAGTCTTACTCCTTAGGGGGAGTAGGCTCTGGGGGAGCATGGACAGACTTGGTAGGTATGGGAGGAGGGGGAGGTAGAGACACCGTGGGCTTGGGAGGAGGAGCTGGAGGCGAGACAGTTGGCTTGGGCGGAGCGGGAGGAGAGACGATAGGCTTTGGTGGCAGGGTCGGCGCCGGAGGGGGGGCCAGGGTTGTTAACTCAGGCGGTGCCGCAAGAGGAGCAGCAGCGACGGTGGCGGCTAGGCCAAAGGCCGTGGCAAAGATGAGATTCTTGAATTGCATGATGCTTGTAGCACGATGTGTCAAGATGATCGAGTAGCTTGAGAGAGGATTAGGCTTGTAGCTTGGCTTGGCTTCTTGTTCGACATGAGAGACGAGACAGGAAAATCAGGTCTGCTATTTATGCTGCCTTGGCGAAGCGTGATATCATGGCAGATCTGTCTCGCCACTTTGTAGTTCATGTATCTTCATGATCTTGGCAAGGTTCATGCGTCCTATTTGCTGTTGTGATGCAACTAGATTTTGCAAGAACTAGGACAAAAGTCGCCTTCGCAAGCTGCCCAAGGGGAAGAGTCTTAGATAGATGAACGCAACTTGGGAAATTATAATTTCCGGTCCAATCGCATCTTGTCGATCTTTCCAATTCGGTCTCTCCTCCGGGATATGGCGAGCTGCGCGATCCATAAATGAAGAGCGCGATCACGCCATGCATCATATTACATCAGTCAATCTAGGCAGAGGCAGCCCAAAACTCGATATGTACTTCACTGCCTACGGGCTGCTTTCCTCCGACTCCCACTCAGCACTTTGTCCAAAATCACCGTACGATTAAGTGGTGGAGGGGGTTTGTCCGGAATACATTGGACGGCGAAGATGAATGGGTGTGGCAAGGAAGTACACATCGTTGCGCCGTTGGGCTGCGCCCGAACGGAGAGAGAAATACCAGGCTGGTGTCAGTAGGCATATTAAACTAAAATGCAGACAATATCCCGTTCGTACGGCAATTAAAATGATCGACAGGACACTATACCATCGCGCCTAAGAGTTGTATGGGTAAATGCATCGCGTGGGAGGCGCACGTAGAGAACGACCCTATCGCTTCTTGCTAGCAGCAGCACACGGATTAGACCAAAAATTCAAGGTTTCCCTCTGTGCTGGCATGCGGAATCTGCAGAGGAAAAACTACAAACGGCCTTTCTTTCGGGCTTCTGGAGCATTATTAATATCGTGAGTCATGGCTCGACTGCTTGCTGGATCTTGGGCCATGAATATCGAAACTGGGACATCTTGACTTCACATATCACGGTTTGAAGCGTGTACAGTACAATTCAATCATTTAACCATTAATCTATCGTATCATGCACACCATCTCCGGCCAGATCCTGGACGAGACTTCGGGGGTATTCACCCTAGTTGGAAGCGCCCTTGTCGTCACGATCGTCATCAGCCAACTTGTCAGCAAACTCGAACACTAGTTGAATGTCAGTAAATGTTCGTTAAAGTTTCTTAGGAGCCCAGAGGAATGACAGTATTCCACATGGGTATTGCGGTACTTACAGTCAACAGGAGTGGTAGCAAACTTGCGTGCCGGCACCTTCTTCTGGAATAGGTAGTCCAACTCAGCGAAACTACGGTTCATAGTCTCTGGCAGGAAGAAGTAGATCCAAATCGCCCAGACGATGCAGAGGCCGAAGTAAAAAATTCCGGTTCTGGCACCCCAGTTCCAGGCATCGGCTGTTCTGTTCAGCATGCGAGGGTTGAGCTGTCCTACGCAGATCTGGCCCAGAACATAGACCGCACGACCCATGACGATTGTCTGTGCGCGGACACGGCTGGAGGATGTCTCTCCCACGATGACATAGCCTGTGGGTCCAAGGGAAACCTTGAAGACGATCTGGACAATGATGAGGACGGCAGCAACGCCGATGGGAACGTTGCTGAGGTTAGGAACGAAGCCAAGGATTCCGATAATCAGCATGAGCAGGCCAATAGTGGAAGAACCCCAGAAGAAAAAGGTTCGACGTCCAATCTTTCCCATCAACGAAATGGCAACAGCAGTGGCGATGATGTTGACAGACTGGATTCCCATGTTGTAGTTGAAAGACTGCGTCTCGTCCATGCCGATGGAGCGGAGCATGACTGCGGCGAAGGGGGTGACAGACTGGCCGTTGAGAATCTGGATAATGAAGGCCATGCACACAATGCCGGTTCGGCGGAAGTTGGTGCCGCGGAAAATGTCACGGTAGCTTGAGTCGGCGGCCTCAATCTTCTCCATCTCGTTGGTGTGCTTCATCAGAGCAAGAGTCTGGGCCATGGTCTCATCGGTGTAGTGTCCCTTGCGTGCAAGTCGGCGAAGAGACGTCTCAGCCTCCTCAAAACGGCCGCGGCGAACAAGGTACCAGGGGCTCTCGGGGGCAAGATAGCCGACGACGAGGAGGGGAAGAATCCAAATCCACTGGAGACCATATGGCAGCCTCCAGCCCATATCTCCCTCAATGCCCAGAGAGCCACGCAGGACACCGGCCGCGAGGAAAGAGCCGGCACCCCAGCACATGGAAACCCAGGCAGTGAGATATCCACGCATGGCGGCGGGGCAAATCTCAGCAGCGTACGCCGTGGTGAGGGTCTGGAAGATACCCCAGGGGATACCGCACAGGATGTTGGCGGCGAAGAGCATCTGGACGTTGACGGCAAAGAAGAGGGTAAAGATGGTGCACCCCATCAAGGCCATGGCGCCCATGTACACTCTGCGAGATCCGTACCTGGACTGCAGGTAGCCGTTGAGCGCCAGGCCAAAGATACTGCCGATGTTGTTTCCGTTGGAGATGGCAGACTGCCAGGAGACAGGGATGTGCTGCTCGCCGTCGGCGTCAGGCCAACCGAACCTGTTGAGATAGGCCGTGTGGGCAAAGAAGTTGTTGATGAGACCGACGTCCATGCCCTCCATGACCAAGGCCACGCTGAGCAGACAGCCGTACGTCACGGCGGGCCAGTAGCGGGAGAAGAGCTCCTTGCGAGGAATCAGGGCCTCCTCGTTACTGGCTGCGACGGCAGCCTCGATGAGGTCGGCCTCGCGGCTGGTGATGCCATGCTCAATGTGAGTGACGGACTGGGGCTTGGCCCGCCCGGCTTCTTCATCAGCCATGGTGACTACAGAAAGGGATGAGGTGTTGCTGCGGAGTAGTCGCCTTGGGGGTAGTGGAGGAGGAAGTGAGGGTGAGACAACCGAGAACAAGAGCTTCTGGAGGAGGGGAATCAGCAACTGATAAGCACGTTGCCTCTCTCCAGATCAGTGCCCTTGGTGCCCACTACGGCCCCGTGAGAATGGGCCGAGGATGACTCGGGTAACTTTGGCCCGATTTATTCCCTTCCCAGCCATCGCTAGCAAGATTACGGACGTACACCAGGCCTGGACCGACAAACTACCCCAGCTTTTCCCCATGGGGGGCCATCAATCACGTCCCTCCTTTTTGCCCCGCAGCCCTTGGCAGTCCAGGCAGGCGAATGGGAAGCTTGCCTCGCGACAGGGCTGCGTGGTCTAGCCTCCAACTTTCCTCGCTATTGACCAGAATGACCACGAGGAAAGCTTGGTTTCCCCTCCTTTGGACCAAGCCTTTCCCCCTCACCTTGTGCGCTTTTGGGCTCGGCTGCTCGTTAGCATGAGGAGAAACGCCGGGGTATTATTTCGTTCCCACCAACGGTCCCGGGGCAACGTGGGGCGAGAAGCTGGAGAAGCTCGCTCCAGTTTCATCTTGTCATAACGTGGCAAGGTGTCATCCAGGTGGTCACCGCGGTTCAGCTTTTCGGTCACTTGATGGCTTACGCGCCCGGTTTCGCCGGGTCTCGCAACCAAGGCACCGGCGGCTAACGGCAATCCGCGTCACTGCAATATGTCGCTGGTGATGTTGGGTTCTTTTCTCGGGCGGGTATTGTAATATTACCGCAAGGCAATAATGAGGTCGACAGCCAATACAGACAATTGGATATAGTTTGCTAATACATACACACAGGTGCCCATCATTCGGCCAATCTTGGTTGACCTTCATAGGCGCCAAGCGCGGAAGCGGTCCATTTCTCAATCTTCAATCTCCGGATGACCCATCTGTTCCCCAGACGCTCTGGCTTCAGAGGATTACCCCCCGGAGCCTTTCGCGAATGGATAACCTTATCTCTGCGACCACGCAAGGCAGCGATGGGGCCAAAGACGTCCCCCAGCCCCTGATTCATGAAAGCGCCTTGGTTTTCAGTCATGACCACCTATGGGCGCTCCGTCCTCCACAGTTGCTCCGCATTCAAGACCATTCTCTCACCCCCGTCTGAACACCCTATTCCCCCTAGCATTTCATGTGCTGTACGGCATAGCTAGAGCATCAGGTGGGCGGCCTATTTCTTAGTTCTCCGTGGGGGTTCCAAGCTATTGTAGTGGTGCTGTCGACAGTGCTTGGATCAAACAGCTCTATCTTCTCAGCCGCACGTTGCTGCTTCCCGGGTATTCTAGCCAAGCCCGCCGTTGGGCTTGGCTCACGCCATCCATAGATCGAGAACCAGTCGCTTGGTGCTCAGCCAATCAGCTCGGCTGGATTCGCTAGTCTTTCGGTAGAACTCGGGATTCCTTCATACTTGGCTGGAACGGCTAGTTTATTATTGAGGGATAAACGAGTGAGCATTGAACTGGGGACAGCGAGCAGTCCATCATGGGGAGTGTAGCCTCGCTTTCTTCGGGTCAAGAATAGAATGTGCTATCATTTCCGCAATTATGACCGGAGTAAGATGATGCTCAATTATATCAGTCACAGAGTACCTAGTGTCGGCTTGCTACAGCCTGGACCATTAAAGCACTTGTGTGTTTCTAGACGCGAATGCCTTGTCTGCCTTGTCTCCGCTTCCAGGGTTGTGTTGGATGGCCTTGTAATGGCAAGATTAGCTATAGGGTAGCCGATAATCCATCTTATCCAACTGGCCAAATCCTATGGGCAGAAAAGCTGTCATTGTTGTTCCCACAGGCTATTGGCCTTTTGTATCGTAGCCGCAGACGTCTCAAAAGCTCTTGTCCTCAATGTGCTCGAGCGCGGCTGGACCGTGGAGCCAGGGAGCGTGTCCACAATGTTGACGAGCTGCCCGACCGGTGGTAGCCACATCATGGGCGGCAACAAATTGTGACGAATAGACATGTAGAAACAAGTGTACAGTTGACTGTAAGCCATATTATGGTTAGGTCTGAGAGGCTCGCCTTGTTTCTTTTACATGTTTGGTAGCTGTACAATGATCGCGCCTATGCCTTCCCAAGTCTCGTCCCTCTCTGTGATGATGTTGGTGTTGGGGGACGCCCACAGAACGTTACGATCATTGGTGGAGCTGGCAGCACATTGGCAATCATAAAAATAAAAAAAACAACAAGACTTGAGTGAATTATCGCGAATTCAGGTGGGGGAGTCAAGCCTTTACTGCACAGCGGACGCTCAAGCATTATTCAGCTGTGTTTGTGCGCATCTCATCCCCTAAGACGATTGCGACCTACCTTGGCTCATAAGATCAACGAATCAACCATCTCTATTGTTTTGAAGGTGATGCCTTGGTTACCTTTGCCTTGAAATATGTAGGAATCCCTGATTCTATGATGTAGTAGGTGCGTGCAGTGTGGAAAAAAGAACAATAGTATATACGAACAATAGTGGCCTTGCTACCTGTAGGACTAAAGAATAGTGTCAAACAATGAAGGGATCGTTAGACTGTAGCTGACATCTCCCGTTGGCTAGAGCCAGAGAACAATAAGGGGGCTATAGTAGCAGCAGTGGCAGCAAGTATAAGCGTATGCAGTCAGGGGGACCTATGGTTAGCAGACTGGCCTCTCGATGTGTGTACATACCGTTCGTCGGCGTGTGTTCTAACGAGGCTGGCCTCGAAGGTGCGAGAGCGATGCGCCGAGGTCGGGATACCGTCGCGATTCCGGCGGAAGTCCTCAGATGACGAAGAAGCTGACTCACCATGTGACGGCTGTGGTCCCTGATTCTATGCTCGGCGAAATAGCATCAATTGTTTTGAGGTGGCTCTCTCCAACAGCGTAGACAGTATCACGTCGGTAAATTAATACTTGGTAGGCAAAACATCTGTTCGTTGCTGCGTTATGTACCATTAGGGATATAGAGCTTTCCACTGTTGCGTATCCCAATCGTGCAGGTGCTTCAAAGCCCAACGCAATTTTATCCTAACCGTCAATACAGGACGACTGGTAGATAATGAAGACGGCCAAGAGAATAGCTTATTAAGTCTAAGCCTCTGCCAAGCATGGAATACGAGACCGACAATCGCCAAGCTGGCAGCTATTAAACGGATAAGAACAGTGCGGACGGCGGTGAAATGATGGCAATTGGTTGCTTCGCCCTGTGAGGGAGGGTTTAAACTGCATGTACCCACTAGAAGTATGGGTAAGGTGAATCGGGAACGAATAGTCCAGACTCCCAATCCAGCTTGGCAATAATGCTGAGCTTCGTATGGCACGAGACTGCACCAATTTGAGGGTAAGGGGCAATGGGCTTATTCATGGAAGACAGGGGATGTGGCCTTATACAGGGGTACGCCAGGCTTGGCAACCGGTAGCGCCGATGTAGTCAGACTTGATCTAAGAATGAAGAAAGGGCGAAACAAGATCTAGAGTTGCATTCGAAAAATACGAAGGAGAAAGATAGCATAAGCCAAGCTGGGAGGCTACAGTCACATGAGTTCAAGGTCGGAACGAGACCGTTGGTGAAGTTCTATGTGGCAAGGGGGGGCGGCATGCTAGGATTAATACGGAGCACGGCATGCATTGATGTCCACAAGGGGCGAAGGAAGGCACTAATTTCCCTTTCGACCAAAGTTCCCCTACACCATCACGATCGTTATTAGGCGGGCTATCCGCCACTTGATTCCACACCTCACGATGTCATCTTGCGCCGCTAGTCCAACAACATGAGAAGCTACGCCCACAGATTCCTACTAGCCGTGATAGCTTCAGGCCATTTGTAAGTTCCAGCCATATCATGGCGGTTTCCCAGCTCACCACTCTTGTGCAGGGCCGCTGCGAGCATCTGTGATGGCAACGAAAGAGGCACCGTGGTAATCTCCAACGCGGAGGACGCACGGGAACTACGCGAAAACTGTCGCGTGATACAAGGCACCCTGCATTTAGAAGATCTCCATGAAAGCATCAACCTAGACGGCGTCGAGGTCATCAATGATCTCTGGATGGATCAGTGCAACCCGGACTTCTTTAGGGGTTGTGAAGTCCAGTCCCCGTACAACATCAGCAGCTCCACGCTGAGGGAGGTCCGTGGCGCCCTGTTCTTTTGGTCGCCTAGCGGGCTGGACAAGATTCTTTTCCCCAATCTGCAACTCGTCAACAGCAGCCTTTCCCTGAACCACATGCACAACCTGACGGAGCTGGACCTGACAAACTTGGAATACATTGGCGACCTCACTCTGGCAGCCCCGAGACTGGAGAAATTGCGGATGAACTCATTCAAGGGGTGGACTGGCGGCAGTAACGCGAGGAACAATGGGGTCTCTCTCAACGACATTGGCACCATCGAGTCAGTCGATGCCTTCTTTTCTCCTGACATCGATCCACTCGCTGGACAAGATGGCTGGGAAGGTGATGCAATCCAGACACTTAACCTACCACCAAGTGTCGAGAATGTCACGCTAGGCTGGCACAACTGGCCTAATGTCAACATCCGGTCGGAAAATCTGCATGTCCTGTTTGGAGGACCTGAGGTAACATCGATCATGATGGAAGGACTCAAGATATCGGGAGGTCTTAGGCTGCAGCGCACCGGCGCGCTGGAGAATCTTACAGTCGGCAGGTTTGAGATTCGCGATGACCCATATCCTGCCCTCAGGAATGTCATTCTGCCTTTTGACAACGTGCTACACAGCATCGATATCTTCAGCAGCTCCATCGAATCTATAAAAATGCCCCCGGAGGCCAAGAGGTGGAACAACATCTCCATTAGCCTGAATGTGCCTGGAATGGACTTGTCATCAGACTCCAATCAGGACGGCAATCAGTTTTGGTACTGGCCCGAGGAAGTGACTTCGGTCAACCTGGTTGGAAACTTCAGCAACGACTTCTTGTAAGCCCCCCCTCCAAAATGTCCCTAGAATTCACTGTCATGCTAACTTCGGCTTCAGCAACCGCTTCATCGAAGAAGGGACACAGGTATACGAGGAATTTCGAGTTACGGACCTTTCAGAGCAGCTTGACTGTGAGGCTCTAGAGGCGTACATCAACAGGACAAGCGCTACGGGGTTTGAGTGTTGGGGAACAAGGGAAAGTGGTGGCATGTCATCGCTTCGTCCTTTGGCATTATACTTGGCTATCACGCTCGCTGTTTCGTGGTTTAACCTGTAAAGATACCCTTGCGTCTTTTGAAATAGTTGGTTATTTAACGTTGGATAATTTCAAGATAATAGTAGATGATGAAGGAAACCATACAGACAAGAATCACTGCGCCCAATTACTATTGACTCATTTTTCATCCAGACGCAAAGGACGGAAGTGGAATAAGTGGAATATTTATGTCCTCATAACCGCTCACTCACAATCCTCAAGTCGGGCGCTGCCACGCCCGTCGAGTAACCTTCGGGTCTCATCCGAGCTGCGGCCGTGGATCCGGAGCTCCCCCGATGATAAACAGGTGGCGTGATATTCTGGATTACATAACGCGAATGCCCCAAGAAAGGGATATGATAACAGTAGATTACAGGCGGGGGCGGGGTAGAATCCACGAATATTCACTCCAGGCCAGTGTTGAGTGATTGTCTTGGTAGACTTACAAAAACCTCACGCAGCCCGCAAACATCGCCGCACAGCCCCGAATTTACCCTAGTTGCCAGACACAAGCAAGAATACGCCATCATGTATCAGGACATTAGCAAACCCCCAGCCCCCCTCCCATCAGCCAAGATTGAGATTTTGAAGCCCGGGTTCTCTCTGCAGCCTCCACTGACGCGGCGAGGATCGGGACCTGGTCTTATCATCCTTACGACGCAGGATGAATACGACGAGGCTGTAGTGAATCGTGATGATGCACCCACGGCGGTTTTGAAATGGGCCGAAGAAGGATATACCGTTGTGCAGATATCTGCAGAAGCGCTTGGGTCGCCTAACGCTGAGACGGTTGTTGCAGAGGCTTTGGATGCGTTGAACAAGTCCGAGACTTGCCAACCAAAGGACAAAGTCGGCTTAGTTTGTGCGTTGTATTATCTCAATAAGCACGATTGTATTCATTACTGATGGATGGTACAGGCTATTCATCGGCTTTATGGAATACAACCATACCAATCCTGGAGTCATTCCCGGCTATCGCTGCAGCGATTGTATACGTCGACAGTGCATCGGACCTCGCTGAAGCAAAGGTTCCATCCATCCGACATATCGCTGGACCACCCAAGCAGCCAGGCCTCAAAGTCGGAGCCGTCAAAGAGTACTACTACCCCACCGTCAAAACCAACCGCTGGTTCTCGGCTGGCCATGGCGATTTCGACTATTCCTCCGACTCCGTAGCCCACACGAGGAATCTACAATTCCTTAAGCCGAAGATGAATGGTCCCTACTTTGATCTGGAAAGCATCTGGGAGGAACATACATATTACGAGTTTGCGGACCGCTCAGTAGAGCATACCATGAGCACCATGGTACAGGAGCCATACGTCAACCATGTTCCCACGGTAAAGCTCCTGTTACGGGCTTTGAACTGGCCTTCACTGACTTTGCGAATAGTTGACTGGTGGCATTGGGCGTGTCAAGCTATCTGACTTTTACCGCCACAACTTCATCTTCAACAACTCAGCAGATACAGACCTTGAGTTGGTGAGCCGAACAATTGGCATCGACCGCGTGGTTGACGAGTTTGTCTTCAAATTCACCCACGACCGAGAGATTGACTGGCTGTACGTTTCCCCATCCCCTAATGTAGGCAACTCTCAGCTGACTGTACCAGGCTGCCTGGCGTGCCGGCAACGAACCTGAAAGCAGAGGTCCCCTTTGTCGCCATCGTGAACATCAGGGGTGATAGACTCTACCACGAGCACATTTCATGGGACCAGGGGACGACGCTCCGCCAGCTCGGACTCTTGCCAGAATATCTCCCTTTCCCACATCCTTTGCCAGACAGTTCGTCCATCCCTAAAGACGCCGAGGTGGAATACCAGGTTCCAGTCCTGGGGGTGGAAACAGCCGACAAGCTGAGGAATCGCAAGGCGATACCCTCGAACCAGATGTTCACCTACTCTGTGCGGGAGAAGAAAGTGTGAGATTTTGTTACATCAATTCGAAGGCGTGATTAGTCTAGAAGCTATATACAAATATTTTCCCCGTCCTCTATACATGATTCGCGGAAGCCTCATGGACTCGCGAATGCAACTCCATGACTCCGCCTCTATGCTGCACCAATAATGATGCCGTTGGGCAGCTCAAGTCCTATCGGCAGACCGCAGATGAACTTGCCCGCGTATTGGCTACCCTTTAGTGAGGCGAGCTTCTCCTCAATATCACGGTGCATGTCATAACTACTCATCCGAGTTAGTAAACGAATCAATCATCTCCTCATGGCAATCGGGTAAACTTACGCATTCATCTCCTCAATCGTCAAAACCTTCTTCGCGTCTTCCACCTTGTAGAAGGGGAGATCCTTGTTATTTGAGAATCCGATGCGCTCGTTGATGTTGTAAGCGGCCTTGGCGGCAGCAGCCTGAACTCTCGTGGCGCGGGGCAGGCGGACGTCGGTGTAGACGGTCAGAGACTCTTCAATGTTGCCGTCGAAGTAGGCAGGGCTGAAGAGAATTCCGAGCGCGGCAGCGTCCTCGATGGCCATGCAGGCTCCCTGGCTCTGGTGAGGCATCATGGGGTGACCTGCGTCGCCGAGAATGCAGACGCGCGACTTGTGCATGTAGGGGTAGGGGTCGTGAATCCACAGTCTCCAAGGCTGAATCTCCTTTCCGATGGCAAGGTGGCCGAAGACTTGCCTGTCAAGCTGAGGGTAAGGGTTCAGGAGCTCCTCGACGGGACGGTCTTCGGCGCCCCAAGCCTGGTTGGTGTAGTCGCCCTGGTCGCGGGGGAAGAAGCAGTAGTAGGAGAGGAGCTTGCCACCGTTGCATGGGGACAGGACAATCTTATCCCACTTGCCTTCCTGGCCACCCCAGTACTCGAGCGCAGCGTTCTCCGAATAGTTTACAAGGCCAGCCTTGACAGCGTCCTCGGTCATGACGTTGCAGTGAAGACACTGCTGCTCGGCAGGCTTCCTGACGGGGTGAATGCCGATGATGCCGCGGACAGCAGAGCCGATGCCGTCGGCTCCGACAATGAGATCGTGGTTCACAGAAACCCCATTCTCAAACGTGATGGTGTTTGTTTGCAGGTCGATTTCCTTGCACTGTGGGGGGAAGTCTAGTCAGTGTCCGCCTTGCAAAAGAAGATGAAAGCCCTTGGCCAAGGGATTGAAGTCTTACCTTGTGGTTGACCAGCAGCTTGGCGGGTGTGCCCTTGCCATCCTCACCAATCGCACTCTCCTTGAGCATGGCGTGCATGTACTGGCGATGGAACATGTTGTACACATATCCCCACCGCTCCTCGTAGTCGTCGAGGCTGTACACGCTAATAGGCTCTCCGGTCTTCCAGTCTCGGTTGATCAACTTCTTGAGGACAACGGGATCGCCCTTTGCGACATCAACCTCCCACTCGTGCAGCCATCTCGTGCCGTTGGCAGCACATGAGACAGAGGCACCAACTTCTCCGGCGTAGTCAGAGCGTTCGTAGATGGTGACATCGTGGCCGGCTCTACGCAGAGCAATAGCCACCGACATGCCTCCAATGCCGCCTCCTACAACTCCAATGTTGAGCTTCCTCCATCCCGTTGCTTGCGGTGCGGCCATTTTCGAGTAATAGAGACGATGGGCGAAAATAGGAATTGAGTAACACGAAGACTTTGAGAGGAAGTATTGTGAATGTGAAGAATTGTCTTGATTGTATGGCTGATCAGTTACTGCTACATCGTCGGCTGGCAAGACCTTATATGAATGGGTGAGCCGGCCATGGAAGCTGATGCTGCTTATCAAGAGCCTATCGAATGCCCATCCCGGCACCTTGATGTGCCTATCCCGGCACTTTGGCCGAGCTTATCTAGTGCCTATCGGATTTAACTGGACCTGGCCTACCACACCATACGACTTCTTCGTAGTCTACGTTGATTCTGGCTTAAGCACGGGACAGATCCGGCCATGGTCTTATCTTTCACCCCACCCGCCTCCACCCTCGCACGACGTGATCCAGCCAGCTATTGGTTAGGACGCCGGACTTCACGCCCTCCACGAGCAGGTTCGGGTGAGCAGATGATGTCGGGATAAGAAATGTTTCGGCTAGAAGCGGCTGATACTTGCCATGGCAACGTCATTGCCATTGTTCATGCTGACACGGATGCATGAGGGGACTGTGATAGAGGACATCGAGAGGGTTGTTCACCACCAGCAGTCTTTTTGAAGGAGGTCTAGGAGATCTGGTAGGTCGCCTCAGATTTCAAGTATACTCAAACCCTGCATTTGAGCCCACCATATAAGCTTCTTCCCCGTTGTACTCGAGGATGCTAAAGAGCCAGGAAGTGTCGATCCATGGTGCGCTATGTCAAGATTTGGCGGAATAACCAGCAAGAATATACATGGCTGCTGCACCTGGGACCCGCGTGATCAAACTGGAAGTCCTGTGTTCCATCTAAACCAGGGCAAACTGCGGTTCTGCAATGCTTCTTGTGGCCGTTGTAGCTGTGATACCAGTTACAAATCCCTGGAGAAGCGCCACTCATTTAGGTGTGGCTGTCCCGTGCCACGAAACACGATTTGCTTCTCCGCAACATGTAATCAATCTCGGGCAACTCAGATTAAATGGCTAACTGGACAGGGTTGGAGCCGAGCCACGCCTTTATTTCAACAACACTTGAACTCAACTCATTCCTTCTTAGCCACCTCGTTCTTCTTTTGTTCAAGGGTTGAAAGGCCCACAAATTCTTTATCCTTAGGGGCTTGGGGAACGATCTTGGCATTATGTCGGTTCCCTTGCAGCTTATCGGCCAACCCTCAGGGTATTGGCTCCGTACTCGGATGGACCAGAACCCCAATAAGAATAAAGAACACCCGCAAGGGCACTGCCGAGAAATTAGATGCCGCAACCCTCACACTCGATTTCCACTGTCTTCCTAGACCGGCGACATGTCTGGAAGTATCACACCGCCTCCCAAGACGGAGGCAGCCGTCAAAACTGAAGCCGTGGCGCCTCAACATGGCATCATTGATGCAGAGGCAGCCCACTCATTTGAGATTGACCCTGTAGCGGAAGCCAAACTTGTCCGGAAGTTCGACCTACGTGTTCTTCCCATGGTTTTTCTCATGTACTTTTTCACCTTTCTCGACCGCACCAACTTAGGCAATGCCCGCATTGCTGGTCTTGATCAGGACTTGGGATTGGGTACATATGGCTTCAACATCGGTGCGTGTCTGTACTACGCCATCTACTTCTTCGTCGATATTCCTGCCTCCTTGAGCGTCAAGAAGTATGGCTTCATCGTGCTACCCCTCAGCTGCATTGCTTTCGGCATTGTCACGATATGCACCACCTTCATCCACAACCAAGCCGGATTCTACGTTATTAGGCTCATGCTGGGTTTGACCGAGTCGTTTCAATTCCCCGGTCTCAGTTACGTTGTTTCCCGTTACTATCGCCGGAGCGAAGTCACAACCCGCGTTTCCTTTTTTATGCTTGCCGCGGCCGGGCTTGCTGGTGGATTCGGAGGACTGTTGGCGTCTGGATTGCTCTCTCTCGGAAGGGTTGGAAGCATTACTTCCTGGAGAATTATTTTCCTGGTTGAGGGGTAAGCAAGCACCTCTGGGATGCCGAGTGACCAAAGATGCCCTTTTCTGACAGTTCTTTTAGAATCATTACTGTCGGAGTTGGTATCATTTCTCTCTACCTTTTCCCAGCAGACCCTTCACGTACCCGCATCCTAAACGAAGAGGAACGAGCCCTGGCTATAGCCCGCATCTTCCACGACCAGCCCGACATTCAAGATCACAAAGAGAAGATTTCATGGTCATTGATCAAGAGGGGCGTCCTAAACGTTAATGTAATGGTTGGTGCTTGGATTTATATCTGTGACCAGATTACTGTTCAGGGCTTGTCCATCTTCACAGCCACAATTCTGCGCCTGAACTATCCCGATCGAACTCTTGTCCAAATTCAGCTCCTATCGTCAGCCCCGCCGCTTGTCGGGATGGTTTTTGGTCTTTGCGTGTCATATATCACCATGAAGACACGCAAACACGGTATTGCCATTGCAGCCTGTGCAGGAATGTGCGTGGTTGGCTATTCGATCTGGATCGCTTCGGCAAACCCCCAAGCGCGTTACGCTGCCATTTTCCTCAATACGGCTGGTGGTTACAGCTTCGGCACTCTCATTCTCGGGTGGACCTTGGCCAATTCGGCACCAGACACTGTCAGAAATGTAGCGAACGGGGCCGTTTCAGGTTTGGCTAATATTGGTAAGCCCATCTACACTCTTCCAGCCGAACCAGAGCTCAGCTCACAACACCAGGGTCTATTACTGCTACTTGGAGTTACATTAATACCGACGCGAGCACTGGATATCGTATCGGCAACTCCCTTAACACTGCAACCGCTTCTTCAGTCATCATTGCGGCTTTGGGATTAGTCGCATACCAGAAGTGGGAGAACAAGAGGCGTGCTTCCGGTGCTAGGAATGATCGACTACAAGGCTCGTCACACGAGATTGCACTTCTGGGTGATCGACATCCTGACTTCAGATACATTCATTGAGCGTGCAGTTTTTGGCCTGGTACTGGCGGCATTACAGCTATCCGTACTTGAGAGATTCTGTCTTGCTGAACAAGAAGTAGCCGCTGTAATATGATCACGGTGATTACCGCCCCGACTAGCTTATTACAATGCCTTGTGGAAAAGCAAAGCATATATCACGGTCAACCACAAAGCCACATTAGCGAAATGAAATGAGGAAATTTTGTGGCATTGATCCATCAACCAAGGTACAAAAGCAAGTCACTCGCTGTCACCCATGTAAAGACAACTACACCTTTCCATTGTTTCTGAGACGAGCTTGACATTATTCGAAGCACTCTTTGCCGTAGGCTTCACAGAAGAACTGCCGGTAGTTCCTTTCCTTGCCCTTAGCCGTCAGCTCATTGACCTCATCAGCGGCGAGCTTCAGCTTGGTGGCTACGTCCAGGTACTTTGTCAAGCGTGTTTTGTTGCTGCTCGTGGTGATGACAGGTATCTCCTGATCAAGCAACCACCGCAGCAAGATTGCCGAGTCTTCCACGCCATACTTCTTGGCTAACCTTTCACAGGGCTCGTCGATGGGCCCAGGTTTTGCCTTGGTGAGAGGCGTCAAGGGGGCGTATGCAGTGGCTTGAATCCCCTTGGTCCGGAGATAAGCTCGAAGGTCTTCCCGTTGAAGGTAAGGATGCAGCTCAAGCTGATTCACTGCTGGCTTTATGGTAGCAGTCTTCAGGACAGTCTCGATGTGAGGGATAAGGAAATTGGAAACTCCGATTGCACGGGCAAGCCCTTGCTGCACACAGCTTTCCATTTGCTTCCATGCCTTTTGTAGGAGCGATTCATCCCCTTGGTACGAGAATGGCTCGTGAATCAAGTAACTGAAAAGAAGTCAGCACTTAAGCTAGGCGACTCCCGATTGGCATTGCTTACAGGTCAACGTAGTCCATTCCCAACTTCTTCAAACTACTTCTCAGTGACTCTTCGAGATTGTCCGAGAAAAGCGCCTTGGTTGTGACAAAGAACTGGGACCTGTCAATGCCAGACTCCTGCACCGCCAGGCCAAGCTCGGGTTCTGTCTTGTAATCTAATACTTTTAGATGGCTTCCGGGCGATATTTTATGGACAATGGCTGACTTACACTGCGCGCCATCCAGATGACGGTACCCTATCTGAATCGCGTCTTTGATGCTCTCGACTGTCTGCCGATCAATCTGGTCTTCCGATTCCTTGATCCAGACCGTTCCAGTCCCGTAACCAACCTCGGTCATGTCAGTTTTGTATCATAATTACCTCATAGGACTTACCACGGGGATGTCATGGCCTGACGGCAAAGGGAGTAAAGGAACGACCATGTTATGAATGGATGCTGTCTAACGTATGTATTTTAGAGCATATACGACTTAAAATGACGAGCCTTGCAGATTGACTGATGCGAACTCTTTATAGGTATTTCCAGGGAGCCCCTCAGGCATGGTCCGCCAGGCGGACTAGGCGGTGTCAATATTTGCTCTTTTTTTGTTCGTACATTGACCCACTGAATGGAATATTGGAAGAGCGGGGTTGTGTGATAGGACTCCATTCTCGGCCGGAGCCAGATCCGGATTTCATGGGGGCGATCCGGGCGTCTCGTTTCCCCATCTCCAGACATTGCATGGAAGCAATGCTCGAACAGAGACCAAAGGACTCCCATGGTATACTGCCCTGCCAATTCGCAACACAGATGAACGACATGGAGACAGATCCGTTCCGCCACAGTCTTGATTGGCTGAATCGGGACTGGCCGGTTCATTAGGATGTCCCACCTACGAAGCCGGCAGTAAGGACAGGATGAGGCATATTGCATGGTGATGAGCTAGGAATGACGGGAGGGCTGCTCGATCTTGCAAAAATTAGCACTCTTAATCACAAATCATAACACTTCATATTATTACCGGCACTTAGTCTAGCATGACCAAATATGTAAGGTGTTTGTAATGACTAAAAAATTGCAGACGCACCTGCTGCTTGACAGAACAATTATCTGGGCTTTACCATGTCCTACAGTGATATCTCTTATCTACTTATATTCCCCTGGGCATTCCTGTTCCCACTACATCCTCGGCAACCTTGCGGTATTGAACATGTCATCTGCGTTGAGCCGATCGACTCCAAGGCTGCGGAGCGATTCCCATATCCATTCTCCAGGTAGATCATCTGTCAATGGTCAGAATGATACATTCGTACAGCTGTTGGGGACTCCACTTACAGTATCGGACCTTCAACCCTGCTGAATGAGCCTGAGCAACTTGAGCCCGGACCTTGTCTCTTTGAGCCGGACTAAAAGAGCCTTCACTTCCCGGGTTACCAACTGCGTCTTTGAAGTTGGCGGATGCATAGTAGGAATTGATACTGGTGTACTTGGTATCCCAATAGTCTACTTTCGCATCGTAGAAAATGTCGCGTGCCGGGACCCCATCTCCAGCATTGATCCTGTCAAATGAAGAGCTTCCACTGGCGACAACGGTTATTTGTTTTTCAACGAATTTCCCGTTCTCCATTCGGCTCAGGTACCCGCCATCACGGAGTGGTTGGAGTGCCGTCACCACAGCGTCAAGCGTTCTGGCGTCGGATGTCTTGAAATCAACCATCAACACCACGCTTTGAGAGGGGCTGGATGGGTAAATGCCGTTCTTCCCAGGTGAGCCGCCATTGTTGTGGTCCAGAATCGCCCTCAGAGGATCAACATATTGAGCTCTCAGCGTGCGGCCTAGAGTTGGGAGAATGTGGCCAATGATAACATCTCCAGAAGAGTACCAGACATCTGCCTCAAATGCAATACAGCCGGCACTCATAGCCGAGAAAAGAGGGATGTTGCGGTCGTAATCATTGTGACTATGACAAGCTGTGGGCTTGACGCTCCTCAGCGAGTCGAACGGCCACGGGTTCAATGGAGCGCCAGATCCCTTGTTCACGCTCTGAGTCGAAAGTGCGCTTCCGCGGAAGAGTTTGTTGATTGCGTCCTGTCTCGGTGGAACTTGATTTCCCAGAGCATGGTAAGAGATGCCGTTATTTCCGACCTGCCAGGTGCCGCCCTTTGTGTCGAAATTTGTTGCGCCAGAACATCTCCCCCCTGGGGCGCTCAACGCCAAGAGATATCTTTCACAGTTTGGAGCTGAGGGATCTCAGCAAGTATCTGGGTGGAAACCGTTTTTACTTACCAGAAATGATGTGGTCGGAATTAATCTTGTTGTGAACCTCAACTAGATCGGTTCAGCAAGGACAAAGCGAAGAATAGATAGGGTACCAACAGTCTACAAAGCCCATGACTCCGTAAGTGGCGGGGCTCTTGCCATCGTTAAGGAACACTTCGGTCGACATGGAGAGATAACCACCAGGTTCGACCTTCTGGCCATCCACAGCGCGACAGAAGTCTCGGACTGCGGACAAGTACCCTCTTCGAACGTCGGTTCCCTGGGCTATGGTGACATCCTCCCTCGGCATCCAGGCGCTACCGCAGCTTGATATGTCATCTGTCGCGCGTGATGTCGGACTTCCATTCACTGTGGTAATGTGAGATGATTCGTTAGCTAGGTTTCACCTGCTTGGAGCCCAGAACACTTATCAGTAACCCTGCAGCCACAACCGCTGGAAATCCAGAGCGCATCCTGTCAGGCTGCACAGATATTTCACTCCAAGGTCTGATATTGTGCTGCAGTTAGCTATGGACAAAAAGGATGTGGAAAGGACTGGCACTTGAAGCTGTTGAGTTGATTAACCATGCGCGACAGAAAGCTTGAAAAGTTGGGGGTCCGTCATCCGCCCTTATGTAGGGAGATGATTTCGGCCAAGGCGAGGGAACCTCGTGGACGCCAGGGAGGATTGGATCTTTGGCTGGCCAATTGCGATGGTTTTTATCGGCTCGTGCCTCATAAAAAAACCAAGACATTTCCCACCTTCCCTGTCAAGAATAACCAGGCACCTCTCCTACCTTAAAGGCTGTCCAAGGACACCTACTTCTTTCGGCAGTTGGCGGCAGATCTAAAATGGGAGCCATCTCAGTCTGCATCACCATTCAACGTAAATCACCTTTCCTAAAAGCATGCCAGTTCCGGTATTCAAAGATCCCGATGATTCGGGATTATAAAGCAATAAGAGTCTATCAGGATAAGGCATCAATTTGTCAGGCATGCAGATGGCTTACTATTGCCAAGCTAGTCTCACTTCCCCGCTCGATGACGAGACCTCGGTGCAACCATAAGAGAAGAATAAAGAAGACCACGCCCTCGACACAGCCTTATATTTCTTTCCCACTTCGTTGTTCGTGGAGCGTGTACCCTCAACTCAATTACTAGGCGCGAGCAACGCAAAGCCCAACAACATGCCAACGCAACAATTCAACCTCGCCATATTAGGTATCACTCACGCCAGAAGAGGTGCAACCGCTCGTCGAAACCCGAATACTAATGTCGAATAGGCAGTGGAGGGGTAACCAAAGCTTTCCTTCCTCAGCTCGAATGGCTCATTGCACAGCCTGGGTCGCGGAAGCTTAACCTCAGCTTCATCTCAAGCAGCAAGAAGGCTTGCTATGACTTCGAGAACGGCCTCTGCGCCGAGACTGCTTTGGAGGACCTCGCTGCCTCCCAACAGGCTTTTTTGTCCCTACTTGAAGTCCTCAACTTGCTCGAGACGTCACCTCACAAAGCCATTCTTATCGACAACACGGGCGCTCAGGACGTAGCCGACCAATACCCAGAGGTTCTCAAACGAGACATAAGCATTGTAACGCCAAGCAAGAAGGCGTTTGCCGGTTCATACCGGTTATGGCAGGATATATTTGCTGCTGAGGCTGCTTCGAACGCGAAAGTCTATATCGAGTCGTCCGTCGGCGCGGGTCTTCCGATGATCGCTCTTCTCAAGAATCTCCTCCAGTCTGGCGATGAGATCATCAAGATAGAGGGTGCGCTTAGCGGTACATTGTCATCCATCTACAGCTCCTTTGCCCCGGTCGATGGCAAAGGTATCTCATGGTCTGCTGCCGTGCAAAAGGCCAAGGATCTTGGTTTTACCGAGCCGAATCCTCGGGATGACCTCAATGGCCTCGACGTGGCACGTAAGCTGATCGTGTTTGCCCGACTTGCTGGACTATCCGTGGAGTCTGCATATTCCATTCCTATACAAAGTCTTGTTCCGAAAGAATTAGAGGCAGTTCAGAGCGGAGAAGACTTCTTACAGCAACTGCCTGAGTTCGACTCGCACATGGAAAAGGCGAGGAATGAGGCTGAAGCTCTTGGTAAGGTTCCGAGATATGTCGGTAGCGTCGATATGGTTTCGGGAACGGTCAAGGTTGGCCCAGAGCTATTTGACAAGACACACCCTGTCGCCGGTTTAAAGGGCAGCGACAACCTTGTGAGCTTCTACACAAAGCGATACCCAAGCCCATTGATCCTTCAAGGCGCAGGGGCGGGTGGAGATGTGACAGCCATGGGTCTGATCGGTGGTATCATCAAAGTCACGTCCGAATTATCGACCTGAGAAAGGATGATTGGGATACGATTCGATAATGGATATCTCCTAGCACTTTAAAGCTAAAATGCTATTTCGTTAAAAACCATACATGTTGAATCAGCTCTAGACAGTCCTTAAGTCTTTTCTTGAAACACCTCATGTAGTTACATGCCGTCCATCTCATTCAGTTGTTAGGGGATACGATACTACATCATGGCCAGCCGCCACGCCAATATCCGATCTGAGATATGACAGTGTTGTGGGGGCAGAGATGCTATTTTCCAGGGCAAAATTGCTCAGATAAAAAAACCGCAGTACAGAAAATCCAGCCCTCGTCGATTTGGGATCTGGAAGGGACGAAGTTAGAATCACCACAAATGCAGCGAGTGGGTTTTTCACGGGCACAGATGGAGTCCGGTTTTCCCATTATTGCGGCCTATTTTCCCCGCTAATATCCATTCCTTTCTCTTTTTTTTTAACCTAATATCATTATCGGATCGGTGGTACATTTGTCCGCTGATCTGTGAGTTGCGCAATGAACTTTATAGCGAAACTGAATTTTTTTTTTCGCGCACATGACGAAGGGCGTTTATATGTTATTGTGATAATTTACCTTCTTCCGCCTTACTTGTCCCTCTTGAAATCAAGGATATTTCTCTCAAAAATTCTATTGCTGACGAAGGCTTTATTTGGCATGATGGCAACGCCTCCGTATAAATCGTACACCATCCCGAGAAATGAGACTGAGAAAATCACTGTTAAGATAACCGAGGCCCTCTGTGCAGCAGAGGGTCTGTATCTGACGACTTGGACCTCGGCGTACATTCTATCAGGCCTCCTATCCAAGCTCAAATTCGACGGGTTGCCATTCGATAAGCCCCAAGATGAACACACTATTCTGGAACTTGGAGCAGGGACGGGCCTCACAGGCTTCTGTGCTACAGCAATATGGAATGCTCGTTCGTTGCTCACGGATCTCCCCAGTATAGTTCCGGGACTTCAAGCAAATATAGATCTCAACCCTGAGATTGCCGGGGCCAATGGCGATTTGGTATCTTGTGGAACCCTGGATTGGAACCAGCCAGATATCTTCCATGTCCATAACTCCAAGGGGCCATCAAAGTCATTTACCGTTGGCGAAGTCCAGGGATTCCCCATCATACTTACGGCCGACACCATGTACACGGAAGACCATCCTCGCCTAATCTCGCAGACAATTGCAGCCTGCCTGCGACGTTCTCCTGATGCAAGGGCTGTTGTCGTTTACGCAATGAGGGTCGCATACCTTGACTACATTAGAGAATTCTGGGAATTGATGGAGGAGCGTGGGCTTGTCGCTGTTGATGAAGGACGGGAAGAGATTGACTTGACGAATTGGGACGACGAGAAACTTCACGAATGGTGCGTTTGGAAATGGAAAGACTTGTAAGAGACACCATGCTGGGTCTAACATGACGCGTATCATATTACTACCTTTGCGATAGACATAGAAATGGACTCTAAAGATCAACACCGATTCACCAGGAAGACCAGATACACAGACCCATGACAATTGCCACAAGGTTGCCGGTTACCTCCATGGCCCTCAAGAATTTGTAGAGTCCTATCTGACGATGTTTGTCATCATCTAGTAACCCCATAGAGCTTTTCTTGTTCTTAAGCCATAATAGCACCATTGCAGAATTCAACGGACTCTTCAAGGTACTTGAAACGTCAATCGGGCCAGTGAACTTGATGAACATAATATTTATGTAAAATACACAATGAGGAATTTGGGAATTCCTCAAATGTGGAATTTCCCGTTCGTGTGCCCCAATGGGATACAGACCAGTGACTTCGAGGAGGGAATTCCTCAAACTGGAGGACTTTACATCTTGTGCTATTTGAAGCTACGTGACAGATTCACGGGTTTTTGGTCAACGGTACTGCGTCAGGGGGCTGTTGCCACTTGAAACCATCTGGCATCTCAACGGCTCGATCTTTCAGCCACTCTTGAAGGTGATCCCAGTTGACACATTTATGGAAGGTATTGCCGTCCGGGGTTGGTTGGTTATGCTTGTTTACCCAGTAGTAAGGAATGATGCCTGGATCAAAGTTGCACATGATAGCCTGCCGGAGATAGTCGACACAGTGCTCGTAATGTCGCTCGTACATCTCCGGTGTCCCTTCTTTATTGGCTCGTGTCTCTGGGAAGTAGTCGATATGATGGTCCTGCCAAATGTAATGCAGGCAGTGTATATGATGTGTTCCCATTGCTACTGCGATATATCCTCCGCCAAGCTCAGGCGGGTATTGCGCTGCAGTAAGGTTATGCCCGATCTTTTGAATGTCATCGGCTGTGATACGGATTGCACCGTCTACACAAACTGTTAGGTACTCGGCAATGTCGAAAAAGACGGACTTCCACATACAGTGCATAAGGCTCTTCCAGGCCTCTTCCACCTCTGGCGTCGGTGGCCCCTTATAGGGTGAATCATACCACAGGGATCCCTTGAACCAGTAATCTTCATATTGTTCGCTGATACCGTCATTTATCGGAGCTGCAGAAATGATTGTGAGCCCGATTCTCCCAATGAAGGGCATGAAGACATACAATAGGCATTTAGTCTTTCTATGCAACTACCTGTCTCTCGTGTTGCTGATAGAAGGAGAAAGAACGCCGTGGTATAGGAGAAGATGAGGAAGACGTGAAGCATCCAAGGTAGCCATTGTCTAAGTCGTGAAGTTGCAGGATACGACCTAGATGACTCTGAACCAAGGAGCTGCTCATTCTCGTACTCTTGTTTGTCAACAGTCATGGTCATGGGATGGTGGGAGCGGAGAGGCGTGGTAGGTATAATGAATGGCTCCAGATGCTGGAGCCGCAGCAGTCCAAGGCGTGTGATTGTAGAATTGAGTGTGCAGCCTTTTTTCTCTTTCTTCAGAGTATTTCCTTGCTACTTTGATGTAGATACCGGTCAGAGCTGTGACAAAGAGGGGTGACGTTTGTGAAACTGGCAGTAGTACAGTACCACGACTCGTCAGAGGCCGCATAAACTCAAGTGCCACAGCCCGCTATTCCGCAATAATATAACGCAGCCAGCTCTGCCGTTACAGCGTCGGAACAGCTGTGATGTGTGGTATGTGAGGAAAAAGGAAAGGCTGATCGAAAGAGTCGTATTGAGGAGGGTCAATAGGCCGCTCTGAGTCCGTACCAACAGCAGTGGAGTCAAACAGCGAACGACGAACATCCTACAGGATTACGCCAAGAGTGATTGAACGCCCTAGCCCCATATCGCGCAATGCATGAGTGAGATTACTGCCTGGTATCTGATAGTCGGTTAGTTGCAGGATGATAGACGTATTTGGCACCCGGAGGCCCCTCATGGAAACTCCTTGGACCCATCTAGGCCCTGTTTTATGTAGCATTGCATATACATATTGTCAGTTCCCAACTCTGGTGCAACGCAGTGTTCGCAATATCCACCCTTTCACTGGGAGCTGATCTATCGCAGACGGGAAGGTGGTATCCCATGCGTTTCCAGCATGTGACTATGGGTCGTTATTCGGCACAAACTAGTGCCAATCATTCCTCTATCGCTTTCTTGGGACCGTTGCCTTACTGACGGGGCCACCTTCGATATCTCCTTTGACAGAAGTGGGAAATAATGGTACGAGTGCCTCTAGTACCTACGTCACATGAGCTCCCCATCACTCTACCGTCGAATGTAATGTCACGTAATATGCTTCACTGTGGAATCTGCTGATTATTGAAACCCCTTACAAGGATCATTGGATTCATAGTGAGTCAAATAAACCCTTCTCCTCCCCAGCAGGTCCACTTGATTCGATCTCTGGCTCTTCATCGTCAACAGAACCCGCGCCTTACTTCACCCGAAGAACATAGCAACATCGCTGCAAGGAACGCCATGCATTCGTCCAAGCTTCTCCTGGTTGTGGCTTCCGTGGTTGTTTCGGCTTTGCCTCTTGGTCAGCCAGGTAAGAACCATCTACTAGCATTTCGTGTCCATGCTAACGTGCTTATTAGGAATTTTTACTGGTGATCCTATTCTCAGTATTTCCAAGGATGACCAGGCATCCTCTTACGATGTCAAGCGTGGAATAGTCGACCCGGGAGAGATCCTCGACATCTCTCGGGACCAGGAGAAGTCTTCTTATGACAAGAGAATTGTCGACCCTGATGAGATCTTGAACATCTCAGCGTCACCGGAAGAGTCGTCATATGATGTGTAGAGCAGGTTCAGGGGCGGAGGCTATCTGAACCACATATCCTTCGTCGACTCACACTTTCTTCGGGTGGAAGCTTTAGCAAGTCGTAGGGAGGAGCTCTACTAGTCAATGTAGCTTCAAGTCACAATTATTGCATCATCTCAATCCTCGAGAGAGAGAAAAAAAAATCTTAAAGCTGTTCGAGTAGTATCTAATCACTTTACCGACAGAGCCTCGACGTATACGCCTCACTTACGACAAAGCTGGAGCTTGTCTACCCTATGTGTTTGCTTGCCAGTTGTGCCGTCCTCCGAAATTTGCCTGTCTACCACCTAGATTTGTTGCCACCTGAAATGGACGGTATGTAAAAATTCTGACAGGCTCAATCCACGGTAGCAGTGCGGGGATCATGCATGATTGATACGGCGGTACGTGCAGCTCCATCGTCGTGTATATTGAATCGGGGGAATTGTTCCCCGGCTTACACAGGCTGGCCTGTTTTTCGTAGATAAGGCGAATCACACGATCGTTTCCCGCTTTTGACCCCGGTCGCGGGAAGATCTCAAGCCACCGATACGGGTGGGAGCTTATCCTTCGGCAACGATACTGCTTACCCTTCTTGCCGTGCGGAAGGAGGCGCATGGCTGTTGAAAGGCGATCCAACTGCCGAATTCTACATCGAACGGTCTATGTCACCAAAGGCGGAGTTGGTCCCGCATGTAGCAGTCGTTGCGAGTCTCGACCGGCAGCTGTGATTGCTGGGAGATAACACTGATGAGTTGGCAGTATTGCAGCGTTGCATCGCGCAGCCAGCTGAAAAAAAAAGCCAGCACGCAATGATGCGATACCACTGCGTCAATACGAGGCGGCGGTCTTAGCTGGTCATATGTCCGGTCCGTTACATTTCACCAGGCAATTGTCGAGATCAGCACCAACAATATTCCTTGATTGGTTTGCCCGTAAAGCTAACTTCCTGCAGAAAAGAGACACATTGTTTGCAGATCTGCGGAAAACAGGTTTTTCATGCAACCCATTCAGCTCATAACGGTTCGACTGTTGCCTGTGATCCGTCCCGCTCCCTCCTTGTCGCTAGCTGTTGGCAGAAGCGGCTGTGGCGTCGCATCGCGGGGCCCCAGTAGATGAATGCATACGGAATGGGGGTCAAGAGCACACAAAGGCAGCCCAGCAATGTGCATGCCCATGCTGTACCGAGGTTCTCGTACAGGGGGTGTGTGGTCAGCGGGATCAGGATCGCGGCAAGAATGTTCCGGGTGAAGACGCTCGAGGCCAATGCCGATGCGCTGTAGATGTCGTATGCATCCGTGAGGTAGTTGTTTAGGGCCAGAAATGTCAGATCAATCCCGATGCCCAGCGGAATGCCCGATAACGCGGGGATGATCCAATGGACATCGGGCCGTGCTGTCCATCCAAGCCAGAACTCGGACAGGGCGAACAGCGGTCCACCAAGACATGCAAGTGGTAAGCGGCGAAATTCTTCCCGCATTGCCCAGGGCTTTTTCTGATCCATGCTCTTCCGATGAAATCTGTCCCAGGCAACAAAGATGGCGATTGCAAAGAATGCACCAACACCAGTTGGGATAAACATGAGGGCGGACACCCCGTTGGACATGCCGTACGTCCCTCGAAAGATGACAGGGTAGGCCCCGAAGTACAAGAAGAAGATGACGTATTGATACAGAATGAAGACATCGGTAAAGAACACAAGCGGTTCTGAGAGAATCCTCACCGGTCGGGTCAAGACCCATAGGTGCTGCCTCAGATTTAGAGTCGTCTTTGGCGCGCAGCTGGTCGCGTTGGAGGAAGCCGCCCGGGCTTGAATTGCCGGAGCAAACGTTTCCGGCATAGCAAGCAGCATGGGCCAGTTGACCGCGGCAAGGATTGTCGCAGTCCAAAACTGCCACTGCCAATCGGATGTCGAGGTGAATCCTGAGATGATGGGACCAACAAGGGGGCCAACGTTGCTCGTCAGTCCCAGCAGGGTCATGGCCATGCCGCGAGGTCCCAAGTCAGGATACAGGTCGCAGAACAGCCCGCCAGAGACTGTTTGCGGAGCTGCAGCACCACAGCCGAGCATGAAGCGGAAGAACAAAAAGACTGCCCAGTTGGGGGCGAACCCGCATGCGACGGTGAAGGCCGTGTAGATGGCAAACGATGTGAGGAACACATTGCGCCTCCCCCACGTCTCGGACAAAGGGGCAAAGAGTATTGGGCCAAAGACTGCCAGGGTTTCCTTATTAGCGCATGGGATGAATTGTTATTTGGGTTTGCCATGACACCTACTGTAGCCCACAAGGAATATCGCTACTGGCAACGGCTTCTGTAGCTCGGATGTAACACCAAAATGGGCGTTCAGCGTCGGCCCGGCACCGCTGGGCAGCGAAGAGCCCAACGTGACATTAAAGTTCAACAAGATGACTGTTGCACAGATGAATACCTTGCGTGCCTGCCACCTGGTCAGTACGTACGTGGCGCAGGATCAGCGCAAGGGAGGCCTCACAGGAGGCAGATTGGCGGCAGGATTTGCTGCCGGCTGGATGCTTTCCGCCGGCGCAATTTGTAGGCCTGTAGGGCGCTGTGTCAGTGGATGCCAAATCCCAAAGCACGGATTGATTGGGACGTACGTGAGATGGTCTTGGACTCAGCCTCGACGTCTAGAACTGCCGGCGCAACAGACATGATGCAAATGGGTATTTGGTGTGTGCATGAAACGAGCAGGATCGGGATGTGCAGCAAGCCACCTCGTCATTAGACGGATCATCTCGTTTGCGTTTCACTCTGTTTTTATATCTACTCTACCGTCCAGCCGACGTCGTAAATCAGGACGGGACGAGAAGGCAATGCTACGTCGGCCAACATACGTTTGCTCTCCTGCCAAAAGCCGCGATAACACCCACGGTGATCAACAGACAGACCTCCTCCATCGGGACCTTAGAGGGACAGTGTGTGGCCATTTTTGCCCGCCGAAGCTCCCCTCGCCATGCGCCTTCTGTCTCGCATGACCAACAGCGCGTAGCAGAGGGTTACAATGATCCCCAAAGAGGCCACGGCCATGCAGGTGGAGTAGCCAGGAGTGTACTCGGGCGCATAGCGAGGCAGAAAGGCAAAGGGGGCCAGAATGCCGCCCGTGTTCCCAAAGCTGATCATCCACCCCGACCCGATGCTGCGCTGCTTGTGGCCCTCGAGGTTCATCAGGTACCAACAAATGACGATGGCACCCGCGCCAAAGGCCCCCATGCACACCATGCAGATGCCGGCGTATTGGGCCGAGAAGTTGCCGCGGGTCGTCATGAGCAGCGCGAGCCCAATGATGAGTATGCCGGCCGAGAACAAGACGTAGGGCATTCGCGTCTTGGTGCGCCCGGACAGGTATGCCAGTATCGCACACAAACCAAGTGCCGCTGCAAAGGGGGGCACTGAATGCAGCTGGGTCTGGACCACCGAGTAGCCTAGCGTTCTGACGATGGTGGGCGTGAAATATGCAAATGCATACACCGGCACGACGACAGCTGGAACCGTGATTATTAGCATTGCAAAGTCTCGCCCATCGGCTCATCCCACTGCTGCCCTCCTTCTTCTTTGGGGAAATTGACTTACAGAAATACATCAGGGCTCCAAAGTAGTTCTTGGGGTCTTTGAAGAAGCCGGCGAGGTCCGCCATTGTCACCTTGCCGTCGAGCTTCTCCGATTCTTCCCCTCGCGTCTTCTGCAGCACGAAGTCCTTCTCTGCCTGCGATAGCCAGTTGGCCTCCGCAGGAAAGTCGCTGACCCAGAAGAAGGCAATCGCTGCGACCACAATGGTCAGGATACCCTCCAAGATGAAGATCCAGCGCCAATTGCTCAGACCCCCGAGCCCGTCCATTTCCGCGATGCCCGATGCGAGCAGCCCCCCGAACGCCGATGCTACAATCACAGAGCAGAAGTAGAATGTGAAGCGCTCCTGCGCCTCTTCACGTTTGTACCAGAAGCTGATGAGGTAAAAGCTACCAGGGAAGATGCCGGCTTCAAACAGGCCTAAGAAGAACCTCGTCGTGACGAGCCCGCCAAAGTTCTTCACGAATCCCTGGCAGAGCATCACCACGCCGAAGCCCAATATGCAGAATGACAGCCACACATGGGGTGTAAACCTCTTCATGAGCATGTTGGATGGGATTTCACACAGGATATACGGGACGAAGAAGACGGCCAGGGCAGTATTTGGTTGCTGCCCGGTCAGTCCCAATTCCTCGGGCATACTCATGGTGAGCGCACTGGACACGTTTGCTCTAAGCAATGGCATTAGCTTCTGGTGCGGGTGAGAAATGCACATTTGTTGGGGATGGGCTGACCTGTCCAAGAATGCCACGATGTAGATGAGGAACAGCATGGGAAGCACGCGACGGTCAATTCGACGAACCAGTCTCGCCTCTTCCTCCTTTGACATGGTGACATCCATTGCTGGCTCCATGGAGACAGACTGCACGGTTGATTCTGAAATAGTGTCAGGTCAGCGCTTGCTTGCATGTATGATGTATGATGTATGATGTGTGATGTGATGCAGACCGGCACTTTACCTGTGAAACCCATGGTACTGGTGGAACGCGACGGGGCTGTGATGATGAAGAGGTGTACTGATGCTACTTTGACTGGAAGTCCACGGAATATCTGCAGCGGCAGACGACCATAAATGACGGCTTGAAAGTCCTGATGGCCGTAACACGAGGGCGGAGACACCGTCTCTGATAGTCTACACAACTTATAGAAACACCTCACATTCGAAGAAGGATTATTTCTGTAAAAAACTGTCCTAGCCTCCAATACGTTGCAAGCTCAGATTTGGGGCCGCAGCTAGAAGCTGTGGCTGGCGGAGCAACAGTTGCATCGAACTGGCGATATTGCAGAAAGCCCAGAGGGTGTGGGCAGTGGTGTTGCATCCTCGCACGAAAGGATACAAGGTCATAATCGTCGGCCGACCGATTGCCCGAAGGGGTGTGCCCATGGCAGAAGCTTGAGGCCACAAAGGACCGCAGATCGTGGCCCGACCCCGGCCAGAATGGTCCCAAGATAGAAGGTCGTTGCCATGCACTGCAACATGCACATGTCCAGCCGCACGCGGCAGACAGCGAGCTATTGGCGACGCTGCATTCTATTGTGTCCCACTCCTCCCCTCCATTGCAATATAAGCTACAGGATAAGCATGCACCAAAGAAACCCCGAGGCGGAGCCGTTGGCCAGGTCAGTCCTCGGTGTTGCATTTGCAACCATTCTCTGGCCACCTCGAGGTACGGAATAGGCGATGCGTCTCTGCGAGGGGGGGGTCGCCTGGGCGTTGGATTCAGCTCTCATGCCAGGGGCCGTGAATGCATCGCTGATCGACAATGTCCCAGCTCCCATCAACCCATTATTGCGGCCTCTCGTCAATTATTCTTTCCAGCTCTGCTCTGAATATGTAGGTAGTTGGCTCATTTCTCAGGTATTCATTTGTCCAACACCACCCACTCATCGTTATTCCTCCTCAGGTCCTCTCATGGCAGCTGAACTTGGGGAGCCTCGAGTGACTGCAGTCAGCACTTCATCATGACAACGTTAACCTCCATGGTCGCCTCGTCGACGACCCTCGCACCCTCTTTTACTCCAGCACTGCAGCCTCCTCCGGGCGTCGAGTCCCATCCTGAGAACCCGGCAACGCTGGCTCATCTGGCCGACATCACCATCGGGATATGCATTCCCATCGTGACCATCTTCTTCGCCCTGCGATGCTATGTCCGTATATTTGTCAAACGCACCTGGATCTTTGAGGACCATCTCGTCACCATAGGATGGGCCGGAACCATCGCCTACTGTGGCATCATGCGCGCCACCATGTCTAATCACGGCGGGCAGCACATGTGGGACATTACACCCGACCAAGCCCATCAGGCTGCATACTGGTTCAACGTCTGCGCCATTCACTATGGCGTCATGATTGCGGTTACCAAGCTCGCCGTGCTTTGGCTATATCGGCGTGTCTTCTCCCCTGCAAAATGGAGCTGGTTCGACATAGCCATTGTTGCTCTCGTCATCCTCATCATCGGCTTCTATGTCAGCACCACTTTCGTCAAGATCTTTGAATGCTATCCCCGGGAGAAGATTTGGAACAAGTCACTTCCAGGGAGATGTGTGCAGATGCGATGGATCCTCAATGTCAGTGGGGGGTTCAACACGGTGACCGACTACCTCATCATCATGCTGCCTGTCCATGCCGTCATGAAACTGAAGATGGATAGGATGAAGAGAGTCATGGTCATTTTTGCATTCACTTTCGGTGCATGGTACGTCTCTCGTCTAGTCGCATAGAGCCTCCTGCTAAACTATCTACAAAGCGCACCCATCTTTGCAACAATTGGCTTCGTGGTTCGCCTTGGCAACAGCGGCAATCCCGATGTGTCTTGGAAGCAACCCGAGATTCTTCTCTGGGGCGCCGCAGAGCTGGCCTCTGGTAATCTCTGCGTCTGCTTCCCGGAGCTTGCCGTCTTGTTCCGCAGGCATATCCGGTCAGCACCTTATCCACGCCGCCCTACCGCGTCCCAGCTCGCATCGGAGTGCAAGGGACAGAACGGTAGACACAGGATATCCAAGAATATTGGCTATCCTTATTTGCCCAAGAGCCTGATGACTACTACCTTTACTACGGATGGTGACGGGCCGTATGTTGAGCTGCAGGAACATGGGAACAATATCCAAGTTGTTGCTATGGGTTATCCAGAGAGCGATAATCCACACAATGGCGTCGTGATGTTGAAGAATGAAGTGAGAGTCGAGAGACAACAAGCTTAGGGGACAGGTCCCTCGTTGATGATAGTCAGTGTCAAAGATATTAATTAAATTCTCACCTTTGTCTGCCCGCCGCTTCAGTTCTCCCTTCGTCTCGCGTAACAATGTTATGTATATTGCTCGTGGACACAAATAGGTCAGTCGACAGGTGAGGGGTTGGTTTGACAGGATCAGCATTTCCCTTGTTATTTCCGTTGACCGGCCTTGGTGTTGGTGCATGGTTATCTGCAAGGGAAGGTTTCGCTCTGAGTGCCCTGTTGGCAGGCGCTCAGTAATGACCTACTCAATAATTACACCGACAATGCTGCGGGTTGTGGCCTCTCCCCACCCTCAATGCAACTTCCCCTTGGCAGCTGCTCATCCCCTCCCTCCCCCATCCTGCTATCCCTCTTCTCTGCAGTCACGCACGAGACCAAGTCACCATTGATGGTGTGAGCCTTGCCTGTGGTCAGCTACACGAGGGAATATCGCGTCCGGAAGATGCAGGCTCTACGAGCAGCGAACAGGCGGTCGCGACTATGGGCTGCGCGACCAACAGCCAGCCCTTGCCAGCACCATGTTAGGCCGACCTGGACCTCTCCAGTCACCGGCTTCCTGAGAGCCACTACACCAGCGTTACATACAAGCGCAAACCACCCCCAATCACTGTCAATGAAATCCGTACAGGAGGCGTCGTCCTCGTAAGTCCTGTTTCTGTCTGCCAATCACTACAGAGCCCGTTTTAAGATAAGCACAAGACCACCAATGGATAGCGGATATACCACTGCATTTGCTCTTTTCGAGTCTCTCTGGGAGGTAAGCATTGCTGCTCCATTCTGTACTCTCCTGTACTGAGTCAAGCTGTCCCAAGGCCGGCATCACGGCCTGCTTCGTCAATGTGGGCTCCGATCACCCCTCTATCATTGAGGCCATAGTGAAGGGGAAAAGAGAACGGCCCAACGCATGGCCAAGAATGATAACCTGCCCGTCCGAGATCACTGCCATTTCGATGGCCGACGGATACGCCCGCATCACCGGGAAACCTCAGGCTGTTCTTGTTCACGTCGATGTGGGCACGCAAGCACTTGGCCAGGGCATACATAATGCTAGTGTCGGCCGGGCTCCCGTGTTGATCTTCTCCGGGCTTTGTCCATACACCGAGTCGGGCGAGCTTACCGGGTCGCGAACAGAGTACATGCACTGGCTTCAGGACGCTCCAGACCAGAAGGCCATTGTTCGACAGTATTGCAGGTACACCGGCGAGGTTCGCACCGGGCTCAACATCAAACAGACCATTGGAAGAGCGCTGCAATTTGCAAGCAGCACCCCCAAAGGTCCCGTCTATGTAGCCAGCGCTCGTGAGGTTCTGGCCGAGCGCATCGAGCCATATTCTCTAGATCAAGAGCAGTGGGTTCCGATCGGGCCAGGTGCCCTTCCTTCTGATGCCATACAGGATATTGCGCATGCCCTCGCCAAAGCCGAGCGACCATTGATCATCACAGGGTACTCCGGACGCGATCGGCGAACTCCCGATCTGCTCGTTGCCCTGGCTGACCTGATACCGGGCATACGAGTTCATGACACTGGCGGGAGCGATGTCTGCTTCCCTTTCAATCATCCCGCCTCCGAGGGCTTCCGCCTTGGTGCTGATGAATGTACCAAGGATGCCGATGTCATCTTGTTGCTTGACTGCGATGTTCCCTGGATTCCATCAAGAAATGCACCTCCCAAGACGACCAAGATTTACCATGTTGACATCGACCCTTTGAACCAGCAGATACCCGTCTCGTTTTTTCCAGCCCATGGGCGATGGAAGGCAGATAGCTTCACCGCATTGACACAAATTGTCGATTACATCAAGGGCGACGCAGAACTTACAGTGCAGTTACAAGATCCCAAGTACGCGTCACGGAGAGAGGCGCAGGCTAGCGTTCACAAATCACGTCTAGCCATGATTGCTTCTGAAGCCCGGCTCACGAGCACAGAGCCCTTGGATGCACACAATATCGGGAGTCTTCTTCGTCAGTCCCTCCCAGAATCGACAACGTTTGTCGTCGAAGCTGTTACTGCCTCTCAAATCCTTCATGATCAGTTACAGCCAAGTCGTCCGGGAAGCTGGATCAACTGTGGCGGGACTGGGATTGGGTGGAGCAACGGCGCAGCGCTCGGAGTTCGAATGGCACTGTCAGATGCCGAAAAGCAAGGACAAAAGCCCAGCTTGGTGTGCCACATTGTCGGTGACGGCAGCTTCATGTGCGCAGCCCCATCGAGCGCCTTGTGGGTTGCAAGCAAATACAGCATCCCCGTCCTCACTATCATTCTGAACAACGGAGGCAAGTTGTGGCAAGCCGTTGATGAGTGGTGTTCTTTGGCTAACCGGAACCCAAAATAGGATGGAAGGCTCCCCGAAGCTCCACCAGGCTGGTCTACCCCGATGGGCTCAACGCGACAGCGACGGATGAGGAGATCAATGTTTCGTTCCGTCCAACACCAAACTATGCAGCCTTGGCGGAAGCAGCAGCTGGGGGCGGCCCTGATTCTAGCTCTGATGAATGGATGAAAGGCGTCCGAGTTCGCACGGTAGAGCAGCTCGAAAACGCACTTTCTGCAGCATGTTCGCGGGTTGGTCAGGAAGGCAAAGGAATGCTTGTTGAAGTGCTGATGTAAACTGTCCATCAATTTTATCTGCATCTCAGCCAAAATTCCATATTTGACAGATAGACGAAGCTGGCCCCTATCGACTCAATCTTTGACTGGTTGCTCCATCTGTTCGCTAGCTATGTTGTGACTACACCAAATGCCAACGATACAAGACAATAAGTCCCAAATAAAAGGGATGCTATTTATCGATAATAGACGTATGACATGATATACATGAACTGGGGATTTAATTTGCATCGTTTGGTCCTTACTCCAATCTCCTTGCGGAATTTGTGTCTTGTGGCACAAAACACAAATTCTGGAAGAAGATGAAGTAAAAATTGGTCTAGGGTATGCTGCTTAGACACCAGTCAAGTGGGATAAGAAGCCAGTCTCCGTTATACGGAGACAAGCCCCTGGTTCTCAAGATGGAATGTGCATTGATTCATGATCGCCACCGAGCTTATCGGGCTAAGGCTCAGACCAGTCCTGTAATGCACTCAACTCCTGACTCCTGCTATCGGCTGCCCACATTAGAAGGGAAATTGGGTGCGTCGCTAAAGGCTGCCCTTATCATTAGTGCCGTGCACCCCGATTAAGGAACGCCCGCTTGTTTTGTCACTCAGCTCTAATCCATCCAGTGGGCCGCCGGGTTATCTCACTATCATATCGTTGCTGGGGAAGAGTAGGCGGTACGTAATTCGGGTGGAACCTTGGGAATATGTCACTCGTGATGGGAGTAATAAAGCCAATCCCGTCAGACTCATTACCATTCGGAGGTATTACGCCTCTTTGTCTTAGTCACATCCGGATATTTCACACCTACTAGATACACAATGTCGTGCCCGAGTGAGCTCAAGAGTTGCGAGGAGAAGGTGCAATGGGCACAATCGAAGCGCGACGCTTCTCTGGCCAAGGTTGAGCCGAAGCTAGAGGGGATCCCAGCCGAATTACCACTCAACAGCCAAGGTCTACCCAAAGCTGTATTGACGGAGCGCGAGATTGAGATAACGGAGACCTACTCCATTACGGAGCTGCTTTCGGCTCTATCGTCAAGGCGCATTTCGGTTGAGGAAGTGACGCGAGCGTTTCTGCGGAGAGCTGCGCTCGCCCATGCTGCGGTATGACCAAGGTTCTCCAGTTTCCTCTCCCTGATGCTAATTGTCTTAGACGAACTGCTTGACAGAGCTTCTGTGGGACGAAGCTATTGCGCGGGCAAAATACCTGGATGCCCTACCAGAGCCAAAGGGAGCCCTTTTCGGGTTGCCCATTTCTACCAAGGAGCACCAGGGAATGGTGGGTCCGGACGTTTCTACGTCGGCTTCCTATGTGGCCTGGATCGGCAAGAAGCATGGCTCCAACCTGCTGTACGATACCTTTTGGGATGAGGGATGCGTCTTCTTTGCTAGGACAAACCAGCCCCAGGCCATCATGCACCTGGAAACGGAAAGCGTGGTGTACGGGCGAACAGTGAACCCCTACAACCGCAACTTGACGCCGGGTGGCAGCAGCGGAGGAGAGTCGGCGCTGGTGGGTATGCGAGGAAGTATTTTGGTAAGTATGACTATCCTATGCTGTGTTTCTATTCTTACAAGCGCAGGGCGTTGGAAGTGATATTGGTGGAAGCATTCGTTGTCCGTCAGCCCATGCCGGCATATACGGCTTCAAGTAAGTAACGGGGACGGAATACCGCCGCTGAGAGAAGAAAAGTACTGATCTCGACAGGCCAACAACAAAGACCATATCTACCTATGGTTCAAGATCTGCCATGGCAGGACGCGACACCATTTGGGGGAGCGCCGGACCCATGTGTGTGGATCGGGATGCGCTTGAGATATTCATGAAGGTTGCCGTTGCTGCGAAGCCGTGGCTTCTTGACCCTTCCATCACCGTCAAGGAGTGGGTGCCTTACCAGTTCACCAAGCCTCTCAAGGTTGCCATTCAATGGTGGGACGGTGTTGTTCAACCTCACCCGCCCATGACCCGGGCTCTCCGCGAGGTTGCAGAAGCATGCCGCAAGGCTGGCATGACCGTGGTAGACTGGGACTGTGAGAAGCTGGATCATAAGAAGGCGTGGAATATCTTGACCGGTCTTTACTGGCCCGATGGAGGCAAAGAAGTCCTGGATTTGCTGGAGGAAGCCGGCGAGCCCATTTTGCCGCTCACCAAGTTCATCCTTCACGACCAAGGAAGGTTGAAGAGTCTCACTTGTCACGAGCAATGGCAGGTAAGTTACCTCCCCCCTTTCGCCAACCCAGACACGTGTATGCTAACTATTCTCTTCTTTTCTAGCTCTGTGCGGAACGTGACGACTACCGTACCATGTATGCCCGAGCCTGGACAGACACGGCCAAGGATGACGGACAGGAGGTTGATGTAATCATCTGCCCTCCGAACTTTGGTGCGGCAACACCTCACGACCAGTCTCGCTACTGGGCATATACAGCGCAGTGGAACCTCCTCGATTACCCTGCTGCCGTCTTCCCGGTCACTACGGTTGATCCTGTAAAGGATGTCAAAGATGCGGCTTACGTGCCGAAGAACGAGGATGACAAGTTTGTCTATGACATGTATACGCCCGAGACGTTCAAGGATGCGCCTGTCAGCTTGCAGATTGTGGGCAGAAGGCAGCATGACGCCAAGGTCCTTGCAGCGTTAGTTGAGATTGAGCGGGCACTAGGCCGACCGTAGATGAGATCCAGTGGCCCGAGATAGAAATAAAGACAGTTCCAGCCCACAGGCATTGGACCAATGGAGTCGTGAAGATTACGGAGCAAACAGGGTCTCGGCTTGCGCCCTAGATTTGCGGAGTCGCCGCTCGTGGTGCAGTCTACAAGAGATGATAGCTTGCCTTAGCCTGCAGGCTTGGTAGTATTCATGCTGAGCTGTGATTCTGAGAATCGATAGAAGAAGCGAGGACTGGCTGATTGCACTGACCTGCGCGGCTGGGGCACGTCGATGTCGGGCTGGAATCGAGCGAAGCAGGACGCCACAGCCGGAGCACCCTCTAGACCAGATGCCGAATGACACCCCGTCGCATTAGAAACGGTAATTACAAGCGACGAGGTCGATGGATCCTTGGCCCAATCGCTTGGTCTTGCCAAAGACCCGCACTTATCGGTGGCAACGCCGCTTGTCCAACAGGTCCACCGACCAGCGGAGAAGTTCCGTAATGGCTGGCGACTGAGCCTGGACGCTCGTTTATCGTGAGGACAGAGATATCTTTGCGGGGATAAATCGTTACCCCGGAAGCTAGCCAGCTCTTTGGTCCGGAGCGAGATAGACAGATAAACCAAGTGGTTGGAGTAGCCCCTATCTCGCAGCTCAGAGTATCGCAATCCCGGTAGACTAGGAGGCCAGGGCGTCATCGCCATACCATACCTTGCTGGTCCTCGTTGCCAAATATACAAAAGCCGAAACCCATTCCCTCTGGACCTGCTCTCGTCCGCCTACCCACCATCGCCTCCCCCCAACAAAGACCTCTTTACTGAGTGTGGGCTCTGACTGGCAGTTTATCATTCTTGACTTCCTTGGCCGAACCTCTCATCCACAAGTCGCCCATCATGTCTCCCAAAGAGACGACAGAGGCCGAGCCCTCGTTCCCTCCGGGCACCGTTCGCCTGATTGACATGGATGGCAGCCTCTCTGCCTCGCACGCCGAGGGCGAGAAGGAAAAGGACATTATCCTGGTCCCCCAGCCGAGCGAAGACCCCGAGGACCCATTGAACTGGTCTTACAAGCGAAAGATCCTGGCCACCAGCTGCGTCATCATGTACACCTTCATGATCGCCATCCCGTCCAGCGCAGTCTATTCCGTTGTCACGCCGATTCGTCAGCACACCTCCCTGAGTCTGCAGGATATCAACAATGGAACTGGTATCATGGTACGTCAAACCCTCGCAGCAGCAACAAAAGCTAGTTGGGTTTTGAGGGCCCTGAGCTAATTATTTCCCCCCCAGTTCCTGTTCTATGGCTGGGGCTGTGTTTTCTGGCAAGCTGTCGCACTCCAATGGGGCAAGCGACCAGTCTATCTCTTCTCGTGTCTGGCCAATGTGGTTGTTCTCGCGACCGCACCCATGTGCACCACGACTGGTCCTTACCTCGCCAACCGCATTCTCCTGGGTTTCTTTGGCTCCCCCGTGGAATCTCTGACCGAAATCTCCATCACCGACATTTGGTACACCCATGAGCGCGCCAAGTATCTGGCCTGGTACGGATGGGCTCTCGCCTGCTCTGGCAAGCTCGCACCCATGCTCTCTGGATTCATCAACGCCGGCATGGGCTGGAAATGGACTCTGTGGTGGTGCTCCATCTTCAACGCCATCGCCTTCATCTACTGCTTCTTCCTGATGGAGGAGACCAACTACGATCGCAAGCACCGCGCCCACCCCGAGACCTCTGCTGAGGCAAAGCCGCAGACCCCCGAGACGTCCGAGGACAAGAAGGTGGATGCCAAGTCTGAGGTTGAGCCCACGGACTACGAGTCAGGCGAGGTCCAGTGGTCAAAGAAGAGCTACTGGGACAAGCTTAGCATCAAGGACAAGAAGCGACCCAACAGGTTCCTCGACATCATCATTGCTCCTTTCAAGGGCTTCACGTACATGCCTGTTGTCTATGCGGGGTAAGTTATCGGCGCAGAAAATTTCCTTCACCAATAAGCCCCGGCTAACGTTTGTGATAGTTTCATGTATGGTGCCAACAGTCTGGTCTGGACTGGTGTGCAGAACGCAACCATCGGCACCGTCTACACTCTTCAGTACGGATTCAACACTGCTGGTGTTGCCGGCGGATACGCAGCAGGTATCATTGGTACCATCATTGGGTTAGTCTTTTTCTGTATATTTTGGTCCATTTCGGCTGCTAACATCTATATTTCCAGTGGCTACTACTGCGGAAAGGTTGGCCATCTCTTGACCGTCAAGATGGCTCGCCGAAACGGTGGCATCGCAGAAGCCGAGCACACTCTGTATCTCTTCATTGCCGGTGTCGTTCTGGTTCCGTTCGGCTTGATCCTGTATGGCCTCGGCGTCCACTACCACCTCCACTGGTTCGCCCTTGTCTTCACACAGGCCTTGTTGTCGGTCAACTCGAGTCTTTGCGTTGCTGCCTCGCTCAACTACGCCATCTCCTCCTACCCCGAGCTTTCGGGTCAGATGGTTACTACCTGCGTCCTGATCAGAAACACATTGTCCTTTGCCATCAATTTCGGTATCACTCCGTGGCTACAATCCAGCGGCTACCTCCGCGTCTACTGCATCATGGGCGGCATCGGATTGGTATGGAATTCTAGCTGCTTGCTCATGGCCAAGTATGGACGTAGCATCCGTGTGCGCTCTGCCGCCAGATACTGGCGAGACGTTGATTACGCCAAGTCAAAGGGATTGTCGCACTAGTTTGCAGGGGAGCACAATGCCAGGCCGTTAGTCTTGCTCCGAGGAATAATTGTCTGGCACGACGAGGGTCACCTTTTGCTATATTAGAAAGCTGAATAGATTTGTGTATTTCATCCATGTTCAAACCTGCATCACTGCCATGACGTCTCTTGTTTAAGATATCACGCTCAACACCCTGGATATTCTGCCGCACATTGACTACAATCATCTTCATCTCATTCTATCTCTTATTGGAGGTTGTCGTTAGCGATGGGTCGGCTTTGGCCTAGAGAGTAATTAAAGCTGGGGCTAAAGAGTATGCATCATTTTATTCATGGTAGCTGAATGAACTATCTTTATCGTACCAGGGTCATCTCATTGCTCATATCTTGTCCACCACAAGCCTTATTTACCCGTTGTCATAAATTAGCGGATTGTTAGAATCTTTGCCACACTCCATGATGTCGCTCTAAATGCAAAAATGAACAGTAAAAATTGAATACAAGTTCAACTTAGCATCAAGTTTACGCCCGTTTCCTCAACAACTGTGCGCCACCGACTCGACATGTGTTCCCCCATACCTGGCCCCCGCCTCCAGACCTCCGCCAGCACATTGGTACCGGATCTCACTGCTTCAATCCCGTAGACCTTGACACTCTCATACCATCTCTTGAATCGTGACTGTAGATTTGCGTCGAATGCCTCGCTGGCTGCAATGAAAGCTGGCCAATAAAGAGGGGCAGCCGTGATGCCGGACTCGGCTTTGATCTTTTCAACTGCTTCCATGTTCCCTAAAACATCCACAACGTAGGATTGCAAGTACCTGAAACTCAACTGTCGAACGTTCTGGGCAAAGTAGATGATAAGAGCATTGTGGAAAGCAAGCGTCGTGTGCCTGATGATGTCGTAGCTGGGTCCGGTTGCATCGCTTTGGCACCTTTTGAGTTCCTCTTCAATCGGCCATTCCATTATTGTACGTTCCAATTCATCGCAGTAGATGAAGACTTCATTCGAGACTCTCAGTGCCCCCTCAGTGCGGATGGCTATCACCTCCCTGATGAGACCCGTAGTCTTATGGAGCAGAATGAGCAAGGCCTGGGGTACTCCATAAATCGATTCATAGGTGCTCATGTGCAGCTTCAATTCCGAGGTGGTTGGCGGTGGAGCGGAAAGTGACATGTCACCGAGGTCAGTTGTTTCGGCCGCGGTTAACTGTAAAGGTTTGGGTTTCTCCTGGTTGACAGTCAAAGCCAAGCGCAGGCTTGGACTCGATCTGGTGACAGCCGTACTTTCGTATATGACCCTTAGGTAGAAATAGATCCGATGTAAGCATCGAGCTTTGTGGGAGAACTTTGTTTTCCAAACTCTTGCCTGCGTCATGAAACGCAGGGCACTATCCAAATGCATCCCACAAGTGCTTGTGTCTCCAGACATGACCTGAATACCAATATTAGATGCATGAAGTCTTCAAAGGAGTAAAGATGCTTACGTTTATGCTTATCATCGAGAGCATTGTAGCCAGGAACTCTTTGTACTTGGGATAGTTATCGTTCTCAAACGACTGATCCACTGCCTCATTGAGAGATGTGTGTGCTTTGCTCTGAAGCTTTCCGGCTTCTTGGGCCCATTTTATGGCTTCCTCAGTCCTGTGCTGCGCCTTGCACTCGTTTGAGAGGCAGAAAGCACTAATAGACAAAAGTGCATTCCTTAAAGCGTTTCTTATCGATGAGCTGGAGCCCGAAATGCTCAATTGACCCATGCTTTGAAGGGCTCGGGGAAGGTGGATTGTTTTCCATGGAGTTTTGTGGTTATCGATGACGCAAAAAAGGTTGACTGCGTGTTGGCTATAGTGGTACATGAGAAACTGATCTTGTTGAGAGACGTTTGATGAGGAAGGATTCGTGAGAATGGTGCTGTTTATCGTATGCCATTGCAGCTCTCTCGAGGGAATGCAGGCATTGGTCTCGCTCACGTCAATTTGCTTGTGTGAGGTGCTAGTTTCAAGATCTGCACTCTCAAGCCATGCAATAGAGCCATCTGTCAAATGAGACGAACAGTATTCTTCTTGCATCTGGGCGCTACCGCCATCTAAGAAGAGACTTGGCTCGAGTGTGTCCAGGAGGGAAACAACATCGCTAGGGAAGTCATCTGGAAAGAGGTCGTCATGATCGCTGATTGTTGTGTTCAGTGTCGGCTCTGGAGACTGGTTGATCAGTGTGGGGGTTTCTTTGGGTGAAGTTGCGTCCCGGGCCGGCTTGGAAGTGGCGGTACAGGTTTCGAATACTCCAAAATTATGGATGAAAAGAGGACTCTTGGAAGCTGAGGCAGCTGTGGCGGACGTGTAGCCATCAATAGAATCCAGGATGTCGTCTATTTGATAGGCATCCAAAGGGCGAGACGTGATCTCTGTTGTAATTGCATCAAGTAAGCAAGATAAGAACTAACAGTGATGTCTTTGGGTTAGGCTTAGTACCTGTTATTATTTGACTCCTCTGCACCTTGACTCTGGGATGATCGCAGACACCCATGCCTTGGTCAAGAGGCATCCATTGCAACCGAACAAAGTAGCCTTCACACTGAAGATTTTTGGAGCTGCATTGGACACACGACGGCTTTCCTTCATCACACTTGACCTTCCGAGAACGGCAGGTCCAACAGCCCGTGAAAGTCTTACGATGCTTTCTAGGCTTTTCAACGGACACAGTTGTCATACTTCCGTTAGATACGAATGGGTAATGTCGCCTGCAATCGTCGGTTATGCTGCATAACGTCTGTCTGGGACACAAAGGAACAGCCTTGGTGGGTAATGAATGAAGGGGGAAGTTGGGAGCGAGATCATGGGGCGAGACCAAGAGAGCATTTAGAACGCCTCGGTCTCAAGAAAACGGAGACAACTCCTAACTTCTCCACATGGTGTTATCGGAGCCCCCGTCACCCCACTGAGGAACTAATGACCGACCTATCGCCTCGGATACCCATTTTCCTGGTTGGTGGCGATGATAAGATATGCTGTTACTAGCTAGTTTTACCCCAAGCCTTGGCCCGACAAGAGGGGACAAGCACATGACTAGGTAAGATTTAACGCTGAAAAGACTCAACTCGTACTAGGAGGTCGGTTTCGTCCATCAAGTATCGATATCTGGAATCTTGCTCACCGTCAGGCCGTTCACCACACCAAAGAGATCAATTACCGTCATCAAATATCATCGCCATCATGTCGTCCACCGTTACCACCACTCCTGCGGAGACGATATCCCTCCAAGCAGCACCTGCTGGTGAAAGCAAGCCGACCACGTCCGCTTCCTTGGCCGCGCAGGGCACCGGCGGCTACCCAGTACCTGGTGTACCAACCTTTGATGACCCTTATAAGAAGCGACAATGGCAGCTTGAGCACATGGCTGGTGCATTCCGAGTCTTCGCCCGCAAGGGATACACTGAAGGAACGGCTGGTCACATCAGTGTTCGTGATCCCGTAGACCCCTCTACTTTCTGGATCAACCCGTAAGTTCAATGATTGTATCCGCCATTCGCGCATCAACTAATAATGGCAGACTTGGTGTTCATTTCGGTATGCTCAAGGCCAGCGACATGGTGCATGTCAACGAGGAGGGTCAAGTCATTGGAGGCAACAGAGTCGCCGTTAACGCGGCTGGTTTCATGATTCACAGCGCCATCCACAAGGCTCGCCCTGATGTTCATGCAGCCTGCCACACCCATTCCGTGGCTGGCAAGGCGTGGTCTACCTTTGGAAAGCCTCTGGACATCATCAACCAAGACAGCTGCCTCTTCTATGGCATCCAATCAGTTTACAAATCTTTCGGTGGTGTAGTTCTCGAGGCTGAGGAAGGCGAGCGTGTAGCTGCAGCTCTTGGCAAGGATGGACGCGTGGCTATTCTCCAGAACCATGGCCTCCTAACCACCGGTACCACCGTTGACGAGGCTGCATATCTCTTCACTTGCATGGAGCGCACGTGCGAGGTACAGATCATGGCCGAGAGCACAGGTTTGGAGAAGATTATCATCGGCGACGACGAAGCCAAGTACACAGCCAAGATGAACGCCGATCCGGTAAGTCGCCCAGCTCATGATATTTGATGAACGTTCGAAGTGGTCTGACCTTTGCTGCAGGAAACACTCTACAACGAGTTCCAGCCAGATTTCGAGTACGAGATTTGGAAGTCCAAGGGCGAGCTTAGCAAGGGAAATTGAAGGAAGCATTATATACATTTAGCATTTCAGGTTTAACTTAGCCCTATGGCTCCTATTACGAGGATGGATAGTAAAGGCTGCGATACTACATGAGTTGGGTCTTACAACAACGAATTTGATTCCAACTCAGGCACGTTCGCTTTTTCCCTGTCGTAGCAGTTTGATGGTCTCAAAGCAAAAAAGGGTATGTTTGCGAAGATTCTTTATAACCTTATGAATTATATCAGTACGCAAGGTCGTCATGAAACCATTACTCTGCCAAATGAATCATAGAGATATCTCATTGCTGCTTCTGATGCCGCTATTGCCGCCTGATGTTCTGGATGGATTCATATGGGGATCTGTCCATTGCCCGACACTGTTCTGGTTATCTAGATAGCGGTATCCGTCACTGATTGCGCATCATGTTGGTATTTTTGTATCTGCACGAGCCTGCTCCATCAAAGAAATGACTGTCATTTGGAATATTTGAAGGCATGCTATTGATAGCCTTGTGCATCCTTACAATTTTGCCACTCCGAACCTATCCTTCGCAGCAATACCGAGCGTATTCTTGGTTATTTCCTTGATTGACTTCACGCCCGCCAATGCCATGGTTCTGCTCAGCTCCCTTTCCAGAATGTTCATCACCGTTTCCACACCCTCTCGGCCGTTGGAAGCCAACCCCCAGAGAGCAGGGCGCCCGACGAGTACAAAATCCGCACCCAGGGCCAACGCCTTATAGACATCCGCGCCCGTACGGACTCCTCCATCTAGTAGAACAGGGATTCTCCCCTGCACAGCCTCAACAACTTCAGGTAAGGCTTCAATCGTGGATGGAGCATCGTCAAGCTGTCGGCCTCCATGGTTTGACACAATGATAGCGTCTACTCCATGCTCAACAGCCAACGCAGCATCCTCAGATGTCATGATGCCCTTCAAAATAATCTTCATCTTGGTCACGTCTCGGAGAAACTTGACAGTCTTTTCCCAAGTCATGCTCGAACTGTGCATTGACGGACCATACTTATCTCGGATTGCTTTAGCATCAGCGGCGGTAGAAGCATTCATAAGCTGTCGGTTTATACTTGGCTGGTTCTTTGACGATGGCTGCGGATTGTCGACATTGGGGATTGACATGCCCTTGGGCAACACAACGGCCGTTTTTCTCTCGCATAGCCGATTTCCAAGTACAGGAGTGTCGACGGTGAGGACCAAGGCCTGGTAGCCGGCAGCTGTAAATGTGAGCAAAATGATGGCCGTTTCGTGGTACCAGTCAATGCATGACGGAAAGTTGCCAACGTACCTTCAGCCCGCGATATCAGAGGCAGGCTTTTTTGTGCATCTTCGTATAAGTACAGCTGCATCCAGAATGGAGGAGCTGGCCTGCCCAAAGCATGGCATTTCTGATTAACCCCTATCACATCTTCCAGCTTGGTGGTGGACTGGGACGACAGTGTGAGGTTGAGATTCATTGCAGAAGCCGCCTCTGCCACGTCCAGTTCTCCATCCCCTCCCGCCAGCCTTTGCATGGCACTTGGAGCAATACCTATTGGCAAAGAGAGTGAAGCACCTAAAAGGCTCGTGGAAGTATCAACAGTTGAGACGTCAATCAGAACTCTAGGTCTGATGAGAAGCCTGCACACTTATTTAGCATGTAGTAAAGAGACAACTGGTCCCAACAGAACCGAAGCTCGGAGTGTGAATAGCAGCACCCATACCTGGAAAACGCTTCCCTATTTCTCGCTAAGGCCTTTTGTTGGTCTGATCCCGCCGCGTAGAAGTCGTAGACGTGTCTAGGTAGTTTGTTCCTGGCGACAGCCTCGACCTCATCCAAGGTTAACGGCTGCATTTTGGTTGACAAAGAACGAGACTCCAAGTATCAACTAATTCGGGCACTTTCAAGGCCAAATGAAGACACGGGCGCAGATGCTGCTCAAGTGTTTTCTTTAAGAAAGAATTCAAGTGAGAATCCTAGAGCGACGGTGGTCTGGTTATGGTCGCTCTTGACAACCGCAACTGTCGCGCGTATCGCCAGCGATTGCCCAGATCGTGCCCACTGTCGTACACCGTCGCTGTAGACTGCCTTGAGGTGATCCAGTGGTTGACTGGCTAATCAGGGCAAAATATTATGAAAATGGAGCCGCTAGTTTCGAAGGCTTCGTCTATTGTAAACATGTAGTGGCAAAAGACAAGCCGTACGCCGTTGTCGGCGACGAAAAGTCACGCTAGCCTGTCATTTACCTTGTACGGAGTACGGAGTAGGGAAGGGCGAGATCCCGTAAGCAGGGCGAATAGCGCTACTAGAGCTTGACGAATGCCTTGATTCAGAGTCATGGGCCCACTAAGCTGAAGCGCTCACAGCGGTTCAAGATGTCTAGGGAATGGTGCGATCTGGTAAGCAGAGCGAATACCGCCAATAGAACTTGACGAATGCATCGATTAAGTGTATGTGCCTGCTTCTGTAATCTCCTGACAAGAGCGCGATACGCACTTGGGCCTACCTACTACCATCTCAGGAATCCGTAGTTGTCTGCTTCGTGACGTTGGCTCGCTTCCCGACCACAACATCCTTATGCGTGGTGTCAACGCCCAGCCATAAGAGATCAGGCCGGCTGTAATGGCCCACAATATCAAGAAATCCCCTAGTTGCCACGACCTTCGTCAGATCAAGATCGGCATATACGATGCCCTCGGTTGTTGGCTCGCCCAAGGGTTGAGTCAATCTCCGGCCGTCGGGGCCAATCACGCAGCTTTGGCCCCCTCCCGGTACCCGACAAATGAGCCCCGACTCTGTCTTCAACGTTTCAATGCCCTTCTCGCCACAGATGGCAGTACAGTGAAGCACATAGGCAGTGCTCTCGATGGCATAAGCCTGGGAAAGAGCCTGACAACCCTCGGCCGTCATACTCCAGAGACCTGGGTGGTCCGGCCCTGTAGTGGGATCAAGAGGGGGCCACATTGCAATGTGAATAGTTTCTCCTTGGGAGATGGTGTGATACTTGAGCAGCGGTTGCGTATGTTCCCAGCATGCCAGACACCCAACCTTGATGGTACCATGTTCGGCACCAAAGTCAATTTCAACGACATTTTTCAGATCAGGACCACCTCCGTCACCAAAAACAGTACGCTCCACGTAGGTTGGCTTTATTTTGCGTCTGCTCAGCAGAAGCTGGCCCTGAGGTGAGATGATAGCCTGCGAGATGTATACGCTATGCGATGGTGTCCTTCCTGAGAAGCCAAGCACGACTGCGATGGAGTTTTCTTTTGCCGCATACTTGACGGCTTCCATAGCCTCAGACTGAAGCTCCAAAGAATTATAGGTGTATTGTGTTTGAAGCTCGACATCGACAGGCCGGGCCCTACAGGTTGATTAGTTGGATTTGCTACCAAATGATGACAGTAAACTGCAGCCTACCACACCCACGCTGGATAGCCGGGAAGCCAGCATTCAGAGAAGGCAACGAGTTTGGCGCCATTGCGGGCAGCTTCGGCAATCAGCCCACATGCTTTCTTGACAGATCCAGCCAGATCGAGATAGACGGGCTCTGCTTGGGTAACGGCAACTCGAATGGGGGAAGGCATTTTGCCCGCAGAATGGATCAAATATAGGAATTCGGAGTAGACAAATGGTGTCGGTAGAGGAATATAGGAACAAGAGATGGCCTCCTTTAATACTTTGTGATCCTGTGTCCCAATAGGATAGAGGTCGGTGACTTTGAGGAGAACCCCTCTCATGATACAGACAATATCAAATCAACGGTTGACACTTGTCAAAAAATGCTTTGTGTCGAATGAGGACGACATAAATATTGGATCCAGCAGTATCCCCTCACGCGGAGCCCAGATACTCGTCCCCGACCATTCAGGACAGAGCCCGCAAATCCTCGTATAGATGTCAACTACAACCTTCCTGTACGTTGGGGGTACACCGGCAATGAACCTGTGGATCCTTATACAAAGTGGCTTATATCCGCAAATCATGCAGCGAGCTTGGAGGATGGAGATTGATCATCCTGCACGTCCAAGGAACGGGAGCTGTTGGCGGGCAACCATGCGGCACTGACAAGCGGTGAGCACAGTAAATGCCGCCTTCTTTGCATGCAAAATGATTGGCACAATTCCTAATCTTGCCTGCGCGCGGAAGGAGATGTTTGTACTTGATATGGTAGCAATGCAAGTTGCTTACTGGGGGCTGGTTGATCACGTTCATTTTCACATGCATATATGGGTACTGGCTTTGAGTTGTTTGGTAGGCCGTCCACACCACCCCGCTCGTCTCCCGAATGTGCTCTTTGTTTCTTTATTATTGTAAGTAAGAGGGCATTTGGTTACTCTTCCAGTCTCACTCTCCACGCCCGACCAGTTCCTGTACAAAGCCAAGAAACGTGAAATGCCAGGCCACGTTGCCAATATACTTGCTATATATTACCGGCATGGTAGGCTCAGATATTTTGCCGCACAAAGACAGTGGGCAATAGCAAAGTCCAGGGGTAGCCACAGAGTTCTAGTATATGCAGGAAGTACGTACAAGGGACGAAATGTGGGAAAAGCCCCGGAGAGTCATCTCCGGTGTTGCGTGTTTTCGTGCAGCATGTGTGGCAGGCAACCCCCTCAATCGGTCAAGCCTTCGTCCCCAAGAGCGTCGCGTAACCGAATAGATTTATGAGCAAGAAGTGATCTAGGCCAAGAAAGTCACAGCTGGGTCTCAGCTCACACATTTCGTATTCATACTCTTCGAGACTTCTCTTTCCTCTGAATAGCCCAGGGCTTCGCTTCTTAGGTCAGCTAGTTCACACCTACAGTAGACAGAAAGTCCCTTCGCATACCTGTTGCTTGAATCCGTGGTCCAATGAAGAAATTACTCTCCATTTCCATAATTCTGTCGAACCCCTTCAAGCCCTCGTGGCGAGGTATCGGTATGGAAATAGAGGTGATGCAAACAAAAAAGTAACGAGCAGAACTTAGACTTGGATTCAAACCCTCAAGGTCCGCCAGTGATCAACCAATAAGTTCTCGGTATAATTAGTCGTGTTTGAGTTCCAAGTGTATCCGTAATCTTGAAAGCCTCAACAAGACCAGCACTCCAATGACTCATGTCGTGGCGCCTCTACCCCGCACACGCCCTTCGGCCCAAGGGCATGTCAATCTGCCACTCAATACTTCAAGATAAATGTTGACGTTATCTCACCCAGGGACCAAGCAGCAGCCCCAATATCACGTCTCGGGACTGCAACAATCTCTAGTTGGAGCCAATATTGCCAACCCACACGCTTCAAAATGTACCTCCGCGAAGTACATGCTGAGAAGGATATAACAGTGCTTCGGCAGTTGATACGCGACTTTCCACTCGGGATCCTCACGACTGCATTTCCTTCTACAGTCGGACCTTTCATCCAAGCCAGTCATATACCCTTCTTACTGGACGTGGAGGATGAAACAAGTCCGACCGAGCTTGGAAAACTACGAGGTCACCTGGCCCGAGCCAATCCTCAAAGCAAGGCGCTCGTAGAAGCGTGCAAGGAGAAGGAAGCAAGTGGAGCCTCACCTTCCAACGTGTTGACAGACGAGGTACTGGTGCTATTCAATTCGCCAGCACAGCACTATGTCACACCCAAGTTCTACACGGAGACGAAGCCCGCGACCGGAAAGGTTGTGCCCACGTGGAACTACGCCGCTGTTCAGGTGTATGGGAAAATCAGGGTTTATTACGACCCAGCATCTACTGAAACGTCTGATTTTTTGTCTTGTCAAGTCTCGAATCTCTCTGAATATGCTGAGTCGAACATCATGGGGTACACGTCCCCATGGAAGGTGACGGACAGTCCTGGGCGATATATTGAACTTCTCAAGAAGGCAATAATTGGGATCGAAATTGACATAGAGCGGCTCGAGGGCAAGTTCAAGATGAGCCAGGAGATGGGCGCGGGTGACAAAAAGGGCGTCATTGATGGATTTCGGAATTTGGGGACGGAGACTGCAGGGATTGTGGCCAAGGCTGTCGAAGAACGGGCTGGACTAGATATGAAACCAGAATAACTCATTCGAGGTTTGCTAATCAAACTTCGCCTTTCACCTTCGGCTTGACAAAGGTAGGGTAACGGATTGGATTCAGATGCCATATATGCGCACTGGCTGGCACTGGATTTTCCCATCAAGTGCAAGTGAGGTCGATACTGAACATTGGCGTGCCGGGGATGATGTGGCACAGCTAGGCAGCGAACCGCCAATCTACAGGTCCGAAGCCAAGAAAATACGAGAGCAGCTGATGGAAGAAAGAACTTCAATGAGTTGGAAGTCAATCGAGTATGGGGAGATGAAAGAGTGGAATTTCTGCGAGCATTGATCCGCATCTCAGTTTCATCAGAATGTTAGAAATCTTTGCTGAGATGGAAGCAGTGCCTTGTGGTGCTATGCCGATCGATATGAGAGGAGGCCTGGCAGAAGACATGTCAAGAGAATAGCGTTGTGCATCTAACAATTATTCACTTCTAATATAAACTTTAGAATTGCGGAATAACGCCCGCGACTTTGACCTAAATGGCAGCAGTATCGGGTTGCTAGCTACCTATGCATTAACATACAAAACCATAAACGCTTAAAGAGCGTTGACCAGAGAAGTGTAAGCAGCCTTGGGCTGGTAGTTGTTATCAAAGAGGAGAGGCCTGTCTGAGGACCTCCAGCTGTCCTTGTCAGAGACGCCCCAGACAGTGATTCCGACACACTTGGAGATGGACAGGCAGCCGTTCATGACGGTCAGGAAGTCGTTGGCAGCGGCACCAGCAATGTCGAGCTCAGTGATGGCAATCTCCCTAACGTTGGAAGCGGCAAGAGCCCTGAGAGCAGCGGGGACTCCGGAGGCAGGGTTCCAGCCACCGGGAGCGGCCAAGTGGCACTGGCTGCCGATGCCGTCGATGGGGATACCCTGGGACAGCCACTTGTTGACGTGGGCAACCATGCCGGTGGTGACCTTGGCGTAGTTGGCAATGTCAAGGTTGTAGTCGTTGATGTAAAGCTTGGCGTTGGGGTCAGCGGCGCGGGCGGCGCGGAAGGCAATGCCGACAAAGTCCTCGCCGAGAACACGGCTGAAGACACTGTCTCGGAGGTTTCCGTTCTCAGCAAAGATCTCGTTGACAACGTCCCACTGGACAATCTTGCCCTTGTAGTGGTTGACGACGGTGGTGACGTGGTTCTGGATGACCTGGGTCAGGGTGTTGCGGTCGTTGATGTTCTGAACCCACTGGGGCAGCTGCGAGTGCCACAGGAGAGTGTGGCCACGGATCATCTTGCCATTGGCGGTGGCGAAGTTGACAACGGCATCGGCGTTGGCAAAGTTGAAGTTTCCTCGGCTGGCTACAGGAGGGGGTCAGCTACATGCCCGGCAGGGTGAAATTGGGAAAACCTACGCTCAAGTGCATCCCACTTCATGCTGTTCTCGTTGGTGATCTGGCCAAAGCTGTTCTTGACAACGGTGGTCAAGGGGTTGTTGTTCAGGTGGTAGTGGTCGATCTCAGTTCCGAAGTACAGCTTTCCCTTGGCCGCGAACCTGGCATGCAGGCCGCTGCCAGTAGGAGGGTTGCTGGTGGGCTGAGTGCCAGCGCTTCTCGTAGTGGTGGCGGCGGGCGGAGGGTTGCCAGTTCCGGGGACACACTGGGAGTACCATTGGCTAGAGAGTCAACGTTAATATAGACGACAAGCCCCCATTTTCGCATCGGACACTCACTTGCTAGCCTGGCAGACGGCACCAGAAACACAGGTAGTAGGTCCAGTCCAGCCCTCGCCACCGCCTAAGGGAATAATGTCAGCTCGCGAAACAAACCAAGTCTCAAGTCTTTTGACAACGTACATTGGCCCCAAAGGGGTGCCTGCGACTGGGCGAAGACGGCCGCAGGGAGAGCGGCAAGCACAAGAGGAAGGGTGTACATAGTGACGAGTTCCGAGTACGACTGGACAATCAGTGGGGAGTTTGTTGATCTCGAGAGATTCCCTTGACGATCTACACTTGCTGAAGGTGCCAAGCGACCAAGAACAGACAGAGGATTGGCGCATCACTCTGCCTTCTTATACCAGTCCTCACCAAGGCCCCATCGCCCGTATCCGTGGTAATCTGGCAGGTTTGAGAAAGATTGCCAGGGGCAGCCAATGGATGGAATATTTCCACAAACATGTTTTTCCCCAATCCCCTAGCCTGTAATTCCATCCATGACCCTGGTCGTATTCCTGTTTCACACTCCGTATGGTCGGCATTAGTTTCTCCTGGCTCTTCCAATCGCATTGCGGAGGCTCCGGCGCCGTTTTCGATGCCCGACACTATCCCTATTGGGGAATTCGGCATCATGCTCTCCATGCTCCTTGCTCATTTTCGGTCGACAGTCCGGCCTGGTCTTCCTTTTTCGCTCCGAATCGTCGACCTAGCTCATAAACCCATCATCCACTTCATCTCTTTGCACCAACGTTACGAGTCTGGCCGTCGAGGATATTTTTTCCCGTCAAACCCGTACCAAATGAGGGTTATTCCTCCACGTTGATATTAGCCTATTTACTTCCTGCTTAGAACTTGCGGAACGCGACTGGTAGATGCACATCCCCAGATTTTCCATGTTAACTGCCTGGTTTCCCGTTCCATTCTCCTGCGGGTTGGGGTCGCTTTCCCCTTGCATTCAGATCACCGCCGATTTCATGCGCTGTCGATCCGCCAATGACAGTTACACCCGGCCGCTCGCAATTGCAACCTTGACCGCACCATGTTGTCCTCCTGACAACCTCCTATTTCATTCCTTGTTCAATGTCCGTTCACGTGATATCGACACTCTAATCTTGCAATCTAAAGGGGAGGGGCGTCGAATGTGCTTGGATGGCCGGCTTGCTTAGAAGTGTGGAGGCCAGGCTCAACCAACACAGAAGCAAATACTATTGAGGTATTACAAAATATCCAACTCGCAAAATTATTTTGGACTGACAAGCGATTTTTCATTCCACGGTAACTAAATTTCATTTAATACGTCACACAGAAATCTACGAACTCGACTTCGTTGGGAAGGCCGTAACAAAACTGGCCTATCCGTTTATCTCACCTATCTCCATTGTAGTTCCTGCAGCAATAGTTTCGATCCAAGAGTTAGTTCGAGCGAGACTCAAGAAACACAGGCAAGAGTCAAGAATGGACGATAACATACCGTCTTGCTGTACCATATCTCATTGTTTGGCAAGGCTACAGCAAAGAGAACTGTGTCCTTTCTGTGATATTTGAAGTACCGGAACTTCTCAGGAATCTGATGGAGGAATAGCATTCTTCATTGTGTTGGTGTGGCTTCTTTCACTCCATGATACAGGTGCATACAACAGCAATCCGTTTCTCTGGTAGTTAGCAAGAAATGAATCATCACGCGTTAGCATGCAGTGTAAGAAAGATGTTTCTAGACTATATCAAGCACAAAAGCGAGAATTTACTCCCATTTCTATTCTAGGCACTGTTAATAGTCTTGCTTTACAGTAATACATCAAGTTTCTATGACATGATATGAAAGCATGGAGGCGGCACGATGCTTGGGATCAGAATGAAATACTCATTAAGTAGATCTCAACCAACTCATGATGTCTCATGGCAATGAATATCAATTCAATATATTGCCATGGCTACAGTGCTGAGCCAACTAAACACCCGACTAAGAAAAGGCTCTCCAAAAATCAGGTGAGAAAATTCGGGACCATAAAAACACCCAAAGCAAGTTGGTGGTTCACTCTGTATTCATTCCAGACCATATTCTCATACTAATTCTGTATGTAACTTTAGCACACCTATTGTTACTCTTATAGGGCCTGCTTCTGTCACATGTTGGCTTTTCATCTTTCGATATGTCGTTGTTCATTCATTCATAATCTGTAACAACAACAGTACAGGTGTATGGGTATTATGTGCCAGAACAGCTGACCTGGTTTTGATCACTGTCCGAGACTAGCAATGACCATAATGTTGAGAAGCAGAAACATCTCAAAATGGTCGGTATGACAGCGCACACATAGACTCGAGTACTATCCATAACCGCTCAACCTCTAGACTTCCTTATCAGAAGAGATCCTCTTGACCTCGTCTTGAGCTCCATCCTTCTCAAGGAGATCCTTATCCATGGGGCCATCAATGTCAGCAACTCGGGCATCTGGGCCATCGATGACCTTGACAAGCTCCTCAAGGGTAGGACCGCGTGTCTCAACGAACATGAAATAGACAAATACCAGCTCGCCTCCAACCCAGATAGTGTAGATAAGGTACAGGATCCATGTCTGACCACCGTAGCCAGTCCGACTGGGATCACCGTTGGGCTCATCGGGAGCCCTCCAGGCGTCAAAGGCGTAGGGGTTAAGATAGGTGTTCAGAAGCAGAGCAATCTGAATGGAAATGTTGAGAATCATGAGACCCTTGGCACGGAGCGAGTAGGGAAGAATCTCAACGGCATAGCCGACAAGGAGTCCAGACCAAGCAGTAGAGTAGAAGAACTGGTGGCACCAGATGACGAAGATCATCCCAACGTCGGCGCCTTCGGCCTGTTCTCGCTCGTGAAGAGCGCACGCGAGTGTCCAACCTGCGAGTGAGATAAACATACCACCAGTGGCAAGCAAGAACATAAATCGACGGTTGACTCGGTCAACAAGAAGGGCGAAACCAATCGAAACAAACATTGACATGGAAGTAGAACCAGCATTGATACCGATGACAGCCTGGTCACCCATTCCAAGGGTTCGGTAGAGACGGCTGGAGTAGTTGGAGATGACGGCGTTGCCAGACCATTGCGAGAAGAAGCCGAGAGCGACGAGAATGCTAAGACGGAAGCGGTTGCCCTTGGTCTTGAAGAAATCGATATACTTGGTCGTGTTCTGGGCAGCCTGCTCCATCTTGATGGTGTCGTGGATCTCGCGGAACTCGAATTGCACGGTAGGGTGCTCAGTGTTACCATTGGCGTGGTACTTGGCGAGGATCTGGAGCGCCTCCTCGGAGCGGTCCTTGGCGATGAGGAAACGAGGAGACTCGGGCATGTCTGTAGAGACGGGCGTTAGCAAACTTCTCGAATTGTTATTTTCATTGATGCGACCTACGCCAGAGGAAACAGAGCTGAATCAGACCGGGGACACCCTGGATAATGGCAGGGAATCGCCATTGCCAGGTGTTGTATCCCCAGTAGTTGGTTCCAAAGCAGGTCCAGTTAACCACGAGGGCTCCCAAGTTCCAAAGACAGTTGTAGACGGTTGTGAAGCGAGCGCGGTGCTGGGGATGGCAAATCTCGGTCAGAAGCATAGGGGAGCAGATCTGGGAGAAGGAGTTGCCAAAACCGAGGAGGACGCGGCCGGCACAGAAAGTGCCGTAGTCGTTGGCCGCAGCCTGAAGAGCAGAGCCAATGGCCATGATGATGAAACCGACTCCAATACAAGGCTTGCGGCCCCAGCGGTCGGCAATAATGGGGACCATGGGGATGGAGCAGACGGCACCGATTTGGTACAGGGCACCGATAAGACCCAGATCGCCGCTCGTCGGGTCGCCGAAGGTATCTCTCCAGCTTCTGAAGTTCTGGTAGTTGTTGAAAAACATGCTATCCAGAATGTCAGCATATATGCCAAAGGGTTCTCTGCGCATCTTCAATGCCGGTGACTTACCCATCGTAACCAGTGCCAGCGGAGGTCGCACAAAGGACTATGGCGTAGACAGTAAGCTGTCGCAGGCCCGGGTCCTTGTACCAAGTGACATGCTCGAACTGAGGAGCCTCATTGCGGGCCTGCAGAGTAGCACTGCCCTGGTCTCCGAGACCAATCTTCTCCTTCAGACCCATGATTTGGGCAGGCAAAAGAGACAGACAGACTTCACGGGATTTGCTGTTGAACTATGGCCAGAGCCTGGTGCAGCCGGTGGTGCAGGAATCAAGAATGAGACCGGAGTGGTGAAGAAGAGGGAGAGAGGCAAGAAAACTGGAGGGCGAACAACGGGCATATTTACAGTACCAGAGGAGAGCATCTTGGCGTTCCTGTTCACATGCCCTTCCATCACAAGGCTGGGTCGAGCGACGGATGAACGGCTGCTGCATCGCATATTGAGCCAGAACCCCAGAATCACCAGCCAGATTCCTCCCGAATTGCCTAAATGAACCCGGCTCTGTATCCACCGATTTTGGATTCCCCAGTCCTCCATGTCTCTTGTTCCCCGTGGGCAATGGCTCTACCAAGCCCTGGGGGAAGCTTAGACACGCCTGGGGCCGCCCCGGCCCATTCAACGCCACGGCGGACCGCCATCCCGCCAGGATCGAGCGAGAGGTTTCGTGTTGGGCTATAACAGTGAAGGCGGGGGAAAGTCTTGGTAAAGACCAAAGTGCTGGTCCTGGAGAGAATTTGCTGGGCAAAGGCCCGATGCCGAGAAAAGACGCCGAGTCGAGTCCAAGAGGCCAAGACAGACGTGTTCCCGGATTTACCGTGTACGGCCAGCTCATCCCGGTCCGGTCCACATATTCATTTCTCTCAGTTGTCTCGGCGGCATGGGGACCCATTTACGTCGGCTTGCGGTAGCCAGCAAGGAGGAATTAACCTTTCCCTAACCCAGCCGAATGTCCGTCAAATTTGGCGTGTATGGGCCATCCCGCCTGGAGCTACTTTCTCCTTTATATGCGAGATGCTTGGCGAGAAGGATGGATAATGTTGTTGGGTGCATGTGACAGGGAAGTGCAACAATTGTCTGGTTTACGTTGCCAGTGGATTCAAGGCTGGGGATGCTCCGCTGGAGCCACACCGATCAGGCGTGTGTGAATGCTCAATGGAGCGCGTCAAAGAGCCACATGGTTCATACCACGCGAGGTGGCTTGGTATACCTCTTGTTGGTACCGATGTTCTGGATTCGGTAACACCTCCCATACCAACCTTACCCGTGCGCGCGTTTGCGCTTGGCATACTCGAAGATAATTCGGACAAGCGACCTCGCCACCTGACAGGGACTTCAATTCAGCTCCAGCCAAGAATTGTAGGAATTGGGGAAGCGTTGTAGGTCGGGGGGAGGCTGTCCGGCATGGCAGCCGCATCGCGTGAACAGAGCTCCTAGAGGGATTCAGGAGTCAGGTATTCAGCGAGCAAGATGTCGGAAGCTGACAAGTTGTGCCACCCGCGACGGAAGCGCGGACAGCGTGGCCGACACGAGCAGACGGTTCACGTCTGCCAATGCCAAAAGAGATGAACCGGCCAAGTCGACGCTATGCTTCATGCAACAGCTGTTCTTTCGATCTCCGGCGGCGGTGCCATGCAGTCAAGGTCGAATGCCAACCAAGACGAACCATGGCTTATCATGGCTTATCATGAGGTAAGAACAAGGTGGCGAGCCAACTGCGCTGGACTCACCCCTGCATCTTGTTGGTGAGTGAAAACAAGGGGGGTGCTGCTCGATTTGCAGAGCCAGGTCAAGAACAGGAAAATAAATTTAAACTCCTAAGCCCGGCCTCTTGCCATTGTGTAAAAGACCGCACAGATACTGCTTGATAGCACAGAGTCTGTCTTTGGCTCACTGCTGACACCCACGAGAAGGGTCAGCTTATCTGTCCTGGCGCACCTTTACCCCTCTTTTGGTCACAGCCGGCCCTCGTACCATCACCATCTCCGTGGACCATGCCCAGAGCTTGGCCCTTGCTTGGCGCCTGAGGTAAGACGATCACCTGTTCCGGTTTCTCCCAGTGGCGGTGTTGGCAGCATGGCGCTCAGTTGGTCATCAATTGAAAATTCAGCACAAACTGAGTCAGTATGACTTTATGATCATGTTTGTTGCTCCAACAAAAATCGCCAATGATGTTGCAACATGGATTTGATAACAGCCAACTGTCAACCCCTCTACCCTACACCACTCCCTCTGAGTGAGGAATTTATTGTGGAAAGTTGAGCAGCGTACTTGGCTTTCTATCCTTTTCTTATATAGCCATATGTATTTTATGCGCAAGCTCTATTACTTTGCCTATCTGTGTCCCGATCCCTATAGAAGAAAGTGAGTTACGACAAATGACGATTTAACCGGGGGGGCGGGGGGTGGAATTTCCGACATCACTAACAGACAGCAAATCAAAGGAAACAATGGTAAAGGAGACAGAAAATGAAAGACAAAGATACCCCTGGATCTTTCGTTGTATATAGGAATCCAATCAATCTCTACACCACAATGAAAAGCGGCATACTAAAGCAGTACATTGTCATTACATTTCACATCAGATGAGGCTACGATCCGTGAAGCAACGACGAAGAATAGACAAATTAATTCCTCCACAACTGCATCCACTCGGCTCTATCTGGCTATGTCCGAGTGCTGCGGTCTGTCAATGTTCATGGGTCTGTGCCTCACTCCTTGCTTCTTTCAACCATGAGAACCGCTACCAACGAATCAATCCGTCAGCTTAGAAGACGCGAAATCCCTGAGCCCATTAATAGATGGTGAAAATGACCAGTCCAGCTGATATAGTGAAGGGTCATGCTTACTGTTGGTAGACCTTTTACAGGTTCGTTGGTGGCGACTGCAATTTTGCCTGCGCCGCTGTTCTATTCTTAGGTATAGGAACCATGCCGCTGGAATTGTCAAACACCTATATTAAGCAGGCTTTCTTCACGACAAAGCTGCTTTTTGAATCATTGCTTCACAGCGGTCGAGGAACTCAAAGTCACTACAACAAACTCTCTATCAAAACAAAGACTCAACATATCACAATGAATTCCAACAACGGAAAGGGTAAGTTTACTCACCTCCCAGTAAAGATGACTTGGAAGTCCCCGAATCTAACCCAACGGGGCAGACTATCCTAATGTCAAACTCATTGACCCGATCAACCGATACAAGGACTTTGAGATCACATTTCCCCCGCCAGCCTTCCCACAGCTTCAGAGAGACTTTGAGAATCCCCCTGACAGCGGTGAAAAGACATACAAAGGGCGCGGACGCCTCCAAGGCCTCAAAGCTCTAGTCACTGGGGGTGATTCGGGAATTGGAAGAGCAGTAGTTCTTGCCTTTCTTCGCGAAGGCGCAACGGTTGCCATCAATTACTTGCCAGCAGAGGAACCTGACGTTGACGATTTTTCCCGTTTCCTGGCAAAGGAGGGTCTGTCAGTTGAGCGTATACCTGGCGACCTGCGCAACGAGCGTTTTTGTGACACCCTAGTCAACTGGGCTGCCCATCGCATGGGCGGTCTCGATATCTTGGTTAACAATGCTGGGTAGGCCTGAGTTTTGCCCCCCAATCTTGAAACGGAACACTATCTAATAAATCGCAGAATGTTCCCACTCCTCGATCCTAATAGCCCACCAAGCTTTTCAACCGCAGATCTCAAAGCATGCTTCGAAACAAACGTGTATGCACCCTACTTCCTCGTTCGAGCTGCCATCCAAGTAATGCCACGGGGCGGCTCAATTATCTTCACGGCTTCAGGGGTGGTTACCGACCCCCATGGATTCGGTGTCGAGTATGGCGCTAGCAAAGGGGCGGTTACTTACATGGTCCGTGGGCTGGCCCAGCAGCTTGCGAGCAGAGGAATCCGAGTCAATGGCGTCGCTCCCGGCTTCACCTACACCCCGCTAGCTGCGGCAGCAGGTGCAGTTCCCGGATTGGTAGAGCAGTTCGCGGCCACATTCCCTTTCCAGCGTCTGGCACAACCCGCCGAACTTGCTCCCTTATACGTTTCATTGGCAGATCCAGTTCAGTCATATACCAGTGGGGAGATTTTCGCTGCCACTGGAGGCAGCATTGGCGTTTAATGAGAACAACTGTCTGGGGGTGTCCTTTCCGTGAACAAGATGAAGAAAGTTTTTGTATGCCATGTATGTTTCAGCATAATAGGGTTTAGTTATTCACATATTTTCTTCCTCCATTCACAAGCCGCGATGTTCTGAACACTTTACAGTCTTCTCAAACCTCCTTTCAATCTTACAAAGGGCCCATACTCAAACTGGAAATACATCACTTGTGCCTTTTGCTGTCATTGGCAATATTCTTGTCTGCACACCATCACTTCTAGTTTTTACATTCAGCCCAAACATATATGGACATAGCGATGATGTTGTCTGCGCGCGGTTATTGGCTAAGAATCCTATCAATCCAGGGCGCTTTAGTCTCCCTAAGTCCTGGTTACCAATGTTTCAGGGAGCTGCCAGACATTCCAGCTTGTCGAGTTGTTGGGGTCCGTGAAAGGACGCAAAGCCGCAACTCGCATGCTATAAAATGTTAGTAAATAAACAGATAAGTAGGCATAAGCGCCCATACCTATACCTCCCAGATGGGAGCTTGGTGCCATTAGCAAGACCGCCGAGCCACCAGAACTCGTAGTAGTTGGTGACAAAAGGATAGGATCTCGTAAGACTGGTGACTGGGAAAGGAAAGGTGTCATTCTCGTCCATGGTGTTAGGATCGAAGAAGGTTCCCGAGCGCGGGGCTGCGTAGGACGTTGCTGAACCAATATATCCATTCTCGCCAATCACGGGTGGGTATGTCCATTGGCTTTCCGTCCAGTTGGCCTCAAAAATCTAGAGATGAAGCTCAGTAACCATTGGGGAGAGAGCATGACAAATGTGGACTTACATCCCATCGGAGCTCTGCGACACCGTACTCTAGGCTGACGTATATAACGGGATAGCCTCGATTTTCCATGCTCAGATCAAAGGTGAAGCTGAAGTTATCAGCCTGGATCAGCAAGGAGGTATTTCTCGAGCATAGGAAAAGCACTTACTTATTCGTAGGATTGCGTAGCGAGAACTCGGGACTGTTTCTCCTGAACACTGGGTTGAAGGCTTCACCAAGACTGAACGCCACCCCAAGATAAGGAACCGACAATGCTTCACCATTGTCACCAGTTACGAGGATCTTTCCGCTGTACACTGGCATCTGCGTGACATTGTAACTCGATGGGCTCGGAGGCGCAAACGTGAAGCTGATAAGCTTTGTCTCACCAGGTTGAACTATGACTGGTGCTGGCAGATCAATTATTGGAACAAGGTTGATAGGGGTTCCGAGATCACTCAAGCTACGAAGCATGGCATTGCGGGCACCAAACTGGTTGCGAGGCTGGAATGTCTCGAAGCCTCCCGCAGGCTGCAGGGTGAACGTGTACTCAACAGTCTGCTCACCGTTGTTGGTGATGGACAATTCGTGATTGGGCGCAAAGTTTGCCGTATCGTTCAAGGCAAACGGCTCAAAGTCGAGGCTGGTTGTGTAGGCCACAATCTTGGATGCATCCACCAAGCCCGTTCCGACCTGAGCTACCGGAGCGTAATAGCCATAGTCTTGGTTAGGTTGCCCTGTACTGGCCGGGCTTGTAGTCGACCAAGGCACGGCCGCACCGCTGGAGACAACGCGATCGAAAAAGCCTTTTGCGAAGTCAGTGCCATGAACATTGCGTCCGCCATGGCGCTCAATGTAAAGGGCAGCAATCCCGGCAATGTAGGGCGTGGCCATTGATGTGCCGCTCAAGACCATCCAAGACCCGTCAAGATAAGTACTGTAGATATCGGCGCCAGGGGCCGCGATATCGGGCTTGATTTGGAGGTCGAAGAGAGGTCCCCATGATGTATAGCTGCTTGGAATTCCACCGGCAGAGTTATACGCTCCGACTTTGTACGAGAGGTTTTGAGAGAAATCCACCGTCACAGTCCCGCCAGCTGCAATAAAGTTCACGATGGCCTCTCCTGCGTCCGCTTCAGCCATGGCCACCTCCGGGGTTGGTTGAGGTGAGTAAGGTGGTATCCAGTAGCCATTCTCGGTGTTATAGAAGAGCACGTACTCTCCGCCCGCGGCTCTGACATTTGCTTGCTTGACAGAAAAGTCGCATCCTCCTCGGCGAACCAGAGCCACTGTTCCATTGAGGGGCGGGAACGAGCTAGGCAGAGGCCGACAAGCATCATCGGTGATAGATGCATTCAAAGAGGTTGGCACAATTGGATAGTCCTTGATCGTCCAAGGGTTGTTTGGAGCGTATGCCAGCGTAGTCAAGTTGGTGATGCCGTCCAGGGTAAAGTTGGCAATGAATGGGTCTGCAGCGAACTCAGATGCATCTGTCGAGGCCACGGCGAGAACGTTCTTGCCAGAGCTTCCAGAAGAGCCGAAGAAAGGGCCGGCTATGCCAATGTTGGAGGCGGCAATAGTGACAACCACACCAATGTCAACCATGCGTGAAGCCACAGTAGCCCATGCGCCGTCAGCCCAGCCATCAGGACCACCGATGCTAGCAGTAATAATGTCGGCCCCGTCATTATAAGCCATGATGAAGGCTTCGATCAAGACGTCCTCGGTGGTTCCCTGGTCGCCTCTGCCAAAGACCTTGTAAGCCCTCAGCGTTGCCTCTGGCGCCACTCCGGTGAAAGCCTCAGTCTTTCCAGCAATAATTCCTGCAACATGCGTGCCGTGTCCGTTTTGATCCATGGGATCCTCGTCTGGATCCCTCGGAGTCAACGGAAACTCGCCATCGCCCACAAGGTCGTATCCACCTGCGATCTTGTAGTCAGGCCCAAACCCAGCGCCGAGGGCCGGATGCGTGTAGTCAATGCCGGTATCGACAACGGCGATGACGACACCTTTGCCCGATAGACCGCTCTCGTGCACCTTTTCGACTCCGGTATACTGGTGGACAGAATAGTTTGATGCTGCAGCTTCATTGATGAAAGTTCGTCCTCGTCGAGGTGCAGGGCTGGGAACCATCTTTGTGGACCATGATTTGACTGCTTCTGCTAGCTCCTGGAGCATTTCAAGGTTGCTGTCCTTCGACTCGACGCTAAGGCCAGTGAAAATGTCCGACTCAAATGTTTTGAGGACCACTGTGCCAGGTTGGTCATTCAGCCTGCGTTTGGCAGCTTCCATGTCGGAGCCTTTGGGAAGCTCAAGGATGAATGTATTGCTTCCTGCGTCAGTGGTTTCTGTAGTTGAGCCATCCTGGCGTCGGCCAAATGCCGAAACGCCATGGAATAGGCCCAACGAAAGAAGGAAGAGACTGCGCAATGGATGCATCCTTGAGAATCTGCTGCACAAAATGAAAGCCTCCAAACGGAACCGGCCTGGAACTCCTCAAAGGGGTCTCGTGGAATTGGCCAGAAAAAGGTGCATCTTATGAAGTTTCGTTATTGAGATTCGCAAGGGGGCTCACCCTGCTTGAATGTGGATATAGCTCAACAGCAATACGAGGTGGTCCATATAGCATAATAAGCAAGCTCCATATCAATTTCAGGCAGGTCAATGAGTTCTTCTCCACCTCGGTAGTTGTTAAACAATAAGCGAGAGGCAGTGATTGGTTCTATATGAGTTTCCTGATTCACGCTTCTCAGCTCAAGGATAAAGCCAAGGAACCAACTTGTCGTCTCATGGCAAAGGTCGTAGATATCCCCACCAATCATCTTGGCACAGAAACACAGAGAAGCGTACCATGCCATGAAGTCACGATGAGCATTTAGGGGCGGTGGGGGTCTAGGATTGGGTCGGAATACGAAAGTCAAAGTCTGGAGCTGTCCTTTGCTGCCCATACACACCAGCACCCATACAACAGCAATAGCCGTTAATTAGACGTTGAGAGCTATTGACTTGAGTCGACAAAACCTTCCATCCCAATGTCCTGTGCAGCAATGTCGTCTTCTTCGAAAAAGGAAAAGACGGGAATCTGGCCTTCTTCTTCATCCTCATCCTCGTCTTCGCCCAGCGTATAGTGCGCAGGCTTTGTTTCATCTTCGTCTCTCTTTACAAACTCGTCCTTACGCTTGGAGTACCTGAAGCGTCGAACACGGTATGCAAGAATCACTTCATTCTCGACACTATCAGTGTTACTCGACTTGGATTCATTGTTTGCCGAGAACTCCGCACTGACTTCGACTCCTGTCCCAGGTGGCCCAAGTCCGACACCTGCGCCAGCTCCTCTTTCGCTGCTTATTGCCGACTCTCGTTTCAGAGTCTGGGCAATCGCGATACCGACAACCATGTAGACTGGGGCCGTGAAGAATGATCGGCGTACAAATAAGTCGACTCGCTTTGTTCGCAGTGCTCGATTGACGTAGTCAGCCTCTGGGACAAAGTGCTGCGCCCTGACTCCGGTAGCTTGAAACGAAACGGAAGTGGCATTCTTCCAGCTACCCTCCAAAGATGGTGAAGCGCCAACCACGGCGGCGAGGACAGATGAAGCCCCGAGCTTTGAGCCGAAGCCAGAGCTTACAGCATTGTCGAGGCTTTTAGTGACCTGTTCCCTTTCTCTAATGATTTCCGATTCGCTGAGAGGCTCAATGGCCCCTCGATTCAGAATGTCAATCGGATCATTGGGACGCTTTAGGATGCTGCCAAGACCCAGATGCTCAGGGGCGAGGGATTCTTGAGGGATAATCCAATATTTCTTGTCTTTGTTACCGAATGGCATGATGATGCGGTTGTGATTGGAGAGTCAAGGCGGCTCTATTCACAAGTTGACTGAACATGTGATTGGGCTAATACCTTTGGAGCCGGTGAGGCAGTGCGCGATGGTGAACAGCCTTATACTTGCGGGGTTTTTTGTCTCCCGTAAGCAAGGCCAGGCTTACGCTACCTCCATGAAGCGGCTCATGTGCTAGGCAATCCCGCTGACACCCCACTGTCCAACCTCTTTTGTGAGAGGCTTCTCCTCAATCAGCAAAATTCTTTTCTCTTCTTTTCTGTGGTTGGTCACGTTCGCAAAACAGCACAAACAACGCCCAAGGAGCCAAACCAGAGGCCCACGAGAGCTGGATGAGAAGATGAAACATCCTGAAGTCTATGCCAAGTTCCTCAAGGACCATAAGCTGAATCCGGAAGCAAATCAAGCAGACAGAGGAGACGCCATCCACTTCGCCATCCTCGATGGGAATGTTGAGATTGTAGATGAAATACTTGCACTCTTTCCGGATGATTGTCTCGAGGCAAAGGCCAAAGTAGGGTCCGTCAGAAATCGCTTGCCTCTACACAATGCCACCACACTCGGGTTACCCAAAATCGTTACAAAACTGCTGGAAAAGGGCGCCGACGTCAACGGATTGAGTTGGAACCATTATACACCTCTACATTTCGCAGCCGAGTCAGGCCAGGCGGCTATTGTTGACATTCTCCTCCGTCATGGCGCAAAGGTCAACGCACAAACAAACATAAAAACGAACCAGTGCACGCCGCTGCATTTCGCTGCGCAACTCGAATCGCCATTGTGCCTCCTTAAACTCATCTGGAATGGAGCCGACATCAAGGCTGTCACAACAGATGGGAACACGCCTCTGCATTTTGCTATTCACGCGCAATGTACATCCCCTGCTGCATTACTCCGTTTTCATGGAGCCTCAGCCACAACACGCAATCAAAAGAGAACGAAACCAAATGATCTTCTAAAAAGTCTCCCAGACCGTTCGAGAAAGGAGCTAGAACATTCCCTCTCGTGCGGGGCTGGAAAGGGCGACATTGAATCCGTCAGGTCTAAGTTTCCGAATTTAGATAAGCACCGAGATATTGCAGCTGCGATACACTGGGCAACTGAACGAAACATGGCGAGGAGTGTGGCTTACCTTTTGCATATCGACCCTTACGCAGTCGAGGCAACGAACGCACGAGGGTGGCGCCCTCTTCATATGGCAGCTAGATACGGACTTGATAATTCCATCTCAGTCCTCCTTCAGCACGGGGCTAAAATAGATCCTGTCACCAAAACAGGTTGGACACCATTGATGCTGGCCTCCGAAAGAGGATACAAAAGCACCATCAACATTCTTCTTGAACGCAATGCAAGCCGCTCGGCAAAGAATGGTGACGGATACAACTCGTTGCAGATTGCAGCACACGCGGGTCACCAGATATCCACACTACTCGAGTATCGCCACGTCGCTCCATCTGCTGTAGTAAACACCAGCGATGAAGCGGATAAAGGTGGGCTTGTGCCCCCTGATCGAACTCGAAACATGAGAACACCATCTCCCGCACCTGGCGCCAATATTGAGGTGGAGAGTCAGTGATCATTCCCAAAAGACCTCGGCACCGCTTGGAACTAACTTGAATAGGCGAATTCTACGCCCTCAGCGACGGAATTATAGCTGAAACTTCGGTTCCAAAGCCAGAGAAGTACGTTTTAGCACCAATCGGACCCTATCGGAAATAAATAGAAGTGTACTGACAAAGAATATAGCTCCAAGAAGTTCCAAAGTTTCTTGAAGACGCTTGAACAAACCTGGTATCGCAAGATTCATTGGACTCCAGATGATGACAACCCTCTTCCGCGGCGGGATTGGCCCGGGCCTGTCAAGATAGCTATTCTTGATACGGGAATTGATCTTGAACATCCTGATTTCTCCAAGCCACCTGAGCGGAGGTCGAAGGATGGTAAGAAGGCAGCACAGCAGATTCAGGAGATTCCCCAACGGGACCGGATCAAGGCGTGGAAATCATTCACCGGAGGGCCCGAGGACGATGTAACTGACTCTGATGGCCACGGGACGCACATTGCTGGCCTTATATTGACAATCGCCCCACGCGCCGAGCTATACATTGCTAGAGTCAGCACCCAGTCTCACACCAGAGATGATGAAGCTGGCGACTCAAAACGACGCAGTGGCGAGCTTCGACCCATCCAAAAGGTTGGGTATTTGAACTTCCATGTCCTCTGCAAGAGCACACGCTTACATGTATTTCCTAGGCATTGGAGTGGGCTATGGAGCAAGATGTTGATATTGTCAATTTATCCCTCGGGTTCGCTCGTGAGAGTTCTTACGAGCTTACCACATTGCTAGAAGAAGCCAACCATCGGGAAATAATTGTCATCGCTGCCGCTGCTAACCACGGAAACTCCAACGCCATCGCATGGCCAGCGCGAGACCGGGATCTGGCCATCTGTATCACGTCTGGTGACGAATTCGACCATCCCTCCCGCTTTGCCCCCACACCTCCAAACGATCTACCAATATTCATGACCTACGGCGAGAATATCTACAGCCATTGGCCAACCAAACTCGGTGGAGGTTTCCGCATGATGAGTGGCACTTCCGTCTCAACGCCAATCGCTGTGGGAATGGTGTCAATGATACTAGCTTTCCTCAACCAGACGAATGTTTGGTCGCAAAATACTAAGCGGCAGTACCTAAAACGTTCTACTGAAAGAAGATTACGAAGCACAAGGGGCATGGGAAGGCTACTGGAGAAGTTGTGCCGTGATCGGAACGGGATTAAGATTCTATCACCAAAGTTGATGTGGGAGCATGAACAGGAGCTGAGCCCTCTTCAGGTGCTCGGTATTATAGCCCAGTATGAAGCCGATAGATTGGCGGGTTGACTGAAAGCAGGCCAATACATGGAGTGCCTTCTACCAATTGTCCATCTGTCGATTTGATGCTCTGTCTTCGCAGTGGGAATCCCCTCAAATCCACTGATTCCAATCCCATTGGCACAGGGTCCGGAAGTTCCACATATCTAGAGAGGGGGACTATTATGGCTATGGGCTTCTAAGAATATTGTTCACTAACCATTTCCAATAGCGAACCGAAGCAGCGCCGAACCTAAGAAAGCAAACAATTATCACCTCCCAGGACGTTATGAGGCGGAATTAAGGTTTTGGAGGGAGGGCGTAGTGAGAGCTACCCCGCCGGAGAGAGCTTAGAAGAACCACCGGTATGGATTTCCTCCCTTCACGTAATAAGAATGACTAACATGCATTTCCGTGATCGCAATGTGTGCCGTAAGTTCTAGGCCCTAGGGCTCCATCAACTACGTCGGTGGTCAGCAAATAACCAGCCAGACTAATCTTTCGACGGTAGCCTAGTACGCAACGAGAAGTAGCTCCGATTGTCATCATACTATTGAGGAGTACATGCGTCTCGAATCTTATTATGTGAGATTCTTCACTGCAAGGAGGCCACGGCTTGCCAAGTGCCAGCGCTATTTCTGTAGCCAAAGCTGAGAGATCCTATTGCTTCTCTTTCAAAGAACGACCGTAGAAACCACCACCAAGTTCTCCCAGCTGTGTTTTCGAACTTTTTTCCCCTATCTGAATTCCGCTTCTTCCCAGGTAATCTTCCTCGCACCAAGAATCTCGCAGACACCTATTCGGCAATCATGTTACACTGCCAGAATCCCCGCAAGTTTTAGTATTTTAGCAAACTTTAAAAAATTGAAGTTGAAGATCTGGACACAACAATTTGAGGTGCCGAGTGTTCTAGCCCCAGGGTGTGTGCCCTGCCAAGCCTGGGTGATAATGGGGAGATTGAAGAGGACTATCACTCGCCGCCGGCAATGTTATTCCTGTCTCATTCTATCCACTTACGGACAGCTAGGAAAATTTTCGTTCTGGATGAAATGGCGAATTGTTACTTCAGAGGAACAGGGCTACCTTGGTACGCTTAACCGCAAATTGCCTCCTACGTAATGTTCTTATTTATGGCACTACCCATCCACTCAAGGGAGATGTTTCCTTACGCATTACAGTATGTCAAAATCTGCGCAACATGATGTCAACGACCCGGGTGACGGATAATTGTCTGTTTTCATCAATTCCTTGACAGGCATGGCCTATCGCCTCTCGTGTAGAATCTAACAAACCATATGCGTTATGACATATACTGTGGACCTGTCCGAAAGCTATATGCCATAGGCGGGGACGAATGAGGTTCGTCAGGGCAGTCAAAGCTCCATAAGCTCTCATCTCTGAGGCTTGAGACTTGGAAAAGTCTATGTTCGACCCCGCGTTTCGATCTGAGGCATGCATGCATCCCGAAAGTCAATTCGGACTGACAGCCGATTTTACCGATCTAAGCGATCCTGAGTGAGGGGAACAAAGAATTGCTAACGCCATTGCTTTGAGACTGGAATAGTTACAGCCCAATGGAGAGTGCCGTGTGGGAGATTCTCAATAGCGAAATGCTGCGTGGCAAGCGATGTCTGGGTCGGAGAAAGTCAATATGGCACCACGGTGAGCTTCTCAGGGGCTGGACTAAAGTAGTAGTCAAGACGTAGTAATTGGTAGGGCCAACCCAAATTTCAAGGCTTGCAAGGTTCCCCGCAGATATTGGGTTCGACCGGTAATAATGTGCATTCGTGGTAGCAGTCCACAAGCGCGGGGGAGGATAAAATTAGGTTTCCTCTATGGCGGTCGGTGAACAGGGGATGCTCATCCGTGGAGCTCAGCGTGCATAATGGGACGAGAATTCGTGATAGTTGCGTGGTCGGGTGGCTATTTGACTTTACTTAGGCGCTGGACATGCTACGAATCCCCTCATTCACATGTAACATGTGAATACGACGGTCAAGGTAAGGCCAACGTAACGAAACAATACCAAACCAGGCGGCTCAAGGTCAAGTGGAAGTCACTGTAAGACCAATCACATGTTTGCATTTACGCAATCCATGATGAGTTCAGTCAAAGGGATAGGGGTGCAGAGGTCCCTCGAGAAATTATTTAACAGCCGTCGTAGCCTACTCGAATTTGATTCTGAGCATCACAGTCTGTTCATCAGTCACAGAGTGTAAACATTCGCTACTCAAAAAACCACCATCACAATTCTTCTTCTCACTTTTCCAGCCAAAATGGGTGATATCCGAAACCAAGACCGTGACGGCAACGTCATCGCCCTTGTGGAGGCTATCCTCGGTCGAAAGGTCGAGGTCCCAGCCCCCAGCACTTCTTCCGCTGAGGATTATGACCACTTGGTGGACTTGGAGAAGCACCATGAGTTCTCCAGCAGGGAGCCCCGTCCGGATCCTGCTCCCAAGGACCTGTCCATCGGTGTGGCCAACCCCTACGCCCTCACCGAAGCCCTTCTCGGTCGACAGATTGACCGACACTCCATCGGTACTGCCGAGGTTCTGCAGAATGTCCTGCAGACCGACTACGACGAGATGTTTGACCTGAAGCACCGCTCCGTCCTCTTCGCCGGCATCAAGCTCAATGAGAAGGACAGAAGGGCCGAGAGATATGACGAGAAGGATATCAAGATCCTGAAGGAACGTGATCTGATCACCCCTGACTTCTCCCGAGTCAACAGGCTCGATGACCTGGAGAAGCTTGGCCTGAAGGATCTCAAGGATATCCGCGTCAAGGCTGCTCGCGTTCAGAATGGCAAGCTCCGCCTTGTGCTTCAGGCTCACGATCTCGCCAAGACGGTGACCAACCGGGACATCACCATGTCGATCAACGACCTCATCACGCCTTTCAGGCAGGACCAGCGTCACTGGACTCCGCCAAACGCCGAGTGGCGCGACATGTACGACTTCTTCTTCCAGCAAGTCAACAAGCGTCTCATCTCGAACATTGCCCACTTCCGCATTGGAGACGACAGGGAGACAGTCCGTCGATTCGACGACCCCGTCCAGGGCTGCACCAGCAACAGCTGGTTTGTGGCAGCATTGTTCTCCGTCTTCTGGTCGAACCCCAGCGACATCAACCGGGCTACCCGCGTCCACCGCCATGGAAACAATGACAGGCGCGTCCTCTCGGTCCGCTTCCATGACAAGGGTGGCAGGCAAAACAACAAGACGGAGACTGTTGAGGTCAACTACGAGATCCCCATCAACAACTCCAACAATGAGCCCCTTTACTGCCGCTCCAGCGACGGTGCTGACATCTGGCCCTCGCTGTACGAGAAGGCTTTCGCCAAGTGGATCACTGGCAGCAAGTCTGAGCATCCCGACATCACCCAGACCAACGCTGGTGACCCCATCAAGGGTATGGCTCAAATCAACGGCCGTGATCCCCACTACTACGAGACCGACAAGCACTCTCCTCAGGACTTGATCGGTCTGGTGCGATCCAACAGCGTCAACAACAAGACCATCAACCCCATGGCAGCCTTTACCTACGCGACGGGCAAGTACTACAATGGTGCCAACATTGTTGCCAACCACGCCTACTCTGTCCTTGGATACTGCGTGATTGGAGAGAACCAGTACATCGTTCTCCGCAACCCATGGGGTGTTACTGAGCCTCAGGGACTGACCAGCTACTACGGTCTCCTGAGCCGTCTCGACCCTGAGATCTGGCACCCTGCTACTCTCCTCGACCAGGGTGGCGTTTTCGCTCTCGAGGCCCAGTCCTTCCAGCGCGTCTTCGCTTATGTCGGTGTTGCTAAGTAAATGGGTATCCAAGCAGCCGTAACACAAAAGTTTTGCTCCCATTGTCTCAGTCCGTATCATAAATAACTATAATAAAAATACATATTGACGGCTGTGCATATTTGACCTGTATTCGCTCCCTTTTCGATTTGTGAATAGCCTTGAACAATGTGTCAATATATGACGAGACGGCTGTGAATTTAAGACTGAGCTGTCTATCTTAGACTTTCTCGCTTGCTACTTTCAATCATGACCACCGTCACGTCACATGACGATACCTTGTTGACAATACACCTTATTGGGCTATATTTCCTGGGTACCTCAGAACGAACTGAACATTTCCCATGCGTAATCGGGCACGTAGCTCGCCTCACCATTATCTCCTGAGCCGCCATCCCATGGAGCTGGGTGGTGTCCTCCGTCCTATGCACGTCAGTACGCTATTGCTGTGTGCTTGTTGCTTGGGACACTTACAAATGTGATCCAAGTTGCGGGAGGGCCGTTGCACTGGTAGTCTGTACGAACATGGGTGAGAGAGCCGACAGCGGGCTGGGGATTCTCTTCCCCAGTGCAGCCATTATTCGCGAGGAACATGTCGCGCATTCCCCTTCCATTGTCTAGGTTGTCGCTAACACCATGAATGCCCAAGTATCCTACCGGCGCCGTTCCAGGTTCGCCTATAGCGCATTAGTACAACCTGCTAGAATTATCCTGGCCTATTCTAACTCACATGTGTATGGCCCAGCAGCACCAATAGCAGTGATAGCCCGCAAAGGAAATTCACTATCGCGACAAGCGAGGCCAATCGAGGTCGAACCGCCCCAACTGAAGCCGATGGAAAAGCGGAGGTCAGTATCAACGCACAACGAGCTTTCGACAACTCGATGGATCTCGTCAAGGAATGCGTAGTCTGAGTCCCCTTCATTGTACCAGTTTCCATCAATGCCCTGAGGTGCAACAAAGATAGCAGACTCTTTGGCTAGACGTTCGAGGCCATAGTAGTTCCAAACTCCTGGAGTAACGGTTTGTCCATAGGCAACATCTTCCATTGAGCCACCCCACCAATGCAGGCCCAATATGAGGCGATACGGGTTGCTGTTGTCATAGCCCTCTGGTATGCGGACAATGTAGTTTCGGTCCTGCCCATTCACATTGACAGTCTGTGGGCCAGACTCGAAACTGGGATCGGTGCCACAGCCTGCTGACGGAGCACCGCGTGCACGAAGGGCACCGACGGTGAGAGTGAGGGCAATGCTGTACTTCATGATGTCTCTGCAACGGTTCAAAGGGATTAAGAAATGCTGATGGTGCGATTCTTGCAACGGAAGACACCGAGCGCCCTTAGTACTTATAGTTGATGTCAACGGAAGCCATGGTTCCGGTTGAAGTTGGATCCTCCACAGGTTTGATCCATGAATGCGGGCATCAAGTTCCATTCACAGAGGCCAAGGCTTAACACAATTCCCCAAACAATACACCTTGTCAATCAGAACCAGAAAGGCGAAATGCCAAGCAGAGAAGGAGGACGGGCTTGTATGGAGTTGTGCAATCAAGAGACGGAACGCGTGAAAGAGTAATTCCGGGATTGTGAGATGCAAAATGTGCGTCTGATTTGGCATGGCGCCCTGCCTTATGCAGCTGTCATGTAGATCGTGAGTCTACATTGACGTATGCCTTGGCGATCTTTGCCGACTCGGATTACGGGATTCCGATGTGCTTCTTTGACATGGCAACCGCACCAGTCAGACTAGATCCGGAAAGAACCCGTAATGAATGGGGGACAATTCGCCAAGCCATCAATATGAGATCAGCCGACGAAGTAGTCACCCCGCACAACGCGTCGAATATTCCATGAATCCGGATTGTTGATCTCCACCTAGCGCTTTTCTCACTCCCGCCAAGGTTTGGTTCGGTTAGACGTCTGATGAGGCAAGTGGAAGGTCTGCCTGGGTTTAGGTTCCTTTGTCCCAGATCGCCGGTTGTATGAGTTTCATCTATTCGAAAAGCCTCCACCTGTTTGCACGGGTACCATCCCGTCACTGCCGATGACCTTGCTTACCCTTGGCAACTACGGTGGGAGAGCTAGACTCGCGACGTTGATGAAGTTGCTCGTGTCTCGGAAGGCTTTATCAAGGAAGCTAGTAATGCCGGTTCACCATTCTTTTTGACGGTGGGCTTCGTTGATCCTTATCGCCATATTCCCTCACGAGCAGGCTTTGGCAACACTGAATCTGGTCCCCAACGACAGGTCTTTAACCCTAAAGATATTGAGATTCCCCGCTTCCTCAGTGATGCCGATGAGGTGCGACAGGAAATGTCCGAGTACATGCAGGCGATTCATCACTTGGATAGAGGAGTCGGCTTGATACTCGAGGCCTTGGAGCGGAACAATTTGGCAGACTCGAAAATGGTTATATTTATGATAATGGCCCTCCGTTTGTCAACTCGACAACAACTCTCTTCGATGCCTGCGTTCGCTTACCCTTGCTTGTACGAGCGCCTGGTCTTGGAGCCGTGGGGTTGGTCAATCCGAACTTCGTATCGTGGATTGGCATTTTCCCAACACTACTTGACTGGGCTGGGCATGCGGACAGAAAGACATCTCCTGGAAAGACGCCGGGAAGTGTGAGATCATTCTTGCCAATCATAGGCACGGACACACTCCAAGGGCCGTGGGACAAAGTCCTTGGCTCGCACACATTTCATGAAGTCACCAACTACTGGCCAACTCGATTCATGCGCAACACCAAATACAAATATCACCGCAATGTCGCCTGGAAGCTCGACTTTCCTTTCGCCATGGACCTATATGCATCTACTTCATTCCAGTCTATGCGCCAATCTGCGTCTGCCATGATTGGGCCTCGCAAGCTGGTTGACTACATCCGCCGCCCAGCCGAGGAGCTATTTGACATGGAGGCAGATCCAGATGAGATTAACAATTTGGCAAGCGACCCAGCTTACGCTGACGTTCTTCTCTCTATGAGGCTGGAAGTCGAGACCTGGCAAAAGGTTACCGGCGATTTGTGGCTTTGGAGAGATGGTGTGGCCGTGACGAGGTTCATATCTTCAAATTATGCGCGAGAGGGTCTTTGCATTCCAGACACTTTTGATTTTGATCTCGATAATAAGAGTTCGCGTCAATTTGACTTGAGTTAGACGGATGTTCTCTATTTTTCACTGCTTCAATTAAATGTGGCTTCGGGAAGCTATCTATCAACGGGTCGGTGCGAATGATGTGATTTTGATAGGCACCTGCTACACCTCCCATAGATCACGCCGTAATCACCATTGCCCTGGATGACTTCTTCGACTTGCTTGGTTGGGTAAAACTCAACGGCATGCATGATATCTGACTGTAGCGCTAGTAGAAAGGCAATGCTTTGAACGTAGACATGCTTCTTCAGCCGCCAACACTACAGACCGAGGGAGCATGCAGGCCATTGGGGGATGCCTAACGCATTGAAGAACATGGTAAGCGGCAAATCGGATAGGCTTACGATCGACATGCCCGAAGATAAAAGGACGACACGCGATTGGTTCTTAAAATTAAGGAATTGAGATGACGGCTCTATGAAACACCAAGCACTTTCGCTGCTTATGCCGAGAAAGTTGGCCTGGTCTGGGAGGTGACCTGGTTGAGGAAGCCTGTAGCAACACATGCACCCGAATTAGCAGCACTAGCTTCTTGGTATGGAAGGAAGCCCGACAGGGGAGTATGGGCCACAACCACGGGCCACAGAAATGAGCCTCCATTCTGCGCTGCCACAACAGGCTTTTCTAGCACTTCATTATCCGAACAAGTGGGAGGGGCAGACATCAATTGCGATAATTTTGCATCGGTGGAACGTTATATTACAAGTAATTTTGTTGGCAAGGTCGTATTTCTCTTCGATCTGTTCCCTGCCGAACGACGCAGGGTAATGATGTGATTAGGCACTGGCTGTAAGCAACGCGATACTATGACAATGAGCTTGATCTCCTGTCGAGAAAAAGCCTCTACTAGTGCCCCCGTGTTGATCTCTCATTTCTGTCTTCCTTTCTTGTCCGTCTGGGTGGTCGAATATGGGCAGGTAGACAAACCCCACGTTTGATGCTCAGCCTTACAGGCACCGTGCTTTGTTCATGCTGTTGTATTTTTAGACCTTCCCACACTGGAGACCACCATATTTTGGGCGCTAATCCCGGGATGGCAGATGCGAGCCTGTCCTACCCCCCTGGGTCCCTGCCTTCCCTTTCCACTGTTGGGCTGAGGCCGAATCCTGTCAGCCTCAAATCATCCAAGCCACGGTCTTTCCAACATGGGACCACTGATGTGACATGCCGGTCCCGGAAGCTCCATATTCGCAACTCGACTATGCTGAAAAGTAGCTGTTAAAAAGGCCTCAACAACTCGCACTGAAGATGATGATATCAAGCAGCTTCATTCACTTTCCATCCTTACCTTTCATCTTCTCATCATCAGCCGACACAACTTACATACGATAATCACGACATAAATACCACAACCAATCAAGATGCATTCCAAACTCGTCACCGGTCTTTTTGCTTTGAGCACTTCAGTTGCGGCACACATTATTCCTCACACCACTCAGTCCAACCAGCCATCTCCCCGGACAGTCACTTCTCGTCACTGTGGCGAGCCTGAGCCCTCAGAAATGCAGCTCAAGCACGCTCTTAAGCTATCCAGTGTTGAAAGCTCTAGACTAGCGGCCGACCCGGCGGCATATGACTTTCAGATTGACGTGGAGGTTTTCGTCCATGTAATCTCGTCTTCCCCAGAAGCCCACATCACAGTAAGCAATCCATTTACTGCGTTCCATCTTTTCAAGGCTGACATTCATGAAGAATGAACAGATCGTCGATCAGATCGCCTATCTCAACCAGGCTTTCAACCCTTATGACGTATCATTCAACCATAACCACACCGATTTTGTCGTCAACGGCAACTGGTCTGTCAGCGGTGGCGATTTCGCCATGAAGCAGAACCTTCGCCGAGGCAGTTATCGCGATCTGAATCTCTATTACCTTGAACAAGTCATTTCAGATGGCGACCAACTACTTGGCTATTGTCACTTCCCAGAGCCGGGGGTGACAGAGGACTCAGAGACGTTTATCCGGGACGGCTGTGTGATCAATGCCCAAACTGTCCCTGGTGGCACCAACGCTCCATTTAACTTGGGCGGAACTACAGTGCATGAGGTGAGTACATGGTTCGCTTACCGACGAAGTCTGACGCGACAGCTAACATTGTACAGGTTGGCCATTGGTTTGGTCTCTACCACACTTTTCAAGGCGGCTGTGAAGGCGGTGATGAAGTTTGGGATACTCCCCGCCAGGAGTCCCCCTCTTCTGGCTGCCCAGTCTTGAGGGACAGCTGCCCTGGCAGCCCTGGTATCGATCCTGTCCATAACTTTATGGACTACTCAGACGAGTAAGTACAAACGTGTCCTTATTATGGGGCTATTCTGACTTGAACTGTTTAGTGCCTGCTATGAAAGCTTTTCTCTCGGACAAAGGAGACGCATGCACAGTACCTGGAGCGATTATCGCATGTGAAGAGGCTTGTGAGGGTTTTCTAGTATTTTTCTTTTGATGCATCTAGCGTGTTTTGGTCTGAATCATCGTCTGCTCGGTTTTTATTACGATGCAAAAGACAATTGTACGATATCCTCTCAAGAGTTATACGAACCGGTTATCTTCCTTACCAGTGAACTTCATTCATGTGAGGATCTCATCACAAAGCCTGAGTCTCCAAGCGCCAGACAAACTCTAAACTGATTCTGGGCAAGAGGCAAATACGCCATGTATGATGCAAGGACCATGCAATATAAAACCACCGTGGCTAGCAGCATTGTCTATGTAGGAACGTTGTTCATTGAAGAGAGAAGAGAGTCTGCAACGCAGGTGGGCGGGAGCCCCTATTTGTACATCTGTGCGGTCCCACGTTCCAATAGTGGCATAGCAGTGTCAATTAGGCCCTGAGTATTATGTTAGGACCTCACTGACATTTTTCCTTGTAATTCTTCTGTCAGGCTGATTCGGAATCGTAGCAAGCTCGATGTTGTTCTGGCATCGTCATAACATACAACCACCTTCTGTACTGCTTGCTCATGCTAGGGTTAATTGACATGCTCCGATCCAACTTCATCAGCAGAGCCAAGCAATGACCCAATATCTCCAGAAGTGGTTCTGCCTTAGCTCATATACAAGGACCTCACACATCCTTGGCATTCATTCACGATTTTTCGACTGTCGGGTGGTTCATACGACTTATCCGGCCGTGCCAAGCGCACCAGCTGCCTAAAATTGCTCCACAGCTCGCATGTAATTTCCAGCATTCACCGACACCGCTACTAATATCCAACATCCAACAGCACCTAAGTAGGCGTTTGCCTAGAGTTGGACATGGGGGTAAAGGTATATTAAGACTCCATGACTGTTCTGTAGCTCTTCCCTACAATTGCTACAACATTTCAAGCACCATCCTTCGCTGCGGCCATCTTCAGTCTTATCAATTGCCATGTTCACCTTTCAAAACATCGAGGCGGGCGAGACAGTGCATCAACGATGCGTGCTCTTGTATGGACATTACGATGGTCCTAGCGCCCAAGACCATTCAAACTTCATCCGAGTCCAGACCAAGGATGAAGTGGACGAGGAAGTGTTTCCAGAGCAGCGATGGCTGTTGAGTCATGGATGGTTCAAGGCTCTCGTCATGCTGAGCCCCGGTGACAACAAACTCGTGTTTTATGTCGGCAACGAGGATCAAGAGGCTACTGTTGTATGTAATTCCAATGTGGTTGCATTTCTAGCGACTGACGAAATGTAGCTTCATATTCAATACGTGCCTCTGCTTCAGAGCCCTCCACTGCACCTGGCGATACTGATTGCCAAGGACTCTCCTCTATTAATCGACTGCTCGGACAAGAAATTCGGAGCCCTGTGCGGAGCGCACTCCAGCCTTGAAGCCGCTATTGCCAAGTTTCGAATGACAGCGTATCAATGGCAGGCTTTGACTGCCGCGGCCATGTTTGACAACGGGCTGCGAAGACGGTCGTTTCGCTTGGAGGAGGAATGGTGTGCTGATACCGTGTCTCAGACATACCTGCGGAGTGTTTGTGCGGATTCAACTGCCAAGGTTCACCTGGTTCGCACCGACAAGACTGTAGCAGAACTTCGAAATATCGAATTTGCTCAACAGAACAGCCGAGCACAAAATCCCAACGAACTCCACGAGATATTTAAGCAAGCACTGCTGCAACATGGCTTTCCATTCGTTTCCGACACCAGACCAGTTGTAGCCGGCTTGATCCTCGACACGGCCTACGATACAAGTCGCCGCATGATCTTGGGCCATGCGGCCCTTGGGGCTCATGATCCAGCAGGATTATCGTTGGGAATATTTGGCAGCCATCTGACTTACTCCTGGCCTCGATCGATTGAAGAGGTAACATCCTGCCTAATGGATACAAGAATGCCAGGTCCTCTGGTGGGCAACGACAACGGAGAGTGTGCATCCTTGTGGGAGGCTTGCTCAGTTGGCCAAGGAGCCTTTCTTCATGAAGTAGGCCATGCCTTCTCTGCTCCACACACGACCGGTATCATGATGCGAGGCTACGCGAAAGATTGGCCCAAGTGCTTCCTCTCAGAAACCGCAAGGAACATGCAAACAGGAGCTCCAGGAGTTGCACCGGTAACACCTGAAACATCCCATGACTGCCGATGGGATATCCGGGACTTGCTTCGTTTTGTCAATCTGCCTCATTTCCGACTTCCAGGAGACACCAGGTTGCCTCAATCGAATCCCACGATAGTCCTTTCTGATTCCGAGGATGAGAAAAAGCAAAGGGTTGTTGTCTCGTGCCCGGCTGGAATTGCAATGGTTCTCTTCAATGGGGACGCAAAAGAGACACCGTCTGTTGCTCATCCAGAGACTATGACATCTTACAACATCGACGACCTGGAGAGAACCTACGACTTGTCTCAGCCCCTGATGCTTGAAGTCATCGCGATGAACGGTAAGGCTGCCGTCACGGATCTCGCAAAGCTCCTTTCGGCCTCGAGCAAGCTCCGAATCCCTGGCACCAGCATAATGCTGAGGAAGAAGAGCGTACAGTCATACGACGCCCGGGACGACGATTGGCACTGGGCTGTTATGCTCAAAAAGCGCGCAGAAGATGGCCACCTGACTTCTGCGTACAAGATCGACATAAGGGTCGGGGCTGCATTGGATGGCGCCATAGTATACTACAAGGACGGCACCAAGATTCCTTGCGGCCCTCGAGGGAAGAACGGAGATGATCCTCATATGGGTGGCCACCAGGCAAGAAAGCTGGCACTTCCCAAAAAGGTTGATATTGTCAAGGTCCAAGTCCAAGCGGCAGCTGGAAGTTACCTCGGTGGATTGAGGATGACTCTGTCCAATGGCAGAGCAATGGGTGCCTTGAACTTGGGCGGCAGCAGCGCCTTAGCAGAGGTCCTAGGTACGTCGGACTGGATTCGTTCGTAGCTGCTTTCATATTAACAGGTCGCAGTACCAGATGAAGGTCAACGGATTTTGGGCTTCTACGGTCGCAGCGGCGCCTATGGCATGTGCAGCGAATTTGGAATAGTCACGGGACCGAAAGACAAAGATATACCGGATTCGGTCTATGACATGCCCGAGCTTCAGAACTACCCCTTAGGCCACAAGAGGAAGGGTCGGAAACATGGAACAATTGGGAAGCTGGTAAGCCTGAGTGTGAACATTGCATTGAATTATGGCTTATACGGAACCAAGCAGGATGAGTCGGATACTGACGAAACTCTTGACACATCTGAGGACGAAGATGATGGCTATGATTACGAGGAGGACTTTGACAGCGAGGATGAGTAGGCCGACATGGGCGCTGGTCGGTCGCAAAGACCCAGCAAAAGAAGAGCTTTTTTTGAATGAGGTTCTAATAGCAAATATGTTTCTTTATTAATTGCCTTCACGTAATGAGACGGCATATATCACAATACTCAGTCTCCCATTGTGGTCACTACCAGCGGGGGATTCGTCTCGGTCTGACTTTGCGGGAGATTCTTGTGGACATCTTGGACTTTGCATTCCTGAAAGTTTGATGCTTTTGCCTTTGGAGTCTGGCTCAAGGTGAGAGAGATAAGGCGGCCGCGCTTCATTGGACAGTCGGCAGTGGCTGCAACGCCCTACGTCAGCACGCCCATAATTTTGGGTTCTGTGCGGGCGTATGGCCATACGCATTTGTTTTCTTCCCCTGTTGTCATGTCCCCTTTCACCAATTTTAGCCCTCAATGGCTCTCAACGCAGGATGTGAGTTGTTTTATAACCCAATGCACGTCCTATAGACCACAAGAGAACATCTTGGCACGCGCGATCCTCATGTTCCGTTTCTTATCGTTCCACGTATCACATTGTTCACCCGATACATACGTATCCCGCAGCGTGCCTACTACTGACACTTTCATATCTTCGCCCCTACCTCTTTGAAAGCTTGTTGCCACCTGAATATTCGATATCAGCAAACGGTAATTGGAGGTCTGGTAATCCCTGATATCTTCAAGTATTGATAATGAAAATGAATGGCCGGGCTATCTTGGATCGTGTGATGAAAATCACCCTTAGCTCCGGGCATGAACGTACAGGAAGCTGAATTCCCGTTACCGTGCGACCCGTCCCAGAGCCGTTTTATCCGAGCCATGTGATCTTGTAGTTAAAACATCAAGAAGAGGTGAGAGCTTTCCTCGCTTATGATAGCCCACTGGAAGGGGAGATGGCCAGGTGATTTGTACTTGGCGAGTTCATATAATCCCCTTAGCCCACACGGTTTCCCTCGCCATCTACTTCTCCATATGGGCATACTGGATACTGCGCTGTAAAAGGCTATCTCTACCAGTTGGAACCAATAGCCAATATATTGCGCTGCAACATTTTTCGAGATGTCGACTACAACAAGCAGCAACGCTTCACCCACCCCGTCGCCGTTATGGTGGACACCAAGTGCCGAGTCTGGTGTCGGAAGCGGTAAGTAATTTACATAAACTATGGTACTCTGGCATGCACAGCTCATTGGTATACTCTCCCCTAGGTGACAATGCCTGGCAGCTCACGGCAGCTTCACTGGTTGCACTCCAGTCGGTACCAGGTCTCATGGTGTTGTATGCTGGCATCATGAAGAAGAAGTGGGCAGTCAACAGCGCATTCATGGCGTTTTATGCCTTTGCCGCCGTCCTCGTCTGCTGGGTTTTGTGGGCCTACGAGGCATCCTTCGGCAAACAGATGCTGCCTTTTGTTGGGCAGCCCAATAATGTTCTCGGTATCGACAAGATGTTGCGACAGTCGTATCTTCCCTCGATCGGACTTGGTCAGCAGTTTCCGCTTGCCACCATGATATACTTCCAATTTGTTTTCGCAGCCATTACCCTTGTCATAACGGCTGGGGCATTTCTGGGTCGCATGAACTTTTATGCCTGGATGATTTACGTCCCCCTCTGGCTCACGTTGTCGTACACAGTCGGAGCGTTTTCGATATGGGGAGGCGGGTTTCTGTTCAAGCTGGGAGTCATTGACTACTCCGGTGGCTACGTGATCCATCTGTCCTCTGGTACTGCTGGCTTTGTTGGGTGCTACTGGATTGGGCCACGGCTGGCTCAGGACAGAGTGAATGCTCAACCTAACAATATTTTGACGGTCTTGATTGGAGCTGGAATCCTATGGATAGGGTGGAATGGGTTCAATGGTGGCGATCCATATGCTGCCTCGGCCGATGCGGGCGTGGCCGTCTTGAACACGAACCTGTGCACTGCAATGTCGCTTCTGGTTTGGGTCACACTCGATGTGATCAAGTTCAGAAAACCCTCCGTCATAGGGGCTGTGCAAGGCATGATCACCGGTCTGGTGGCTATAACACCTGCAGCTGGAGTTGTTGCTGGCTGGGGAGCCATCCTTCTCGGCCTCGGCGCCGGATCGGTGCCATGGTTCACCCTCAACATGGTTTCCAAAAGAGTCAATTTCATTGAGCGCCATTTCGATGACACTCTTGATGTGTTTCACACCCATCTTGTCGCTGGATTTGTCGGAGGCTTTGGCACTGGACTTTGGGCTACCGTGGATGGGTGCGCTGCATTTGGGCTCACCAACCCTGGTGGCGCCGTGGCGGGCAACGGAAAGCAGCTTGGGTACCAGTTGGCGGGGGCATTCTTCATAATCGGCTGGAATATGGTCTGGACGAGCCTCATCATGTTGTTCATCAAGCATGTCTTGAGGATACCACTCCGAATGAGCGAAGAAACGTTATTGTTGGGAGATGATGGAATGCATGGCGAAGGAGCATATACCCTAGGCCCCTGCGAGGCGCATGAGAGTGGAAGCAGGATCGAGGGTCAAGCTCCCCGAGAGAATGGCCACGATATGGAACTTGGTCTATCCCGTTCGGACTGTCGGAGTGAATCGGAAGAAAAGAGGAAGAAGCCATCCGTGCCTGGAGAGTCAAGCTCATCAGGGTGATGATAAATAGATACTTACCGCGCACTTCCTGACCAGATTGATCCTTTATTAATAGCATTCGTTCGATTCGGATTATATGTCCCATCGTGTTAAGATGTTATGCTGTGGAGAGAATGATGCCAAAATTAGGAACAAGTTGATCCATGGCCACATTAACCCAAGATGGCCTCGCCCGACCCACATCCAGCGTAATATTCGTAGTCCTTTCCGCATTCGTTCCGTCTCTATTGTGTTGACACGGTACCAATGGGTTGCTCCACAGCTGTGACGGTATTTCATGCTAACTCGGCGAGGCGCCGAGACGGACGGTAGGCGAACAGGATTGGGCTCGTATTTTATCCCTCAGATGTTTTCGAGCATCGTCTGACCGGGCAGGCCACCGATGATCCGCACCATCTGGCAAATTATGACGTGTTAAATTTATCTCTTCTGATGGGTACCGGTGGTTCCCGTGCCATATCAAGTGAGGCGGTACTCCGTAGTCTGTATCAAATCCCGAGTTCGTTTGACACTGCCCGCAGAGGGTGACGTCAGGGTCTTTTACAAACAGCTTCTGGTTGGTCACCTGTCATGTGCCTAGAGCTAGGAGAAAACAAGAGCAGAAGGGGAAGACATGTCACAGTCGATTTACAACCAACGCTAGAAAGGAGTGAAAGTCTATTGATGCGATGATAGCAAGCTAATGATGAACCAGGAACTGTATATCTATTCTAATTATTCCCATCGGTGAAGTTGAAAAACAGTCGTGCCCAAAATTAACATCCATCCCCCTGTTTTCCACAACCGAAATTGCCAGAGCCTAAGCGGCAGTTATTTCAGGTAGCCGGACCGCTGAAATTGTCTGGCATCATCTACTGGGGGAAGATGAAGATGCCGACAGGGGTAGTCTGAGTGCAAACGTAGTCGGTGGCACCGTTGCCGCCGGCACGGCAAACGGTAGGAACAGCGCCAGAGCCGAAGAGGACGGATCTATCGTCTCGTGTTAGTCATGAATCATGTAAGATCTTTGGGTATGTTCTGACTTACCCGTCCTTGAAGTAACGAGTGATCTCGAGTCCAAACTCGACGCCCTCCTCGGTGCTGGGGACCAGAGAGAAGAAGTAGGTGCTGCCACCCTCACACTGGGTGGCGGCCGAGGGGAAATCGGGGTTGGAGACCTCGCAGTGGAAGCTAGGAATGTCGAAGGACACAACCTGGACGGCAGTTCCATCAACGCCAGAGGTCTTGCGGACAAGGAAGTTGCTGACCCAAACGTCCTCCTTAGGGGGCGCAGGGGCGGCAGCAACGGCCGCGGCGAAGAGAGCAGTGATGGCGGTGAAGGCACGCATTTTGGTTGATTAGGGTGTTGATTAGGGTGTTGGTGTTGGTGTGTTGGTAATGGTGGAAAGGTAGAAGCGAGTGAAGTAGAGATGAACTCGAATGTTGTCTGTGATGTTGATGAAAGAGATTGTTCTAACGTGATAGGAAAGAGGGTGTTATATACCTGTCCAGCCGACTTACATTTGCCACGACTCGTATTGTAAATCTCGAGGCGAAGGAGCTATGTCACCGCTCAGCATGGGGATTTAGAAAATATGGATACCGGTTGTTCGTATAGACTGTCGCCGCCTTTTCCGGCGTCATGCATCCGTAAAAGCAGTCAAACTGCGAATGGAGGGGCGGGTACCCCGTGCTCCGTTCGAAGAACAGCGTCTCGCCAAGATCCCCCGCGGTAAAGACGAAAGATGGATCCCAATGAGGTTAGGGCATGCTCCAATACGAGCAGGTGAAGCTATATGTGCGGTACCTGGAGACAATGCTCGAAACACAAGGCAGGGAGGTGGCCAGGTCAGTCTAAGAATAACTGTTGAGCCATGCAGTCGTACTATCCATAGGACCCTCCATATACGAAATTTCATGCTGCTGTTCCTAGGGCCTTCTATGATACGAGCGTAATACCGTGAAAGTGGTCCGCTTTCCCTCACACACGCCTTCATGATGTGATCCCTTGGGGCAAAAGTGAGCAAGTTGGCCACCACTTATGCCAGGACAAGGATAGCGCTTACTAGTTTTAGTCATTACTTTCGCCGAGTTTACATATGCTGCCGAACAGCCCAGCATCTCGAATAGGATGGTAATGGAAATTTTAGTCAGTGCTTATATACTGTTTGCATACGGGAAGGAAGCGGTCTTATTACTCATTTATTCACATTATTCATAATCGGCTACAAACCTCCCCTTTATTGGTCTGTCGCTGCCACCCCCACATTTCACGAGCACTAAGCCAATTTACTAATTCCGGAACCTCGTGAGCCCGATCGCTCAGCTTTTCTCTAAGAGTAGAAATGTCCTACCCTATGGCACCATGAATGAGGACGGCCTAGGTTGAAGGCTCCCTGGTCTCATCATTCACTCCGAATCGAGGGTATTGTCAAAGTGGAAACTGATTTGACATGGTCTCATTAGTAGATTTAACTAAACGTCGTAAATTGAGCTGATAAACTTGTAATACTGAGCCTGGCAAAGTCACACTTGAAGTTCCAATCCGATTCGGACAATGACCGGAGAAGATCCGTAGAGACCCAACGTCTCCAGCTGGGTGAACAGTACGACTCGACGGCTGCTTCAAAGAACCAAATGGAAATACACAGTGTCAAACAGGTCAGTAATGCAATGGCTCCAATGCATAGGGACAGCGCCTTTCCATTGATGTGGTGACCCCGTGTCGATCTGTTGGTCTGCAACTATCTACAGTATGGCAGTCTCCAGTACTGTGTCCATGTCCCACCTGATTCTGCCCCGATCATCTATCCATGCACCTTCATCACTAGCCTCAAGCCCTTCCTCCTTCAATTCGGTAATCTCGTGACTCGTCGCTCCAATGTGGTCCCGGGCGAGCCAAATTGTAGGCGGGGCACTTGTAAGGGCCGGGTTCAGATATGCTTTCTGAATATCATCTTCATCAACCCTCTGGACTTCATCCAGGCCGCTGGATCCATCCTCATCTTCCAGCCAGCGTTTCATCGCTCTGCACGACGCGAAGATGTGCGGCTCAAAGAACTGCGCCAGGGGGTCTATAACACGTTCTGCCACTCTTTGCGGCACATTCATACGCTCTCCGAGCCGCTGTATTTGCGACGTACTTTCTCCTTCCTCAGCAGACAGCAGCGGTGCAGTTTCCTGATCGCCGCTCTCAGAGTTCACTAGATCCAGGGGTACCCTCTTTTCCAATGGAGCGAGGTATTTGTTCATCACGAAGTGGTAGGTGATGGTGGCTATTAAAAGCAGAATCAGAAGAGCCAGTGGCCCTGGTGCGTTCCTTAAGCCAAAGATGCCAATCAATGCTAGCTCGGCAATGTACACCCCGGTGAGAAGGTGCTGCAGAGCCAGGGTATAACTTTGACCTTTGGTGTCGATGTTGGATTGGATCACGAACAGGAGATTATAGCGGTAAGAGAAGTAGTAAAGCGACAGTCCGGCCGCAGCAAATCCCATGACCAGCGGGGATATGCATGAATATGCGATTGCTAAAAGCTGGGATTAGTAGAGAGAATATTGAAGATCCAACGTTGTCTCACCAATAATACAAAAATTGGCAAACTGTACCTTAGTTAGCGAGGCATAACAAGAGCGAAAGAAGGAGTACTGACTTTAGGAAAAACTTTTCCCCAGGCGATCCCTTTCATTGATGTAAATCGGTTAAACAATTTTCTGGGAGTCTTGTCAATGAAAGAGCTGTAGATCAAGTACTGAAGCAGATCGGTGTAGTTAAGTATATTGTCGGCAGCCGAAGTTGTGCCCTGAAGAATAAAGTAGGTTAGGTAGAAATTTGAGGATTTTGGGAGTTCCCTCGCCAGAAGCTCTGGGACTGATGTGGGATTCTGCAGCTTTTCCAACAATTCTGAAGCAACCGTAGCTGCCCCAGAAAAGACGGCTGTGACCAGGAAGACCTGGGTGACTTGGAAGAGGTAAAACCACTTCTGGACTTTCAGTTCGTTCGCAGTTTTAGAAGGCGTGCCACATGCTTCGAAAATAACTGTAAATGGTCAGCAGTAATCCTGAAGAAGCCAGATGCGTGCAAGCGTACATCTGAATATATTGGGAACAAATTTTGTGAGAGCGCTAGTGACCAGGGGTGGTAGAAGGCCAGACAGGAGCCCAATAGCTGGATCAGGTAGCCCCTTTAGGAATCCAAGCCATTTGAAGTTCTCCGACAGGTAGCTGATGTTCGAGGCCAGACCGACAAACCCGCTAGGAATTGACCAGAACAGGATTATGGCGCTTACAATGGCGGAACCCAGGGCAGCCTGAAATGCTCGGCGAGGCGGCGAGAGCGTGAGGTTGGGCCAGATGATGTCGGACGGGGGCACATCGGTATACCTCGGCGTAAAAGCTGCAGGATTTGTCGAGATCACTTGCTGAGACGCCAGTTGAGCGTCAAATTGACTTTTGAACTCAACAAACACAGAAGCAGCCCCGTGCGGTTCCCCTATATGGAATGAATTTCTCATCTCGTCGATCTTCTCCATATTTTCTCGTATACCCCGTCGTAGCCTCGTGATTGTGTCGTCATCGCTGAACGGTATGCGCCGTCTCGGTCGAAAAGAGGTCTTTGCTGGTTGGGGAAGGTTTTCGTACTGGCCGCCTGACCGTTTACCATGCTTCCGAGCGTATTGGTCAGCTTTGAGGATAAGAGACATCTCTGCGCCTTCGAGTTGTTCAACCATGGAATCCTGATTCGAGACCATGGACTGTATGTCTTTGACGTCTACTGCGGGCCATATTCGTACTGCTGCATCGCCAAAGTAATGTTTCATCTTAGACTCATCCAAAGAGTCTCGTGGTGCTGACAGGTAAAGCACGGTTCGCGACGACAGCTGGGTTGACTGGGACTGTGAGAGTTTCCAGGCTTGGCGAAGGCCAATCAGCCACAGGCGCTCTCGCGCCACTGTGAACATCACAAATCCTAAAAACACCCATGCCATGACAGCGTGCGCGTATAGAAATCGGTTCTGTTGGATGTTTCCGATGCCGAGTTTGTCGAGCTCCGTTGACTGCCCACCCCCTTTGGCGTTAACTGGCATAAGGATGGGCCATGTCAAAACGCATCCGACAAGACAGATGAAGATAATAGTCCTCAGAAATCGAAGAAAGAGATAGGAGTCCAAAGACTGATGGAGCAGGATAAACTTGTCGGGGGTGGCGATCATGGTATGAAGCCAGTCAAACCATTTTCCAGTTGGTGCGGGTGTGCGATTCCTACGCAAGTTAACCATGAGGAAGATGCCAGTGGCGAGGAGACGAGACTGACTTCTCGGGAATGGTTCCCATGAATGTACGAGGTGCGTAGATCTTGGTGTAGCGTTGTCGGATCAAGACAAATATTGCCAGGAATACAAGTCCCACAATCTAAGTTCTGTTATCATTGAGTTGTTGAGTATTTTGATGTGATGACTGACCCAAGTAGGGAGAAAGGCAGATAAAACCGCTGCTAGAGAAGCGGAGCCTTTTGGCTGCATCAAGGTCAGTTAAGAGGCACCATCATGTTGCGCTGACACACCTTTTTCTCGGTGATGCCGAAGCTGGTATCCCCAACCGTCGCCATGTCTGTCCCAATTTGCAGCCTCAGAAAGGCCTGCAAAATCCGATCGTAAAAGTTCCGATAGGAATAAGTAATTCTGCTCGTTTGGTGGGTGTACCAGGCTCGATGAGCGCCCTGTCCTTATCGCCACAATGCCTTGGTTCTTGGAGGCTGGCGCGCTGGCAGACTGATAGGAGCACCCAAACAACTCGACTTGTCGTACCGACCTGATCAAGGAGGAGAAGTCACCGCTAAGAGAAATTTACAGAAGGATCCGGAGTGTGATTGATCTATCTGATGAGCGTAAGGTTGTTGAAATAACGTTTTGGTTGAGGCTTGCTGCGCCACGTCTTGTAGAACGATTTCAGTGTATGACGTAGTCCAACTCGATAGCCAACCCTGCATTGGTGGGGTGATTACGTGCCTGCACACCAAGTACGCTGAGCGCGAGCACGTGGAGGATGACCACATATGTATGTCTGGCTGACGGCTTTTGACAGACAGAGACGAATCGCAAACGGGTCATACGCCACTGTAGGACTTCACAAATTGACCATGCCCGATATTGTTCAATGGAAAGCGCGGTAGCTTTATGCTGACCTACACACATCATTGTAGTTGGAAGGTCACAAGATTGTAGCCTCCAATTGGTTTTTGGCATCTCGTACTTAGCCTCTGCTGAGGGAGCGATCGTAATTAATTCTGATAGTGTTGATATGGTATAGGCATCATGCAACGGCGACATCGGGGTTGGACAATGGATGCATGCCCATCTAGGCACATGAATACCCAGAAAGGGTAAAATTGCCTCACTCTCTAACCATCTTCCGTATTTTACTGGTCGAGAAATATAAAATTAAGCTGTCTGATATTCCATTGGAACAGGAAAACCCATCTTTTCAGATTTCTCAGTCATCACAACAGCCCTTACTTCAACGCTACTCATGGACAGCTGGGCAAAGCTCTGGTCTTCACAAATTCCTCACCGTAGCATGACGGTACGCGTAATTTCTAGTAGCTGGCTGCTACTTGCAGGAGCGATATGTCTGCATCTCGTATTTGCCACCAATACTCATCCCATCGCCGATATAGTGTTCCATAATGGATCGATTCATTCACTCGACGAAGATTCCTCGATTCACTCAGCTATGGCGATCAAAGATGGGTACATTACGTTCCTTGGGCGCGACAGCTGCGCCAGGTCTTTGATTGGCCCGGACACGAGACTGATTGATCTGGAGGGACGCATGGCCATGCCCGGCCTAGTTGATGCGCACATGCATGTGCTTGAGGGCGGTTCTGATCTCCTAAAGTGTAGTCTCAATTATCAGCCACTCCTGCTAAGAGAGGTTCTTAGCCACATCCAATCGTGTCTCGACACTGATGTGGACAAGAGTGATGACGACTGGTTGGAAGTCATCGCTCTGGATTATTATACCCTGACTGATTCCACCGGAGGCGTGAACAAGTTCGACTTGGACACTTTGGCCGCTCGAAGACCAATTCTCGTCATATCTGCAGATCGTCATACACGCTGGGTTAACTCAGCTGCCCTAACAGGCTCTGGCATTGACGAGACAACATCAGACCCAGCAGGTGGCATTATAGAGCGCCTTTCTGGTAGCCGGGAGCCATCAGGCATTCTTCAAGACAACGCAGGGGGGCTTCTTGCTGGTCCAGCGCCCCCAACGCTAGAGCACAATCTCCAAGCTGCCAAAGCCGCCCTTAAGCTTCTTCGGGAAGAGGGGGTAACCACCTTCCAAGACGCCGAAGCCAGAGAGACAAGCGCAGCGGCGTTTGCAGCGATCAAAGACGAGGGAAGCTTGAGTGCAAGAGCCTACTTTGACTACGTTGTCACTTCACCGAATTCCACGACTGCGGTGGAGTCGCTGATAGACGACATTGTCAACTTCACTCAGAAATGGGATGACGGGAGTGAGATGAATCCCAGACCAACGGTGAAGTGGCAGGCCGCTAAACTGTTCATGGATGGTGTCATTCTCTATCCAGCAAACACCGGAGCCGTGATTGAGCCCTACCTGGTCCCTACTGGGAACGGTTCGGTCTGGGAGCCTGACCCGAGGCCAAAGCCAGAGCCTTATTGGGCGAGTGATATACTCGATTTGACCATTGAACAACTCATTCTCAACCAAATTGACATTCAGGTTCACACAGACGGTGACCTGGCCGTCAGGGAGACTTTGAACAGTCTCGAGAGGTTTCGAAGCAGTCATGGTGATGAGTACGACTATAGAGTCGGGCTTGCTCACAATGAACTCACCGACCCCCAAGACTGGCCGCGTTTTTCAAAACTCAAAGCAGACCCTATAATGAGCTTCCAATGGGCCCAGGCGATGCCTGAATGGATACCAAATACCTTGAATAGTATGGGCCCCATACGGTCAAACTACCTGGAAGCTTGGGGAAGCATTGCACAGTCAGGGAGCCGAATCATTTATGGCAGCGACTGGCCAGTAAGTGCAGCAAACTCTAAGAATTCATCAACTAACCGCAATAGATTGACCCTCTGGATGAATGGCTTACCATAAAGGTAGCTGTGACGCGTTCTGGGGATCCCACAAACCCCAACTCTCCGGCCTCGCTTGGCCCGCCCTATGATGGGCCCGGGTTGCCAGGTCCGACCCTCACACGTGAGCAAGCCATTCGGGCCATTACCATCGAGAGCTCCCGGTTTTTGAGAGCCGATAAGAAGATTGGCTCCTTGGAAGTGGGCAAGCTTGCCGACGTGATCATCCTCGAATCCAACTACTTCGAGCTTCCAGATGAAGAAATTGGGCGACAGAAGGTTTTGCTGACAATGCTAGGTGGAGAAGTGCTGTATGTTTCAGACGGGATGAGCTTTGGGGGCATAATCCCTCGATTCCCTAACAATGATACCTTGGCTACAGCTCTGGACAAGAAGCGTGTTGGGGGGGTTCGAGGGAGATCCCTGGCAGCTAATGGCCGTCAAGCTTTACAGCGCGTGAGGCCGCGAGGAGCATGTGGGCATGGCCAACTGCACAGGAACTAGCAGTAAGGATCGATTTCACAATAATATTAATTTGCAGGCAGGTTTCGATCAAACAAGCGAGCAAGAATGAGACTGTGAAACGAGCGAAGACGATGTAGAAATTGTAGTCCCGAAAGTCTTTGCACTATCAAGAAGACGCAGATACAGGTTCCATCTCGAAAGACACTCAACACACAATCGACGGAAGAGTAAAGCATACCCTTTGACTAACTATCACGAGAAGTGAGGCTAATCATGATATGAATAACTGGCTTCATCGCAACGACGTCAACAAAATATCGTCTCCCACCCTACTTCCCGCCTTGTTGAGAGGGTATATGTGGAAAAGGGTTGCTACCTCAGGTAGACAACTTCTCCCGAATCTCTGTGATTTGTCCCTCTAGCTCCTCAGCCTCTTTGATTCGCCCGAGCTTCCTGTACAGTGCTGACAGCTGGCTCATACTCCCAATGGTGTGGTGATGTTCCATTCCCAATACGCTCATGCGGATCGCCAAAGCCTGCAGGAACAGTTCCTCGGCCTTCGCAGGTTGACTATCAGCGTACATTGATGCAAGGCTGGTCATACTATTGAGCGTATGGTGATGTTCAGGACCGAGGACCTTTTTCCGCAGCTCCATTACCTCCAGTGCCAGCTGCTCTGCCTCGTCGCGCCGGCCTTGGCTCTGGTACGTCAATGACAGATGAGCCATGCTTGTCAGGGTTGAAAAGTGTTCAGGACCCAGCAATTCCTTTCGTGACGCTACGACTTGTGACTGCATCGCCTCGGCCTCTTCCCAACGACCCTGGTTATGGTAGCTGACGCCCAGATTGCTCATCCCACTCAATGTATGTGGGTGATCTCGTCCCAGCACCCTTATGCGTATGTTCATGACGGAGGTCAGCAACTCCTCTGCCTCTCGGTAGCGGCCCTGGTTGTTATAGGTGTGTGCTAAGTTGCCAATGCTCAGCAGAGTGTCTGGATGCTCAACACCCAGAACCTTCTTCCGCGCTGTGATGGTTTCTTTTCCGATCTCTTCAGCCTTCGCCCACCAGCCTTGGCAGTTGTAGAGATATACCAGATTGCTCATACCGACAAGTGTATCTGGGTGTTCGACCCCAAGGACACGCCTTCTCAGCTTCATAGTTTGCAGTTCGAGCTCCTCTGCTTCTTTCCATTTGGAGAGGTCGCTGTACGTCATGGCCAGATTGCTCATTGTGGACATTGTTTCGGGATCTTCCTCTCCCAAAACTATCACCTGACCTGCCATTGCCTTTGAGCCGAGCTTTTCAGCTTCTAGAAATCGACTCTGGGCATGGTAGATTAGAGACAATTTTGCGAGACATCTGAGAGTATCCGGATGCTCCTCGCCAAGAGTATTTGTCCGAAAGAGCATAACCCGCTGAATCAGTTGTTCCGCCTCACCAAATCGGCCGTCGCTGTAATAGCACAAAGCTATCTTCCATTCCAGACTCATCCTACTGTCATGGTCCTGTGGCAGAAGACTTGAATCCAGGAGGCAGCGCGCGTGTGGCAAGTACGTTCTCCAAATAGCCCTATTTCTATGCTCGTGATCCGGAAACACCTCTTCAAGACGTTCCATGGCCCGATGTGTCCATTCAGAGAGGACTCCTTTATTTCGAAGCCAGCTTCGGACCGCAAGATGGACCAGTCTGTGGATATCGATTGCCATTTCTCTCGTGCGTCTGGTGATGAATGAGTATGCTTTCAATCTCCCAATAGCATCCATCTCCTGCTTTCGAGACGGCCCCGGTGGAAGGAGGTGCTGTGGTACATCCTTGTGGTCTATACATGCCATAAATGACATATAATCGGCTGCGAGGGGATCTTGCTGCTGAAGTTGCTGAAAGGAGATCAGCCACGTTGTGGCCACTGGGTTCTTTACGTCGGAGTATCTTGCATCATCTTCAAAATGCTCCGTCAAGAGGTCAATTATGTCTTGCTCTTGGCAATCAACAAGCGACAGATATTCCTCCAAACTGATTGAGTTTTCGTTGATATAGGAAGCTGCCTGGGAGATAGCAAGTGGGAGGTGAGTCAGCCAAGTCAGCATTGATTTGGCGGCCGCAATGTTATTGTCAATGATGGACTTGTCGACAAGACAGCCTCGTAACATTCGTAAGGATGAATCCTCATTCAGTTTGAGAAGTTCCACAACGTTGTCTTGGGCTAGCCTCACTCCCACTTTTCGATCCCTGGTTGTGAAGATGACTCGGCCCGTTTTGCTTCGTGGGATGTAGTCAAGCAGACGTGTTGATTCTTGGTTGTCCGAAGCCATGGGCTGACACCACATTTGAATGTCGTCGGCATTGTCGAATACGAGAATCCACTGATCTGTAGCATCCTCGGAGAGAAAATCTCGTACCAGCTGCTTGACATCCGCATCTTTGTTATCAATGTTTGGAATCCCCAGTTGTCGAGCTGCAGCATGAAATCCTTGATCCAAGCTGTCGGTGCTTGTTGCCTGTATCCAGATAGCGCAGCAGTTGCTGTTTCTTTCCTTCTCACGGTAAAGGAGTTCCAACACGAGCTGTGTCTTGCCGACGCCCCCGAGTCCGCAGATTGCCACCTTCGTAAAGCGGTCTGGGGAGAAGAACTTCTGTTCAAGTTGGGTGAGCTCCCCCTCGCGATCTGTGAAACGGGAGTTCCTCTCGAACGGTACGATCCATCTATTAATCGCATGTTGGGAGTCGGATCTCTTGTAGGAAGTTGAGCCATTTAGCTGCTTCTCAATTTCCGACTGGAGGCGCTGTAGCGCATGTTGCCGTCCTTCGCCATACATTGCCGGCATGTGGAGGTCAAAGATACCTAGGAGTGAATAGACACTATCTTCTTCCCGCCTGGTCTGTCGATTTTTCATCCAAGACAGCTTCTCCTCAGTAGTGAAAAACGACAAAGGAGTGCCCCGAAGCGCGGAAACAGGGATCCCCGTGATTTCTGCGATCTGTTTCTCCAGCAATCTTTTGGATCCAAGTGGTTTCCCTTCTCGAGAGAAAAGCTCGACGGATACAGGAGCCAAAAGCTCTTGCAGGGTCCAGCCTCGACTAAACCACCAGCTTTGCCTCAGTTGAGGGTCTCTGTGGTTCAAATCGTTGTTCTCGAAGTGTATCGAAACATCTGTGAGAAGTACGTAGCACTTGTTGGATCGTTGGTACCATGTAAACATGGAATTAATTGCCTCGCTCAGCTCGGCGCTGCTTGTCCGGTCGATGCAGCACGTATCCACCCAGAAGTACTGCAGTTTGTCTTTTCTGGCCTGTTCACCGCAGAAGTAAAGCTTGTCGAAGTTGGAGAGCCTTTCGCTAGCTGGCGTGCCCAGAGAAGCAAGAACGTCTTGGTATGTGCACTCAAGATCACCCCGCCAAGTGTGGGACAGAGTTGCATAGCTCGGAAGGTCGTGCTCGGAAAACTCTTGTCAGACTGAACTTTCCATCACTATTCATACGTAAAAGGCGCATCTCTGATGGCTACACACCTTTCTGTGGACATTCTACATCAGTATGGGTGGGGATGGAGCTAATCGTCAAGCCGAATTACTGGCATGAGTGTTGGTAGGCGAATAGCCTCCAAGCAGATACTTTACATATGCCTCACCTCTTACTTGTGAGATTCGAAGAGGGGTAAATGGCTGCCTAAATACTGTAACCGCCCCAAGAACCAATCACTGCCTCAGCAGCGGAGCACGAACCCGCACTGGGCATGATCATCCAGCTTGCGCTGAAACGCCCTGCTAGTCATTCAATTCAGCAGAGCTAGACGGCTTGGAAGTCATGTCTATGCTTCTGTCAACACTCACACGAACTGTTATATCCAGCAGCATACTCCGTCGCTGTTTTATTTTTGGTCCAAAGGAATCAATCATGAGTCAAATCATTCACGCGCCATCGGAAGAGCCGATCAAGGGCATGAAGTCCGTCTTTCTGGCAGGCACCACCACTGCTGTTGGCAACATCGACTGGCGCAAGAACCTCGCGGTTTCGCTTTCCAACTACCCGATCACAATCTTCAATCCCAATCGTCCTGACTGGGACTCCACATGGCGGGAGGACATCTCATTCGATCCATTCCATAAGCAGGTCTTGTGGGAGCTTGACAAGCAAGGACAAGCAGACCTCATCGTGGTGTACTTCCACCCGGCTACGGTGGCACCAATCAGTCTCTTGGAGTTTGGGCTCGCCGTGCGAGCTCCCAGCAAAGTCATTGCAATAGCCCCTGAAGGTTATGCAAAAAGGGGCAACGTACAAATCGTTTGCCAGAAATTTGGCATTCAATTTCTCGACAACATTGATGAGCTACACAGTGTCGTTGTGGAGAAGTTGGGACTCGATGAATAAAAGCGCAAGCTTCAGCTTGTCACAATGTACTTAGTTATATAATCACAAATGGTATTTTGGCTGCTACGTGTCATTCATCTTCCAACGTTTGTCTTCCAGGGCTCAGGGGTAGGGGATATCAACGGCACGTAATCGAGGAAGCTCCATACCAAGCCGCAATGCCATATCTCCTTACTGGATTCTGGTCTTATCCATCATCTAAATTCCCTCCTAGGTGAGCCAAAATCCGGCCGAGGTCCAACTTGACTCCCCATCAATATGTTTCAAGAGCTCTAGTATAAACCATACTGAACATTGTCGATCAAAATAGTTCCAGCCTTTCCGGTACATCCACTCAGAATCTGTCCATACGCACTCTGTACCATAGCGGCAGTGATGGGGACCTTGTTGCCTCGCGTGCAAACACAAGCAAAAGAACGGTGACCATTGGTTCCCGGAAGATCCTTTCCATCAATGCACAGCTGGTATTTGTTCTGGTTCAAGTCATAACCTGCCGCTCCGAAAGAAGCGAACTTTTCCACGATGGCTGTCTGAACAGCAACGCCAGCTGCGTAAGGAACGGCTTTGTCATCATTACAGACGTATGGTGTGTTGGCAAAAACGCTGGTAGCACTCAAGGCTCCGAGAATGATGGCAGAGAAACGCATGGCTGTGAGAGTACGAGAATTAGAAGAGAGCAATTAATCGAGCGTAGGTTAGGACGTACTGGTAGCTTTTTGAGAGAATGAGTGCGTAAAATTGGAGCGATGTATACCGGAAGTTGTAGCGATGCGGACATCTTGAAAGTTGTCAAGCGGACTTTACCACTTATATAGAAGCAGAATGAATCAAGCAAGAGGTTGTAACTATGCCGAGAGCCATTGTCAAAGGTTGGAATAACAACAAGGGTATTTTGGCCAGTGACTTTTACCGGCACTCCTTCGGGATCGCTGATCCCGTATTCTGCTAAGACATGGTACCTGAGATCAAATCCTCGCTACGCTCCACAGGCTACATATACTAAAAGCAAGCTAATGCAGGTCAATTATCAGATCGTCACTGGTTTCCATGATCGTGAGTTCCAGATATGAAGTCATAACTCGTGCAACCGAGCCAGCGCTGAGAGCCGGCTCCGGGTTCTCCTCCTTGGTCCGTACTTTCCTTACAGGCTAAAGTCTATCAGCCAGGAACATATCACGATTCTGAGCATTGTTAAATCGGTTTCTGGGGTGACTCTGATCCTCGACCCGTTTAAAAGTTATGAGATTCGTGTAATGAGGCATAGAAGGCCATGTCAGAAGGAATCCTGAATCAAATCCTTCAGTTGAGGGAAATCACTCAACACACCGCCACTCAATGCCATGCCAGTCACGAGAGTAGTTCCAAGGCAATGTCATCAGAGGTAAATCACTTATATAAAGAGTCGAGACATGTCGTTTTCAGAAGAACTACCGCATCACCATTAACCATTTACTTTCCTCATCTCCCAAGCAAAAACACGTTTCAGCCCTTGAGGTAGGTACATGTTTTCTGTCCCTGGAATAACTCACTAAAACAAATATTAGTCCTTTCTGGAAAGAAATTCACCATCTCGTCAAAATGCGTTTCCACATTGCATACATGGCCACTGCCACTGTTCTCCTCGGAAAGGCATGTGCCGATATTCTCATCTATGACGCCACCTGCGACACTGGTTTCGGAGGCTTCATTGAACCAGTCGACGGCAGCTTCGACATCAGTGATGTCAACCACGAGGGAGGTGACCCCTGCGGAGGAGAAACCCCCGATGGCACTTGGGGTGAGACGATCAAGTTCGGTAACCCTTGCAACCCAGACGACAAAATGGAGATCAGAGGAACAGACCTTGTTGTGGTTGGGACGGGTATCAAGGTTGGCGAGTGCTCGGAAATACACGGTGGTGACTTCAACGCTTGCAATGGTTGGAGCTATGCATGCTTGAACACTCCTGTCATACGATGTGTCACTGCCTACTGCCGTGACGGAATTTGAAGGGTATACTCACTAGGTAGCAGACGGCCTCATAGTTTCTATGATATCATGTTGGTGGTTGATGAGCACTGGACGAGTACACCACATGGCGATGCGCTTTGTGCCCTACCGTACTCTTTCGCGATCGGCATAAGACGATAGATCGTACGGGGTATGTGAATTGATCTTTTATTATCATTTGTAGATGCAGCTCTTGTCAAAAGATATCCACAAAGGTTGAGGTTGCTTGATAAGGCGACAAGGAGAGCTTCACTCGGGCTGTGGGCGAGTCCAACGACCCTATCCCCATACCCCCCTTTCAGCCAGTCATGTCAGTCTGTACATAAGTGCAGCAGTAACCCCTTGAGATCTACTCAGCTCTACATCGACTCAGCTTGCCAATGAGTTCCAGTGTATACGTTCTGGAAAAGAAAAAGAATATGCACCCAGTCTCCTACCTCAATATGTGATCTCGGCAACGGGATTCGTATGCACGTGGAAGTTGGAGGTTTCATACGCATCAGTTGGTGCATATTATATATTATTCTAAATTTGGCTGCTAATGTCACATTTGTATCTTCTATTCATTCTTCTTCATGTCTCGTCCAACTCCAGCTTCCAACTTCCAAACTCCATTGACTAATATCCGGCCGTCGGTATCAGTTTCCCAATACGGGTCGGGAATGGACTCGTGCCAGGGTCGTGGGTAGCCGGGCTTCTTGTCGTCTGGGTTGGGTAGCTGCTCGGGCTCGGTAGGCATGTCCTTTACGCCGTTCTCGTCAAAGCAGGTGGCCACTATAAGCCAATCATTGTCGTTCTTGAGCTGATGGATTCCGATAGCCTCCTTCCCGTAGAGAGCGTGCCACTGCGACGTGACGTCGGTGGTATTGCGGGCCCATGCGGTTATCTCGCCGGGCCTCAAGTCATTCTTATCAAACTCAAACTTCTCGGCCTCGTTGAGGGCAAGCAGGTTGATCTTTTGCTTGCCCTTCATCAAGAGCCACGCCATGGTGACATCCTCGCCAGCAATAATGTGGAACTCGTCCTGGAGGGTGGGTAATAGCTCCACAATGTCCCAGGTGGCGGTATACATGGCGCCATGGGGGAAGGCAGTTCTGTGCAAGCCGCTATAGTAAAGCTGACCAACAACAGTGTGGTTGACGTTGGCTTCGATGGGTCCAGTCGAGTCGAGGCCGTCGAGCAGGGGCGCAAGATGGCGATCCCACAAGGCCCTTGCGTTGACCCAGAGATCTGTGTCGAGCTTGGACACGAGTGCGTACTTTCGAGGACTCTTCTCAGCCAACCACCTGTAAAACTCGACTGTCTTGACGGTATTGGCGGTGAAGTCGTCCTCGGGCAGGTCTTCGAGCACAATCATGTCGCCATAGGTCTGGTTCTCCATCTGGACAATCTGCGTCCACTGAGGGCCAGGATTGGAGATGACGAATCTCTGATCCATGGGTACATCCTTGTAGAGCTTCATCCAGGTGTAGCGAATCATCATGCGTCGTTTGACATCCCAAGCAGAGCAAATAACGGCACCAAGCCACGGGTGTCGGCGCTGGTCAGCCTCTTGTTGCTGAGCCTCGGTCATGGTCATGGGCGAGTAGGGGAACGGTATAAGGTCGTAGTCGGGCTTTCTGTTGACGCCCTCGGAGGCCTTGACGCCGTGGACGATGGGATCCATGTCCGGGGGTACCCAGTCGATTAGCTGGCCCGGGGCAGCGGTGGGCGGGTAGGACGGCGGCGCGTGCGGCGGCGGCGGCGGTGGTGGTTTCTGGGACGTTGAGAAGTCGAATTGCCCAGCCAAGTAGCTCCCAAATATCAAGCTGAGAAAAGAGATGCCGACGATGATGAAAATCCAAGTGCGCCGCGAGACCCGCCGGCAGCGTTCGAGCACCCACCCCAGCAGCGATCGGGCATCTTCGATGCGGCTGCCGACGATGCCTCCCAACTTGCCCTGGTCAAAGGCGGCGAAGCGGGCGGCCGAGGCTCGCTGCCGCCACCACCTGGGCTCGCGAATCATGTCGAGGTACTTGAAGAGGAAGCTGGAGGGTGGGAGGTTGGAAATGCCGGGGTCAACGAGCAGTGCGGGCGAGATCTCGCTGACGCAACGGCATGGCCTGGGAGAAGAAAAAAATTGGGAAAAAAGAGAAGAAGGATGAAGAGTCGGAAAGCGTACTAGTTCGGGGCCATGAGACTTTTTGCATGCGGGCAGCGATGGGTCTGGTCTGAGCTTACGGGGGCCAAAATCCAAAGGAGCCCCCAAATTTCTTTTTCGTTTTTTAAGATTAATCAAGCAAAGGTCGTATTTCTCGTTTGCTGAGCCGTAAGTGGGCCGATAAGGATGACAGGTAACCCGCGTTATCAAAGGGTCTAGATCATAAGCGAAAGCACCATTACTGAGATTTTGCAGGGGTCATGTGGACGGTTCCGGCTTGTGGCCGATTCCGGCTTGTGGATCTGGACTTTTGCAAAAAAGGGGGCTATGCGTATTTAATTGTCTTGGTATGCGCTTCGCCCCCTCGGCATCACAGCAGTTGGGGGTCGTCGGTATGTACATATGTAACGTAGGAGCACAGAGTTTGTACATACGGGATTAGACTATATTTAGTCAAGTCGCTTCTTAGCCTGGAGCTACGGCAAGGGCGGCAACCTAGCACTCTTCCTCCCCTGTGCTGTGTCCTTGTCTGCTCCGATGAGACCCCGCCTGTCTGGCCCATCTCCCGGCAGTAAGCTTTTTGCTCTGTCACTCGCTAGTCCTGTGTCGTGTCATGCACCTTCACATGCAGCGTCATCGCCAGGGTTGGCGTGAGCCACAGACGTAGATAATTGGTACCAGCGCTCTGTCCCAACTCTCTCTGTGACGAGTCAGCTTGGCCGGCTCCGTGATTATGTGCCTTTCCTCATCACTCGCAAATTCCCGACGTGTTACTGTGAAACATTGCCCTGTATACCATACCATCAAGCGCCAGCGTGCGCCGGTGCATCGGAATGTGGATCCTCCACGTTGTTGAAATTGAAGTCGTACCAGCCCCTTCGGCGTCGAGGGCCCCGGCCGATATTGCGCATTGCCGCCATTTATTATGACAGACACTAGCTCGCCCAGTAAATCGCCCGTGTTGCTAGATACAAGAAGGGATGACCATGAACAAGGCTTATCTAGACTACTCTGAACCACGTGGTGCCCAAGCACAACTGGTCTTAGGTTAAGAACACCGCTAAGGTGTTTCTGTCTTCTCGAGATGACCACCGCATGTACAATTGGGCGTCTGTGGGAAATGCCATATCCCAAATACAACTAGTTACAGCGACAAGCCCTCTCTTGTTGTCTTGTTACTACGCATTGACCATACAGAATTTCCTACTAAATTCATGATAGAGTAGGTGCGTGCAGCGAGGGAAAAAGAACACAAGTGTATGCGAACAATGATGATTGCCCTGCTGCCCACTACTAAATTTATTTATTGGTTTAACAGCGCCTTTACTGTCAGAGACCATCTTCATTGTTAATAATGTCCCTCGCACGCCAACGGAATATCGTTGACGGCACTATCCAACTCTTCCGCCGTGTAGTGCCGGCTTCATTGATCTGCACGGCCCTTTACAGAAGCCAACAACACCCACGTTTCCCACTGGCCGCAAACTTCAGGGACCTCCGTACAAGCAAAAGCCCTAAATGGAAGAATTGCTGTCAACAATGACATGCTTGTGTGCTCTAACATCAACTTTTGGGTGCAAACCTCTCGGGTACAGGTTGAAGTTACACGTCATCACTTCCCCTCTCCTTCGTATCTAATGAGATAATTGGCAGTGCGGTGCTGGGGCTTCTCATACTCTGTTGGGACTCGGAGAGATATCATGATGGATTTGCGTTAGATGGGCAGCTCCGCACTGCTTGCTCTTAACCGAGCTCTTCACAGTCTCGTCTTACTGTACGACGCAACAGGGTTCGCATAGAGCGCGTAAGCATTCATTGCCAAGAGCATAGCCCTCGCGTCATCCCACACAGCCACGATGGTAATTCAACCCCTGACTGGGATGCTTTGCTGAATGTCACTCTAGACTCGTAGTTGCAGAACCACTGCCTCGAAAACTGAAAGGGCTTGCATCCAGAAGGTCTTCTGATCATTCAAACGTTTGCTCATAGGCATTGAGAATACCCTAAACGGCACAGTTAGCGAATTATAGCAAGGCCTTTGTAAATGGTACTTACAATCGTTGACCTTGACACAGGTGAGTCCAGTGCCACACTGTTAAATCAGTCAACTTGTTGCCCACAGAGCCGGTCTATAGAAACCTACCACTGTTCCTCCAGACCAGCCAATGCCTCCACACTGGCCCCAGTGAGGCACTGTGCCAGAAATGCTAGTGGTCGAGCTTGCCGGTGGTGCCGTACTCGTTGGGCTTGTCGTCACTGTTCGTGTCGTTGATACTGTTACCGGGTTCTTTTCACGTCTCAGTAACAGCTGATGGAGCGGTTTTCGATTCACTTACCACAAACCCGAACCATTTTAGGTCTTCTTCAGGGAAGATTTGTATGTTGTGAGTAATACCGTTGCCCAAGAATGTCTACGCGTTGTCAGTCGAGATATTGGGTAGGTAAGAATCGCTATGCCAGTATTTACCTGTAGCCTATCCCCATATACGTACTTGGTATAGGGGCTTCGTGGATAATTCGGCGTCGTCGATTCAGGTGTGCTGGGATATCCCAACACCCCAGTCCATTGCTTAACGGTCTCGTGGTAGTTCTGCACGTTCAGAACCTCGTCTACAGACCCATGGTAGATTTGCATTTTGGGTCTTGGCCCAGTGTATCCAGGAAACATGTCGTGGACAATGTTAGTCCACTGCTGCTGAGTCATTACGGACTGCCCCGTTGAGCAGGTCCCGTTCCAAAACGAGGGAATGTCATCTCTGCTTGCAAAGCAACCAGCCGGGACACCAGCATAAACAATGCCAGCGGCGAAGACATCTGGATATACTGCGGCCATGACATTCTAACATTTTCTTCTTCAGCTTCAAAACGGCAAGGGAAAATGTGCTGGCAGCATACCGTCATCATGGCACCTGAGGAAGTGCCAGTTACGTAGACTTTGGTTCGGTCAGCGCCATACTGCTCGATGACAAATGACACCATATTGACAATGGAGTTACTCGAGCCTCCTCCATTATGTTTCAAGGTCATGTTAGACGAGACGTCCCAGCAGTTGGTGTCAAGATATGGTGTTGAAGGATAGATAACGATGTAACCGTAGGTCTCAGCGTAGGTGGCCCAGTGAGTTCCTTGGAAGTAGGCTTGCGCATTTCCGCTGCACCAATGCAGGCCGACCACGATGGCAGGATTGGGCGCAAGATTCCTTGGAACGTAGAGCCACATGCGGGTCCCGGTTGGATTAGAGCCATAGGATGTGACCTCTGCAAAGGTGGCTCGGGGCACCACCTCGGCGCCAAAGGCGAGACTGAGGAGAGCAAAAGCCCAAACCATCAAGTTTGGTAACTGCATTGTGGTTAAAGATTCGGAGGCCTGAAGTACACCTACGTGTTGTTGGAATTTAGGTGGACAGCATGGACATTTATAGGAGCCCAGCTTGCCTCTAATCGGCCATGCGGACGGGTTACCTCCGCTGAAAGTGGCTCTGCAGCATAATGGCGGCGGATGCTCGGACTCGCCAGGCCGATTCCTCCTAAATTGGTCGGAGAAACTATTTGCTCTCACGCCCGTAGGAGCTATGGTGCATTATCATGCTTGGGATGTGCCCGTTCGCTGAACGCCTGGCTGCGAGGCTCTACCAGGTGGCAAAGACGAAGCGAAGAAGCAACCTACTAGTCCTCTTTCCACTTTGCAAAGATTATCAGATGTGCCATTATAGCATTTGCACTACAGCAAGAATGTACAACAAGATGTTTTGAGTAAAGTTAGATAAGCAGTTGCTGTCTATGTATGTAATACGAATCATACTGAGAGGGATTCCTCTTCGATGCTAAGAAAAAAAAAAAGTTTTTTACATGCCCAGTGGATATTCCTACAGCAGCAACATTGCGGCAATGACGGCTCCCATCCCCATGCCCACTCGCAGCGAACCTGCTCCAGATGCATCATCGCCACCTGTGCTCTCGTTGTTATTCCTGTTGTCATCGGTGCTCTGCCCCGGTGCGGTCGGCACTTCGGTCGAGTTGGCGGCGTCCCAAGCAGAACCCCCGGAGAACAGAGTCCCATCAAGCACGACACCATTGCTGTCGGCTCCAGGCCAGTTGGTGGAGCCGGGAACACAGACAGAGGCATCACCGCCCATATACTGACCAACGGCCCGCCACAGTTGGGTGACGTCGCGCATCATGGCTCCAGTGTAGAAGAGTCGGCAGTCCGACGGTTCATATGCAAACTGCAGCGGATGCTCGGGCGCGCTGTCCCTAACCTGGTCCAGGATATTGACCGACCCGCCGATGGCCCATGGGCTCGAGTTCAGCGGCGTGGGGACCAGCGAGCTGATGTCCTCACCGTCGAAATCGCTCAGAGCATCGCGGAAAAAGGCCAGTGTGGAATTATCCACCTCGGGGTCGCTGAGTATCCCAGTTGTAATCTGCATTAGTTGGCTAATGCCGCTCCACTGGAGCACATTGCTGCCCTTGGTACCAGCGACACCCTGCATCGGCCCATACTGCGGTATGCCGCCAACTGCAACCGACCTGACGCCGACATCCGTCTTGAGCAGCTCCGAAAAGATGGTGCAAGTGCTACCGCAGAAGCCGTCGTGTAGAAGGATTACGTTTTCGGGAGCCCAGGGCGCTTCGTACGTCAGTTGGTTGGCTCCCCATCCCGCCACATCCTGGCCATATGAATTGGCGAGGCCAGAATCGAGGAAGTTGTACGTTGCTCTGTTGCTGAAGAGATCCCCGTATATTTCGTTGGCTTCGTAAAATGCATCCCAAGACTCCCAGGCCTCGCCGTCTTTGGTCAGGGACCAAGGGCCGGCGGCAAACGGGATGCTCCCAGCCGCGAGCTCGTACGCTAACAAATAGCCTTCTTGGCCGAGCACCTCACCCTCATCCTGAATAGCAGCTGTCAGAAAGGTGCCGACAAAATCCCATTGACGCGTATAGCGCATTCGGTTGCTGTTAGTTGGGGCCAAGCTCGGGAAGAAGCGCCAAGCAGTGTCGTAGCCCTGGAAGATGGTCCCTCCGCCATTGCCTGAGAGGTCGATGATGATCTTCTCCACGCCAGCCTCCTTGGCCACGGTGATAAACTCGTCGACAGCCTTGCTAAAACTGGCCGCTGCCGTGGGGCCTTCTTTGCCCGCCTGAAAAGTCGGTATGCTCAAGACACCGATGGAGTCTTCCTCGAGGATATATCCTGACACAAGGCCACCCACACCAAAGAATTCCTGTGTCACAACCGGGTCTTGCGGGTAATTGAACAAAGGCACAGCTGAGAGATTCGCAGGCTTGTTGTCCGAGGCTTGTCTGCTATCCAGAGCCAACATGTTGCCATCAAGAACTCGTATTTTGTCAAGGGCTCGCAATTCATCACTGAATCGCGACCTTGTTCCAGCCTTCGCGGCAGGCTTCTTCTCGGCGGGTTCCTGTGGACTCTCAGGCTCTTTCTTGACCTGCGGTATGGCATAAATGAGCTCATCTCGTATGGCTCGTGCGGATGTGAGCTTATCCTTTGTCAAGTCTCGCGAGGCGGAAGCAGTGTAAAACCACTCGAAATCAGTTCCGTTTGCAAAACGGCCCGACAGAGTAGGTCCGTTATACTCGCTGGTAAGCTCCAAGCCTGTGAAAGTAAAGCCTGCTGCTCCTGTCGTGTCGCCCCCCTTAATCCCCCATTGCAGCGGTCCGTTCCACATCAGCGTATTCCAGTCTGCATGAGGTTCGATAGTACCCAACGCTCTGCTTGAGTTGACGTAGTTGTGGATGTACGCGAAGACAGACTGGCCCTCGATTTCAACAATAGGTGATGCGTCGGGCACATCTCTCCACACGTCGGAGATGGCATAAACTTGAGGCAGAGCCTGTCCATCAGAAGAAATGGCGACAATATTATCGCTGAGTCGATATCGAAAGAGGCCCTTCAAGTTATTGTACAAGTTATTGTACAGACTGAAGTGGCCGTCGTGCACCCTTCGGATAAGGGTCTGCAGCGCGATTTCGAATTCATAATGCGTAGAGTACGCCCCTTCTTCGACTTCACTGATTAGATGGTCGAGGCCGCCCATTAGGTCGACGCCAGGCTGCTGGTAACTTTCCGGTGGGTTTTTGTTGTATGCGAGAGTGGACTGAAAAGTAGCGTACTCCTTGATAATGCCCATATAGATGACGGCCTCGGTATGATTGAGAGGGATTTGGTTGATGCAGGCGAAGGCCGCTTCAGCATCGAACGAAGCGAAATTGATGTCTCCTGGACCCAGAGGTGATAGCGATTCGATAGACTCTTGTTGCTGAGCAGCGACATATTCGCAGGGATCGCCTCCGGTTTGCTGGGCCGCTGCCAGCAATTGTAGGTTGAAGATGGGGACAGCAACAAGGGCAGCAAGGCCTTGCTGAAAGTGAGCGTAGTGCATCTCGAGAAATTGGGTGTCTCAAAGAGACAGGAAGTGATAGGACAGATACAGATCAAAGAGTGAGGGTAAAAGGAGATGGTAGGAAACGACAGAACAAAAGGGAAAATGGGAAGAATACACAGAACGACAACCAATCAACTGTCAAATTAAATGTGGCAGTCTGGCACATGATGGAACTTGGAGTGTTTGGGATGCCATTGCCTTTATATCCTGTGTTATGCGTTGGTCTTTTGGATCTAAACGAGTGCGAGCTCTCTCACGGACGCTAGTGTGCGAATCTCGGAGCCGAAGAGCAAAAATAGAAACACGGATCTTCTGCCTGCGTGTGTAGGGTTCTTGTTACACAGGCTCGGGTTCTTGAACGAGCCTGCTCTCCACCTTCCATGACCAGGGCATTGCTCCACCTTGGCAGTCTCAGTGTGCGAATCCCACGCTGACATGATTCGATTCTTTGGGACTGCTGCAACCCATCCAAACTCATTTCTCGAACCGACCAAGCTGACACAGGGTGTACACACCTACATATGTGTAACGGCAGTTGGGTGGCATTCCTGTGCATATGAACCAGCACTGAGTTTCATGCGGTGCTCCGGATAATTCTGTTGCCTAATTGCTGACACGACAAGCCCATGCTCTTGAAAGCATGATCCACGACGCCTGTTATTTACTTCGCCAAGAAGTGCTCAAATCATGCAGCTACTTGAAACCCAGTCATGAACAGTATCCCACTAGCCCTAGATTTTTCCATAGCAATTGTTATGACATTGTGTGATGCAATGTCCATATCGTCAAAGGCGAGAGCTTGGAGTCATTAATCTTATCCTACTACAGGACCAGGGATTCCCACACGGGATGCCGTCAACGTGTATCTACAAACTGACCACACTGGCATGGCGCCAAGGCTGGTGAAAGGAATCCTTGACTGGGTTCCGCTATGTCATTGGGTAGGCATAAGCGGCTCATAAACGACTCAACGAATGCGGCAGCGCTTGAATCCCAGCGCGACCCACGCGAACTTCACCGGTTGCAGATGGAGCACATGGGAGTGAACGAAGCGAATGGCAAGCTTGTGACATGTCATCGTCAGGTTGTGTCATTTTCACAATAGCTTATTATAGGGATAGAAGTAAACTGATGGTATATTGAAAGACGATGGTACTGGCTCCCGGAAGCCCAGCAATTTGCAGGTGGATGGGTTTCACGCTCTGGAGAACGCATTGCGCCCTGCATACGTGGCGACGGCGTCTCTTCTACCCGAATAAAAGAATATGCTTTAGGTAATACTGGGAAGAGACTCTCCCGTCCACGGTATTGTACGTGTACTTATAGTGAAATACAAATATGCAAATATGAAGGGGCGGTCTAGGGTAGACAGGAATCGCCTGGTTTGGAGAGGCCTCTGGTGTTCATAAGGATAGGTTCAATTCTAATTGTAGGGGGTCTCCATCCGATTTGCGCCGCAACTGCTTCTGAATACATAGCAAGACGTATATAAACCGTCCAACCAAGTCGATAATGCTTTCTGTCAAATGGCTAAGCTAATATTGGGCTACCATGTTTACGGAGCAAGGTATCCAAAATTGGATGCCAGGTGGACGTAGAATTTCTCCCAGTCTAGATGCCCGCACCTTCTTAGATTCATAGAGATTCAGCTTGCGGCCCGTTAGTGGCAAGATTTAACTGGCCGTACCGGCAACGCCTAGCCCAGCTTTGCTTTGGTCGAGTCGTTGGCGGAGATCACCACGGCGTAGAACATGATGGCGAGCTGGAATTAATATTGCAATTTCTATAATGGGCAAGGCTCAGCTGCCTCTAGCACCGAACTAGTGTCAATGATTCGAACTAGACTTTCAAGACCCTGATGCGTGACAGTTTAAAGAAAGGCTAAACGAGTCCTGGCCCAATCGCGATCGTGGCTGGACCGAACCCCCCTGAGCCCCTGACGCCAAGCTGGGAGTGTGGAGCTGGAGCGATGCCAGGTCTGGAGGAATCACTTAATTTCGCGATTGGGCCAAAGGGGTCTGGCCCCAAAACCAAGACACATGGTGACCAGAATCAGTCATCAGCTGAGGCTAGAGCCTACAAGTCGCCGAAGAAGGGTTTAGAGGTGGCGTTCTCGGGGCCGCGATTTGCCATGAGGGTCCTGCTGGGCGGACATTATTAGGAGTTGGGAGCCCGCTTCCTCCCAATCCCCGTGTTGCTCGCCTGACAACTTCTCGCTACCCATTGCTGTTGCACCCGCCGTCCTCTTGTTTGCTTGGGTAGGGGTCGCTCCAATGAAGTGCTCCGCCGTCATCCTCGCCAATGCCATTTGGCTGATCGGCGTTCAGTCCCTTGCCGTGCCCGAGCTCATCCCTGCCGCCGAGCCGTCCGAGGAGTCGCACGCTGTTATTGCTAGGCGCGATGATGGAGAGGCAGCCACGTACCTCACGTCCTATGCGCCAGAGGATATCATCCCAACCACCCAAACCGTCAAATTGTCGACAGTACCAGTGCCTTCGGGAACCAAATTGGTACTACCCAGCCTGTCGGACGTCGAGCCTCAGACTACTGGCGTTGTCATAACCGATGACGGAACTACAGCCGAGCCGCCCTTGCTCACGAGCCCTATCCCTTCACCCACGAGCTTCCTCCAGCCCATCACGAAAATAACGGAGAAGCGCTCTGGGAACGAGCCAACCGGCGGTGTGCTGGAGGCCAGACAGGCTCAAGACATCCTGAACACTCCTATTGGGACGTCTGCCCCTGTATCGTCCATCAAGCGTCGCTCGGATCATCCTCAAGCTCGAACCGGGATTGTCAAGTCGGGCCCCTTGCAGACCAATAAGTTCTATTCCAACTTCTTCTTGGGGAGCCAGACAGCCCCCTCGTTTACGTTTCCGTACTCCGTCGCATGGGCCAAAGGGACTGGCCCTGCTGCTAGCTGGGGCATGGCCATTTCTCACATCGAGTCGTATCAATGGTGGCTGGGACCCGTCCAGTACAACAATGCCGTGCAGTACTACATTAACCCTGTCGGAATTCAGTCCATGATTCTATCAGCAAAAGAGTTGGGCAACAGCACGGTACTCAACGTCGACAGCATTACACCGTTCTCTGCACGAGTCACCCTGAAGAAGAATGCCACGGCTACCCCGAGCATTTATTTCCCCCTTGTCCAGGGAATGCCTTATCTGACGGGCCGCTTCGCCGGAGGCATTCCCATCATCCAAAGCGGTGTCTACTTCAAGTCCATGACCAAGGCCTCTAAGGATGTCAAGACCAATGTTCGAAAATACACCTTTTTACTGGAGGACGGCACAACTTGGCACGTTTATGCCTACAGGACGTCTGGGGACCCCTTGGATCTTCGAATCGTCAACAATGGATTGGCCCAGAGTACCAAGCCATTCTATGGCACCGTTCAGATTGCCAAGGACCCGAAGACTACGGGCTCGGAGACTCTTCTCGACGACGGCGCAGGTGTATTCCCCACCACCATGCGACTGAATGCGTCCATCTCTGGATCCACAGGCAGCTACAGCTTCACCTACGACAGACAAGGCCACACCAGCGGCAACGTGTACATTTTTGCTCTGCCGCATCATGTCTCATCGTTTGACTCAACTACCAAGGCATTGGCACAGCCCCTCAAGATGCAGACGCAGACCAAAGGCATTGCCACACTCGTTAGGGGAACCCGGTGGACCATGGTAGAGCCTGGTATGCCGCTGCGCATGAGCCTGTCCCCTTGGGATGGCAACAAGGGAGGACCTCGATCCAATTTGTCTGCTGCAGCCAAGAAAGCGATTCGACCCATTGCCCTGTCGGACGTTTCGCAGGACATGATGGCACAGACGAATCTGGATTCAATGTACTTCAGTGGAAAAGTGAGACTCACCGCCACACCTGCCCCTGATCCCTGACAGCTGACAACCCCCAGGCCTTACTGAAGTTTGCTCAGATTGTGTACCTCATCAATGACCTGCTCGGCGACACGGCACTGGCCCAAGCGGGCTTGCTGAAGCTCAAGAAGGCATATGCGGTATTTGCCAACAATCAGCAACCGCATCCTCTTGTTTATGAGAGTACGTATCGGATGCTCTTCCAGTATGAGGCAAATCACTAACAGTGTCCTGGCAGGTGCCTGGGGAGGCGTGGTTTCGTCAGCGGCATACTCCACAGGCGACCCCATCGCCGACTTTGGAAACACGTACTACAATGATCACCACTTTCACTACGGCTATCATATTTTGGCCGCTGCCTATATTGGAAAGATGGATGCTGCGTGGCTCACTCAGAACCGCGACTACGTCAATACGTTAGTGCGAGACATTGCGAACCCTTCCTCGAAAGATACATGGTTCCCCCAATTTCGCAACTTCGACTGGTTCCATGGCCACAGCTGGGCTCATGGACTATTCGAATCACTTGATGGGAAGAACCAGGAATCCAGCTCTGAGGACATGATGGCTGCCTATGCCGTGAAGATGTGGGGAACTGTGATTGGCGATACCGCCATGGTGGCCAGGTATGTTGCTGGTACGAAAGAACGATGTGAATGAAGCTGCTGACTGTATGGTAAAGAGCCAACCTGCAGATGACCATCATGAGGCGCAGCTTTCAGGCTTACTACCTGTACCAGCAAGACAACAAAGTGCAGCCAGCCAACTTTATCGGCAACAAGGTTGCGGGAGTCTTGCACGAGAATAAGGTTGACCATTCTACCTTCTTCTCTTCAAACATTGAAGCGATTCAGGGTATCCACATGATTCCAGTTCATGCTCCTACCGGCTATGCTAGATCCAAGACCTTCATACAGCAAGAATGGGACGTTTACTTCAGCAAAGGCCGGGTTGATGCCTTTGACAATCCTTGGAAGAGTATCGCCTACGCAGACTACGCCTTGGTCAACCCACAAGTGGCATGGAACTACTTCAATTCCACGTCGTTTAAAGCCGAATGGATTGATGGCGGCGCATCAAGATCGTGGTACATGGCATATGTTGCAGGTAAGTCCATCCGAACTCACTGAAGCTTCGAGGGATTCAAGGCTAACAAATGCTCGAAGCACTTGGTGATATTTAATCAGAGAAATGGAGGATAATATCCTCTACCGGGAGGCCTGTCCCGCAGCTAGTGCGATTGCTTTCTATGTATTGTCATAATGTACTTTATATACCCCTTAGATCACGAGGAGCAAATTATCAAGACCCTCACAGTCAAGCACTAATTCCAACTTTCTACATTTGATTGCCTACACAAGACATACGGGATTCTTGCTTCTTATTTTCTTTCACTATTGACAGGCTTGTTAGACCCTGTTCATGTCATTACAACCTGGGGCGCCTCTTCTCATTACGCTGTAAAGAATGAAATATCGACACCCTGGAAGGCCCCGCTTCCTCTTCCAATGGGGCTGACTGTACGGAAACGTCTGCCATACGGTCGACCCCTCCCACCCCTCTCATCCAACGGTTCCGATGTGGGCATCATAAACGCTGTCGTTCAAGAAATACTAGGACCGCTTTGGAGAGCCGTGTCTCGAGATAGAGATGCCGTAGAATCGATGTGAGTAACTCGTCACATTAGGTAGCACTGTCCGGAGTTGCCATCACCGCTGCAGCGTCATCTACCTTGGTTTGCTCTGGTTTTGCGACTGGCAGTCGCTTCCAGGGGTTGAGCATACTAAGCACAACGGAAAAGCAGACAGTGGCAATAGCAACTACAAGAGCTACTTGGATGCCATCCATGTAGGCCTCCAAAATTCCCGGAAGCTGCTCGGGACTGAAGATTGTTCTGATCTCTCCAGCCCCGGCATCAAGTACTCGAGCGGGCTCAACGCTTGGGGCGGTGGTGGCCAAAGTTGAAATCATTCGATTCGAAAAGACAGATTGAGCAGCTGAGAGAATGAAAGCGCCACCAATTGTCTGGAAGACTATTGGGGTATGATTGTTAGTAATGTGTTCCACCAAGACTTGATGTGCACTTACACAAGATGACAGCCGTGGCCGAGGCCAAATCCTGAGGATCGACGGATCCCTGAGCCATGATCATGGGCACCTGGAAGCCAATCCCCCATCCAATACCAGCAAGGAGTTGAAAGCCGACCCATTCTCCTGTGCCAGTACCAGTATCAAGCGTGTACAAGAGACCGGCGCCAATCGAGGCGATGCAAGCACCAAAAACCTCAAGAGGGGTAGCGATACCTGTCTTGCTGATAAAACCTCCCGATGCGATGGTGAAGACAGTAAGCGAAAGGATGAGCGATAGGTTGCGAATGCCGGATTCGGTAGGACTGGCGTTGTCCACGCTTTGAAAGTAGATGGGAAGGACATATAGCACCGTGTAGTACGAACCAGCAAAGAAGAACTGGAAAGCTGCTCCCACCCAGACCGCGCGCTGCTTGATAAGACCAGGGGGCAGCATAGAGCGCTCGCCCTGCCAAACTTGAAAGGTGACAAAAACAAAGACAATGACAATGAATCCAACGAGGAGTCCGATGACGGTGCTCGAGCTCCAGGCATGGGACAAGCCGCCGTATTGCAGAGCCAGGAGGTAGCATATGATGGCACCCAGGACCAGAGTGATACCTAACGGATCCATCTGCATCAGCTTCTCAAATAGAGTTGCCTCGACAGGCTTCGCAGCGGGAGGCGTTCGGAAAAAGAACATGATGATGGCCATGGAAAGACCGCCGATAGGCAGATTGATGTAGAAGCACCAACGCCATGTGACATGGTCTGAGAAGGCACCCCCTATGAGAGGTCCAATGACTGATGCAATTCCGTACGAGCCGCCAAGAACACCAGTGAAGATGGGACGTTTATGAGGCGGTGCCGAGAAGGCGATGAGCGTGTACGCCCCGCCACTAACTCCAGCAGCTCCAACACAAGCAAGTGCACGTCCAACAACCTACGTGAGGATGTCAGCAATATGTAAGTGTGCATGTACGCCGTACTAACTAGAGCAGCAGATGTCGGAGCGACGGCGCACACTAAGCTTCCAATCTCGAAGATGAAGATGGATAACAGAAAGGTCGTCTTGAGCGGGAAGTATTTGTATGCCTTTCCCCAGGTGGTCTGAAAGGCTCCAATGGTGACGAAGAATGCCGAGCCGTACCATGCCACATCTCGAAGGGTGCGAAACTCGTCAGTGATACGTGGGACGGCTGTAGCAACAATTGTCTACAAAAGAGATTAGCACAGCCGCAATTGCAAGTACGCGGGAGAGCGGGCGTACCAAATCAAGCGAAATGAGAAACATGGCTAGAATGAGCGCTACCGCGATCATTGTCAGCTTGAAGCCGCTGGGGTATTCGCCATCCACGACGGCTTCCTCCACAGAGGCTGCAGACTCGTGGGTTGGCTTTTCGGCTGTGACGGAACCCTTTCTCTCCACGACTGGACCAGACGGGGCACTTTTATCAACACCCATGATTGCGGGGGGAATGTAGGGTCGTTGTTGTGTGAAAGGAGTAACTCGACCGAGGGGCTCAATGTTTCAATGCCATAGCATCGACGACGGCTTTTAATATCAGCATGCTGCCTCCGTGCCCCCCTTGAACCCGTTCACGCAGGCTGAATTAATTGCCCTCATTTGTCATCGCTTCCTGATGCCCCTTCGGGAGGGCGACGATCATGACACGCATCAAGACCAAGAGGCCGATCCGGCCGAGATGTTCGGGCCAAACCCTGGCTCTTCGAGCGTTACTAATAGCCAGAGGAGGGGCGTGTCAACTGTTCCGCCGAGAGCTCGGTGGAGCAACAAGTGCATCCCACATCGACCACAAAAGGAACCGGGCTGTCGCTTCTTCCGCCGACCCTCGTCTCAATCTCGTCCCTCCCATCGCTTGGACCGAAACACGGCTGCTCGTCTCGCCACCATACATCAATTTCCGGCTCTCACAGACATGAATCCTTTCGGCAGTTCCCGTCTACCGAGCTCACAATCTCAGATGCATGAGTCCCCCACCCACAGCGAATCCGATGCCAAGAGAAGGAAGACACGCAAGGGTACACGCAGCTGTTGGGAATGCAAGCGCCGAAAGGTAAATGAGCCCGCCACTTTGACTAATTTCGTTGGTCGTTTCCCGATCCACGCAGCGCAGATTCTAACTGAATGCTAGGTTCGTTGTGAGTTTAGTCAGCCCGAGGATGCCATCTGCATCTGTTGTCGCCGTCGGGGCACCGAGTGTGTTAGCCAAGAGTTTGTTGAGGACGCTGTGCCAGCGAATGATGTTGGTCGCAGCCGGTACATTTATCTCGGAGATCGTCGAGTTCGGCTGCAGGATGTCATCAACGATGTCATCAGGTCAAGCAGGAGCAAGACGGCTGTCAGTACTGTGAAAGATGCCGCCATATGCACTCTGAGCTCCCCTCGACAAACCCCTTCTCTCTCCCAGGAGCTGGTAAGGATATTGAACCCCCACAGTCATGCTTGTTGTATGTTCATGTCTAACTTCTCTCTGTCCAGCCGATGCCTACTGAACCCCCCGTGTCCCAGCCTCAGCCCGCTCCACACCAAGCTAGCAGTGATTTGGCTGCTCCTGAGAGGGCTTTCCACGATCTTTCAACTGTGTTACCTAGTCGTGAGCAGCTTGATTGTGTCTGTGACACCGCCCAAGAGTTGCCCTTTTACCTGGTACAGTACATCAGCCAGCCCCAGTCAGACATGGGCCGCATCAGCGCCCAACACATCAAAGATCAGCTTATCACCATACCATCCAACACGTCCCACCCTATGCTGTTGGCTCGCCACATGCTCACCCTGGCCATTTTCATGCAGTATCGCGCACATGACCCTGCTGAGGAAGAGGATGGCGATATCCACTTCATTATGAGGAGATTGATGGACAAGGCTGGCTCGTACGTCAATAGCAATCCTGCTTGCTCAACAAGTGTGGAAGAGGTGGAGTGCTTGGTGCTTCAAGGCACATATCATGCTAACGCAGGCAATCTGCGGCAAGCGTGGATGACCTATCGGAAGGCCATGTCAGTGGCCCAGCTTATAGGCCTCCACAAGTCCCTGCATCATGGGCCTATTCCCAGCCTTGATACAAGTACGTATCGCACAACAGATGAGGTACAGGCAATATGGTTCCGAATTGTCTACATGGAGCGTTTCCTGTGCCTCATGCTGGGGCTGCCACCAGCATTTACAGATAACCGTTTTGCTGACGAGGATACCCTGTCCGTACAATCGCCCACGGAACGGCTGGAGCGTCTCCATGCAATGATTGCATCGCTTATCTTACAGCGCAATGAAGAGCAAGTCTGTGGATCCGGCTACTCGGTGACGCAGCAGATTGATTCGGAGCTACGCAGGGCGTCTAGCTGCCTGCCTGGTCGCTGATGGCTCCCTCCCGTCCTATCAGGTATTGACGATCGAGCCATGTTCCAGGAGACGCAAAGACTGTTGAATCAGCTGTACCATTACAATTTGCTCAACCAACTCCATCTCCCTTACATGCTGCGTACTGAGCCTCCAGAAGCTGATGGCGGCCATCTGTGCGGCCACGACTACTCCAAGCTGAGCTGTGTCAATGCCAGCCGCGAGGTGCTCAACAGGTTCAACATACTCCGAACCTTCAATTACGCCGTGTCATGCTGCAGATCAATTGACTTCTTTGCCTTGATGGCTGCCATGACTATTCTATTGGCCCATATTGACAACCACAGTCAAGGCCCCATCTGTTGGTCCAGCGCAAACAGCCTGCTAGGCCATCAGCGGCTTGTGGACCAGGCTATCCTAGAGGAAGCCTTAGAGCAGATGGATTGGATGGCTCACAGCGGCACGAACCCTCTCTCTGAGCAGAGTGCCGCCCTGCTCCGTCGGCTCATGGCGATCGAAGCCGAGGCTGCAGATGGCCGCCCTTTTGGCACCACGATGAAAGCGGTCGCTTCACCTGTTTCTACCCCGGTAGTCTTCATGGAATCAACCCAACAGGGAGGGAAGGAGGATCATGTGCTAAGCATTCCCATCCCCTATCTCGGTCTTATTCGGATTACAAGGCTTGACATCATTCCCCAGGGGCCCCCAAACATACGCCGAAGCGACAGCAATAGTCGAGCACAGAGCGACCTGCAAGAGAGCTTGCACGGGCAAACCATGGAGAATCTAAGTGCATCGTCCATGCAGCAGCAGGGTTTTACAGCCGAGACGTCCTTGTCCTCATCCAACATAGTTCTGGGGGGTGTAACAGGAGCGGATTCTTGTCCGAGATATGAGGCGGCGACTTTTCTGACACCCATGTCTATGAGTAATACTTCAGTAGCTATACCGCAAGGACAGCCAGGTGAGGGGGTCGATGAAGCTTTCCAGGGGGTCGACATGGCATTCTTTAATCGCCTCATGAGCGGAGGTGGTGAGGGATGGAATGGTATTGGCAGTCTGTGAAACAGCAACTGGTCTATATAGTCCGATCAGGACTCTCTGGCGCCAAGTCCTCGGAAAAGAAAGCTACTGGTCTGTCATCTGCTCACATTTGACTGACCTGCCTTCCTTCCTCTACATGCGAGCTCAGGTCGGCCAAACGCGTCTAGATCCCGGCAGTCTGGACGCATACTTTGTCTTTCGTGAGACGCCGGCTCGGCGTGTGAAGGACTATGGGTTAGTATGCGCCATCATGACCTTGTCGATGTGGGATTTCCTGTTCGTGTGCCCCGATGGGATCCAGATCGGCGACTTTGAGGAGTCCCCCTCCGACAATTACACTTGGCAAGAAAACTAGGTTGAGAAAAAGCCAATAGCGATGTCAAAATTTTCCCAGCCACATACCGCAAATAGTCGGAAACTTCCGTGATGAAGGCATCGTGGCGTGGAGATGCAGAATACATCGGGAATAATGTTGATTAGGTAGATGAGTTTTGAAAGCTCTGTTTCTTCATCCACGACATACACAAGCGCACGTGGATGTTTGCTAGTATAACCGACTTCTGAAAATACGGGTTGGGTGATTTGCAAAGCTGATGGAGGCCACACAGGCCGCACAACAGCAGAGATGGTGAAATCTGCAGGCAATACTAATGTGTATGATGCGGAAGCCTTTCATCCGCAACAAACGCGGCGATAGCCTTGTATGCTGCCTCGAAAAAAGTTATTCCACCAGTTAGGTTTATAGCAATATTAGCTTACTGAAAACTGCAGCGATAATATCCATTCCTACTACTTAAAGTGTATTGTCATCACCCGCAATCGCTCCCTCTGCAGCGATATTCTCCTGGACAGCAAGAGTGGTTGATAGACCACATAAAATCATGGCACACCTCACGTGGTTCATTACATCGGTTGTATGGACGGGGGTTTCTTTGGCGGCTCTTGGTTCGGAACCGAAATATCTCATGGTTTTGTATGCACCCTTCACGGCAGCTGAGTACAATATCTGACCTTCACCAGTGGAGATTCATACTCGACAACTGGCTCCTTTGCAGGCGGCACAAGGCCATCCACGCAAAACCCAATAGGCAACCCCAACTTTCCAGGCCAGACTACCAGTGGCGGGATCAACTGGGTCGGCCAAGTCATCAGTCAGCTCAATACGTCTCTTGTACTTTCGTACGACTTTGCTGTCTCGGGCGCTACCATTGATACGGATCTTGTTGATACTTGGGCTGGTTCAGGCGTGGATGACCAAGTCGAGCTTTTTGGCCAATATGTCGCCTCTGCACCTTGGACGTCCGAGAATACTCTGACAGTGGTCTGGATTGGTATTAATGACATTGGCCACCCGTACTGGGATAATATAGAGTCTCCAATAGCTCAGGTAATGGAAAGATACCTGGAGCTATTGGACGATCTTTACAACCACGGCCTTCGGCGATTCGTCTTGTTTACTGTTCCACGTAAGTAATACCTTCCCTGCTTATGTTCATACAGGATTCTGACTATTACAGCCTTCGACAACGTACCTGCAATCCTGCCGGAGCCAGCCGATAAAGTGGCGGGTTTGCGTGAGGATATCATGAGCTACAATGAAGGACTGGCCAACGTGCTGGAGAAGTTTATATCAACGTACAGCGATGTTCAGGGCCAGCTATTCGATACGTCACCTGCATTTACTATCGCACTTGCTAACCCCGAGAGTTATGGCGCACCGGATGCAAGCTGTGTCAACGCAGATGGTGTGAGCTGTCTGTGGTTCGATACCTACCACCCCGGCGTTGCCATCCAGAGATTGGTGGCTGAAAACTTTGTGAATACGGTGGAATTCTTCTAGCAATGCACGTACTCATCTTGAGCTGGCTTTACGTCGTGGGTCAGCACCTGAGCGGACGGCCCAATATGTTTCTGAGACCAGTTTAACGCCAAGGACGGTGCATTGGACAGTTGCTGGTTGGTCAACTTCTTCGCATTTAGCTGCTTACACACTGTAAATAAATATCGCCATTTCTCGCTCCACAACCACGCAGACAGTTACCAGTTAGTGCCCGAGATACCTAACACTGGAAAAGGATTGCAGTACAATTGAATCGCTTGCATAAGTTTCATCCAAGACACTTGAACCGCAGAAGGTAACCAGAAGAGTCGCCATAAAAATATAGAAGATATACTCCCATAGAGGATTCACAGAAACCATTACAGTCAGTCAAACCATCATCCAGCTGGGTAGTCGAGCCAAAACTCGATATACTTGCCCGACCACCTGCATGCCAGTTTGATCATCCAGTAAGAATCAAGATCGCTAGACAATATTCGAACGAATTAAAGTTTCTATGATCCCACTTGCGGAGTGGTGGCAATCCTGCCTCCTATCCCAGCACTTCAGTCCACGCCGGCTGTATGGTGGTGCTAGAGTCAAACGTAAAGTAGTACATGAGGATAGCCACTACAAGGTGTAGTATTCCCCATGCCCAAGGAAATACTCGCCAAACGTTTCGGTCTTTGGCTGGTCCGTGTGGTGATGGCAATGCAGAATTCCTGTTATCCCAATCGCTCAGGTATTTTTCCCCGGCCATGCAAATCCCGATGCTCATGAACAAGGTACCCGAAAGCTGCGCAAGCCATCCTTTCACCGAACTTGTCCTGTATAAGCGGTAATTGGATTCATTCGAATCCTTCGTCACTAGTCCGGTGCCATCTTCGAGACAACTCAAGATGACGCGAGCCTGTGGAAAGTCTTGCAAGGGCAACGAAACCTGGCCTCCAAGTGGCCCGAGAACCGCGTTTCAGTTGGAGCCTTCCACCGAGGGTCTGGGAAAGAATTGAACTCGGTAAAGCTCCTGGTGGATTCTCATTCTCAGCGTCGCGTAACTGATTCGAGAGCAGCTTGAAAGTGCTAAGGCACATTTCATGAAGGATGATCCGCAAGCGTTCGATGCGCCCTTCTTCTCCGTTACGGCAAAGGAGGCTGCTGCGATGGATCCCCAACATCGACTGCTTCTTGAGACTTCATATCGTGCGTTCGAAAATGGTACGCTATTGCCTGCAGTAATGAAGCCCAGGAGAGTGAGATAACTAACCCTAACCAGCTGGCATAACCCTGGATGATCTCCAAGGCTCTCGAATGGCAGTATTTGAGGCATCCATGTCCAGCGATTATTCGCAGATTTTATCGATGGATCCGGACTCAATGCCGCCGACGGCAGGAACCGGAAATGCCGAGTCTCTACGTGCCAATCGAATTAGCTGGCACTATGGTCTGCTCGGACCCAGCGTGCATGTTGACACTGCTTGCTCTGGCAGCATGGTGGCATTGGACCTTGCCTGTCAGTCAATCTTAACAGGGAATTGTGAATCAGTATGTCTCCTCTATCCGGCGATGCCATCTCAACACCCTCACTTAATACACTCAACTTTGTCCACTCTACCGCCGCTTGCTGACCCCTGTTTCCCCTAGGCACTTGTCATTGGTTGTAATATCATGCTCGGCCCATACATGTCCATACTGCTAAGCAACCAGAACTTTCTTTCTCCCGATGGTGTTTGTTATAGCTTTGATCACCGGGCGAATGGCTACGGGAGAGGAGAGGGAATTGTAGCAGTTATCGTTAAGAGATTAGATGCCGCGATCCGCAGCAACGACTCGATCCGCGCGGTAATTCGAGCAACCGGCACAAACCAAGATGGACATACCCCTGGCTTTTCACAACCCAGTTCGGAGTCGCAGGAGCGACTTATTCGGGATGTGTATGCTAAGGCAGGACTCGGATTCGAGTCTACCCGATACTTCGAAGCGCATGGTGAGGTCCCAATTTCCCCTGTCCCATTCGGTGTTTCCGTCGGGTTTCTACGTACTAACGAGGTCTTCAGGCACCGGAACACCCACAGGAGATCCAATCGAGGCCAAAGCTATCGGCAGGGTGTTTCGAGGCTCGCGCTCTTCCAAGCAGCCCCTTTTCGTGTAAGTCATTATCCTCTACAACTGGGCTCACATGTAGCCCGTTATCTTTCAATGCGCTGACATAGTTTCATTATCCAAGGGGGTCTATCAAGTCGAATATTGGTCATCTCGGAGGCGCCAGCGGTCTGGCAGGAATCATCAAGGCTGTCCTCATTCTTGAGAGAGGCATCATAACCCCCAACGCCAATTTTGAACGTCTGAATCCAGCAATTGATGCTGAGTTCTTCAATATTGCGGTGAGTGCTCCAATTTCGAAGAATACTGGGGAGGTAAGGTCTAATAACTTGTAGATCCCAACTGAGAATATCGCTTGGCCCGTCAGTGGTCTGCGTCGAGCCTCGGTGAATTCATTTGGTATGGGGGGTACAAACTCACACGTTATCTTGGACGACACCTTCAACTATCTCTCCAATCAGCAGTTGAGCAGTACTATTCAAGTTGGCAGATTTTCTTGGCCAACGAACGGTGCAGGGAGCCACTTCCTCGGCCATGATGATGAAGCTGGCAAACCGGTTGCACTTAATGGCCATGCAGGCGAGCACAAATCAGCATCGGACATGAAGCTCCTGGTTTGGAGTGCCAGAGATGAGAAGTCTCTCTCTCATATGGTAGCGTCGTATCGCATATATTGGACCCATGGGCGTTTTCAGCGCAATGAGGCCGGTGGTAACCTGGCCTACACTTTAGCCCAGCGTCGAAGTCGTATGCCGTGGCGAACGTTTGCATTACTTGGCGAGCCTACAGAAAGCCAGCCGTTCATTTCTAAGAAACCCACCAGGGCATCCCTCACACCTGGAAAGATTGCATTTGTTTTCACAGGCCAGGGCGCACAGCATGCTGGCATGGGCATGGAGTTACTGGCATATCCCGTTTTTCGACAGACACTCCAGCGTATTGATACGGTCTTTGCGAAGCTTGGTTCTACCTGGACAGTACTTGGTAAGCCATATCTTATTTCTCTGCAACCAGTTAAAACTTGCTACATTCTACATTGTCCAGCGCTAATCAGTTTGAGCAGATGCCATGTCTGATGCGTTGAACATGAACAAGCCCTCTCTCAGTCAGCCACTCTGCACAGCTCTACAGATTTCCCTTGTTGAACTCTTGAAAGACTTTGGGATTGTTCCATCCGCTGTGGTAGGACACTCGTCTGGAGAGATCGCAGCCGCCTACAGCATCGGGGCCTTGAGCTTGGAGGCAGCAAGCACGGTTGCCTTTTACAGAGGGCAACTTGCAGATACTCTGTCTCAATTTACCAGCAACACTGAACCGCGTAGTGGCGCCATGATGTCAGTGAATCTAAGCCAGGCCGATGCCCAGGTCTTCCTCGAGGAAATGGAAACAACCATGGGACACAATTCCATCCCACCCGGGAGTGTGCACATCGCTTGCATCAACAGCCCTCTCAACTGCACCTTGTCCGGCGAAAGGACAGTCATGAACATACTCAAAAACGAGCTTGATTCCAAGAATATCTTTGCACAACAGTTTAATACTGGCGGACTGGCGTATCACAGTCCCAAGATGCAGGCCATTGGGTCTCAGTACGAGGAACTGATGGAGGCATCCCTTGACTTCCAGCACAATCGCGCGCGACAGCCGCGCGAGTCGATTGCAATGATCTCAACGGTAACTGCTGAAAACATCGAAGCGGAGCGCCCAACTCAAGCGCGTTATTGGGTTGACAATCTTGTATCCCCTGTCAGATTCTCTGATGCCATGGAGAAGTTAATGATGGGGGATGGCTTAACGACAGGCGGCCTGAGCATGAGCATGGGAGAGAGTAGTCAAGTAACAATAACGGATCTCATCGAGGTTGGCCCTCACTCTGCTCTCCGTCGGCCAATTAACGACACTATTCAGCATGTCAGCATATTACGGACCAGCCACAAGGGAAAGCCAATGCGCCTTCAGTATGACTCTGTCTTGACCCGGAACGCTTCGGCCATGCAAACTACTATGACACTGGTCGGCAACCTCTTCTGCGCTGGGTACCCCATCCTTGTTGATAAGGCCAATCAATGCACCTCAACTGGATATCAGAAGACGAATGGAGAGTCCAAGACGAATGGAGAGTCCGAGGTCTCGGCCAAACGAACCATGGCCCCATCCTCTCTTCTAACTGACCTCCCCGAGTACCCTTTCGATCATTCCAATACCTACTGGCACGAATCGAGAGTCAGCCGAGGATATAGGTTTCGGCATCAACATGAAACCACCAGCGACGGAAGCGACCAGTTGCTTGGGAAGCCAGTCAATGACTGGAATCCACTCGAGCCTAGATGGAGAAACATCCTCAGCACCGAAAAGCTCCCCTGGTTAAGGGACCATGTGGTGGGAAAGCTGACTGTTCTTCCGGGAACAGCCATGCTCATGATGGCAATCGAAGCAAGCAGGCGCCACTTCTCTGCAACCATGGGACATCTTGCTGTCAAGATTTCCGGCTTCGACATCCCAAAGGCTCAGTTTAAGAATGCAATATTAATCCCGGAATCTGTCCAGGAGGGCGTGGAAGTGTTGACGCATCTCCGTCCACTCTCCTCGAACAGCGAAGAAGGCATGGGAGCTTTTGAGATATGCATCTTTTCCTATGCAGACAACCGCTGCACTGAGTCGTTTCGCTGTAAACTCAAGCTGGCGCTCATCAAGTCACAGCAGGTTGGCATCGATGCCATGATGGAAGACAGCCTGGAGCGGGAAAGCATGGTGACCTCACAACGCAAGATGGCGAGCCATTGCCAAAACACCATTGATTCCTCTACCTTCTATGACAGATGTAGGGACTTTGCCGAGTTAAAATACGGGCGGGGATTCAGACTGTTGGATAAAATCCGATGGGATGGCAACAAGCAGGCTGTGGCAACCATCGAGCTACTCCATCCTGCATCTTCTTCGCCTTCAGAGCCAGCCGAGTCACGTCGTCAAGTGGCTGCCGTCATGGACGCCGCGGTCCACCTAACCTTGACTCAGGTGTCAAAGGGGCTCAGTGAATTCAAGCACACTTATGTCCTGCAAGAACTCTCTGGTGTCTGGGTATCAGCAGAAGCTTGGGGATCAGAGGAATTGTCACCTACCCAGGTACAATTGTCCAGCACTTTGATTGAAGAATCCAGCAGATCAGGAGCCGTCAAGAGCATTGTCACCGGTCTATCCAATCATGATCGCGTTCTCTTTTCAATGGGCCAGGTTAACATGGCATCGGTGTCACAAGTCAATCGCCAACCAGACCAAGAGGGAATCGTCTAAGGGGGTCGAAAGCTGCTTCATAGCATTCGAAAAAGCCCACAGCTGTCTCTTTTAACCTCTGGTCAACTCCAGAAACTGCTTGATCACCGACAGACGACATCAGACTACGAGACACTGATGATTGACTTCTTCCCCAAGGTCGAGTCGGCAATGATCCTTGCAGCACGCAAAGCGTTAGCCAATCGACCCAAGCAACTGCCTGGGTACCTTGAGAGATTTGTGACCACGATCGAGGATTTGTACATAAACAGATTCAGAGGACAAAATGGCGCGCCATGCGAGGAAGAAATGATCAGTGACGAAGACCTGGAAGCACTTTTACAGGATTGCGAGCAGCAGAACCCGGCTTGGGCGGTATTTCCACGAGTTGCACGAAACCTCGAGGACATCCTCCATGGACAAGTTGATCCTCTACAGATCATATTCCAGGAAAACCTGGCGGAACGTTTTTATACGTCGCTTTTTGAAAACGGCTGTGATGCTCGCTTCCGGCTCTTTTTGAAGCTTGCTTGTCACGAAAATCCAGGAATGACGGTCCTTGAAGTTGGGGCTGGAACTGGAGGCCTAACACAGCAGTCTCTGCCAGCATTCGTGGACATTGAAAAAACGGATGGGATTACTGCCGTTTCCGAATATACCTACACCGATCTATCTCCTGGGTTTTTTGACAAGGCCGCCGAGCGATTTTCTTTCTTCAATGATCGGATGGCATTCAAAAAGTTGGATTTGGAGCATGAGCCTGAAGCCCAAGGATTCACCTCGGCCACATATGATCTTGTGCTGGCGGGCAGCGTCCTTCACGCAACTTCTGACTTGGCCAAGACTCTCAATAATCTCCGCAAGGTCATTAAGACTGGCGGTTATTTGTTGATGTTCGAGGTCGTGAATTCAGAAGTCTCAATCGGCAACGTCGGCTTTGGCGTTCTTCCAGGGTGGTGGCTGAGCTCAGAGAAGTGGAGAGCTGGAAGCCCGCTCATCACTGAAGGACAGTGGGACACTCTACTTCGTGCGGCGGGCTTCTCTGGAAACCATGTGGTTCTGAGGGACTACCAAAGTGATGTGTGTCACATGTCAAGCATCATCATATCAAAAGCAGTCGAGCCCTCCACTCTGTCCCCCGTCATCGGAAGTCCCAGCATCAACTCTGCCCTTAGACCAGTATTTCTTATCGATCCAACTTCAAAATCCCAGGTGTCCCTTGCAAGGATCTTACAACAACGCTATGGTTCACCAACGAATTTGATCCTGTGGTCCGATTCGAGTTTGGAGAATTCAGTACAGGCAGAGCTCGGGGCTGAATCATGTCTGGTCTCTCTGCTTGAGGTAGAAAATCTTGTCTTGGCCAACCTGTCCAGCAACGGTTTCAGAATATTACAAAGGACCATCCAAACGACGGAGAGGCTATTATGGGTCTCATCGGTAAAGGACCAGGAACGGGATGCCCCCTTCTATAGCATCATGGAAGGTTTTCTGAGAAGTATTCGTTCCGAGGCCGCTGAGAAGCAAATTGTTTCACTCCTGGCGAACTCTGAGACGGGGACAGAGTCGGAACTGGAAGCCCTTGCGGGCCACATTGTCACTGTGATTCATCAGTCCTTCACTTCCTCCAAGTCGGGCAATACACATACCCCGCCAGACGTGGAATACAGTATCAACGATGGTCTATTGTGCACAGGCAGGCTGGTTGGGAAAATGACAGAAACCCAAAAGCTTCACGAGAGTCTGACACCGACCTTGAAGAAAGAACCCTGGGGACAAGGACCGGCGCTCGTACTTGACGTGGGTACTCCCGGAGCGCTTGACACTCTCCAGTTCGTGGAGGATTTGGAGTGCAACCAAGAGGTTCCACTCAAATCCGACGAGGTTGAGATTGAAGGCAAAGCCTGGCCCCTCGACTTCAGGGGACTTTTGATGGCGTTGGGGCGGATGGAGTATGATGTGATGGGGCTGGCTTGCGCCGGTACAGTTAGCCGCCTCGGATCATCTTCAATGCGTGCTCTCCATTACGGCTCTGCTCTGGACACGGTTGAATTGCAGCCTGGAGATAGAGTCTGCGTGTCTTGGAATCGCACCTTGCGCAGCTACCCACGAGGATCGATCCGAAACGTCATCAAGATGCCACATGACCTTTCATTCGGAACTATAGCGTCTGGCATAGTTCCTGGCGTCACTGCCTACCATGGCCTCATCACAATGGGACGGCTACAAAGAGGCGAGTCGGTTCTAATCCACTCCGCCGCAGGTGCCACTGGGCAGGTGGCTATTTCTGTGGCGAAGATGATCGGTGCAAGAATCTTCGCTACCGTAGGTCACGAAGACAAGAAAAGTTTCCTCGTGGCTAGAATGGGTATCCCTGCCGACCATATCTTTCACAGCCACGACACAAGTTTCAAGAAAGCTGTCATGCGAATGACCAACGGTCGCGGAGTCGACGTTGTCTACAGTTCGTTGTCGGGTGAAAGGCTTCGTGCATCATGGGACTGTGTTGCCCCTTTTGGTCGATATATTGACATCAGCAAGGCCGACATACTCTCAAATGGGTCCCTTCCGATGGCCCAGTTTGAGAAAAATGTTAGCTACTTTGCCTTGGACCTGCATCACTATATGATTGCCAACCCAGTCAGTCCCATTCCGTCACTTGTTGAAAACGACCATCGATCTTTTTGCCGCTGGCCTTATTCAGTATCCCGAGACAGCCGCGTCGTTCCCACTGTCGCAAGTCGAGAGGGCCTTCCGCTTGATGCAAGGAGGCGATCATATTGGTAGAATTATCCTCACTGCATCATCTGACGATATCGTACCTGTGAGATTGTTGTTCCTTTGTTTTGTTTCTCAGGATCTGGGATGCTAACGAGTTCTTCAGAAATTCATCCAAAGTCGCGATGCTTGGAAACTGTCTGAAGATGCCTCTTACTTGATAGTGGGCGGGCTGGGAGGCCTTGGCCGGGCTGTTCTGCAATGGATGGTGGCAAGAGGTGCTCGCCACATCATCGTCTTGTCCAGGTCAGGTCTAAGCAAGTCCACTGTCAAGGGGCAAAGATTTGTTCAAAACCTCCGCGACCAGGGTGTCAATATACTTGCTCCAGCCTGTGATGTCTCGTCAAGTGAGGCGTTGCACGAGATCCTTTCAAACACTGGTATGCCACCAGTGAGGGGATGCATCAATTCAGCAATGGTCCTGCAGGATGCCATATTCAAAAATATTACCTACGAGCAGTGGCTGCTCACGCTTCGTTCCAAGGTCGATACTACCTGGAACTTACATCAAACCCTTCCCGCTGGTTCGCTGGATTTCTTTGTCCTCTTTTCCTCGCTGGCGGGTATCTATGGCTCATTGTCTCAGTCAAACTATGCAGCGGGATGGACGTTTCAGGATGCCGTTGCTCGTACAAGAGCTTACCACGGCGAAAATGCGGTATCCCTGGACATCGGATGGATGTCGGACATAGGCATAATTGCCGAGACAAAGGAATATCAGCGCAAGCGAGAGAACACTGGAAACATGGGTGCCATCACTGCCAGAGAGCTCATCGCTCTGGTGGACCAAGTCTGCAAGCCTCGCTCGACGCTGTATTTAAAGGAACACACGCCCCAGATTCTGATAGGGGCAAACACCAGATGATTTGCTTAGCATAGGGGAGCCCGTGCCTCCTATGATGCATCGTGCTTTGCTTGCTGGCTTTGCGCAAAGAACCACCATGACCAGTCTCCATAGGGATGAAGAAGAACGATCCGATGTGGAAACTCCCGGTATCGCCCTCAAAAAGGCATCGACACAACAAGACAAGGTCGAAGTCGTTGTTCAAGCAATCATCCAGAGACTGGCGCGTGCGCTCGGCACGTCAACGGAGGAGGTTGAGCCAAGCAAAGCCCTGTCTGCTTGCGGAGTTGACTCCTTGATGGCAGTTGAGCTCCGAAACTGGGTTGGAAGGGAGTTCAAGGCCAACGTTGCTGTCTTTGAGATAATGAGTGGCACCACGATTGTGTCTTTTGGTCAACTTGTTGTAGAAAGAAGCGAGTTCAAGCTTCTAGCGCACTAGCTTAGCACATGAGAATTCCCGTTCCTCTGATAGCAGGGTGACGTTATTACGGCACTAGGTAGAGAAAGTTTGTGACATTGCCGCTTTGTGCTTGTTATAATATTACGTGAATCTAAGGAGCCTCCGAAGTATCATAACAATTTTTATTTTACCTTATCGCACTGGACATCGGGGTATGGAGGCCACATGTGCACTACTCCCGATCTTACTATTATTATAATGACTGCAGTGCTCCAGATATGCTCTCGATCCCCCCGTGCTGGGACCAAAAGGTACTATTCTTCCTCTCCTCTCCACTAATCGACCATCCTCTAACCTTAAGCCACTTATCTGAGAAATTTTCACTCATGATGACTTGGAAAGTTCGTAATAGCGCGATTGATGGACCCCGATTTGACAAGACAGGCACTGAGATCTACGATACATTTTTATTTCCAAGTGGACAATGCGAAATATGTATGGGTTTGTTACCTCTCTAGCTATTTTATGATCCTCCCGTTTGTCCTTCCTCTACTGCGAGCTCAAGCCTCACACACTGTCGCCGCCCCTGGTTTAATGTTAGGTCCATGGAATGAGAAACAAAAAAAAGAAAAAGAAAAAGAAGAACGAGAGCAGAACGCCACTTACATTGCCTAGCGTGGCCTGGAAAGCTGCGTCGCGCGTATTGCCCACGGATACCGACTCGCGGACCCGCATGAGGTTGAGTTCCGGGCCGTCAGCGAGTTGGTCATAGAGAACACTGTACTCACTCCATTTCTCATCATCATCATACTGAATCAGAGTTCCACTATCAGGATGAGAGTCGGTGAGAGGAGTGATCTGATCGGGTGCGGCGACTTGGCATGCAAGCTGCTCATCCAACGCAGCCCGTGGGATGCCGCGAGCCCAAGCAGTACCTTTGGCCCTTGTCCCTATGTTCTCCAAATACCGCTTCATCATGAGCGACACTTGAGGCCAACTGTTCTCGCCAGGGTCTGGTGACCCAAAGATGTCTGTTCGAGCTTGCGGATCAGCGAGGTAGTATGCAGCCAGACCGGCTACTTGGGCTGTTGCCGGTGATGCGCCTGACTTAACCAAGCACCCTTCACTATAGTATGGCTCAGCACCGCACACGTCATGGCCCATGGCGTATAGGGTCAGTATTCCGTTGCCTGAGCTGTCCCGCTCGCTTGAACCCGCGTTTCTTCCCTCCATGTTTGCGTTGCCGACGACGATGAGTCCAGTATCCCGACCTCCAGCAGCGGTAGGACATTGTGTGCCCATGTCGTCGTTTCCATTATTGCTAGCTGCCGAAACTGTTACCACACCCAGGGGCCATGTATACTGACTGAAGATCCGGGGGAACGGATCATAACGCCGGGGACCAAGTGGTACCGTTGGCTTGTCTCCCCTCGCTTCTCTCCAATTTAAATCCCGGAAGTTGAAACCTTGAAAGCACAGTGCCGTTAGCTGTGTACAGTGGAAACTTGACGCAAGGTTCGTGACCTACCCCAGGACATGGAGAATACGGCTTGCGTCTGCCGCCCCATGTTGCGAACCTCTCTGCAGGCATATGCAAATGCTCTCATGTAATCCCAGAGCGCAACAACGCCACTTCTCAAGTCGGTGATCTGCACATCAACAAGCTTTGCGTTCTTAGCCACGCCAATGAAGTGGCCAGCAGCAAACGATGCCATTGCTGTGCCATGATTACCCTGACCCCATGATCCGCCGGAAAGGTGTTTCTTTTCTTCCAGCTTTGTGACGCCATTGATTTCGGCGAAATCCTAGCAAGGGTCAGATTCAAGATACACTAAGGAAAGAGAGGTACGGGTCGGTCAAGAAGTTGAGAGAGTAATAATGATCAGGATAATGAAGGGGGGCGCTGGGTAAGAATCTTACCGAATGAAAGCCCCATATTCCCGTATCAAAGATGTAGATCCAAACATCGCGACCAGGTCTCGAGTTGAAAAGGTACCCATCCAAGTCCCAATACGAACCACCAAGATTACCTGTGGTCTTTGCCCAGGGGGCTGATAGCCAGCGGAGATGCCTAGGAGCAAAGTTCTGGTAGGTCAGGTCCGTATTCGGCGAGACATCCCGACTTGCAAGGACCCGTGTATTTTGAGTTTCGTTCAGTGAGGGTATCTTGTGCAACTCATTATTCAGGCCCCTGGTTTCCAATTCTGATCCTTCCTCGGTTGAGATCATGGCATTGAGGGATACCGAACCCACGGAGGATTTTGACTCAAATTCTTCCGCTTCGCAGTCGTCAATTCGGGCCAGAAATGCACGCCAGCCTATTTCCGGGGCGATGCTCTCGTCAATTAACCGCTCTTGAGGTATAGAGTTTATAAGATCCTTGTATTCCGCGTCGGATGTGTCCTTTTCCATAAATACCACCATGGGAGTGGGTGAAAGGACAGGGCTACAGCTGCTGGTTGTTGTAGTGGTGGTCGTCGTCGTCGTCGTGGCTGGGCGGATGGAAGTGGGCGCTTGCGTTGGTTGATTAGGTTCATCGACGGAAGGATGTAGCTTGGAAAAGATAATGGCAAGAGTAAGGACTTCAGTAATCGGTCAGCTAAGGTATTCCTGTCGGGGATAGATGGGAGAAAACATACAAACGCCCAGACCGGCCGGAATGCCGGCCAGAATGGGCCTGGGTATGCCAATGGTCGAAAGCTATATGGCCCGTAGCATTAGCATTGGGGTCGATCTCGGTAAATTATGACAGGCTTTCTTTGTCGAGACGTACCGCTGAGGAGGAAAGTGAAAGGCCCCGACCGGTGTCCAGGAGTGGTGTTTCGCTTGTTGTACTGGCTAAAGTCTCCAGGTCAGCTTCCATAGATTCGCGGACTTGGCCCATGGGCTCCAGTGGAATGTCAACTAGAGAGAGACTGTCAGTGACTGAGATACACAACGCCGCTCACTCGACTCACAAGCTTCAATGGCCTGTTCCCTTGTGGGACTGTCAACCTGTGTTCCCCTGTAAGCCGACAATGATGTGCAGTTAAGGACTAAGAGTTCTCACAAAAGGGTTTCGTTGCCGTGTTATATCCTGACTGGCGGCTCTGTTGAACTCAACAACAGCAGCCCTAGCATTTCGATCTAGATGGTATGCAAGTCAGCAAGCTGTTTTTCACATAGCCACGAGCCTATCAACTTACAAAGTTTTTCCTGCTCAGCGACAAATTCGTCATAGGTCTTGACGAGTCTTTCGCGCATGACCCTGGGCTCCAGTCTCTTGATAAGGCCACGCCTGCTGGGGACACCTGGTGCCGCTTCCCACTCCTTAAGCGCTGTGTTATAATCTTCAATCAAGCCCCTGACCCGGAATAGAGTTGTATTGTAGTTTGTCAGGGCAAATGTCAGCTGGTCCAGCGTCGGGTCCCTCCATGCTGAATCCTCATACACGCGAATGCGATTTCCGTTTCCGCAGAACTGAGCAGTATTTCCAGCGCAGACCAGATTGCAGTCTCCCTCTGGGGATCGTATCTCATGATGAAGCGTGTTGCCGACGAAGCATTCTCCAGCGTATTCCACGCCGGCATACCGGAGGCCATTGTCCTTGGCCAGCTTGACGCATTTGTCAACCGTCATTCCGCTGAAGGTGAAATCGCTCTCTTCATCGACGACGAGAACCCTTGATGCCGTCGAGTCTTCGTAGCATCCAACGTTGCCAAAGCTTCCCACTGCAGGCACCGTCAGGGGACTTGGGACAAGAGACGAGTCTTCGTAGATGTTGATCAAGTTGCCACCGCCGCACACATCGAATGGGGAGCCACCGCAGGGCATGTCGCATTGTCCATTCGCTCTTGCCGAAGATTCAGAGATTTTATTGCCCCAGAAGCACTCCCTGTTTTAAGTTAGCCATGTCGTCTGTCGTGTGATCTCTGACCGCAAGACAAGCCGGCTGAAATTGTTTTACTTACACCGAGTACTCAACTCCGGCGTAGCGGAATCCCCGTGCAAGGTCCGCACACTTCTCGACCGTCATGTCGTCGGCACGTGCTGAACCACCATTCAAAAGCGCCCTCGAATCGACGCTGTCTGTCCAGCAGCCCATGGACCTGTACCCCCCGGCTGATGGTTTCTCTGACGGGCGCCCAGACAAGGGCGTCTTGTCAATAGCCTTGGAGAAGCACCCTCGGTCGTCATTTACATTGGCGATGAGAGCACCAAAGCCGCAGTTGTCGTTGCCTGGGAGGCTTACAGAGCCACATTGGTTAGGACAGGACAGGATTCGATTTAACCTATGATTGTAAGCCATGTTCAAGAGCACAACCCGCCGTCTTTGGCGCACTTACAGACTCTGAGCTGAAGATCCAGACAGAGCTGGAGGTACACTGCCATCTTGGCAAGAATAAGCCACCTGCGCGAGATATCCCCCATTGAGAGAAGAAGAGAAGGTATCGAGACGTCCGCCATAGACACTGTCGGCCTCGAATCGCTCTATGGCGTCCCGGAGAGCTGTCTCATGGGTTTTACCCCCATCGCAACCATCGGCCAGATTTACGCAGCGTATCTCCTGGCCCAGAACTCCTTGACTATGGGCGAGGAGAAGCCCGACCACCAGGCCGAACCGTACCTCAAACATGGCCTCCAGGCTAGTTCGGGGGAGCGGGGGATGCAGATGCTTCGCGAGGTTACAAACAACGGTTTGGATACAAACCTTGAACATACAGGCTGCTTTCGAAGTGGTCGTCTAGGATATACATATGTCACGATGCAGGATCCAACCCACAATTGCTGACATGGATAGATGTCAGGTCTGTCAGGATTCAAGACCAGGCGGAAAGTGCCACATCGTGTCACACCCTGCATTTCTCCCCATGCTAACAGATCCTCCAGACGGAAGAGCACGGCCAACCCACAAGATCCTGTCGTCGGTAGGGCTAGCATTGATTGCTAACGCCATTGTCATCAACTGATGTGGTCTTTCTCGACCCACTTGAGTCGTGGGAACAGAGCGGATGTGGCGGTGTGCGACCCGAGCGTCCAGTCTAAACTAACCTACCCAGGACATATTTTAGTAGCAGCCAGGCAGGGTCTAGGAACACCTGGAGCTATCACAAGCCTTACCCGTGGTGGTGTGGCCGGGGTCTGGCTTTCAGCCGCACAACCAGTGGTTCGGCGGCCGCCCCTAAGCTTCAAACAGAGTAACAATAAGGTAGAAGTCTCTTCCTCGTAGTTATCTATGTCTGTTCTTGAGTATCTAATCGGTGAAGGCGCTGCCTGGCGGTCAGTTTTCGAGGAAGCAGACTTGCATCATACATTCAGCTATCAACTCAATGAACATGGAAAGTCTCCCGGGTAAAAATACATCTCAACAAAGGTCGGTCTCTGTTGACGCTCTATCGACATTTCAATTGCGCTCACGGCCGTTGCTGCTGGCCCGCAATCCCAGTGGCATGCCCCTTCTGCGGCGATACTAGATATTACATATAGCAATGGCCCTGACCAGCTGGCTGAGAGATATTGGAACGGTCTCGACTCATTAGGGCCGAAGAGTGGGTCTGATCCTTCGTTTAAGTAGGTTGTGTGGAGGGACTGAAATGGATAATGTAGGATGCAGTATGTACAACGTGATTCTTGACACCAGAAGAAGTAAGTCAAGTTCTATCCACAAGCTAGATATGCGTAAATTGAGCGTTAGATAATCTCGCTGTGGGATATGGAGGCACCATGATAAAAATATCTTTCCCTATGTTCTTCCATTGTCCGGGGCCCCCTGTCCATTGTTCCAGCCTGAGATCAGGCGGCAAATAGAACATTTTCCCTTTTCAGTCTAGTAACCTTGGGTCGTATGAAGCAGAGCTTGCATTTGTATTAATTTCTTACCATGTCCAACAAGACTGGGATGTGGAGAGCCGTGATTTAATGGCATTTGAATCCGAACATCTTGCTGATTTCTACCATCCATGGTGGTCCTATTGACGCGCAATTCCAGGCTCAACGGAGACTTGTTACGATGATTCGCTCCTGGGTCGTTTGATTGTTTGTCTGGCGACACTGGCACTTTTGCGACCCTTGTTGAGGGCGAACAATCGCTGACGTGATAATACAGTGCCAGCTCTGGCTACGAGGCTCACCATCTTCTTGTCAAGCGCGGACTTGAACTCTGTCCATTCATTTATGCTGCCGACGGGCCGATTGACTTCTTCTATTACCCTCAGTCCGTCATTGTGGACTCGGGAAATGTTCTAGAAAGCTCAACAACCCGGGCCACTTCGACAACTGCCAAGTCAACAACGACGACGACGACGACGACAAAGACATCAGCAACGAGTGCGAGGTCGGAGCGAGTTGCTTCCACATCTACTCTCATATCATGAAGGGGGACGTCGACATCTTCTACCTCCACGATGACTCTAGTGTGCCCCAGCTCGCCTCCATCATGTGAGCAACAAAGCTGCCAAGGAACTGTTACCAACGGCACCGCACGATGTAGAGCCCAAGATCTTGTGAACTGTCCCTGTAGCCCGTCGACTGACACCCCGGGCTACTGCTCGTCGCCAGCCACCAGCTGTGATACAGATGGGTATGCAGGAACCTTTGACCTCAGTGCCGGGACAGTGACTTGCAAAGGCAACCGGGCAGGCTGTCAATGTAATGCCACACCGAATACATGTGGCACTTCGCAGAGTTGTGACTCGGGAAATTGCGCCGGCCAGTTCTCCCTGGCTGATGGCAGGGCCTACTGCACCAATTTCTTTCGCGGCTGTGAATGCAGGGTGACTGGCAATACATGCGGCGTGCCTCAGAGCTGCGATGGAAACAACTGCAACTGGTCCTTTGACCTTAATAGCGGCAGGGCATACTGTACCAATTTCTTCCGTGTTTGTGAGTTTCAGGCCACGCCCAGCACATGCGGCGAGCCCCAGAGCTACGATGCGAATGGCTGCGCCGGTACGTATGATGCCTGAAGCAATACAGCCCGCTGCCGAGGCAAGTTTGCTGGGTGTGTATGCAACCCTACAGGCAACACGTGCGGCCTGTCTCAGCCCTACGATGCCAATGGCTGCGGGGGCACCTTCGATGGCTGGTCCAACACGGCGCGATGCCGCAACGCCTATGCTGGATGTGTTTGCCGGCCGACACTGTCCGCGTGCGGTGCGCACCAGAGCTGTGCAGATAAGGGCGAAAACAATCGTACGGCTAGCATCCGTAAGTGAGAGAAGTCTGCTAACACCAACAATGGCATATATTACCATCTGAACTGCATTCAAAGTTGAGAATGGTTTTTAAGCGAGATAGGAGCTTCCAAAGACTAGGAGTAAAGGACTTTACGGGTTGAGCAAAGTTTGTCATGGTAGCAGGAGCAATACCGTGCAGCTCTTTGTGTTGAGCCACGTGTAGCTGGAAGGCACTGATGCCAACACCAAAATTCAATGCGCTGGTCCCTATAGACTTATCTGACTTCACGCAGGAACGGACATACTGGAGGTGTATCTTCCGCACGTCGGGCGGGTTGATTATTGCTAATCCTCGCTGATTTCTGACGTGTTGCACCATGGTATGATGAAGTATGGCTGCAACATAACCCCCACGGAGAGCCAACCTAAGGTAGCTGCGTAGGGCTCGGTCGCCGTTTGGCCGAAACAATCTGTTGGTGGAGGATGTTTGCCGTTGCGAGAGACCTAGTATGCTACAGCCGAACCAACACCGCCCCATGGCCCACAACAGCTTCGCTTGGTGGTGCGGACAACCACGACCTCTGTTGGAAACACGTCTGTTGACGGCAGATAAGAACGAGAATGCACTTCGATCCCCGCTCGTCTCACTCGCTCCCCACCGGTTCCCCAAGCCATGCACCTGGCGAGGAGGGGATGTAGTCCTGTTGGTAGCATGAATACAACATGTGACGAGCTTCATTTGACCAACAAGTTGCGCACAGACTAACTCCGACCCGTCAGCGTTTATCGCCGGCTGCTTAGTACTAAGCAGGCTGCGCCCTACGTAAACATCCATGCATGGCAAGCAGAATCCGGGTTGTTATTGCAGGCTTCGAGACACAAATCCCGATGCTTCATTGTTAGCACAAAAGAATGTATGCAGACCATCCCAGCTTGGAATTATGCTCATTTGTCGTCCATAATTGCATGACAGTTGTGCCTACACAGTGATATGAAAGGTCTCCAGACCATCTCAGTACAGCTATTCCGTCTCTGAAATCAGTGCCCTTTATTTATTTATTTATTTTTATTTTTTGAGCAGTGCCAACTCATGGCGAGCTGTATAGCTAAGCCGAGTCGTCTGGTTCGGTATCCTTATGGGCTCACAACCGACTGGACTCGCGCATGTAATATGCTGCGCGTAATTCTACCTGTTTCGGCCGGATGGCATGCAGAATGCGCTTTGCTGGCATCCCGATTTTCAAGGACCAAAGCACCAAGCGGAGCAGGGGGGTTTTACATGCACGACCAACTGCAACAATGGTCCATGGGTCTTGTCCAGTAGTTGATTCGTAAGCTGGAGGTTGCTTCCCCCGAGTAACAAGTACCCTAAATGACACGTAGGAGGTGGTGCCAAGAACACGATGGTAATCACGGCATCTTCGGTCTTGCACAGCCCACTGGTGCCACTATAGGGTAGAAGAGTCTAATATTGAGATTTTGTGACGTCCTGACACTGTGCTACTCATTTCTAACTGATGCGTCGTACCTACCAACATTTGCCTTGCTGACATATAACCCCTCTTTCGCACTGCATGACACAACTTTCACCTTCATTGCCCGTGAACCTTTCGATCCCCTCCACTTACAATGTTCGACTTTGCTGTAGTCATCTGCCACGGCTCCTATCACACTCCAGTGCCTTACGAGCCGCTAATCAATGCACTTAAGAGCAAGGGAATAGATGCCTACTGCCCTCAGCTCCCCACGGCTGATTTAGCCAAGTTGAACGTGGGCGACATCGCCTCGCCCGACTTCGATCTCGGCCCCCCGGGGAAAGGTTACCCACAAGGAGAGGAGGATACCGATACTATTCTAAGGGTTATCCAACCTCTCATCAACCAAGGCAAGAAGGTGATGCTCATTGGTCATTCCTCGGGTGGTTGGGTTGCTTCACAGTCGGCTCGTTCTGAGCTGTGCTATGAAGCTCGAAAGGGAAAGGGCCAAGACGGTGGCATTATCGGCATTCTTTTCGTCGGCGGATTTATAATCCCGGTAGGCGAGTCGGTCAACAGCTTCTTCCAACCCCAAGATGGTTCGCCGCCTGTCACGCCACCCTTCATGCGATTCCACGTAAGCTCCTAAATCTATTTGCATGGAAGACACTAACAGGCCACCTAGAAACACGGCTGGAGGGGTTTGGGAACGATAGTAGAGCCTGAGAAGTTTCTCTTCAACGACCTGGACCAGGCTACAGCTCAGAAATATGTGAAGACGTTAACGGCATCGCCTATCCTCACAACGAAACTCACAACTGACGCTTATTCTAACGTCACATGTGGCTACCTTGTCCTTGATGGCGATCTGACATTGCCCCAACCGTACCAGGAGGGTATGATCGCGCTGCAGCAGTCAAAGCAGTCCTCTCCTATTCATGTATACCACTGCCCCGCAGGACACTCACCTCATCTGAGCTTGACCGAGGGACTTGCCGATACCATCCGGGACTTTGCGATCAAGACTCAAGTGTGAGTGAGGCTTATAAAAGCACGTACCATCAAATCCGGCCCTAAGAATATCTTGTTCTCGCCTATTCTGCATACTCAATATACACGCTTCCTACCCTACCTTTTTCCGGACTACACTATTATGGCACTTCTACGATCACATGCCATCGTGCTTCCAGAAACTAGTAGAGTATGTATGGCAAGCGCCACCTTCCTCATATCATATATCCTGAGTACGTGGTGAAGTTATAGTCATGTCGCCAATCATAAATGAACAAATGGTCCATCGAAAGACAACTATACCAGAACTGGAGCCGTCCCAAGCGCAGTTTCAACTGTAGTGAAACAGATGTATGATATCTTTTACTCTTTAAGCAGGCTTACTGAACAGGCTCGATTGTGGTTGATAAGAAGAACTCAGCGTACCACCCCATCGCACATGGAAATGCTTTAGATCTAAGAGATCGATAGAATGCTCGTAAAGTACTACAGCTTTTACAGACCCGCTGGCTATGTCGGCTTACCTGCGGGTATCCCGACGAGTTGTACGTCGTTGCTGAGTCGGACACCAGTCATCATACCCGCCCCAAGGGATAAGAATGCTCGAGAAATGCTTCAGAGGAGGAACCCGGCGCCTGTATTAGAAGGACACCAAACTCAAGCCCACACCATAGATCATGGGATTGCCAAGGCAGCCGGGGGCGGAATGATGAAGCTGGTGCAAGCGCGTTACCCTGTGTCCCACTGGCGCGGTCCTTACAAGAAGGACATATCTTAAGACAGCGAAGCCCTAACAGACTAACAGGAATCTCAATGATTGTAGACACAGTTATCTCTCTAGCAGCTTTACTCAAAGAGTCACTTGTCAAAGGCTATCAAGCTAGAAGCAATATTGATCGAGTCACTAGAAGCTACATTCTCATTGCAATCCTTGACGTCGCATGATCGCCTCCACAACATCCCTTGCCTTCGTCTCCTCACAGTAGCCTCGACTGCCCCCCTTGCTGAAGCTTCCTTACAGATCTTATAGCAGAAGCTATCTCTGCAGAGACCTTGTACGTTGCAGGGACACTTAATGCCATGGCCATCTTATTCAGAAGCTCATAACCAATTGGAATAGCCAGGAAAACCTTGACATCGCCATTGCTGCAGCCACAGGTGTATTTTCTTGCCAAGTATTCCCCCTGGACTTAATGTTGTTATTATTGTTATAGGGGCCTCCTCGTCACTGGTCTATATCCCCCCAAGTTATAGCATCCCACTGGCGCACCCTGGTAAGTTTGAGGGGAGGGGATTTGGATACCCCGGAAATCAGCCGGCCAACTATGATGCAGGGTTTATAATTAAAGAACAGGGAATCGCGAAGATCGCCAATCAAGTCTACAGAGTACATGGCCATGATTCAAATCCAAGCTATCCAGATCCCTCCTATCCAACTTTTGTAGTTGCCGAAAGGCAGCGGACATAGAAATTATTCAGGAGTGGAGTTTAGGCGGCTCCGAAGAGCCTTGTCCCAGCTTGCATAATAGCCCTAAGGTCACATAAGTTCGGTTGTTATCCACTTCCTGTTGCAGTACTTTGGTAGGTGTGATTGCGATGGTCAACTGCCTTAATTTCAAGAACGCCCGTATTTCTGCCAAGCCTGGTCGTGTACGCCCGCCAGATTCAGGCTCGCCTCAGACAGGGGATGATGAGACTTGGTAGGTGTTGATGATCAATGTGTTTGAATGGTCCCGCTTGGTCTGCACCATTGTGTGAAAGGTCCGTTGGATGCAGGCTCGATACCGTTGGTTCAGTGAGCTTAGATGCCGGGAACACGTAAGAGTAATGCGCCCATCATTGACCGCCTTGTCGATACAACGGCAACGGCACCTAATGCCAACAAGATCTACCAGCAGTGGCTCACTGTGCACAGGGCTACCTCGGTGCTAGCTTCTGAATACCACTGATGCGTCCCCTACAACTCCTTTGCAGATAAAGGACACGAAAGTGTGTCACTCCGCGCCCCTGGCCATCGCTCTGGCTTTGCAAATTCGGAGCCCTTGCCTCCCGCCCGCGAAACAGTGGGTTTGCCCATCTGGCTATTGGCGAGATCGTGACTAGTGGTGCAGTTTTAGGTGCTGCGATCCAGGGAACCAACCTGGATTTCGTTGCTTCAAGGTATCCCTCTTGTAACAGTTGAATAGCGCCGCTGTCATATGGAGCGTGCCCTTGCAGAGCTCACCGCCATTCAACGCCTCATCCATAATCGAAGCTCCCTCGTCTCATAATGCTTGTCAGGCACTGATGGTAGTTCGGTAACTGTTTAGTTCGTGCTGACTTCGGACAATCTTGGCAATCAGATCGGCCATGGTGATTTCGATAACAAGCTTGATACCATAGGCAACTGGGTGAAACATGGCATAGAGGAAGTCGCTCGGTAACGACATCATAGCTATGATCAAAATCTGCAACCCAATTAGCACTACGTTGCAGGCCAGGCGAGAGCACCTACATCCATGGATAACGAGACAACAACGGCGCAGACATTGAAATTAAAGAGCAGCTTATATTTCGTAAGGCCTCGAGCTATCAGCTCGTGCCTAACAATATGGAGAAAAGCCGAATTCAGGCCAAGGTCCATCAATAGATAGATCACTTTACCAGTACGATCCAAAACGGCATTAATCCGCAGCATCTTCTCCGACGCGGTCAGGCGGGCAGGTATCCATACACAGGCAACCGCAATGGTCAGAGTGCTGAGGATAACAGAGATAGACACTTTCAAGTGTTTGACTCTCTTCTTGTTGGCCATGATTAAGCCCAGCCGGTTCGCAATAATCTGCAAGGCTAACTGTATCTGGAGGGTCCAGAGGATGACGCTTCCAAACAGAAAGCCCAACCTATCACGTGTGTCGGTAATTCAGCAACACAACGAAGGGATTGTCGCACCTGGGCCTCTCGTTTCTCCGAATATGAAGCCAGTAAAGGAGGGCTTGGAAAAGATTAGTCAAGAGGAGGGTCCATACCCTTAGAGACATCATTGTTAGCGTCGAAGTGGTGGTCCAATGCGTAATAACAAGACTTACATCCACACATAGAGGTTCAAGAACGACCCTTTTCTCTTGAAGATGGAAAATGACTGTTGCCCAGCTTTTGCGCAAGTCAGGATGAAAAACCCAATGGTAATACCGAAGAAAATATTGGGGAGTTCAAAGGAGTATATTGGTGGTCCCAATCCCTTAGATCCCATGTTGGTTTTGCGCGGTAGAGTGCTTATTAGAAATGTAAGCCGCAAGAAACATTGTTGGCTGCGGATTTAGCATTGGGTGGGTTTATATCAAACATTTTGACAGCACATGGCAAACCGGATTCCTCCAGCCCGCTACTTTGAATGATCCGCCTGCGATCTTCATTGGCTCAATCGACTTTCAGTGGATGCCTCTAATGCTTAGGGTACATAAAGGGGGGGCCAACTCACGACTAGCTGGCTAATAAGTGCCGAGTGATGACTGCCGCGACTGCAAATTAGGTTTCATGGCTCGACGGACTTTTCTTGGCATTGAAACTTTCCCACATCATTCGTATGTGGCTTACTAGAATCGGAAAGATGTGCGTACCTACCAGGTTCATGAATCGTTCAAAATGGTCCATATCTTAGCATACAAAAGCTTTCCCACATCAAGTTGTAGCAACCCAAATTTTTGCCACGTGTCATCTATTGATGATATTGTCCTTACCGCCAGAGAGGGCTCCTCCCAGTCGCCGGTCTGTATCCCATTGGGGCACACGAACAGGAAATCCCACATGAAAGGAGGTGTGCAGTCCGAGGTGGGAGAAGCAAAGGAGAGCCAATACAGTGGGGGAAAATAACAACGAGGCTATCATCAAGCTACTTGTATAGGCTAACCGACTGCCCGAGCCTCGAGGGTAGACGAAGGA